>CM059500.1:15795000-18470833 GCA_030378355.1 Eleusine indica
TTGGTGGAATGGCAATTTCCTGTAAGTCAACGAAGTAGACGATTGTTGCTACATTAACAAATTACTCAGAGATCATCGTATTATTTGAACCCGCCAAGGAATGCACTTGGCTTAGAAGGATGTCAAGGAATATAATGGAAAGTTGTGGAGTATTGTATACTCTATCCCCTACAATTATCTATGAAGATAATAATGCTTGTATTACACAAATATAATCGGGATACATAAAGTCGAACAGGACAAAGCATATATTACCTAAATTCTTCCATACGCATGAATTGCAAGAGAAGGGAGAGATTTTGGTAACTCATGTCCGATCTTGTGATAATCTTGCAGATATGTTTACAAAGACACTACTAGCTTGCACTCTTGAAAAGTGTCGGCATGGTATTTGCATGAGAAGACTTAGAGAAGTGCTTGGAACAGGGAGAACTTTCCTAAGTACATCACGTTCCCGAATTAAAGAATCATCTCAAATATAATTCATGTCGCTCATGAAGATCGATAAAAATTAATCATGAAGATTGAAGCATTCTACTTTTTTTCCCTTATGAGTTTTTCATATGAAGTTTTCTCATTAAGGTTTTTGATGAGGCAATACGTACAATACAAGTGACGGTAATATGTGTTCTTTTCTCCATTTTTCCCACTGAGTTTTTAAGGAGTTTTCAATGAGGCATGTTTATCGTGATAAAGAGCCCAAGGGGTAGTGTTGTAAAACGCTTATGGGTCAGGCCCACCTTCTAGAAGAAGGACTCCTGGCCCGTGTGGGCTTCTTATCTAAATGCAACCCAACATGAAGTAGGGTTTCCCCCTTATAAATAGTTGAGGAGACACCCCTTTGTATTTTTGCTAGAATTATTTAATAAAGAATTTAATCTCCTCTATTATTGTTACTTTAGTTTTCGTTCTCTACTTCGATCTACATGCCTGCGATCGTCGATAACTCAACAAGATGGAGGCCTTAAATAGTTGCTACATGCAAAAAAAAAGACCTGCAATGTCAGACATTCCTCTGCCGAGTAAGTAAACAACACGGTATTAATCCTAAGCTACCGCCACCACCACCATCTCGTTGGACACCACCTCCGTCGCCTTCATGGTCTTCTGGGCTTGGGTCACCGCCATCGTCGCAGCCTCTGCCACTGCCGCCCTAGCGTCGGCCTCTGTCCAAATCTGACACCACGGTGGCCGAGGAGTAGCAGGCCAAGGCGTCGGCATCGCCGTCGTTATCAGGGCCACTGCACGGTCATGACGATGCTTAGCAGGGCAGTAGCTGCCAGATCGGGGCGGTCTGAGCTTCTTCACTCAGACTGCCTCAATCAGCCGGGACACAAGAACGGAGGCGGCGCGAGGTGGCGAAGGAGGCGAAGTAAAAGTGGCAGCCGAAGAGCATCGAGGGGGAGTAGATAGGATTGCTCTCTCTCCACACCCCTTCTTTTACAATATATGGCACAAATTAGTGGCGGATTAACTCTATGACATGTCACTAATCTATATGATCCAAATTAGTGACGGAAGACGTGTCCATTAACAAGTTACACAACTTAGTGACGGGAATGTCTCCTTAATCATATTAGTAGCAGGCTATAAAATACCCGCCACTAATTAGATACAGGATTTCGTTGCTGAAAATTATTTGCTAGCATTTCATTGTAGTTAGTGAAAAGAGACAGTCAGTAGAGTATGTACATGATCATCCGGTTTGTAGCTGCATGTGCAGTCCATGTATGTTTGGTCAAGTCGTACGTACAAGAATTTTTAATTTTCATGGTTGGTCTGCGGCATTTCATTCATAGTCACGCTTGGTTTCTGAACTAAAAACATCTCCGTACGTGGATGATCTGCCCCAGAATTAAGCCTGGTTCTCCAGCCTATACAAGATATACTTGCAAGTAAAAAGATCACTGTTGTATCAAAAAAAAAAAAAGATCACTGTTCGTGAGTTCGCACCCACTACACTATAAATCTGGAATTTCCAAGCTATAAAAAATGAACTGATTTAGGAGCAGCAGCTTAAGGTCCATGTGTGCTGATACTTCACAAGACAAATTGTTTTGCCATCATGAGTGGCCGGGGGCACCTGTCTATAGTGTGATTGTCTACTGTATCATATATTATAAATTTTGTGCTGAGTTTATCTGAAATAACTCTCTTAAACTCAAGAGAAGAAGATTGCTTGCTTAAGAAAGTTTGTATGATCTGTAGTGTTGTCCATTTTGATGAAATAACATTACATAAGTATCTTAATCTAAATCATCTGGACACTCACGCAATTATTCCCTGATACTATTCTTATATAGTTCACTTAAAAGACTAATACTAGCTATCTTTCTACATAACTTTCTTCATGCAATCAGTAATTTCTCTTGTGTAACTTAAGGATCCCGTAGCAACGCATGTGCACACACCTAGTAATTTATAACATCAAAAATTACAAACCATCACAGATAATAAAGTATAATGCATAATTAAACTCTCTTAGTTATATTGTTTATTACAGAGTACCCACTGTCGTGAGATCAAAACAACTTTGTGCCACCTACTTAATTGCAAATTCACATAATAAAAAAAAAATAAACAAATAACTCATAGGCAAATAGAAGGCTATGGTTAGCCGTAGGAACAGAAACTGGAGAAATTAAGAAACAAGAAGTATGTTAAATATTGCATAGTTCGAACTCCATATGTTTTTGTCCAAGTAGATATAGATATTGACCTTTATGGTCTAATATTTCTACGGCTTGCTGTTTATTGCATTGGCATATCATAAGAGACGAGGGCAAGGATATGAAAAACAAAAGCCTTTCTACATAAATATTGTTACAATAGCCTAACTCAGTTAGATCTTAGGTTTCTTCAACAATAGCCTGAAGATAAATGTATGATGAAATCCCACATGTCGAAACCATGGTCTATTTGACACTTTGACAATAAAATAAGATGAACTGACTACATCCAACAAGTGTTCTCAACTTTGCACAAGCCTTCGGCAAATTTTACTAAAACATTTCCTAACAGACCTTCAAATTTCATCTCATTTCCTGATACTTCCGCCTACCAGTTTTATGCTTCTGAACTCATGTGCCTGCCATCACGAACGAGGTCATGCCATTAAGACACACAGTACAGTCAAAGAAATAGTTTTATCAATATTCGGAATGTCTGCTCCTCCAAGGAGTTCAAGATGGTATTAAAAATCTAATTACGCTGAGAGGAAAAAATATCCCAAATTATCTATAAAAGAAATTTGCAGGCGTAATAAATTTGCAAAGTGCTGAGTCAACATTTCAAACCTCCTTGACATCGATTTGCATTGTTTGAAACCACAGAAACATAGTATCTTCAAGATGTTTTGAACCCGTTTATCTATTATATGAAATTTAACGCTGACAACTTTAAGTTGCCGCAACATAATTGATTGCTCCATCAAACCACTGCCTTCGATTCCCAATTCGGATTTGAGTCTCTGCAGAAAATAATAATTCCAGTAAAGTCTTAACATCTAAAATAGATCCAAGATACAAGAATAAAAAAGTCATATTATATAAACCTGATGATGCTTTGTCATTTTTAGCACCAACCTTTCATTCTCTTCGGACGAATTCTATGGGTTCACTTCTTCTCAGTATATTTTTATTCGTGCATCCGTCGAAATTTTATTCCGCTCCCTGAAGATATCTGACTTTTATCATTTTGAAGAAGATAACAATACCATCGCTTGACTTTTGCCTATCTTCCACTAGAGCCAGTAGCGTAACTGACACTGCTATCGTTTTCTTGTTCAGATATTGATGGCTCAACAAAGCCTTCATCAAAGTAGTTTTCATCAGTATGGTTGTAATTTCCCAACTTCTTGCATGTTTTTCCTGTTCCATAGCTTCATAAATGACCCTGTTTTTTTTCTGCAAATGTTTCATGTTTTTCAAATGGAAACTAAACAAATAAAAGGAAACAATACTTATGCCATATCACAGAAGAAGGACGATGGCGGATTGCAGTGCAAAAATCAAACCTTGCAACTGATAATTTGTTGATCAAAGGGGTATGTAGGGAAGGATTAAATGATTTTATGGTAATTAGATATTAATACAAATGCACAACAAAAGCTGAAGAAAGCCAAGATAAAACACATCTACAAAGGTTACCATCAGTATTGCCATTACTACACCAACCTTATTCTGTAACTACTTCCCAACACATTATACATTGAATACAAACATAAAAATTTGTGTTATTCTAGTTTGAATATATGCAGCAAGTCTAGCAGAGTGTGTAAGCATCTAAAAACTAAAGAGTTTCATTGTGTTGCAATGAAATATACCAAAGGCAATAACAGGTAAACAGAATAAATTATTACAATGCTACATCCTAGATCAATGAGCTTTTGCCACAAGGCACTATATAAACCAAATAAAGCACACATTGTATGGCTAGCATCTTCAAATTAATAGAATACATGGGAAAGCATTTTCTGAGTGACCACAGATGTTAACTACCATGCGTAGTTTCATCCGAATGGTAGCAGATGCTAACCATCATCGCCATCCTCTTCTCTCTGTTCTCATCAAGCTGCAATTCTGTTGGGGAACGGGAAACTATGATAGCATGAAACAATTTCTACCGTTCAACCAGAAAACCTTGCAGGAGGGGATTATGGATCGTTATCACTAGACGCGCAGGCGGAGCGGAATTGAATGTTGGAGCAGCTCGATCCAACGTAGTCGCGCGTCGGTGTAAAGGAAGTAGTCGATCACGTCAATCATCTCCTCCTAGTCCAGCCGTCCGGCACCGTAGCCACAGCAGCGCCTCCTTGCGGTATCCACATGTACGGGGTTGGAGCACCGTGCACGGCGTGCTAGCACCGACAACACAGTTAGGGTTTTGTGGGCGAGAGAGAGGAGCACGACGGCTAGGGTTATGGACTGCTGGTATGTCGTACCCCTTGCCCCGCCTCCACTTATATAGATCCCTCTAATGGGTCTCGACTAGTTGACCCATTAGTGGACTAATCCCTCACGGATCAATACCCGTATGATGTCACATACGGATCAAATCTGTATTGTCTATTGAGCATATCTCCAACAATCTCCCACTTGCACTAGAGACAATCACGTAGGCAAGCAATGTTTCAACCCGTTAAGTATGTGACCCGTTAGGTTCACATGTACACGACAATAATGTGAAAATCATTTTTCAAATCATAAATCAATAGCGGCACCTAGCAACACATATTGATTCTCGTGTACACATAAAGATCATATCGGCTGAACCTTTGATATACGCATTCACTGATCCCTTTGCCTCACGATATCAGTCAAGCTCAAGGCGAGATACGTGCCATCCTTGTAATAGCTCGACCATTCACTCGAACGTCTAGTGGATTTATCATGACTAACTCTTAGTCATTGTGATTAACTTTTAATCACATTGGCATGGCCATGCACTTCCAAATCCATCTAACTCGAGGGACCTAGATATATCTCTCCTGTTATCAGAAGGGGTAAATTCCATCTTGATCGCTCACACCCCATGACATGTTTCATAGCATACCCAAAAATTACCTTTTTGACTAACCAGTTACGGAATAGCGTTTGGTAAACCCTAAGTGTGCTATTACACATTTTAGGAATCAATGACGATCTCAGGTTCTAAGGATCCCGAAGGTACATCATACAAGATAATAACTGATGGCACAATAATAACATCTTAGCAGAGTCTATTAGTGGTTCAATCCAATACCATGTTCACCAACACATATCCACATTCTTGATTTGATATCTCCATATCTATGATATGTGAAACATGATCATCAACCAATACATGTGATAGTCCATGAAGCATCATTATCCCACATAATGATAAGGAACTAGGGACCATTTAGGATAATATTATGAAAGAACAATAAGTTTCACAAACAAGTCACGTACTTGCCAATCAGTGAAATAATTATTATCCAAGGAACAGAATAACACTTTATTCAATCACACATAAACATAGACATTACACAATCTCTCATACATTAATCATGTAGATATCTAATACCCATGGATCTCATATGGGCCTCATGCTTGGGCTAAGAGAGAGCTTTTGTCAACAGATCAACAATGTTTGAATCCGTGTGCACCTTGCATATCTTCATGTCACCTCGATGAACAATGTTCCGGATGAGATGAAAACGCCATAGTATGTGTTTGTTCTTTTGATGCACTCTAGGCTCCTTGGCTTGCGCAATAGCACCGCTATTATCATAATAGAGGTCCATTGGACTGGACGCACTAGGAACCACACCCAACTCAGAAACAAATTTTCTGATCCAAACATCTTCCTTTGCAGCTTCTGAAGCGACAAGGTACTTGGCCTCCGTTGTTGAGTCAGCAACCGTATCTTGCTTGGAACTCTTCCAGCTCACCACGCCTCCATTGAGGCAAAATACATATCCAGATTGTGATCTTAAATCGTCCTTGTCGGTTTGGAAACTAGTGTCGGTGTAACCATTTACAACGAGCTCTTCCTCACCTCCATAAACTAGGAACATACCCATAGTTCTTCTTAAGTACTTTAGGATATTCTTACTAGCCACCCAGTGAGCTTCTCCTGGGTTTGATTGGAATATGCTTGTAGCGCCTAGAAAAAAGCTACATCTGGGCGCGTACATATCATGGCATACATGGTGGATCCGATAGCCGAAGCATACGAGATCGCTCTCATCTTCTCTACCTCATCAGACGTCAAAGGACACTGAGTCTTGCTAAGAGTAATGTCATGCGACATGGGCAAGAAATCTTTCTTAGAATCTTGCATATTGAACAGTTTTAATACCTTGTTGATGTACGTGTCTTGGCTTAATCCAATTAGCCTTTTTTGATCTATCTCTATAGATCTTAATGCCCAAAATGTATGATGCATCTCACAAGTCCTTCATTGAGAAACTTTTTCTTAATGAAGACTTAACATCTTCAAGCATTGGAATATTATTTCGGATCAACAATATGTCATCCACATAAAGGACTAGAAATACAAGTGCGTTCCCATTAGCCTTTTTGTAAACACAAGGCTCTTCTTCATTCTTGATGAAGCCAAACCTTTTGACTTCCTCATCAAAATGAAGGTTCCAACTCCGAGATGCTTGCTTCAGTCCATAAATATACTTCCGAAGTTTGCATATTTTCTCAGAATTTTATGGATCAACAAAACCTTCAGGCTGTGTCATGTGCACATCCTCACTTAGTTTTCCATTAAGGAAAGCCGTTTTGACGTCCATTTACCATATCTCATAATCATAGTATGCGGCAATTTCTAGGAGGATTCGAATAGACTTTAGCATAGTGACGGGCGAGAAGGTCTCATCATAATCAACATCTTGAATTTGTTTAAAACCTTTCGTCACCTATCCTGCGTTATAGATGTGAACATTTCCATCCTTGTCTATCTCTTTTTTAAAAAACCCATTTACACTCAATGGTTTTAACACCATCAGGTGGATTAATCAAGTTCCAAACTTGATTTTCTCTCATGGATTCTATTCGGATCACATGGCTCCAAGCCATTTCTGAGAGTCTGGTCCCATCATTGCTTCTGTATATGTCTTAGGCTCATCATTGTCCAATAATAATATGTCGCGCTGCCCCGTTGTTAGGAGCGTGAACTTTTCAGATGCGCGACACGCCCGTTCAGATCTACGTGGGGCTGGTGTCTCAACAATAGGTTCTACAACATCTTGTGCAACCTGTTCCAATTGAGGTTCAGTGGGAGAAGCAACATTTTCCAGTGTTTCTTGAACTTCTTCAAGTTGCACTGTCCTCCCACTTATCTTTCATGAGAGAAACTTTTTCTCCAGAAAAAAACCATTCCGAGCGACAAACACTTTACCCTCGTCCCGGTTGTAGAAATAATACCCTTTGGTTTCCCTAGGATATCCTACAAAGAAGCATTTATCTGACTTGGGAGAAAGCTTATCAGACGTCATACATTTTACATAAGCCCCACAACCCCAAATCTTGAGAAAAGACAACACGGGACGCTTCCCGGTGCATATCTCATATGACGTCTTCTCTACAGATTTAGATGGAACCCTATTTAAAGTGAAAGCAGCAGTTTCTAGAGCATATCCCCAAAAGGACAATGGAAGATCACTTTGGCTCATCATTGACCTAACCATGTCCAACAAGGTTCGGTTCCTCCACTCGAACACACCATTTAATTGAGGTGTTCCGGGTGGCGTCCATTGTGGAACAATTCCACATTGTCTTAGATGATCACCAAACTCATGGCTCAAGTACTCACCTCCATGATCAGATCGTAGGGTTTTAATTGTTTTACCCAATTGATTTTGTACTTCATTCTAAAATTCTTTGAACTTTTCAAATGATTCAGACTTGTGTTTCATTAAGTAGATGTAACCGTATCTACTAAAGTCATCAGTGAAAGTAATGAAGTACTGAAAACCATCTCTAACCACACAACTCATTGGTCCACATACATCTGTATGTATAAGAGCCAATAGGTCGTTTGCCCTCTCACTATGTCCTGTGAAAGATGACTTAGTCATCTTGCCAAGCAAACAAGATTCGCAGGTCTCTATTGATTCAAAATCGAATGAGTGTAACAGACCATCTTTATGGAGCTTCTCCATGCGCCTCTCATTTATATGCCCTAAACGACAATGCCAAGTGTAAGTGGGATTCAAATCATTCGGGCGGAGCCTCTTTGCATCAATGTTATAAATCGGCCTATTCTCCATATCAAAACAATACAATCCATTCACTAATGGACAATTTGCATAGAGAATATCATTCAAATAAATGGAGCAACATTTGTTCCTTATTATGACCTCATAACCATCAACTTCCTCTAAACATGAGGAGGATATAATGTTTTTGCCTAAGGCATAAATGTAATAATAATTATTTAATTCCAAAACTAATCCTGATGGTAATGAGAGTGGACAAGTCCTGACAGCCAACGCAACAACTTTTGCACCATTGCCGACATGAGCATCCACCTCGCCTCTTGCACACTTCCTTGTCCCTTTAAGACCCTACAATGATTTGCAAGTATGAATCATCGATCCGGTATCAAATACCTATGAATCATCAGGACGAGTAGTAAGATTAATTTCAATAACATTGATACCTGAAGTAGAAGGATCAGCAACCTTATTCTTCTTGAGTTCTTCCAAGTAAAGCTTGCAGTTTCTCTTCCAGTGCCTAATCTTCTTGCAATAATGGCAAGGATTTCCTGGAGGCACTCTTGGCCTAGGAGGAGCTGCTGCAACCTTAGGCTTTGAGCTTGAGATCTCATTCGCACTCTTAGCCTTGGGCTTGCACTTTCTCTTCCTATCCTTCTGCACCATCATCACATGATTTGCCCCGGTTTTCTTGATGCTCTCCTCGGTAGTCTTTAGCATCCCATGCAATTCAACCATAGTCTTTTCCAGGCTATTCATATGAAAGTTTATTATGAACGGCTCATAGCTCGCTGGGAGCAACTGTAGAACGACATCCGTAGCCAAATCTGAGCTAAGGGGAGAACCAAGCTTCTCTAGGCTGTCAATGTAACCAATCATCTTACTTACATGAGGACTGACGGGACTGCCTTCAGCTAGCCTGCACGCAAACAAGGCCTTTGAGATGTTATACCTCTCAGTCCTTGCTTGGTTCTCAGACATGCCATGAAGCCCAACAATCATATTGTAGGCATCAGTGTTCTCATATCGCTTCTGAAGCTCAGAGGTTATGGTAGCAAGCATGAGACAGCTAACATCAAGTGCATCATTAGTGTGCTTATCATACTCCCTCTTCTAGGCAGCATTAGCAGTTTCAGGTAGGTCATCAGGATAAGGAAGCTCTAGAACATATTCGTTTTTCTCTTGCTTGAGAACAATTCTCAAGTTGCGATAGCAATTCATAAGGTTTGTTCCATTAAGTTTTTCTTTCTCAAGGATCGAACGCAAATTAAAACTGGAAGCATTATTAGCAGGAGACATGATCTACAACAGAAACACATGCAAGTGTATAAGCACTATGTAAATGCAAATTTCCTATTAAACCATTTTAAAAGAGTTTTCTGCACTATATGATTGGAATCGTTTTCCTCAAAACAACATATAGTGGTACAAGATCCTTATTCAACTAGTTTCTAGTGAGCTTTGGCATCACTACTAGAAATGTAGTATCCTAAGTAAGCAACATTTGCTAATCATATCATATGTGACTCTTGTTTGTTGGGAGGCATCATATGCCACGGCGCCCAACACCATGCCCCAAAGCCCAAAACCGTTTTAATAGCTTCATCAAGCAAACCAACACTATGCTTGTGAATGTCTGACATTCACCCTACTTGTTAAGATAGTTGGGGCACTCTACTTTGGCAGACCTACCACAAAACGATCGAAATTATAGTAGGTGCAGCTATTGGAAGGGCATCAATTTTAATCTCAATTTTTCTGAGGGAACCTATTCTAGCATGATCATAATATCCAGCATATAATACATGAAAGAATAGGATGACAGGAATATCATCACAGGCAATCATATTAACTGTGAAATAGTATGGCCCATTCACATGGTGATCTTCATCTCCATTGTTGCAGGCCTCCTCCTGTCCATGTGTCCACCATGCTCCAAAACCGGCATCCATGAACAAGTACTAAGCTACTACATCTAATATCTAGTAGTGAATTACATGAAGAGATCAAGCATCACAAGTCGACACGCAGGCTGTTATACAATAATATGATAGCCTCAACCCAGCTATTTTAAACATGACTCGCAGGCCATGAAAGAACACAAACATGCATCACATACACATTTTGGGCCATATCATTCTCAACATTCTCTACAAAAACAAGTTAGGCGAGAACGAATTCTATCGTGTGAATCAAAAGGGTTACAACCAACTAGGAGTGTGAATTATAGGATTTCACAAATTGTATCTATGGAATCACAATGAAAATCTCATCAGACAAATCATATTTGGCTGAATCCGAGTCATTCATAATGCCTCAATTTTCATTAGCGTTTCATGATAGACCGTGACACATAGTCCTAATCTCGTCGGTCTCCTCTCCTGGTTTATGCTGTTAGTCCCGATGGTGATACCAGTTGGTTGGGATAGATCGCTTACAACAAGAGGCGACACAATTACATCAGCGACACATGCGCGCTATCCATCAAACATCTTGTGAACTTCCCACTAAGACCGATTGATCTAATCAACCCGTACTACAAAAACATGCAATAGATCTAATCTACTATATCGGCATATCAACTATATGCACAAGATCCAGATCGCAAACTAAACAAGATCGGCTTTGATGCCACTGTTGGGGAATGGGAAGCTACGATAGCATGAAACAATTTCTACTGTTCAACCAGGAAATCTTGTAGGAGGGGATCATGGATCATTGCCACTAGACGCACAGGTGGAGCAGAGGCGAATGTTGGAGCAGCTAGATCCAACATAGTCACTCGTCGGTGTAGAGGAAGTAGTCAATCACGTTAATCGTCTCCTCCTAGTCCTGCCGTCCAGCACTGCAGCAACAGCAACGCCTCCTCGCGGTTTCCACACGTACGGGGTTAGAGCACCGTGCGCGGCATGCTAGCACCGACAACACAGTTAGGGTTTTGTGGCGAGAGAGAGGAGCGCGGCGGCTAGGGTTATGGACTGCTGATATGTCGTACCCCTTGCCCCCGCCTCCACTTATATAGATCCCTCTAATGGGCCTCAACTAGTTGGCCCATTAGTACACTAATCCCTCACGGATCAATATCCGTATGACCCACACATATGGATCAAATCCATTTTGTCTCTTGGGCATATCTCCAACAAATTCATCACCAACTCATCCACCTCTTTTAGTCCAGCATGGTTTGGCATGATATGGCAACAACATAGCGTGCTTGCCACCATAGAGCTTATCCTATTTCCTGAGTTGCCCTTGCAGCTAGATAAGGCTGCACATGCTGAACTCCATTCCACTTGATCCTTTGCAAAAGGCACTTGTAATACATGGTTAGATAGTAACTACCACTTAGTCACAAGGAGAAAATAAAAAAAGTTTAACTATCTTTCTACAACAACTATTGAGTTAAGACTGACCCATATGAAACAAAATACATAGCTACTCAATTCATCTAATAACTATTTAGTAAGTGAAAAAATCCAAAGATACATGTTGGAAGAAAAAAATAATTGATATCAATAAAATGTTCAAAAATTATAAATGTCAAAAAAGTGAATGACTATGAAAATTACAAGAATAGTTTATTTCTGAGTAATACTAGTTCACACATATTGTTTATATGACGAAATCTCTACTATAATAATAATAAAAAATGTGTGCTAGGTCCTTAGTGCACTTACAGGCATGATTTTGAGTACATCTAATTAAAATCGATCAAACATGAATTGTCAAATAGTCAAGAATTAAGAATTAATTCCACAATCTAGATGAGATCAGTGGATCAGAAGGAATGAAACTACTAACAGGAGGGGATTCCATCATTCACCTATGGTTCTGAAAAGAGCAAATCAAAATAGAAACATCCTTCAAGTGGTGCTAAAAAGACACATCACAAATAAACGATGAATCGTACTGGTCTAGTGGCACATGTAGAATCGCAGCAAGCAAATCAACCTGCAAGGCTAAAACTAGAAGGTAGCTAGATGAGTATAGCGCTTAGTCTATTAAAGAATTACATGGAAAAAAGAAGAATGGGGCGCAAAGAATGCATCTGACCTTGTGGCATTGCCGCATCCCTGCCATTGCCTTCGATCTGAGTGATGAGAACATCACTTCTATGGATGCACACAATACTCCTCCAATTCTGGACTTGCAAGGACCAATGACTAGAGCTCGTGCACAAAGACTTAATTTATAGGTGAGCTCGTTCCTACATTCTTGTTGATATGTCACTTTTGAGAATGGTTTGCTATCTAATGATTATATTATGATTAGGAACCATAGAGAGGACTAGGAGATGATGGGAGAAGGACTTTGGGGTCATGGAGGACCAGCAAGGACGTGGAAGCCAAGGTGGAAGTCCAATTAAAACCGACTTTGAGTCTGTTTCGGGGCCCAGGACGAGTCCGCACTAAAATGGATACCCAGGACACATACGGACTCGGTTTTGGACGCTCTACATATGAACGGAAAGCTAAGGATAAGATCTTTTCAATGCCAATGGTCCCATGTCAAAATTACTCCGGATTCAACAAGAATTGTCGAAACAATCCAGAATCTATCCCAACATTATGTCACCTATTTTTGGCCTTCGGGCTTTATATCAAGTTAAGCCCAATTAGGGGCGCATTTAGTGGGTCTTGCATGAGCCTAGGGTCTTTATAAACAGCCATCACCACTCCATTGGGTTTTGAGTTTTGCTTAGATTAATTCTATTCATAAACAGTGCTGTTGTTCATCAGTTTGTGAGACCCCAACTTCGTGAGTTTAATCATACATCTAAATTTTGTTGCAATTTTCTTTGTTCTTGCTTGTGTTCTTGTTTCGTAGGCAGGGACTAGCCTTCTCGGTGAGGTCAACCGTGCGATGACATAACCAGATGCGTCGTTGTGCTATGATTGCAGGGTTCTAAATATGCTATTCTAAAGCCGAATCGACTTGTGTATCACCCCTGCCAAAATCATGTTTACCATAACCTTTTGGAAGATCAAGAACCCTTGTCCACATCACTAAGTGAAAGTGCATCTAGTCCCCTAGTGGGTTTTGGTGTATTGAATGATAACATGATTAAAGGTCTAATGATTCGTTCTAAGTGCATAAGCAGGGATTGAAATCTTGGATGTACACTCTATGGTTGAAGAAATGAATATGTTTGAGATTGTACATGGAAGTTCAAGATATAATTTGGTCTCACAAGACAAGGCTTGTACATAATCAAAGTATGATGAAGTACAAAATAATGACATGATGAATGGACACTCATGAGCAGCTTGATCATCAATACAATGAAGTTTCACAAATAATGAAGTCTATGTGTGAAAGACATATAAGGATCAAGTGCAAGTTGATTACAAGATGAAAGGATAACTACAAGCAACTTAATCAGCAAGATAAAAAATATCTTCAAACAAAGGCTTAATGACAATACAAAAGTTGTATGTAACTTTTGTTAGCTTAGTGGTGAAGAATTGTGCACAACCGAGTCATGAGCAAAGGAGAAGAGCAAGCAAGGCTTAGTCCAAGGGACCAGAGCAGTGGTGAAATGCAGGTGAAGCTCAATCTCGATGTACCAAGCAACAAGAGTCATGTAGTTCGGAGTATCAATATGTTGAAGATCTTAAGTGACTTGTGAGTACAAATGGAAGCTAATCATAAGGATTCAATACCCCAAGTCACAAGCTCTAGGTAATGATGTTTAAAAGAATAATACATGTGGCAGTTCCTTATGAAGCTAAGCAGCAAGAATCACAATTATGCAAGCTCAAGTTGAAGAAAGTTTCTATTATGTTTAATCTTGAGTTTAGGCATGCCGCTCTATCAAGAGGGGTGTCACTCGGGTGCTTGCAAAGTCTCAATGCTCAATAAAATCCCAAGTGAGATGAGAGAAACACAATAGCCACAAAATGACCCAAAAATAACCAACCAGGAAATGAAGGAAGTTCTGTTGGAAGTTCCGTCACTAGAAATACTAGTAACTCTGCCAACCCGAGAGTGACGGAAGTTTTGTCGGAAGTTCCGTCTGTAGAAACTCCATTAATCTACCAACTAGAGAGTCACGGAAGTTCCATCATGCTTATGATGGTATTTCTATTATCCCTTGTCTTAGTGGAATCCTAGCCACGCAACGACTCTTTTTGAAATGATGGAAATTCCGTGGGTTTTCACAGAAGTTTCCTCGGACACTGAAATGCACTCCAACAGCTAGTTTTTGAAACTCCTCTATAAATAGCTCTTCTCTCCCCTCCTTCAGTAGTTGCTGACTTCCCCCATGAAAATATCTTTCTCAAAGCCTCTAGCACTCTCTCCAACTCCTCTTTGTAAGGATTGATCTCTTTGTGAGAGTTGGGTTGAGAGAGAGCCTCTATATGAGAGAAATTGAGCACTTGAGCATTGTTACAAAGCAAGCATTCGTGAAGCATTTCTTACTCTTGGAATTAAGGAATCCTAGATGGCTAGGCATCGCCCTAGAGCTCCCAAACTTGTGGTGAGTCTTGAGAAAGTTTGTAAAGGTCGGCTTTGCCTCCGCAAGGGAAGAAGCAAGCTTAGTGGAGAACTGGGCTAGATCTTGGTCATTGCTTGGTCATCCAAGCTTGATCTTGGTGATTTCTTAGAGAGGTACAAAGGTTGAAAGAGACCTGGTCCTTGGTGAATCCCTCAACAGAGAGGTAGACAACTTGGTTGCAAGTTGGTTCTTGTTGTTAAGTTCTAGTTTGCTTTAACTTCCAATAGGTTGCATAAGTAGTAGTTCTTGTTTTTTCCTAAGTGGGTAAACCTGCTCTTTCTTGAATGCAACCTTTGATAGCTTTTCTTTGAGCTAGAACTTCTTCAGGAGCTATTTACTTATTCTCTACATATTGCGCTCGATCTACTTGTGTGTTGTTGTTGGCACCGGAATTAGGACCAGTCCCATTGGTCAGAGGTGGAGAGTTGAAATCGGTCGAAGTCAGCGGAGCTCAATGGCCGAAAGGAATAAAGTAGGCCCGATAGGGTTATTTTATCTCTTTCTATTTTAGTTTAGAGTTTGTTTAGAAAAAATCTAGTTGGTTTGTTTGAGAGTCCTGACCGAGTCGGGTCAGAACCCCTTGTATGGGAAAATAAATATGTAATAGGGTCTGTATGTGAAAAACAACAATTTCGTTCAATACAATTTGGTGCATCGCCAAACCTTTTCTCAGCGAAATCCTCGTCTCACGTGGACTGCATGGGCTCCGATCTCGGCGAGAGACTTGGATTAGTCACCCTCAGTAATTCTATCGACTTCAACTAGTACTTTCTCATTGATTTGATATTCTAGTTGTTATCTTTAGAATTGCTAGTTATCCTGTAATTAGATCTTAATTATGTTTATATTATCGATTTTGAGTTGCAATACTGTCTCAGTTAGGTCCGATCTATTGTGACTTCTAGGAGAATTTATAAGTTTTATACAGATATATTATTCGAGTCATTCTATCAATTTTACCCATAATTAGATCGTATCTAGTTTTATTTGCTTTGTTTGGGCACTGTCTCGATTAAGTTTGATCTGCTCAGGCCAGCAAAGCTGCATCGACTTCGACCTCTTGCTGAGTCGATAGGACTAGGTACGGACCGGTGGTGGGTAAAGTCGATAGGATTTTGTCGTGAAGCTAATAGGTTGTCACTGTCTGATAGACTTCTCAGTGTCTTAATTGCTTATCATCGCATTCGTAGAAGTCGATTGCCCCCCCCCCCCTCTTATTTGATAAGATTAGATCTGTGATCTTGAGGCATACCAGCTATCAGGTCTATCAACTTAACACTATCGATAGGGAGAGTCTTTGCATGATTATTGTACCTCTATCGACTCTGGCCTATCGACTTTTTGGCTTGAACAGAGCCAATCTAGCATGTCTATCGTAGATCTATCGACTTTGCTCTATCGATTTAATTCTTGTCGGCAGTATTTAAGCAGTACTTGATATCTGTTTATTGAATTGTCAATAAGCTAATACAAATCAGCTGATTAGTTTACTTTTTCAGTGTTATTATTGTTTATAGCCATCAGCTGGTTTTCACTAACAATTATTATTGGCTTACTTCATCGGCTTGTCCTGGGCCAATGACCCGTGGAATTTAACCGTTTGTTTCTTTGTCGATTTGCAGGAAAAATGGACTGACACGCCCCAGTTTCTTTGTGTTGAGCCTACACTAGAGTTAAGAAAATCTCTCAGGTCAGGCGTGTGATTTTCACATCAACACGCTTTTTGGCATGCCCGGTGGGACCGAGAACTTCAAGACCTACAACATAGTTGAACTTGGAATGCCGAAAGATCCCAAGCTTCCTGAGAACCCTACACCAAAATATGATGTCGGTGCGGATCAGAAGATGGAGAACATGATGCCTATTGATAGAGACGATCTGAGCGATGAAACAAAGGCACAAATTGATCAGAAAAATGCTGAGTATGAAAGCCTTTTGTTGAGCACATTTAGCAAGTTCAGGCATGGCAAGATCATACAGAGGGGAAAGTTACTCATGGCTGCTTTGGTTGATGAAAATGAGACTGAGAAGTCACCTGCCAATAAGCCAATAGAGGTGATAGATGAGGCTACAATGAACAATATGATACATGCAACTATACATCATGCATTAATTAATCAATCACCTATGTTGGTGAATACTTTGAGGGCTTTGATTATTCAAATAGTGGAGGGGTGTGTATATGATGATCCAGCACGTGGGCTGATGTATTTCCGTGTTCAGAGGAATATTCCTCGGCTTGCAATTGAGGGACCAGAGCAATAGCATCCCAATAGTAGCGCTGTAATTCCTACAACAAGCTCGGGACCAGTGCTAGAAAATATCACACCACCCCCAAAGAATAACAATGTTGGCACTACAGGGAGATCACCTGGGTCTGGTCCTAGGATTATTCTGCAGAAGACATCACCACAGACACAGCTGCAATATTACAGGCAAGAGACGTCCGAACCTAATGTGACATATGGTATAACACTGAATGTAGAGCCAAGTTTGTTCAGGATTCCATTGTCATCTGCATTGCCTGGGGAGTTGGGAGGCCAACACACGGTTGTCAACTTTGGTTCACAGATGTCCCCACAAGTGTTAGCGTCTGGTCCTACATTGGCTACTCCAAATATCAATGTTTTGACCGATGACTAGGCAGTGAAGATTGTTGAGGTGATGAGAGAACATTTTGGGTTAAAGCCAAAACAACAAACTTATATGTTTCAGCCCCCAAATCCTCCTAGCTATGACTTTATTCCTATGTCGAGTCAATACATGCCACCAGAATTTACTAAGTTCACTGGACAAGATAATACTACACTATTGAGCATATCAGCCGGTTTTCGATGCAATGAGGAGAAGCAGGAGCTACTGAAGATTGAAGATCAGGCTGTTTCCTGTATCATTGTCTGGTTTAGCATTTTCCTGGTTTGCATCGTTGCCCCAACACTCCATTATAACTTGGGCCAATCTCAAACAGAAATTTCATAAGTATTTCCTCGCTGAGATTAGGGAGATGAGATTGTCAGATTTGATTGCTGTGATGCAGAAAGCTGGTGAGTCTGTGCATGATTACGTGTACAGGTTCAGGGAAGTGCACAACAAATGTTTCAGTCTTCAGTTGACAAGTAATCAGATGGTAGAGATTGCTTTTAATGGTTTAGTGGCGCCCCTAAGGGAAAGGTTTCCTTCGGCGGAGTTTGAGAGTTTGTCCCAACTAGTACAAAAGGTATCTGTCCAGGAAAATCGGACTTGAGGGGCACGATCCAGGCCGATTCTGGACAACTTTAATGATTACGATTCTGAATCTAGAGAGGATACCGAAGATGTCGATATGGCTGAGTGGACTAGGAATAAGAATATTTTGTCATGTCCTTGGGTGAAGCAGAATGATCCGGAAGAAAAATATGATTTTGATATCACCAAGGCTGATAAGATGTTTGACATGTTTGCTATAGGAGAAGCACATTTAATTGCCACCTAATCATGTGATTCCACCTACTGAAGAATTGAAGAAGAAGAGGTATTGCAAGTGGCATAACTTGCCGTCTCATAATACCAATGATTGCAAAGTTTTCAAGAGACAGAATCAGATGGCGATTGAACAAGGCAAATTAAAGTTTACTAAAGGTGCTATGAAGACCGATGGGCATCCGTTCCCTGCAAATGTTAACATGGCTAGTATCGATAATGTTGAAGCTTTTATTAGCCGATATCAGAAAAAAAGGGACAGGGAGTTAAAATAATCACAGTTTGATCCACACTGGGAGTGTCCATTTTTCAAATACTGTCGGGAGCATAATATGAAATTGTGTTCAATCAACAACTGTCCTGGTGGCAGTCGACGGGCGGATCAAATGTATAGGGAGGCTCTAAAGTTCTATCAACACTAGGATCGACAAAGCAATAGTAAAGATTCGATGAAAGGAAAAGTCAATGGGCAAGGCAGAGTGCCAGCGTTTGGTCGACTTGGAGCAAAGAAGGTTGAAGAAGAAGCTAAGTTCAACAAAGAAGTCGATGAAGAGTTGCAGGAGGAACCAGAACATGAAGAGCAGTGGTGTCCATCTGGTATATTGTCTAGGAGCCAGAAATGAAAAGTCCAGAGGATGCGATACCGACAGATAAGGGCTGACAAATATTATTATGATGAAGATGATGATCAACCCCCTAAAAGGGTTTGGAGACCAAAGGTGAAGTCACAGGTACAGGTGGCTGGTGCTATGGTGGGCATGGCGATGATGCTCCCACAAGAGTTCATGGCCTTTGAAGAAGAACTGTTTGCTACTGATGATGAAGTGCCTCAGTTATTGTTTGATGTACAACAAGCAGTGTCGATAAACCAAATGAAACTAAACATCGGCACTTGAAGGCTTTATATTTGAAAGGGTGCATCAACGGGATGCCAATGGGCAAAATGATGGTTGATGGAAGTGTTGCAATCAATATCGTGCCGATTACTACTGCCAGAAACTTGGGTAAGACCGATGATGCTTTAATTGACACTAATATAATTTTATGAGATTATGGTGAACGTACTGCAACAGCCAAAGGAGTTTTGAATGTGGAGCTCACAATCGGCAGCAAGACTTTGCCGGTTACATTCTTTGTCATTGACGGAAAAGGAACCTACAGCCTTCTGTTGGGTCATGACTGGATACATGCAAACTGCTATGTACCGTCAGCAATGCACCAGTCTCTGATCTAGTGGATTGCTGATCGAATAGAGGTGGTCCCGGCCGATGAAACCCTCAATGTTGCATCGACCAATTTGGCGCCATGGCATGCAAATGATATGGAGTGTCTGTCTGGCAAGGTTTGGGATGGAGATTACGTCAAGATTACTACACAGGGTCTTGAGGTGGTGGACCAGTCAAATTTGAAGTTGTTTCTCTGATAGGCACCCCAATGGAATTTGTAGAAGATGGCAAGTTGGGGAAAGGATTTATGTCGGTTGATGAGTTGCAAGAAGTCAATACAGGAGATGGTGATAAGCCTAGGCCGACATTTATCAGTAAGAAATTAGATGAAGATTTTAAAGTTGAATTAATAAAATTATTGAAGGAGTATCGGGATTGTTTTGCTTGGGATTATTCTGAAATCTCCGTTCTCAGTCGATCTACTGTTGAACATCAGCTACCCATCAAACCTGGATATCGACCATACAAGCAACCACCGCGAAGGGTCGATCCTAAGATTTATGATGACGTCAAAGCTGAGATTAGCAGATTATATGATGCTAAATTCATTAGGCCTTGCCGATATCCAGAGTGGGTTTCAAATATTGTACATGTCTTCAAGAAGTATGGGAAGTTGAGAGTTTGTATCGACTTTCGACCATTGAATAAAGCTACTCCTAAAGATGATTACCCGATGCCGCTTGCAGATTTTTTGGTTGATGCAGCAACAGGGCATAAGATTGTTAGTTTTATGGATGGTAATGTTGGATACAATCAGATTTTTATGGAAGAAGAAGACTGCTTTTAGGTGTCCAGGGGCTATTGGATTATATGAATGGGTCATCATGACATTTGGATTGAAGAATGCTGGAGAGACATATAAGAGATTCATGAATTATATTTTCCATGATTTGATTGGCAAATTAGTAGAAATTTATATTGATGATGTGGTGGTTAAGTCCAGACAAATAGAAGATCATATAGCCGATTTACAGGAAATACTCGAGAGAACAAGAAAATATGGTTTAAAGAGGAATCCAAAAAAGTGTGCTTTCGGTGTGTCGGCTGGCCAGTTTTTGGGATTTATTGTACATGAACGAGGAATTGAAATTGGGCTAAAGAGCATGAAGGCTATCGATGACATCGAGCCATGGATCAATAAGACAGAGCTTCAATCTTTGATCGGCAAAGTTAATTTCATCTGAAGATTTATTTCAAGTTTATCAGGGAAGCTTGATGTGTTCACTCCGTTATTAAAGTTGAGAGCGGATCAGAAGTTTGTGTGGGAACCTGAACATCAGAAAGCTCTCGATGACATCAAGAAGTATCTGGTTTCTCCTCCTGTGCTGGTACCACCAAGAGAAGGATTACCCTTTAGGCTTTATCTTGCGGCTAATAAGAAGTCAATTGGATCAACTTTGATTCAAGAATAGGATGGCAAGGAAAGGGTCATGTTTTATTTGAGCCAAAGATTAATCGATGCCAAAACCAGGTACACTGAAATTGGAAAGTTATGTTTATGTCTATATTTCTCATGTGTGAAGTTAAGACATTATCTGCTATCAACCGAATGTGTGATGGTATGCAAAGCCGATGTCATCAAGTCTATGCTATCGGCTCTGATTTTGAAAGGCAGGATTGGAAAATGGATGTTGGCATTAGTTGAATATGATCTGACTTATGAGTCTCCTAAAGCTATCAAGGGTCAGATTCTGGCTGATCTGGTGGTTGAACATTGCTTAGGCATGTCGATGCAGAGCCGATGCCATGGTTACTGTTTTTCGATGGTTCTGTGTGCAAGAATGGATGTGGCATCGAGCTCTTGATTATATCGCCTCAGGGAGGCAAGGTTTGAATTTCCTTTTACTGTGGAGCCATCGACTAATAACCAGGTGGATTATAGAGTTGTTGTTAAAGGGTTGCAGATTTTGAGGGAAGCTGGAGTTGATTTTGTTGAGGTTGTTGAAGATTCATTACTGGTACTCGGTCAGTTAACAGGAGAATTTGAATGTAAAGATGATATATTGCGATTGTTCTATGCTGAGTGTCAGAATTTGATGCAACACTTCAAGATAATAAGATTCAAGCATGTCCCTAGGGAACAGAATATGGAGGTGAATGATTTGGCACAGAAGGCATCTGGTTATCAGTTGAACATTAGTGGAATTATTGTTGATATAGCTGATGTCGATGAAGAAGACTAGAGATCTAAGATTGTTCAATATATCAAAGATCCCACAACGTACTCCTCTGAAAATTCAATACATGGCGTTGAGGTATGTTTTACTTGAAGATAAGGTTTATTATAGGATGATTGATGGTGTATTATTAAGGTGTTTAAATCAAGAAGAAGCCAAAGTGGTTATGTGTGAAGTCTATGAAGGCATATGTGGTACACATCAATCGGCCCATAAAATGAGATGGTTGTTGAAAAGGACTGGGTATTATTGGCCAAGTATGCTAGAAGATTGCTTCAGGTATTACAAAGAGTGTCAGGATTGCTAGAAATTTGGAGCAATTCAGAGAGTGCCACCATCGGCTATGAACCCAATCATTCAGTAGTGGCCGTTTAGAGGATGGGGTATGGATATGATTGGCCAAATTTATCCAGTGTCAAGCAGGGTCATAAATATATTCTAGCGGCTACGGATTATTTCACGAAGTGGGTTGAGGCAGTGCCAATGAAAAATGTGACAATTAATGACGTGATCAACTTCATGAAATAGCATATTATAGATAGGTTTGGCGTGTCGCAAACTATTACTACTGACCAAGGTTCTGTTTTTACTTCAGAAGAGTTTCAAAATTTTGTCGATAGTATGGGGATTAAGCTGTTGAATTCATCACCATAGTATTCTCAAGCCAAAGGTCAAGGAGAAGCATCCAAAAAGAGTTGGGTCAAGCTAATTAAGAGAAAGATAGATGAGCAACCAAACAAGTGGCATGCAACATTGGCTGAATCATTGTGGGCTTACATGATGGCTTGTCATGGGTCGATAAAGGTACCACCGTATCAGTTAGTTTATGGGCATGAAGTAGTGTTACCTTGGGAAACAAATCTGGGTTCGAGGAGAACAGAGTTGCAAGATCAATTATTAGCCGATGATTACAGGCAGGTTATGTTTGATAAATTAGAAGATGTCGTGCAGCATTGGATGAGGGCCTTAGAAAGGATTCAAGAAAACAAGGCTCGTGTGTCCATATGTTACAATAAAAAGGTGGTGCCTAAAAGTTTTTCAGAAGGAGATCTTGTCTAGAAGTTGATTATGCCCATCGGCTCTAGAGATAGTCGATTTGGAAAGTGGTCTCCAACTTGGGAGGGGCCATTTAAAGTGAGCCGATGTGCACCAGCAATGCATATTTCTTACAGGGATTAGATGGAGAGGAGTTTGGGAGAGCAATTAATGGGAAATATTTGAAGTAATATCATTTAAGCATTTGGGTTGGCGCATGATCTCGAGTGCTTGATCACGGCCGATATGAAGAATATCATCCTTAGCAGAAAAAATGAAAAGAAAGAGAAAATGATTCATAGCTGATGTTCATACATCGTCTTGAGATGGCCGATATCAGGGATATTTCCCTTAGTCAAAAAAAAAATATTACAGAACAAAATATTGTTTGCAGATTTACAAGACAGCTCGTATCTATGAAAACTCATCCGGGCAGTAGAAGTCGATGATCTCGATGGCTTTCATACGGAGTGCATCAATCTGGGCTACTGCATAAGCGTCTTCATCAATGGTGTTGGAGATGCTGGACACGATGCTTCTCAGATTAGAAGCTTGTTCATAAGCTGATGTGGTGATACCTTCTTGCACTACAATTTCTTCTGGTATTCTAGCAAGTATGGCTTCCGCATCAGCTATTTCCTTGTTCTTTGCCTCAAGGGCTGCCTGGAGCTCATCTCACTCTCGCCGCAAATCAACGAGTTTTCCCTCAAGATCAGCTGATCTGGAGATTAGAGCCGGATACTTGTTCCTTTTTTCTTCGGCTCTCTTGTCAGCTGCCTTTGCTTGGATTCTCTGCACTGATCGACGTTCAATGTGGGCCTGGGCTTGTAGAACTTGGAGTTGATGGAATTCAATATATGCCACCGGCTGCAATACTGAAACAAGGCCGGAGGGCAGATTGTCTTTCACCTCAAGGTATCAAGTTCTAATTTGACTGGCATCCTGAACCAGCCTCTCAATGGGAATCATATCTAGGTGATAGTGAATGTCTTAGAGGACAACTCTAATCTCTGGAGGGAAATACAAAGACGATGTATGCCTGGAGATCTAGGCCTGAAAGGGGAAGTCGTTAAAGAAATGGCAGACAAATATACATGATTGAGACAAGAGGGATTCTTACTGTTGTTTCTAGAGTTGATGAGGGCATTAGGGCATCATGGCTAGGAGTCGATGAAGGCATCTGAACATCTGATGGTTCAGGGATATATGCGATAATGGACGAGGACCGGAACTCCTGACGACACAAAGAATTAAGAGTTGAAAAAGGTAAGGGGTCGAGATGTGAATTGAAGAATAATACCTGTGGATTGACCCAAGGAATCAAAGCCAGAGTTGGTGAAGGAGTATGTATTGTCTCATCGACTTCCCCTGAAGTAGCAGTGTCGATGGGAGGGGAGTCGATACAAGTAGTGCACTCTGAAGGATGATCCGATATAGTGGTGCTGTTATTATTCGCAATCTCCAGAAAAGGAGCATCAAAGATAAACAACACTTTGCAAAAGAAATAGTTGTGACAAGGAAGAAGTGTTTGTACTGTAGCTACTGAAGACGAGGGCTTCTCTATGGGCTCGGGTAGATTTGATAGTTCTTCTAACGATGGTACAATACCCAGAGCTGATGAATCCGTTGTCAATGGGGTGATGGAAGCTGATGGCAATGTCTGAAAGACAAAAGACTCATTAAGTTGAGAGTCGATGAAGACAATATAGATACAAGGTTATTACATGCGCAGCTTGGGCAAGACTAGCAACGACTTCTTGGGATACTTCTTGAATGATAGCCGAAGTCAATAGAGCAATCTATTAAATAAAGGAAAGATTTGAGATGATAATACAATGGGGAATTTTTAAAAGAATTGTTACATGAGTCGTCGATACAGGATCCGTTGAAGTTGGTGGAACTGGAGAAGGGGTTGCGATCCTGGCGCGCTTCAGCTGTTGTGCTGCCTGAGTCGATTGGGCTTCAGTGCCGGCTTTCCTCTTTGCTGGCTGCTTCCTCATAGTCTTGCGGGTAGTTTTCATGCCTCGGCCGCTGAGAAGTTGAGCAGGAGTCGGAGCATCACAACCGATGTTGGAATTGTTGGCCGTTCGAACAATATATGATCGGCTTCCTGCTGTTGCTCATAGTTCGAGGGGTTATGGCTGGGTCCTATGTCAAGAAGAGATTAGTTATGAAAGTTGATGAAAGTATAAATCAAATTGATATAAAATAAAAGGGGCTTGCTATGTCCACGGCACTAACGAGATGGTTGGTCAGCTGACTGCAGAAAGGGTGTTTTTTCCACCTGGGCTTGAACAAGACAGAGATAGAGGGAAGCAGTTGAATATCGGCCGGGTTGCCCATCGGGATTTCTGAGGCCATGTCATAGATCCTCTTGTATTCAAGAGGACTCTTGAGTGCTTGTCTAGCCCGGAGACGACCGAAAAAGAAGGAACCAGCGGGGAGCCGACCAAAGTCGAGTTGATTGGAAATCACGATAGGGTTATAAAACTTGTATGACTGAGTTCTGAGCTGTCCGCCATGGAAGTAGATAGGAAAGATACCAGGTCTGATGCAAGCTTCAAAGATGAGAATTGATTCCCTGTCTTGCAGAGGATTGTTTGGGCGAAATATGGAAGGGTTCTCAAATTCCAAATCTTCAGAAGGGAACCATATCCGTTTATCTGCTTGTATGCCGTTGTAGAAGAGGGTGAAATAAATGTTGAAGCCTTCTCTGGATATCCGGGATCCGGGAATTACCATGGCATCCTCGCCCAGTGATGTGCAACGATGCATTGGGATTTCCTCACCCTCTGCCGCGTCTGTCGATGGGAATGAGTTTTCTAAAAAAGGGTCCAACTCCATGGCCTGAGAATAGTAGACATTGAGCCAAAACTGTATGAACCACCATGCCCCCTGCCCCTTCTTAAATGGTTTGGTTGATCTGGAGGCTGAAGGCGGTGCGGTGTAAGAGACGGTATACAGAGCCGAAGAGAAACCTACCCAGGAGGAATTTTCTGCCATCGGCCAAGATATCAGCTATGCCCAGGAAGTTGGTGGTGGGCATGCAAGATGAGCCACAGAAGATGAAATGTTCAAGCCAAAAATTTAAAAATGCGGATAGCTCTCAGTTGGAGACTGATCCGGCATTCTGATGGGCAACGATATATTTGGGCTAGCTGTTTGGAACTGTCTAAGGTGTCTAAGGTGGAGGAGTGCGCCGACAAAACAAAGGAGAGAGAAGAAGGTGAAAAGGCTCAAGCCTGTGTGAAAATGAAGGAAAGAAGAAGACACATTTATAAGGATGGGACGCCGGTAGGTTGTGGTAAAGGCACATGGTAAACGAGGAGAAAAATCCGGGGCATAAAGGATTTCGTACCCCAGACTTGGGGGGCATGTGTTGGCACCGGAATTTGGACCGGTCCCATTGGTCAGAGGCGAAGAGTTGAAATAGGTCAAAGTCAGCGGAGCTCAACGGTCGAAAGGAATAAAGTGGGCCCGATAGTGTTATTTTATCTCTTTCTGTTTTTAGTTTAGAGTTTATTTAGAAATAAATCTAGTCGGTTTGTTTGAGAGTCCTGACCGAGTCAGGTCATAACCCCTTGCATGGGACTATAAATATGTAATAGGGTCTGTACGTGAAAAACAACACTTTCGTTCAATACAATTCGGCGCATCGCCAAACCTTTTCTCAACGAAATCCTTGTCTCGCGTGGGCTGCATCGGCTCCGTTCTCGGCGAGAGACTTGGATTTGTCACCCTCTGTAATTCAGTCGACTTCAACTAGTACTTTCTCATTGATTTGATATTCTAGTTGTTATCTTTAGAATTGCTAGTTATCGGGTAATTAGATCTTAATTACGTTTATATTATTGATTTTGTGTTGCAATACTGTCTCGGTTAGGTCCAATCTATTATGACTTCTAGGAGATTTTATAAGTTAAATATAGATCTATTATTCGAGTCATTCTACCAATTTTACCCGTAACTGGATCGTATCTAGTTTTATTTGCTTTGTTTGGGCACTGTCTCAATTAAGTTTGATCTGCTCGGGCCAGCGAGGCTGCATCAATTTCGACCTCTCGCTGAGTCGATAGGAGTAGGTACGGACCGGTCGTGGGTAAAGTCGATAGGATTCTGTCTGGACGTTTAGCCGACAGGTTATCATAGTCTGTTCGACTTCTCAGCGTCTTAATTGCTTATCATCGCACTCATAGAAGTCGATTGCCCCCCCCCCTTATTTGATAAGATTAGATCTATGATCTTGAGGCATATTTACAATCTTAGCTATCAGGTCTATCGACTTAACACTATCGACAGGGAGAGTCTATGCATGATTACTGTACCTCTATCGACTCTGGCCTATCAACTTTTTGGCTTGAACAGAGCAAGTCTAGCATGTGTATCATAGATCTATCAACTTTGCTCTATCGATTTAATTCTTGTCAGTAGTATTTACGCAGTACTTGATATCTGTTTATTGAATAGCCGATAAGCTGATACAAATCAGCCGATTAGTTTACTTTTCCAATGTTATTGTTGTTTATAGCCATCGGCTGGTTTTCACTAACAATGATTATCGGCTTACTTCATCGGCCTGTCCTGGGCTAGTGACCCATGAATTTAACCGTTTGTTTCGTTGTCGATTTCCAGGGAAAATCGAGTAGCAGGCCCTGGTTTCTTTGTGTTGAGCCTACACTAGAGTTAAGCAAATCTTTCAGGTCACGTGTGTGATTTTAACGTCAACAGTTGTGTTGCTTGCTATCTCTTGCAGTAGCTGAGTTGTATACGAAAGCAACCCTTCTATTCATGTAGCTCCTTTGTACCTCCTAATATTCTATTTTCATTGTGTTCTTCACCTCATAGTGCAGAACTTCTATCGTGGGACAGAACTTCCGTCACCACGGAAGTTCCATCAGGAACTGATGGAAGTTCCACCATACTCTATTTAATCTGCAATTAAGTGTTGGTTTCAGGTTAAATTTTTAGATTGCCTATTCACCCCCCCCCTGTAACAGAACCACCTTATGATGAAGACGATTCCGTTCTAGGATCTTTCTCGGGTGGCAACACACGCTGTGACGCCCAATAGTAAAACACATGACAAAAATAATATAGTGGCAACAAGACCATAGATAGAATACAGAGTTTTACATAAATTTAAATTTAAATTACAAACCAGAGTATTAAAAGTGCAGAAGCAAAATAGTTCAATAGTAATAGAATGGTTCAGCGGAATAAATAAGATACAATCGCCCTCTTATGGCTATACCCATAGGACATCCGGTCATGATAGGTGTTCTGCCCAACATACTGTACCGGCAATCAATGGATTACTCCTCCTCATTGTCAGTGCACCGCTCCCACTCAATGTTCCAATAGTTAGGACGCTGGTCCTCCTAGTGGAACCTCCCACCGTAGTGACGGTCTCCACCCTGGTCATCTAAAAACCACATAGAGCTACACCTTGAGCAACTAATACTCAACAAGACTTAGTCGTCAAAATGGCCAACACCAGCCGACTCCTAGACATGCATAGGCTAAGGGTAAGGTTTGAGTTGCCAAAAAGCCAGCCTAAGAGTAAATCCTTATTTTTCCAGTTTTAGTATCAAGTTGAGTTGACATGCGAGATGATAAATTTAGTTTGCACTATAACTACAAGAAACATGGTTGCAATACAATAATAATATATAATAATTTCATACAAAAATATTGAACGATACATCATATTATTCTTCTTACTACGTTCCGGAGCAGCAATCAAGTGGTACTCATTACTGTGAGTGGCAGTGACTCGAATCGATTTACATCCTACAGGAGAAACCTGCTTGCACGATCCATACGCATTTCATGGAAACCATATGGAGCAACTTTTCCCATACGGTACCACAAGGCCTTCCGTGCCTAGCTCCCCCGAGAAGGGTCCCCCAATGCAATGCATCCTGTACCGCCATCCGTGGGTGGATTGTTCCCTCCTCTCAGCCTTAGTTCCACCAAACAAGGGAGTAGGATACCCTCCAACCCAGCACTAGTTGTAGCTACGTTAGTTTACTGGACCCATAAAGTCCAGCATGCAAACAGTACATTCTAACTTGACCTCATAGGACCGGACACGACACGAGCCTTAAATGACTCAGATGGTGCTACGTACTTGAAGACATGTTGTTTTTCCCTTTCCACCTAGTTGTCCATCTAGCCTCTATTTTTATCCCAATCTAGCCATTCTATAACTCTTTCCTAGTGACATATGTATGACTCAACTTCGAGTGGCCTTCTACCACCCGTTGACTTATTGCCCTACTTAAGCAGAGCCACTACCAGCCTAAGGCTATCATCCGGTAATGGGATCCTACTGCAATTCTAGGGTTTCAAAGCAGCACCTATAAACTTAATCCACAGGCAAAATCTACATCTTACTTCTAGTGGCAAAATAAAAAGCGGTAAATATTGATGGGATGCACCGGGGCCTGCCTTGAGCTTGTTCCTAGTAGCAGGATCACTTCCTTCACCTTCTGGATCTTATATGGCCTCGACCTTCATGTGTTTCACTTTGTAATTTACATGATGCAAATGTAATATTGTGCATGAGAGCGGATTCATGGCAGTCTAATAATATAAGACTGGTTGTTATAATGCGCGTTGGGGGTCGATGTATTACGGGAACTTGAGTTTGAGATATTGGGTGGGTGTATTTGGTGTGTTTCCTTCATGGACTCCAGTAATTTAATATGAAAATGGCGTATGAAAGCATGGGGTGTGTGTTTTTATGATGTATAAAAGATCAGGTTCATTTTGTTAACAGTTGCATATTCAGATAAAGCGGGCATGCGCAGTTTGAGCTAAGCAAGTGTATATGAGACAGGGTCAAAAGATAAGTAGTTAACCAATATTTCAAAGTGCTTACGAGGCTGCTAGGCATTGTAGGTATTTTTAACGATCACAGACTAATCCGCAAGCGCACGAAAATACCGTTGTAGCACTTCCCTAACGGAGTATTCCAAGGGTTATCAATCCAAGGAACGGTATGATAAATCCTAAAGTTCTAGTCAGTCCAAGGACACAAGAGATAAATGTTGGTGTAGGATACAGAGGTTTATCTATGGATAAGCTCCTCAATAAATAATGTTGAGGCTTTAATTACTGCTTTCTGTACAGATTCATGTCGGGCATACACAAGACAACTCCATCGTGGACACACATCACAACCAAATGGCCACGAAACTCACATGCACCATCTTTAGGAAATGAACGAGGAAGCCACACGTGGAAGCGTGGGCGAAACAGCCGCAAGACTAGGTCGGCTGACCAAGGTGCTAGGTCGGTCGACCTGGCTCTAGGCCCGTTGGCCTTGTGCTTTTGCTGGGTCACTGGTAGGTGGGTCCACTCCTGTTTAAGGTCAGTGTTCTTCTAAGTTGTGTGAGGGAATCCCTTCCATCCACGTATGTAGTCATTGTGCTGGCTCCTGATTGGCCGAATCAGTATTTTCTTGGTTTGATGACATGGAATTGCCCATATATCATGGATAATTCACCTATACTCATATATTCACCAACACTTGTGGAATTCATTAGTAATAAATCCCTAACACTATGTTGGTTTATTATTTTAGCTCTTTAATGTAGGAAACTGATGGTCAATTTTAGTATTTAAGGGCCATCAACAACTCCCCCACACTTAGCCTTTTACTCGTCCTGAGTGAAAGCAAGGACTAAGGTGAAACATGGACTTTGATTGAACAGAGATAACACACTTATATTTCTATATCATATCTGTACTTGTGTCATGTAAAGTGACTAGCATGCATACCTTGCATAATTGAGAGTTGGAATGGTCTTGACTTCAGGAGATTTCTGCTCATGTTACTGGTACACCCTTGGTTTTCAAAATATTTTGCAAAATGAAAACTGAGTCTTACTCCTCATATGATTTCTCTCGATCGCTAAAATGGTTGTATTTTCCTCACCAGGGCATTGCAACTTGCCTCTTTTTCTACTTTCAACAATTAGGCTTTTTGTGTAGTTCAGGGTAGGGAAAATTGAGACATACTTGTGTTTCATGTATCACTAAGTCAAAAACCGGATCCAAGGACAGAAAGCAAATCATGAATTATGGCTAAGCATGTGCACATTTGATAGAATGAACAATGGGGACTCTTTCATGCTTCTCTTTATATTTAGGAGGCATATGGTTATCTCTTTTTTCTTTTTTATCAAGCTCTTCATGGAGCATGATTTCTCTTTTTTTTATTTTGTCACACTCTTCATGGAGCATGAATCTTTTCTTTGTATCTTGTGATAGACATATTCCTTCTTGGATAGAGAGCAATTGAAATGTTGGACTGTTTTATTTTGTGGATGATGACAACGGGGTGTGCACGTGACTTAGGACATAAAGCATAATGAGCAACTGTCTAGGGTCACAACAATTTGAGTAAGTTCAATGAAAGCTTCAAGCATCATATGCAATAGGTTTTTTCATTTAGAATATCATATGGCTCTTTTAGGTAATTTTCAACCACATCAGGAGTAGACTTTATCGATTTTATATTTTCAAACATTTCCAATGGTGATTAGTAACATGAAGCAAAGAATTCCTAAAGTCTATTATATCACAACAATCAATTATTTAGGATGCATGGGTTCCTAATGAATAATTGACACAAGCAACGGGCATGACATAAAAATAAAAGTATGCAAATCTTTTCAATCTTAGTCATGTTTTAATTTCAGGAGTTTTCACATTCCTGCTTTAGTTGATTTTAATTATCATGCGAAGGTTCGGTACGAATCAACTTAAAACAGGGGAGGATAAGAGAGGAGAACAAGCAAACCAGGCTGTGGTAGAAAGGTGGGCCGGAGATGGGCCAACCCTTGGCTGGGCGACCAAGGGTCCTGGTCAGCCGACCAGGGCTTGAGCCCACCTTGGTTCATCTTTTGCCAGGTTGCCGAGGCAACAGTGCTCTCTGGATATTTGTGTGTTTTCGTCGCGTATGCTCATCGAGAAGTCACGAGTCCTCCCCCACACTTGTTTCGGTGCCTTCCTTTGACACAGAAAGAAAAAAAATGGAAAGCAAATGCTCTACCGGCCTTATGGACCGGGGAGCTAACATTTATTGAAATAAAAACTATAGGTGCTTACAAGATTGAAAGGGAAATTAAATTGAATAAAAAAGGGAACTAAACTAGCACCTATTCCTAAAGCTAAATACTCAATGGGTTTGGGTGCTCTAATCAGCATAATATTCATCATCCAAACCCGTGAGCAAGAAGATCCGTTTGAGCTTAACAGAAAAGCCTATGTTATGCTCGAGGAGTTGTTGTTTTAGTTCAACACAATTTGTTCGAGCATCTGCTAGTTTCCTAGCCAAGCTGGCATTTTGTAGCTACACCTTAGAGATTTGCTTGGCTAGGTTAGCAATAGTTATCTCCTCCTCCTCACTCCCTTCATCCTCTACTGGTTCAGGAATCTTTGAGAGTGAATACAAGCGTCTCATGAGTGGTAGTGAGCCCATGTTCCTCTTGGAGTCAGGAGTGTGTCGCCCCATGAACCCCTTCCCTATCCCTGGGCCGGTAGGAGTCTTCTTGATGTCCTTTTCTGGCTTAGGTGGAGGAGCCTTTATGTCCACGTAGTGATGGCTCACCACGCGGTCTTACTTTTTGGTGGTCAAGGTTCCAACGTATTGGCCATCTGGCTTTGGCGATCTCGCTCCTAGCTGGCTTCCTTCAAGTAGGCCCTCATCCATGGGGTTCCTCACGTGGGCAAGCTGTCAACCAAGGGGATGTTCAGCTATCTTCCCAAGGCTTGTGCCCCTCTTTTGTGGGGACTTGGAGGTGTTGGCTCTGGAAGAGGTGGCATGGGTGTTAGGCTTGGTCATGGTGGCAAGGTAGAGAGGTTTTGTGGAAGGTTTTTTTCATGCAGAGAAGATGAGAAAGGCCAGAATATATGGGTTTCGCTCCTCTGCGCTGCCACAAAACCTAAGTGCGTAAACCTCAACAAAATCCGAGACAAGAAAGTTCTAGACTACGCGCATCAGAAAGTTGGGAGGCGGCGACGCAAATCGTAGGTCAGGAGACCAAGGGGGTTGGTCAGTCGACCTGGGCTTGGCCCAGTTGCCTCCCTTGTTTCTAGGGGTTGTAGTGCGAGTCCTTAGGGGCCTATGTACAGGGGAGTTCTCAGGAGATTTAAAATTGAGGGTCAGGTAGGACATTAAAGTCAATTAAATTGACTATGTCCACCTCTCCCTCTAAATCTTTAGGCTCTAGAAAAACTTTTAAGCGATGCCCATTTACCTTAAAGACATTACCTTCATGGCCGTGAAGTGTGATTGCCCCGTGTGATGAAGTGTCGATGACGTCGTATGGTCCATCTCATTTGCTTCTAAGTTTTTCGTGCCTGAATAACTTGACCCTAGAATTAAATAGTAGTACCTTATCCCTGGCTTGAACTCATTGGGCTTGATACTCTTATCATGCCATCTTTTGGTTATTTCTTTATAAATCTTGGCACTGTGATAAGCCTTCTCTCGCCATTCTTCTAGCTCGGTTTTCTGCATCCTTCTATGCTCTCCGGCTTTATTCAGGTCCATGTTCCACTTCTTTATGGCCCAATGTGCTCGATGTTCCAATTCTACAGGCAGATGGCATGTTTTAGTATAAACCAATTGAAATGGGGACATTCTGATCGGTGTCTTATATGTTGTCCTGTATGCCCATAGAGCATTCGGTAGTTTGTGCTTCCAACTCACACCTATTTCTTCCACAGTTTTCTATAGGATATTCTTGATTTGTTTATTTGAAGTTTCTACATGCCCACTTGTGTGTGGATGGTATGGAGTTACAATATTATGCCTCACACCAAGTTCTTTCAAAAATGAGCGAAAGGCCTTATGGATGAAATGAGACCCTCCGTCACTTATGACCATCCTTGGGGTCCCAAACCGAGGAAAGACGATTTCTTGAAACATCTTCCTTGCTTGCTTGTGATCAGCATGTTTGCATGGTATTGCCTCTACCCATTTCGACACATAATCCACTACCACCAGAATGTACTCGCCTCCATAGGCCACTGGGAAGGATCCCATGAAGTCAATACCCCATACATCAAAAACTTCAACTTGAAGATTGTATGATAGGGCCATTGCATTGCGAGCAGCGATTCCTCCATGCTTCTGGCCGCTTGCACACCTTCGGATATAATCCTTAGTATCTTCGTACATGTTTGGCCAATAGAATCTGCTTTGCTAGATCTTTGCCTGTGTGCGGAGTGCTATATAGTGTCCTCCATATGGGGTGGAGTGACATTTCTCTATTATCTTAGCACCCTCAATTGCTCGGACAAACCTTCTTAGTAGTCCATCTACACAAACTTTGTAGAGGTACAGGTCATCCCAATGGTGAGTACGACACTCTAAGATAAGCATACTTTTGTTCTCCCCTGGTGGAACATATCCCGTGACAATAAAATTGACAATGTCTGCATACCCGGGGTTGGAGTCTGTCACCTTCAGTAGCATCTCGTCGCGGAGGTAATCATTGATAGGCGGGTGCTGCATGTTAGTAACTTGCATACAGGACAAATGATCCACGACAGAATTCTCTACTCCCTTTTATCTCTAATTTGTAGATCCAATTCTTGGAGTAAAAGAATCCATCTTGTTAGCCTAGGCTTAGCATCATTCTTAGTGAGAAAATATTTTAATGCCGCATGGTCAGTGTAAACAATGACTTTGGCTCCTACTAAGTAAGACCTAAACTTATCAATAGCAAAGACTACGGCCAGGAGCTCTTTTTCAGTTGTTGCATAATTGAGTTGCGGCCCGGTCATGGTCTTGCTAGCATAGGCTATTACGTGATACATCTTATCTTTGGTTTGGCCTAAAATCGCCCTAACAGCATAATCACTAGCATCACACATGAATTCGAAAGGTAGCGACCAATCATGGGGTTGGATAATTAGAGCTGAGATGAGTGCTTTTTTCAGAGTATCAAAAGCTTTCAGGCACTCATCATCAAAATCAAATGTGGCTTCCTTACCTAAAAGGTTTGTGAGGGGTCTAGCGATTTGAGAAAAATCTTTGATGAATCGTCGGTAGAACCCCGCATGACCTAAGAAGCTTCGGATGCCTTTCACATTTTTTGGAGGTGGAAGCTTTTCTATAACTTCAAGTTTTGCTCTGTCCACCTCAATCCCCCTCTTAGACACTAAGTGTCCAAGGACAATGCCTTCTCGGACCATAAAATGGCACTTTTCCCAGTTTAGTATCAGGTCCTTCTCACGACATCATTTCAAGACCCTGTCTAAGTTCTCCAGAGTATGATCAAAGGTTCTGCCATAAACTGAGAAGTCATCCATAAAGACTTCCATGATTTCCTCGATCTTGTCTGAGAAAATGGACATCATGCACTGCTGAAAAGAAGCGGGTGCATTACATAGCCCGAACGACATCCTGCAATAGGCATAGGTGCCACACAGGCATGTAAATGTCACCTTACTTTGATCATCGTGATGGATGGGAATTTGATGATAACCGGAATACCCATCATGGAAACAAAAGAAGGAATGTTTCACCAGCCGTTCAAACATTTCATCAATGAAAGGGAGAGGGAAATGATCTTCCTATAGTCAATTCACATTCTCCATCTCGTAACAGTTCGTTGAGGGATAAGTTCATTTTTCTCATTTGTTACGACCGTCATTCCTCGTTTCTTTGGCACTACTTGGACAGGGCTTACCCACTCACTATGCGGGATGGGATAAACAATCCCGGCATGCAATAATTTAAGTACCTCCTTCTTCAAAACTTCCCGCATTGCATTGTTCAGTCTACGCTGACGCTCCCTAGAAGGTATAATATCGGAGTTAATGGGATTACGGTGAGTGCAAAGAGCAGGGCTTATTCCTTTAAGGTCTTGGAGCGAGTAGCCTGTCATAGATCTATGCTTTTCTAGGATAGCAATCAGCCTGCGAGTTTCTTCATCTGAAAGCTTGCCGCTGATGATGACAGGAGTTTCCATGACACCATTAAGAAAAGCATAACATAGGCCCAGAGGTAAGGTTTTGAGGTCAAATGGAGGGCGAGGCTCAGGCTCTAGTTTAGGCAACTCTATGGTTTCCTGTAGCTCATCGTCTTCTTGAATATAGTCTTCCACTTCTTTTTCAAGAAGGGAGTCAGGGGACTCGACTGGTAATATGGCTATCACTTCCTCAGTTGGCTCACTATGGGAGGGAGGTTTAGCTATGATGTTCTTCGATCGTATGATCGACACAGAAATATTCCTGCCCCTGAGTTTAACGTCTAGGTGCCCTAAATTTAGGAAATCTTTGAGAAATTTCTCAATTGGATACCCGATTACGATGTCAAAATCTTGGATTTCCAAAAGGTGGAAATCTAAGATGGCCTCGATGATTTCATGTCTTACAGAAACTTTATGCAAAATTCCAATCCCTTCCAACAATTTTTCTTTAGGGGTTTTGAAGGTTTTACATGTTGATGTCAGCGGCATATCATTCACATGAGTGAATGCAAAAGAATCTGACATTATGTTGACACTAACAGTGGGATTGTACAAGGTTATTACCGGTGTCCCTCTAACATAGAGCTGGATGAAGGAAGAGGGAGGACTTATTTTGAGAATGTCAAAAGAAAGCTCAATCTCCCTTGACCATGCATCACTCATGATGGAGGTTAGCTCTCGGACTGTTTCTTTAAGAAACACCTTGTCGTGGGGACAAGTGGGAATGTCCGAAGCGTATGGTTTAACCTGTATTTCATAATTCGAGGCATTTCCATAGTCTTCGAACAGACTATCCTCGAATATGAATGGTGAGTCAGAGGGTGAGGTATCCTCATCCTCTGAATTGGATGGTTTGGACAAGGTTTCTAAATTCGAGTCTAAGGATGTAGAGGCTACAGGCTCAGGCTCGGTAGGATTTTGGACCTTGTCATTGGATTTGACATGTTTTGTCGGTGGCTCTTCGTCTTCGGTTAGGAAGGATGTATTTTCAAGAATATGCTCAAGGATCTCCTTTCCTTCGGCTAGCAATTTATTTAATTGGTCAGGAATGGACAAGTTTGGGCTAGAGCGAATTAACAATGTAAATCTTGCTCAGGTTGCACCTATAGACTCCTTCTCTCTCTACTGGAAGTGAAAGACTTCCAAATGTAGAGTGGTGATACGTGATAATGGGAAGAACGCAAGACAGAATTGATCTCACAGCGTCTCCCAATCACCATTCACTCTACCTGTGGTATGCATGTACCATTGTTTCTCTCTATCCTTGAGGGAAAAAGGAAACAATTTCCACTTTAGAGTTTCTTGTGAAACACCCTTGACTTTCAGGCATGCGCACAGTAGCTCAAATTCACGTAGGTGTAAATACGGGCTTTCACTAATTAGCCCGGAGAAGGGCCGCTCCTGAACAATGGCTATAAAGCCAGGGCTGACCTTAAAATAATTTGCCAGGATCGCCTTTCCTAACAAAGGAGGTTCGTAGAAGTCGCCCTTGGGGAATGATAGACTGGATATAGAAGGTTCGTCCATGGTATAAAGGAAATAAATAAAATAAAGGAAAAATAGTTACGAGGACGACTAGGGTTCTAGGGTAAATTGACAACCGTTCCCCGGCACCGGTGCCAGAAATAATTGTTGGTATTTTTAATGATCACAGACTAAGCCACAAGCGCAAGGAAATACCGCTATAGCACTTCCCCAACGGAGTATTCCAAGGGTTATCAATCCAAGGAACTGTATGATAAATCCTAAAGTTCTAGTCAGTCCAAGGACACAAGAGATAAATGTGGTGTAGGATAGAGAGGTTTATCAATGGATAAGCTCCTAAATAAATAATATTGAGGCTTTAATTACTGCTTCATGTACGGATTCATGCCCGACATACGCAAGACAACTCTATCTTGGACACACATCGCAACCGAACGTGGAGGAGTACAATGGATAGATAGGGCTGTCACCAGCTACTAGCTACCTCTACAAACCATGAATTATGAGGTGATCAAAGATGATTTCTAACCTAAGCACCACACCTAAGTTATTAATCACTATTTAGCTAAGCCGTCACTTAGACTAAACAACCTATATAGGATATAAAACTTTGAACCCACAAGTAAATAAGCACTCAACTTACTTAAATAAGAAGACTAAAGAACATAAATAAACTCGAAGACTTACTTAATAAGGCAAGGCTCCGCTGAGGTACAAGGTTGGAGTAGAAGGCCCACAGACAAGGCTCCACTCCTACACTTCTCCTCACTCTCCACCTATTCTAAGTACTAAACTAGGTAGTACTAGCACCTTTGGAGTGTGGCTCTCTTCTCTTGGATGTGTGTGTGAGCGTGAAGCCCCTCCTCTCTTTATATAGGGCCCATTGGTGGGTTTCCAGGAGTAACAGCCACAGAACTCACATGCACCGCCTTCAAGAAATGAATGAGGAAGTGACACGTGGAAGCATGGGCGAAACGGCCACAAGACTAGGTCGGCCGACCAAGGAGCTAGGTCGGTCGACCTGGCTTTGAGCCCGTTGGCCTTCTGCTTTTGCTAGGTCACTGGTAGGTGGGTCCACTCCTGTTTAAGGTCAGTGTTCTCCTGAGTTGCGCGAGGGAATCCCAACCATCCATGTATGCAATTATTGTGTTGGCTCCTGATTGGCCGGATCAATATTTTCTTAGATTGATGACATGGAATTGCCCATAATCCGTAGATATCTCACCTGCACTCAAATATTGACCAACACTTGTGGAATTCATTAGTTATAAATCCCTACCACTGTATTGGTTTATTATTTTAGCTCTTCAATTTTAGTATTTAAGGACCGTCAACAGGCATGAATTGGTTGGATATGAATAGTGCTAAGTGGTTGACTATATACCAAGTGTATAATTACGCTTATGGACAAAATAATTAACTTATCATGGTTTTGGGCGACATATGCCTCAGATCAAATTAATACAGGTAGAACACATCAGGGTGATTTTGGACCAAGTTTTAGTGCCATGCATGAAACCAATTAATTTATATAATTAACTTAGTATGAATGCTAAATAATTAGTTATGTTGAATATACAGGAAGTTGAAATGTGTGGCTTTGCAAGGCGGTTAGGAATGGACAAACATGAACATGTGCCATGCGTCATGAATTTATCAATTACAGAGATTTATATAAGAATTTTGGGGTACTTTTATTATCTATGAACTTTATCAATTTTGTGGTAACATGCAAGACCTCACCATATTATAGAACACGTCATCTTAACATTTCTATTTGAGTTACTAATAACAAATGAGGACAAACATGAAATGATAACTTCATTTTAGTGGACAAGCTAGAATATTTGTAATTGAGTTGCATAAATAGCAGAAACATCATAACTAAGCATGCATATGTATTTCTCTAGCATTAAATGGTTTTGAACAAGGATAATTAGTGAACTTTAAATTTCCAACTATAGAATGACCAACAAAATTCACACTTCAGATACATGCAACATAAGGAACATGCATGAAAGAATTTAGAATTAATAAAGCTTTAAACAATAGCTATGAATTTACTTCTATCTTTGCTCATTAAATACGTTCATAACTAAATGGGTGATTTTTGGATTCCTTTAGCTTTTGATTAAAATAGTAAATATTCCTAGGAGTTTGAAAAGTATTTATTTGTATTTTTCTTCCAAGTAATTACTTTTGTATTAATTTTTGAATCCAGAAATAAAGTTTTGACTTATTTTAAACACTCTAGGAATTACCTGGCCTACAGGGGAAAGATCACCCTGGGTCAGATTCTGCCCAGGTGCGTGATGGCCCGTGGCCATTTGGCCGCACTCGGCCTAGCCGAGCTTGGCAAAGCCAGCGCCCTGGCCAGTGCATGCGCAGGGCAAGGTCAACGAGGTCTCCCACCAACACAGGCAGCAGAAGCGAAGGCAGAAGGAGGCGCCGTGCGCGATGGAGGTCAGAGAGGTCACACGAACGCACGTAGCGATGGGGCGAGGCGGCTCGCGGATGGAGCTAGCGGTCGACGGCGGCGAAGCAAGCGTACTGGCAGCTCGACCACACAGGAGGAGGCCAAGGAGTGTCCGATGGGTACGTGATGTGGAAGGTAGGTCACCAGTAAGGGACAACGAGGTGGAAACGCGGCCGTCAGGGCTCGGGGCTGAGGAAGAAAGGGCCAAATCCTGGCCCGAGGCAGCAAGAAAGGAGGAGCGGGCTCGCATGTCGGGGAAAGGGGGTGCAGCGGAGCGTTGGGGCAGCTTGGCCGGGGCGAGGGAAGACCAGGGCTGCCGAGCAACACGAGTTGTTACAAAATTAACATGATGTAAGATTAATTTGATCCAGCAGGAAAGGAGTCCTATGAATCTACTAGCAGTCGACAAAAACCATGCTATTACTACCCAGTTCAAGATCGAGGAAAAGAGATAGACATCACTGAATTGCATTGGCAAAAGATGACTTACAGTGAATCCCGCTTAGTAGTAGAGGCTAAAACCAAGACATAGTCGAAGTCGTCGAAGTGCAACAAGCGGTTGTGCAGAAGCACTTCCCAGAAATCTGATTGCCGACACCCATGCAGGTCTTCAAATCACCAGCGTTGGTTCAGAGACACCACTCTCCCCGATCCGTTGCACGGTACATGATGGACGGCAAGGCTCGACGGCGGCGACCCAAAATATGAAAGAAGAAAGATTTGTTTCTATGTGTGTGTGTCCCTCCCACCGCTAGGACATCTCCTTATATGCATAAGAGGGGAACACGAAATTGAAATGCATTTATCTACCATGATATCAGAAACCGTCCCCTAAATTCCTCAATGTTAATAGGAGCCTTAATTCATGAGAAATTACTTCTAGTTAACGTGGCAGTCAAGGTGCTGGTGAAAATATCCTATTGATTGATGCGCAAGTCACAAGTCACGCGAAACGCGCGATGCGTGTGCGCGTGTGTGTTCTACAGCAGCTTGTGTTCTATTATACTTCACTCATGTTGAAAAGCATTCAACATTCTATTTTATATCTTAGGATACTTTCACCTAGATGGCAAGGTGGTACAAAAAAATTCACCCAACCATATCTTACAAACCACCATGGCTTTCTTATTTAATTTGGGCCTCTCCAAGTGCTGCCGCATTGGTTGACTTTGTGGCCTAAACTCCAACACGAGCTCCATTCAGAGTTGGCATGGCGGCTTCTCCAAGGGACAGGCTCTTTGACGAGTGCCACTAGCACTCGGCAAAGGGCTAAAAGCACTCGGCAAATACTTTGTCGAGTGCTAAATATCGGGCACTTGGCAAGGATATTTGCCGAGTGCTCTCGGAGTGGCACTCGACAAAGGTATCCAGAGTTTGCCGAGTGCCGTGGACACCACACTTGGCAAAGGTGCCCAGGGTTTGACTAGTGCCTTAGTCACAGTACTCGGCAAACCCTTGTTCTAGAATCTTTGATATTTTGTTTTTTCTTGTCCCCACAGTTAAAAAAATTATATTCTCATATAATATACATCACAATCATAAATCTCAATACCATCACAGGCATATATCTCAAATAACATCACAGACATACTATATATATGAAATCACGAACTCAAGTCCTCAAATAAGCATGAAAAGGCACTCGACAAAGAGTACGATTTGCCGAGTGCTCATGCTTTTCCGAGAGCCCCACAATTCGGCATTCAGTAAAGGTTTATCTTACCATGTGTTTTATGTGGCAAACCGTCTTTTTACCGAGTGCCGGATATAATGCACTCGGCAAATAAGTGGTTTCCCGTAGTGAATGTCCATCCTCGGGTTGAACAGCATCGCGCTCGCAGGCTCGGCAATGGCGGCATGAAGAATGTGCACATGCACCAGAGCGTAACACACAAGGTGAGCTGCCACCATGGCCCTGAGTGCAGTCTGGGCGACGATGGGAATGTGAGCGACTGCCGTTGCCAAGGCCGCTCGCGCCGGAGCTGCCGACTCGCCCTTGCCCAACCACTACAGCGCCTGCCCCAGGTTGCCCCGAGCCAGCACTGTGCTGGCGTCACCCGTGTTCGCTGGGAGCAGCATGTGGCTTCCATGATGCTGTCGACGTTCTCCACGAGCAGCCCGCCTCGATGCGGCTTGACCTCCTTTGTCGTCCTCCCTTCCATAAGCTCGCGATGTGGATCGAGGCTTGGCTCAGATGAGATGGAAAGAGAAAATGAGAGGAGGTGGAGTGGAGTGTGGTGGCGTGATCAAAGGGAGAATAGGAAGGAGGTGTAATTGGCAGGCGGGTACGGCGGGCGGGTAAGAAACGTGGCAGGCGAAAAAAACAATGTCTCGGGATCGATTTACATGGTGTACGTAAACAATTTCTGGATGGGTCAAGTTTTTAAATTGGTTGATGCATGTGATGTGCCCAAAAGAAATCCAACGTTTCAGACTGGATCAGAACGTTGATCCAAGGGATAATTAGAAGGGTGGGTAGGTTTTATTAAAGTGACAGTATTTGACAGGATGTTTAGTCTTTATAATAGAGATACATATATGATGCTACTCCGTAGAAGTACAATATATCCGAATCAAATACCATGTCAAAGTGAAAGTATGTGATCAACTAGCTTATCAACAGCCACCTGAGAAGACCCATTACTCTTGAGGCACAACTGAGCTTTCTCCTTCAAATCTTTTGCTCTTTCCCTCACCATGGCTCCCTCACTTTCTTCCGTCAGCCTTGTAATCGCCCTCCCGATCATCCCTCGCTCCAGGACACCCTCCAACAAAAATCCTATCTTCCATGTATCCTGCACATATCTTCCGTTTGGAAGTTGATCCCCAAATAGAGGCCTCGACAACATTGGCACCCCCTCATGGACACTCTCTAGGGTGGAGTTCCACCCACTGTGAGTCCAAAAGCCACCCACAGCAGAGTGAGCTAGCACCTCTTGTTGCGGAGCCCATTCAATAACCATGCCTCTTCCCTGCACTGCAGACTCGAACCCTTCTGGAAGCTCTGTCTTCTCAACCCCTGCAATTAGACCACGTCGAAGAACCCATAGAAATGGCTTGCCACAGTTTGCTAATCCCCATGCGATCTCCATAAATTCTTCCTGAGTTACATGAACCACACTACCGAAGGTCACATACAACACAGAATATGGGGCTTGCGTATTCAGCCACTCAATGCAAGTACGGTCTTCGTTGAGTAGGCTGGTCTCACCGCTATAGGTAGAGCTAAGTTTGTGCAATGGACCTACGGCAAAGGCTGGAATTCCATTACTTTCAAGTTCAAACCGAATCATCTCAAGCTCATAACTTTCAAGATCTTCGAATGTGTTGATTATTGCACCGGAGGAGTTTGTTGTTGTTTCAGTTGCTAGGTTCAGGATCTTTTGGCCAATTTCCTTGTTGGGGAGCTTGCTTGGGTCAAACAAATCCCTGACTTGTAGTGGTGGCAGCTCCTTGATGGGCAGATGCAGATTGGACTCTGAACCAATACAACAAAAAAATGTGTTGGTAGCGTGGTAAGATGCGTAGCGCACTGACTTTCATGTTGTATGGTTACAATCTAGATTTATTCAAGAAAACTCATTCCTGCGTCAATTCATAGTCATATAGGCCGGCCAACAGGAAGGTATAAATACAACGTAGTAAAACTTATCCAAATCTAAAAATAGTAGTACTTCTTCGGTTCCTCTTCAGGCATGGAAAGTGAAATATAGATAATTGTCTTAACGTCAGTATTTGAAATATGGAGGGAGTATACTAATAACGTTCTGTTAGGAACAAAAGCAATATACATTCCAATTGTTTACAAATTATTATTGTGGTTGTGTGATTTTGGCATCTTGTTGGAACTGCAGCAGTTACACATTTAGAACATCCAGTGAACTGATCAGAATTCCGAAGTGACTTCACTTCGCGACCTAAGCCTTTCATATGTTTCTCAAAACAGAGGTTAGTACAAAACAGAGGGTAGGACATACCTGTCGCCGGCAAATAGCGCTTGTCGTGGAGCATGTCGTAGGACCTGAACAGACGGAAGCAGGCCGCGCTGCCGGTGTGCAGCACGAGCGTCGGCAACCCGAGCCCGGCCGCTGCCTTCTGTGCAGCGGTGAGGGTGGAGTCGATGAACAGGCACGCCAGCCGTGGCCGCTCCTCATCTTCTTCTAGGAGCGACGCGAGCGCGTCACGGACGTGCCCGGACGCCTCCATGACAGCGTTCAGGGCGAGGATCTTGGCGATGCCGTTGCTGGGCACGTTGGCCGGGATGACGTCGGGCACCGCGACGAAGGAGAACGCTGGATGCCGCGCGGGGTCTGGCGCGTTGAAGGCCGTGTGGAGGACGGTGACGTCTAGCCCCCGCGCGTGCAGCGCGCCGGCGAGCTGCAGCATCGGACTGATGTGCCCCTGGAACGGCAGCGGGAACACCACTACGCGGGCACGCCTGTCGGCTATGCCGGCCATTCTCCCAGGCCGGCTTCGACGTTCCTGGCTAGCTAGGATGATGATGCTGGATTTCTCCGTTTTGTAGAGCTCTCGATTCATATACGTATTTATGAACGGCGATCATGATGTGTCAAAGGCCCCATACTTGCTCCGGCTTGTTGACCCGGTAGTCATCGACGGAGCTGGGAGGAAACTTACCAAAGGGTCATGAATGATTCTACTGCGTTCTGTGCAGTGCTAGTGCTCCCTGCTCTCACGGCAATCACAGACAGATATTCATATCAAATAAACGATGAGGTCATACGTGACGACGATGGCCACTGCCCAAACTGGCAGAAATGGGGAACCGTTGACCGTTCACGGATAGTCCAAGAAAGATTGTGAATTCCGACAACAGCGATACGTATCTCCATGGAACCAGCATATTTCACATGCCAGATCCACGTCTGAGCTGTTGATCAATTGATCTCGGCAATTCAATTAGAAAGATCTTGTTATCGGTATGGAAAGATCTTGTTGTCGATTATTGAATTTCTCGCATGTCAACTTGTGCAATATGGTAGTATGGAGTATGGACCCTGAAATAAGCATAATTGAATATAGTTTATCGGTATGGTTGCCCACGGAATTCCTTTTAGACGCCTGCACGCAGCTCGGCTGACGGGGGCACACCCACATGGTGAACCCGGAAGGTTGTAGGTAAAAAGTTTTTAAAAAAGTTTTATAAAAAGTTTGGTGATAATTTTTAGATAAAAAGTTGGACTAAAAGTTTGGTAAAGAGTTTGACAAAAACTTTCACATCAAAAGTGTACCAAAATTCTGATTAGAGCAGCCCGGATGCCCACCTCCGTTCATGAATATTTGATAACGCATCTCTATTTTATATTTGATCGATTACCTTTTCTATGTGCATATGTATAGATAGTAGTTACGAATAAATACATATGCTTAAGATACATTTGATGCCAAGTCTGGGGCTACCACTAATGATTTGCTTATATTAATTGAATATTCTAAAATTATTATCAATCAAAATATGAATAGTAAAAGTTAAACTTGTCAATTATTTGTTCATAGAGATTTCAAGTCATTACCAAGTACAGTTCTCCAGCTTTGGAAAAATGCATAACCAAATTAGTTAAGTTTTGGACATTATGTTTGATTTTTTGTCTTGTTCAAAAAAATGAGAAAAATAGAAAAATGAATAAGTGACATTTAAAGTATGTCTAAGGCTAAAATAAACTCGACCTTGAGCAACCGAGTGATCTCCTTATGAATCACATCACGCTTGTCGGGCATGCACTGTCTCTCCTTTTGCTTCACCAGGTTATGTGGCAGATCTATCCCCAATTTGTGGTCGATCAGCTTCCTGGGGTTCCCGGGCATATCTGAAGTCTTCCAAGCAAAGATGCCCTGATAAAGGTGAAGGGCATGTCTTCCTATTTCTTGCTAAGCCCTCCCCCCCCCCCCCCCCCCCCCCCCGCGAGCCCCCGCCCCCGGGCAATCTTCAGTGCCTTGGAGGTGTCGTTGGGGTGCACTAGTATGTCTTTGTTCAACGGTCCATCTTCTGTTGCGGCTGCCGTTGTTCCTACTCTTGTCGTCATTTCTTCCCGTCGTTCGCCGGCTATGGCAGTTGTGGCTCTTTGGTGCCGGTGGAAGCTGCTGCTATGAAAATTGATAAAATTGAAAAGTTCCTCAATGATGAAAATTCCTATAACGGTCATATGTTGTACTTTATTGCAAAACTTTCTACATATGCTGTTTGTTTTCACATTGAGCTTTATCAAAACGCTTGCAACCTTTGTGAGATCCATTTCATGCTTTTATGATCAATATTTACATACACATCCACCATCACTTGCTTAAACTCCTACACTGGGAGATAGCAATTCCATTCTATTATATCCACCACCATATGCGCAACTTCTACACTAGAAGTTAGCAAAATAAATACTCTATGAATATCATGTTATGACTCTCTCGCAATTGGTTGCATGGAATACATGGTTATCAAAAATAAAATATTTGCTTGCTCCCAATCATGAGCATAATGAAAAAAAGAGAGAAAAAATAGCCATGCCCAATTGCTTGCTCAAAGAAAAGAGAGAGTCTACACAAAAAGGAGTATCCACCATTCCACCATCATTCCACCACATTCCACACATGCACATCTAGATTAGATTGTATGACTTATTTCTCTGTGAGTTCAGTCTTTTGATTTAGCAATATATGTGTTGCAAGTATGTCTCAATTATTCCCTACCCAGAGCTTCACATAAGCCTTATTTAGAGGTAGGACTAAAAGAGGCAACTTCAAATGCCTTGGTGAGGATTTATACACATTGAGTGGTCGAGAGAATCATTGGAGGAACTTAGTTTTTTTTGCAAGATCTTTTTGAAAACCTCTAGATGGAAAGTGGAACACATGGATGAGAGAATAGTGTCCTACAAAGGACCATTCTGTCTTTTAACCACCCAAGATAAAGAGAAGCCAAAAGCCCCAGAGGGACTAAGGTAAAGGACGAGTTACAAAATGCCAACTTATTTAATCAAAGATAGAGTATTTTATTCCACACTTGGTACTACGGAGGGAATATAACACATAGTAGCAATTCCTGGTCAACAACCTAAAGTTTTATCTTTGCATCGGGACGAGCAAAGGTTCAACATGCGGGAGTTTGTTGATGATCATTAACTAGCATTTTCGACCATCAATATTACTCAAAATAAAGGGGGATACAACATTCCCACCATGCATGTTAGTTAGAAATAATAAAATTCCACTTGTGCTTGGAAAATGCTCACATGCAGGGAATTTGCACATAAGGAGTGAAGAAATGCCTCATGATCCATGGAAATGTACTTCAAGCCAGTCACAACGAAGCATACGGATTGAATGACCCACTTACAGAAGCAAACCGCCTCAACAACCGACCTAATAGTGTCACTAGGCAAGAGGGCCCACCTGTCAGTGCACTAGAAAAGAGGGTGCTCGTTGGGACCCCCCCCCCCCCCCTTCGACCAAACAGGTGTGTTCGATCGAACAAGGAGTGGCACCCCTCATGCATGGTCGCCATGTGCTAGCTCCTAGTGATTCCCTAATAGTGGTTGTGCACGTTAGGCAGCAGTTACCGACTCCAGGAACCGACTTTGGGCCCTATAAATAAAGAGGAGAGGCTTTACTCTAGAACACACACTTAGAAGCATCACTCTCTTTGTATTTTGAGTTACTCTCTAATTTTAGTGAAGTTAGGCTTAAAATAGAGTCTTCTTCAGTTTCCAAGTCTTCCTTGAAGTTGTGGTATGGCTCTTGTATCTTTCTCCTTTTGTAAGACTTTGTTCTATTTAATATATTTAGTCTTTCTATATAGTTGTGCTTGGTTCATATACTTCTTGTTTAATTATATGATCCATTCATGTATGTGGTTAGTATGTTTATATGTTAGTAGTGTATTTATACTATACTATCATGTTAGACATAAGTTGTTACTATAGTCTTTATTTATATCATTACAGTGATGCATGACAAATGTTTGACTTAGATCATTTTCACGTGCTTAGTGTTCAGTTTAATGTGATTACTCCTTTTCTAATCCATCACTATAGGATGTAAGCGTGGTGCTTAGATCAATAGAGTGCATTATTTGTCGTCATGGGCGGAGCTATGTTGAGTCCACTGGGTGTGGACGCACCTAGTAAAAAATACGAACACCTCTAGACCAAACAAAATTCTACCATATTCACACCCCCTCGGCACAACTCATTGTACCCACATGCCACGGCCCAAGCGGCCAAGCTTCACAACGACAAGCAGCTAGCTAAACAGAAGCCCACAACACATGTCCAAGAGACCACGATGAATGTTGCCTGCTTCTTGTTCTCCTTGATCACTGACTCGTTGTTTTCTCCTATTTTTCCTTGACGAGCCGCCACCGCCACGAGACAACACTGCTAGGACGAGATCATCCAAATAGCCAACTACCAACGGCTGCCGAGCTGCCGATTATAACAGGTCACGAGCTGCTGTTGGGCATGGCGCAGGCACGCCATGCAGCGTCATACAGGCAAGGGCGCAAGACAGGTGCACACAAACGCACACGTCTTCTCTGTAAGCAAAATTATAGGGCTTGCGTTCATTCAATCAACAACATGTCAACATCATCGTCCAATGATTTCAATTTTATAGTTTTTGTTTTTTGAGTTTCCATCAATGCCTAGATAGTTTGTCTAGATTCTAGGGTAATCTTTTTTTTCTTTTTTTTCTTTTTGTGACATGTGATAAATGTTACTTATGAAAGTGATCTAAGTAACTTAGTATGTATGCTAGGAATAATGTGGAAAGATTTTACAAAAGAAAAGCACCGGAGAGTTATAGTGCAAGGAATTCATATTGTCGAGATGATATTAATTGGGAAGAGGAGATCAAATTTGATCCAGGACTAAGAGAGGGAATTGATTCTTACCATCCTAACCAGAGAGAGAGGGTGAGAAGAAAATATTTGGAGAATGGGCCATGCCAACCTCGGACGTGAAATTTTCCATCTTCACAAATTGGGGAAAAATATAATAATCCAAGAAGTTTTCAACCTGAATGGTTTGATGAGTTTGGAAGTTCGCTTGAATACAATGAATCCAAAGATAGAGCATATTGTTTCTATTGTTTCTTGTTTGGAGAAAAGAAGGATGCAGGGTATAGAGCATTTGTTGTTGAGGGCTGGAATGGTTTTCACAGGAAAGACCTGTTAAAGATGCATGTTGGTGATATTGGTGGAGCACACTATGTTGCTATGAAGAAGTGTGATGATTTGTTACAGAGAAAGCAGCACATAGATGTTTATTTGGAGAAGAAAAGTGACGAATGTAGGAGAGCTTATTTTATTAGATTGAATGGATCCATTGATACTGCTAGGCTGCTATTGACGCAAGGCTTGCCTTTTCGTGGGCATGATGAGTCAAAGACATCTTTGAACAAAGGAAATTTCTTGGAGGTTTTTGATTGCTTAGCAGACCATGATCCATATTTGGGGAAGGCAGTGGGTCTTGTTGGTAATAGTTGTATGGTGGCTCATGAAATCCAAACAAACATTGTTGAGTGCTTTGCAAATGAAATTCTACAGTCTATTCTTAAAGAACTTGAGACTAATGTGTTTTTCCTTCTAGTTGATGAGTCAAAGGATGTTTCTTGTAAAGAACAAATGGTTGTGATCCTGAGATATGTCGATAAATGTGGAATTGTGAAAGAGATATTCATTGGCCTTGAGCACGTGACTCAAACTTCTTCTTCATGTCTCAAGTCGTCTATCAATTCTCTATTTGCAAAATTGAAGCTAAGCTTAAAACAAGTTAGAGGTCAAGGATATGACAGTGCTAGCAACATGCGAGGTGAGTTGAATGGGCTGCAATCATTAATTGTGATAAAAATAGATCAGCATATTATGTTCATTGATTTCCTCACCAACGTCGGTTAGTTATTGTAGCTGTTGTGAGAAATCATAAGGGTATTAGGAATTTCTTAACCAAGATTCATGACTTATTAAACATGGTGGGTGGATCAGCCAAGAGAAGGGACATGATTAGGGATATCAATCATGAAAAAGTGGAGAAGACCCTATGTTGTGGGCTGCTAGAAACTGGAAGAGGATTAAATCAAGATGAATGTCTTCAAAGGTCAGGAGATACGCGTTGGAGTTCCCATTATAGAACTCTAAAAAGTCTGGTTGGCATGTTCTCAACAGTTGTTGAAGTGCTAGAATTTGTTGAAAAGGATGACAGGGATTGGAAAAATAGAGACCAAACATCAAATATTCTAGTATACTTTCAATTTTTTGACTTTGTATTTTACTTGCACCTCTTATTGACCACATTAACCATCACAAACACATTGTCATTAGCATTGCAACACAAGGATCAAGACAGTGTGAATGCTATGAAGTGTTTGTAATCAACTAGATTGCATTTCTGTAACCTTAGAAGAGATGGGTGGACCAAATTATTAGATGAAGTCAATGAGTTTTGTGAGAGTCATGTTATTGCAAGGCTCAAAATGGAAGATGCCTATGTTGATCCCAAAAAATCTAGGAAGAAATCTGGAATTACAAACAAGTATCACTATGAAGTGGATTGTTTTAATGAGGTTATAGATTGGTTAGTTCAAGAGCTTGATAGCCGCTCTAATGAGACAAGCTCTCAATTGCTTGTTTGTTCAGCCCCTTTCAGTCCAAGAGATTAGTTTCATGATTTTAATGTGGAGAGCTTGATAAACCTAGCAAAACTATATCCTGATGATTTTAGCTCTAGAGATTTGAGGGATCTTAGTCACTACCTTTGCCTTTATATTGCTGACGTGAGAGAAGACAATCGATTCTCCAACATAAGTACTGTTAGTGAGATTTCACAAAAGATATTGGAGACAAGGAAAGATCTCACTTATCCATTGGTTTATCGACTTTGAAAATGTGTACTAGTGTTGCCAATTGCTATTGCAACTATGGAGAAAATATTTTCGGCCATGAAGATTATCAAAACAACTGTTAGTAACTACATGGGTGATAAACACTTGAGTAATAAACTTATTTGCTATGTGGAGAAAAAGAATTTAACAAAGTTACAAATGAAGCTGTGGTTCATCGCTTCATGAACATGGGAGGAAAAGGGCATAGATTTGATCTATAACAGGTAATGCTAATAGATCTATTTTCTATTTTTCAATGATACATTCTATAGATTTTTTACTTGAATTGATTATTTGTTTTTTTAGGTCAATGACGATATTTTGGTTGATGATTATATTTTGTATGCCTACTATAACTTCGTAATGGGTATGTAGTATAACCGCTATTTATTGTTGATTTACATCATTATTGCATCATATATAATTGCTATCATTTATCAAGATAGCACGTACAAGTGTACAGCCGCACCCCCTGCATATTTCTCTAGCTCCACCCTTGTTTGTCATGTAGCCCACGGATTATATTGAGGTAGGCAGTAGGTGGTGACAACCCTATCTGTCCATTGAAATCCTCCACATTCGGCTATTCAATAGCCTCTTGGCTAGAATCGTACTATGGATGCAGGGGAAAACTGGATGCCCAGGGTGTGATGATCTGATTGTCTTGCATTGCTTATGTATATGTATAATAGTATATAGTATAGACTATGCAAGTATATAAAAACAACATAGGAACTTAGCTCTTTCTTTGTCTGTCTCCACTAGACTAGTTTTTATTTATCTTGAGTATGCTATCTGTGTGTCTACTACCCCTATTATCATTTTATCCTTACCCCTGTGAGCACGTTGCCTTATAATCCATTGTGCATATCTAGAACATCGTAAATGCCTTGATCAATCCCCACCTTCCTTTGGGATAAAATAAATACGATACCCTGAATAGTTCCGAGTGAAAAGCTACAACAGTATTCTTTGTGCGCTTGTAGATTACCAGCAATCGTTAAAGATTACCGACTCACATTTCTGGCACCGTTGCTAAGGAAACTTAGTGATGATGTTAAGAAATGTCCACAAGCATTTCAAGCGCCGTTGCCGGAGAAGGCATAGATCAAGAAAATTTACCTATGTTCTGGTGTTGCATATGTGATTATTTAGCATTCGCCCAAACAGGCTAATCTTGTCTATTTTCTTCTTTTGTGTGAAAACAGAGTAGTGTACAACCGATTTCACCTTGCCTGAAAACTATATTGAAGATCCCGAACAACTCTTGAGAAGGGTACGTGCACGTCTCATCCCACCTCAGAAGTTCATGTTTGCAAGCAGTGTTATCCTAAATGGTTCTAAACAGCCGTCTAGACTGGTTACGGTAAATGCCACCTAACTACATAGTTTAGCCCCTAATCGGTGATTAGTTAATTGACCCGTCTAATTGGTCAAAAACGCTCAAAAAACAGTGTAGATGGGCTGCACAAGATGGCTTTTGCATGGACTTAGACGCTGTTCAGACTGTGTATATGCACGTTTAGGTGATGGGGATTTGGGTGGAGGAACAGATGAACAAGGGATTGAGTTGCTCACCATCTTTGCCATTGTCCAGCTCGCATTCTCTAGCTCGCTGCCACAGTCAAGCCCCATGAGGCCGCGACCACGAGCCGCCTAGCATTGCCGCGTCCATCCCACACGAACGTCGAGTAGGCTTTAGGGCGGGGCAGGGTGCAGTAGAGGAGCAGGGGCGTAGCGGAAGGGCAGCGCTCCCGTGGATCAAGCGAGAATGAAGTTGCACACGACAGGAAGGGCAGCGCTCTCGTCCATATCCTAACACTATAGAGAAGGATAAGGAAGAGGAGAGGGCAGCACCTTCCGACAAGGATGAAGTTGTACACGACAGGAATACGACTCCACATGAGTTCTTTGACACAACCGTCATGCCGTTTCCCTGCCAAAACAGGAAGCCAACTATGGATGAGCAATTTTCCCGCTTTGTTGAAGTCATCCAGAAGATTCATCTCAATGTGTCCTTGTTGGATGCGATGCAAGTTCCAACCTATGCTCGCTACCTCAAGGACATTCTAAGCAACAAGCGTCCAATGCCCACCATAGAGGTTGTGAAGTTAACGAAGAAAAGTGGCGCAACTATACTCAATCGGCTTCCTAAGGAGATGAAAGATCCGGGGTGCCCCATGATCACTTACTCAATCGGGGCGCAGAAATTCGACGAAGCCTTTTGCGACCTTGGTGCAAGCATGAGCGTAATGTCCAAGGCGGTCTTCGATAAGTTGAACTATATAGCCTTGTCTCCTACAGTAATGGGACTTCAGTTGGTCGATTGAAAAAGAGAGAAAAGAAATAGCCATGCACAATTCCTTGCTCAAAGAAAGAGAGAGCCTACACAAAAAGGAGTATCCACCATTCCACCATCATTCCACCACATTCCACACACGTGCACATCTTGATCAGATTCTATGACTTGTTTCTCCGTGGATTCAGTCTTTTGGTTTAGTAATATATGTGTTGCAAGTATGTCTCAATTGTTCTCTACACAGAGCTCCACATAAGCCTTATTTAGAAATAGGAATAAAAGATGCAACTTCAAATGCCTTGGTAAGGATTTATACACATTGAGCAATCGAGAGAATCATTGGAGGAAATTTGTTTTATTTGCAAAATCTTTTTGAAAACCTCCGGATGGAAAGTGGAACACAGGGATGAGACAATTGTGTCCTACAAAATACCATTCTGTCTTTCAACCACCCAACATAAAGAGAAGCCAAAAGCCCCATAGCAATCAAGGTAAAGGGTGAGTTACCAAATGCCAACTTATTCAATTAAAGGTAGAGTATTTTGTTGTCCACTTGGTACTATGGAGGGAATATAAAACATTGTAGCAACTCCTGATCAACAACCTAAAGTTTTATCTTTGCATCGAGACTAACAAAGGTTCTACTTGGGGGAGTTTGTTGATGTTCGTTAACTACCATTTGTGACAATCAATATACTCAAAATAAAGGAGGATACAACATTCCCACTATGCATGTTAGTTAGAAATAATAAAATTCTACTTGTGCTTGGTGAAATGCTCACATGCAGGGAATATGGGCAAAATGAGTGAAGAAATGCCTCATGATTCGTGCAATGTACTTCAAGCCAATCATAGAGAAGCAAGCGGATTTAATGACCCACTTATAGAAGCAAACCGCCTCAACAACTAACCTAATAGTGTCACTAGGCAAGATGGCCGATTTGTCAGTGCATTGGAAAAGAGGGGGCACGTGGGGACTCCCCCCTTTCATCCGACTAGGTGTGTTCGGCCGAACAAGGGGTGGCCCCCCTTGTGCATGGCTGCCACCTGCTAGCTCCTGGTGATTCCCCAATAGCGGTTGTGCGCATTAGGTGGTGGTTACCGACTCCAGGAACCGACTTTGAGCCCTATAAATAAAGAGGAGAGGCTTCACTCCAGAACACACACTTAGAAGCATCAGTCTCTTTGTATTTTGAGATACTCTCTAGTTTTGGTGAAGTTAGGCTTAGAATAGAGTCTTTTTCAGTTCCCAAGTCTTCCTTGGAGTTGTGGTATGACTGTTGTATCTTTCTCCTTTTGTAAGACTTTATTATATTTAATATATTTAGTCTTTATATATAGTTGTTCTTGGTTCATATGTTTATTGTTTGATTATATGATCCATCCATGTATGTGGTTAGTATGTTTACATGTTAGTAGTGTATTTATACTATACTATCGTGTTAGACATAAACCCTTACTATAGTCTATATTTATATCATTATAGTGATACAAGACTAATGTTTGACTTAGATCATTTCCACGTGCTTAGTGTTCACTTAAATGTGATTACTCCTTTTCTGATCCATCACTAGGGGATTAGGGGTTGTTGGGTATTTCAACAACAATAGAATAAATTCGCAAGCGTACGGATACCGAAGTAGCTTTCACCCAGGAGTATTCTAAGGTATCGAATCCACAGGAACGTGTGTGCCTAATCTTCTGTTCTAGTTCGACCAAGGACACCAACATAATCGTTGCTTTTGGTAGAGAGGATTCCTAATGGTTATAAGATCTTAATCAAGGTAAGAGTACTACTAGGTTGCTTGTATTGGGCATCCGTTTTTCCCCTGCATCCACGGGGCGATTCCGGCCAAGAGCCTACTGCGTAGCCGAACATGGAGGATTTCAAAGGACAGATAGGGCTGTCACCACCTACTTCTTACTTCTAGCAATCCGTGGACTACGCGATAAACAAAGGTAACCTACAGCCTAGATACCACGTCTATGCTTTCATTTACTCCCTTAATCTCTAGCTACGATGATATAAGACTAAGGTCTCGAACTAAATAGAGCACTGAGCGAGCAAAGCAACTAAGTATAAAACTTACTTAAAGAGGAAACTTAAATACCAAGAAAGGAATCATGAAGACTTACTAAATATGGCAAGCATCCGTCGAGGTACAAGCATGGAGAAGAGGTGGACAGGCCCACTCCTCCTCCAGACTCCCCCTCACTCTGTCCCTACTTTCTAAGCACTTTGGCAGTGCTAAAGCCTTTGAGAAATGAAGTATTAAACTCTATATTGAAGTGTGTGAAGTGGAGCCACTCCCCTCCTTATATAGGGTCCAAAGGCGGTTCCTGAGGCAGTAACTGCTGACCTAACCGACCTTAGGGAGGCACTAGGAGACTCCACATGGCAGCCATGCACCAGGGGGAGACTCCCACATTCGACCGAACACCCATATTCGGCCAAACATGGGTGGTGAGCCCAGGTGGCCCCCCTGCTCTGGGTCCTTGAGTGGTGGTCCCTCTCCCTTCCTGACACCGTAAGGCGGTGGGTTATGTCAGTTTCCTTTCTGAAAGTGGGCTAATGGATCCTTGTGTTGCGCTCTGATTGGTTGGAAGTGTGCTTTCTCCCTTGATGAGATGGTGAAAGTGCCTAGAGGGGGGTGAATAGGTGATAATCCCTAAAAATGACTAAATAATAAAAGTTAAATGCGCAGTGTCGGACTTGTCCGTTGATTATGAGGAAAGTCCACGTACTTGTCCGATGGCACGAGATAGAAAAGTAGATTGGCCGATTAAAACTTAAATCTAGTGCAAGACAAGTTAGGAACTAGTGATTACAAGCTAGAGGAAGTTGTAGAAGCAAGGATAAAATCTAGCATGTAACCTACACAAGTTAATTTAAGAATTACAAAGCAAACCCTAACTAGCAAGTATATGAGCAAGACAAGTAATAAAGCACAAAGGAAACATGGGATTTTTCACTGAACTTCAGCTTCACAAAGAAGCCTACGTCGCCATTGAGGGATCCAGAAAGGACCGGGTCTCTTTCAACCCTTAACCTCTCCAAGTGACCACTAAGATCAAACTTGGTTTTCCACTAACAACTCCACAAAGGAAGGATCAATACAAACTTTCCAACGCATCACCACACGAGTTGGGAGCTCAACGGGCACCTCTAACGGTCTAGGGGATGAATCCCCAAAACTAACAAACACAAGAGTCATCGGCGGTGAGGATGAACCAAGTGCTCAAGAGGATGGAAGCTTGATGAAGATGTAGCACTTAAATCTTCTCAATCCCTTCACAAATCAAGAGTGGAAGTAAGGGAGGAGATTTGGGGAGAGCAGAGTGAGCTTGAGAGTGTTTTTGAGTGGAATTAGTGAACCACCGGCCAAAGGGCGAGATGGGGTTCTATTTATAGCCCATGGATAAAAAGAGCCGTTGGTCGAGCAACTTCTGAGATCTATGTCGGACAAGTCCGATAGTCATCGGACATGTCCGATGAATTAGGGTTGGCGCGCTTACTGGAGTCTGACAGAGTTCCCCGATGCCTCGGACTTTCCTTGACCATGGGACAAGTCCGATGGCCATTGGACAAGTTTGAAGGCACAAGGTTGCCGAGGTGCTGGAGTCCGATGAAAGAGTTCGATACGTCGGACTTTCCTCAGGTCATCGAACAAGTCCGATAACCATCGGACATGTCCGACGGCTCAGAGTGGCAACGCTACTGTAGTCCGATGGACTTGTCTGATACATCAGACAAGTCTAATGAAATGGCTCTGGAAAAAGGTTTTTAGGCCTAGAAAGAAGAAATCTGGCACTTGGATCTTTTTTTATTTAAACTCTTGTGTCCCTCTTAATAGTACGGTCTACCTATACTCAAGATAAGATAAAAACTTTATGAGCTTTGATCTTGAGTAATTTTTGAATATCAACTTTGAAGCACTTTGCCTTCTTTTTTTCTCCTTTTTGTCTCAATGCAATTTATTCACCAAATTTTAGACCGTTATCTATACACATGCTCAAATAAAATATCAGTCCATTCTTAATTGTATTGACGCCAATCACCAAAATAAAATTAGGGGTCTAGATGCACTTTTACTCTCCCTCTTTTGGTGATTGATGACAATACAACTACATTTCATAAGAATATGCAATAAGGTTTAGTTTGTGATAAAACGAGGTGTGGATCTCCCCCTAAATGAGTGCATGTGAATAAAAGATGGAAGTTAAAACAAGTGCACATATTTGAGTAAAAGTGTGAGAGCTCCCCCTAAAACCATGCATATATGTCAATTTGCAACAAATAGCCATAAGAAATAATAACAATGCAAATGACATACAAGGTTCACACAAGTGCATCTAGACAATGATAGACAACAAAGCACCATTACAATAAGTATGAATCTCAAATAAGTTCACAACCCACAACTTTAGAAATTAAACACGTAGTCAAGCATAAATAAGGTTTTACAAACTCAAAGGAATTACAAAAGCAAATGAGGTCCATCAACACTCACAAACTAAAGCGATAGATAGATAGATAGCTTCTCTCCCTTTGGCATCAAGACACCAAATAAGGAGAAAAGCAAAGACACTAGGAAAGACGATTTTCTACTCATTGTCATAGTCTTCATCGTCTTCATCTTGTTCCTAGTCTTCATCTTCTTCCTCAACCACGGGTGTCTTCCCCTTGCGTGCCCGAAGATCATGTGCGGCGGGGTCCTCGTCTTCATCATCCAACCGAATGTGCCCACCACTAGAGGCTGCCCCGGTGTCAAACTGAGGTGGTGGAGGATAGTAACCAAAGTAGTTCATCTCCTCCTGAGAGAAGGTGGCAGTCGGATCCGCATAAACATGCGGGTATGAGTCTTCCGCCGGAGGTGGTGGAGGAGGGGAATCTCACAATTAAGATGGCCCATTATGATTTTCTGGTTCCTCTAAATAACATCCATCCTCTGGTTGATGTTCCTACACATCCCAAGAAGAGACTTGAACATCTTCATAATACCACTTCTTTTCCCACGGGATGGCTAAGGGACAGACGATGGTCTTGTGGCTCTAGGATGAGCCCTTGGAGGCTGAGGGGAGGAGGGCTGAGCTGCACCAAAATACAGATCAACTGTAGTGGACGGAGTCCAATTGGAAGGTATCTGAGGCTTGAGACTCTGGTGCTTCATATCCTTGTTGTAGGTCTGGCCTGGGATCTTCTCAATCATGCACATGATGTAAGGAGCATATGCACAAGCACATCTTGGGGAGACAAAGATGTCCCACATCTCCTGATAGATATAATCAAACACATCAAATTTTCTATCCCCATGAACCCAATGAAGGATGTCCCTTTAATAGGAAAGAATGCGATCAGAGTTACCTCCACGTGGTGCCAAAGTGCTCCTCATGATCCGATGAAGGACAACGAACATGGGCTGAAGTCCATTAGACAAAGGGGAATCACAATTATCCGGGTCAGTATACATGTACCTCATGGCCTCAGCATTAATATGGTTACTCTTGTGCACCTTCCGCGCCTGCTTGTGAGAATCCTTGAGTCCAATCATGGAGGCAAACCTAAGGTGTACGAGTGCTATGTTCCATTTGTCATCCATGTCAAGGACTTTGCATTATCATCAAAGTACACAGTGGAGTAGAACTGTGCAATGATCTCCTTGTTCCATGAATAGTTGAAGGTTAGGACCATTTTGATCCCGTGATGCTCACAAGCTGCCATTACTTGACTCAGTAGTGGGTGCTTCCTATCCTTCATGTATTTCCAGTCTAGCCACTTTATGTCAACAACCGAATTCTTCATGCGAAGATAGGTGGAGCGGTACTGGTCGGCATGGAAATGAGCCCAAAACCGAAAGTCAGCTGCTTCCTTCTCAAAAGAGTAGTAGTTGACCAAGCAAGCTTCACTGTAGGTCTTAACGGAGGCATGTAGGTAGTCCACAATGTCTTGTCCGGAGTTGTCCACCTCAGTTTGAGGATGCATGACCCGTATGAGATCAATTGGTTCTTCTGGCTCTTCATTTTCCGCCATCCACAAAGTAGTTTTGTGAATGCAACGAGCGGTGGCCTTTCTTCGCTTCAGAGCTTGGCTTTGTTCTTCACTGTTCTTTGTCCTCTTCTCCCTTAAAGGTGAAGAGTTGAATTCATCCATACTAAAGAAGAGATCAATCAACTAATTAGGAGAAGCCATGGAGATGTACACGAGAGAGGTGGACACATGAATGGAATGGGCTTTCGAAAACTCTGTCGGTTGTCGGACATGTCCGATGATCATGAGGAAAGTACGATGCATTAGACTTTCCTGATGGTCGTCAGACTTGTCCAATGACACACAGGATTTTTGAAAAACCCATCTCACTCATGGATCCACCACTAACATTGACTCAATATACATCTACCGCAACTATACCTTACTAGGAACAATCTCCATGGTCCAAAGATGCAAGGGAAATTGAGTTGGAGATAAGCATTGAACTATAACCCTAACCCTAGAGGAGAGAGGGAGAGAGAGGATTAAGGCCAAAACCTTGCAAATCTATGGGGGATCGGACTTCTCCGATGGAGGGAGACTTCTTGACCTTCAATCTTGTGCCAATGGATGGTTGGAAAGCAAAATCCCCTTGGATTCACCAAAGGGAGTGCTTCTTGAGGAGAGAGAAAGTAGGGGAGGTGAATGAGGGAGGTTTGACTGAAGGGGTAAGTCGGGCTGGGTTAAAGGGTTGAAACCTGGAGACGTTGGACTTGTTCGACACCAGGAGAGTTAGACTGAGGTCCAGCCAACAAAATGGATAAGGGTTTTCAAAATAGTTTTTGTTGGACAGGGAAAGTCTTGACATCATATGGTCAGCCAACAATCAACATTTCATAACAATGACCATACTTTGACAAGATTCGATCTAGAGATAAAAAACCAACATCAATAGCATAAATAATAGGTTTTTGACATAAAGCAATCATTTTTACAAATGTGTAACAATCATTATTAGGATATGCACATTCTCTACATCACATTGCTAGAGTCAAAAATATTTAGTTCACTCCTAAGATAGCAAAATGTTTTCTCATCTAGTGGCTTGGTAAATAAATCGGCTAGTTGAACTTCGGTTCTCACATAACTACCTTCTATACCCCCCTTGATAGAATGATCTCTCAAAAAGTGATGGTGGATATCTATATGCTTTGTGCGTGAATGCTCAACGGGGTTATAAGCAAGCTTTATGGCACTCTCATTGTCACATAGGAGTGGAACCCAGTTCAACTTGTAACCATAGTCCCTTAGAGTTTGTCTCATCCAATGTAGTTGTGCACAACAACTACCGACTGCAACATACTCTGCTTTGGCTGTGGAAAGTGCAACGGAATTTTGTTTCTTGGATGACCCTGACACTAGGGACCTACCCAAGAATCGGCATGTTCCGGAGGTGCTCTTTCTATCCACCTTATCCCCAGCATAATCCGTATCGGAATAGCCTAATAAGTTGAACTTTGAACCCTTGGGGTACCAAAGCCCTAGGTTGGGTGTGCTAACCAAATATCTCAATATTCTCTTAACTGCCACCATGTGACACTCCATATGAGCGGATTGAAAACGTGCACACATACGCACACTAAGCATGATATCGGGCCTAGATGCACAAAGATAAAGTAAAGAGCCTATCATGGAGCGGTATACCTTTTGATCAACGGGCTTGTCCTTTTTGTTGAGGTCGAGGTGTCCATTTGTTGGCATGGGAGTTTTGATGGGCTTGGCCTTGTCCATGTCAAACTTTTTCAATAAGTCTTGTGTGTAGTTGGCTTGACATACGAAAGTTTCCTCCTTGAGTTGCTTCACTTGGAAGCCTAGAAATAATGTCAATTATCCCATCATGGACATCTCGAACCTCTTGGTCATTATCTTGCTAAATTCATCACAAAAGTTTGGTTGGTAGAACCAAATATGATGTCATCGACATATATTTGGCACACAAATATATCATCACTAAAACACTTTGTGAAGAGAGTTGCATTGGTCTTGCCAATGACAAAACCCTTCTTAACAAGAAAACCCCTAAGGCATTCATTCCATGCTCTTGGAGCTTGCTTAAGCCCATAAAGCGCCTTATGGAGTTTATAAACATGGTTAGGATACTTAGGGTCTTCAAAACCCATTGGTTGCTCCACATACATCTCTTCCTTGATTGGCCCATTGAGGAATGCACTTTTCACGTCCATTTGGTACAACTTAAAATCATGGTGAGTAGCAAAAGCAAGTAATATTCAAATTGATTCAAGTCTTGCTACAGGGGCATAGGTTTTGTCAAAATCCAAACCTTCTACTTGTGAATACCCCTTTGCCATGAGCCTTGCCTTGTTTCTTGTCACAACACCATCATCATTTTGTTTGTTGCGGAACACCCATTTGATGCCCACAACATTCTTGTTCTTCGGCCTTTCCTCCAATGTCCACACTTCATTTCTTGTGAAGTTGTTCAATTCCTATTGCATGGCCATCACCCAATCCGAATCCTCAAGTGCTTGTTCTACCTTAAATGGCTCCATAGAAGAGACAAAAGAGTAATGTTTACAAAAATTACTAACTCGAGATCTAGTGATTACCGCCTTTTTGATATCTCTAAGAATTTGCATTTTGATGCACTCTTGGGTGTGGTGTATGTGAGCTTGCTTGACCACCATCTTTATCGAACTCTTGATCGCGTCTTGGAGTGTCACCACTTGATGCTTGCTCATGATCACCAACATCTTGATCTTGATTATTTGTATGGTCAACTTGTTCATTATCACAAGGTTGGTCTTGTCTTGCGGGAGATGGATGATTTTCAGCACTTGTTGTTTCTTGTGGTCTCACATCACCAATAGCCATTTTCTTGATTGCATTACTAGGAGTTTCATCATCTATATCATCATTAACAACTTGCTCCTCGGTTAGTAGCTCATATGGTGTTTTCTTCAATAGTCAGTGGAGATACAACCGGTTGGAGGCATGGCATGCGGTGTTGATGGCTTCGGCCCAAAAACAGTCGAACATCTTGTATTCATCAAGCATTGTTCTTGTCATATCAATGAGTGTGCTATTCTTTCTTTCAATCATCCCATTTTGTTAAGGGGAGTAGGGTGCCGAAAATTCATGCTTGATGCCTTCGTCATCAAGATACTCCTCAACTTGAGTGTTCTTGAATTCAGTGCCATTGTCACTTCTTATTTTCTTGTTCTTGACTTCATATTCATTTTGTGCTCTTTTCATGAATGTCTTGAGCACGTCCTTCACTTCACCTTTATCATGCAAAAAAAAATACCCACGTGAAGCGAGAAAAATCATCAATAATTACAAGACCATATTTGTTACCACCAATACTTATGTAGGCGATAGGGCTGAAAAGATCCATGTGCAACATCTCCAATGGCCTTGTAGTGGTCATCACATTCTTGGAGGGGTGTGAAGCTCCAACTTGTTTTCCCGCTTGACATGCACTACAAATTATATCTTCCTCAAAGCAAACATCGGTTAGTCCTATGACGTAGCCGTCTTTTTGGAGTTTGTGAAGATTTCTCATACCAACATGGGCTAGCCTCCTATGCCATAGCCAACCCATATTGGACTTTTCTACCAAGCATGTACCAAGTCTAGCTTCATCCGTGGAAAAGTCCACAACATAAAGCTTTCCTTTAAGCACACCCTTAAAAGAAACCGAGCCATCACTCCTCTTATAGACGGTCACACCACATTCATTGAACAAACAATCATAGCCCATTTTACAAAATTGCAAAATGGATAATAGATTGAAGTCAACGTGATCAACGAGCATAACCTTAGAAAGAAAATACGAAGGAGAGAGAGGGACTTTACCATAACCAAGTACTTGTCCCATTCCATTGTCACCAAATGTGATGTATTTATTTTTGTTGTGACTTGGGTCAAATGATTTGGACATCTTTTTTCTCCGGTCATATGATTGGTGCATCCACTATCAATCACCCAACTTGACCCACCGGAGATATAGTCCTACAAAATAGATCAATCTTTGTTTTTAGGTACCAAAATTTGCTTGGGTCCTTTCGCATTAGTCACAAGTACTTTGGGCACCCACACACAAGCCTTTGGCCTCTTGTTGCGTAGCCCCACATATTTGGCAAAAACATGACCGTGCTTATTTCTCATAAGCACATATGATGCATCAAAGTCATGAAAGAGTGCACAAGTAGCATTAGGCACATTAGCATGAGAATCATTAACAAAAGAAGATTGGTTAGTGTTCATGTTCCTGGCTTGCTTTTTTTGATAAGATCCTTCCTTGGTGAACTTAAGGAATTCTTTCCCATTCTTGTTCTCCCTAGCATTGTGCTTAGGACCCTCAACATATCCAATGCCATCCATGACATTTGGGTGCCTAGAATATGAGTATGCACCTCTTGCATACTTTGCCTTCTCATCATCAACAACATCCTTCTGATGTTGTATTTTTCTTTCAAGAAATTTCACTTGCTTGTTCAAATCATCAATCAATTTGACATTAGTAGCACAGGCATCAACATCAATATTATAACACCTATCACATCCATTGCTAGTGGAAGCACGAGAAGAATTATTGGTGGAGGATGTGAAGGTTGAAAGTATCTTATATTGTGCTTCAAGAGACTTATGAGTCTTTTCCAAATCCTCATACTTCTCTTGAAGTGCATCTTTTGTGCTTTCAATACTTTCACGTGAGCTTTCAATTTTAGTGAGAGACAGTCAAATCATCATTTTCCTTTCTCTCATCTTCTAGGAGCTTCTCTAGTTGAAGGTTTCTTTTGTTTTCAAGAATAAGCAAGTCTTCTTGTTTTTCAAGGAGCTCCTCTTGCCTATCATTTTCTTCCTTTTGTTTTTCAAGCAATTCCATAAATTCAAGCATTTTAGGAAGTGAAGCATTAACATTATCATCATCATTATCATCACTACTACTAGCATAAGAGGAACGCTTATGCTTAGATTTAGATACCTCGGATCCTCTTTCCATGAAGCACTTGTGAGTGTCATCATCATCATCATCACTCAATCCCCCAAATAAAGAAGTGTTGATGGGAGTGACGCCAATGGCAATTGTAGCAATGCTTCCCTCATCCGAGTCGGATTCGGAGAAGAAAGAGGATGAAGAGGATTAGTCATCGGAATTCCGTTCTTGGCCAATGTAAGCTTCACCTCTTCTATGCTTCTTGTACTTCTTGTCTTTCTTGTGATGCTTGTCTTTCTTTCTTCCATCCTTGTTCTTCTTCTTTGGATATTCCACAATGAAATGTTCTTCATCACCACACTCATACCAAGTCCTCTTTGACCTTCTTGCTTTGCCCTTGTCAAAGCTATTCTTCTTTTATCCATCTTTCTTGAGAAATGAATTGAATCTTCTCACAAGCAAGGTCATCTCATCATCACTATCTTCATCACTAGAATCAACCACTTTCTTCTTTTTCTTCTTGTCTTTCTTATCACTAGTTTCATGAGTGGCTTTGAGAGCAATATCTTTCTTCTCTTCTTCATCTTGCCCCAACAAGGTGTTCACTCTCTTTGCTTCTTCATCTCTTTCTTTGTAAGTGAGTAATCTTCTAAGCACTTCATCCATGCTAAAGTTCTTAAAATTTTCTTTTTCTCTTACAAAGTTGCAAGAATTTTGATTCCATGGTTGCAAGTCAAAAAGTAACCTCATGTTGACTTCTACAGAGTCAAGCTTGATCCCTAGAGATCTTCTCTTATTACAATTTCCATGAGTCTATCATGAACTTCTTGTGGCCCTTCACCGGCCTTCTTGATAAACAAGTAGTACTTGCCTCTTAGGATGTCTTCTCTTTCTTCTCTAACTCTCTCGGTTCCTTCATAGATGACCTCAAGCTTTTTCCAAATGTCATGAGGTTTCTTGATTCCTATCACCTTCTCATACTATTATGGTGATAGAGCGGAAACAATGATGGATGCGGTATTATCATTATGAGTAAGCTTGATCTCATCATTAGTGGTTGGATTTTCCTCATTTTCCAACTCAAAGCCTTGTTTCACAATCTTCAAGATTGGCTTCCCATAGACCCCAAGTACATCTCCATTCTATATTTCCAATGAGCTCACCATAGTTAAATGGCATGGTATTGTACTTGATTCCCGAGTCATCCTTATTGCCTTCGGTCTTGGCCCTGGATGACGTTCCCATTGTATCATTATTTGGTTTTTGCATTTGCTTTGGCATTTATCTTCAAGCGGTTAAGCCTTCAAGAAGATTAGGCTCTGATACCAATTGAAAGTGCCTAGAGGGGGGTGAATAGGCGATAATCCCTGAAAATGACTTAATAATAAAAGTTAAATGCGCAGTGTCGGACTTGTCCGATGATTGTGAGGAAAGTCCACGTACTTGTCCAATGGCATGAGATAGAAAAGTAGATCAGCCAATTAAAACTTAAATCTAGTGCAAGACAAGTTAGGAATTGGTGATTACAAGCTAGGGGAAGCTGTAGAAGCAAGGATAAAATCTAGCATGCAACCTACACAAGTTAACTTAAGAATTACGATGCAAACCCTAACTAGCAAGTATATGAGCAAGAACAAGTAATAAAGCACAAAGTAATAAAGCACAAAGGAGACACGTGATTTTTCACCGAAGTTCAGCTTCACAAAAAAGCCTACGTCTCCGTTAAGGGGTCCACAAAGGACCAGGTCTCTTTCAACCCTTTACCTCTCCAAGTGACCACTAAGATTAAACTTGGTTTTCCACTAACAACTCCACAAAGAAGGGGTCAATACAAACTTCCCGAGGCATGACCACACGAGTTGGGAGCTTAACAGGCACCTCTAACCGTCTAGGGGATGAATCCCCAAGAGTAACAAACACAAGAGTCATCGGCAGTGAGGATGAACCAAGTGCTCAAGAGGATGGAAGCTTGGTGAAGATGTAGCACTTCAATCTTCTCTCAATCCCTTTACAAATGGAGAAAAAGAGTCGTTGGTCGAGCAACTTCTGAGATCTGTGTCGGACAAGTCCGATAGTCATCGAACATGTTCGATGAATTAGGGTTGGCGCACTTACTGGAGTCTGACAGAGTTCCCCGATGCCTCGACTTTCCTTGACCATGGGACAAGTCCGATGGCCATCGGACAGTCCGACGGCACAAGGTTGCCAAGGTAATAGAGTCCAATGAAAGAGTCAGATACGTCAGACTTTCCTCAGGTCATCGGATAAGTCCGATGACTGTGGGACATGTCCGATGGCCAAGAGTGGAAACGCTACTGGAGTCCGATGGACTTGTCCGACACGTCGGACAAGTTCGATGAAATGGCTCTGGAAAAAGATTTTTAGGCCTGGAAAGAGGAAATTTGGCACTTGGATCCTTTTTGCTTTAAACTCTTGTGTCCCTCTTAATAGTACGGCCTTCCTATACTAATAAAAACTTATGAGCTTCGATTATGGGTAATTTTTTTTGTATCAACTGTGAAGCACTTTGCCTTTTTCTTTTCTCCTTTTTGTCTCTATGCAATTTATTCACCAATTGTATTGACGCCGATCACCAAAATAAAATTAGGGGCCTAGATGCACTTTCACATGGATTTTCCATTAATTTCATGGAATAATCACCTGCAATAAATATTTAACAACACTTCTGGAATTTGTTAGTAATAAACTCCTACCACTATGTTGGTTGTTTACTCTTATGTTTTTATGCTGGTATTTGATGGTCGGATTTGGTATTTAGTGACCGTCAACAGGAGTATCATTCTAGAGATGTAGGCGTGGTGCTTAGATCAATAGAGTGCATTATTTGTCGTGTAGCCATGGATTGTATTGAGATAGGCAGTAGGTGGTGACAACCATATCCATCCTTTGAAATCCTCCATGTTTGGCTATGTAATAGGCTTGGCTGAAATCGTACTGGAGATGCAGGGGAAAACCAGATGCCCAGTGTGTGATGATCTCCTTTTCTTGTCTTGCTTATGTATTTGTATAATAGTATATAGTGTAGAGTATGCAAGAATATAAAAGCAACATAGGAACTTAGCTCTTTCTTTGTCCTTCTCCACTAGACTAGTATTTATTTATCTTGAGTATGCTATTTGTGTGTCCAGTACCCATATTATCATTTATCCTTACCCATGTGAGGACTTTGCCTTATGTATGTTTAGAACATGGTAAATGTCTTGATCAATCCCAGCCTTCCTTTGGGATAAAATAAATATGATACCCTGAATACTTCCGGGTAAAATACTACAACGGTATTCTTCGTACGCTTGCAGATTACCTATACTAGTTAAATATTACCAACACACTTTTTTGGGACCGTTGCTAAGGAAACTTAGTGATGATGTTAAGAAATATCAACAGTAATGTCCTTCATCTCCTTCATCTTTGGCACCTCATTACTAATGTTCATCGCAGTGGGGACCGACTCCATCTCGCCTCTCCTTCTGGCGGTCATGCTCACGACAGCAATCTTCACTGCAGCACTCCTCCCGATGCCTGTAATCATGGTGCTGACCATCCCTCAACCAATCATCGAGGCAGTCATCATGGCGGTCATAATTTCGGTGATGATCTCACCGATCATCGTGGTGATACCGCTCTTTCGTCGCCTTGTCCTTCTCGCAGTTGTGCTTGATGTAGTAATCTTGTTGTTTATTGATGAATGGAGTACCATTTCTCATCCACCTTCGACCTCTTGAACAACTTCTATGGGACATCAGATCTGTCTACTTAAAGTTTGATGGCATGGACATTCCCATCCTCATGTTTCTTCTTGCCCTTGCTTCTGTCTAGCCGGGTGTGGGCCTCCGAAGCTTCTTGCACTCATCGATGATGGCCAACATAATGGCCGCCATCTTTGGTTTCTTCATAACCACTCTTTGCATGGTGGTGACATCAGCCAATGCATCTTGAAAAGTGTTGTTCACTTCAACCTCCTCGGTGTGTAGGATTATGCTACGTGTGTTGCAAAAGCGCTTTTACATAATCTTTGAGGCTCTCATGCGTCTTCAACTTCACATGCTTCATTGCCCTAGCCATAGCAAGTCGTTCGTATGTCCCCTGGAAGTTGCCGATGAAGGTAGAGCTCAGTTAGTCCTAGGAACTTATTGGTGTGAACAAGGGTTCCCAATCTTCCGAAAGGTTCTGCAAATCTTGATTTGGTGGAGGTGAAACACAAATAGATCCGGCTTCTAAACATCACCGATTGCATTCTCCTCTGGTTATCAATCGTTAAATGATGATTGACCTCGCCGAGAAGGCTTATCTCTGCATGTGAATCAACAACACAAGCAAGAACAAAGAAGAATGCAACCAAATTGCCGATGTATGATAAATCTCACAAAGTTGGGGTCTCTCAAACCGATGAACGACGACACTATATATGAACAGAATTAATCTAAGCAAAACCCAAACCCTAATGGAGCAGTGGCAGCTGTTTATGAAGACCCTAGGGTCATGCAAGATCCTCTGGACGCGCCCCTAATTGGGCTCAACTGGATTCAAAGCCCGAAGGCCAAAAACAGGTGATGTAGCACCGGGACGGATTCTGGACCCTCCCTTGTTTCGACGATTCCCAATGACTCTGAACAAATTTTGACATAAAACTGGTTCCATTGGAAAGGACATATGTAGAACGTCCAAAACTGAGTCTGTATGCATCCGGGGTGTCCGTTTTAGTGCGGACTAGTCCGGGGGCCCTAAAACAGACTCGAAGTCGGTTTTGTTTGGGCCTCCACCTTAGCTTCCATGTCCTTGCTGGTCCTCCACATCCCCAAGTCCTTCTTCCATCATCTCCTGGTCTTCTCCATGGTTCCTAATCATAATATAATCATTAGGCAATAAACCATTCTCAAAAGTGACATACAATGAAGTACATAGGAACGAGCTCACCTCTAGATTTAGTCGTTATGCACGAGCTCTAGTCATTGGACCTTGCAAGTCCAAAATTGGAGGAGTGTTGCTTGTATCCATAGGAGTGATGTCCTCATCATCCTGCCCCTCTTGAAGTGGAGTCATCCTCGACTCAAGCTCATCCTCTTCTCCTAAGTATGGTTTCAAGTCTGAGCAATTTTATACTTTTCATTCATCTTTCAATGCTAAGTCTAGTGGTCTCATACATTTGCAAAATAAATTCAGCACTCTCCTTAGCATCAACATGAACTCTCTCAGTAATAGGTAAAAGAAGTATATCAAGTGGAGTACGGAGATCAAAACCATACACTACCTTGAAGGGACTTACCTTGGTAGTAGAATGTGTTTCCCGATTATAAGCAAACTCAATATGAGGCAAACATTCTTACCATTGCTTCAAATTCTTCTTCAAAATAGCTCTCAACATAGTGCCCAAAGTGCGGTTCACAACCTCAGTTTGTCCATCAGTTTGTGGATGACAAGTTATAGAAAACAGCAACTTTGTACCCAACTTATTCCAAAGTGTGCGCCAAAAGTGACTCAAGAATTTTGCATCACGATCTGAAACAATAGTAGAAGGCATACCATGTAAACATACAATTTCTTTGAAAAAAAAAGGTCAGCAATATGACTAGCATCATCGGTTTTATGACATGGTATAAAGTGTGCCATCTTAGAAAAACGATCCATAACAACAAAAATTCTATCACTCCCCCTCTTAGTCCTAAACATTCCTAAAACAAAGTCCATAGAAATATCCGCCCAAGGAATAGAAGGAACAGGAAGTGGCATGTATAAACTATGTGGATTCAAGCGAGACTTAGCTTTTTGACATGTGCTGCAGCGAGCAGCAAAATGTTCAATATTTTTCCTCATCCTTGGCAAAAAGAAGTGAATGGCCAAAATATCCTCAGTCTTCTTACAAGCAAAATGACCCATCAATCCACCTCCATGCGCCTCCTGCAACAACAAAAGATGAACGAAACCAACTGTAATGCATAGGCGGTTAGCTCTAAACAAGAAGCTATCATTCAACACAAATTTGTTCCAAGCACGACCTTCTTTATATTACAGAAATACATCCTTAAAATCAACATCAGCAGCAAATTGTTCTTTAATTGCCTCAAGTCTAAAAATTTTACAATCAAGTTGAGACAACAAAGTATAACGCCTAGACAAAGCATCAGCAACTACATTATCCTTCCCTTTCTTATGTTTGATAATATAAGGGAAAGACTCAATAAACTCAACCCATTTAGCATGTCTACGGTTCAAATTGCATTGTGAGTAAATATACTTAAGCGATTCATGATCAGAATGAATAACAAATTCTTTCAACAACAAATAATGACACCACGTCTCTAAGGAACATACAAGTGCATATAATTCCTTATCATAAAGGGAGTAATTCAAAATAGGCCCAGTAATTTTCTCGCTAAAGTATGCAACAAGTTTACCATCTTGCATCAAAACACCACCAATGCCTATACCACCAACATCGCATTCAAGCTCAAAAGTCTTATCAAAATTAGAAAATTGCAGTAATGGTGCATGTGTATGTTTGTCCTTCAAAGCATCAAAGGACTCATGATGTACCTTACCCCAATAGAACTCGATGCTCTTCTTTGTCAACTCATGCAATGGTGCAGCGATGGTGCTAAAATCTTTGACAAAGCAGCGGTAGAAACCTGGAAGACCAAGAAAACTCGTCACCTGTGTGATAGTTTTTGGCACCGGCCAGCTCTTTATGGCTTCAATCTTTGCCTCATCCACCTCAATTGTGGTGGAGTCACAACATAGCCAAGAAAAGAGACTCAATCCATGCAAAAGGTGCACTTCTCAAGGTTACCAAATAAACGTGCAGCTGTCAAAACATAAAAAATAACATGCAAATGATTCATATGTTCATCCATTGACTTGCTATAAATCAAGATATCATCAAAGTAAACTACCACAAATTTGCCAATGAAAGCTCTTAAAACCTCGTTCATCAAATGCATGAAAGTACTAGGTGTATTAGTTAACCCAAAAGGCATTACTAACCACTCATACAACCCGAATTTGGTTTTGGAAGCTATTTTTCATCCATCTCCAAGTTTTATTCTAATTTGATGGTAGTCACTATGCAAGTCAATTTTAGTGAAAATTATAGCAACACATAACTCCTCAAGCATGTTGTCTAGCCTAGGAATAGGATGATGATACCTAATATTAATGTTACTAATGGCTCTACAATCTACACACATACGCCAAGTATCATCTTTCTTAGGAACCAAAAGTACATGAATAGCACAAGGACTAAGTGATTGGTGAACATACCTACAATCCAAAAGGTCTTGGACTTGTCGTTGTATTTCCTTAGTCTCCTCAGGGTTGGTCCTATAGGCAGCACGGTTTGGCAAAGTAGCTCCTGGCATCAAATCAATTTGATGCTCAATCCCTCTCTAAGGTGGCAATCTCGGAGGAATCTCAGCTAGGAAAACATCCTCATACTCCTGCAAAATGTTAGTGACAACAGGAGGCAAAGCACTAGAAGCAATATCATTAAGTGAAAACAAAGCTTGTTTGCATATCAAAGCATAGAAAAGATCATCATCAGCAGAAATTTCAGCAAGTTCAGTTTTTGCAAGACATGAACGACCTTGTAACTTAATTCCAGCATCCTTAGAACTTGAAAAATCATTAGCATTACTAGATATAGAATCAGAATTAATAGGTTGCTGAATTTCAGGACTTTTATTTTTCAAACTAGCAGCACATTCTAAATCAGTTTGTACAATTTCAACAGGGGTCAATGGTAACAAAGTAATTGTAGTTCCTTTATGCATAAAAGTGCACTTATTACTTTTACCATGGTGTATAACATCATTATCAAATTCCCAAGGTCTACCCAATAAAACTGAACAGGCTTGCATGGGTACAACATCACAATCAACAGAATCAACATAAGAACCAATGGAAAAAGGAACTCTGCAAGTTTGTATTATCTAAGCTTTTTTAGAGTCATTTAACCATTGAATGTAGTATGGATGTGGATGTGAGCGTGTGGTCAAGGAAAGCTTCTTTACCACATCAGAACTCACCAAGTTATTCCAGCTCCCTCCATCATTGATAACACGTGCTCGATGGTTCTTGATGACGAAGAAAATCTAGAATAAGTTGTGGCGCTGCATCATCACGGGCTGCTGAACTTGTGTGCTAAGCACACACTGAACAATAATATTCATGTAGCCCGTGGTGTCTCCGCCTCCAAGGATCAGGTCGTGGCTGGCGGGAGTGACATCCTCCTCCTCATCCTCCACATAGGAGGTGCTCATGCAACCTCCATCGTCTGTCGCCACGTATGTCCGCCTACTTGGGCCGTCTTTCTGCACATGACCAAGTTCATGGCAGTGGTGGCACTGAGTTCCTATAGTGCGTCCCGTCGAAGCGACAGATGAGACACTACTAGCTGGTACCTACATAGAATTTTTACCTGAGCTCGCAAAAGGTGTAGGGGCTGATCTTGATGCTGCAAAAGCACCACTAGGCCCCTTAGCAGCAGCAGTAGCAGCAGCTGGTGAAGGCGTCCGGAAAGATGGCTTGGGCAGCCCCGAAATCTCCGTCGGCCACGATGGGTAGAAGGTACGAATGTAGTTCCTATACACCTCTACATGTCCCAGCGATTCTTTCTCTGCAAGAATAGCATACTGAAAACACTAGTTGAGAGTAAAAATTCTTTATAATCAAGAATGTTCTAAATTTTTTTTCTCAAACCAGAATAAAAGCGACAAATCTGATGCTGTATTTTTTCCACTAAAGTAGTCCTGAACCATTTTATCTCCTTGTTCTAAGCGCTGCAGTTTATTACAAATCTCTTTATGGAAAGAAGGGGGAACAAAACGATTCACACATTGCTACCTTAAGTTCTTCCCAACTAATAGGCAAATCAGTTTCAGAAGCTAGACCACTCCACCAAATAATAGCAAAGTCCTTAAACTCACTAGTGGCTTGTACAACTCTATGTTGTTCAAGAACAAGGTGTGCATTAAATTTTTGCTCTACAGTCATCTCCCAATTAAGGTAAACATTACCATCATACTGGCCTGAAGATGAAGGAATTGAAAACTTAATTGGCACTCATCAAATTTTGAGGGAGAAGCCCCCTCTCCATCGCTTCCTGCCATCACAAACACCAAAACAGAAAACAAACAGTGAAGGTTATCCCTACAAAACTACTAAGCAATAGTGCCTCTCAACACAACAAAAGGAAGCTCCTTACAAAGCTTTTACAAAGTTCTAAAATGCTAAGCAATGGATACCAGGGAGGTGTGTTCCACGATTGCAAGGGTCACAAAAACCTATGTTGTTCAGAAGAAAATATGTAGAGCTAGGAAGGGCAAATATATATATGTGAGTGACACACAAATCAAAAAAAGAGAGTAAAGTTGAATAAGTGCTCTAAGTAACTTGTCCCTAGTTGCTGGTCTACTTGTGTCCTAGAACAGTAGTGATAGAAAGGCAGAAACAAGTAGGAAGAGGAACACAGCCGATAACAGGGGGCTAGATGTAAAACAACCAACTAACCAAATTTCAGGGGGGCTAGATGTAGCACTAGTAGAAATCCCAAAAAAAATTCACTTTTATTTTTTTTTTTGATATTTTTCTCCAACTTAGCTCAAAAAGAGGTAAGATGTGGCCTACAAAAATTCTGCAAGTTTCAGCAATATCGGGTTTCAAACATAAATGAATTTTTTCTTTATCTTCCCAATTTATTTTAATTTTTTTGAGAAGGGTAGGCTCCAAATCGATTCACGAAGCTACTGTAAAAATTTCAGCCCAAACGGAGAACCGAGCGAAAAGTTATGGTTGTTTTACTGAAGGTACTTCGAAATCAGGTTTTAAGGAACCCGAACAGGGTTGGAATGGGGTAGGGACTTTTTTGTCATGGTGGATGCAGCGGAAAGTGGAAGTTGTGGGTATTGGTCCAAGGTGTTGAGGGTGGGTTTAGGGTGAGACTATGGTGGGCATGTCAATGAATCAACCCTAGCACAGAAAGCCAAACAAAACAGAGGGTGGTGGAGGGGGTGGCGGCTAATGTTGCAAAGGGGAAATTACTGACGACCAACACACAAACTAAACTAGCGACAAAACAAGAACTAGGGCACAAACTCAACACTACGGACTCTGAAATTGAAATATGCAAAAGGCTTACACGTAGTTATGGGGGGATTTTTTTTTAAGCTTTTTTGTGGACGATAAGATGAAAACAAAAACGGAACTAACTAAGGGTAGTGCGAACCTAACGGTGCACCTGCATCTCCCGATCTTCCGAAAGGTTCTAGAAATCTTTATTTAGCGGAGGTGAAACAGAAATCGATCTCACTTCTAAACAACACGTTCAGAAACTCGTAATCACAGCACAACGTCTTCTCTGGTTATCGACCGTTAAATAATGATTGACATTGCCGAGAAGGCTAATCCCTGCCTACGAATCAAGAACACGAGCAAGAATAAAGAAGAATTCAACCAAATTACAGATGTATGATTAATCTCACAAAGTTGGGATCTCACAAACCGATGAACGGTGACACTGTATACGAACAAAAATAATCAAAGCAAAATAAAAACCCTAATCGAGCGGTGACGACTGTTTATGAAGACCCTAGGATTGTTCAAGATACTCTGGACACGTCCCTAATTGGGCTCAACTGGATACAAAGCCCGAAGGTCAAAAAACAGGCGATGCAGCACCGGGACAGATTCTGTACCCTCTCTTGTTTAGATGGTTTCCGATGACTCCGGGCGCATTTTGACATAAAACCAGTGCCATTGGAAAAGGTCTTCTCCTTATCTTTCCATGCATATATAGAACGTCCAAAACCGAGTTTGTATGCTTCCTGGGCGTCCGTTTTAGTGCGGACTGGTCCTCGGCCCCGAAATAGACTTGAAGTCGGTTTTGATTGGGCCTCCACCTTGGCTTCCACGTCCTTGCTGGTCCTCCACGTCCCCATGTCCTTCTTCCATCATCTCCTGGTCCTCTCCATATTTCCTAATCATAATATAATCAGTAGGTAGCAAACCATTTCTCAAAAGTGACATATAATGAAGAACGTAGGAACGAGCTCACCTCTAAATTTAGTCGTCGTGCATGAGCTCCAGTTATTGGACCTTGCAAGTCCAAAATTAGAGGAGTGTTGCTTGTATCCATAGGAGTGATGTCCTCATCACTTATGGTATTTGCTGGCAGATTAATTAGCCAAGATCATGTCGCGCCGTTCAACACGGTGGGCAAATAATTTGCCCATATCATGTTGACACCTCTAGCGACATCAATCACCTTGTTGTAGATCTATAGAAACTCCTAAAGATTTCTGGATCAACCATACTTGTCGATGGTGAAAGTTCATGTATGCCCCTAGTGGAATTTGGTGGTTGTATGATAATGTTATAAAGGACTAATCCTCTTTGTGAGAACATGAGCAGGATTTACTTGAATACAAATAATCATCCTTTAAAATGGGCCTATGTGATGAAAAGAAGAAGTGTCAAATAAATGGGTCCATATGAGCAATATTATGACAAGACAAGGTTTGAAATGAATATGAGACATAAAAACCATTGATATGAGATGGTCTCAACAAGTTGGTGTTGTCAAGAAAAAGAAGTGATCAAGTGCTATGTCTCTATGGCATTCAATCTTGGAACCAACTTGATCAAGCCAATACTTCAAAACAAGAATTCAAAAGAAGACATAATGATGATACAAAGTTATGTCTAGCTCAAGATGGCAAGATGGTAAAGTGTTGGCATGACTTGGTCGCGATGGACCATGCATGGGAGAAGGGCAAGATGGAGTCTTGGCGTGGAGGGACCGAAGCCATGGTGAAGGGCAGGTGGAGCGCAATCGCGATGGACCGATCAAGCTATGAGTGGTCATACATCTCTGAGTATCAATCTTTGTTGGAACATGAAGACTTAATGTGACTTGTGAACCAAAAGGCAAAAATGAATCTTATTAATAAAGAGTTCCCAAGTCACATACTCTAGGTGATGACGCTCAGCAAGAGCACATGTGGCATTTCTCAAAAAGCACTCAAGAGAAGAAGTGGCAAAATTCATTATCATGCAAGCACAATAAGAAGAATTGTCTTTTTATTTAATCTTAAGTTTAGTCATGCCATTCTATCAAGAGGGATGCATTTAATGTATCAATGCTCAAAGAAAAACCTAAGTGAGATGAGAGAAACACAAGGCCTACACTCACACTAACTCTCACAATAACAGGGATAACCATTATAACCGGTTTACTAAACCGGAGGGACCGGTGTGTGTTTAAACCTCTAACGGCTAGTTCAGGAAAACCGGAGGTACCGGTTTGGGAAACCGGAGGGACCGGTCTTGACTGGTTCAATGTAACGGCTAGTTTTTTGGGGACTAGTATAAATAGTTCATCCACCCCTCCTTTGGATGCTGCTGATTGTGTGCACGAAGAAAATACATCTAAAGCCTTGTAGAGCTCTCCCCAACACCTCTTTTTAAGGTTTGAGTGATTTGTGAGAAATCCTAAGGATTGGGTTGAGAGAGATCGAGATTGAGAGCACAAAAAGAGAATCCCACTCTTGAGCATTTGAGAATTGTGGTGTTAAACCGTGAAGCATTTGTTACTCTTAGAGGTGAACCCTCCTAGTCGGCTAGGCATCGCCCTAGAGTTCCCAAACTTGTGGTGAGCCTTGGGAAAGTTTGTGAAGGTTCGCTTCGCCTCCACAAGGAAAGAAGCAAAGATAGTGGATCGGGGAAAGCGGTTGAAAGAGACCCAGCTTGGAGTGTGCCTTGTGAGCAGCTCAAGCTTCCTCAACGGAGATGTAGGGTTCACGGGGTGAATCTGAACTTCAGCAAACAAATCTTCGTGTGCTTTATTTGGTTTGCTTTCTTAAGTTATTGCTTCATTTCTTGATGATTCATAGATTGCATGTGTAGTTGTGCTAGTTTTCTCTGTGATTACTTGCTCTAGATCTTGCATGCTCTTTACGATCTATAAGTTTGCTAGAACTGAGTGGGGCGTTGTATTTCCTATTTTACTCTCTTTGTCTCGAGGAAACCGGTGTGTCCGGTTTACCAAACCGGTGGGTCCAGTTTGGAAGTTTGTTGTCTGAGGTTGATTCTTTGTGAATCTAATAGGGGTGGTTCCTGTGATTGTTTTATTAGCTTGCTTGTCTTTAGAGCTTGGCAGTTCTCCTCATTAACTTGTTTTATCCCAAGCTCTCCGACAAAATCGGAGGTACCGGTTTGCTAAGCCGGAGCAACCGGTTTTGGCAGTTTTAATTCTGCTGCGAGTTTTTGTTAAATTTTTAGCAACGCCTATTCAACCCTCCCCCCCCCCCCCCTCTAGGCGACACCCAGGGACTTTTAAATGTTATTAGAGCCTAATCTCCTCATTAGGCCTAACTGCTTGGAGAATCGATCATGTCGCAAGGTAAAATGTTTCAAATTCCTTATGGTTGTTCTAGCGCCTCATTTTCTATCATTTCACAACCTTCATATGAGGCACCATATCTCGATGGCACAAATTAAGCTAATTCAAAAGCTAAGATGATCTCATATTTTTGGGAGATGAGTCCTAAAATTTGGCGGGTTGTGGATGTAGGTTTTTCTCATACCATTGATAGGAAATCTACCACACAAGCACAAGAAAAATGCCTACATCTCCGAGCCCAAGCTACCAATGCCTTATTCGGTGCATTGAGTAGGGATTTCTTCGACAGATATACAAGTTGGAGAAGGTTCATGCTATGTGGATTAGGATTCAAGAAATATATGATGATTCCAACAATGAAGAAGAGAAGACTCAAACTGCCAATCTGGGAAAACCGAAGGCTCCGGTTTCCCAAACCGACGGCAGCGGTTTTGGCAGAACAGAAACTATTTCTGTTAATAATCAAGTTGAAGATCCTAGTTGCAGATCTAGACCAAGTGAAGAGTCTACGTCACCAAGGAGCTCATGCTCAGATGATGAAAAATCATTTTGCTTCATGGCCAAGAGACAAAGAAAGTCTCATGTATCCTTAGTTGAAAAGGTTGAAAACTTAAGGAGTGATCATACTAGTGCTACTAACAAATCCTCTTATGTAGCACAGCTAGAGGAAGCAAACAAAATGATCATGACTGAGTTTCATAAACTTGCTAGCATGCATAAAAAATTGCAAGAGAGACATGGTGATCTTCTATGCTCATATGAAAAGCTCATTGACTCTTATGCCATGCTAGAGACAACTCATGAGGTTGCACTTACTATCGTAAAATCCTATCAACCTCAAACATGCACATGCACAACACAATCAATTGGTTTATCTTGTGCTAACACTTATTGCTCTCAAGAAAAGTCATCAAATGACGAGCAAGTAATTGTAGAAACTTGTGATGAACTTATTGCAAGTGAAAATGATTACCTCAAAAGAGAAATTCAGAGGCTGAACATGGACTTAAGTCGGTTGAAAGGCAAAGGCCATGTGCAACCATCTCAAGATAACCGTGATAGCATGGTGAAGAAGCTTGAGAAGGGATCCACAGCCACATGTGCAAAAAGCCTTCCCACTAACTTAAAGAAGATTCATGACAAGAGAGACGAGCAAAGGATTAACAAGAAATTAAACATCAAGTGCTTTGAGTACTCATCAATGGGACATTTTGCTTTGAAATGCCCAACAAAGAAAAATGGCCAAGCTACACTCTCTAGAAGACAAAGAAGTCAATCTCAGAGAATATGCTTAGGATGCAAGGAGAAAGGACACAAGATAGCCTCATGTCCAAGACATACAAGAATGGGACAAGTCTATCAAAACCGGAAGGACCGGTTTGCTAAACCGGAGGCACTAGTTTGGCAGAAAAGCTCCATCCCACTACGCATTTGGAGAAAGGCTTTGTGTCAGCATTCCCAAGACATATGGACAAGAATGAAAATATTAATAAGAAAATCAAGGACAAGGCCAAAAGAATTAAGCATCAAACATACTACACATGTCCGGACAAAGGACATCTTAGTAAGGATTGCCCTTTGACTCAAGCTTTAAATTATAAGTTGGTCAATAATAAGTATTTTCCCTCTAAGGCCAACAATGACACTTGTGATATCAAGGTGATGAGTTCACCCATTGATAGTGCAAAGTCAATTTGGATGCCATAATCTTGTGCAACTAACTCTCAAGGACCCAATAAGCATTGGGTACCAAAATGTGCTTGAAAGTGCTCATAAGCTGCAGGTGATGCATTGATGACTTGTCATGCACAAGAATGATGGAACAACAGGCAAACTTGCCAAGCATGGAGACATTCAAATATTATCTATATCAAGGACATCAAGGAAAATAATAAGTACCACTAAACACACTTTGTCTTGTTCCTTATTCCTGCAGCAATGGTCCCACAAGTTCATGCTACCACTTGAGAAATGCTCTCAAGTATACAAGCATAAGTGAACTTGAAAAGTGATGCAATTAATGTTTCCCTTGGAGAAAAATTTGTTTTGTGAATATCTCTCAGGATTGATGAACACAAACAAAAGGCCAAGAAAGCAACACAAAGCAAGAAGAAAAGGAATTCTGATGAAAAATCTGGAAAACAAGGAACCAGGAAAACCGGTTGGTCCGGTTTGTAAAATCGGAGGGACCGGTTTCCCCGACTTGTCCGGTGTGTCGGACAAATCCATCGGGCTCTAGTAAGGCTGCCACTCAGGGCCGTCGAACTTGTCCGACAGCCATCGAACTTGCCCGATGCCATGAGGAAAGTCCGACGTCTCGGACATATTCATTGGACTCCAGAACCCCTGCCACTATGTATCATCGGACATAATCGATGACCATTGGACTTGTCCGATAAAGTGAAGAAACAAGAAACCAGGAAAAACCGGTTGGTCCGGTTTCTCCTGAAAAGCTTATTGAGATGAAGTGATGCGGAGACAACAGCAAGATAGCATCTAGATTAATAATTGACCTATGATGAAGAAGGAAAACATCATGTGAGTCAAACATGAAGATATGAAGTGATCATACACACTTGTGTGGTTGTGAGTATTCCTTGATTTATTCTCATTTCATGCTTCTTAATTATCTCCTCACCTTAACCAAGATATAATTTAAACCTCTCCATGTACCTAATAGAACATGTGCACACATCACAAATGATTCAAAAGTTTGGTGCACATATTTAGGGGGAGATTCATCTTATATCTTAAGTTAAAAGAGACTAATATTTTGCTTGAGTTATCTAGTGATTAGTCTCATTATGGAATAAGTTATGATGAATGATGCCTCATGCTGAGATCAAGCAAAAAGGAGTAACTCTCTATCTCAGTTGAGTATTTAATTCAATATATGTTATCTGTGAAAACCGGATACACCGGTTTGCAGAACCGGAGGGACCGGTTTCGACAGAAAACATATACTTTGTTTCTTGAGGTATTTCTTGTTGGGGATATGTATGGATGATGACTAAGTGTGAGATTCCATCTTGTGCTACTAATTCTAAGTGTCTATCATTGAAAGTGCATTAATAGTGATTTTTGAAGATTAGACACCAATGATAGAAGGTATATAAGCTCAAAGAAAATTATTTATCTTCATTTGTTGAAATAAAAAGGATAGCTACCAAAGGTATGTCCTCATGACCTCTTTTGTTCTTCATTATGCATGTAGAATTCATATGGTAGGTTGTGCCTTCGTATGTGTGTGACTAATATCATAAACATGCTCTTTGTGAGTTACGGTAGAATTTTCAAAAATTAATAAAGGACAAGTATATATATAATGTCTTGTCCTAATTGGATTTCAAAATATTTATCTCTTGATCTTTGTGATCATGTCGGGCTATGTGTGGTTATTGTTCATCTTGATTCCTTGTTGCCTAACTACACTTAGCAAGGCTCTCTCAAGTCCAAATTTTCAACAAAATCAAATCTTGGTAAATTTCACACTCATCATCATAAATCTCAAGGATTTGTTCTACAAAGGAAAATGCAAAAGATTCAAGGCTTGGAAGCAATGTCCATTGAAGATCTCCTCTTAATCTGATTTTGTTCAGATCCTGGCAAAACCGGAGGCACCGGTTTGGGAAACCGGTGGCACCAGTTTTGTCATTTTAACCAGCCCGAGCCCAAAACGTACCCTTTAACCCTCATTTGGACTCCTCCTCTCATAACCTTCGTGTGGCGGCTCCCTCTCATCCCCAATGGCGATTTCAAGGCTTCTCCGTGGGATTCTTCGATTCTTGGGTGGATCTTCGTGCCCAAGATCAGAGGCTTCAATTCCATCTCCGGATTTGAGTTTCTCCTCTCCAAAGGTACCCATTGGCTTCAAGTCTCGATCTCTAGTACTCTTGGTAGATTAAAATTTCTGAGTAGTACATTGTCTCCTAGCTTTCCCTAGAACCTACTCCTGCCATTGGCCCTAGAATACTTGGATAAATCGATCGGATTCGTGACCTAGGTTTTCTCTGTTAAAACCGATGGGACCAGTTTGGCAAACCGGAGGCACCAATTTTTACAGAAAAAACCCTAATTCAAATTTTTGATCGATTTATTGATTCAACTTGTCTTATCATTGTTTCCAAGTGTAGTTCATGCCTAGAAATATCCTAGAACAACATTAGAAATAGGTTTTCTCTGTGAAAATTGGAGGTACCGATTTGGCAAACCGGAGGCACCAGTTTTTCCAGAGAACACCCATATGCATTCTTTCACCTTTAATTATTGATCAAACCCCTTTGTTCCCATCCCTGCTATTACCTAAGACCTTGTTCATTCATATCTTTCACAGGGTCAGTATGTCGTCGGATGAGGAAAGGGAAAGAAATGTCAAAGCAAGGCTTGACGTGGATCTTGGAGCAAGTGGTTCTTGAGGAAGGAGAAAATTGGCAGTAACTAGAAAGAATCTAGCAAGAGGACAAATGCTCATTGATAGCGATATTGTGGAGGAGAATGAGTCCTCCTCTGATGAGGATGACACTGAGGATGAGCCCTATATCCCTCCTAGTGGTGCTCCTAGGGCAGCAGCTGGGGGCTCTGGGGTAGCAGCTCAGAGGACAGTGATGAGGAAGAGGAAGAGCAGGAGGTGTTTGATGTGGATGAGATCATCCCTCCAGTATATGTGCATCTTGGACATCTCTCATTCCGGCCACCTCAAAACCCAGGATGGAGAGAGAAGATAAGCAACAAGGGACACACAGAGGCTGTAAGAGAGATGAAGGCCAAGGAACCCTAGACCTCTTCAGAGGGAGGCCACTGACTACAGATTTCACACTTACTTTCAGTAGGATTTTCTATGAGTCAGTGATCTTGTCAAAGAAGCACACTCCAGTGGCAAAAGCTCAGTAGGTTGATTGGGCGCATATGGAGAGTAAGAATGATCCTATCTTCAACCAAGTCATTGTTGCATGCAAGGCTAAGCATATGAATGACATTCTTGCTTTTCAGAAGAATTGGAATAATGAGGTCATTGTCCAGTTATATGCTACCTTGTATGTTGAGGAACATGAGAGTACGAGCAATATGCACTAGATGATAGAGGTTCAGTGGTACAGTGTGACCTATGCACAGGTTGCTAGGTTACTTGGCTTTGGGAGGAATGATGCCAACCGTCGCAAACTTCACCTTGCCACTTTTCTTGATGTTAGAGGGTTGAGGCACATGTATCCTGCAGGCAAGTAAGGCAATTATGGCACTATCATAGACTTGCTTCCCTTCTATGCCTACATCAACAGGCTATTTAGGAAGACCCTCACTCCTAGGGAAGGAGATGGAACAAAACTTCCCTCCTACAACAGAAACATCCTAGCTGCCATGGCACAAACTGGACATGATTTCTCAGTTTTTGACTTCTTCTGGGAGGAAATAAAAGCCATCTCCAACAGTCCTTTGAAGAGCTGTGCCTATGCCCCGTACATTATGCATATGATGGAGAGAGTGATAGGATGCACTGTGGACTATGACAAGAAGCATCTTCCCCTGAGAATCAAGAATGACTTGAGGAATGCAGCAGAGGACAGCAGCGCAGCAGCACCAACACATGGTGCATCCACCTCTGCTGCACCTAAAGGGAGTGGACAGCAAAGGTACAAGCCTCCCTCTCCCATTAAGAAGCTCTTTGGCTTGCTCTTTGGTATGTGCAGGTCTCAGCATGATGCAGATGTGAGAGCACATCATGAGAGGTAGGCTAGAAAAAAGGACATAAGGACCATGAAGCTTCTCCACCAACAAAGCAATCTTCAGCGTCCTCGCTCTCCTATTGCCTCTGAAGGTGAAGAAAGTCTAGAGATTGAGATTTTTAAGGCTAGAATGAGCCGCTTTGAGTAGGATAATCCCTACACCTCTTGGTTTCGAGATGGAGATATTAGTGGGACTATTTTTGGTCCTGATGGAGCGAGGACTTCACAAATGCCACCATTTAACCCTCCACCTCCTCCGCCCAACAATGATGAAGATGATGAGGAAAACGACGAGGAGGAGTGATTTATGTTGCCTAGGAAGACCCCTTTTGGTGCTAGATGACAAAGGGGGAGAGATGGATTAAAGCTCCGAGGCATTAGTTCTTTTTGTTTTTCAGCTCTGTTCTGTCTGGAAAAACCAGAGGCACTGGTTTGGCAAACCGGAGCAACCGGTTTTGCCAGACAGAACCAATTTATCCATTTCCTCTGTTTTTTATCTCGTGGACTTGAGACAATTTGTAATGTGTGTTGAACCTTGTAATAATCCTCTAAGACCTTTTATTGTGCTATGATGTGATGCTTGTTGAATTAATGTACTATTTTTCCAATGAATATGTGAAGTCTGGAAAACCCGGAGGCGCCGGTTTGGCAAACCAGAGCAACCGGTTTTGCCAGACAGCACATATGATTCTTTTGATTTATTCCTTTGTGGTTTTCTTGTCATATGCATCACGTACTAAATTGTTCACACACACTTCTTGCACCCCACGAATGCACACATTTAGGGGGAGCTCTCATGGATTGATTACAAAATGTGCAATTGGCATTTGAGACCAAATTTAGTGAATTTCATTCATATGCATAGTTTTAGGGGGAGCTCAACCAAAATGTTTGCATTCAAAATCCTTTTATGAATATCATTTGTAAGCTTTAATCAAGGTTGTCATCAATCACCAAAAAAGGAAAGATTGAAAGTGCATCTATGCCCCTAGTGGATTTTGGTGGTTGTATGACAACGTGATTAAAGGACTAATCTTCTTTGTGAGAACATGAGCAGGTTTCACTTGAATACAAATAATCATCCTTTAAAATGGGCCTATGTGATGAAAAGAAGAATTGTCAAATAAATAGGTCCATATGAGCAGTATTAGGACAAGCTACATGGTTCGCATTTAATGTCTCAATGCTTCAAGAAAAACCTAAGTGAGATGAGAGAAACACAAGGCATATACTCACACTAACTCTCGCAATGACAGGGAAAACCGGTGTAACCGGTTTACTAAACCGGAGGGACCGGTTTGTGTTCAAACCTCTAACGGCTAGTTCAGGAACACTAGAGGTACCGGTTTGGGAAACTGGAGGGACCGGTTTTGACTGGTTCAATGTAACGGCTAGTTTTTTTGGGGGGGGGGGGGGGGGGGGGGGGGGCTAGTATAAATAGTTCCTCCACCCCTCCTTTGGATGCTGTTGATTGTGTGCACGAAGAAAATACATCTAAAGCCTTGTAGAGCTCTCCCCAACACCTCTTTGTGAGGTTTGAGTGATTTGTGAGAAATCCTAAGGATTGGGTTGAGAGAGATCGAGATTGAGAGTACAAAAGAGAGAATCCCACTCTTGAGCATTTGAGCATTGTGGTGCTAATCCGTTAAGCATTTGTTACTCTTGGAGGTGAACCTTCCTAGTCGGCTAGTCGTCGCCCTAGAGCTCTCAAGCTTGCGGTGAGCCTTGGGAAAGTTTGTGAAAGTTCGCTTCGCCTCCGCAAGGAAAGAAGCAAAGATAGTGGAATCGGGGAAAGCGGTTGAAAGAGACCCGGCTTGGAGTGTGCCTTGTGAGCAGCTCAAGCTTCCACAACGGAGGCGTAGGGTTCACGGGGTGAATCTGAACTTCGGCAAACAAATCTCCGTGTGCTTCATTTGGTTTTCTTTCTTAAGTTCTTGCTTCATTTCTTGATGATTCATAGATTGCATGTGTAGTTGTGCTAGTTTTCTCTGTGATTACTTGTTCTAGATCTTGCATGCTCTTTAGGATCTATAAGTTTGCTAGAACTGAGTGGGGTGTTATATTTCCTGTTTTACTCTCTCTGTCCTGAGGAAACCGGTGTGTCCGATTTACCAAACCGGTGGGTCCGATTTGGAAGTTTGTTTTCTGAGGTTGATTCTTTGTGAATCTAATAGGGGTGGTTCCTGTGATTGTTTTATTAGCTTGCTTGTCTTTAGAGCTTGGCGGTTCTCCTCATTAACTTGTTTTATCCCAATCTCTCTGACAAAACCGAAGGTACTGGTTTGCTAAACCGGAGCAACCGGTTTTGGTAGTTTTAATTCCGCTGTGAGTTTTTATTAAATTTTTAGAAACGCCTATTCACCCCGCCCCCCTCTAGGCGACATCCAAGGACTTTCAGATGGCCCTAAGCTTGAACTTGTCGCGCCACACCACCTGCCTCATGTTGGCAGTCCAGGCCTTAAAAGCTCCTCGGCTAGGTGGTCTGGTTAGTCGTCCCACAACTGGTGTTTTTTATACGTCCCTGTAGTCATGGGTGTCGCTGACCTCCTGAGCTACGAATTCCTCACGCTCTTGACATCTTCATTCCAGGCAATGTCGGGTATTGCTAGGATCAAGATGCCGATGGTGTGATGATGCCTCCACACTATGAGATCGCACAATGCAGGTGTAGTCCTTGGTGCAGTCACGATCATCGTCTAAGTCAAAGATGCTAGAGCCGAAGTAGCTTAAGCTAAATTCCTCATCGGAGCTGTAATCTCACTCGTCTTCTGAGTGGCCTAGGCAGAGGCTAGTAAATTCCTTTCTAGAAGCTATGTTGTGGAAGATCTATGCGATTAGGGAGAACTTGACTCGAGATCTATATCTGTCAGAAGCATTGATGGTCCAGTCGTAGATCGGGTCGTCGCCTTAATCTCATCGGCGCATCCTACAATTCGAACAGGAACACAAAGATGACCGTTACCACTTCCAGCTCTAGTCTTCTTCGTCGGCGATGAACACCAGGGTCCCGAACTAGAACCGTGCACCCATCGTGAACTTCATGTCAGGGTCATTAGCCATCAATGGAGAGGAGACGGGTCTCAACACTTCCCCCCTTTCTGGTGTACCTCCATCAATGCTCAAAAAGAGATCGATAGATATTTTAGATCGGATCGAGAAACAACTTTGATGAAACCAATCTCTTGGAGCATGTGATATATATGTATATACTCGTTCAGGTCTCCTAAAAGATAAAAACCCTACGTCCAATTCTTCTTGTATATATCTGTTGCCATATGGACTATTATTGCAACCATTACACCATAGCATGGCAAATACATCGCCCACATTACAACGCAAATATATGCATTGTGATAGATCTTGCTTATTGCAATGAACATAATTTTAATCGCAACACTACGCATTTAGTGACAATATGTCACCCTATCGCAACCAAAATCGACTATAGTTGCAATTACACCTATTTATTGCAACAAAAATAACATCGTTGTCACAAATTTTGTGGAATTAGACCAAAAACTTTATAGTGGAAGATCAGGCAAATTGCTTATAGATTGCAATGCACATGGTACGTGATCGGCTTGTGTTCTCATGAACTCGTGATGCCGTCCTCATCGAGGGACTAAAATATTTATAGTTTAGGAACCGCCTCTTTAAATTAAGCAACATCACGACGGTAACGTCCCTAGATCCACACCTGGCTATGCCGCCCCATATTTTGAGTGGATCGTACACACCTACCAACCTATTTATGTTTTCGTCCTCGCTTCGGGTGAAAGGGCTAACCCAAGGCCAGTTGTGATGGATAAACTACGTTTATATGTTGGTCTTCCTCTTACTAGACTAATAAGGTGGTACTAAATCTCCTTATGCATATAAGTGCTCATATGCCACTATGAGTCAAATCTCAATGGACTGAGATGTTACACCAACTCTATCTCTAACTTCCTTATTTATCTTCAATTTTATACTCCAAGTTACACCCGGGTCGAACCCTACTGGGCCTACTTTTGGTCATTGGCCTAAAGCTCGACGGACATCTATACATCCGCAAAAGTTTGGAGGGTCGACACATTAAATACATATTTTTTGCCTTTTGTACGAGGTCCCGCTCTAAACTCTTCTAAATGATACTTCACTCCTTTATACGGAGCTAGATAACCTAAATGATACGTCACTCCTTTATATGGAGCTACATAATCTTGTCAGTTTGGATAGTCAGAATGCTCAAGGTATACATGCCAAGTGAAAGGTAAGGATAAGATGATGACAATGCTTGTAATTTTCTTTAATTTGATAAGAATAGTGTATCTTTTACCAAATAAATTAAAATAAACACATAAGAGATGTTTATTTAATTATGATTATTTAATCTCATCCAATAAATTGTTCTGTTTATTTGTCCTCTTAGAATATTTATCTAGATTAATGTGACATTTCTGTGTTAAAAAAATTACCTTTACTGCTAGTGGGCCCCGCTGGACCCACCAGTCAGCCTCCGGCTCTCACCACCGCGCACCGCCCGCGCGCGGGCAGAGCTGGCGCGAGCGCGAGCGCCGGAGGCGCCACGCAACCCTACGAGCGGGACCCGCCGGCACCGCTGTCAATCGGAGAGGGCGTTTTTACCGACTCCTCTCCTCTCTTTCTCCTCTCTCTCGCTCAAATTTCTCTCTCGCGCTCGTTCTTTTTTCCCCCGCCTCCTCTGCTTCGCTGCCGCCACCGCCGATCGTGCCCGCTCTCCACCGCCGATCACCTCCTAGCCTCTCCCGCAGCTCCAAATCGTCGCAACGACTACTCCGACGACTCCCCATTGCCACCCAGGACTTCTTTCTCGTCGAGGATTGCCAATCGTCGTCGCCTTTGCCGAGCCCCAAATCCGCCGCCGCTCGCCGTCGCCTTTGCTCCGGTGAGCAATCACCATCGTACCCTTCTCCTCTGCTATTTTCCCCGCACCGCCGCTTCTTCGTTGACATAGCTGGCCGGGCCGAGCCCTGGGAGCACGCCAACCCGCCGCGGCTGCGTGGCCGTGCCGCCATGCGCGCGCGGGGGGGGGGGGGGGGGGGGGCATGCCGAAGGCTCCTAGGCTGCTGGGCCGTGCCCGCGCGAATGGGCCGGCAGGCCGAGCCACCGTCGCGCGCAAGAGCCCGCGTGCTCGCGTCGTTGGGTCGTGCTCCACCCCGGCTGGGCCGCCGCGTGGCTGAGCCGTGCTCTCGCACCGCGCCGCTGTGCTGCTGGATCGAGTCCAGCAGCAGCTGGGCTGCCCGAGGCCCATAAGGCCGAAATTAAGTTTTGATTTTCTTTTCTTTTCCCAGGCTTTTCATTTAAAAATAATTCTAGAGTTTCAATAAAACCTAGCAAATAAATTAAGCTTCCTAAAATCTTGGGATTAATTTTATTAGGTTCCAAATAAATTCCTCTACCACTTTATGAAATAAAATTTAATATTTATTTTATATGATTTTTAAGTATTTAATTAAGCTTGTGAATTATCTTTTAATTGTTAATTAATTTATTTCCTAAGTTAATATTTATTTTGCTAACGAATTTATTTTATGGGGTAATTAAGGGTTATTACTTTGAATTAAAACATGTTAAACCCTTGTCATTAATGGACTTAATTACTCTTATTTTGAAGGAAATACTTCAGACAAGAGTAATTAAAATTCTTAGTCTAAATATTTTATTGAATTATCATTTTCAATGCATTGCATGTCATATTTCAATACTAACTTGCAACGTGTCGACGAATCATATAGAACCCGAGATCGTCGAGCCGTCTGCTGACTGTGGGCCCGAGGTGGTAATTGTCAAGACCGCTCCCGCACCTGAATTGTCGCACCCGGACGAAACCCAAAGCAAGCCCCGGTGCATCCCATCTATGTTTTTAAATTTTTTCTTTTATCACAGTGAGTTGAGTCATGCTTGTGCATTAGGTTCCAGGAATTGATTGACACCCACCTGCATCACTACCGTATCCTATCCTATGATGTTTTTACCCTATACAGGTACAGGTAGCACGATAGGCGCTATGCTTATGTCGTAGGATTGTCAGTAGCACTGCATAGGATGATCTTAAAGCATGGAGGCTTTAAGTTGTTTGAGATCTTGAAAATTTAAATGAAAGTTGTTGATGATGATGAGACCGGACGGGCCCCATAGAGGAAAGGGCAAAGACTGGGTCTTGCAAGGTGGTAGCCCCGTCCGTGTCAAATTAGGACCAAACCGTTGGCGGCTCCGTGAACAAGTATTGAATAGTACCGTCTACATATTAGTATATGGGACTCAGTAAGCTAATGTACCCTAACTACCTTAGTGGTAGGACATAGCCAACTTTCTTTTTCTGGCTGTTAGTGAGATTGAAGTCTCACGGGAGGGAAATGGTGGTCGCCCATGGATAACGTCTGGGACGGGTATCTAGTGGGGTCTCCATATTGCCGGGGGAAAAACGGATCGACCTTTGGTTGGGGTTAGTGGAAAAAGTTGTCATATACAACCAATGTGGTGCATATATGTCGTGTAGTCGGGTTTTACCCAGCTAGTAGAAATTGATTCGAATCGTTGTCCCTCGCAGCAATGAGTACAGCTTGTTCGCTTGGCGCGAACGGAGATAATCGAGAGTAACGAGAAGGAGAAGGGTTAATTCAAATTATTTAGTTTGGTTTGATAAATTTTGATTGCAATAGTTGCAGGATGCAAACCTTATTATTAATGAACATAATTTTAAGCTAAAATTTGAATATAGACACCCACTAATAAGTGTTTTTTTTCGTAAATCTGAGTTAACCCACCAGCCAAAGGCCTAAGCATTTTAGGTATCGGCCTTAGCAAGCCACGTTGACGTGTCAGTCTTGCGAAGTATATTAGATACTCAGGGTTTGTTCCATTTATTTTTCTGTTAAGTGAAGAGCCAAGCTCCGATGGATGGTCCGAAGGCATGCCAGAGGAAGGGCTTTTGCCGAAGGAAGGTTCTCTTCATTAGGAACGCATCCCATCTCCAAAAGAATAGAAGTCGAGGCATGTTTGTAAGAGTGATATAGATAGACGTGGTTTCAAACTTGGTTTTGAATAATGATCAAGCTTCAGTTGAGTTTGTAAAACTTTGTTGTAATAAATGCCTTCTCCGCTGCAAACTCTTGTTTGTCTTTTTGAAAACTTAGTTATATTATACCATGATATAATATATTTAAGCTTGTAAGAATGCATGTGTTGTTGTAACTCGCTTCATCGAATGTTCTCCTTTACACGGTCCTGATCATCCCGAAGGGGATGTCACAATTAATTCCGGATACAAATAAGCTGAAACAACCAGCCCCTTCATACTTGTCATCCATATCACTCTCTCACTTCTCTTTCCCATTAATTAAAAGTTCATCTCCCTTTTAATTTGTGACAACAGTTTTTTCTATATAAATTTTGTATACACGATAGTCAAAATATAAAGACTGTTTTGTTACCGTCCATCCTGTTCTTTTTCAGGATGACCCGATTTTACTTAAATACATGATCCTCTTGGTGAAGTTAAAAAAAGTCCTGTAAAAATAGGTCCAAATCATAATATACTGTATTATATACTTATATATTTATTATTCTTACTAAAACTAATGAGAATGTGCTTTTAATATTTTGTGTTTTATACATTATTCATTCATTCAAATGTTAAATAAAGTAATTTCTTAAATTCCGGCAGCAGCAGGAAACTCATCTAGTTCATCATACAACTGGCATAACTGAATTCCTGATTCCTCAACAGCAAACAGTGCACAAGAAATAAAATCCGGTATTGCAAATCAATTAAAATTTGCGTAACAATAGAAGAGTACAAGAAAAGATGTACAGGCGAATATGCTTCTGCTTTCTCTTAAAGTGCTACTTGTAATTAACAAAGCCGGCGTCTAGCATTCCATTTCAACTGCTGCAGCTGCAGTAGAAGATTATAAAGAAAAGAGATTATTATACCATTGCCCCTGTTTCAGAAAACAATAGAGCTGATCGAACAAACTGTCATTAGTCATTACAGAGAATAATTCGAGATAAATATTTAAAGTGAAAGGCTGCGACGAAAGCAAGTAGTGATCCGTGAAGCAGGTGACTCCTTTGATCACTTTATAAATGCTACGCATCTAAGATTTACCAACAGCAAAAATCCAGGATGCCCAGAGCCGTTACACAAGGGGCATCAAAAAGGGGAAAGATAAGCACGACAAAAGAACATTTTTTTCCAACAAGGGAAAGAAGGACTAGGTGCTCTGATGCTGTATGATGTACTACGTAGCCATAAGTACCATCCACATCGGCATGGCCGCATGAGCACAGAGTGAAGGCTTAAATCAAAGAAAATTATTTTTAAGGGTCTATGAGAAGAGAAAAGGAGTCGAGAGTGAAGAAAGATTGCAGAGCTCCCTTCAATCCAAAGAGGGTCCATGTTGGGCTGATGCAGCTCCTGGGGCATGCAAGCCATAAGCCGATCCCAAACATCAACTGGCTCGCTCATCTCTCCCAGATCTCAAACCGAACCTTGGAATAGGCTAATGGGATCCATGACCCAGCAGCTTAATCGACCCACAGTAGCGCCCCTTTTCGGACTGAGAGGAGCTCTACCTCCGGACAACACTATCACCATTCCCCAGATCACCAAGCAAAGAAATAACAGCAACGAATACAATGGCAATTGGCAAGAATCACCAAGCTAATAATACCTTTGCTGAAAAAGGAAATATAAACGATGCTAGCAGCTAGCTGCTTTAGGACGAGAGACGACCCAAACAAATACTGATGGGCAGATGACTTTCCGCGAGGCACCGAGAGGAAACGCCTCTTGTTCTAGTTCTAGGTGCTAGTTCTGCCTATTCCCTCCCACCTGAGGCTTTGGTTGGGTGGATGTGTTATTGAGGGAGAGGCCAGGCTCTGGTCCATGCTTTAAAGAAGCTGTATAGGGAGAGGGGAGGTGACGAGCCTTTCCTCGAATCTTCGATTGGAGCAGGATTCTCTCGGGAAGCGAGCAGCTCTGAGCGCTTCACATGGCTGCGGATGGCTTGGCCATCCCATCCCTGACTTCTCAACTCCGATGTCCCAGCTCCATCGATCGGCTAGTTAGACCGAACGGCCCAACAGTCGCCTCCCCACCATGCTTTGTCTATCCATTAATCGCAGGAAGAGGCAGGGTTGCCATAAAGCCAGCCGGATGGCACCATTATCCATCGGTTTGGAACTCGCGAGAAACGGCTAAAAACAATGCAGCGTGGTAAGCTCTTGACCGGTTAATCTTTTTATCAAAGAGTGAGGCTATCTCTAATGAAACATTTTATCTATTGTTTTCAAGACTGTCACATTATCTCAAATACATAGTTTTATTGTTGATGTTTCTTCGATTTATGATGTCATTTAATCCTCATGTAGTTATTGGTCAGATTTCTAAAATCAGTTTCATATTAGAAACATAGTACTCATTGCTTTCATTTCATAGTTACCAAAACTGTCACATCTGATTTTTTTTCTTTAAAAAAAAAATAAAACTATGTCTCTCAATGTCTATTTTCATTTCTTTGTTTCATATGTTTGACAGCTTCAAGGTGTGATGATCAAACATGTCATATATTAGGAGATGAAAGTGAACACTCTCAATCCAGTTTTATTTTTCTTTCGTTCTCTCAGAAATAGTGTAGATAGCCTTTCACCTACATGAAAAACATCTCATATCTTTTTTTTAAAATTTTTTGTCATGTCATCTAAAAATCTGCTATGACAACTAATTAATTGACAATAAAAGACCCATTGAGTTTGGGTGCACATAAAAAAGAGAGATAAAGATATATATGTATTCAAAAGAGAAAAAGATATATTAAAAACTAAATAACAAGTAATTAAATATTTTCAAGTAATTCGGGGTTCGGGGGGGGGGGGGGTTATTGCCTATCATTGGCCTCTATGGTAGAACTCGTCGGGGAGGCCTGAGAGGCGGTGGTTTACCCTGTGGCGGATGTCAGTGGTTCGAGTCCGCTTATCTCCAGCCCGTGAACTTAGCGGATACTATGATACAATCGAATTTTGCCAATTTGGTAGTTCAATATATATATATATATATATGCTATTTAACGCGCAACACGTTAAATAGTTATTCAGCATAACAGCCCTTTGACCATAAATGTTTGATTCATAACCATAAAACTATGCCTTGTGACCATAAAAATATGGAGGTTCACATCCGTAACCATAAAATCTTTTACACCATGATCATAATTTTTTTTTGAGGTTGCTCCCATGACCATAAATATTTCAACCGTAACCATAAAACTTTTTAAGTTGCTAAATAGCACATTTTATCCGTTGTGCCAAATAGGAGTTCTATATATATATATATATATATATATATATATATATATATAAGAATAGAGTAGAAGCACGTAGGGCACCACCTAATTTTAGGAGCGCCTAGTCATGCTTATATGTAGACTGCACACATGACAAAAATAAATGTCAATATGTAACTGTTTATATGTCAAGTATTGTAGAACACATCCACATGTGTTAATGTTATGCTAATTAAGATCAGCATCAGGTGGCTTGTATGATTGGAAAAGAAAGTCGTGAAATGACGTGAGAGACAGCGACAACTCAAGTGCAAGTGGGGCAGTATAATTCGGGGCAGTATAATTCATTTCCCAAAAGATTTTCCATTGTAGCAATATCAGCTGGTACCGCTATTAGTTCCGTATATACAAACAGCCAAACTCACTCCACGTTTTATCTAGTGGTATGTAGTAATTCCGGTTATTAGAAGAATTTTGTAGGAAAAAACTGTTCTTTGTTATTTGGCACAGAGTCATCTTTGTAATAACTATTTCCACATCGGTGTAAACGCGTAAGACTATTCAACAAAATAACTCAACTATTGCATCCCTCTAAATTAAAAAATTGGGGCATATATATTATTTTATTTTGTTTTTGATCGTAATATTATATTATGAGTAGAAATACCCATCTAATAATTCTAAAGCGCGTGAAAAGTATATCTTATGATGCTTGGATTAATAAACAGGAGATATATTTTATCTAATGCCTATCTTTATCTCTATCTGAACATAAATGTACCGTCTTAATTCTTTCCTACGTCTAGCCAACTACTGCCCCAATAAACAGAGAGGTCAAACTTTGGACACAAAAGAAAATGCAAATAAAACACTCCCTTTCACCAATCCAATTGATGGTATATCTTCTCATACCCCTCTCTCAAATCAAACAGCCTATACTAATCGAATCTGCTGCCCTCAACTCCCATCTCATACCTACGTACAAAGTCACATGATTCCCTTCTGTAACGTCCCGCCCCGACATGCTGTGTGGCCACTCTGGACCCACACCAACCATGCATATCATGCCTGTGCAACCGTGACCACACACGTCTGTGAAACCGCGAGAGTCGGCCTGATACCAACTGTAATGTCCCGCTCCTATGATGCTAGGTCCACTTATATCTGACAGTTCTTTAGGACCTCAAGACCGCCCTACTTTTCTACGCATTTTGTTCTCACTCACGCGCCCCCGAAAAAAACTTTCCGGACAGTCATTCATCGCTCCAAGCCAAACACGCTTAATCTTGGAGTTCTTTAGAGATAATTTTCTGAAAAAGAAATTACAGCTTATTGACATAAGTATTCTATCCTATTAAACACTGGACCAGGATGTCACACCTCCTCTCCCTGCCTCAACCCCCGCCCCATTTCAAATAAAAAGGCACATCCCTCTCTTTGGGCCACCGTGTCAGTCATCTTGGATAGCCAAATAAAAGGAGGAAATAGCTCTCGAGAGGTACCACCTCATAATCCCTTGAAAGGCCTTATAAATAGGAGCATAGTAACTGCACTTCTAGCACACACCACTAGTAAATTGGATGGGGATATTTAGAGCCTTGTTTATAAAAACTATAATCCAGCTATTTAAACTACCTAATGACACGTTTGCCCCCCCCCCCCCCCCCCATTTATTTTTAAGTGATGACATATAAGGTAATTATCTGATAAAGTTAAAGGACATATAGTAATTGAGAGCTTATAATCTAGTTTTAGCTGAGGATGAAGTAGATTATAAGTTTATGATAATGTAGTAATCTAGATTATATAAATTGGTATAAAAATTACCCTATTCTGAAGACATCTATATTATAAACCAGTTTATTATAATTTTCCTGGATCCAAATAGGCTCTTAGTAGCAAACACAAGATCCGCTACCAGTAAATCGTTCTTGGTAATTTTTTAGTACTGGGCCTAATGTCTGCTGCTACCTTTGTTCCTATTTACATGTAAAAAAGGCCATTGTAGTATGTCCGGGCTTCCTACTACCACCCTTTCAACCAACTCACAAAAAAAGGAGAGACATCCAGCATCACTCGGTGTTAGGCCTCGTTCTAGATGGTGACAACCACCGCCGCCTGCCCTAGCCCTCCATCACCTCCATCCTACAGTGGTCAACCGCACCCACCGTTGTTGTTGTTGTCGTCATCATCGCTGCCACCATCGGTGTCGTTCCATCGCCACCACTAGCAGCGTGTGTTGTTCTATGAGCGCTTCAGTGCTCAGTGTTGGTGCTTCGGTGTTGGCCATGCGGCCATCGAAGAATTGTGTTGGCGTAAGTTAATGCATCAATAAGTATATACGGCAAGTGCATGGATCATGGTTTTTCCATGGAGTACTCTAAGGTTTTTATTGAATCCAGAAAGAACTAGTGGAACTCTAATTTATTCTTCAACTGCTACAAGCTCCCTCTGACTAATAACATAAGGATTTCTAGCCCAAATGATTTATTCAATAATATAAGGATTTTTGGATGGGGTCCACTCATATTTACTTCTTCATCCCCATCCCGTACGTGCAGCACGCAGCAAGGGAGGCAGCGAAGCGGTGGAATCCGGCACGCGTAGGCCGAAGTGAGCGAGGCTGCGGGAGCAGCACCTCGGCGAGGCCACACATAGCCGGGGGAGGAGCACACGAGGTGCATGCAAAATTGGAAAGGCATGCTCAGAAGTTGCCATGGTTGGCAGAGTGAGCTCTCCAAGGAAAGGCAGAGGAGGCGTCGAGGAACTATGCGTGGCTGGGAAGGCAAGGGGGGCTGCCATGGTCGGACCCACAACCTCCATCCGTCGGTCCGGAGAAGCAAGCCAATCCGGCCAAGCTTCCTCCAAGATTGGCTACTGAGACAGAGTGATTGTCATAGCTCTAGGAGAAGTGGGGCCAGGAGAAAGTGGCGGAGCTGATGACGCCCGGTGACAAAGCCGCTGTGGCGCCGGGTGCTCAAGGGCGGAGCTTTCATGGTGCTCGCAGGGTGGCAAAGGTGAACGACAGTGCTTGAGGGTGGAGCTGCTCCCTACGTCGGGATGTGCTCGAGGGCAGAGCTGCTGTCGTTGGTGAAGAGGCATATGGTGGTGAGATGCACATCGCTGGGGAGGTGCTGGCAGTGAGGCACACGGTGTGGTTGTGGAGGGATGGGCAATAAGGAACACGAGCAAGGTCGGCGCTCGCAACAGCTGATGAGGTGGGCCCCTGACCGGTATGGCATGGCAGATGTGCAATTTATTAGGGACATGACAGTCATTTGAGTTCTTGGTTTTTTTTTCCTTCAGAGTTTTAGAAATCCTTATATTCTTGAACTCAGGGAGTATGAAGAAAAGGTTTTATGAGTATTTAACTAAAGATGTGCAAGAAAGAAGGTTGTGATCAAAGGGAGGAAACTATCTCCTTATGCCCAACTCACCTAGGGAGTGATTGCTTGGTTGTATATGGGCTAGCCACATGGATGTAGGGATGGGTTGACTTGTTACGTGAGCCAATGTTGGCCAGGCCGGTGTTATGCAAAGATTTACATATTGGTTGCTTCCGTGGGTGTCTGCTCCTTACTCACCGGATGCAAGAAGCATCCATCTGGCTGGCTCATGGGAAACGAAAATAAATTTCGTATCTCCCGAGCCTGGCTTGGCCGTTGCTTGTCCGGCGGGAGAAGCAAGTCAATCACGCCCCTATAGTAACTCTTTCAACTAACTCCATAGCGTTTGATAAGTGAGTGGTACTCCAGCTTTACTCATGCTGTGTGGCAACTTGTCGTATAGTAAAGATTGTACATTTGAAAATAGGTATATGCTATTTATTAATTATGTACTCTTTGTTTACACCAGTAAGTTGGTTCTTCTTTATTACTTAAGTCACCGGATCTCTGACCATATAGCTCATAGCTAGAACTCTAGAGTTTTTTTATTGAACTTTAAATTATCCTTTGTATACATAAATTAAGGTAGCATTGATATTGGTTATCATAATACATGAAGATGGACGTTACCAGCTTCTCAACCAAAGGTAAGTCCATCAACAACTCTCTTAACCATTCAGCCTCAATTTGCAGTTGTCTCTAGGATTATAAGTTATGCCTTCATGAAGATTTTTGTTAAAATGGTTTGTTTACGCAACCTTCATGAATTTGCAGCACTAGCAAGCATAAACATATAGCCCCTCTTGAGGCTTTGATCTCACCCATATCTGAGATCCAATGGAAATCACTATATCGTGGAAATCACCATATTCTTCCAATGTATTGATGGATATCCAGAGTAGTGAATTCCAAATAAGGTCGTGCCAATCAAATAACACAACACCCAATCAAGTGCATTCTCATCATCTAGGTTTGATGAAAACCAACTTAGTTTTCTCACATCATATGATATACCAGGCCTTGTGGCCGAAGCTAAACATTTGAGTGATCCAATTATATATTTGTGTATATCATAGCTGTTGGCGAGAGACTTTATAGTGCTCAGAGTCAAAACAACTAAGTATCTACTCTATATAATAGTATTGACTTAAATGATTGAGAGAGAGATAGAGAGAGAGAGAAATAATTTGGGTTTTACCCTCTTCAAGTTTTTTATTGAGTTAATAATCTGATTATAATCCTGTTATTATATAGAGAACTTGAGTTTACCACTGAGAAATTATATTAGTCTCTAAGAATATCCCTACTGAATCACAATGAACTTTCACCTAACTAGATGATAATCCAGATAAAAAAAGCACACATGAAGAGAAGCTTTCATGGGATTCAATTCTTTCAATGGAAATCAATTATCCGGAATCCATCTAGACTGATGTGACACTGTAATTTATACAAATTGTACATTATATTGGAGAACATGTGCATCTATAAGAATATATGTTGCAAAGTGCCAAAGTTCAACTTATGAAATAAATACAACAGAAAAGTTCACAAGGATAATATGTAGTTTACTAACTTGTCAATGGCAATGTGAGAAGATCCATAAGTATTCAAGCAGTCAAGTACTTCGATCTTGAGCTCTTCCGCTCTTTTCCTCATCTCAACTCCTTCCCTCCCACACATTAGCTTCCTGATTGCAATCTCGATTCTTCCTCTTTCTAACTCACCTTCGAGCTCAAACCCAATACCCCATATTTTTTCCACATATCTTGCGTTCATCATCTGATCTGAAGATTGAGGCCTACATAACATTGGAACTCCCTCACTAATACTTTCTAGAGTCGAGTTCCACCCATTATGAGTCCATAAGGCACCAACTGCGGGGTGTCCTAACACTTGTTGTTGTGGAGCCCATTGAATCACCTTACCTCGACCCTGGACGGAAACATTAAATCCATCTGGAAAATCTAGTCCATTCATGCCATTTATCATTCCCGGCCGAACCACCCAAAGAAAATGATGGCTGCTGTTGGCCAACCCCCAAGCCACCTCCAGGAATTCATTGGAGTTCATGGATGACAAGCTGCCAAAGCACACATACGACACAGATCTTACCGGCTGGGTGTCCAACCACTTGATGCAATTATAGTCTTGATCTCCCGGTGCTTGTTGATGAGAGCTTATGCAGAGGGCCAGCAGCAAGTACCATTGGTACATTGACCTCACTGTGAATCCTTTCTAGCTCATTTATCTCCAGAGCTTCGGATGTGTTGATGACTACACCAGACGAACCTTTCACGGTTTCGGTGATTCGAGCAAGAACTTTGCGCACCTTTTCTTGGCTGCTGTGGATTGAGAAGAAGAGGTCCCTTACTCTTAAGGGCGGTAGTTCCTTCACCGGCATGTAAAGTTGCGACTCTGAAACATACTTTCAAACTTAGTGCAGAAATACGGTCCATATATATGTTTCTCTACGGTCAAATTATAAAAATTGTACGTGAAAAAAATGTAATTTATGCTGTAATAAAATGTACAAGCTTTTTGACGGCACAATTTTTACATACTGATAACAATTGTTTCCTTGATTAATTATATAATTGAACTTTGTGATTTACAGCAAATTGAATAAAAAAATCCATGGAATAAATTACTGACGTTGGCGTGGTAGATAACCCATTTCGTACAGCTTGGGGAAGGCCAGGAAGGAGCCCAAGCAGGCGGCACTCCCGGTGCGCAGCACCAGCGTTGGGAGGCCGAGCCTCGCGGCCGCCTTCTGCACTGCGAGCAGATTGCCGTCGATGAACAGGCACGCCGAGCGGGGCCGTGTGACACCTCTGGTATCATGCGATCCTTGTTGGGAAGAATATTAGAGCCATCCCCACAAGCATGAGCACATGGAACAAAAACTTAAACCGAAATTGATCTAATTTAAACTAAATTCAAACGAATTTGAATAGCATTTGAACTAAAAGTTCAAATTTTTTAACATAAGTCACATCTACCAAAACTGTATATTGTCAATCACGGGTACTTAGAATTTTGGGAAATTGATCAGAATTTTTCGACTTCATCTAATGTCCTAAATAAATGCTTAAAGTCCAAAAACAGTCATATTTTGAAACAGTACTATTTAAATTTTCATCATAATCCAAGGTTGACACTTATTTTCTTAATTTTCTACACATCCTAGCGAGCCCACTCATATGTTGGGTTTTCGCTGATCCTTCGTAGATTAAATGCTATGAAATTAACAAGAGCAGGTTGTTTGCAAAGTTTGGAAAAAGATTAAAACAGGGGCGGGCCCACATGTCAGTGACCCGCCAGAAACACAACCGGGCGCCGCGCGCTCGCCCCGGTCACGCGACGCCGCATGGCCTCCGGCGTACGGCCGAGCGGGCGAGGCCACGGATCGACGTCCCTACCCGGCTCAGACATCCTCCCTGTCTCCCTCACTCCTGTCCGAACGACGCCCCATTTCCTCTTCCTCGCTCCTGTTTCTTCTGTGCCTGGCCAAGCCACCCACGCCGCCGCTCCTCCGCGTCGCCCGGTCGCCACCGTCCACCAGAGCTCAAGCCAAGACATAGGAAGTAGCGTCGAGATGTACTGAAGCCCCTCCACGCGTCACCTCCTCTTCCCTCGCCCGACATTGGGAGATCAACGCAGTTCTTCCCCAGCTGCGGCAACTCTGACTAACTCCAATCCGCGGCATCGCGTTTATTCCACGGAGAGCCTGGGATCGATTCCTCAAATGGGAAGCTTACTAGAACCCTTGCGCACACCCTTGACCACCTGCATGTGCAGATTACGCAGCGACATCACCAAATTTGAAGCTTCTGCCACCGCCGACCAAACTGGTCGCCTCGCCGACGAGCACGCACCTCCGATCCCTCCTCGTCGCCTTAGACCTCGCGCCGCTCTTTTGCTCGTTCAGGAGAAACTCCAAGGCAAGATCCTAAGCCCTCTCGCCCTCCCATCCGCATGTTGTCCGACGCCAAACCTCACCCCTGTTTCCACCACCGTCGCGAGGCCATCTCTGGCCATCGCCGGCGGTCGCCGACCACCCAAGATGGTTGCGCCCCGGGAAGAGGAGCAATTGTTCCTTCAACCCCAACCCCAGCCGAGGTCTACAGAGGGCTGCGGCGAGCCCACCAGCCAGCGCCGCCTCGCTCCGGCGAGCAGCCCCTGCGCGCGCGCGTCTCCGCATTTAAACCATTTTCTTTTGATAAATAAATCCAGAAATTCCTTAGACCTTCTAAAATCCATAAGTAAATGAGTAGTGGGTGTTTTTGAGCCCAACAAATTTCTATGCATTCCTCTCAGTAACTGGTATTTGTCAAAAATGCTCATGTACACTAATATTTTCACGAGAGGCGATTAAATGAGCAACACACTAAATAATTCATAAGTAATTCTATGCAATTGGTAAATTGATGAGACTTAAGATTTAATCCAAGTTTGTCATGCCGAATCACGCTGTGAAGTCACACATTGTAGTTCCTTGTAATTCTTTCACAATTAATTATTTAGCCTTTTCATGGTTTTAATTATTTAAAATAATTGGCCTTGGGCATGTCAATGAAACTTGGCATATAAATCACTCATAGTATATTCTACTTATAGTAAATTGATTATAGACATATGACTTCCAGAACCATGTTCAAATAATCAACTTGACTTATAAGCGTAATAACACACTTAACTATATAGTCATTTAACTTAGGTTTTATATCATATAAAGACATTTCATACTTAGCAGCATGCATTTGAATAGGAAAATTATACTACTTTGTTTAACCACTGACCATGTTCATATACACTTGCCTTGCTCAAAGCAGCACATGCACAACATATTAATGAAATAAAGTCAAGGAAGGAAATATGCAAAATAAATTAAGCTAAAACTATAAATATCATCTCTGGTGCCTCTGCTTGTAGTAGATTGCACATGCTCGTTGGTCTTTCAACACCATGTTAAATTAATTGTCTATCCCTTAGATTTAATGTTTTATTTAATCATACAATTATACTTTAAGCTTTGTATCATATATACTTATTTCTTATTTAGCAACCTCCTTAACACATTGAAAACTTTATTCCTACCATTACCTACTGCCTTTGTGCCTCACACATTTTATTGATGGCAATCGGCACACCCCGTACCTTTGTACTCCGTTACTGCGTTTATTCACTGGAGTCCATGAAGGAAATTCACCAACTAAATCCACTCTATACCTCTACCTTATATGGTGCCTCTACTGAACTAATCGATACCCCATTCACTTCTACATGTAATATTGATGTTTTAACGTATTTGTTGAGAAAGTTCCATGAATCAAATATGGTTCTCATTCATTGCATCATTCGCATCATGTAGATCACAAGGTGAGCCACGTGGAGACGGAACAGAAACATGAGCCAGAAGGACCCGGTGGTGTTTCGACTAACCAGGAGCAGGACCAAGGCAAGCCCCGGTGCATTCACCCAGTTTTAACCTTGGTTAGGAATGTAGGCTTCTCTGTGCATTAGGTTTACAGGAGTTGTTTGAAAACCTAGAATTGCAATAGGTCCCCTTTTACCCGATGATAGCCGTAGGACGATAGTCGCCCTGCTTAATTTAGGATGACTACTCATCGAGTGGTATGGAGACCACTCGTAGACACGAAACATTATCACTGGAGAAATGCTGTCGGATGAAGGAAAGTGTGGATGGAATCACAATGAAGACTGGACGAGCAACTATGTTGAAAGGGAAAGATAGCTTGTCTTCTAAGAGGTAGCCCCGTCCGAGTCACCTAAGGCTACGCCTCATGTCCAGTCCTATGAGATCAAGTTTGAACGCACTGTTTCCATGCTGGAGATATGGGCCCAGTAAACTGACGTAGCTACGACTACTGTCTGGTCGGAAGATAGTCTTGTTCCTTCTTTGGTGGAACTAGGGCTGAGAGGAGGGAGCAATCCATCCACTGATGAAGGCACGGGGCGCATCGCGTTGAGGGACCCTTCTCGGGGGAGTCTGGACCCGGAAGACCCTACGGTACCGTAAGCGAAAGGTTGCTCCATGCGGCTTCCAGAAAGCGCGTATGGGTTGTGCAAGCCGGTTTCTCCTGCAGGATGTAAATCGATTCGAGTCGCTGCCCGTCACTGTAACGAGTACCACTTGATCGTTGCTCCGGAACAGTGTCGAAAGCCATTAAGATAATGAGTGGGTTTAATACTGCTGTTTGGAATTATTAAGATTGTATTGCAACCTTGATTGTTATAGCTTTAGTGCAAACTAAATTTATTATTCCGCATGACAACTTAACTTGATGTTAAAACTTAAGAAATAAGGATCCACTCTTAGGCTGGCTTTCTGGCAACATAAACCCTATCCCTTGCCTTTGCATGTCTAGGTGTCGGCTGTAGTTGGCCATTTTGACGGCTCAGTTTTGCTGAGTAAATTAGTTACTCAGGGCGTAGCTCTATATGGTTTTCAGATGACCAGGGTGGAGACTGTCACCACGGTGGGAGGTTCCACTGGGAAGGCCAACGTCCTGACTGCTGTAATATTGAATGGGAGCTGTGCACCAATGACGACGAGAAGTAGGCTTGTGTGCGCCGGTACGGTGTCAAGGGCCTGACACTGATCAAGGCCGGCTTCTACTTCTATGTATTCGCCGTGAGAGCACGTTGTATCTTACTTTCGTTGAAACTCTTAGTACTGTTAAATTATTTTGCTTCTACACCTTGAAAACTCTAGATTGTAAATTAAATTTGGATTTATGTAAAATTTCTGTACTCCACCTATGTTTTTGTTATAACTATATTCTTCTGTCATGTGTTGTACTATTGGATGTCACTACGCGTGTCGCCATCCGAAAAAGATGCTGGAACGGAATTGTCTTCAGGTAAGACGGTTCTGTTACAGGCCGCGCCTCATCCGTGATCACCGACGCCAGGACATCATCAACAGCTGTCGTTGCCTCCATCGCCTCGTTCATGGTAAGGATGATTTCGATGATGTTGCCGGAAGCATCAGCAGTGACCTCGGCGCGGATGCCACCGGGAACAGTGACGAAGTCGAACTCCTGGTGGAGCGCCGGGTCAAGCGCATTGAAACGGGTGTGGAGGATGGTGACGGCGAGGCCGCGGTTGTAGAGCACGTCGGCGAGCTGCAGCATCGGGTTGATGTGGCCCTGGAACGGCAGCGGGAACAAAAGCACCCGGCACGCCAGCTCTTGCCGTGGTCTCCGGCCACAGACTTCGCTGTCATCTCCGACCCGAGCTTCTTGTACCGCGGCCATGGCTGTGTTGCTTTGGTCACTGGTCAGTTCGGGGTTGCTTGTTCTCTAGTGGATCCTGATCGGCAAAGCGGAAACGGGAAGAGTGCAGCGCCACGGCAAGTTAAAGAACGCCGCGACAGGCGAACCATGCCAACATATTACAGGATTCTCAGCCCCAGAAAACTGCAATCAAAGATGCCAGCTGCCGGGTCCCAGAAAATTGTGCATCGAAAACCACCTTTCGCCGTCTCATTGATAAAACAGGCACCTCGTTCATTGGAAAAATATGTATTGAAAATTAGCTACTCGATACAATAGTTGAAATCCATTTTAAAAACCAACTAACAAGTTTTACATCATTTTATGAATTTGCACAGGGGTTGGTGAGATAGAGACACTCGCTCACAAAAATTCAAGTTTAAAGACTTGGTATTTATAAAAATATTAAAAAATCAGACGTAACGGGACAAAAAAAAACAACATTGTACTTTATTTTGTCTTTTTCTTTCTTACATCATGATTTTATTATTCTTATAGCTTTAAAAATACAAAGTCTTTGAACTTGAATTTTTGTGAGCGCGTGTATTTCTATCTCACCTACATCCGTATAAATTCATAAAATGTCTTAAAACTTGTAAGTTTCACTATCACAAATCTGCACTGTAGCGGCGAGTCAATATTGCACTGTAGTTTGACCAACCAGCCCGCCACAGTACAAACGTAGCTAAAAATAATGCTTTTTTACGGCGGATCTTTTATGAGCCAAACTACCCGCCGCTACCACAACCCTAGAAAAACAAAAAAAAAAACACTTTCTAGTCCCGTTCGAGCCCACGGGTGCCAACCTTGCCCCTCCCGTCGAAGCCCGCATCTGGGCCCGTCCACGCCATCACGGAGGGTGGAGGCCGTCGCCGCCCGACCGCCAGAGAAAACGCCCCGTCGCCGCTGCGCTGCATGGAGGGGGCGACCATATCTGACCGACCCGGCCGCCTCCCCACCACCGTGGAAAGGGGAGCGACCAGATCTGGCCGCCCCGGACACCGCCGAGCAGCCGTGGAAAGAGGGGCGACCAGATCTGGCCGCCCCGGCCGTCGCCTCCCGAGCCGCTTGCGCCGTCACCTCTCGAGCCACCGCCCCTGAGGTCGCCGCCGCCCGCCTGGGAGGACGCACTCGAGGACTCCGCCCGCCTGCCCGCGAGGATGCACTCGAGGTCGACACCGCCCGCCCACGAGGTCACCTGCAGCCCGCCCGCTTGTGAGGTCGCCGCCGCCCGCTCGTGTCAGCGAGGAGAGGGGTCACCCGCCAAGGGTCATCACCGGTGTGCTGGAGAGGAGGTGGGGGGGGGGGGCAGTAGGCGGCGTCGGCTAGGGGAGGGAGCAGGGGACTGGGAGCAAGAGAGAAGGCGGGAGTTGTGGGAGGGAGAGAAGGAGGCGGAGGCTGGGGGGCGGGAGGGAGAGAAGGGAGGAGGGAGGAGGTGTTAGGGTTTAGTTGTTTTTATAGCTGCTGATGATATAATGGACTGCTGGGGGATAATGGGCCAGGATAGCGACGGGTAGATACATGAGCCGCCGCTATAAATTATGATTTATTTGTAGTGGCGGCCCATAATATGAACCACCGCTATTAATATATATTTAGCGGCGGGTGGCATCGTGAGAGGCCTCCTGGGCTCTATAGCGGCGGTTCACGTTGGGCCACGCCGCTATGGACTTTGGGCCACCGTCGCTAAAGACCCGTTTTGTGGTAGTGTTTGTTTTTAGAAAAGATTTCCACGATTGGACCTAGTATCTAGTTTGCACTAAATATTTGCTCTGATTTGATTACGTACAAATGGCCGGCCATGGGCGCTATATGCACGTGCATTGCACTGAAGTGCGGGAGCTGCTGCGATTCGCGTCAGCGGTGACGATGTGACGATTGATAGAGTGCTTGTGACACATTGTGATTTATTTCCTCGTCTGACACCGAGTCACTACTAACTGCTAATTATCTAAGCAGGCAAACCAATGAGCAAATGATGACGAGGGGATATGATCCATCAAGCAGGACAAAAGTTGTATATGTAGCTATCGATGAGGTCACAATAAAGGTTCACTTTATTCAGCGTCTTAATCCATGTCTCCATCACATATAGAAATTACTTAAAAAAAGCATTGGATGATTTCCAGAAAGGATGCTTAGATATTAAGAGATTAAACTATGGGTTGATCACTCTACTTCCAAAGTCAGTGGATGCTACGGAAATAAAGAACTACAGGCCTATTTGTCTATTGAATGTAAGTTATAAAACTATAACTAAAGTTCTGACTAACAGATTTGCAGTGATCATTCATCAGGTGGTTAGAGATTTCCAAACAGGATTTATTAAAAACAGATATATTCTTGACGGGATAGTAGTGCTACATGAGGTGGTGCATGAAATGCACAGAAAGAAGTGTAGCGGACTAGTGTTTTAAGTGGATTTTGAAAAGGCATACAATAAAGTTCGTTGGTCCTTTCTATATCAATTACTCCAAAAAAAGAGTTTTGGAGACCTTTGGTCTGATTGGATTATGAAGGTAGTAAGAAGGGGCAAGGTAGCAATTCTCATGAATGACAAGATAGGCCCATACTTCAGCACTCATAGAGGAGTAAGACAAGGGGACCCTTTGTCTCCACTTATCGGCGTTTAGATCACCGACGAGTAGAATTTGTTCCAGGGGTGCACGTTTCGATTTCGACGATGGCTATGCAAGAGAACACAAGGGTTATACTAGTTCGGGGAAGCCCCTTACGTCTAGTTCTCGGATCTATTCGTATTACTTGCACCAAGGATTACAATGGTGGCGAGGAGGAGGAGTCTCCAAGTTTCTGATTGCTTGCGAGCGTGCGAGTTGATGTGTGTGGGTGTGTGATGGAGTCTGTGTCTTGCTTCGCTTGTCTTAGTTTTTGTTGTCCCTAGAGATGAGATAGGCCTCCCCTTTTATATTTCAAGGGAGCCAGGCCCATTTATAGTGAGAGAGAGAGAGAGAGAGAGAGAGAGAGAGAGAGAGAGAGAGATCTACACGTATGGAGTTGGTGAAGCCATGCTGAGGAAGACTGGGACTTCGATCGGTGGCGTAGCCTTCAGTCCTTGCGGGCCCCGTCATCCTGGTCTTGCGTCAGAGGGCACTGTGTCTGGGCGTGCTCCCATTTTTTGTCGTTAGGTCAAGCCCTTTTGTTCCTGTAGATGGCGTGTTCCGCCATATGTGGGGTGATGCAACATGGGCGTTGTCATGTTGCTCAGGCAAGGTTCAATCTACTTGTCCATCAGACCGTCCTGCATCACTGCTATTAGGGGTGTTATCGGGCAATAGCAGTACAGAGAGTCTGCCCACTCCTGTCATTGTCAGCGGACGCTGGTGATGATGAGAGGAGCAGGTATCAGAGTGATTTGACTCCTTGATACTGTTCGTTCGGGCTGGGTTCAGCATTTAAGGTGGAGCGGTTGGTAGTTGTGACCATCGCCTCGCTCGACCCCCTTGTCGGGGGTCGACACGGCTGATTGTGCTTGTTTGGGCCCGCTTGGAGTTGGGACCCATCCTATCTGAGTGGAGCAATCGAGTTTCTCCACCCCGCCACTCTCGGCTCGGTCAGTGATTTGCTAGGCCATCCCGTCTTGGCACGGGTGTCACTGATGGGTGTTGATGGAGGCAGACCTTATCCGGGGGTCTTGGGACCCGCTCACTGTAGTTGGGGCCACGGTGAAGGTGGACCGCTTGTCCTTATCCTGGAGATAATAGGACTGGGCGACCGGCCGAGTTATCGGCCTGAGAGAACGAGTTGCATCTGAACCCCGACGGGCGGACCAGTTTCGCCTCGACCCCTCGGAGGGGTCGAGCGAGACATTGAGGGCCCTCGACTCCTGGAGGGTCGAGTGAATCAGGAATGACATGGCCTTTGCTCTCGAGACTCGGCTAGCACAAGGATTCCCTTCACGGGGCCCATGTGGGTGACACCTCAGCGGTGCTTCGGTGGACCCGTTGTTTTGGATGTTAATGGGCCTCCGAGCGGTGCCATGTGGCACCCCTGGTTTCTATCTCCGATAGTAGCCCCCGATCCCCCGAGCGAATCGGAGAGTCGTTTGGGGGATCTTGACGCCGATGTCTGCAGATAGTGCGAAGTCCCTTCTCGGTTGTCAGACTTTCGAAAGGGGTGCGTGCGAGCGCACCCGATAGGTGTAGCCCCCGAGCTAGAGGGCGAGTTTTAGCAAAACTCGTGCTTTGGCTTGGTTCGGCGTGAGACGGTTAGCTCGCTCTTCAGACGAGGTGCACGTGAGCACACCCGTCGGGTGTGGCCCCCGATCTAGAGGACGAGTCCAGATGGACTCGTTCTTTGGCTTTATTCGTTTGAAATGGTCACAAGGACGTTGTCGCGCCCGAGACCCTCGGGTTCTGTCTCCTAGACCGAGCAGGTGGCTCAGGGTGTCGCAGAGGAAGTTTTTTCCATAGCACTCTCATGACGGGGCGAGACTTCTTTTCCAAAAAGGCGAGACACGGCGCTGCCGAGATGGCAGGTTTTTGTCTTCTTCTGGCGCGTGGTGTGTAAGAGCATCTTTCCATCGGGCTCAGTGCCATCACACTGTGCGTCTGGGGGGATCCGAGGCCATGGCATGAGGTGGTGTGGCTATTTAAAGTGATCGTAGGCTAGCGCACCCTTATCCTTGGTCACACCGAAGCCTCCTTTTCTCCCAGATTTGATTACATCCCTGAGTCGGTGCCACTCGGCGAGTTTTTCACGGAACTTCCTGATGCCGGCATGGCTGCCCAAGGCGGTTGCCTGTTAGGTGACGGGGATGAGCATGAGGGCGAGGATGATGACCTAAAACTACGTGGCCTGGTGCTTCTTGTCGGAAGTCGACATGATAGGGCGGAGAGCAGTCTGATGTCCCGTGAAGAGCCTTGTAATCTCTACCGATCGCAGATGCTTGGTGAGATGTAAGGAGCCCTCCTATAGAAGGCCTAGATGGTTTCTCAACCATCCCCCTATGCGCCTTTGATGGCGTTACTGAGGATGGGGGCAGGAAAAGGCGCCGCACCGACCCTCTTGTTCCTATGGGGACCCTAGTTCCCATGATCAGCAGCATTTGCGTCCCCAGGGCGCAAATAATCTGCTAGCATCGTTGGTCGGAGGGATTCCGCGCTCTCGAATGAGGACATCTTTCCCGCAACATTGAAGCATTACAACTTCTCCCATCGTATGCGACCGCCGAGGTGCGGGTACCGACTCTTATTGTAGTGTACTCCATGAGGTCGATTTTTATTTTTCTCTTTCTTGTATTTTCTGAATGGTAGACATTCATTTGTAAGAGATTTTTTATAAAGATTGACCCTGGGTGGCACATATCAATGAAGAGGCTTGTCATGCAATCCCGCCGTTGGATTTCTGTTGGTGATGCCGGTTTCTCGAGTCCCTGCTCGATGCAGCCAGACTAGCCGAGCGGCCATTTTGGCTTTATCGGGTTCTCCTTCCGCACCCCATTTGTGAGGCGGAGGATAGAGCCAGGCTGCGTTTTTGCCTAGATGGTTGAAACACGGTGCTCATCGAGCTGCTATCGGGTTCGTTCGAGTGAAGCCTCCGGTTCCCTGTCGACAGGGTCCTAGTGAACCAGCTGGTGGCTGGCTTCATAAATCCGTTTCTCCGATCCGACTGGTTACCCCAACCGTTCGATGGGTCATTGCGGCTAGCTGCCTTTCTTCGGAGAGATACCAACGGACGGGTCGAAACAGGATCAAACGCGAATCCGTGATGCCCTCGACCTTCGGGGGTCAGGGTATTGGCCGCTAAGTGTGCCCATCGTTCGTGCCCCACGCTCTTGTTTCACGCACTGGGTGACTGTCGTCCCGCTCCTAGTCCACGAACATAGTGGCTTTTAGGGGAGGATCTTTTGGGCATAAAAAACGAAGGGCCTTAGGCGGATGGGCCCGCTCCCGTAAGTCTAGAGGGAATAAAAAAGGCGGGCACGGGACTTCGATTGATTTTGAACCATCTTCCCATTGTCCGAGGCAAGGGCGGCGTGGTTACCTCGCGTGTGCGTCGTGGTGGCCCCGGTTGAGCCGTCGCGTCGCCTTATCTTCCATGATGTGGCAATCATGGGGACGTACCTCCTACCCGAATAATGAGGGTAGTGGGGCCACCACGACATGGTGCCGTAGAGCGGAGTGGAAGCCAGGTAGTCGGGGGGATACGAGGAGAGCGGGGAAGGAGGTGGCAGGATTTGAGCCGTGGGTAATGCGGCGGGGAGTTAAACCCCATACCTCGGGCGAGTCTTGGCTGGGCCCCGTAGTCAAATTGGAGCATGATTCTTGGGGGGGGGGGGTATTTAAGTCCTGCCCAGACCGTCTTTACCCCTTCTTCTTCTTCTTGCCTTCACTCCTTCCTGCCTGCAACGTATCTTAGCAGTTGTTGCCGTTGCTCCTCATTGTGGTTGCTTTCTCACCCATCATGTCTATGTTCACTCGATCCACGGTGATGAAGAAGGAGTTGGAGGGACTCGTCCACGCCGGGCTCCTACCCCTCTCACCGGAGGCTGGTGCCCGGGAACGAGATTCGGCCGAAGCCCCCTCAGGGCTATGTGGTATCGTTCGTCCCTTCCATGAGTGCGGGCTTGGGCAGCCGACGCACGACTTCCTCCATGCGCTACTCTTCCATTACCGTGCGGAGTTGCAGCATCTTAATCCTAATGGAATTCAGCACATCTCGGCCTTCGTGGCCTTGTGTGAGGGGTTCCATGGCGTCGCACCCAACTTCGACATGTGGTGCCACTTCTTCCTCGCTGCCTGCATCCGGCACAAGATCGGGGGCCAGACCTTCCCTTGCACCATCGGGTGCGTTGGCACCTATTGGTCGTAATTACGCACCCACTTATATACCGCAAGAGGACGGTGTATAGTTGTATCTCTTTTTCCCTTAGAGTATTCCAAGGTTATCGAATCCACAGGGAACGAGCAAAACTAATACTATTAAAGGGTTACTAACAGATTGCAATGGGTTGGTTGGTGTGAATGATGACGATGAGAAAGAGGAAGGTGAATGTTATTGAAGAGGAAATAGGATGATGAAGGATTCTCTCCTTAGGATTGGTTCACTAGCATGCAACCTTATTCTTATCAACTCGAGTGATGACTCTAATATTCTATAAGACATGGTGGTTTCGTTCACCCCGGCTGTCATTACAGAGGCTATTAGCTCCCCACTGGTTTCTTGCACTATGTAATGGGCAAAAGTGTATTGGCCGATACACTAATGAAAGGGATAGATAGATGTGCAATAAAGTTCATCACATAGATTAAATTCATCGAGAGAGTATCAACAAGTATGAGAGTTACATGACCAGGTCTCCGCACCAGAGAAGAGAATATGAGACTACTCACTCATCCTTCCGCTAGACATAGCAGAGGGGTGAGAAATAGCGCTGGAACGCGCACGAGCCGATCGCCGCAAGTGTCACGCCGATCGGCGCGACCTCCCTTCTGGTCGATCTCGTCGGTGTTGATGAACCTCCACCGCCAATATCCTGGAACCCTAGTTTTAATAACTGATTCTCGCGATTGTCGTCTCTCCTTGGTTGTCCTTGGCTTTTGATAATTATCTTCCTTTTATACTCGACGGGATTAGGTCAACTTCCACCGACTCTAACTCATACTGGGCTGGGCCTTCATCTTTCCTGGACCGGATCGTGTTTTTGTCATCTGTTCCTCCTGCGCCGATCGACGCAAGGGTCACGGCGATCGGCGCGGCTCCGTATGTGTCCCATCTTCGTTACTCTTCAGCTCTTTATCCATAATTGCCCTGTTTTACACCTGTTTCCTGTGATTACATCCAAAACGAAACAACTACAAATATATGCAAATATGGGGTTAATTGTTAGTCCAAACCACCAAATTAAGACGTAAAACATCCCTTTTTGGTAGATAAAATAGGCATCTAAAAACCACCAACAGTTCCCCCACACTCAAATCATTGCTAGTCCTCGAGCAATAAAAAATCAAATATGTAATAAGAATTTTCACACCAACTGTCATGCAGTCAATCTCAAACATCATTTTTACTCATTATCCCGCCACAAAGATTTTCTTTCATCTCCTTTTAACCAATCGGCATATCTTACTTGAACTTAATCAAAATTACCACAAAACTTTTTCAAAAATAATTTTAGTTCTCCTCAACTCATCTTTTAGCATCAAACATCAAGCATTTGGTCTTCTCTAGGTCTCTCAAGTGTATTTCCTTCCCTCTCCTACCTAATCAAGTATTGTATGTGGATCTTGGAGGGCTATATAACTAAATTAAACTATAAGATTAACCATGTCAACAATGTGCTTAATCATGCCTATTAAGAATGAATTTTCTTGAAAAAGAACTTTTAATGGAGAAGAGGAATGTAGAAGATCTAAAAGAAAATTTAATGACAACAATTGACAAAGAATGAGAAATAATCAGAAATCTACCTTCTTTGAGGACCTTACTGCCTCTCAGGGAATATATATTTTTTCTCTTTACCCCTTTTTTTTCATAATAACCTCTTTTTTTTTCTTTTTGCAACAGCGCCGATCGACGCAACACTGCGCCGGTCGGGATCTATTTTTTCTCTTTTCTTTTACCTCTTTTTTTTATATTCCCTGATATGATCAACAATTTCTGTCTTGTATCAGCAGCGGAAATTTTCTGAATTCCCTTTTATTGAGAATATAGGTCGTATCAAGGAGGAGGGAGAAATAAAGATGTATGGTTTTTATGATAGCAAGGAATTTAATTGGATAATAATGGCTAAAAATACAGAGATAAACAAAATAGATCATCCTTTCCTAACTTGGTCGAAATTATGAGCAAAAAGTTGACAAAGTTACTTACAATCCACTTAGTTCAAATGTGTAGCTTGCTCTCATTCACTCGGCTATATAGGCATATTTAGACCTTGCTTTTTCCTCGGCTCATACCACTTAGTTTAAATTTTCGCAAATATAAAGCTCAAAAGTTAAGTGGTAACCAACAAATTCAAATAATCAACCAATCGATCATCAGAAAGACAAGATAAATAGCACGAGGCACTTTCAATTTGACAATCGACACTAACTTTATTAAAGACAATGTAAAAATTCAAACTACATAAAAGACCTAGAAGCAACTCTCAACATGACTCGTGACTCTCTTAAGCACACACACAAACTTAAATAAACACTCATTAAGAAAAACAAATGAGAAACTAGGCTCAAAAACACTAAAACACTAAGAAACTAGACTCAAAAACGCTTAAAAACTGACTAATGGCAAAGCCTTTCCCCCACACTTAAAATTTACAATGTCCTCATTGCAAGAGAAGAAACTCAACACACTAATCATGCAGACCATGCCTGTTCAAGACTCGGAAAATTCGTCTTATATTCCTTATGAGAAAAGTGTAGTCCGCTTCGTTCATCTCGATTGTATCCTGGATTCTGCGGTCCACATCTCTTTGATTCCTGTAAGCACGATCTCTATCTAGATACAGGCGCTCAATGTTTCTTCGACAGACAGGACAGCAAGCAGGCGGTTTGAGGTTATGATTTTCAACGATGTAAGGAGAGGCACTATTCAAATTCCTCCAAGCCGATCGGCGCATAGGCTGAGCCGATCGGCGCAGTGGTGTTCTTCCACCATTGCGACTTCCTCCACTTCCCTCTGCATTACCATTAACTCTTGTTGAAGTTCCTGCTGCCCTGTCATTACTACATTCTGTAAGTGTTTCCCGATTTTCGAACTTAGGACTACCAAAGCTTCTTCGCATATCAAAATCATCACTAAAATCTCCAGGCACACTAGGTTCACCGCTTTCCAAAGTTTCCAAATAGTATGACGTATAGTCGCTATCCCATTTAGAATAATTCTGAATTGGCTTACCCGATAGTCTAGCAGATCTGTGAACCTCTGGTATAGTCTTACACTTCCTTGCAGCAGTTTCTTCGTCTTCACTTGGCAGAGCCATAAGATCAATAAATTCAACCATCTTTAGATCGTGCCGATCAGCTCTAGTGTCGTGCCGATCGGCGCAGCCAGCAGCTTCCTTCATATACTCATCTAACTGCTCTAGATTACGCTCACGGATCACCTTATTCTGCTGCCTTCGTAAAATCTCATCATTAATCTCCTTAGGTGTCCTTCCTCCAGGAACTGCGCGACAGCCATCATCATATATTAAATCTCTAGGTATGAAAGCTGGATCTTCTGCCAATTGGAGTTTAACCTTGTGTTGAAGATCTTTAGCACAAAAGAAACACTTGCAACACTCAATACAACTGTTCCTATGAATCTTATTTTCTTGAAAATTTTCCCAATCGGTAAGAACCTTGGAAAAGGATTCATCCCTTCTAGCTTGAAGATCCGTCTCCGCATCCCGCTGGTATATAGCTTCTTCGACTTCCTCTCGCAGTTTGAGTTCATACTTGGCGGCAATGTCATGTTCACTATAAAGTCGGCACCTATGAATTGTGAGGGCACTCTCTTCATCTAGCTCTTCCTTCTCTCGCTCAGTCAATGATCTTTCGAAAGATAGGAAATCCTCATACGACATGGGCTTAGCAAGATCAAGAAGACTTTCCATGGTATACCTTTGAGAAACTACTTCACTTTCAATAGGTGTTACAGATTTTCCTTTGCTCACCAATACTCTTTTCACCATCTACCGAAGTTCATTGTCCATCTTCACCTTGTCGGCGTTCCACGTGTCAGCTTTGCTTTTCTTCATGAATTTCTTCTGCAGATCTGACCAGACGAGGGGATCATCTCGTGTTGGTGTCAACACTTTGTAGAATTCTTCCCAGGGCCAATTTGCAGAGGGCTAAGGAAATCCGCCGCCGAGCCGATCGGCTCTAGAGTCGCACCGATCGGTGCTGAGGTCGCGCCGATCGGCACCGCCTTGGTTTCTGCCTGATGCGCCGCCTTCCATCGCTTCTGCTCTTAGGGTTTGTTCTGGTGATGATGTAATACGAGTTGATCCGTGGGTTTGCTGTCCCCTCATATTTATATCCCATGATTTCCAATTAGACTAGGACTCTTTCTCTTATTCGTGGAATTTAACGAGTCTTAAAAAGGCAAGGTCCAAAACCGACTCAAAAACAAAAACGGACTCTCCCGCGCCGATCGATGCAGGGCTGCGCCGATCGACGCAGCATCACACCGATCGGCGCGATACACTAAATTGCCAAATTAGAAAAAGAAAAACTACGGAAATTAAAATACATACAAACTTTTGTTTTATGTCGTTAAGCTCGACCACACAGGGTACTAAGCAGTGAAATACACATCAAAAGATTTTAATTCAAATGTGTCGGGTTCTAGGTATACCTTTAGGCGTTGTCCGTTCACCGTGTACTTGTTTCTCTTGTCATCCATTATGATCACCGCTCCCGAAGGTAACACCGTATTCACAAGATAAAGTCCCTCCCATTTGCTTCGCAGTTTGCCTTTACCAAATAATCTGAATCGTGAATTAAATAGGAGCACTCGATCTCCTTCCTTGAATTCCTTTTTCAAAAGCTTCTTATCGTACCACTTCTTTGTTTTCTCTTTGTATATGGCTGCATTTTCATATGCACTCAATCCCATCTCTTCCAATTCACTTATATGTATCTTCCTTTTCATGCCGGCAGCATCAAGATCCAAATTCATTTCTTTATAGCCCAATAAGCCTTATGTTCCAATTCCACCGGTAGGTGACACGATTTTCCATAGACGAATTGATATGGTGTCGTACCAATCGTGTCTTGAATGCTGTCCTATATGCCCATAACGCTCCATTAAGCTTCGTGGCCCAATCTTTTCCTTCCTTTGTAACAATCTTTTACAGAATTCCCTTTAATTGCTTATTTGAAGTTTCTGCTTGTCCATTCGTCTAGGGATGCTAAGCTGTTCCAATTCTATGTTCAACTCCAGATTTGGTTAAAAACCTAGCAAATTCTCCTCTTACAAAATGGGATCCTCCATCTGTAATTATTATCTCGGTACTCCGTACCTAGAAAATATCTGCTCCTGAAGTATACACCTTGATTCTCTTGTAATATTAGCCTTGCATGCCATTGTTTCGACCCACTTGGAGACATAATCAACGGCAACTAATATGTACTCAAAACCATGAGAATTCACAAAGGGTCCCATAAAATCCATACCCCAAACATCAAAGATATCGACTTGAAGATTGTACTTAAGAGGCATTGCATTCCTGCTGTTAACATTCCCTATTCATTGGCATTGAACACATGTTGCAACATACCTTTTTTGCATCTTCATGCATAGTAGGCCAATAGAATTCACTCGCCCATACCTTTGCCTGTGTTCTGAAGTAGCCATAGTGTCCCCCATAATCCGAAGAATGACATTTTGCTAAAATGCTTGCTCTTTCTTCTCTAGGTACACATCTCCGTACTGCTCCGTCCTCGCAATACCTATACAAGTATGGGTCGGCCCATATAAATTTTCTCATTTCACTCTTAACTCCTTTCCTTGTGTTCTTGTTCATTATATCAGTTTGTCCCTTGAAATCTTTAATAATATCCATCATCCAGTTCTCTCTACGATCAAATGCGGCAAACAACTGCTCTTGTTGCATTTCATCTCTTATTGGCTCAGTTGATGGTGATTCAAGACGAGATAAATGATTTGCTACAGAATTTTCTACTCCTTTATTATCTCTTATCTCCAAATCAAATTCTTGCAGCATCAATACCCATCGCATTAACCGAGGCTTAGACTCCTTCTTTGAAACCAAGTATCTTATAGCAGCATGATCAGTATATACAATCACCTTAGAATTTAGAATGTAGGATCTAAACTTCTCAAAAGAAAATATAACAGCTAACATCTCTTTCTCAGTTGTTGTATAATTGATTTGTGTCTCATTCAAAGTTTTGCTAGCATAATAAATAGCATGCACTTTACCTTCCTTCCGTTGTCCAAGAACAACTCCAACTTCATAGTCACTTGCATCACACATAATTTCAAAAGGTAAACTCCAATCAGGTGGCTGAATAACGGGTACAGAGCATAGAGCTTCCTTTAATCTTCTGAAGGCCAAGAGTCTTTCCTCGTCCATAACAAATTCTGTATCTTGCTTTAACAATTCTGTCAGGGGTTTAGCAATCTTTGAATAGCCCTTAACAAATCTGCGATAAAAGTTGGCATGTCCAAGAAAACTCCTCAAAGTTGTATGATCAGTAGGGGGAGGTAATTTCTCAACTGTAGATACCTTTGCCTTATCAACCTCTATCCCTCTTTTAGATATGACATGACCAAATACTATCCCTTCTGTTACCATGAAGTGACACTTCTCCTAATTAAGAACTAAGCATTCAACACACCTTTTCAAAACCTTCTCCAAATTCTGCAAATAGCTATCAAAATCAGCACCATGTACGGAAAAGTCATCCATAAATACCTCCATAATATCTTCTATGAATTCAGCGAATATTGCATTCATGCATCTTTGAAATGTTGCAGGTGCGTTGCAAAGACTAAATGGCATCCTTCTATATGCATATGTCCCAAAAGGGCGGCAAGTAAAAGTAGTTTTCTGCTAATCTTCTGGTCTTACCGGTATTTGAAAGAAACCACTATATCCATCCAAATAACAAAAGTATGAATTCCTTGCTAATCTTTCAAGCATCTCATCAATGAAAGGAAGAGTATAGTGATCTTTCTTCGTCACTTTGTTCAAACTTCTATAATCTATGCACATTCTCCATCCAGTTACAGTCCTTTGAGGGATCAACTCATTGTTCTCGTTAGGCACTACTGTCAACCCTCTTTTCTTGGGTACACAATGCACTGGACTAACCCATTCACTATCAGCAACAAGGTAGATCATACCTGTATTAAGCAGCTTCAAAATCTCCTTTTTAACCATTGGCTTCATTGATTCCTTTATCCTTTGCATCCCTTCAACCACTGGTTTAGTATTCTCCTCCAAGTTAATCTTGTGGGTGCAAAATGCGGGGCTGATTCCCTTGATGTCATCCAATGTGTAACCAATGGCCTTCTTATACCTTTTTAGCACAACAAGAAGCCTCTCTTTTTCTTCTTTCGTTAGGGTGTTGTTCACAATAACTGGATATGTTCTATTCTTTCCTAGATATTCATAGCGTAGCTCCTTCGGAAGTTCCTTCTGTTCCACTTCTGGCGCTTCGTCTGGATCCAGCTCCCGGAGAGGTTCAAAATCAGGATTTTCCTGGTTGAGCCGATCGGCGCGAGGTTCGTGCCGATCGGCGCTAGCAGTGTGCTTGAGTCGATCCGCGCAAGGGACACGTCGATCGGCGCTGGCAGTATACTTGTCAGTTCCATGCATGATGTGGTCCAGTGGGTCTCCCATATCCATCCCTATCCTCTCGTCTTCCTCTGGGCAGAATTCCTGATAGTAAGAAGAGTCTTGATGAGACGGATCATTAAATTTAAATTATATTTCTTCCTCTCCCAGGTGTAGCGTGATTTGACCTTTCCCAGCATCCAGAACAGCTTATACTAATCTTAAGAATGGCCTTCCCAGAATGATATCTTCAACCCCAGTTTCTTTATTGTCTAGAACGAAGAAATCTACCGGCATTGTTTTCGAGCTGATCTCAATTTCGACATTCTTTATCACTCCCAGTGGCTTGGTTTTCCTACCATCCGTCATGATCAGCTCAAGTTCAGTCCCCATCAGCCGCTGTTGAGTTCCATAAGGCATGCTCATGAATGCATCGTAAGTCATCAAGCTGACACGAAAGCCAAAGTCACACAAGGTTTTCAGAAATTTCTTCCCTAATATCTCACAGGGTATGTACGGTTCTTCTTTTTCCTCTTCAGTGACACCTACAACATACACACCACATAATCCTTCGTAGGGGGATGGCTCAAAGTAACTGTCTAGCAATCTCTTCGCTTGTTTCACCTCTGTTCCATCAAGCTCTATATCATCCTTGTAAAGCTTCCCTAAAACTCTCCCAATAATCTCTTTATCGAAAACTTCCGACTTCAGGTGATTACTTGGGAAATTATACTCAATTTCGGCTTCGGAGGCGTCTTGCGGACTGAAGAATCTTCTCATATTGAGCAATTCTTGTGAAAAATCAATGGGAATCCAGTCCATTGGCTCAAATTCGTCAAGTGGTTTAGCATTCGCCAATGTTCTATCCCCCTTCGGTTTAGCGAAGTTCCCTTCAAATTCCTTCAGGTGGTTGTCCAGCATCGCAGCTTCTATCTTGGTATATTCCTTGCTACTTGGCGGAGTCGTCAGGGTGATCGGTTCTCCTGTTGTCGCGACTGTGCCGATCGGCTCAGAGACTGCGCGATCGGCGCACACATCAGATCCACAGAGGTGGGTCCTCACTTTCGTCCTCACTTCGCGTAAAAGGGTTAACCCTAGGTTGGTGGTAGTGGACAACCTAGGCTTATATGTTGGTCCTCCTTCCACTAGAGTAGCAAGATGGTACTAAATTTCCCCCTCCTCATGCACACAAGTGCTCATGGGCCACTATGGGCCTAATCTCAATGGGTAGGGATGTTACAAGTATTCTATGAGTCATCTTCAACCGAGTCAAAGCTATAGAACAATATCTCTTTACCAGGAAATTTATCAACCATCCTTACATTGATATCATCGACGTACTCATTCCTTATGCACAAAATACGGGAATACACATTCTATGAGGCGGTCAACCAAGTTCTCATCCTCGCACTTGATGATCATGCCTTCCGGGAGACTCAATTTGCGGATTCTTCAATGATGGTGTCTTCGGTGCCATTTCCAATCCTAAGAAGGTATTCTGCGAACCAGGGATCAGGCTGTGCTCTCATTTTTTGGTCAGACTCAATTTGCATATGTTATTCCATATATATGACCTTAGTAGTGTTGCATGAGTTATTTGTGCCCACGTACCTCGAGCTACAACAAGTAGTACAGTACTTGTCTAAAATCTTCACCAAACACCATCACCTTTCCACCAAATGGATCTGTGCAAGCCATAATATCCTATAGAGATCTATCTAGAGTGTCAAAAGTTTGCCTTTTTCTCATGGCCTCCTTATCCCAAATAAGAAATGAAGCATCACAAAAGAGATCTGATGTATCACCCTGTTTAGTGAAGTTACACACTCTTGTATCCGTGATCTTTATAAGTATTTTAAATACTGAATGAGCAGTGCGACCACTAGGCAGTATCCCGGACGTAGCAGTTGCAACCGCTATGCCTCCTTCGTCACGGACAATTGCAATGATTGCCTTGTAAAGAAATGTTTTGCCCATGCCGCCAGGACCATCAACAAAGAATACTTTGCCTCTCTTCTTCCGTACATATCAATGATTTCCTCATAAGCCGCTAGCTATTCTGGATTTAGCTTCTGCACATTTCTCAAATCCTCCTCATCAACACCCAATGATAATTGTTCAATTATCTCCCAATTCATGTGTCCTAAAGAATATTTTGTATGGCAACAAAAAAATTAAACAATAGTGAGGTTGGTGTGTTTATTGAAACCAAGATGATATAACACCACATTAAAAAACATTACTAAATTATGCACCCACCTTGATCATGAAGGCCAGGCAATCCAAATATGGTTTTATCTTTTCCCAAAGAGTTCACTATGGACTCTATGTGCCTAATTTTAGAATTTGGCTAATTTTTATGTGGCCCATTGAGGAGAAATTCTAAAGCAATACGTGGCTGTTGGTTTTAGTCAAACCTTGCAAGTCTATGGTGGACCACACCTATTGAAATAGCAGCAGTCTTGTCCATGGCTAAATAAAGAAAGCATTGAGAGAGAAATAATGCATTGCTATGAGTACACACGCACACACGCACGTGCGAGCGTATACACGCTTTTTTCGCGTATTGCCCCGCATGACTTGTGACTTGTGACGCGGGACCGTGGCGTGGTGTGACTGCGTGCCTAAGTGTTTCTTTCCACTCATATCCTCCATGATCTAAACCATTTTGTACTAATCAAGAAGATTAATACACAATTAATTGCCATAACTGGAGTTAATAGGCCAGCCTTGCTATTGACTACTAATTAGTGGGTGCAATCTAGAAGGAAATGGATCCTAGAGGGCAGCCATGCCTACATTAGGCCCTAGAGACGTCTAGGTTTCAATACAACAAAAATCTAACCTTCCATCCTTCTGTCCATCTATAAAGTTGTGTTGTGGTGTTGAGCTGCTCTAATCTCGCCGACCCTATTACCTTGCTTGCACCGAGGAAAGGTTGAGCGGTATCTCCGAACCGTTGCCGCCGTGAAGCCTGCACGAGGGGTGGCAATAGGATTTCTAGGCAGCGCAAATGTGCGACCGCTCAAGACTAATCTGCGATGATCTGCGCTGCCTCATCGACGAACTATGATGTCTACATTGACAGTCTGCTTCATCTCCCCTGCTTTTTGTTGTGATACTCTACCTGCTGCTAGTGTTAGTTAACATCACGTGTTTGAATGTCTATGAAATTTGCCTTAAACTAAATTCTGGATTTAGAATAACATGCATATTTGCAACAATCTAGAAACCTTATCGTGGCGCTTATTCTATTATTCTAGCAATGGCTGGTGCTTCAGATGCAATGAAACCTGAGAGGTTTGGTGGTGGTGAAAACTTCCATCATTGGCAGACTTAGATTTTGGCTTATGTCGATGGGACTATGGTGGGTGATACAACCAGTAATGCCATTCATGGTTCATCAGACCATTGCTTTTCTCGTAGCACATGATTTGGCGCTTGGCTGCATCTTAACCCTTTTAGCGGATAATTTGTATGATGTGTAAATGAATTATAGCGATCCCACTGAGTTGTGGGATGCACTTGAGTGTAAATATGCCATCTCTGAAGGCGGTCGCCTGCTATACATGTGTGAGCAACTCTTTGACTTCAGCATTGATACTGCAAAGTCGATAGTGTCTCAAGCTCATGAGTTATATCTTCTGACTGGAGAGATTGCACGTTTAGGATGTCCTTTGCATGGTCGAGTTGTGGCAGCGAGCATTATTGCCAAACTCCCTATCTCGTGGAGAAATATAGCCCTCGATGTGGAAGAAAAGGCAAGGGCTACAGATGCTCCAAGCACTTCTGCCGCTACAGAGAAAGGTGCTAGTGCAAATGTTGTAGTTGTAAAGAAAACTTACTACAACACAAGGGTAAGGCGTAGGGTAGTGGAAAGCCTAAGAAAACCACTAACTTTAAGAAGAACAATACAAAAAAGGACAACAACACATGCTATGTGTGTGGCAAACTAGGGCATCTTACAAAAGATTGTCGCCACCGCAAAGACAATTTTGATGTACAATAGACGAAGGCTGTCAATATGACCATTGGCAAAAACAACGGTGATCAGACCGATCCATCAGGGTATGGTAATTCACCATTTGTTTTTTTAACTATTCAATCTTAGTTGGTGGATTGATACGGGTGCCAATGTTCATCTGTGTCCTGATTTGTCTATTTGTACTTCTTACCAGGGGACGCGGTCCTCCTCCGTCCTGATGGGAAATGTATCAGCTCCTTCTGTTCTGGTGTTGGTGCAGTCGAACTGAAGCTCACTTCAGGAAAGACTGCCCTTTTGATGTACATGTAACATACTCCAACAATAAACAGGAATCTGATTAGTGTTTCCTTATTGTGTCAAGATGGTTAGAAGTTAGTATTTGAGTCAAACAAAGTTGTAATGTCTATGTTTGGAATCTTTGTTGGCAATGGCTATATAAGTAGAGGCTTGTTTCGCTTGAGTACTTTTGATTATTCCTATAATCTGAATGTTGCATCCATGATTAATAAAAATATTTGTGAGGATAATGTGTGACACTCATGTTTGTTATATTGGGTTTGACACCATTGCTAGAATATCCAGATTAGAACTTATTCCTAATTTCAATATTGTGAAAGTATCAAAGTGTCAATCTTGTGTGGAAGCAAAACAACCTCAAAAACCATTTTAGAGTTTAGAGGAAAAATGAAATTTGGCACCATTAGATCTTGTTCATTCTGATTTGTGTGAAATGAATGGATTGTTAACAAGAGGAGGCAAGAGATATTTCATGACTTTTATTGATGATGCTACTCACTTTTGCTATATTTACTTACTGAAAACTAAAGATGAAGCTTTACATTACCTTAAAATTTATAAGGCCGAGGATGAGAACCAAATTGAGAGGAAAATCAAACGATTACGTGATGATCATGGAGGAAAGTATACCTATTGTCATAGTTATGCACCCACTTATATACCGCAAGAGGATAGTGTAGAGTTGTAGCATATTTTCCCTTAGAGGATTCCAAGGTTTAATCAAATTCATAGAGACCAATGTGAATCAAGCAAAGTCATTAATAAAAGATCTAGTTAAGCTTCTAAAGATGAGGCTGTTTTGTCGGTGGGCTAAGGGTGTGCTAATCAGTGCATCACTGTGCCGATCGGCACGAAGGCTTTTAATGTGAAGGTTGTTTTAATTCATAGAGTGACTTAAAGAAAACTCTTTTGTGGGTTTAACTAGATAGTCTACTAGCTGAGATCGTAACCACGAAGTGTAATCATGTAGCATCATAAATGGAGTTACTTGGTACAAGAAGCCAAAGGTGGGTAGATTATGATGCTTTTCCAAAGGTGTCCTATCTCGACCAATCGCCTTAATCAGTCTACCACTCTCTACTCTACACATACCTACTACCATGCATAAGTAGAGATACATTCAAATCTGATTCATACAAGATCCAGAGTACTACCCTAATCACCATGATTAAGATAGCATCTAGGTACTTAGCCTATGTACTAAGTAAGGATTAAGCACATGTAAGACCATCAAATCCAGGTGATCAAGTAACCAAAACCATTCATCAACATACTAGATATTACTTCAATATGATACATAGTACTAGATTCATCACCATCTAGTAGGCCTACCTTGATGGATAACCTCAAACATCTATGGTTCTTGAATCTCCAAGCCTACGACCTTGTGATCATCGACTTGGCAACGCTGGCCAAGCTAATCCTAGTAACTATAGATGTGAAGACATGCAAAGCCTCGGTGGCTCTAAACTCACAAAAACTATTGTCCCTCGATGGCGTCTGCCTTAGTTTTTAGGGTTTACAAGTATTTATATAGGCACAACTTGAGATAGAGTTGGTTTCCTAGAAAAAGCACCACACGCCGAGCGGCACGACAGACGTGCCGATCAACACACTTCGTGTTTGGCCCCATTTCTCTTCTAAGTCGGTTCCCAAATCTTCTGTAGCTTCCATGTGGTCCTCTCATCAGGTTATTCGAAGTAAAGTCTTGTATTACATGTTTGAGATCTCGAAGTTTCCTTTTATCCCTTCATGAAACATATCTCCAAGATTTGTGTGAATATCTTCCTTTTAGAGGTTCCTGAGGAGTGGGCCAGTCTTGATCAGTCCGGATCACCCTTGTGCTGATCGGCACGGTGGACGTGCTGGTTGGCACCTGGGCCTTCTCTGCTGCAATTCACCTCTTTGAAGGTCCAACTCCACTAGAATGTCCAAAATTGTCATCTTTTCACCTATTTCTGCAATAAGTCTTCAGATGGACAATTGTATAAATATTATACCATTTTTAGGGATTAATGACCTATAATAATGATATTTAAGCTCTAAACAAGACACTTTTGATGCATAAAATGTGACACTAACTAGCATCAACAATACCTCAAATAATTTCTCTCGATTCTGTACTTGACATGGTATTATCCATGAAGTGACACCACCATATTCACCTCAAACAAATGAGGTGGCTGAGAGGAAAAACCAAACTCTAACAGATTTGTTGAAGGCCATGTTAGAGAGTGCAGATATGCCCTATGAATGGTGGGGGAAGCTATCTTGACAACTAATTTTGTCCTAAATAGGGTAGTGACTAAAAACAGAGAAGTCACTCCTAATGTGGAATGGAATGAGAGAAAATCCAACATCAATTTCTTGAGGACTTGGGGTTGTCTAGCAAAGATTAATTTAGATGAGCCGAAGAAGAGAAAGCTTTGACCCAAAATAGTAGATTGTGCATTTTTGTGATATGCACATAACAATACGACCTATAGATTCTTAGTAGTTAAATTTGATACTCTTGAACATAATATGAATACTATCATGGAGTCAAGAGATGCTTCATTCTTTGAGGATATATTTCCTATGAGAGCAGCAGGTAGCACTTCTCAGAGTGAGAATTATCATAATCATGTAAATGTTCCTGAGGATGACACAACACCATGTGAGATAAACGATGAATTATACACACCATCTGAAGAAGATGGCAATATCATCAATGAAGTTCCTCGTAGGAGTAAGAGACAAAAGATTGCGAAATCTTTTGGTGATGACTATATTGTATATTTTGTGGATGATGTGCCCAACACTATTTTTAGAGGCTTCTGCATCTTCAGATGCAGAATATTGGAAAGAGGCAATCCGTAATAAGATGGACTCTATCATGTCAAATGGAACTTGGGAGATCACTAAGTGTCCAAGCGGGTGCAAACCAATTGGATGTAAGTGGATCTTTAAAAACAAATTGAGGCCTGATGGTACCATTAAGAAGGATGTTGGCGCTTTCTAGATACACATTATTAGGCCATAAAAAGGTGTTTTACACCTTACTTTATTGGATTTGCTTACAATTAACCCCCAAATATTGCATATATTCATAGTTTTCTTTTTTTATGTGTCTTATGGAGAAAACTGATGAAAATAGAGAATTTATGGATCAAGAGCAATGATTGGGCCCAAATGAAGGAATTGCAAAACCGTGCCTATTGACACAGACTACGTGCCAATATACATACGTCGAGAAGGCCCAAATCTAAGACTGATTCTACAGAGGCGAAGCCTAACATTGAGTTAGAGTCTGTGTCGGCACAACTGGACCCAGAACATGATGATATAAAGAGAAGGCAATTATTGGAAAATGGGATCGATCGAGAAACTCTCAACCTAGGGTTTGAGTAGTTGTGGTGACGACGGAGGCCAACACCAACCATCACCGCCAGGAAAGAAGAACATGCCGATCGACACATCATTGTGCCGATGGGCACCTGTGCCTCTCACACTGTATTCCCCCATTCTCAGCAGGATGAGGGAGTAGTCTCCATATTCTCTCCCGTGGGGAAGGAAATCTAGCTATATAAACTCTCAACACTTGTGAATTCATTCGATGTGATTAGTCTATGTGTGATGAACTTATTCCATGTGAGATTATGCATGATCCTATATATGAATCTATTAGCATTGCTGATGAGGACATCACCCTTATGGATACACCTAGCACTCCACCAACTAACATGCAAGTTCATGCGCGACAATTCAATTTACAGGTGAGTTCGTTCCTCATGATTTTTTTAGGTGATATTAAGAACATATGGCTACCTAATGAATTAATTATTGTTAGGTACCATGGAGATGATGATGAGATATCTGAGGAGGTGATTGGAGGCGTGATGGGCTAGAAAGGACGACCAAGATAAGGTGGAGGCCCAATCAAAACCGACTTTGAGTCTGTTTCAGGGCCCAGGACCAGTCTGCACTAAAACAGACGCCCAGGACGCATATGAACTCGGATTTGGACGTTCTACATATGTCTAGAAAGGTAACAAAAAGGCCTTTCCATCCCAACTGGTCCCATGCCAAAATTAGTCCTGAGCCATCAGCAATCGCCGAAACAAGTCAATGTGCAGAATCTGTCCTGATGCTACGACACCGTAATCGGTCTTTGGGCCATGTATGGATTTGAGCCCACTTAGGGCTGCGTCCAGGGTGTGGTGCACGATCATAGGATCCTCATATACAGCTGATCCATCTTTATTAGGGTTTGAGTTTTGCTTAGATTATTCTGTTCATAACTGTTTCACCGTCATATCAGTTTGTGAGACCCCAACTTGTGAGATTCATCGTATACTTGCAAATTTGGTTGCATTCTTATTTGTTCTTGCTTGCGTTCTTGATTTGCAGGCAAGGATAATCCTTCTTGGCGAGGTCAATCATTCTTGAATAGTGGATAACCAGAAGAGACATTGTGCTGTGATTGCAGGGTTCAGAACGTGTCGTTCGGAAGTCGGATCGATTTGTGTATCGCCTCCGCTTTAATCAAGATTATCAGAACCTATCGGAAGATCGGAAACCCTTGTCCATATCAAGTGGCATCTAAGTACTTTGGGTTATATTGAATTTGATGTTCTTTGTAATGTAAGTACTTTGGAGAAGCAAATCTTTTCTCAAACTGAATTGCCTTTATTGACAAGAAACAATTTTCATGCTATAGGAAACTATGATCATAAAGGTGTGTTTATGGTGCGTAGAGTTTATATTTGTTCAAAATTGAAACCTACTTGTGCTGTACAACTCAATGGTAAAAAAGAAAACTGCACTAATAATTATCATTCCATGTCAAGTTTTTCTAGTGTTTCTAAGATCACACATTTTCTACCTTGTCATAAGAGTGAGCATGATGTTCATATTGCTGACCAAGTTTTCAAAGAGATTATTAATTTGCAAAGAATGCCTTCTACTATAATTTCTCATTGTGATGACAAATTTTATAATGCATATAAATATGAGTTGCATCCCAAGTTTGTGAATAGTTCCACAACTAATATTTCAGATTTGAGACCATACATGCGAGAAAGAGATGAGCTCGAGTCGAGGACCTCTAATTCAAAAGGGGGAGAATGATGAGAACATCACCCTTATGGATACACCTAGCACTTCGCCAACTAACATGCAAGTTCATGCGCAACAATTCAATTTACGGGTGAGTTCGTTCCTAATGATTTTTTTAGGTGATTTTAAGAACATATGGCTACCTAGTGAATTAATTATTATTAGAAACCATGGAGATGATGATGAGATAGCTAGGGAGGTGATTGGAGGCGTGATGGGCCAGAAAGGACGTCCAAGATAAGGTGGAGGCCCAATCAAAACCGACTTTAAGTCTATTTCGAGGCCAAGGACCAGTCTGCACTAAAAAAAACGCTCAGGACGCATACGGACTTTGATTTGGACGTTCTACATATGCCTGGAAACATAACGAAAAGGTCTTTCCAACCCAACTAGTCTCATGTCAAAATTAGTCCCGAGCCATTGGAAATCGCCAAAACAATTTGATGTCCAGAATCTATCCAGGGGGTGGTGCACGACCCTAGGGTCCTCATCTATAGCCGCCGCCTCTTCAATAGGATTTGGGTTTTGCTTATATTATTCTGTTCATAACAGATTCACCGTCATATCAGTTTGTGAGACTCCAACTTGTGAGATTCATCGTATATTTGCAAATTTGGTTGCATTCTTCTTTGTTCTTGCTTTGTTCTTGATTTGCAGGCAAGGATAAGCCTTCTCGGCGAGGTCAATCATTCTTGAACAGTTGATAACCAGAGGAGACGTTGTGCTGTGATTATGGGGTTTAGAACGTGTCGTTCGGAGGCCGGCTTGATTTGTGTGTCGCCTCCACCTTAATCAAGATTATCAGAACCTATCAGAAGATCGGGAACCCTTGTCCACATCAATTGGTAGACATTTAGCTACGTTATATGATCACATAGTGCAAGAAACTAGTGGGGAACGATTAGCTCCTGCTGTGACAGGGCCAGAGTGAGTGGAACCACCATTTCTTGTAGAATACTAGACTCACTAAATGAATCTATATGTATGAGTTGCATGCTAGTTACCTGAGCCATAAGAGGGAATACTTCCATAACCTTGATCAAACCCTTAGCTCTTTGTGCTTAATTAGTTTCTATCGCTTCATAAATTCACCCTCTTGTTATATTTTAGTTAGTAGATTAAATATTAGTGAAGGTCCCGTTTGGTCCTTGTGGATTCGATTAAACCTTGGAGTACTGTAAGGGAAAATAGGCTACAATTGTACACCCTCTTGCGGTATATAAGTGGGTGCATAAACTATGACCAACAAAGTACAAGGCTAGACTTGTGGCCAAAGGATTCACACAAAGAGAAGGAGAGATTTCTTTGATACATACTCTCCTATTGCCCAAATCTCTACCATTCGAGTTGTACTTGCGCTTGCAGCTTCCCGTGGTCTATATATCCATCAAATGGATGTATAGACCGCTTTCTTTTATGGAGAGTTAGAGGAAGAGATATGTATGAGGCAATCATATGGTTATAAAATTCTTGGGAAAGAGAACAAAGTCCACAAATTAATAAAATCCCTATATGGCCTTAAACAAGCACCCAAAGAATGGCATGAAAAAATTGACACCACTTTGACATATGCTGGATTTAGTGTAAACGAGGCAGATAAGTGTGTGTACTATCGTTATGGTGGGGGTAAGAGAGTAACATTGTGCTTGTATGTCGATGACCTATTAATTTTTGGAACAAGCACAAGAGTAATTGATGAAATCAAAACTTTCTTATTGAGGTGTTTTAACATGAAAGACTTGGGACAAGTAGATGTGATCCTAAATGTGAAGTTAATCAAAAGCGAAGATGGGATTACTTTGAATCAATTCCACTATGCGAAGAAGATACTTAGCCGTTTTGGCTTTGAGAACTGTAAAATATCTTTAACTCCCTATGATGCAAGCATCAAACTTCAAAAATTTGAAGGAGAGGGAAAATAGCAACTAAGATATTCACAAATAATTGGGTCCATCATGTACCTGGCGGATGCCACAAGACTTTACATCTCCTATCCTGTGAGCAAAGTTGGTTTACATCAAATCCAGGAGATGACCATTGGAAGGCACTTGAGCGAGTGTTACGCTACTAGAGAGGCACAACCTCACTTGGAATTTACTACATAGGATATCCATCAGCGCTGGAAGGATATAGTGATTCCAGTTGGATCTTAGATGTGGATGAGACCAAAGCTACTAGTGGATATGTGTTTATGCTTGCTGGTGCTGCAGTTTCATGAAGCAGAACTTGTAGCTTTAGAAACAACTATTATTGAGGCAGAATGGCTAAGGGAGCTATTGATGGACTTTCCTTTCGTTAAAAAACCGGTATCGCCTATCCTAATGTATTGCAATAACCAATCAATGCTAGCTTAGGTTATAAATACAAAGGATAACTCAAAGTCCAATAAAAATATCAAGTGTAGACTAATATTTGTCAGAAAGATGAGAACCTCCAGAGTTATAGTTGTGAGCTATGTGAAAAGCAAAAATAATCTGGCAGACCCTTTTACAAAGGGATTATCACGGAATGTGATTACCGTCATGTTGAAGAACATGGATATGAAGCCCATCTAAGAGTTACACCACAATGGTAACCTATCCTTTTTTATCTCAGATCCCATAACTTCGATAACAGGAAGAACAAGTTGAATGGTGTAACCAAAGAGTACATTATAAATAAACAAAATATACCCATGTTCAAATGACAAGCATAGTACTCTTGACTGTATAGAAGGTTGATATTAAGACTTAATATTTTCTGTTGTGAAAGATATTAGCCTATATGATATCTTGAAGGAAAACACCAACTTGAGCTCAATTGTAGGTCGTAGTTCATGAGAATAGGGCGTTCTCATAAAGGCTCATGAGAAGATATGGGAGCAAACCTTTAATGCTCCGGTTAGGCAAGGTTGTATTTCATGAGAATAGGGCGTTCTCATAAAGGCTCATGAGAAGATATGGGAGCAAACCTTTAATGCTCCGGTTAGGCAAGGTTGTATTAATTCTGATTTCAATTGAAGTCTGGCCACTGTTGATGGTCGTTAAATACCAATTCCGGCCGTTAATATACCTATGAAAGTAGGAAGACTTAGCATTTTGTACTTGCATGTTAGTTAGGAATAATAAGATTCCACTTGACCTTGGAGAAATATGTGCATGCAGGGATTTGATTCAATATATGTGGAGAAATGGAGCACAATCTGGGGAAACGCAGGTCCAGCCAGTGAGACGGTGCCAACTAGACCTCCCTCGGATTGCATACGTTGGTACATGGGATTCCTCCAAGAAACACCGAGTCAAAATAGAAGAGGACCCACATATCAGCCACCCTGAGGAAGCACACCACGAGAAGGCCTAGTCCCAGGTCGGTCCACCTAGGGGCTTGGTCGACCGACCAGGTCTTGAGCCCATTTCAGGTGGGCTTCCACGTGTCAACTCCTAAGCTCCTTTGGAAGGTCGATGCGTGGCAGTTTTGTGGCTATTACTCCTCTGTACTGACTTATCCCCCTATAAATAGAAGGGGAGATGATAAGGACATCCCTCACGACTACACCTATGAGAGACCAATGACTCTAACCAAAGCAATGCAATTACAACATGAGGTGAATCTTTTCCTTAATGATTATGAACATGCATCTCATAAGAGTCATGTATTACCTAATGGAGGTGCATTACTTGTCCTCAGGTTTGAAGCACAGGTTCAAGACATGGTGGCTACTTGATTCCCAAAGAGAGCAAGTTGAAGTCGATGTGCTGATGCCCAGATTCTATCCTTCAACTTCATGATGAATTCTGTATTATTCTAAGAGGTACCACCCTAAGTATTATACATGGATGGAAAGGTCTTGAAGTCTACTTTCATATGCAGCAAACAGTGCAACCATTGGATCTCTACAGAGAGAGTTATGCATATTTTAGTGAAGACTACTCTAGACTTCAGGGTGTGTTACTTTTGCTTAGGGCGTGTTACTTTTTCTTAGAAAGTGTTCCTTTTTCCAGTTCGGACTTGTTCGATCTGAACGGATGTTACTTTTTCTTAGGTCATGTTACTTTTTCTTAGGGAGTGTTCCTTTTTCCAATTCGGACCTGTCCGATCTGAACGGATGTTACTTTTTCTTAGGGCGTGTTACCTTTTCTTAGGAAGTGTTCCTTTTACCCAGTTCGGACTTGTCCGATCTGAATAGATGTTACTTTTTTGTTTCTATGTCGATTTGGTCTAGCTAGGAGGGGTGTTTCTAGTATAAATAATCCTTGTACACCTTGTGGAAACCCTAACCACGAATTGAACTCAGAAAATTAGAGAAGCATATTGCTCTTATCCTTAGGGTTTGTGCCATAAGTGCCCCCTTGAGGATTGGGAATTTTCTCCACCACTTGTTCTTGTGTTTCCTTGTGATTTGCAAGAGCATCGCCTCTCCTTTACGTGGTTCAGGTTAGGCATAGACCAAAGTGTGTTGTTAGGCAAAATCTCTGTCACAGGTGGCTGTTTTAGCAGTTGTGGTGCCAAGATTCGTCAGGTTTCACGGGTCAGTTATCCTTAGGTCCTACTACGAGAAGATCGGGCAAGCCCCCACATCAGGAGAGCTCCACTCCAACACACACACACACACTCAACAGCTAGTCATTTCCCTCTTTCACTTAGTAGTTTCCTAGTCCTAGTGGAGTTTAGTGTAGGAGGAGCATTGCTCAAGTCTCCAAGTCATAGGAGTATTGGTATGGCTCTTGTATCTTTACCTTTATTCTTTTATAATATTATTGTGACTTTATTCTATTCAAGTAATATAGTTCTTCCTTATAGTTATGCTTATGATATGTGTTCCTTATTTGGTTATATATCATATTCATCTCATAGGACTTTATACTTTCATGATGATATAGACTTGCTACCTTATTGTCATGATTGTCATATACCTTGACTATAGTCTAAATGTTATAATGCTAGTTGTACTTTAATCTAGTTGTGATGATTCTACTTTAGTCTAGTTGTGATATTTCAATATGGGTTTGATATCTTATTAGGATTGCAATTGCTTAGCTCTTGACTTGTTAATCCGTAGGGTTAGAGTTATATATGCTTTAGTACTTGTTAATCTAAACGGTGATTCTAGTGTTCGATCGATGCTAGGATTCTACTTAAATGTGTAAGCGCGGTCCTTAGACGGCTAGGTAGTATTGATCACCTCGTAATCCACGGTTTGTAGAGGTAGGCAGTAGGTGGTGACAACCCTATCTGTCCATTGTACTCCTCCACGTTCGGTTACGACATGTGTCCAAGACGGAGTTGCCATGTGTATGCCGGGCATGAATCTGTACACAAAGTGTTGAATGAATTAGACTATGACTAGTATAACTTTGCATATAATTATTTGACTAAGTAACTATATAGGTAGACTAACATTAGAGATGTAGCTTTGCTTGCCTAACTAAAACTCCCTAGTGACTTAGGATCTATATTTATCTTTAGGAATGATTGCTCTGTGTGTCACACTACCCCTCTCCTTATTATGTACTTACCCCTTTATGAACTCTGAATACTCATACCAATCTTTATGACCAGATTACTATTAACAATTATATATTTATCCTATAGCCTTCCTTTGGTAGAACTATAAACAACAAGCTATTGGAGCAATCCAATAGTGAAATGCTACAACGGTACTATCCGTGCGCTTGCGGATCTTACTATATTAACACTGAAGGACATCTTTATAATTATGTCTTGTATGATGTTAAGAAGTGCCACAAGCATTTCTGGCGCCTAGCAGGGGATGATTATATCGATATAACTTAGTAAACGTTAGCAAGTGTCAACACCCACACAAGGCTGAGAATTCAAGGCCTAGTCCATTCTACAACTATGGAAAGATGAATACTGATATTCTAGGTTTAAGTTCAATCTGTACAGAACTTTTACTGAAAGATTGGTATATTAACAACACTACAACACATTGACATTTGGACCTCCATTCCTTGCTTTGGAATTGGTGGGTGTTTGTTGGAATTTGGCTCATTTTTTTGTAGCCCATTCGGGAGAAATTTCAAAGCAATAAGTGGTTGTTGGTTTTAGTCCCACCTTGCTAGTCTACGGCGGACCACACCTACTGAAATAGCAGCACTCCTGTCCATGGCTAAATAAAGAAATCATTGGGAGACAAAGAATGCATTGCTATGGGTACACACATCCACACACACTCGTGTATACTCGCTTTTTTGCGTATTGCCCTACATGACTCATGACTTGTGACGCACGGCCGTGGTGTGGTGTGACTGCAAGCCTAAGTGATTTTTTTCCACTCCTATCCTCTATGATCTAAACCATTTTAAGTAATCAAGGGGAATAATAAACTATTAAGTGCATCTTTATAATTATGTCTGGTATGTGTTGACGGTCGTTAAATACCATTTCCGGCCATCAATATTACTCAAAATAAAGGAGGATTCAATATTTCCACCATGCATGTTAGTTAGAATTAAAATGTATCCACTATTGCTTGGTGAATCACTGACATGCAGGTGAAATAATGAAATGGAGGAGGAAACACACCTAGTTGGCAAAGAAACACAACGTCGGCCAATTAGAACGCGCCAACTGGGACTCGCACGGATTGACTGGCCCACCTATAGAAGCAAACCGTCTCAATAACCGACCTTACAGTGTCACTGGACCAGAGGGACCACATGTCAGTGCACAGGAGGCGGCCGAGCATGTGGGGAATCCCCCCTTGTTCGACCAAATAGGGAGTGAGTCCCCTCGTGCATGGCCTCCACGTGTTGGCTCTTGGTGGCTCCCCAATGGCGGTTGTGCATGTTTGGCGGCGGTTATCGACTCCAGGAACCGACTTTGGGCAGTATAAATAGAAGGGAGATGCCTCACTCCAAAACACACACCAAGAAGCATTACTCTCTTTACCATTTTGTGATTCCCTTTAGTTTTAGTGGAGTTAGACTTAGAATAGAGTCTTCTTCAGTTCCCAAGTCTTCCTTGGAGTTGTGTTTCTTGTTTGATTATATGATCCATTCATGTATGTGGTTATTATGCTTGCATGTTAGTAATGTAGTTGTACTATATTACTATGTTAGACATAAGCCCTTACTATAGTCTTTATTTATGTTGTTATAATAATGCATGACTAATGTTTGACTTAGATCATTTACATGTGCTTAGTGTTCACTTAAATGTGAATGCTCCTTTTCTGATCCATCGTTTAAGGGATTAGGGGTATTGTTCTATAGATGTAAGCGTGATGCTTAGATTAATAGAATGCATTATTTGTCGTGTAGCCCAGGGATTGCTAGGGGTAGGCAGTAAGTGGTGATAGCCCTATCTATCCTTTGAAATCCCCCATGTTCGGCTATGCAATAGGCTCTTGGCTGGAATCGTACTGTGGATGCGGGGGAAAATTAGATGTCCAGGGTGTGATGATCTGATTGTCTTGCATTGTCATTTTATCTATATAATAGTATAAAATGTAGACTATGTAACTATATAAAAGCAACATAGGAACTTAGCTCTTTCTTTGTCCTTCTCCACTAGACTAATATTTATCTAACTTGAGTATGCTATCTGTGTGTCCACTACCATGTTTATCATTACCCTTACCCCTGTGAGGACTTTGTCTTATAATCAAATGTGCAATGTCTAGAAACATGATAATTACTTTCATCAATCATATGCCTTCCTTTGGAATAAAACAAATACGATATTCTGAATACTTTCGGGTGAAATGCTACAACGGTATTCTCCGTGCGCTTGCGGACTCTCTGCATGACGTGCGAAGTCAGTGGCAACACAGGACATTCAGGAAATGATTGCATGGAGAATCGTGAGGAGGCAGCATCGCGAACAACGGGTATTGCCCTCAAGAAGGTCAGGGATGGTAACCACGCCCTTATTATGGAGGTAACTATGGTAATAATTCTATCAATCCTAATCAACCTTCCTTGAAAGATCTTGTCTTAGGCCAAACTAAAATTAATGAAAACTATAGTAAAAAGTTTGCCTCCACTGACAAGAGCTTAGAGAGCATTAATGCTAAGTTAGAAGGCCTTTCTTCTTCTCTTAAGAGCCAGCTTAGTTTTAATAAAATGTTTGAAACTCAGCTAGCTCTAATAGCTGCTGCTTTGCCTGCTTTGGACTGTGGGAAAATTCCGGGGCAACCCGAATCTATGATAGAAAATGTGAATACGGTGATGCTTGTGGGTAATCCTACTCGCAGCCCGCTGTATACTAATCATGCAGGAAATGATGAAGAGGATGAGTTGAACATCATCCCAGTGATTCAAGGTGATCTAAGGAGCCCGATGATCTCATGTTCAATTGGGATAAAATTCTTCGAGCAAGCATTGTGTGACCTTGGAGCCAGTGTCAGCATCGTGCCTAGAGCGATCTTCAATGAGGTAGACCACACAGGCCTAGTCCCAACTCAAATGCAGATTCAACTTGTCGACGCAAAAATACGGTACGTCGGAATGGTTGAGATCCACGGATGCCTTGTCCCTATGGATTTTGTGGTGCTTGACATGGAGGTCGATAAGAGCACGCCACTCATTCTTGGATGGCCATTCTTGAGCACCACATTTGCACAAATTGATTCGGGGCTGAAGTAATCCGTCTCGACCTCAATGGCAAGGAAGAAGAGTTTGACTTCCAGTCCTGTTTTGCGGGTGGAGTCAAAAACTGGCTGAACCCACAGGACATTAAGTAATTTCAAGTGAGACCGAGAAACGACAGCCTAGAGGATTCTATGCTAAACTTCTGGACACAAGAGAAATTCACACTTGTTGCTCGAAAGAAGAAGATAACAGGCACGCTTAAGCTCTAGACAGAGAAGCAGCCGGTTAAGAAGAATCCTTCATCCACACCGCCTAAAAAGGAGAAAAAGGAGTGGCAGCCAAAGAAGACATCCACGTCCTCATCTTCGGACAAGGATGCACCGACAACAAGCTAAACATCAAAGGAGAGAAAGTCCTGTCCGCCAAACTCAAAATTGGTGAACCCTCACCGGCAGGTAAAACGGTATTTATCCATGTTTCTCTTTTCAAAACTTTTTTATTTCAATTTGCATATTTGAATTTTTTGCAGCATGTTGGAATTTATTCCAACCCATTTTTGAAAATTAAAAATGGAATTTTTTAGAATTTATCTTTTTGATATTTTGGATTTGCAGAAAGTCTGAAAATGTTTTTCCTAGAAACATATTTTCACTCTTGTGGGCCTCCAGTAGTGGAGCTCACTCGCCAGAGCAGTGGACCAGAGGGGCCAGCCCCTGGTCGGCCGACCTGTCCCCTTGGTCGACTGGCCAGAGAGCAACAACTCTCTGGCCCCACTTGCCCCAACGGCTAGTAGGCAACTGCCACTCTTCAAAATGACTGTTGTTCTGCTATATAAGGCGATGGCCGGGAGAGGTTGTTCTTCACTCCATACTCATTCTCCACCTCTCCACTTTGCTCTAGCTATTTGCTTCCATTTTCTCCAAACCGTTGCATTGACAAACACTCTGAAAATTCCACCAAAAATAATTGCTTTGATTCGTATTTGCATTTATGAGTTGGTTTCACATTTGCAAGAGTTTCCTATAGAGCTTTTGTTTGGTGTTTTTAACAAAACTTAACCCCCGTTCGAGTTGCTCTTGTGTTGGTTTGCTCAAGTGTGCAGTGATGAACAAGATGAAGCGAGCATTGAGAAGAACAAGGTGACAAGAAGCCCCAGCAATGCAAGTCCTACACCTTCAATGGTGTATTGCACTCAATCCTGTCGCCAACGTCTTGAGGAAGAGGTAGAAGAAGACCCAGCAGTCGAGGAACCGACGGAATTAGAGCCAGAACCATTGCCGAACTTCATCAATGTTCAACTCCGACTCAACACCGACCGCAACCTCAACTTGGTTGGAAAGAGAGAACATGACATCTATCGGATGATCACCGACCGGTCTTATGTTCCTATGCGAACATATGATCCGGACTTTCTTTCCAAGATAGGTATGGATACTGAATTTGCTTCTATCTTTCATATTGTGGGATGGGATGGTTTTGTTCCGGTATTTGAGCCTTGCTCTCGCCTGCTTACCATTCAGTTCTTATGCACCATTCAGTGGGGAGGTGATAGGATTTCATCCCGATTCAATGGAATGAAAATCTCACTCACCTGGAGGCAATTCAGTGATTTGCTAGGTTTTTCTCCTATTACTATTTTGGAATTTCATTCCAAAAACTTTGGTTTTAACAAAAACAGTTTTTGGGAAGAAATAAGAGGGCATACCCTCGCCCTGTCACCTAGGAATATGGATATCCATAATCCTACCTTGCGTTTTATGCATAAATGGCTGGCAAAGTCTTTGTTCCCTAGAAAGGATGTGAGAACTGTATGTGTGTGTGTGTGGGGGGGGGGGGTAAAATGTTTCTTCTTTACTACATGGTTAATAAAATCAAAGTCTCGCCTGTTATAGCCATGGTTAAGCAATATATCAAAGTTATCAAACAAGTAGGAGATTTTGAATTCACGTCCCAGATTTATCGTCTTGTACACAATTTGGTTTACTTAGGAATGCCCATATCAGTGATTTAATTCATGAACGGGCTATCCTAGGTGAACAATTCTTTAAATCAGGACATTCTCTAAAAAAAAGGACCCAATGGCTCTTTTGTTTATTTCTTTCCCGGTTATGCAAATGAATTCCAGTTACCTAACCCAGATTTTCATTTGTATAACTATGATGAACTATACATTCCACTAGAGACAGGCTTTGTAGCTCGCATAAATAGTGTTTCTAGTCCTATGACCAGAAACAAATCACGAAGGAACACCGAGGCATCCATCCTGAGGGAGGAGCCAAGCACGGGTTCTTGGGAGCACGCCATTCCTCACGGAAGTGGTAGTGCATCCTGGGACACCGGTGAATAGCCCGGGGGAGTCTATGGTAGCTCAAGTTCCAGTGTCTTGCCACCACCGTTTAGCACACATCACTCTCACAGTGGATCAAGGAGGGGCACCGACAACCTCACAAGACAAATTCACAGTATGTCCCTCCAGATCGATCAGTTTGACCACACCATCCACACTCATATCCAGCAGAAAATGAGTGGAGGGAGGACGTCCAATGGCAGCTCTGAAGAATTGAGACTAAGGTCTCTTGGGGTAACACCCAAATGAGCTCTTATTTTCACTGTCAAGGCTACTTTGGTCCGGGGCCGCCGCCATTCGAGTGAGCTCAAGCCAACTTGGGGGGAATTCCTCCTCCTAATGTGAAGGTAACTTGTATTATTTCCCTTTCCAATCACCACATGCATGATAAACTAAAAATAACAAAAAAATTTGTTTCCCTTTCACATGCATGATAAATAGAAAATCAAAACTAAAAAAGAAGACAAGTAATGAATAAATCCATGCATGGTATGAATGCATAAGGTTTTCTATGTTGATATGATGAATAGTTGCTCTATCTTCTATTCCTTTCATATTCCCAGTTTACAACTTAGTACTCTATCTAGTTTTGGTTTGTTGGCATGATTTAAATTTCACCTCAAACACGCTAGTGGGTAGCATAAGCATTATACTTCTTTGTTGTTGGGAGATATGATATGGTTAGTTAGGGCTGCTACGATCTTTCTCAATTTCTGAAACTTGACACCCGAATAATTAATTTGATAAAAATGACAAGTTCCTCAATGATATAAATTCCTATAACAGCCATATGTTGTGCTACATTGCAAAATCTCATACATATGCTGCTTGTATTATCATTGAGCCTTGTCAAAATTGTGTGACCCTAGTGAGAAATATTTACTGCATTCATGATCAAGCCCGCGCACATCATGCTAAGTTTCCACATTGGAAATTAGCAATCATCCATGTCACACCATCCATCCACAAAATAAAGACTTTGTCTTCATGATTGATCTCTCCCCAAGGCAATCAAGGTTATGGCTATCAAAAAGCAAAAAAAAAAAGAGAGAGAGAGAAAAGAGAAAAGACTCTTGCTCTATGAAGGGCTTGAGAGAAAAAGAAAGAAAGAAAAAGATAGCCAATATTGCCAAATAAAGAGAGAGACATATAAAAAGAGTCTCCATTCCACTCCACAAAATCCACCACACATGCACATCTTGATCATGCTTGTAGGAAATGTGTTCTCCATGGATCCACTCTTTTGACTCGATGAATTATGAAATACATGTATGCCACATTTATCCTTACCACGAGCTCCACATATCAGCCTTTAGAGGTAGGATTTTTGAGACATCATAAGCCTTGGTGAGGAATTTACACACTTTGAGCAATCTGAGTGAATCATTTGAGGAACTTAGATTTATCATAAAAATTAACCTCCAGACTAAAGTCGATCAAAGAGAATAGATGTAATGGTAGTCCTACGAACTGTTATGTCTTCCAACCACTAAAGATTTGGAGATGCTACAATGCCCCACAGGTAATAAAAGGCGAAGTACTCGTGCAAATTTATTCAATCCTTTATCAAGTGTCTTAATTGTGCATTTGGGTATATGTCTGGAATAAGACATTGTAGCAACTCCTGATCAACACAAACCTGAGTTTTGCCTTTACTCGAGATAAGCAAACGTTCAGCTTGGGGGGTTTATTGATGGTTGTTAAATACCAATTTTGACCGTCAATATACCTATAAAAGTAGGAAGACTTAGAAGCATTTCATACTTGCATGTTAGTTAGGAATAATAAGATTCCACTTGTCCTTGGAGAAATATGTGCATGCAGAGATTTGATTCAATATATGTGGAGAAATGGAGCACAATCCGGGGAAACATAGGTCCAGCCACTGAGACGGTGCCAACTGGACATCCCTCGGATTACATACGTGGGTACATGGGATTCCTCTAGGAAACACCGAGTCAAAACAGAAGAGGACCCACCTGTCAACCACCCTAAGGAAGCACACCCCAAGAGGGCCCAGTCCCTGGTCGGACGACCTAGGGGCTTGGTTGGCCGACCAGGTCTTAAGCCCATTTCAGGCGGGCTTCCACATGTCGACTCCTAAGCTCCTTTGGAAAATTGGTGCATGGCAGTTTCATGGCGGTTACTCCTCTGTACCGACTTATCCCCCCTATAAATAGAAGGGGAGAGCTCCACTCCAACACACACACTCAAGAGCTAGTCATTTCCCTCTTTCACTTAGTGGTTTCCCAGTCATAGTGGAGTTTAGTGTAGGAGGAGCCTTGCTCAAGTCTCCAAGTAATAGGAGTATTGGTATAGCTCTTATATCTTTACTTTTATTCTTTTATAATTTTATTATGACTTTATTCTATTCAAGTAATATAATTCTTTCTTATAGTTATGCTTATGATCTGTGTTCCTTGTTTGGTTATATATCATATTCATGTCATAGGACTTTATACTTTTATGATGATATAGACTTGCTACCTTATTGTAATGATTGTCATATACCTTGACTAGTCTAAATGTTATAATGCTAGTTGTCTTTAGTCTAGTTGTGATGATTTAACATGGGTTTGATATCTTATTAGCATGGCAATTGCTTAGCTCATGACTTGTTAATCTGTAGGGTTAGAGTTATGTATGCTTTAGTACTTGCTAATTTGAACGGTGATTCTAGTGTTTGATCGATGCTAGGATTCTACTTAGATGTGTAAGTGTGGTGCTTAGATGGCTAGGTAGTATTGATCACCTTGTAATCCACAGTTTATTGTGGTAGGAAGTAGGTGGTGACAGCCCTATCTGTCCATTGTACTCCTCCACGTTCGGTTATGACGTGTGTCTAAGACAGAGTTGCCTTGTGTATGCCGGGTATAAATCCATACACGAAGTATTGAATAAATTAGACTATGACTAGTATAACTTTGCATATAATTATTTGACTAAGTAACTATATAGGTAGACTAACAATAAAAATGTAGCTTTGCTTGCCTAACTAAAACTCCCTAGTGACTTAGTACCTTTATTTATCTTTAGGAATGATTGCTCTATGTGTCACACTACCCTTATCCTTATTATATACTTACTCCTATATGAACTCTGAATACTCATACCAATCTATATGACTAAATTACTATTAACAATCATATATTTATGCTATAGCCTTCATTTGGTAGAACTATAAATAACAAGCTATTGGAGCAATCTAATAGTGAAATGCTACAATGGTATTATCCATGTGCTTGCGGATCTTACTATTGACACTGAAGTGCATCTTTATAATTATGTCTGGTATGATGGTAAGAAGTGTCACAAGCATTTCTGGCGCCTAGCTGGGGATGATTATATCAATGTAACTTAGTAAACGTTAGCAAGTGTCAACACCCACACAAGGCTGAGAATTCAAGGACTAGTCCATTCTTCAGATGTGGAAAGATGAATACCGATATTCTACGTTTAAGTTCAACCCGTACAGGACTTTTACCAAAAGACTGGTATATTAACAACACTACAACACAATGATATTTTGACCTCCATTCCTTGCTTTAGAATTGGTGGGGGATTGTTGAAATTTGACCCATTTTTTTATGGCCCATTCAGGAGAAATTTCAAAGCAATACGTGGTTATCGATTTTAGTCCCACCCTGCTAGTCTATGGCGGACCACACCTACTGAAATAGCAGCACTCTTGTCCATGGCTAAATAAAGAAGTCATTGGGAGACAAAGAATGCATTGCTATGAGTACACACGCCCACACACGCGCCTGTATACTTACTTTTTCGTGTATTGCCCTGTGTGACTTGTGACTTGTGGCGCGCGACCGTGGTGTGGCATGACTACGAGGCTAAGTGATTTTTTGCCACTCCTATCCTCTATGACCTAAATCATTTTAACTAATCAAGAGGAATAATACACTATTAATTTTTGTAATTGAAGTTCATAGGACAACCTTGCTATTGATTGCTAATTAGTGGGCGTAATTACGAAGGAACGGACCGTAGAAGGCAGCTGTGCCTACATTAGGCTCTGGAGATGTCCAGGTTTCAATACAATGAAAAAATCACCTTCCATTCTTCTTTCCATGCATAAAGTTGTGCTATGGTGTTGAGCAGCTCCAATCTCGTCGACCCGATTCCCTGGCGTGCATGAGGAAAGGGTGAGCGGTATCTTTGAACCGTTGCCACTGTGAAGCTTGCATGAGGAGCAATAAGAAGGTTTCTGGGCAGCGCATTTGCGCGACTGCTCGTGGCTGATCCGCGACAATCTGTGATGCCTCATCGATGAACTACTATGTCTACATCGACGGTCCGCTTTGTCTACAATTTGCGTTGTTTTAAGCGCCAACAAACCTAACGTGAATCAATGTCTCCCCTGCTTTTGTTATGTTGCTCTTCTTGCTCCTAGTGTTAGTTATCATCGTATGTTTGAATGTTTATGAAATTTTCCTTAAACTAAATTTTTGATTTAGAATAACACGCATATTTCCAACACCTAAGTACCATTTGCTCCACAATTCTAGGATTGTTAAACTTACGGAAAAAATCTTCAGAGAGTGATTCATAATGTTTGTCCCATAGAGAATGTATGTTCGTCGACTCACAATATACCATAATTATGGCAAACAGTCTTATGAGAGAATATGGCATTTGCCATCTTGCTGCCTCTTCCAAGCACTTGTCAAGACTCTTGTTTGTGTCCACAATACCAAGAACCTTAGTGACCTCTCTAAAGGTCAGACAGGTTACACCGCATATGGTTCTAAGATGAATGAAGGAAGTAGCACCCCTTACATGGTAAAGGAGCACACGCATATAATACCTTTCATCTTCTGCAGGATTAGCATACACCATCCGTCCAATTTGCCTCCGCCCATTTTTACGTGGCACCCATATCTTGTTCGGTTTGTCCCAATGATATGCCTCTGGAAAGTCTACATACAATAATTTTCTAGCTTTTATATGCAAAGGATTCATCATGAAGTATTCTGTCAGCACTGACTTCTGTGACTTCTCACGTTTTACTACTTCTCGCAAATCTTCAGTAGCTTTATATGCAACCATATACATGCCTGCTAGATGGACTATGAGTTGGAGAACGGCTGGTGAAACTTGTTTATGAATAGCAAATGCACAGTTAGCATAGATGGAAGCAAAATAAAATCAGGATGAGTTATGAGTATGTATGTAAGGCAAAATAATATATGTGGCAATAATCGAACTTTAATAAAATCAGGATAGACTAACTCATAATTGAGCATGATCGGGCACACATAAATTAAATTGTGCTACCGACAATCATTTAAATAGTAATTAGTTTCACTTCATCAACCATGGGAATTATGTTTATAAGATGACACAAAAAAACAGAAAAGGCTGATTTGCATACTAACAGTAAAATCAGGGTGAGTTATGAGTATGTATGTAAGGCAAAATATTATATGTGGCAATAATCAAACTTTAATAAAATCATGATAGACTAACTCATAATTGAGCATGATCTGGCACACTTAAATTAAATTGTGCTGCCAACAATCATTTAAACAGTGATTAGTTTCACTTCATCAACCATGGGAATTATGTTTATAAGATGACACAGAAAACTGAAAAGGATGATTTGCATACAACCAGTAAAATCAGGGTGAGTTATGATTATGTATGTAAGGCAAAATACTATATGTGGCAATAATCAAACTTTAATAAAATCATGATAGACTAACTCATAATTGAGCATGATCTAACACTTCAAAAAAATGTGCTGCCGACAATCATTTAAACAGTGATTAGTTTCACTTCATGAACCATGGGAATTATATTTATAAGATGACACAGAAAACTGAAAAGGCTGATTTGCATACAACCAGTATAATGACAAGCTACTATAGATGTAATTACCTGATACAGGGGAAATCCATAAAGCCTATAAGCTGCTTCGGGTGGGGTTATACATCTTGCATCCCTATATTGCTTAATCTTGTTTAGAACCTTGTCATCACTTTCTAACTGATCAATTGATGTAGATGCACCATCATGACCTTTGTAAATGTATTTGTACAAGTATTTCACAGCCTTATACTTGAACAAATCTCTACATTAATATGATAGTTGTATATCATCAACTTGAACAAATCTCTACATTAATATGATAGTTGTATATCATCAGCAGTGCAGGGTTATACAGAACAACCCATCGATTGTCCAACTTTGCATTTCTGGCTTGTATAATCCGTCCATCATCCCTTCTCTGATATATAGGATAAGAATTTTTACCCTGTTGTGTTGCATCACAAAATTGTCGAGGATATCGAAACCGGCACTGGCCATCTACCATACACTGACATTTAGGATTCAATAGTCCATAAGGACTGTGCATCATATGCTTGTAGACCAGAGTATGCAACTCTCAGTACTTTTCGGCGTCTGGGATATCAGTGGATATGTATCTATCAGAGTCATTCGGACCAATCAACTTGTCCTTTTTAGCCATCACCAATAAGATGTGCTCACCAGGCAGGCCTCTTTTCTAGAATTCAGTGACATGGGCATATGCTAACACTTCACCAAAGTGTTTTTTCTTAATAAGGTTGTCATGCAAATCACAGAGTTTTACCCTGTATACCCTAGCCACGAGCTCAGGTCGGTCTTGAGGTGTTTGTCCGCATAACAACCCACTCATAATCTCATCCCCATGTGGGTTACAAGTCATGGTGACAAAATAATCGGGCTTGCCAAACCGCTGCACCAACATCATGGCATCATAGAACCTTGATTGCACATCTAGCGTGATTCTATTGCCAACCTCAGAAGCAGGTCACCACCCGGGAAGGATCTGGGAAGCACAATTCTATTGCCAACCTCAGAAGCAGGAGCCTCCCCAGAAGCTAGCGTGATGACAATCCCCTGATTGAAAGATGGATTTTAATTAGCACAACGACAATAGATCAATCCTTATGTATTTATCGTGTATAGAAGTCAGTCTGGTTAAAACTAATTAAGGCATTATATTGAATAAGAGTACTCGAAATACAACAGAAATCATACAGGTCATACATGGCAGTTCGGTTACGATATGAGTAGGACTCGAAATACAACAGAAATCAGTTCGTTTTTTTTAGATAATGGGAAAACAATCCCAGCCTTTGCCTTTATTCAAGGCTATGGCCGGTCCTTACAATAGCAGCACTTCCGTCTGCTCTCACACAAGTAAGAGATAAAACACCATCATATAAGTTTGGATAATAGACACATCAAGAACCAGTTCTATTTGTTAATCTCCATCCATGACACGTGAAGATCTGCATTGTCAACTCTTCTAGATGTCAACATGCCTGTTGTGACACCCCATGATTAACCTTAATTAATCAATACTAATTCTGATGAGTACATCACACCCATGGATACATATAACACTCCTCCAACTAAGATGAAAGTTTATGTGCATCACCTGAATTTATAGGTGAGATCGTTTCTAATGTTTTTATTATGTGGTTTTGAGAATAGATTGCTACCTAATGAATTAATTATTGTTAGGAACCATGGAGATGATGATGAGATAGCTGGGGAGGTGATTGGAGGCGTGATGGGCCAGCAAGGACGTCCAAGCCAAGATGGAGGCCCAATCAAAACCGACTTCAAGTCTGTTTCGGAGCCCAGGACCAGTCTGCACGTCCAGGACGCATACGGACTCGGATTTGAACGTTGTATATATGCCTGGAAAGATAACAAAAATACCTTTTCAACCCAACCGGTCCCATGTCAAAATTCGTCACGATCCGTCGGCAATCGTCAAAACAAATTGACTTCCTGAATCTGTCTTGGTGCCGCGATACCGTAATCGGTCTTTGGGCCATGTATCGAGTTGAGCCCACTTAAGGCTGCATCCAGGGGGCCTTGCACGACCCTAGGGTCCTCATATACAACCGACGCCTCTTTATTAGGGTTTTAGGTTTTGCTTAGATCAATTCTGTTCATAAACAGTGTCGTCGTTCATCGGTTTGTGAGACCCCAACTTCGTGAGTTTAATCATTCATCTGCAAATTGGTTGCTTGCTTTGTTGTTCTTGCTTGTGTTCTTGATTCGTAGGAAGGGATTAGCCTTCTCGGCGAGGTCAATCGTCCTTGGACAGTTGATAACCAGAGGAGACGTCGTGCTTGTGATCACAGAGTTTAGAACGTGTCATTCGGAAGTTGGATCGATTTGTGTATTGCCTCCGCCTTAATCAAGATTATAAGAACCTATCGGAAGATCGGGAACCCTTGTCCACATCAAGTGGTAATCAGAGCTTCAGCTACACCGTTAGGTTTGCCCTTATCCTCGTTAGTTTGTTCAATCCTTGAGTCCAGAAAATTGCCTTACAAAAATATTTGTTCGTCATGTTTCTGCTGCCCTACACCCCCCTTGTGCCTTGCAATTTTCAGTTTTGTTTGCTTCTCTGAATTTTAGTCCCTACAAGGTCATTGTGTTGTTGGTCTAGTGCTTGTTCTTTGGTCTTGTTTGAGTCGTGTGTGTCCTTGTTCATAGACAATCAAAAAAAATTTTCAGATTGTTGCACACGTTGAGAGAATAGTACTGCTGGAATTGTTTGCACTAAATATTTATTTAACATCTAGCCTTCTATTTTTTGTGTGCAAAAGAAACTTAGAGTGTTTTCTGTTGCACGTTGTTCCTTCAGTCAAGAGATTGCTGCACGTTGTTGCATATGAGAATTGTCGGTTCAGTTCTACATGTACATCTATTCCTTACGTAAAGAGTGCAAAAAAGAAAGTTCAGGTTTTTCCCTTGTGCTATAAAGTTCGTAACTCTTGCGGCAGTTCTGTGTCAAAAAAAAGCATGAAAGAAGTAAAAGGCAAAGAGGTGTTAAAAAAAATAAGAAGAAAAAGCCGCACCTGTCACAAAAGAAAAAAATAAAAGGGGAAGAGAAAAAAATTCAGAATTGCTTGTAGCCTTTGTGTTCTTTGTTGAGCCATTTGCTTGCTTGCTTAAACTAGGTCCGAGACAAGTTTAGGCTGGTGATATAGACTAGCTTGGGACTATTATTCAGTTTTGCAATTTCTGAATTAAAATTTTGCTAATCCTTCCTACTATAAATTACCTACCTAGCTCCATATATATCCTTCTGAATAGGCACATAACTTTGGACCCTCGTAATTGTCAGATCGCACTCTTCAAGGTATCCTCTGTTTTGCTATTAAGAATCTTGTAAGAACTCAGTTAGGTGCTGCCATTTGCTTGTTGAGAGTTTCCACCGTGATCAAACAGTAGTGATAGGAAAATATACTCTTGTGTGTTTTCTTGTTTTCTATTAACAATGACAGGTTACAACACCGATGGTGTCAAATAAGGTTGATACAAGTGTTGTAGCACAACGAGTGCTTAGTGATGAGGACATCACCCTTATGGATACACCCAGCACTCCGCCAACCAAAATACAAGTTCATGCGCGACAGTTGAATTTACGGGTGAGCTTGTTCCTAATGATTCCTTTATATGATTTTGAGAATAGATTGCTACCTAATGAATTAATTGTTATTAGAAACCATGGAGATGATGATGAGATAGCTGGGGAGGTGATTGGAGACGTGATGGGCCAGCAAGGACGTCCAAGCCAAGGTGGAGGCCCAATCAAAACCGACTTCGAGTCTGTTTCGGAGCCCAGGACCAGTCTGCACTAAAACGGATGCCCAGGACGCATACGGACTCGGATTTGGACGTTCTATATATGCCTGGAAAGATAACGAAAAGCCCTTTCCAACCCAACTGGTACCATGTCAAAATTCGTCCCGAGCCGTCGGCAATCGCCGAAACAATTCGACTTCCAGAATCTGTCCTGGTGCTGCGACACCGTAATCGGTCTTTGGGCCATGTATGGAGTTGAGCCCACTTAGGGCTGCGTCCAGGGGGTCTTGCACGACCCTAGGGTCCTCATATACAGCCGCCGCCTCTTCATTAGGGTTTGGGTTTTGCTTAGATCAATTCTGTTCATAAACAGTTTCGCCGTTCATCGGTTTGTGAGACCCCAACTTTGAGAGTTTAATCATACATCTGCAATTGTGTTGCATTCTTCGTTGTTCTTGCTTGTGTTCTTGATTCGCAGGCAGGGATTAGCCTTCTCGGCGAGGTCAATCGTCTTTTGGACGGTTGATAACCAGAGGAGACGTTGTGCTGCGATTGCGGGGTTTAGAACGTGCTGTTCTGAAGCCGGATCGATTTGTGTGTCGCCTCCGACCAAATCAACTTACCCATAACCTTTCGGAAGATCGGGAACCCTTGTCCACATCAAGTGGTATCAGAGCTTCAGGTACACCGTTAGGTTCGTCGTTATCCTTGTTATTTTGTTCAGTCCTAGAGTCCAGAAAATTGCCCTACAAAAATATTTGTTCGTCGTGTTTCCGCTGTCCTACACCCTCCTTGTGCCTTGCAATTTTCAGTTTAGTTTGCTTCTCTAAATTTTAGTCCCTACAAGGTCATTGTGTTGCTGGTCTAGTGCTTGTTCTTTGGTCTTGTTTGAGTCGTGCATATCCTTGTCATAGACAAACAAGGGAAAAATCAGTGTTGCATATGTTTAGATAATAGTATTGCTGGAATTATGTGCACTAAATATTTCTTTAACATCTAGCCTTCTACTTTCGTGTGCAAAAGAAAATTAGAGTGCTCTGCTGCTGTCTCATTGTGATCAAAAGCCAACCAATTAGTGCTTGATCTTGTTATAGAAGTTTGTTTTAGTTGTGCTATTACAAGAATCCTTTTGCTGCACTTGTAGTAAGAAAAAAAATATTCTGGGGTTCCATTGGTTGTAAAACTTGTAATACCTTGCTGCAGTCCTGATTCTCAAGAAAAGAAAAGAAAAAGGCAAAAGTGCACAAGAGAAAAAGCCGCACAAAAAAAGAAGTAGAAAAAAGAAAAGATACAAATTCAGAATTGCTTGCATCCTTTGTGTTCTTTGTTGAGTCATTTGCTTGCTTGCTTGAACTAGGTCCGAGACAAGTTTAGGCCGGTGACATAGACTAGCTTGGGACTATTATTTAGTTTTGCAACTTCTGAATTGAAATTTTGCTAATCCTTGCTACCTAATATTGCCTATCCAAGCTCCATATATTTCCTTCTGAACAGGCACAAATTTTTTTGACTCTCGCAATCATCAGTTCACACTCTCTAAGGTATCCTTTGCTTGTTGTAATTAAGAACTTTGTAAGAGCTTGATAAGATGCTTCCCTTTGCTTGTTGAGAGTTTACACTGTTATCACATAGTAGTGATAGGAAAATATACTTTCGTGTGTTTCCTTGTTTGCTACTAACAATGACAGGTTACGCCACTCATGGTGATGATTCAACGTCGTCTAATGAGAACAATATGAGTGATGTATTACAAAGAGTGCTCAGTCCTCAAATGAAGAAGGTAGAGCAAAATCAATTGAACAATTTATTTCAGACTCACTTTGTTGTCAAGGATCGACGTTGTCGTGTTATCATTGATAGAGAGAGTAGCCGCAACATCGCAAGTTTAGAATTAGTAGAGAAGCTTGGATTGACAACACAGCCACACCCATGTCCATACTACATCCAATGGGTAAATTCTTTTGGTAAGATAAAGGTAGATAAAATTGCACGCATTGAATTTTTTATTGGTTCTTATAAGGATAGTGCAGAATTTGATATAGTACCTATGCAAGCATGTCATTTGTTATTGAGTAAACCTTGGATTATTACAAATAATGCTTCGCACAATGCCATTATAAATAGCTACTCATTTAAATACAATGATAGAAGAGTTACTCTTAAACCTATGACCGCTGCTGAAATTTTAGAAGAGGATCAACAAAGGCTTGAAAGGAGAAAGAATGAACCGTTTAGGAAAGAATGGACTGTTTCAAATGTTGCAACACTTACATCAAAATCTGAATTAGATGATGAACATATTTTTGTGCCTCTTGTTGCAACTAATACATTTCAGGTTCTACACAAAGAAGAGGATAGTGAGAAAGATGAAGAACATGTTGTTGCTTCAGGTAAGAGCTTTCTTGATGTGATGAATTGTTCCAATAATCTTGTTGTATTGGAACCTTGTTTTGATTTGCCTTTGCCACAAGTTGATTTATCTATTGATCCTTATGATAAAGAGGAGTTGTGTGCCACTGCTTCACTTATACCTTTGCCACAACAAATGAATAAGCTTGATGTTTTTGCTTATGATTCACCTACTAGTGCTGAAATAAAACATTTGATTTTAATAACATGTGAAAAGGATGAGCAGAAATTATTGTCTTCTCTAGATACTTTGGGTTATATTGAATTTGATGTTCTTTGTGATCTAAATACCGTGGAGAAGCAAATCTTTTCTCAAACTGAATTGCCTTTACTAACAAGAAACAAATTTTATGCTATAGGAAACTATGATCATAGAGGTGTATTTATGGTGCATAAAGTTTATATTTGCTCAAACATGAATACTCCTTGTGTTGTACAACCAAATGATGAACTAGAAAACTGCAATAACAATTACCATGTCATGTCATGTTTTTCTAGTGTTTTTAAGATCACACATTTTCCATCTTGTCATAAGAGTGAGAATGACGTTCATATTGCTGAGCAAGTTTTCAAAGAGGTCATTAATTTGCATGGCATGCCTTCTATTATGGTTTCACAGTGTGACGATAATTTTCATAACACATATAAACGTGATGTGCATTCCAAGTTTGGGAATAGTTCTATATTTTATATTTCAGATTTGAGACCACTATTGGGAGAAAGAGATGGGATCGAGTCGAGGACGACTCTAATTCAAAAGGGGGAGAATGATGAGGACATCACCCTTATGGATACACCCAGCACTCCGCCAACCAAAATACAAGTTCATACGCGACAGTTGAATTTACGGGTGAGCTTGTTCCTAATGATTCCTTTATATGATTTTGAGAATAGATTGCTACCTAATGAATTAATTGTTATTAGAAACCATGGAGATGATGATGAGATAGCTGGGGAGGTGATTGGAGACGTGATGGGCCAGCAAGGACGTCCAAGCCAAGGTGGAGGCCCAATCAAAACCGACTTCGAGTCTGTTTCGGAGCCCAGGACCAGTCTGCACTAAAACGGATGCCCAGGACGCATACGGACTCGGATTTGGACGTTCTATATATGCCTGGAAAGATAACGAAAAGCCCTTTCCAACCCAACTGGTACCATGTCAAAATTCGTCCCGAGCCGTCGGCAATCGCCGAAACAATTCGACTTCCAGAATCTGTCCTGGTGCTGCGACACCGTAATCGGTCTTTGGGCCATGTATGGAGTTGAGCCCACTTAGGGCTGCGTCCAGGGGGTCTTGCACGACCCTAGGGTCCTCATATACAGCCGCCGCCTCTTCATTAGGGTTTGGGTTTTGCTTAGATCAATTCTGTTCATAAACAGTTTCGCCGTTCATCGGTTTGTGAGACCCCAACTTTGAGAGTTTAATCATACATCTGCAATTGTGTTGCATTCTTCGTTGTTCTTGCTTGTGTTCTTGATTCGCAGGCAGGGATTAGCCTTCTCGGCGAGGTCAATCGTCTTTTGGACGGTTGATAACCAGAGGAGACGTTGTGCTGCGATTGCGGGGTTTAGAACGTGCTGTTCTGAAGCCGGATCGATTTGTGTGTCGCCTCCGACCAAATCAACTTACCCATAACCTTTCGGAAGATCGGGAACCCTTGTCCACATCACTTAGTTCTCAAATGGAGAAGGTAGAGCAAAATCAAATGAACAACTTGTTTCAGACTCACTTTGTTGTGAAGGATCGACGTTGTCGTGTCATCATTGATGGAGAGAGTAGCCACAACATCGCAAACTTGGAATTGGTCGAGAAGCTCGGCTTTACCAAACAGCCACACCCATGTCCATACTACATCCAATGGGTAAATTCTTGTGGTAAGATAAAGGTTAATAAAATTGCACGTATTGAATTTTTTATTGGTTCTTATAAGGATAGTGCAGAATTTGATATAGTACCTATGCAAGCATGTCATTTGTTATTGGGTAAACCTTAGTTTTGTGAAAATAATGTTTTGCACAATACCACTACTAATAGTTACTCATTTAAATACAATGGCAGAAGGGTTACTCTTACACTAATGACCGCTGCTGAAATTTTAGAAGAGGATCAACAACGATTTGAGAGAAGAAAGAATGAACTGTTTAGGATAAAATGGGTTGTTTCAAATGTTGCAACACTTTCATCAAAATCTAAATTGTTTCAAATGTCGCAACACTTTCATCAAAATCTGAATTGTTTCAAATGTCACAACACTTTCATCAAAATCTCAATTGCTAGAAGATGATAGTGGGAAAGATAAAGAACAGGTTGTTTGCTTCAGGTAAGAGCTTTCTTGATGTGATGGATTGTTTCAATAGTATTGTTATATCGGAACCTTATGATCATGTTCCTTTGTCACAAGTTGATTTACCTAGTGGTCCGTGTGATAAAGAGGAGTTGTGTGTCAATGCTTCATTTATACCTTTGCCACAACAAATGAATGAGCTTGATGCTTTTGCTTATGATTCACCCACTAGTGCTGAAATTAAACGTTTGATTTTAGTTACATGTCAAAATGATGAGCAGAACTTGTTGTCTTCTCTAAATACTTTGGGTTATATTGAATTTGATGTTCTTTGTAATCTAAGTACTTTGGAGAAGCAAATCTTTTCTCAAACTGAATTGCCTTTACTAACAAGAAACAATTTTTATGCTATAGGAAACTATGATCATAGAGGTGTATTTATGGTGCACAAAGTTTATATTTGCTCAAACATGAATCCTCCTTGTATTGAACAACCGAATGATGAACTAGAAAACTATAATAACAATTACCATGTCATGTCATGTTTTTCTAGTGTTTTTAAGATCACAAATTTTCCATCTTATCATAAGAGTGAGAATGACGTTCATATTGCTGAGCAAGTTTTCAAAGAGGTCATTAATTTGCATGGCATGCCTTCTATTATGGTTTCACATTGTGATGATAATTTTCATAACACATATAAACATGAGGTGCATCCCAAGTTTGGGAATAGTTCTATATTTTATATTTCAGATTTGAAACCACTATTGAGAGAAAGAGATGGGATCGAGTCGACGACGACTCTAATTCAAAAGGAGGAGAATGATGAGTATATCACATCCATGGATACATACAACACTCCTCCAACTAAGATGAAAGTTCATGTGCATCACCTGAATTTACAGGTGAGATCGTTTCTAATATTTTTATTATGTGGTTTTAAGAATAGATTGCTACCTAATGAATTAATTGTTGTTAGGAACCATGGAAATGACGATGAGATAGCTGGGGAGGTGATTGGAGGCGTGATGGGCCAGCAAGGACGTCCAACCCAAGGTGGAGGCCCAATCAAAACCGACTTCAAGTCTGTTTCGGAGCCCAGAGTCTGCACTAAAACGGATGTCCAGGACGCATACGGACTCGGATTTGGACGTTCTATATATGCCTGTAAAGATAACAAAAACACCTTTCCAACCCAAATTGTCCCATGTAAAAATTCGTCCTGAGACTTCAGCAATTATCGAAACAAATCGACTTCCAGAATCTGTCCTGGTGCTATGACACCGTAATTGGTCTTTGGGCCATGTATCGAGTGGAGCCCACTTAGGGCTGCATCCAGGGGGTCTTGCATGATCCTAGGGTCCTCATATACACCAACCACCTCTTTATTAGGGTTTTGGGTTTTTCTTAGAGCAATTCTGTTCATAACTAGTGTTGTCGTTTATCGGTTTGTGAGACCCCAACTTCATGAGCATAGTCATTCATCTGCAAATGGTTGCTTGCTTTGTTGTTCTTGCTTGTGTTCTTGCTTCGTAGGCAGGGATTAGCCTTCTTGGCAAGGTCAATCGTCCTTGGATGGTTGATAACCAGAGGAGACGTCGTGCTGTGATTGCGGGGTTTGTGTGTCTGCTCCGATCAAATCAACTTACCAAGAACCTTTCGGAAGATTGGAAACCCTTGTTCACATCAAATTCCTAATTAGCTTTTTCATTAAGTACAAGATTCAACCAAAGTGTGACATGAAAAAAATAAAACCAATCAATTCAATTTATTGGTGAAATAAAAACCCTGTGAACCAAGTGTGAAATACCTTTAAAAGTTTCTACACAACCTAGGCCAAATAAATTCATGGGCATGTTGGGAATAATAAAATACAATTTTGGACCAAATTTGGGAATTTTATCACATTTGGCAATGCCCCAAATAATTAATTAAAGTCCAGAAAATCCTTTTCAATGAAACTTTTATTCTAATTTAATTAAATGCTTCTGACTTAGTGGACCCCACCAAGGCCCCAGAAATATCTAGAGGGGCCTACGTTTAAAATTCCATCTCATTTGGACCTAGGGAAGTAATTTATTTGTTTTAAAATAGAACAAGAGATTTGTTTGTAATTTATTGAAATTTTCTGACGGCTTAAGTGCAAAGTGCACTTGTCTTCTTCTTCCTCCTGCGCTCGGTCAAAACCGACCACGCACGCACCGCCGCGATTTCTATTGCCTCTCTGCTTCCCGCTTTCTCCGTCGCTACCCTTGCTTCCTCGCTTCACGCACGCCGCGCCGCTTCGCCTTGCTGCGTCACTGTCCTGCTTCGGCCCTCGCTGCCGCCGTTTGCCGCTCGCACGCACCTCCAAGTTGTCACCTCCCCAGCTGCCGCCCCGTGCCAAACCACCTCGGCCTTCCCTTTTGACGAGTCAAATTGTCGCGCGGCCTTGCCCTTTCGGCATTAAAACCCCGCCAGGGTTCCATTTCTCCCCCACCCTACGCTCGCCATTGCTGAGCTCAAGCTCAAGCTCATGCCCTGCACCTCTAGTGCCTACTGACCGGAGCCCAGCCTACCCACAGCGCCCCCTGTTTCCCTCCTATCTCCTCGCTCAAACCCCGACGCCCATCCAGCTCCGAACTCGCCCAATTTGGAGGATTTCCCCCAATGACCCTGACGCCGGCAACCCCAACAATGTCATGAAATTCGTTGGCCTCAGTACCCCTCTCCCTCCTATTCTTTCTCTAAGAGCTTCACAACGTTATTTCGAGCATTGTAACCGAGTTTTGCCCCGTGTCATGGATCAGGTGAGCGTGCCCGACGTTTTTCCCCATCGGCGCCCTGTTTCCGGTCGAGCCGAGCCGTCCCACTAATGATCAAGATGTTCTGGTCCTCCTTGTCGGTGACAGACACCACAATGGCCTTCTCCCCGCTGTCGTGAGGCTGTACGAAGAAGCAATGCGTCATTTCCTGCCCTGACTCGATCACGCGACGCCGCTGAAATCCCGTCTTCCGCCGCCACTCGTCAACGGCTAGCTTCGGTGAGCCCCCACCCTCGCGAACACCCCCAACCGTTCTGCCCCGACCTGTGCACCATTACCGTGCCCTTGCGGCGAGGTTTAGTCGCCCCCAGTCGACGGTGACGAGCACTCCGATAGTGCCGGCCTCGCTCCGGTGTTGCACGCTGGCAGCTGACTGGCAGGATTAAATCTGATTTTTGGCATGCACTGTTATTTGATGATAATCTATCACCCTGATTTTTGGTTAGGAAAAATATGCATTATTTTATACCCAAAGATTTATTTAGTACTTTTACTTGTAAAAATGCTAGTAAATAAATTATTAATATTCAGTAGTTTCTACTTGGTGAAAATAATGTTTATGCACATCTCTGTACATGATAAATCACTCATGTCCAGAAACATATTTGTACTGTAGTAAATGAAGTATTTTCCCTTAAGGCTATATAAACTCTATTAATCGACTAAAGCACATAAAATGATAAATTCAGAACTGGTTTCTTCGAAGCATATGGCTTCAAGAACATGTTAATAACCTAGTTGTCACATTAAAACCATTGCATTTTGCATTTGGCATGTTATTGCATGTACGGTATTATTTCGGTACCGTTAACACCTTGCTCATAGTTAGGTAACGAGAACCAGGAGCCAGAGCCGGAGTTTCAGCAAGACCCTGACCCTGAAGAGCAAGAGACCGTCATTACTAACATTTTTGTTGATCAAGGCAAGCTCCGGTTTGCATATGCCACTTTATAAGTTTTGCTAGTTTCAATATCACTACTAGTGTCTATTTTGGTTGATGCATTAGGTTGTTAGAAATTGGTTGGAAATTCACTTGCATACCACCAAATGACCTATGTTACTATTGTATAAGTCATGGTAGGATTCGGTACTTTACTACTATGCTTAGTAATAGAGTAGTATTGGTAGTTGCTACTCAACTAAGAGAATGACTTGATCACTAAAGTTAAAACTTAATGGAAATAAATTTACTTTTGATTATTATGACCGGGCAGGGATGATGCATGTGTAGGTTTTGCAGCAATACATGGGTGTTGACTGCGGTAGTCCTGCCTTGTCAAACCTAGGACCCGTCCGTCGTTGGCCCCTTGAGCAAGCATTCAACAGTACTGAATGCATGCTAGTATATGGGCACTAGTAAACTAATGTAGCATTAACACGACAATGAGGATGGCACCCAGTACATTGGTCATTGACCCTTCTGCTGCTGGAGTGGACGGTCCATACCGCGAGGTACTCGCTGGCAGGACGACATGCCCACTCAATGAGACTGGCCCCAGACCAAGTTGTTTTGATGTTCCTACGAAAGGTTGCCATATACGACCTTAATTGGTGTGTATACGTCGTGTATTTTGGATTTTGCCAGCTAGTGTAAATCAATTGCAATTGTTGTCGCTCGCAAAAATGAGTACGCTTGTTCATTGAGTCATCACGTAGTCGCATGGAATTAAGATCTGGATTATTGCTTATGTTTATTACTGATGATTATTATTGCTGCTGTTATTATATTCTTGTATTCACTGTATGTTATGCTTTATTATTCTTGCAATGCTCCACTAAAGTTATATTTCTGCTCCACTCAATTAAACTTGGCTATTTAAAGTGATAGAATTGATAGGATGCTTAGCACAAGTCTTTTAAAATAGTCATCCTATTAGAGCCAATGCATATCTAGGTCTTTTGACGGGTAAGCCTTGCTGAGTAATTAGTACTCAGGCTTTGTGTCTCTTTTAGGTACCAGTTTAGGTCTTTTCAGGTAATGCAAAGATTGAGTTACCAGTTGATGTTCTGCCTTGGGACATGCAAGTCCCTGAAGGGTCCAGCCCACTGGGAGTCTAAGCTGCCGCCGTAGTGATGTTGTGTGCTGCTATGGTAATGATTCTCAGGCATGAATCATTACCACCGCTGTATCATTGAGTGATCATACTAGTATTTATATTTGCTTCCACTATTTTTGAACTCTCATGAACTTGTAATATTTCTGCTGCACTTTAAATACTCTAATGATGTAATAATTCAACTTAATTTGGAAATTATATTGTATTATCAAGTGCCTACGTTATCAGCATAGTTGGAACGTTGATCCTCTAGGAAGGGGCGTCACACCTGCTTTATTAATTCTCTCGCCTCCTCCTCCTTCTAGAGCTAGGCCCAGAAGCGAAGTCAGTTTGTTCCTCCATAAAGTACCTGCAAATAAGTTTTCATTGGAAATTTTTCAAAGATAATATCATTTCTGCTTAACCAGATAGCCCAACAAAAGGCTGATGCACCTACTAGCCTTGTCTTTTTAATTCAGTGCCCACCCCATTTAACCATGACCCAAACACGCGTTTGCGGTACGAGGTGGATGCAACCCAAAGCGGAATTAAACCAAGCGCCAAAGAAATTTAGCAAAGTGATAGCTAATGAAAAGATGTTGTATAGTTTCATCATGACAACATAAACTACAATTTTCACTACCATGCCAGTTATGTCTTGTTAAATTATCTTTGGTGGCTATGACTCCTTTATGCAAATACCATAAGAAAATTTTAATTTTTAGAGGAATATTTAATGTCCACAATACTTTATGATGAATTATGTTATTATTTGTTCAAGTTATCTCAAATGTGTTGCTGCAATATGTGAAACCGAATCATACCACAAAAGTAAATTTTGGTCCCAAAGAGCTCTTCTAAAAGAGATGTTGAGAGGAACAGTAATAAGGACGGATGCTACAGTGGCATTTGTCTTCCTAGTAATATGATAAAGGGATGGGTACCGGTCCTTCAACACAGTATTATCTATCCATTTGTCCTCCCAAAATCTGAGTTGCTGACCATTATTAAGTTGGAATGTGCCATAGGTAAGAAATTTATTTTTGACCTGTATCAATCCACTCCAGAAATGTGAGTCCCCTTGTTTCTTCTCCACTTGAGTCAATGTACTATTTCGCAAGTATTTATTCTTGAGCATCCTTTGCCAAAGACCATCTTCGTTAATAAGTCTAAATAACCATTTACTTAGAAGACATTGGTTCTGGATGTCTAGATTCTTAATTCCCAACCCCCCTACTTCCTTAGGTTGGCATAGTATATCCTATCTTGCAAGCCTATATTTTCTTTTATGTTCATCTCCTTGCCCGAAAAACCTTGATCTATAATAGTCAATCTTCTCTAGCACTCCCTTTGGTACCTCAAAGAAGGAGAGCATGAACATGACCAGGCTAGTCAAAACAGAATTGATCAAAACCAGGCAACCCCCTACCAACATGTCTTTGCCTTTCCCACTACTAAGTTTCTTTTCAAATTTTTCTTCCATTGTTTTCCATTCCTTGTTGTTTATGTAATGCATTGGAATGCCAAGGCACCTAAAAGAGTAGTTCCCGGGTTGACATCCAAACAAGTCAAAGTATTGGCTTTCGCATTCTTTTGCTTGGCCAAAACAGAACACCTCACTTTTATGATGACTTATTTTCAACCCAGACAATTGTCCAAAAGTACATAAAAGCAATTTTAAATTAGTTGCTTTCTCAATATAATGGTCCATAAATACAACTGTATCATCATCATATTGCAAAATGGATAGCCCATCTTTTACCAAGTGGGGGACGATACCTGTAATTTGGCCATCCACCTTTGCTCTATTTATCAAGATTGCTAGCATATCCACTACAATGTTAAAAAGAATGGGTGATAAAGGGTCTCCTTGTCTTAATCCTTTTAAGGTTTGGAAATTTTGGCCGACTTGGTCATTTACTTTTATGGCTACATGTCCTCCTTGAATGAAAGAACTAATCCATTGACACCACTCGTTGGAAAATCCGTTCATGCATAGAGTCTGTTGCACAAATGACCATTTAACTTTGTCGTACGCTTTCTCAAAATCTATTTCAGGTATTACTCCACTTTGCTTTTTCCTGTGTAATTCATGGATAGTTTCATGTAAAATGACCACTCCTTCCATTATATTCCTCCCTGGCAAGAACGTCATTTGAGTGGGACTGATGACTTTCTGTGCAACATTATTAATCCTATTTGTAGCTACTTTAGTGAAAACTTTAAAGCTTATATTCAGTAGACATATAGGTCTATATTGTTGAATCTTAATAGCCTCGGTGCATTCTGGCAACAAGATTATGGTACCAAAGTTAAGGCTGAAAAGTGGCAATTCTCCTCTATGGAAATCTAAGAATAAAGCCATAAGGTCTCCTTTAATGAAGTCCCATCACATCTGATAGAATTCCGCTTTAGTATGTTCCATTTGAAATATGACCGCTTTAACCTCTTCTTCACTAAATTCTTTGGTTAGTACCTCATTTTCTAGTTCAGTGACTTGGGGGATGTCATCTCTTCTTGTCTCATCCAGCATAAAACTATTGTTTTTTGGTGGACCAAAGAGACCTTTATAATAGGTGGTGATATGTTTTTTAATTCATTTTCACCAGTGAACAGTTGATCCCCGTCTTTTAACTGGAAAATTCTTGTTTTCCTATGTTTACCATTTGCCACTAATTGAAAATACTTAGTGTTGGAGTCTCCTTCCAATAGTTCTTTTACCTTAGCCCTTTGGTACCATTTAATCTCCTCACTGAGCATCTGGGACAACCTACTTTGTAGGCATTGTTTTAAATCTAGTTCTTTCTATGACAGGAGATTGATCTCTGTCTTTTTATCCAAGCTATCAAGTTTATCTAGAATGCCTTTCTTTTCTTTCTTATAGGCACCACTAGTATTTTTTGCCCAACCTCTTAGATGTTGTCTTAGTTCCTAATTTTGGCTTGCCATTTTTCCATGGGAGTGTTTCCCCCATGTTCATTGGACCATATTTTTTTTAACCATGTCCAAAAATCCATTCCGTAATAACCATCCCAATTCAAATTTGAACATAGGTGGGTTAATATACATTGATGAGTCTCCAGAGTTTAGTAATAAAGGTTTATGGTCCAAAATATCCCTGGATAGAGCTGTGACATTCGAGAGTAGATACATTTGTTCCTATTCCATACTGACCAGAATCCTATCTAACTTCTCGTATGTTGGGTTAATTAAGTGGTTGGCCCAGGTAAACTGTCCTCCGGACAACTCTAGTTCCCTGAGATTAAGTCCATCGACTATGGCATTAAACAAGAAAGGCCAACGATGTTCAAATCTATTATTATTCTTATCCTTTGGACTTCGCATGATGTTTAAAATCTCAGCCCTTTAAAATTGGAAGGGTTTCATGGCTACACATTTGTACTAGCTCTGCTAAGAAACTTTCCTTTAGTTCTGCCTGTGGTGGTCCATAAACCACAACCAGAGCCCATTAGAAGCTATCAATTTTATAGCACAAATGAAATTTAATGTAAAATTCTCCTTCATCAATAGCATAGCACCAATATCATAAATATCAAGGTCAATTTCCAAGAGCATGCCCCCGGAGCGGCCTCTAGGATCCTTGCTATGCCAAATGAAATTCCGACCTCCACATAAATTCTTTAAGGAGGATGTAAAATTTTTCTTTACTGTCACGGAAATTGCTACAAAGCTTAGGTTTTGTTCTTTAGTAAGTTCTGAAATAAATCTATGTTTTTTCGGGTCTTTGAGATCATCACTATTCAAAAATACACATTTCATTTCAACTATTATTATTCTTTTTATTTCGTCTTTTCTTACTGGATGACGATGAATTTTTTGGCGAGTCAATACAAGCGGACATATGCTCACTGCTCAAATCCATAACCTCATACATAATCTCACCGCATAAATTATTTAGAATAAATCGATCTAATTCCTCTTCTTCGTCCATATCTTTCTCCTCTTTATCTAGAACTTTAGTTTTCAAGTCATGGTGGTCTGAACAATGAATCCTAGATGTTTCCACCTTTTTAAGCAGAGAAACTGAGTTTCTAACTATGTTAGTATCATTACCTAGAGACACACCTATTGAATTAAGGCTATAAGCAACATCATTTGCTGAAAAATGTAAGAAAGAATCTATGGTTGTGTTACCTGAAGCAAATGCTGAGTCCATATTGCGTCCAGCCTTTAAGTGCTCCGCTCGGTCCACGGAGTCTTTGTCAGCTGATCGTGCTCGGCGCTTGCTGGAGCGCGATGTTGAGAGTCCTAGGGCGACCTCTGGGATCGCAGCTAGGGACTGAGGTGTCGCCATAGTCGTGACCGGATGCTCCTCGGATAGCTGTGAGGCCAGCGGACTTCCCGGTTCATCCCCGATAAAAACATCCACTACCTTGTTTGTTTCTTGGGCCGACATTTGTTTCTTGGCCACCTGACCCATCTCACCACCTGGACACTCTTGTCGTGCAGTAGCTCGTAGTCGGAGATTTCCTGCCAACGCCACTGCAGCCCCTAGTTGCTTCACCGAAGATCCAGTGCCCTTGCCCTTTTCGGTGGTTTGAGCCTGGTTTAAAGTGGAAGCATTGACAACCGACTCCACATCCATATTCTCCTGCTGAACATCTTCGCCCCCTTCATCCTGATTGCCTGCATCACCCCCATCAAAGTTGTCCATGTCCATTGGTGAGGGGTTGTTCTCATCCATGTTCTCCTCCACTCTAAACTAAAGTTCATATAGGTAGTCCCCAATCACCACATCCACAGACTGCGGAATGAGGTTAGGATCAAGCACCAGGACTTGCATCCTGCTCCGATTGTGCAATCTGCTGAACTTCGTGTCCACGTTTTTAGTGACACCCAGGATGGAACCAACTCCCCATATGACCTCAAATTCCCTGAGTTCCGAAGGGAGGCCTGTGAGTTGGACCCAAACCTTGGGCATGACATACTTGATCTCGTTGCCCTCCAAGCACTCAACAATCTGCATACTTGCATTGTACTTGGTGTGCACCATGCCCCATTCCACCATCCGTTGTAGTTCTCCTCTTGATGGAAATACAGCTCGGAAGGTGTCATGCCCATGTCATGAACATTCCAATTCCAATTTTTCGAGACCAACCTTATCAGTTCTGACGTGATCTGTTCGGCTGTCATCTCACCCTCGGTCACCCGAATGGCAGCTATCTTGGAGTCCCCCTTCTGTTTTGGGGTAACCGAGTGCGGGATATAGTAAAAACCCAGGCCATCGACAGCATACCCACATGGAACAGCAGTCGTCCTCGTCGCCCTGTCTCGTTGACACCTATCCGTATTATGTGTAGCAGAGTCACATATTTCACAATACAACACAACGACGCAGTAATGCACTGTGTGACCCTTGGTGAAACAATGATAGCAATACAGGGTCTTCCTGTTACCTTCCTTTGCTGCCCCTTGAGCCGAAGATTCAGGGACCTCATTTTTTAGTGTCGGTTTGGACACCTTCGGGATTTCCTCAATCTTTGAGTTTCCCACTGGTTCTTGGTCCTTCTTCTCTTGTGCAGACTCGGCCCCAGAACCGGATGCTCCCACGAAAGCCTGTTGTAGCAAAGCTAGTGCTGCCGCCCCCACATCAGCAGGTAGAGCGTTCAGCTGCGCCATGGTTTCAACCATGACTGCCCCCGCCGATGCAGGTTGTGAAGCAGTTGGATCAGCAGGCGCACCTCCACCGTGCGCCCCATCCAATCCTGCACGGCCACCACCACGAGCACCATACGGAAGGCCCCTTCCATTAGCACCACCAAAACCGCCTCGCTGCCAACCATATCCATTGCCATTCTTCCTTCCCCTACCTTTGTTGTTGTAGCCATTGTGCCGGTCATTAGCCGGATCACCATAGCATTGACCTCGACGGCTGAGGCTGGAAGCCACCACGTCCGATCGTTCCCCCTTGGCCTTAGCCACGGACGTTTTGGCCATTCCATCGAGCCTCGCCTTGGTTGGGAGCAGAACCCCTCCCTTGGTTTGTGCCGCCCCTCCATCGCAAACTTGGCTACTTACGACGTACGAGTCTCCTATGTTGCGGATGGAATGGATGTGGGGAGCTCTAGGGTTTCTGCTTTGAGTTCCCGTTATTGCATAAAGGGCAACCAGTCCAGGCGTTGGCCTGAACGGAATGTGTGGGTCGAGTTTTAGATTTTGATGACCTGGGCTTTTAGCCCTATACGGTCCAAAATCTGATCGGTTTTTGAATTTTGAAGCCAGGTCATTATTGCCCATGGATTTCGCGCCTACACCGAGAATGTCGGATCGGGCAGCGGTCACCTTCGCCAACTCTGGTCGCTGCCGTGCTGGCGAGGAAGACACCCTTTGAGGCCAGACCTTCCCAGTAGGTGAAGAGGACAGAGATCGATGAGGCAGAGTGATTACCATTGCCTTCGACAATGCCGCCTCCAGCGTCATCGGTGGTGAAGCTCGCGGCCGCGGCAATGGCCCTGACCAAGGTTTGCCAATTGCCATGCGCTGGCCGGACGCTGTGCACTACGGGAAACAGACTGTTTGCCAGGTGCCAGAGGCACTCGGCAAAGGGTGAAAAGCACTCGGCAAACCCTTTATCGAGTGCCGGCATATGGCAAAATACGCTTGGTGGCGACTTTCCTGACATAGTAACTTTGCCGAGTACTATATCTCGAGAACTCAGCAAACATTTTGTCGAGTGCTTCGGAAGGTACTCGACAAAAAAAAGTAACCTAACGGTCGGAAGCGACTAACAAAACTTTTACTGAGTGCCGGACTAAAAGCACTCGATAAAAGCTTGAATATTTGTCGAGTGCTAACAGGGAACTCGACAAAGGCTTAATTGTTTGCCGAGTGCCTGGCTCAGAACACTCGGCAAAAGGCTTGAGTTGTTGCCGAGTGCCCGGCTTAGAACACTCGGCAAAGGCTTGAGTGTTTGCGGAGTGCTAATGCCTAGGCACTCGGCAAAATGTCAAGGATTTGCCGAGTGCCATGGTCACAGCACTCGACAAACCCTTGTTTCAGAATCTTTTTTATTTTATTTTTTCTTGTCCTCACAGTCAAAGAAATTATATTTTCATATAATATATATCACAGGCATAAATCTCAATACCATCATAGGCATATATCTCAAATAACATCACAGACATATTATTGATATGAAAACACGAACCAAGTCCTCAAATAAGCATGGAAAAGTCCAAAGTCGTAGTCTCCAAGTTTACAAGTTCACAAGTAAACAAGTACTCAAATGCATAAGTTCATACAATGACAAGTAGAAATATATGACAAGTGACTAAGACTCCGGTCTGTGCGGTCTGAAGAGGTTGCGAGCGATCCCTGCATCCAACTCTTGTTCATTTCCAGGCTGATTATTTGACGCCCCCGCCGAGGAAGGGAGATTCTATAAGTATTTGTAAGTGACAAATTAATAACTTCTAAGTTTTCTAAGATGTTTGTGGTTGTCTAAGTTGTCTAGTGTTGTATAAGTAACAATCTAAGACAAAGAACAGAGTACAAAAAAATCATAAGGTTGTCAAGATACTCACAGGAGATTCAGATGGTCTAGGAAACGGTAGAGCAAAGACAGGAACCTGCGGTAGAGGAATAAGTGGCGGAGCGTGTGCCACTTGCTGAGAGAGACCTTGCATGTAGGCGAGGAATTGCGACAGCGTCTCCTGCTGTCTCGCGACCGTCGCCTCAAGCTCCTCTGGGGCCCTCCTGTCCCATGCATGACTCGCCTCTAGCTCTTGTCGGGCCCTTCTCTCCTCTGCTAGCTGCGCCTATAAATGGTATAGCAAGTGTTAACATGTAGTGTATTCATCTAAATATGTAGAATGATGAAACGATGAATAAAGCAGATTTATGTACCTGGAGGCCGGTCGAAGGGGTCGGTGGTGTCCGTATGGATGGGCCACGGCTCGTGGTCCCTGCTCAAATCTCAGAGAGCATGGGGGTACTAGCCGTGTCTAGTGTACCTGTCACCGAGGTAGTACCACCTATGCCGCTTGCCTCATCGCACCGTCATCACGACTTCTCCATCGAGGTCGTGTGCGCTCGGATTGTAGTCTGGCCCGTGGACCTCCTTCGTCACCTTTGAGTAAGCAGCAAAGCGGCTGTGCATGTTCAGGTTGTTGTAGGCTTCGAGAGTATCATCCAGGTTGAACTGGATGTCCAATGTCACCTTGCCCTTGCGGGCCGAACAAAAAGGCTGAAAAGTGTTCATCGACTGACCACCATGAGCCGCCGACTGAGCAAACAAAACAATATGGTTACAAATTATGCATAATTGAGCATTTGAATATTAAAATCATGTAGAATTGAGCATTAGAAGTTTCACATACATATCGTGCACCGTACTGCTGGAGGTTAAGACTGTCCTGATAGTGGGCGGGACCTGGCATCATCAAACGCCGCTCACGGGCAGCGGCATGCTTATCCACCCAAATGTCCTCCGTCCAACATCTCGCCAACACATCCCAGGCCACGTGATATGATGCGGACCAGTACGTAATCACCTACACATATAAGGAGATAAATATGATGTCATGAAATATCATAACATCAAGTAAATGACAGAATTACTATTGTACATTTACCTCAACGTATTGCTCTCGGGTTAGGTACATCTCTCTTGCCTTTGTCTTATTGATCTTATGGTGGTCTTTAGCATTGTAATCAACAACAGCTTGGATGCATGTTTCGTAAATCATGTCCATCACAAGCTTCGGGCAGGCTCTCTTTGCTTGTTGAATAGCCTGTGCCTCCTGACGATGTATCAATCAGTATTTGGAGAATGTTATATGAATGTGATATGTTCAGCAATATAGTGCGGTAAGACTTACCCAAAACTCGGCCACAACTCGCTCCGCCTTGTTGTGGAGCTCAACATCCGGAGCGAGGTAGTAGCGGTCAAACGTGGTACACGGCCTGTCTCCATTAGTCGTGTGCCCCATACCAGCCCAGTGTAACTTCAACAAGAGACCTAGAATACCGTTGGGCACGCGTGCTTCACCACTTGGGTCTTCGACAATTTCCTAGCTCCAGCGGAAGTGATTACAAACAATTGTTAGTTTTCGATGAGATTAACAATATGTGAAATGAAAAATAAATTCCCATGAAAGGCACCGGGCAGGGCAGTCAGGGCCTGGGAGGGCAGCCTGGGCCGAGAGGTTGGCGGCGGGGCCAGGGAGCTCGGGGGAGGCATCGCCGGGCACGGCCGAGCAGGCAAGGGCGACCAGGGGGAGTCGGACGGCAGGGGGGGAGTCGAACAATGGGCGGGAGGGGGAAAGGTCATGCGGCGGGGAGGGGGAGTTGGACGGCGGCAGGGGGGGGGGAGTCAAACGGCAAGGGGGAGTCGGGCGGGGGGGGGGGGGGGGGGAGGGGGAGGGGGAGTCGGACGGCAGTGGGGAGGGGCAAGGGATCGTGTGGCGGCGAGGGGGAGTCGGGCGGCAGCGGGGAGTCATGGGGCGGCGGCAGTGAGAGAGATGGAGAGCGAGAGGGACAGCGAGAGATGCAGAACGGGTCAATAGAAGGATAAGGCCAGATCTGTTTGCTGACGCGTGGGGGCACTCGACAAACATACACTTTGCCGAGGGCACTATTTAGACACTCGACAAAGATAGTATTTGCCGAGTGTCTACGGCCCGGCACTCGGCAAAGATAGTATTTGCCGAGTGTCTACAGCCCGGCACTCGGCAAATAGTTTTTTTCCATTTACTTAAAAAACAATTTAGATTTATAAAATGAATTCCAAAAATAAAAAAACTTTAACATGACAAGATTTAGCTTATAAATTACCAATACAAAATTATTTGAAGTAAAATTCAAATTTAACTTTGAAATATATCCAAAATCTTAAGAGCTTATTTTGAACTCTATGTTTCTTATTCGGAGATTCTCCGTTTTGTGCACAGTGTGCGTGATAATTTTTGCGGAACTTTCTAAAACTTTTACCATAACACCTACATATGATATCATGATCTCATGACAATTCTCATAATTTTACGACTTTGTTTCCTTTTTATAAAATTTAAATAAATTTTGATCACACATTCATATTGACATTTTATGTGCAAGATTCACAAAAATTTTCTTTTGTTACTTGGATACAACAACACTTTGGTGCCATAAACTTAAATATCAAATTTCAATTCAGTACATTTCATCATTCGAATCACTTGTAGTTTAAATTTTTTTCTCCACAAAATATATTTTATGAAATTAATTGAATAAATATTACAAACATATCTTAAAAATATTAAATTTAAAATAAAGTACCTTGAGCTACCTGTGAGCTCTACAAAAAAAAATTTGTGGCAAGAAAATAAAAAATAATATATGTTTGTTGAGTGCCTGGGTTATACACTCAGCAAAAAGTTTATTTACCGAGTGCTGATAGAAAACACTTGGCATAATTTTACTTTACTGAATGCTTTTTCCAGTCATTCGGCAAACCTTTCACAGGCCGTTATAGAAGTAACGACGCTCCTGTTTGCCGAGTGTCTTTAGGTTAGGCACTCGGGAAAGAGAATCATTTGCCGAGTGCCGTTTCTTTGCCGAGTTCCCTAGCTTGTGACACTCGGCAAAGTTACATTTTACCATGTGTTATTATTTTGCCGAGTGTCGCGTGCAGCGGCACTCGGCAAACACTCTTTTTGTCGAGTGCCTGATTTTTCACATTCGACAAAGCTTTAGGCACTTGGCAATCGGAGGTTTTCCCGTAGTGGTGGAATCCCTCCTCGCCCTTGATCTTGCACTTAGGGTGCCACATCTTTGTGCATGCAGAACCTTCTCCGTAGTCGATGGAGATTTTACCTCCAAGCAAGGAGTCATCGTAGAGAGCGAGATCACCGTACCTTCCTGTTCGTCATTGCTGTCCTCGCTAGAGCTGTCCAGGGCCCAAAATCTGGACCCTTTCCAATCTTCCACTCCATGGATTTATGGTCGGGATCGAGACGAGGTCGCTACAACAATCTCCAATTCACGCGCCCACCTCTCCCGATCTAGGATGCGCTGCGCCTCCGAGATCTCACCTTCTCCGTCAGCCACGAACTCCGGTTTGGGGGCCAAAGTTAGTCGACGCACTCGTAGTTTCCCTTTGGGCATGGACCGCCGGCAGCGTCGATCTGAAGGCCAGCTAGTCGAGCCCCACCGCTAGAGAGGCGAGAGGAACCGAGGTGCACTAACTGTTAGTATCCTATCCAAACTCTATACATTAGAGATAAACCAAAACTATATCTACTAACAGCAGGTTTACAAATCAGCAAGCTCATAGATCGATCCAAGCTGCACATGTGGGTTTCTGAAGCATGGATGGAATGGTTGCTTTTGTAAATTTTTATTACAAGATAAGAAACCACAAATATAACACAGGAGTACGTAATCTCGATATTAGTGCACTCAGTATGTATAACTTGGTTGCTCTTGCAATAGTCCTTTTTGGAAGCGTCGTCAGGGGATAGGGACCGGGATGGCTCTTCATCTTGTGACCCATTACGTGACGCCCTGAGAACAGCAACTGAAATTACTGGTGACAGCTTTAAAAGGGCTCCATATATATACAGGACAAGAGAAAAGTGTCACCATATGCTGTATGCACCAGAATGGTATAAGCTCACGCAGAAAAAAACACTCAAGACAGTAATACTCTCAGTAAAAAACAAATAAAAAGGTAAAGGTATCTGGCATCACTCACCCATACGTGTGGCAGTCTCATGACTCGACAGCAATATAAGAGACGTGTAGACGGTAAGATCTAGTAAAATGCCAAAATGGAGTAACAATATTACAGCACATTGCTTGTCTGCTAGTGCGGCCATGTACTGGCAACACGGTGCTGCAGCTCAATTGTAAGGCAACTGTGAAAACCGTGTGCTCCTCTGAAATCACTCCAAAACATCTGCATTGTAGCCTACAGTATATAAGAAGTGCACCCCTTTCAAATCTCTATCAGTCTCTTCATTCTTCAACCTTGGGAAGGCTAGAATGGATCCATCCGCAAAAGTTTTTGTGCTCATCGCCCTCCTGCTCCTCCTTAGCACCACTGGTATGTCTGTTTATTATTGTGATATTTTTTAAAAAAACCATGAGTTTATAGAACCATTAATTTTGTAGGATATAATTAATCCCTGTAAGATACTATGAAGATTTGTTTTGTAAAAAAGGCTTGAGCCGACTGTGCTTCTTGTGGTATATATATGTAACATAATAATGTATTTGTAGCATTAATAATCAAGATGACCAACATATTCCATTTCTTATGTGTTTTTATGCAGAGACGCAGCATGGACTAGTGCGTGTGGTTTTGGCGAGGCACTGCGAGTCAAAGAGCCATAAGTTCGTAGGGCCCTGTGTGCGCCATGCCAATTGCAAGAGTGTTTGCCAGATTGAAGGCTTCAGCGGAGGCAGGTGCCGTGGCGCTCGGCACCGTTGCTTTTGCACAAAGGTTTGCTAGATGCCAGAAGCGTCGTCCTTTTCGTATCCTCAATAAAAATAAAAATTTGTATGAATGGATCAGTGGAAGGGACACATAATAAAATAGACAGCGAAGGTTTTCAACTGAGATGATCTTCCTGCATCATACTTCAACAGAAAACCGTGTACATATGTCCAACAACCGAGCACTCGTCTCGAACGATGCTTCACAAAATAAGTCAACTAAAATTAAATCCAATTCTCATGATGAGTGCAAGAACAGCTATTTTATATTGTAGCAACGTAATTGCAATGTCCAAAACGCAACACCAACATTTTCTTCACTATTTATTGTCAGCTGTCCTGTTGTATTCTTTCTCCTCCAGCTATTCTTGTCTTTTTTTTTTAGATAATGGAAAAAATCCAGCCTTTTGCAAAATGCATACGGCCAATACAAACTCCTTATTACAGGATGATGCACTCTAAGAGCGCGGTGACACAAGTGAAATAAAATAAGACATAAGTAGTAACAAAGTCAATGCGGCAATGGCCACCCATGCGTTGAGAAGATATTCATGGCAACCACCTCCAAAGCCTGACATGCTTCCACAAAAGTTTCTCTGTGGATCTCCTTCTCCAAAAACAACAACAATATGTGGCTTTGAAGATCACCTGCATCAACGAAATCATCGGTTTTTCGTCAAAAACATTATCATTCCTCCACAAGCATATGGACCATAATATGACTGCCATCCCAACACAGATCAATCTTTTTTCTTTTACTCCCTTCATGACTAGCCAGTCCCTAAGAATGTGATTAGTATTGAGAGGCCTTTGTAAACCAGTAGCAATGGTAAAGATCCGCCACACATTCTGGGTGATATGGCAATCAAAAAAGAGATGTTGGATCGACTCGTTAGAGTTACAAAAACAGCATTTCTTGGAGCCCATCCAATTCTTTTTCACCAAATTATCCTTGGACAGAGTTACTCCTCTAAAAAGGTTCCACAAGAAAATTTTGATCTTTTGTGGGAGTTTAACTTTCCACATATGACTCAATCTGGACTTAGTTTGTAAATTCATAGCATTGTACATGGAACGGACCAAGAATGTGCCATTTTCATGTAGCTTCCATTTGAAACTATCTGCTCCATCCCTAAGGAGCACCAAGCTTAGCTTTGGAAGCATATTGTTCCACTCTACTAACTTCAAACTAGTTATGGGTCTTCTAAAAGTGAGGTTGAGAGGGATGGCCTGAAAGACATGTTGAACAGCAGCATTCTTCCATCTCGCCACATTGTACAAATTCAGAAATTATTCACTTAGAGGTGTATTATCCATCCAAGTGCCTTTCTAGAATCTTATTTGGCTTCCATCATTTACTTGGAATGAGCCCCATTTGAAAAACTCATCCCTTACTTTAAGTAAGCCAACCTAGAAATGAGAATCACTTGGTTTTTTTTTTTGGACCTGGTGAGAGGACAGTTAGAGATGTATTTGTTCTTAAGCAATCTTTGCCACACCCCATCCTTGCTTAACAACCGACAAAGCCATTTACTTAGGAGACATGTGTTTTTTGTGCGAAGATTGATCATCCCAAGTCCCCCTTGATCTTTGGGTTGACAAAGTATTTTCCATTTAGCAAGGTAGTACTTCTTTTTATGTCCTTCCCCCTCCCAATAGAATTTGGAGCGAATTGTGCCTAATTTCTTCAAGACATCCTCCATAATCTCAAAGAAAGACATCATAAATACTGTGAGATTGCTATGGATGACATTTACAAGCATTAGCCATCCCCCAGCAGACATAAGTTTTCCTTTCCGCTTATTCAATTTCTTTTGAAACCTCTGAATCACTTCACTCCATTCACTATTATTGAGTCTCTTATGGATCATAGGGATACCCAAGTACTTGAATGGTAGTTTGCCCATACTGCACCCGAAAAGAGTCGAATACTCCTTCTCAAAGTCCTTTGCTTTACCAAACAAAATAATTCACTTTTTTCAAAATTGATTGAGGTTGGATAATTGTTTGAAGACACATAACAAAAGCTTCATATTATTAGCCTTTTGTATGTCGTCATCCATAAAAATGATGGTGTCATCAGCATATTGTAGTATCGACAAACCATCATCTACAAGATCTGGTAGGACACCCTTTATTTGGCCATCTGCTTTTATTGGAGCTATGAGTATTGTGAGCATATCTGCCACCAAGTTAAAAAGAATTGGAGATAAAGGATCGCTCTATCTAAGTCCTTTGTAAGTCTGAAAGTATGGTCCTATATCATTATTGACTTTGATCCCCACATGACCACCGAATACAAAATTATGTATCCGGTTGGACCAGGAATAAGAGAAACCCTTCATTCTCAAAGTTTGTTGAAGGAACGACCATTTTACCTTATCATAGGCTTTATCAAAATCGAGCCTTAGGATGATTCCATTCTTGTGTCTTTGATGCAGTTCGTGAATGGTTTCATCTAAAATAATCTCTCCTTCCATTATGTTTCGCCCAGTCATAAAGACTGTTTAGGAGTGGCGGACTATTCTGTCAGTTCGAGCCCTATCCTATTAGTGTCAACCTTAGCTGGAATTTTGAAGCTAACATTAAGTAGACAAAAGGGTCGGTACTCATGGATTTTTTATGCATCGCCTCCCTTTGGCAAAAGAGTAATAATCCTGAAGTTGAGGCTATAATAAGACAATTTTGCATCATGAAAATCTTTGAAAAGGGCCATGAGGTCATGCTTGATGACTTCCTAGAACACTTGATTGAATTCGGCTAGGAAGCCATCCGGACCCGGAGCTTTATTGTGTTCCATTTGGAAGATAGCCCTTTTCACTTCATCGACATCAAAGGGGGTGGTTAGAATATCATTTTCTTCCGGTTGGACTTGCGGTATATCTTGGGTCATATTCTCATCCAGAGTTATAGTATTGTTTTCTGGCTTTCTAGGCAGACCCTTACAGTATCATGTAATGTACTGCTTTAAATTAGCATCACCATCTATAGTCCCATTGCCAGTTTCTAATTGATAGATTCTAGATTTTCTTACGTTTGCCACTGGCAACCAAGTGGAAGTATTGAGTATTACTCTCCCCCCTCCAGAAGGTCTCTCACCTTTGCCCTTTGGTACCATTTAATTTCTTCCTGGCGAAGCATGTGAGAAAGTCTGTCGTTTAGGTAATGTTTGAGAGCTATTTCGTTAGGCGTTAGAGCATTGTTTTCTGCCTTTTTATCTAGCTCATCAATCCGTGTAATCAACAGCCTTTTCTCTTTCTTGAGAGAACCAGCGGTGTTTTTGGCCGAGCCCCATAAGTATTGGCGTAAGGCTCTAATCTTATTGTGCCAAATTTCTATCGCTGAATTCTTGTCTTATGCTTCAAATTCTCTCTCCACCACAATAAGCTCATCTGAGAAACATAAAAGGGGTAATTTGTTGCATGCCACTAAGAGCGCACCAATTCCTGAATCTCTCAATCACAAGTTATTAGTGTTGATGGTGATCTTGGCATAAGGGTAACAATTATACACTCAATGGCACTGATGGGTTTAGACTATGCGATGGCAAATCATGAATTAAGTAATTTCTGGTGACAGAAAAAATTTACCCTAAATAAAAAGGTCAAATTTTCACCACTTAGTGGAGAAAACATAAAATTTCTCAATCAAACTCTCACTACTGAAGCACCATATTGTAATATATATAGTTGGGTGCGAAGTTAAGGAATGGCTTGGCTTGTTAAGGCTTCACCTGTATGACAAGCTAATTATTCTACTTTTTGCTCATTATCCATTAATGCTAACGAGCCTCTCAGACATTGGGTTTGGAGATGGACTCGATGAGTGTACCATCCCACCCATTGAGATTAGGCCCATAGTGGCCCATAAGCACTTGTGAGCATGAGGAGGTAGGAATTTAGTACCACCTTGCTAGTGTAATGGGAGGAGTACCAACATATAAGGCTAGGTTGTCCACCACCAACAACTTTGAGTTAGACCTTTTATGCGAAGCAAAGATGAAAGTGTAAATAGGTTGGTGGGTGTGTGGGGTTCACTCAAAATGCGAGTTGGGCCCAGCCGGGTGTCGACCTAGGTCCTTATAAGTGGTATCAGAGCTGACCCTCGCGGACACAGTGCGCGTGGTGGTCAAGAGGTCCGGACATATGGTGCATGACACGTGTAGACCCATGCGTATGACACGGCATGACATGTGATCCGGCACTAGACACGAACGTGCCCAAGGGAGAACGTTCCTGGTAGCTTGTCTACTGTGGGTAATGTTGTCTTTGTGTTCCGATGAGGACGTCATTCTTTTGAGGGGGGATGTATGTAACATCCCACCCATTGAGATTAGATCCATAAGCACTTATGTGTATGAGGAGGTGGGAATTTAGTATCATCTTGCTAGTCTAATGGGAGGAGGACGAACATACCCACACTGGGCAAGCTCTTGTCTACCACCACTAACCTTGGATTAGCTCTTTTACACGAAGTGAGAACAAAAGCATAAATAAGTTGGTGGGTGTGTGAGGTCCACTCAAAATACGAGTTGGGCCCAACCGGGTGTAGACTCTGGGTCCTTACAATGAGCTCCTCCACGAGCCCATGGAACCCCTGCGTCGACACTTCGCCGACGTGGACAACTTCGATGGAGAAGAGCGTGCTGGACATGAGGTTCAGCACGCCGTCGAGCATGCCGCCGTACACGGCGTCACTGACATCCACTAGCTCGACGCTTTCGGCGCGGCCACGGAGGTGGGCCATCCGGTCGCACACCTTGCGCTCGCGCACCGTGGTGAGGCGGCGCGGGGCGAACACGTGCTGGTCCACCACGCCGCGCAGTGTCTTCCAAAGCGGGTCGGAGCTGGGCAGCCAGATCACGGACCGCCCGCAGAAGTTGAGGGCCCGGTTGGTGTCTGGGGTGGGCCGCGCGGCCAGGCGCCTGTCGTGCATCATGAAGGCCTCCCTCACGGCGTCGGGTGAGGAGATGACCACGGTCGGCCAAGTTTTTGAGGCACATGATATTGGGGCCGTGTGCACGGGCGAGGCGGACAAGCGTGTGGTGGAGGTGGCCGCGCCGCAGGTCCAGGAGGTTGCCGATGAGTGGGAGCGGCCTCGGGCTGGGGGGCAGTGGTCGTCCGGTGCCCAAGCGGCGGCCACGGCTTAGGTTGGTGAGGAAGTATAGGAGCGTGACGGTGAGCGTGGCCCATCGCAGTTAGAGGTTGCGCTCCATATCTCTGTCTGTGTGGGCACCGTTGCTTGCGTCTAGTGTGGCAACGTGCTGATATAGGCTCGCTGTGCTCGAGCATGGAGCTTCCATATCTGAAGACCCTATCATGCATGGTCAAAGTTTGCTGCTCAGATGTGATCGTGCGTCCTTTCAATTTTGTCGAACATAGCGTCATCAACACATCCTACGGGTGTGAATTCGTACTTGCATAATAATTTCAGCATGTTGTGTCAGTTAATGTTACACATCAGTACCGATCTGATGGTGTGGCTCGTTTAATAAGCCGCTAAATTTCCTAAAAATTATCAGGTTGGTATCTCACTATAACATAACCGTCTTACCACGGAGACGATTCCGTTCCAGGATCTTACTCGGGTGGCGATACGCGCTGTGATGTCCAATGGTACAACACATGACAGAAATAATATAGTTGCAACAAGAACATAGATAGAGTAGAGAGTTTTACATAAATCCGAATATAAATTACAAATCAGAGTTATAAAAGTGCAGAAGCAAAATAGTTCAATAGTAAATAAAATGGTTCGATGGAATACTTAAGATACAACTGTCCTCTCACGACGATACATAGAAGTAGATCCAATCTTGATCAGTGTCATGCCCACGACACAGTACCGGCAAGCAACTAGGTACACCTCCTATGGACTGTAAGGTTCCCATTCGACATTCCAAAAGTTGGAAAACTGGACGCCCTAATCATCTAAAAACCACAAAGAGCTACGCCCTGAGCAACTCATACTCAGCAAGACGGACCCGTCAATATGGTCATCTATAGCCGACTCCTAGACATGCACAGACTAAGGGTGGGGTTTATGTTGCCAAAAACCCAGTCTAAGAGTGGATCCTTATTTTTCAAGTTTTAGCATCAATTAAGTTGATAGGAAAAATAATAAATTTAGTTTGTACTATAACCATAATAATCATGGTTGTAATACAAATATTAGTAATTATATAGCAATATTGAACTCATTCATCATATTAAGGGCTTCCAACAACGTTCCGGTGGAGTTATCAAGTGGTATTCGTTACTGTGAGGGGCAGCGACTCGAATCGTTTTACATCCTACAAGAGAAACCTGCTTGTACGATCCATACGCGCTTCATGGAAGCCCCATGGAGCAACCTTTCGCACAAGGTATCACAAGGTCTTTCGGGACTGGCTCCCCCGAGCAGGGTCCCCCAACACGATGCGTCCCATAGCGCCATACGTGGGTGGATTGCTTCCTCCTCTCATCCCCAGTTTTACCGAGCAGTGGTCGTAGCTACATCAGTTTACTGGGCGGATATCTCTAGCATGCAAACAGTACATTCAAACTTGATTCCATGGGCCGGACATGAGGCGTAGCCTTAGGTGACTCGGACGGGGCTACCTCCTTGAAGACAAGTTATCCTTCCTGTTCCACCTAGTTGCCCATCCGGTCTTTATTGTTATCCCATCTAAACTTTCCTTCAGCCGATATCATTCCCCAGTGATAATATTTCCTGGTCTACGAGTGGTCTCCATACCACTCGATGAATACTCATCCTAGATTAAGCAGAGCGACTACCGTCCTAAGACCATCATCGGGTAAAGGGAACCTACTGTAATACTAGGTTTTCAAACAACTCTTATAAACTTAATACACCGAAAAACCTACATCACACTATCTAGTGATAAAATAAAAAGGTTAAAATTTGATGGGATGCAGCGGGGCTTGCCTCGGTCCTGTTTCTGGTTAGCGGAATCCCCTCCTTGCTCTTCTGGCTCCTTCTCTGCGCCGGCCTCCACGTGGTTCAGTTCGTGATCTATATGATGCGAGTGATGATGAATGTGAGAGAAGATTCATAACACTTCCTCAACAAATACGTTAATATAACAATGTGATGTGTAAAAATGGAAGGGGTATAGTACACGATTGAGCTAAATTGTACCAAGCATGACAGGGAGCAGGCCATGGTCCCACTATTATATCTAGCATGTCAGGGGTTGTATTGCAAGACATAGTGCCGTATGTTAGAATGGTATACAATGTCACTCTATGGCTACTAGAGGAAATAATAAGCTTTAGAAGACAAAAATTATTTTAGCATGGTTCTGTAGTTCATTTGCATATGGGTGATTTATTATAGATAGTACCCATCTGTAGTGATTTATTTCCCAACTTTCACTTGCATGCATTGAGCCATTAATTCTAATTAATTAAAACAATGCAAAAGGATGAATAATTAATTATGACTAAAATACAGAGAAACAGAAGTTGTGCTTTTACAGGGAGATTCAATATATCAGAATATAAGTATTTACCAAGTGCAATAGTTTTACTGGCCTCATAGATTGGTTTATGATTTTATTAATGTTTTACACATATATTTTAATCCAGATAAAAATAATCACATACATGGTGATTTGTTATTTTTCTACAGCAGTGCACCTCCATAGAAGATTAACAAAATTTAGTTTGTCCCAATATTCGCAATACTTAATTTACTATGTATTTTTACAAGTTTTAACATTTTCGTGGAAATGAATAAATGGAGAAAACTATTATCTTCTCTCGTGAGCTGATTTTCCTGTGGCCCAGTGGACTGAGGCCACCACAAAGGGCTACCCTGGGCCAGATCTGGCCTAGGAGGTGAGTGGCCCTGCGCAGGGCAGGCCCATGGCCAGCTCGGCAGAGCCGAGCGCGAGCGCACGGCGGGGCTGGCCACGCGCGGTAGCGCGGGCACTGTGGTCAGCCGAGGCAATGGTAGGACCTGCATTGACGCGGAGACAACTAAGCGAGTGGGGACAGGTACGCGGCGCGCAAGAGGAAGCGTTGTGGCTCACCGTGTAGCTCGGCGATGGCAGAGGGGAGACGGCAGCGGGCGGCAGCGGTCGAGGTGGGCGTCCGGTGGCGCTCTGCACTAAGAGGGGCCGAGTGAGGTCAGGGTGATGCGCACGGGAATGGGTAACCACCCTGCATGGGGAGTCGACGAGGCACTCCCCGGAGAGGAGGTGTGAGGCGGCGGAGCGATCGTCGGAGGCGGGGATGGAAGGTGCGATTCCCGGCGGCTCTGAGTCGGGCAAGGGGAGCAGCTTCGCGAGGAGCTTGAAGACGACGAGGCGGGGCTCTGAAAGTTGACGGCCGGGGCAGGGAGGTGGCGTGGAGCACCACCGTGAGCTGCAATGGTGGGTGGGTTCCGGGCGAGAGAGAGAGAGAGAGAGAGAGAGAGAGAGAGAACCGAGAGAGAAGAGAGAATGGGCGCGTTTGGACAAGATAGGGGGGACAGACGAGATGTTGGGACGGTTGTGAGGACGTTGATCCGTGGCTTCAGCCGTTGGCCGTACACCGGCGACCATGTGGCATCACATGAGCGGGGCGGGCGCATGGCGCCCTGGTGTGTTTCTTCGATGCCTATGAGAAGTTTGCCCGGCTGGGTTTTTGAATTTTTGTTATTTTCAAATCCAGACAGCCGACTGTATTTCATATTTTTGTGAAGATTGATTGGGGGCTAATCAAGCCAAACCAAAAATATGGACGAGCTTATCAGGATGTATGGGAAATTAAGAAAAATATGTTTATACTTAGGATCATGACAAGAATTAAATGGAATTTTTTTATATGTACAGTTTTTGGATGTTTGAGCATTTATTTGGGGCACCAAATAAATTTACAAAATTCTGATAAAATCCTCAAAATTCTATTTTTACATCTGCTATAACATATATTTTTGTGAGACTTAAGTTGTGTTGAGAAATTTGATCTTTTAGTACAATGGCCACTCAAATTCTGTTAAATTCCATTTGGTTTGAATTCAAAGTAAGCTCAAATTTGTATGTTAAGCTCCTGTGACTTCTAAAGTGTTTCTCTTGTAGCCTCATGGTACCCCGGAGTGTCACAGACCTCCCCCTTAAAGAAATCTCTTCCCGAGATTAAGTGGTGTTATAACGGTTTACCTAGGTGGTGGTGTAGCAACTCGGGGTAGTGACATTGGAGAAATTCTTCGGTCTCCCAAGTGGCTTCTTTCTCACTATGGTTGCTCCACTAGACCTTGTAGAACTTGAGCGTCTTCTTGCGAGTAACTCGTTCCTTCTCATCTAGTAACTTCACCGAGCACTGTGAGTATGTCAACTCGGGTTGTAGTTGTTTGGTGCTGTCCAAGTTGACATCTACCGGTGTCTTCAGACATTTCTTGAGTTGGGACACATGGAATGTGTTATGCACTCCAACGAGTTCCACTGGCAATTGGAGCTTGTAGGCTATAGGTTCACATCTCGCAAGGATTGTGTATGGGCCAATGTAACAGGGTGCTAGTTTTCCATAGATTCCAAACCGTTGTACACCTTTGGTGGGTCATACACAAAGATAGACCAGATCGCCAATTATGGTGTCTCTTATCTGCATAGCTCTTCTGTCTAGACTTTGCTGCTCGTAGATTCGATTGAATTTCTAATACTTTCTCCTCCGCTTGCCACAGTAATTCCAGGCTGAATATTACTCTCGCCCATGATTCTGACCAACTCAATGGTGTGTGACAGCAGCGACCATTCAGGGCCGCAAATAGGTGCCATCCTAATGCTTTCTTGATAACTATTGTTGCATGCAAATTCTACCAAGGGTAAGCATTCATCCTATTTTTTTCTTGTGATTCAATACATAGGCTCTCAACATGTCCTCCAAGATTTGGTTCACCCTTTTCGTCTGACCATCCGTTTGGGGGTGGTATGCAGAACCTCTAATCAACCTTGTGCCCAATGACGCATGGAGCTGCTCCCAGAAGCGTCCAACAAACTGTGAGCCCCTATCGGATATGATGGTCTTAGGTACTTGTTGGTGGTTTCTAGACGCCCATTTTATCTACCAAAAAGGGATGTTTTGCGTCTTAATTTGGTTGTTTGGACTAACAATTAAACCTATATTTGCATATATTTGTAGTTGTTATGTTTTGGATGTAATCGCAGGAAACAGGTGTAAAACAGGGAAACTATGGATAAAGAACTAAAGAGTAACAAAGATGGGCCAGATGCGGAGCCGCGCCGATCGGCACGGGACTGTGCAGATTGGCGCAGCAGGAGAAGATGACGAAAACACAATCCGGTCCAAGAAAGACGAAGGCCCAGCCCAGTATGAGTTAGAGTCGGTGGAAGTTGACCTAATCCCGTCGAGTATAAAAGGAAGATAATTATCAAGAGCCGAGAGAGAACGAGGGAGACGGCAATCGCGAGAATCAGTTATTAGAACTAAGGTTCTAGGATATTGGCGGTGAAGGTGGGTCAACACCGACGAGATCCACTAGAACGGAGGTCGCGCCGATAAGCGACGCTTGCACCGATCGGCACGTGCGCGTTCCAGCGCTATTTCTCACCCCTCTGCTATGTCTCATATTCTCTTCTCTGGTGTGGGGATCTGGTCATGTAACTCTCATACTTGTTGATACTCTCTCGATGAATTTAATCTATTTGATGAACTTTATTGCACATCTATCTATCCCTTTCATTAGTGTATCGGCCAATACACTTTTGCCCATTACATAGTGCAAGAAACCAGTGGAGAGCTAAGAGCCTCTGTAGTGACAACCGGGGTGAACAAAACCACCATGTCTTGTAGAATATTAGAGTCATCACTCGAGTTGATAAGAATAAGGTTGCATGCTAGTGAACCAATCCTAAGGAGAGAATCCTTCATCATCTTGTTACCTCTTCAATAACATTCACCTTCCACTCTCTCACCATCATCATTCACATCAACCAAACCATTGCAATTTGTTTAACCCTTTAATAGTATTAGTTCCGCTCGTTCCCTGTGGATTCGATAACCTTGGAATACTCTGAGGAAAAAAGAGCTACACCTGTACACCGTCCTCTTGCGGTATATAAGTGGGTGCGTAATTACGACCAACAAGCCCTTTTTCTAGCGCCGTTGCCGGGGAACAAGCCAGTTCTTTTACTATTAATATTTTACTAACGTCTAATCCTCTCTTTTCTAGTTGTTTTCGTTTTTGTGTTTTGTGTGAATTTTCAGGATGAATACGACAGGACCTTCTCTGACGCTCAGGGAACCTTCTCTACCATCTCTAGACGTGCTGGTACTTCAATCCTCATATGAGAAGGCCATAGCCTCCTCGTATGTGTTGAACCCCATTATCATTAGCATGGCTGAAGCAAACAAGTTCTTTGGAGCGAAAGAGGAGAACCCGTATACTCACTTACAAGATTTGGAGGCACTTTGCCAAACATTCCATCATGAAGGAGTGCCTCGGGATCTTTACAGGTGGCTGCTTTTCCCATTCTCTTTGGGAGGAAAAGCCAAAGAGTGGCACAAGGCAGCATCTCGAGAAGCAAAAGGTAAGTGGAGTGAGTTAGTTGGAAATTTTTGTCTCCACTATTTTCCTTTGCCAAAGGTGCAGAAGTTGAGAAGGGAAGTGGTGAACTTCTTACAAGAAGATGAAGAATCTCTCGTAGAAGCCTGGACGCGTTTTCAAACATTGTTGAAACAAGGACCCGACCTCGGCATTGATAAGAATATGTGCACTCAAACCTTCTACATGGCCATAAACAAGGCATCGAGGATGCATTTGGATGGATCGGCCAGAGGAAGTTTTTTGATATTGACAGCCAAGGTAGGGATCGAATTGTTAGGCAAAATTGCCGAGAATGAAGATTTGCACAAGCATTGGGAAGAATATCTAGAACCAAATCGGTAATGCCCAGAAGTTATGCAGAAGGGAGAGTCGCCAGCTGAACAGATCTTGATGTCCGAGAGTAGATCAATAATTACTTCAGAGCAATTCGAAGAAATAAAGCCCGTCGGACCCGCCTCTGTGGATTTGACGTGTGCACCGATCGGTGCAGTCTCTGAGCCGATCGGCGCAGTCGTGACGATAGGAGAACCGATCACCCTGATGACTCCGTCAAGTAGCAAGAAATGTGCCAAGGTAGAAGCTGCGATTCTAGACAACCACCTGAAGGAATTTAAAGGGAACTTTGCTAAACCAAAGGGGGATAGAACATTGGCGAATGCTAAACCACTTGACGAATTTGAGCCGATGGACTGGATTCCCATTGATTTTTCGCACGAGTTGCTCAATATGAGAAAATCCTTCAGTCCGCAAGATGCCTCCGAAGCCGAAATTGAGTATAATTTCCCAAGTAATCGCCTCAAGTCGGAAGTTTTCGATCAAGAGATTACTGGGAGAGTTTTAAGGAAGCTTTACAAGGACGATATAGAGCTTGATGGAACAGAGGTGAAACAAGCGAAGAGATTGCTAGACAGTTGCTTTGAGCCATCCCCCTACGAAGGATTATGTGGTGTGTATGCTGTAGGTCTCACTGAAGAGGAAAGAGAAGAACCGTATATACCATGTGGGATATCGGGGAAGAAATTTCCGAAAGCCTTGTGTGACTTTGGTTCTCGTGTCAGCTTGATGACTTATGATGCGTTCATGAGCATGCCTTATGGAACTCAACAGCGGCTGATGGGGACTGAACTTGAGCTCATCATGGCGGATGGTAGGAAGACCAAGCCACTAGGAGTGATTAAGAATGTCAAAATTGAAATCAGCTCGAAAACAATACCGGTAGATTTCTTCATTCTAGACAATAAAGAAACCAGGGTTGAAGATATCATTCTGGGAAGGCCATTCTTAAGATTAGTACTAGCAATTCTGAATGCTGGAAAAAGTCAAATTATGCTACACCTGGGAGAGGAAGAAGTACGATTTCAATTTAATGATCCGTCTCATCAAGACTCTTCCTACTATCAGGAATCCTGCCCAGAGGAAGACGAGAGGATAGGGATGGATATGGGAGACCCACTGGACCACATCATACGCAGAACTGATGAGTATACTGCCAGCGCCAATCGACGTGACGCTTGCGCCGATCGGCTCAACCAGGAAAATCCTGATTTTGAACCTCTCGGGAGCTGGATCCAGATGAAGCACCAGAAGTGGAACAGAAGGAACTCCCAAAGGAGCTATGCTATGAATATCTAGGAAGGAATAGAACATATCCAGTTATTATGAACAACGCCCTAACAAAAGAAGAAACAGAGAGGCTTCTCGCTATGCTCAAAAAGTATAAGAAAGCCATTGGTTACACATTGGATGACATCAAGGGAATCAGCCCCGCATTTTGCACCCACAAGATTAACTTGGAGGAGAATACTAAAACAGTGGTTGAAGGGATGCGAAGGTTGAAGGAATCAATGAAGCCAGTGGTTAAAAAGGAGATTTTGAAGCTGCTTGATGCAGGTATGATCTACCCTGTTGCTGATGGTGAATGGGTTAGTCCAGTGCATTGTGTACCCAAGAAAGGAGGGTTGACTATGGTGCCTAACGAGAACAATGAGTTGATCCCTCAAAGGACTGTAACTGGATGGAGAATGTGCATAGATTATAGAAGTTTGAACAAAGTGACGAAGAAAGATCACTATCCTCTTCCGTTCATTGACGAGATGCTTGAAAGGTTAGCAAAGAATTCATACTTTTGTTATTTGGATGGATATAGAGGTTTCTTTCAAATACCGGTAAGACCAGAAGATCAGCAAAAAACTACTTTTACTTGCCCTTTTGGGGCATATGCATATAGAAGGATGTCGTTTGGTCCTTGCAACGCGCCCGGAACATTTCAAAGATGCATGATTGCAATATTCACTTAATTCATAGAAGATATTATGGAGGTATTTATGGATGACTTCTCCGTGGATGGTGCTGATTTTGATAGCTGTTTGGAGAATTTGGAGAAGGTTTTGAAAAGGTGTGTTGAATGCGACTTAGTTCTTAATTGGGAGAAGTGTCACTTCATGGTAATAGAAGGGATAGTACTTGGTCATGTCATATCTAAAAGAGGGATAGAGGTTGATAAGGCAAAGGTATCTACAGTTGAGAAATTACCTCCCCCTTATGATCTTACAATTTTAAGGAGTTTTCTTCGACATGCCAACTTCTATCGCAGATTTGTTAAGGATTATTCAAAGATTGCTAAACCCCGGACAGAATTGTTAAAGCAAGATACAGAATTTGTCATGGATGAGGAAAGACTCTTGGCCTTCAGAAGATTAAATAAAGCTCTATGCTCTGCACCCATTATGCAGCCACCTGATTGGAGTTTACCTTTTGAAATTATGTGTGATGCAAGTGACTATGCAGTTGGAGCTGTTCTTGGTCAACGAAAGGAAGGTAAAGTGCATGTTATTTATTATGCTAGCAAAACTTTGAATGAGGCGCAGATCAATAATACAACAACTGAGAAAGAGATGTTAGCTGTTATATTTGCTTTTGAGAAGTTTAGATCCTACATTCTAAATTCTAAGGTGATTGTATATACTAATCATGCGGCTATAAGATACTTGGTTTCAAAGAAGGAGTCTAAGCCTCGGTTAATGTGATGAGTATTGATGCTGCAAGAATTTGATTTGGAGATAAGAGATAAGAAAGGAGTAGAAAATTCTGTAGCAGATCATTTATCTCGTCTTGAATCGTCATCAACTGAGCCAATAAGAGATGAAATGCGACAAGAGCAGTTGTTTGCCGCATTTGATCGTAGAGAGAACTGGATGATGGATATTATCAAAGGTTTCAAGGGACAGGCTGATCTAATGAACAAGAACACAAGGAAAAAAGTTAAGAGTGAAATGAGAAAATTTATATGGGCCAACCGATACTTGTATAGGTATTGCGAGGATGGAGCAGTACGGAGATGTATACCCAGAGAAGAACGAGCGAGCATTTTAGCAAAATGTCATTCTTCGGATTATGGGGGACACTATGGCTACTTCAGAACACAGGCAAAGGTATGCGCGAGTGGATTCTATTGGCCTACTATGCATGAAGATGCAAAAAGGTATGTTGTAACATGTGCTCAATGCCAACGAATAGGGAATGTTAACAGTAGGAATGCAATGCCTCTTAAGTACAATCTTCAAGTCGATATCTTTGATGTTTGGGGTATGGATTTTATGGGACCCTTTGTGAATTCTCATGGTTTCGAGTACATATTGCTCGCCGTTGATTATGTCACCAAGTGGGTCGAAGCAATGGCATGCAAGGCTAATACTACAAGAGAATCAAGGAGTATACTTCAGGAGCAGATATTTCCTAGGTACGGAGTATCGAGGATAATAATTACAGATGGAGGATCCCATTTTACAGAAGGAGAATTTACTAGGTTTTTAACCAAATCTGGAGTTGAACATAGAATTGGAACAGCCTACCATCCCCAGACGAATGGACAAGCAGAAACTTCAAATAAGCAATTAAAGGGAATTCTACAGAAGATTGTTACAAAGGAAGGAAGAGATTAGACCATGAAGCTTAATGCAGCGTTATGGGCATATAGGACGGCATTCAAGACACCGATTGGTATGACACCATATCAATTCGTCTATGGGAAACTGTGTCACCTACCGGTGGAATTGGAACATAAGGCTTATTAAGCTATAAAGGAAATGAATTTGAATCTTGATGCCGCCGGCATGAAAAGAAAGATACATATAAGTGAATTGGAAGAGATGCGATTGCGTGCATATGAAAATGCTGCCATATACAAAGAGAAAACAAAGAAGTGGTACGATAAGAAGCTTTTGAAGAAGGAATTCAAGGAAGGAGATCAGGTGCTCCTATTTAATTTGCGATTTCAGATTATTTGGTAAAGGCAAACTACGAAGCAAATGGGAGGGACCTTATCTTGTGAATACGGTGTTACCTTCGGGAGCGGTAATCATAATGGATGGCAAGAGAAACATGTACACGGTGAACGGACAACGTCTAAAGGTATACCTAGAACCCGTCACAGTTGAATTAAAATCTTTTGATGTGTATTTCACTGCTTAGTACCACGTGTGGTCGAGCTTAACGACGTAAAACAAAGGCTTGTATGTATTTTGATTTCCATACTTTTTCTTTTTCTGATTTGGTAATTTAGTGTACCGCACCGATCGGTGCGGCAGAGTCCTTTTGGTTTTTGAGTCGGTATCGGACCTTGCCTTTTTAAGACTCGTTAAATTCCACGAATAAGAGAAAGAGTCCTAGTCCAATTGGAAATCAAGGGATATAAATATGAGGGGACAACAAACCCACGGATCAACTCATATTACATCGTCACCAGAACAAACCCTAAGAGCAGAAGCGATGGAAGGTGGCGCATCGGGCAGAAACCAAGGCGGCGCCATCGGCGTGACTCTGGAGCCGATCGGCTCAGCGGCGGATTTCCTCAGCCCTCTGCAAATTGGTCCTATGAAGAATTCGACCAAGTGTTGACACCAATATGAGATGATCCTCTCATCTGGTCAGATCTACGGAATAAATTCATGAAGAAAAGCGAAGCTGATGCATGCAACACCGACAAGGTGAACATGGACAATGAACTTCGGCAGATGATGAAGAGAGTATTGGTGCACAAAGGAAAATCTATAGCGCCTATTAAAAGTGAAGCAATTTCTCAAAGGTATACCATGGAAAGTGTTCTTGATCTTGCTAAGCCCTTGTCGTATGAGGATTTCCTATCTTTCAAAAGATCATTGACTGAGCAAGAGAAGGAAGAGCTAGATAAACAGAGCACCCTCACAATCCATAGGTGCCGACTTTATAGTGAACATGACATTGCTACCAAGTATGAACTCAAGTTGCGAGAGGAAGCCGAAGAAGCTATGTACCAGCGGGATGCGGAGAAGAATCTTCAAGCTAGAAGGGATGAATCCTTTCCCAGGGTTCTTACTGATTGGGAAAGTTTTCAAGAAAATAAGATTCATAGGAACAGTTGTATTGAGGGTTGCAAGTGTCTCTTTTGTGCTAAAGGTCTTCAACGCAAGGTTGAACTCCAATTGGCAGAAGATCCAGCTTTCATACCTAGAGATTTAATATATGATGATGGCTATCGCGCAGTTCCTGGAGGGAGGACGCCTAAGGAGATTAATGATGAGATTTTACGAAGGCAGCAGAATAAGATGATTCATGAGCGTAATCTAGAGCAGTTAGCTGAGAATATGAAGGAAGCTACTAGCTGCGCCGATCGGCGCGACACTGGAGCCGATCGGCACGACCTGAAGATGGTTGAATTTATTGATCTGACGGCTCTACCAAGTGAAGACGAAGAACCTGCTGCAAGGAAGTGTAAGACTACAGCAGAGGTTCACAGATCTGCTAGACTATCGGGTAAGCCAATTCAAAAGTATTCCGAATGGGATAGCAACTTTGATACGTCATACTATTTAGAAACTTTGGAAAGCGGTGATCCTAGTGTGCCTGGAGATTTTAGTGATGATTTTGATATGTGAAGAAGCTTTGGTAGTCCTAAGTTCGAAAATCAGGAAACACTTGCAGAATGCAGTGATGACAGAGCAGCAGGAACTCCAATCGGCTCAACCTTTGCGCCGATTGGATCAGAGGAATTTGAATAGTGCCTCCCCTTACATCATTGAAAATCATAACCTGCAACCGCCTGCTTGTTGTTCTGTCTGCCGAAGAAACATTGAGCGCCTGTATCTAGACAGAGATCGTGCTTACAGGCATCAAAGAGATGTGGACCGCAAAATCCAGGATACAATCGGGATGAATGAAGCGGACTACACTTTTCTCATAAGGAGTATAAGACAAATTTTTCGAGTCTTGAACAGGCATGTTCTGCATGATTAGTGTGTTGAGTTTCTTCTCTTGCAATGAGGACATTGCAAATTTTGAGTGTGGGGGAAGGGTTTGTCATTAGTCATAGTTTTTAAGTGTTTTTTATTCTAGTTTCTCATTTGTTTTTCTTAATGAGTGTTTATTTAAGTTTGTGTGTGTGCTTAAGAGAGTCATGAGTCATGTTGAGAGTTGCTTCAAGGTCTTTTATGTAGTTTGAATTATTGCATTGTCTTTAATAAAGTTAGTGTCGATTGTCAAATTGAAAGTGCCCCATGCTATTTATCTTGTCTTTCTGATGATGGATTGGTTGATTACTTGAATTTGTTGGTTACCACTTAACTTTTGAGCTTTGTATTTGTGAAAATTTCTTTTGACTCATCATAAGCTAAAGCAAAACCAAGGTCTAAATATGCCTACATAGCCGAGTGAATGAGAGCAAGCTACACATTTGAACTAGGTGGATTGTAAGTAACTTTGCCAACTTTTTGCTCATGATTTCGACCAAGTTAGGAAAGTATGATCTATTTTATTTATCTCTGTATTTCTAGCCATTCTTATCCATTCAAATTCCTTGCTATCATGAAAACCATACATCTTTGTTTCTCCCTCCTCCTTGATACAACCTATATTCTCAATAAAAGGGAATTCAGAAAATTTCCACTGATACACGATAGAAATTGCTGATCATATCGGGAATAGAAAAAAAAAGGCGAAAGAAAAGAAAACATAGACCGCGCCGACCGGCGCAATGTTGCGCCGATCGGCGCTGTTGCAAAAGAAAGAAAAAAGAGGTTATTATAAAAAAAAAGAGGTAAAGAAAAAAAAAAATATTCCCTGAGAGGCAGTAAGGTCATCAAAGAAAGTAGATTTATGATTATTTCTCATTCTTTGCGATTGTTCTCATTGAATTTTTTTTTAGATCTTCTACATTCCTCTTCTCCCTTAAAAGTTCTTTTCCAAGAAAATCCGTTCTTAATAGGCATGATTGAGCACATTGTTGACATGGTTAATCTTATGGTTTAATTTAGTTATATAGCCCTCCAAGATCTACATATAATCCTTGATTAGATAGGAGAGCGAAGAAACTACACTTGAGAGACCTAGAGAGGACCAAATGCTTGATGTTTGATGCTAAAACATGAGTTGAGGAGAACTAAAATTGTTTTTGAAAAAGTTTTGTGGTAATTTGATTAAGTTCAAGTATGATATGCCGATTGGTTAAAAGGAGATGAGAGAAAATCTTTGTGGTGGGATAACAAGTAAAAATGATGATTGAGATTGATTGCATGAGAGATGGTGTGAAAATTCTTATTACATATTTAATTTTGTATTGCTCGAGGACTAGCAATGATTTGAGTGTGGGGGAACTATTGGTGGTTTCTAGACGCCAATTTTATCTACCAAAAAGGGATGTTTTGCGTCTTACTTTGGTGGTTTGGACTAACAATTAACCTTAGATTTGCATATATTTGTAGTTGTTCTGTTTTGGATATAATCGCAGGAAACAGGTGTAAAACAGGGCAATTATGGATAAAGAACTAAAGAGTAACGAAGATGGGCCAAATGCGGAGCCGCGTCGATTGGCACGGGCCTGTGCCGATCGGCGCAGCAGGAGAAGATGGCGAAAACACGATCCAGTCCAGGAAAGACGAAGGCCCAACCCAGTATGAGTTAGAGTCGATGGAAGTTGACCTAATCCCGTCGAGTATAAAAGGAAGATAATTATCAAGAGCCAAGAGAGAACAAGGGAGACGGCAATCGCGAGAATCAGTTATTAGAACTAGGGTTCTAGGATATTGGCAGCGAAGGTTGGTCAACACCGATGAGATCCACTAGAAGGGAGGTCGCGCCGATCGACGCAACGCTTGCGCCGATCGGCACGTGCGCGTTCCAGCGCTATTTCTCACCCCTCTGCTATGTCTAGCGAAAGGATGAGTGAGTAGTCTCATATTCTCTTCTCTGGTGCAGGGATCTGGTCATGTAACTCTCATACTTGTTGATACTCTCTCGATGAATTTAATCTATGTGATGAACTTTATTGCACATCTATCTATCCCTTTTATTAGTGTATCGGCCAATACACTTTTACCCATTACATAGTGCAAGAAACCAGTGGGGAGCTAATAACCTCTGTAGTGACAGCCGGGGTGAACAAAACCACCATGTCTTGTAGAATATTAGAGTCATCACTCGAGTTGATAAGAATAAGGTTGCATGCTAGTGAACCAATCCTAAGGAGAGAATCCTTCATCATCCTGTTATCTCTTCAATAACATTCACCTTCCACTTTCTCAGCGTCATCATTCACATCAACCAAACCATTGCAATTTGTTAGTAACCCTTTAATAGTATTAGTTCCACTCGTTCCCTGTGGATTCGATAACCTTGGAATACTCTGAGGGAAAAAGAGCTACAACTGTACATCGTCCTCTTGCGGTATATAAGTGGGTGCGTAATTACGACCAATAGTACTCTATGCAAGCAAAGAATCCATTCAATGTATAGCTGTGCATACCGCTACATTCTGAATCATGTGGAGACTGGTATAAAGTGTGCCACCTTGGTGAGTCGATCAACAATAACCCAGATGAAGTCGAATTTGTGCGACGTCTGTGGTAAGCTGACAATGAAATCCATGCTGATATCATCTCATTTCCAAGCTAGAACACTCAGAGGTTGTAACAGACCAGCTTTCTTTAGATGATCGGCTTTAACTCGACGGCATGTGTTGCATTCGGCTACATAATGAGCTATTTCCCTCTTCTTGCGAGTCCGCCAATATCTAGATCTCAAATCATGGTACATTTTGTTGCTTCCCGGATGCATGGAGTATTTTGCGACATGGGCTTCGTCCAAGATCTTCTTGTGAAGTTCTAAATTCGTGGGCACTAATAGGCGATCCTTGAACCATAAAATACCCTCTTCATCTTCCCGAAAACATCGAACCTTATCGTCGCCCTCTTTTAGTCTCTTTTTGAGATGTGCCATGCCAACATCGTTCTTCTGAGCCTCCACGATTTCCTCTCGCAGAGTAGGTATTAAGACTAGGTTATAAAGGGCTCTGTGGGGTGTTACTTGGACATAATGACCATCTTGATCTTGTGGGCTGACCATGATATGATGACATTGGGCCTTGCGACTTAGTGCGTCAGCCAGGACACTAGCTTTTCCTGGGTGGTAATGCACTTCCAATTCATAGTCCTTGATTAACTCCAACCAACGATGTTCTCTCATGTTTAGGTTCTCCTGGGTGAAGATGTACTTTAAGCTCGTGTGGTCGGTGTAGATACGAACTAGATTTCCGAGCAGATAATGCCTCCACATTTTTAATGCTAGTACTACTACTGCTAGTTCTAGGTCATGTGCTGGATAGTTCTACTCATGCTTCCTTAGTTGCCTGGAAGCGATGACTCGCCCATCCTGCATGAGGACAAATCCCAACCCGATGCCTGAAGCATCGCAATATACATCAAACGACTTCCCCAGGTCCAGTTGCGCTAATACTGGGGCAGTCGTAAGATGCTTCTTTAGGGTCTAGAAAGCGTGCTCACAAACTTGGTCCCATACAAACTTTGTTTCCTTCTTGAGCAGCTCAGTCATGGGCTTCACAATCTTGGAGAAAGTTGGGATAAACAGTGGTAGTAACCAGTCAATCCAAGGAAACTGCATACATGGAACAGAGTCTTTGGCGTCTTCCAATTTAGTACATCTCTTACGTTATTGGAGTCTACCTCTATGCCTTCTTCTAAAATAATGTGACCCAGGAATGGTACTTGTTTGAACCAAAACTCGCATTTGCTGAACTTAGTGTATAGTTGATGTTCACTTAACCTCTACAACACAATGCGAAGATGCTCTGCGTGCTCTTCTTCTGACTTGGAATAGACTTGAATATCATCAATGAACACCACTACAAATTTGTCTAGCTCTGGCATAAAAATAGAGTTCATGAGGTACATGAAGTGTGCCGGTGCGTTTGTCAATCCAAACAACATCGCTAAATACTCATAAAGTCTGTATCGGGTGGAGAATGCTGTCTTGGGGATATCCTCGGTACGGATCTTGATTTGGTGGTACACAGAACGCATATCGATTTTGAAGAAAACTTTAGCTCCAATTAACTGATCAAAAAGGATGTCGATGTGTGGTATTGGATACTTATTCTTGATAGTCATGGCCTTGAGTGGTCGATAATCTACACATAGCCTCAAGGTCTCATCCTTTTTCTTCACAAACAACACCGGACAACCCCAAGGTGAAGAAATTGGTCGGATAAATCCTTTATCTAGCAACTCTTTCAGCTGCTCTTTTAACTCTGCTAGCTCCTTGGGTGCCATTTTATATGGTCTCTTGGATATAGGTGTAGTGCCTGGCTGAAGCTCAATCTTGAATTCTACATCCCGATCTGGAGGTAGTCCAGGAAGATCATCAGGGAGCACATCCGGAAGTTCATTAACCACTGGGATATCCTTCACTAGTTCGGTTGTGGTGTGGTGAACTATGGGTGTAGCCAGTTAGGGATATTTCACTCGGAAGCTCACTTTGCCTTGGGTGGGCGAGTCTAGGTGTACTATGTAGGTGTCTATGTCTAAAACAGCTTTGTGGTACCTCATCTAGGACATGCCTAAAATCACATCAATGTTAGTTCCCTCAAGAACTATGCAGTCCGCAAGGTACACCTTTTCTGCTAGTGCTATACATATTCTTCTAACTTCATACCTAGCAGGATTGTGCCCATGTGCTGACCTAATTAGGTATTGTGACTTCATAAGGTGGTGGGGCAGCTGCCGAGTTTTGGCATATGACGCACTGATAAAATTGTGTGAAGCCCCAGAATCAAACATAACAAGCATGGGGTGGTCTTGAATAGAGAACATACCAGCAAGGATGGGGCTGTTCTCCGGAACCTCCTCCAAAGTGGTGTTGTTCACGCGGCCAGTGTGGGCGGGTCCCTTGTTGTTGTTGTTGTTGTTGTTGTTGTTGTTATTGTTGTTGTTGTTGTTGTTGTTGTTGTTGTTGTTGTTGTTGTTGTTTCTTGGGGCAGCAGCACTCCCTAGAAAAGTGCCCATCATGGCCACAATTGTAGCAGGGGTAGGATCCTGTCTGGGTGTTCTGCTGTTGTGGCGGACGGTATCTTCCTTGATTTTGCTGTGGACACAGTGCCTGAGGCCGCTCTGGTGCTTGCTAAGGCGGATGCAAAAATGATGCAGTCACTGGTGTGGAGCGATACTTCTAGCCCAACAGATCCATGTACACCATGTGATACTTCTATGAGGGTCCACTGCTAGGCCCCATAGCACTAGCAGATCTCTTCCGCTCTACCATCACCTTATGATATCCATCTTCTACGATGCTAGCATTGTTGATGAACTCAGCGAATGTGCCGCCCATATTAAGGTTGAGGCGGTCTTGCAGCTCTGCGCTCAGTCCTTCCAAGAAGCAATCATTGCGCTTGGTGGTGGTGTCTACCTGTTAGGGAGCATAAAGTGCCAAGTGGTTGAATTCCTCGCAATACTCTTTGACGCTGCAGTTGCCTTGTTTCAGTGCCGCGAATTCCCGTGCCTTCCTACGAATGAGCCTTGCGGGAATGTAGTGAGCACGGAATGTCGTCTTGAACTCATCCCAAGTAATTTGTTGGTTTTTTTCAACTAAAGCGACATGGTTGGCCCACCACACTCCTGCTGCTCCATGCAGCTGCTGTGCTGCATACAAGGTCTTCTACGCGGGCGTGCAGTTGAGTAGCCCAAACTTGGACTCAAGCATGCGAAGGAAATTTTCAACTTTCACGGGCTCTATGGTGGAGCTGAACGTGGGTGGCCTGGTGGCGAGAAAATCAGCGTATGTACTATTCTATTGTGCGTCGTCATTGTTGCCCCTAGCATTCCTGTTTGTAGAGTTCTGTTGTATCATTTCTCGCATGAACTCCGCCTGCTGCTGGTGGTTTTCCATCATTGTGGCAAAGAACTGTGCCGTCATCTGCATGGGGTTGGGTAGGGGTGGTGGAGTCCCCTGCCGAGTGTTATCATCTCTAGCCCTGGTGCTCTCGGGCTGCTCGCCGTGGAGCTCGTTGGTGTTGTGAGTGCGAGTCATTCTGAAATGCAAGCATTAGGGTACCATTAGTTTCTTATCCAATAAGATCATGAGGGAACATAAATTCAAGGGCAAGTAGGATGTTCCAAATGTTGGAAAGTGCAGTTCAGCAAGGAACACAAATATACTGGTGGTGATTACTTATCCAAGTGATTTCCACATCAAGAAGTAGACTTGTTCAAAAATTTTTAGAGTGCGTTCAGTTCTGCCCTATCGGTACAGCAGTCACTAAACAAAGTTTTAAGCAAACTTATGTACAGAATTTGGAAAACCACTCAACATCATATTGTAGATGATTTTAATACCTTTCTAATGAGTACTTACTCAACTTCATCTAATAAGCGGCTCAGGAGCTATGAATTTTCTAAGTTGCAAGTCAGAATCTGAAAATCTGCTAAGGACAGTACTATGTTTGGTCTGAAAAAGGATCTGAAAACCAGGTGTCGTTTCATTTAGCCCTAGAAGTAAAGTATCAATATTATGGAGAATTTTAGCACCTTTCTAACGCATACTTACACACTTCCAACCAATTCTTAGAACTCAAGATATAGAATTTGCAAGTTGCTACTTGTCTACTAAACTGTTTCTGGGGACAGAATAATGTTGCTCTGAAAATAGGCTCATAAATATATCTTAAAAGCTTCAAAAAGGAATGGTAAGAATACCAAAGTTATAGAATGTTTCACAACCTTTCCATAGAGTACTCATATAGCCCTATAGGTGGTCTGAGCAAAACGTTATGAATTTTATAAGATAGGTCCAGAATCTGAATTTCAGATTGACACGAAATCAACATGCTAACTCGGACGGACCAAAAATGGTATTGTCCGGAAATATTTAAAGCAAAAATTCTTGGTGAAAGTACATAGGGGTTTTTCATTATTTCTATAAGTATTTATTTGCATGGTTTGACTTAATGTACTAGTAGATATGAAGTATTATGTAAGTGACCGCTTGCGGAAATTTTTAGATTTGCATAATGACTTGATGTTTCAATATTTTATATGAATGCATATGCTTTCGGCCTATACATCCTCACAAAATAAAATTTGGCCACGAATAGGACCATGCGTATAGTCGGTGGCAGGTGATCTCTCAAGTTAGTCGTATGCTACACGTTTCTTACTCGATTCGTGGTTAGCATACCTGCAGAAGATTCATTTCAGAAACAATACATCAAATAAAAAAGAAATGAGCCGAATATAATCCCTTATTATTGCCCTACGGCAGGGCACTGATATTTTCTACAATCAGCCCGCGTTCACACCTTTGTACTAGCTTTTCATGTTACGGTCCTCATGGCGGGACACATACCTTGGTTGACGATGCCGTAGATGCAAGTATTTGAACAAACAACCTCCTATAGTTAGCTTTGCCACATGAATCATAACTAACAATATCCTTATGGGCACGTCCTCACACATTCGTAGCGGGGTTTTTGAAAATATGTCTTTGAATGTTGCATTATTCCCAAGATAGCTCTAATACCACGCTGTAACAGAACCGCCTTACCACGGAGACGATTCTGTTCTAAGATCTTACTCAGGTGGCGACACGCGCTGTGACGCCTAATGATACAACACATGATAGAAATAATGTAGTTCATAGATAGAGCAAAGAGTTTTACATAAATCCGAATATAAATTACAGATCAAAGTATTAAAAGTGCAGAACCAAAATAGTTTAATAGTAAATGAAATGGTTCGACAAAAAACTTAAGATACAACCGTCTTCTCACGATGATACATAGAAGTAGATCCTATCTTGATCAGTGTCATACCCACGACATTGTACCGGCAAGCAACAAGGTACACCTCCTATGGACTGCAAGGTTCCCATTCGACGTTCCAAAAATCGGGAAACTGGATGCCCTAATCATCTAAAAACCACAAAGAGCTACGCCCTGAGCAACTAATACTCAGCAAGACTGACCCGTTAAAATGGCCATCTACAGCCGACTCCTAGACATGCACAGGCTAAGAATAGGGTTTATGTTGCCAAAAAGCTAGCCTCAGAGTGGATCCTTATTTTTCAAGTTTTAGCATCAAGTTAAGTTGATAGGCAAAATAATAAATTTAGTTTATACTATAACTATAACAATCATGGTTGCAGTACAAATATTAATAATTTCATCATATTAAGGGCTTCCAAAAACGTTCCGATGGAGTTATCAAGTGGTACTCGTTACTGTGAGGGGTAGCAACTCGAATCTATTTACATCCTATAGGAGAAACCTGTTTACACGATCCATACACGCTTCATGGAAGCCGAATGGAGCATCCTTTCGCATACGGTACCACAAGGTCTTTCGGGCCTGGCTCCATCGAGAAGGGTCCCCCAATGCGATGCATCCCGTACCGCCATCCTTGGGTGGATTGCTCCCTCCTCTCATCCCCAGTTCCACCTCAAGGAGTAGGTTATCTTCCGACCAAGCAGTAGTCGTAGCTACGTCAATTTACTGGACCCATATCTCAAGCATGCAAATAGTACGTTTAAACTAGATCCCATGGGTCAGACACGAGGCGTAGCCTTAGGTGACTCGGACAGGGCTACCTCCTTGAAGACAAGTTTCCTTCCCTTTCCGACTAGTTGCCCATCCGGTCTTCATTATTATCCCATCTAAACTTTCCTTCAGCCGATATCATTCCCAGTGATAATGTTTCATGGTCGGTCTCCATACCACTCGATGAATAGTCATCCTAGATTAAGCAGAGCGACTACCGTCCTAAGACTATCATCGGGTAAAGGGAACCTACTGCAATACTAGGTTTTCACAACTTCTACAAACTTAATACATAGACAAACCTACATCACCCTATCTAGTGATAAAATAAAAAGGTTAAAATTTGATGGGATGCACCGGTGTTTGCCTTGGTCCAGTTCTTTGTTAGCGGAATCCCCTCCTTGCTCTTCTGGCTCCTTCTCTGCGCCGGCCTCCACGTGGTTCAGTTCGTGATCTATGTGATGCGAGTGATGATGAATGTGAGAGAAGATTCATGGCACTTCCTCAACAAATACGTTAATATAACAATGTGATGTGTAAAAATGGAAGGGGTGTAGTTCGCGATTGAGCTAAATTGTACCAAGCATGACAGGGAGCAGGCCATGGTCCCACTATTATATCTAGCATGTCAGGGGTTGTATTGCAAGACATAGTGCCATATGTTAGAATGGTATACAATGTCACTATATGGCTACTAGAGGAAATAATAAGCTTTAGAAGACAAAAATTATTTTACCATGGTTCTGTAGTTCATTTACATATGGGTGATTTATTATAGATAGTACCCATCTGGAGTGATTTATTTTCCAACTTTCACTTACATGCATTGAGCCATTAATTCTAATTAATTAAAACAATGCAAAAGGATGAATAATTAATTATGACTAAAATACAAAGAAATAAAAGTTGTGCTTTTATAGGGAGATTCAATATATCAGAATATAATTATTTACCAAGTGCAACAGTTTTACTGGCCTCATACATTGGTTTATGATTATTAATGTTTTACACATATATTTTAGTCCAGATAAAAATAATCACATACATGGTGATTTGTTATTTTTATACAGCAGTGCACCTCCATAGAAGACCAACAAAATTTACTTTGCCTCACTATTCGCAATACTTAATTTACTATGTATTTTACAAGTTTTAACATTTTCATGGAAATGAATAAATGGAGAAAACCATTTTCTTCTCTCGTGGGCTGATTTTCCCGTGGCCCAGTGGACCGAGGCCACCGCAAAGGTCTACCCTAGGCTAGATCTGGCTCAGGCGGTGAGCAGCCCAATGTAGGGCAGGCCCATGGCCAGCTCGGCAGAGCCGAGCGCGAGCGCGCGGCGGGGCCGTGGCCAAGCGCGACGGCGCGAACACGGCGGTCAGCCGAGGCAACGGCAGGACCCGCATTAACGCGGAGACGACACAGCAATTGGGGACGGGTACGCGGCGCGCAAGAGGAAGCGATGCGGCTCACCGTGCTAGCTCGGCGACGGCAGGGGGGAGACAGCGGCGGGCGGCGGCGGCTGAGGTGGGCGTCTGGTGGCGGCTCTGCACTAAGAAGGGCCAAGTGAGGCCAGGGTGATGCGCACGGGAATGGGTAACCGCCCTGCATGGGGAACCGACGAGGCACTCACCGAAAAGGAGGTGCAAGGCGGCGGAGCGGTCGTCAGAGGTGGGGAAGGAAGGTGCGATTCCTGGCGACTCAGAGTCGGGAAAGGGGAGCGGCTTTACGAGGAGCTTAAAGACGATGAGGCGGGGCTCCAAAGGTTGACGGCCGGGGCGGGGAGGCGGCGTGGAGAACCACCGTGAGCTGCAATGGCAGGTGGGTTCTGGGCGAGAGAGAGAGAGAGAGAGAGAGAGAGAGAGAGAGAGAGAGAGAGAGAGAACCGAGAGAGAAGAGAGAATGGGCGCGTTTGGACAAGATAGGGGGGACAGACGGGATGTTGGGACAGTTGTGGGGGCGTCGATCCGCGGCTTCAGCCGTTAGCCGTACGCCGGCGACCACGTGGCGTCGCGCGAGCGGAGCGGGCGCGCGGTGCCCGGGTGTGTTTCTTCAGTGCCTATGATAGGTGGGCCCTGCTGGGTTTTTGAATTTTTATTGTTTTCAAATCGAGACAGCCGACTGTATTTGATATTTTTGTAGCCATTGATTGGGGGCTAATCAAGGCAAACCAAAAATATGCACGAGCTCATCAGGATGTGTAGGAAATTAAGAAAATATGTTTATACTTAGGATCATGACAGGGATTAAATGGAATTTTTTTTTGAAATGTACAGTTTTTGGACATTTGAGCATTTATTTGGAGCACCAAATGAAGTTACAAAATTCTGATAAAATCCTCAAAATTCTAGTTTTCACATCTTCTATAACATATATTTTTGTGAGACCTAAGTTGTGTTGAGAAATTTGATCTTGTAGACAATGGCCACCCAAATTCGGTTAAATTCCATTTGGTTTGAATTCAAAGTAAGCTTAAATTTGTATGTTAAACTCCTGTGACTTCTAAAGTGTTTCTCTTGCAGCCTCGTGGTACCCCGGAGTGTCACACTCACTGAAAACTTCCGTCTTGTTGTTTTGGTAGTTCAACAATTTTCTCAAATTAGCGAACAATTTCTGAAGCCTAATAGTTTGACTGCAAAATTGTGACTGCATGGTAAAAAGTGAACAAATAAGCCCTTTTTTCTATTTATCAGAAATCTTGTTCGCTCATGGCATTGCAAGTGCACAATTTAGTTTTAGATGAGGAAGTTTTGCTTCTAGCATCTACATCACCTAGAAATGAGACAAATATTAAAATATAATAAATATTTAAGCACAAGGATTTGAAGCCTAGTGTGAGAAACCATGAGTCCACAAACACAGAGTGAATCTTTTACAATGCTGAATTATTTGTGCTTTGTTCATGGATTTGGTCGGTGACAGAGCTTTAGCAGGAACAGCAGGAGCCAAGGCAGTAGCAAGGACCGAATCATATGTTGTAGCAGCGGCCAAATCATGGAATAAATCTTGGTAAAACAAAAAACTCACTACTACAAAACTGGACTATAGAGGCGGTTCAAAAGTTACTGTACCAGCAGGCACGTCCAACTGCCACAATACAAACGCCGCTAAAAAAATGTTTGTACCGATGGACTTCCTTGTAAGAAAACAATCCGCCGCTACATAACGATTAGTAGCGATCACCCGCCGCTACCCTTAAATCCGAAAAACAAAAAAAGGCCCGCCAGCCCACTCGTAGCCCGCGTCAGACCCGCCGCCGATGTTCATCGCCCTCCCACCGGATCTGTCACATTCTCGTGTGTCGGGTTACCCGGTACCGCTCGACCCTGACAGATCTTTCGACGGGCGGGAGCGGGAGGAAGGAGCAGGATGCCACCCGTGAGGCCACCCACCACCACCCGGGCCACAAGTCCGCCACCCACCACCGCCAGCGAGACCACCCACTGGATATGTCGATGAGCGGGAGAGGGAGGGAGGAGGAGGCCGCCTGCGAGGCCTCCCGCCGCCGCCAACCGCCCGGGGCCTGATCTGACAGCCCCGTCACCGGATCCGCTCTCCCCCAAGGGCCTCGCACCGCCCACCGTGCTTTGTCGGGACACGCTCACCGAGTCATCGAGGGGAGGTCGTCGGGATGCGGCTCCGTCGAGCCGAGGGGAGGGGAGGAGCGGGGCGTTGCGAGGGGAGCGGAGGTGAGGGGCGGGGCACCGCCATGGGAGTGGAGGCGAGGAGTGAGGCGCCACGAGGAGAGGGAGGGGACTGGCGCCATCGATGGGAGGGGAAGGGGAGGCGGGAGCAGAGGTGGACAGAAGGATGTAGAGTTTCTGTTTTTATATAGGCTAATGATTTAATGGGTTTGGTTGAGTTTAATGGGCCTACGAATAAATTGTAGTGGTGGCCCATAAATTGAACAGCTTCTAAAAATTTATTTTTAGGAGCGGATCACATTGTGAACCACCTCTAAAAATCAAGACAATTTTTAGCGGCGGCACACAATATGGTCTGCCTCTAAAAATCAATTTTTAGCGGCGGTTCACTTTATGGTCCGCCTCTAAAAATCACTATACCACTATAGCGACGGGTTTTCTTATTTCCACCATTACGAGAATTTTTATACCGTCGCTAAAGGTCATTTTAGTGGTAGGGATAAAAAATGATTACATGGTAGATTATCGTTGCGTTGCCTTGCCGGTGAGTGGGGATTTCTTTTAATTTTTTGCTTAAAGGTCGTCATTAGACATATGCTTAGCGGTGTATGCATTTAACAAACTAAAAATAAAAATAATGTGATACTATTTTTGTTAAATTCCCTCTTGTTTCGTATTATTGAGAACATTTATCTGGTCTTACTTGTGCCACGTCTCATATTGTCATGTTTATATTGTTTTGTTTCAAGAAGTAAGATATATGAAGTGCTAAACATGCATCACACATAATGTACAGATTAAAATCTATATAACTAATGATGGCATATCCTCGTTTTTGAGAATGTGTATTTCTTTATGTTCTCCTAGGTATAGGTCATTATTAGCCTTTCCATGTTGTGTACTTCAAAATAATCTTTTAATATGTACATAATATCATGGTGACGATTGAACTAGTGTTAGAATGGATCTTAGTGTGTGAGTCCGATGTAACCTTTTTCTTTTCACACTATTATGAAATATAAATAACAAATCTATCATATAACATATTGAGGTTATATAATGTCACGTATCTTCGTTAGAGGATTAGTTAAGTTGGACATGTAATTTTGTTTTAGATGCTAAGACCAACCTATGGTCTTAGATGTCAAAACCAACCAGTGATCTTAGTTAGGTTGGACATGTAGTTCCTCTCTAACTGTTTAATTCAAAAAAGATTCTTATTGCTAATGTTAGAAGATAAAATTAAAAGGTTTTTATTGCTGATGTGGCGAGACAAAATTTTTGTCTTGCATATTTTCCCCTATAACTCTTTTCACCTCTATCAACACTAATGCAAGGCCAACAAGGAAACAGATCTACACACCACTAGCACGAGATCGGTCCCTATGAAGCGAGGAGGGTGGAAGTCAATATTCATGCGACATCTTCGCATGCGCGGCCTCTCCATGATTTGACCCGCACATTGTGTGGCCATTGCGGCAAATTATAGTGGCACCATGACATACTACATGTCACAATAACTTTTTGTTAGGAAGTGGCAGGCCACTACTGTCGCTCTTGAAGTATGCATCGTACGACACCATTTATTAACAACTGCTATATTAAAGACACACGTCTATACAATAAAATCATGACCTGCACACTCATGTTTTACAATTGAATTGAACATTTTAGATTGAACACTTACTCTATAGAATTCATCGGTAGAAACAACATTGCTATACTTTAAATTTTATATGAAATGAAATACAGAATGGAGTATATCAACATCGGAAGCAATATTGAGTTATCTTGATGTGCCTCTCATTGATCCAGAAGCAACCACCGCTCTTATTGATTTGTATTCGCAAATGTCTAAACATGTTGTGGGCTCTTTGTTACCACAAACTTCTTTTGAGTATCATCATGCATATTTCATACACACAAATGTCAAGATTCCTGCTAATGAAGTTAAACCCTATCACATCAAATGTTGCAATAATTGGTTTTCATTTGACTGACAAATTAAACCCCATTCAAGTTATAGCTTGCTAAGTAATTATCGTCTCACACGAACACAACAAGTTACAGCTTGGTCAAGTCTCCCATTCAGCATCCATCCTCAACAACATGTCCATAAACTATCATGAAGTAACCGCCCTATATTTGTGTATGGTAGCGACCTTACCACCATTCAACTTCTACCGAAACTACTAAACATGCATAGTAATAACTCGGAACAGTACTAGACCTTACCCATTAAAACAGGTTACAACAGTATAAGGTATAACAAGTATCAAGGAAGTATATGCAGCAAATAGGAAACAACCAACAACAACCACTAGTGCTTGACCAATGCATATAAAGAACTAAGCATACTCCATTTTATTTACCATTAGTATCCAAATTAGTCAACAATATGCTTAGATCCCTGCCTTGAGCTGTTGGTTCACCATTCACGATCGTCACCCTCGACACCATCCATGTTGCCATCTGATTCCTTGATCCCTAGATGATCATGATGCATCTAAGCAACATTATAAAATGAGATTCATATGCCATGAAACATAGTAGACATGAAATGCAATGCGTTATGATTGCAATGCAAAAATAATTACTATCATAGTATTTGTTTTGCTGAAGTTATGTCTAATTAAGTTAAGGATGCCTAAATATGGACACTATAAGCAAATAATTATTTAATCAAATTACAGAAGGTAAAACATGGTTGGTCATACTTTCCATAGTAGTTAACTTTCTTATGAATCCAATGCAACAAGTATCACTAAAAACGAAGTTACAATGATTCAATTATGAATTTTGGAAGTTAGCTGTCGACTAGGGCTAAAACAGAAAAACAGGTTTTCAGTGCTGTACAGGTGACGGTCAGACCCGGGATATGGGCGGTCAGACCACCTGGAATCACCGTCAGACCGCACAGGGGCACGGTCAAACCGCTGGGAGGTCAGAAAGTTCGAAAATTTATGGACGCGCACGGTCGGATCAGACCAGGTGACCGTTAGACCACTGCGAGCTTGCTAGCAGGAAGAAAAAGAGGTCGCCGGCGATAACCATGCAAGGAATGAAGAAGGAAACGGTTTGGAGAGCCTTACCTCGCTGCGAAGAAACCCAGAGCAATGCTAATGATGTTGGGGAGGGCTTGGAGCAGCAGTTTGTTGACGAGAAGGTTGGAAAAGAAAACGAGCTCGCCGGAGTTGAGGAAGAAGATGAAGCACTTCACCCTCCGGTCATCCTTGCGATTCAGGAAAGGTGTAGGTGAGCTTGAGGAAGCCTTCTCCTTCGAAATTGGATGACAGGGACGACGAGGAGCCTTGGGTTTGCCGGGAGCTCATGGAGAAAGAATTGGGAAGAGAAGGAGAGTGAAAGATCAGAGGTGAAGGGTTGTTTTTGTCTGAAATTCGATAGGCAGACGGATGTTGGCGGCGGTAGGGCCCAAATGACAGCGAGATAGACGTCAAACGGACTTTCATGAAGAGAGAACGAAGCCAGAGGAGTTGCCACGCTCATGGCCATGCGCGATGAAGTTCTGAGGTCTGCCATGAGGTTGACGATGATGGTGGCGGTCATACCGAGCTTCTCACGGTCTGACCGCCTGCGTGTCAAAAATTCAGACTCGAAATCACCCAGGCTTAACACTTAGTCCACTTGGAGCACTGATTTAAATAGGTTATAGGCCTCTAAATTTTATGACGATGTTTCTGATCATAAAACGAACTGTACTGCATCCATTTGAAAAGGAATTAGCTTAAAAGTTCTTGCTGGCACTACCACAAAAACGGCTTCTAGCGGCGGGTTGGCCACCTCGCCGCTATACTACCGCAACTAAAAAAGAACAGCTATAACGGCGGACATCCTGAAGAAGAAACAACCCGTAGCTACAAAGATTTTACTAGCGACAACTTCACCCGCCACTACTTTCAAAACCCAAAAACAAAAAAAAAGAGTCCATCGGCCCGCAAAAGCCCACGCCCAAATCCATGCCTGGGGCCACCAGATCCAGATATGCGCCGCCGTCGCACGCGCACGCGGGGTCGCCGCCGTTGCTGTCGCTGCGCACGTGAGGCCGCTGCCGTTGCCATCACCGCATACGTGTGCCCGCCGCTGTCGCTCGCGCACTCGTGACCACCGCCGTCGCCCGCGCATGCGTGGACGCCACCGTCGCCCAGATCCGCGCATGCATGGACGCCGCCATCGCCCAAATCCGTGCCTCGTGGTCGTCGCCGCCTCCTAGATCGACGTCTTGATAATGAATCGAGTAGGGAAGGGAGGAGGAGCCAGCGGGGGAGGGCGGGTCGGGGAGGGTGCATCGGGGAGGGCGCGTCGGGGAGGGTGCGTCAGGGCGCCGGAGGAGGCCGTCGGGGAGGGCGTGCGGCCTGGGGAACCGCGACGCCGGGGGAGACCGTCGAGGAGGAAAGAGAGAGAGGCGGCAACGACTGAGAAGGGTGGAAAGAGAGAGGTGGAGAAAGAGTCTAGGGTTTGTTGTGTTTTTATAGGAATATGTTGGGTCAAATGAACAGAAAAATAGAACTGGACCTTATATCTTAATAGCGGCGGCCCACTTTATCAGCCGCCACTAAAAATCAATTTTTAGCCACGGTTGATGTTGTAAACCGCCGCTAAAAATAACGCTGATTTTTTGAACGGCAGCCCAAATTATCAACCGCCGCTAAAAATTCAATTTTTAGCGACAGTTGTTATTATAAATTGCCGTTAAAAATCATTTCACAACTGTAGCAGCGGATTTATTTACACCCGCCGCTACTACATTTTTGATACCGCCGTTAAAAATCCTTTTTGTGGTAGTGTGGTATTTTACAAAAATACAGCAAAGTTGGGTGGTTGTTAAGCCAAACTTGCAGAATTTTTAGACTTCGAATTAAAGTGCAAATGCGATGCAATGTCAGTGCTTATGACATCCATGATGCTTAATATGCAAGGTACCATGTCATATGGATTTTGGCATGTTACATCCCCGAGCGGCGGGCAATACAGTGGAGCTCGCCATGTCCCTACCGGCCAGGGCCTCCAGCACGTACCTTTCCCTGCTATTGATTCCGCAGCGGATTTGGCGTGCATCGTCGCGGACGTCTTGCTGCCTTGGGCCATCGACATCGCCGAGGAGCTCGGCATCATGGTGAGCGCGTGCAGCTTCTTGGCGTACCTGTCCGTGCCCAAGCTCTTCGAGCTCGGGGAGCTCCCTTTCCCGGCTGGAGGCCACCTCGACGAGCCGGTGCGTGGCGTTCTGGGCATTGGGAGCTTCCTGCGGCGTCGTCGACCCCACACTGCATCTGCTCGCCGAGTACACCGCGCAACAGCAGCAACGCACGAGCACTCATCCACAACACGACCGCCTCCTTGTAGAGGTCGGCGCTCAAACACGTCGCGCCGTCGCCAACGGGCCGCTCCATGCCATGTCCCGTGCGCCGGCGGAGGCGTGCAACCTGTGGCGCGAGGACGAAGGATGCCTAGCATGGCTCGACGCCCAGGCGGACCGGTCCGTTGTGTATACGTGAGCCTAAGCAGCCTCGCCGTCGTCTCGCAGGACCAGTTCACGGACTTTCCTGTCTGGTCTCGTCGGCGCCGGGCACCCTTTGCTCTAGGTGCTCCGGCCGGACATGTTAGGCGCGAGCCAGGACACCGCGTTCAAAGAAGCCACCGACGCGGCTGGAAAGGCCAAGGAACGTGTCGTGCCGTGGGCGCCGCAGCGAGACGTGCTGCGGCACCGGGCAGGTGGGGTGCTTACTGACGCCTCAAGGCACTCGACGCGTTCATGGCGGGCGACGATTACCACCCCGGCCAGGCGCTCGCTGCCGTCGCACAACTCCACCGCGCATGCAACCTTGTAACTTTTCAGCCATCGCCTGATGACGTCTGCTCTTCCGACAAGCTCCCCGTCGGCAACTGGTCCCACACGGAGGTGATCGGTACGGCGACTTTGTCATGGCCACGTACGAGGCGTTCGACGACGACATGTGGTCCTCTTACTACGACACGTACCGGCACGGCCGCCGGCGCATGCGGCATGCTCCTTGCCATCGGCCTGGCCCAATGGTTCATCGAAATATCCGAAATATCGTATTTATTGATGAGGATTAATATAATTTTTACTATAGAAATTTTATCTTTGATTATGTTATTTACTGAAAACGCGTCGGCATTCACCTATGCCACCGTCGACATTACCGATATCTCCGAAAATTTTTGTGTTTGTCGGTGACCCTCGATATTTTTTTTTCTACCAAAATTTTTTCCTAAGGCCCACCTCGGGTACCAGGTCACGGCATTCACCTACGCCACCGTCGATATCCTCCTGCAGTGGGACGACCGCGCACACTGGATTTGCTTCGCCGCCATCGCTGACGGCGACCAAGCCCACCACGCCGGGATCCGCGACATCGCCATCATGTGGCAAGACACCAGCGCGGCCATCAAGTGGGCCCTCGACATCAGGTCCATTCTGATGCCGTTTGACACGAACGGCCGACGGCGGCAAGAAGAAGGGAGAGAAGGTGGTGTGCGGCTTCTACGGGTTGTACACATCGACTAACCAGGGGAGGGAGTACGGCAAGTGCAACGCTCGGGAGCAGTTCGTCAGCGAGTTCCGGCTGCTGGTGGCCAACTTCCGCCATGAAAAGAAGGTCCGTGTCACCGTGACGGGCCACAGCCTCGGCGGCACGCCACGCCGCCGTTGCAGACCCGGACGTTCCCATCAGGGCCACCACATTCTCCGCCCCGCGTGTCGGGAACGCCACCTTCCATAACTGCCTCGTATCTCATGTCAGCATCCTGCGCGTCGTCTTCCACAATTAGGGATGAAAGCAAAAATGGTAATTATCGGTTTATCAATGTTTGTTTTTATATTTTATCAATTATAACACACAAAAATGATATTTTGAAGAAGTAGAAGCAAAAATGACAGTAATTCGTGGAAGTGGTAATGAAAATAATTTTGAAGTCTTCCGATCATTTTTGCAAATTTTCATTTTAACGTGGAAATTAGCATAGAGTAATATAGGTAATTACTGTATTCAGTATTTTGATTATAGCAAATCTCTCTAAAAGGCAAGTGATTCTTCTAACCTAAAAATAAATCATAAATTTCTTAACATAAATTTTGTCTATTTTCTATTTTTACAAATACAATTTTTCAAACATATACATACAATTATTGAATAATCAATACGCTACAGCCAGTTTGTCATAGTCCATGTGTCGTCCTCGAGACGCAAACATGACACCTCCAATTTTTCTGTTTTATCAGTATCATATTTTATGATTCATGTTTCCGATTGTTAATATCGATTCTTGATCGATACCGTCCATTTAGTTACAATAATATTATTTCTGACTTTACCAAAATACCGACGTCATATTCGTTTCCGTCAATACCGTTATCGATTTCGCTTCCAGGAAAAAATATGAAAGAAAAAATAATTAAGCCTTCTTTCGATCGTTTCCGATTGCGTTCACCCCTATCCACAATGATGTGGTGTCGTGTCTACCGCTAGTCCTAGGGGCCACTCTCCTCGCGCTCCCGTTCTCCCTTCTACTTGGTAAGCACTGACGGATGTAGTTTTAAGAGTATCTCCAACAGTATTTTTTTTAAATCCATTGACTAAATATAAAAATGAAATAAAAAAACAGGATCCAACAGTCTTAGAGGATCTTCAGCAAATTATCTGAATCAATTTAATTATTCAAATATGGCTATTTATAAAAAAATTGTTCCAACAGACTCTCTTCCTCCCTCTCTATTTTATATGCCTCGCTATCCCCCGCTTCCCGCTCGGCATTTTTGCCTCGGGAGCCTAGCACAAGAGCACAGCTTATTCGTTTCTAGGGAGCCTAGCACAAGAGCACAACTTATCACAAGCTCAAAGATCAAAGTATGGCCTCCCGCAGTGTATACTTGTACCGTCCCCAGCACCTATGTTTGCATCACCATTGATGCTCCGATGTCCTCCCCGCATGGGCTCCTACTCATACATCCTAATTTTATCTCTCATCATTTACTCGCTCAATCTTTTACCATGTTGTGATGGATGCTTTACTTTTTGGGAGTGTCTAATTTTCAGTCAATTGAAAATATGATTACTTTTAATTAATGCTTTTAGCCCTTGAATCTTGATCCAATGGATATAAAAAGACAAAAACTTTTTTATAACCTATACATAACACTAATTAATATAAATAATCCTATAAATAAAAAATAACAAAAAAATAACACTAAAAAAACCATCGATTGAAAAAATGCTACTTTTCAATCGACTGAAAAGTAGCATTCCTGTTACTTTTTCATTCTTTGTCCTGTTCATCCTGCTCTATCTCTACCTTTCACGTCAGTTTTGTTACCAGTAGAGAGATCTCAAGCTGGTGCATGCAGTTCCGGCAGAAAAAAGGGCAGGCACGGTAGGGAAAAAAAAAAGCTGACGTGGACTATTCAAAATATTGAGTCCAGAATTTAAAGAATCTGTTGGAATACTTCTTAGTTTTGAAGGATTTCTATTTTTATAAAAAAATCTAGAATTTAGCTAATAATATTTAAAGATGCTCTCACCATCATCGTCTTATTTTATCCTCGTTCGGTATCCCGGACAACCTGCTCTTCATCTTTACCGACTGCACATAGCTCACCATTGTCCCTCCTGCGTGCCAGCACCTGTTTCCGCATGTGCACATGTTTTCGGCGGCCAGACGTGCAGCCATGCAAACATGCTATGGCATGGCGTGTAGACATGCTGCGTCCAGGCCTAGTGGCAGGCAGGCAGGCGTACTGGCAGGGCCGGAGCTTGAGATTTTTAGGGCTTGGGGCCAACTTAAAAATTAGACCCTTTATGTATACTAGTACTTTGTACGTGCCACACGCACGTGCTAATCTAGCATCATAAATATTTAATAATAGTTTGTATTATTATTAAATTGATGTCAAATTAATAAATTTAAAATTTATATAGCAAACAGGTTACTTATAAGATAAGTGATTATTTCACAATACATAGTCCCAAGCACAAGAAAATTAATAAAATATATGTGATTATAAATTAAACTTGAATCCCTTTTTCTGAAAACGAAACTCTAATCCAAAAATCCTCAGTGCAAGCATCATCTGAAGTGAATACGGAACTATATTAGCTAGGCAACGATATGGAAGTGTCCTGTTGTCTCCGTCCTTCTAAATACTCGGCAACAAATTTATCATACACTGCAATTAGTGTAATCCTTGTGTTTAAAGCCAGGAACACAGACTTCCCAGAAAACAAAGGCTATGGACAGATTATACCTATCAAAAGTGACTTGCAACAATTCTCTCAAAATTTTCCCACACAGCGAGATCACAAAACATTGCAACTGATACAGTAAGAACAAATCTGAAGAATTGTAACTCCATCTTTAGTGTCCGCTTGCTCTAATGCATTGTTAAATGAAATCTGCTTAAATCATATCAAATGAATGCACATTCATGGAATTGATCAACATAGCACGTTAGTGGGCTACTCACTTTGACTCACATCTTTTGTTCCCTGGCAATGATAATAGAATAGAAGAATAGAACAATGTTAGCATCAGCATGAGCCATCTCAAAATCCTTGCTGGAAACATGTGGGCTAGAAATAAGCATCGAAAACATTATATATTGGGATTCACTTAACTATACACAGTAATAAATCTGGGCACTAAGTTAATAAGAAACTTTACAAGGTTGGCTAAACGCCCCTAGGAACCATATCATGCGAGACCCTACTATTTCTTAAACAAACAGAAAAGCCTTCCAAAGCTTTGTAAAGTGACACAATGGCTCACAAACAGAAGACTGCTAGTCAAGCTAGTGGGTGGTTCGTTAATCTCATTGAGACAAACCATAGATCATGTTAAGCACATAGCGCTAGAACAATTGCAGGGGATAACTTCTGTGCACAAATGAAATAAAGCAGAAAAAATCAGGAGATGATGGATGGCGAATTCACGCTTACCACAAAGCTCAGGAGAGGGACAAAGATTTGGAGAGGAGGAAGAACCGTACAGTTGCATTACCTTAGGCTCATGAATTGCAGGACGATGGCATCATTATTCCCACCTAGATCCAGACGGCTAGCATGCAGTTGCCAACAACGATCTTGACTGAAGCGCCATCGTTAATTAGGCTGTAGGATAAACAAAGAAAAACAAAGGGATGACCCTTACCAGGCAAGCGGAGAACCACATGCGGAGCGTCGTCATTGCCAAGCGATGAGAATTGCTTCCTCGGCAGTCAACGACCAAACAAAACGCAGTTTCATCAAGGTGTTCGACGATCTACTGTTGAATGACATTAGCAAGGTTGGGAGTCGGCGTGAGAAACCAGATGGAAGACGACCACACAGAGAAAGGAAGGAAAAAAAGAAAAGAAAGATCGGTGCTTAGTAAAAAGACACTACCACAAAATAAGCCTTTAGCGACGTTTTAAAAAAACGCGTAGCGGCGATTTTGAAGAGAACCGCCATTATAATGGTCCTGCAGCTTTTAGCGGCGGTTCAAGATATGATCCGTCTCTAAAAATTGATTTTTAGGGGCGGATCACATCTTAAACCGCCGCTAAAAATGGTCTCTATTTTTAGGGGCGGTTTAAGATGTGATCCGCTTCTAAAAATTAATTTTTAGGGGTAGACCACATTGTGGCCCGCTGCTAACATATAGAGGTCTCATTTTAATCCGTTTGGCCCAACAAGTGCAAATAAAAACAACCCACTCTCTCTCCCAAACCCTAACCCGCATGCCTCTCCTCTCTCTCTCCCTCTCTCTCTCTCTCTCTCTCTCTCTCTCTCTCTACGTGCTCCCCCTTCTCTCCCACGGCTGCCACCTTCTCTCTCCCCGTGCCCCGCCCTCTTCTCCACCCGCTGCCGCAGGCTCGTGACGGAGGCGAGCGAGAGGAGGCTCTCGGCCAGCGCTGCCGCCTCCCCTTCCTTTTTCCCACCAGGCGCAGCGGCAGCGGGCGGATCCACGCCCTCCAGCACGGCGGACGATGAGGCGGCGGGATCCGGTCCCCTCCTGGCGTAGCAGCAGCGGCCGGCGGCCCCAGATCCGGCCCCGTCGTGGTCTGGCAGCGGCGGATCTAGGCGATAGGTGGGGGCGGCCCTCCTTTCCTCCTCGGCGACGGGCAAGGGCGGCCCTCCCTTCCTCCTCAATGATGGGCGGGGGCGGCCCTCCCTTCCTCCTCGGCGACGGGCGGGGGAGGCCCTCCCTTCCTCCTTAGCGACTGGCGGCGGGAGATCCGGCTCTGGGGCGCCAGGATCTGGCCCCAGGGTGGCCGAATCTGCCCCTAGGGTGTCTTCCGTGAGCACAGCGGCCTCCTCCTCCACGACGCGGGTCTGGGGTGGTCCAGCATGGCGCGGGGGCTCGACGGCAGATCCAGCGGGCCTGGCACGGGCCAGACGGTTTTTTTTTGTTTTACGGGTCCAAGTGTAGCGGCGGGTGAACATGTCACCTGCCGCTATTATTTGGACTGTAGTGGCGGTTTGTTCTGTCCTCAGGACAACCGCCGCTATAGTCTACCATTTCTAGCTGCGTTAGCGGAGCGGCGGGGCAGCCCACCCGCCGCTACCGTGGGTTTTGCCCCGTCGCTACAGAGTATTTTGATTGTAGTGAGACAAGAGAAAAATACGCTACATAGATAATAGGAAATGAAAGGAATTAGAGGCGCTAATCACGTTATTTGAAATCAATCATGAGGATTGAAACACGGTTACAGCACACGTGGGTAAGGGAAGTCACCGGTGAGAAAAAATAATGGTTGGGTGAACGGAACAGACTAAAATCCTGTCAACAATAGGATGCATCACGCTCTCCTCACGTCAAATTGTGGGCCAGGTCCTAATCCTGTGGTTAGGGAATTTGAGTGGGATTTAGATCAAGGGCCGATAGAATGATGGCTAGATTTACTCATGGTAAGAGGTATTTCTCAGGATGTTTAGCCTTTAAAATAGAGACATATGTATATTTTTTTTACTATATGCCAGCAAGGATAATGGCATCGCCAGCTGCGGGCGTCTGATGTTTATATGCGCCAGTTTCACGCCATCACCCAATTATAATGAGCAGGCTACTAGTTTCTTCTTTATTAAATATTGAGTATTAGATGTTGTGTGTGGATTGGTTGCTTGACCACTTGCGCCCACTCAATCGTCAGCAGCAGGCTTCAAGTGGGCGTCAGGTCCTCGTGCATGCTGCTTTAGCCCGCTTTGAGCCGGCGACTCACGAGACGCCGACTACATTCTCTCTCTGTCTTCCAGCTCAGATTTGGCTGATGTGGAAGGTCATTTGGCCTGCTGACTGTGTCCCAGTATACTTGCTCTAACGCTGACTCAGCCGGTGAAATACGGATACACGTCAACCAAAACTGACGTGGAGGAGCGAGGAACCAGAGAGAGAAGGAAGCGGATGTCTCGCAACTCGCTCGCTCCAAGTGACTGACCCGAGGCAAAACACTCTCTTCGCAGCCCGTAGCGGGCGACTACGTCGGCGCTTCGCTCCGCCCGCCTCTTTTCCTGCCATTCTTCCTCTCCCGCGCACCAAATCGCTATTCCACGCGCCAAATCGATCTCCCGCGCTTCGAATCGAAGGATTTAACTCCCAAATCGCAGCCCCATTCATCCCCAATCCTCACCTCCAAACCCTAGATAGTAGAGCACCGCGGGCACCTCTTCCCTGCAAGATGGCTCGATCCAAGAGGACCTCTGCACCGGCGCCAATGGAGACCCTCCGCCTAGGGCTCAGATCGTCCCCTATCGAGGCGTTGAGCCTATGTTCAGCTCTGGTGCTTGGCACCCTCTGTGCCCATCGCAATCCACCGCGTCATCCTCCATGCCGTACTGGATTCCTGAGCTGCAGGGTGTAGGCATGGCCTCGTCACCTCAAGGCCCTTGGTGATCACCTTATTCCGTTGGTTCCTCTGCAAATATTGAAGAGTGTGATGAGCTACAAGTTTGGTATATGGTCTTCGTAATATAATTTTGGTTAATCCTTCTTTTTTTTTTGCCTACTTGTGTATAGACTGAAACGTGGTTGTAAACATGGATAGGTTAATTCGATGCTTAGACATTTAGTACGATGATGAGCTATAACACTAAAGCATGGTAGTAGGGAACGGATTCTACCCCACCTGGTGGATTGGTTAATTTGTTAAATAAGAACACACCAACGTCTATTCCTGCACAAGCTGTTGGGGATGATAATGATTCTGGTAGTCCTAGGACTCGCATGTTGAGAAATCATGTGAATATTTACCATGGTTTACAATATATGATGAGTAATTGACTTTGGTTGATTCGGTGTTTGAGTTAAAATGATGGAATCTGGGGATCGCATGAGTGTGTGCATTGTTATGGTTATGACTAACCGGGAGTTGATGAGGACATTGGAGAGTTTGCAGGAGAGGGAAAATGTGTTTGCTTGTCTCATGATGTGTAGGTCATTGGAGTCAACTTGGCGGTCAACGACGAGAGGATCGGGCATAAGTTGGGGACTTGGGGCCGGATGATCAGTAGGTCGGGTAAAGTCAAGGGTAATCTACACTATACACGTGGAGAGGCAAGAAGCACAAATGGTTTTACGGTTGAGCCTCAAAACCGTGAAGGTGATAAAGACGGTGTGCTGACCAAGTCAAGGCAAACGGGATGCTGGTGCAAGTGACAAGGGGGTCCAATGGAGCAGGACCGGGAGAGACTTGCCGGTGGTCAGGATCGTGAAACAAGGTGACACGCGTCGATATCGAGAAGTCGCGCTTTGAGAAGCATGCAAGACGGTTTCCCGGTTTAGACCTCAAAACCGGTGGCGGCGGTTGGTGGTGCGCGTGGCACTATCACGGAGCTTACATCAAGACGAAGCAAAGTCGTGAAGGGCTCGAGAGCATTCAGACGATAAGAAAAAAGATGGACGGTTGTGCTCCTGGTGGTAGGTGGCAGTGTATTGTAGGTGTGGAGTAGGATGGTCTTTAGTACAACCCCTAGGCCTATATAAGGAAAGGTAGGGCTGGTGGAAGAGGTGCATCTCTTTCCCTTATTCTTGCCTTAGGTCTTCATTCAAAGTTCTAGGAGAGGTTTTCATGAATTAGAGAAGAATAGTGGGTGTGTGAGAGACATCTCTTACTCTTCCAAATAGTGGGAGGAAGAAGGTGGCTTCCTAGCCATGTGAAAGCGCCTACAGGGGGGTGGTGAATAGGCAATTATCCCTAAAAATGACTTAATAATAAAAGTTAAATGCGCAGTATCGGACTTGTCTGACGATTATGAGGAAAGTCCACGTACTTGCCCGATGGCACGAAATAGAAAAGTAGATCGACCGATTAAAACTTAAAACTAGTACAAGGCAAGTTAGGAACAAGTGATTACAAGCTAGAGGAAGCTGTAGAAGCAAGGATAAAAACTAGCATGTAACCTACACAAATGAATTTGAGAATTACGAAGCAAACCCTAACTATCAAGTTTATGAGCAAGAACAAGTAAATAAGCACAAAGGAGACACAGGATTTTTCAATGAAGTTCAGCTCCACAAAGAAGCTACGTCTTCGTTGAGGGATCCACAAAGGACTGAGTCGCTTTTAACCTTTAACCTCTCTAAGTGACCACTAAGATCAAACACGATTTTCCACTAGCAACTCAACAGAGGAGGGCGTAGTACAAACCTCCCGAGGTGTCACCACATGAGTTGGGAGCTTAACGGCACCTCTAACCATCTAGGGGATGAATCCCCAAGAGTAACAAACACAAGAGTCATCGGCGGTGAGGATGAACTAAGTGCTCAAGAGGATGGAAGCTTGGTGAAGATGTAGCACTTCAATCTTCTTTCAATCCCTTCACAAATCAAGAGTGGAAGCAATGGAGGAGAGTTGGAGAGAGCAAAGTGAGCTTGAGAGTGTTTTTGTGTGGAATGAGTGACCAACTGGCCTAAGGGTGAGATGGGGATCTATTTATAGCCCATGGAGAAAAGGAGCCGTTGGATGAGCAATTCCTGAGATCTGTGTCAGACAAGTCCGATAGCCATCGGACATGTCCAACAAAATTGGTGGGCGTGCTCTCTGGAGTCCGATGAAGTTGTCCGACACATCGGACAACCCTAGTTCATCGGACAAGTCTGATGGTCATCGGACATGTCCGACGACACAGAGTGGCAGGGGCTCTGGAGTCCGATGAAAAAGTCTGAGACGTCAGACTTTACATATATTTGGCACACAAATATATTATTTCCAAAATGCTTTGTGAAGAGAGTTGCATCGGCCTTGCCAATGACAAAACCCTTCGTAACAATAAAATCCCAAAGGCATTCATACCTTTCTCTTGGAGCTTGCTTAAGTCCATAGAGCGCCTTATGGAGTTTATACACATGGTTAGTATACTTAGGGTCTTCAAAGCCATGTGGTTGCTCCACATACACTTCTTCCTTGATTGGCCCATTGAGAAATGCAATTTTCACGTCCATTTGGTACAACTTAAAATCATGATGAGTAGCAAAAGCAAGTAATATTCTAGTTGATTCAAGTCTTGCTACGGGGCATAGGTTTCATCAAAATCCAAACCTTCCACTTGTGAATACCCCTTTGCCACGAGCCTTGCCTTGTTTCTTGTCACAACACCATCTTCATTTTGTTTCTTGCAGAATAGTCATTTGGTGCCCACAACATTTTTGTTCTTTGGCCTTTCCTCCGATGTCCACACTTCATTTCTTGTAAAGTTGTTCAGTTCCTCTTGCACGGCCATCACCTAATCTGAATCCTCAAGTGCTTGTTCTACCCTAAATGGCTCTATAGAAGAGACAAAAGAGTAATGTTTACAAAAATTACTAACTCGAGATCTAGTGATTACGCCCTTTTCAATGTCTCCAAGAATTTATTCGACGGGGTGATCACGTTGTACATTTTGATGCACTCTTGGGTGTGGTGGATGTGAGCTTCTTTGATCACCATCTTTATCAACCTCTTGATCATGTCTTTGGGTGTCATCACTTGATGCTTGTACATGATCACCAACATCTTGATCTTGACCACTTGTATGATCAATTTCTTCATTTGCACAATGTTGGTCTTGTCTTGAGGGAGAGGGTTGATTTTCAACACTTGTTGGTTCTTGTGGTCTCACATCACCAATGGCCATTTTCTTGATTGCATTACTAGGAGTTTCATCATCTATATTATTATTAACAACTTGCTCCTCCTGAGAGCTGTTAGATTCATCAAATGTCACGTCACGTGGAATTTCAACACAACCGGTGATTTTGTTGAACACACGATAAGCATGAACATTTGACCCACAGCCAAGCAAGAAACCTTCAACAACTTTTGGAGCAAATTGATGTCTTGGGTTTCTTGTTGAGCATAAAAATTTTCTCCCAAAAACATGAAAGTAGGAAATATTAGGTTTGTTACCGGTTAGTAGCTCATATGGTATTTTCGTCAATAGTTGATGGAGATACAACCAGTTGGAGGCATGGCATGCGGTGTTGACGGCTTCGGCCCAAAAACGGTCGGACGTCTTGTATTCATCAAGCATTTTTCTTGCCATCTCAATGAGTGTACAATTCTTTCTTTTGGCTATCCCATTTTGTTGAGGGGAGTAGGGTGCCAAAATTCGTGCTTGGTGCCTTCTTCATCAAGGTATTCCTCAACCTGGGTGTTCTTGAACTCATTGCCGTTGTCACTTCTAATTTCTTGACCTTGACTTCATATTCATTTTGTGCTCTTTTTATGAATCTCTTGATCACATCTTTCACTTCACCTTTGTCATGCAAAAAGAATACCCACGTGAAGCGAGAAAAATCATCAACAATTACAAGACCATATTTGTTATCACCAATGCTTATGTAGGAGACGGGGCCGAAAAGGTCCATGTGCAACATCTCCAATGGTCTTGTAGTGATCATCACATTCTTGGAGGGATGTGAAGCTCCAACTTGTTTTCTCGCTAGACATGCACTACAAATTCTGTCTTTCTCAAAGCAAACATCGGTTAGTCCTATGATGTGGCCGCCCTTTTGAAGTTTGTGAAGATTTCTCGTACCAACATGGGCAAGCCTTCTATGCCATAGCCAACCCATGTTGGATTTTGCCACCAAACATGTACCAAGTCTAGCCTCATCCGTGGAAAAATCTACAACATAAAGCTTTCCTTTAAGTACACCATTGAAAGCAACCGAGCCATCACTCCTCTTGCATACGGTCACACCACATTCATTGAACAAACAATCATAGCCCATTTTACAAAATTGCAAAATGGACAATAGATTGAAGTCAACGTGATCAACAAGCATAACCTTAGAAAGTGAATACGAAGGAGTGAGAGGTACTTTACCATAACGTAGTACTTGTCCCATTCCATTGTCACCAAATGTGATGTACTCATTCTTGTCATAACTTGGCTCAAATGATTTGAACATCTTTTTATCTCCGGTCATATAATTGGTGCATCCACTATCAATCAACCAACTTGACCCGCCGGAGACATAGTCCTACAAAACAAATTAAGTTTTGTTTTTAGGTACCCAAATTTGCTTGGGTTCTTTCATATTAGTCACAAGCACTTTGGACACCCACACATAAGCCTTTGGCCTCTTGTTGCGTGGCCCAACATATTTAGCAAAAACACGACCGTTTTCTTTCTCATAAGCACATATGATGCATCAAAATCATGAAAGAGTGTACAAGCAGTATTAGGCGCATTAGCATGAGAATCATTAATAAAAGAAGATTGGTTAGTGTTGATGCTCTTGACTTGCTTCTTTTGGTAAGATTCTTCCTTGGTGAATTTGAGGAATTCTTTCCCATTCTTGTTCTCCCTAGCATTGTGCTTAGCACCCTCAACATAACCAATGCCATCCATGACATTTGGGTGCCTAGAATATGAGTATGCACCTCTTATATACTTTTCCTTCTCATCATCAACAACATATTTCTCATGCTGTATTTTGTTTTCTAGAGCTTTCACTTGCTTGTTCAAATCATCAATCAATTTAACATTTGTAGCACAAGCATCAACATCAACATTGTAACACCTATCACATCCATTGCTAGTGGAAGCACGAGAAGAATTATTGGTGGAGGATGTGAAGGTTAAAAGTATCTCATATTGTGCTTCAAGAGACTTATGAGTCTTTTCCGAATCCTCATACTTCTCTTGAAGTGCATCTTTTGTGCTTCTAATACTTTCACATGAATTTATAGTTTCATTGAGACTTGATTAAATTTTCATTTTTCTTTCTCTCATCTTCTAGGAGCTTCTCTAGTTCAAGGTTTCTTTTCTTTTCAGGAATAAGCAAGTCTTCTTGTTTTTCAAGGAGCTCCTCTTGCCTATCATTTTCTTCCTTTTGTTTTTCAAGTAATTCCATAAATTCAAGGATTTTAGGAAGTGAAGCACTAACATCATCATCATCATCATCATCATCATCATCACTACTACTAGCATAATAGGAACACTTATGTTTAGATTTAGATACCTTGGATCCTCTTGCAATGAAGAACTTCTGAGTGTTGTCATCATCATCATCATCACTCAAGCTCCCAAATAGTGAAGTGTTAGTCGGAGTGACGCAAATAGCAATTGTAGCAATGCCTCCCTCATCCAAGTCAGATTCGAAGGAGGAAGATGAGGAGGAGGATGATTCATCGGAGTTCCATTCTTGTCCAATGTGAGCTTCACCTCTTCTATGCTTCTTGTACTTCTTGTCCTTCTTATGATGCTTATCTTTCTTTCTTTCATCTTTGTTCTTCTTCTGTGGACATTCTGCAATCAAATGTCCTTCATCACCACACTCAAAGCAAGTTCTTTTTGACCTTCTTTCTTTGCCCTTGTCAAAGCTCTTCTTCTTGTAGCCATTCTTGATAAATGACTTGAATCTTCTCACAAGAAAAGCCATCTCATCATCACTATCTTCATCACTAGAATCAACCACTTTCTTTTTTCTCTCTTGCTTCTCTCATGTAGCGTTGAGTGCTACATCATTTTTGTCACCACTTGCTCCCTCAATTTGCTTGATCAAGGCATTTATCTTGTTGGCTTGATCATTTTGTTCCTTTTAGGATAGAAGCTTCCCAAGCACTTCATCGGTGGAGAAACTTTTGAAGTTATCCTTTTCTCTAATGTTTCAGCAAATATTGTTGTCCCATGGTCTCAATGCTTGTAGCAATCTTTTGTTGATATCCAAGTCAGTCATTTTGGCTCTTAGTGCTCTTCTTTCATTTACAATCCTCATGAGCCTATCATGAACTTCTTTTGGGCCTTCTCCCAGACCCATGATGAATAAGTTGAATTCATTTTGTAATTTATCAAGTCTTGCATGTCAGGAAGTGCCCCAAGCTCACAAGTGAGTTGGAAGCTCGAGTCCAAGCTGTTAAATGAGACTCGCTCGAAAGTTCTCCCACCACCATATGTAGTGTGTGGCTCTCTCAAGGATAAGCTTGCAATCACTATCTTATCTCTCGTCTCAAAAGAACCCTAGTGAGCGAAGAAAAGATGGAGAGTGACTTGTCAAGAGTTAAGAAGAGTGCTTGTAGGTCAACCTACAACTTGGGGTTGGGATATGAGAGGTGTGACAAAGAGAGTGCTAATGTGGGTAAGTTTGTGCCTAGCTCTTCTTACAAGGATGAGGAACAATCCATCAAACCCACTGACACATACTATCCACCTAACCCCAATCCTTCCTTTAATACAAAACAAACAGAGAAGCCAAAACCCAAACCCACTGTGCAAGCAAAGCCTAAACATGATAGTGTCTACATTTACATGCTTTATGGTCGCAAGTGCCACTTGGATGAGTTCTGTTATAGGCATAAGAGAATTGAGAGGATGCAAGCTGAGTTAACTAGAAATGTATGTCATGATGATTTTGTTGACTTTCAGTCTGGCTCTTTTTCTCAGGCCTATTATGGACACGGTCATTCCTTATATGGCTTTGATTCACGAAACAGAGGCTTTACGCAGCAGCGCTTTGGCGCCCCATGTTTTCCCCGTCGTGGTGAGCGTTGGTCGCGTGGATTTTGCTTTCACACAGATGGTTTCTATCCTCAGAACACAAGGTTTGCGTCAAGATGCTTTGACAGGCCACGTTTTCCCTATCGTGGTTCTCGTCCCATGCGTCTGAATGGAAATGTGCAAAGAACTGTGATAACCTCTGCATGTCGTATGATAAAGTGTTGGCTCCTCAAAAGTTTTCTGTCTAACCCTAGCACTGAGTCATCGATCTTTCCTTCTCGTTCTTTGTAGGAAGCAGGTGAAGGCTTGGAGAACAAATGGTTGATAGGCTCCGGGCGTTCGCGCCACATGACCGGAGATGCAAAGTGGTTCTCCAGCCTCACTCCCTTGAAGCACCGGGAGTATGTGACCTTTGGAGATGACAAGAGAGGGAGAGTGAAGGCAAGGGCGTGGTAAAGGTAAATGAAAAATTCACTCTCAAGGATGTTGGTTTGGTTGAGCATCTCAAGTAAAATCTCCTCTCTGTTTCTCAATTGCTTGATGTTGGTTTGGAACTGCGCTTTAAGAAAAGTGCTTCTTGCGTTCTTGATTTGAATGGTTCTTTGGTTTGTGGGATTTCTTGCATTGGAAGAGTTTTTTAGGTTGATTTTGCTGTTTCACCTGGCTCTCACAATTGCTTGTTTGCTCAATCTTCTTCGGAGCTGTAGACATGACATAGGAGACTAGGTTACATTAGCTTCGACTTGCTTTGTCACTTGAGTGGCCTAGGATGATCCGGGGATTGCCTAAGCTCAAATTTGACAAGAATTTGGTTTGTGCACCTTGTCATCATGGCAAAATGGTTGCCGCTTCTCATCCACCAATTAATTTGGTGGTGACTGAATGCCCTGGAGAGCTGCTTCACATGTACACTGTTGGTCCTTCTCGGGTTCGTTCGGTAGGTGGGAACTGGTATGTTTTTGTGATTGTTGATGAATTTTCTCGCTACTCTTGGGTTTACTTTCTTGAGAGCAAGGATGAAGTGTTTCATCACTTTCAGAGCATAGCTTTGAGTTTGTTCAAGGAACTTCCTGGTGCATTACGAGCAATCTACAGTGATAATGGTACCGAGTTCAAGAACTCGTCCTTTGATGCCTTTTGTCTTGAGGATGGTATTGAGCACCAATTTTTGGCACCTCGTGTTCCTCGGCAGAATGGTGTGGTCGAAAGAAAGAACAGAAACTTGGTGGAAATGGCCCGGACGATGCTCGATGAGCATAGGACTCCGAGGCGGATCTGGGTTGTGGCCATTAGCACTGCTTGCTATGTTTCCAATCGGGTTTTCTTGTGCTCAATTCTTAATGTCACTTCTAATGAGCTATATTTTGGGAGGAAGCCATCTGTTTCTCATTTGCGATCCTTTGGTTGCAAGTGCTTTATCCTTAAACGTGGCAATCTTGATAAGTTTGATTCGAGATCTTCCGATGGCATCTGTCTTGGTTACTCTCTTCATGGCCATTCCTACAGAGTTTTAAAATTGGAAACTAACACCATCATAGAGTCCTGCGATGTAACCTTTGATGAGTCAAACTCTTGTGCAAGCAATGTGGTTGAGACTGCAGGTGACAGAGAAATGGAGTAAAGCATCTTTGTAGAAGAGGTCTGATGTGAACAAGGGTTCCCGATCTTCCGAAAGGTTCTTGGTAAGTTGATTTGGTCGGAGGTGACACACAAATCGATCCGGCTTCAGAACAGCACGTTCTAAACCCCGCAATCGTAGCACGACGTCTCCTCTGGTTATCAACCGTCCAAAAGACGATTGACCTCGCCGAGAAGGCTAATCCCTGCCTGTGAATCAAGAACACAAGCAAGAACAACGAAGAATGCAACACAATTACAGATGTATGATTAAACTCTCAAAGTTGGGGTCTCACAAACCGATGAACGGCGAAACTGTTTATGAACAGAATTGATCTAAGCAAAACCCAAACCCTAATGGTGTGGCGGCGGCTGTATATAAAGACCCTAGGGTCGTGCAAGACCCTCTGGACACGCCCCTAATTGGGCTCAACTGGATACAAAGCCCAAAGGCCAAAAATAGGCGACGCAGCACCGACACAGATTCTGGACTCTCTCGTGTTTTGACGATTCCCGATGACTCCGGATGAATTTTGACATGAGACCGGCAGAATTGGAAAGGTCATCTCCTTATCTTTCCGTGCATATGTAGAACGTCCAAATCCGAGTCCGTATGCGTCCTGGGCGACTGTTTTAGTACAGACTGGTCCTGGGCCCCAAAACAGACTCGAAGTCGGTTTTGATTGGGCCTCCACTTTGGCTTCCAAGCCCTTTCTGGTCCTCCACGTTCCCAACTCCTTCTCCCATCATCTCCTGGTCCTCTCCATGGTTTCTAATCATAAAATAATCATTAGATAGCAAACCATTCTCAAAAGTAACATATAGCGAAGAACGTAGGAATGAGCTCACCTCTAAATTTAGTCGTCGTGCACGAGCTCTAGTCATTGGACCTTGCAAGTCCAGATTTGGAGGAGTGTTGTGTATATCCATAGGAGTGGTGTCCTTATCGAGGTCCTACACCACTTGGATGATGAGGATGATGATGAGTCAACACATCCTACATCGAGCCTGTTCCTGTGGCATCCTCTACTTCAATAGAGGGTCTAGAAGCCTTTACATCAACTTCTGTCGCAGTCGAGCCAACTCCTGCTGTGGTTGAGGGGGAGGTACGCTCTAAGAGAGAGGCCCCTAGCCACATTCAGTGTCAACATCCACCTCAACAGATGATCTGTAATCTCTATGAGAGGACAACAAGGTCAAGGACTACACATCTCGCTTGCTTTACCAATTCTCTCTTTGTTGCAACCTTTGAACCACGGGATGTTGGACACGCACTATCTGATGAACATTGGGTTAATGCCATGCATGAGGAGTTGGAAAACTTTGAGAGAAACAAAGTGTGGACCCTAGTAGAGCCTCCTGTTGGTGTCAATATCATAGGAACCAAGTGGGTATTCAAAAACAAGCATGAGGAAGATGGTGAGGTGCTGAGAAACAAGGCTAGGCTTCTTGCTCAGGGTTTTAGCCAAGTTGAGGGCTTAGAAAATGGGGAAACCTTTGCTCCTATAGCTCGCATAGAAGCCATCAGGATTTTGCTTGCCTTTTCTGCTTCTAAGGGCATTAAGCTATATCAAATAGATGTTAAGAGTGCTTTCCTAAATGGCTACATAGAGTAAGAGGTTTATGTGAAACAACCACCTGGCTTTGAGCACCACAAGTACCAAAACCGAGTGTACAAGCTTCAGAAGGCTTTGTAGAGGCTAAAGCAAGCACCTAGGGCTTGGTATGCTAGGTTTAAGACCTTCTTGCTAGAGCGCGGGTATGTCATGGGTTGTGTTGACAAAACCTTGTTCACTCTGAAGCATGGCAATGACTTTCTAATGGTTCAGATTTACGTGGATGATTGGTGTTTCCTCTCATGCTCTTGTGTCTAGATTTCAAGAAGCTATGGAAAGTGAATTTCAGATGTCGATAATGGGTGGGCTCACCTTCTTTCTTGGACTTCAAATCAAGCAATGCAAGAAGGTACCTTCGTACATCAAGCCAAGTACACGAAGGACCTCCTAAAGAAGTTTGAGATGGTCAATGTGAATCCGTTGTCAACTCCAATGTCCACTACAACGACACTTGACCCAGACGAAGACTGTGAAGCGGTGGACCAAAGGGAGTACAGGACCATGATCGGCTCCCTCTTGTACCTGATGGCGACAAGACCCGACATACACTTTGCAATGTATCTTTGTGCTCGCTTTCAAGCTTCCCCAAGGGTGTCCCATCGCAAGGCTATCAAGCATATTTTTAGGTATCTCAAATACACTGTTGAGTTTGGCCTTTGGTACTCTTCATCTTCATAGCTTGCTCTCACTGGGTATTTGGATACGGACTTTGCTAGGTGTAGAATTGATAGGAAGAGCACTTCTGGGACTTGCCACTTCTTGGGTACCTCTTTGATTTGTTGGTCTTCTCGAAAGCAATCGAGTGTAGCCCAATTAATCACAGAGGCTAAGTATGTTGCTGCCGCTAGCTACTGTTCACAAATCTTATGGATAGTGTTCACCATGAAAGACTATGTGAGAAACCATGTTGAGATGTGCCATGGTTTGCAATATGTGATGAGTAATTGACTTTGGCAGAATTTCTGTTTGAGTTTAAATGCTGGAATCTAGGAATTGCATCAGTTTGTGCATGTCATGGTTTTGACTAACTGGTGTTGATAAGGATGTTGGAGAGTTAAAGGAGATGGAAAATGTGTTTGCTTGTCTCATGATGTGTAGGTCAGTGTAGTCAAATTGGCGGTCAACGGCGAGAGGATCGGGCACAAGTATGAGACTTAGGGCCAGACGATCAGGAAGCCGGGTGGAGTCAAGGGTGATCCATACCATACACATGGAGAGGCAAGGAGCACGGACGGTTTCGCGGTTGAGCCTCAAAACCGTGGGTGATGATCAAGACGGTGGGGTTGACCAAGTCAAAAGTGATCGGGTGTCGGTGCAAGTAGAGACTTCCAATGGACCGGAGGCGGGAGAGAGACTTCCCGACGAGGAGGATCACGAGACGAGGTGATACGCGTCAAGATCATGAAGTCTTGCTTCGGTGGAAGTGAGCATGAAGTCGCGCTTTGGGAAGTGTGCAAGGTGGTTTCCCGGTTTGGGTCTCAAAACCGGTGGCGGTGATCGGTGGTGCACGTGGCTCCATCACGGAGCTTGCTTCGTGAGGAAGCAAAGTCGTGAAGTGTTCGAGGGCGTTCGAACGACGAGGAGAAAGATGGACAAGTTTGCCCCTGGTGGTCATGTGGACAACCCTTAGGCCTATATAAGGAGAGGTAGGGCTGGTAGAAGAGGTTGACTTTTGGGTGTCCCTTGTGCCTCTCTTTCCCTTAGCCTTGCCTTAGCTCGTCATTCAAAGTGCTAGGAGACGTCTTCATGTAATAAAGGAGAGGAGCGGATGTGTAAGAGACATCTCTTTCTCTTCCAAATAGTGGGAGAAAGAGGATGGCTTTCTAGCCATGTATCCATGTATCTTGACTTGATGAATCAATCATATGAGATTCAAATTCATGCTCAAGTTCTTCCTCTCTCCCTAAATCCCGAGTTTCTCTTTTTCTCTATTTTCAGAGCTGTTTTCATAGGAATTTTTTATCTCATTTTTGGGTGACTTTTTGGGTCGGATTTCTTGAGGATCTTGGTGCTATGATGAGATAGAACAATCCTATATGGGTCCTTGACTGAAGTAAGAGCTCTAGCACCTTCGATTTCAAAGTTTTCTCAAGTTTCCCATTTTCGGTGTTCTTGGCACGAGATCTGAAATTCATGATAATTCCATGTTTTATTTGAGTGGATCTCTTTAGAGTAGAGTCATGATGTCTTGTGGATGATCTGGTCCAAATTTTGTGATTTTTGGAGTTCGTTTGATAGGGTTTTAGCAATTTTCTTTCTGAAACGGAGCTGCTGTTCTGTCCAGGACAGAACTTCTGTCACCATGACGGAACTTCCATCACAGACCACGGAACTTTCATCGCCGGAACTTTCATGAATGTCAGAACCTTTGCCGAGGACTTCGGAACTTCGGTCGGGTACCACAGAACTTCTGTCAAGATCAGTTTTATGATTTCTCGGATCTTTCTTGTTTCTCATTTTCTCCCTCTTGAGCTTCTGCTATGTGTCCTTTTGATTTGAGTCATTCCTAGGGTTAGCACATCACAAGTTGGTGTGTGTAATCTTGGTGGCTCGGTTAGAGGTTGAGTTGGGTAGTAGTTGGGACATAGGCCAAGTTCTTATGAAGAATTTTAATTGGCTCCCATTCACCCCCCCCCCCTCTAGTCGCCTTCTCGGTCCTTCAATTGGTATCAGAGCCGGTTTGATCACTAGTTGACCTTAACTGGCCTTGTGATCCGAAGGTGACATTGAGAAGTGCTTTTTCTTACTTCGGCTATTTGCTAAGACTAATCAGTGCTTTTACAAGGGCACCAAGTGCTCGGTCTCGTCTGTCTTTGTCCTCAGGTTTTGAGATATGCGGAATTGCTATTGAGGATGACAACAAGCAGAGCTAAAAGGTGGAGGTTGACAAGGGCGACCTCAAGGAGAAGGATGCAGTTGGCTTTGAGAAGGATGATCTTGAAGTGATGGATCTTCTCAAGCTTCACATGGATGAAGAGCTTGTGCTTGGGGATGTTATCCCAAAACTTCAGAAGATGACCAAAGGTAACCTCATTGCCGGCATTGAGAGTTTATTCCTTAGAGATAGTACTTATGATGTGACCATCACAAAGCTTAGAAAGAAGTTGAGAAATTCCATGCCTAATGATATGTTCTCGATGTCTAGACTTGATGTGTGTGCTCCTATTTCTTGCAAGTCTAGGACCTCCTTGTCTTGTGGTAATTGTGATGTCTTGCTCAAAAACAATGATAAAATGAATGTCTTGCTTGCTCACTTGAAATCTGAAAATAAGAAGTTGATGCATTCTAATTCTTCATGTAAAAAGCAATTGGCTTGTACGAGAAGTGTTGTTAAGATGTTGGACACTAAATCTTCTTTGCCATGTATGTCATGTAAGTCTTTGCATGCTGAAATTTATGTGCTGAAATCAAATGCTTCTATGCCTTGTGATTCGTGTATTGCCTTACATAAAGAACTTGATTGTGCTAGAGTTGAAATAGGCAATCTTATTTCCTTGGCTAGAAAAAGTTATAATTCTTGTATTGGCATGCTTGCTGAAACGAAAAGCTAAAACTAGACTATTCCACTTGTGTAGAGCAACTTGAAAATGCTAGAGCTGAAATTGTTACAACTAAGTCTTTGCCTTCTAGCATTTGTTCCTCTACTTTGCATGATGATGCTTGTCTAGATTCTTGTGATAATCACGATGCTTTGCAAGACATGCATACAAGTGATGTGTCTTCCATTTCTTGCATTTCTTGCAATGATTTAAAAAATGAGATTGATGCTTTAAAGCAAATGTGTGATGATATGAGCGCCAAGTTGATTGAGCACAATGATATGAGTGCTAGCCTTGAAAAGGAAAATGATCTCTTGCATACCACGTGTGCCAAGTGCATTGAGAAAGAGAATCCAGTCCTAAGAAATACTCCATGCGGTACTTGTGAGCGCCTCAAATCTCAAAATGAGGTTTTGCTCAAGTATTGATTCACGTGATTCCCCTCACTCCATTCTTGATGTTTCTAAACGTCCTCTTTGGAATTGGAGTTAGAGTCTGCTTATGTTAAGTGTGAGTCTTTGAATGTTGGCCTTTGTGCTAGCGCTTTGGACAAATCTTCTTTGGCTAGTTCTAAGCTTGTTGGCTCTTTCGGTGTTGCCCAAGGGATTTCAATTGACAAAGGTTCTTCTTTCTCAAATGGTACAAGATATCCAAAAGAAAAGTACCATTGCACCTTTTGTAAGAAAGATGGGCATGTCATTGAGTGTTGCTTTCGTCGTGTCAAACACAAGCGTCGAGTGCGTGCTAAAGCTTTTAGGAACACACATCGTCCTTCTCATGACATGTGTGAACTTAATCTTGATCCTAAGTTGAAAGATGCTTCCAATTCTTCTTGCAAATCCCAAGGGACTTCTCATATGAGCGAGAGTGGTGCTTCATCCTCTCAAATCGTGCCTTCACATAGGCCTTTGTTCCATTGCTCATATTGTGGGAAGGATGGACATCAATTTGAGTTCTGCTTTAGGCATGCTAGAGACATGCGCCAATCTCGTGCTTCTTACTCTTTGGGTGATCATAGCTTTTCTCATAGCATGAACACTCATGAGCCTAGCACGGGACATCACTTTATTGATGGATTCTATGACTCTTTTTCTTGTGGGTCAGGACGTGCCCATGGATATATTGCTACTACTTCTTATGTTGGTTCACGACATCGTTCTCATGATGCTTCTATTGGTTCTTCTCATGTTGCCCCCTTGAGAGGTTCTCGTCGTGTTTCTAATGGTTTCACTCGTTTTTCTTCTCGAGTTGCTAATTTTTGGCATGCTTCTAAGGGTGATCCAAGGTCTTCTCATTTGAACCACAATTTGCATCATGCTAACCCTCAGGATAAGTTTAGTGCATCTATTGCTTGTGTGTCCAAGTCATGGGTTCCCAAGTATCTGCATACTAACCCTTCGGGATCCAAGACTGGGGCACCTTTCTCTTCTCATATGTAGGTTCGGGGACACGGGGCGGAGAACATGAGGTTGATGGGTCTTGATCTTTTGCATTATTGAGATGTTATGGTTCTTCGTACCTTGTTACAAGGCCTCCAAGAGGCTTGTGTGTCTTCATCTATTTTGTGACCTTTCCATACACTCACCCTTTTACCTTCATGTACATTACTTGTGGTGTGAGATGATTGTTCATGTGCTCACTTTCTCATCTTGGTATGTATATCTTGTGTCATGCTTTAGTTCACTCTCTTGTGTCTTGCTAGTTTTTTATTTGCCCTGGCTTTTTGCATTATAGTTTCATGTACTCATGTGGCCCATTCTATATCTTTTCATGCTTTGTAAAATCTGCATTTGGGCTTCTTATGACATCATTGTTGTACCTTCCTTACCTTTTCACGAGTCACAAGTTGCGCTCTTTCTAGCATCTTGTTGCCCTCTTTTCAATTTGATTCTTCATTTGTTTTGTTGAGGGGGAGACTGGCTTGGTTATGGGGGAGTTGCTCTTTGTTGAAGCTTTGAGATTAGTTGCTCTTGTGGTTTGATGATTTGGAGCTTTGTTTGCCATCCCTATGGCATTGTTTGAGGGGGAGTTGCTCTTTGATCTTGGAGTTGGTGTTTTGTAAATATGTATCCTACCTTTTCGCATTGCATCTCATATATAATATATGCAGTGGTAGATAAGCTTTGATTCTTATGCTTTCTTGCATTTCTCATTGCTATGATTGAGATTGAGCTATGTTGTGTGGATGAGATAGTAATATCTCATGCTTAGATTTTCTAGATGGCTTGTTATAGACTCATTTGAGCAACTTGCTAATCTTAAAGGTGAACTTGGCTTTTTGTGAACCTTATGAACTAATCTTGCCAAAACTTGTTCACCATGTGCATAATTGCTTTTATCCCTATCAAGACTTGTGTTCAGGCTAGTCTAGAGGATATCTTAACTTTGGCACCTTGTGTTTGTGAAATGTGGCTTTGCAAATGTTTAGCTCATGATGGAACATTGTGGGAACGTTTGTTCCTTTTGCCACAAAGGCATGCTCATCCTTATGCTTTTAATTTGCAAAATAAGTTGACTGTGCTTCGAAGCCTCGGGGTGTTTGCCGTACCCAGTCGTGCGACCCTCCGCATGGATTAGAAGTAACATAAAAATGCTAAATCCAAACATTGTACTTTGACGTTTCGAGGTGTTTTCCGTACCCAGTCATGCGACCCTCCGCACGGATTAGAAGATACATGAGGATCACATAAGAATAATGCTTTCCTCTTTTCTTATGAGTCTTTGTTGCATATGTGAGCGTTTGTAGAGCATATTTTCTGTGAATGCTTGTTGCCTTGGTTGAGATTGAGACTGGCTAGATTCTTTTGATTCCCTTGATACTTGTTTTGCCTTGGGTGGGAGTACTTACACATGTGGTGGCAGCTTTTCTCATGGTGAGCAAATTTGATTCTATCAAAGCTAGTCAATCTTTTTGCTTGCCTTGTATAGCTCTTGGTGTTTATGCCTTCTAATCTATTTTTGGTCTTTGTATGATGGTGAGCTATTGCCTTTATACTTCATGGCTCTATGTTTTTTATTAGCAAAGTTAAATGCTTGTTTGCATAATTGTTGAAGCTCCTTAGGCTTGCATTTTCATGCATTGCATGTCTGTTCTTTTGCCTCCTTGAGGAGTTCATTGCCAAAGGGGGAGAAATAGTGCCTAAGGGGGAGATATTTTTCGGACATGCACAAAAATTGCTAAGAAACTTAAAATGATCCTTTTTGCATTAAATGAGACCTAGGAGGAGATATTTTTGGGTCATACACAAATAATGCTAAGAAACTTAAAATGGCCCATTTTGCATTACATGAGACCTACCACAAGTTGAGGGGGAGCATACCATGTCCTTGAGCGGTTTTCATGCGCTTTTCACAATCTTTGCGTTCTCGAGTGGCTTTCTTTGTCAACTCTTGGTTTTGTGATCTCTCTTATGCTAGATGGCTTTCTTTTCACCTTTTCTTTGGGTTTCACCATTTGGACGTGCTTATTCGGTTTGGCATTTCAAATTTCTAATCTTGTGCATTTGATGTTGTTAATGTACTCATCAAGGGGGAGATTGAGAAACCATGTTGAGATGTGCCATGGTTTGCAATATATGATGAGTAATTGACTTTGACGGAATTTGTGTTTGAGTTGAAATGTGGGAATCTAGGGATTGCATGAGTTTGTGCATGTCATGGTTTTGACTAGCCGGTGTTTATAAGGAAGTTGGAGAGTTGCAGGAGATGGGAAATGTGATTGTTTGTCTTATGATGTGTAGGTCACTAGAGTCAACCTGGCGGTCAACGGCGAGAGGATCGGGCACAAGTAGGAGATTTGGGGCCAGACAATCAAGAGGTCGGGTGGAGTCAAGGGTGATCCATATCGTACACATGGAGAGGCAAGGAGCACGGATGATTTCGTGGTTGAGCCTCAAAACCATGGGTGATGATCAAGACGGTGGGTTTGACCAAGTCAAAGGTGATCGGGTGTCGGTGCAAGTAGAGACTTCCAATGGACCGGAGGTGAGAGAGAGACTTGCCGAAGAGGAGGATCATGAGACGAGGTGACACGCGTCAAGATCATGAAGTCTTCCTTTGGTGGAAGTGAGCATGAAGTCACGCTTTGAGAAGCGTGCAAGGCGGTTTCCCGGGTTGGGCCTCAAAACCGGTGGCGGTGATTGGTGGTGCACGTGGCACCATCACGGCTCTTGCTTTGAGAGGAAGCAAAGTTGTGAAGGGCCCGAGGGCGTTCGGGTGACGAGGAGAAAGATGGACATGTGTGCCCCTAGTGGTAGGTGGCAGTGTTATATAGGTCAAGGGTAGAGTGGTCATGTGGACAACCCTTAGGTCTATATAACAAGAGGTAGGGCTGGTGGAAGAGGTGGACTTTTGGGTGTCCCTTGTGCCTCTCTTTCCCTTAACCTTGCCTTAGCTCTTCATTCTAAGTGCTAGGAGAGGTCTTTATGTAATAAAGCAGAGGAGTGGGTGTGTGAGAGAGATCTCTTTCTCTTCCAAATAGTGGGAGGAAGAAGGTGGCTTCCTATCCATGTATCCATGTATCTTGACTTGATGAATCAATAATATGAGATTCAAATTCATGCTCAAGTTCTTCCTCTCTCCCTAAATCCTGAATTTCTCTTTTTCTCTATTTTTGGAGCTATTTTCATGGGAATTTTTGATCTCATTTTTAGGTGAGTTTTTGGGTCAGATTTCTTGAGGATCTTGGTGCTATGATGAGCTAGAACAATCCTATATGGGTCCTTGACCGAATGAAGAGCTCTTGCACCTTCGATTTCAAAGTTTTCTCAAGTTTTCCCTTTTTGGTATTCTTGGCATGAGAGCTGAAATTTATGATGATTCCTTGTGCTATTTGAGTGGATATCTTTAGAGTAGAGTCGTAATATCTTATGGATGATCTGGTCTAAATTTCGTGATTTTTGGAGTTCGTTTGATAGGGTTTTGGCAATTTTCTTTCCGAAACGGAGCTGCTGTTCTGTCCAGGATAGAACTTCCGTCACCATGACAGAACTTCCGTCACCATGACGGAACTTCCGTCAAGGACCACGGAACTTTCATGGGTGATAGAACTTCCGTCGTCCGGAACTTCCGTGAGTGTCAGAACCTTTGCCGGGGACTTCGGAACTTCTGTTGGGTACCACAGAACTTCCGTCAAACTCAGTTTTGTGATTTCTCGGATCTTCCTTGTTTCTCGTTTTGTCCCTCTTGATCTACCGCTATGTGTCCTTTTGGTTTGAGTTATTCGTAGGGTTAGCACATCACAAGTTGGTGTGTGTAATCTTGGTGGCTCGGTTAGAGGTTGAGTTGGGTAGTAATTGGGATATAGGCCAAGTTCTTATGAAGAATTTTAATTGGCTCCCATTCAACCCCCCCCCCCTCTCCCCCTCTGGTCGCCTTCTCGGTCCTTCACTATGGGTTAGCCTTTAAGAGTGTTCCACTCATGTGTGATAACTTCAGTGCCATTTGCCTAGCCAAAAACCCAATCCATCATGGTAAGGTCAAACACATAAATGTGAGATTCCACTTCCTGAGAGACAAAGTTGAGAAGGAGATGTTGAGCTCAAATACATTGACACTAAACACCAATTGGCTGATATTCTCACCAAGCCCCTAGATGTGTCGAGATTTGCTTTTCTTTGAGAGGAGCTTGGTGTTTGGCATCATTTGAGGGGGAGTTGCTCTTTTTATATATATGTATCTTACTTTTTCGCATTGCATCTCATATGTAATATATGCATTGATAGATGAGCTTTGATTCTTATGCTTTTTTGCATTTCTCATTGCTTTGATTGAGCTTGAGCTAAGTTGTGTGGATGTGATAGCAATGTCTCATGCTTAGATTGTTTAGATGGCTTGATATAGACTCTTTTGAGCAACTTGCTAATCTTAAAGGTAAACTTGGCTTTCTGTGAACCACATGAACTAATCTTGTCAAAACTTGCTCACCATGTGCATAATTGCTTTTATCCCTGTCAAAACTTGCATTAGGGCTAGTCTAGAGGATGTCTTGGCTATGGCACCTTGTGTTTGCGAAATGTGTCTTTGAAAATGTTTAGCTCATGATGGAACATTGTGGGAACGTTTGTTCCTTTTACCGCAAAGGCATGCTCAAACTTCTGCTTTTTCTTTGCAAGTTAAGTTAATCAAATGAAAAATTGTGCTTCAAAGCCTCAGGGTGTTTGTCGTACCCAGTCGTGCGACCCTCCGCATGGATTAGAAGATACATAAAAATACTAAATCCAAAAATTGTACTTCGAACCCTCGAGGTTTTGCCGTACCCAGTCATGCGGCCCTTCGCACGGATTAGAAGTTACATGAGGATCATAGAAAAATAATGCCTTTCCCCCTTCCTTTCTAAGTCTTTGTTCTATATGTGAGCGTTTGTAGGGCCTATTTTCTATGAATGCTTGTTTCCCTGGTTGAGATTGAGACTAGCTAGTGTCTTTTGATTCACTTGATGCTTATTTTGCCTTCGATGGGAGTACTTATACCTGTGGTGGCAGCTTTTCTCATGATGAGCAAATATGATTCTATCTAAGCTAGTCAATCTTTTTGCTTAGCTTGTATAGCTCTTTGTGTTTATGCCTTGCAATCTATTTTTAATCTCTGTATGATTGTGAGCTATTGCTTTTACACTTCATAGCTCTATATTTATGATTAGCAAGGTTAAATGTTTGTTGGCATATCTGTTGAAGCTCCTTAGGTTTGCATTTTCATACATTGCATGCTTGTTCTTTTGCTTCATTGGTGAGTTCATTGCCAAAGGGGGAGAAAATATTGGGTCATGCACAAATAATGCTAAGAAACTTAAAATGGTCCATTTTGCATTACATGAGACATACCACAAGTTGAGAGGGAGCATATCATGTCCTTGAGCATTTTTCATGCGCTTTTCACAACCTTTGCGTTCTCAAGTGGCTTTCTTTGTCAACTCTTGGTTTTGTGATCCCTCTTATGCTAAATGGCTACTTTTCACCTTTTCTTTAGGGTTTGGCCATTTGGATGTGCTTATTTGGTTTCGCATTTCAAATCTCTAATCTTGTGCATTTGATGTTATCAATGTACTCATCAAGGGGGAGATTGACAAACCATGTGGATATGTGCCATGGTTTGCAATATGTGATGAGTAATTGACTTTGGTTGATTCGGTGTTTGAGTTGAAATACGGGAATTCGGAGATTGCATGAGTGTGTGCATTGTTATGGTTATGACTAACTAGGAGTTGATGAGGATATTGGAGAGTTTGTAGGAGAGGGAAAATGTGTTTGCTTGTCTCATGATGTGTAGGTCACTGGAGTCAACTTGGCGGTCCACGACGAGAGGATCAGGAACAAGCTGGGGACATGGGTCTGGACGATCAGGAGGCCGGGTGAAGTCAAGGGTGATCCACACCGTACACATGGAGAGGCAAGAAGCACGGACGGTTTTGCGGTTGAGCCTCAAAACCGTGGAGGTGATGAAGACGGCATGTTGACCAAGTCAAGGCGAACGGGATGCCAGTGCAAGTGACAAGGGGGCCCAATGGAGCGAGACCGGGAGAGACTTGCCGACGACGAGGATCACAGGACAAGGTGACTGCAAGGCGGTTTCCCAGTTTACGCCTCAAAACCGGTGGCAGCGATTGAAGGTGCACGTGGCACCGTCGCGGAGCTTGCATCGAGGCGAAGCAAAATCATGAAGGGCTCGATGGCGTTCGGGCGACGAGGAAAAGGTGGATAGTTGTGCCCCTGGTGGTAGGTGGCAGTGTATTGTAGGTGAGGGATAGGATGATCTTTAGGACAACCCCTAGGCCTATATAAGGAGAGGTAGGGCTGGTGGAAGAGGTGCCTCTCTTTCCCTTAGCCTTGCCTTAGGTCTTAATTTCAAAGTGCTAGGAGAGGTCTTCATGTAATAGAGGAGAGGAGAGGGTGTGTGTGAGACATATCTTTCTATTCTAAATAGTGGGAGGAAGAGGGTGGCTTCCTAGCCATGTATCCATGAATCTTGTATGCAAGGATCAATGATATGAGATTCAAATTTGTGCTCAAGATCTTCTCTTCTCCCTAAATCCCGAATTTCTCTTTTCTCTATTTTTGGAGCTATTTTTGTGGGAATTTTTTATCTCATTTTTGAGTCTGTTTTTTGGGTGGATTTCTTGGGGATGGTAGTGCTATGATGAGCTAGAACAATCCTATATGGGTCCTTTACCGAATCAAGAGCTCTAGCACCTTCGATTTGAAGGATTTCTCAAGTTTCCCCTTTTTGGTGTTCTTGGCTTAAGATCTGAAATTCATGATGATTCCTTGAGCCAATTGAGTGGATCTTCTTGGATTAGGGTTGTGATGTGTTGAGGATTACCTGGTCCAAAAATCGCATGATTTGGAGTTCGTTTGATTAGGTTTTGGTCAAGTTCTTGCCTAATTTCGAACTAACTTCTTTTTTGTGAGGCTCGATCGACACTGCCGATCTTTCCATCGGCACTACCGGTGCGGAAAGAAAAATCTAGATCGACACTGCCGATGCTCTGATCGAGAATTTTGTCTTCTTTCTGTTGTCAATCCGTACTACGGACGATTCGATCGGCACTTCCGATGCTCTGTCAATTTTCAATCAGCACTGCTAATACCCTGATCGCCACTGCCTATCTTTGTCTCGGCACTGTCGTGTGTGAGTGAAAATCCTGATCGGCACTTCCGATGTCCTGACTAGGAATTTTGTTTTGTTTCTGATGTCAATCGGCACTACTGACGATATGACCGGCACTGCTGATGTTAGTTCAGTGAGTTTGTTTTGAGTACTGTTCTTTGGTAGTCTTTGGTCCTAGCTGTTTTTGTGTGCTTCTTCTATTCTCTTCCGCTGTACTAGTCATTCCTAGGGTTAGCACATCACAAGTTGGTGTGTGTAACCTTGGTGACTTGCTTTAGGGTTGGGTTCGGATGATTTTAGAACATAGGCCAAGTTCTTGTGAAGAATTTTAATTGGCTCCCATTCAACCCCCCCCCCCCCCTCTGGTCGCTTTCTCGTTCCTTCACATATGGCACCCTTGCTGATGCTCTTGATGAGTACCTAAAGATTGGGAAGTGCACTGCATTAGAATGCTTAGACAAGTTTGCACGGGGGTGAGTGAGCTATTCGGTCCAGAGTATTCGAGGCGCCCTACACATGAGGATCTTGAGTGCTTACTGTAGGAAAATGAGGCTCGTGGTTTCCCTGGAATGCTAGGAAGCATAGATTGAATGCATTGGCGCTGGGAGAATTGTCCTTTGGCAATGAGGGGACAATTCACTTGTGGTGACTATGGAGTACCAACCATAGTTTTAGAAGTTGCTGCCTCCCAAGACCTGCATGCTTTCTTTGGCATAGCTGGTTCAAACAATGATCTTAATGTGTTGAACCAGTCCCCACTATTTTTTGATGCACTAAAAGGAGAAGCCCCTCAAGTTCATTTTTTAGTCAATTGAAATGAGTACAGCATAGGTTACTATCTTGCTGATGGTATATATCCAGAGTAGGCTGCCTTTATGAAGACCATACCAGTTCCACAATCTGAGAAGCATAAGGTTTTTGCCAAGCAACAGGAAGGTGTAAGGAAAGATGTGGAGCGTGCTTTTTGAGTATTGCAGTCCCGTTTTTCCATTGTTCGTCGTCCTGCACGGTTGTGGAAGCGCAAGATTGTTGGGAGAATCATGTTGGCATGTGTGATCCTCCACAATGTGAAGGTTGAGGATGAGAAAAAGAGGAGGCGCCCATCCACATTGACTTGAATGAGAGTCCAGGGGCATCATTTGCTCTGCCTCCTGAAGTCAATGTCGGTGGCAATTTGGCCTTTGCTAATGTGTTGCGTAGAAAAGCTACCATCCGTTCTCGTCCACAGCATACCCAACTGAAAAATGACCTTATTGAGCATATATGGCACAGATTTCGAACTACCCATCATAATTAATCATGGTAGAATACTGCTGCATATTTCTAGTTTTTTCATATTAACAGAGCAACACCTTGATATATTACAAACATCTCTTATTTTAGGACCTTATCATTATGTGGTCATAGCAAGTGGTGCTACTGATGTTCCTTACAGGTATGTTCTCTAATAGAGTCTGTTTTGTTCATTAAGTGAAGATCTTTGTTGTCAGATTTATTCATTTTTCCACTTTTCAACTTGCAGTGTTGCAACTGAACTGCTGATACTTAGCTGCACCATTCTACCGAAGATCCAAGCATGGTTGTGTCTTTAGATCAGTAACTATTATCTTTTGTCGTCTAAGAACTTATTTGTTTTCGTCATTGCTTAATTTTATTTCTTAAGACTTATGTAATTCTTATTGTTGCTGGCATGGTTATATCTGCCATCACATTGACTATGAACTAAGTTCTCTAAGTTCCTGAATTAGAATGTGGAACTTTTGTATTTTGTTGTTTCATGTATGGCCACTAAGATCTTCATCACATCATATTGTATTTAGATACTTGCTCTTAAATACATGTTCTTTAATGCACTCATTCTCTTCGGAAGCCAAATAGCTAGCTCTATTATGCACTGGCTGTTATGAAGGCTAAACATGACATGGCAATAGCATTTCGCCAGCAGCTGGTGAAACCACTAGCCTTGCTCTAACACCATTGTTAGGCTCATATATTGGACTTTGGGAAAAAAAAAAGATAACCGATTCAGTTCAATGTGGCAAAGGTTTTAAATATGGAGAGTCAAGATTTAGAGAGTTTGTTGGTTTACCCCATAGTTTTTTAGGGTTTCCATTTTTACAGACTAGATAAAAACTCTATAGTTAGGTACTATTATACCTAGTTTCTTAGAGATGCTCTAAAGCTTGGGTATTCCCAAGCCAATCGGTATCTCAATGGTTAACTAAACATTTTATCACAAAATCACCAGACCCAAAATTACCATTGGAAATGTGAACAACCAAAAGAAGTCTCAAAGTTTCCCTCATTACAACACTGAATGTGTCGAACTGTCGATCGAACATTCGAACACCACATCCATACTACTATGTACGTCTGACATGTTTTTGAGTTTTTTATTTTATATTTGGCTAAATTCAAAATGAAAGGACGATTCTGCCCCTTGTTTCATTTTTCTTGCTCCAACGACAACAAATCTAAGGAACACAACTTAGGAAATATCTGTGATTTTGGCAAAAAAATAAATAAATAAATTATTTTTCAATTTTTTTGCAGGATTGAGAAGAAATGTCCTTAAATCTATAAACTATCATATTTACATATATAAGAAATAAAAATATTTTTTATTAAATAAACATAGTTAATATAAAATTTTGGCGATAAGAATTATGTTGAAGAATGAAAAACTAGATAAAAAAACATACAAGCCAATTATGAGACGTGATGATTTGTTTCTCGAAGTTTGGATTTCTTCAAGAATCCTACGTCTCCGTTGAGGACCTCCAAAGAGTCAGGTCTCTTTCAACCCAAATCCTCACCGAGCAATCACAAAGTTTGAGCTCGGGTTTTCTTGCTTCTTTTGATTCCTTCTCTTGCGGAGGTGAATCAAAACCTTCATGAACTTCTCGAGGCTCACCACAAAGATTAGGAGCTCTTCGAGTGACGTCTTGCCGTCTAGGGGATGAATTCTCAAGAGTAACAAATTCCACAAAGATCCTTTGCTATGAACTCAAGTGCTCAACAATGGAATCAGCTCTTTTATACTCAATCTCTCACCCAATCTCACCCACAAGGTCAAGCACTAAGCAATGGGGAGTGGAGAGGTTGTTTCTTGGCTCAGAAGAGTGTTTCTTCATTATAGAACCGGCAGCCAACTGTTGGGGATGAGCGGGGGGGGGGGGTATAAATAGGAGGCTTCCAAAACTAGTCGTTATGTTCTATCAGTTTCCGGACTCGTCCGGTGCATACCAGGACTTGTCCGGCTATCAGGTTCACTCCCCCGTGACCCCAGAAAAGTTCTAAGTCATCAGTGAGCCTGACAAGTCTACGAAAGCCCAGACTAATCTAGACCTAACCATTCTCGAGCTACAGACTTTTGTTTCCCTAAAACCTGGACAAGTTCATAGGTCAGCACACAACTTGAAACACTTATGTAAAAAGGGCATAACTTTTACTCTGGAAGTCTGATTTAGGTGATCTTGGGTTGTATGGTAAGATAATTCAAAGGGTTATCCATCTCCACTAAGAGAAAACCCTAAATGCACCCAAAATAATGTTAAACTCTCGCATAAGTTTGTTAGATCATTTTGAGCATCGAGACATAAGCAAAGCTATCAACGTTGCATCCCTCTTGATAGTACGATATTCGTATACTCAAAAGTAAATAGAAAATTATGCCAATAGTAACTCCTTCATGTCATAGCATTTCCTTTTATTGAGGATTGCCAATGCATGAGCATTTCACTATTTGGACATTTAGTTGTTGATCAACTATCGATAAGGATATATGCCCATCATTATACCTTAGCCTCTTGATATTTTAGATTTGATGTTCATCAACTCATAAAGTGTGACCGTAATCTTTCCTTTTTCTTGAGCACGTCCACATGATATTTTTGGGATTGATGTTCATCAACTCATGAAATGTATGTGACCACTTCCATATGTTCAACCTAGTTGAAGTTCTTCAACATGTGAAATCCAACCATTGCTCTTTCTTTCACTTGATGTGAGTAATCCCATGAATACCATCTTATTTTATTTCACATTTCAAGCATTCTTCAAATCACTAATGTGGGTAATTTATAGTTTCACATGTTCTTGCATGGTTCATCGTGCTAAGCCTTCACTTGCTCTTCACCATTGCCTTTGGTCCTTCGGCGTCAAACTTCTTGCTTGCCCTTCACCCTTGCATGGTCTGTCGCCATCAAGTCTTGCTCAACCTTCCCCGCCTCTCCATGTAATGTTATTTTATATCCAACATCATCAATATCCTCACTTTGTCAATTTGATCACTAAGTTGATATTTCCATTTCATTTCAAGTCTTAATTCTTATCTTCTAGCAATAATCACTTGGAATCCATCATTCAATAAATTTTATTTCAATTCTTCACACATCATCATGTTGATATCATGAACCAATTTATTTCCAATTATCTTCTATGTTGTCACTTGATCTCAAACATATGATGTGTCTTTGTATTTATTCATAAGTGTTGATTATGTCTTTCATCAACACGTTGGACACTACTATCCTTGGTCAAGCATCTTTGTTAAATAACTTATAGGGGCAACCATATTGTCATCAATCCACAAGTTGTTTCATGTTGATTCTGAACATCAACTTTATCAAGCATTTTCATCAAATAATTATTAAGTCAACCATATTGTCATCAATCCACAAGTTTGTCCATATTTATCGTTAACTATCAACTTTCTTGTTCGATGTTATAGCTTGACCTTTTGCTTAATGTCGGAACACAACCTATCATGCAAACTCACAAACTCATATAAAAGGTTAGTTTTAACAACCATTATCATCTATCACCAAAACTCATCATTAATCCAAAGCTAGAGACCTATATCTTTTAAAATGAAAAAAAAAAGACAGATTTCAACCCATTAGGGAATGGCTAGGTATGAGGATGATGATCTGGTCAGAAAGGGATCCAGAGTGCAAGACGTCTTTATCAAGACAATAGCTCGGGCAATACCTACATACATCAAGAGTGTGTTTCAACTGCATGATGGAAGCATCCATGAAATGGAGAAAATGATAGGTAGTACTGGTAGGGAGCAAATAGAGGAAGAGGAAGACACACTGTTTGGCATGGGAGGAATTGTCGTGGGCTACAGATAGATGGGGGAATGGGGTTCCGAGACTTGAATCTGTTCAACAAATAAGTCCTACTTGCCAGTCAAGTGTGGTGGCTAGTTGAGTTTCCTGACCGCCTATGTTCAAGGGTGTTGAAAGCAAAATATCACCCGAATGGTAACTTTTTCGATACTGCATTTCCATGGTGCATCTCTCCAACTTGGTGAGCTGTGCCATTTTGGGCTGGCACTGTTGAAAGCCGAGGTCATATGGCGTGTGCTTAATTGAAGGAGCATGGACATCAGGAGAGACAACTAGTTACATACCATGAAGCACATGATGATCGTCATATGTGTTGTCTAAAGAAAGTGTCACAACTAATGTTTGAGGGGACAACTTCTTGGTACATAGATCCTTCTAGGACCGTGATGGGGAAAAATCATGAAGGTTGACCATTCAATGAACTGCTCTCCCAAAGATTTTAACTAGGCGCCTATGATAGATCAATGACCTGTGACTTCCCGCCTTTTGCTTGAAAGTATAAAAAAATAACCACACCCGAGGAACATGGTTGCTTATAGTCAGATGCGGGTGCAATATTTTGGCACCTCGTATTTTTCTCCGAGTCAAATGTGCAAGTTCTTCCGGTACCCTAAAATTCGTAGTAGTATAATTTTTACGCAGGTAAAAAAATGCATGACCCTACGCATATATTGAAAGCCGAGGTCATATGGCGTGTGCTTAATTGAAGGGGCATGGACATAAGGAGAGACAACTAGTTACGTACCGTGAAGCACACGATGATCGTCATATGTGTTGTCTAAAGAAAGTGTCACAACTAATGTTTGAGGGGAGAACTTCTTGGTACATAGATCCTTCTAGGACCGTGAGGGGGAAAAATCATGAAGGTTGACCATTCAATGAACTGCTCTCTCAAAGATTTTAACTAGGCACTTACCATAGATCAATGAACTGCGACTTCCCGCCTTTTGCTTGAAAGTATAAAAAAAATAACCACATCCGAGGAACATGGTTGCTTATAGTCAGATGCGGGTGCAATATTTTGACACCTCGCATTTTTCTCCGAGTCAAATGTGCAAGTTCTTCCGGTACCCTAAAATTCGTAGTAGTATAATTTTTACGCAGGTAAAAAAATGCATGACCCCACGCATCCACCCTTAAAAGAATGCATGCTCCACAGCTTTCCTTTTGGTGTCTAAATCAAACAATATACAGATTTTCATCTGCAGTTGTGTCAGCGTAACAAAATTTCAATCCTGTCTGATGTTTTAAGTGCACTAAATGGTTTGCAAAAGTAATTTCATATAATTCGGACGGTCATGGACCTTATGGCCCATGAGTTGTCAAAGTCGGGAGGCCATGGGCCATTTACGTGCTCAGTTTATGGAATTCCGGTTTATGTGAAAGTTGTAGGCCACCTATTGATGACCCATTTAATAGCGAGCGAACTGGCCTAAGAGCAATTCTAGCAGGTCATGAAAATTTGAGCCTCTAAATCAAATTTTACAGGCCCAGCCTGTAAAATTTAGAGGCCCAAAACAACATTGAACTTTAGTGGTAGCATGTATCTCAGGCAAGGTTAACATAACCGAACCGATCGGTGTAACTGGTCGAGACCGGTTCACGGTAACCGGAAAATCGGTAAAACTGGATGGTTAACCAGATAAAATTTGATTCAGAAGATTAAACAATAAAGGACCGGTTAACCGGCTGGTTTTACCGGTTAACCGACCGGTTAGACTGGTTAACCGGTGGTTTCATCGATTATTTAATTTATTTTTGAATACATATTTTTAAATTCGAATGTAGCGGTTTTGATGCGGTCATACCGGTTAACCGGCCAGTTTTATTGGTTAACCGGCCGATTTCATCGGTTACACCGAATATAATTTTAAAAAAATTTAAATCAAAACCGGAGGTTAACCGACCGATCGGTGTAACCGGACCGGACCGGTTTGCTGGTTAACCGGGTTAACCTGCCGTTAACCCTGATCTCAGGCCCCTACTCAACGTGGGACCCAGCTAATAGAAAAAAAAAAAAGAACAATTCCCAATCTCTTTCTTCCTGGTGTGCTCTTCCTGCCCCCGGTCATAACAATCGGCGAGGTGGCCATTCACCGCCGTCGCCAAGCCCCCATGGCCCCGGCCCGTCGCCGCCGCCTGCGCTCACGCTCGCTTGGCCACCGAGGTCCTCGACGTCGTGCTCAGAGAGGGAAGAAGGGGCGGGCATGCTGGCCGGCGTTGAAGGCGAGCGGCGGCATCGGATCGAGTGGATCTTGCTTCCTCACCGCGTTTGCGCCCCGGCCACAATGCATCGCCACTACTGTGCCCGCCCGAGCTCGCCCCGGCCGTCGTTGTTGGGCCCACCCGAGCTCGCCCTCGCTGTCGGTGCTGGGGCCACCCGCGTCCTGCCTGACCGTCTGCACGTGCTGGATTGACTCGGGAGAGGAGAGCAGTGGAGAGGGGGAGGCCGAGCGCCGCCCGTGCCCGAGTCCCTGGCGGCGTCGACCAACGCTGGGCCACCGACGCTCGTGCTCCGCTTGCGGCTCCCAAGTTGCGCCCCCGGTGGCCACCGACGCGCCCGAGCCCACCTTACCGCTGATGCGCTCGAGCCTGGCCGCCGACGCGCCCGACCTGAGGATGCATCCACGGGCGAAGGGTTGGACGACCGAGGACAGCAACGTCAGGCGAGCAGAGCTTGAGGAGGAAGAAGCTCAGGCGCCAGGTCGGCGAGCTTGCCGCTCCCTCGTATGGTGCCAAAATGGGCCGATGGACCCTGACGGGTGCAGATCTGGAGGTGGTGGACCTCCTGCCGGCAGTGGATGGAGATGGCAGAGCGTCAACGACCCAGCCCGCGGCGGCGCTACCGCCCCGCCCGCCTCGACGGCGCCGCTGTCTTCGCTCGGCGGGCGCAGATGCGAAGAGAAGGGAGAAAGAAAGGGGAACAAAGAGAAGAGAAAGAAAGAAAAAGAAATTAAAAAATCAGTGAGATCATAGTTGAAAAGGGGAATATGAGCCTCTAAAACTTGAAGCTAGAAGGAGGAAATTTGAGAATTCATAAAAAATATATGCTCAAATGGAGGTCCTATAAAAAAGGTTTTTTTTTACTACATGTAAAATTTATGAGAGAGATCTGAATATAGGCTTCCACTAGAGACGCTTTAACCCAGCAGCATTCCCGAAAAAAAATAAACAGCCAGCAACCGCTCCGCACCGCCCTTGCACCTGCTTGTCTTCCTTGTGCGTGCATGCATTGTCCAGATGCATCATGACGGGTGACGTACGTGTCAACATGCTCCAACGCATGGTTCTTATCTTATCCAGTTAGAACAAAGGGCAACTGGTGGGCTTGCTGGCCTTAATGGTATGATACTATGATCGATGGATGCCACGAACGGATTATTAGCTAAAATGAGGATAAGAAAGCAGTAGCAGGTCCACGTGCATATTGACAATGCAAGCAACGGCTTGAGGGTTTACTTTATTTGAAAAAGGAGGACGGTTGAGTAACATGGACACATGGTGTGTGAGTCTATGCTCTGGTCTACTGCATTGAGCCCCAAACCGTGATTCCCGACGTCAAATTAGTGTTGAACCGAATGTCATCAAAGAAATCGCTATCGCATGGGCTGCAGCCTGTTCGGTTTGCTGGATGTGACCATGCATACAACTGGACGAGGAGTCAAGACGAAGTTATCCGATGCTTTTCTGATGGACGACTGGATCAGGCAAAAGGCCTTGTTACGTTGCGTTCGCATATCTTGCTACACACGTTCGATCTTGTTTTCCATCAACTATTTACGTCTGTCATGCACATCTTGCCATCGGAGGTGTAATTATTGCCTCTTCCGTGCTGACTGTCACGGGCTTCCTCCTCACGCTGTCACAAGTGCACAGTAAAAAAACTTGCACTATGTATTTATAGTAAAAAGGATCTGTAACAGGATCCTGAATGACTCATGTAAAGGAGCGGACCGAGAAACGGTCCTCCAAATCCAGCGTCTATCAGAAAACGTTATCTGTCCCGCACCCGCCAGCCCCAACCAACGCACTCGTCGGTGGCTCCGCGGCAGCAGTGGCCGAAGCTCCCGTGAGTCGAGCTCCATGCTACCCCGGTCGGGCTGCGGCTTCGAGTAGCCAAGAAGAGGCTCCGAATCCCGAGCTCCTCAATGGTGTAGCCCATCGCGACGACGAGATCTGAGAGAGATTAGGAAGGGAGGTAGGTGAGCCATGGTGCGGTAAGCCTCGGCGGCAAGATGGGAGGGGGGCGGATTGCTCGATTCGAGAGGACGTGGGTGACCTGCATCGCAGAGATCCTGGTGGCGCGGGCGGGGAGGCAGACAGAGGATGCGATGGCGGCGGCGGCCCTCGGCGCGGCGGGGCGCTGGATGAGGAGGGAGTACGGCATGGTGACAGCGGACTCGCGCGAGGCGTCGCTGTCGCTTGGAGGGTGGGCAGAGCTCGGCGCGGGCGCGGAGGGGGACGGAGCTCGGTGCGGATCCGGCGGCGTGGAGCTCGACATGGTTGGCCTCGTGTTGTGGCAGAGGAAGAAGCGAAGAGAGAGAGAGATTGGGGAGAGAGGAAAGAGAGAGGAGAGAAAAAAAAAGAAGGAAGAGACTGACATGTGGATCTCATATAGAGGTAGTTGTGATAGAGAATGAAATATAGAGTATGACGGGTGCAGAGAAAATTAGTATAGAGAAAAAAATATTATTATACAGGATTAAAGATTTCTTTTAGATGATGCACGACGAGTCTCACCCTCTGCCATAGTACCATGAGCATCATCATGCTGCACTCCAATCCTCACTCATCAATTAATGTTCCCAACAACATTTGTTGGGCTCTTTCTAAAAGAGATGACGTGTTAGAACAGCTTTGAATCGAGAAATTTTGGATACCGATATTCGTTTTTACTAACGTGACGATAGCTGGTGGCATGACGACCAAACCAATGTGTGGAGACTAGCGATGAGTGTGAAAAGAAAATGATGGAAGACGCGAGGACACGCGAACGTGCAGACCGATGACGCAAGACGGCAAGAGGCTGAACTTTAAGTCGGCCCGTCTGTCCGTAACTCAACTCAATCCAAAACGCATTTCCTACTCACGAAAACGTGCGAGATCAAGCGAGCTGCACATGGAACGTGCACCGTCTCCACGGGCCGCGTGGTGCTGAGGGGAGCGGAGGCTGAACGATAACCCCACTGACCATGTGATCCAAGGCACCACCAGCGACGAACCCGGTCCACGAAGGTCTCGTGACGTCACGTGTTCCGGACCCACATGCCCCTCGCCCGCCCGCCTCCTTATTTAGACGACGCCCCCAACCGAGCGGCGAGCAACCACGAGACGCCATCGATAAGACAGGTCGACAAGGAGGGAATCTTCTTCGCGTCACGGTTCATCCCTCTCGCTCAAAAGATGCCGGAGTCTGTCCCTCCCTCTCCCAACGCCATGGAGGAGGCGCAGGGTCCGTTTCCCTTTCCATCGTCTCAATTATTAATATCGTTTCTGGATGTGATTTTGATTCTGTGACCCTGCTCTTGGTTCTTGTTCCTGCTTTGGCGGACGGGATTGGTAGATTATAGAGCAAATTCTTGTTGTAGCGGCGAGGGCATGCGTGGCATTTGATGTTTCTCGAGTAGGCACGGTTTCTTGATCCTGTTCGTTAATACGAACCGCCGCCAGCTGATAGTTTAATGCCGGTGAAGTATAATTTCAGAAACGTAGTAGTATTCAGTGTTGCCCACCGATGTTTCATGGCATTGGGTAATTATTGCAACATTTGATTGATCCATGGGAAACGACTGGGCACAGTTGAGTACTGGGTTTGAATTGTTCGTTCCGTCTCTGTTCATCCGGGCCCTTTAGCACATAATTCCAAATTTTATTGTTACATGGTTGGTGGTCCTTTAGCACATGTATGTGTCTACTAGTAATGTTATACTGTACTAGCAATCTTATATCATTGGACCTTTTTGTTGGGTTGCTTCCTTAATCATCGTTTCTTTGGTACATCCATCTTCTCTGTTGTTCTATTGGAAATCATAGCAAGGGAAAATGCAAGGAAATGAGGCACGGAATCTTGGGATACCGGTTCTATAATTGAACTAAATCAAGTACGCAATCTTTGGTAGGTGGCACCGTGCTGTCACTCTTGCCTGCCATGCTCACTAGTCAGTCCTTCCAAACATGCCCTGCCACTAAAGAAAGTGCCAGATGTGTGACCCCTTTGTTCTTTCCTTACATAGGCTTGAAATCATAGCAAGGGAAAATGCCTCAGGTTGGTTCTATTCATTCATTGAAAGCATTCCAGAGTCTGAACAGGAAGGTTGTTGGGTATGTTTATGTTGGAAACTGATGGAATGTTCTCAAAGTTGATATGCTATGTAACTCATGTGTCACAGTTCTAACCCCCCCCCCCCTCCTCCTCTAAATGTATATTTCACAACTCAAGTGACAAAAATCTAGTTCATGACTTAGGTAGAGACATTTAAAAAAATGACTTAGCTACAGAAAACGACCTACAGTTATCTGCTTTATGTTTCTAGGCATGGTTCTTCAACTTCTTCAAAATTGGCATGCATTTTCGTGCTTGTATACATGATCTCTTAGTGGTAGAACTTAAAATCTTCAGGACAAGTATACTGGCATTGTCACTCGAACCATTTCTTCTATAATTCACCAGTATAGCTGTTCTGTTATGAATGTTAGTTCACGGGCTCATTCTGCCATGTACTTTACCTTTATTAATCATGTTGTGTATCATTCTTTTTTGTGTAGTTGTGGAGTCGAAGGATGGAACCATCTCAGTTGCATCTGCATTTGCCGGTCACCAGGAAGGTAAGAACACTGCTGTAGTAGTGGTTTTTTACTTTTAGTTTCCTTTTCCTGGGCTCTTTTAGTGGCACTGGCACAACCAAACTTGTTGATACAAGCTATAATTTGGTTTTTTAAAGGAACGTAATGACAGTACAAACTTTTGTTTGGAAAATCTTGTAGCTGTTCAAGACAGGGACCACAAATTCCTGACAAAAGCGGTTGAAGAAGCATATCGAGGAGTTGAGTGTGGTGATGGAGGTCCGTTTGGTGCAGTAGTAGTCTGCAATGATGAAGTAGTAGTTAGCTGCCACAACATGGTTCTGAAACACACTGATCCAACTGCACATGCTGAAGTAACTGCAATAAGAGAGGTAAAATGCTCTAAGGCTACAGCCACAAGTTACTCTTTGTTAATCCATTCAATTCCTATCATATTGGTAGTTCATTCATTTCATAGTCATTGTACGGTCCTATTCCAGGCTTGCAAAAAGCTGGGGAAAATTGAGCTCTCAGATTGTGAAATTTACGCATCCTGCGAGCCATGCCCAATGTGCTTCGGTGCAGTGCATCTCTCCCGAATCAAGGTTCAGTCTTTGCTGCTCTGTTGCTAACCTGATTAAAATAGCTGGTGTTTATGTTTGATTCTCTTGTGGCCCGCTGATTGTGCAATGCAGAGGCTGGTGTATGGAGCCAAGGCTGAAGCTGCTATTGCCATTGGATTTGATGACTTCATTGCAGATGCTTTGAGGGGCACTGGGTACTATCAGAAGGCTAGCATGGAGATCAAGAAGGCCGATGGTAATGGAGCCCTTATCGCTGAGCAAGTCTTTGAAAAGACTAAGGAGAAGTTTCAGATGTACTGATGTGGAGAAAGAAATGTTTCATCAGAATTGTACAATGCAATCAGAAGAAATAATACAGCGTTCAAATTTCATTTATTTTTAGAACGATCAGTTCAAACGTTTTACACACATGAATTTCTTGTAAAGTGACAGAAGACAATCCGCCTCTATTTCTTGATGTGGAGTTGATGACATCTACTTTCTATGACAATGATGCTTTAGAACATTCAGTTCTTGAAGTCGGTAGTAGTGAATTTTAAATGTTTCACGGTACCACCGCGAGCAGATAATGAATGAGGTCACAACTTAGGGCATCCACAATGCTATAGACAGTTATCACAAACAAATAATAAAATAGACAACTCATTGCAATGCACTGTCTATTAGTATGTCTATATACTATTTAATTCATGTATGAGATCATAAATCAAGATATAATCAATTATATATTTGATTTGCAGATTATTTTGTTGTTTGAATGAAAACACAACAAAATACATGATATATGATGTTTGTAACGAAAAATATATATTAAAACTGAGATGTAATTTTTCTATTATCTTTTTGTGCTTGGTTAAAAATTATTATTCAAAAAATAATTTTTGAAAAGGTCTTTTTAACAAATGGCGAGGGACTAAATCAGAAAAGCACCAATCCTTTTGGTCTCTGAAGCTCGGCCTCGGCTACACCTCACGGATGGCCATGGCCCTGCCAAATCATTCTCCAATGACGCAGCAAGACGAGTCAAGGAGCATGGTGCTGCTGCTAGCGGGAGGAACCGATCTGGGCCCGATGGGCGGCTTGGCCTCGCGGACTGCGCGTGCAGCTCGGCAATCAGCGTCCGGACGCGACGACGCAGCCGGAGCCAAGGCATAGCAAACATGGCCGACGGGAGGTGCGGTGCGATTAGAAATCAATTTGCAAGTTTCTTTGATCCGGAGGAGACAACGTGACTCATACAACCCGTCGTCGACTCAGTTGTTCGGCCTGGGAGCACGAGCCCGAGTCGTCCCTTCGTGAAGTGACGATCATATTCTCTTTCTTCATTTATTCTGTTACGCGTAGGATAATTTTGCTAAGATGACACTATATAGAGGGCTCATTAAATAGCATTGTAACTTTGCTAAGATAACACTATATAGAGGGCTCATTAAATGGCATTGTAGATGCCCTTAACTGGTTCACTTTGTTCAACAAGACCCGCCTTCTGATTTGCACTCTCTGCACTTCAGAAACCTTCTGATAAAAGAAATTACACACAAGCAGAGCATATTAGAATATAAACCAGAAACAAGTATGTGGAAGTGTGGTCATTGTGTAGCACAAAAGATCATGTTTTCTACATAAACGTGTAAGAAATTTCGATGGTACTAACAGTCAAATTCGAAAAAGTTTGACCATTAAAACGCCCTAAAAGAAAGCAGAAAGGAAACTGATCCAAGGAAACACGTTTCTTCCCAATTTGTGATGTCCAACCCACCTACATTCAACCATATGAACACCTGTTTGACACGAAAGCACGAGACAGCGACCCCTGCCCCACGTGTGCGTCTTGACACTTCTAATTGATCGCGTGGCCACCCCCGTGTCTCTCCCCCGCAGGCGTGTGGCTGGGAACAGCAACTCCTCTCTGTCTCTGCTCCTGACAGCGGCATCCATGGAGATGATAGCGCCCCAGGGTACGTGCTTTTCAGCCTCTTCCACACGTAGTGTTTTCAAGATTTATATTCAACTGAACTGAGTTTAGCAGTATTAGCTTTCCAATTCGTCGGTTACTTAACTCTTATCTTTGTGTTCTAATGATCGCACGAGGAAAGTTTTTGATTGAGATTTGCTGATCAACACAGATGGTCAAGACAGGGACTACAGATACATGGAGAAGGCGGTCGAGGAAGCTTACCGGGCAACCGAGGGCGGCGACGGGGGCCCGTTCGGAGCAGTCATCGTCCGTGACGGCGAAGTGGTAATCAGTTGCCACAACATGGTTCGGAGGAACACGGATCCATCTGCACATGCTGAAGTAACTGCAATAAGAGAGGTAAATAAAGCTACTCCGTACTCTGGTCTGTGTCATCACATACTCCTGGTGTTATTGTTATGCCAGTAGTAATAAAGTGCTTGGTATGCTATTGCTACGCTTGCTCAAGTAAACTGTCACATGATGATACACTGTTTAAGTTTATTTCAGGCTTGCAAAAGGCTCGGAAAAATCGACCTCTCAGACTGTGAGATATACGCATCCTGTGAGCCCTGCCTGATGTGCTTGGGCACAATTCATTATTCCTGCATCAAGGTTCATACGCCTATGTCCTCACGTACTCCCTCAGTTTTAAAATTATTGTTGTTATTAATTTTTTTTATCTTTACCATTTGTCTTATTTAAAATTTTTAAAAAATATCATATATTTCTTTATGATTTGTTTTTTATATTTAAACAAATATTTTAAATAAGTGGTCAAAGATAATAGAAAATAAAGTCAATAACGACGATAATTTTAAAACGGAGGGAATATATGTTTTTGTTAGAACTGAAAGAAGAGCATTTTATATCAAAATAAATAAGATGAAAAAAGTAATAATAAATGATTGCTGGTTCTACGATGCAGAATGTGGTGTTTGGGGCTAAGGCTGAGGTCGCCGTTGCTGCTGGGTATATTGCCTCCGTCCCTGACGCCTTCGTAGATTACTATCGGAAATCCGGCATTAAGATCAGGCAGGCCGAGGGTGATGCAGCACGGATCGCCGAGCAGGTTTTTAAGGAGAACAAGAAGAGTTCCGGATGAACTGATATTTTGGAGAGGCAGAGGAGGGTGCCAGATTTCAGATTTCTGAATGGTCCCGGTCTCACGTATGCTCAAGCATGCAGTACGAGTTATCCAGTTTTGAAAGTTCATGAAACACTCGTTTTGTGCCACCTCTGCGGGTGGCATTCGCAGAGTTGGCGACATGATAATGTGAATTTCACCGTAAAAATAATGTCACTTATTATTGGTGTTACTTTGTCATTTCAAAGTTGAGTTTATTTGAAGAAAATTACTAGCATTTGAATTTTTTTTAAAATATGTCTACCCCAACACCTTGACTAGGTCTGAGCATAAAAACCACGATTTAAACACCGAAACCGGAACCGAGACAAAAAGCCAAAATTCCGGATACCGAGTAGTGAATAGTAAATCAGGTAGGACATCCAAATATCTAAAGTATTTCAGTTGACTTCAGTTCTAATAGGTGAGTACCAAAACTAACTAAAGAATCAAAATCCGTGTGCATGTGTAGTCAACTACATACACATCCTTTTGCTTTATAATTTCTCGATTTATATCATCCTCCTTAATAGCACGTACCTTGAAATTAGTGGGCTAATCACATATAAACATCGGTCATTAGTGTGTAGTGTCTTAGTGGGTTAGTAGTAGTGCTAAATTTTCACAACCTGCAAAACGAAGAGTTGTGTACACGCGTGTCGTTGACCGTCATAGAGTAGTTTACAAATTTCTCTCTTATATTCGACCTAATTGATGAGAATATTTGTATATTGTTTAGGTATATTATTATTTTTAGTCTACTAGTCATCGTAAATGGTGGTTTGTTAATTTTGTGAGTTATATTGTGTGTTGATGAAAGTCTAGGTAGTTTGATCATAACCGAGAATCAAACTGAAATTTAGATACTCAAACTTTTTGAATACGTGGAAAATAGATGTTAGTTTGAATATTAATTTTGAAGAATTAAAATTTTAAAAAACAAAAAAATAACCAAACGAAACTTTAGGTAGAACCGAACACCCAGTCCTATCCCTAGCATTTTAGGTAGCAAGATTAACAATTTAGGTGGATGATGTAGATCTTGTTTGGATCACTCTAGTTGTTAAGAAACTAGCTTTTAAAAACTAGAGAGGCTCTAAGCATGCCAGCTTATTCTCTTAGTAAAAGTGCATCTATGGTCCTAGTAGGTTTTGGTATATTGTATGACAATATGATTAAAGAACTAATTGATGAGGATATCCCTCACGACTACACTATAAGAGACCAATGACTCGATCCAAAGCAAAGCAATTATAACATGACGTGAATCTTTTTCTTAATGATTATGAACATGCATCTCATAAGAGTCATATACTACCTAATGGAGGTGCATTACTTATCCTCAGGTTTGCAGCACAGGTTCAATACATGGTGGCTACTTGATGCACAAAGAGAGCAAGTTGAAGTCGATATGTTGATGCCCAGATTCTGTCCTTCAACTTCATGATGAATTCTGTATCATTCTAAGAGGTACCACCCTAAGTATTATACATGGATGGAAAGGTATTGAAGTCTACTTTCATATGCAATAAACGGCACATCCATTGGATCTCTGCAGAGAGAGTTATGCCTATTTTAGTGAAGACTGCTCCAGACTTCAGGGCGTGCTACTTTTGCTTAGGGCGTGTTGTTTTGCTCTAGAAGTGTCCCTTTCTCTAGTTCGGACTTGTCCGATCTGAATGGATGTTACTTTTTCTTAGAGCGTGTTACTTTTTCTTAGGGAGTTTTCCTTTTTTCAGTTCGGACCTGTCCGATCTGAACGGATGTTACTTTTTCTTAGGGTGTGTTACTTTTTCTTAGGAAGTGTTCCTTTTACCTAGTTTGGACTTATTCGATCTGAATGGATGTTACTTTTTCATTTCTGTGTCAATCTGGCCCAGCTAGGAGGGGTGTTCCTAGTATAAATAACCCTTATACAACTTATGGAAACCCTAACCACGAATTGAATTCAGAAAAATAGAGAACCATATTGCTCTTATCCTTAGGGTTTGTGCCATAGTTGCCCCCTTGAGGATTGAGAGTTTTCTCTACCACTTGTTCTTGTGTTTCCTTGTGATTTACAAGAGCATCGCCTCTCCTTTGCGTGGTTTAGTTTAGGCATCGACAAAAGCGTGTTGTTGGACGAAATCATTTGTCACAGGTGGTTGTTCTAGCAGCTTGTGGTGCCAAGATTCGTCAGGTTTCACGGGTCAAGTTATCCCTAGATCCTACGACGAGAAGATCGGGCAAGCCCCCGCATCATCTTGGTATTCAGAGCTATGGTTTTCTTGGTAGGATCTTTACCCCTTTAGTATCCCCCTTTATTTCCCCTGTTGTTCACCATCCTAAACTGAAAATACCAAAAATTTCTACTACCCAAAACCCGATCTGAAATTTCAGTTAGTTTTGTTAAGTTTCAGTCCAATAGATCGAGTTTGGTTGTTGAATCTTTGTGTTTTCCATCGTATTCCACCTCTGATTTGTTTTCTCCAATTGTTCCCCATCAAGATTTGTGTTTTCCCCTTCGTTTTTGTGTTCTTGTTCAGGTCAAGGTTTATCCCGAAACGTTTTTCTGCTCAAATCTGAAATTTGACCACCATATATTAAAACAAGCATAACTTTTGCATCCGAAATCTGTTTTTGGTGTTCTTGAGCTTGTTGGAAAGCTTATTTGAAGTAATATCAGAATATTAGATGCTGAAGTTGTGAATCATAAAGTGGAATATTTATTTAAGCACGAAAAATTTCAGTTACTACTGCTATTGAAATTTCAGATTGTGCTGAAACTGAAATCTTGTGTATCAGATCATCCGTTGTGTACACCAAGTGTAGTACATATCAGCAGTACACCATATCATCCTTTGTGAAAACTTTAAACCTATTGAGACTAGCTATAGGTTTTTGCTTAAGGGCTTTGCACTTTGGTGAAACTGAAGATTAGTTTGAACATCAATACTTGATTGTTATACAATCTGGTGTGCTGATTTCAGTAGCAAGATTGATGTGGACAAGGGTTCCCGATCTTCCGAAAGGTTCTTGGTAAGTTGATTTGGTCGGAGGCGACACACAAATCGATCCGGCTTCAGAACAGCACGTTCTAAACCCCGCAATCGTAGCACGACGTCTCCTCTGGTTATCAACCGTCCAAAAGACGATTGACCTCGCCGAGAAGGCTAATCCCTGCCTGTGAATCAAGAACACAAGCAAGAACAACGAAGAATGCAACACAATTACAGATGTATGATTAAACTCTCGAAGTTGGGGTCTCACAAACCGATGAACGGCGAAACTGTTTATGAACAGAATTGATCTAAGCAAAACCCAAACCCTAATGGTGCGGCGGCGGATGTATATAAAGACCCTAGGATCGTGCAAGACCCTCTGGACGCGCCCCTAATTGGGCTCAACTAGATACAAAGCCCAAAGGCCAAAAATAGGCGATGCAGCACCGACACAGATTCTGGACTCTCTCTTGTTTTGACGATTCCCGATGACTCCGGATGAATTTTGATATGAGGCCGGCGGCATTGGAAAGGTCTTCTCCTTATCTTTCCATGCATATGTAGAACGTCCAAATCCGAGTCCGTATGCGTCCTGGGCGACCGTTTTAGTACAGACTGGTCCTGGGCCCCGAAACAGACTCGAAGTCGGTTTTGATTGGGCCTACACTTTGGCTTCCAAGCCCTTGCTGGTCCTCCACGTTCCCAACTCCTTCTCCCATCATCTCCTGGTCCTCTCCATGGTTTCTAATCATAAAATAATCATTAGGTAGCAAACCATTCTCAAAAGTAACATATAGCGAAGAACGTAGGAACGAGCTCACCTCTAAATTTAGTTATCGTGCACGAGCTCTAGTCATTGGACCTTGCAAGTCCACATTTGGAAGAGTGTTGTGTGTATCCATAGGAGTGATGTCCTCATCATCCTCCCTCTCTTGAAGTGGAGTCGTCCTCGACTCAAGCTCATCCTCTTCTCCCAAGTATGGTTTCAAATCTGAAATGTTAAAAGTAGGACTAACCCCGAACTTGGGAGGCAACTCAAGTTTGTATGCATTATCATTAATCTTCTCTATTATTTTGAATGGACCATCAGCTCTAGGCATTAGTTTAGACTTTCTCAATTCTGGAAATCTATCCTTCCTTAAGTGTAACCACACTAAATCTCCTACATCAAGCTTTACTTCCTTTCTTCCCTTACTACCAGCAATTTTATACTTTTCATTCATCTTTTCAATGCTAAGTCTAGTGGTCTCATGCATTTGCAAAATAAATTCAGCACGCTCCTTAGCATCAATATGAACTCTCTCATTAATAGGTAGAGGAAGTATATCAAGTGGAGTACGGGGATCAAAACCATACACTACCTTGAATGAACTTACCTTGGTAGTAGAATGTGTTGCCCGATTATAAGCAAACTCAACATGAGGTAAGCATTCTTCCCATTGCTTCAAATTTTTCTTCAAAATAGCTCGCAACATAGTACCCAAAGTGCGGTTCATAACCTCAGTTTATCCATCAGTTTGTGGATGACAAGTTGTAGAAAATAACAACTTTGTACCCAACTTATTCCAAAGCGTGCGCCAAAAATGACTCAAGAATTTTGCATCACGATCTAAAACAATAGTAGAAGGCATACCATGCAAACGTACAATTTCTTTGAAAAAAAGATCAGCAATATAACTAGCATCATCAGTTTTATGACATGATATAAAGTGTGCCATCTTAGAAAAACGATCCACGACAACAAAAATGCTATCGCTCCCCCTCTTAGTCCTAGGCAGTCCTAAAACAAAGTCCATAGAAATATCCGCCCAAGGAATAGAAGGAACAGAAAGTGGCATGTATAAACCATGTGGATTCAATCGAGACTTAGCTTTTTGACATGTAGTGCAGCGAGCAACAAAACGCTCGACATCTTTCCTCATCCTTGGCCAAAAGAAGTGTGTGGCCAAAATATCCTCTGTCTTCTTAGCACCAAAATGACCCATCAATCCACCTCCATGCGCCTCCTGCAACAACAAAAGACGAACGGAACCAACTGGAATGCATAGGCGGTTAGCTCTAAACAAGAATCCATCATTCAACACAAATTTGTGCCAAGCACGACCTTCTTTACAGTGCAGCAATACATCTTTAAAATCAACATCAGCAACATATTGTTCTTTAATTGCCTCAAGTTCAAAAATTCTACAATCAAGTTGAGACAACAAAGTATATCGCCTAGATAAAGCATCAGCAATCACATTATCCTTCCCTTTCTTATGTTTAATAATATAAGGAAAAGACTCAATAAACTCAACCCATTTAGCATGTCTACGGTTCAAATTGCCTTGAGAACGAATACACTTAAGTGATTCATGATCAGAATGAATAACAAATTCTTTGGGCAACAAATAATGACGCCACGTCTCTAAAGAACGTACAAGTGCATATAGTTCCTTATCATACGTGGAATAATTCAAAACCGGCCCAGTAATTTTCTCACCAAAGTATGCAACAGGTTTACCATCTTGCATCAAAACACCACCAATGCCTATACCACTAGCATCACATTCAAGCTCAAAAGTCTTATCAAAATTGGGTAATTACAGCAATGGTGCATGTGTAAGTTTGTCCTTCAAAGCATCAAAAGACTCATGATGTACCTTACAAAAATGGAAGTCAACGCCCTTCTTTGTCAACTCATGTAATGGTACAGCAATGGTGCTGAAATCTTTGACAAAGCGGCGGTAGAAACCTGCAAGACCAAGAAAACTCCTCACCTGTGTGATAGTTTTTGGTACAGGCCAGCTCTTTATGGCTTCAATCTTCGCCTCATCCACCTCAATTCCCTGTGGAGTCACAACATAGCCAAGAAAAGAGACTCGATCCGTGCAAAAGGTGCACTTCTCAAGGTTACCAAATAAACGTGCAACTCGCAAAGCATCAAAAACAGCACGTAAATGAATCATATGATCATCCATGGATTTGCTATAAATCAAGATATCATCAAAGTAAACAACCACAAATTTACCAATAAAAGATCTTAAAACCTCATTCATCAAACGCATGAAAGTACTGGGTGCATTAGTTAACCCAAAAGGCATTACTAACCACTCATACAACCCGAATTTGGTTTTGAAAGCTGTTTTCCATTCATCAAAAAGTTTCATTCTAATTTGATGGTAGCCACTACGCAAATCAATTTTAGTGAAAATTATAGCACCACATAACTCATCAAGCATGTCGTCTAGCCTAGGAATAGGATGACGATACCTAATAGTAATGTTATTAATGGCTCTACAATCTACACACATACGCCAAGAACCATCTTTCTTAGGAACCAAAAGTACAGGAACAGCACAAGGACTAAGTGATTGACGAACATACCCACGATCCAAAAGGTCTTGGACTTGTCGTTGTATCTCCTTAGTCTCCTCAGGGTTGGTCCTATAAGCAGCACGGTTTGGTAAAGTAGCACCAGGAATCAAATCAGTTTGATGCTCAATCCCTCTCAAAGGTGGCAATCCCGGGGATATCTCAGCTGGGAAAACATCCTCATACTCCTGCAAAAGGTTAGTGACAGCAAGAGGCAAAGCACTAGAAGCAATATCACCAAGCAAAAACAAGGCTTGTTTGCATATCAAAGCATAGCAAATATCATTAGTAGAAATTTCAGCAAGCTCAGATTTTGTGGCAAGACATGAACGACCTTGTAATTTAATTGCAGCACCCTTAGAACTTGAAGAATCATTAACATTACTTGGTGTAGAAGCAGAATTAACAGGTTGCTGAATTTCAGGGCTTTTATTTTTCAAACTAGCAGCTCGTTCTAAATCAGCTTGTACAATTTCAGCAGGGGTCATTGGTAACAAAGTAATTTTAGTTCCTTTATACATGAAAGTGTACTTATTACTTTTACCATGGTGTACAGCATCATTATCAAATTCCCAAGGTCTACCCAATAAAAGTGAACAAGCTTGCATGGGTACAACATCACAATCAACAGAATCCACATAGGAACCAATGGAAAAAGGAACTCTGCAAGTTTGTGTTACCTTAGCTTTTCCAAAGTCATTTAACCACTGAATGTAGTATGGATGTGGATGTGGGCGTGTGGTCAAATCAAGCTTCTTAACCACATCAGAACTCACCAAATTGTTGCAGCTTCCTCCATCAATGATGACACGTGCCCGACGGTTCTTGATGACGAAGAAAATCTGGAACAAGTTATGTCGCTGCATCATCTCGGGCTGCTGGATTTGTGTGCTAAGCACACGCTGCACAATAATATTCGTGTAGCCCGTGGTATCTCCGCCTCCAAGGACGAGGTCACCGCTGGTGGCAGTGACATCCTCCTCCTCATCCTCCACATCGGAGGTGCTCATGTAACCGCCATCATCTGTCGCCACATATGCTCGCCTACTTGGGCAATCTTTCTGCACATGGCCAAGACCATGGCATCGGTGGCACTGAATCCCTGTAGTGCGTCCCGTCGAAGCAACAGAGGAGGCACTACTAGCCGGTACCTGCACAGAATTTTTATCTGAGCGCGTAGAAGGGGCAGGGGCTGATCTTGGTGCTGCAGAAACAACACTAGCTGGTGGGGGCGGCCGGAAAGATGGCTTGGGCAGCCCCGAAGTCCCCGTCGGCCGTGGTGGGTAGAAATTCCTGGACTTGCTGTACTCCTCAAAAGCCTGAAAAGTCCCTGTGATTCTTTCTCTGCAAGCATAGCATACTGGAAACACTGGTTGAGGGTATAAAATTCTTTATAATCAAGGATGTCCTGAATTTCTTTTCTCAAACCAGAATAAAAGCGGCAAATCTGATCCTCTACTTTTTCAACCACAGCACAACGAATCAAACCCTTCTGAAGCTCACTAAAATACTCCTGAACAGTTTTATCTCCTTGATCTAAACGCTGCAGTTTATTACGAATTTCTCTATAAAAAGAAGGAGGAACAAAACGATCACGCATTTCTACCTTAAGTTCTTCCCAAGTAGTAGGCAAATCGGTTTCAGCAGCTAGACCACTCCACCAAACAATAGCAAAGTCCTTAAACTCACTAGTGGCTTGCCTAACTTTATGTTGTTCAGGAACAAGGTGGGCATTAAATTTTTGTTCTACCGTCATTTCCCAATCAAGGTAAGCATCACCATTGTACTGGCCTGAAAACGAAGGAATTGAAAACTTAATTTTAGCATACGGATCATCTGGAGCATAGTTACCTTGTGTGCGACGGTTGTGGTTGTTGAAACCACCCATACCTTGAGGGTTACGTTGCAAACAGCGTCGTAACCTTGCGGTCCTTGTAGCTGACCTATCGACGGTGCCATCAGCCTTATACACCGTTGCTTCATCATGATCGTCTTCAACGTCGTTGTTGGTGTTGGTGGTGTTGTTGTTGTTGTTGTTGGTCTTGTGAGCGGTCTCCAATTCGACAACCTGATCGGTTAGCTTAGAGACTCTCTTATCCAACCACTCAATGCTTTCTCCCAGGTGAAGCTTGGTGACGGCGTCGGTGACGGCCCTGGTGATCGTCTCTGCCAAATCACTCTGAACCGCCTGCAAAGCCTTCTGTAATTGATTTTGGCTCACGCACTCATCCAATTTGGAGGGTGAAGCACCCTCCCCATCGCTTCCTGACATCAGAAACACCAAAACAGGAAACAAAAAGTGAAGGTTATCCCTACAAAACTACTAAGCAATGGTGCCTCTCAACACAGCAAAAGTAAGCTTCTTGCAAAGTTCTTACAAAGTTCTGAAAACAACAAAGCGAAGGATACCAGGGAGAAGTGTTCCACGATTGCAAGGGTTACCAAATAACCTATGTGCTGTCCAGAAGAAGTATGTAGAGCTAGGAAGGCCAAATATATATATGAGTGGCACACAAATCAAAAACAGATAGTAAAGCTGAATAAGTGCCCAAATAACTTGTCCCTAGTTGTTGGTCTAACTATGTCCTAGAACAGTAGTGATAGCAAAGAAGAAACAAAGAGACAAAGGGACACAGTCGATAACAGGGGGCTTAGTGTAAAATAGCCAAACTCAGAAATTCCAGGGGGCTAGATGGAGCACTAGTAGGAATCCCAAATTTTTTTTATTTTATTTTTTTGATATTTTTTTCCCACTCACTAGCAAACAGGAAGAAACCACAAAAAATTTCAGCTCAAACCGAGATAGGACGTGGCCTACAGAAAATCTTGAAGTTTCAGAAAACGTCGGGTTTCAACTTGAATGAATTTTTTCTTTATCTTCCTGATTTTTTTTGAATTTTTTGACGAGGGCACACAGGGCGTAACTTTTCGTCAAGAATCTCCTGTAAAAATTTCAGCCAAAATGGACAACCGAGCGAAAAGTTATGGCTGTTTTACCGAAGGGGTGTCGGAATCGGTTATGAAGAACCCGGGGGTTTGAGTGAAATCCGAGTCGGGCTTGGGGTCGGGTAGGGAGTTTTTTGGCGAGGTGGATGCAGCGGAAAGTGGTATTTATGAAAATTGGTCCGAGGTGGTGAGGGTAGGTTTAGGGTGGGATTAGGGTGGGCGTGTTGATCAATCAACCCTAGCACACAAAGCCGACAAAACCGAGGATGGTGAAGGGGATGGCGGCTAGGGTTGCAAGGGAAACACTACTGACGACAAAAACACAAACTAAACCAGCGACTAAACAAGAACTAGGGCACAAACTCAACACTACGGACTCTGAAATTGAAATATGCAAAGGCTAAACACGTGGTTATGGGCGGGGAAAATTTTTTTTTGGTATTTTCAGTGGACGATAGGAAGAACACGAAAACAAAACTAAAGGGTAGTGTGAACCTGACGGTGCACCTGAAGCTCTGATTACCACTTGATATGGACAAGGGTTCCCGATCTTCCGATAGGTTCTGATAATCTTGATTAAGGCGGAGGCGATACACAAATCGATCCGGCTTCCGAACGACACGTTCTGAACCCCGCAATCGCAGCACAACGTCTCCTCTGGTTATCAACCGTTCAAGAATGATTGACCTCACCGAGAAGGCTTATCCTTGCCTGCAAATCAAGAGCACAAGCAAGAACAAAGAAGAATGCAACCAAATTTGCAAGTATACGATGAATCTCACAAGTTGGGGTCTCACAAACCGATCAAACGGCGAAACTGTTATCAACAGAATAATCTAAGCAAAACCCGAACCCTAATGGTGCGGCGGCGGCTGTATATAAATACCCTAGGGTCGTGCAAGACCCTCTGGACGCGCCCCTAATTGGGCTCCACTAGATACAAAGCCCAAAGGCCAAAAATAGGCGATGCAGCACCGACACAGATTCTGGACTCTGTCTTGTGTTGATGATTCCCGATGACTCCGGATGAATTTTGACATGAGGCCGGCGGCATTGGAAAGGACTTCTCCTTATCGTTCCGTGCATATGTAGAACATCCAAATCCGAGTCCGTATGCGTCCTGGACGACTGTTTTAGTACAGACTGGTCCTGGGCCCCGAAACAGACTCGAAGTCGGTTTTGATTGGGCCTCCACTTTGGCTTCCAAGCCCTTGCTGGTCCTCCACGTTCCCAACTCCTTCTCCCATCATCTTCTGGTCTTCTCCATGGTTTCTAATCATAAAATAATCATTAGGTAGCAAACCATTCTCAAAAGTAACATATAGCGAAGAACGTAGGAACGAGCTCACCTCTAAATTTAGTCGTAGGCGGATCCTAGGTCCAATCTGACTAGTCAGAGATACAGTGACATGCACAGGTATAGGCGGCAAATAGAGGACGGTGTCATTATGGTGTCAGTGGCTTTTGCGTGCTTCGACTGGTCAAGGGTGAAAGTTGCCTAGAGGGGGGGGGGGTGAATAGGCAATCTAAAAATAATCTTGAAAAAGCACTAAGTTTTGATCAAATGCTAGGAACAACGAAACTTCCGTCACCACGGAAGTTCTGTCAAATGACAGAACTTCGCCAAACCTTTCTCTAAAACTTATTTAAATGCAGATAACTAAGAGAAAGGAATACGATACTTGGTAGTAGTGAAACTATAGCAAAGCACACCTAGGGTTCTTCGATGGATAGCTATCAACACAATTAGCAAGTGAATCTAGCATAATGATAGGAATGAAATACACAAGCACAAAGATAAAAGCGGGAATGTAAAGAGAGACATAAGGAATTAACCCAAGGTTCGGCAACCACACTAAGTAGTTCCTACGTCCTCATTGAGGAGCCACACAAAGTGGCCGGGTCTCTCTCAACCCTTTTCCTTGCCAAGCAATCACAAAGATCATGCTCGGATTTCTTTCTCTACTTGATTCTTTTCCTCCGGAGGCGAATCACACCTTCACAAATGTCCCCGTCTCACCACAACAAGTTGGGAGCTCAAGGGCGACGCCTAACCGTCTAGGAGACCAAGTCTCCAAGAGTAACAAGCAAATCAAATCTTGATGGAGAGGGAAAGATGTGCTCAAGCTTTTGAGTGGATGGATTCAATCTTTTTGTGGTTGGATCTCTCTCACTTTGTTTGGAATCTCAAGAACAAGTCTAGAAGTGAGAGGGGAGAGCTCTAGCTGAAGAATGAGTGAAATGCCAAAGTGTCCAACCCTTCCCACGGGGGAAGGGGGAAGCTAATTATAGAGGCTCTCCAAAAACTAGCCGTTACACAACTCTTCTGTGTCTGATGGAACTTCCATCAGTTCAAAAAGAGCCATTGCGCGGTTAGATTTCAACTGAGTCAGAGACGACGGAACTTCCATGATGGTCATCATGGAACTTCCGTCGCTCTCGGGTTTGCAACATAGAGAAACCAGAAGACGACGAAACTTCTGTGGAGGAGCCCACGGAACTTCCGTAACTCTCGGATTGGCTGAGGTTAGAAGCTTAGCAATGATGGAATTTCCGTGGATTGAACCACGGAACTTCCGTGACTCTCTGATTAGCTCAAAATGGATTGGTTCTTTTTGGTATTGGTTGGCTAAACTCCCACAAAACGTTTTGGTAGGCTTGAGCACATAAGTTTCCCTTCTTAGCAAGACTGGTTTACCCCCCTTTATAGTTTGGCATGCCTATGACTCAATTAAAGTAAAAACTACTCTTTGAAGTGCTTTGAGTCCATTTTCCTTTTCTTCTTTTTGGGATAGCCATCTTGCAAATATGGGTTTAGACAATAACTTTGATTATCTACACATTTACTTCATGAACTTGTTAGCACAATTTTAATCTTTCATCATTGTACACCAAAACCCACTAGGGGATCCTAGATGCATCTTCAATCTCCCCCTTTTTGGTGATTGATGACAATATATTAAAAATGATATAAAGTAGATAATCAAACTAGACAAAGAGCAACATATAGCGGAGCTCCTCCTAAAGATATGCATGAATCACACAAACATGTGAAGGAGCTCCCCCTATATTTTGCAATGAGTAGGGTGCCTAAAGGTATACAAGTGTGTAACAAGGTGAAAAAGCAATAAATGCCTAAAGGTGTACAAGTGTGTAACAAGGTGAAAAAGCAATAAACAATCAACACACTAGACACAAACAATCAACAAAGAGCAATAAAGCAAGCACCACACATGACATAAAACGATAGAGTTATTACAATAAAGGTTCACAAATAGTTTTCACACATAAAGCAAATAGAAAGGCTTGTCCATAGGTTCATCACTATCCTATTACAAGCGAGATAGGCACACAAGGTTCATCCTTTTTCATCGCTTCTCTCCCCCTTTGGCATCAACACACCAAAAAGAAGGAAAGAGGGAGAGAAGAAATGAAATCACTCATCATCTTCTTCGGACCCCTCATCCTCATCTTCATCTTCCTCTGGCGCTACATGAGGTGGAGGAGCTGCAGATGGTCTGGCAGACAGATCATTCCAATCATAGCCTGCAAGAGGGTCGGCAAGGACCGGTGGCTCACCACCGGGCTCACACTCGGAGCCATCGGGAGACACCTCATGTCCTTGAGCCCGCTGGTCCCTCTTGTAGCGCCTCACTTGCTTCTTGATTCTCCTCTTGTTTTCCCAGTTCTCTTTAGCATTGAAGCAACAGACATTGAGGATGCCTTTGAGGAAGGCAAGAACTGGAGAAGATGGACGGCGCTGCCGGTCTTGGACTGAGGAAGAGGTCCCTGCTGCTGCTGCTGCATCTTGCTCTACGGCTTGCTTAGCATAGAACTGATTGATGCCGGCTCTCTCAGAAGATGACACACCTTTGGGAGGAGCAAACATGGGTTGGACCTCGAACTGCACTCTCGGCCTCAGTGGAAGGTGCTCACACTCCTTCTCAAAGATCATCCCGGTCTCAAATTCAATCATTCTCATGAGATAGGGAGCATAAAGAAGACTCCTTCTAGTGTCAATGGAAGCTAGATGGATCTCATTTGTGATGAAGTCCATGACACAGAAGGGGTTTGCTTGAGGATTGAACCTAGCAAGAATATTCCTTGAGCTCTCCACTATAGCAGTAGCATATCCTCCCTTGGGTGCAATAATCACTCTAAGCATCCGGTTGAGCGTGAAGTAGTAGTTGTGAAGACCATTTGTTGAGCCAAAGTATCTCTTGCTTGGCTCATAGTACATGAAGGCCATGTCCGAATCCTTCATCACAGGCTCATTTGAGATGAGGTCCCTTGAATGATTAGCACTGCCTTGGAAGAAGTAGCTAGCAAACCTCGAGGCAGAAACTGAGTATCCCTGACCTTGAGTCCTCCAATGAAGAACACCTTTGCCATCAAGGAGGAGAGTCGCATAGAACTGACAAATCACTTCCTCATTCCATCCATAGTTGAATCCCATCAACTCATACACACCTCTATCCTTGCAGGTCTGAATAATGTCAGCAAACACCTGGTTTTCCTTGGACTCCACATAAGACCAGTTGATCCATTGGTGGGACGTTAGTCTATTCTTCCGGTTCTTGTCAATGAACATCGACATGTAGTAGTCCTGCTGAAACCAAGTGTGGAACCTAGGATCAGTGGCCTCTTGTTCATCAAGCAACATAGGGTTGCACTTTCTTTCTTCTATGAGTGCATCCAGATCTTTCTTGTAGTCCTTGTAGATGTAGTCTTCGGGATAAACGGGTGCATGGACCTTGAGTCCCCTAACCACAACTGCATGGTCTGTCCTTGTTGCTCTTGAGGGTGTCTTTGTTTTTGCAGGCCTTTTCTCCTTCATTGGCTTCTTGCCTTTATCGAGAGACCTTCTTGGAGGGAGAGATCCTCCTGGCTGTACATGCACTGTTTGGGCATCCCCACTGGATCCTTGACCACTCGCCCCATGATCCCGAACTGAAACGACCTTCCTCCTCTTAGAGACGGGCACAAGTTCCTCACTTGAAGAGGAGGAGGAAGAGTCATCGTCGCTTCCTTCAAACTGAGCAATTGCCCCTTGCTTGACTCTCACCATCTTGAATTGACACTGGCAAAAGAATTTACCAAGGTGAGTCACATGTTAAGGAAAAGATTTAAGAGAGGATCAAAATTAGTGCACTGAACTACATACGACGGAAGTTCCGTCATGATCGAAGTTCTGACGGAACTTCCGTCACTTGCAGTTTGCATCAATATCAATACTACTCCTAGATCCTACCACAACACGGCAAATGCCTCTAACAGAGGGTATACTAGCCATAGAGGAGTCAATCTATCCAAGCAGAGTGAAGGCATTTGAACTATTGACCTAAAAACAAAATTTAGGTCAAAGACTCGTACCTAGGTCAAAAAACAAAGAAAAATGATGGAGATTGTGGAACTTCCGTGGGGGAGGAGCCAAATCTCCACCTTTTTGATCAACTTTGTCGGTGGAACCTTCAAATCGCTAGGAATCACCACCTAGGGTTTGAGTGGAGGAGAGAGAAAGAGAAATAGAGGAGTGACCGGTTGACTTGGAAGAAGAAGGGCGTCGGGCCCTTTAACCTGAGAGTGACGGAAGTTCCATCATTGGGCGACAAAAGTTCCGTCGCTCTCAGGTTTAGGCAGAGAGCCCGATTGAGAAGTCACGGAAGTTTCCATAGAACTTCCGTGGACGACGGAGGTTCCGTCAATGAGTGACAGAAGTTGCGTCATTCTCTGTTTGACAGAGAGAAATCCTCTACTAGTTTGAACTTTTAGACAAGATAGGTAGGGTATATAGACTTGTTTCAACTTGTGAATAGCAGCAATCGACCATGTAAAACTATATCCATAGGTTTCAACAATATGATCTATTGATCAAAACATTTTTGTGTTGAAAAAGAAAAGACATTAAGAAATTTTTGAAGAATTTTACTTTGAAGGCATTTTGCATGAGCACAACTGCAAACAAAGTGCAAGACTCTACTCCAAGTTGGATGAGTCAAGAATATTTAGTTCACTCCTAAGTTCACAAAACCGCTTCTTATCTAGGGGTTTGGTAAATATGTCCGCTAGTTGTTTATCGGTTCTAACATAGCTAATCTCAATATCCCCCTTTATAGAATGATCTCTCAAGAAGTGGTGCCGGATATGTATATGCTTAGTCCTATTATGATCAATGGGGTTATATGCAATCATGATGGCACTCTTATTGTCACATAGGAGTGGAACTTTGGTCATAGTGTATCCAAAGTCCTTTAGAGTTTGCCGCATCCAAAGTAGTTGAGCACAACAACTCCTGGCTGCGACATACTCCGCTTCGGCTGTGGATAAGGTAACGGAATTTTGTTTCTTGGATGACCATGACACATGGGACCTACCCAAGAATTGGCACATCCCAGAGGTACTCTTCCTATCCACCTTACATCCGACGTAGTCTGCATCGGAATAACCAACTAGCTTGACCTTGGAGCCCTTTGGATACCACAATCCTAGGTTTGGCGTGTGAACCAAATATCTCAAGATTCTTTTTATAGCCACTAAGTGACTTTCCTTAGGAGCACTTTGAAATCTTGCACACATGCACACACTAAGCATGATATCATGCCTAGATGCACAAAAGATAAAGCAAAGAGCCAATCATGGATCGATATACCTTTTGATCCACAGGCTTACCGTTTACATCTAGCCCAAGGTGTCCATTTGTCTTCATGGGAGTCTTGTTTGGTTTTGCGTTCTCCATGTCAAACTTCTTGAGTATGTCTTGAGTGTACTTGGTTTGACTTATGAATGTTCCTTCTTCAAGTTGCTTGACTTGAAAACCTAGAAAGAACTTCAACTCCCCCATCATCGACATCTCAAATTTCTTAGTCATAATCTTGGCAAACTCATCACAAAAAGATTGGTTAGTAGAACCAAATATAATGTCATCGATATATATTTAGCACACAAATAAATCATTATCAACTTTTCTTGTGAAGAGAGTAGGACCGGCCTTGCCAATTATGAAGCCCTTGTTGATCAAATATCCCTTGAGGTGTTCATACCAAGCTCGAGGAGCTAGCTTGAGGCCGTAGAGAGCTTTGTGAAGCTTGTACCCGTGGTTTGGTTTCTTTGGGTCTTCAAACCCCGGAGTTTGTTGTACATACACCTCTTCTTGAATAGGGCCATTAAGAAATGCATTGTTCACGTCCATTTGAAAAATCTTAAAGCCATGGTGAGTCGCATAGGCAAGTAAAATACGAATTGACTCAAGCCTAGCGACGGGTGGATAAGTTTCACCAAAGTCCAAACCTTCTACTTGTGAGTAGCCTTTTGCAACAAGTCTTGCTTTGTTTCTCACCACCACACCATACTCATCTTGCTTGTTGCGGAACACCCATTTTGTACCTACAGCATTTTGCTTGGGTCTTTCCACCAATGACCACACCTTGTTTCTTTCAAAGTTGTTCAACTCTTCTTGTATGGCCATCACCCAATCCAAGTTTTGAAGTGCTTGTTCCACCCTAAGAGGTTCCATAGAGGAAACGAACGAGTAATGATGACAAAACATAGCCATTCGGGATCTAGTGGTTACCCCCTTTTGGATGTCACCAAGAATTTTGTCAATGGGGTGATCCTATTGAATGCTTTGACGGACTCGAGGATGAATTGGCCTAGATGCATCTTCTTCTTCTTCTTCTTGAATGTTGTCATCTTGAGTGTCTCTATCTATGCCATCTTGAGCTTGATCTTGGTTGTTGCCTTGACCATGATCGTCACCATGATCTTGGTTACTTCCTTGATCTTGTTCATCATTTGGCTCTTGTGGAGATGAGTCATCTTGTCTTGAAGAAGATGGTTCATCTTGACTTGAGTTTGGGTCTTGTGGTCTTATCTCACCTATTGCCATGTTCCTTATTGCATCACAAGGAGCTTCATCATCTACATCACTTGGATTAACTTGCTCTACTTGAGAGCCATTAGATTCATCAAATTGCACATACCGGGTGATTTCAACAACTCCGGTGTCATTGTTAAAGACTCGATATGCATAGACGTTAGTTCCATAACGAAGGAGGAAACCTTCATGAGTCATAGGAGCAAACTTGGAGGATTTGGGTTTCTTATTAAGAATAAAGCATTTGCTTCCAAAAACTCAAAAATATGAAACATTGGGAAGGTTACCCGTGAGGAGCTCATAAGGTGTCTTCTTCAAAATCTTGTGAAGATATAATCTATTTGTTGCATGGCACGTGGTGTTGATGGCTTCAGCCCAAAAAGTGTCTGGTGTCTTGTACTCATCAAGCATTGTTCTTGCCATCTCTATGAGTGTGCGGTTCTTTCTTTCGGCTACACCATTTTGTTGTGGAGTGTATGGGGTGGAGAATTCATGTTTGATGCCTTTTTCATCAAGATATTCTTCAACTTGAGTGTTTTTGAATTCGGTTCCATTGTCACTCCTTATCTTCTTGATCTTCACTTCATACTCATTTTGTGCTCTCCTTAAAAACCTCTTTAGGATACCTTGTGTTTCACTTTTTTCCTTCAAAAAGAATACCCAAGTGAAACGTGAATATTCATCAACAATTACAAGGCCATATTTGTTACCGCCAATGCTTATATAGGTAACTGGTGAAAATAGGTCCATGTGTAGCATCTCCAACGGTCTTGTCATTGTCATCATTGTCTTGGATGGATGTGCAGTGGCAACTTACTTTCCGACTTGACATGCGCTACATATTTTGTCCTTCTCAAAAGCAACATCCTTTAGTCCAACGACGTGACCTCCTTTTAGGAGTTTGGAAAGGTTCTTCATCCCAACATGAGCTAGCCGGTGATGCCATAGCCAACCCAAGGTGGTTTTAGCGACCAAGCAAGCATTTAGGTTAGATCCCTCCTTGTTGGTGAAATCAACAAGGTAGATCTTGTCCTCTAAATACCCTTTGAAAGCTATTGAAGAATCCTTCTTCCTAAAAACGGTCACGACATCATCATCAAAGATACAACTATAGCCCATTTCACAAAGTTGTGAAACGGACATCAAGTTGTATCCTAGACCATTCACAAGACAAGCATTACCAATTGAAAGGTCATGGGTGCTGGCAATCCGATCACGACCAATTACCTTTCCTTTGTTGTCATTTCTAAATGATATGCCTCCACTTGATAGGTTGTCATGATCAAGTGTGGAGAACATTGATCTCTCTCCGGTCATATGATTTGAGCACCCACTATCAAGCACCCATGTTGCTCCACCAGAGGAGTATTCCTACCAGAAAAATCAAACATGTGTTTTAGGCACCCAAGTTGGTTTGGGTCCCTTAACACTAGATACAAGAACTTTGGGCACCCACACACAAGGCTTCCACCTTGCATCATGTGGCCCAACAAAATTAGCAACCACTCTACCATAAGCATTACGGGTTAGCACATAAGAGGCATCAAAATCATAAAAGAATATGTAGAGGTTTTGGTGTTCTTGTTGACTTAGGAAGCATTCTTTGACTTAATTGTTTTCCCTTGTGTTACTTGCTTTCCCTTGACTTGGGTCTCTTGTTGTATCCCTTCTTGGGTGCATTCTTGTTGTACCCTAATCCTCTCTTGTCATGAGAGGCTCTTGGCTCACCAACAATTTTTCTCGTTGTTTCAATTTGAGCCTTCTTCATGAGCTCATTGACTTGGTTAGTTAGCTTCTCAATGATTGCATCTTGCTTAGCAATCATGTCAATATCAATGTTGTGGCACCTTCCACAACCTTTTCTTGTTGAAGCTTGAGAGGATTCTAATCTTTTCATTAAAGAACATGAATTTAACTTGAGATCTTCAATTGACTTCACAAGAGCCTTGTTCTCCTCAATCAATAAGTTACACCTCTCTTGAAGCTTCTTGTTGGTTGACGTGCATGAATCACTTGACTCTTTCACCTTGCCAAGGTCATTGGTCAAGCACATGTTCTTTTCCCTTTCTTGCTCAAGTTGCTTTGTGAGCTCAAGGTTCTTTTCTTTTTCTTCAATGAGTAGCTCCTCTTGCCTTTGAAGAATTCTCTCTTGATCCTCATCTCCTCATTAAGTTTACCTAGCATTTTTATCATTTCTTGCATAGAGGGGATCAAGTCCTCCTCTTCATCACTACAATAAGAGGGATTGAAATCGGAACAAGGAGATACCTTGCTTTCCTTGGTCATGAAGCACCGGGGAGCATCATCCTCATCATCGGTGAGGTTGTTGAGGAGTGATTTCTTGGCCGGTGGTAGACCAATGGCAATGTTGGCAATGCCACCCTCATCATCATCATCATCATCATCGGAGATGTATTATTAGCCAATATGAGCTTGTCCCTTGTTGTATGGCTTCTTGTTGGGCTTGGTCTTGTTGTTGTACTTTTCATTTTTCTTGCCCTTGCCATTTAACCTAGGACAATAGCCAATCATGTGTCCTTGTTCATGACACTCATAACATCTTCTACTTGCTCTTCTAGCTTTTGCCTTGTCAAAGCTTCGTTTGGTGAAACCGTTCTTGATCATGTATTTGCCAAATTTCTTGACAAATAAGGCAAACTCTTCATTGTCTTCTTCTTCATCATCAATGTCATCATCTTCATCATCATTGTCATTTAGAGTCCTTTTGGCTTTGAGTGCCAAATCTTTCTTGCTTGTGCTCTCATCACCAATGAGCACATTCACTCTTTTGCCCTCATCATCACGACTCTTGTGGGCATTGATTCTTCCAATGACTTCATCCATCGTGAAGGTTTCAAAACCATCTTTCTCTTCAATGATGGTGCAAAGAGTAGGATTCCACATCCTAAGAGCCATGAGAAGCTTGTAGTTGACTTCTTCATCTTTGATATTGTCTCCATGAGATCTTCTCTCATTGACAATATCCATGAGCCTATCATGATTTTTTTGAGGATCTTCTCCCTTGTTCATCACGAAGAAGTTGAATTGATTTTTGAGAACTTGAAGTCTTGACTTCTTCACAACATCCACTCCTTCATGAGCACATACAAGTTTCTTCCATAGTCTCCGAGCATTCTCAATTCTGGCTACTCTTGAATATTCCTTGGGATTCAAGGAAGAGAGAGTGGCCAACACCGCTTGAGCATTGCGATGTATGTTGAGTTGGTCCACGGTTGTAGGATTATCCTTGTCCTCCAAGGTGAACCCTTTTTCCACAATCTCCCAAATTGGTGGACCAATAGACATGAGGTACATCTTCATCCGGTGCTTGTACCAACTGAAATCTTTGCCTTTGAAATAAGGCAATCTTCCACTTTCACAACCATGAATATTTGCCACATCGGCATAGTTGAATGGCATGGCCGTGTGCAAATCACTTCCTTTGCTTGCCGAAGCAAGATCTTAAAGCTTTTCGCCTTCCCCCATCTTCGACATTGTTTAACCTTCAAGCTTTCAAGCCTTGTAGAAGATTATGGATCTGATACCAAATGAAAGTTGCCTAGAGAGGGGGGGGGGGTTGAATAGGCAATCTAAAAATAATCCTGAAAAAGCACTAAGTTTTGATCAAATGCCAGGAACGACGGAACTTCCGTCAGGAACGACGGAACTTCCGTCACCACAGAAGTTCTGTCAAATGACAGAACTTTGCCAAACCTTTCTCTAAAACTTATTTTATTGCGGATAAATAAGAGAAAGGAATACGATACTTGGTAGTAGTGAAACTATAGCAAAGCACAACTAGGGTTCTTCGATGGATAGCTATCAACACAATTAGCAAGTGAATCTAGCACAATGATAGGAATGAAATACACAAGCACAAAGATAAAAGCGGGAATGTAAAGAGAGACACAAGGAATTAACCTGAGGTTCGGCAACCACACTAAGTAGTTCCTACGTCCTCGTTGAGGAGCCACACAAAGTGGCCAGGTCTCTCTCAACCCTTTTCCCCGCCAAGCAATCACAAAGATCGTGCTCGGATTTCTTTCTCCACTTGATTCTTTCCTCCGGAGGCGAATCACACCTTCACAAATGTCCCCGTCTCACCATAACAAGTTGGGAGCTCAAGGGTGACGCCTAACCGTCTAGGAGACCAAGTCTCCAAGAGTAACAAGCCAATCAAATCTTGATGGAGAGGGAAAGATGTGCTCAAGCTTTTGAGTGGATGGATTCAATCTTTTTGTGGTTGGATCTCTCTCACTTTGTTTGGAATCTCAAGAACAAGTCTAGAAGAGAGAGGGGAGAGCTCTAGCTGAAGAATGAGTGAAATGCCAAAGTGTCCAACCCTTCCCACGGGGGAAGGGGGAAGCTAATTATAGAGGCTCTCCAAAAACTAGCCGTTATGTCTGATGGAACTTTCGTGGTTACCTACGGAACTTCCATCAGTTCAAAAAGAGCCGTTGCGCGGTTAGATTTCAACTGAGTCAGAGATGACGGAACTTCCATGATGGTCATCACGGAACTTCCATCGCTCTTGGGTTTGCAACATAGAAAAACCAGAGGACGACGGAACTTTCGTGGAGGAGCCCACGGAACTTCCGTAACTCTCGGGTTGGCTGAGGTTAGAAGCTTGGCAATGACAGAACTTTCGTGGATTGAACCACGAAACTTCCATGACTTTCTGATTAGCTCAAAATGGATTGGTTCTTTTTGATATTGGTTGGCTAAACTCTCACAAAACTGTTTGGTAGGCTTGAGCACATAAATTTCTCTCCTTAGCAAGATTGGTTTACCCCCTTTATAGTTCGGCATACCTATGACTCAATTAAAGTAAAAAACTACTCTTTGAAGTGCTTTGAGTCCATTTTCCTTTTCTTCTTTTTGGGAGTAATAACCATCTTGCAAAATTAGGGTTTAGACAATAACTTTGATTATCTACACATTTACTTCATGAACTTGTTAGCACAATTTTAATCTCTCGTCATTGTACACCAAAACCCATTAGGGAATCCTAGATGCATCTTCAAAGGGGACATCGGTCAGCGTGCGAGAGTCAACACGCGAAAGGCAGTGTGTGCGCAAAAGGGCGACACACAGAGCAACACGATCACGGCGCCAGAGATCCTTTGAATGAGTCAAAAGGTTCCGGGTCATGATGATGTCCGATCTCCTAGACTGCTTGCATGCTTCAAGGAACACGCTCAGAAAAAGGTTCTCGAGACGTAGGTGGGTGTGTTTCAACGCAGGGCTCACAGGGCTAGAGGGCTTCTAGTCAAGACAGGTAAGGTTTTGGGTTGCAGCTCAGTTTTGGTTTGGGTGGTGAAGGGTATACGAGGTAAGGAGCTCTATATACGGTCTACGTATGGCTCAGGTTTCATCCGACGGTCAAGTATAGCTCTGATACCAATTTGTGACGCCCCACCTCTAGCGTCCTGTGCATCCTGTACCAATCCCTGGATCAGTAGTTGGTACGCACAATCAAATTATTTCAATCCATACAGTACTAAAATATACGGATGACTTACCAAACATGGCTATGTTACAATCAGACGATGTAGCGGAAATTTGGGCACGGAAGACTGGTTCACTTCAATTCATCACATCACTTCTATCCATAGGTAGAATTGAGCATACGATGAAACCATACTGCTTTTATCCTTCGGGAGTTCATGCACTAAAAATCACAATTAACAAACCATGAATACATAAGATACTCAGCAAGCGCTAACACTACTCAAAGGTAAAGTCATGCATTGAGGTTGTAGTAAGGATGTAGGCAAGGGGTTTAATATTTGCACTAGCAACTAAGCATGCATGGTTCACTAAGAGTAGATTTCAAGGAAAGAGGTGACCTGTCAATATTTTAGTAGGTTGGCCCTGAGGGAGATTACAATCAATCCAAACGGTTCCCATATTTTAAAAGGAATGGATCTCCATATACAAACCTTGCACTTCCATCACCCACTCACACATTCAGGAGATTGGCTAATCAACGAGAGCCCAATGATTGGTGTGCCATGACTAGTGACAATGGACATCTGAATGATTCAGGGTTAACTCTGCAGAGCTTAGTACGCTGTACCCACAAGCTATGCACTCTTTGCAAGTAAGTGCATAACGCTCTCACTTCGCCCAGGCACGCCCACAAGTCCACCACGGAGCTCAGTGGTTCCACCACAATGATACACGTCATATCACCATAGATCACACACAGTCATATCACCACAACAAAGGCACACAACCAACAATTTTGCCAAGTATTGAACTTATCACCATTTCACTGCACCGATCCCTGAGTCCGTTTCTACTTCGTTGGGTGATACTTCCTCGCTGCATTACCTAGGATCCGCGTTAGTCCTGCCCATACAGGTTCTGTTGTCATACTGAAAATATCACCAAGTTGAGGTCTCGCTATCTGTCCCTAAGTGGCCAGGAAAGCACTCATCCACGATAGGTGGATCTACACCGAAGACACCATCACCAAGTACTCTCCACCAGTACTAAGGAGTCTCGCCCTCAACCAAGTACATCCCACCCAGCTTCACCATCACACAGTTGGTTTAACACCAATCCACATCGTACTTATACGCACACCACCAAACACATTTTCACCCATTTTCAAAATAGTAGTATGTGATACGATGTTGCGATGAACCTCATCGTGGGGTTCTTAAGCGCTTCTAAGCATAGCAGCGTTCCGTACATTAGGCATCTAATGTCGGTGTATGTGGAGCTTACAGGGTGGTAGGGTAAGACATATAAGGAGGGGTTGTGGTAATAACAACGGAATTTCTGATACTCAAGTAGATAGCATCATGCAAGCATGTCACACAATAGCACTCAAGAGAGCATGCAATATAGAGTAGGCTCTATGTAGGTTTTCTAGATTACTGTGATAGGATTAATATGATCAAGGGGATGTTAGAGCTTGCCCGGTAATGCTATCCTTAAATATCGGGGTTTATGTCGCTTCGCGTAACGGTGTCGAAGTCCGTCTCGAGACTTGGGCCTTCAGGCTTCGTCTCCAGCATCGAGCTCCTCAGGTTCTTCACGTGCTACGGCACGTGACACTAGCGCAAAGAAAATAAATAAGAAATAATCAATACTCCAATTAAAACTCCTGATGGAATATTTGAGGCGATTTGGTGTTTACCAGGGGGATTATAGGTAGGTTGGGTCTTTAGAAGGTTGACGGCAGAAGAATCAATTGAAACAGAGTTCGGGTGGTGAGGATATGGTGTTAAGGGGGACAAGGGGAAGATATCGTGATGGGAGTGGAACTATGGTGGGTGGCAATAGATTCCTCGTGTTAGGACGATCGCGTGAGCGCGAGAATCGCCCGAAATGGAGCTACGGTTGAAACATTATGGGCTAGTGACGACTTTATGTGGTCTGGGGTAATGTTGCGAGTAATACCACTAGGTACTACTCACTAAGACAAACCTATGGGCGCAAGAATCGCTCAAAACAGGATTACGGTTTAAAAGTTATGGGTTCTAGAAGTTCTAGGGGCTTTTCTATAATTAAGTTTTAGGGACCTATTTGTAATTATAGAGAAGTCTGGGGGTCTGGGTGTAAAAGGTGGAGGGGCTAAAATGTAATTTATAGAAAGTATGGGGGTCTTTCTATAAAAATGGCAGGGCTTAAATAGAATTAAAATAAAGATTAGGGACCTTTCTGCAAAAAGGACAAGGGTTTGGGATTTTCTGTTATTTTTGGAATTATTTTTGTATAGGGAAAATCCATGGACCAGATCCACTAATATGTGGACTAGGTTCATGGGTCGGTTCACGGGTTTATGTGGATTGGGGGGGGGGGCTAAACTGTAAATTGGCATAAATAGAATAGGGAGTGGGTTGATTTGGGAAAAGAACATGGACTCTTTTGCAAGATGGCCTTCACTCACGTGGACATCTTCTTCTTCCTCTGATCGACTATGGCTGGAGCCAGGGGCTCGATCCCGATGGGGAGAAGGGGGGGGGGGGGGGGGGGACGCGATCGGCGAGGTGGGGATTCAGTGTGCGGGGTTGTCGCGCGTCCGTGTGAGATGGAGGCAGGGAAGGGGGTGTGAGGATGGTGGAGGATTTGGTGAGATGGTGGCCATGGCTGAAAGCAGGGGCTCGATCCCGACGGGGTTGTCGCGCGTCTGTGTATCATACTTAGGGTGATACCTCTTAGAATGATACAGAATTCATCATGAAGTTGAAGGACAGAATCTGGGCATCAACACATCGACTTCAACTTGCTCTCTTTGGGCATCAGGTAGCCACCATGTCTTGAACTTATGCTTCAAACCTAAGGAATAGATTCACCTCATGTTATAATTGCTTTGCTTTGGCTCAAGTCATTGGTCTCTCATAGGTGTAGTCGTGAGGGATGTCCTTATCATCCTCCCCTTCTTGAAAAAGAGTCGACCTCGACTCTGATCCTTCATGACCATGGAATGGAGACAAATCAGCAACATTGAAGGTGTTGTTCGCTGCATATTCATCTCCTAGAAGTTCAATCTTGTAGTCATTGTCATTTATCCTTGCAAGGACCTTGAATGGGCCATCACCTCGGAGCAGCAACTTGGACTTTCGTTTCTCCGGAAATCTGTCCTTCCGGAGGTGAATCCAAACATAGTCACTGGGCTCAAAAATCACCTTCTTGCGGTTCCTATTTGCCTTTGCAGCATAGTACTCTGATTTCTTCTCAATCTCCTGCTTTGTCTTCATGTGGATTTTCCTTACATAGTCAGCCCACTTGGAAGCCTCCATGTTGGCACGTTCTTGAAGTGGAAGTGGCAGCAAGTCAAGTGCTGCAATGGGCTTGAAACCATATACAACTTCAAATGGGCACATCTGCATTGTTGAGTGGACTGCCCTATTATATGCAAACTCAACATGTGGCAAGCAACCCCCCACTCCTTTAGGTTCTTCTTGATCATTGTTCATAGCAGCATGGAGAGTGTACGGTTAACCACCTCCGTTTGTCCATCAGTTTGTGGGTGACAAGTTGTTGAAAACATCAACTTTGTGCCAAGCTTGGCCCACAATGTCTTCCAAAAGTAGCTCATGAATTTCACGTCTCAGTCTGAAACAATGGTCCTGGGCACACCATGTAATCTCACAATTTCCCTGAAAAACAAGTCAGCTACATGCAACGCATCGTCGCTCTTATGACAGGGAATAAAATGTGCCATTTTAGAGAACCTATCCATAACAACAAAAATTAAATCCCTCCCCTTCTTAGTTCTTGGTAATCCTAGAACAAAATCCATGCTTATGTCTTTCCATGGTGCATTTGGAGTGGGGAGTGGAGTATACAAACTATGGGGGTTCAGTTTTGACTTATCCTTGTGACATGTTGTACATCGCTGCACAAACCTCTCCACATCACGTCTCATCTTTGGCCAATAAAAGTGATCACTCAGCAGCAAGTAGGTCTTTTCTCTCCCAAAGTGACCCATCAAACCACCCATGTGTGATTCCTGCAATAAAAGCAAACAAATAGACAAATCTAAAACACACAATTTGTTAGCTCGGAACAAGAATCCATCATGCAAATGGTATTTGTCCCACCCTTTTCCATCTTGACATTTCAAGTATGGTTCTACAAAAAGAAGGTTAGCAGCATACAACTCCTTTATGTTTTCTAATCCTGGGACCTTAACCTCCAATTGATTAAGCAAAACACTTTTTCGTGATAAAGCATCAGCAACAACATTTTCTTTCCCCTTCTTGTACTTAACAACATAGGGAAAAGACTCAATGAACTCAACATGCCTACGGTTCAGTTTTGCTTGGCCTTTCAAGTATTTTAAAGCCTCATGATCAGAATGAATGATAAATTCTTTAGGCCAGAGATAATGTTGCCAAGTTTCAAGCACACGAACTAGAGCATATAATTTTATGTCATACACAGGATAATTTAGTTGAGCACCACCAAGTTTCTCACTAAAATATGCTATGGGTTTGCCTTCGTGCATTAGGACACCTCCTATGCCTATCCCACTAGCATACATTCTATCTCAAAGGATTTATTAAAATCAGGTAAAGAAAGCAATGGGGCTGAAGTTAAACAATTCTTTAACTCTTGAAAAGCATCTTCTTGTGACTTACCCCACACAAATTCAACACCCTTCTTGGTTAGCTCGTTCAATAGGGCTGCAATGGTGCTGAAATTCTTCACAAAGCGCCGGTAGAAACCGACAAGACCATGAAAACTTCTCACTTGGCTCACACTGACAGAAGTTGGCCAATCCTTGATAGCTTCGACCTTGGATTCATCAAACCTCCACCTCTGTCCTGAAACAACAATGCCCAAGAACATAACCTTGTCGGTGCAAAAGGTGCACTTTTCTAGGTTAACATACAATTTTTTAGTTCTAACCACCTCCAACACCATTTTGATGTGTTCAACATGTTCTTCTAAGGTGCGGCTATATATCAATATGTCATCAAAATAAACCACCACAAATTTTCCAATGAAAGCCCTCAAAACATGATTCATTAAGCGCATAAAAGTGCTAGGTGCATTAGTTAAACCAAAACGCATCACTAGCCACTCATACAACCCAAATTTTGTTTTAAAGGTTGTCTCCTTCCTTCATTCTAATCTGATGGTATCTACTAGGTAGGTCAATTTTAGAGAAAATAACAGCACCACTAAGTTCATCAAGCATGTCATCAAGCCTAGGAATAGGATGACGATATCGGTTAGTGATATTGTTAATAGCTCTACAATCAACACACATTCTAGAAGTATCATCTTTCTTTGGAACAAGAATAACAGGGACAGCACAAGGACTAAAACTCTCGCGTACATACCCTTTGTCAAGTAGTGCTTGCACTTGTCGCTGAATTTCCTTTGTTTCTTCCGGGTTGGTGCGGTACGGTGGCCAGTTTGGAAGAGAACCTCCAGGAATGAGATCAATTTGATGCTCAATCCCACGAAGTGGGGGTAGGCCAGCAGGTACCTCCTCCGGAAAAACATCATTGAATGCCTGCAACACATTAAAAACAACACTAGGAAGAGAGGTCATGTCGTTAGTGGAAAGAATTGCATCTTTGTACAAGAGTACAAAATGCGTTATGGTAGGGTTTTCTCTCATTTCTTCCATCTCAGATTTTGTGGCTATAGCAACCATACTTTTTCTCTCATGCTCTCTTTTTCCACTCATGTTTGGCTTGTGGCGCTCACTCACCGATTTGTGGACGGCACTAGTGTTTTTATTTTCTCTCTTACTCACTCATTTTCTTTTGCGTGTTGACTGCTATGATTTGAGTGGGAGTCATGGGCAGCAACTTGACACCCTTTCCTTACCATTTGAAAGAATATGTATTGTCACGGCCATCATGCAAAGCATGCCTATCGAATTGTCATGGTCTTCCCAATAGCAAGTGACAAACCGTCATGGGCACAACATCACACTCAACAATGTCGGTGTAATCATGTATGCTGAAAGTGACCCTCACCATATATTGCACCTTGACATCTCCACAATCGTTGAATCATTGCACATGATATGGATGGGGATGTTTTATCATGGTCAGCCCCAATTTATCACACATTTCTTTGCTAGCAAGGTTGTGATAGCTACCACCATCAATTATCAATTTGACCAACTTTTTGTTTACCTTGGCTTGGATCTGAAATAAGTTGAACTTCTGTGCTTGTTCTTCATCTTTGAGCTGAACACTTAATGCTCTGGTGACCACAATGGTGTTATCGGCTTCAAACATATAGCTTTCGTAGTCACCTTGTTCAGATTCTTGTACATCATCAAACTTGTCATTTTCAGCAGTAGTCTCACACTCATCTTCACTTGTTGAATCATATTCTCCACCTTCTGTAACAATCACAACACGATTATTTGGACAGTCCTTGATGATATGGCCTCGACCCAAGCACTTGAAACATTGAATTCCACTACTCTTAGAGCTGGAACCCACTGAAGTATTGGCCTTTAATGATGTTGGCCTAGCAGATTTCTCCACATTTGGAGATGCATTAGATTTTTCAGCAGCATTGAATCAAGAGTTGTTGGAGTTTGATCCGGATGAAAACATGCCTCGCCCCAAATCAAACCTTGCTATTTTTGGAGCATTTGATGATGACCTTGAGCTGAAATTTAAAGTCTTGCTTGGTTTAGCATCATCAAGCAATTGCCTTTAAGCCTTTTGGGCAATGTGTACTAGCTCCACCACATTGTTGTAGGTCTAAAATTACACAACACGTTTGATTGGCTTGTTCAAACCAGAAAGAAAACATGCCATGGACTGCTCTTCATCCTCATGCACACGAGCTCTAATCATGGCCTGCTCCATCTCCTTGTAGTATTCCTCCACAGACTTGCTTCCTTGCCTCAAATTCTGCATCTTGTCAAAGAGGTCATGTTTATAATGTTTTGGAACAATTCGTGCCCTCATTTCTCTCTTCATTTCAGCCCATGTGGCCACTAGAAGTTCACCATTCTCCTCTCTTTGGTTCTGAATGTGCTCCCACCAAATGAGAGCATTTCCATCAAAGTCAAGTGCAGCCATATGCGCCTTCTTTTCCTCTGAATAATTATGCAAACGAAATATTTTGTCTACCTTCAACTCCCATGTGAGATATGCATCAGGGTCAGATGTGCCTTCAAATTTTAGCATGCTGAATTTAAGCTTTCCAAACTTCTCTTCATTGGGCTGATCATTGTTGACATTGCATTGATGATGGAAGTTGTCATTGCGATGTAATCTGAATGTATCTTGATTTGTTTCAGTTGCACTATCATCACCACGCCCATGACCCCTTCCACGACCGAAAGCTTCACCACCTCTTCCTCCACCATGCCCTCACCCATGGGCATTCTTCCTTGCTTGCTCTTCCCGCTGCAACCGGGCTGCATATTCCTCATCGGTCTCATCTAGCTCTTCTTCATGAGCACTTGTAGAACCTTGTGCCTTTAGTGCCTTCACAACTTCAGCAACCATGTTTGTTTGGACAGTAGTCATGTTCTGATTGAGTTGTGCATTGAAGTCTTGCACTAGCTTCTGTCGTTGCCCTTGTGTGACATAGCTCGGTTGCTCTCCTTTTTCACCTATCATGGTTAGTGGGAAAACAAGCTAATTCAAGTTATGTGGTTGTATGGAAAAACACTCAAACTCACATTCTCTTCCCACCGAAGTTCTTATGAATTCTTGCTGAAATTGCGAGCTACAAACAAACCTTGGTAGTAGTCGGTACAACAAAGGTGATATATCAAGCGAAATCAAAGTCACAGTGTATTCTAAACAGAAGTTTATTTGTGGAGCTTGGAGGGTTATTTATATGGTATGCAAACTGAAACTTCAAGCTATTGTCAAGTTAAGTAACAATCCAACCAAGATAGCAAAGTCGAGTTGCTGAACTGAAAACAAAAAAATTGGCAAATGTGTTTAGCAACTCACACACAAAGATGGTGGAACTTGTCGCAGCCAAGGAAATGAGCTAATTGAATATTCAACTCAAGAACGAAAGCTCAATGCTACACAAGTTATGGAGATGCGCTAGCTGATTGGTCACATAAATAGAAGGGCTACAAGATCTGCACAAATGATGAATATATGAGAAACTGAAACAATAACAAGCAATTCAATCAATGTGGTGATCTCAACACTTCTTTATTTTCTTTTGATTCTTTTTCTTTCACTCTTCTTTGTTCCTTTTTTCTCTCTGCTATCTTTGATGAGGACATCACTCCTATGGATACACACAACACTCCTCCAAATCTGGACTTGCAAGGTCCAATGACTAGAGCTCGTGCACGACAACTAAATTTAGAGGTGAGCTCGTTCCTACGTTCTTCGCTATATGTTACTTTTGAGAATGGTTTGCTACCTAATGATTACTTTATGATTAGAAACCATGGAGAAGACCAGGAGATGATGGGAGAAGGAGTTGGGAACGTGGAGGACCAGCAAGGGCTTGGAAGCCAAAGTGGAGGCCCAATCAAAACCGACTTCGAGTCTGTTTCGGGGCCCAGGACCAGTCTGTACTAAAACAGTCGCCCAGGACGCATACGGACTCGGATTTGGACGTTCTACATATGCACGGAAAGATAAGGAGAAGACCTTTCCAATGCCGCCGGCCTCATATCAAAATTCATCCGGAGTCATCGGGAATCGTCAAAACAAGAGAGAGTCCAGAATCTGTGTCGGTGCTGCGTCGCCTATTTTTGGCCTTTGGGCTTTGTATCTAGTTGAGCCCAATTAGGGACGCGTCCAGAGGGTCTTGCACGACCCTAGGGTCTTTATATACATCCGCCGCTGCACCATTAGGGTTTGGATTTTGCTTAGATTAATTCTGTTCATAAACAGTTTCGCCGTTCATCGGTTTGTGAGACCCCAACTTCGAGAGTTTAATCATACATCTGTAATTGTGTTGCATTCTTCGTTGTTCTTGCTTATGTTCTTGATTCACAGGCAGGGATTAGCCTTCTCAGCGAGGTCAATCATCTTTTGGACGGTTGATAACTAGAGGAGACGTCGTGCTGCGATTGCGGGGTTTAGAACGTGCTGTTCTGAAGCCGGATCGATTTGTGTGTCGCCTCCGACCAAATCAACTTACCAAGAACCTTTCGAAAGATCGGGAACCCTTGTCCACATCAAGTGGTAATCAGAGCTTCAGGTGCACCGTCAGGTTCACACTACCCTTTAGTTTTGTTTTCGTGTTCTTCCTATCGTCCACTGAAAATACCAAAAAAAAAATTTCCCCCGCCCATAACCACGTGTTTAGCCTTTGCATATTTCAATTTCAGAGTCCGTAGTGTTGAGTTTGTGCCCTAGTTCTTGTTTAGTTGCTGGTTTAGTTTGTGTTTTTGTCGTCAGTAGTGTTTCCCTTGCAACCCTAGCCGCCATCCCCTTCACCATCCTCGGTTTGTCGGCTTTGTGTGCTAGGGTTGATTGATCAACACGCCCACCCTAATTCCACCCTAAACCTACCCTCACCACCTCGGACCAATTTTCATAAATTCCACTTTCCGCTGCATCCACCTCGCCAAAAAACTCCCTACCCGACCCCAAGCCCGACTCGGATTTCACTCAAACCCCCGGGTTCTTCATAACCGATTCCGACACCCCTTCGGTAAAACAGCCATAACTTTTCGCTCGGTTGTCCATTTTGGCTGAAATTTTTACAGGAGATTCTTGACGAAAAGTTACGCCCTGTGTGCCCTCGTCAAAAAATTCAAAAAAAATCGGAAAGATAAAGAAAAAATTCATTCAAGTTGAAACCCGACATTTTCTGAAACTTCAAGATTTTCTGTAGGCCACGTCCTAGCTCGGTTTGAGCTGCAATTTTTTGTGTTTTCTTCCTATTTGCTAGTGAGTTGGAAAAAATATCAAAAAAATAAAATAAAATAAAAGAAATTTGGGATTCCTACTAGTGCTCCATCTAGCCCCCTGGAATTTCTGAGTTTGGCTATTTTACACTAAGCCCCCTGTTATCGTCTGTGTCCCTTTGTCTCTTTGTTTCTTCTTTGCTATCACTACTGTTCTAGGACATAGTTAGACCAGCAACTAGGGACAAGTTATTTGGGCACTTATTCAGCTTTACTATCTGTTTTTGATTTGTGTGCCACTCATATATATATATTTGGCCTTCCTAGCTCTACATACTTCTTCTGGACAGCACATAGGTTATTTGGTAACCCTTGCAATCGTGGAACACTTCTCCCTGGTATCCTTCGCTTTGTTGTTTTCAGAATTTTGTAAGAGCTTTGCAAGAAGCTTACTTTTGCTGTGTTGAGAGGCACCACTGCTTAGTAGTTTTGTAGGGATAACCTTCACTTTTTGTTTCCTGTTTTGGTGTTTCTGATGTCAGGAAGCGATGGGGAGGGTGCTTCACCCTCCAAATTGGATGAGTGCGTGAACCAAAATCAGTTACAGAAGGCTTTGCAGGCGGTTCAGAGTGATTTGGCAGAGACAATCACCAGGGCCGTCACCGACGCCGTCACCAAGCTTCACCTGGGAGAAAGCATTGAGCGGTTGGATAAGAGAGTCTCTAAGCTAACCGATCAGGTTGTCGAATTGGAGACCGCTCACAAGACCAACAACAACAACAACAGCACCAACACCAACAACGACACCAACAACGACGTTGAAGACGATCATGATGAAGCAACGGTGTATAAGGCTGATGGCACCGTCGATAGGTCAGCTACAAGGACCGCAAGGTTACGACGCCGTTTGCAACGTAACCCTCAAGGTATGGGTGGTTTCAACAACCACAACCGTCGCACACAAGGTAACTATGCTCCAGATGATCCGTATGCTAAAATTAAGTTTTCAATTCCTTCATTTTCGGGTCAGTACGATGGTGATGCTTACCTTGATTGGGAAATGACGGTAGAACAAAAATTTAATGCCCACCTTGTTCCTGAACAACATAGAGTTAGACAAGCCACTAGTGAGTTTAAGGACTTTGCTATTGTTTGGTGGAGTGGTCTAGCTGCTGAAACCGATTTGCCTACTACTTGGGAAGAACTTAAGGTAGAAATGCGTGATCGTTTTGTTCCTCCTTCTTTTTATAGAGAAATTCGTAATAAACTGCAGCGTTTAGATCAAGGAGATAAAACTGTTCAGGAGTATTTTAGTGAGCTTCAGAAGGGTTTGATTCGTTGTGCTGTGGTTGAAAAAGTAGAGGATCAGATTTGCCGCTTTTATTCTGGGTTGAGAAAAGAAATTCAGGACATCCTTGATTATAAAGAATTTTATACCCTCAACCAGTGTTTCCAGTATGCTATGCTTGCAGAGAAAGAATCACAGGGACTTTTCCAGGCTTTTGAGGAGTACAGCAAGTCCAGGAATTTCTACCCACCACGGCCGACGGGGACTTCGGGGCTGCCCAAGCCATCTTTCCGGCCGCCCCCACCAGCTAGTGTTGTTTCTGCAGCACCAAGATCAGCCCCTGCCCCTTCTACGCGCTCAGGTAAAAATTCTGTGCAGGTACCGGCTAGTAGTGCCTCCTCTGTTGCTTCGACGGGACGCACTACAGGGATTCAGTGCCACCGATGCCATGGTCTTGGCCATGTGCAGAAAGATTGCCCAAGTAGGCGAGCATATGTGGCGACAGATGATGGCGGTTACATGAGCACCTCCGATGTGGAGGATGAGGAGGAGGATGTCGCTGCCACCAGCGGTGACCTCGTCCTTGGAGGCGGAGATACCACGGGCTACACGAATATTATTGTGCAGCGTGTGCTTAGCACACAAATCCAGCAGCCCGAGATGATGCAGCGACATAACTTGTTCCAGATTTTCTTCGTCATCAAGAACCGTCGGGCACGTGTCATCATTGATGGAGGAAGCTGCAACAATTTGGTGAGTTCTGATGTGGTTAAGAAGCTTGATTTGACCACACGCCCACATCCACATCCATACTACATTCAGTGGTTAAATGACTTTGGAAAAGCTAAGGTAACACAAACTTGCAGAGTTCCTTTTTCCATTGGTTCCTATGTGGATTCTGTTGATTGTGAAGTTGTACCCATGCAAGCTTGTTCACTTTTATTGGGTAGACCTTGGGAATTTGATAATGATGCTGTACACCATGGTAAAAGTAATAAGTACACTTTCATGTATAAAGAAACTAAAATTACTTTGTTACCAATGACCCCTGCTGAAATTGTACAAGCTGATTTAGAACGAGCTGCTAGTTTGAAAAATAAAAGCCCTGAAATTCAGCAACCTGTTAATTCTGCTTCTACACCAAGTAATGTTAATGATTCTTCAAGTTCTAAGGGTGCTGCAATTAAATTACAAGGTCGTTCATGTCTTGCCACAAAATCTGAGCTTGCTGAAATTTCTACTAATGATATTTGCTATGCTTTGATATGCAAACAAGCCTTGTTTTTGCTTGGTGATATTGCTTCTAGTGCTTTGCCTCCTGCTGTCACTAACCTTTTGCAGGAGTATGAGGATGTTTTCCCAGCTGAGATATCCCCGGGATTGCCACCTTTGAGAGGGATTGAGCATCAAACTGATTTGATTCCTGGTGCTACTTTACCAAACCGTGCTGCTTATAGGACCAACCCTGAGGAGACTAAGGAGATACAACGACAAGTCCAAGACCTTTTGGATCGTGGGTATGTTCGTCAATCACTTAGTCCTTGTGCTGTTCCTGTACTTTTGGTTCCTAAGAAAGATGGTTCTTGGCGTATGTGTGTAGATTGTAGAGCCATTAATAACATTACTATTAGGTATCGTCATCCTATTCCTAGGCTAGACGACATGCTTGATGAGTTATGTGGTGCTATAATTTTCACTAAAATTGATTTGCGTAGTGGCTACCATCAAATTAGAATGAAACTTGGAGATGAATGGAAAACAGCTTTCAAAACCAAATTCGGGTTGTATGAGTGGTTAGTAATGCCTTTTGGGTTAACTAATGCACCCAGTACTTTCATCCGTTTGATGAATGAGATTTTAAGACCTTTTATTGGCAAATTTGTGGTTGCTTACTTTGATGATATCTTGATTTATAGCAAATCCATGGATAATCATATGATTCATTTGCGTGCTGTTTTGGATGCTTTGCGAGTTGCACGTTTATTTGGTAACCTTGAGAAGTGCACCTTTTGCACGGATCGAGTCTCTTTTCTTGGCTATGTTGTGACTCCACAGGGAATTGAGGTGGATGAGGCGAAGATTGAAGCCATAAAGAGCTGGCCTGTACCAAAAACTATCACACAGGTGAGGAGTTTTCTTGGTCTTGCAGGTTTCTACCGCCGCTTTGTCAAAGATTTCAGCACCATTGCTGCACCATTACATGAGTTGACAAAGAAGGGCGTTGACTTCCATTTTGGTAAGGTACATCATGAGTCTTTTGATGCTTTGAAGGACAAACTTATACATGCACCATTGCTGCAATTACCCAATTTTGATAAGACTTTTGAGCTTGAATGTGATGCTAGTGGTATAGGCATTGGTGGTGTTTTGATGCAAGATGGTAAACCTGTTGCATACTTTAGTGAGAAAATTACTGGGCCTGTTTTGAATTATTCCACGTATGATAAGGAACTATATGCACTTGTACGTTCTTTAGAGACGTGGCGTCATTATTTGTTGCCCAAAGAATTTGTTATTCATTCTGATCATGAATCACTTAAGTATATTCGTTCTCAATGCAATTTGAACCGTAGACATGCTAAATGGGTTGAGTTTATTGAGTCTTTTCCTTATATTATTAAACATAAGAAAGGGAAGGATAATGTGATTGCTGATGCTTTATCTAGGCGATATACTTTGTTGTCTCAACTTGATTGTAGAATTTTTGGACTTGAGGCAATTAAAGAACAATATGTTGCTGATGTTGATTTTAAAGATGTATTGCTGCACTGTAAAGAAGATCGTGCTTGGCACAAATTTGTGTTGAACGATGGATTCTTGTTTAGAGCTAACCGTCTATGCATTCCAGTTGGTTCCGTTCGTCTTTTGTTGTTGCAGGAGGCGCATGGAGGTGGATTGATGGGTCATTTTGGTGCTAAGAAGACAGAGGATATTTTGGCCACACACTTCTTTTGGCCAAGGATGAGGAAAGATGTTGAGCGTTTTGTTGCTCGCTGCACTACATGTCAAAAAGCTAAGTCTCGATTGAATCCACATGGTTTATACATGCCACTTCATGTTCCTTCTATTCCTTGGGCGGATATTTCTATGGACTTTATTTTAGGACTGCCTAGGACTAAGAGGGGGAGTGATAGCATTTTTGTTGTTGTGGATCATTTTTCCAAGATGGCACACTTTATACCATGTCATAAAACTGATGATGCTAGTTACATTGCTGATCTTTTTTTCAAAGAAATTGTACGTTTGCATGGTATGCCTTCTACTATTGTTTCAGATCGTGATGCAAAATTCTTGAGTCATTTTTGGCGCATGCTTTGGAATAAGTTGGGTACAAAGTTGTTATTTTCTACAACTTGTCATCCACAAACTGATGGACAAACTGAGGTTGTGAACCGCACTTTGGGTACTATGTTGCGAGCTATTTTGAAAAAAAATTTGAAGCAATGGGAAGAATGCTTACCTCATGTTGAGTTTGCTTATAATCGGGCAACACATTCTACTACCAAGGTAAGTCCATTCAAGGTAGTGTATGGTTTTGATCCCCGTACTCCACTTGATATACTTCCTCTACCTATTAATGAGAGAGTTCATGTTGATGCTAAGGAGCGTGCTGAATTTATTTTGCAAATGCATGAGACCACTAGACTTAGCATTGAAAAGATGAATGAAAAGTATAAAATTGCTGGTAGTAAGGGTAGAAAGGAAGTAAAGCTTGATATAGGAGATTTAGTGTGGTTACACTTAAGGAAGGATAGATTTCCAGAATTGAGAAAGTCTAAACTAATGCCTAGAGCTGATGGTCCATTCAAAATAATAGAGAAGATTAATGATAATGCATACAAACTTGAGTTGCCTCCCGAGTTCGGGGTTAGTCCTACTTTTAACATTTCAGATTTGAAACCATACTTGGGAGAAGAGGATGAGCTCGAGTGGAGGACGACTCCACTTTAAGAGGGGGAGGATGATGAGGACATCACTCCTATGGATACACACAACACTCCTCCAAATCTGGACTTGCAAGGTCCAATGACTAGAGCTCGTGCACGACGACTAAATTTAGAGGTGAGCTCGTTCCTACGTTCTTCGCTATATGTTACTTTTGAGAATGGTTTGCTACCTAATGATTATTTTATGATTAGAAACCATGGAGAAGACCAGGAGATGATGAGAGAAGGAGTTGGGAACGTGGAGGACCAGCAAGGGTTTGGAAGCCAAAGTGGAGGCCCAATCAAAACCGACTTCGAGTCTGTTTCGGGGCCCAGGACCAGTCTGTACTAAAACAGTCGCCCAGGACGTATACGGACTCGAATTTGGACGTTCTACATATGCATGGAAAGATAAGGAGAAGACCTTTCCAATGCCGCCGGCCTCATGTCAAAATTCATCCGGAGTCATCGAGAATCGTCAAAACAAGACAGAGTCCAGAATCTGTGTCGGTGCTGCGTCGCCTATTTTTGGCCTTTGGGCTTTGTATCTAGTTGAGCCCAATTAGGGGCGCGTCCAGAGGGTCTTGCACGACCCTAGGGTCTTTATATACAGCCGCCGCCACACCATTAGGGTTCGAGTTTTGCTTAGATTATTCTGTTGATAACAGTTTTGCCGTTTGATCGGTTTGTGAGACTCCAACTTGTGAGATTCATCGTATACTTGCAAATTTGGTTGCATTCTTCTTTGTTCTTGCTTGTGTTCTTGATTTGCAGGCAAGGAAAAGCCTACTCGGCGAGGTCAATCGTTCTTGAACGGTTGATAACCAGAGGAGACGTTGTGCTGCGATTGCGGGGTTCAGAACGTGTCATTCGTAAGCCGGATCGATTTGTGTATCGCCTCCGCCTTAATCAAGATTATCAGAACCTATCGGAAGATCGGGAACCCTTGTCCACATCAGAGACTCTACTGTTGTTGCCACGATGCAGTACCTCCTCACTCTTGACGAGCTGTTCGACCAGCAAGCAGAACAACTATGAGCCTGCATCCAGCGAGCCAAAGAAGCCGAAGAGCGGCATGGAAGACAGCAAGCCGACCTCGCAGAAGTAGAAGCTCAAGCGGCAGAAGCTCACCGTCGCGCTACCATAGCCGAAGCAACCATAAGAAGCATGGAGAACCGCCACACCCACGCCCTCAACCAGGCCTACCTCACCGGCCGTGCAGCCTGCAAGACTCTGCACCTCACCGGAGATATGAAGAACACGATCCTTGAAGGAATCCCAATTAGTTCTTTCCTCTCCGTGAAGCGAAGATTTTCAGTCAGTCCCCTGTCGATTGAAGTCAAAAGAGAGGAACCTTTCGAGGATCCCTCGACGAAGAAACTTTCGAGTCGATCCCCCTGACTCAGCCAGTCCCCAAGGAAGAAGGAACTTCCACTCCGTACCATTCGCCAACCGAGAAGCTCGAGGACACCATCGAGTGAAGCTCAACTGGAACCGACAGCACCGTCATGGGAACGAAGTCGTCCTGGTCCAAATCTTAGTAGTACTAGCACCACGAACCGTGTACCCCTAGTCATGCCAAACCAATACTATCCGACCCGTTAGTGTAGACTTGTATGCGCTCCGCGCATATCGCCAATAGTACTTTGCCTAGTACGCCTAAGTGTGTAATTCCACCATGATTGTGTGAATCCTTGTTTGCTCATTTGGATTTTTTATTGAGTGAAGTTGTGTGCTTAGACCAACAAAGAACACAAACACAACTGGAATTCATAAAATAGTTCGAATTCTAAACAAGTAAATACTATACAAGAATAAAGAAAAATAGATCAATATATCTACTTCTAGTCTCGTATATCGTACCTCCCCCGGCTTTTAGCCAGCCTTGGATACCCCTCCTTTCATCAGAAGCACCAAAGTCACATCTTCTTTTCAGCCACTCCCCTGATAACATGTCGCCAAATCCCACAACATGATTGTACCACAACCTAAATCCCTTCATGCCACCAAAAGTTGCACGCCTTCTTTCCAACCCACCTTTGACCTAGTGCTGCACTTTTCACGGCAAGTCTTACCTTGACCATAAACATAGGAAAGCAACCGAAGTAATGGCCTCGTACCCCATGCATCAAGTCAACACTAGCCAAAGTCACATATGGGTATCCGATGCACAACGCCTACTTCCCCTTACTTTAAAAGTGAGCCCTAACCCATAGAACCCAGGATTCTCCCATAAGCCTCAAGCTACGTATTCTCTCGACCTACAAATAAAGCCAGAAAACACAATCCTTGTCCATCACCTCTATCGCCAATAGCCCCCTCGTGAATATCACCTTCCCCATCTTCAGATACGCATGGATTCTCACCAAGCCAACACTTTCCAACCTACCAACCCAATTACACCGGCATCAGTCCTATCCATCGAAGACCAACCTTGGGTCATCACTGATTGCCAACATGAGCCTGGCTTCCCACAACTCCTTTACACTACTATGGTTACCCAAGGCTTCAAGCTCCATCCCCAATATGTTGGTAGAGAATACAACAAATCCGGCACCCTGAGTTGTGTCATCTCCGCTCACATTGACACCAGCCTAGACTATCCCACCATACAGCCTTTCAGTGTAACCGCTGTTGGATCACGTCTCCCAGACATCTACCAATGTATTGCCGGAAAAGCTCTAAAACTCTTGTGCCAGCTCTACGAGCCCCCTCTTGCATAGTCAAGCATGAGGTACCTCCCCGTCACCAACAAAGACCTACCCCAGTGGAAATCCCGTATAGAATCCCTGATAGAGTCAAACTCTATTAGGCATGACCCTACCCTTGTCAACACCACCAAATATCTCCATGTGTTGGACGACCTTTGCGACCAGCAAACCCAACTCCTTGAAACACGCATCCAGCGAAAAAGAAACCGATGCACACTGCCTAGCCCTGCGTCTCAAACTTGAAGAAGCCAAAGTCCGTGCCGCTAAGGCAGAAAGTAACTTGGCTGCTGCAATCACAACCTTGGCGAGATTAGGAAATCTCACTGCTGGCAAATCCCTATACCAGTCAGTAAAGCTCGTCGAGCATATTCTTCACCGCCTGGCTAACACCCTTGACCCCTACCAGACCCTATACCAAATATTCTACAAAGAAAGTAGCCATGCAGATGTAACCGCACTTCGGGATTCGTCGGCCTACCACCCTAGGCAAGATTCTTAAGTAGGGTAGTACCCTACTAAATTCCTTGACTCCCAGCAAAACTCTTTTAAGTAGGGTAGATCCCTCCCTACTTACCAAATATTTTATCCCAGCCAAATACCAAAAACAAATAGTATGCTCCGCCTTGTTTGAACACAGCCCACATCCATTCGCCAGCCCACCTACTGTCGAGCCCATGGTTTTCCCTATCCCAGTCACCCTCTCTCGATCCAGCTCACTCATCTTCCCCGCGTCCGTGAACCCTACTTCTCCCGGCACCAAGTGCCTCCCCCATTGGCGCCACCTCCACTGCATGTAGCCTGCCGAACTACTAGCTAGATTCCCTGCCATTCACCATCACCAGTAACCCTGTCGCATCCATCACCTCGCCAAGGGACAAATTTCCATCTCGCACAGCCCCAACCCCTCGCCCCACTCCATTGTGCGCCCGCACGCGTGCCGTCTTTGTTGGAATCATCATGTCCCCCTGCCACCACACCGCACATCGCGAGCGATCTTAAAAGAGCACCACCATTGCCACACCTCCACCACCAGCTAGAAATATCAACCACTCTTCCCCGTTCAAACTTCAACTCATCGTTCCAAGCCGCAATCGGATTGTGGCTTGCATCGAGCTACAGCCACCATGACCTTCAGTCTGGATGTGCTGGTTTGGGTTGTCACCGCCTACCTGCTGCTGATGGCCTATCTTGTGCGGAAGCTCTTCTCTCAGCCCCTGGCGAAGCCCGCTCCGTGATTTTCCGCCTAAGGACGAATGTAATCTCGGTGTTGACTCTGTACTTGGCAAGTTGAATAATCATGCTATCTTGTGTGCTTCAAACCCTCTCGATTTCGTTCGGGATTCCCCTCCTTCGTCGATTAAATCCCACACCCAGCCTCAAATTCTTTTCCACTCCTAGCACCCCTCCAATCTCCAGGACGAGATTCTTTTAAGTAGGGTAGATCTATAACACCCCAAAATTTCAAATACTAAATTAACTAGATAAATCACAGAGAATTTAAATTTTTAATACGATGTCGTGATTTTAATTTTTCTTTTTAAACATAACCTCGCTAAATAATTAAAATAGAGAAGTAGGATAAAAGAATTTTTTTAATAGTTAAAAACAACCTTACAAAAGTGGTTGCTTATTTACTTCGCTTTTTCCCTTGTTTATTTTGAGTGCTCTTGCTCCAAATTGAAACTCCAAAATCAAATATCCAAAAACTCCAAAATTCAGAAAAGATAAACCATTTTTCCTTTCCTTCTCTCCCCTGGGCCGAATTCCCCATTCTCTCTCCCTTCCTCCCCTCTCGGCCCAGCCCGCTTCTCCTCCCCCTATTTTCCCTTACCCCGCAGGCCACCTCCTTTCTGGGCCGCGCGCGCCTTCTGGCCTACCCGGCCGTGGCTCCCCCCCCCCCCCCCCCCCCCCCCCCAGCATGGGCCGCGCAACCGACTATGGCCCAGGTCGCCCCTCCCCCTTCCTGCTTCTCCCCTAGGCCGCGCCCCCGCTTTCCTCATTTCTGGCCCAGCGCTGATCCAGCCAAGCCGGCCCAGCCGCACAGCAGCCTGCCCTCCTGGGCCGTGCGCGCACATCTGGCCTAGCCTGGCGCCCTTCTCTTTCTCCCGTCGTCTTCTTCCTCCGAACAGGAGGGATCGGCACACGAAACAATCGCCAACGATGCCATGCCCAGCTGGCTCTGCCTGCACGGCCACGGCTGCCGACCATCTTTAAATGCTTCACGCCGTCGATAGCACCGCGCCAAGCACACCGGCCATCCGCTTTTACTCTCTCTTCCCGAGCCATCACGTCGTGCTGCCCCCATTTACTCGCTCACCGACGACCCTCCGCGCAGCGAGCCGTCGCCTCCGCCCACAGCGCCGCCGTCCTCGCTTCCTCCCCGCATCGCGCCTCCCCCTCTCCGCGACGAGCCGCCCCCGCTCGACGACGCACGCACGCGTTTCACGCCCCTGCCGCGCACCGCTCGCACAGTGCCTCCATTAATAGCGAGCTTTCGAGCACCGCCCGGTGACTCACCACTCTCGGCCCTCCCCTCCACACTTATAAAATGGACGCGCACCGAGCCTCTCTTCGCACCAGCGCGAGCACCATCTCCTCTTCCCCTCCAAGCCGACCACAATTCGAGTTTTCCCCGACTCCTGAGCTTCCGGCCATGGCCACCATCTCACCAAATCCCCCACCATCCTCACACCCCCTTCCCTGCCTCCATATCAGACCGACGCGCGACAACCCCGCGCACTGAATCCCCACCTCGCCGGTCGCGTTTCCCCCCTCTCTCCCTGTCGGGATCAAGCCCCTAGCTCCAGCCATAGTCGATCAGAGGAAGAAGAAGATGTCCACGTGAGTGAAGGCCATCTTGCAAAAGAGTCCATGTTCTTTTCCCAAATCAACCCACTCCCTATTCTATTTATGCCAATTTACAGTTTAGCCCCCCCAGTCCACATAAACCCGTGGGCCGACCCATGAACCAGGTCCACATATTAGTGGACCTGGTCCATGGATTTTCCCTATACAAAAATAATTCCAAAAATAACAAAAAATCTCAAACCCTTGTCCTTTTTGCAGAAAGGTCCCTAATCTTTATTTTAATTCTATTTAAGCCCTGCCATTTTTATAGAAAGACCCCATACTTTCTATAAATTACATTTTAGCCCCTCCACCTTTTATAACCAGACCCCCAGACTTCTCTATAATTATAAATAGGTCTCTAAAACTTAATTACAGAAAAGCCCCTAGAACTTCTAGAACTCGTAACTTTTAAACCGTAATCCTATTTTGAGCGATTCTTGCGCCCATAGGTTTGTCTTAGTGAGTAGTACCTAATGGTATTACTCGCAACATTACCCCAGACCACATAAAGTCGTCACTAGCCCATAACGTTTCAAGTAGCTCCGTTTCGGACGATTCTCACGCTCACGCGATCGTCCCGACACGAGGAATCTATTGCCACCCACCACCGTTTCACTCCCATCACGATATTTTTCCCTTTTCCCCCTTAACACCATATCTTCATCGCCTGAACTCTGTTTCAACTGATTCTTCTGCCATCAACTTTCTAAAGACCCAACCTACCTATAATCGCACTAGTAAACACCAAATCGCCTCAAATATTCCATCCGGAGGTTTAATTGAAGTATTGATTATTTCTTATTTATTTTCTTCACGCTAGCATCACGTGTCGTAGCACGGGAAGAACCTGAGGAGCTCGATGCTGGAGAGGAAGCCTGAAGGCCTAAGTCTTGAGACGGACTTCGACACCGTTACGCAAAGCGACATAAACCCTGACGTTTAAGGATAGCATTATCAGGCAAGCTCTAACAACCCCTTGATCATATTAATCCTATCACTGTAATCTAGAAAACCTACATAGAGCCTACTCTATATTGCATGCTCTCTTGAGTGCTATTGTGTGACATGCTTGCATGATGCTATCTACTTGAGTATCGGTAATTCTGTTGTTATTATCACAACCCCTCCTTATATGTCTTACCCTACCACCCTGTAAGCTCCACATACACCGACATTAGATGCCTAATGTACGGAACGCTGCTATGCTTAGAAGCACTTAAGAACCCCGCGATGAGGTTCATCGCAACATCGTATCACATATTTCTATTTTGAAAATGGGTGAAAATGTGTTTGGTGGTGTGCGTATAAGTACAGTGTGGATGGGTGTTAAACCAACTGTGTGATGGTGAAGCTAGATGGGATGTACTTGGTCGAGGGCGAGACTCCTTAGTACTGGTGCAGAGTACTTGGTGATGGTGCCTTCGGTGTAGATCCACCTATCGTGGATGAGTGATTGCCCGACCACTTAGGGACAAATAGCGAGACCTCAACTTGGTGATATTTTCAGTACGACAACAGAACCTGTATGGGCAGGACTAACGCGGATCCTAGGTAACGCAGCAAGAAAGTATCATCCGGTGAAGTAGAAACGGGCTCAGGGATCGGTGCGGTGAAATGGTTATAAGTCCAGTACTTGGCAAAATTGTTGGTTGTGTGTCTTTGTTGTGGTCATATGACTGTGTGTCATCTATGATGATATGACTGTGTATCATTGTGGTGGAACCACTGAGCTCCGTGGTGGATTTGTGAGTGTGCCTGGGCGAAGTGAGAGCATTATGCACTTACTTGCAAAGAGTGCATAGCCTGTGGGTACAGCTACTAAGCTCTGTAGAGTTAACCCTGAATCATTCGGATATCCGTTGTCACTGGTCATGGCACATCAAGCATTGGGCTCTCGTTGATTAGCCAATCTCCTGAATGTGTGAGTGGGTGATGTGATACCCGTGTTTTGGAAGTGCAAGGTTTGTATATGGAGATCCATTCCTTTTAAAATATGGGAAGTGTTGGGATTGATTGTAATCTCCCTCAGGGCCAACCTACTAAAATATTGACAAGTCCCCTCTTTCCTTGAAATCTACTCTTAGTGAACCCCGCATGCTTAGTTGCTAGTGTAAATATTAAACCCCTTGCCTACATCCTTACTACAACCTCAATGCATGACTTTACCTTTGAGTAGTGTTAGCGCTTGCTGAGTATCTTATGTATTCATGGTTTGTTAATTGTGATTTTTAGTGAATGAACTCCCGAAGGATAAAAGCAGTATGGTTTCATCGTATGCTCAAGTCTGCCTGTGGATAGAAGTGACATGATGAATTGAAGTGAACCATTATTCCGTGCCCAAATTTCCGCTGCATCGTCTGATTGTAACATAGCCATGTTTGGTAAGTCATCCGTATATTCTCGTATTTTAGTACTGTATAGATTTGAGATAATCTGATTGTGCGTACCAACTACTGATCTAGGGATTGGTACAGGATACACAGGACATCCCGGAGGTGGGGCGTCACAGTGAAAGGCAGGTGGAGCGCAATCGCGATGGACCGATCAAGCTATAAGTGGTCATACATTTCTAAGTATCAATCATTATTGAAATATAAAGACATAATATGACTTGTGAATCAAAAGGTGAAAATAGATCTTATGGATGAAGAAATTTCAAGTCACAAGCTCTAGGTGATGATGCTCAGCAAAAACATATGTGGCAGTCCTCAAAAAGTATAAAAGAGAAGAAGTGGCAAAATTCGTTAACATGCAAGCTCAAGTAGAAGAACTGTTTTTATTTAAACTTGAGTTTAGGCACGCCGCTCTTTCAAGAGAGATGTTGCATGGTTTACTTACAATGTCCTAATGCTCAAAGAAAAATCCTAGTGAGAGGAGAGAAACACAATGACCACACAAATCATAAATCTCACTAATTCTGGAAAAACCGGTTGGTCCGGTTTACCAAACCGGAGGGATCGATTTGGGTTCAAATCTCCAACGGCTAGTTCTAGAAAACCGGAGGGACCGGTTTTGACTGGTTTAATGTAACGACTAGTTTTTGAAGGACAAGTATAAATGCTTCCCCCCCCCCCTCCTCATTTGGAAGCTGCTAATCGTGTGCATAAAGAAAATACATCCAAAGTCTTATAGAGCTCTCCACAACACCGCTTTATGAGATTTGAGTGATTTATGAGAAATACTAAGTATTAGGTTGAGAGATTGAGATTAAGAGAACAAAGAGAAAATCTCACACTTGAGCATTTGAGCATTGCGATGTTAATCCATGAAGCATTTGTTACTCTTGGAGATGAAACCTCCTAGACGGGTAGGCATCATCCTAGAGCTTCCAAGCTTGTGGTGAGTCTTGAAAAAGTTTGTGAAGGTCCGCTTCACTTCCGCAAGGGAAGAAACAAGGATAGTGGATCGGAGAAATCTGTTGAAAGAGACCCGGCTTAGAGTGTGCTGTTGAGCATCTCAAACTTTCTCAATGGAGACGTAGGGTTCATGGGGTGAATCTGAACTTCGGTAAATAAATCTTCCTATGTTTCACTTGGATTGCTTTCTTAAGTCATTGCTTTATTTATTGAGATTCAATAGGTTGCATGAGTAGTAGTATTTATCTCCTCTATGGTTACATGTGCTAGATCATGTTGCTTCATTAGTTTTTATTAAGATTGCTAGAACTCACTGGGACACTATTATTATTTTTTTTAGTCTCTCTATCCCGAGAAAACCGGTTGGTCCGGTTTCCTAAACCAGTGTGTCCGGTTTTGGACTTTGTTTCTTAATGTTGATTCTTTGTGAACCTTATTGGGGTCGTTCCTGTGATTGTTTTTCTAGCTTGCTTGTCTTTAGAACTTGGGTGGTTTACTCATTATCTTGTTTTAGTTCAAGCTAGGGATGAAAGCGGTAGGAAATGATCGGAAGAAGGCTCAATTGTTTTTGCTTTTATATTTTTTTTCTCGGAAATGAAATCGATAAGGGTATTGGTGGAAACGAATACGACGTCGGTATTTCGGTAAAGTCGAAAATGATATTATTACAACTAAAACGGACAATATCGATCGGAATCGATATTAACAATCAGAAACATGAATTATGAAGTATGACACTAATAAAATAGAGAAATTGGAGGTGTCATGCTTGCGTGTTGAGAATGGCACAAGGACTATGATAAACTGGCTGTAGCATATTGATTATTAAATAATTGTATGTACATGTATAAAAATTTGCATTTACAAAATTAGGAAGTAGACAAAACTTATGTTGAGAAATTTATGATTTGTTTCAGGCTAGAAGAATTACTTATCTTTTAGAGAGATTTGCTATAATCAAAATACTAAATACGGTAATTACCTACATTACTTTAAGGTAATTTCTACGTTAAAATGAAAATTTACGGAAACGATCGGCAGACTTCGAAATTGTTTTCATTATCACTTCCACGAATTTCTACCATTTTTGCTTCCACTTTTTTGGAATATCATTTTTGTGTGTTACGGTCGATAAAATGTGAAAACGAGCATCGATAAACCGATAATTACCACTTTTGCTTTCCTCCCTACTTCAAGCTCTCTGATAAAATCGGAGGTTCTGGTTTTTCATACAAAAGCAATCGGTTTTGATAGTTTTAAATCTGCTACGAGTTCTGTTAATTTTTCAGAAACGCCTATTCAACCCCACCCCCCTTTAGGCGACATACAGGGACTTTCACTTAGTCCGACTGACCAAATTTTAGAAAGTTGCCACATTATCTCCAGGATCATCCGTGCCACATTCATGACATGCGTTTCTTTTATATGGAATGCCTAATCATCTACAATATGATCTTATACCTCATTTCATTCACATGTCCCTACTAGGAGCGTTTCACTCAAGACGGAAAAGAAAAGATAAATGAACCTAGTTGCATTTCAGTCAAGGAAAGGAAGGACAAATTCTTGTTTATCATCTCTCATTTTTGTGATTTCTAATTTTTTTGTTGAGAGAAATCCAAACAAGTGTTAGTAGTATAAATAAATGATATAAAAGGGATACTGAAAAGTTATACTAGCGATCTTGTGGGAAAAAAGAAAATCTATAATAGTTATAAAAATTAGTTTTAAGAATAAAAAAGCAAAAAAATACTATTCTCTTAGTTTTTAAATTATTAGCATAATTATTTTTAGTTATATTTAGTTATTTGTATTAATTATTTTATCATATATTTTATTATGATTTATTTTATTTATGAAAAACTAAAACATAATTTATAATTTTATATATTTAAACTTTATAAGATGAATGATCAAATAGTAAAAAATTATTAATGTCATAACAATTTAAAAATGATGAAGGAAGTAAAAAATTACTCTTTATAGATACGGTTAAAGAAACGGGCCACAAAGATTCGTCTTTATGCTTTTGACCATGCTGACCAAAGACCCAAACATTCTTCCCCTGTAATAAGAAAATACTGAAACATTTCTTCCGGGGTTCCGGCCTTCCCCTATGCCCTATCCACTTTGGTCTGGCTCCCCATTATTGGAGCTGGAGAGTGGAGACGACGAGTCCATAGCCTAATGCTGATGCTGGCTGGCTTCTGTTTTGTTTCGAGCTGTGTAAGGCACTGCTGTGCGGTGGCGAACTGAGAGGGATCAATTCTAGCTTCGCGCATCCGCAGGTGAGTCGGCGGCACTGCACCTGCGTTCACCTGTTCTTAATTTTTTCTATCCTCAACTGCGCGTAGTGTCCTTAATGAGTTCTTCGTTGATGTTGTGCTGTTGCCTGCTGTTCTTGCGGTTCAAATCTCAGGATCTCTCGCCTATCGCCAGCGTGGCAGCTCTGTTGATGAGAATTCGATAGCTGTTGGCTGAGAAGGTGGGGAGCAGGACGCCTCGTTCCGCGAGAAAGGATGAGTAGATCCGCAAGTGTAAGCAGACAATTTTAGTTCCTACTAAATCGCGTTTTCTGATAACTGGTGACTCGGATTTTTCCTCAACTCCTTCGCTGGATGGACATTAAGTAAGATGCCATGCTATGACGTTGCCGCTTGCCAAGATCGGACTCTAACATCTCCCTGTCCTGGTGTAATCGTTTTTCTTCAATTACGTAAACTACGTTTAGCCTCCTGCCAAACCATGCTGTAAAACAATTGAGAAGCCTTTGGCTGCCATTTAATGGAAATTATCCCCTGTTGACATTTAAAAAATGGACATTAGGTGTGCTCACTCAAGCAGTGTAGTGTAGTAAAGTACTTTTTCTGGGTGACCAAATCATGGTGATAGAATCGGGGAAAGAGATGATGTCAATATAATTACACTGCAAAATTTGGCAGTTCCATGGAAGTTCAATCCATCAGATACACGTTGTGATTACTGATGATACAGCTGTGTTAGGGCAAAGTAGCAATGTTGCTTCAGTCTCTTAGGGCCATACATGCTAGTACCTGTGATTCATGTCAAGCTCCGAACTTGCTCCAAAGTTGCATAAAGCAACGTAAGTTAATTATGATATAGTCTTCCCCACTTCTGAGCTCAAAATTTACGTTTCTGTCATCCTTTTTCGTTCAGCGTTTGTAAGGATAAATCCTATGGAAGGAGCTAAAAACTGCATAATGAGAATTGCGCCCTTTCGTGCTACTTCTTAAAAAATAAAGCTTAGGGAATTAAATAGCTATTGACTATGCTTGGAAATTTTCGCAGATATTTCAAGTGCTTTTGGTTTTTGCAACTGTTGTTGCTCAGACCCAATGGGCTAGTGTATCTGGCATGTACTGCAATGACTTGACAGCAAGTGTTGGTAGACCGCACAGTGCCTCAATAACAGATTTTGGTGCTGTTGGAGATGGTATCACTCTTAACACAAAAGCATTTCAGAATGCAATATTCTACCTCAATTCATTTGCAAATAAGGGAGGGGCACAGCTCTTTGTGCCCGCTGGAAGGTGGTTGACTGGGTCTTTCAGCTTGATCAGCCATCTCACACTCTCACTGGACAAAGACGCAGTTATTCTTGGATCACCAGTAAGATGACTCCGTGAATGGTTTGTAGACTTACTTTTGAAAGTGATTTCTGTCTTGCCTCACTGTAAATCCTATGATACATAGAATGCTCCGTGGAGAAGAAAAACTCATTTAGTGACTGTCTTTTATCTCAGTAACTGAATTTCTACTGAAACAACAATGTCATTATTTTGTTATGATATCCTAATGATATATGTTTGCAGGACTCGTCTGACTGGCCAGTTATCGACCCTCTTCCATCCTATGGGCGTGGCAGAGAACTCCCTGGTAAAAGACATCAAAGTTTAATATTTGGATCTAATCTTACCGATGTAATAATAGCAGGTAAGTACCATAGTTGATAATACCCACTTGATTTACTGATTGCTCAACCATCTTAATCTGTTGGTACATGATATGATACCTGTTGTCCTCTTATCAGGTGCCAATGGTACCATCGACGGCCAAGGAGCAATTTGGTGGTATTGGTTTCGCAACCACACATTGAATTATACTAGACCACCTCTTGTTGAACTGATGTACTCCACCAGAATCGTTATTTCCAATCTAACCTTTACAAATTCACCATTTTGGAATATCCATCCTGTATACTGCAGGTTCTTTTCTAATACTGGTGTCTGTTATTTAAGTATCACTATTTGCAACTGTTTATTTATCATCTAGAGTGTTTTTGCCAAATAAGCAGCCAAGTTCTTGTCCAGCATCTTACGATCCTAGCACCTATCAGTTCTCCAAACACCGATGGCATTGATCCAGGTGTGCTTGATTTCTGGAACTTCGGGTTGCTTATGACGCCCTAGATTTTCTTTTCCCAATTCATAGTTCTTTATGTCCTTTTGTCATCCAATTAGCAATTGGTCCTTAACTCTAAAAAGGCACTGTCTTATTCAGAATCGCAGGGCCTTATTTTTGTAGCTTTAACAAACAAACTAAACCTGAGAAAAAACAAAATATAAGTAACTATTTGCATTTAAGTATTTGCTGCATTTATATGTTCTGTACTGAAAAATGTTTGTCAGTTATGTGCATGAACTACAGCTTTATTCTATGACGAAATGAAAGCTCATATGCAGATACAATAACTTCAAAAATGATGTATATTAATTATGATATTAATAATTATCACGACTCATTCTATCAGCTTTGTTAAGCTCCTATCTGCATGCTTTCTTATTTATTTTTTAATTCTTGTCTGTTACTATATTTGTGGTACTTATGCATTTTGGCACCCATCCAGATTCATCTACAAATGTCTGCATTGAAGATTGTTACATTAGAAATGGCGATGATATTGTAGTCATCAAGAGTGGGTGGGATGAATATGGCATTTCTTTTGCTCAACCAAGCTCCAACATTAGCATCCGCAACATCACCGGACAGACAAGGAACAGTGCTGGAATCGCATTTGGAAGCGAGATGTCAGGTGGCATATCAGATGTTCGAGCGGAGAACATCCACATAGTCAACTCAGTACATGGAATCAGGATCAAGACAGCCCCAGGGCGCGGAGGATACGTGAGGAATGTATATGTTGCTGGTGTGAGTATGGACAATGTTTCCATAGCCATTAGGATCAGCGGAAACTATGGAGAGCATCCTGACGATAACTATGACAAGAATGCACTCCCAACCATAAGCAACATAACTATCAAGGACGTTGTGGGTGTCAACATCGGCGTTGCAGGATTGTTGCAGGGCCTCCAGGGGGACAACTTCAGCAATATCTGCATATCTAATGTTTCCCTCAGTGTCAGATCTACGGATCCATGGAACTGTTCTCTTATCGAAGGGTATTCGACCTCTGTGTCACCAGATATATGCGAGCAACTTAAAACCAACCCCGGCCCTGCACAAGTATGCTACGATGGTAATATTTTCCCACCAGCAGCAGTACAACCACAGGCGCCACAGAAGTCAAGTGCTAGCCGGATGGTAAATCCTTTCCATAAGCTGGCCTTATTGTGAGGTAACCTCGAGTGTATCTACATCTTGCAATTATTTTAGCTATTCGTGCGGTAACTGCAGTTTGCTAAGAAAGGATATTATCTTCTTGTTCGAATCATTGAATGTATGATGTATACCGTTCATGACCTGCCTCTGTCGATTATTCGTAGATGAAATAAGCATATTTGGTTTGAAAATTGAAATAGTATCACCGTATTCTGATTCTAGTCTGGATAATTCTTCTTGTAATTAACGAGCCCGTAGCTTGAATTTATCCCCGTCTCTTGTTATCTTCGCTGAAACAAACTGCCGAGTTAGATAAAAACTCAATAACTGGTTCGCGATGACTATGCAATGGAGATGTGGTTCTCAGAGCATTCGGCGACGGCGGTGACTTGCTCTGGAGAAGTGGTTCACCGTGACGGGCGTGGAACTGGCTGTGAACATCAAGGAAACTTAGCTCACAGCGCGAGGAATGGAAGGTGGTCCGCAACCTGTCGTGGAGGTGGATCCCTCCGTGTGCTTTCACCGTTATGGCGCACCTTTTGGCCTGTGATCAAACTGACCTCCTGTTTCTCGGGTTTGTTAAAAGATTCTGCTGCCACAGGACCCCCACCCCGACCCCGAGCGCGTTATCGGGCTGCAGAGCTCATGAAGCTACGGTGCCAATTACGGTACTGATGGACTACTGTCTGTTCAGCCATGCGTCGTGGCGACGTTCTGGAAAAGAAACAAACTGTCATGGCGTGATCAAGAGTGTTCCGAAAGCACAGCAAACGGTCGATACTCGGTCGTGTCCGCTTATGGCGCTGCGCTTGCGGATCTTCTTATAAGGAACAGACAGTAGTCCATCAACAATCATCTGATCAACTCCCTTGTGAGCAGTGCGGAGTCCAGGCATGGGCGGCCGTATTGCTCTGATGCGGCCCTGAGTTCCATATATCCTATCAACAACTACAACGCCATCGCAGTTCCAGAGGCGCTCCCAGTCCCAGGCCACATCATTTTCCGGTACGAGATCGACGAAGAACACATGGCACACTGCCTGGGTGCCCGTCATCTCCTGCATGCGCAAGCCGATGACGGCACGCCATAAAGAGGAACTGGCCGGAGATTCATGGTACGGTTCATGGCAACTTACCGCGGTCAGAAGCTGAGGCAGAGTCTTGACAGCCCGGTGCTAAGAGCAAGGCTTCGGAACGGAAATGGTACTTCCGGCGTACACCAACTGCCTCGACCCCCACATGTCCTATGATACAATTGATATGATAGGTCATTTCGCATTTTTTGTTACATATCTATTATATGTATGACCAAGAAAAAAAGATGTATGACCAAGAAAAAAAGAGTCTTCACGTTCGTTTTTAAGGGTTAGAAATTCTTATATTAATTAGAAAAAAAAGAAGAGAAATTTACCTAACATTGTCATTATAAATAGTTAGACCAAAATACTCTTAGACATGTTTTAAAATTGCCCACTATTATCATTGTAATAAATAAACTATATATAAAATGGGATTAGAGATGTGGAGTTTTGTAGAATTTGCTGCAACATGGAGCATTCACAATAGGGTAGATGAGTGATCTTGCTAACTGCTAAGAATTTGCATCCATAAACTTCCCTAGTGACCATTGGATTCTAATTTTTTGCCCTATTGGCCATTCTAGTGTTAAAGTTGGAGAGAAAAAGTCACTTTTGCCCCTAAGAACATTTTTGTGCCAACATTCCTTATGAATCACATAATTTACTTAATATATTTTTTAATATAAAAAACATTCTTCATATTTTTAGCAGAAACAATATTTGTATAATTGTCAAAAATACACATTGTTGTTGTAAAAAAATTCTAATGCGCACTCATAACATCCAGAATTTCTAATTAATTATTAACTAATATATTTTTTCTAATTTCATGGTAAATAAAGACCATTGACCACAAAGGTGCTACCTAGAGCAAAACTGATTTTTGTTCTTCAACTTTAACACTATGATGGCAGGCAAAAAAAATTCTAACTCGATGGCCACAAGGGAAGTTGGAATATTTTTATGGTCAATAAGGAAACACAATTTTTTGATGACCACTAAGAAATTTTTTTTAGAAAGATCTAATGACTAACAGAGAGCTTATAGAACGATTTGTCAATCTATGAGCAATTTTTTGCAACTCTAAAAAAATCTAATTGCTATGAGAGAAATTCTACAAAAAAGAATTAATATATGGTACATGAGCAATATATTTGACCAAAAACAATAGTCTCCACATTCGCTCTCAAAGGTTAGAAATTCTAACATTAATTAGAGAAAAAAAAACGAAAGAAATTTATCATCATTGCCATTATAAATAATTAGACCAAAATACCCTTAGACATGTTGTACAATTATCCACTTTTAGCATTGCAATAAATAAACTATATACTATTTTATTAAAAAATTGGCTTCTATTTTCAAAATTGCTCACGTATCATTTGATTGACAGTTGCAAAATTTCTTGCGTGCCATATTTCGTTTTCTTTTGCTGAATTTCTATCATAGCACTTGACCCATCCATATAATCCCTGTCAAGCCAACAATAAAAAGACAGATGAAAAAAATTGTTCCATTAATTTTTCTGTAGTGTTACATCTCTTTTCGCTACTATATCTCTTCTTGCGTTTCTGTCCCGATGACTCTGACGCCTACGCCACACACGGCCAACTTCACTGTATGAACAAGCGAGAAGATGGTTGATTAGCTCAATAAGATTGATTATAATCTTCTCCGCTCCAGCTATGTTATCTGGACACCCTAGCGTCTCCTTCGCTTGCATCCGGTTTCGTGGTTTCCACAGCTTCATCAGCAGAAGAGAAAGCGAAAGTATATTTAATAAAGAAAAGGAGTTTTAATGGGGCTTTCCTTCACTGCCTCTATGGAGGTGGTCCACTAGGTTCATAACTACTCCACTTACTACGGTGCGTTTAACTAGCCAACAGTTAGATCTGGCTCTACCCAAACATTTTTTATTTACCCCAACATTACCCACTTGTCCGACTTCTAAGGACTAAAATTCCTACATTAATCGACAATACAAAGAAGAAAAATTTACCTACCATTATCAATATAAATAATTAGATCAAACCCTTAGACATGTTTTAAAATTATCCATCATTACCATTACAATAAATAGACTAGAGTACGTCGCAGGTTCTTAAACTATTTAGGAACGATCATCTAGGTCCACGAACTCTCAAAGTGACCATCTGGGCCCTTAAACTATTTAAGAATGATCATCCAAGTTCATGAATTTTATAGTGATCCCATAGATCCATGATCTATTTATTTTGTGTCAACTAGGTTCTTATCGTCATTGCACATCCGCTCTCCAAGCGCAACATCATCGCCGCACCGCTCTCTACGTGCGATGTCACTGCTATACAACCGCCCTATAGGCGAGCACTACCGAGCCTACGTGATGATGCCAACTAACAGAAGGTGTGCTGTGCCCATAATGGACTCGCTCTGCCCATTGAGGCCTATGCCTGCCAACCACGAGAATTCTGGTCTACCCGCCAAGTGGTGATGATGGCGACGTGTCATGTGTGAAGGGCACCATGCACGGAAGGCAGGCCGTCATCACGGGTATCTGAGATACCATCTTCGTGGTTAACGAGTAACGAGCGCAGGAAGATGATGTCACAATAGGAAGAACAAGGTCAGATGGATGGGCAAGACCGCAACAGGCAGAGCGCTGCTGCTGCTACCTAGTGTAGTTATGGAGGTTCGGTGATGCTTACATGGATACCAGTTGTGTGGCGGCGGCGACACACGTGTAGAGATGATGGGTAGCGATGTTGTGGAGCCGGTTGACATAATATAAATAGATCATAGACTTTGAGGGGTCACTATAAAGTTCATAGATCTGAATGATTATCTAGAAATAGTTTAGGGACACAAATGATCACTTTAAAAATTCATGAACCTATATGAGTATTCTTAAATAGTTTAAGGACCTAAGACGCACTTCACTGGATAGACTATATAATTATTAAAATTTGGCTTCTATTTTAAAATTGCTCACATATTATTTGATTCGCAGTTGCAAATTTATTGCGTGCCACATTTCTTTTTCTTTTTCTTTTTCTGAATTCCTAACATAGCACTTGACCCATCCATGTAATCTCTATCAAGCCAACAATCAAAGTGACAGATAAAAAATTGTTACATTAATTTTTCTTTACCATTAGATCTCTTTTCATCATTAGATCGCTTCTTGTGTTTCTTCCTTGATGACTCTAACGTCTATGTCACACACGACCACCTTCACTGTATGCAAAAGCAAGAAGATGGTTGATTAGATCAATAAGCTTGATTATAATCTTCTCCTCTCCTGCTATGTTACCTCGACATTCTCGTCTCTCATCCGCTTGCATCCTGTTTTATGGTTTTCACAACTCCATTGGTAGAAGAGAAAGCAAAGGTATATTTGACCAAGAAAATGAGTCTCCATGTTCGCTCCCAAGTTCTAGAAATTCCAACATTAATTAGAGAAAAAAAAATTATCCACAATTGCTATTATAAATAATTAGACTAAAATACCCGTAGACATGTTTTAAAGTTACCCATCATTACTATTATATAAATAGACTATATATTTTTTATTAAAAATTAGCTTCTATTTTTAAAATTGCTCACATATCATTTGATTGGCAGTTGTAAAATTTCATGCATGTCTCTTTTTTTTTCTTTTATTGAATTCCTGTCATAGCACTTCACCCATCCATATAATCCCTGTCAAACCAACAATCAAAAAGACAAATAAAAAGATTGTTCCATTAATTTTTTTTAGCTTTAGATCTCTTTTTATCATTAGATCTTTTCTCGCTTTTCTGCTCCAATGACTCTGACGCCTACGCCACACACGACTGAGAAGATGGTTGATTAGCTTAGTAAGATTGATTATAATCTTCTCCTCTCTCTTACCTCGACACTCTGGCCTCTCCTTCGCTTGCATCTGGTTTCATAGTTTTCACATCTCCAACAACAAAAGAGAAAGCGAAGGTATGACAAAGTGGTAGACAAAGCTAGAACGAAAACACAACGGTATTTTTGAAATCAGCACTATATTAGTGATATGTGAGCTCCATCAAATTGAGTGTTTTGAAAGCAATTTTATGTAACAAGGTAGGGATGATTAATAATTGAATTTATATAAAGTGTAAGTATAAAATATAAAAAACTATCTTACTACTTTTATAAAAAATATATAGACTACTCGTGCAAATGAGCGGATAGGTTGACTAGTTTTATAATTGATCATTAAGTAGGAAAAGGGTGAAATTCTTATCAAGTTACATGGGAAAACTTTTTCATTTTGGATTTCTCCAAGCCAATTAATTCCGGTCCACGTAAGAGGCTGGCTTAACCATTACTACTTGTGTTGTGATTAGGTTTTGACATGAAGACGAGCATGAAAACTGACTCAGAGAATAATAGAATTGCAATGCTTCGATTTATATGAAAACAGAGATAACACCATGATTTTGTTTTCCTCATTATAATGATATGTAACTCTCTTGCAAGTTCAAAGCCATAACTTAATGAGAGTCATGCCAGCTAATCAAAAAGCAGCATTGTTTCACATACGTTCCTCGGATAAGACTACATCATCCAACCGGTGCTGCGGTGATGATTTGTGGGTCTTTTGCGTGCATAATTTGGGCCAAGTAGCATTGTTCAATCAAAAGTAGGATGTGGTAACTTTCACCCACGAAGTATACTAGAGAATAGAGATTATTATTTTTTAAATGTTATTAAAGCTCTTACAAAAAATTTCACATATATATCATAGAGAAATGAGCATAATTTTGGTACAAAGTTGCATGAAGGCGAAGCGTTAAAATGTGCTTCAATTCAACGTTTAAAAAAATTATCTAAGTTAAGGGCTCCTTTGGATTGAAGGAAAAACATATGAAAAATGCAGGAATTGGAATCCTATAGGAATCATCACTGTTCATGCCTTTGGTTCATAGGAATGGAGTAAAGGAATTATACAGGAAACTTTCCTATGCCATCGATTTCACAGGAAAAAGTATAGGAAAAAAGAATCCACTCCGAGCTCTTTTTTCTCTTCCCTTCGCATAGGATTGAGGACAATGAACGTTGTTACCAGGGCTGGCCCTGACTTTTTGGTGGCCCGGGACGGAACCAAAAATGGAAGTCTCATAGTCGTTGACCATAAACACAACAACCACAGTTGCAAGAGCAAAGAGGCTGATCGGGAGCCTACTTTGATTGTTTGGGTATATGGGCCCGGGCGGCGGACCTGGATTAGCTCCGTTGCAAGCAAGATGTTCAGAGTGTATCTACTACATGTATGTCTGGATTGGGGGCCCTGCTTTTCGGGGGGGGGGGGGCAGGGTGGTCGCCCCTCCCGCACTGGCCCAGGGCCAGTCCTGGTTGTTACCACTAATCCAGCCACTCACGATATGGGAAGCAAGTGCTAGCTTTGACTGAGAGACTGGTGGTTGGGAGCCATCCACGTTTACAAAATAAAGTTTTTTTTTCTTTTGATATATAAAAGGGAACGTATCCTATGAGAACTGACTTTGTATGAGAACTTCAATCAACATCACAAGATCCTAAATCAATGGTCAAGGTAGATGTGGATTAGTTTAGCACTTAATCCTAAATCAATGGATTAGTGAAGAGGGTTAAGTGCTAAACTAATTCACATCTATCTCTGGCCATCGATTTAGGATCCTGTGATGTTGATTGAAGTTCTCATAGAAAATCAGTTCTCATAGGATACGTGCCCTATATGAAAAGCTAGTGATCAGTTAATAATAATTTTCTTTTTAATAGAGCTTAATTAACTAGATATAGGCCATTGACACAAATAAGGATCTCTAAAATTTCAGTGTTTTTACTTTACTTATTCAAACACCTACAAAGGAATTTTTTCTCGTTTTTTCAATCCTCTGTTTTACATATGCATTTCTGTTCTATTCCTACGTTTCTCCTATCATGCCTTTTTCAATTTCTACATTCTAAAGGAGGCCTAAAGATAAATGGAGGTATTTAGATCAGTATAGAATCTCCAAAAAAGTGTTAGTTCATTTGATTTTTATTTAATATATTCTAAACAGCAGACACATAGGAAAGTACTAATATTGTAGCGAAAAAAATAAACGGAGCAGTGAGATCAGGCCGGCAGCAAAGAAACGGAAAAGATCCGCCGTGCATAGTGATGGCAATGGGTAAAAACCCATCGGGTTTTAGTGTCCCATATCCATACCCGCTATAAGTAAATCAAACTCATACCCATATCCAAACCCGTGATGGGTTGAAGTTTCACCCCATACCCATACCCGTCTAGTAATCGGGTACCCACGGGTTTCCCATACCCGTGATACTTCAAAACAAATTCTTAATACTTTGATAAATTTAATTAATTTTGATGAGATTTTTTTGCTTAGCACATGCACAAAATAAGATTATATGTTAGTCTACTCTATTTTGATAAAGTCAATAGAGCTAGAGTTATCAAAAAATAATAAATCCATATTATGAATCACAAATTACACATAATTGTTGGGTTTGCGGGTATACGGGTACGAGTTCCTGGTTCCCATACCCAAACCCACGTATTCATCGGGTACAAGATTTAACCCATTTATATACCCACGGATATAATTTATGTTCTATATCCATCCTCTAATAAGAGTTTTACCCATTGGATTTCGAGTATCGGGTACCCATTGCCATCTCTAACCGTGCATGGAGTTTCCTTTTCCTCCCCATTAACACTGACACATGGGCCTCACTCAAGGTTCAACGCCGGCGGCCCTCTATCCATTCCGCCCACTGACCCACGGCCCACGCACTCGCATGATCCCATCTCCATTTTACTAGTTCCAGCGCCCGACGCCACGCACGGGCGACCTACCCCTGCCTCCGAAAACCTCCCAAACACGTCGAAACCACCACGCGTCAAGCCCTCAGTGGTCCAGCCGTCACCAGCTCTAACCCCATTGGCCAGCAGATGTGGCCTACCTGAGCCACCGTGGCGGCCGCCCTTACATTCACTTCCTCTGGACCCACTGGCCAGTGACACGAGCATGCGCGGTGAGCGCACCAGCCCGGTGAGCGGAAACCCTAAACCCACCCACTGGCCCCAGCCTCCTATTAAGCAGCGCGCACGCCCGCAACGTTTCGCGCTTCACAGCGGCGACCGGTAGACAGAAGGAGAAGGAGCCGAGGTTCAGATCGGATCGGAAGCTTCTAGAAGTTTCCGTCGCCGGAGATGGCGATCCGTGGAGTGCCCTCGCACGCCGTGGCGGTCGTGCTCGTGCTCGCACTCTCCTCCGCCGTCGCCGCGGAGGTCTTCTTCCAGGAGAAGTTCGAAGGTGATTCCGCTCGATCCCACCCTCTCCCCTCGCGATCTGGTGTGATTTTCTCCCGTGGCTTAGGTCGGATCGGGTGGGCGGCCAAGCGCGGGATGTGGGTGCTGGTTTATCTGGATCTGTAGGGTTTTGGCGTTTTGGGTGAGGTTTAGCAGTGCACGTGTGTGGTGATGGTTCGGCATCTGGTGGCATTCGCGTCGATCGTGTAGAGTTTAGGATTTGGTTCCATTAGCGGATGGTTTATGCCTCGATCAAGGTGATCTGGCCGTTTTGTATTGATCGCACAGGGTGCATTTGCTCGTGAGGTCTGGTCGCTTATACTGACAGTGTTCAGTCATTTCTGTATGCATTAGTACGTTGTTTGCGAGCTCTGACGATTTCGCTTTGTCCTGGAATGTCGCTGTAGTTCGAATTGGCTCTGTTCAAATTAATCCTAGCTGTGTGCTGACACTAGCCAACTAGGAAAAAAATGGTTAAATTTTGTGCTCATTTGTAGAAGTTAGTGTTCGTGTTAATTTTAATATTGTGGCACTTAACTGCATTTCCACTGACCGAGGCTGATCAGTAGAACTATATATCTGGTTGATCTGAAATGTAGTTTGATTTTAAGATCTGCATATCGTCTTAAGTGCTGGGAAGTTATTTATGCCTCATTTGTTATCATGTAATTCGTTTTAGTAGTCAAATCTGAAGGATGAGTTGACCACCAAATAGGATGGTACGTCCGTCAGTTTCAGTCAATTCTGTAGGTGTCGTATCGCAGGTCTGTTCAAGCATTTACTAATTCTACACATTGTATACTGTACATGTATTTTGTGCTTTCTAAATATCTTCTCTTTGTGCCCAGATGGCTGGGAAAACCGGTGGGTTAAGTCCGAGTGGAAGAAGGACGAAAACATGGCTGGTGAATGGAACCACACATCTGGGAAATGGAATGGAGATGCTGAGGACAAAGGTGAATTGGCCATGCATTTGACCAGTGTATAAAATTGGTTGTATAGTATTATTTACCAAACCCTGTTTCATTACAGGTATCCAAACCTCTGAGGACTACAGGTTCTATGCCATTTCGGCGGAGTACCCTGAGTTCAGCAACAAGGACAAGACCCTGGTGCTGCAGTTCTCTGTGAAGCATGAACAGAAACTTGACTGCGGTGGTGGCTACCTTAAGTTGCTTGGTGGTGATGTTGACCAGAAGAAATTCGGTGGGGACACACCATACAGGTACTTTTGACTTCTTACTCCTGTGGTATCTCTCCTATTCTGAAAATGGTTAACCTGGTGTATTTGTACTGCAGCATTATGTTTGGACCAGATATCTGTGGGTACAGCACCAAGAAGGTTCATGCTATCCTTACTAAGAATGGCAAGAACCATTTGATCAAGAAGGATGTCCCTTGTGAGACTGATCAGCTGACTCATGTGTACACTTTGGTCATCCGCCCTGATGCCACATACAGCATCCTGATTGACAATGAGGAGAAGCAAACTGGTAGCATCTATGAGCACTGGGATATTCTTCCTCCAAAGCAAATTAAGGACCCAGAGGCCAAGAAGGTATAGTTTAAATAATTATAACTCTTTCTTTTAATTTCCTTGCTTGCGTGTTTCAAGAATTAACTGAGATTTATGTGGTGATTATTGCAGCCAGAGGACTGGGATGACAAGGAGTACATTCCTGACCCTGAGGACAAGAAGCCAGAGGTACAGTTTCCTTTTAACTTCTGTTCCATGTTTTATGAGAGGTGGACACTTTACCTGCCTAGAATGGATAGCTTTTATATTTTTTTGCTAGGACTTAGCTATTTATGAACCAGCCATGGATTCCTTGTTGTGCAACTAGACTCATTTTGCTTCTTTCAGGGCTATGACGATATTCCCAAGGAAATTCCTGACCCTGATGCCAAGAAGGTTAATATTTAGTAATTTGTTGAATTACTCTATGTGTATGATTTATAGTTGGTTTGGATCCTTATGATTATTAACATGCCTTTCGCAGCCTGAGGACTGGGATGATGAAGAAGATGGTGAATGGACTGCCCCTACCATTCCAAACCCAGAGTACAAGGGACCATGGAAGCAAAAGGTAATGGCTATTCTGTTGAACCTGCACAATCAATGACACACATTCGGATACCTTATGTTAAGTTACCTTATTTGTCAGAAAATCAAGAACCCCAACTACCAGGGTAAATGGAAGGCACCTATGATTGACAACCCAGGTAAATATCCTTGGGATTGGTTTCAGATTTTTTTCCACCCTAAACATGAAAGTTGAACTTATTTCTCATGCAGATTTCAAGGATGATCCATACATCTATGCTTTTGACAGCCTGAAGTATATTGGTATTGAGCTGTGGCAGGTAGGTGTTTTTTCTTTTTACCTTATTTGGAATGTTTAACACAGTTACTTATTCCTACCTTCTTTTTTATCTACAGGTTAAGTCAGGTACTTTGTTTGACAACATTATCATCACTGATGACCCTGCGTTGGCCAAGACATTTGCAGAGGAGACCTGGGGCAAGCACAAGGATGTAAGTTTTCCTGCCCCAAGATTTATCCACAAATCATGGTTGAGGTCCAACATGTTCTGATAACATCATGTGATGACAGGCTGAGAAGGCTGCGTTTGACGAGGCTGAGAAAAAGAAGGAAGAAGAGGTAAACTCCTAAGCCACACAGTTTCGTGCATGTTTTCATTTTTCATGTTATATTGGGTTTTGTAACATTGTTTTCATGTCTCATGGTCTTTGTTTGACATCGGCACTGTTTATTAATGAAAAATAACTATCCCTTTCTTGTGTAAGAAAACCTGAACAAATAAAACATTTCCTGTCTTTTGGCCTATAGTAAGTAGCATACAACTGTTTTTAATACAAATGAAACGTTTCCTGTCTCTTGGCCTTTAGTAAGTAGCATACAACTGTTTTCAATAACTCTGCATGGCTGCATGTTGATTGATCTTACTTGGCTTCGGTGACTGAAGTATAATTTCTGCAAGTTTTCTTATCGTTAATGTTTGGAAATCTCTTCTTAACAGGAGGCTGCCAAGACCGGTGATGAGGATGATGATCTAGATGTAAGCATTATTTGCCTTTCCTTTCTTGGTTGTTTCAGTGATCACTTTATCTTACATCAACGTGTGTTCCTCAGGATGAGGAAGATGATGACAAGGCTGATGACGACAAGGCTGATTCTGATGCCGAGGATGAGAAGGATTCTGATGATGAGAAGCACGTAAGTACTTCTGCAATTTATTGTATCTGTCCGAACTTCGAAACATTCTTCTGTTTCCGTGTCCTGATTCCTTGCTATGGACGACTTGCAGGATGAGCTCTAGATGGTGAGGATGAAGATATGGCTGCAGTTGCGAGGTGGCCAAGGATTTTATCAGTTCTCCCATTTATGAAGTTCCCTTTTTCCTGATCAGACTTTGACAAAGCAGTACTCGTGTAGAACATTACTCGCTAAGAAGCTGAGGGACACAAATTTGGGTCATTGTAGCGCGTTGTAGTGTCATTTTTCCCCAGAAAACTTATAGCATTGAACAAGGAAAGATCTTTTAGACAACCCGTCATCACTTTTGGCAATCATATGGTATAGCCACAAGCTATACCATGATTGTCAGAATGTGATGTTTCATCTCGATTGTTCTTTATCATTTTTGCGGCATGCACATCGGAGATCCTTTGTTGCTATCTGTAGCTGGAACTGTGACAAGATTACAATTGGAACGGTTCGGAAACAGGGATCGCTGACTTCCTGAGACAAAACAGTTGCGATGCTGTGAATTTCTTCGTATGAACCGATACCGTGCAATCTGCTTCCAGCGTTTGCCCTCGCACAAAGCACGTGTAGTGTAGGTAGATTTAGGATCTATCTCTATTGGATCAAAGTCGTACGGCCAGGATCAGCATCACTATTAATTTTTAGGATCTCAGTCACTTAAATATCGAGCATACTGTTAAATTGAACGATTTAAGGTTGAGACCACGAAGGTAAAGACCATCTAATAAATCATTTTGGGGGGACAGCGTATCAAAATGATTTATTGGCAGCAAATGACCTTAATAGAGAGATTATTTATACGATCACATCTTAGTTGTACCATTTATGCTGATAATTAGTTTATTAATATAACTATGATAACTTTGACTTATCAAAGTTTCTTAGGTTACTCCTAATGGGAGTTTCATTTTTAATAAATATAATGTCATATAAGCAATTTTGATAACATGATAAGAGATTTATGAAGAGAGTGAATAGTTTCATCTAGATGAAAATGAGTATACATAGTTTCTTAGATTTGAAACATCAAGAAAACTAGCATTGGAGAAGAGTTGCTTCATTTTATCCTATGAACATCTTAGTCGTACTATTTATGTTGATAATTAGTTTATTAACATAACTATGATAACTTTGACTTATCAAAGTTTCTTAGGATACTTCTAATAGGAGTTTTATTTTTATTAAATATGATGTCATATAAGCAATTTTGATAACATGGTAAGAGATTTATAAAGAGAGAGTGAATGGTTTCATCTAGATGAAAATGGGTATACATAGTTTCCTAGATTTGAAACATCAAGAAAACTAGCATTGGAGATATAAGCAATTTTGATAACATGGTAAGAGATTTATGAAGGGAGAGTGAATGGTTTCATCTAGATGAAAATGGGTATACACAGTTTCCTAGATTTGAAACATCAAGAAAACTAGCATTGGAGAAGAATTGTTTCATTTTATCCTATGAACAACCAATAAAAATGGATAGAATTAAGTGTCAAAACCATACATTGTATAATTTGTTTCATTTATGATTTTAAATCATTTTGTATGAGATAACATTTTTGAAAACATCAAAATGAAACCTTCCATTGGGACTAGTCTTGGGCTACTCCCAATGGGAATTTTATTTTTAATAAATATGGTGTCACATAAGCAATTTTGGTGACGTGACAAAGAAATTATGCGGAGAGAGAGAGGAAAGAAGTTTTATTTAGATAAAACTGGGTATACATAGTCTCCTAAATTGAAACATTATGATACTAACATTGGAGGAGAGGACTTTAATTTCATCCTAGAGATAACTAATAAAAGAACATCGAATTAAATATAATGAAACATCCAAATAAAATCATGCGTTAGAGAGATTGTTTCATTTATAGTTTAAAATCACTTTTGATCACATATCACTCTTAGAAACAACAAAATGAAATTCTCTATTAGGACTAGTCTTAGGGTCTGTTTGTTTCTCAAGTTGATTATATAATCTAGATTATGATACTAGATTATTTAATCTATATTATATTATCGAGATTATATAATTTGAATGAGTTGTTTGTTTACCCAGATTATTTGTATCTGAATTATTGATTTTAGAAATAAGAAGACAATAATATCCATGGGCACAAAGGACACTTGAGTCGACGCTGATCTCTGCGAAGGACCCCAGCTCACGACAACGGATCCAGGCCGATCGCACTAGCGGCTGCAACGCCACCCTCTGCATCACGCTGCATCGAAGGTCGGGGCTGTCGGGCTCCCGCAGCGCCCTGGAGCTCGAGCTCCCGCCGAGCCCAGAGCTGGCCACATGCCGAAGGCCCGAGTTGTCAGGACTCCCCGCCGCACTCGCATTTCGAGCTCCCATTGCATCGGAGGTCGGGATGTCAGGCTCCTGCCGCGCCCTGGAGCTCGAGCTCCCGCCGAGCCCTCCCCTCCCCCCTCCCCCCTGTGCCGAAGGCTCGGGATGCTGGGGCTCCCATCGAGCCCCAGGTCCATCGCGCCTCCGCGCCATTCAGCGGCCCCTGGTGGTAGCTACGGTTTGAAGAAGGGAAGAGAAGGAGGAGGAGGCCAAGGTAGAAGGAACAACCGCAGGAGAGGAGAGGAGTCACGCGTGGGGAGGAGATCAAAGAACGAAACTTTTTTTTTACTTAGTGATAATTGCGGGTAATTTCGCTGAATTTACTATGTGTAGTGAGTCTTTTATCAAAATAATCTGAAATAATCTCTTCTTGAGAAGATAATGAGATTATTATAAACTGACCTCTAGATTATATAATTTGTTCTTGTCATCTAGTCTATTTATTTCTCTTTTAGATTATTTAATCTAGATTATATAATCTACGTAAATTATAATATGAAACAAACATACCCTTGTCATAAGTATGGTGTCAAATTTCTTTGCTATATCTTTTATGACAGCTGTATTTTTATATACAAGTTATTAATTGAGGTGAGGTCGTGTAGATCATTTTTTTCATGTCCAAATGTGTCCGTAACGTTGTCGTATTCAGTTTGTATCCTACAATAAATAACTAATCAGTTTGAGTTATTTTTGAATTATTTTCTAATCCTTTGTTGAATTGGACTCCGATTTCAATTCGATATTTCATACTAACAACAATTAATCATTTATTGCTTTAACATCATATTTTGGATGGAAACTAATAATAAAAATTCCAATAATAACTTATTCCAAAATTATTATAATGAATATTATTTTTAAAACTTAAAAAAGGTAAAGCAAAATAAAAATAGAGAAAATGCTCAAGCCAAAAAAATTGATTAATTAAAAACTTTTATAGTTAAAAAATATTCTAACTATAAATTTTTTTAACAAAGACCCGTGACACGCACGGATATTTTGCTAGTTTTTACTATAAAGTTAGACGTCATAAAGTGTCACTAACGTGTCTGATGTGACAATAGTTGAAATCCAATGGTCCTAGTGGTCAACTCAAAGTTCTCCCATTTTAAGTGAATTGAAAATTAGACAATCCCGGTTAAGACATTTTTGTCAATTTGTCTTGCCATCGAAAATCGGTCAGGACATGATTTTTGAACTTAGAGCAAATACAATGGTGTTGTCTTATAGGTTATCTCATACATGCCACATAATCTTAAGACGGGTTGTGAGACGACTTATATAATGGATGATCTTATTAGTTGTCTTCTATTAATTATATGACTCCTTAATTTATAGATATAAAAAGAAAAATTTATAGATTAAAAGACTACTAGAACCCGTACAATGGTGTGAGAGACGTCTCATACTCTTAAATTTAAGCGCATGAGGTGGTTGCTATACGAAACAACCATATCTTTTTGTCACTACCTTCTCTCTCTTACACATCATAAAAAATACTATGTAGTAATATATGAAACAACATATAAAACTGGCTACGTGTAGTATTGTACTGCTCTTAATATTGGGCACAGAAGATAGACGTAGACCGTTCCAACTTCCAATCGCCGTATCCCCTAAACCCAACACGCGGATACATGATGAGCTGCCGCCGCCTCAGCCTCCGCGGCCTCTACCGTGCCTCTCCCCCGCAGGCGCTAGATGACGACAATCTCTTCGAAGAGATCCTCCTCCGCATCCCACCGCATCCTTCCTCGCTCCACAGCGCTGGAATTGTCTGCAACCTATGGCGCCGCCTTGTCACGGACGCGCAGTTCGTCCGCCGCTTCCACGCCCATCACCAGTCACCTCCGCTCCTCGGCTTCTTCCTCGTCTCCGGCATGTTCTTACCCGTCAACGAGCCTCCGTATAAATACCCTCCCACCCTCTCGTCCGTGACTCCTTGGGCCCGTGGGATGGACAAAATAGCAGCTATCTTGATTAACGCTCCCACCCTCTCGTCCGTCAACGCGCTATCTTGATTAATCATAGCAAGTATATATGATATAATAAATCAATAACAAAATAGCAGCTATAGTACATATCTTTTACCAAAATATAGTAGACATTAACAAATTGTAATTCTCAACCAGACGAGTGACATTGACCTAAAAAAACAAACAATTCAATTTAAGCAAAAAAAATCTATAAAATGTATCATAAAATAAAAAAAAATAGATGCATTACCTCTTATAGATTAAATCTACATCCCTTTCCTTCCATGTTCATGAAACGATGAACCACGGCTTCATTTGTAACTTTGTTAAATTCTTCTTTCTCCACATAGCAAATAAGTCTATTACTCAAGTGTTTATCACCCATACGGTTACTAAGAGTTGTTTTCACAATCTTCATGGCCGAAAATATTCTTTCCACCATTTAGCAATTGGTAATACCATCACAAGTTTCAAAAGCCGACAAGTAAGATTTTTCCTTGTCTCTACCATCTTTTATGAAAGCTCACTGATAGTATTTATGTTGGAGAATCGATTGTCTTCTCTCACATCAGCAATGTAGAGGCATAGGTAGTGTCTAAGATCCCTCAACTCTCCACAGCTAAAATCATCAGGATATAGTTTTGCTAGGTTTATCAAACTCTTCACATCAAAATCATAGAACGAATCTCTTGGATTGAAAGCTGTCAAACAAACAAGCAATTGAGAGCTTGTCTCATCAAAGCGACCATCAAGCTCTTGAACTAACCAGTCTATAACCTCATTAAAACAATCCACTTCATAGTGATGCTTAGTTGTAATTCCAGAATTCTTCCTAGATTTCTTGAGATCAACATATGTATCTTCCATTTCGAGCCTTGCAATATCATGCCTCTCACAAAAATCATTGACTTCATCTAATAATTTGGCCCACCCATCTCTTCTAAGGTTACACAAATGCAATCTAGTTGATTTCAAACACTTCATAGCATTAACAATGTCTTGATCCTTGCGTTGCAATGCTAGTGACAATATGCTTGTGATGGTTAACGTGGTCAATAAGAGGTGCAAGTAAAATACAAAGTCAAAAGATTGGAAGTAGACAAGAATATTTGATGCTTGGTCTCTATTTTTCCAATCCTTGTCATCCTTTTCCATAAATTCTAGCATTTTAACAACTGTTAAAAACATGTCAACCAGACTAGAGTTCTATAATGAGAACTCCAACGTGTATCTCCAGGTCTTTGAATACATTGTTCTTGATTTAACCTTTTTCCAGTTTCTAGCTGCCCACAACTTAAGGCCTTCTCCACTTTTTCATGATTGATATCTCTAATCATGTCCCTTCTCTTGGCTGATCCACTCATCATATTTATTAAGTCATGAATCTTGGTTAAGAAATTACTAGTACCCTTATGCTTTCTCACAACAGCCACAATTACTAACTGAAGTTGGTGAGCAAAACAATAAACATAATAAGCTGATCTACTTTCTCTCATAATCAATGATTGCAGCTCATACAACTCACCTCGCATGTTGCTAGTACCGTCATATCCTTGACCTCTAACTTGTTTTAAGCTCAGCTTCAATTTTGCAAATAGAGAATCAATAGATGACTTGAGACAAGAAGAAGAAGTTTGAGTCACATGCTGAAGGCCAACAAATCTCTCTTTCACAATTCCACATTTATCAACATATCTCAGGACCACAACCATCTGTTCTTTACAAGAAACATCCCTTGATTCATCGACTAGCAAGCAAAACACATCATCTTCAAGTTCTTTAAGAATAGACTGTAGAATTTTATTTGTAAAACACTCAACAATGTCTGTTTGGATTTCATGAGCCACCATACAACTATTACCTCCACTTCCCACCGCCTTCCCCAAATCGGGATCATGGTCTGCTAAGCAATAAAAAAACTCCAAAAAATTCTCTTTGTTCAAAAATGTCATCGACTCATCATGCCCACGAAAAGCCAAGCCTTGCTTTAATAGTAACCTAGCAGTATCAATGGATCCATTCAATCTAGTAAAATAAGCTCTCTTAGATTCATCACTTTTCTTCTCCAAATATACATCTATGTGTTGTTTTCTCTGTAACAAATCATCACACTTCTTCATAGCAACATAGTGTGTTCCACCTACATCACCAACATGCATCTTTAGTCGATCTTTCCTGTGAAAACCATTCCAATCCTCAACAACAAATGCTTTATATCCTGCATCCTTCTTTTCTCTAAACAAGAAGCAGCATAAACAATATGCTCTATCTTTTGATTCACTATGTTCAAGTCAACTTTCAAACTCATCAAACCATTCAGGTTGAAAGCTTCTTGGATTATTTGTTTTTTCTCCAATCTGTGTACAGGGAAAATTACATGTGCGAGGTTGACATGGCCCATTCTCCAAATATTTCCTCCTCACCCTCTCTCTTTGGTTAGGATGGTAAGAATCAATTTCCTTTCTTAAGCCTGGGTCAAATTTGATCTCCTCTTCCTAATTAATATCATCTCAACAACATAAATTCCTTGCACTACTGTCTGGTGCTTTTCTTTTGTAAAACCTTTCCATATTATTCCTAGGATCCACAATAACATTTAAATTTTAGTTACTTAGATTGCTTTCATAAATATCAGTTATCACATATCGCATAAGAAAAAAATAATCATAGAATCTGTACACATTAATGGAAACTGAAAGAATAAGAACAAAAATTTAAAAGCATTGGACATTGGACAACAATTGCAATTGTTGGCAATTGAAGATTTGAACTTGCTTACAAAAAAGAGGAGACCGACGTGTGTGTGCACCCCCTGTACTGCGCCTAGCAGCTAGCAGGCAGGCAGGTGAGGACGTGCAGGCCTGAGGACGTGAGGTGCAGCAGCTCGCTATTTGATTGGATGATCTGTATTTGTTTCATTGCGACGTCCTCGTCTCGTCTCGCGGCGGCGGCGTCTTGTCCTGCGATCAAGGGAAGCAAGAAGGAAAAGGCATAGAAAGAAAGGATACGGTGTGTTCGCGTACGAGCGACGAGCGAAGCTGCCGAGCCCCCGCGTATGGGCTGCTGTTATGTGACCTGTGGGCTTTCTTCGTCTCGGGCTCTGACCTGCGGGTACCGGGTGCGATCAACTGGGTCACGGAGGTGCGAACATGGTGAAAATCTAAATACGCTACAGTGTTTCATATTTATCTCTGAGTGCGGCCGCATCCAGTCCGCTCACTGTAGATCCGTCCCTGCGGCGCCATGCCTTCCCCGATCACAGCCGTTTGATAGTGCCGGTGGACAACGGTTACTTTGGTCTTGCCATCTTATCTGAACGTAGCATCAAGTTCTGGGAAAGGGAGACACAGCTTAGCGGTGCTGCAACATGGTTGTTGCGCAGAACTGTTCGGCTGGACAGAGTCCTTGCCGGCCTTGAGTTGAAGGAGAAGACATCACCACTTCGGGTTGTAGGTTTTGCTGAGGAGAACAATGTGATCTTTGTATCTGCAGATGATTGTATCTTCATGATCCACGTCGAGTCAATGCAGTTCAAGAAGGTGAAAATAGCAGTCAGCCAGTACATTCATCCTTACTCAAGCTTCTGAACTGCCCGTACCATCTTATCTTTGGAGTGCCGGCTTGAAGTCCTTCACTTGTTTATGGTAATGGTGAGTTTGATTGATTTCTGTCTTTTTGCATGATTCATTCATTCATCATGGGACTTTTAGTTTAAAAAACATACTCCTCCCTTTGTTATCTATCCTCAACCTGCTACTCAGTATTCAGTTCTTTTGCCATGCATGCGTATGGGTAATTGCTAGCATTAGTTTTTCCAGATGGAGACAAATAACATTAAACTGCTTATGAGATATATTATTTTGTTAACACCATCTAGTGCAAATTTGCACTAACGAATGTCAACGAAAAAAAAAATCCAAGGGAGTAGTCTAGAGAAGTAGAGAGAACGATAAGAATTTCAGTTGAAGGTATACTAATACAAACAAACTGTTCAATTGCTCTGTTTATCTCTGTTTCTTGTAATGTCCTCTTCGATGACGAAATGCATTTACTTAGAAAACTTGGGAACAAAATCTGGCAATGACACATGTACAGATGTTACTACATGAGTGTGCCTAGAAATAGAAAAAGGCGATCCTGTAGCTCTGACCATCATTTGTGACATTGGGAATGCTTGTTGACCGTTGCAAATAGAAAAAGGCCAGTCTCAATGGAGATGTGTATATATATATAGCATAACCGTTGCAAATGTTTTTTTTTTGTTTCTACAAAAATAAATTATCACTACGGCGGAAGGAGACTAGGGTACAGTGCTGATTAGTTTGCTGTGGACGCTTCAGAGTAGATTAGCTTAGGAGTTGGACAGAATCATGATCATCGTGTCATGGAAGCTTTGTAAAATAGACAGGAAATAAAAATGACTAGGATGCCGATTAGGTTGCCATGGAAGCTTCATAAAATAGAGCACATCAAGTGTTGACTATCTGGGCACTCACTGAAAATGGGGACGCTTAAGGGTGTGTTTGATAGAGCTTTTGCTTATGTTAAAAATTACTTATACTTTGACTTATTCATCAATGATGCTTATCAAGCTTATGTAGCTTATTGTAGTATAAGCAATCAATCTGTTTGGTAAAATAACTAATCCAGTAGCTTATCTTGGGAGAGATGAACTATAAGTTAGAAAAGCAAGGTTTTTCTTGCTTATAGCTTATAGTATAAAAGATATTTTGACTTATAAGTGCTTATTATAATAAGTGCTTATGTCTCCAACCTGTTTGGTAGAGTTTATGGCTTATGGTAGCATAAGCTACTCAAAAAATTGGTATATAAGCTCTATCAAACACACTCTAAAACTAGTCGTACGGAGAGATTCTTTCAAAGTACGGACAGGCCAGTGATCTAGTGGTAAATGCGCATGATAGCATCAAGCTGGGGAGAGGGGGGGGGGGGGGGTTGCCTCTTGAAGCCAGCGGCAAAAAGCCGCCTTTCCAAAAAAAAAAAAAAAGAAGAAGAAGAAGATTCTTCCAGAGTTCCTGCGCTGCAGCATTATTTCCCCACAAGCTGAAGTCTCAAACACCAAGCGATGACCCGTCGTCGACGCCGCCCGCTGTCGGAGAACGACGACCTCCTTCCTCTGCCTCCCGCCGGCGCCGCATCCCCCTTCCATTCCCCATGCCGGCCTCGTCTGCAAACGCTGGCGTCGTCTCGTCACTGACCCCCACTTCGTCCGCCGTTTTCGTGCCCACCACCAGACGCCTCGCCTCCTCGGCTTCTTCCGCTCCAGCTACAGGTTCTTCCGCACCCTGGACGATGAGGCTCAGAGCCGTCTCCCAGCCTCGCAATTCTCCTTGCCCCGATGGCATGGCCGTATGCCCACCCTGAACTGGACGTTGTTCGACTGCCATCACAGGCTCGTCCTCTATGGGTTCGCTCCAAAGTTCAGAATCACAGAGTTCGTAGTGACTAACCCCATGACCGGGCACCGGAGGCGCATACTAAACACCGAGCGTGATGACCGGGTTGTCGCTGCAGCTGTAGTTGCAACCGAAGGTGAAATCATCTTTCACCGCACGTTCCGCCTGGTCGTACTCCTCTCCCCTGAGTCCCCTCAATATGAGGAACGAGTGTCTGTCTCTGTTTACTCGTCGTACTCTGGCACTTGGGCTCATGCTGTTGCCACGTTGGACCTTCCATTTCTCTCTTTCCGCATATATATTCCTAGCATCCTTTCTAGTAATGCCATTTACTGGTTGCATGAAGATGGCGTGATCATTCGGTTTGATCTAGAAAATCACAGCCTCGCCATGATCAAACATCCACCGGTTGCTGTTGTTGGCGTCGTAAGACGTCAACTGGCGACTACGGACGATGGCCGCTTCTGTTTTGCCTTTTTATCTGGTTTTTTGTTATATTAACAGGATCAACTAGTATCAATTTGAATCACATGGTTACCTTTATTATTTCATGAAGAACACATCAAACTAGTTGATGGTGTGTGCACTAGTTCTTCTCTGTGCTTGAATTGAGCATGTAGATCAGATTTTAGAAGGAGAGATCAATGAATTTTCTTGTAATTTAAGCAATCTGTAGGTCTTCTTTTATAGGCTCAATTCACATAAGGAGAACCGACACTAAGGAGGTCGGTTTGTGCCCACTGATCTAAGGCACAAGCCATTGAAACTTCAATAGTTTTGATTCTGGTCAAAACCACTGAAAAACCATACCCATAGTTTTAATTTGATTTAAAACCATAGTATTTGCATTTCAATTATGTGGATTTGCAATTCTTGATTTTTGATATTTCTTTTATTGTTTTATCCACAGATCAAATTCTAATATTCTCCCCCTTGATCGTAAGGTTAAAACATTAAAAGCTTATTTGTCAATAAAATGGCATGCAAAGACAACAGATTTATAACGGTCATTTAATACACCGATAACACAATTACTATTGTATACCACCTCATATCAAAATAAACTTCTTTAGCTTTTGGAGCTCCATAAACTTTAGACTTTAGACAAAAACATAATAGTTTGCTTTTCAAAAAATAGTACACTGGATCAATAAATTACAATAGTCAATTAAGTCCTATTAAATTAGTTGATCACGATTCCATTATATCTAAAGACAAACTGTCTTAGTCATTATAGGGAGACGTTGAACAGTTCCTCTTTATTTCCAAGATTAATAGGCTTTTCTACAACATCCATGCCGACAACATAATTGGGTGGTAGGCCTTAGGGATATTCCATCAACTTTATTGAACTTAATGTTTGATCTTGGAATCTATCTTTCACAACTTGGTACAGGGTATCAAAGCGTTTCGCAGAATCACTTGACTTGTTGTTACTTGATAGAAATATTATGACTTGATTGTCACAATATAAGTTGAATAATATTCACCTTTCCTTATTTTGGATAGAATTCATTTGCCATATTGCCTGTCCAATGGCCTGATATGATGCTATACATACTTTTAGAGCTTTCTAACAAGGAATGCTCCTTATGTGAGTGTGTTATTTTATTTTGACGTCAATTCTTTAATAACAATACAGCTCATAATAATATCTGAATATCCTAAAATATCAAGGATACCATATCTTTTTACATGTAAGCATGAAATCATAAATGGTCTTTTAGTAAATTCAAAATTGGATCACCATCTGTCAATCATCCCAGACATAACATTTAGTCAGGACAAATACACTTTTGTGCATATATTATATTTCCAAATGCCAAAGCATATGGAATATTTTACACAACTTTACATTTATTCTTTCAGACATTGATATATCTTGACTTTATTGCCCTTGACTCATTTGAACAGGCAAAGTCATAAACATAATACATATTATACTTTCACCAATATCTTCTGAATACGCATTTTTCATATAACCCCAAAGTTATATTTGATACATCTTGGTGCGTAAAAAAATCTAAACATATATCTTTCACCAAGATTGTCTTTATTAACCTTTTGAGAGAAAATATCATTAATATAAAATTTACTCCCCCTTAACATTACATTCATTTGTCCAGCATATTCATTTGTAATATTATAATATTGATGCTTGTCTTTACGTTATAAACTTATATCTCAAATTTTGAGAAAACCACAATATCTTAATATGTTACAAGCATCATTATTATTCTTCCTTTTTGAAAGAGTCCTTTTGAAAAATTAGACAAATGGAAAAGCCTTTCCTTTATTGTGAAGTCATGTGCTATGAGTTTTACTTTAAACATTTAATATTACCTATGAAGTCACTTACACCGTATACACCCTTGATAGTCTACTGTATTGGCTCCTTTGGTAATTTCTTAATACTCATAGTTATCATTTCTTCTTTCATGACACATGCCATTAGGAAGTATATACCATTTTTCATTACTTCCATAATATTGGATCAACATCCAAAATCAACTCATTCATAAGTGAGGTAGTCACTTAACATAGCAGATTTTCATAATTTATTTATGATTTTTCACAAAACTTTTGCATGAATAACATGCATTTGAAAGTAAGCTCTTGAATAATAATCATTATGTTGGAACATATTCCACTTTATTCAAGATTTATTTTCCTTGATATAAAATCTGCTCTTATATTTTTAACTTCCAAGACTATGTGTATGTCTTGTATTCATAAGCATAATACATTATTCTGGATAATACATTAGTTTATTAAAGTAGCCAAAGTGGCAACTAACTTCTGGGGTCAAAGTTGTTCATATTTGGAATGAAGACTTCATCTTTAACAAGCAGTCTCAAATTCCAAGAATAATTTGAGTAAAGTTTCTCCCAAACCATAGTTTGTAAACGTCAATTTATCGGGAGCTTTATCTAACAAAGTTGTTATAGTGATTTCAATCCATGAACGCATTATGAGACGACTCAATATCTTTTGTACCAAAACATAAGAATGCAAAATTTTGTCATTGAGTCTCTCAACTTTATTTGTGTAGAGTCTTAAATAGTCATACTATTTTCCAATAAACCTTTAGTACAAACATTCAGAAATATGGCCATAAGAAACTCTACATCATCACACAGTTATCCTATCATAAGTCTTTATTAAATGGGGGCAAAAGTAAATGAGCATCATAGGTTGAAAACCATTGTTATGGATTATTTCATTTATTGCCCACTCTGCTTATTTTCTTGGAATGGTGATGAGACATTATTTATCTCTCCCCCTCGAAATATGGCTTGAGTGGCCATAATTTTGATCAAGTCTCATCAAAAATCTTTTGATGTATTGATGGCAAACTTTTAAGAAAATAAGATAGTATCTATCTTGTCATAAAACAAGAGAAACATAATTGATATTTCTGCATAATCATACTTTTCTTATTCCTATAAATCACTTTAAATACCATTATTATTCAGTCATGAAATGAAAACTGGTTTCATTTTCATGAATAATATACATTATTAAGTTGAAGCTTATAAACATTATAAAGTGCTAGTGTGAAAACACTAACTCATTATCTCGAACTTAAACTTTATTAATGATTTTCTTTAAACTTTTGCTCTCATTTGAGTGTTCTCTTTTAGAGTAATAACATTATTACCTTTGTAATTAGGGAGAATCACAAAGGTAATAAGGACAAAATGAAGTGCATCATAAATCATTCTTGGAAATTATAATTTCCAATAGCATTAGTTTCATAACCATTGTACTTCTTTTATATTATGCTCTTTTAATTTGTGCCTCTTAAAATTTTCAATTATCGCGCTTTTATGATCATGAGACACACATAACTTAATTGCTCCCCCTGATTTACTCATATTTCTAATGAAATATTTTCTTAATTATAGGAGCCATTTTGTGGTTCCCGAGGAGCATCATTAAGAGCATAATCATAATTAATTTAGAGCAAAAATCATCATTATTTCTTATTCTAAGAAATACAATTGCTCCCATTAATAATTGCTCAATGACATATTCTAATCTTGACGATAATGAGCAAAAATGTGTTTGCATTCATAACAAAAAACATTATTAATAACCAACACCAAAAACTTCTTTTATCAATCAAACTCAAATCAGCTTTGGCGAGAATTGAATAAGATCAATAAAATTCTACGAAAATTATCCACTCATCAGCTTTGGCCAGAAGAGTGAATAAAATTCACACATTTAAAAAATATGCCTCTAAAAACTTTCTTTTATTTATCTAACCCACATCAGCTTTGGCCAGAAATAGATCAGAAAAAATAAAAGTTTGCAAAAATTATCCATTAATCAGCTTTGACTAGAATAACAGATAAATTACATACTTTAAATATATGCCTCAAAACTTCTTTTATTAATCTAGTTCAAATCAGCTTTGGCCAGAATTGAACGAGAAAAATAAAATTTTGCAAAAGTTATTCATTTATCAGCTTTGGCCAGAAAAATGAATAAATTTTACACATTAAAATGAGGCATAAAAATCTATTCAACAACAATATTATTAATTTCAGCGGAAACATAAAAACATTAATGGAAGAACCAAATAATAATAATAATAAATAAATAGCCCAACTATTTTTCCCAATATACATTAAATCATTATTATTCATAAGTTTGATTTAAACATAAATTCTGAATATTTCAGACTTAACAAAATCATAAACTCAACTTTTCATATGGGCTGTAAACTTCTAAAATCGGCCCATTAGTAATTTGGCCATTCAATTCTGAAATTCAGAAAAATTGGCCCATAAAAAAACTTAGCCCATTAATTTGCAGCCCATAATCATTAATTTCATAGGAAAAAAGAAAAAACATTACTATTCATAACGGACCACAGCCAACCAAAATCGGCCCATGTAACTTTTGGCCCATTTAGGCCACCATGCGTTCCCACCTGGGCCAGAAGCCCAACTACCTGGGCGTGGGACGGGAAACCCGTGTGCCCATGCGATCCGTCTGGCCAGCAAAGCCACCGCTAACTTTCAGCTGTCGATCTACATCCAACGGCCATCGCGCGTTTTGACGGAGAACAAAACCCTTCATCCGCCTCGCGCCCCCGAACCCTAATTCATTTCTCTCCCTCCCTTCTCTCTCCTCTGAGCGGTGACGACCAGGCGATAGAGAGAGAGAGCGAGCGAGAGCAACGGCGCCGGTAAGTCCTCTTCGCCGGAGCGCGTGCGGCTTAGCCTGCGCGCGGCTCTATCGAGCGGTGCTCGTCGGTGCCCTTTGCCGCCGGTTACGTGCGCACACGCGCGGTGGATGCAGATCCCGGCGAGCTACCAGCTGCAATGTCTTCGCCCGGGGCAGGACAGCAGCGACGACGGCAACAAGACGCACAACGGTGTCCCCGACCGCGAGCTGAAGGCAACGCGCACGGGCTGACTTGCGGGCAAAGACGAGAACGGGCGCGGCTACCGTCGGCGAGTGCGTCGGTGGCTGCAGGGGCCTCGATCTCCACAAGGTGAGCCTGCATCTTTAGCTTTAGGGTTATGGTTCTTCATTTTTGGGGATTTCCTCTTTAGCTAGGGTTAGGGTTCTTTAATTTTGGGGAATTTCTTTAGAATTTCCTTCAATAGATTGCAGTTCCCCTTTTCCTTTATGCTCTCATGCATAAATCTGCAACCCTAGCAGTGTAGCATCATTAATTTTAACATAGAACACATGCTAGCAATCATTGAGCATCAACAATAGACCATACAACATGAACACGATAAACAAGTTCATGAATTACACTGCTTTTCATCCAAACTGTAACTTGCTAGCACAAAATAACATGAAAACAATGCTAAACATTAGTTTGCATTAAAAGTATGGTCATAAATTAAAAACATACATGAACTTGAGGAGCAAGTTCAAGAACAAAACCTGTTTACAACAGATTGATGCATGCAGTCATGAAGCATCATGATTGGGCACTCAAACATATAGTTGGGCATGAATTAGGATTAAAAAGAAAACTAGAATTGGCTCTGATGCCACTATTATATTAACAGGATCAACTAGTATCTATTTGAATCACATGGTTTCCTTTATTTCATGAAGAACACATCAAACTAGTTGATGGTGTGTGCACTTGTTCTTCCCTGTGCTTGAATTGAGCATGTAGATCAGATTTTAGAAGGAGAGATCAATGAATTTTCTTGCAATTTAAGCAATCTGTAGGTCTCCTTTTATAGGCTCAATTCACATAAGAGGAACCGACACTGAGGAGGTTGGTTTGTGCCCACTGATCACAGACACAAACCATTAAAACTTCAATAGTTTTGATTCTGGTCAAAACCACTGAAAAACCATACCCATAGTTTTAATTTGATTTAAAACCATGATATTTGCATTTTAATTCTGTAAATTTATAATTCTTGATTTTTAACATTTCTTTTATTATTTTATCCATAGATCAAATTCCAATAGTTTTGACATCCAGTTATGAGAAATAGGAGAGAAGAGCTCAGCAATGCTGCAAAATGGGTGTTACGAAAAAATGTTCAGCTGGACAAGGTTCTTCCCTTAGATTTGAAAGAGCACGTGAAGGTGCTAGGGATAACGGGGTTTTCTGAGGAGTGCAATGTGATTTTTGTATGCACCTTTGACGGCGTCTTCGCTATACACCTTCAGTCAGATGAAGTTCAGGAAGATATACAGAAAACCAGTGTTCCAGAACATTTTTCCCTACTCAAGTTTCTGAAGTGTTGGTATGATGGTATCGTCTCTTTTGTAGAGTGTGGATGTGAAGGTCCTGGGTTCTTTTCAGCAATTATGGTTGTGTTTAATTATCACCTTTTGTTTTCTCATCAATTATTACTAATTAAATAATAAATTTGTAAAACAAATATGTGAGATAAAATATTGTTATAAAAATTCAAATTACATACAGAACCATCAAATATGTCGACTAATCCAAAGATGTTAAACATAAAAAAAAAACGAATGATAAACCAAAAAAAAATCAATGATAACCCGAGAAAACCCAAACCCACTGTTTCTTTTCAAAAGAAAAAATATCTCGATAAACCGAGCGATAAAACAAGATAACTGAACAATAAAGCAGAAAAACATGTCGGTTTTTGTTTAAATTTTGGCTAAATTTATTTTATAATATTTGAGTGGACTGATCAATTTTTCAGTTTTTTGAAAACCGTAGAAATCGGTAAGAGTATTTTTTACTATTCAAACAATTTTATAAGAGACTTACTAATTTTCAGCTGACTGAAAGTTTAGGCAACTTTTAATCATCATTTTGAGTCATTAGATCTAGATTCAATAATTTATAATATTATACAAATAATCCTATAAAAAAAATCAAAACTCAAAGTAACAAACCATTAATTCAGCTGAAAGCTAGCAAACATGATTTTGTAAACCTTGCTCCAATGCAGGGTTGGAAAATGTGGCGAAAACCGGCGCGCAACGCTCCCGAATCTCCCGATCCGTTCGTATGTAATTTACTTGTTTTTTATATGCTTTGTACATATGTATAATATGCTTATGTTACTATTAGTTGGATCATATATTACTTTTTTTATATGTTTTGTATATATGCATAATATTATTATAAATTATTATTAAAATTATTGTCAAAATTTATATTTTTTCGCACTATTTTTCTATTTTCCAAGATTTTTAACTTTTTTTATTACCTGCCGGCTTTTCGGACAAACCAGCCTGTTAACCGCCCAAACCGGCCGGCTAACCGGTCGGTGCGCCAAGCCAATTTCAAATATGAATTCGGCCGGCTAACCGGCCGGTTTGGCCGGCTCGTTCATCAGTCTCAATTGATGAAATCCAGGCGCTGCCGCATCCCCAAATCCGCCGACTCCGAGATTGAGGACGGCGGCGCCATGTCCCGTCGCGGCTGCCACCATCCCAGCTTGCCGGCGCCGGCGTCCCCGCTGGACAACGACGACATCCTCGAAGAGATCCTGCTCCGCCTCCCTCCGCGGCCATCCTCGCTCCCCCGCGCCTCCCTCGTTTCCCGGCGCTGGTTCAGCCTCGTCTCCGACCCCCAGTTCCGCCGCCGCTTCCGCTCCTACCACCGGACGCCTCCACTCCACGGCGTGTACTCCGGTACAGACTTCGTCCCCACGCAGGACCCGCCCGACCAGATCCCCACAGCGCGCTTCTCCCTGGATCTGCCGGGCGACGAGTTGAGCAACGGGTGGTCCAGGTACCGCGTCAGCTGCTGCCGTGGAGGGTTCGTCCTCTACTTCAACGCCAACGAGTTCCTTGTGTTCCACCCCATGTCCGGCGACCGCCACCGTGTGCCCATCCCCATGAAGGACAAGTGGGGAGTGTTTCCCGTCACTGCTGCGGTGGTTCCTCTCGGGGCGGGCAGCAGCAGTGCCAGCGCCACTGCTTGTTCCGCATTGTCACGCTGTTCAGCGACATAAGTCATGGGATAAGAGCATTTGCCTCTGTTTACTCTTCAGATACTGGTCTTTGGGAAAATTCTACCGGTGCTCTCTCCACTGAGCCTAGATCGTCAGGGAATATGATACTCCGCAGAAACACCCTTGTTGGCAATGCTATTTACTGGATGTTTGATCGCCCAGGGATCCTACAGTTTGATTTAGACAAGCAAAACCTTGGTGTGATTGAGATGTCTCAAAATGTAGATGCTGTTGGCACTCTTATGTGTCAGATCATACCAGCAGAGCGTTGCCAGCTTGGCATTGCCATTCTAGCTGAGCGTAGCATCCAATTCTGGGAGAGGAAGGCAAATGATAGTCGTGCTGTCAGATGGATGCTGCGCAAGACTGTTTGCTTGGACAATTTGCTTCCATCGGACCGTTTGCCAATATCACTTGTCGGGTTTGCTGAGGAGAGTAAGGTGTTCTTCATATTGACAGATGGTGGTGTGTTCATGGTCCACCTTGATACGATGCAGTCCAGGAAGGTGCTCGAAGTATCGGAGATCTCTCACATAATTCCATACTCAAGCTTCTGAACTCAAGGTATGCTTTTCTCAGCAGAGTAATGAGATGCAGTGCCTTAAGCTGTTACATTAAGTTCATTCTATTGGTGTGCATATGTATAAAATAACATTGAGAAACTTTTTCCAATTTCCTTCTACTTTCATATTACTCCCTCCATTCACTTTTTGTTGTCGTTCCAACCATCAATTGGCCTGTGGGCAGCATAAAAGCTTTGTTGGGAACAAAAAGAAATTATGAGTGGAGGGAATATGTAAGATATATAGTATGACCTGCAAAATTATTGATATAATCAACCCCCCTCCCCAAACAATCGTTTTATATCATTCAAACGCAAATAGTCAACTTATTTTCGTTAGCAAACTCTAAAACTTATGGACTTTGTTAGGAATAACGAAATTTAGGAGTTATTTTCTCAATGAATTTACTAGCATACGTATTTCAATGGTTATCTGACTCTTAAACATCTGATTTTGAATGAAGTGTACATAAAGTCCAACTTCTTATGTATCTCACTTGAGTCTATAAACTTTTAAAATGGAGACCTTGTTCCATTATCTATTTAAGTGGTTCAGTTGGGATCCATAGCTGACATGAGCTGTCACATCATTGCTGATATAGACAGAAAGGAATTGTTTTCCCCAATATCTAGGGTGGATAACTTTGTTCTCTTACATAGTTCACTACTACAACAACAACAACGAAGTCTTTTATTTCCAAGCAAGTTGGGGCAGACTAGAGATGAAACACACAAGAGCCAATACAAAAAGGACAAAGAACAAATAGAAGATATAGAAATCAAAAAGAAAAGAAAAAGAGAGATGCAATTTCAACATACTCCCTCCGTTCCTATATATAAGCATTCCTACACTCTTGTAGGAATGCTTATATATAGGAAGAGAGGGAGTAGTTAATATATTGTTTTAGTTTTCGATCTCAACATCATCTAGAATTTCATTTCATGTAGCAAAAATTTAGCCATTCCACATGAGCTCTAATAGCTAAGTGAAGTGGTATGGACCACTGTTGCACCACTTTAGATCGTGGATCTAAATCTTTATTTTCATGGACCCAGGTGACAATACAAAAAATTCTAAGGACCGTAGTTGCATTTCACTAATTTAGTTTTATAGACATTTTTTGTAACATTAGGGTGTTTGCTAAATATTACTCATAATAGTGTCATGCGTGTTCAACATTAGGGGTTTAGTACAGTTTTGGTTTTCACTACAGTGTATGTCTAGTGCTCAGTTTATTCAATTCTGACCACTAATGGATGTTTTTGAAATGTTTATTAGGCATCTGGTCATCTTGTGTTTAAGAGATGATAATGTATTCATTTAGAAAATTGATTGTGTAATCCCATATGTTTGATGCCCCTATTAAGTTAAATCATTTTTGGCTTATTATTATTTATTAATGAAGTGACTTTATAAAATAAAAAAGATGAATCAACTGGAAATCCATGTACCTCTTAGAATGTCTATTATACACAAAGTATAGTTTATAAGGAAGTCAATTTGGTATTTGCCCCTGATGGCATATAATCACCTTACTTTTAGTTGTTTCTAAGATGCATTCAAAAGTATTAAACCATGCGGGTACAAATAAGTTGTTCTATTATAGGTTTGGTGTTGTTTTGTACATAATTTGTGATGGTCACATCAGCATTGAATTCTTCCACATTGACATTTTATCTTTAAGTTCCAGCATAGTGATTTTGCACCAGTTAGTTGTGGAAATCAGCTTAACTTGTGATCTTGTTCTGCAGGTAGCTCAACTTGTTCACCAGTTGCTGATATGCTGAAATGCTTGTTGGGGCAGGTTCTCCTAAAAGGATACCTCCAAGGATCTACCAACTATACCAGCTGTCTTAGTTTACCAAGTGGAGTCTCTATGGTGCATGTTGTTTTTTAACTATTTAGTGGCATGTAAGGATGAATTGTGTAAGGTCTTTGGTCCTGATGTTAGTTCAATTATAATGTCGGTAAACTTTAGTCAAAATCATGGCTCTCTAGTCAAAATCGTGGCATCTTTAATAGTTCCTGTGCTTATGATCTCAACAAAGAGCCATGACCCTCCTGGCGTACAGGTTAGAGCGCCCCCGCTAATGGCGCCTACGCTCCCGATCCGGGTTCGAGTCGCGGCACCTTCTTAAGACGAAAATCAAGGGGACGTCTCTCCCGCTGGTCAACTCTATGATCTTAACAAAGAGAAGAGCCTGTGGTCATGAGAACTGCGTACATTCGAGTCAAGATAAACTATCAGTTGACAGGCTGATGGTGTTGCAAAATCCTTTTTTAGAGTGAAATGCAGAGTTTTTCTTTTAAGTGTCATCAATTGTCTCAACGTCGACAGCTCGAGTGTGTGTTGGCCATTTGGAACAGTTGATAATACTAACACACTTAGAAGGTTTAGGCCTTGTTAGGTTTAGCCGGAATGGACCCAAATGAGGCGTACGGAATGAATTGGCCCAGAACCAAATCGCTTGTACTGAAAAATACTTGTTCAGTTATGACCGGTCCAGAATGAAATGGGGCCCATTTTAGTCATTTCATGTAGGTTATGATCGGATTGATTCCATCTCTGAAGGTCCGGAATGAAAACAACCGATCACGTATTCCTAGCCCAGAATAGATCTTGTGCCTAATTCAATCAGCTGAAAACAAACAAGTCCTTAGGGAGACAGAAATGCAAATGAGATTTAGATGAGAATATGGGTAGTTTAGGGACCATTCATATATTTCACTCTTTTTAATATGTGATGTACAAACCATAGTCTTTTCCAATCCTATGGTATATCTTTCTACTGACCTATGTGTTGGAAACACTCATCCTAAACACTATCCAACACATAGGTACAAATAGAAAGATATATCTTCTTATGTAAATAGGAGGTCCTGTGTCGGGCCATGATCTGAAGGCTCCATCTGAACGAAGATTTGGTGCAAAGCTTTGACAAGTTTAAAGAGAATCATTTATGTGTAGCAGATTTCAGTACAATGTGTCGTCTGCTTGTTTATTCAGTAAGCAAATACAAATAACAGCTCATGCAATATGTTCAGATTTCACATAGTAGTAATGTAAAGCAATATGGAACGGCGGTGACCAATGAATATGCAAGTACAACCACATCCTTAATATGGCTTGGAACAAAACTACCTGCCCATTGGCCAATTGCCTGTCACCAAGGAACGAGTACTACAATCCTAGGTGAGCTTTAGAAAACACGATTCGAAAAAATTAAGTTGAGAACTCCGACTGCACGGGCAGCAGAAGGAATTGATGACCAGAGCTGGAACAGAAGATATCCAAGCAGCCAAGACTGATAAAATATTGCACATGATTTAATGGATTTTTTTTGTCAGGACTTAACCGACTTGTAGCTCTGTGGCGGCTGTGATTTGCAACCATTGATATAGGAAAATAAAGACAGTTGCGGCATACAGAACCAAATATGTTGACCAATTAGAAAGTGGCATTCTAAAGCGTACACCATCCCATTGCCCGTCAGACCCTTGCAGCCGGAGGATTATGTTGTTCTCGTCAGTGGTACTAGACCAGAACACCCTCCAAACACGACGGACACCCAAAGTCACGCATGAGTTTTCCCTCCCGCTTGGATCCATCTTTTCCCTTTCGAGATGATAACCTTCTCATTTATGAAGTACTGGCAATGGTCGCCAAGCCCAAAAAGTGGCGCCCATGCAACATCGCTCACACAATTTGTGTGCATGTCAGAAATTAGTGTGTTCTCTAGTTTCCAGCTACCATTGACATTGACAAATCATCTAAATGGCATCCAAAAACAAGCTTATAAACAAGCTCTCCGGAACCAAATTGAACTGCTGTTGCTGGAGTATGAGACTGCAGTCGCACCAACAGAGTGTTCTCGCTCAACGGTTGCAGTATCCCAGCCCAAAATCAGCTTGCATACTGATGACAGATTTCTTCCATCAGAAGCAGAAGCAGCACAGGCAAGGGAAAGACCAACCTCATATGGAGCCCAACTTCCCATGTAATGGAGATGACAGACGACTTGTGGCCAGTGAACACGTGGGCTTCAGGACCAATGGCCCACATACATTCTTCTTCCAAATAATAACACGACCATAGTTTTCTGCATGCAAATAACAGTACCAAGCCGCAAAAACAGCTCCACCAGTATCACCAGATATAACTTCACTATACAAGGTGGAAGACAGCAAGTAAGGTCTACATATGTCTAAATTTAGAATTTGATAATAAACAGATTTCTGTTATACATCTCTCCGTTATGTTCACTCAAAAGTTTACCTACACCAAAAATATTATTGGAGACATTGCAATTAGCTGTCTGGCATTAAACTAGGGAACCATACAAAAAAAAAGTTTAGGCGTGAACTCTACGTTACACAGTCAACAACATAGTGTTACAGCTCGCCCGGCTCAGCCAACAACAAAAAAAATACTGTCAGCCATTTACAACGAGAGGGTAAGCATCTCTTGTCATCTCCATGCTGTGTTGTAGTGGGTGAGAAAGAATCGAAAGTCTGGATGGTATACTTGTCGTTGACGAAGCCAGTCATCTGCCATCTGCATGAGAGAGGCTGCACGCTGCTGCTCCTCAGGCCTATTTGATGTCCAAATAGTGCTCCGCAGTTTGTATGATGCCAGTCCAAAGATAGGCAACGTTAGCTTACCAGCTGTGTTCATAGAGCGATTGGTACCACCAAAGTTGGGGCATGCTGGTGTACTGGGATCAGTATCTGCAGGGAAAGCATCAGTTATCAGATGGACCGATGAAAGCACGCTACAAAATGGAATCCAGATGATGAAAAACAAAAAAGTCTGAATACCAACTATTATGAGATGGTACTTACCCTTGGAAGGTGTCGACAAGTAATGAAATGTCAAAAAACATGCATCTAAATCCTTGAGCGTTGGTCCAGTTGGGATTCTATAGATGGGGTACCTGCAATTTAGCCCCAGAGATGAAGCCAATATGTGGAATCATGACAACATTTATTACAGTGTTGCACTTATACGAAAGTTGTATTAACTGAAAGTTAGCTAGTGTCCCTTTGTATGCACCTTCTTTTTGAGCCAGCATAGAGTAAAACAATAATGATTATCGTATTGTTGGTATTCTATCTCATGAAAACCTAAACACTAGTAACAAAATAAAGAAAAAAAAGCACCCCAGCTGCAAACACAAACTCATGGAACTATTGACGGCGGCAATGAACATAAATGTCGAATTGGTAGAGAGAAGGAATAAAATGAATTAAACTTAACTGCTATCGTAAGAACTTTGATAAGAAATGGAAATTTTCAAACATCAATGAAAATGAAGCGGCATAGTTAGCAGATGCTACCACTCAAAAATGGCATAGCGAACACATTGAGAATTCAGAGCATTACAGACATACCATGCAACTGACATCCAGCTGGTTGGCAGCAGATCACAACTTCTGAATGTCTTCAAATCTGGAAATTTACTTGCAAGAATTGACACCTGAAGTGATGTTAACAGTAAAGCATAAGCAAGCAGGTTATCTATTGTCACCTTTCATTTGAAATATGAAAAATAACTTGCCTTATCTGTTAGTGGTTCTCTACTAAACGGTGGATCTGTCTCAAGATATTCATATATGGGATGAGTGGATGGCAAATGCATTTCACCATCATCTCTTTGAAAACTACCCTCCAATCGGTAAGTAGCCTCCAGGCGTCTTAGTTGGTCAACATCAGTCTCACTGCTACTTTCACTGCTAGTATCCATAGATTCCCCATCACTTTCCTCCCAAGAATGCCTTAAGTAATCGAGAAAGATAACTAAGAAAAGGTTTTGAACTATAAAGTTGCAAAAGAAAAAGAAAAAGGCATTTGAACAATCAATTTTGATTTCATTAGTTCTACATATTTGGCATCCTTTCATGGAACAATGTTGCACGGTAGTAAATGATCACAGCTATAAGACTAGTAATGCTAGAAAAACAGCTCACACCTAGACATCATAATATAGGTAAATGGAAGATTTATCAAAAAGGTGTATTTGTTTTGTTTAGCAATATAAAACTAAGCAAATGAACCAAACTTGCACCAGTTTTTTCTGCTATAGGCTCCAACCACATGACCGTTCAATCAACTCAGGTATAAAGGACTTCTGAACTAAGCCACTGAATCCTAGCATATATAAGTATAAACCAATACCCACTAAGATTTGATTAAAAACCTGACAAACCAAGCTGTACTTTGCCATATTACTTATTTTGGAGTCACATTTGATATATCAAGTACTTGTAGCAAAAGATGAAGCGACTAACAAACTATGCTTCATTTACTCTCCGAGCCGTACCAAAAAAAAAAAAAGTGCTCATAGCTGTATCAATTATTCAAGCATCAACAAACATGGCTGTTACCAATGGATGATGGATCACTCTAAACATCAAATTTCACAGAAAGGACCAGATATTGTTTAGGTTTATGTCTGTCCTAGATGAAAACATCATCTGAGAAACTTAAATCTTCCATATTATATGTGTTATTTTGCAAATGACGCTAAAATGGGTAGCCTGGTTCTCAAGGTGGTCTACAGCATGTGTACAAGTCATAACAGAAGTGTAATTCCACAATACAACAGCAAAGCGTGATGCTTCAGCACAAACTTAAAAGTTTCACCAACCATGCCATTTTTTGGGTGTTTGCCTTCGGTTTATTCCATTCATCCAGTAACATTATCAAAGGACAGAAAAGTTGAAGCGAACTGAACATAATAAGCTGTGCAAAAGAAGAGGTTCATTTGAAATATGATCTTACCTACTCCTAGAGGGAAGTCTTGATGGGTCTGCATACAGCTGTATGGCAGAAAGGTATGGCACATAATACTGAATCACAGAATCACTGCCATTCAACACAAGTGGAACGCCAGCCCCATAAAAACTCCACTCCTTAAAAGCATCCCAGAGATCTCCAAGGCAGAAATACGGTGATGATTTCATAGCATCACCGCTCCTCCATCCTCTCATGCTCGTCTGCATTTGTACAATCAGTCAGCGATCAGCACAAACAAACTTATTCGGCAGAAACTAAGAAATACAAAAGTGACAGGTTCTTTAATGAAACAATTCCTTTGTTCTTAGAGCACTTGCTATAATCATCTTGAACAATATCTAGTGGCATAAAACTAAAACAAGTCTCAACTAACTGTATTCACAAAGAATTCAGGTGGTCTGCCCAATCCAGAAAACTCTTTGACAGGACCAAGAATATTGGTTAATTCAGACACCTGCACCATCAACCCCTTAAACAGCTAGATTCAAAAAAAAAAAGTATTCATGTCCTAGCATAATTACAGTAAACCATTGTCCTTGAAAACCCTCCCAGCTTACCAGTTATAAAATTGTCTAAACAGCATTTTTAACAGCAAACACCTGCTGCGGCAGAAGCTATTACCAACTTGACCTAAAGTCTGAAAGATGAATCCTCTAATATCTAATTTTGCAACTGCAGCACAAGGACGTTAACATGTCTGTTACCCCACAGATGATCTACCTGATTTGCCGGAAATACATTAGGTGTGTAAGTTGCACATGAGAGAGCGCTAGTGAAAAAAACGAAAGTTCCTTCACAACTACGGCTCCCAAACTTTCCCCAATCCCTATTAACAGGAACAGGAATAGGAACATGAACATGTCACAATATCAGCAGTTGGAATCTAACAATCAATACCCGTTTCACTACGTGTTCCTACCAGAAACGTCTCTTTCCCATAGTCAATACAAGCATATCGCGCGCACGGTTCAATCGATAATAATGGTACGAAAGCAAGCGGACAAGTGGTTCACGAAACGGAACAGAATCTGAGAAAGCATGCGACCTTGGGCAAGTACTGGACGGGCACGGATGGCGTGGTGGAGCTGAGGAACCGCTCCAGATTGCCCACCTCGTCCACGGCCGGGGTGGGCAGGTCCACAACCGCCGCCGCCTTCGCGGCCGGCACGGAGGGCTTGGACGGAACCGGCAGGGCCTCCGGCCGCCTCTCCGCCTCCTTGGCCGGGGCGGCCGTCTCCACCACCACCTGATGCGTCTGACTCGGCGGCGGCGTAGGCTTCTGCCTCGCGGCCCTCGGTGTCACCGCCGCGGCGGCGGCCGGGGAGGCCGGCCTCTGGCTCTGGGCCGTCGTCCCCTTGAGCCGCTGCTGCATCTCCTCCTGCTGCTGGCGGCGGACGTGGGGCGGGCTGTAGAATCGGTCCACGCCGACGCCGCCGAGGCCGCGGGACGACGACGAGGTCGGGCCGGCCATGGCGGGCGGGCGGGAGGAGGTGAAGAGGGAGAGAAAGGGAAGGTCTAGTGTGTAGGGCGGCGGGCGGAGGCAGCGAGGCGGGGGTTAGATTGGGGTAGGGTTTTGGGTGAGGCGATGATGCTGCTTCTGAGACGGCGGGATCTGGGCTGGAGGGAGTGGAGGCGGCGCCGTGGCGGGCGAGAGCTCTCTCGGAACGGGAGGGAAAGGGAGGACCTGCGTTTGCGTTGGGGGAGAGGTGCGTTTCGGTTATGCGGAGCGCTACGCCTCCTGCTTGGTTCGATTCCCTTTTCCACCTCCCCCGTCTCTTCTCGCTCCGGGCGGTTCGTGTGCCCGGCATGGGCTGCCCCGCTACGTGCACCAAAAAGGAGCCTCCAACGTGCCACGTTTCTTTCTCAGACTTCTCGAACCAGGGGTGCGATGATCTTAAAAGTTCTCTTTTGTTTGGAGAAGTTTAGTACGTGCAATTGAAAACTATATGAGTTCTTGAGAAGAACAAGTAAACAACTTAGTCATCTTAAGACCGCTCCTCAACTGAAATTCCAGTTCTTTTGTTAGAGAAAAACTGAAAGTTGCTTTTGTGCCTTAAGTTGACTTTCATTTTTCAGTTGAGTTGATTGGTATTGCCTCTTTCATGTGCCCATGCATTTTCTTTTATAACCTAACTATCACCAATTTTAAGTCACAATGCATTGAACCTGCTCAAAAGTTGCTACTACACACATCGAACGGAAGATCTTTTGCCATGGCCCAAGTTTTTTTTTTGTCTCAAGAAGCTTAGGTTGGTTTTGAAATTTTTAGTAACTAAAACCTATATATATGAAATTCTAGAAAGATAATCTCTATGACTCTGAAGACCATTCCTAAACTGAAAGTTTGGTACCCTTAGTCAAGCTCACTGCCTTGTTTGAGTGGCGTGTCCTTTGTCCTCTTCTCTTCCACACCTCCTACAGATAAAAAAAGTGTTCTACAGATAATTTTTTAAAAATACAATATTCTACAGACAAATTTTCCTATTTGTTTTTATTATGACTTCAATTCAAACTGCTCCTATTGAATAACATGGAACTGAATTAGTTAGAAAGATTGCTTAAGAGGACAAGTTTGATGACAATCAAATTGAGAAGTAAAAAATCTTATTTCACTCATACTGGTATACATCCTAAGAGCTTAAAATGATATTTTTGCACATATGTTGGAATATTTATATATTTCATTTGACAAAAACCATTGTAAACCTTCATACAAATATAAACGTTGTTTTTTTCTTCACACAAGAAGCTTAAATTATATAATATTAGAAAAATTGTTTAGAACACACTAACAAACGGTGGTTTCGTCCTAAGCATACTAATAAAATCGAATTTAGCTGTAACATATTATGACTGTGAAAAAATTCGTCTGTGGCCCATTATAACTATTTAATAATTATTTTTAATTTTTCTATCTCAATATATAAAATATATTAGAATTTAAAACTTGACACAAATATACATTGATGCATTCTCTATCATAAAAAATAGAGTTAGATTTTTTCCAATTTATTATATTGTTTGCTAATTGTTTTAATATTTAATTTGTGGAGCAAACCATATAAACAATTGAAAAAAAATTGCTCTATTTTTTTATGATAAAGAATGCACCAATGTATATTTGTGTTAAATTTTAAATTCTAACCTATTTTATATATTACGATAGAAAAGTTGAAAATAATTGTTAAATAATCATAGTATATCATAGACGCATGTTTCCATAATCGTAGTGTGTTATAGCTAAATTCAACTTTTTTTGTGTGTTCAAGACAAAACCACAATTTGTTAGTATGTTTCAAACAATTTCTCATATAATTTTATACTTAGTCAAAGTTTATATGGTTAGTTGCACATGATGATTTGTCTAATAAGCTTAGCGCAGGGCAACAAGCTGGATGGTTATATCAATGTGAACCATGAAGACTTCTTGTGCCTGGTCAAAGCAAGGAGAGCGAAATGACGCGTGGATAATGTATAATTTTTTGGCAGATTCACTGGTACAACTCAACACTCGAATTAAAGAGATGTTGCAAACTGAGGATAAGCCGGATAATGTTTCCAGTCGGAACGCTACAATTTCCCACGATTCCCTTCGATCACCCACTAGGCCGGATTGGAGGAGCCCCAGGAGGCGAGTAGCAAAAATCCGCCGGGGTCCAGCAACCCTATCCGGCCGTCCGCACGACCCCGTCCACGATCTTACGGCGTGTGGAGACGCTGGATTTTCTAGAGCGATCCTGGGACGTGGCGAATATTCGCCGGGCAGCATTTGACACTGAAAAGTGGGGCTCCTGTCCGTTCGTCATCGACGTGGATACGCTTCGGGGCCTGGACGGTGCGCGTGCGGTTGTACCCACGTGCTGCACGCACGGGCCGCAGACGATAGGGTCGGTGAGAGGGTGACCGCGACCGGGATTAGATCGCCACGTTGATGACGTGGCGGTGGGGTCCAGATGAGTGTGCCACTGTGTGAGGGCCCCAGATGATAGGAACAGATCAGATCTGAGACACTGGGTCAACTGGTCGGCGTGTTTCGGTCAACGACAAATTAGCATGGAGTCTCGTTTATTAACATCATGACATGTGGTTAGCCTTCATGGGCCTGTCTTCGTGTCGATTTTTTTTTGGAGCGAAGCCTGTCTTCGTGTTGATGTGACAGCCCGCTTGAAACTTTTAAGGTCGGACTTACTGGGTTAACTATACAAGATATGGCCCATAAAGCTAGGCTCCATTAAACTTTACCTTTTGGTTCGTTTTTAATGTCACGGTACCTATAAACTGAATCACATATTTTCTTAATATCCTTCCATCTATCTAACAGAAAAAAAGAAGAACGAAGATGAAGACAACAACAACACAAATTTATTTATTTCCGTCTACACTGAAATCAATCAATATCATAGTTCATAGTCATCATTTTTTATATGTATCTTTACATTAAGAAAAAACGTTTGATAACAATTTGAGTCATTGTAGTGATCATTGGGGGATTTACATAAGATTGTGAAAAAGAAGCTCAATTACATTATGGGCTACCCGTGATATAGCTATCTAAATTCTAAACTCTTGCACGATTAAACACCCTAAGTTCTTTGCATCCGCGGTCACTCATAAGTGCGCTTCGTCCATGATTCACGTGATTACTGTTGTAGGGGTTCATATCCTCTCTCATGATTCACGTGATTACTGTTGTAGGGGTTCATATCCTCTCTCCAGATATGCTAGGCAGTTAGGAGGAATATGGACTCCAATCCTTTGCGATGTCCCTTGCTCATGTCCGAACGAAGTCTTGTCCATGTACAAGTATTTTTTTTTTCAAAAGATCCAAAATACAAAATATCTTTGGACGTGTAAATATAAAAAGAATGTGCTTCATATTAAAGAAAACGAGGCCAAACCATACAAATCAATTAAAAAAAAAAAGAAGAACAACAATAACAACAACAACACCAATTCCTCAGGTCGAAGAAACAAGACTCAGACCAGAGAAAAACACCCACTCTATCAATGGAGCTCATCGCATGTTATCCTTGTCAAGTGTAACGACCGATGATAAGCAGGTTGGACATCACCACGACGACCTCAGCATTTGACTTGACATCATGACACCATGACACATCTCACAATGGTCCGCTCCGTGTCATCATTACTAAGCTCATCGTACATCATGATGCAGCAACTCTGACTTCACCGAACAACCGTCATGAAAAGCATCTTGAAATACAATCCATCATGACAATGCCTCACCTATAGGGTCACCGTTGTAGATAAGACAACAATATCACCATCATCACCATGGAAGGAGGTCGTCGTTGCCATCTTATACAACATCGATGGACTCGAACGGAAAGAAAACTCCAAGGCAACGCCTCTAATAAGGTAACGACATTCATGACATCGTTCTTGCCCACTCTAGCAAGCTATAGCTTAGGTTTACACCCAGAGAAGTCTCATGCCTGGCTGAAAAATATGGGGATCCTACGACAACGCCTCCAATGAGGAGAACGACATCCAAAGGTGTTGTTGTTGCCAACTCAGTGGAGACATCAAGCATAGCTTTCACTAGATCCCCACACCCACAACCAACCATCGTCCTTGCACCACCATGTCACCGTCATGGCATTGACAACACCTCACCAACACTATCACTGCAGGTCCCAGCATCAACGTCGCCCTGCACCACACCGTCGGTTCCAGGCGCAACACAGTGCTGCCCTGAGCCTCGTCACCCGGATCTGTCAAGCACCAAAACAATCCGACCACCTCCGACGCCGTCCTCCTACTGCCCACCTTGACCTTTATGTTTGGCTTGTCGTGCGCTGACGCCGTCCAACGCAGCCTAGCTCGATGCGGGACGCTATTGCATAGACCTACCGCACACGAGCTCCTCGCAACACGTCGGGCAGCAAGGCGCACGCCAGCCACGCCGCCCTCCCCGTCCATGTGTGCAGCCACCACGCCGCCGATGCATGAGGCCAACACACCACTGAACCATCTCGCCGCCAACGCGTGCACCATGGGAGCCCGTACTCCGCACGCACCATCTCCGTCTTCCACGTAGACAGCGCCCACTAGATCTAGCTCGACAATCGGTGCTCAGCCGGCATTGGCGCCTCGGCGCACACAATGGTCGCGGTGCCGCCTCCTCCACCCCTTCACGCGGGCGCCACGGCCGTCCGCTACCACCAACCACCAGATCCTGCCGTGCGAGCGTTGGATCTGACCACCATCGCCTGAGGTCACCACACCCGCCGCCGCCACACGAGCAACCGCCTAGGGTCCGTATGCTGCCAGAGACGGCAGATCCGGCCATTGCGACCCAGGGTCTAGCCCCACACTGACGCGAAGCCCGTCATCGCGCCGCTCCATCGAGGGCTGCCATGGGCGCTGCCCCTCACAAGCAAAGGGCCGCCCTTGGAGAAGAGCCTCGCCGCCATCATCCTTGCGAGCTGTGCGGACTGGCCGCAACTTGCTCCGACGGCGGCACGACAAGGAGGGATGGGTATTTTGGTGGTGGCGGCGCTAGGGTTTGGTGCCCCTGAGTCGCCCAGGAGAGAGCGACACTGGGTGGCGAGTGACTCGGAGTTTCACATGTTTGCCGATGTCCAAGTACAAGTATTGATGATGTTATTGTCATCTAGGCTGAATCGCTGTGAAATCTGCATGAAGTTTTACAAAGAAAAAAGAACTAGCAAAATATCCATTCGTTGCTACGGGATTCACCATTTCACATCTCAAAGTTTATTTCTTTCAAGTTATTAGTGGATTACATATAATTAATAACTTATGATAAAAGTCTATCTATATTATAAATCCTAATAAAAGTGTTACTTTCATATGAATCTAAAATAATTTATGATACAGTAGGTTTGATTTTTTTTATTATATACGAAAAGACAATAGAAATATTCATTTTAATTATGGGATATTACATAGTCTACACCAATTTTCTGATAGAACATCTTCAATCTCTTTTACTCTTTATTAGTTATAATCAAGAACAAGAAGATCTTGCTGATCGTCGAGACAGATATTGCAAAGCTTCATGTGCGGCGTGTTCCATTTTGTAACATCATTCGTCTGAGGACAAATAAAATCAGATTAGCTTTAGCCAGAGGATCATGAGGGATGGCGGCGAGAAGCACGTGGAGATCCAGTTGTCTGCACCGGTGTTATGTACTCTCTCTATTCCAATATATAAGTATTTGAGCGATGTGAGGGAGAAACTAAGGAAAGAGTTTAACCTGCTAGCCTTGATTATTCTTTCACATGATTGGATAGAGAGTAAAATGTACTGACTATTGCTTCCTTTTCGTGGCTGGTGGGAGGTGGACGGTGGGGATGGAGCAAAGGAAAATCAGTACATATATGATTGTAGACCCATAAACTCCTCAAATGCTTATAATATTTCATTAAGCGTAAGTTTATACATTTCAAAACAAAAAGTGTAAGTTTGTGGGAAAGTGCTGTCGGGAATTGGATACGGAGCACATTAGAACTGAACTGCTATCTCTGCAATCAGCAAAGCAAGTGACGATCTATCTTATGAATATGCAAGAAGAGAATCAGAAGACAGTAATATGCCTTCTATGGTCCTGGTGGGACACAAAAACAAGGTAAATGCCGGTGAACAATTGCGATTGACATTGCAAGTCACTCATCTCACCCAAGCTATAGCTTATGATTGTATTTACCTGCCAAAGAACCAATCTGTTAAACAAGCAAATATGAGAAGCAGATGGTGCCCACCGCCACATGAAGTTCCAAAAATTAATTGTGATGGATCATTCCATGCCAGTATAAAATCTGCATTTGATATTTATGAATCAAATGTTGATTCTTAATTAAACTTCATATATGGCAGGATCATCTAAAGACCAAGGGAGAGAGGCACAGTGCTTGATGTGAGCAACGACACCCTGGTTACCAAGAGGGAATAAGATCGCAGAAGGGAGAAAATTGCTCACGCACATTACGACGACTTTAATGATCCCTCGTCGGCGTCCAGTTTCGTCACTGGTCGAGGTTAAGGGTCTGTTTAAGAGGGTTTATGTCGATTTATTGATTTGGCTTATGACACTGCAGCAATAGTAAAATCACTATAGCAGCACGTCATTTTTGCATAAGCTGGCCAAGCTACTATTTCCTGATTTTTTCCGCTTATGCTACTGTGCCATAAGCTGCTGGGACATAAGCCCTTCCAACCGTTCCCTAAAATTGCTTGACCGCACTGGGAGCACTGGGAACAGGGCGTGGAGGGCCAAGATTCGATTGTCCATGCACCAGCACTGTGTGATAGAGCCGTCAGCTGACGGAAGAGATCGTGTGCGAGGCGACAACAAGAAGGAAGAGATCGTGTGCGAGTCGGCAACCTTGTTTGTACACGACTAGATCAAATCGATCAAGACAGAAGATCGTGCGCGTATAAGTTTTTCATGTGTTGGTTGTGTAAGAACCGTTCGTGTGTTGGTCTGATTATACATATATGAACCAGAGTTACATTTTGTTTTCATTGTATGCACGTGGGTTTTTGCTTTCGGTGGATGTGGTTGTTTCTATATTTTATTAGATGCCAAACACACCGAAACACATAGATTTCAGAGAATATATCTGGACCGGTATCAGGTTCATTCGATCGATCTACGCCGGTGCCCGTTAGTTGGGTGCATTACTCACTACGGGAAAATCGGCGTTTGCTGAGTGCATAATTTCACGCACTCGGTAAAGATCCAGTTTGCCGAGTGTATCTCTAGAGGCACTCAACAAACAAAAGGCATCCGACTGTAGGATCTAGAATACCGACTAGAGGGAGGGTGAATAGGCGATTTTAATTCTAATTGCTATCCGATTAAAAATAATTGCAGAATTTAAACAATTGATCATGAGCAATATAAATAGAGTTATTCTTTTTATTGATACAAGAGAAGCACATCACTCTAATGCCTAAGTCAAGGTTTGCAATCCTAGGGTGAGATGAGACCAAAATAGTTCTAGTAAGGTAAATTACATGAATAAGAGAAGCACAAGTAAAAAAACTAATTAGATATCACAACTAAACAAGTAACTTGAGCTCTATGTATATGAGATTGCAAGAATGTATAGAGTAAAAAGTAAATGATCACAAATAGACAAAGCACAAGGGAGGCCAAATTTTTTACCGTAGTCGCGGTGACTTGCCGGTCACCCTAATCCACGTTGAGGTGGATTCAAGTCTTTGATTTGCTTCTCGTTTAAGTATGTGCTTCTCCAACAAGAAGGACTCACACAAGAGCAACTTGATATTAAGCCAAATCAATCTCTTGAATCTCTCCAAATCTCGATTCTACTAGAGTTGTCCTTCACCACTCCGGCGAGGTGAGCACAAGACATCTCACAAGAACACCGGGCCACCTTCATAATCTTCTTGAAGGGCTCACGGTTTTCACACCATCCAAGTCATCTAGGAGGCGACAACCTCCAAGAGTTGCCCTTCACCACTTCCACCAATTTGCTCAAAGCTCAATCAACAATGCAAATACACTTGAATCTTTCCTCTCACCCTTTATTTGGTGCAACACATGCACAACGATATGGGAGGACTCTTCTCTAGCTCAAGGATGCTCAATGAGGTCTCTAGCTTCATCCCAAGCCGCAGGAAATGGGGTATATATAGGCTACTCCAAAAAAATAGCATTACCTTCGGACAGCCCAAGAGACTCTGTATTCGTAGTTAGATCACAGTGCAAGCCCGATCAGACCGCCGTTCAAACCAACGGCTAGAAAACTAGCCGTTACAACTATTTTTCAACCTCTGGCGGTCAGACCGAGAGGTCCTGGTGGTCAGACCACCACAAGCACTCTGAGGACCAAACTCTCTGGACGTGGGCGGTCAGACCGCGTAGTCCGGGCGGTCGGACCGCCATCCCTTTTTTAGCATGACCAACCTTTAGAGAAACGGTCATAACTTTTGATTCTTAAGTCTGATTTTTATGATCTTGGACATTCTGGAAAGATAATTCAGAGGGCTACACATCCCTACTGATTGCTTGACCCCAAACACAATAGAGAAAAGAAAAAATATTGTCCAAAGATCAACCTTCAAGGAATACACATGAGCCTCAATCAATTGCAAAACATATTTACAAATATTAGCATCATGTCAAGGAGATTATGCACATGCAAGATTGAGCTTCTCAATTCATGGTAGAAATCAAGTGATCATCTAGACCCCTCTTAATAGTATGACAAACTATTCTAGCAACCCGGTCTTTCTCCACTAATCACCAAGACTGAAAAAAGAAAATTCCTATCGTTTATACCTTTGCCTTGCATGAATATCCACTTCGGGTCTAGCATGATGTCCATCAGCATATGAACTATCCATAATTTTGCTTTCCATTAAATGAGTGATGCGGATAATTCATAGCTTCACATAGGCTTTCATGGTTCATCGCGTCAAACCTTCACTCGCTCATCACCATTGCCTATGGTCCTTCGGTGCCAAGCCCCATGCTTGCCCTTCACCCTTGCATGGTCCCTCGCAACCAAGTCTTGCTCAACGTTCACCATCTTTCCATGTAATGCTATTTTATATCCATCACCATCAATATGCTCACTATCATTTTGATCACCAAATTGATATTTTCACTTTCTTAAGTCTTGATTCTTTTCTTGCTTTAATGGTCAATCATCTTCAAATTATCAATTAATAATCTATACTTTAGTTATTTTCACATCACCACGTTGATACCATCAACTCTTGATATTCGATCACCTTCTATTATGTGTCTTGAGTGCTTCAAGCAAGAGTGATAATCATTTCCACTATTATCTTTATCAACACATATATAGATAATCATAATCTCTTGTCAAGAATCTTCATCAATTACAATGTTGATTCTTAACATGTGACCTCTCAACATTTGATATAAACATTTTAGCTTGATTTCATAGCTTGATGACGAAACATAACCAAACACATGAAAACTCACAAACTCATAGAAAAGATTAGTTCCAATAATCATTGTCATCTATCATCAAAACTCATCATTAAGTCAAGGTTAGCCTTTCATTGGCATATGACACCTTTGTCGAGTGCCTATCCATCTGACACTCGGCAAAGCGGGAGCACTCACCAATAGTGCACCTTTGCCGAGTACCTGTATGATGAGAACATCACTTCTATTGATACACGCAATACTACTCTAATTCTGGACTTGCAAGGTCCAATGACTAGAGCTCGTGCACGACGACTAAATTTAGAGGTGAGCTCGTTCCTACATTCTTCGTTATATGTCATTTTTAAGAATGGTTTGCTACCTAATAATTATATTATGATTAGAAACCATGGAGAGGACCAGAAGATGATGGGAGAAGAACTTGGGGACGTGGAAGCCAAGGTGGAGGCCCAATCAAAACCGACTTCGAGTCTGTTTCGAGGCCTAGGATCAGTCCACACTAAAATAGACAATTATGGCACATACGGACTCGGATTTGGATGTTCTATATATGTATGGAAAGCTAAGGAGAATACCTTTCCAATGCCGCCAGCCTCATGTCAAAATTTGTCTGGAGTCATCGGAAACCATCGAAACAAGAGAGGGTCCAGAATCTTTGTCAGTGAGGCGTCACCTGTTTTTGGCCTTTGGGCTTTGTATCTAGTTGAGCCCAATTAGGGGCATGTCCAGAAGGTCTTGCACGACTCTAGGGTCTTCATAAACAAGCACCGCCACTCCATTAGGTTTTAGGTTTTAATTAAATTAATTTTGTTCATATATAGTGTCACCGTTCATCGGTTTGTGAGACCCTACTTTGTGAGTTTAATCATACATCTGCAATTATGTTGCATTCTTCTGTGTTCTTTCTTGTGTTCTTGATTGGCATACAGGGATTGACCTTCTCGGAGAGGTCAATCATTTTTGGATGGTTGATAATTAGAGGAGGCGTTGTGCTGTGATTGCCGGGTTTTGAACGTGTTGTTTAGAAGCCGAATCAATTTGTGTTTTGTCTCCGCCTAAATCAAGATTATCAGAACCTTTCAGAAGATCGTGAACCCTTGTTCACATCACTGTCTAAGCGACGCTCGGCATACAAAAGCGCGGTCACCGCTTCGGTCGGCCGTTAGCTGCTTGCCAAGTGCCACTAAGAGACACTCGACAAAAGACCACTTTTGTCGACTGCTTCAGTGAAGCACTTGACAAACAAATATATTTTTCCACAATTTTTTCCTGTAGCCCACAGATAGTTTAAGGTGCTTGATGTTGAAATTTAGTATTTTTAAGGATAAGTTTATTTTCTTTATTTAATTAATTTCATTAAATGTATTTTGTTGAGAAAAATGAAATGTGAACTACAAGTGATTGGAATAATGGAATGAATTGAACCAAAATTTAATATTCATGTTTCTGACTCTAAAGTGATGTCATATTCAAGTAATGAAAGAAAATTTCACGAATCTTGTACATGAAAAATCACCATGAATGTGTGGCCGAAATTTATTTAAATTTTATAAAAAGCTAACGAAGTCCGAAAATTATGAGAATTGTCATGAGATCATGATATTGTACATAGAGGTTATGGCAAAAAGTATAGAAGGTTTTGCAAAAATTGTCACATACGTTGTGCAAAGAACATAAAATCTCTGAAGAAGAAACATATAGTTAAGATTAACCCTCTATGATTTTGAATAAATTTGAATTTGACTTCAAATCATTTTTTATAGGTAATTTATAATATAAATCTTGTCATGCCCAATGTTTGTTATATTTCAAATTCATTTAATAATTTTTTTTGAATGTACATGGAAGATTGTTTGTGGAGTGCCAGATGTAGGGCATTGGGCAAATGGGCACTTTGCCGAGTGCCAGCTAGTGACACTCGACAAAGAAGTTGTTTGCCGAGTACCCAAACCTGACACTCGGCAAACAGATCCACTCGTTGACCTCTCGGCCCTCTCTCTCTCTCTCTATCTCTCTCTCTCTCTCTCTCTCTCGCTCTCACACACATTCTCTCTCTCACCCACCGCTTGCACCTCCCTGCCACCACCCTCGCCTGCCCATGCGCCGCCACCCACTTCCCCGCTGCCCGGCCGCCACCCACTTCCCCCCTGCCCGGCCATGCCTGATGCCGCCCCTGCCCGACCACCCTGTTGACGGCTGATAAGTACCATTTTCAACCGTCAACTATACTCAAATAAAGGAGAATTTGGCATTTCATACACGCATGCTTTATCACAATAATATAGTTCCACTTGTACTTGGAGAACTTTGTGCATGCAGGAGGAAATGTGAAGGAAACACCTCAAAAGGCAAGAAAACACACTTTCGACCAATCAGAGAGCGCCACATGGATGTCACACGGATTGAAGGGCCCATTTTCAGCACTTAACCGACGTAACTCCCTGCAATACCGCGCAAACCAACGTCAGGGCCCACAGGACAGCCACCTGGAGAAAGCACAGGCCAGGAGGGGCCACCCCCAGGTCGGCCGACCTGGTCAGGTCGGCCGACCCAGCCGGGCGCCCTCTCCGCCTGGGCTTCCACGTGTTGGCTCCTCCGTGACTCCTGATGACGGTTTGAGATGCCTTCCGTGGCGGTTACGCTCCCTTGCCGACCTATTGAGGCTATAAATAGGAGGGTGTGCCTTCACATTCAACACACACCACAAGAAGCATTTCTCTCTTGCTAGTAGTAGTTCTTGGAGTTTTAGTGGAGTTAGGCTGAGTCTAGAGCTCTCTAGTCCCAAGTCTTCACTTGGAATTGGTATGGCTCTTGTATCTTTTCCCTTTTGTAAGACTTTACTCTTATCAATATATATATCTTTTCTATATAGTTGTGCTTGGGTCATGAGTTTCTTGTTTGATTTTGTGATCCATATATGTGATAGTATAGTCTACTTGTGTGATAGTAGTTTATATTTATTATACTACTATTGTCATGCTAGTTATATACCGTCACTATAGTCTAGTTTATATGTTATAGTCTCTATGCTTAGTTTTAGCTGATTAAGTATAGCATGGGTTTGGTGATCGTATTCGTACGGTAGCTCTGCCTCGTTAATAGTAATCGCGGAGGGGCAGAGTGCTCTTTGGTCATGCAAGTATGGTACTTGGGTGACTGATTTGCATCAATTATTCGTTAGTCTACTGGTTCGTTGAGGTAGGCGGCAGGTGGTGACAGCCCTGTCCGTCCTTTGAAATCCTCCCCGCTAGGCTAGTGCGTAGGCTCTTGGCGGAAGTCGCCTGTGGATGCAGGGGTAAGTCCGTGCCTGAAGTGCTATACTATTGACTGCTGAACCTGAGTGTGGGTCTTTATGTATTCTACTTAGGCTATGCAACTGTATAGGAATGTATAGTAGGAGTAGCTTAGCCTAGTCTTTCCTCCACTAGACTTTATTTATTTAGTAGGAATCTTCTGTGTGTGTCACACTACCCGGTTATTATCATATACCCGCCTGTCTTGGTTAAGATATCCTTGCTAATTGTTAACATGATCTTATATGTTAGTAACGCTTCTTGATCATAACCTTCCTCTGGGATAAACAAATACGATACCCTGAATACTTCCGGGTGAAATGCTACAGCGGTATTCTCCGTACGCTTGCGGATTTTACCTACTTGACTCTGGGACATATTAGTGAACCGTTTCTGGCCCTGTGCCGGGAATGATTTATTAATATGGCTTAGCAAAAGTCAACAAGCATTTCTGGCGCCGTTGCCGGGGAAGGCGTATGATTCAAGAAAAATTACTAATGTATATAGTAGTGTTGCAATTAGTAAGGCTATCTCCTAGGCAGGCTAACCTTGCTTTGTTTTCTGCATTTTGTATGAAAACAGGGTAGTGTATGACTGGTTTCGACTTGCCGACAAACTTCACTGAAGATCCTGAGTCACTCCTGAGAAGGACACGAGCTAGGCTCACCCCTCCTCGTAAGGAGACTCGGCCAATCGAACCTGTCATTCCCGCACCATCAAGCTCTGAGCAAATGGCCGACAAGAGCCTCCGCGAGTTCTCCGCTCCCTCCGCTGCCAACATCCCTACGGGACCAGCTGGCAATGTGGGAGATGCGAACTTCGAGATCAAGACCGGTCTCATCACCATGGTGCAGGCTAGCCCATTCTGTGGGAAAGCCATCGAGGACGCTAGTGCTCATCTCCAGCAATTCCTGGAGATTTGCAACACGTTCAAAAAGAAGGACAGCCTCATCACATTCATGAAGAACTTCCTTGAGAAGGAGAAGGTTGCACAGCAACAACTGATGAAGGCAAGGAGGCGAAGGTCACACATTAAGCAACAGCCTCCGAAGTCCACAGGGCAGCAACCTCCGAGGTCTGCAAAGAAACAGGCTGTGAAGCCTGCAAAACGCAGCCTCCGAAGCCCGAGAAGCCACCGACCGCAACAAAGACCAAGAAGGTGTGGCGAGTGAAACAAGAAGCATCATCCGTGTCTTCATCTCCGGGACCGGACAACGCTTCATCGAACTGAACGCCGGAGAAAAGTCCCGCTCGTCGGACTTTAAAAGGTGAGTCCTCGCCGGGAGGTTAAACCGGTAGTTATCCATATTTGCTCTTTTAATTGCATATTTGCTTTCCACCACATTTCGATTTTTCCCGACCACTGCATTTCTGCATTTTTGAATTTTTCCAGCCACCTTGGAATTTTTCAAAACTCATTTGCATTTTTTTAAAAAAAAAAAAATTTAGAAAATAGGTTTTTGGGCTTTCCATTTTGAAAAGATTTTTTGTCGAGCTTTTTGAGCAAAAAGGCAGCAGGGGACAAATCCCCTAGCCGTTGGGGAACACATAGGAAAAAGGGGGCTGCCAGGAGGCCCACCTGCCAGGTCGGCCGACCTGGTGAGGTCGGCCGACCCCCTGGCCCCACTTTTTCCTGTGCTCCTTTCTCCCAACGTCTATATGACCGTTGCTCTGTCTCTTTCTAACGGCCATCTTGCTTCCTTGGCTATAGAAACCGCCCAGGAGGAGGAGTTTCACCATTCCAAGCTCATCTTTCACTCCCCTCCTTTGCTCACTTGTTGCTCTCCCAAAATTTCGTGTTCTTCAACTTTACTACAGCCCCAAAAACCCAAAAAAATATTTCCCCTCTGTTTTAGTGCATTTGCAAGTTGTTGTGAAAAGAAAACCAATTTCGGAGAAGCTCGGGTTTGTCGTTTTCACTAACGCTCACCCGAACACTTGTTCGATCTTGTTTTTGTTCTTGTCTTGTGTTTGTTCTTGTGTGCAGCCATGTTCAAACGAATGAAGCAAGTCGCCGGAATCAAGCGGAGAAAAAGCACTCGTGCAAGCACGAGTCAAGCATCATCCGTCGAGCTCACACCAAGTCCGGGGCATGGTGACCCCGAAGCTGAAATTCCGGAGGAAAGGCCGGCCTTGCTCATCACCGAGGAGCATCTCGACATCAAGGACGACCGCGAGGGCCAAGCCATCGCGCTCATGAGAGAACGGCCATTCGCCCACACCCGACGCTTCGATCCGGACTTCCTCGAGAAAATAGGTATGAGAGAAGAATTTGCCTCTATTTTTCGCACTATGGGTTGGCTAAATTTCGTAGAAGTAGATGAGCCGGGTTCTCGTTTGCTTACTATGCAGTTTTTATGCACCCTTAGAAAGTATGATGAAGGCATTTCTTTTCGCTTGTTTGGGCAAGAGCGCTTGGTCACATGGGGTGATCTTCATGCTATGCTAGGTCTAAATCCTAAATGTAGGCTAGACTTAGATAAAGCGCTAAAGGGGTTCCATAAAGAAAGTTTTTGGAAAAAGATTTCCGGAAACGAGTGGGGTCCCAAGCCTAGAACAAGTGCCATCCATAATCCTACACTTAGATTTATGCATGTGTGGTTGGCTATGACCTTGTTTCCTCGAGGTGACATTAGGGTTGTCCGGCAAGATGAATTGAAAATACTTTATGCCATGGTTAAGAAAATTAGGGTGTCACCCGCGGAATGCATGATTGATCAATGGTTAGACAATATAAAGTTGACAGGACCAATTGAGTGCACCTCTTTAGTTACTCGCATTGCGCAGAAGTGTGGTCTGCTTGAGAATGTTCATATTGAATATTTGACGGTAGATAGAGAATTTCTAGGCGAGGACTATTTTGTGCAAGGACATACTTTGAAACATGGTCCAAATAATACCTTGATCTATCACTTTCCCGGGTATACAAATGAATTCCCGTTACCTAACCCGGGTCTTCGTTTGTATCACTGTCGGGCACTAACCCTCCCACTTGAGCCAGTGGGAGAAGTTCGCAGGCATAGTGTTTCAGGGCGACCGACACGTTCCCGTAGGCATATGGAGCCTACACCGGAGTTTCACACTCCGACCGGAGATCCGGTATGGGAGCAGCCCCCGCCACAGGACGAGGCGGGTGCATCAACATGGCAGGCCGGAGCATGGGAATCTCAGTACAATTACCCCATGCAGACGTCATCAAGTTCAAGCGGACCACCATCCTTTGCCACTCGGTCATTCTCATCCCGTGGGTTCCGTGAACTCAACTATGGGATGTCCGAGTTGACAAGGAGGGTGGACGACATTGATTTGCGCACCGAGAGCATGCAACAAACTCTCACGCAACATGTCGCCGACACCCAGCAATGGCAGAATTTCAGCGACAACCAATTCCGCCAGCTGAACGCGATGATGGCTCAGAATCAGAACAATTGGGATGCCTTCTTCCGCTCCCAAGGCTACGACCCGAACCAGCAGATATGAGCAAGAACAAGCTTGGGGGAGGACCCCCCTTCTCACGGTAACTTGTATCTTTCCCCTTCCCTTTATTTCTTGCATTTGCTAAATCTGAAAATCCATAAAAATTTGCAAAATATAAAAAGAACAAAAATATTTCCCTTTTCATGCGCGGTATGAATGTGTATAATTTTCCTATGTTGAGATGATGAATAGTTGCTCTGTCCTTTATTCCTCTCCGATGCTAGTTTACAACTTAGTACTATCTCAAGAGTTAGGTTTGTTGGTAAATCTTGCCTTGAACTTGAATCTTGTGGGTAGCATATGCATTCTCTAGTTCTAAGTTGTTGAGAGGTATGATATGATAGATAGGGCTGCTATGATCTTGCTCAACGTAAAGCTTGAATTCCGGAGTTTTATTTTTCAAAATGACAAATTGATAAGTTCCTCAATGATGAAATTCCCACCACAGCCATATGTAGTGTTTACATTTGAAAACCTTTACACATATGCTGCTTGTTTCACATTGAGCTTAGTCAAAATTGTTGTGACCCTAGTAGAACTCTTTTCATGCTTTCTTGATCAAGATCATATACACACATCCACCGCCATGAGCTATCCTTCTAAATCAAGAAGATAGCATCCACCATATCCACCATATCCACCGTGAGCTATTCTTCTACACCGGAAGAAAGCCACTATCCATCCATCCATCCAAAGAAACACTCCATATATCCATTGCAAAATTCCTCTCTCAAAGTATTCATTGCAAACTAGGACTATGGCTATGCAAAAAAAAAAAAAAGAAAAAAAAAAAAGAAAAAAAAATGCTCAAAAAAGAGAGCAAGCAAAAGATAGCCATAGCCTAGAAACTCCAAAAGAGAGAAGGAAAATTCAAAAAGGAGTTATTTCTTCCCATCCACCATTCCTCCGTTCTCCCACACACTTGCACATCTTGATCAAGATTGTTTGAATTGATGTTTTTCTTGGATCCGGTCTTTTGACATAGCAATATTATGTGAACATGAGTGCCTCATATATCCCTACCTTGAGCTCCACATAAAGCCTTATTTAGAAGTAGGTGATTATAGGCAACACTTTGCCTTGGTGAGGAATCATACACATATTGAGTGATCCGAGAGAATCATTTGAGGAACTTGGTTTTTATTTTCAAAATCTTTTGAAAACCTCCGGAATAACATAGCGGAATCTAGAGCAAGTGATTGGTGCCCTGCAATTGTTCTATCTCTCAACCGCCCAAGACAATGAGGTGTAAAAGCCCCATGGATCGAGGTAAATGGGTAAGTTATGCGCCGATATATTTAATTCTAGGAAGAGTACTTTGTTGTGCGCATAGTATTATTGAGGAGTAGGACATTGTAGCAACTCCTGATCAACAACTTAAGTTTATCTTTGCTTCGGGACGAGCAAAGGGTAAGCTTGGGGGAGTTTGTTGACGGCTGATAAGTACCATTTTCAACCGTCAACTATACTCAAATAAAGGAGAATTTGGCATTTCATACACGCATGCTTTATCACAATAATATAGTTCCACTTGTACTTGGAGAACTTTGTGCATGCAGGAGGAAATGTGAAGGAAACACCTCAAAAGGCAAGAAAACACACTTTCGACCAATCAGAGAGCGCCACATGGATGTCACACGGATTGAAGGGCCCATTTTCAGCACTTAACCGACGTAACTCCCTGCAATACCGCGCAAACCAACGTCAGGGCCCACAGGACAGCCACCTGGAGAAAGCACAGGCCAGGAGGGGCCACCCCCAGGTCGGCCGACCTGGTCAGGTCGGCCGACCCAGCCGGGCGCCCTCTCCGCATGGGCTTCCACGTGTTGGCTCCTCCGTGACTCCTGATGACGGTTTGAGATGCCTTCCGTGGCGGTTACGCTCCCTTGCCGACCTATTGAGGCTATAAATAGGAGGGTGTGCCTTCACATTCAACACACACCACAAGAAGCATTTCTCTCTTGCTAGTAGTAGTTCTTGGAGTTTTAGTGGAGTTAGGCTGAGTCTAGAGCTCTCTAGTCCCAAGTCTTCACTTGGAATTGGTATGGCTCTTGTATCTTTTCCCTTTTGTAAGACTTTACTCTTATCAATATATATATCTTTTCTATATAGTTGTGCTTGGGTCATGAGTTTCTTGTTTGATTTTGTGATCCATATATGTGATAGTATAGTCTACTTGTGTGATAGTAGTTTATATTTATTATACTACTATTGTCATGCTAGTTATATACCGTCACTATAGTCTAGTTTATATGTTATAGTCTCTATGCTTAGTTTTAGCTGATTAAGTATAGCATGGGTTTGGTGATCGTATTCGTACGGTAGCTCTGCCTCGTTAATAGTAATCGCGGAGGGGCAGAGTGCTCTTTGGTCATGCAAGTATGGTACTTGGGTGACTGATTTGCATCAATTATTCGTTAGTCTACTGGTTCGTTGAGGTAGGCGGCAGGTGGTGACAGCCCTGTCCGTCCTTTGAAATCCTCCCCGCTAGGCTAGTGCGTAGGCTCTTGGCGGAAGTCGCCTGTGGATGCAGGGGTAAGTCCGTGCCTGAAGTGCTATACTATTGACTGCTGAACCTGAGTGTGGGTCTTTATGTATTCTACTTAGGCTATGCAACTGTATAGGAATGTATAGTAGGAGTAGCTTAGCCTAGTCTTTCCTCCACTAGACTTTATTTATTTAGTAGGAATCTTCTGTGTGTGTCACACTACCCGGTTATTATCATATACCCGCCTGTCTTGGTTAAGATATCCTTGCTAATTGTTAACATGATCTTATATGTTAGTAACGCTTCTTGATCATAACCTTCCTCTGGGATAAACAAATACGATACCCTGAATACTTCCGGGTGAAATGCTACAGCGGTATTCTCCGTACGCTTGCGGATTTTACCTACTTGACTCTGGGACATATTAGTGAACCGTTTCTGGCCCTGTGCCGGGAATGATTTATTAATATGGCTTAGCAAAAGTCAACACACCCCCTTCCACTTGCCCCTGCCCAGCCATGCCACGCACCGCCCCCGCCCGGTCGCTCCGGGGGCCGTCTCTGGCCGCACGCTCCTTCCCCGGCAGCATGGCCTCAACCACGCCCCTAGATGCCGGCCTCGCGCCCCTGCCCCAGCAGCAAGGCCCACGCCTGCCATTGCCGGCCTAAAGCCCCTGCCCCGTGCCCTTGCCTGGGCTGCCTCCGAGCTCCTCCGATCGCCCTGAGCCTCCGTCCCCGACATCGCACCCCGCCGTTGACCCCTGCCCGCCTCGACCGTCTCAATGCCCTCCCCGAGTCCGACTTCGGCAGAGGACGTATGTGTGGTTGCCCAACCATCGTGCCATTGTTTTTCTTGCAGGTTTCAGTAACCTCATCATGCACGTGAGGTGCCTCTATAATTAGGATTCACAATATTTTTTCTTCTTTTTTTTTGCAGAGATGCGGGATAGCAAGGTGAGGCAAAAAGACCCCTCTTTGCATTCATATTTGTAGTCCACATAACCTAGTTAGGCGTCTTCCGCTCAAAACAGATATAGTTGGAGATATGCATATCTTTGCATATCTATAACTGTATTTGTTTTGAATTGTCCACATTTTTTTGGACAATCCGAGGATGTGTAGATGAGTTAGTTTACATGCTCTACTTACCTTCGAGTCAGAGTTTCGGTAGCACCTTGTAAGGATCATGACCATTGAGGTCACCCCAAGTTATGAATATTTTGGTGATGAATGACAAACATGAAATGTGACTAATGCCTACACGAGTGTTGTGCGTGTAGGAAACCCTTTCTACTCTATGATGATTGTAGACGGTTGTCTTGGCGATAGATGACAATGATCACAAGCATGGAGGCTTGTGAGCTTGATAGAGTCCAAGGGTTGATAGAGATGGATCAAGGCTAAGGACAAGCTATGGAGCAAGTGTTTGGAACACTTGTCTCGTTGTTAGGGCTTTAAGTCTATAGGAAACACTAGACTATCAAGGGGGTTTAGGTCATGTCTCTTAGGTCACGACTAGTCGGTGATGTGCATGATGCTCAGTGAAATCACAGGCATTAGGTGACAGTGGAGAAGCGAAGGAGCTATTTGGAGAAGTCGAAAAACAATGTCAAGCAAGGACGAAGAGTTTCAGCTTCTGGACATAGTGACCGGACTGTACGGTCACTAGGAGACCAGAGAGAAGTCTGCGAAGAAGTCTATCAGTGCAAAGACCTGTAGAGACCGGATGGTCAGGTCTACAGAGCGGACGGTCCGGTCTGTATTGAGGTTGCTCGAGATAGAGAAGTGCAAAAGATGGTGCTCTCTGGAATGGAGAGAGAATGTGTAGACCGGACGGTTTGATCTGTACAGGAGGTTGCAGGCACAACGAAGCCAACGACTCTTGGAGCCGTTCCAGGAGTGACCGGACGGTCCGGTCAAGTAGTGACCTGACAATCCGGTCAGTGTGTCCAGAGAGGATATCTCGTGGAGCAACGACTACTTGGAGGTTAGAAGCCTATATAACTTTGTTGCCGGGGTTTTGGAGACTACTCTTGGCCACTGGAATTGCTTGGAGCATTTGGTGAGAGCCAAGAGGAAAAGAGAGGAGCACTAGGAGGAGATATTGCATATCTTGAGAGTGCTAGTGATTGTAACAAGAGCATTGTGCACATCTAACGCTAGGGTGTCCTTGAGGGTGTGATCTAGGTTGTTACTCTTAAAGTCTATGGTGAGACCTAGACCGGTTAGGTGTCGGTGATCGAGCCTATCGTGATTGGTTGTGAAGGCCATCACATGTTTGTATCCGGTTTGAGCCCGCCGGTGAAAGGGGCATCGCTAGTGAGCGCCCGTGTTGGCTCGGGCAGTCCGACAAGTTCTCGAGGGATGCGAGCTTGTGCCTTGGTGGCAGCGGTGGTGTGCACCATATCTTCACTCCGGGAGTGATTGCGGGCTCGTGGGCGAGAACTCCACATTGCCGGGGGGAGGGACCGAAACTCCGGCGGGAGTGGTCTAACACGGAGTAGGGGAAGGCGCCATCCTTCCAAGACCTCAGGAAAAAAAGTATCATGAGCCATCTCTTACTCTACTATTTACTTTGATGCCTTACTTTCCACATTTATATACCGTGCTATTCATGCTTGTGTGTTTGCCTTGCTCTAGTTGATTACCTTGTAGACTCACATGAATAGGCTTCTGTACTTGCTAGTTGTGCCTAGCTTTCACTTGATCACTAGCATATATTGGAGTTGCTTTGGCTTGATTGATCACCCTAGTATGTATTGTGCTACTCATGCTTGTGTGCTTATCTTGTACTTGATGATCTAGTAGCTTTGCATGAGTAGGCTCCTTTGTTCGCTTGTTGATTCCTTCCACGTGCTTTTATTACTAGCTTGGATAGGAGTTGTATTGTCTTGTGTGGTTCACTAGTATGCTTAGGTTGTTGTTCCTTTCATTGGTTCGTTATCTTGTTAGTGTGATCACCACTAGAATTGTGTAGGAGTTGTTTGAGTGGTTGGTTTTAGTAATTGGCAAATTAGGTACAGAGTAATTGGCAAATTAGGTACATAGTTTGAGTTCCCGATTCACCCCCCTCTCGGTCACTCGATCCTTTCAAGTGGTATCAGAGCCAAGTGCTCATCATAGGGCTTAACCACCTTGAGTAGGAACTATATTGAGTTGGGATGTCATCCCATTCGGGGCTGGGTCATGGCTTATGGAACGATTGCTTGAAAAGCTACCTAAATTCCATGATTCCAGATGAGTTGATGGACACACTTGTGGACTTTGCCAATACCTTTACCAATGAACATGCATATGATCATGATGATTGTGTGGATGCGCCTAGTTCTAGTGAGTGCCTAGATTCTACTAGTGATGATTTGATAGGTTGCTCTACTAGTGTGCCTAATGTGATGATTGATGATGTTGGCTCTGTTGATCTTGCTTGCTCTTCTAGTGTGACTAGTGCTGATGATGCTTGTGAGCCTTTTATTGGTCATGCTAGTGACTTACTTGTTGAGGAGTTCTTTACTTTTCATGCTAATGAGAATGAGGACTTACTTGACTCTCTTATTCGCTTGCGAGCTACCATGGATAGAATTGCAGCAACTAATTTCGAGCTTTCCAAGATATTGATTGTCGAGAAGATCCTCATGTTGCTCCCGAGCAGCAAGTTCCTCTACATCACCCTTGATCTCATCACGGACAAGGATCTTTCCATTGATGATGTGATCAGACTGCTCTTTAAGGATGAAGAGATCACCACGAGCTTGACAGGGAAGAAGAAGTTCAAGGCAAACAATGAAGCATCTTCAAGCAAAGGGAAAGAAGTAGCTGCGAGCTTAAACTTCTTTGATCACTCCACAAGATTGCCTTGCAATAGCTTCTACAACCCCTTCAGATCAAGACCTACACCAAGCTCTTCATCAGGAGCTTCATCGAGCTCTACCCCAAGTGTCATTTCTAGTTCTACTCCAAGCACTTTGGGTGGACCGCACAGTGGTGTGAGAGGAGCACCGACCACGATGCTCACATGATCACTTGGGATGATCGACCTCACCACTACGGCTCTTGCACCTCCACCTCCTCCACCACAAGATCGACTTTGGCATCTTCGTCGAGCTCAATAACAGGATCTCTTCTTTCAATTTGATGAATTTGTGAGAGACCCGAATGATGACCTCTGTGAGACTCTCTTGAGCATTTATGATCTTGTGTGCAGGATAAACTCCTTTCGAGGACTACGGAGGATCCCATTATATGAAGTGATTGATAGACTCCTCTTGCAAATCACAACTCCTGAGTGGGGTTTCTTACTAGAGAAAGTGATCAAAAGAAGGCACGAGCTCTCAATTGCGAGGGCAATGGAGATGATACTTGTGCTCCACTCACAAGTGGGACACGTGCTGGAGCACGTCACTGGACTCTATGACCCTCCCCACTACTACATCGACCTCGACAATGTGCACATGGGGGATTGTTATGGGTAGTGGAGGTATCATGCACCTCACTATCCCATAAGGAGAAGACTTCAAGAAGGGATTGCAAGAATCCCTAATTATAAGGATGATCTCATTCGACATGATGAGGTTAGTGAAGGTCAATCAAGTAATGCTTTGGATACTAACCCTTCTTCCTCTAGTGCTTGTCTTATGGCTACTACCAGGGTCAACTATAAGAGTGGAGGTACCCACTGGATACTTGATAGTGGGTGCACCCAACACATGACCGGGAAGCCAACCATGTTCACCAACATTGATGAAGACGAAGACAGTGAGAAGGTGACTTTTTGGGATAATTCAAAAGGTAGAGTTAGAGGCTTAGGCAAGGTGGCCATTACAGAGGATCTCCATCTCTCCAAGGTCTTTCCTGTGGAAACCCTCAACTTCAACCTCCTATCTATTGGTCAACTATGTGATATGGGATTCAAGTGCACATTTGATGAGGATGGAGCAATGATTGAGAATGCAAAGAAGGGGCTAGAATTTCATGGAGTGAGGCATAGGAACTTGTATGTCATGGACTTCAAATAAAGCAACATGCCACCAAGTACTTGCCTATTCACCAAGGCAACTAAGTGATGGTTGTGGCATAGGAGATTGGCATATGTTGGAATGAATCAACTCAGGAAAGTGGTCAAGAGGAATCTAGTTGACGGAATCAAGGATGTGACCTTTGAGAAAGATAGACTGTGCAGTGCTTGTCAGGCTGGAAAGCAAGTTGCATCTTCACATCCCACCAAGTCTTTCATGTCTACATCTCATCCTCTAGAGCTCTTGCACATGGACTTGTTTGGGCCAACACATTACAAGAGCCTAGGAGGGTATCTATATTGCTTGGTGATTGTGGATGACTTCACAAGATACACTTGGACTTTCTTTCTTGTAGACAAATCTCAAGCAAGTGATATCTTCAGAAAGTTTGCAAGGAGAGCAAATAATGAATTCAAGGCCAACATTGTGAAGATAAGGAGTGACAATGGGACAGAGTTTAAGAACACAACGGTGGAAGAATATTGTGACAAGAAGGGGATCAAGCATGAATTCTCCGCTACATATACTCTCGAGCAGAATGGAGTAGTGGAGAGGAAGAATAAGACACTCATCACTCTTGCCCGTGCCATGTTGGATGAGTGTGGAACTCATAAGAGGTTTGGGGCTGAAGCAATCAACACAGCTTGCTACAACTCAAACCATGTCTATCTTAACCGATGTTGTTGAAGAAGACACCATATGAGCTATTGGTTGGATGGCAGAATGTTTCTTATTTTCGGGTCTTTGGCTGTACTTGCTACATTCTCATGAAGAGGAGGAAGTCCGGAAAGTTTGAGAGCAGAACTGATGAAGGCATTCTTGTTGGGGTACTCAGGGACTTCTAAGGCATATAAGGTCTACAACTCAGCCACAGGTTATGTGGAAGAATCCTATATTGTGCAATTTGATGAGTGAAATGGTTCTCAGAAGGGAGATAATTTCCATGAAGTGAACATTGGAGATGAACTTATGAGGGAAGCTTTGAGAAACATGCCCGTGGGTGAGATTTTAACCCACGAGGCCAATGATGATGATATTGGTGAATCCTCTACTCCACCACCTCAACCAACATCCTCCTCCGAGGTGCAAGAACCAACCCAAGTTTCCATTGATACATCCACTAGCTCCTCCCAAAATTGATTGTTCATCCACCTACCCAAGAGAAAACCCAATTGAGAAGTGAGCTACAAGCCTCCCCACATACTTCACCTCGAGCCACTTCTCCAAGCTTTTCATATGATACTTCCTCATCCATTCCAATCTCATGTTCCAAGACAAGAAAGCATATGAGTGATTCCACCAACCCATTAAGAATCCAAGACACTCATATCCCAAGAAAGCAAGCAATCCATATGATGCACAAAGTACTTTATCTAGACCTCCTCCCACTCAAGAAGAACCTCTTCCTAGACCCAAAGCTATCAACAAGGATTATTCCCATGACTTGATCATTGGGAGTCCATATCAAGGAGTTAGGACAAGGAGGAATCAATACAAGCCCAACTATGTGAGTGAAGGAAATGATGATGAGGCAAATGTTGCAATTGAGAACTTCTCCTTTGTCTCTATGATTGAGCCCACTACCATTGATGAAGCTTTGGATGATCACAAGTGGGTAATGGTTATGCAAGAAGAGTTGAACAACTTCAAGAGGTGCAAAGTATGGAAACTTGTTGAGAGGCCCAAGAATCATAATGTTGTTGGCACCAAGTGGGTCTTCAAGAACAAACAAGATGAGGAAGGGGCCATTGTCAAGAACAAGGCTCGCCTAGTGGCTAAGGGGTATTCTCAAGTGGCGGGTATTGACTTTGAAGAAACCTTTGCTCCTATGGCCCATCTTGAAGCTATTCGGATCTTACTTGCCTATGCATCACACAATGGCTTCAAGCTCTATCAAATAGATGTCAAAAGTGCTTTCTTAAATGGAGAAATCAATGAGAAAGTCTATGTGGAACAACCTCCGGGGTTTGAGGACCCCAAACATCCAAGACATGTATAGAAATTGAAGAAAGCTCTCTATGGCCTCAAGCAAGCACCAAGAGCATGGTCTGAACACTTGAAGAACTTCCTTCTCAAGAATGGCTTCAAAATTGGAAGTATTGACAACACCTTGTTCACTAGACAAGTTGGGAAGGATCTCTTTGTGTGCCAAATCTATATGGATGATATCATCTATGGGCCAACCAATGAGAAGGTCAATGAAGAGTTCCGGGAAATGATGGCTAGGGAATTTCAAATGTCAATGATTGGAGAGTTGCATGTGTTCCTTGGTTTTCAAGTCAAACAATTGAGAGAAGGGAACTTCATCTATCCAGAGAAGTGTACCAAGGATCTTCTCAAGAGGTTCAACATGGAAAATTGCAAGCCTTTGCACACACCTATGGCGATAAGCCAACCCTTGGATGATGATGCAAAGGAAAAACCGGTGAACCCCAAGCTCTATAGATCAATGATTGGGTCTTCACTCTATCTCACCGCCTCAAGACCGGACATCATGTTTAGTGTATGCTTATGTGCACGCTATCAAGCAAATCCAAAGGAGTCACACTTGAAGGCTGTGAAGAGGATACTTAGATACCTCAAGTACACACCCACCATGTGATTATGGTATCCTAGGGGAACAAGCTTTGAGCTACTTGGGTATTCAGATTCAGACTTCGTGGGATGCAAAGTAAATAGAAAGAGAACATTGGGAGGTTGCTAATTTCTTGGAAGATCTCTTGTATCTTGGAGCTCAAAGAAGCAAAACTTGATGGCTCTATCTACAGTCGAAGCGGAGTATATGACAGCGGGAGCTTGTTGTGCACAACTTCTCTACATGAGCCAAACTCTCTTGGATTATGGCCTCAACTTCACTCAAATGCCATTTTATTGTGATAGTGAAGCGGCAATCAAAATGGCTCTCAAAACTTGAGATCATGGTCATGCAAAGCATATTCAAGTTAAGCACCACTTTGTAAGAGACCGTGTGGAGAAAATGGACATTGAGTTGGTGAGTGTGCGGACTCACGAACAATTGGCGGATATCTTCACCAAGCCACTTGACGAGATGACCTTCAACAAGCTGAGGGGAGAACTCAATGTTCTCAACCTTTCAAACTTCACATGAGTAACCCTAAAGCTTGTATCTTGTAAATATGTATAGGCTTGCTTCTTTTGTTTGTTGTTTGTGCCTTTGTTTTGTGCTTGTTTCTCTTTCCTTGTAGGTCAACTTCGGACCTCCTTGAGATAGCAATGGACATGGGTTAAGCTTGGGAAGGTGGTTCATCGTGTGCCCACGGCTTTGAAGAATGGTCCATTGTGAGTAAGCTCAAGAAGGGAAAAACTCGTCGTTGGCATTTTGGTTTGTAGCCTTTCTCTCTCTTTCTTTTAGCATCGCATCATGCATTTGTATACTTGTTGCATTTGCATTTGCACTCTTTGCATTCATGCATTTTGCATTGTGATACCTTACATGCTTCCAAGCATGTTTCTAGGGGGAGTTGCTTATTTATAATGTAAGTATATGACCCTCTAGATGATCACATAGTGATCTTTGTGCTTCATGCCCATTGAGTCATGTTCAAACAAGCTTTGAGGTTAAATCTACTCACGCGGCTCAAAGACAAGTGACTCATACATTCCCATGACACAAATGACTAACCATTGCATTCTTGAAGAAATATTTTGTTGAGTCATGTGTGTAGGGGGAGCTATGGTGGAACACCATCATGACCAAGGAGGAGCACCATGAAACGGGGAGTTTCCTAACTCTTGCCATTTATTATTTGCTCCTTGGTTCTCTTGTGTTTTGTCTTTAGTTTGTCGTTTTTGGTGATAGGTGACAAAAGGGGAGAAGGAACATGAAGATCCAAAAGCCAAGTCTAGATCAATAACACAAAGAGGGAGAAGACCATGAAGATCAAAAAGCCAAGTCAAAGATCAAGAAAAATACAAAAGTGGGAGAAAGAAAGATGGAGAAGAACATGAAGATCAACCATCAAGAAATACACATGAAGATCATATCAAGATGAACATCTGTTGACGGCTGTTAAGTACCATTTTCAACCGTCAACTATACTCAAATAAAGGAGAATTTGGCATTTCATACACGCATGCTTTATCACAATAATATAGTTCCACTTGTACTTGGAGAACTTTGTGCATGCAGGAGGAAATGTGAAGGAAACACCTCAAAAGGCAAGAAAACACACTTTCGACCAATCAGAGAGTGCCACATGGACGTCACACGGATTGAAGGGCCCATTTTCAGCTCTTAACCGACGTAACTCCCTGTAATACCGCGGGAACCGACGTCAGGGCCCACAGGACAGCCACCTGGAGAAAGCACAGGCCAGGAGGGGCCACCCCCAGGTCGGCCGACCTGGTCAGGTCGGGCGACCTGGCCTGGCGCCCTCTCCGCCTGGCCTTCCACGTGTAGGCTCCAGAGGACTCCCTGATGGCGGTTTGGGGGGATTCCGTGGCGGTTACTCCTCTGAAACCGACGTTAGGAGGCTATAAATAGAGGGTGAGGGCCTTCACTCCAACACACACCACAAGAAGCATTTCTCTCTTGCTAGTAGTAGTTCTTGGAGTTTTAGTGGAGTTAGGCTGAGTCTAGAGCTCTCTAGTCCCAAGTCTTCACTTGGAATTGGTATGGCTCTTGTATCTTTTCCCTTTTGTAAGACTTTGCTCTTATCAATATATATATTTTTTCTATATAGTTGTGCTTGGGTCATGAGTTTCTTGTTTGATATTGTGATCCATATATGTGATAGTATAGTCTACTTGTGTGATAGTAGTTTATATTTATTATACTACTATTATCATGCTAGTTATATACCGTCACTATAGTCTAGTTTATATGTTATAGTCTCTATGCTTAGTTTAGCTGATAAAGTATAGCATGGGTTTGGTGATCGTATTCGTACGGTAGCTCTGCCTCGTTAATAGTAATCGCGGAGGGGCAGAGTGCTCTTTGGTCATGCAAGTATGGTACTTGGGTGACTGATTTGCATCAATTATTCGTTAGTCTACTGGTTCGTTGAGGTAGGCGGCAGGTGGTGACAGCCCTGTCCGTCCTTTGAAATCCTCCCCGCTAGGCTAGTGCGTAGGCTCTTGGCGGAAGTCGCCTGTGGATGCAGGGGTAAGTCCGTGCCTGAAGTGCTATACTATTGACTGCTGAACCTGAGTGTGGGTCTGTATGTATTCTACTTAGGCTATGCAACTGTATAGGAATGTATAGTAGGAGTAGCTTAGCCTAGTCTTTCCTCCACTAGACTTTATTTATTTAGTAGGAATCTTCTGTGTGTGTCACACTACCCGGTTATTATCATGTACCCGCCTGTCTTGGTTAGATATCCTTGCTAATTGTTAACATGATCTTATATGTTAGTAACGCTTCTTGATCATAACCTTCCTTTGGGATAAACAAATACGATACCCTGAATACTTCCGGGTGAAATGCTACAGCGGTATTCTCCGTGCGCTTGCGGATTTTACCTACTTGACTCTGGGACATATTAGTGAACCGTTTCTGACCCCGTGCCGGGAATGATTTATTAATATGGCTTAGCAAAAGTCAACAAGCATTTCTGGCGCCGTTGCCGGGTAAGGCGTATGATTTAAGAAAAATTACTAATGTATATAGTAGTGTTGCAATTATTAAGGCTATCTCCTAAGCAGGATAACCTTGCTTTGTTTTCTGCATTTTGTATGAAAACAGGGTAGTGTATGACTGATTTCGACTTGCCGACAAACTTCACTGAAGATCCTGAGTCACTCCTGAGAAGGACACGAGCTAGGCTCACCCCTCCTCGTAAGGAGACTCGGCCAATCGAACCTGTCATTCCCGCACCATCAAGCTCTGAGCAAATGGCCGACAAGACCCTCCGCGAGTTCTCCGCTCCCTCTGCTGCCAACATCCCTACGGGACCAGCTGGCAATGTGGGAGATGCGAACTTCGAGATCAAGACCGGTCTCATCACCATGGTGCAGGCTAGCCCATTCTGTGGGAAAGCCAATGAGGACGCTAGTGCTCATCTCCAGCAATTCCTGGAGATTTGCAACACGTTCAAAATGAAGGACGCCACCCCCGACGCTGTTCGCCTTCGACTGTTCCCGTTCTCTCTCCTTGGGAGAGCGAGACAGTGGTTCTACGCAAACCCTGAAGCTGTGAACACTTGGGAGAAGTGTTCAGCTGCGTTCCTTGCAAAGTTCTTCCCGCTGGGCAAGACCAATGCCCTCCGCGGAAGGATCTCAAGCTTCCAGCAGGAGTCGAAGGAGTCGATTCCTGAGGCATGGGAGAGGCTCCAGGAGTACATCCTGGCATGTCCCCACCACGGGATGGATGATTGGCTGATCATCCAGAACTTCTACAACGGGCTTACTCTGTCGGCCCGCGACCACCTCGACGCTGCTGCTGGTGGAGCCTTCTTCTCGCTCACTGTGAGCAAGGCAAAAGATTTGATCGAGAAGATGGTGTCCAACCAAGGTTGGAATGAAGAGCGCCTCCAACCTCGTCAGTGAGGCATGCACTCCGTCAAGGAGGTTGACATGCTCGCCGCCAAGATTGACCTTCTCATGAAGAAGATGGACGACCAAGCCAATGGAGACGTGAAAGCCCTAGACGCTCGTATGACTTGCGAGGTCTGTGGCAACACGGGACACTCGGGCAGTGACTGCCCTGAGACCCGTGAGGACGCAATGTTCATGGGCAACAACAACAACAACGGCTACCGTCCACAAGGAGGTCAAAGTTGGGGTCCACCACGTCCCAACTACCAAGGAGGTAACTCTGGCAACTTCTCTGGTTTTAATTCCGGTTATAATCAGCCCTCCTTGAAAGATCTTGTGCTTGGTCAAGCTAAGGTTAATGATAACATCAGTAAAAAGCTTGCCACCACTGATAGGACTCTTGAGAGCATCCACACTAAGATAGAGGGTGTTTCCTCCGCTCTCAAGAATCAGCTGAGCTTTAGTAAAATGATAGAAACACAATTAGCTCAGTTAGCTGCTGCTGTTCCTACTGCTGAGTCGGGGAAAATCCCGGGGCAACCCGAGACCCCCTTAGAAAATGTTAATGCGGTTACCACGAGAGGAGGTAAGTCCACTCGGGATCCGCCATACCCTAACCATGCAGGAAAGGACACATCAGCTGAGAAGCCGGCAGAAGAAGAAGAACTGCCACCCAGGGAAACGACCCCACATGAGTTCTATGACGCGAACCTCATGTCGTTTCCTGAAAGAAGAAGGAAGCCCACTGTGGACGAGCAGTTCACACGCTTCGTTGAGGTGATCCAGAAGCTGCACATCAACGTGCCCTTGCTGGATGCGATACAAGTACCCACGTACGCTCGCTACCTCAAGGATCTTATCAGCAACAAGCGCCCACTACCGACCACAGAAATTGTCAAGCTGACGGAAGAGTGTAGCGCTGCTATACTCAACCGGCTTCCTGAGAAGAAGAAAGATCCGGGGTGTCCCACGATCACCTGCTCGATCGGGACACAGAACTTCGACCATGCCTTATGTGATCTTGGGGCAAGTGTGAGCATCATGCCGAAGGATGTCTTCGACAAGCTCAACTACACCACACTATCCCCCACGCCGATGCAGCTGCAGCTGGCCGATTCAACGGTCCGCTATCCGGCGGGGATCGCCGAAGATATTCCGGTGAAAATCCGGGATTGCTTCATCCCCGTCGACTTCGTAGTGCTTGACATGGACGTCGGGAAGAGCACACCGCTCATCCTGGGACGCCCATTTCTCAGCACTGCGGATGCTCGCATCGATGTAGGAGCCGGAGAAATCCGCTTCCACATCAATGGCAAGGAGGAGAAGTTTGACTTTCGGCCACGGAAAGAACAGTGCAACATGATCCGTATCAAGTGCGGGCCGAACCCAAGCAACATCAAGGAAGTGGAAGTCACTCCGCCAAAGAAGGACAGCCTCATCACATTCATGAAGAACTTCCTTGAGAAGGAAAAGGTTGCACAGCAACAACTGATGAAGGCAAGGAGGCAAGGGTCACACATTAAGCAACAGCCTCCGAAGCCCGAGAAGCCACCGACCGCAACAAAGACCAAGAAGGTGTGGCGAGTGAAACAAGAAGCATCATCCGTGTCTTCATCTCCGGGACCGGACAACGCTTCATCGAGCTGAACGCCGGAGAAAAGTCCCGCTCGTCGGACTTTAAAAGGTGAGTCCTCGCCGGGAGGTTAAACCGGTAGTTATCCATATTTGCTCTTTTAATTGCATATTTGCTTTCCACCACATTTTGATTTTTCCCGACCACTGCATTTCTGCATTTTTGAATTTTTCCAGCCACCCTGGAATTTTTCAAAACTCATTTGCATTTTTGAAAATTTAGAAAATAGGTTTTTGGGCTTTCCATTTTGAAAAGATTTTTTGTCGAGCTTTTTTGAGCAAAAAGGCAGCAGGGGACAAATCCCCTAGCCGTTGGGGAACACATAGGAAAAAGGGGGCTGCCAGGAGGCCCACCTGCCAGGTCGGCCGACCTGGTGGGGTCGGCCGACCCCCTGGCCCCACCTTTTCCTGTGCTCCTTTCTCCCAACGGCTATATGGCCGTTGCTCTGTCCCTTTCTAACGGCCATCTTGCTATAAAAACCGCCCAGGAGGAGGAGCTTCACCATTCCAAGCTCATCTTTCACTCCCCTCCTTTGCTCACTTGTTGCTCTCCCAAAATTTCGTGTTCTTCAACTTTACTACAGCCCCAAAAACCCAAAAAAAAATATTTCCCCTCTGTTTTAGTGCATTTGCAAGTTGTTGTGAGAAGAAAACCAATTTCGGAGAAGCTCGGGTTTGTCGTTTTCACTAACGCTCACCCGAACACTTGTTCGATCTTGTTTTTGTTCTTGTCTTGTGTTTGTTCTTGAGTGCAGCCATGTTCAACCGAATGAAGCAAGTCGCCGGAATCAAGCGGAGAAAAAGCACTCGTGCAAGCACGAGTCAAGCATCCTCCGTCGAGCTCACACCAAGTCCGGGGCATGGTGACCCCGAAGCTGAAATTCCGGAGGAAAGGCCGGCCTTGCTCATCACCGAGGAGCATCTCGACATCAAGGACGACCGCGAGGGCCAAGCCATCGCGCTCATGAGAGAACGGCCATTCGCCCACACCCGACGCTTCGATCCGGACTTCCTCGAGAAAATAGGTATGAGAGAAGAATTTGTCTCTATTTTTCGCACTATGGGTTGGCTAAATTTCGTAGAAGTAGATGAGCCGGGTTCTCGTTTGCTTACTATGCAGTTTTTATGCACCCTTAGAAAGTATGATGAAGGCATTTCTTTTCGCTTGTTTGGGCAAGAGCGCTTGGTCACATGGGGTGATCTTCATGCTATGCTAGGTCTAAATCCTAAATGTAGGCTAGACTTAGATAAAGCGCTAAAGGGGTTCCATAAAGAAAGTTTTTGGAAAAAGATTTCCGGAAACGAGTGGGGTCCCAAGCCTAGAACAAGTGCCATCAATAATCCTACACTTAGATTTATGCATGTGTGGTTGGCTATGACCTTGTTTCCTCGAGGTGACATTAGGGTTGTCCGGCAAGATGAATTGAAAATACTTTATGCCATGGTTAAGAAAATTAGGGTGTCACCCGCGGAATGCATGATTGATCAATGGTTAGACAATATAAAGTTGACAGGACCAATTGAGTGCAGCTCTTTAGTTACTCGCATTGCGCAGAAGTGTGGTCTGCTTGAATATTTGACGGTAGATAGAGAATTTCTAGGCGAGGACTATTTTGTGCAAGGACATACTTTGAAACATGGTCCAAATAATACCTTGATCTATCATTTTCCCGGGTATACAAATGAATTCCCGTTACCTAACCCGGGTCTTCATTTGTATCACTGTCGGGCACTAACCCTCCCACTTGAGCCAGTGGGAGAAGTTCGCAGGCATAGTGTTTCAGGGCGACCGACACGTTCCCGTAGGCATATGGAGCCTACACTGGAGTTTCACACTCCGACCGGAGATCCAGTATGGGAGCAGCCCCCGCCACAGGACGAGGCGGGTGCATCAACATGGCAGGCCGGAGCATGGGAATCTCAGTACGATTACCCCATGCAGACGTCATCAAGTTCAAGCGGACCACCATCCTTTGCCACTCGGTCATTCTCATCCCGTGGGTTCCGTGAACTCAACTATGGGATGGCCGAGTTGACAAGGAGGGTGAACGACATTGATTTGCGCACCGAGAGCATGCAACAAACTCTCACGCAACATGTCGCCGACACCCAGCAATGGCAGAATTTCAGCGACAACCAATTCCGCCAGCTGAACGCGATGATGGCTCAGAATCAGAGCAATTGGGATGCCTTCTTCCGCTCCCAAGGCTACGACCCGAACCAGCAGATATGAGCAAGAACAAGCTTGGGGGAGGACCCCCCTTCTCACGGTAACTTGTATCTTTCCCCTTCCCTTTATTTCTTGCATTTGCTAAATCTAAAAACCATAAAAATTTGCAAAACATAAAAAGAACAAAAATATTTCCCTTTTCATGCGTGGTATGAATGTGTATAATTTTCCTATGTTGAGATGATGAATAGTTGCTCTGTCCTTTATTCCTCTCTAATGCTAGTTTACAACTTAGTACTCTCTCAAGAGTTAGGTTTGTTGGTAAATCTTGCCTTGAACTTGAATCTTGTGGGTAGCATATGCATTCTCTAGTTCTAAGTTGTTGAGAGGTATGATATGATAGATAGGGCTGCTATGATCTTGCTCAACGTAAAGCTTGAATTTCGGAGTTTTATTTTTCAAAATGACAAATTGATAAGTTCCTCAATGATGAAATTCCCACCACAGCCATATGTAGTGTTTACATTTGAAAACCTTTACACATATGCTGCTTGTTCCACATTGAGCTTAGTCAAAATTGTTGTGACCCTAGTAGAACTCTTTTCATGCTTTCTTGATCAAGATCATATACACACATCCACCGCCATGAGCTATCCTTCTAAATCAAGAAGATAGCATGCACCATATCCACCATATCCACCGTGAGCTATTCTTTTACACCGGAAGAAAGCCACTATCCATCCATCCATCCAAAGAAACACTCCATATATCCATTGCAAAATTCCTCTCTCAAAGTATTCATTGCAAACTAGGACTATGGCTATGCAAAAAGAAAAGAAAAAAAATGCTCAAAAAGAGAGCAAGCAAAAGATAGCCGTAGCCTAGAAACTCCAAAAGAGAGAAGGAAAATTCAAAAAGGAGTTATTTCTTCCCATCCACCATTCCTCAGTTCTCCCACACACTTGCACATCTTGATCAAGATTGTTTGAATTGATGTTTTTCTTGGATCCGGTCTTTTGACATAGCAATATTATGTGAACATGAGTGCCTCATATATCCCTACCTTGAGCTCCACATAAAGCCTTATTTAGAAGTAGGTGATTATAGGCAACACTTTGCCTTGGTGAGGAATCATACACATATTGAGTGATCCGAGAGAATCATTTGAGGAACTTGGTTTTTATTTTCAAAATCTTTTGAAAACCTCCGGAATAACATAGCGGAATCTAGAGCAAGTGATTGGTGCCCTGCAATTGTTCTATCTCTCAACCGCCCAAGACAATGAGGTGTAAAAGCCCCATGGATCGAGGTAAATGGGTAAGTTATGTGCCAACATATTTAATTCTAGGAAGAGTACTTTGTTGTGCGCATAGTATTATTGAGGAGTAGGACATTGTAGCAACTCCTGATCAACAACTTAAGTTTATCTTTGCTTCGGGACGAGCAAAGGGTAAGCTTGGGGGAGTTTGTTGACGGCTGTTAAGTACCATTTTCAACCGTCAACTATACTCAAATAAAGGAGAATTTGGCATTTCATACACGCATGCTTTATCACAATAATATAGTTCCACTTGTACTTGGAGAACTTTGTGCATGCAGGAGGAAATGTGAAGGAAACACCTCAAAAGGCAAGAAAACACACTTTCGACCAATCAGAGAGTGCCACATGGACGTCACACGGATTGAAGGGCCCATTTTCAGCTCTTAACCGACGTAACTCCCTGTAATACCGCGGGAACCGACGTCAGGGCCCACAGGACAGCCACCTGGAGAAAGCACAGGCCAGGAGGGGCCACCCCCAGGTCGGCCGACCTGGTCAGGTCGGGCGACCTGGCCTGGCGCCCTCTCCGCCTGGGCTTCCACGTGTAGGCTCCAGAGGACTCCCTGATGGCGGTTTGGGGGGATTCCGTGGCGGTTACTCCTCTGAAACCGACGTTAGGAGGCTATAAATAGAGGGTGAGGGCCTTCACTCCAACACACACCACAAGAAGCATTTCTCTCTTGCTAGTAGTAGTTCTTGGAGTTTTAGTGGAGTTAGGCTGAGTCTAGAGCTCTCTAGTCCCAAGTCTTCACTTGGAATTGGTATGGCTCTTGTATCTTTTCCCTTTTGTAAGACTTTGCTCTTATCAATATATATATTTTTTCTATATAGTTGTGCTTGGGTCATGAGTTTCTTGTTTGATATTGTGATCCATATATGTGATAGTATAGTCTACTTGTGTGATAGTAGTTTATATTTATTATACTACTATTATCATGCTAGTTATATACCGTCACTATAGTCTAGTTTATATGTTATAGTCTCTATGCTTAGTTTAGCTGATAAAGTATAGCATGGGTTTGGTGATCGTATTCGTACGGTAGCTCTGCCTCGTTAATAGTAATCGCGGAGGGGCAGAGTGCTCTTTGGTCATGCAAGTATGGTACTTGGGTGACTGATTTGCATCAATTATTCGTTAGTCTACTGGTTCGTTGAGGTAGGCGGCAGGTGGTGACAGCCCTGTCCGTCCTTTGAAATCCTCCCCGCTAGGCTAGTGCGTAGGCTCTTGGCGGAAGTCGCCTGTGGATGCAGGGGTAAGTCCGTGCCTGAAGTGCTATACTATTGACTGCTGAACCTGAGTGTGGGTCTGTATGTATTCTACTTAGGATATGCAACTGTATAGGAATGTATAGTAGGAGTAGCTTAGCCTAGTCTTTCCTCCACTAGACTTTATTTATTTAGTAGGAATCTTCTGTGTGTGTCACACTACCCGGTTATTATCATGTACCCGCCTGTCTTGGTTAGATATCCTTGCTAATTGTTAACATGATCTTATATGTTAGTAACGCTTCTTGATCATAACCTTCCTTTGGGATAAACAAATACGATACCCTGAATACTTCCGGGTGAAATGCTACAGCGGTATTCTCCGTGCGCTTGCGGATTTTACCTACTTGACTCTGGGACATATTAGTGAACCGTTTCTGGCCCCGTGCCGGGAATGATTTATTAATATGGCTTAGCAAAAGTCAACAACATCTACACAACAACGGTGCATGTCTACAATAACAATGAACATCTACACCGACATGAACATCTACGTCTTTGGTGCATGTCTACTTTGACAAGATCATCAACCACAACACCAAGACGGGCGCAACTTACAACTCAAGATCGATATCAAGTGCGCTACATGGTTGAGTAGTTCTCCCTCAATGCCTAGCACATTCCAAGGGGGAGACTACTTCCAAGGTAAGGACCAAGGTAATTTTTCAATCCTTTCTTTTCCTTTGGTTCCTTGTTGCTTGTCCGTTTTGGATCATCAGAAGTAGTGGTTGTCATCCATCACCAAAAAGGGGGAGATTGTAAGGATCAAGACCATTGAGGTCACCTCAAGGTATGAATGTTTTGGTGATGAATGACAAACACGAAATGTGACTAATGCCTACACGAGTGTTGTGCGTGTAGGAAACCTTTTTTACTTGTTGGTATTCATAAATTCCCTTTTTCAACTACCAATTTAACGTGAAAAGTGGATCTTAACTAATAATATAATAAAAATAATCTTTGTACTCATGAGTTCCACAAGTTTTGGTGAAATATATGGTTGCAGGTGCTATAGGGCTAAAATATGCAAAAACATGTGAAAATACCCCGTCAGCCGATCACGGTTGTGAAACAGCATTTTTTTGACAGTCGACAGGGTCGTTAACAGCCAAAATCATCACTCGGTCAGGTCATCACCAAGTAAAATTGTCAACCGGCCGGATGATAAGCTATCATCACCCGACATGGTGAATCAAGTGTTCAATCAATTCCCGGTCATATGACAACATGACCTAGGACCACCGACTGATTTGGAACTTCACCCCCTCACCCGACCGACAAGCAAACACCATCGCCATGAAACCGGTTCCTAATTCCGGTCCAAAAGATTTTCAAAGAGACAAAGGAAGGAGGCCGACACATGGCCCAGCTGGGATAGGGGAAGGACAACTAAGCCACTTGGTCAAAGGCCTGCTGCACAAAAATGGGCCACTGCCCGGCGGGCATTGCCACCCGGCGAGTCATGCTGCTTGGCAGGCCTTACCGCCTGGCGGACCTTGCCACATGGCAAGCTTGCCACCCGGTCTACCGGGCCATTCGGCCCATAAAACCTACCGCCCGACCTGCAATGCCTACCGACATAAAACCAAAGGAAAATGGCCAACCGACCCTTAAAACCGACCTCAGAACGTCATTACGGCCGTCCAGAATAAGTCAGATGGAAAACCGACCAAATCGGGTGGCCGCCCGACTGACCCTGCCGCCCGGCCTCAACGGCCGCCCGGCCAATGATTTTTTACCGTTTTTGGCCACCGACTTCCCACCGGCCTACAAGTACTCGCCCTCCATCATTTGGGTATAAATATGGCAGTTTGGCCACTGGTTTAAACAACAATTGAAGAGGAGAACAAAGAGCACCACGTTGCAGAAATGTATGAGAATAGGGAGTGAGAGTGAGAGGTAGAAGTCCGCGAGGGAGCCGGGAATGTCGGCTCCTTCTCCATCTTGTGCCTCGAGGATGAAGCTCCATCGAGAGTAGATTCCTCGTCCTTCCACTGGGTAACATGTAGCTAAACTCTTGTCCAAGTAATAAAGTGAGTATTTTTTATCCTTTTTATCTACGGGATCCTCATGCACAACCTTTTATTGCTTTATAGCATTAATTTGTTTTTCTTACCAATTCTAGAGCTGGTATGAAAGTCTAAGTGTAAACGCGGTGTTTAGACTTAGTTTTCCTGGGATTGCATTCGTCCCCACGGGCTGTGTGGTAGGTGGCAGGTGGTGATAACCCTGTCCGTCCAATATTGTAATCCACCACGTTTGGGAAGTCTCAAGCAGGGTTGTCTAGTGATAGCGTACCCACTAGTACATGAGGTTAGTTACCGACCCTTATTAGTGGATCGTTTTCGTGCCCCAAAGCAGATAAATTGAAATAGAATCTCATTAAATTACTTAGCGGGAGTTTACTACATCAAATTACCTAGCCTGATGACCTCTTCTCTCTATAGAACCTATTCTCCTCTCAACCATTGTTGTTCCTCTCCTTTGTTCACTAGAGTTGGATTAGGATAGAGTTTCACTTCTCGCTCCTCGTGGATTCGATATCTTGAAATACTCCCGGGTGAAAGCTACATCGACATTCGTACGCTTGCGGATTTCTGTGTAGGCTTAAGGATCGTCAATACTCTATGATGATTGTAGATGGTTGCCTTGGTGATGGATGACAATGACCATAAGCATGGAGGCTTGTGAGCTTGATGGAGTCCAAGGGTTGATAGAGATGGATCAAGGCTAAGGACAATCTATGGAGCAAGTGTTTGGAACACTTGTCTAGTTGTTATGGCTTTGAGTCCATAGGAAAAACCGTACTATCAAGGGGTTCTTGGTCATGTCTCTTAGGTCACTACTAGTCGGTGATGTGCATGATGCTCAGTGAAATCACAGGCACTAGGTGATAGTGGAGAAGCCAAGGAGCTATTCGGATAAGCCGGGAAACGAAGTCAAGCAAGGACGAAGAGTTTCAGCTTCTGGATGTAATGACCGGACAGAAGGGTCAGTAGAGACCGGACTATACGGTCACTAGGAGACCAGAGAGAAGTTAGCGAAGAAGTTTGTCAGCGCGAAGACCTGTAGAGTTCGGACGGTCCGATATAAACCGGATGGTCCGGTCTGTATGGAGGTTGCTCGGGACAGAGAAGTGCAGAAGATGGTGCTCTCTGGTATGAAGAGAGAATGTGCAGACTGGATGGTCCGGTCTGCTGACCGGACGGTCCGGTCAGTACAGGAGGTTGCAGGCATAGCGAAGCCAACGGCTCTAGGAGCCGTTCCAGGAGTGACTGGATGGTCCGGTTAGGCAATGACCGGACAGTCCGATCGGTGTGTCTAGAAAGGCAATCTCATGGAGTAATGGCTAGTTGGAGGTTGGAAGCCTATATAACTTCATTGCTGGGGTCTTGGAGACCACTCTTGGCTAGTGAAAATACTTGGAGCATTTGGTGAGAGCCAAGAGGAAAAGAGAGAAGCAGTAGGAGGAGATATTGCATATGTTGAGAGTGCTAGTGAGAGTAACAAGAGCATTGTGCACATATAAGGCTAGGGTGTCCTTGAGGGTGTGATCTAGGTTGCTACTCTTGGTCTATGGTGAGACCTAGACCGGTTAGATGTTGGTGATCAAGCCTATCGTGATTGGTTGTGAAGGCCGTCACATGTTTGTACCCGGTTTGAGCCCGCCGGTGAAAGGGGCATCGCTAGTGAGCGCCCTTGTCAGCTCGGCGAGCCCGGTAAGTTCTCGAGGGAGGCGAGCTTGTGCCTTGGTGGCAGTAGTGAACTGAACCGTGCCTTCACTCCAGGAGTGATTGCGGGCTCGTGGGCAAGAACTCCACATTGGTGGCGGGAGGGACCGGAACTCCAGCGGGAGTGGTCCAAAGAGGAGTAGGGGAAGGCGCCATCCTTCCGAGACCTTGGAAAAAAAATATCATGAGCCATCTCTTAGTCTACTATTTACTTTGATGCCTTACTTGCCGTATTTACATAACGTGCTATTCATGCTTGTGTGTTTGCCTTGCTCTAGTTGATTACCTTGTAGAGTTGCATGAATAGGCTTCTCTACTTGCTAGTTGTGCCTAGCTTTCACTTGATCACTAGCATGTATAGGAGTTGCTTTGGCTTGATTGATCACCCTTGTGCTACTCATGCTTGTGTGCTTACCTTGTACTTGATGATCTAGTAGCTTTGCATGAGTAGGCTCTTTTGTTAGCTTGCTGATTGCTTCCGCGTGCCTTTATTACTAGCTTGCATAGGAGTTGTATTGCCTTGTGTGTTCCACTAGTATGCTTAGGTTGTTGTTCCTTTCATAGGATCATTATCTTGTTAGTGTGATCACCACTAGAATTGTGTAGGAGTTGTTTGAGTGGTCGGTTTTAGTAATTGGCAAATTAGGTACATAGTATGAGTTCCTGATTCACCCCTTTTGGTCACTCGATCCTTTCACACCTCCCTGTTGTTCTCCGGATACACAATCTCCTTTTCAGGATGTCTATTTGGAGAACAACAGGAGGTGCTGCCAAAATTCTGTCTCGGATTGGAGTGGAGCATGAAAACTTACCTCATCTACACATCCACGGGTGGCATTAGGACCTACCTTCACCTATTAGATTGTACAAAAATTTGCTAGATGCAATTGATTGTTATATTGCTCGATGATATGTTAGAGGATGGAAGATCGTGAGTGGATGTAGACGGGCCGCCCAAGTACAGATTCAATGACTAATGAATGGATTAAAAACACTGATGCTTTCTTGAACCAAACATTTGCCAACATTAAAGGGAAGCCTCCTCAAACGTTCTGTCAATGTGGAGTTTGTGAGAACCGTAAACAACAAACAAAGGATGTCATGGGTAAACATCTTATCCAGAATGGATTTATGAAGGACTATACCCGGTGGACGCATCATGGGGAGGCACATCGTGGGAGAGACAAAGTCGTGAGGCAACACATCGAGGATTTTGATGTTGATGGCAGGGTGGAGAAATGTTGAATGACTATGACAAAGCACGTATTGAGGAGGATCCAGAGCCAACTGCAAAGGCGTTTTACCAAATGTTGTCAGCGACATAGCAACCCCTTCACAGGCATACCAAGGTTTCTCAACTGGATGCCATTGGGCGCCTAATGGCCATAAAGTCCTAGTTTAGCCTGAGTCATGCCTGTTTTGATGTAATGCTGACAGTCTTTCGCACACTACTTCCGAAAGATCACATTCTGCCAAAGAGGATGTATGAGACAAAGAAAGTACTTCATGCACTTAAGATGCCATATGAGTAGGTTCATGCTTGTCTGAATGGATGCGTCTTATTTAGGAAAGAACATCAAGAAGAAATGTATTGTCCAAAGTGTAATGCCTCTAGGTACTTGGAGGTAGACTCTGGTGATGGTCAAAAAAGGCAGCTCACGATCTTTATGAAAATCCTATGGTACCTTCTGGTCATACCGAGGATCCAACATCTTTACATGAGCGAGGAAACCGCAAAACAGATGACATGGCATGAAAATGAAATTCGATACCATCCTGAGAAGCTTGTACATCCATCCAATGGTGAATCCTGGCAACATTTTGATGGGATTTGTCATGACAAAGACAAAGAAGCTCAGAATGTGCGTGTGGCACTAGCAACATATGGGTTCAATCTTTATGGAATGGGGGCTGCGCCATACACTTGTTGGTCCATGTTCATTATACCTCTCAATTTGCCACCCCTGGCGTCCTCTTTCAGCAACATAACATATTCTTGTCATTGATAATTCATGGACGTTTAAGGAATAAGATGGGTGTGTATATGGAGCCATTGATTGATGACTTGGAGCGTGCTTGGAAGGTAGGGGTGTGGACAAACAATCGAGCAACAAGGACAAACTTCAATATGTATGTTTGGTACGACTACTCCCTGCTTGACCTTTTGGCATATGGGATATTTAGCGGATGGTGTGTTCACGGGAAGTTCCCATGTCCGGATGCAAGGCAACTCTAAAGTTCATTTGGTTGAGGAAGGGTGGCAAATATTCTTCATTTGACAAACACCAAAAATTCCTCTATCTTAACCATGAATTCAAAAGAGACAAAAAGAACATTACAAAAGGTGTTGTAGTTAACGACCCTCCACCACAGATAATGACAGGTGTTGTGGTTTGTGCTATGTTAGATTCTTTCAAGATCAATGCAGAAGATAGTGGTTTTGTGGGATATGGTGAGTTACATGACTCATATCTCGGGCTTGTATAGGCTTGAATATATGGAGGACATTCTTCTTCCACATTACATTTATGTAATGCACACTGAAAAGAATATTGGTGAGGCATCTTTCACAACATCCGTGGCCATTCTTGATAAGACAAGTGATAACGTTAAGGCAAGAGTGGATCAAGCGGAGTTATACAATAGACCAAAGTTGAACATGGTGCCTCCTACATCCAGCAAATCATGGAAAAAGCCTAAGGCCGATTTTGTTCTAATAACTAAACAAAGGAGGAAAGTACTGGAATGGTTCCAAATATTAATGTTCCCTGATGGGTTTGCAATGAATCTAAGGAGGGGAGTGAACTTATCTACTATGCAAATCAACAGATTGAAGAGTCATGACTACCACATATGGCTTGAGTTGTTGTTGGTATTTCTTACAATCATAGATAAATCTGCAAAGCACACGGATATCGATGTAGCACTTCACCAGGAGTATTCTAGGTTATCGAATCATAGGGAACGTGTGTGTACCGATCTTCTAACTAATCCATCCAAGGACAACAAGAATATGGTAGGCAGAGGGTAGAGAGGATTCCTAATGGTTAAGGATCCTAAATCAAGATAGGTTTGGTCTCTACAGTTTACTTCGGGCAACGGCTTACCCCTACATCCACAAGCGACTCCGGCCAATAGCTCTACGACGTACCCAAACACGGAGGATTACTAAGACCGGATAGGGCTGTCACCACCTACCGACTACCTCTACAAACCATGGGGCACGCGGCAAACAAAGGTAACCTCTAGCCTAGACACCACGTCTACGCTATCAATTACTATCCTAGTCTCGGATCCATGCTTATAGAAGACTAAGATACTCTAACTAGATAGAGCAATGATCCCGTAAGCAATAAAGGAAAGAACTTACTTAAATAGGAAACTTAAATACCAAAGAGGAAACACAAACACTTACTTGAAAAGGAAAGCATCCGTCGAGGTACAAGCGTGGGTAAGATCGATGACAAGCCCGGTGCTTCCCCGAACTCTCCCTCACTCTCTCCCTATTTTCTAAGCACTTTGGCAGTGCTAAAGCCTTTAGAGTGGAGCTCTAAACTCTCTTCTCGTGTGTTGGAGTGGAGGCACTCCGCTCCTTAAATAGGACCCAAAGGCGGTTCCTAGAGGCGGTAACTCCTGCCCTAAGCGCGGGAACCGACGTTGGAAAGGCGGTGGAAGATCCCCCAAGCAGACCTGGGCTGAGTGGGCCCCAATGTTGTTTGGCTGAGCACGGGTGTTCGGCCAAACATAAATTGACGCCCCTCGGTCACGACCTTCTCTGGGACAGTGACTTACTGTCCCCATTTGACAATGCACGTGTTAGGCCTTCTGCTATGTTGGTTTGCTCTGTTTATGGGCCCGTGGATCCTTGTGCTATGCTCTGATTGGCTGGAAGTGTGTTTCCTTCTCTAATTACCTGTGCTTTCCCTCTAATACGTGGATAAATTCCTGCATACAAATATTCACCAACACTTGTGGAAATTGTTAATAATAAACTCCTACCACTATGTTGATTATTTATTTTATATGTTTTATGCAGCCAATTGACGGTCAGATGTAGCATTTAAGGACCGTCAACAAACACCCCCACACTTAGCCTTTGCTCGTCCTCGAGTAAAGGAATAAAGACTAAGGTGGATCATAACTTCTTTCGATACAATACTAGCATGCAAATTATTCCAAATCATACCTGCACCTATCAACTTTGAAGTGTCTATCACATCTCCTTGGGTGGTTGAAGAATGGAATAGTGTTGACTATAGTCATTTTCACTCCTTCTATTGAGTAACTTGGGTTTTGAAATATTTCAAAAACAAATCATAGCCATTCTCCTCAAATGATTCTTTCATATCACTCACTATGTGTGTGGTTCCTCACCAAGGCATTTGACTTTGCATCTTTTCATCCTTCCTCTAAATATGTCTTATGTGGAGCTCAGGGTAGGAAAATAAAGAAGGCATACTGGTGTCTCATATATTACTAATTCAAAAAATCAATCCATGGAGAAAACAAGTCACGAATTGTGATGAAGCATGTGCACATGAATGGATGGGATGTATGGAAAGGCGAATGATGGATGCTCCTTTTGAAATCCTCCCTCTCTTATATTTGAGAACATGGGCTATCTTTCTTTCTCTCTTTTGTTTTTTAGATACATGATAGTCCATGTCTCTTTCTACAAGAATAATTGGAGAGGGAGTTTCTCAAAGCATGGTGGAGCACTTTATTTTGTGGATGGATGAATATGAATGATGCTATCTTCCGGTGTAGAAGAGTAACATATGGAAGGATATCGATGGTGGAAGTGGATCAATACTCCTTTATGTGTAGACTCTCTCTTTCTTTGAAATGATATTGGGCATGGCTATTTCTTTTCTCTTTTTTGATCTTGCTCAAATAAGAGAGCAAGTTTTTTTTTAAAAAAATAGCCATGCCTTCTATGGAAACAATCACGAGAGAGTCATGACAAGATAATTATGGAGTATTTCTTTTGGTGGATAGATTGGATGATGGATATGAAAATGCTACCTTCCAATGTAGAAGATTAGCATATGAAGGGAAATGTGCACATGATGTTGATCAACAAAACATAAACTAGCATCTTACTGGGGTCACAAGAATCTGACAAAGTTCAATGAAATAACAAGCAACATATGCATAAGGTTTTCAAAAAATCTATCATATGGCTCTGGTAGGAAATTCACATCATTGAGGAGAGGGCCATTCATTTTTATTTTTGAAGAAAATTCCCAAGCACTACAAGCATAAGTGCAAGATTTCTTTCATCACACCATATCTCATAAGTCAACTGCTTAGGTGATATGTTTTCCTAAAGATGTAGTTCACAAGCAGCAAGTAATGAACTAGGAATAAGGAGCCTACAAATCAACCAAAGAGAAGAATGATCAAGAGGGTTCACAAGATTTTATTTTAGTTTTCAAGTTAAAATTATTGATTGATTCAAGATAAGTTTGATTTAACTTGGAAACTAGGAGGGAAGGGATAGAGTGTGCAAACCATCGCTCTTGAAGAGGTAGAGGCCAAGAGGAACCTGACTGGGTCGACTTCCCTTGTAGGTTGGGCGGCGTTGCAAGGAACCTAGTCGCCTTGCCCTTTGTCTTGTCGGCTTAAATGATGATGTGCAACGTGTCGGTGGGAGGCCTTGTATTGTTTGTGCATTAAAAATCTTGAAGGCCACTCCCACACTTGATCTTGTACCTGGCTGCTTTATTTGAAGAAAAAAAACAAAAAGGGTGAAAAGCAAAAGGGATTCTACGTGCTTTGTGGGCCCGATAGAGTCACAACTTTATTTATTATTTTTTTCTTTTCTAGGCACACTATAAGATTGATTTGAAAGGAAATAAAAAGGGAAAAATAACTAAAGCGCCTTTTAATACTTTTTCTTTTTTCAGCAAGGCATGAAAACAAGAACTAGCAACACCTCTAAATCGAGATAAAATTGGTGAGAATGGAACTTGCTACAAGATACTTACAGAATTCCCCCCACACTTGGATTTTTTTATCATGAGATACCAAAAATCAAGTGTTCAGTGTTGCAGCCTTCTTGTAATGGGTTCCATCACCAAAAGTACCATGGCCTTCAAGTTGATGTAACTCCCATGTTCTCGGGCATAGAGTAACCATCATTCTTTTTAATCTCAACCTGAAATGGTTAGCAACCAAAAAATACCCGAAGGCAAACATACCCTAAAAAAACATTCTCTTGCTTTTATTGAAGAAATAGAAATGATAATCCGGGCCATCTCCCTGTAGTGCTTTGTTTTCGGTCAGAAGCTTGGCCACGGGGACTTTATGTTGCAGCTGCTTGTTGAGTATTTTAACGACAACAGAATAAATCCGCAAGCATACAGATACCGAAGTAGCTTTCACCCAGGAGTGTTCCAAGGTATCAAATCCACAGGGGACATGTGTGTTTAATCTTTAGTTCTTGTTCGACCAAGGACACCAAGATAAATGTGGCGTTGGGTAGAGAGGATTCCTAATGGTATTAAGGTCCTAATCAAGGTAAGAGTACTACTAGGTTGCTTGCATTGGGCATTCGGTTTTGCCCTGCATCCATAGTGTGATTCCATCCAAGATCCTACTGCATAGCCAAACGTGGAGGATTTCAAAGGATAGATAGGGCTGTGACCACCTACTGCCTACCTCAAGTAATCAGTGGACTACGCGATAAACAAAGGTAACTTACGACCTAGACACCACGTCTATGCTTTCAATTACTCCCTTAATCTCCACGTGCGATGATATAAGACTAAGGTCTCTAACTAAATAGAGTGTTGAGCGAGCAAAGCAACTATGTATAAAACTTAAAAAGGAAACTTAAATACCAAAAAAGGAATCATGAAGACTTACTGAATATGGCAAGCATCCGTCAAGGTACAAGCGTGGAGAAGAGGTGGACAGGCCCACTCCTCCTCCGGACTTCCCCTCACCCTCTCCCTATTTTCTAAGAACTTTGGTAGTACTAAAGCCTTTGAGAAATGAAGCACTAAACTAATCTTGAAGTGTGTGTGAAGTGGAGCCACTCCCCTCCTTATATAGGATCCAAAGGCGGTTCCTGAGGCGGTAGCTGCCGACCTAACCATGCCAACTGACCTTAGGGAGGCACCAGGAGACTCCATGTGGCAGCCATGCACCAGAGGGAAACTCCCACCTTCGGCTGAACACCAATGTTTGGCCGAACATGGGTGGTGGGCCTAGGTGCCCCCCTTGCTCTGGGTCCCTGAGTGGTGGTCCCTCTCTCCTCCTGACACCGTATGGCGGTGGGTTATGTCAGTTTCCTTCTGAAAGCGGGCTAGTGTATCCTTGTGCTGCGCTCTGATTGGCCGGAAGTGTGCTTTCTCCCTTGATGACATGGATTTTCCATTAATTCCTTGGAATAATCACCTGCAACATATATTTACCAACACTTAAGGTATTTGTTAGTAATAAACTCCTACCACTATGTTGGTTGTTCATTTAATTGCTTTTATGCAGGTATTTGACGGTCGAAATTGGTATTTAGTGATCGTCACAGACTCCCCCACACTTAGCCTTTGCTCGTCCTCGAATAAAGGAAAAGGACTAAGGTGGATCATAATCTCAAAATGGTATGATGCTAGCATGCAAATTATTCCAAACCATACCTATACCAATGGACTTTGAAGTGTCTACCATGTCACCTTGGGTGGTGGAAGAGTGGAACGGTATCGATTCTGGTCATCTTTGCTCCTTGTACTAAGTAACTTGGAGTTTTGAAGAATTTTAAAAAGTAAAACAAAGCTGTACTCCTCAAGTGTTTCTCTCAAGTCACTCATATATATGTGTGGATCCTCACCGAGGCTTTTGCTGTTGCCTCTTTTTGTTCCTAACTCTACAGATAGGCTTGTGTGAAGCTCAGGGTAGGGAATAAAAAGAAGGCATACCTGTGCTTCATATATTTCTAAGTCAAAAAACCGGATCCAAGGAGAAAACAAGTCATGAATCACCAATCAAGTGTGTGCACATATATGGATGGAATGGATGTGGTGGTGAAATATGGGTACTCCTCTTGAGCTTCACACTCTTTTTTTTTTGAATACTTGACAGCCCATGTCTCTTTTTGCAAGGATAATTGGAGAGGAGTTTCTCAAAGCGTGGTGGAACACTTTATTTTGTGGATGGATGATGGGTATGTGCGATGCTATCTTCCGGAGTGGAAGAGTAGCATATGGAAGAAAATGGATGATGGAGATGGATGAATACTCCTTTATGTGTAGACTCTCTCTTTCCTTGAAATAATATTGGCATGGCTATTGCTTTTGTCTTTCTTTTTTTCATCATGCTCAAGAATGAGAGCAAGTCTTTTTTTATAGCCATGCCTTCTATGGGAACAATTGAGAGAGAGTCATAACAAGATAATCATGGAGTAATTCTTTTGGTGGATGAATGGATGTTGGCACTTCCTAAGTGCCCCTTTTATATATGAATATTACCCCATTTAGAGCATAATTGATACTAATTTAGGCCATTTACCTATGATATTGTCTATATATTTGTATATGCGTTGTTATGGAGCTTTATTGCAGAAACAGGTAAAATTGGTGATTAATGCGATGATGGAGAGGACAGGAGTCCAGAACCGACAAAAAGCACTGAAGAAGCACAGTGCGCCGATCGGCGCAGTCCATGAGCCGATCGGTGCAAGGCTGTTTTGGCCCACAGAAGTGACCGAGGCCCATTCCACATGTTTATGGAAGTTTATCTGTGCAAGACACTTGAAGATATTTGTCTACAAGATTTATGAAACTTCAAGGAGATTTATAGAACTTCAAGATCTCAACGTGTAGTACAACACTTTATCTCAAAGGAAAAGGCCCACATGGCAGCTGTGGAAGACAGAGGAACCGACTCAGGGAAGAAATCAGAGAAGACTCGGCTCACGCCGATCGACGCAATCGTGCGCCGATCGGCGCAACCGCCTTATTTGCTAGAAACTGAGTCCATTATGAGTAGAACCCCTATAAATACTTGTAAACCCTCGCCGCAGAGGAAGGAGGCGATAGAGGGACACCAGATCCGTGAGTTAGAGCCACCGGGGCTTGCCCCGTTAGAATAGATCTCTAGTTGAGTTTCAAGAACCATTGGAGTCAAGAGTTGATCCGTCACGGTAGGCCATCTCGACGGGGATGAATCTTACTCTATGTATCTCAAGGATGATTGAATATGTTGATGATGGTTTTGGTGATTTGTCCATCTTGATTATATAATCATGCATGTGCTTATTCCAATTGCTTAGATCTAAGCTAAGTAAGTAGATATTATCTTAATCGTGGTGATTAGGATAGTATTCGGACATTGTATTGATTATGGTTGCTTGATGATGCTAGTAGTGTGGTTTAGCGGTGACAGCACTAAGCCTGCGCAACACTATTGGATAGTTGAGTAGGGTAAGATACTCGTGCGATTAAGGGTTTCCTCCCCGCTGCGATAAATAGGGAGCCGCTCGGTAAGCAGGGTGGTCTTTCTCATCATACGTTTTCATTGATCCATGTAATTACCCATTATGATGCTATTCAATTAGACTATCTGGTTACGATCTCACTAGTAGATATCTAGCTACTCACTTATCAGCATAGGTTTACAAGATCTGGCGTACTTTGGCTTAGATTCACCAGTGTGCCAATCGGCTCAACCCCTGCGCTGATCAGCGCCACCACAGATTCACCAGCGTGCCGATCGGCTCAATGCCTACGCCGATCAGCGCAACAACTTCGACTTAGTTTCACCAGTGTGCCGATCGGCTCGACTCCTGCGTCGATCGACGCAACGACAGATTTACTGTCTGGCGCACCTTTGCACTGGCCAGTCTTCCCCTCATGCAACCTGACCTTGACAGTAGCCTTGACTAGATCTTTTACTATTAACTTTGTTTAATAAATCCCTAAGGTCCCAGTGGATTCGATAAAACTTGGAATACTCAATTCAAGGGAAAAAGTGCTACAATCGTACACCGTCCTCTTGCGATATATAAGTGGGTGCATAGATACGACCAACAATGGATGATGATGATGCTAACGTCCAATGTAGAAGATTAACATATCAGCGGAATGTGCACATGAACTTGATCAACAATACATAACAAGCATCTCCCTAGGGTCACAACAATTTGACAAGGTTCAATGAAGGCACAAGTAGCATATGCATAAGGTTTATCAAATGAATCAATCATATGGCTCTGGTGGGATTTTCTTAATCATTGAGGAGTAAGCTTGTAGATTTTATTTTTCAAAAAGAATTCCCAAGTACTCTGTGCAATAGAGAGCAAGAATGACTTCATCAAACCATATCACACTAGTCAACAACCTAGATAGCATGTGGTCCCTATGAATATAGTCCACTAGCATTGGCATAAGAGCATGGAATAAAGAGCATGCAAGCCAACCATGGAAAGCTTTGAATAATTGGGAGGTCATCAAGGTTGATTTTAATTTTCTAGTTTGGATTTTATCATTTTGTTCTAGGAAAATTAAATCAATGCACGAAATAGGGAGGTAGAGGGATAAGACACGCAAACTATCGTACTAGTGGATGATGCCGAGCAGGGCCAAGGTGGGTTCAGTCGACCCATAGGGTTCGGATAAATCATCTTGGCATCTAGCTTGGTCACCGTATGGCGTGGTGCTCTGTGCGGCGTTGTTCATTATATCTTGGCCGATGAGGTCCTTTGTTCCGCTTTGAAAATCCTGAGGATCTCCCTCACACTTGTTCGCTTGCCTGCACTATTATTCGACACAAGAATAACAAACAAAAGGGTTAAAAGCAAAATTGACTCTACCGGCTTTATGGGCCCCGTAGAGTCACAACTATATTATTAAGTTATTTTTTTTTTCAAGGCGCACTGCATAATTGAATTGAAAGGAAATAAGGGAAATGAACTTAAGCGCCTTTTTTTTTCTCTTTTTTTTAGCAAGGCATGAATGCAAGAACTAACGAAAACTCTAAACCAAGATGCAGATTGGCATGGATGGAACTTAATACGTGATACTTACAGAGCTCCCCCACACATAGATTTTTGTATCACTCAGACACAATAAATCAAGTGTGTAGTGTTGCAACCTTCTCATAGTAGGTTCCATGGCCAAAAGTACCAAGGTGTCAAGTTGATGCAGCTCCCATGTTCTTAGGCATAGTGTGACCATCGTTCTTTTCAATCCTCACCTGAAAGGGTTAATGACCAAAAATACTCGAAGGCAAATATATCCTAATAACATATGCTTGCAATTATTTAATAAGGAAAAGGAATGATAATCTGGGCCATCTACCAGCAGTGCTTTGTTTATAGTCAGAAGCTCAACTATGGGGACTTTATGCTGCAGCTATCATTGGCGATGTAGTTCCTATCTTACCGTCAATTGGTGATGTATCAATGAAGTCTTAGCTGCGAGGTTAGTGCCAAAATGCAAACTACGAGATCTGCAATATTTATGATAAACAAAAGCATCTATAACCATCCTTCTAAACATTTTATTAGTGAGGGCCTTAAGGTGGTTGTAGTTCTCGTAGGTGCTTTTAGCAGTAATCTTGATTGACTCTAGAGATTTCTCATATGAGCATGCATCTTGTGGTTGCTCAAGGAAGAAGCTTCCATGCTCATTAGTTGAATCCTTTTCTCCTGTCTCTAGAGTCAATGGATCATGCAATCCAATGGTCCAAAAGTTCTCCTCCTCAAGAATTTCATTGAGAAAGCTTATCGGTGATTCTTGATCATCATAAAGAATGGAGTATTGAGGACCAAAGGAAAAAGGCTTAGGAAAGAAGGATGATGGTTTGGTTTCAAAATGATTAGGAGTTTCTCCCAAATTGTCACCTTCTTGGATGCAATGTTTGACGTCCTCATAAAGAACAAACCTCGGTGATGTGTGTTGGGAAACATACATCACCTCCTCAAGCGGGGAGTGCTTGAGATGAGGCTTCACCATTGGATTTTCTAAGCAATGGGCATTGGTGGCGAAAGCAATTTTCCTAAGCTCTTCATTTAGGCTCCCTTGAGATGCACCCTTACGCTGAAGGCTTTCTAGTGGGAAGCCTATGAGAAGTTCAAAGTCAATGATACAGAAGATGTAGAGGTCTAGGTTAACTCCTTATGTTGAGCTGCACCACTCATTGCTCATGATTGAAGTTAACTCCTTCACCATCTCTTGGAGCAAAGGCTCCTTAAGAGGATTGGGAGAAGATACAGGAGTTGGTGATTTCTTTAGATAGCGACAACTTGAGGATTTCCCACGATCTTTTACAAGATTTTCGTCGAATTGGAGAGAGAGCTTTGAATATTGAATTTCTTCTTCTTCTATTGCTTGCGGTTCGGTTGAGGTCTCACTAGATGAATCAATGGATAGACAAGTATTTGGCTTAGGTTCAACTAGTGGGGTGGATTCAATGCTCGACGAAGCGTCCTCCTGAGGGGGCTCTCTACAGTCGGCAAGGAAAGAAGAGTTTTCTTGGATAAGGTCTAGGATAGCTCTTTTCTGCAGGTGTCTTGTGGACAAACGAACCTCCGGAGGTGACGTCGAGATATAGGGCAGACTCCTTGCTTAAACCCAGACAAAAGTGTTGCAACAACACGTGGTCGGATAAAGACAAGTCAGGGCCGGAAGAGGTTAACAAGGAAAACCTGGGCCATGCTGCACCTATGAATTCCTCCTCGCCTTGTCGAAAGTCGAGAATCTCCCTTCGTAGAGAGACGATACGTGATGTAGGATAGAGTACGCGACAAAATTTATCTTTGAGTACTTTCGAATCACCATTCGTAGTCCCAACTAAATGAGTGTACCATTGTTTCGCATTCTCCATGAGGGAAAACAGAAACAATTTCCACTTGAGAGTGTCTTGAGTCATGCCTTTGATCGATAGGCATGAACACAAATGCTCAAACTCTCGCAAATGATGGAACGGGTTTTAGCCATTTAAACTCGAGAAGGATTGTTCCCGAACCATGGCTATAAAGTTAGGGCGGAGTTCAAAGCCAGATGAATGAATTGGATCCGCTAAAAGCGGCGGCTCAAAGAACTCGCTGTTTGGAGCAGAAACGTTTAGAATTGTAGGTTGCTCCATTAGAGAAAAGAGATGAGAAATAAATAAAGAGAAATAAAAAGATACGACGGCGAACTAGGTTCGAAGATCAAACATCAACCGTTGACCGGCAATGGCACCAGAAAGCTTGATGGGTATTTTGACGATAACAGAATAAATCTGTGATACCCCGTGTCTTGATTCTAATTAACAAGTATTAATATTTAATTAGCCAGTGATTAAGCATAAAAGTATATTTAAAGCAACACATGAAATAATAGTAGTTCAATCCAAATTAAAATATTTAGGGTCAATAAAAACCTTATAAACCAAGGTTGTGAAGCAACTTTAAATTTCTATATGCAACCTATATCAAATAATCACATAAACATGATGGGGATAATAAAATAAAAGGCAACCAAAGATGAGAATTTTATTCTAATTAGAATTGCCCTAATTAATTAATTAAGGTATAGAAACCTTTTCAAATAAAATTTTATTCTAAAATAATTTTTATTTGATCTAATCCAAGTGGATCCCACCAAAGCCTCACAAATATTTGATTTATTTGATTAAAAATCAGAACATGGACTTGTTGGCAAAGTATTTAAATTTTTGGAGGTCCTTTTTGCAAAATTGGCTTGCCTTCTTCCTACTCCCGCTCCCGGTCAAACCGACCACGCACGTGCCCTGCCGCATTTTCCGCTGCTGCCGTGCTTCCCCCAATTTCCGTCGCTCTGCTGCTTCGCGCGTGCTCGCCAACGCGTCGCTGAGCGGCAGCACCCATCGCGTCATCGCTCGCTGCCGCCTACTGCATCCACGCGTGCTCTGTCGCCCTCTCGCTGCGCCATGGCTACAAGCAAGCCCTGCTACCCCGCACGTGCCCGAGTCAGTCTCACCCGTGACCAAGACCGCAAAATGACGCGCGTTCTCGCCCAGGCTTCAGCTGCCTGTCAACCCGAGCCCCTCGGCCCTTAAAACTCCTTTCCTGACCCCATTTTTCCTCCCCTACCCTGGCCGCCATTGCCGAGCTCAAGCTCGACCTTGAGCCCTGCTGCTCCAGTACCCCTCGGCCGAGCCAGAGACACCACCGCAAGCACCTCATCTCCCTTGACCTCCTCGAGCAGACCTGGGCCCAAACCCGCCCTGAGTCCATTCAATTTCGAGGAAAAACCCGACGGCCCTGTTCCCGTGTGACTCCGGTGGCCAACCAAAATTCCCGGTCTCCGGTGAGGATCTTCACCTCATTTTCTCCCGCATGTGTGCGCAAGCCTCCTTCGCACCCCCGGAGCATTCTCCGTTCAATTGTTGTCTGTTCGCGAAGGACCCACCGCTTCCGTCGCCGCCATCGATTCTCGGAACCGCCTCACCACGAGTTTGATGTGCCGCTCCTCCCCGCGACAAATGAGCACGCGCTGACGTTTCCCTTGCCTCTATGAATCTTTAGCAGCAAACCGTGACGACTTTGGTGCCCTATGCTCTACGCGCGGCGCTGCCGAACCCTGCCTGCCGCCGCCTCCCGCCGACGACCGGCTTCTGGTGAGCCCTTGTCCTTGCGACCCACCCCGACCGACGCGCCTCGGCGTGCTCACCACCCCCGCACACCCGTGACGAGCTTCCGACGCACGCATCTATCGGCGACGAGCCCTCTGGCGAGTATGCCCGGCTCCGGTGACTCCCTGTTGACGCGCTGACCTGGCGCCTACTGGCTGCCTGCATGGCATCGCGTGGCACTGCGTGTCACTGACATGTCGCTGACTCAGTGCTGACCGATTAAAGGGATAAACCAGGAAAACCAGAAAAATGCCTAAATTGCTGAATAAATTTGAAAAACAATAGTAAATCAAATACAAATCCAATGGAGATAAAACCAAATGTGTTAGTTTCATTTTAATCTGCACTATTTATTAAAAATGATAAAATGATGCCTCCATACATATATTTTTAATAATTAATTATCTTGCCAAAACACTAAATAAATCACTATAAATTCTAGGAATTAAATTTGAATCTGATTTTTGTCATGCACTGTTATTTCATGATATTATACCACCCTAAATTTTGGTTAGGCAAAATATGCATCACTCTTTGCCCTAGGATTTATGTAGAATTTTTGCTTATGAAAATGCTAGTAAATAAAATAATAAAATCCAGGAGCCGCCACTTGGGGAAAATGATGATTTTACCTGCCCTGTATATGATAAATCACCCATGTCTAGAAAGATATTTTTGTTATATTAAATGAATTATTTGCTCTTAAGACTATATAAACCCTATTAAAATGACTTTTGCGCATGAAATGATAAGACCAGAACTTGTTCTTTGAAGCATATGGCTTCGAGAACATATTAGTAAAAATTATTATCACCATAACACCAATGCATTTTACATTTTCCATATTATATCATGCGCAGTATTATTTCGGTACCGTTGACACCTTATTCATATTTAGGTACCGAAAACCAGGAGCCAGAACCGAATTTTCAGCAGGACCATAATACTGAAGAGCAAGAGATTGTAGTTGCTAACACTTGTGCTGATCAAGGCAAGCCCTCATTTGCATATGCCGTTTTATAAAGTTTTGCTAGTTTTAATATTCTAATGCTAGTGTAAATGTAATTGATGCATTAGGTTAATAGGAGTTGGTTGAAAATCCAGTTGCACATTACTCAAATGTCCCATGTTAATGTTATAGGAGTCATGGTAGGATTCGGTACTAAAATGCTATGCTTAGTACTAGAGTTTCATCGGTAGTCCTGTTACTGTTACTAAGAGAATGACTTGATCACTAAAGATGAACTTAATGGAATAAATTTACTTTTGATGTTATGACCGGGCAGGGATGATGCATGTGTAGGTTTGCAGCAATACATGGGTGTTGACTATGGTAGTCCTGCCTTGTCAGACTAGGACCCGTTCGTTGTTGGCCCCTTGATCAAGCGTCGAACAGTATCAAATGCATGCTAGTTTATGGGCACTAGTAAACTGATGTAGCATTAACACGGCAATAAGGACGGTACCTAGTACATTGGTCGTTGACCCTTCTGCTGCTGGAGTGGGCGGTCCATACCGCGAAGTACTGCTGGCAGGACATCATGCCCACTCGATTGGACTGGCCCCGAACCAAGTTGTTTTGATGTTCTTGCAAAAGGTTGCCGTATACGATCTTAATTGGTGCATATACGTCGTGTACTTCAGGTTTTCCCAGCTGGTCTAAATTAATTGCTATTGCTGTCACTCGTAGAAATGAGTACACTTGTTCATTGCGCCTTCACGTAGATCAAATGATGCTATGAAATGGATTATGTTGCTTATGATGATTATTATTGCTACTGTTCTTATATTATATTATTCACGTTACGCTTTACTATTCTTCTACTGCCCACTAAAGATTTATTTCTGCTTCACCCAATTAACTTGACTAAATAAAATTTTATAGAACTAATAGGTTGCTTAGTGCAAGTTCTTTTAAACAACCATCCTATTAGAGGTAAGACATGTCTAGGTCTTTTGACGGGTAAGCATTGCTAAGTAATTAGTACTCAGGCTTTGTGCCTGATGAGGACATCACTCTTGTGGATACACCCAGCACTCCGCCAACCAAAATGCAAGTTCATGCGCGACAACTGAATTTATGGGTGAGCTTGTTCCTAATGATTCCTTTATGTGATTTTGAGAATAGATTGCTACCTAATGAATTAATTATTGCTAGAAACCATAGAGATAATGATGAGATAGCTGGGGAGGTGATTGGAGACGTGATGGGCCAGCAAGGACGTCCAAGCCAAGGTGGAGGCCCAATCAAAACCGACTTCGAGTCTGTTTCGGAGCCCAGGACTAGTCTGCACTAAAACGGATGTCCATGACGCATACAGACTCGGATTTGTACGTTCTATATATGCCTAGAAAGATAAAGAAAAGACCTTTCCAACCCAACTGGTCCCATGTCAAAATTCGTCTCGAGCCGTCGGCAATCGCCGAAACAATTCGACTTCCAGAATCTGTCCTGGTGCTGCGACACCGTAATCGGTCTTTGGGCCATGTATCGAGTTGAGCCCACTTAGGGCTGCGTCCAGGGGGTCTTGCACGACCCTAGGGTCCTCATATACAGCTGCCGCCTCTTCATTAGGATTTGGGTTTTGCTTAGATTATTCTGTTGATAACAGTTTTGCCGTTTGATCAGTTTGTGAGACTCCAACTTGTGAGATTCATCGTATACTTGCAAATTTGGTTGCATTCTTCTTTGTTCTTGCTTGTGTTCTTGATTTGCAGGCAAGGATAAGCCTTCTCAGTGAGGTCAATCATTCTTGAACGGTTGATAACCAGAGGAGACGTTGTGCTGCGATTGCGGGGTTCAGAACGTGTCGTTCGGAAGCCAGATCAATTTGTGTATCGCCTCCGCCTTAATCAAGATTATCAGAACCTATCGGAAGATCGGGAACCCTTATCACCAAGACCTTAGCTTGGATGTCCTTGCTGGCCCATCACGTCTCCAATCACCTCCCCAGCTATCTCATCATCATCTCCATGGTTTCTAACAACAATTAATTCATTAGGTAGCAATCTATTCTCAAAATCACATAAAGGAATCATTAGGAACAAGCTCACCCGTAAATTCAGTTGTCGCGCATGAACTTGCATTTTGGTTGGCGGAGTGCTGGGTGTATCCATAAGAGTGATGTCCTCATCATTCTCCCCCTTTGGAATTAGAGTCGTCCTCGACTCGAGCTCATCTCTTTCTCCCATGTATGGTCTCAAATCTGAAATATTAATTGTGAAACTATTCCCAAACTTGGGATACAACTCATATTTATATGCATTATAAAATTTATCATCACAATGTGAAACTACAATAGAACGCATGCCATGCAAATTAATGACCTCTATGAAAACTTGCTCAGCAATATAAACATCATTCTCCCTCTTATGACAAGATAGAAAATGTGTGATCTTAAAAACACTAGAAAAACATGACATGACATGGTAATTGTTATTGCAGTTTTCTAGTTCATCATTTGGTTGTACAACACAAGGAGTATTCATGTTTGAGCAAATATAAATTTTATGCACCATAAATACACCTCTATGATCATAGTTTCTATAGCATAAAATTTGTTTCTTGTTAGTAAAGACAATTTAGTTTGAGAAAAGATTTGCTTCTCCACGGTCTTTAGATCACAAAGAACATCAAATTCAATATAACCCAAAGTATTTAGAGAAGACAATAATTTCTGCTCATCCTTTTCACATGTTACTAAAATCAAATGTTTTATTTCAGCACTAGTAGGTGAATCATAAGCAAAAACATCAAGCTTATTCATTTGTTGTGGCAAAGGTATAAGTGAAGCAGTGACACACAACTCCTCTTTATCATAAGGATCAATAGATAAATCAACTTGTGGCAAAGACAAACCAAAACAAGGTTCCAATACAACAAGATTGTTGGAACAATTCATCACATCAAGAAAGCTCTTACCTGAAGCAACAACATGTTCTTCATCTTTCTCACTATCCTCTTCTTTGTGTAGAACCTGAAATGTATTAGTTGCAACAAGAGGCACGAAAATATGTTCATCATCTAATTTAGATTTTGATGTAAGTGTTGCTACATTTGAAACAGTCCATTCTTTCCTAAACGGTTCATTCTTTCTCCTTTCAAGCCTTTGTTGATCCTCTTCTAAAATTTCAGCAGCGGTCATAGGTTTAAGAGTAACTCTTCTATCATTGTATTTAAATGAGTAGCTATTTATAATGGCATTGTGCGAAGCATTATTTGTAATAATCCAAGGTTTACTCAATAACAAATGACATGCTTGCATAGGTACTATATCAAATTCTGCACTATCCTTATAAGAACCAATAAAAAATTCAATGCGTGCAATTTTATCTACCTTTATCTTACCAAAAGAATTTACCCATTGGATGTAGTATGGACATGAGTGTGGTTGTGTTGTCAATCCAAGCTTCTCTACTAATTCTAAACTTGCGATGTTGCGGCTACTCTCTCCATCAATGATAACACGACAACGTCGATCCTTGACAACAAAGTGAGTCTGAAATAAATTGTTCAATTGATTTTGCTCTACCTTCTCCATTTGAGGACTGAGCACTCTTTGTAATACATCACTCATATTGTTCTTATTAGACGACGTTGAATCATCACCATGAGTGGCGTAACCTGTCATTGTTAGTAGCAAACAAGGAAACACACAGAAGTATATTTTCCTATCACTACTATGTGATAACAGTGTAAACTCTCAACAAGCAAAGGGAAGCATCTTATCAAGCTCTTACAAAGTTCTTAATTACAACAAGCAAAGGATACCTTGGAGAGTGTGAACTGATGATTGCGAGAGTCAAAAAAAAAAATTTGTGCCTGTTTAGAAGGAAATATATGGAGCTTGGATAGGCAATATTAGGTAGCAAGGATTAGCAAAATTTCAATTCAGAAGTTGCAAAACTGAATAATAGTCCCAAGCTAGTCTATGTCACCGGCCTAAACTTGTCTCGGACCTAGTTCAAGCAAGCAAGCAAATGACTCAACAAAGGACACAAAGGATGCAAGCAATTCTGAATTTGTATCTTTTCTTTTTTCTACTTCTTTTTTTTGTGCGGCTTTTTCTCTTGTGCACTTTTTCCTTTTTCTTTTGTTTTCTTGAGAATCAGAACTGCAGCAAGGTATTACAAGTTTTACAACCAATGGAACCCCAGAATATATTTTTTTTTCTTACTACAAGTGCAGCAAAAGGATTCTTGTAATAGCACAACTAAAACAAATTTCTATAACAAGATCAAGCACTAATTGGTTGGCTTTTGATCACAGTGAGACAGCAGTAGAGCACTCTAATTTTCTTTTGCACACGAAAGTAGAAGGCTAGATGTTAAAGAAATATTTAGTGCACATAATTCCAGCAATACTATTATCTAAACATATGCAACACTGATTTTTCCCTTGTTTGTCTATGACAAGGATATGCACGACTCAAACAAGATCAAAGAACAAGCACTAGATCAGCAACACAATGACCTTGTAGGGACTAAAATTCAGAGAAGCAAACTAAACTGAAAATTGCAAGGCACAAGGGGGATGTAGGACAACGGAAACACGAAGAACAAATATTTTTGTAGGGCAATTTTCTGGACTCTAGGATTGAACAAAATAACAAGGATAACAGCAAACCTAACGGTGTACCTGAAGCTCTGATACCACTTGATGTGGACAAGGGTTCCCGATCTTCCGATAGGTTCTGATAATCTTGATTAAGGCGGAGGCGATACACAAATCGATCCGGCTTCCGAACGACACGTTCTGAACCCCGTAATCGCAGCACAACGTCTCCTCTGGTTATCAACCGTTCAAGAACGATTGACCTCGCCGAGAAGGCTTATCCTTGCCTGCAAATCAAGAACACAAGTAAGAACTAAGAAGAATGCAACCAAATTTGCAAGTATACGATGAATCTCACAAGTTGGAGTCTCACAAACCGATCAAACGGCAAAACTTTTATCAACAGAATAATCTAAGCAAAACACAAACCCTAATGCAGAGGCGGCGGCTGTATATGAGGATCCTAGGGTCGTGCAAGACCCCCTGGACGCAGCCCTAAGTGGGCTCAACTCGATACATGGCCCAAAGACCGATTACGGTGTCGCAGCATCAGGACAGATTCTGGAAGTCGAATTATTTCGGCGATTGCCGATGGCTCGAGACGAATTTTGACATGGGACCAGTTGGGTTGGAAAGGTCTTTTCTTTACATTTCCAGGCATATATAGAACGTACAAATCCGAGTCCGTATGCGTCCTGGGCATCCGTTTTAGTGCAGACTGGTCCTGGGCTCCGAAACAGACTCGAAGTCGGTTTTGATTGGGCCTCCACCTTGGCTTGGACGTCCTTGCTGGCCCATCACGTCTCCAATCACCTCCCCAGCTATCTCATCATCATCTCCATGGTTTCTAACAACAATTAATTCATTAGGTAGCAATCTATTCTCAAAATCACATAAAGGAATCATTAGGAACAAGCTCACCCGTAAATTCAGTTGTCGCGCATGAACTTGCATTTTGGTTGGCGGAGTGCTGGGTGTATCCATAAGAGTGACGTCCTCATTAGTGCCACTGTTATTTTCAGGTAATCCAGAGATAGAACTGCCTGCTGATGTGCTTCCTTGGGACATGCAAGTCCCGATAGGCTGGACTGCCCACAGGGAGTCTGAGCTGCCGCCACAGTGATGTTGTGTGCTGCTAGGGTGATGATTCTCGGGCATGAGTCATTGCCACCGCTATATCGTCAAGAGCTCGTATTAGTACTCGTATTCGTTTCCACTGTTTTCGAACTTTCATGAACTTGTAATAATCCGCTGCACTTTAACTACCTAATGATGTAATAATTTGACTTAAATTTAAATCACTATTGTATTATCAAGTGTCTGCATTAAATTTAAATCACTATTGGTAACTCTGATCCTTTGGGAAGGGGTGTCACAAAATCTGCAAGCGTACGGATACTAAAGTAGCTTTCACCCAGGAGTATTCCATGGTATTGAATCCACATGGAACATGTGTGCCTAATCTTCAGTTCTAGTTCAACCAAGGACATCAAGATAAATGTGGCGTTGGGTAGAGAGGATTCCTAATGGTATTAAGGTCCTAATCAAAGTAAGAGTACTACTAGGTTGCTTGCATTGGGCATTCGGTTTTTCTCTGCATCGACAGTGCGATTGCGGCCAAGAGCATACTGCGTAGCCGACCATGGAGGATTTCAAAGGACAGATAGGGCTGTCACCACCTACTGCCTACCTCAAGCAATCCTTGGGCTACGCGATAAACAAAGGTAACTTACGACCTAGACACCACGTCTATGCTTTCAATTACTCCCTTAATCTCCACATGCGATGATATAAGACTAAGGTTTTTCATTAAATAGAGCGTTGAGCGAGCGAAGCAACTACATATAAATATTACTTAAAAAGGAAACTTAAATACAAAGAAAGGAATCACAAAGACTTACTGAATATGGCAAGAATCCGTCGAGGTACAAGCGTTGAGAAGAGGTGGACAGGCCCACTCCTCCTCCGGACTTCCCCTCAACCTCTCCCTATTTGCTAAGCACTTTGGTAGTGCTTAAGCCTTTGAGAAATGAAGGACTAAACTAATATTGAAGTGAGTGTGACGTGGAGCCACTCCCCTCCTTAGATAGGGTCCAAAGGCGGTTTCTTTGGCGATAACTGCCGACCTAACCAGGCCAACCAACCTTAGGAAGGCACCAGGAGACTCCAGGTGGCAGCCATGCACCAGGGGGAAACTCCCACCTTCAGCTGAACACCCTTGTTTGGCCGAACATGGGTGGTGGGCCTAGGTGGCCCCCTTGCCCTAGGTCCCTGAGTGGTGTTCCCTCTCCGGTTTGCTAATGAGGATCTTTAGGTGGCTGTAGTCCTCGTAGTTGTGATTGGCACAAAGGTTAATTGACTCTATAGATTCATTAAGTAAGCATGTATCATGTGAGTTTTCAAGAAAGAAGATCTCATGCTTACTTATTGAATATTCTCCTCCTATTTCTAGAGTCAATGGCTCAACTAATCCAGCAGTCCAAAGTTTCTCCTTCTCAAGAAATTCATCGATAAATGTCACGGTTGGTTCATGATCACCGTTGAGAAAAGAGTAGTGAGGGCTAGAGGAAAAAGGCTTAGGAAAGGAAGATGACGGTTTGGTTTCAAAAGTATTTGGAGTTTCTCCCTTATCATCATCTTCTTGGGTGAAAAGCTTCATGTTCTTATAAAGAATAGGATTCGGCAATGCGAGTTGGGAAACTAACATCACTTTCTCAAGCGGGGGATGCTTGAGATGAGGCCTCACCAACAGATTTTATAAGCAAGAGGTCTTGGTGGTGAAAGCAATCTCCCTAAGCTTTTTAGTAAGATTCCCTTGAGGTGCACCTAGTAGGTGGAGTTTTTCTAGTGGGTAGCGAAGGAGGAGTTCAAAATCGATGATAGAAAAGACATGGAAGTCTAGGTGAAGCTCCACTTTTCCTATCTTGATTGGTATAGCCCTTGCGATCCCCCGACATGCAAAGGCTACTTCCAAGGCATCCTTGAAGAGTATGTCAATCGGCTCTAGATGTATATCACCCACAAGCTGGCTTGCTATGTATTCAGGGATGATATTAACTCCTACGGTGGGATTATAAAGGGCCTCGATGACATTTCCCAGTATATGACAAGGAATGGTTGTGGAAGGCTTATGGATTTGGATAGCTTTCAAATAGAGATTTTCATCCTTCAACCACTGCTTCTTCTTCGCCTTCTTTAGAATTGCTTCTTAGAAAGGACCAGGAGGCAGAGTAGATACCGTAGGCTTGTTTTGCCAGATGTAGTTTGAGATTTTTCCAGGATCGTCAAGTAGGCTTGCCTCGAATTCAACTGGGAAACCTAAAGGTAGAATTTCTTCTTCCTTCTGAGAGGTATCAACACTAAAATATAGGGAGGAGAGAGCTATGGGTTCGAATTTAGCTATTAAGGGACCCTCGTGGTTTGGATTTCCATCCTTTTGAGAATCAGGAGGATAAACGGGAACTGGTGGGTTCTTTTTGGAATAATAATTCGAGGCATTCCCAAAGTCTTTAGAAATACCTTCCTCGAATTCAAAAGAGAACTCTGGAGATTGAATTTCTTCTTCCTCCAATGTTCGAGGTTCGGGGGACGACTCAAAAGTCAAATCTAGGGATAGGCATGGTATGGGCTCATATTTGGCTATTGAGGGGTCCTCACGGCTCGACGTAACTTCCTCCTGGGGTGGGGGGGGGGGGGCTCACTAAGGTCGACTAAGGAGGATGTGTTTTCTAATATTCGCTCTAGGATTCCCCTTCCTTCCATCGCAGTCCTGTGCGCAAACGATCCTTCGGAGGCAATGTCGAGGAATTTGGCAGACTCCTTATTTAGACCCGAATAAAAGTGTTGAAGCAACATTTCATCAGGTATAGACAAGTCTGGGCCAGATTGCAGTAGCAAAGAGACCCTGGCCCAAGATGCTCTAATAGATTCCTGCTCATTCTGGCAAAAGCAGAGAATTTCCATACAAAGGGAGACTATGCGGGGTTGCAAGAAGAATGCAAGACAAAATTTATCCCACAACTTCTCCCAGTCACCGTGTACACTCCCAGTAGTATGAGTGTACCACTGTTTCGCCTTCCCCATGAGGGAGAAGGGAAACAATTTTCACTTTAGAGTTTCACGTGTCATACCATCAATGAACAGACATGAACACAAATACTCAATTTCTCGCAAATAATGGTAAGGATTTTCAAAATCCAGACTAGAGAAGGATTGCTCCCGACCCATGGCTATAAAGCCAGGGTGGAGTTCATAGCTGGATGTGCGAATTGGGTCCGCAGATGGCGGTGGCTCAAACAACTCGCCCTTTGGAGCAGAAAAGGATAGGATGGTGGGTTGCTCCATGGTGAATAAAGGAAAGAAATAAAAACAAAGGAGAAAGGAAAATATATGAGGACGAATAAGGTTCGAAGATGATACTACAACTATTTCCCAGCAACGGTGCCAGAAATGCTTGTCGGTATTTCTTACAATCACAGATAAATCCGCAAGCGCACGGACACTGATGTAGCACTTCACTAGAAGTATTCTAGGTTATCGAATCATAGGGAATGTGTGTGTACCAATCTTCTAACTAATCCATCCAAGGAAAAAAAGAATATGGTAGGTAGAGGGAAGAGAGGATTCCTAATGGTTAATGATCCTAAATCAAGATAGGTTTGGTCTCTACAGCTTACTTCAGGTACCGGCTTACCCCTACATCATAAAGCGACTCCGGCCAACAGCTCTATGATGTACTTGAACGTGGAGGATTACTGAGGCCGGATAGAGCTGTCACGACCTATAGACAACCTCTACAAACCATGGGATACACGGCAAACAAAGGTAACCTCTAGCCTAGACACCACATCTACACTATCAATTACTATCCTAGTCTCGGATCCGCGCTTATAGAAGACTAAGATACTCTAACTAGATAGAGCGATGATCCTGTTGGCAATAAAAGAAAGAATTTACTTAAATAGGAAACTTAAATACCAAAGAGGAATATGAAAACTTACTTGAAAAGAAAAGTGATGAGGACATCACTCCTACGGATACACACAACACTCCTCCAATTCTGGACTTACAAGGTCCAATGATTAGAGCTCGTGCATGACGACTAAATTTAGAGGTGAGCTCGTTCCTACGTTCTTCGCTATATGTTACTTTTGAGAATGGTTTGCTACCTAATGATTATTTTATGATTTGGAACCATGGAGAGGACCAGGAGATGATGGGAGAAGGAGTTGGGAACATGGAGGACCAGCAAGGGCTTGGAAGCCAAAGTGGAGGCCCAATCAAAGCCCACTTTAAGTCTGTTTCGGGGCCTAGGACCAGTCTGCACTAAAACGGTCGCCCAGAACGCATACGGACTCGGATTTGGACGTTCTACATATGCATGGAAAGATAAGGAGAAGTCCTTTCCAATGCCACCAGCCTCAAGTCAAAATCCATCCGGAGTCATCAGGAATCATCGAAACAAGAGAGGGTCCAGAATCTGTGTCGGTGCTATGTCACCTATTTTTGGCCTTTGGACTTTGTATCTAGGTGAGCCCAATTAGGCGCGCGTCTAGAGGGTCTTGCATGATCCTAGAGTCTTCATATACAGCCGCCACTGCACCATTAGGGTGCGGGTTTTTCTTAGATCAATTCTGTTCATAAACAGTGTCACCGTTCGTCGGTTTATGAGACCCCAACTTCATGAGTTTAATCATACATATGCAATTGTGTTGCATTCTTCGTTGTTCTTGCTTTTGTTCTTGATTCCCAGGAAGGGATTAGCCTTCTCGGCGAGGTCAATCGTCCTTGGACGGTTGATAACCAGAGGAGACGTTGTGCTATGATTGCGGGGTTCTGAACGTGTTGTTTTGAAGCCGGATCGATTTGTGTTTCGCCTTCGCCCAAATCAAGATTTATCAGAACCTTTTGGAAGATTAGGTACCCTTGTTCACATCAAATGGTAATCAGAGCTTCAGGTGCACCATCAGATTCGCACTACCCTTTAGTTTTATTTTCGTGTTCTTCCTATCGTCCACATAAAAGCCAAAAAAAAAAAAAATTCCCCCGCCCATAACCATGTGTTTAGCCTTTGCATATTTCAATTTTAGAGTCCGTAGTGTTGAGTTTGTGCCCTAGTTCTTGTTTAGTCGCTGGTTTAGTTTGTATTTTTGTCAGCAGTAGTGTTTCCCTTGCAACCCTAGCCGCCATCCCCTCCACCACCCTCGGTTTTGTCGGCTTTGTGTGCTAGGGTTGATTGATGAACACGCCCACCCTAATCCCACCCTAAACCCACCCTCAACACCTCAGACCAATTCTCACAAATTCCACTTTCTGCTGCATCCACCCCATCAAAAAAATCCCTACCGACCCCAAACCCGACTCAGGTTTCACTCCAACCCCGGGTTTCTTCATTACCGATTCCGACACCCCGTCGGTAAAACAACCATAACTTTTCGCTCGGTTGTCCGTTTTGGCTGAAATTCTTACAGGAGATTCTTGACAAAAATTTGAGGTGACCCACATGCCCTGTGTGACCTTGTCAAAAAATTCAAAAAAAATCGGGAAGATAAAGAAAAGAATCATTCAAGTTGAAATTCGACGTTTTCTGAAAATTCAAGATTTTCTGTAGGCCACGTCCTAGCTCTGTTTGAGCTAAAAGTTTTTGTGGTTTCTCCCCCTTTGTTAGTAAGTTGGAGAAAAATATCAAAAAAATAAAAAAAAAAAAATTGGGATTCCTAGTAGTTCTCCATCTAGCCCCCTGGAATTTTTGAGTTTGACTGTTTTACACTTAGCCCCCTGTTATCGACTGTGTGCCTTTGTCTTCTTGTTTCTTCTTTACTATCACTACTGTTCTAGGACATAGTTAGACCAGCAACTAGGGACAAGTTACTTGGGCACTTATTCAGCTTTACTATCTATTTTTGATTTGTGTGTCACTCACATATATATATCTGGCCTTCCTAGCTCTACATATTTCTTCTGGACAGCACACAGGTTATTTTGTAACCCTTGCTATCGTGGAGCACACCTCCTTGGTATCCTTTACTTTATTTTTTTCAGAACTTTGTAAGAGCTTTACAAGAAGATTCCTTTTGCTGTGTTGAGAGGCACCACCGCTTAGTAGTTTTGTAGGGATAACCTTCACTTTTTGTTTCCTGTTTTGGTGTTTCTGATGTCAGGAAGCGATGGAGAGGGTGCTTCGCCCTCAAAATTTGATGAGTGCGTGAGCCAAAGTCAGCTACAGAAGGCTTTGTAGGCGGTTCAGAGTGATTTGGCAGAGACGATCACTAGGGCCGTCACCGACGCCGTCACCAAGCTTCACCTGGGAGAAAGCATTGAGCGGTTGGATAAGAGAGTCTCTAAGTTAACCGATTAGGTTGTCGAATTGGAGACCGCTCACAAGACCATCAACACCAACACCGACACCAACACCAACAACGACGTTGAAGACGATCATGATGAAGAAACGGTGTTTAAGGCTGATGGCACCGTCGATAGGTCAGCTACAAGGACCGCAAGGTTACGACATCGTTTGTAACGTAACCCTCAAGGTATGGGTGGTTTCCACAATCACAACCGTCGCACACAAGGTAACCATGCTCCAGATGACCCGTATGCTAAAATTAAGTTTTCAATTCCTTCATTTTCGGGTCAGTACGATGGTGATGCTTACCTTGATTGGGAAATCACTGTAGAACAAAAATTTAATGCCCACCTTGTTCCTGAACAACATAGAGTTAGACAAGCCACTAGTGAGTTTAAGGACTTTGCTATTGTTTGGTGGAGTGGTCTAGCTGCTGAAACTGATTTGCCTACTACTTGGGAAGAACTTAAGGTAGCAATGCGTGATCGTTTTGTTCCTCCTTTTTATTGAGAGATTCGTAATAAACTGCAGTGTTTAGATCAAGGAGATAAAACTGTTCAGGAGTATTTTAGTGAGCTTCAGAAGGGTTTGATTCGTTGTGTTGTGGTTGAAAAAGTAGAGGATCAGATTTGCCGCTTTTATTCTGGTTTGAGAAAAGAAATTCAGAACATCCTTGATTATAAAGAATTTTATACCCTCAACCAGTGTTTTCAGTATGCTATGCTTGCAGAGAAAGAATCATAGAGACTTTTATAGGCTTTTGAAGAGTACAGCAAGTCCAGGACTTTCTACCCACAACGGCCGACGGGGACTTTGGGGCTTCCCAAGCCATCTTTCCGGCTGCCCCCACCAGCAGCTGCCAAGGGAGCTAGTGTTGTTTTTACAGCACCAAGATCAGCCCCTACCCCTTCTACACGCTCAGGTAAAAATTCTGTGCAGGTACCGGCTAGTAGTGCCTCCTCTGTTGCTTCAACGGGACACACTAGAGGAATTCAGCGCCACCGCTGCCATGGTCTTGGTCATGTGCAGAAAGATTGCCCAAGTAGGCGGGCATATGTGACGACAGACGATGGCGGTTACATGAGCACCTCCGATGTGGAGGATGAGGAGGAGGATGTCGCTGCCACCAGCGGTGACCTCGTCCTTGGAGGCGGAGATACCACGGGCTACATGAATATTATTGTGTAGCATGTGCTTAGCACACAAATCCAGCAACCCGAGACGATGCAGCGATATAACTTGTTCTAGATTTTCTTCGTCGTCAAGAACCGTCGAGCACGTGTCATCATTGATGGAGGAAGCTGCAACAATTTGGTGAGTTCTGATGTGGTTAAGAAGCTTGATTTGACCACATGCCCACATCCACATCCATAGTACATTCAGTGGTTAAATGACTCTGGAAAAGCTAAGGTAATACAAACTTGCAGAGTTCCTTTTTCCATTGGTTCCTATGTGGATTCTGTTGATTGTGATATTGTACCCATGCAAGCATGTTCACTTTTATTGGGTAGACCTTGGGAATTTGATAATGATGCTGTACACCATGGGAAAAATAGTAAGTACACTTTTATGCATAAAGGAACTAAAATTACTTTATTACCAATGACCCCTGCTGAAATTGTACAAGCTGATTTAGAACGAGCTGCTAGTTTGAAAAATAAAGGCCCTGAAATTCAGCAACCTATTAATTCTGATTCTACACCAAGTAATATTAATGATTCTTCAAGTTCTAAGGGTGCTGGAATTAAATTACAAGGTTGTTCATGTCTTGCCACAAAATCTGAGCTTGCTGAAATTTCTACTGATGATATTTGCTATGCTTTGATATGCAAACAAGCCTTGTTTTCGCTTGGTGATATTGCTTCTAGTGCTTTGCCTCCTGCTGTCACTAACCTTTTGCAGAAGTATGAGGATGTTTGCCCAGCTGAGATACCCTCGGGATTGCCACCTTTGAGAGGGATTGAGCATCAAATTGATTTGATTCCTAGTGCTACTTTGCCAAACCATGCTGCTTATAGGACCAACCCTGAGGAGACTAAGGAGATACAACGACAAGTCCAAGACCTTTTGGATCGTGGGTATGTTTGTCAATCACTTAGTCCTTGTGCTGTTTCTGTACTTTTGGTTCCTAAGAAAGATGGTTCTTGGCATATGTGTGTAGATTGTAGAGCCATTAATAACATTACTATTAGGTATCATCATCCTATTCCTAGGCTAGACGACATGCTTGATGAGTTATGTGGTGCTATAATTTTCACTAAAATTGATTTGCGTAGTGGCTACCATCAAATTAGAATGAAACTTGGAGATGAATGGAAAAAACCTTTCAAAACCAAATTCGGGTTGTATGAGTGGTTAGTAATGCCTTTTGGTTTAACTAATGCACCTAGTACTTTCATGCGTTTGATGAATGAGGTTTTAAGACCTTTTATTGGCAAATTTGTGGTTGTTTACTTTGATGATATCTTGATTTATAGCAAATCCATGGATGATCATATGATTCATTTGCGTGCTGTTTTTGATGCTTTGCGAGCTGCACGTTTATTTGGTAACCTTGAGAAGTGCATCTTTTGCATGGATCGAGTCTCTTTTCTTGGCTATGTTGTGACTCCACAGGGAATTGAGGTGGATGAGGCGAAGATTGAAGCCATAAAGAGCTGGCCTGTACCAAAAACTATCACACATGTGAGTTTTCTTGGTCTTGCAGGTTTCTACCGCCGCTTTGTCAAAGATTTCAGCACCATTGCATGAGTTGACAAAGAAGGGCGTTGACTTCCATTGGGGTAAGGTACATCATGAGTCTTTTGATGCTTTGAAGGATAAACTTACACATGCACCATTGCTGCAATTACCCAATTTTGATAAGACTTTTGAGCTTGAATGTGATGCTAGTGGTATAGGCATTGGTGATGTTTTGATGCAAGATGGTAAACCTGTTGCATACTTTAGTGAGAAAATTACTAGGCCTATTTTGAATTATTTCACGTATGATAAGGAACTGATGATGCTAGTTATATTGCTGACCTCTTTTTCAAAGAAATTGTACGTTTGCATGGTATGCCTTCTACTATTGTTTTAGACCGTGATGCAAAATTCTTGAGTCATTTTTGGCGCACGCTTTGGAATAAGTTGGGTACAAAGTTGCTATTTTCTACAACTTGTCATCCACAAACTAATGGACAAACTGAGGTTGTGAACCGCACTTTGGGCACTATATTGAGAGCTATTTTGAAAAAAAATTTGAAGCAATAGGAAGAATGCTTATAATCGGGCAACACATTCTACTACCAAGGTAAGTCCCTTCAAGGTAGTGTATGGTTTTGATCCCCGTACTCTACTTGATATACTTCCAGTCTGCACTAAAACGGTCGCCCAGGACGCAAACGGACTCGGATTTGGACGTTCTATATATGCACGGAAAGATAAAGAGAATAACTTTCTAATGCGGCTGGCCTCATATCAAAATTCATCCGGTGTCATCAGGAATCATCAAAACAAGAGAGGGTCCAGAATCTGGGTCGGTGCTGCATCGCCTATTTTTGGCCTTTGGGCTTTGTATCTAATTGAGCCCAATTAGGGGCGTGTCCAGAGGGTCTTGCATGACCCTAGGGTCTTCATATACAGCCGCCACCGAACCATTAGGGTGCGGATTTTGCTTAGATCAATTCTGTTCATAAACAGTGTCACCGTTCGTTTGTTTCTGAGACCCCAACTTCGTGAGTTTAATCATACATCTGCAATTGTGTTGTATTCTTCGTTGTTCTTGCTTGTGTTCTTGATTCGCAGGCAGGGATTAGCCTTCTCGACGAGGTCAATCATCCTTGGACGGTTGATAACCAGAGGAGACATTGTGCTGCGATTGCGGGGTTCTGAACGTGTTGTTTAGAAGCCGGATCGATTTATGTTTCGTCTGCGCCCAAATCAAGATTTATCAGAACCTTTCGAAAGATCGGGAACCCTTGTTCACTCAGAAAGCATCCGTGGAGGTACAAGCGTAGGGAAGATTGTCAACAAGCCCGACGCTTCCCCGACCTCTCCCTCACTCTCCTCCTATTTTCTAAGCACTATTGAAAGTATCGAGTGACCGAGAGGGGGGGGGGGGGGGTTGAATCGGGAAGTCAAACTATGTACCTAAATTGCCAATTACTAAAACCGACCACTCGAACAACTCCTACACAATTCTAGTGGTGATCACACTAACAAGATAATCCTATGAAAGGAAAGATAAACTAAGCATACTAGTGGATCACACACGAGGCACACAACTCCTATGTAAGCTAGTAATCAAAGACATGCGGAAGCACACAACAGGCTAGCAAAGGTGCCTACTCATGCAAAGCTACTAAATCATCAAGTACAACATAAGTATACAAGCATGAGTAGCACAATATATACTAGGATGATCAATCAAGCCAAAGCAACTCCTATACATGCTAGTGATCAATTGAAAGCTAAGCACAACTAGCAAGTAGAGAAGCCTATTCATGCAAGTCTATAAGATGATCAACTAGAGCAAAGTAAGCACACAAGCATGAATAATACAGTATGTAAATGCAGAAAGTAATGCATCAAAGTAAGGAGTAGAGAAGGGGATGGCTCATGATTTTTTTCCAAGGTCTCGGAAGGATGGCGCCTTCCTCTAATCCTTGTTGGACCACTCCCACCAGAGTACCCGTCCCTCCCGCCACCAATGTGGAGTTCTCGCCCACATGCCCGCAATCACTCCCGGAGTGAGGACACGATCGCGTCACCGCTGCCACCAAGGCACAACCTCGCCTACCTCGAGAACTTGTCAGACTCCCCGAGCCGACACGGGCGCTCATTGTTGATGCCCCTTTCACCGGCGGGCTCAAACTGTGTGTAAACGTGTGACGACCTTCACAACCAATCACGATAGGCTCGATCACCGACACCTAACCGGTCTAGGTCCTACCATAGACTAAGAGTAACAGCCTAGATCACACCCTAAAGGACACCCTAGACTTAGATGTGCACAATGCTCTTGTTACTCTCACTAGCACTCTCAAGATATGCAATATCTCCTCCTAGTGCTCCCCTCTTTTCCTCTTGGCTTTCACCAATCCAAGCAATTCCACTAGCCAAGAGAGGTCTCCAAGTCCCCAGCAACGAAGTTATATTGGCTTCCAACCTCCAATTAGCCATTGCTTCATGAAATCATCTCTCTGGACGCCATTGACCGGACTGTTCGGTCACTGCCAGACCGAACCGTCCGGTCTCTCTGGAACAGCTCCCAGAGCCATTGGCTGCTCCATCCAGATGATCTCCTCGTACTGACCGGATCATCTGGTTAGACTTTCTCTCTCCATTCTAGAGAGCACCATCTTCTGAACTTCTCTGTCCTGAGCAACCTCCATATAGACCGGACCATCCGGTCTCTATAGGTCTTCGCGCTGACAGATTTCTTTGCAGATTTCTCAATATCATCTTCACTGCCTTCAAGTGTGACTCCTTTGGATTTTCTTGGTAGTGTGCACATAAGCACACACTAAACATCATGTCCGGTCTTGAGGTGATGAGATAGAGCAAAGAACCAATCATAGATCTATATAGCTTGGGGTTCACCGGTTTGCCTTTCACATCATCATCCACGGGTTTGCTTGTTGCCATAGGTGTGTGCAAGGGCTTGTAGTTTTCCATGATGAATCTCTGGAGAAGGTCCTTGGTGTACTTCTCTTGATAGATGAAGTTACCTTCTCTCAATTGTTTGACTTAAAAACCAAGGAACACATGCAGCTCTCCAATCATTGACATTCGAAATTCCCTAGCCATCATCTACCGAAACTCTTCATTGAACTTCTCATTGGTTGACCCATAGATGATATCATCCACATAGATTTGGCACACAAAGAGGTCCTTACCAACTTGCCTTGTGAACAAGGTGTTGTCAATGCTTCCAATGGTGAATCCATTCTTGAGTAGAAAGTTCTTCAAGTGTTCATAGCATGCCTTTGGAGCTTGCTTGAGACCATAGAGAGCTTTCTTCAACTTGTACACGTCTTGGACGCCTAGGGTCCTGAAACCCTGGAGGTTGTTCCACATAGACTTTCTCATTGATCTCTCCATTCAAGAAGGCACTTTTCACATCCATTTGATAGAGATTGAAGCCATTGTGTGATGCATAAGCAAGCAAGATCCGAATTGCCTTAAGACAAGCCACTAGAGCAAATGTTTCTTTAAAGTCAATGCCCGCCACTTGAGAATATCCCTTAGCCACTAGACGAGTCTTGTTCTTGACAATGGCCCCTTTCTCATCTTGTTTGTTCTTGAAGACCCACTTGGTGCCAACCACATTATGATTCTTGGGCCTTTCCACCAACTTCCATACCTTGCATCTCTGAAAGTTGTTCAATTCCTCTTGCATAGCAATAACCCACTTGTGATCATCCATTGTGATGAGTACATCACACCCATGGATACACACAACACTCCTCCAACTAAGATGAAAGTTCATGTGCATCACCTGAATTTACAGGTGAGATCGTTTCTAATGTTTTTATTATGTGGTTTTGAGAATAGATTGCTACCTAATGAATTAATTGTTGTTAGGAACCATGAAGATGATGATGAGATAGCTGGGGAGGTGATTGGAGACATGATGAGCCCAGGACCAGTCTGCACTAAAACGGACGCCCAGTACGCATACGGACTCGGATTTGGACGTTCTATATATGCTTGGAAAGATAATGAAATGACCTTTCCAACTCAACCTGTCCTATGCCCAAATGCATCCCGAGCCGTCGGCAATCACCAAAACCATTCGACTTCCAGAATCTGTCCTGGTGCTGCGACACCGTAATCGGTATTTGGGCCATGTATCGAGTTGAGCCCACTTAGGGCTGCGTCCAGGGGGTCTTGCACGATCCTAGGGTCCTCATATACAGCCGCCGCCTCTTCATTAGGATTTGGGTTTTGCTTAGATTATTTTGTTGATAACAGTTTTGCCATTTGATCGGTTTGTGAGACTCCAACTTGTGAGATTCATCGTATACTTGCAAATTTGGTTGCATTCTTCTTTGTTCTTGCTTGTGTTCTTGATTTGCAGGCAAGGATAAGCCTTCTCGGCGAGGTCAATCGTTCTTGAATGGTTGATAACCAGAGAAGACGTTGTGCTGCGATTGCGGGATTCAGAACGTGTCGTTCGGAAGCCGGATCGATTTGTGTATCGCCTCCACGTTAATCAAGTTTACCAAAATCTTTCAGAAGATCGGGAACCTTGTCCACATCAAGTGGTAATCAGAGCTTCAGGTACACCGTTAGGTTCACCCTTATCCTCGTTATTTTGTTCAATCCTAGAGTCCAGAAAATTGCCCTACAAAAATATTTGTTCGTCATGTTTCCGTTGTCCTACACCCCCCTTGTGCCTTGCAATTTTTAGTTTAGTTTGCTTCTTTGAATTTTAGTCCCTACAAGGTCATTGTGTTGTTGGTCTAGTGCTTGTTCTTTGGTCTTGTTTGAGTAGTGTGTGTCCTTGTTCATAGACAATCAAGAAAAAAAATCAGATTGTTGCACACGTTGAGAGAATAGTACTACTGGAATTGTTTGCACTAAATATTTATTTAACATCTAGCCTTCTACTTTTTGTGTGCAAAAGAAACTTAGAGTGTTTTCTGTTGCACGTTGTTCCTTGAGTCAAGAGATTGCTGCACGTTGTTGCATATGAGAATTATCGGTTCAGTTCTACATGTACATCTATTCCTTACGTAAAGAGTGCAAAAGAGAAAGTTCAGGTTTTTTTCCTTTGTGCTACAAAGTTCGCAACTCTTACTGCAGTTCTGTGTCAAAAAAATCATGAAAGAAGTAAAAGGCAAAGAGGTGCTAAAAAAAATAAGAAGAAAAAGCCGCACCTATAACAAAAGAAAAAAAGAAAGGAGAAGAGAAAAAAAATCCTTGCTACTCCAGCCTTTGTGTTCTTTGTTGAGCCATTTACTTGCTTGCTTGAACTAGGTCCGAGACAAGTTTAGGCCGGTGACATAGACTAGCATGGGACTATTATTCAGTTTTGCAATTTCTGAATTGAAATTTTGCTAATCCTTGCTACTATAAAATGCCTACCTAGCTCCATATATATCCTTTTGAATAGGCACAGAACTTTGGACCTCGCAATCATCGGATCACACTCTCCAAGGTATCCTCTATTTTGCTATTAAGAATATTATAAGAACTCAGTTAGGTGCTGTCATTTGCTTGTTGAGAGTTTCCACTGTGATCAAACAGTAGTGATAGGAAAATATACTCTTGTATGTTTTCTTGCTTTCTATTAACAATGACAGGTTACAACACCGTTGGTGATGAGTCGATGGTGTCAAATGAGGTTGATACAAGTGTTGTAGCACAACGAGTGCTTAGTTCTCAAATGGAGAAGGTAGAGCAAAATCAAATGAACAACTTGTTTCAGACTCACTTTGTTGTGAAGGATCGACGTTGTCATGTCATCATTGATGGAGAGAGTAGCCATAACATCGCAAGCTTGGAATTGGTCGAGAAGCTCGGCTTAACCACACAGCCACACCCATGTCCATATTACATCCAATGGGTAAATTCTTGTGGTAAGATAAAGGTAGATAAAATTGCACGCGTTGAATTTTTTATTGGTTCTTATAAGGATTATGCAGATTTTGATATAGTGCCTATGCAAGCGTGTCATTTGTTATTGAGTAAGCCTTGGATTTCTACAAATAATGCTTTGCACAATACCATTGCTAATAGCTATTCATTTAAATACAATGGTAGAAGATTTACTCTTAAACCTATGTCTGCTACTGAAATTTTAGAAGAGGATCAAAAAAGACTTGAGAGAAGAAAGAATGAACCATTTAGGATAGAATAGGCTGCTTCAAATGTTGCAACACTTTCATTAAAATCTGAATTACTAGAGGATGAACATATTTCCTTGCCTCTTGTTGCGACTAATATATTTCAGCTTCTACACAAAGAAGAAGATAGTGAGAAAGATAAATAACAAATTGTTGTTTCAAGTAAGAACTTTCCTAATGTACTGAATTGTTTCAACAATCTTGTTGTATTAGAACCTTGTCTTGATTTGTCATTGCCACAAGTTGATTTATCTACTAATCCTTTTGATAAAGAGAAGTTGTGTGCCACTGCTTCACTTATACCTTTCCCACAACAAATGAATGAGCTTGATGTTTTTGCTTATGATTCACCTACTAGTGCTGAAATGAAACGCTTGATTTTAATAACATGTAAAAAGGATGAGCATAAATTATTATCTTCTCTAAATACTTTAGGTATATTGAATTTGATGTTCTTTGTGATAAAAATACCGTAGAGAAGCAAATGTTTTCTCAAACTGAATTGCCTTTACTAACAAGAAACAATTTTTATGCTATAGGAAACTATGATCATAGAGGTGTATTTATGGTGCACAAAGTTTATATTTGCTCAAACATGAATCCTTCTTGTGTTGTACAACCAAATGATGAGCTAGAAAACTGGAATAACAATTATCATGTCATGTCATGTTTTTCTAGTGTTGATCACACATTTTCTATCTTGTCATAAGAGGGAGAATGATGTTTATATTGCTGAGAAAGTTTTCAAAGAGGTCATTAATTTGCATGGCATGCGTTCTACTGTAGTTTCATATTGTGATGATAAATTTCATAATGCATATAAATATGAGTTGTATCCCAAGTTTGGGAATAGTTCTATAGTTTATATTTCAGATTTGAGACCACTATTGGGAGAAAGGGATGAGATGGAGTCAAGGACGACTCTAATTCAAAAGGGGTTGAATGATGAGTACATCACACCCATGGATACACACAACACTCCTCTAACTAAGATGAAAGTTCATGTGCATCACCTGAATTTACAGGTGAGATCGTTTCTAATGTTTTTATTATGTGGTTTTAAGAATAGATTGCTACCTAATGAATTAATTATTGTTAGAAACCATGGAGATGATGATGAGATAGCTGGGTAGGTGATTGGAGACGTGATGGGCCAGCAAGGACGTCAAAGACAAGGTGGAGGCCCAATCAAAACCGACTTTGAGTCTGTGTCGGAGCCCAGGACCAGTCTGCACTAAAACGGACACCCAGGATGCATACGGACTCGGATTTGGATGTTCTATATATGCCTGGAAAGATAACGAAACGACCTTTCCAACCCAACCAGTCTCATGTCAAAATTCGTCTCGAGCCATCGGCAATCGCCAAAACAATTTGACTTCCAGAGTCTGTCCTGGTGCTGCGACACCGTAATCGGTCTTTGGGCCATGTATCGAGTTGAGCCCACTTAGGGCTGCGTCCAGGGGGTCTTGCACGACCCTAGGATCCTCATATACAGCCGTTGCCTCTTCATTAGGGTTTGGGTTTTGCTTAGATTATTTTGTTGATAACAGTTTTGCCGTTTGATCGGTTTGTGAGACTCCAACTTGTGAGATTCATCGTATACTTGCAAATTTGGTTGCATTCTTCTTTGTTCTTGCTTGTGTTCTTGATTTGCAGGCAAGAATAAGCCTTCTTGATGAGGTCAATCATTCTTGAACGGTTCAAAACGTGTCGTTCGGAAGCCGGATCGATTTATGTATCGCCTCCACCTTAATCAAGTAAACCAGAACCTTTCGGAAGATCGGGAACCTTGTCCACATCACATTGCCTCTTCCATTGTTGTTGGCTCAATCATAGAGACAAAAGTGATGTTCTCAATTGCAACATTTGCCTCATCAAGATTTTCTTCACTCACATAGTTGGGCTTGTATTGATTCCTCCTTGTCCTAACTCCTTGAGATCGACTCCCAATGATCAAGTCACATGAATGATCCTTGTTGATAGCTTTGCGTCTAGGAAGAGGTTCTTCTTGAGTGGGAGGAGGTCTAGGTGAAATATCTTGCACATCATAGATTGCTTGCTCTCTAGAGATATGATTGTCTTTGATTCTTAGTGAGGTGGGGGAATCACTCATATGTTTTCTTCTTTTGGAACTCGAGCTTGGAGTGGGTGAGGAGGTGTCATGTGAAGAGCTTGGAGAGGTGGCTCGAGGTGAAGTATGTGGGGAGGCTTGTGGCTCACTTCTCAATTGGGTTTCCTCTTGGGTAGGTGGAAGCACTCTTAATAAATCTTGGGAGGAGCCAGTGGGTGTCTCAATGGCATCTTGGGTTGGTTCTTGCACCTCGGAGGATGGGGTTGGTTGAGGTGGTGGAGTAGAGGTCTCACCAATATCATCATCATTGGTCTCGTGGGGTAAAACCTCGCCCACGGACATGTTCCTCAAGGCTTCCCTCATGGGTTCATCTCCAATGTTCTCTTCATGAAATTCATCTCCCTTCTGAGAACCATTTGACTCATCAAATTGCACAACATAGGATTCTTCCACACAACCTGTGGCTGAGTTGTAGACCCTATATGCCTTAGAACTCCCTGAGTACCCAACAAGAATGCCTTCATCAGTTCTGCTCTCAAACTTCTCGGGCTTCCTCCTCTTCTTCAGAATGTAGCAAGTGTAGCCAAAGACCCGAAAATAGGAAACATTCGGTTTCCGTCCAACCAATAGCTCATAAGGTGTCTTCTTCAATAGCCGATGGAGATATACACGGTTGGAATTGTAGCAAGCCGTGTTGATTGCCTCAGCCCAAAATCTCTCATGAGTTCCATAATCATCTAGCATAGCACGAGCAAGGGTGATGAGTGTCTTGTTCTTCCTCTCCACTACTCCATTCTGCTCGGGAGTATATGTAGCAGAGAATTCATGCTTGATCCCCTTCTTATCACAATATTCCTCCAATGTTGTGTTCTTGAACTCAGTCCCATTGTCACTCCTTATCTTCACAATGTTGGATTTGAATTCATTCTTTGCTCTCCTTGCAAACTTTCTGAGGACATCACTAGCTTGAGAGTTGTCCACAAGAAAGAAGGTTGAAGTATATCTTGTGAAGTCATCCATAATCACCAAGCAATATAGATTGCCTCCTAGACTCTTGTAGTGTGTTGGCCCAAACAATTCCATGTGCAAGAGCTCCAAAGGACGAGACATAGACATGAAAGACTTGGTGGAATGTGAAGATGTAACTTGCTTTCTAGCCTGACAAGCACTGCACAATCTATCCTTCTCAAAGGTCACATCCTTGATTCCTTCAACTAGATTCCTCTTGACCAAACATGTGTCAATCTTCTATGCCACAACCATCCCTTAGTTGCCTTGGTCAATACGCAAGTACCTGGTGGCATGTTGCTTGACTTGAAGTCTGTGACATACAAGTTCCCATGACTCACTCCATGAAATATCAGCTCTTTCTTTGTATTTTCAATCATTGCACCATCCTCATCAAATGTGCATTCGAATCCCATGTCACAAAGCTGACCAATAGACAAGAGGTTGAAATTGAGGGTTTCCACAAGAAAGACCTTGGAGAGATGGAGGTCCTCTATGATGGTCACCTTGCCTGAGCCTCTAACTCTCCCTTTTGAGTTATCCCCAAAAGTCACCTTCTCACTGTCTTCGTCTTCACCAATGTTGGTGAACATGGTTGGCTTCCCGGTCATATGTTGGGTGCACCCAATATCAAGTATCCACTGGGTTCCTCCACTCTTGTAGTTGACCCTGGTGGTAGCCATAAGATAAGCATTAGAGGAAGAAGGGTTAGTATCCAAAATATTACTCAATTGACTAGCACCAACCTCATCACATTGAATGATAAGCCCATCCTCATAGATAAGGATTCTTACAATCCCTTCCTGAAGTCTCCTCCTAATGGGATAGTGAGGAGCATGATACCTCCAATGTCCGTGACCATCCCCTATGCGCACATTGTCGAGGTCAATATAATAATAGGGAGGATCAGAGAGGCCAGTGATGTGCTCAAGCACATGTCCTACTTGTGAGTGGAGCACAAGTATCATCTCCATTGCCCTCTCAATTGGGAGCTCATGCCTTCTACTGACTACCTCCTCAAGTAAGAAACCCCTCTCAAAAGCTATGATTTGTTGGAGGAGCTTGTGAATCACTTCAAGTGGTGCAATCCTCCGAAGACCTCTGCAAGAGTTTATCCTGCACACAAGATCATAAATCCTCAAGAAAGTATCACAAAGGTCAGTATTTGGATTTCTCACAACTTCATCAAATTGAAAGGAGAACTCCTGCTGTCGAGCTCAACGATGTGCCAGAGTCGATCTTGTGGTGGAGGAGGTGGGGGCGCCTGAGCCAAAGCTGCAAGATCGATCATTTCAAATGATTGCGCTAGCCATGTTGTTGGCACTCCCCCTACACCAATGCGTGGTCCACACGAAGTGCTTGGAGTAGAACTTGCAATGACACTTAAGGTAGAGCTTGATGAAGCGCCTGATGATGAGCTTGGTGAAGGTCTTGATCCGAAAGGGTTGTAGAAGCTGTTGCAAGGCAATCTCATGGAGGGATCAAAGAAGTTTGAGCTCGAAGCTACTTCTTTCCCTTTGCTTGAGGATGCTCCATTGTTTGCCTTGGAAGTCTTCTCCCTGGTCGAGCTTGTGATGATCTCCTCATCCTCAAAGAGCAACCCAATCACATCCTCGACAGAGAGACCCTTCTTCATGATGAGATCAAGGGAGACGTAGAGGAGCTTGCTACGAAGGAGCAAGGTGAGGATCTTCTCGACTATCACAATCTTGGGAAGCTTGAAGGATTCTTCATTTGCTTCAATATTGTCCACAATACCTCACAAGAGAATAAAAGAGTCAAGTAAGTTCTCATTGTCATTAGCATAGAAAGCAAAGAACTCCTCAACAAGTGAATCACTAGCAAGACCAAGAGGCACACTATCATCAATCCTAGTCATGCTAGTGGAGCAAGCAAGATCAAGAGAATCAATATCATCAATCATCACATTAGGCACACTAGTAGAGCAACCTATCAAATTATCACTAGAAGAATCTAGGCACTCATTAGAACTAGATACATCAACACAATCATCATCATACACATGATCATCGGTAAAGGTATTGGCAAAGTCCACAAGTGTGTCCATCAACTCATTCGGAATCATGGCATTTTGGTAGCTTTTAAAGTGATACTTCCATGAGCCATGACTCGACCCCAAATGGGATGACATCCCAACTCAATACGGTCACTACTCAAGGCGGTTAAGCCCTATGATGAGCACTTGGCTCTAATAACACTTGAAAGGAGCGAGTGACTGAGAGGGGGAGGGGGTGAATTAGGAACTCCAACTATGTACCTAATTTGCCAATTACTAAAACCGACCTCTCAAACAACTCCTACACAATTCTAGTGGTGATCACACTAACAAGATAATCCTATGAAAGGAAAGACAACCTAAGCATACTAGTGGATCACACACGAGGCACACAACTCCTATGCAAGCTAGTAATCAAAGACACGCGGAAGCACACAATAGGCTAGCAAAGAAGCCTACTCATGCAAAGCTACTAGATCATCAAGTACAAGATAAGTACACAAGCATGAGTAGCACAATACATACTAGGGTGATCAACCAAGCCAAAGCAACTCCTATACATGCTAGTGATCAAGTGAAAGCTAAGAACAACTAGCAAGTAGAGAAGACTATTCATGCAAGTCTACAAGATAATCAACTAGTGCAAAGCAAGCACACAAGCAAGAATAGCACGGTATGTAAATGCAGAAAGTAATGCATCAAAGTAAGGAGTAGAGAAGGGGATGGCTCATGATTTTTTTCCGAGGTCTCAGATGGATGGCACGTTACCCTAATCCTCGTTGGAGCACTTGAGAAAACATGTGGATATGTGCCATGGTTTGCAATATGTGATGAGTAATTGACATTGGTTGTGTTTGGTGTTTGAGTTGAAACGCGGGAATCTAGGGATTGCATGAGTTTGTGCATGTCATGGTTTTGACTAACTGGAGTTGGTGAGGATGTTGGAGAGTTTGTAGGAGATGGGAAATGTGTTTGCTTGTCTCATGATGTGTAGGTCACTAGAGTCAACTTGGCGGTCAACGACGAGAGGATCGGGGGGCCGGGTGAAGTCAAGGGTGATCCATACCGTACACGTGGAGAGGCAAGAAGCACGGAAGGTTTCGCGGTTAAGCCTCAAAATCATGGGTGGTGATCAAGACGTCAGGGTTGACCAAGTCAAAGGTGATCAGGCATCGGTGCAAGTAGAGGCTTCCAATGGACCGGAGGCGGGAGAGACTTGCCGACGAGGAGGATCACGGGACGAGGTGACACGCGTCAAGATCAAGAAGTCACGCTTTGAGAAGCGTGCAAGGCGGTTTCCCGGTTTGGACCTCAAAACCGGTGGCGGCGATTAGAGGTGCACGTGGCACCATCGTGGGGCTTGCGTTGAGGCGAAGCAAAGTCGTGAAGGGCTTGATGCCGTTCGGGCGACGAGGAAAAAGATGGACGGTTGTGCCCCTGGTGGTAGGTGGCAGTGTATTGTAGGCGGGGGGTAGGATGGTCATTAGGACAACCCCTAGGCCTATATAAGGAGAGGTAGGGCTGGTGGAATAGGTGCCTCTCTTTTCTTTAGCCTTGCCTTAGGTCTTTATTCAAAGTGCTAGGAGATGTCTTCATATAATAGAGGAGTGGAGAGGGTGTGTGAGAGACATCTATTTCTCTTCCAAATAGTGGAAGGAAGACGGTGGCTTCCTAGCCATGTATCTATGTATCATGACTTGATGAATCAATTGATATGAGATTCAAATTCGTGCTCAAGTTCTTCCTCTCTCCCTAAATCCTGAATTTCTCTTTTTCTATATTTTCAGAGCTATTTTCATGGGAATTTTTTATCTCATTTTTAGTGAGTTTTTGGGGAGGATTTCTTGGGTATCTTAGTGCTATGATGAGCTAGAACAATCCTACATGGGTCCTTACCGAATCAAGAGCTCTAGCACCTTCGATTTGAAGGATTTCTCAAGTTTCCCCTTTTTGGTGTTCTTGGCATAAGATCTGAAATTTGTGATGATTCCTCGAGCCAATTGAGTGGATCTTCTTGAATTAAGGTCGTGATGTGTTGAGGATTACCTGGTCCAAACATCACATGATTTTGAGTTCGTTTGATTAGGTTTTGGTCAAGTTCTTGCCTAATCCTAAACTAATTTCTATTCTATCGAGGGTTTATCGGCACTGCCGATCTTTCCATCAGCATTGCCGATGAGGAAAGAAAATTCTGGATCGGCACTGCCGATGTTCTTACCTAGAATTTTGTTTTCTTTTTGATGTCATTCGACACTGCCGATTCCTGGACCGGCACTGCCGGTGTGGGAGGAAAATTCTTAATCGGTACTACTGATGCCCCTAACCGACACGACCGATGGTCAGTCTAAGCTGCCTTTTTTGTGTTTTCCTAGTTTCAAGTCTTGGTTGTTTCTTTTGCTTCTCTCTAGTTCTTCCGCTAGAGTGAGTCATTGCTAGGCTTAGCACATCACAAGTTGGTGTGTGTGGCCTTGGTGATTCTTTCAAAGGTTGATCCGGGTTGTAATTGGGATATGGGCCAAGTTCTTGAGGAGAATTTTAATTGGCTCCCATTCACCCCCCTCCCTCTTGTCGCCTTCTGGGTCCTTCAATTGGTATCAGAGCCGGTTTGATCACTAGTTGACCTTCATCAGCTTTGTGATCCGAAGGAGACATGGAGAAGCGTGCGGTCAAGCTCTCGATGTTTGATGGAGAGGACTTCCCCTACTGGTAGTCACGGACCAAGGCTTATCTCTTAAGCCAAGGATGTGCAATTTGGGAGATAGTTGAGCAGGAGTATGCTATACCAGGAGACCTCAACACTGCATCTGCAAGTGAGTTAACTAGGTATGAAAACAACTACAAAGCTGTCAATATCCTGCTTTCTGCTCTAGGAACTATAAAGCTGTCAATATCCTGCTTTCTGCTCTAGGTAGGAATGAACATGATCGTGTTGCATATCTTGAAACTGCTCATGCAATTTGGGATAAGCTTTGCACATACCATGAGGGTACCAATCAAGTCAAGTCTATGCCTAAGGACTCTTACAATAGACAGTACCAAACCTTTGCACAAAAACCTGGTGAGTCATTAGATGAAACTTTTCGTAGGTTTGAGGCAATTGTCTGCAATTTGAGGGCTTGTGGTAACCTTGTGTACAATGATAATGATAAATCTAAACAACTGTTGTATTCACTTGATGAAAATTTTTGGGGGGTTAAAATTATTGCTCTAGAGGAAACTGCTGATTTTAATACCCTGAATTGTGACCAACTGTATAGCAAGCTGAAATCTCATGAACTGCCTAGGAAATGTCGTCCTAATCATGTTAATCCTACTTCTAGCATGGCTTTGCTTTCTAGCTCCCAAAAGGGTGGTCACAATGGTGCTTCTTATGGAACTAACCCTTCACTTGACAAGTCTTCTTTGGAGTTTGCTCTGTCTTCTCTTGTTGCAGCTTCCGATGAACAGATAAAGTGCATTCCTGACGAGGAGCTATCCTTGCTCACAAGGAAGTTCAGGAAGTTCTACCACAACCAGAAGAAGAGAAGAGGAGGTGGTTCAAGAACCTGCTTTGAGTGTGGTGACCCTAGACACTTCATCGCTTACTGCCCCAAGAAGAAGGTCCGGTACCACGACAACAACACTAAACACTTCAAGAAGAAGAAGAACCACTTCTTCAGGCAAAGCAAGAACTCCAAGAAGTTCACGAAGGCGGTCGCACGAGCCTGCGTTGCTGCTCTAAGCGATGTTGACCTCACATCAAGCGATGGCCTTACAAGTTCAGAGGAGGAGGTTGAGAAGCCACGAGTCAAGAGGAAGGACGAGTTCACCGGGCTTTGCTTCATGGCAAAGAATGATCACGACACCGACTCTGGCTCTGACTCCGACACAAGCGAGGTACCTCCCACTCTTGATGATTTCTCTTCTGAACTTGGTCATTTGCGTGATGTTTTGCTTATATAAGATGATAAGCTTCGTAGCGCTGTTCATGAGAGTAGGGAGCTTAAGTCTAAGTTAGAGAGTGCTGATTATGAGATTTCCTCGCTTAGGTCTAAGCTTTTCAAAGATGACATTGTTGTTGAGTGTGAGTCTTGTCAAGTTGTGATGAATGATCTTGCACAGAGGGAAAGTGTGCATGCTCAAGTTGCTAGTCAGCTTGAGAGTGCCCTTAAAGAGCTTGAAGAGTTCAAGGCTAGACCAACTCTTTTAGGTGCATGTCAGAAGTGCCCCAAGCTCACTAGTGAGTTGGAAGCTCAAACCCTCAAAGTCAAAGAGCTCGAGTCCAAGCTGCTAAATGAGACTCACTCTAAGGTTCTCCCATCACCATGTGTAGTGTGTGGCTCTCTTAAGGATAAGCTTGCAATAACTAGAGAGGAAAACTAGAACCTAGTTCAAGAAAATGCTTACCTCATCTCTCGTCTCCGGAGAACCCTTGTGAGTGAGCAGAAGATTGAGAGTGACTTGGCAAGAGTCAAAGAGAGTGCTTGTAGGTCAACCTACAACTTGGGCTTGGGTTTTGAGAGGTGTGACAAAGAGAGTGAAATGTGGATAAGTTTGTGCCTAGCTCTAGCTACAAGGATGAGGAACAATCCATCAAACCCACTGACACATACTATCCACCAAACCCCAAACCTTCCTTCAACCCAAAGCAAACAAAAAAGCCAAAACCCAAACCTCCTGTGCAAACAAAGCCTAAACATGAGAGCGTCTACATTTGCATGTTCTGTGGCCGTAAAGGTCACTTGGATGAGTACTGTTATAGGCATAAGAGGATGGAGAGGATGCAAGCTGAATTAACTAGAAATATGCATCATGATGATTTTTTTGATTTTTAGCCCCGCACTTTTTCTCGTGCCTATCATGGATATGGTCATCCCTCATATGGCTTTGATTCACGAAACAGAGGCTTTGCGCACCAGCGCTTCGGCACCCCACGTTTTCCCCATCATGGTGAGCGTCGCTCGCGTGGATTTGGTTTTCGCACAGATAGTTTCTATCATCATGACCCAAGGTTTGAGTCGAGACGCTTTGACAGGCCATATTTTCCCCATCGTGGTTCTCGTCCCACACGTCCGAATGATAATGTGCAAAGAAATGTGATGACTACTACCAGTCGTATGGTGAAGTGCTAGATCCCCAAAAACTTTCTTACTAACCCCAGCACTGAGCCATCGATCTTCCCTTCTTGTTCTTTGTAGGTAGCAAGTGGAGGCTTAGAGAACAAATGGTTGATGGATTTCGGGTGTTCACGCCACATGACCGGAAATGCAAAATGGTTCTCCAGCCTCACTCCCTTGAGGCGCCGGGAGTATGTGACCTTCGGAGATGACAAGAGAGGGAGAGTGACGGCAAGAGGTGCGATAAAGGTAAATGAAAAATTCACTCTCAAGTATGTTAGTTTGGTTGAGCATCTCAAGTACAATCTTATCTGTGTTTCTTAGTTGCTTAATGTTGGTTTGGAAGTGCACTTTAAGAAAAATGCTTCTTGTGTTATTGATTCGGATGGTTCTTTGGTTTGTGGGATTTCTAGCATTAGGAGAGTTTTTCAGGCTGATTTTGCTGTTTCTCAAGGTTCTCACAAGTGCTTGTTTGCTCAATCTTCTTCTGAGGTCTAGAAACGGCATAGGAGACTAGGTCACATGAGCTTTGACTTGCTTTGTCACTTGAGTGGCCTAGGTTTGATCCGAGGATTGCCTAAGATCAAATTTAATAAGGATTTGGTTTGTGCTCCTTGTCATCATGGGAAAATGATTGCTGCTTCTCATCCACCAATTAATTTGGTGATGACTGAACGCCCTGGAGAGCTGCTTCATATGGACACTGTTGGTCCTTCTCGAGTTCGTTCGACAGGTGGGAAGTGGTATGTCCTTCTCGACTTCTCTTGCTATTCTTGGGTTTACTTTCTTGAAGGCAAGGATGAAGTGTTTCATCACTTTCAGAGCTTAGCTTTGAGGTTGTTCAAGGAATTCCCTGGTGCATTATGAGCAATTCGCAGTGATAATGGCACCGAGTTCAAGAATTCCTCCTTTTATGCTTTCTGCCTTGAGCATGGTATTGAGCATCAGTTTTCAGCACCTCGCATCCCTCAGTAGAATGGAGTGGTCGAAAGAAAGAACAAAACCTTGGTGAAAATGGCCCGGACGATGCTCGATGAGCATAGGACTCTGAGGCGGTTCAGGACTGAGGCCATCAGCACTGCTTGCTATATGTCCAATCGGATTTTCTTGTGCTCAATTCTTAATATGACTTCCTATGAGCTACGCTTTGGGAGTGTTGGCACCTAAATTTGACCGGTCCTAGTAATCAGCCGCGTGGAGTCAGAATCGGTCGGAGTCCACAGAATTCGGCGGCCGAAGGAAATAAACTGGGCCCATTAGGGTTGTTTTATCCTCGTCTATATGTAGTTTAGATTTAGCTTAGAAATAAATCATAGTCGGTTTGTTTAAGAGTCCTAAACGAGTCGGGTCAGAATCCCTTGCATGGGGTTACAAATATGTAATAGGGCCTGTATACAAAAAAACAACACTTTCGTTCAATATAACTCGGTGCATCGCCAAACTTTTTCTCGACGACATCGTCGTCTAGCGCGGGCTGCATTGGTTCTGATCTCGGTGAGAGATTTGGATTAGTTGCATTCAGTAATTTCATTGACTTCAGCTAGTACTTTCTCATTAAGTTGATATTCTAGTTGTTATCTTTGAAATTGCTAGTTATCCGGTAATTAGGTCTTTATATGGTTTGTATTATCGATTTAGATCGCATTACTGTCTCGGTTAGGTCCGATCTTCGCTGATTTCTGTAAGTTTTATAAGCTAGGTTTTGGATCTATTAGTTGAGTCAATCGATCGATCCTATCTATGATTAGATCAAATCTAGCTTTATTTGCCGTGTCTGAACATTGTCTCGATTAAGTTCGATCTGTTCGAATCAGCAAGGCTACATCAACTTTGATCTCTTGCTGGGCTCATACGGTTAGATTCGATCTGCTTATAGGCAGAGTCGATAGAGTTCTATTGGGACGTTTAGCCGACAGGTGATCACGGTTTGATCGACTTCTCGGTATTTTGCCTATTTTATTGTTGTATATTGGAAGTCGATTGTTTTCCTTTTGTTTAACAGAATTAGATCTATGAATTTGTGGCATATTTGCAATACTAGCTATTAGATCTATCAACTTAGCATCTATCAACGGGCAGAGTTCTGTACATGATTATCATACTTCTATCGACTCTGGCCCATCGATTTACTTTCATCGACAGAGCGAGTCTTCGCACCTTTACTGTAGATCTATCGACTCGGCTCTATCGACTTTAAGTCTATTATATCGACTTGGCTAGTTATTGTATGAATACCATGAATTTATCGACTCTGGCCTATTGTTTTAATTTCTTATCAGCACTAATGATTTATAATTGCCTATTTAATTAAATTTGCCAATAAGCCGATATAATCAGCCGATCAGTTTATATTCTCCTATGTTTTATTCCCACAATAGCATCGGCTGGTTTCATGAACAGTGACTATCGACTTTCTTCATCGGCCTGTCTTGGGCCGGTGATCCGTGGAACTTGATCATTTGTTTCTTTGTCGATTTGCGGGGAAAATTGTCTGACATGCCTTGGTTTCTGTATTTAGCCTACACCGAAGCTAAGCAGATCTCCCAGGTCACGCGTGTGATATTTGCGCCAACACGCTTTTTGGCACGCCCAGTGGGACCAAGGACTTTAAATCTCTCAACATGTCTAGACTTAGAAAGCTGAAGGATGCAAAGATCCCTGATAATCTGCCATCAAAACATGATGTTGGTGCGGATCCGAAGATAGAGAACATAATGCCTGTTAACAAGGATGATCTGAGCGATGAAATAAAGGCACAAATTGATCCGAGGATGATGAAATTTGAAAGCGTTTTGTTGAGCACATTTAGCAAAACCAAGCATGGCAAGATCATACAGAGAGGAAAGTTACCTGTTGCTGCCTTGATTGAAGACAAATCTGAGAAATCAACTGCTGATAAGCCAATAGAGGTGATTGATGAAGGTACATTGAACAATATGATACATTCACCTATACACCATGCATTGATTAATCAATCACCTGTGTTGGGCAATACTTTGAGGGCTTTGATTATTCAGACTATTGAAGGCTGTATATATGATGATCCAGTACGTGGGCCGATGTATTTCCGAACATCTGGGAATTTTCTTTGGCCTGCGATTGAGGCACCTAGCTCACAGCAACCGAAGGCAGGCACAACACATCCTGTTATGGGTTCAGGGCCGTCAACTTCTGAAACCACTCCACCCTCAAAGAATGTTGATAGTGGTACAGTGGAGAGAACACCTTGCAAGATAATGTTGCAAAGAACTTCTCCACAGACATAGCCGTAGCTTTACAGACAGGAGACAACAGAGCCGAATGTAACATATGGTACAACTCTAAACGTGGAGCCAAGTCTGTTTGGAATGCCGCCATCATCTGCACTGCCTGGGGAGTTGGGAGGCCAGCACACTGTTGTCAGTTTTGGTTCACAAACAGCCCCGCAAGTGCCGACGTCTATTCCTGCATTGGTTACTCCAAATACCAGTGTTTCGACCGATGACTGGGTAGTGAAGATTGCTGAAGTAATGAGGGAATAATTTGGGTTAAAGCCAAAATAGCAAACTTATATGTATCGACCCCCTTATCCTCCTCGCTATGACTTGATTCCTATGCCGAGTCGATATAGGCCACCAGAATTTACTAAGTTTACTGGACAAGACAATACTACCACTATTGAGCATATTAGCCGGTGTTAGGTGCAATATGGAGAAGCAGGAGCTACCGAAGCATTGAAAATCAGGCTATTTCCGTTATCATTGTCCGGTTTGGCTTTTTTGTGGTTTGCATCATTGCCCCCTAATTCCATTATTACTTGGGCCAATCTTGAAGAGAAATTTCATAAATACTTCTTTGCTGAAACAAGAGAAATGAGGTTGTCTGATCTGATTTCTGTGAAGCAGAAATCTGGGGAGTCAGTGCATGATTCAGCTTGCAATTGACTGATACTCAGATAGCAGAAATAGCATTCAATGGCCTAGTTGCACCATTGAGGGAAAAGTTTCCCTCGGCTGAGTTTGAGAGCTTATCCCAGTTGGTACAGAAGGTATCCATCCAAGAGAATCTGACTCGAGGGGCACAGTCAAGGCCGATTCAAGTCAATTATAATGATTATGAGTCTGAGTCTGATGAAGATGCTAGAGAAGTCGATATGGCTAAGAGGACAAGAAATAAGAATATTTTGTTGTATCCATGGGTGAAGCAGAAAGAGCCAGAAGAAAACTATGACTTTGATATCTCCAAGACCGATAAGATATTTGATATGCTGTTGTAGGAGAGACACATCTAGTTGCCACCTAATCACGTGATCCCACCTGCTGAAGAATTGAAGAAAAGGAAGTACTACAAGTGGCACAACTCGCCGTCTCATTACACCAACGAATGCAAGGTATTCCGAAGAGAGATTCAATCGACGATTGAACAAGGAAAGATCAAATTTACATAGGGGACCACGAAGATTGATGGGCATCCGTTCCCTGCAAATGTTAATATGGCTGGTATCGACAATGTAGAAACGTTTATAAGTCGATATCAGAAGAAAAGGGACAAGGAGATGAAGGAATCACAGTTTGATCCACATTGGGAATGTCCATTCTTTCAGTATTGTTGGGATCACAATAGGAAGCTTCCATCGATCAATAACTATCCTGGATGCAGCAAACGAGCAGAGCAGATGTATAGAGGAGCTTCTAACAGCTATCGACATCAGTCAAGTGATTTTAGAAACTTGATAGTGGGTAAAGTCGATGGAAGGGTATCAACTTTTGTTCGACTTGGCTCTAAAAGGACAACAAGAGAAGTTCACTTTGATGAAGAAGTCGATAAAAAGATGCAAGAAGGACAGGAACAAGATGATCAATGGTGTCCATCTGGCATTTTCTCTAAGAGTCAGAAACGCATGGTTTAGAGAATGCGTTGCAGATAAATAAGGGCTGGTAAATATTATTATGATGAAGATGATGATCAGCCACCAAAGAAAGTCTGGAGGCCAAAAGTAATATCACAAGTACAGGTACCAAGTGCTACAGTGGGAATGGTGATGATGCTACCGCAAGAGTTCATGGCTTTGGAAGAAGAAGAATTATTTGCTGTTGAAGGGGATACACCACAGTTGTTATTTGATGTACAACAAGCAGTGTTTGATAGGCCAGATGAATCCAAACATCAGCACTTAAAGGCATTATCTCAAGGGGTTCATCAATGGGATGCCGACGGGAAAGATGATGGTCGATGGAGGTGTTGCAGTGAATATTATGCCGATCACTACTGCCAGAAAATTAGGGAAAACTAAAGATGACTTAATCGACACAAATATGATTCTGAGGGATTATGGTGGTCATACTGCGGCAGTCGAGGGAGTCTTAAATGTGGAGCTCACAATCGGCAGTGAAACTTTGCCGGTTACTTTCTTTGTCATCGATGGAAAGGGAACCTACAACCTTCTATTGGGCCGTGATTGGATACATGCAAACTGCTATGTTCCATCAACAATGCACCAGTCTCTGGCCCAGTGGATGTGATCAAGTAGAGGTAATCCCGGCCGCTGAAACCATCAATGTTGCATCGGCCGATTTAGTACCATGGCATGCGGATGATATGCAGTGTTTGTCTGGCAAAATTTGGGATGGGGATTACGTTAAGATTACTATACAAAGTCTTGAGGTAGTGGACCAGTCAAATTCTAAATTCTTTCTCTGATAGACACCCTGATGAGGACATCACTCCTATGGATACACACAACACTCCTCCAAATCTGGACTTGCAAGGTCCAATGACTAGAGCTCGTGCACGACGACTAAATTTAGAGGTGAGCTCGTTCCTACGTTCTTTGCTATATGTTACTTTTGAGAATGGTTTGCTACCTAATGATTATTTTATGATTAGAAACCATGGAGAAGACCAGGAGATGATGGGAGAAGGAGCTGGGAACGTGGAGGACCAGCAAGGGCTTGGAAGCCAAAGTGGAGGCCCAATTAAAACTGACTTCGAGTCTGTTTCGGGGCCTAGGACCAGTCTGTACTAAAACAGTCACCCAGGACGCATACGGACTCGGATTTGGACGTTCTACATATGCACGGAAAGATAAGGAGAAGACCTTTCCAATGCCGCCGGCCTCTTGTCAAAATTCATCTGGAGTCATCGGGAATCGTCAAAACAAGACAGTGTCCAGAATCTGTGTCGGTGCTGCGTGGCCTATTTTTGGCCTTTGGGCTTTGTATCTAGTTGAGCCCAATTAGGGGCGCGTCCAGAGGGTCTTGCACGACCCTAGGGTCTTTATATACAGCCGCCGCCGCACCATTAGGGTTCGGGTTTTGCTTAGATCAATTCTGTTCATAAACAGTTTCACCGTTCATCGGTTTGTGAGACCCCAACTTCGAGAGTTTAATCATACATCTGCAATTGTGTTGCAATCTTCGTTGTTCTTGCTTGTGTTCTTGATTCGCAGGCAGGGATCAGCCTTCTCGGCGAGGTCAATCGTCTTTTGGACGGTTGATAATCAGAGGAGACGTCGTGCTGCGATTGCGGGGTTTAGAACGTGCTGTTCTGAAGCCGGATCGATTTGTGTGTCGCCTCCGACCAAATCAACTTAGCAAGAACCTTTCGGAAGATCGGGAACCCTTGTTCACATCAAGTGGTAATCAGAGCTTCAGGTGCACCGTCAGGTTCACACTACCCTTTAGTTTTGTTTTCGTGTTCTTCCTATCGTCCACTGAAAATACCAAAAAAAAATTTTCCCCCGCCCATAACCACGTGTTTAGCCTTGGCATATTTCAATTTCAGAGTCCGTAGTGTTGAGTTTGTGTCCTAGTTCTTATTTAGTCGCTGGTTTAGTTTGTGTTTTTGTCGTCAGTAGTGTTTTCCTTGCAACCCTAGCCGCCATCCCCTTCACCATCCTCGGTTTTGTCGGCTTTGTGTGCTAGGGTTGATTGATCAACACGCCCACCCTAATCCCACTCTAAACCTACCCTCACCACCTCGGACCACTTTTCATAAATTCCACTTTCCGCTGCATCCACCTTGCCAAAAAACTCCCTACCCGACCCCAAGCCCGACTCGGATTTCACTCAAAACCCCGGGTTCTTCATAACCGATTCCGACACCCCTTCGGTAAAACAGCCATAACTTTTCGCTCGGTTGTCCGTTTTGGCTGAAATTTTCGCTCGCTCGGTTGTTCTTCATAACCGATTCCGACACCCCTTCCGACACCCCTTCGGTAAAATGCCCTGTGTGCCCTCGTCAAAAAATTCAAAAAAATTGGGAAGATAAAGAAAAAATTCATTCAAGTTGAAACCCGACGTTTTCTGAAACTTCAAGATTTTCTGTAGGCCACGTCCTATCTCGGTTTGAGCTGAAATTTTTTGTGGTTTCTTCCTGTTTACTAGTGAGTTGGAAAAAAAATCAAAAAAATAAAATAAAAAAAAAAGAAATTTGGGATTCCTACTAGTGCTCCATCTAGCCCCCTGGAATTTCTGAGTTCGGCTGTTTTACACTAAGCCCCCTGTTATCGACTGTGTCCCTTTGTCTCTTTGTTTCTTCTTTGCTATCACTACTGTTCTAGGACATAGTTAGACCAGCAACTAGGGATAAGTTATTTGGGCACTTATTCAGCTTTACTATCTGTTTTTGATTTGTGTGCCACTCATATATATATATTTGGCCTTCCTAGCTCTATATACTTCTTCTGGACAGCACATAGGTTATTTGGTAACCCTTGCAATCATGGAACACTTCTCCCTGGTATCCTTCGCTTTGTTGTTTTCAGAACTTTGTAAGAGCTTTGCAAGAAGCTTACTTTTGCTGTGTTGAGAGGCACCACTGCTTAGTAGTTTTGTAGGGACAACCTTCACTTTTTGTTTCCTGTTTTGGTGTTTCTGATGTCAGGAAGCGATGGGGAGGGTGCTTCACCCTCCAAATGGGATGAGTGCGTGAGCCAAAATCAGTTACAGAAGGCTTTGCAGGCGGTTCAGAGTGATTTGGCAGAGACGATCACCAGGGCCGTCACCGACGCCGTCACCAAGCTTCACCTGGGAGAAAGCATTGAGCGGTTGGATAAGAGAGTCTCTAAGCTAACCGATCAGGTTGTCGAATTGGAGACCGCTCACAAGACCAACAACAACAGCAACAACAACAACAACAACAACACCAACAACAACAACGACACCAACAACGACATTGAAGACGATCATGATGAAGCAACGGTGTATAAGGCTGATGGCACCGTCGATAGGTCAGCTACAAGGACCGCAAGGTTACGACGCCGTTTGCAACGTAACCCTCAAGGTATGGGTGGTTTCCACAACCACAACCGTCGCACATAAGGTAACTATGCTCCAGATGATCCGTATGCTAAAATTAAGTTTTCAATTCCTTCGTTTTCGGGTCAGTACGATGGTGATGCTTACCTTGATTGGGAAATAACGGTAGAACAAAAATTTAATGCCCATCTTGTTCCTGAACAACATAGAGTTAGACAAGCCACTAGTGAGTTTAAGGACTTTGCTATTGTTTGGTGGAGTGGTCTAGCTGCTGAAACCGATTTGCCTACTACTTGGGAAGAACTTAAGGTAGAAATGCGTGATCGTTTTGTTCCTCCTTCTTTTTATAGAGAAATTCGTAATAAACTGCAGCGTTTAGATCAAGGAGATAAAACTGTTCAGGAGTATTTTAGTGAGCTTCAGAAGGGTTTGATTCGTTGTGCTATGGTTGAAAAAGTAGAGGATCAGATTTGCCGCTTTTATTCTGGTTTGAGAAAAGAAATTCAGGACATCCTTTATTATAAAGAATTTTATACCCTCAACCAGTGTTTCCAGTATGCTATGCTTGTAGAGAAAGAATCACTGGGACTTTTCCAGGCTTTTGAGGAGTACAGCAAGTCCAGGAATTTCTACCCACCACGGCAGACGGGGACTTCGGGGCTGCCCAAGCCATCTTTCCGGCCGCCCCCACTAGCTAATGTTGTTTCTGCAGCACCAAGATCAGCCCCTGCCCCTTCTATGCGCTCAGGTAAAAATTCTGTGCAGGTACCGGCTAGTAGTGCCTCCTCTGTTGCTTCGACGGGACGCACTACAGGGATTCAGTGCCACCGATGCCATGGTCTTGGCCATGTGCAGAAAGATTGCCCAAGTAGGCGAGCATATGTGGCGACAGATGATGGCGGTTACATGAGCACCTCCGATCTGGAGGATGAGGAGGAGGATGTCGCTGCCACCAGCGGTGACCTCGTCCTTGGAGGCGGAGATACCACGGGCTACATGAATATTATTGTGCAGCGTGTGCTTAGCACACTAATCCAGCAGCCCGAGATGATGCAGCGACATAACTTGTTCCAGATTTTCTTCGTCATCAAGAACCGTCGGGCACGTGTCATCATTGATGGAGGAAGCTGCAACAATTTGGTGAGTTCTGATGTGGTTAAGAAGCTTGATTTGACCACACGCCCACATCCACATCCATACTACATTCAGTGGTTAAATGACTCTGGAAAAGCTAAGGTAACACAAACTTGCAGAGTTCCTTTTTCCATTGGTTCCTATGTGGATTCTGTTGATTGTGATGTTGTACCCATGCAAGCTTGTTCACTTTTATTGGGTAGACTTTGGGAATTTGATAATAATGTTGTACACCATGGTAAAAGTAATAAGTACACTTTTATGCATAAAGGAACTAAAATTACTTTGTTACCAATGACCCCTGCTGAAATTGTACAAGCTGATTTAGAACGAGCTGCTAGTTTGAAAAATAAAAACCCTGAAATTCAGCAACCTGTTAATTCTGCTTCTACACCAAGTAATGTTAATGATTCTTCAAGTTCTAAGGGTGCTGCAATTAAATTACAAGGTCGTTCATGTCTTGCCACAAAATCTGAGCTTGCTGAAATTTCTACTGATGATATTTGCTATGCTTTGATATGCAAACAAGCCTTGTTTTTGCTTGGTGATATTGCTTCTAGTGCTTTGCCTCCTGCTGTCACTAACCTTTTGCAGGAGTATGAGGATGTTTTCCCAGCTGAGATACCCTCGGGATTGCCACCTTTGAGAGGGATTGAGCATCAACTTGATTTGATTCCTGGTGCTACTTTGCCAAACCATGCTGCTTATAGGACCAACCCTGAGGAGACTAAGGAGATACAATGACAAGTCCAAGACCTTTTGGATCGTGGGTATGTTCGTCAATCACTTAGTCCTTGTGCTGTTCCTGTACTTTTGGTTCCTAAGAAAGATGGTTCTTGGCGTATGTGTGTAGATTGTAGAGCCATTAATAACATTACTATTAGGTATCGTCATCCTATTCCTAGGCTAGACGACATGCTTGATGAGTTATGTGGTGCTATAATTTTCACTAAAATTGATTTGCGTAGTGGCTACCATCAAATTAGAATGAAACTTGGAGATGAATGGAAAACAGCTTTCAAAACCAAATTCGGGTTGTATGAGTGGTTAGTAATGCCTTTTGGGTTAACTAATGCACCCAGTACTTTCATGCGTTTGATGAATGAGGTTTTAAGACCTTTTATTGGCAAATTTGTGGTTGGTTACTTTGATGATATCTTGATTTATAGCAAATCCATGGATGATCATATGATTCATTTGCGTGCTGTTTTTGATGCTTTGCGAGTTGCACGTTTATTTGGTAACCTTGAGAAGTGCACCTTTTGCACGGATCGAGTCTCTTTTCTTGGCTATGTTGTGACTCCACAGGGAATTGAGGTGGATGAGGCGAAAATTGAAGCCATAAAGAGCTGGCCTGTACCAAAAACTATCACAAAGGTGAGGAGTTTTCTTGGTCTTGCAGGTTTCTACCGCCGCTTTGTGAAAGATTTCAGCACCATTGCTGCACCATTGCATGAGTTGACAAAGAAGGGCGTTGACTTCCATTTTGGTAAGGTACATCATGAGTCTTTTGATGCTTTGAAGGGCAAACTTACACATGCACCATTGCTGCAATTACCCAATTTTGATAAGACTTTTGAGCTTGAATGTGATGCTAGTGGTATAGGCATTGGTGGTGTTTTGATGCAAGATGGTAAACCTGTTGCATACTTTAGTGAGAAAATTACTGGGCCTGTTTTCAATTATTCCAGGTATGATAAGGAACTATATGCACTTGTACGTTCTTTAGAGACGTGGCGTCATTATTTGTTGCCCAAAGAATTTGTTATTCATTCTGATCATGAATCACTTAAGTATATTCGTTCTCAATGCAATTTGAACCGTAGACACGCTAAATGGGTTGAGTTTATTGAGTCTTTTCCTTATATTATTAAACATAAGAAACGGAAGGATAATGTGATTGCTGATGCTTTATCTAGGCGATATACTTTGTTGTCTCAACTTGATTGTAGAATTTTTGGACTTGAGGCAATTAAAGAACAATATGTTGCTGATGTTGATTTTAAAGATGTATTGCTGCACTGTAAAGAAGGTCGTGCTTGGCACAAATTTGTGTTGAATGATGGTTTCTTGTTTAGAGCTAACCGCCTATGCATTCCAGTTGGTTCCGTTTGTCTTTTATTGTTGCAGGAGGCGCATGGAGGTGGATTGATGGGTCATTTTGGTGCTAAGAAGACGGAGGATATTTTGGCCACACACTTCTTTTGGCCAAGGATGAGGAAAGATGTTGAGCGTTTTGTTGCTCGCTGCACTACATGTCAAAAAGCTAAGTCTTGATTGAATCCACATCGTTTATACATGCCACTTCCTGTTCCTTCTATTCCTTGGGCGGATATTTCTATGGACTTTATTTTAGGACTGCCTAGGACTAAGAGGGGGAGTGATAGCATTTTTGTTGTTGTGGATCGTTTTTCCAAGATGGCACACTTTATACCATGTCATAAAACTGATGATGCTAGTTACATTGCTGATCTTTTTTTCAAAGAAATTGTACGTTTGCATGGTATGCCTTCTACTATTGTTTCAGATCGTGATGCAAAATTCTTGAGTCATTTTTGGCGCACGCTTTGGAATAAGTTGGGTACAAAGTTGTTATTTTCTACAACTTGTCATCCACAAACTGATGGACAAACTGAGGTTGTGAACCGCACTTTGGGTACTATGTTGTGAGCTATTTTGAAGAAAAATTTGAAGCAATGGGAAGAATGCTTACCTCATGTTGAGTTTGCTTATAATCGGGCAACACATTCTACTACCCCAAGGTAAGTCCATTAGTGTATGGTTTTGATCCCCGTACTCCACTTGATATACTTCCTCTACCTATTAATGAGAGAGTTCATGTTGATGCTAAGGAGCGTGCTGAATTTATTTTGCAAATGCATGAGACCACTAGACTTAGCATTGAAAAGATGAATGAAAAGTATAAAATTGCTGGCAGTAAGGGTAGAAAGGAAGTAAAGCTTGATGTAGGAGATTTAGTGTGGTTACACTTAAGGAAGGATAGATTTCCAGAATTGAGAAAGTCTAAACTAATGCCTAGAGCTGATGGTCCATTCAAAATAATAGAGAAGATTAATGATAATGCATACAAACTTGAGTTGCCTCCCGAGTTCGGGGTTAGTCCTACTTTTAACGTTTCAGATTTGAAACCATACTTGGGAGAAGAGGATGAGCTCGAGTCGAGGACGACTCCACTTCAAGAGGGGGAGGATGATGAGGACATCACTCCTATGGATACACACAACACTCCTCCAAATCTGGACTTGCAAGGTCCAATGACTAGAGCTCGTGCACGACGACTAAATTTAGAGGTGAGCTCGTTCCTACGTTCTTCGCTATATGTTATTTTTGAGAATGCTTTGCTACCTAATGATTATTTTATGATTAGAAACCATGGAGAAGACCAGGAGATGATGGGAGAAGGAGCTGGGAACGTGGAGGACCAGCAAGGGCTTGGAAGCCAAAGTGGAGGCCCAATCAAAACCGACTTCGAGTCGGTTTCGGGGCCCAGGACCAGTCTGTACTAAAACAGTCGCCCAGGACGCATACGGACTCGGATTTGGACGTTCTACATATGCACGGAAAGATAAGGAGAAGACCTTTCCAATGCCGCCAGCCTCTTGTCAAAATTCATCCGGAGTCATCGGGAATCGTCAAAACAAGACAGTGTCCAGAATCTGTGTCGGTGCTGCGTCGCCTATTTTTGGCCTTTGGGCTTTGTATCTAGTTGAGCCCAATTAGGGGCGCGTCCAGAGGGTCTTGCACGACCCTAGGGTCTTTATATACAGCCGCCACCGCACCATTAGAGTTCGGTTTTTGCTTAGATCAATTCTATTCATAAACAGTTTCGCCATTCATCGGTTTGTGAGACCCAACTTCGAGAGTTTAATCATACATCTGCAATTGTGTTGCAATCTTCGTTGTTCTTGCTTGTGTTCTTGATTCGCAGGCAGGGATCAGCCTTCTCGGCGAAGTCAATTATCTTTTGGACGGTTGATAACCAGAGGAGACGTCGTGCTGCGATTGCGGGGTTTAGAACGTGCTGTTCTGAAGCCGGATCGATTTGTGTGTCGCCTCCGACCAAATCAACTTACCAAGAACCTTTCGGAAGATCGGGAACCCTTGTTCACATCACACCCCAACGGAGTTTGCTGAAGATGGGAAGTTGGGAAAAGGATTCATGTCGGCCGATGAGCTACAGGAAGTCGATATAGGAGATGGTGATAAACCAAGGCCGACATTTATTAGTAAGAAATTGGATGAAGATTTTAAAATCAAATTAATAAAATTATTAAAAGAGTACCGAGATTGTTTTGCTTGGGATTATTCTCAGATGCCTGGCCTGAGTCGATCCATCGTTGAACATCAGTTGCCTATCAAACCTGGATATCAACCTTATAAGAAACCTCCAAGGAGAATCGATCCAAAGATTTATGATGATGTCAAGGTTGAGATTACTAGGTTATACGATGCTAAGTTCATTAGGCCTTGCCGATACTCAAAGTGGGTTTCAAATATTGTGCCTGTTTTCAAGAAGTGTGGCAAGTTGAGAGTATGTATTGACTTTCACCCGTTGAATAGGGCTACTTCGAAGGATGCCTACCCGATGCCGATAGCAGATCTTCTGGTTGACGTAGCAGTAGAGCACAAAATTGTTAGTTTTATGGATGGTAATGTCGGTGATAATCAGATTTTCATGGCAGAAGAGGATATACCGAAGACTGCTTTCAGGTGTCCCGGGGCTCTCGGTTTGTATGAATGGGTTGTCATGATATTTGGTTTGAAGAATGCTATAGCTACATATCAGAGGGCTATGAATTATACATTCGATGATTTGATCGGTAAATTAGTAGAGGTTTATATTGATGATGTGGTAGTTAAATCCAAAAGAATAGAAGATCATATAGCCAATTTACGGGTAGTACTCGAGAGAACCAGAAGGTATGGCTTGAAGATGAATCCCAAAAAGTGTGCTTTTGGTGTACCGGCTGGTCACTTTCTGGGTTTTATCATGCATGAAGGAGGAATTGAGATTGATCAAAGAGCATGAAGGCTATCAATGACATCGGGCCGCCGGTCAACAAGATAAAACTTCAGTCATTGATCGACAAAGTGAATTTCATTAGAAGATTTATTTCAAATTTATCAGGGAAGCTTGATGTATTCACCCTATTATTAAAGTTAAAGGCGAATCAAAGGTTTGTATGGGAGCCAGAACATCAGAAAGCTCTGGAGGACATCAAGAAGTATTTGGTTACACCTCATGTGCTGGTGCCACCAAGAGAAGGATTGCCATTCAATCTTTATCTTGTGGCTGACAAAAAGGTGATTGCATCCACTTTAATTCAAGAACAAGATGGTAAAGAGAGGGTTGTGTTTTATTTAAGCCGAAGATTGATCAATGCTGAAACCAGGTACACTAAGATTGAAAAGTTATGTTTGTGTTTATATTTCTCATGTGTAAAGTTGAGGCATTATTTGTTATCGGCTGAGTGTGTGGTGGTATGCAAAGTCAATGTCATCAAATATATGTTATCGCTCCAATTTTGAAAGGCAGACTTGGTAAATGGATGCTAGCATTGGCTGAATATGACTTAACATATGAATCTGCTAAAGCTGTTAAGGGTCAGGTTCTGGCTGATTTGGTTGTGGAGCATTGTGGATCAAAGGTGTCAATGGTGGAGCCGGTGCCATGGTTATTGTTTTTTGATGGTTCCGTTTGCAAGAAGATGTGGCATCGGACTTCTGATTATATTGCCTCGGGGGGCAAGGTTTGAATTTGCGTTTGCTGTAGAGGCATCGACTAATAATCAGGTTGAATATAGAGCTGTTATCAAAGGATTGCAGATGTTGAAGGAAGCTGGAGTCGATTGTGTTGAAGTCATTGAGGATTCATTGTTGGTACTCGGGCAGCTGGCAGGAGAATTTGAAAGTAAAGATGATATATTGAGGTTATTTTATGCTGAGTGTCAAGATTTGTTGCAATGCTTCAAGACAGTGAGGTTCAAGCATGTCTTGAGGGAACAGAATATGGAGGCAAATGATTTAGCACAGAAGGCATCGAGTTATCAGTTGAATGCCAATGGAGTCATTGTTGATATAGCCAATCGGGTCTTATCGCCGCCAGGTACAAGAGGGAGCCAATCATGCTCCTGTACTTGCTTTGGTCCACTGCTTCACAGTCTTCGTCAGGTTCAAGTGCCGTTGTGTGGACATCGGTGTTGACAACGGCTTCACATTGACCATGTCGAACTTCTTCAGGAGATCCTTCATGTACTTGTCTTGATGTATGAAAGTGCCTTGCTTGCACTGCTTGATTTGAAGTCCAAGAAAGAAGGTGAGCTCATCCATCATCGACATCTGAAATTCACTTTCCATAGCTTCCTAAAATTTGGACACAAGAGCATGAGAGGAACCTCCAAAGATGATATCATCCATGTAAATCTGAACCATTAGAAAGTCATTGCCATGCTTTAGAGTGAACAAGGTTTTGTCAACACACCTCATGACATACCCGCGCTCTAGCAAGAATGTCTTAAAACCTAGCATACCATGCCCTAGGTGCTTGCTTTTGCCCGGATAAAGCCTTCTGAATCTTGTACACTCGGTTTGGGTATTTGTGGTGCTCAAAGCTAGGTGGTTGTTTCACATAAACCTCTTCCTCTATGAAACCATTTAGGAGAGCACTCTTGACATCCATTTGGTAGAGTCTAATGCCCTAAGAGGCAGCAAATACAAGCAAGATCCTAATGGCTTTTATGCGTTCAATAGGAGCAAAGGTTTCACCATAGTCTAAGCCCTCAACTTGGCTAAAAACCTGAGCAACAAGCCTGGCCTTGTTTCTCACGACCTCACCATCTTCCCCATGTTTGTTTTTGAACACCCACTTGGTTCCTATGACATTGACGCCAACAGGAGGCTCTACTAAGGTCCACACTCTGTTTCTCTCAAAGTTTTCCAACTCCTCATGGATGACATTAATCAGATAGTGCATGTCCAACATCCTGAGGTTCAAAGGTGGCAACAAAGAGACAATTGGTAAAGCAGGCATTGACCTTGTTGTCCTCTCATAGAGATTATCAATCACCTATTGAGGTGGATGTTGATGCTGAATGTGGTGAGGAGCCTCTCTCTCAGATTGTACCTCCCCCTCAACCACAGCTGGAGCTGGCTCGACAGCTGTTGAGGTTGATGTAGAAGCTCCTAGACCCTCTGCTGGAGTGGTGGAAGGAGCAGGAACAAGCTCAGATGTGGGATGGAATGACTCATCATTGTCATCATCCAACCCCTGTAGGTCCTCCTCTACAAAGATACTCTCCTCCATCTCCTTGTTACTTGTAGGCTCAACCACATTGCTTGCACAAGATTTTGATTCATCAAAGGTTACATCACAAGACTCTACGATGGTGTTAGTTTTCAAATTCAAAACTCTGTAGGAATAGCCATGAAGGATGTAGCCAAGAAAGATGCCATCGGAAGATCTCGACTCAAACTTATCAAGATTGCCACGCTTGAGAATGAAGCACTTGCAACCAAAGGCATGAAATGAGAAACAGATAGCTTCCTCCCAATGCGTAGCTCATAGGAAGTAACATTAAGAATTCAGCGCAAGAAAATCTGATTGGACACATAGCAAGCAGTACTGATGGCCTCAGCCCAGAACCGCCTCGGAGTCCTATGCTCATCGAGCATTGTCCGGGCCATTTCCACCAAGGTTTTGTTCTTTCTTTCGACCACACCATTCTACTGAGGGACACGAGGTGCTGGAAACTTATGCTCAATACCATGCTCAAGGCAGAAAGCATCAAAGGAAAAGTGCTTGAACTCGGTGCCATTATCACTGTGAATTGCTCGTAATGCACCAGGGAGTTCCTTGAACAACCTCAAAGCTAAGCTCCAAAAGTGATGAAACACTTCATCCTTGCTCTCAAGAAAGTAAACCCAAGAGTAGCGAGAGTAGTCGTCCACAATCAGAAGAACGTACCACTTCCCACCCGCTGAATGAACCTGAGAAGGACCAGCAGTGTCCATGTGAAGCAACTCTCCAGGGTGTTCAGTCATCACCAAATTAATTGGTGGATAAGATGCGACAATCATTTTCCCATGACGACAAGGAGCACAAACCAAATCCTTATCAAATTTGAGCTTAGCAATCCTCGGATCAAACCTAGGTCACTCAAGCGACAAAGCAAGTCAAAGCTCATGTGACCTAGTCTCCTATGCCATTTCCAGAGCTCAGAAGAATATTGAGCAAACAAGCACTTGTAAAAGCCAGGAGAGACAACAAAATCAGCCTGAAAAACTTTCCCAATTCTAGAAATCTCACAAACAAAAGAGTCATTCGAATCAAGAACACAAGAAGCATTTTTCTTAAAGCGCACTTCCAAACCAACATCAAGTAACTGAGAGACAGAGAGGAGATTGTACTTGAGATGCTCAACCAAACAAACATCCTTGAGAGTGAATTTTTCATTTACCTTTACCACGCCTCTTGCCTTCACTCTCCCTCTCTTGTCATCTCTAAAGGTCACATACTCCCGGCGCTTCAAGGGAGTGAGGCTAAAGAACCACTTTGCATCTCCGGTCATGTGGCGCGAACACCCGGAGTCCATCAACCATTTGTTCTCCAGGCCTCCACCTGCTGCCTTGCTTGTGTTGGAGTTGGAGCCAGAGTCGGTGTCATGATCGTTCCTTGCCATGAAGCAAAGCCCGGTGAAGTTGTCCTTCCTCTTGACTCATGGCTTCTCGACGTCCTCCTCCGATCTTGTAAGGCCTTCTCTTGATGTGAGGTCGACGTCGCTCAAGACGGCAACGCAGGCGCGTGCAATAGCCTTGGCAAACTTCTTGGAGTTCTTGACTTTCTTGTAGAAGCGGTTCTTCTTCTGCTTGAAATCTTCAACGTTGTTGTCGTGGTACCCGACCTTCTTCTTCTTCTTGGGGCAGTCAACAATGAAGTGTCCAGGGTCACCACACTCGAAGCAGGTTCTTGAACCACCTCCTCTTCTCTCCTTGTGGTTGTTGTAGAACTTCCTGAACTTCCTTGTGAGCAAGGACAGCTCCTCGTCAGGAATGCACTCCATCTGTTCATCAGAAGCTGCAACAAGAGAAGAAAGAGCCAACTCCAAACAAGACTTGTCAAGTGAGGGGTTAGTTCCATAAGAAGCACCACTGTGACTACCCTTTTGAGAGCTAGAAAGCAAAGCCATGCTAGAAGCAGGATTAGCAAGATTAGGATGAGACTTCCTAGACAATTCATGAGATTTTAGCTTGCTATACAGCTGCTCACAGTCCTGGGTATTGAAATCAGTAGTTTCTTCTAATGCAACAATCTTAACCCCCCCCCCCCCCCAAGCATTTTCAGCCAAAGAATACAACAATTGCTTAGCTCTATCATTATCACTGTACATAAGATTACCACAGGCCCGCAAGTTACACACAATGGCCTCAAACCTACGAAAAATGTCATCTAGTGACTCGCCAGGTTTTTGTGCAAAGATTTGGTACTGTCTATTGTAAGAATCCTTACGCATAGACTTGACTTGATTGGTACCCTCATGGTACGTGCAAAGCTTTGCCCAAATGGCATGTGCAGTATCAAGATGAGCAACACAGTCATGTTCATTTCTACCTAGAGCAGAAAGCAGGATATTGACAGCTTTGGAGTTGTTTTCATTTCTGGTTAACTCACCTCCAGATGCAGTGTTGAGGTCTCCTGGTATAGCATACTCTTGCTCAACTATCTCCCAAATTGCACGTCCTTGGCTTTAGAGACAAGCCTTGGTCCGTGACTTCCAGTAGGGAAAGTCCTCTCCATCAAACATCGAGAGCTTGATCACACGCTTCTCCATGTTGCCTTCGGATCACAAAGCCGGTGAAGGTCAACTAGTGATCAAACCGGCTCTGATACCAATTGAAGGATCGAGAAGGCGACCAGGGGGGATGAATGGTGATGTGGACAAGGGTTCCAGATCTTCCAAAGGTTCTGTTAAATCTTGATTAAGGCAGAGGCGATACACAAATTGATCCGGCTTCTAAATGACACGTTCTAAACCCCGCAATTGCAGCACAACGTCTCCTCTGGTTATCAACCGTCCAAGAATGATTGACCTCATCAAGAAGGCTAATTCCTGCCCACAAATCAAGAACATGCACAAGAATAAAGAAGAATGCAACACAATTGCAGATGAATGATTAAGCTCACGAAGTTGAGGTCTCACAAACCGATGAACGACGATACTGTATATGAACAGAATTAATCTAATCAAAACCCAACCCCTAATGGGGCGGTGGCGGCTATATATGAAGTCCCTAGGATCATGCAAGACCCTCTGGACGCGCCCCTAGTTGGGCTCAACTGGATACAAAGACCAAAGGCCAAAAACAGGCGACACATCACCGACATAGATTCTGGACCCTCTCTTGTTTTGATGATTCCCGATGACTCCGGATGAATTTTGACATGAGGCCAGCGGCATTGAAAAGGTCTTATCCTTAGATTTCCATGCATATGTAGAATGTTTAAATCCGAGTCTGTATGCGTCCTATGCGTCCGTTTTAGTGCATAATAGTCCTAGGCCGCAAAACAGACTCGAAGTCAGTTTTGATTGGGCCTCCACCTTGGCTTCCAATCCCTTGCTGGTCCTCCATGTTCCCAAGTCCTTCTCCATCACCTTCTGGTTCTCTCCATGGTTCCTAATCATAAAATAATCATTAGGTAGCAAACCATTCTCAAAAGTAACATATAGCAAAGAACGTAGGAACGAGGTCACCTCTAAATTTAGTCGTCGTGCATGAGGTCTAGTCATTGGACCTTGCAAGTCAAGAATTGGAGTGTTCTATGTATCCATAGGAGTGATGTCCTCATCATCCTCTCCCTCTTGAAGTGGAGTCATCCTCGACTCAAGCTCATCCTCTTCTCCCAAGTATGGTTTCAAATCTGAAATATTAAAAGTAGGACTAACCTCGAACTCGGGAGACAACTCAAGTTTGTATGCATTATCATTAATCTTCTCAATTATTTTGAATGGACCATCAGCTCTAGGAATTAATTTAGACTTTCTCAATTCTATAAATCTATCCTTCCTCAAATGTAACCACACTAAATCTCCTATATCCAGCTTTACTTCCTTTCTACCTTTACTACCAGCAATTTTATACTTTTCATTCATCTTTTCAATGCTAAGTCTAGTGGTCTCATGCATCATCAACATGAACTCTCTCATTAATAGGTTGATGAAGTATATCAAGTGGAGTACGGGGATCAAAACCATACACTATCTTGAAGGGACTTACCTTGGTAGTAGAATATGTTGCCCGATTATAAGCAAACTCAACATGAGGCAAACATTCTTCCCATTGCTTCAAATTTTTCTGCAAAATAGCTCTCAACATAGTCCCTAAAGTGCGGTTTGTGGGTGACAAGTTCTAGAAAACAACAACTTGGTACCCAACTTATTCCAAAGTGAGTGCCAAAAGTGACTCAAGAGTTTTGCATCACGATCTGTAACAATAGTACAAGGCATACCATGCAAATATACAATTTCTTTGAAAAAAAGGTCAACAATATGACTAGCATCATCAGTCTTATGACATGGTATAAAGTGTGCCATCTTAGAAAAACGATCCACAACAACGAAAATGCTATCACTCCCCATCTTAGTCGTAGACAGTCCTAAAACAAAGTCCATAGAAATATCCGCCCAAGGAATAGAAGGAACAGAAAGTGGCATGTATAAACCATGTGGATTCAAGCGAGACTTAGATTTTTGACATGTAGTGCAGCGAGCAACAAAGCACTCAACATCTTTTCTCATCCTTGGCCAAAAGAAGTGTGTGGCCAAAATATCCTCCGTCTTCTTAGCACCAAATGACCCATCAATCCACCTCCATGCGCCTCCTGCAACAACAAAATATGAACGGAACCAACTAGAATGCATAGGCAGTTAGCTCTAAACAAGAATCTATCATTCAACACAAATTTGTTCCAAGCACGACCTTCTTTACATTGCAGCATTACATCCTTAAAATCAGGATCATCAGCATATTGTTCTTTAATTGCCTCAAGTCCAAAAATTTTTCAATCAAGTTGAGACAACAAAGTATAGCACCTAGATAAAGCATCAGCAATCACATTATCCTTCTCTTTCTTATGTTTAATAATATAAGGAAAATAATCAATAAACTCAACCCATTTAGCATGTCTATGGTTCAAATTGCATTATGAGCGAATATACTTAAGCGATTCATGATCAGAATGAATAACAAATTCTTTGGGCAACAAACAATGACGCCACGTCTCTAAGGAACGTACAAGAGCATATAATTCCTTATCATAAGTGGAGTAATTCAAAATAGGTCCAGTAATTTTTTCGCTAAAGTATGCAAAAGGTTTACCATCTTGCATCAAAACACCACCAATGTCTGTACCACTAGCATCACATTCAAGCTCAAAAGTCTTATGAAAATTGGGTAGTTGCAGCTAAGGTGCATGTGTAAGTTTGTCCTTCAAATCATCAAAGGACTCATGATGTACCTTACCCCAATGCAACTCGGCGCCCTTCTTTGTCAACTCATGCAATGGTGCTGAAATCTTTGACAAAGCGGCGGTAGAAACCTGCAAGACCAAGAAAACTCCTCACCTTTGTGATAGTTTTTGGTACAGGCCACCTCTTTATGGCTTCAATCTTCACCTCATCCACCTCAATTCCCTGTGATGTCACAACATAGCGAAGAAAAGAGACTCGATCCGTGCAAAAGGTGCACTTCTCAAGGTTACCAAATAAACGTGCAGCTCGCAAAGCATCAGAAGCAGCACGCAAATGAATCATATGATCATCCATGGATTGCTATAAGTCAAGATATCATCAAAGTAAACAACCACAAATTTGCCAATGAAAGCTCTTAAAACCTCATTCATCAAACGCATAAAAGTACTAGGTGCATTAGTTAAACCAAAAGGCATTACTAACCACTCATACAACCCAAATTTGGTTTTGAAAGCTGTTTTCCAATCATCTCCAAGTTTCATTCTAATTTGATGGTAGCCACTACGCAAATCAATTTTAGTGAAATTTATAGCACCACATAACTCATCAAGCATCTCGTCTAGCCTAGGAATAGGATGACGATACCTAATAGTAATGTTATTAATGACTCTACAATCTACACATATACGCTAAGTACCATCTTTCTTAGGAACTAAAAGTACAGGGACAACACAAGGACTAAGTGATTGACGAACACACCCAGGATCCAAAAGGTCTTGGACTTGTCGTTGTATCTCCTTAGTCTCCTAAGGGTTGGTCTTATAAGCAGCACGGTTTAGCAAAGTAGCACCCGGAATCAAATCAATTTGTTGCTCAATCCCTCTCAAAGGTGGCAATCCCGAGGGTATCTCAGCTGGGAAAACATCCTCATACTCCTGCAAAAGGTTAGTGACAGCAGGAGGCAAAGCACTAGAAGCAATATCATCAAGCGAAAACAAAGCTTGTTTGCATATCAAAGCGTAACAAATATCATCATCAACAAAAATTTCAGCAAGCTCAGATTTTGCTGCAAGACATGAACGACCTTGTAATTTAATTCCAGCACCCTTAGAACTTGAAGAATCATTAACATTACTAGGTGAAGAAGCAGAATTAACAGGTTGCTGAATTTCAGGGCTTTTATTTTTCAAACTAGCAGCTCGTTCTAAATCAGCTTGTACAATTTCAGCAGGGGTCATTGGTAACAAAGTAATTTTAGTTCCTTTATGCATAAAAGTGTACTTATTACTTTTACCATGATGTACAACATCATTATCAAATTCCCAAGGTCTACCCAATAGAAGTGAACAAGCTTGCTTGGGTACAACATCACAATCAACAGAATCCACATAGAAACCAATAGAAAACGGAACTCTGCAAGTTTGTATTACCTTAGCTTTTCCAGAGTCATTTAACCACTGAATGTAGTATGGATGTGGATGTGGGCGTGTGGTCAAATCAAGCTTCTTAACCACATCAGAACTCACCAAATTGTTGCAGCTTCCTCCATCAATGATGACACGTGCTCGACGGTTCTTGATGACGAAGAAAATCTGGAACAAGTTATGTCGCTGCATCATCTCGGGCTGCTGGATTTGTGTGCTAAGCACACCCTGCACAATAATATTCATGTAGCCTGTGGTATCTCCGCCTCCAAGGACGAGGTCACCGCTGGTGGCAGCGACATCCTCCTCCTCATCCTCCACATCGGAGGTGCTCATATAACCGCCATCATCTGTCGCCACATATGCCCGCCTACTTGGGCAATCTTTCTGCACATGGCCAAGACCATGGCAGCGGTGGCAATGAATCCCTGTAGTGCGTCCCGTGAAGCAACAGAGGAGGCACTACTAGCCGGTACCTGCACAGAATTTTTTCCTAAGCGCGTAGAAGGGGCAGGGCCTGATCTTCGTGCTGCAGAAACAACACTAGCTGGTGGGGGCGGCCGGAAAGATGGCTTGGGCAGCCCCGAAGTCCCCGTCGGCCGTGGTGGGTAGAAATTCCTGGACTTGCTGTACTCCTCAAAAGCCTGGAAAAGTCCCTGTGATTCTTTCTCTTCAAGCATAGCATACTGGAAACACTGGTTGAGGGTATAAAATTCTTTATAATAAAGGATGTCTTGAATTTCTTTTCTCAAACCAGAATAAAAGAGGCAAATCTGATCCTCTACTTTTTCAACCACAGCACAACGAATCAAACCCTTCTGAAGCTCACTAAAATACTCCTGAACAGTTTTATCTCCTTGATCTAAGCGCTGCAGTTTATTACGAATTTCTCTATTAAAAGAAGGAGGAACAAAACAATCACGCATTTCTACCTTAAGTTCTTCCCAAGTAGTAGGCAAATCGGTTTCAGCAGCTAGACCACTCCACCAAACAATAGCAAAGTCCTTAAACTCACTAGTGGCTTGTCTAACTCTATGTTGTTCAGGAACAAGGTGGGCATTAAATTCTTGTTCTACCGTCATTTTCCAATCAAGGTAAGCATCACCATCGTACTGACCCAAAAACGAAGGAATTGAAAACTTAATTTTAGCATACGGATCATCTGGAGCATGGTTACCTTGTGTGCGACGGTTGTGGTTGTGGAAACCACCCATACCTTGAGGGTTACGTTGCAAACGACATCGTAACCTTGCAGTCCTTGTAGCTGACCTATCGACGGTGCCATCAGCCTTATACACCGTTGCTTCATCATGATCGTCTTCAACGTCGTTGTTGGTGTTGGTGTTGGTGTTGGTGTTGTTGTTGTTGTTGGTCTTGTGAGCGGTCTCCAATTCGACAACCTGATCGGTTAGCTTAGAGACTCTCTTATCCAACCGCTCAATGCTTTCTCCCAGGTGAAGCTTGGTGACGGCGTCGGTGACGGCCCTGGTGATCGTCTCTGCCAAATCACTCTGAACCGCCTGCAAAGCCTTCTGTAACTGACTTTGGCTCACGCACTCATCCAATTTTGAGGGTGAAGCACCCTCTCTATCGCTTCCTGACATCAGAAACACCAAAACAGGAAACAAAAAGTGAAGGTTATCCCTACAAAACTACTAAGTAGTGGTGCCTCTCAACACAGCAAAAGGAAGCTTCTTGCAAAGCTCTTATAAAGTTCTGAAAACAACAAAGCGAAGGATACCAGGGAGAAGTGTTCCACGATTGCAAGGTTTACAAAATAACCTATGTGCTGTCCAGAAGAAGTATATAGAGCTAGGAAGGCCAAATATATATATGTGAGTGGCACACAAATCAAAAACAGATAGTAAAGCTGAATACGTGCCCAAGTAACTTGTCCCTAGTTGCTGGTCTAACTATATCCTAGAACAGTAGTGATAGCAAAGAAGAAACAAGGAGACAAAGGGACACAGTCGATAACAGGGGGCTTAGTGTAAAACTGCCAAACTCAGAAATTCCAGGGGGCTAGATGGAGCACTAGTAGGAATCCCAAATTTCTTTTTTTTTATTTTATTTTTTTGATATTTTTTTCCAACTCACTAGCAAACGGCGAGAAACCACAAAAAATTTCAGCTGAAACCGAGCTAGGACGTGGCCTACGGAAAATCTTGAAGTTTCAGAAAACGTCAGGTTTCAACTTGAATGAATTTTTTCTTTATCTTCCCGATTTTATTTGATTTTTTTGACGAAGGCACACAAGGCATAGCCTAGTGTGGGTATGCTCAACTTTTTGTCAAGAATCTCCTGTAAACATTTGAGCCAAAACAGACAACCGAGCGAAAAGTTATGGCCGTTTTATCGAAGGGGTGTCGGAATCGGTTATGAAGAAACCGGGGGTTTGAGTGAAACCCGAGTCGGCTTGGGGTCGGGTAGGGATTTTTTTTTTTGGCGAGGTGGATGCAGCGGAAAGTGGAATATGTGAAAATTGGTCCGAGGTGGTGAGGGTAGGTTTAGGGTGGGATTAGGGTGGGCGTGTTGATTAATCAACCCTAGCACACAAAGCCGACAAAACCGAGGATGGTGAAGGGGATGGCGGCTAGGGTTGCAAGGGAAACACTACTGACGACAAAAACACAAACTAAACCAGCGACTAAACAAGAACTAGGGCACAAACTCAACACTACGGACTCTAAAATTGAACTATGCAAAGGCTAAACACGTGGTTATGGGCGGAGGAATTTTTTTTGTTGGTATTTTCTGTGGACGATAGGAAGAACACGAAAACAAAACTAAAGGGTAGTGCGAACCTGACGGTGCACCTAAAGCTCTGATTACCACTTGATTTAAACAAGGGTTTCTGATCTTCCGAAAGGTTCTTGGTAAGTTGATTTGGTCGGAGGCGACACACAAATCGATCCGGCTTCAGAACAGCACGTTCTAAACCCCGCAATCGTAGCACGACGTCTCCTCTGGTTATCAACCGTCCAAAGACGATTGACCTCACCGAGAAGGCTAGTCCCTGCCTGCGAATCAAGAACACAAGCAAGAACAACAAAGAATGCAACACAATTGCAGATGTATGATTAAACTCTCGAAGTTGAGGTCTCACAAACCGATGAACGACGACACTGTTTATGAACAGAATTGATCTAAGAAAAACCTAAACCCTAATGGTGCGGCGGCGGCTGTATATAAAGACCCTAGGGTCATGCAAGACCCTCTGGACGCGCCCCTAATTGGGCTCAACTAGATACAAAGCCCAAAGGCCAAAAAATTGGCGACGCAGCACCGACACAGATTCTGTACTCTCTCTTGTTTTGACGATTCCTGATGACTCCAGATGAATTTTGACATGAGGCCAGCGGCATTCGAAAGGACTTCTCCTTATCTTTCCGTGCATATGTAGAACGTCCAAATCCGAGTCCGTATGCGTCCTGGGCGACTGTTTTAGTGCAGACTGGTCCTGGGCCCCGAAACAGACTCGAAGTCGGTTTTGATTGGGCCTCCACTTTGGCTTCCAAAGCCTTGCTGGTCCTCCATGTTCCCAACTCCTTCTCCCATCATCTCCTGGTCCTCCCCATGGTTTCTAATCATAAAATAATCATTAGGTAGCAAACCATTCTCAAAAGTAACATATAGCGAAGAACGTAGGAACGAGCTCATCTCTAAATTTAGTCGTCGTGCACGAGCTCTAGTCATTGGACCTTGCAAGTCCAGAATTGGAGGAGTGTTGTGTGTATCTATAGGAGTGATGTCCTCATCAAAGACCATGGCAACAGTGGCATTGAATACCTATAGTGCGTCCCATCGAAGCAAAAGAGGAGACACAACTAGCTGGTACCTGCACAGAATTTTTACCTGAGCGCATAGAAGGTGCAGGGGCTGATCTTGGTGCTGCAGAAACAACAGTGGTTCCCTTGGCAGCTGCTGGTGGGAGCGGCCAAAAAGATGGCTTGGGCAGCCCCGAAGTCCCCGTTGGCCGTGGTAGGTAGAAAGTCCTGGACTTGCTGTACTCCTCAAAAGCCTAGAAAAGTCCCTATCATTCTTTCTCTGCAAGCATAGCATACTGGAAACATTGGTTGAGGGTATAAAATTCTTTATAATCGAGGATGTCCTGAATTTGTTTTCTCAAACTAGAATAAAAGCGGCAAATCTGATCCTCTACTTTTTCAACTACAGCACAACGAATCAAACCCTTCTAAAGCTCACTAAGGTACTCCTAAACAGTTTTATCTCCTTGATCTAAGCGCTGTAGTTTATTACAAATCTGTCTATAAAAAAAGGAGGAACAAAATGATCATGCTTTGCTACCTTAAGTTCTTCCCAAGTAGTAGGCAAATCAGTTTCAGCAGCTAGGCCACTCCACCAAACAATAGCAAAGTCCTTAAACTCACTAGTGGTTTGTCTAACTCTATGTTGCTCAGGAACAAGGTGGGCATTAAATTTTGGATCTACAGTCATCTCCCAATCAAGATAAGCATCACCATCATACTGACCCGAAAACAAAGAAATTGAAAACTTAATTTTAGCATATAGGTCATCTGGAGCATGGTTACCTTGTGGCCGATGGTTGTGGTTGTGGAAACCACCCATACCTTGAGTGTTACATTGCAAATGACATCGTACTCTTGCGGTCCTTGTAGCTGACCTATCCACGGTGCCATCAGCCTTATACACTGTGTCTTCATCATGGTCATCTTCAACGTCATTGGTGTTGGTGTTCTTGTGAGAAGTCTCCAACTCGATAACCTAATTGGTTAACTTAGAGACTCTCTTATCCAACCGCTCAATGCTTTCTCCCAGGTGAAGCTTGGTAACTGCGTTAGTGACGGCCCTGGTGATCGTCTCTGCCAAATCACTTTGAACCGCCTGGAAAGCCTTCTGTAGCTGATCTTGGCTCACGCACTCATCAAATTTTGAGGACAAAGCACCCACTCCATCGCTTCCTGACATCACAAACACCAAGACAGGAAACAAACGTGAAGGTTATACCTACAAAACTACTAAGCAGTGGTGCCTCTCAACACAGCAAAAGGAAGGTCCTTACAAAGCTCTTACAAAGTTCTGAAAAGCATAGCAAAGGATACCAGGGAGGTGTGTTCCATGATTGCAAGCCTCAAAAAATAACCTGTATGCTGTCTAGAAGAAATATGTAGAGCTAGGAAGGCCAAATATATATATGTGAGTGGCACACAAATAAAAAAAAAACAGAGAGTAAAGCTGAATAAGTGCCCCAAATAACTTGTCCTTAGTTGCAGGTCTAACTATATCCTAGAACAGTAGTGATAGCAAAGGCAAAAACAAGTATGAAAGGAGAATAGAGCACATCAGAGGGCTAGGTGTAAAACAGCCAAACCTCAAAATTCCTGGGGCCTAGATGGAGCACTAGTAGAAATCTAAAATTTATTTTTTTTATTTTATTTTTTTGATATTTTTCTCCAACTCACTGGCAATAGGAGAGAACTCATAGAAAATTTGTGCTCAAACAAAGGTAGGATGTGGCCTACAGAAATTCTGCAAGTTTCTGAAAATGTCGGGTTTCAACTCGAATGAATTTTTTCTTTATCTTCCCGATTTTTTTAATTTTTTTGAGAAGGGAAAACGGCCATTGGCGGTTTGGATGGCCCTTTTTTGAGTCACGAAGCTCCTGTAAAAATTTCAGCAAAAACGGACAACCGAGCGAAAAGTTATGGCTATTTTACTGAAGGTGTGTTGGAATCGGCTTAAAGAAACCCGGGGTTTGAGTGAAACCCGAGTCAGGTTTGGGGTCAAATAGGAAATCGAGTAGGGAATTTTTTGGCAGGATGGATGCAGAGGAAAGTAGAATTTGTGGGAATTGGTCCGAGGTATTGAGGGTGGGTTTAGGGTGGGTTTAGGGCGGGATTAGGGTGGGCATGTTGATCAATCAACCCTACCACACAAAGCCGACAAAACAGAGGGTGGTGAGCGGGGATGGCGACTAGGGTTGCAAGGGAAACACTACTGACGATAAAAACACAAACTAAACCAGTGACTAAACAAGAACTACGGCACAAACTCAACAGTGCGGACTCTGAAATTGAAATATGCAAAGGCTAAACACGTGGTTATGGGCGGGGGGAAAATTTTTTTGGCTTTTTTGTGGATGATAGGAAGAACACGAAAACAAAACTAAAGGGTAGTGCGAACCTGATGGTGCACCTAAAGCTCTTATTACCACTTGATATGGACAATGGTTCCCGATATTTCAAAAGGTTCTGATAAATCTTGATTAAGGCGGAGGTGATACACAAATCGATCCGGCTTCTGAACGACACGTTCTGAACCCCGCAATCATAGCACAACGTCTCCTCTATTTATCAACCATCCAAGAACGATTGACCTTGCCGTGAAGGCTAATTCCTACCTGCAAATCAAGAACACAAGCAAGAACAAAAAAGAATGCAACACAATTACAGATGAATGATTAAGCTCACGAAGTTGGGGTCTCACAAACCGATGAACGACAACACTGTATGTGAACAGAATTAATCTAAGCAAAACCCAAACCTTAATGGTGTGGCAGAGGCTGTATATGAAGACCCTAGGGTCATGCAAGACCCTCTAGATACGCCCCTAATTGGGCTCAACTGGATACAAAGCCCAAAGGCCAAAAATAGGAGACGCAGCACCGACACAGATTCTGGACCCTCTCTTGTTTTGACGATTCCTGATGACCCCGGATGATTATTGATATGAGGCTGGGGGCATTAGAAAGGTCTTCTCAGCTTTCAGTGCATATGTAGAATGTCCAAATCCGAGTCTGTATGCGTCCTGGGTGTCCGTTTTAGTGCATACTGGTCCTAGACCCCGAAACAGACTCAAACTCGGTTTTGATTGGGCCTCCACCTTGGCTTCCAAGCCCTTGCTGGCCCTCCACATTCCCAAGTCCTTCTCCAATCACCTCCTGGTCCTCTCCATGGTTCCTAATCATAAAATAATCATTATGTAGCAAATCATTCTCAAAAGTAATATATAGCGAAGAACATAGGAACGAGCTCACCTCAAAATTTAGTCGTCGTGCACGAGCTCTAGTCATTGGACCTTTGCAAGTCTAGAATTGGAGGAGTGTTCTGTGTATTCATAGAAGTAATGTCCTCATCAAATGGTAGCCAATTAAAATTCTTTACCAGAACTTGGCCTATATCCCAATTACAACCCAAGCCAATCTCTAAACCGATCACCAAGGCAACACACACCAACTTGTGATGTGCCAACCCTAGGAGTGAACAACAACAGCAGTGGAACACAGCGGAAACAAATGAGGGCAGCCAAGACTTGACATGGTCAAAGAATAAACTCAAAACAGGTTACTGGATGATCATTGACAGTGCCGATCACTGGCGTTGGTAGTGCGGAGTGGTACTATCAGCGGTGCCGATATTGTCCATCGGCAGTGTCGATGCGGGGTTCGGACCCAAGCCACGGGCAGTGCCAGTCATGGCATTGACAGTGCCAATCCAGGTTCTGACCCACCAGCAGTGCTGGTCCAGGTGATCGGCAGTGCCGATGGACCCCCCGATAGAACAGAATACTATCACGATTTTCCCCCAAATCTCTCCAAAACTCAACAAATGATCTTCAAAACGTGCGATTTTTTGACCAGCCAATCCTCAACACATCACGACCCTAATCCAAGAAGATCTACTCAATTGGCTCAAGTAATCATCACGAATTTGAGATCTTGTGCCAAGAACACAAAAAGGGGGAAACTTGAGAAATCTATCACACAGATGGTGCTAAAGCTTATGATTCAGTCAAGAATCCATATAGGATTGTTCTAGCTCATCATAGCACCAAGATCCCCCAAGAAATCCGCCCAAAAACTTGCCCAAAAGTGAGATTGAAAATTCCCACAAAAATAGCTCCAAAAATAGAGAAAAAGAGAAATTTAGGATTTAGGGAGAGAGGAAGATCTTGAGCATGAAAATAATTCTCATATCATAGAAACATGCTTACAAGATCTATGGATACAAGGCTAGGAAGCCACCCTCTTCCTCCCACTATTTGGAAGAGAAAGAGATGTCTCTCACACACCCTCTCCTCTCCTCTATTACATAAAGACCTCTCCTAGCACTTTGAATGAATTCCTAATAAGGCTAATGGGAAGAGTCCCCTCTCCCACCAGCCACACCGCTCCTTATATAGGCCTAGAGTCCAAGACTCTACTACCCTTGACCTATATTACATTGCCACCTACCACCAGGGGCAAAACCGTCCAACTCTTTTTCCTTCGCCTGAACGCCATCGAGCGCTTCACAACTTTGCTTCGCCTCAACGCAAGCTCCGTGATGGTGCCACGTGCACCACCAACCACTGCCACCGCCACCGGTTTTGAGGCCCAAACCGGGAAACCGCCTTGCACGCTTCTCAAAACGTGACTTCTTGACCTTGACGCTTGTCACCTTGTCCCGCGATCCTCCTCGTCGACAAGTCTCTCCCGCCTCCGATCCATTGGAAGCCTCTACTTGCACCGACGCCCGATCACCTTTGACTTGTTCAACCCTGCCGTCTTGATCACCACCCACGGTTTTGAGGCTCAATAGCGAAACCGTCCGTGCTTCTTGCCTCTCCACGTGTACGGTGTGGATCACCCTTGACTTCACCCGGCCTCCCGGTCATCTAGCCCCAAGTCTCCTACTTGTGCCTGATCCTCTCGCCGTTGACCACCAAGTTGACTTCAGTGACCTATACATCATGAGACAAGCAAACACATTTCCCATCTCCTACAAACTCTCCAACTCCATTACCAACTCTGGTTAGTCAAAACCGTGACATGCACAAACTCATGCAATCCCCAGATTCTCGCATTTCAACTCAAACATCGAACTCAACCAATGTCAATTACTCATCACATATTGCAAACCATGGCACATATCCACATGGTTTCTCACAGGTTATGTTTGATGAGTTAGAAGATGTCGTGCAACATCGGATGAAGGCTCTAGAAAAAATTCAAGAGAATAAAGCTCGCGTGGCTAAATTTTACAAAAAAAAGGTGGTACCCAAGAGTTTTGTAGAAGGTGATCTTGTATGGAAGTTAATTATGTTCATCAGGTCTAGAGACAGTTGATTTGGAAAATGTTCTCCAAATTGAGAAGGTCCATTTAAAGTCAGTTGATGTGCGCCCGGAAATGCATATTTTTTACAAGGATTAGATGGTGAAGAGTTTGGGAGAGCAATTAATGGTAAATATTTAAAGAAATATCATCCAAGCATTTGGGTTGACTCATGAGATCGAGCACTTGATCGCAGCTGATATGGGAATATTGTCCTTAGCAGGAAAGATAAAAGATTGAAGAAGAGGAGGATGAGTGTTTTACAGCCGATACGCATACATCGACTTCAGACGGCCGATATAGTAGATATCTCCCTTAGCATAAAAAAAATATAGAGGAGAAAATTCAGCATGCGAGACAAATAGTAATATATTCGTAAAACAAAAGAGGGTTACATTGATTACAGAAGGTTGAAGTTACAGATGAAAAACAAGCTCAAGATGTAATGACTAGCATCCTAAGCGTGTGGAGGGAGGTCCATAGAAGAAGAAAAATACACCAACAGCTTCCTCCGCTTCCCCTTCAGGAATGGCAGTGTCATCAGACATCACCCGCCGGGCAAGAGGGAGAGAAAAGCTGCTCCACCAATGCCATTCTCGACACCCGTGCTGTTATCGAGGAGCAGAAGAACCAGCAGGTTGGCTTCTGGGCAGGAGGAGCTGCAAACTTTGGATTGAAAGGAGGACTCTGGGGGCAAGAGAAGCAAAAAGTATTTGCCACAAGATATTCTGTAGGGTTGGAGACAAATGGTACTTTTCTATCAAAGCTCTTAGTAAGAGACCCATGGTTGAAGGCAGTGAACGAGATGAGCAAAAAGGGCTGGCAGAATGATCTATTTATAGGACCTAGACTTGACCTTTGGGGAATCCAAATGCCGCTCCAAGTTGATTGGAGGGAACCCGAGGGAGAAAGATAAGCACGAGGACAGTTAAAAGGCAGTACCTGTAGTCAAGACGACGTAGGAAATGACATGTCAGAATTAAGGGTCATGAGTGGTTGGATGGAGTACTGCAGATGCGACCTGGCTGGGAGTGGTTCCTGATTGATTGTATTTATTAGAATCTGAAGTAGCAGGGTGGAAAATGAGACGCGTGGTGAACGAAGAGATCAAGTCCGGCGCACAAAAGATTTCGTACCCTAGACTCGAGGGCATGTGTTGGCACCAAAATTTGACCGGTCCCAGTAATCAGCCGTGTGGAGTCAGAATCGGCTGGAGTCAATAGAATTCAATGGCCGAAGCAAATAAAGTGGGCCCGTTAGGGTTGTTTTATCTTCGTCTATTTTTAGTTTAAATTTAGTTTAGAAATAAATCATAGTCGGTTTGTTTAAGAGTCCGGACCGATTTGGGTCAGAATCCCTTGCATGGGGTTATAAATATATAATAGGGTCTGTACAGAGAAAAATCAACACTTTCATTCAATACAATTCGGCGCATCGCCAAACTTTTTCTCGACGACATCCTCGTCTTGCACGGACTGCATCGGCTTTGATCTCGGCGAGAGATTTGGATTAGTCACCGGCGGTAATTTCATCGACTCCAGCTAGTACTTTCTCATTAAGTTGATATTCTAGTTGTTTGAAATTTCTAGTTATCCGGTAATTAGGTCTTCATTTGGTTTGTATTATCGACTTAGATCGCATTACTGTCTCGGTTAGGTCCGATCTTCTACGATTTCTATAGGTTTTATAAGCTAGGTTTTAGATCCATTATTCGAGTCACTCAATCGATTCTATCTATAATTAGATCAAATCTAGCTTTATTTGCCGTATTTGAACACTGTCTTGATTAAGTTCAATCTGTTCGAATCAGTGAGGCTGCATCGACTTTGATCTCTTGCTGGGCTGATAGGGTTAGATTCAATCTGCTTATAGGCAGAGTCGATAGAGTTTTGTTGGGACGTTTAGCCGACAGGTTATCACGGTTCGATTAACTTCTTAGTATTTTACCAGTTTTATTGTTGTATATTGGAAGTCGATTGTTTCCCTTTTGTTTAACAGAATTAGATCTATGAATTTGAGGCATATTTGCAATACCAGCTATCAGATCTATCGACTTAGCACCTATCGACGTGCAGAGTTCCATACATGACTATCATACTTCTATCGACTCTGAACTGTCGATTTACTTTCATCGATAGAGCGAGTCTTCGCACCTTTACTGTAGATCTGTCGACTCGGCTTTATCGACTTTAAGTCTATTATATCGACTTGGCCAGTTATAGTACGAATATCGTGAATTTATCGACTCTGGCCTATTGTTTTAATTTCTTATTGGCATTAATGATTTTTAATTGCCTATTTAATTAAATTTGCCGATAAGCCCATATAATCAGCCGATCAGTTTATATTCTCCTATGTTTTATTCCCACAATAGCATCGGCTGGTTTCATGAACAGTGATTATTGGCTTTCTTCATCTAACCTATCCTGGGCCAGTGACCCGTGGAATTTGATCGTTTGTTTCTTTATCGATTTCCAGTGAAAATTGACAGGCACGCCCCAATTTCTGTATTGAGCTTACACTAGAGATAAGTAGATCTCCCAGGTCACGTGTGTGATTTTCACGTCAACAGAGAGGAAGCCATCTTTTTCTCATTTGTGTGCCTTTGGTTGCAAGTGCTTTATTCTCAAGCGTGGCAATCTTGATAAGTTTGAGTTGAGATCTTCCGATGGCATCTTTCTTGGTTACTCTCTTCATGGCCATTCCTACAGAGTTTTGAATTTGGAAACTAACACCATTATAGAGTCCTACGATGTAACTTTTGATGAATCAAAATCTTGTGCAATCAATGTGATTGAGACTGCAGGTAACAGGGAGATGGAGGAGAGTATCTTTGTAGAAGAGGACCTATAGGGCTTGGATGATGACGATGATGAGTCATCCCATCCCACATCCGAGCTTGTTCCTGCTACTTCCAACACTCCAGTAGAGGGTTCAGAAGCTTCTACATCGACGTCAGCTACTGTTGAGCTTGCTCCAGCTGGGGTTGTGGGGGAGGTACATTCTGAGAGAGAGGCCCCTCGCCACATTCAACGTTTGCACCCTCCTCAACAGATGATCGGTAACCTCAATGAGACGATAACAAGGTCAAGGTCTGCACATCTCACCTGCTTTACCAATTCTCTATTTGTTGCCACCTTTAAACCTTGGTATGTTGGACACGCACTATCTGATGAACATTGGGTTAATGCCATGCATGAAGAGTTGGAAAACTCTGAGAGGAACAAAGTATGGACCCTAGTAGAGCCTCTTGTTGGTGTTAATGTCATAGGAACCAAGTGGGTGTTCAAAAACAAGCATGGGGAAGATGGTGAGGTTGTGAGAAACAAGGCTAGGCTTGTTGCTCAGGGTTTTAGCCAAGTTGAGGGCTTAGACTATGGGGAAACCTTTACTCCTGTTGCATGCATAGAAGCCATTAGGATCTTGCTTGCATTTGCTACCTCTAAAGGCATTAGACTTTACCAAATGGATGGCAAGAGTGCTTTCCTAAATTGTTTCATAGAGGAAGAGGTTTATGTAAGACAACCCCCTGGCTTTGAGCACACAAATACCCAAACCGAGTGTACAAGCTTCAGAAGGCTTTGTACGGGCTAAAGCAAGCACCTAGGGCATGGTATGGTAGGCCTAACACCTTCTTGCTAGAGCGCGGGTAAGTCATGAGGTGTGTTGATAAAACCTTATTCACTCTAAAGCATGGCAATGACTTCTTAATGGTTCAGATATCCGTGGATGATATTATCTTTAGAGGTTCCTCTTGTGTCTAGATTTCAGGAAGCCATGGAAAGTGAATTTTAGATGTTGATGATGGGCGAGCTCACCTTCTTTCTTGGACTTCAAATCAAGCAATGCAAGCAAGGAACCTTCATACATCAAGCCAAGTACACGAAGAATCTCCTGAAGAAGTTCGACATGGTCAATGCAAAGTCGTTGTCAACTCCAATGTCCACTACAAAAGCACTTGACCCAGATGAAGACTGTGAAGCGGTGGACCAAAGGGAGTATTGGAGCTTGATCAGTTCCCTCTTGTACTTGACGGCAACAAGACCCGACATACACTTTGCGGTGTGTCTTTATGCTCACTTTCAAGCTTCCCCAAGGGTGACTCATTGCAAGGCTGTCAAGCGCATCTTCAAGTATCTCAAATAAACCCTTGAGTTTGGTCTTTGGTACTCTGCATCTTCATCTCTTGATCTCATTGGGTATTCGGATGCGGACTTTGCTGGGTGTAGAATTGATAGGAAGAGCACTTCTGGTACTTGTCATTTCTTGGGTACTTCTTTGATCTGTTGGTCTTCTCATAAGCAGTCGAGTGTAGCCCACTCCACCACAGAGGCTGAGTATGTTGCTGCTGTTAGCTGCTGCTCTCAAATCCTATGGATAGTATCCACCATGAGAGACTATGGGTTAACCTTTAAGAGTGTTCCACTCATGTGTGATAACTCCGATGCCATATGCTTAGCCAAGAACCCAATCCAACATGGTAACGTTAAACACATTAATGTGCGATTCCACCTCTTGAGAGACAATGTTGAGAAGGGAGATGTTGAGATCAAATATATTGACACTAAACACCAATTGACTGATATCCTTACCAAGCCCCTAGATGCTTCGCGATTCGCTTTTCTTTGGGGAGAGCTTGGTGTTTGTCCTCTTTATGGCATCATTTGAGGGGAAGTTGGTGTTCTCTTGTATATATGTATCTTACCTTTTTGCATTGCATCTCATATGTAATATATGCATTAGTACAAGAGCTTTGATTCTTATGCTTTCTTGCATTTCTCTTTGCTATGATTGAGCTTGAGCTAAGCTGTGTGGATGTGATAGTAATCTCTCATGTTTAGATTTTCTAGATGGCTTGTTATAGACTCTTTTGAGCAACTTGCTAATCTTAAAGGCTAGTTTAGAGGATAGTTTAGAGGCTTTTATCCTTATTGAAACTTGTGTTGAGGCTAGTTTAGAGGATATCTTGGCCTTGGCACCTTGTGTTTGCAAAATGTGGCCTTGCAAATGTTTAGCTCATGATGGAACATTGTGGGAATGTTGGTTCCTTTTGCCGCAAAGGTATGCTCATCCTTATGCTTTTGATTTGCAAAATAAGTTGATTGTGCTTCAAAGCCTCGGGGTGTTTGCCGTACCCAATCGTGCGACCCTCTACATGGATTAGAAGTAACATAAAAATGCTAGATCCAAAAATTGTGCTTCAAAGCCTCGGGGTGTTTGCCGTACCCAGTCGTGCGACCCTCCACACGGATTTGAAGCTACATGAGGATTACATAAGAATAAAGCTTTTTTCTTTTCTTATGAGTTTCTGTTGCATATGTGAGCGTTTGTAGAGCTTATTTTTTGTGAATGCTTATTGCCTTGGTTGAGATTGAGACTGGCTAGATTCTTATGACTCACTTGATGCTTGTTTTGTCTTGGATGGAAGTACTTACACATGTGGTGGCAGCTTTTCTTATGATGAGCAAATTTGATTCTATCTAAGCTAGTCAATCTTTTTACTTAGCTTATATAGCTCTTGGTGTTTATGCCTTGCTATCTATTTTTGGTGTTTTTTATGATTGTGAGCTATTGCTTTTATACTTCATGGCTCTATGTGTATGATTAGCAAGGTTAAATGCTTGTTTGCATAATAGTTGAAGCTCCTTAGGTTTGCACTTTCATGTACTGCATACTTGTTCTTTGATGAGTTCATTGCCAAAGGGGTTCAAGTATTGGGTCATGCACAAATAATGCTAAGGAACTTAAAATGATCCATTACATGAGACCTACCACAAGTTGAGGGGGAGCATATCATCTCCTTGAGCGTTTTCATGTGCTTTTCACAATCTTTGCATTCTCGAGTGGCTTTCTTTGTCAACTCTTGGTTTTGTGATCCCTCTTATGCTAGATGGCTACTTTTCACCTTTTCTTTGGGTTTGGCTATTTGGATGTGCTTATTCGGTTTTGCATTTCAAATCTCTAACCTTTGTGCATTTGATGTTGTCAATGTACTCATCAAGGGGGAGATTGAGAAACCATGTGGATATGTGCCATGGTTTGCAATATGTGATGACAAATTGACATTGGTTGAGTTCGGTGTTTGAATTGAAAAGCGGGAATCTGGGGATTGCATGAGTTTGTGCATGTCATTGTTTTGACTAACCGAAGTTGGTGAGGATGTTGGAGAGTTTGCAGGAGATGGGAAATGTGTTTGCTTGTCTCAGGATGTGTAGGTTACTAGAGTCAACTTGGTGGTCGACGACGAGAGGATCGGGCACAAGTAGGACACTTGGGGCTGGACGATCGGGAGGCCGGGTGAAGTCAAGGGTGATCTATACCGTACACGTGGAGAGGCAATAAGCACGGACAGTTTCGCGATTGAGCCTCAAAACCGTGGGTGGTGATCAGGACGGTAGGGTTGACCATGTCAAAGTTGATCGCGCGTTGGTGCAAGTAGAGACTTCCAATGGACCAGAGGCGGGAGAGACTTGCCGAGAGGAGGATCACGGGACGAGGTGACACGCGTCAAGATCAAGAAGTTGCGCTTTAAGAAGCATGCAAGGCGGTTTCCCGGTTTGGGCCTCAAAACTGGTGGTGGTGATTGGAGGTGCATGTGGCACCATCGCGGAGCTTGCGTCGAGGCGAAGCAAAGTCATGAAGGGCTCGATGGCGTTTGGGTGATGAGGAAAAAGATGGACGGTTGTGCCTCTGGTGGTAGGTGGCAGTGTATTGTAGGTAAGGGGTAGGATGGTCTTTAGGACAACCCCTAGGCCTATATAAGGAGAGGTAGGGCTGGTGGAAGAAGTGCCTCTCTTTCCCTTAGCCTTGCCTTAGGTCTTCATTCAAAGTGCTAGGAGAGGTCTTTATGTAATAGAGGAGAGCAGAGGGTGTGTGAGACACATCTCTTTCTCTTCCAAATAGTGGGAGGAAGAGGGTGGCTTCCTAGCCATGTATCTATGTATCTTGACTTAATGAATCAATGATATGAGATTCAACTTTGTACTTAAGTTCTACCTCTCTCCCTAAATCCCGAATTTCTCTTTTTCTCTATTTTCGGAGCTATTTTCGTGGGAATTTTTGATCTCATTTTTGAGTGAGTTTTTGGGGGGATTTCTTGGGGATCTTAGTGCTAGGATGATCTAGAACAATCCTACATGGGTCCTTGACCGAATCAAGAGCTCTAGCACCTTGGATTTGAAGGATTTCTCAAGTTTCCCCTTTTTGGTGTTCTTGACACAAGATCTGAAATTCGTGATGATACCTTGAGCCAATTGAGTGGATCTTCTTGAATTAGGGTCATGATGTGTTAAGGATTACCTGGTCCAAAAATCGCATGATTTGGAGTTTGTTTGATTAGGTTTTGGTCAAGTTCTTGCCTAATCCCGAACTAATTTCTGTTTTGCCGAGGGTCTATCGGCACTGCCGATCTTTCCATCGGCACTACCGGTGAGGGAAGAAAAATCTGGATCGGCACTGCCGATGTCCTTAGTAAGAATTTCATCTTCTTTCTGATGTCATTCGATACTGCCGATTCCTGGACCGACATTGTCGGTGTGGGAGGAACGATACGAGCCCGCAATCACTCCCGGAGTGAAGACACGGTCACATCACCGCTGCCACCAAGGCACAAGCTTGCCTCCCTCGAGAACTTGTCGGACTCCCCGAGCCGACACGGGCGCTCACTATTAATGCCCCTTTCACTGATGGGTTCAAACCGTGTACAAACGTGTGACGGACTTCACAACCAGTCACGATAGGCTCGATCACCGACACCTAACTGGTCTAGGTCCTACCATTGACCAAGAGTAACAGCCTAGATCACACTTTCAAGGACACCCTAGCCTTAGATGTGCACAATGCTCTTATTACACTTACTAGCACTATCAAGATATGCAATATTTCCTCCTAGTGCTCCTCTCTTTTCCTCTTGGCTCTCACCAAATGCTCCAAACAATTCCACTGACCAAGAGAGGTCTCCAAGACCCCAGGAATGAAGTTATATAGGCTTCCAACCTCCAACTAGCTGCTGCTCCACAAAATCATCTCTCTGGATGCCATTGAGTGGACTGTCCGGTTATTGCCAGACCGGACCGTCCGGTCTCTCTGGAACGATTCCCAGAGCCGTTGGCTGCTCTGTCCAGATGATCTCCTTGTACTGACCCAACCATTCGGTCAGCTAACCAAACCATCCGGTCAGACTTTTTCTCTCCATTCCAGAGAGCACCATCTTGTGCACTTCTCTTTCTCGAGCAACCTCCATATAGACCGGACCGTTCGGCCTGTATACCGGACCGTCCAGTCTCTACAGATCTTCCCACTGACATACTTCTTCGCGGACTTCTCTCTAGTCTCCTAGTGACTATACAGTCCGGTCTCCTCTGACCCCTCTGTCCGATCACTACGTCCAGAAACTGAAACTCTTTGTCCTCGCTTGACTTCGTTTCCCGGCTTCTCCAAACAGTTCCTTTGCTTCTCCATTGTCATCTAGTACCTGTGATTTCACTGAGCATCCATGCACATCAACGACTAGACATGACCTAAGAGAAATGACCTAGACCCCCTTGATAGTCTGGTTTTTTCTATGGACTCAAAGCCCTAACAACTAGACAAGTGTTCCCAACACTTGTTCCATAGCTTGTCCTTAGCCTTGATCCATCTCCATCAACCCTCGGACTCCATCAAGCTCATCAAGCCTCCATGCTTGTGGTCATTGTCATCCATCGCCAAGGTCGCCGTCAACAATCATCATAGAGTAGAAAAGGTTTCCTACACGCACAACACTCGTGTAGGAATTAGTCACATTTCATGTTTGTCATTCATCACCAAAACATTCATACCTTGAAGTGACCTTAATGGTCATGATCTTTACAACTTTGGCAGTGCTAAAGCCTTTGGAGTGGAGCTCTAAACTCTCTTCTTGTGTGTTGGAGTGGAGGCACTCCCCCCTTATATAGGGCCCAACGGCGGTTCCTGGAGGCGGTAACTCCCGCCCTGAGCGTGGGAACCGACCTTGGAAAGGTGGTGGGATACCCCTCGAGTAGGCCTTGGCCGAGTGGGCCCCAATGTTGTTCGGCCGAACACGGATGTTCGCTGAACATCAATCGACGCCCCTCGATCACGGCTTCTCTGGGACACTGACTTATTGTCCCTATTTGACAATCCATGTGTTAGGCCTTCTGGTATGTTGGTTTGCTCTGTTTATGGGCACGTGGATCCTTGTGTTGCGCTCTAATTGGCTGGAAGTGTGTTTCCTCCTCTAATTACATGTGCTTTCGGATGAGTATATCACACCCATGGATACACACAACACTCCTCCAACTAAGATGAAAGTTCATGTGCATCACCTAAATTTATAGGTGAGATCGTTTCTACTGTTTTTATTATGTGGTTTTGAGAATAGATTGCTACCTAACGAATTAATTGTTGTTAGGAACCATGGATATGATGATGACATAGCTGGATAGGTGATTGGAGGCGTGATGGGCCAGCAAGGACGTCCAAGCCAAGGTGGAGGCCCAATCAAAACCGACTTCGAGTCTGTTTCGGAGCACAGCACTAGTCTGCACTAAAACGGACACCCAGGACGCATACGGACTCAGATTTGTACATTCTATATATGCCTGGAAAGATGACGAAAAGAACTTTCCAACAAAACTGGTCCCATGCCAAAATTCGTCCCGAGGCGTCAGAAATCGCTGAAACAAATCGACTTATAGAATCTGTCCTGGTGCTGCGACACCGTAATCGGTCTTTGGGCCATGTATCGAGTTGAGCCCACTTAGGGCTGCATAAAGGGGGTCTTGCAGGACCCTAGGGTCCTCATATACAGCTGCTGCCTCTTCATTAGGGTTTGGGTTTTGCTTAGATTATTGTATTGATAACAGTTTTGCCGTTTGATCGGTTTGTGAGATTCCAACTTGTGAGATTCATCGTATACTTGCAAATTTGGTTGCATTCTTCTTTATTCTTGCTTGTGTTCTTGATTTGCAGGCAAGGATAAGCCTTCTTGGCGAGGCCAATCGTTCTTGAACGGTTGATAACCAGAGGAGACGTTGTGCTACGATTGCGGGGTTCAAAACGTCTCGTTCGGAAGCCGGATCGATTTGTGCATCGCCTCCGACCAAATCAACTTACCAAGAACCTTTCGGAAGATCGGGAACCCTTATTCACATCAAGTGGTAATCAGAGCTTCAGGTACATCGTTAGGTTCGCCCTTATCCTTATTATTTTGTTCAATCCTAGAGTCCAGAAAATTGCCCTACAAAAATATTTGTTCGTCGTGTTTCCGCTGTCCTACACCCCCCTTGTGGCTTGCAATTTTCAGTTTAGTTTGCTTCTCTGAAATTTAGTCCCTACAAGGTCATTGTGTTGTTGGTCTAGTACTTGTTCTTTGGTCTTGTTTGTGTTGTGTGTATCTATGGGTGTGATGTACTCATCACTTTCCATCTAATATGTGGATAAATCACCTGCATACAACTATTCACCGACACTTGTGGAAATTGTTAATAATAAACTCCTACCACTATGTTTATTATTTATTTTATATGTTTTATGCAAGCAATTGATGGTCGGGTTTAGAATTTAAGGACCGTCAACAGCTACTTCAACTGGTGATGGTTCGAGGCTATGTCCCTGATCATGTGTGGCAAATGCTGGCAGAGGTAAGCTACTTCTTCCGCCAGCTTTGTGCGAAGGAGTTATCTCGGGCTGTTATTACAGACATGGAAAGAATGACCCTGCTTTGCTCTGTAAGTTAGAGAAGATCTTTCCACCCGGCTTCTTCATTCTGATGCCACATATGATCTTGCACCTCCTGTATGAGACACGAATGGGGAGGCCTGTGCAGTACCGTTGGTGCTATTCAATTGAGAGATGTTTAAAGGTTCTTCAAACTAAATGTAAAAATAAATGCCAAATTGAAGCTTCCATAGCAGAGGCATATATTCTTGGGGAGGTGTCAAACTTCACCACAAATACTATACTGACAATCTTCCTAACATGCATAATCCACCTCCTCGCTACAGTGCGGACCAAGATGGTTCCACTCTCATCCTTTTCCAAGGGCAACTGGGATGTGCAAGTGGTCTGACCCCCAAGACCTTGACACATGAAAAGTGGCGCATGATCATGCTATTTGTGTTGATCAACCTTTCTGAAGTCGAGCCATATATGCAGTAAGTTCTCAAAAATCTTGTTCTTCTTGAGTAGTCTCTCATTTGCATCCAACACTATTGTTTATATTGTCGGTCATCCGTCTATCTAGGAGATGATGTTTATATTGTGTCTCAACAGTCCATGCAAGTTTATTATGTCTCATACCCGTGCCAAACCGATGACCGTCTCAAAGGTTGAGATGTTGTGTACAAGGTATCACCAGATGGTAAACTACCTGTACCTTCCACTTTATCGTTTGTGGCATGTGCATTATGCAACAAGTAGATTCCTGGTAAATGAACCTTCTCCACCCCTTTCCTATCCAATGTGGAGCGGCAGAACTACTTGGCTGCAAAGTGGGAAAGCTCCCTCAATGCTGATTACATCAATAACCCAAACACAAATGAATTAGAGTTATTTGTTGACGGTCATTAAATACTATTTTCAGCCATCAACATTACTCAAAATAAAGAAGGATTGTATATTCCCACCATGCATATTAGTTAGAATTAACAAATATCCACTGTAGCTTGGAGAACCACTGACATGCAGGAGAAATAACGAAATGGAGGAGGAAACACACCCATGTGGTAAAGAAACACAACTTCCACCAATCAGAGCTCGCCAACTGGGACTCCCATGGATTGACTGGTCCACTTACAGAAGAAAACCGACTTAACAACCAATCTTACAGTATCACTAGGCAATGGGACCCACCTGGCAGGTCACCAGATGCGGCAGCACCTGAGGGGGCTCCCCCCTGTTCGGCTGAATAGGGGTGTTCGACCGAACGGGGAGTGGCCCCTCTGGTGCATGGCTGCCACGTGTTGTCTCCTGGTGGCTCCCCAATGGTGGTTGTGCATGTTTGGCGGCGGTTACCAGCTCTAGGAACCGACTTTGGCTAGTATAAATAGAAGGGAGAGGCCTCACTCCAAAGCACACACCAAGAAGCATTACTCTCTTTACCATTTCGTGATTCCCTTTAGTTTTAGTAGAGTTAGTCTTAAAATAGAGTCTTCTTCAGTTCCCAAGTCTTCCTTGGAGTTGTGGTATGGCTCTTGTATCTTTCTCCTTTTGTAAGACTTTATTCTATTAAATATATTTAGTATTTCTATATAGTTATGTTTGGGTCATGTGTTTCTTGTTTGATTATATGATCCATTCATGTATGTGGTTATTATGCTTGCATGTTAGTAATGCAGTGATACTTTATTACTATGTTAGACATAAGCCCTTACTATAGTCTTTATTTATGTCATTATAATGATGCATGACTAATGTGTGACTTAGATCATTTCCATTTGCTTAGTTTTCACTTAAATGTGATTACTCTTTTTCTGATCCATCATAAGGGATTAGGAGTATTGTTCTAGAGATGTAAGCATGGTGCTTAGATCAATAGAATGCATTATTTGTCGTGTAGCCCACGGATTGCTAGGGGTAGGCAGTAGGTGGTGATGGCCCTATCTATCCTTTGAAATCCCCCACGTTCGGCTATGCAATAGGCTCTTAGCTGTAATCATACTATGGATGCAGGGGAAAACCGGATGCCCAGGGTGTGATGATCTGATTGTCTTGCATTGTTATTATATCTGTATAATTGAATATAATGTAGACTCTATAATTATATAAAGCAACATAGGAACTTAGCCCTTTCTTTGTCCTTCTCCACTAAACTAATCTTTATCTAACTTGAGTGTGCTACATGTGTGTCCACTACCATGTTTATCTTTATTCTTTCCCCTATGAGGAGTTTGTCTTATAATCTAATATGCAACGTTTAGAAATATGGTAATTACTATGATCAATCATATGCCTTTTTTTGGGATAAAACAAATATGATACCCTTAATACTTCTAGGTGAAATGCTACAACGGTATTCTCCATGCGCTTGCAAACTCTCTGCATTCATTAAAGATTACCAATACACATTTCTAGGCATCGTTGCTTAGGCAACTTAGTGATGACGCTTAGAGATGTCAACAAGCATTTCTGGCACCGTTGCCGGGGAAGGCAAATTGATGAGAAGAATTACCCAATGTACTATACTTGGATATGAGATTATTTCACATTCGCCCAAATAGGGTAAACATGTGTATTTTCTCCTTTTTTGTGAAAACAGGGTAGTCCATGATCGGCTTCAACTTGCCTGAAATTTATATTGAAGATCCCAAACAACTCTTGAGAAGGGTACGCGCACGTCTCGTCCCTCCTCAAAAGTTCATGTCTGCAAGTGAGCCAGTCATTTCTGCACCATCAAGCTTCAAGGTCATGGCCTAGAAGAGTCTTCGTGATTTCTTCACTCCCTCAAAGTCCAACATTCCTGTTGCACCCAACATCACGGGAAATATGAGTTTCGAGATCAAGACGGGTCTCATTACTATGGTGCAGGCCAGCCCATTCTGTGGGAAGGCCAATGAGGACGCCATCACCTATCTGCAATAATTTTTGGAGATTTGCAGCGCCTTCAAGATGAAGGACGTCTCTCAAGATGCCATTCACCTTCATCTGTTTCCATTCTCCCTTCTAGGGAGAACAAAATAGTGGCTCTACATGTACAAGGATGCTGTGAGTACCTTGGCAAAGTGTTCAGCCGCGTTCCTCGCCAAATTCATCCCGCTGGGCAAAACCAATGCCCTTCGTGAAAGAATTTCAAGCTTCCAGCAGGAGTCCAAAGAGTCAATCTCCGAGGCGTGGGAGAGGCTGCAAGAGTACATTGCTGTCTGTCCTCATCACGGGATGGATGAATGACTTATCATCCAGAACGTTTACAATGGGCTAACTCCATCGGCTCGTGATCATATTGATACTGCTGCGGGAAGAGCCTTCTTCTCACTGACCACTGATAAGGCTATAGAACTTATTGAGAAGATGGTTTCCAACCAAGGATGGAGTGAAGATCGTCTTCACTCGCGCCAGCGGGGCATGCACACCGTTAAGGACATGGACATGCTAGCCGCTAAAATGGACCTCCTCATGAAGAACATGGACGAACAAGCAAAGGGATATGAAGTCGGCACCGTCAATGCCTTTAACGCTCGCATGACGTGCGAGGTCTATGGCAACATAGGTCACTCGAGCAATGATTGCCCTGAGACTCGTGAGGACGTGTTGTACATGAAGAACAACAACAACAATGGCTATCGTCCACAAGGAGGCAATGGGTGGAATCAACCACACCCGTATTATCAAGGAGGTAACATGTTTAACTCTTCCAATAATCACCCCTCCTTTAAAGATCTTGTCTTATGCCAGGCTAAAATCACTGATACCTTCACTAAAAAGCTTGCCGCCAATGACAAAACTTTAGAAAGTGTTAATACTAAGCTAGAAGGTCTTGCTTCTTCCTTTAAAAATCAGCTTAGCTTTAATAAAATGCTAGAGACCCAACTTGCCCAGCAACTTGCCCAGCTAGCTGCTGTTGTTCCTCCCTTAGAGTCGGGGAAGATCACGGGGCAACCCGAGTCTCCCGTTGAAAATGTTAATATGGTGACCAGAAGAGGGGGTAAGACCACTCGGGATCCACCATATCCTAACATTACAGGGAAGGATAAGGAAGAAGAAAAGGAAGTACCATCAAGCAAAGAAGATATGGGGTGCCCCACAATTGCTTGCTCGATTGGGGATCAGAAGTTCGACCAAGCCCAAGGTAGTCTTTGAGAAATTACACTACATAGCTCTATCCCCTAGACTGATGCAACTTCAGATGGCCTATTCATAGGTCCGCTATCCAAAGGGAATTGAAGAAGGTGTCCTGATGAATATCCGGGATTGCTTCATCTCCGTGGATTTTGTGGTGCTCGACATGGAAGTTGAGAAGGAAATGCCACTTATTCTCAAGCGCCCGTTTCTGAGCACCGTTGATGCACAGATCGATGTTGGGGCCAGAGAAATCCGTTTCCTCATCAATGGGATGGAGGCGAAGTTTGATTTTCGGCCAAGGAGGGAGCAGTGCTCAATGATCAAGATCAAGTATGGGCCGAACCCAAAGAATATTCAAGAGGTTGAAGTAATACCCCCGAAGAAGGATAGCCTCATTCTCTACATGAAGAAGATCATGGAAAAGGAGATGTCGTACCATTTTGAGAAGAAGAACCCACCTATGGCGAGGCCAGGACTGTGGGCAAAGCCACAATCTGTTAAATCCAAGAAGCCACCGACCGCACCAAAGAAGAAGAAGGCGTGGTGAGTGAAGGAAGTACAACCATCCGTGTCCACTTCTCCAGGACCGGACGCTACAACATCAAGCTAAATGCAATGGAGAAAAGTCCCACTTGTCGGACTTTAAAAATTGGTGGAGCCCTTGCCAAAGGTAAATGGGTATTTATCTCATATTTTATTTTCCTCAAATTTGCACATTTGAATTTTTTTTTCCAAACTTTTGGATTCTTTCATATTTGCCTCTGCATTTGCATATCTGGATTTTACACATGCATGTTGGAATTTATTCCAACCATCTTCTCTATTTGATAAAAATACAAAATTCAATTTTTGGTTTCCAACTTTGAGAAAATTTATTTCTGAGCAAAATTCTATCGAAACTTTGGACCTAACCCCTGCAGCTACAAAAATATAACTGTTAGGGAGTTATGGGCCAAAGTGGGAGACCAGTGGGACCCACCCATGGTCGGCCGAACACCCATGTTCGGTCGAAGGGGTGTGGACCCCACCAACCTTGGCTCCCCACTAGCTGTTTTTGACCGTTTGGGATTTTCCCTATAAATTGAGTGTCCCGGGGGGAGTGTTTTGCCATTTCAAGTTCACTTTTCATTTCACTCTCTCCTTCACTCATTTGCTCTTGAGCTATCACATTATTTCTCCAAATTTGTCACTTCAAAAGCCACCAAAAATAATTCCCTTTTTAGTTTTCTTTGTTTTTGGTTTGTTGTTAGCGGTCGATAAAACCTATAATCGGCCACCAATTGGTCGGGAAATGCAAGGTAAAGACCAAAGTTTAATACATATTTATTTAAACTAATAAATTTCCACGAGTTTTGGTGAAATATGTGTTTGCAGGTATAAGAGAGCCAAAATATGCAAAAACATGAAGAAACACCCCGTCGGCCGATCACGACTGTGAAACAGCCATTTTTCACCGGCCGACAGGGTCGTTTTCAGGCTGCAATCAGGAACCGGCCGACCGGGTCATATACGGCTGAAATCAGCCACCCGGCTGATTAACCGTAGTTGTTTTTCAGGCTGATCATCCGACCCGGCCGGTTTTGCAAAAACACTTCATCGTGATGCCGTTTTCTCCTCCCAGACTAAAACTGATGAGATATGGCCAAAGAAAAAAAGGCCAATAAGTGGCCTAACCGAGGGAAGTCAAAGGGTGACTCGGAGGGGGTCGGCACCCAGCCAAGGCCGCCGCCCGGCCTTAGGTTGCCACCCGGGGTTGCCAGCCCATGATACCCAATAGGCCTACCGGCCCCAAAATGGAGAAGTCGGTACAAACCAACCAAATAATCAACATCGGGACAAGATCCAAGCCAACCAAAAAAAGTAGGTCGTGAACCGGCACGATCCTACGGCCACACGGCACACGTGGCCGCCCGGCAAGGCCCACCGCCCGACAGACCGACTTCGGCCTACCGACCCTTCTTCACCTACAAGTACCCCCCCTGCCCATCACCACCTATAAATAGAGGGGGAATTCGGCAGAAAAAGGGAATCAAGCAAGAAACACATCAAGGAGTATATTTCCTACTACTTGTGCTACTTAGTAGAGTAGGTTAGTTAGTCGGGAGTTCGAGTCTAGTCGAGAGCATCGCTCGAAATTCCGGAATCATCTTGCAGTCTTGGTATGAACTCTCTTGTATCTTTTCTCTTTATATAAGACTTGTTCTTTATCAGTATATTTATCTTCCCCTTTATATCTTGTCAAGTATTTATCTTAACTTAGTCATTTCCTTAAGTTACAATTATCAGGAAAAACATTGTTGCGTAGTTTATGGGTTTTCCGGCTAGGATTTAATTAAGTTTAGTTCTTTCTAGAACTTAGACTTGGTTATTCCCGGCTATTCTTCCGCTAGGCCAACGAAAGAGTATCTAGTGAAGGCGTAGGCGCGGTGCCTAAGTTAACACTAGCTGGATTTGCATTTGTCCCCACGGGCTGTGTGGTAGGCGGCAGGTGGTGACAGTCCTGTCCGTCCCTTTAGTAATCCACCACGTTTGGGAAGTCTCAAGTAGGGTTGTCTAGCGATAGCTACCCACTAGTACAGAGGTTAGTTACCGACCCATATTAGTGGAACATTTTCGTGCCCCGAAGTGAGCTAACAGGTGAAAGACTCGAGGTTGTACCAAGAAAATGGTGTAAGCGCTCAACCCAAGTAACTAGGATTTGACGCTTGACTTAGATATATTAGGAAGGTATATTTTTAGGAATCTTAGACTTAGACTCGTTGTCCTCCCGGCTAGCTTAACCGATCTCTTTATTTATCTTAATGTGGATTTCTCCTGTGTTGCTACCCTTACCACTATTATTGAACATCCTTACCCCCGTCTTTGGTCAGTTGGTGTAACTCTTGTAGTTATATCTTTGTTAAACCAAGATAATCTTATGCCTAGCTTCCCTGAGGAAAATAAATACGATACCTTGGAATAATCCCGGGTGAAATGCTAGAATGGTGTTTGGTGCGCTTGTGGATTAATTCATTTTATTCTTAAAGCATAACAAACGCCAACAATCATTTCTAGCACCGTACCAGGAATAGCGATATTCTTGATTCAACGTTAAGAAGTGTCAACAAACATTTCTGGTGCCGTTGCCGAGGAAGCAATAGGCTAAGATATTGGAAATTTAACATTGATATTTCTATCAAGAAGTTACCGCTTTCCTTTGCGGGCTTACCCTTGTTCTATTTATTTGTGGTGTAAACCGGACACTTTATGACTGGTTTCAACCTACCAGACAACTACCATAATGATCCAGAGGCTTTATTGAGGATAGTGTGTCAATGACTCACCCCTCCTCGGCCTATACTTGCTCTTGAAGCACCTCCAATCACATGAGGTCAGCAGCAAGATCCGTCTACGTCCGCTCAACCAACCATGGCTGAGAAGACAATCCGTGACTACTCCGCCCCGTCTGAGATGTGACCCCTGAAGCCATCCGTCTTCGCCTTTTTTCCATTCTCACTCTTGGGAAAGGCCAAGTAGTGGTTCTAGAACAATCAAGAAGAGCTCACCACATGGGACAAGTGCTCCAATGCTTTCCTTGCCAGGTTCTGCCCGCTGGGCAAAACCAACACCCTGCACAACAAAATTTCAAGCTTTCAACAGCTAACCAATGAAAGCATCCCTGAGGCATGGGAATGCTTTCAAGAGTACACTTTGGCATGCCCATATCATGGAATGCAAGATTGGTTGCTAATCCAAAGCTTGTACCATGGGCTCCATCGTCCCGCTCGAGAACACCTTGATGCAGCCGCTGGAGGTTCTTTCTTCTCCCTGAAGGTCAAAGAAGCCCAAACTCTTATAGAAAAGATGGTCGCCAACTATAGTGGCTATGATGAGAGGCAAAGCCAGCCGCAGCCCAAGATGAGGGGAGTCCAACAAGTTGATGGTATTGACATGCTAGCAATGAAGATGGATCAACTCTTGAAGAAAATGGATTCGCCTAAGACTGCCTAATCTTTAGACTCTCGCATGACTTGCAAAGTCTGTGACAATGTTGGACATATGGGAAGCCGCTGCCCAGAGATTCAAGAAGAAGAAGTGAACTTCCTCAACAACAACAACAACAACAACAACAACAACGGGTTTAGGCCCCACACGAACAACTTCGGATGGGAGTCCAAGCCAAACCTCTCCTTTGACAAGAGTACTGGTAACTCTAGAAACTTCACTCGTAATGAATCTTCCTTCCGTGATCTTATTCTAGGACAGTCTAAAATCAATGAAAGTATTAGTAGAAAATTTATTACTACCGATAAAGTCCTAGAAAGCATAGATTCTCGCATGGAAGCTTTCAATACCTCTCTACAAAACAAGCTTAGTCACAATAAAATGTTAGTGATCCAAATTGCTCAGCTGGTCGCTTCTATTGTTAAGCCTAACTCTGGCAAGCTCCCCAGTCAGCCGGAAGCTAGCCCCAAAGAAAATGTTAATGCTGTCACAACTAGAGGCGGAAAATCTACACAGGATCCACCAAATCCTAACAATGCAGGGAAGGACAAGGAACCCAATGCAGAGTCAGAGGATGAAGAAGAAATTGAAGTTGAAGAGGCAAAGGCGCCCCTCAAGAAGGCGCCACATGAATTCTATGATACGCCGGTGTTTCCATTTCCCTCTCACCAACGCAAGCCAATAGTGGACGAGCAATTTGGACAATTTGTAGCGGTAATAAAGAAATTATATGTCAATAGACTACTACTTGATGCCATGCAGTTCCCTACCTACTCCAAGTACCTAAAGGACATGCTCAACAACAAACGCCCAATGCCATCCACTGAGATTGCCAAATTAATAGAGGAATGTGGCGCCGCCACCTTAAACTCCCTGCCAGAACAGAAGCGAGACTCGGGATGCCCGACCATCCCATGTTCCATCGGGATGCAACAATTCAACAATGCCCTTTGTGATATGGGGGCAAGCATGAGCATCATGCCCAAGGTGGCGTTTGACAAACTTAATGTCAATTCATTATCCCCTACGGCAATGTGCTTGCAGCTCGCCGACCAATCAGTTCGCTACCCGGCGGGCATCACGGAGGACGTACCCGTGAAGATAAGGAACTGTCTTGTTCCCGTCGACTTTGTGGTGTTAGATATCGAGGCCGATGTAAAGACACCTCTTATACTAGGAAGGTCGTTCCTCAGCACCGAAAATGCCAACATTGACGTTGGGGCTGGAGAAATCCACCTTCAGGCCCCGAGCAGAACACTGTAATCAAGTACGCATCTTTTATGGTAAAAACCCTAACACGGTGTAGAAAATAGAGGTATACCCAATGGCATAAAAATCAGGCGCACCGGTGGTAGAAGTCAAGAACACACAATCACCGTCCAAAAAGAAGAACGAGCCACAAGAAGCAAAGAGAAAGGTCGCCTCCAAGCCCAAGAAAATCAAATAAGTATGGCGGAGGAAAGAAGTTGCACCAACCGTGGAAAATTCTCCATCCATGGAAGGCACCGCGCAAAATTGAGCACGGAGGATGTCTTGTCCAAGACGAAAAATCCGGACCTTGTCAGAAGGTAACCAATATTTTATCCCCCCTTTATCTTGTACACACCACTAAATTAGGTTGCTTTTATTTCCTTCTTTAACCATTAAATTAGGCTATAAAAGAAAACAGATAAAAAAATTGAAATTGGTGATGACTCGGCCAAGTTTCCCGGCCGGGAGGTCGTTTTCGTGTCAAAACGACCACCCGGCTGCTGATCCGGAGCTCTAACCCGGCCTGAAATAACCCAATCAAATTTCAGTACCCGGGAGGTCATTTGTCATGAAAAATGACCACCTGGCTGGGTGATTTCTGTGCCGGCCGGCCAGGATCTGCCGCCCGGCCTTATGTTTTCACGGATTCCTTGCACGGTTACTGCAAAGATCTTGGCCATGATTGGAGGAGGTGTGGCAAGCCTTCTCTTTATGCAACATTCTCACCAGAAGCCCCCACCATGAGTAAAAGCAAGTGGAGGAGAGCCACTCAAGTCACCTCACACTCCAATCACCCACTCTCACCTACCATCCTACTCCCCTAGGCCTCATGAGTGGCAGGATACTCATTGCAAACATACAACTTTGCCCATCCCATCATTCTATTCTTGCTCCCTACACTCTCAACACATTTCTGAACAAAGTGAGCAAGTGGATAACATGGCGAATGGACCTAGCCTTCTCCCATCACCACCAAAGCAATAATGGAGCAAGTGGAGGAAAAAGGCCTGCCGGCTGGCATGGGCTGCTGCCCAGCGTGTCCTGCCGCCCGGCCTGAAAATTGTGCCCCAAGGCTCCCTCTCGAGCCTATAAATATTGGGTGCCCTCTCACTCATTTCTCCACCCCCTCAACCTTCAGCTAAAACTTCATTTCTCCCTCACAACTCTCTCCCTTTTTGCACTCCCATTCTCACTCCACTAGTTTGCTTAGTAAGTGCACTTTCAACTTAGGAATAAAAGTGTGCTGCAATAAAACCAACTAGAGGAAATTTTGTTGTGTCTCTTGCACGTTTTGAATGACTAACACTTGGACTACTAACCGGACGACTAACCGCTAACCATTATTGTCATATTGTCCTTCGGGTACTGTGTCCAAGTAACCCGTTTGCAGGAATGGCAAACATTTGGAAGGACCTTGTTGGTGGTTTCTAGGCGCCCATTTTATCTACCAAAAAAGGATGTTTTGCGTCTTAATTTGGTGGTTTGGACTAACAATTAACCCCATATTCGCATGTATTTGTAGTAGTTCTGTTTTAAATGTAATCGCAGGAAAATGGTGTAAAACAGAGCAATTATGGATAAAGAACTAAAGAGTAACGAAGATGGGCCACATGCGGAGCCGCGCCGATCGGCACGGGCCTGTGCCGATCGGCGCAGCGGGAGAAGATGACGAAAACATGATCTGGTCCAGGAAAGATGAAGGCCCAGCCCAGTATGAGTTAGAGTCGGTGGAAGTTGACCTAATCCTGTCGAGTATAAAAGGAAGATAATTATCAAGAGCCAAGAGGACCCATGGAGAGACGGCGATCGCGAGAATCAATTATTTGAACTACGGTTCCAGGATATTGGTGGCGGAGGTTGGTCAACACCAACGAGGTCCACCAGAAGGGAGGTCGCGCCGATCGGCGTGACGCTTGCGCCGATCGGCTCGTGCGCGTTCCAGCGCTACTTCTCACCCCTCTGCTATGTCTAGCGGAAGGATGAGTGAGTAGTCTCATATTCTCTTCCCTGGTGCGAGGATCTGGTCATGTAACTCTCATACTTGTTGATACTCTCTCGATGAATTTAATCTATGTGATGAACTTTATTGCATATCTATCTATCCCTTTCATTAGTGTATCGGCCAATACACTTTTGCCCATTACATAGTGCAAGAAACCAGTGGGGAGCTAATAGCCTCTGTAGTGATAGCCGGGGTGAACGAAACCACCATATCTTGTAGAATATTAGAGTCATCACTCGAGTTGATAAGAATAAGGTTGCATGCTAGTGAACCAATCCTAAGGAGAGAATCCTTCATCATCCTGTTACCTCTACCATAACATTCACCTTCCACTTTCTCACTGTCATCATTCACACCAGCCAAACCATTGCAATTTGTTAGTAACCCTTTAATAGTATTAGTTCCGCTTGTTCCCTGTGGATTCGATAACCTTGGAATACTGTGAGGGAAAAAGAGCTACAACTATACACCGTCCTTTTACGGTATATAAGTGGGTGCGTAATTACGACCAACAAGCTACTTTTTCTGGCGCCGTTGCCAGGGAACAAGCCAGGTCTTTTAATATTAATATTTTACTAACGTCTAATCCTCTCTTTTCTAGTTGTTTTCGTTTTTGTGCTTTGTGTGAATTTTCAAGATGAGTACGACAGGACCTTCTCTGACGCTCAGGGAACTTTCTTTACCATCTCCAGACGTGCTGGTGCCTCAATCCTCAGATGAGAAGGTCACTGCCTCCTCGTATGTGTTGAACCCCATTATTATTAGCATGGCTGAAGCAAACAAGTTCTTTGGAGCGAAAGAGGAGAACCCGTATACTCACTTACAAGATTTGGAGGCACTTTGCCAAACATTTCGTCATGAAGGAGTGCCTCGGGATCTTTACAGGTGGCTGCTTTTCCCATTCTCTTTGGGAGGAAAAGCCAAAGAGTGGCACAAGGTAGCATCTCGAGAAGCAAAAGGTAAGTGGAGTGAGTTAGTTGGAAATTTTTGTCTCCACTATTTTCCTTTGCCAAAGGTGCAGAAGTTGAGAAGGGAAGTGGTGAACTTCTTACAAGAAGATGAAGAATCTCTCATGGAAGCTTGGACGCGTTTTCAAACATTGTTGAAACAAGGACCTGACCTCGGCATTGATGAGAATATGTGCGCTCAAACCTTCTACATGGCAATAAACAAGGCATCGAGGATGCATTTGGACAGATCGGCCGGAGGAAGTTTTCTGAGATTAACAACCAAGGCAGGGATCGAATTGTTAGGCAAAATTGCCGAGAATGAAGCTTTGCACAAGCATTGGGAAGAATATCTAGAACCAAATCAGCAATGCCCATAAGTTATGCAGAAGGAAGAGTCGCCAGCTGAACAGATCTTTGTCGACAATAATCCTTGCCTGCCTAATGTTACTAGTTAGTTTTCTAATTATTAATGATTGCTTTCCTTAGTTGTTTACCTATTTTTAGCAACAGCAGATTGTATGGCTGATTAGTTTCCATGTAAGTTCTTATATAAGCATAGGAATACAATCTCAAAGGCTGCCAATTGTAGCACCAAAACCTACGTGCTCCTCTCATCTAGCGTGAGTTTGTGTTCATGTGTGTGTATGTGTGCGTGTGTTGGCCAGAGAACTCATCGGCAACCAGGGAGTTGTCTCTCCGACGAGGTTCTAACAATTGGCATCAAGAGCTAGGTAGGAACCTGAGCGATGGCTGGTGATGGCGATGACAAGGACGGCGCCAAGGGCGACACCTCCGGCGAAGGCGTGGTGATCCAGCGGGTGATTCGTGAGGTGGGAGGCGGGACTAGCTACCCTGCCCTCACCAAGACCAATTACTCCGATTGGGCGCTTCTGATGAAGGTGAAGCTCAGGGCGCGGGCGCTGTGGACCGTCATCGAGAATGGTGGTTCTGACGCGCAGGACGAGGCAATGGCGCTTGACGTCTTGTGCGGCACGGTGCCACCGGAGATGGTGCTGACGCTCGCCAAGAAGGAGACGGTGAAGGAGGCCTGGGACGCGATCGCGACCATGAGGATCGGAGACGACCGCGTGAAGAAGGCGACGGCGCAGCAGCTGCGCCGGTAATTTGATCTCGCCACGTTCAATGATGACGAGACTGTCGAGGATTTTGGGCTCCGCCTAGAAGGAATGGCGGTGCATCTCACCACGCTGAGCGATGAGGTGAAGGACGCGGAGATCTTCACGAAGATGCTTCGCAGCCTACCGTCTCGCTTCAAGTAAATCACGCTCGTGATCAAGACTCTGCTGGACATATCGATGATGACGGACGCCGAACTGACGGGACGGCTCAAGGAGGCGGAGGAGTTGTTCGACGAGGTGCCGGCGTCGCAGCAGCACGAGGGCAAGCTGTACCTCACAGAGGAGGAGTGGCACGCGCGGTGGAAAAAGCGCGAGGCGGGGTATGGCGGTGGCGTGAGCAGCGGCTCGGCGCGTCGCGGCGATGGAGGCGGTAGATGCGGGCGTGGCCGTGGGCGCACTGGCAGTTCGTCGAATGGGCTGGACAATTCGAACCGGCCCAAGGGCAACGAATGCCATCGATGCGGCAAGACAGGCCACTGGGCTCGGGACTGTCAGTGGAAGCCCAAGAGGGAGCAGGCCCATTGTTGACGGCTGTTAAGTACCATTTTTAACCGTCAACTATACTCAAATAAAGGAGAATTTGGCATTTCATACACGCATGCTTTATCACAATAATATAGTTCCACTTGTACTTGGAGAACTTTGTGCATGCAGGAGGAAATGTGAAGGAAACACCTCAAAAGGCAAGAAAACACACTTTCGACCAATCAGAGAGTGCCACACGGACGTCACACGGATTGAAGGGCCCATTTTCAGCACTTAACCGACGTAACTCCCTGTAATACCGCGCAAACCGACGTCAGGGCCCACAGGACAGCCACCTGGAGAAAGCACAGGCCAGGAGGGGCCACCCCCAGGTCGGCCGACCTGGTCAGGTCGGCCGACCCAGCCGGGCGCCCTCTCCGCCTGGGCTTCCACGTGTTGGCTCCTCCGCGACTCCTGATGACGGTTTGAGATGCCTTCCGTGGCGGTTACTCTCCCTTGCCGACCTATTGAGGCTATAAATAGGAGGGTGTGCCTTCACACTCAACACACACCACAAGAAGCATTTCTCTCTTGCTAGTAGTAGTTCTTGGAGTTTTAGTGGAGTTAGGCTGAGTCTAGAGCTCTCTAGTCCCAAGTCTTCACTTGGAATTGGTATGGCTCTTGTATCTTTTCCCTTTTGTAAGACTTTGCTCTTATCAATATATATATCTTTTCTATATAGTTGTGCTTGGGTCATGAGTTTCTTGTTTGATATTGTGATCCATATATGTGATAGTATAGTCTACTTGTGTGATAGTAGTTTATATTTATTATACTACTATTGTCATGCTAGTTATATACCGTCACTATAGTCTAGTTTATATGTTATAGTCTCTATGCTTAGTTTTAGCTGATAAAGTATAGCATGGGTTTGGTGATCGTATTCGTACGGTAGCTCTGCCTCGTTAATAGTAATCGCGGAGGGGCAGAGTGCTCTTTGGTCATGCAAGTATGGTACTTGGATGACTGATTTGCATCAATTATTCGTTAGTCTACTGGTTCGTTGAGGTAGGCGGCAGGTGGTGACAGCCCTGTCCGTCCTTTGAAATCCTCCCCGCTAGGCTAGTGCGTAGGCTCTTGGCGGAAGTCGCCTGTGGATGCAGGGGTAAGTCCGTGCCTGAAGTGCTATACTATTGACTGCTGAACCTGAGTGTGGGTCTGTATGTATTCTACTTAGGCTATGCAACTGTATAGGAATGTATAGTAGGAGTAGCTTAGCCTAGTCTTTCCTCCACTAGACTTTATTTATTTAGTAGGAATCTTCTGTGTGTGTCACACTACCCAGTTATTATCATGTACCCGCCTGTCTTGGTTAGATATCCTTGCTAATTGTTAACATGATCTTATATGTTAGTAACGCTTCTTGATCATAACCTTCCTTTGGGATAAACAAATACGATACCCTGAATACTTCCGGGTGAAATGCTACAGCGGTATTCTCCGTGCGCTTGCGGATTTTACCTACTTGACTCTGGGACATATTAGTGAACCGTTTCTGGCCCCGTGCCGGGAATGATTTATTAATATGGCTTAGCAAAAGTCAACACCCATGCGATCCAGGGTGACGAGGAAGCCTCACTCTGCTTTGCAAGCTGCTCCACAATTCCTCCCTCGCCAACACCGTCATCAGCAACGCCACCAGCAGTCACATCACTCGTCGGGGCCGATTCAGCACCACCGGGAGCACTGCATCACCACGGTGATGGCGGATCTGGGCACGCGCCGCCTGTGGCCCAGATCGAGATCCGTGAAGAAAAAGTCTTCGCGCAGCTAGGAGAAGAAAAGGAGCGGGAGGCAGAGACATGGGTCTTGGACTCCGGGGCAACCAACCATATGTCCGGGTCTAGGGCCGCCTTCTCAAAGCTGGATCCGGAGGTGCGCGGCATCATGCGCTTCGGCGATGACTCAGTGGCACGGATCGAAGGGTGGGGCACTGTTGTCTTTGAGTGCAAGAATGGCGAGCTCCGGTCGTTTCCTGGGGTCTACTTCATTCCCCGGCTGAAAACGAACATTGTCAGCCTGGGCCAGCTCGACGAGGTCTGCTTCAGGATCGAGATCGATGCTAGCATGATGAGGATTCGGGAGCCCGGCAGTCGACTGTTAGCCAGGGTGACACGCGAGGCGAATTGCCTGTACCTGCTCCGAATCAAGATAGCACAGCCGGTGTGCTTGGCGGTGTGCGGCCGCGGCGACGAGGAGGCGTGGCGCTGGCACGCACATTTTGGCCATGTCAACATGACGGCGCTAAGGAAGCTAGCTCGGGAGGAGCTAGTTCGGGGCCTGCTGGAGACGGAAGTGTGCGAGGCATGCATGGCCGGCAAGCAGAGGCGCACCTCGTTCCTGGCGCAAGCGGAGTACAGGGCGCAGCGGCGTCTCGAGCTGGTGCACGGCGATCTCTGCGAGCAGATCACGCCGGCTACTCCGAGCGGCAACAAGTACTTCCTGCTGCTCGTCGACGACCTCACCCGGTTCATGTGGGTGACCATGCTCCCATCCAAGTATCGAGCAGCGGGGGCGATCAAGAAGATTCAGGCGCGCGCGGAGGGCGAGTCCAAGCTAAAGCTCGCTGTGCTCCGCACCGACTGCGGTGGCGAATTCAACTCGGTGGAGTTCACGGAGTACTGCGCGGCGGATGGTGTCCACCGCCAGCGCACTGCTACATACAGCCCGCAGCAAAAGAGCGTCGTGGAGCACCGGAACGGCACGGTGGTGGCGATGGTGAGGAGCATGCTCAAGGCCAAAGGGCTGCCGGGGTGGTTCTCGGGTGAGGCCGTGACCACCGCGGTGTACTTCTTCAACCGGTGCCCGACGGAGAGCGTGGACGGCGTGACGTTGTTCGAGGCATGGCATGGGAAGAAGCCGGCGGTGCACCACCTCAGAATGTTCGACTGCATCGTCTACGTCTGGAACACGATGCCGCACTTGAAGAAGCTGGAGGACCGCGGCCGGAAGATGATCTTTGTCGGCTACGAGCGTGGCTCCAAGGCGTACCACGCGTACGACCCCGTGGCGAAGCGTGTCCATGTGACGCGCGACGTGGTGTTCGACGAGGGGGCCCAGTGGGACTGGGGCTTGGAGGAGGCCGGCGGTGAGACATTCGATGACGGTGACGTGTTCACGGTGGAGTACTCTATCTCCACCCAGGGACCTCCAGTGACCGAGGACGTCGAGGAGGCACCAGCAGCTGCGACCGAGGAGGGAGAGTTGACGCCGCCGGCTTCGCCTCATGCCGGTGGAGGCGCGGCTCTAGCAGGACACGGCAAGGTGGAAGTCGCCTCACCACCAAGTGAGGCCGACTAGGACGACGATGCGCCGCTACGGTTCCGGTGGATCGACAACATCATCGGCCCGGCCTTGCCGCTCGGCCTCGCGCCGCGAGCGCTGGTCGTGGAGGAGCTCAATGTCATGAGCTGTGACGAACCTGCGTCGTTCGTGGAGGCGGAGCGCAGCCCCGGCTGGCGGAAGGCGATGGTGGAGGAAATGGAATCCATCGAGGACAACAAGACATGGGCGCTCGCGGATCTCCCGCCGGGCCGGCGCGCGATCGGCCTGAAATGGGTCTTCAAGGTGAAGCGCGATGAGCATGGGGTAGTGTCCAAGCACAAGGCACGCCTCGTGGTGAAGGGGTACGCGCAGCAGCACGGCATCGACTACGACGAAGTGTTCGCGCCGGTGGCGCGGCTCGACTCGGTGCGCCTGCTCATCGCCCTCGTGGCGCACGAGGGGTGGGAGGTGCACCACATGGATGTCAAATCGGCATTCCTGAACGTCGAGCAGCCGGCCGGATTCGTGGTCGCTGGCAAGGAGCACAAGGTGCTCAAGCTGCGGAAGGCCCTGTACGGGCTGCATCAAGCACCGCGCTCATGGAACGCGAAGCTAGACGACACGCTGTTATCTTTTGTCTTCAGGAGGAGCCCGTCCGAGCACGCCATCTACCTCCAGCAGCACAACGGCGAGCAGCTAGTGATCGGGGTCTATGTCGACGACCTTGTGATCACCGGCATGAACAGCGGCGACATCAAGCGGTTCAAGGTGCAGATGGCGGCCGCGTTCAAGATGAGTGACCTCGGCCTGCTTCACTACTACCTCGGAATTGAGGTGAAGCAGCGCGCGATGGGGATCTCGCTGAGCCAGGGCGCCTACGCCGGCAAGATCCTGGAGAAAAGCGGCATGGCAGGCTGCAATTCCAGCCACGTGCCCATGGAACCGCGCCTGAAGTTGAGCAAGCTCAACTCAGAGCCACCAGGAGCTTAAGGTACCTAGACAATACCCGCCCTAATTTGGCATTTGCGGTTGGATATGTGAGCCGGTTCCTAGAAGATCCACGCGAGGATCATCTCGCAGCTGTGAAGCGCATCTTGCGCTATGTGGCCGGGACCCAAGGATGGGGTCTCTGGTTCAGCAGGAGGGAGAAGGAGAAGCCTCATCTGGCAGGCTTCAGTGATAGTGACTTTTCCGGGGATGTTGATGCATGCAAGAGCACAACCGGCGTGATGTTCTTCCTCAGCGGCAGTCCGATCACCTGGCAATCCATGAAGCAGAAGGTGGTGGCAAAATCCAGCTATGAGGCAGAGTATATAGCAGCTGCTAACGCTGCTAGTCAAGCATTGTTGCTCGCTCATGTGTTGTCTGAGATGCAGGGAGCAGCAACAAGAGCGCCGATGCTGAGGATGGACAACAAGTCCGCCATTGCTTTGATCAAGAACCCAGTTTTCCACGTACAGAGCAAGCACATTCGAGTGAAATATCACTTCATCCGAGAGGCTGCAGAAGAAGGCTTGATTCATGTCGAGTTCATCAGGAGCGAGGAACAGCTTAGCGACTGTTGACTTTTGCTAAGCCATATTAATAAATCATTCCCGGCACGGGGCCAGAAACGGTTCACTAATATGTCCCAGAGTCAAGTAGGTAAAATCCGCAAGTGCACGGAGAATACCGCTGTAGCATTTCACCCGGAAGTATTCAGGGTATCGTATTTGTTTACCCCAAAGGAAGGTTATGATCAAGAAGCGTTACTAACATATAAGATCATGTTAACAATTAGCAAGGATATCTAACCAAGACAGGCGGGTACATGATAATAACCGGGTAGTGTGACACACACAGAAGATTCCTACTAAATAAATAAAGTCTAGTGGAGGAAAGACTAGGCTAAGCTACTCCTACTATACATTCCTATACAGTTGCATAGCCTAAGTAGAATACATACAGACCCACACTCAGGTTCAGCAGTCAATAATATAGCACTTCAGGCACGGACTTACCCCTGCATCCACAGGCGACTTCCGCCAAGAGCCTACGCACTAGCCTAGCGGGGAGGATTTCAAAGGACGGACAGGGCTGTCACCACCTGCCGCCTACCTCAACGAACCAGTAGACTAACGAATAATTGATGCAAATCAGTCATCCAAGTACCATACTTGCATGACCAAAGAGCACTCTGCCCCTCTGCGATTACTATTAACGAGGCAGAGCTACCGTACGAATACGATCACCAAACCCATGCTATACTTTATCAGCTAAAACTAAGCATAGAGACTATAACATATAAACTAGACTATAGTGACGGTATATAACTAGCATGACAATAGTAGTATAATAAATATAAACTACTATCACACAACTAGACTATACTATCACATATATGGATCACAATATCAAACAAGAAACTCATGACCCAAGCACAACTATATAGAAAATATATATATATTGATAAGAGCAAAGTCTTACAAAAGGAAAAAGATACAAGAGCCATACCAATTCCAAGTGAAGACTTGGGACTAGAGAGCTCTAGACTCAGCCTAACTCCACTAAAACTCCAAGAACTACTACTAGCAAGAGAGAAATGCTTCTTGTGGTGTGTGTTGAGTGTGAAGGCACACCCTCCTATTTATAGCATCAATAGGTCGGCAAGGGAGAGTAACCGCCACGGAAGGCATCTCAAACCGTCATCAGGAGTCGCGGAGGAGCCAACACGTGGAAGCCCAGGCGGAGAGGGCGCCTGGCCGGGTCGGCCGACCTGACCAGGTCGGCCGACCTGGGGGTGGCCCCTCCTGGCCTGTGCTTTCTCCAGGTGGCTGTCCTGTGGGCCCTGACGTCGGTTTGCGTGGTATTACAGGGAGTTACGTCGGTTAAGTGCTGAAAATGGGCCCTTCAATTCGTGTGACGTCCATGTGGCACTCTCTGATTGGTCAAAAGTGTGTTTTCTTGCCTTTTGAGGTGTTTCCTTCACATTTCCTCCTGCATGCACAAAGTTCTCCAAGTACAAGTGGAACTATATTATTGTGATAAAGCATGCGTGTATGAAATGCCAAATTCTCCTTTATTTGAGTATAGTTGACGGTTAAAAATGGTACTTAACAGCCGTCAACAAACTCCCCCAAGCTTACCCTTTGCTCGTCCTGAAGCAAAGATAAACTTAAGTTGTTGATCAGGAGTTGCTACAATGTCCTACTCCTCAATAATACTATGCGCACAACAAAGTACTCTTCCTAGAATTAAATATGTTGGCACATAACTTACCCATTTACCTCGATCCATGGGGCTTTTACACCTCATTGTCTTGGGCGGTTGAGAGATAGAACAATTGCAGGGCACCAATCACTTGCTGTAGATTCCGCTTTGTTATTCCGGAGGTTTTCAAAAGATTTTGAAAATAAAAACCAAGTTCCTCAAATGATTCTCTCGGATCACTCAATATGTGTATGATTCCTCACCAAGGCAAAGTGTTGCCTATAATCACCTACTTCTAAATAAGGCTTTATGTGGAGCTCAAGGTAGGGATATATGAGGCACTCATGTTCACATAATATTGCTATGTCAAAAGACCGGATCCAAGAAAAACATCAATTCAAACAATCTTGATCAAGATGTGCAAGTGTGTGGGAGAACGGAGGAATGGTGGATGGGAAGAAATAACTCCTTTTTGAATTTTCCTTCTCTCTTTTGGAGTTTCTAGGCTATGGCTATCTTTTGCTTGCTCTCTTTTTTGAGCATTTTTTTCTTTTCTTTTGGCATAGCCATAGTCCTAGTTTGCAATGAATACTTTTAGAGAGGAATTTTGCAATGGATATATGGAGTGTTTCTTTGGATGGATGGATGGATAGTGGCTTTCTTCCGGTGTAGAAGAATAGCTCACGGTGGATATGGTGGATATGGTGGATGCTATCTTCTTGATTTAGAAGGATAGCTCATGGCGGTGGATGTGTGTATATGATCTTGATCAAGAAAGCATGAAAAGAGTTCTACTAGGGTCACAACAATTTTGACTAAGCTCAATGTGAAACAAGCAGCATATGTGTAAAGGTTTTCAAATGTAAACACTACATATGGCTGTGGTGGGAATTTCATCATTGAGGAACTTATCAATTTGTCATTTTGAAAAATAAAACTCCGGAATTCAAGCTTTACGTTGAGCAAGATCATAGCAGCCCTATCTATCATATCATACCTCTCAACAACTTAGAACTAGAGAATGCATATGCTACCCACAAGATTCAAGTTCAAGGCAAGATTTACCAACAAACCTAACTCTTGAGAGAGTACTAAGTTGTAAACTAGCATTAGAGAGGAATAAAGGACAGAGCAACTATTCATCATCTCAACATAGGAAAATTATACACATTCATACCGCGCATGAAAAAGGGAAATGTTTTTGTTTTTTTTTATGTTTTGCAAATTTTTATGGATTTTCAGATTTAGCAAATGCAAGAAATAAAGGGAAGGGGAAAGATACAAGTTACCGTGAGAAGGGGGGTCCTCCCCCAAGCTTGTTCTTGCTCATATCTGCTGGTTCGGGTCGTAGCCTTGGGAGCGGAAGAAGGCATCCCAATTGCTCTGATTCTGAGCCATCATCGCGTTCAGCTGGCGGAATTGGTTGTCGCTGAAATTCTGCCATTGCTGGGTGTCGGCGACATGTTGCGTGAGAGTTTATTGCATGCTCTCGGTGCGCAAATCAATGTCGTTCACCCTCCTTGTCAACTCGGCCATCCCATAGTTGAGTTCACGGAACCCACGGGATGAGAATGACCGAGTGGCAAAGGATGGCGGTCCGCTTGAACTTGATGACGTCTGCATGGGGTAATCGTACTGAGATTCCCATGCTCCGGCCTGCCATGTTGATGCACCCGCCTCGTCCTGTGGCGGGGGCTGCTCCCATACCGGATCTCCGGTCGGAGTGTGAAACTCCGGTGTAGGCTCCATATGCCTACGGGAACGTGTCGGTCGCCAACACTATGCCTGCGAACTTCTCCCACTGGCTCAAGTGGGAGGGTTAGTGCCCGACAGTGATACAAACGAAGACCCGGGTTAGGTAACGGGAATTCGTTTGTATACCCGGGAAAGTGATAGATCAAGGTATTATTTGGACCATGTTTCAAAGTATGTCCTTACACAAAATAGTCCTCGCCTAGAAATTCTCTATCTACCGTCAAATATTCAACATGAACATTCTCAAGCAGACCACACTTCTGCGCAATGCGAGTAACTAAAGAGGTGCACTCAATTGGTCCTGTCAACTTTATATTGTCTAACCATTGATCAATCATGCATTCCGCGGGTGACACCCTAATTTTCTTAACCATGGCATAAAGTATTTTCAATTCATCTTGCCGGACAAACCTAATGTCACCTCGAGGAAACAAGGTCATAGCCAACCACACATGCATAAATCTAAGTGTAGGATTATGGATGGCACTTGTTCTAGGCTTGGGACCCCACTCGTTTCCGGAAATCTTTTTCCAAAAACTTTCTTTATGGAACCCCTTTAGCGCTTTATCTAAGTCTAGCCTACATTTAGGATTTAGACCTAGCATAGCATGAAGATCACCCCATGTGACCAAGCGCTCTTGCCCAAACAAGCGAAAAGAAATGCCTTCATCATACTTTCTAAGGGTGCATAAAAACTGCATAGTAAGTAAATGAGAACCCGGCTCATCTACTTCTACGAAATTTAGCCAACCCATAGTGCGAAAAATAGAGGCAAATTCTTCTCTCATACCTATTTTCTCGAGGAAGTCCGGATCGAAGCGTCGGGTGTGGGCGAATGGCCGTTTTCTCATGAGCGCGATGGCTTGGCCCTCGCGGTCGTCCTTGATGTCGAGATGCTCCTCGGTGATGAGCAAGGCCGGCCTTTCCTCCGGAATTTCAGCTTCGGGGTCACCATGCCCCGGACTTGGTGTGAGCTCGACGGAGGATGCTTGACTCGTGCTTGCACGAGTGCTTTTTCTCCGCTTGATTCCGGCGACTTGCTTCATTTGTTTGAACATGGCTGCACATAAGAACAAACACAAGACAAGAACAAAAACAAGATCGAACAAGTGTTCGGGTGAGCGTTAGTGAAAACGACAAACCCGAGCTTCTCCGAAATTGGTTTTCTTCTCACAACAACTTGCAAATGCACTAAAACAGAGGGGAAATATTTTTTTGGGTTTTTGGGGCTGTAGTAAAGTTGAAGAACATGAAATTTTGGGAGAGCAACAAGTGAGCAAAGGAGGGGAGTGAAAGATGAGCTTGGAATGGTGAAGCTCCCCCTCCTGGGCGGTTTTTATAGCCAAGGAAGCAAGATGGCCGTTAGAAAGAGACAGAGCAACGGCCATATAGCCGTTGGGAGAAAGGAGCACAGGAAAAGGTGGGGCCAGGCGGTCGGCCGACCCCACCAAGTCGGCCGACCTGGCAGGTGGGCCTCCTGGCAGCCCCCTTTTTCCTATGTGTTCCCCAACGGCTAGGGGATTTGTCCCCTGCTGCCTTTTTGCTCAAAAAGCTCGACAAAAAATCTTTTCAAAATGGAAAGCCCAAAAACCTATTTTCTAAATTTTCAGAAATGCAAATGAGTTTTGAAAAATTCCAAGGTGGCTGGGAAAATTCAAAAATGCAGAAATGCAGTGGTCGGGAAAAATCAAAATGTGGTGGAAAGCAAATATGCAAAAGAGCAAATATGGATAACTACCGGTTTAACCTCCCGGCGAGGACTCACCTTTTAAAGTCCGACGAGCGGGACTTTTCTCCGGCGTTCAGCTCGATGAAGCGTTGTCCGGTCCCGGAGATGAAGACATGGATGATGCTTCTTGTTTCATTCGCCACACCTTCTTGGTCTTTGTTGTGGTCGGTGGCTTCTCGGGCTTCGGAGGCTGCGGTTTTGCAGGCTTAACAGCCTGTTTCTTTGCAGACCTCGGAGGTTGCTGCCTTGTGGACTTCGGAGGCTGTTGCTTAATGTGTGACCTTTGCCTCCTTGCCTTCATCAGTTGTTGCTGTGCAACCTTTTCCTTCTCAAGGAAGTTCTTCATGAATGTGATGAGGCTGTCCTTCTTTGGCGGAGTGACCTCCACTTCCTTGATGTTGCTTGGGTTCGGCCCGTACTTGATACGGATCATGTTGCACTGTTCTTTCCGTGGCCGAAAGTCAAACTTCTCCTCCTTGCCATTGATGTGGAAGCGGATTTCTCCGGCTCCTACATCGATGCGAGCATCCGCAGTGCTGAGAAATGGGCGTCCCAGGATGAGCGGTGTGCTCTTCCCGACGTCCATATCAAGCACTACGAAGTCGACGGGGATGAAGCAATCCCGGATTTTCACCGGAATATCTTCGGCGATCCCCGCCGGATAGCGGACCGTTGGATCGGCCAGCTGCAGCTGCATCGGCGTGGGGGATAGTGTGGTGTAGTTGAGCTTGTCGAAGACATCCTTCGGCATGACGCTCACACTTGCCCCAAGATCACATAAGGCATGGTCGAAGTTCTGTGTCCCGATCGAGCAGGTGATCGTGGGACACCCTGGATCTTTCTTCTTCTCAGGAAGCCGGTTGAGTATAGCAGCGCTACACTCTTCCGTCAGCTTGACAATTTCTGTGGTCGGTAGTGGGCGCTTGTTGCTGATAAGATCCTTGAGGTAGCGAGCGTACGTGGGTACTTGTATCGCATCCAGCAAGGGCACGTTGATGTGCAGCTTCTGGATCACCTCAACGAAGCGTGTGAACTGCTCGTCCACGGTGGGTTTCCTTCTTCTTTCAGGAAACGGCATGAGGTTCGTGTCATAGAACTCATGTGGGGCCGTTTTCCTGGGCGGCAGTTCTTCTTCTTCTGCCGGCTTCTCAGCTGATGTGTCCTTTCCTGCATGGTTAGGGTATGGCGGATCCCGAGTGGACTTACCTCCTCTCGTGGTAACCGCATTAACATTTTCTAAGGGGGTCTCGGGTTGCCCCGAGATTTTCCCCGACTCAGCAGTAGGAACAGCAGCAGCTAACTGAGCTAATTGAGTTTCTATCATTTTATTAAAGCTCAGCTGATTCTTGAGAGCAGAGGAAACACCCTCTATCTTAGTGTGGATGCTCTCAAGAGTCCTATCAGTGGTGGCAAGCTTTTTACTGATGTTATCATTAACCTTAGCTTGACCAAGCACAAGATCTTTCAAGGAGGGCTGATTATAACCGGAATTAAAACCAGAGAAGTTGTCAGAGTTACCTCCTTGGTAGTTGGGATGTGGTGGACCCCAACTTTGACCTCCTTGTGGACGGTAGCCGTTGTTGTTGTTGTTGCCCATGAACATTACGTCCTCACGGGTCTCAGGGCAGTCATTGCCCGAGTGCCCCGTGTTGCCACAGACCTCGCAAGTCATACGAGCGTCTAGGGCTTTCACTTCTCCATTGGCTTGGTCGTCCATCTTCTTCATGAGAAGGTCAATCTTGGCGGCGAGCATGTCAACCTCCTTGACGGAGTGCATGCCTCGCTGGCGAGGTTGGAGGCGCTCTTCATTCCAACCTTGGTTGGACACCATCTTCTCGATCAAATCTTTTGCCTTGCTCACAGTGAGCGAGAAGAAGGCTCCACCAGCAGCAGCGTCGAGGTGCTCGCGGGCCGACGGAGTAAGCCCGTTGTAGAAGTTCTGGATGATCAGCCAATCATCCATCCCGTGGTGGGGACATGCCAGGATGTACTCCTGGAGCCTCTCCCATGCCTCAGGAATCGACTCCTTCGACTCCTGCTGGAAGCTTGAGATCCTTCCGCGGAGGGCATTGGTCTTGCCCAGCGGGAAGAACTTTGCAAGGAACGCAGCTGAACACTTCTCCCAAGTGTTCACAGCTTCAGGGTTGCAAATCTCCAGGAATTGCTGGAGATGAGCACTAGCGTCCTCATTGGCTTTCCCACAGAATGGGCTAGCCTGCACCATGGTGATGAGACCGGTCTTGATCTCGAAGTTCGCATCTCCCACATTGCCAGCTGGTCCCGTAGGGATGTTGGCAGCGGAGGGAGCGGAGAACTCGCGGAGGGTCTTGTCGGCCATTTGCTCAGAGCTTGATGGTGCGGGAATGACAGGTTCGATTGGCCGAGTCTCCTTACGAGGAGGGGTGAGCCTAGCTCGTGTCCTTCTCAGGAGTGACTCAGGATCTTCAGTGAAGTTTGTCGGCAAGTCGAAACCAGTCATACACTACCCTGTTTTCATACAAAATGCAGAAAACAAAGCAAGGTTAACCTGCTTAGGAGATAGCCTTAATAATTGCAACACTACTATATACATTAGTAATTTTTCTTGATCATACGCCTTCCCCGGCAACGGCGCCAGAAATGCTTGTTGACTTTTGCTAAGCCATATTAATAAATCATTCCCGGCACGGGGCCAGAAACGGTTCACTAATATGTCCCAGAGTCAAGTAGGTAAAATCCGCAAGCGCACGGAGAATACCGCTGTAGCATTTCACCCGGAAGTATTCAGGGTATCGTATTTGTTTACCCCAAAGGAAGGTTATGATCAAGAAGCGTTACTAACATATAAGATCATGTTAACAATTAGCAAGGATATCTAACCAAGACAGGCGGGTACATGATAATAACCGGGTAGTGTGACACACATAGAAGATTCCTACTAAATAAATAAAGTCTAGTGGAGGAAAGACTAGGCTAAGCTACTCCTACTATACATTCCTATACAGTTGCATAGCCTAAGTAGAATACATACAGACCCACACTCAGGTTCAGCAGTCAATAATATAGCACTTCAGGCACGGACTTACCCCTGCATCCACAGGCGACTTCCGCCAAGAGCCTACGCACTAGCCTAGTGGGGAGGATTTCAAAGGACGGACAGGGCTGTCACCACCTGCCGCCTACCTCAACGAACCAGTAGACTAACGAATAATTGATGCAAATCAGTCACCCAAGTACCATACTTGCATGACCAAAGAGCACTCTGCCCCTCTGCGATTACTATTAACGAGGCAGAGCTACCATACGAATACGATCACCAAACCCATGCTATACTTTATCAGCTAAAACTAAGCATAGAGACTATACTATCACATATATGGATCACAATATCAAACAAGAAACTCATGACCCAAGCACAACTATATAGAATATATATATATATTGATAAGAGCAAAGTCTTACAAAAGGAAAAAGATACAAGAGCCATACCAATTCCAAGTGAAGACTTGGGACTAGAGAGCTCTAGACTCAGCCTAACTCCACTAAAACTCCAAGAACTACTACTAGCAAGAGAGAAATGCTTCTTGTGGTGTGTGTTGAGTGTGAAGGCACACCCTCCTATTTATAGCCTCAATAGGTCGGCAAGGGAGAGTAACCGCCACGGAAGGCATCTCAAACCGTCATCAGGAGTCGCGGAGGAGCCAACACGTGGAAGCCCAGGCGGAGAGGGCGCCCGGCCGGGTCGGCCGACCTGACCAGGTCGGCCGACCTGGGGGTGGCCCCTCCTGGCCTGTGCTTTCTCCAGGTGGCTGTCCTGTGGGCCCTGACGTCGGTTTGCGCGGTATTACAGGGAGTTACGTCGGTTAAGTGCTGAAAATGGGCCCTTCAATCCGTGTGACGTCCATGTGGCACTCTCTGATTGGTCGAAAGTGTGTTTTCTTGCCTTTTGAGGTGTTACCTTCACATTTCCTCCTACATGCACAAAGTTCTCCAAGTACAAGTGGAACTATATTATTGTGATAAAGCATGCGTGTATGAAATGCCAAATTCTCCTTTATTTGAGTATAGTTGACGGTTAAAAATGGTACTTAACAGCCGTCAACAGCGACATTCTTAAGAAGCCGCTCAGCAAGACCAAGTCTCATGAGCTACGTACCAAGATCGGCCTCATCAATGTTGAGCAGGACAAGGCTTAGGAGGAGATTGTCGACAATAATCCTTGCCTTCCTAATGTTACTAGTTAGTTCTTATATAAGCATAGGAATACAATCTCAAAGGCTGCAAATTGCAGCAGCAAAACCTACGTGCTCCTCTCTTCTAGCGTGAGTTTGTGTTCACGTGTGTGTGTGTGCGTGTGCGTGTGTTGACCAGAGAACTCATCGGCAACCAGGGAGTTGTCTCTCCGACGAGGTTCTAACAATCTTGATGTCCGAGAGTAGATCAATGATTACTTCGGAGCAATTCGAAGAAATAAAGCCCTTCGGACCCGCCTCTGTGGATCTGACGTGTGCGTCAATTGGCGCAGTCTCTGAGCCGATCGGCGCAGTCGCGACGACAAGAGAACCGATCACCTTGACGACTCCGTCAAGTAGCAAGGAATATACCAAGATAGAAGCTGTGATTCTAGACAACCACCTGAAGGAATTTGAAGGGAACTTTGCTAAACCAAAGAGGAATAGAACAATGGCGAATGCTAAACCAATTGACGAATTTGAGCCGATGGACTGGATTCCCATTGATTTTTCACACGAGTTGCTCAATATGAGAAGATCCTTCAGTCCGCAAGACGCCTCTGAAGCCGGAATTGAGTATCATTTCCCAAGTAATCGCCTCAAGTCAAAAGTTTTCGATCAAGACATTATTGGGAGAGTTTTAGGGAAGCTTTACAAGGATGATATAGAGCTTGATGGAACAGAGGTGAAACAAGCGAAGAGATTGCTAGACAGTTGCTTTGAGCCATCGCCCTATAAAGGATTATGTGGTGTGTATGCTGTAGGTCTCACTGAAGAGGAAAGAGAAGAACCGTACATACCATGTGAGAAATCGGGGAAGAAATTTCTGAAAGCCTTGTGTGACTTTGGTTCTCGTGTCAGCTTGATGACTTACGATGCATTCATGAGCATGCCTTATGGAAATCAACAGCAGCTGATAGGGACTGAACTTGAGTTGATCATGGCGGATGGTAGGAAGACCAAGCCACTGGGAGTGATCAAGAATGTCGAAATTGAGATCAGCTCGAAAACAATGCCGGTAGATTTCTTTGTTCTAAACAATAAAGAAACTGGGGTTGAAGATATCATTCTGGGAAGGCCATTCTTAAGATTAGTACAAGCTGTTCTAGATGCTGGGGAAGGTCAAATTACGCTACACCTGGGAGAGGAAGAAGTGCGATTTCAATTTAATGATCCGTCTCATCAAGACTCTTCCTACTATCAGGAACTCTGCCCAGAGGAAGACCAGAGGATAGGGATGGATATGGGAGACCCACTGGACCACATCATGCACGGAACTGATGAGTATACTGCCAGTGCCGATCGGCGTGACGCTTGCGCCGATCGGCTCAACCAGGAAAATCCTGATTTTAAACCTCTCGGGGAGCTGGATCCAGATGAAGCGCTAGAGATGGAACAGAAGGAACTCCCGAAGGAGCTACGCTATGAATATCTAGGAAAGAATAGAACATATCCAGTTATTGTGAACAACGCCCTAACGAAAGAAGAAACAGAGAGGCTTCTCGCTATACTCAAAAAGTATAAGAAAGCCATTGGTTACACATTGGATGACATCAAGGGAATCAGCCCCGCATTTTGCATCCACAAGGTTAACTTGGAGGAGAATACTAAACCAGTGGTTGAAGGGATGCGAAGGTTGAAGGAATCAATTAAGCCAGTGGTTAAAAAGGAGATTTTGAAGCTGCTTAATGCAGGTATGATCTACCCTGTTGCCGATAGTGAATGGGTTAGTCCAGTGCATTGTGTACCCAAGAAAGGAGGATTGACAGTGGTGCCTAACGAGAACAATGAGTTGATCCCTCAAAGGACTATAACTGGATGGAGAATATGCATAGATTATAGAAGTTTGAACAAAGTGACGAAGAAAGATCACTATCCTCTTCTGTTCATTGACGAGATGCTTGAAAGGTTAGCAAAGAATTCATACTTTTGTTATTTGGATGGATATAGTGGTTTCTTTCAAATACCGATAAGACTAGAAGATCAGCAGAAAACTACTTTTACTTGCCCTTTTGGGACATATGCATATAGAAGGATGCCATTTGGTCTTTGCAACGCGCCCGCAACATTTCAAAGATGCATGAATGCAATATTCGCTGAATTCATAGAAGATATTATGGAGGTATTTATGGAGGACTTCTCCGTGCATGGTGCTGATTTTGATAGCTGTTCGGAGAATTTGGAGAAGGTTTTGAAAAGGTGTGTTGAATGCGACTTAGTCTTAATTGGGAGAAGTGTCACTTCATGGTAACAGAAGGGATAGTACTTAGTCATGTCATATCTGAAAGAGGGATAGAGGTTGATAAGGCAAAGGTATCCACAGTTGAGAACTTACCTCCCCCTACTGATCTTACAACTTTGAGGAGTTTTCTTGGACATGCCAACTTCTATCGCAGATTTGTTAAGGATTATTCGAAGATTGCTAAACCCCTGACATAATTGTTAAAGCAAGATACAAAATTTGTCATGGACGAGGAAAGACTCTTGGCCTTCAGAAGATTAAAGGAAGCTCTATGCTCTGCACCCATTATGCAGCCACCTGATTGGAGTTTACCTTTTGAAATTATGTGTGATGCAAGTGACTATGTAGTTGGAGCTGTTCTTGGACAACGGAAGGAAGGTAAAGTGCATGCTATTTATTATGCTAGCAAAACTTTGAATGAGATGCAGATCAATTATACAACAACTGAGAAAGAGATGTTAGCTGTTATATTTGCTTTTGAGAAGTTTAGATCCTACATTCTAAATTCTAAGGTGATTGTATATACTAATCATGTTGCCATAAGATACTTGGTTTCAAAGAAGGAGTCTAAGCCTCGGTTAATGCGATGGGTATTGATGCTGCAAGAATTGGATTTGGAGATAAGAGAGAAGAAAGGAGTAGAAAATTCTGTAGCAAATCATTTATCTCGTCTTGAATCATCATCAACTGAGCCAATAAGAGATGAATTGCAATAAGAGCAGTTGTTTGCCGTATTTGATCGTAGAGAAAACTGGATGATGGATATTATCAAAGGTTTCAAGGGACAAACTGACCTGATGAACAATAACACAAGGAAAAGAGTTAAGAGTGAAATGAGAAAATTTATATGGGCTGACCCATACTTGTATAGGTATTGCGAGGATGGAGCAGTACGGAGATGTGTATCCAGAGAAGAACGAGCGAGCATTTTAGCAAAATGTCATTCTTCGGATTATGGGGGACACTATGGCTACTTCAAAACACAGGCAAAGGTATGTTGCAACATGTGCTCAATGCCAACGAATAGGGAATGTTAACAATAGGAATGCAATGCCTCTTAAGTGCAATCTTCAAGTCGATATTTTTGATGTTTGGGGTATCGATTTTATGGGACCCTTTATGAATTCTCATGGTTTCAAGTACATATTGGTCGCCATTGATTATGTCTCTAAGTGGGTCGAAGCAATGGCATGCAAGGCTAATAGTACAAGAGAATCAAGGAGTATACTTCAGGAGCAGATATTTCGTAGGTACAGAGTACCGAGGATAATAATTACAGATGAAGGATCCCATTTTACAGGACGAGAATTTGCTAGGTTTTTAACCAAATCTGGAGTTGAAAATAGAATTGGAACATCCTACCATCCCCAGACGACTGGACAAGTAGAAACTTCAAATAAGCAATTAAAGGGAATCCTGCAGAAGATTGTTACAAAGGAAGGAAAAGATTGGGCCACGAAGCTTAATGGAGCGTTATGGGCATATAGGATGGCATTCAAGACACCGATTGGTATGACACCATATCAATTCGTCTATGGGAAATCGTGTCACCTATCGATGGAATTGGAACATAAGGCTTATTGGGCTATAAAGGAAATGAATTTAGATCTTGATGCCACCGGTATGAAAAGAAAGATACAAATAAGTGAATTGGAAGAGATGCGATTGCGTGCATATGAAAATGCAGTCATATACAAAGAGAAAACAAAGAATAGGTACGATAAGAAGCTTTTGAAGAAGGAATTCAAGGAAGGAGATCGGGTGCTCCTATTTAATTCGTGATTCAGATTATTTGGTAAAGGCAAACTGCGAAGCAAATGGGACGGACCTTATCTTGTGAATACGGTGTTACCTTCGGGAGCGGTAATCATAATGGATGGTAAGAGAAATAAGTACACGGTGAACGGACAACGTCTAAAGGTATACCTAGAACCCGACACATTTGAATTACAATCTTTTGATGTGTATTTTACTGCTTAGTACCCCGTGTGGTCGAGCTTAACGACGTAAAACAAAGGCTTGTATGTATTTTTATTTCCATAGTTTTTCTTTTTCTGATTTGGTAATTTAATGTACCGCGCCAATCGGCGCAACCCTGCAACGATCAGCACGGCAGAGTCCTTTTGGTTTTTGAGTCGGTTTCGAACCTTGCCTTTTTAAGACTCGTTAAATTCCATGAATAAGAGAAAGAGTCCTAGTCCAATTGGAAATCAAGGGATATAAATATGAGAGGACAGCAACCCACGCATCAACTCGCATTACATCGTCACCAGAACAAAACCCTAAGAGCAGAAGCGATGGAAGGCGGCACATTAGGCAGAAATCAAGGTGGCGTCGATCGGCGCATGACTCTGGAGCCGATCGGCTCGGCGGGGGATTTCCTCAGCCCTCTGCAAATTGGTCCTGGAAAGAAATCAACGAAGTGTTGAATCCAACATGAGATGATCCTCTCATCTGGTCAGATCTGCGGAAGCAATTCATGAAGAAAAGCGAAGCTGACGCGTGGAACGCCGACAAGGTGAAGATGGACAATGAACTTCGGCAGATGATGAAGAGAGTATTGGTGCGCAAGGGAAAATCTGTAGCGCCTATTGAAAGTGAAGCGGTTTCTCAAAGGTATACCATGGAAAGTCTTCTTGATCTTGCTAAGCCCTTGTCGTATGAGGATTTCCTATCTTTCGAAAGATCACTAACTGAGCAAAAGAAGGAAGAGCTAGATGAAGAGAGCACCCTAACAATCCATAGGTGCCGACTTTATAGTGAACATAACATTGCCGCCAAGTATGAACTTAAGCTACGAGAGGAAGACGAAGAAGCTATGTACCAGCGGGATGCGAAGAAGGATCTTCAAGCTGGAAGGGATGAATCCTTTCCCAGGGTTCTTACTGATTGGGAAAGTTTTTAAGAAAATAAGATTCATAGGAAAGGTTGTATTGAGGGTTGGAAGTGTTTCTTTTGTGCTAAAGATCTTCAACGCAAGGTTGAACTCCAATTGGCAGAAGATCCAGCTTTCATACCTAGAGATTTAATATATGATGATGCCTATCGCGCAGTTCCTGGAGGGAGGACACCTAAGGAGATTAATGATGAGATTTTACGAAGGCAGCAAAATAAAGTGATCTGTGAGCGTAATCTAGAGCAGTTAGCTGAGTATATGAAGGAAGATGATAGCTGCGCCGATCGGCGTGACACTGGTGCCGATCGGCATGACCTGAAGATGGCTGAATTTATTGATCTGACGGCTCTACCAAGTGCAGACAAAGAACCTGCTGCAAGGAAGTGTGAGACCACACTAGAGGTTCGCAGATCTGCTAGACTATCGGGTAAGCCAATTCAAAAGTATTTCGAACGGGATAGCGACTTTGATACGTCATACTATTTGAAAACTTTGGAAAGCGGTGATCCTAGTGTGCTTAGAGATTTTAGTGATGATTTTGATATGCGAAGAAGCGTTGGTAGCCCTAAGTTCGAAAATCAGGAAATACTTGCAGAATGCAGTAATGACAGGGCAGCAGGACTTGAACAAGAGTTAATGGTAATGCAGAGGGAAGTGGAGGAAGTCGCAATGGTGGAAGAACACCACTGCGCCGATCAGCTCAGCCTTTGCGCCGATCGGCTCGGAGAAATTTGAATAGTGCCTCCAATTACAGCGTTGAAAATCATAACCTGCAACAGCCTGCTTGTTGTCCTGTCTGCCGAAGAAACATTGAGCGCCTGTACCTAGACAGAGATCGTGCTTACAGGCATCAAAGAGATGTGGACCACAGAATACAGGATACAATCGAGATGAACGAAGCGGACTACACTTTTCTCATAAGGAATATAAGACGAATTTTCCAAGTCTTAAACAGGCATGGTCGGCATGATTAGTGTGTTGAGTTTCTTCTCTTGCAATGAGGACATTGCAAATTTTGAGTGTGGGGGAAGGGCTTTGCCATTATTCATAGTTTTTAAGTGTTTTTGAGTCTAGTTTCTCATTTGTTTTTCTTAATGAGTGTTTATTTAAATTTATTTGTTTTTCTTAATGAGTGTTTATTTAAGTTTGTGTGTGTGCTTAAGAGAGTCACGAGTCATGTTGAGAGTTGCTTCAAGGTCTTTTATGTAGTTTGAATTATTGAATTGTCTTTAATAAAGTTAGTGTCGATTGTCAAATTGAAAGTACCCATGCTATTTATCTTGTCTTTCTGATGATCGATTGGTTGATTACTTGAATTTGTTGGTTACCACTTAACTTTTGAGCTTTGTATTTGTGAAAATCTCTTTTGACTCATCATAAGCTAAAGAAAAAGCAAGGTCTAAATATGCCTACATAGCCGAGTGAATGAGAGCAAGCTACACATTTTGACCAAGTTAGGAAAGGATGATCTATTTTGTTTATCTCTGTATTTCTAGCCATTCTTATCCATTTAAATTCCTTGCTATCATGAAAACCATACATCTTTGTTTCTCCCTCCTCCTTGATACAACCTATATTCTCAATAAAAGGAAATTCAGAAAATTTCCGCTGCTGATACAAGACAGAAATTGTTGATCATATCGGGAATAGAAAAAAAAAGGTGAAAGAAAAGAAAACATAGACCGCGCCGATCAGCGCAGTGTTGCGCCGATCGGCGCAGTTGCGAAAGAAAGAAAAAAAAAGGGGTTATTATAGAAAAAGAGGTAAAGAAAAAATATATATTCCCTGAGAGGCAGTAAGGTCATCAAAGAAAGCAGGTTTCTGATTATTTCTCATTCTTTGCCATTGTTCTCATTGAAATTTTTAGATCTTCTACATTCCTCTTCTCCATTAAAAGTTCTTTTCCAAGAAAATTCCTTCTTAATAGGCATGATTGAGCGCATTGTTGACTTGGTTAATCTTATGGTTTAATTTAGTTATATAGCCCTCCAAGATCCACATACAATTCTTGTTTAGATAAGATAGGGAAGGAAATACACTTGAGAGACCTAGAGAGGACCAAATGCTTGATGTTTGATGCTAAAAGATGAGTTGAGGAGAACTAAAATTGTTTTTGAAAAAGTTTTGTGGTAATTTAATTAAGTTCAAGTATGATATGCCGATTGGTTAAAAGGAGATGAGAGAAAATCTTTGTGGTGGGATAACGAGTAAAAATAATGATTGAGATTGATTGCATGACAGATGGTGTGAAAATTCTAATTACATATTTGATTTTGTATTGCTCGAGGACTAGCAATGATTTGAGTGTGGGGGAACTGTTGGTGATTTCTAGACACCCATTTTATCTACCAAAAAAGGATGTTTTGCATCTTAATTTGGTGGTTTGGACTAACAATTAACCCCATATTCGCATGTATTTGTAGTTGTTCTGTTGCTAGGAAGGTTGGGGTGCTTCACTGAGCTAGAATAGATCATCACTCTAGCGCTCCTTTGTTAGAAGAAGATCATTTCTTGCAAGCACACTTGTTGAAAGAGGAAAACAATAGGTTTTTCATGCTTTATCCAGGGTGTGACACAGAAGTTGAGTTGCCTAACCCCCAGCTCACTATTATCGGTAAAAAGAACTTTGTGTACAAATTGCAAGCTCCCTCGCAGCGTGCAAGACATAGTGTTTCAGGGGATAGGCCAAGAACAAGAGCACAACTCTAAGGAGTAGAACAGCAACACGAAACAGCCATGAACACACCACAAACGGGTACTTTGGGAAACTCCCAATACCATTGGGAGCAACCATAGTTTCCCGGATTTGCTAGTTCATCAACAAACTACACTACCTCCTCCTATAAAGAGTATGAACTTTGCAACCCCTATGGGATGGAAAGTTACCATCAACCCCATGGAGGCATAGGCACTTCTCGTTCCGCTCGATTCACGTCATACAACTTTTCGGAGTTGCAAGAAGATATGCAATACTTGGCTGCCAATGTTTATGAGACCAACATGGGAACTCAAGAAATACAAGCAGCCATAAGGTGATGAGGACATCACTCCTATGGATACACACAACACTCCTCCAAATCTGGACTTGCAAGGTCCAATGACTAGAGCTCGTGCACGACGACTAAATTTAGAGGTGAGCTTGTTCCTACGTTCTTCGCTATATGTTACTTTTGAGAATGGTTTGCTACCTAATAATTATTTTATGATTAGAAACCATGGAGAAGACCAGGAGATGATGGGAGAAGGAGTTGGGAACATGGAGGATCAGCAAGGGCTTGGAAGCCAAAGTGGAGGCCCAAGCAAAACCGACTTCAAGTCTGTTTCGGGGCCCAGGACCAGTCTGTACTAAAAAAGTCGCCCCGGACGCATACGGACTCGGATTTGGACGTTCTACATATGCACAGAAAGATAAGGAGAAGACCTTTCCAATGCCGCCAGCCTCATGTCAAAATTCCTCCGGAGTCATCAGGAATCGTCAAAACAAGACAGAGTCCAGAATCTGTGTCGGTGCTGCGTCGCCTATTTTTGGCCTTTGGGCTTTGTATCTAGTTGAGCCCAATTAGGGGCGCGTCCAGAGGGTCTTGCACGACCCTAGGGTCTTTATATACAGCCGCTGCCACACCATTAGGGTTCGGGTTTTGCTTAGATCAATTCTGTTTCTAAACAGTTTTGCCGTTCATCGGTTTGTGAGACCCCAAGTTCGAGAGTTTAATCATACATCTGCAATTGTGTTGCATTCTTCGTTGTTCTTGCTTGTGTTCTTGATTCGCAGGTAGGGATTAGCCTTCTCGGCGAGGTCAATCGTCTTTTGGACGGTTGATAACCAGAAGAGACGTCGTGCTGCGATTGCGGGGTTTAGAACGTGCTGTTCTGAAGCCGGATCGATTTGTGTGTCGCCTCCGAACAAATCAACTTACCAAGAACCTTTCGGAAGATCGGGAACCCTTGTCCACATCAAGTGGTAATCAGAGCTTCAGGTGCACCGTCAGGTTCACACTACACTTGAGTTCTGTTTTCGTGTTCTTCCTATCGTCCACTGAAAATACCAAAAAAAATTTTTCCCCGCCCATAACCACGTGTTTAGCCTTTGCAAATTTCAATTTCAGAGTCTGTAGTGTTGAGTTTGTGCCCTAATTCTTGTTTAGTCGCTGGTTTAGTTTGTGTTTTTGTCGTCAGTAGTGTTTCCCTTGCAACCCTAGCCGCCATCCCCTTCACCATCCTCGGTTTTGTCGGCTTTGTGTGCTAGGGTTGATTGATCAACACGCCCACCCTAATCCCACCCTAAACCTACCCTCACCACCTCGGACCAATTTTCATAAATTCCACTTTCCGCTGCATCCACCTCGACAAAAAAATCCCTACCCGACCCCAAGCCCGATTCGGATTTCACTCAAACCCCCGGGTTCTTCATAACCGATTCCGAGACCCATTCGGTAAAACAGCCATAACTTTTCGCTCGGTTGTCCGTTTTGGCTCAAAGTTTTACAGGAGATTCTTGACAAAAAGTTGAGCATACCCACACAGGGCTATGCCCTGTGTGCCTGCATCAAAAAAATCAAATAAAATCGGAAAGATAAAGAAAAAATTCATTCAAGTTGAAACCCGACGTTTTCTGAAACTTCAAGATTTTCTGTAGACCACGTACTAGCTTGGTTTGAGCTGAAATTTTTTGTGGTTTCTTCTTGTTTGCTAGTGAGTTGGAAAAAAATATCAAAAAAATAAAATAAAAAAAAGAAATTTGGGATTCCTACTAGTGCTCCATCTAGCCCCCTGGAATTTCTGAGTTTGGCTGTTTTACACTAAGCCCCCTGTTATCGACTGTGTCCCTTTGTCTCCTTGTTTCTTCTTTGCTATCACTACTGTTCTAGGACATAGTTAGACCAGCAAGTAGGGACAAGTTACTTGGGCACTTATTTAGCTTTACTATCTGTTTTTGATTTGTGTGCCACTCATATATACATATTTGGCCTTCCTAGCTCTACATACTTCTTCTGGACAGCACATAGGTTATTTGGTAACCCTTGCAATCGTGGAACACTTCTCCCTAGTATCCTTCGCTTTGTTGTTTTCAGAACTTTGTAAGAGCTTTGCAAGAAGCTTACTTTTGCTGTGTTGAGAGGCACCACTGCTTAGTAGTTTTGTAGGGATAACCATCACTTTTTGTTTCCTGTTTTGGTGTTTCTGATGTCAGGAAGCGACGGGGAGGGTGCTTCACCCTCAAAATTGGATGAGTGCGTGAGCCAAAATCAGTTACAGAAGGCTTTGCAGGCGGTTCAGAGTGATTTGGCAGAGACGATCACCAGGGCCGTCACCGACGCCGTCACCAAGCTTCACCTGGGAGAAAGCATTGAGCGGTTGGATAAGAGAGTCTCTAAGCTAACCGATCAGGTTGTCGAATTGGAGACCGCTCACAAGACCAACAACACCACCAACAACAACAACAACACCAACACCAACAACAACAACAACACCAACAACAACACCAACACCAACACCAACAACGACGTTGAAGACGATCATGATGAAGCAACGGTGTATAAGGCTGATGGCACCGTCGATAGGTCAGCTACAAGGACCGCAAGGTTACGACGTCGTTTGCAACGTAACCCTCAAGGTATGGGTGGTTTTCACAACCACAACCGTCGCACATAAGGTAACCATGCTCCAGATGATCCGTATGCTAAAATTAAGTTTTCAATTCCTTCATTTTCGAGTCAGTACGATGGTGATGCTTACCTTGATTGGGAAATGACGGTAGAACAAAAATTTAATGCCCACCTTGTTCCTGAACAACATAGAGTTAGACAAGCCACTAGTGAGTTTAAGGACTTTGCTATTGTTTGGTGGAGTGGTCTAGCTGCTGAAACTGATTTGCCTACTACTTGGGAAGAACTTAAGGTAGAAATACGTGATCGTTTTGTTCCTCCTTCATTTTATAGAGAAATTCGTAATAAACTGCAGCGTTTAGATCGAGGAGAAAAAACTGTTCAGGAGTATTTTAGTGAGCTTCAGAAGGGTTTGATTCGTTGTGCTGTGGTTGAAAAAGTAGAGGATCAGATTTGCCGCTTTTATTCTGGTTTGAGAAAAGAAATTCAGGACATCCTTGATTATAAAGAATTTTATACCCTCAACCAGTGTTTCCAGTATGCTATGCTTGAGAGAAAGAATCACAGGGACTTTTCCAGGCTTTTGAGGAGTACAGCAAGTCCAGGAATTTCTACTCATCACGGCCGACGGGGACTTCGGGGCTGCCCAAGCCATCTTTCTGGCCGCCCCCACCAGCTAGTGTTGTTTCTGTAGCACCAAGATCAGCCCCTGCCCCTTCTACGCGCTCAGGTAAAAATTCTGTGCAGGTACCGGCTAGTAGTGCTTCCTCTGTTGCTTCGACGGGACGCACTACAGGGATTCAGTGCCACCGCTGCCATGGTCTTGGCCATGTGCAGAAAGATTGCCCAAGTAGGCGGGCATATGTGGCGACAGATGATGGCGGTTACATGAGCACCTCCGATGTGGAGGATGAGGAGGAGGATGTCGCTGCCACCAGCGGTGACCTCGTCCTTGGAGGCGGAGATACCACGGGCTATATGAATATTATTGTGCAGCGTGTGCTTAGCACACAAATCCAGCAGCCCGAGGTGATGCAGCGACATAACTTGTTCCAGATTTTCTTCGTCATCAAGAACCGTCGGGCACGTGTCATCATTGATGGAGGAAGCTGCAACAATTTGGTGAGTTTTGATGTGGTTAAGAAGCTTGATTTGACCACACGCCCACATCCACATCCATACTACATTCAGTGGTTAAATGACTCTGGAAAAGCAAAGGTAACACAAACTTGCAGAGTTCCTTTTTCCATTGGTTCCTATGTCGATTCTGTTGATTGTGATGTTGTATCCATGCAAGCTTGTTCACTTTTATTGGGTAGACCTTGGGAATTTGATAATGATGCTGTACACCATGGTAAAAGTAATAAGTACACTTTTATGCATAAAGGAACTAAAATTACATTGTTACCAATGACCCCTGCTGAAATTGTACAAGCTGATTTAGAACGAGCTGCTAGTTTGAAAAATAAAAGCCCTGAAATTCCGCAACCTGTTAATTCTGCTTCTACACCAAGTAATGTTAATGATTCTTCAAGTTCTAAGGGTACTGCAATTAAATTACAAGGTCGTTCATGTCTTGCCACAAAATCTGAGCTTGCTGAAATTTCTACTGATGATATTTGCTATGCTTTGATATGCAAACAAGCCTTGTTTTCGCTTGGTGATATTGCTTCTAGTGCTTTGCCTCCTGCTGTCACTAACCTTTTGCAGGAGTATGAGGATGTTTTCCCAGCCGAGATACCCCCGGGATTGCCACCTTTGAGAGGGATTGCGCATCAAATTGATTTGATTCCTGGTGCTACTTTACCAAACCGTGCTGCTTATGGGACCAACCCTGAGGAGACTAAGGAGATACAACGACAAGTCCAAGACCTTTTGGATCGTGGGTATGTTCGTCAATCACTTAGTCCTTGTGCTGTTCCTGTACTTTTGGTTCCTAAGAAAGATAGTTCTTGGCGTATGTGTGTAGATTGTAGAGCCATTAATAACATTACTATTAGGTATCGTCATCCTATTCCTAGGCTAGACGACATGCTTGATGAGTTATGTGGTGCTATAATTTTCACTAAAATTGATTTGCGTAGTGGCTACCATCAAATTAGAATGAAACTTGGAGATGAATGGAAAACAGCTTTCAAAACCAAATTCGGATTGTATGAGTGGTTAGTAATGCCTTTTGGGTTGACTAATGCACCCAGTACTTTCATGCGTTTGATGAATGAGGTTTTAAGACCTTTTATTGGCAAATTTGTGGTTGTTTACTTTGATGATATCTTGATTTATAGCAAATCCATGGATGATCATATGATTTATTTGCGTGCTGTTTTTGATGCTTTGCGAGTTGCACGTTTATTTGGTAACCTTGAGAAGTGCACCTTTTGCACGGATCGAGTCTCTTTTCTTGGCTATGTTGTGACTCCACATGGAATTGAGGTGGATGAGGCGAAGATTGAAGCCATAAAGAGCTGGCCTGTACCAAAAACTATCACACAGGTGAGGAGTTTTCTTGGTCTTGCAGGTTTCTACCGCTGCTTTGTCAAAGATTTCAGCACCATTGCTGCACCATTGCATGAGTTGACAAAGAAGGGCGTTGACTTCCATTTTGGTAAGGTACATCATGAGTCTTTTGATGCTTTGAAGGACAAACTTACACATGCACCATTGCTGCAATTACCCAATTTTGATAGGACTTTTGAGCTTGAATGTGATGCTAGTGGTACAGGCATTGGTGGTGTTTTGATGCAAGATGGTAAACCTGCTGCATACTTTAGTGAGAAAATTACTGGGCCTGTTTTGAATTATTCCACGTATGATAAGGAACTATATGCACTTGTACGTTCTTTAGAGACGTGGCGTTATTATTTGTTGCCCAAAGAATTTGTTATTCATTCTGACCATGAATCACTTAAGTATATTCGTTCTCAATGCAATTTGAACCGTAGACATGCTAAATGGGTTGAGTTTATTGAGTCTTTTCCTTATATTATTAAACATAAGTAAGGGAAGGATAATGTGATTGCTGATGCTTTATCTAGGCGATATACTTTGTTGTCTCAACTTGATTGTAGAATTTTTGGACTTGAGGCAATTAAAGAACAATATGTTGCTGATGTTGATTTTAAAGATGTATTGCTGCACTGTAAAGAAGGTCGTGCTTGGCACAAATTTATGTTGAATGATGGATTCTTGTTTAGAGCTAACCGCCTATGCATTCCAGTTGGTTCTGTTCGTCTTTTGTTGTTGCAGGAGGCGCATGGAGGTGGATTGATGGGTCATTTTGGTGCTAAGAAGACAGAGGATATTTTGGCCACACACTTCTTTTGGCCAAGGATGAGGAAAGATGTTGAGCGTTTTGTTGCTCGCTGCACTACATGTCAAAAAGCTAAGTCTCGATTGAATCCACATGGTTTATACATGCCACTTTCTGTTCCTTCTATTCCTTGGGCGGATATTTCTATGGACTTTATTTTAGGACTGCCTAGGACTAAGAGGGGGAGCGATAGCATTTTTGTTGTTGTGGATCGTTTTTCCAAGATGGCACACTTTATACCATGTCATAAAACTGATGATGCTAGTTACATTGCTGATCTTTTTTTCAAAGAAATTGTACGTTTGCATGGTATGCCTTCTACTATTGTTTCAGATCGTGATGCAAAATTCTTGAGTCATTTTTGGCGCACGCTTTGGAATAAGTTGGGTACAAAGTTGTTATTTTCTACAACTTGTCATCCACAAACTGATGGACAAACTGAGGTTGTGAACCGCACTTTGGGTACTATGTTGCGAGCTATTTTGAAGAAAAATTTGAAGCAATGGGAAGAATGCTTACCTCATGTTGAGTTTGCTTATAATCGGGCAACACATTCTACTACCAAGGTAAGTCCATTCAAGGTAGTGTATGGTTTTGATCCCCGTACTCCACTTGATATACTTCCTCTACCTATTAATGAGAGAGTTCATGTTGATGCTAAGGAGCGTGCTAAATTTATTTTTCAAATGCATGAGACCACTAGACTTAGCATTGAAAAGATGAATGAAAAGTATAAAATTGCTGGTAGTAAGGGTAGAAAGGAAGTAAAGCTTGATGTAGGAGATTTAGTGTGGTTACACTTAAGGAAGGATAGATTTCCAGAATTGAGAAAGTCTAAACTAATGCCTAGAGCTGATGGTCCATTCAAAATAATAGAGAAGATTAATGATAATACATACAAACTTGAGTTGCCTCCCGAGTTCGGGGTTAGTCCTACTTTTAACATTTCAAATTTGAAACCATACTTGGGAGAAGAGGATGAGCTCGAGTCGAGGACGACTCCACTTCAAGAGGGGGAGGATGATAAGGACATCACTCCTATGGATACACACAAGACTCCTCCAAATCTGGACTTGCAAGGTCCAATGACTAGAGCTCGTGCACGACGACTAAATTCAGAGGTGAGCTTGCTCCTACGTTCTTCGCTATATGTTACTTCTGAGAATGGTTTGCTACCTAATGATTATTTAATGATTAGAAACCATGGAGAAGACCAGGAGATGATGGGAGAAGGAGTTGGGAACGTGGAGGATCAGCAAGGGCTTGGAAGCCAAAGTGGAGGCCCAAGCAAAACCGACTTCGAGTCTGTTTCAGGGCCCAGGACCAGTCTGTACTAAAACAGTCGCCCAGGACGCATACGGACTCGGATTTGGACGTTCTACATATGCACGGAAAGATAAAGAGAAGACCTTTCCAATGCCGCCAGCCTCATGTCAAAATTCATCGGGAGTCATCGGGAATCGTCAAAACAAGACAGAGTCCAGAATCTGTGTCGGTGCTGCGTCGCCTATTTTTGGCCTTTGGGCTTTGTATCTAGTTGAGCCCAATTAGGGGCGCGTCCAGAGGGTCTTGCACGACCCTAGGGTCTTTATATACAGCCGCCGCCGCACCATTAGGGTTCGGGTTTTGCTTAGATCAATTCTGTTCCTAAACAGTTTCGCCGTTCATCGGTTTGTGAGACCCCAACTTCGAGAGTTTAATCATACATCTGCAATTGTTTTGCATTCTTCGTTGTTCTTGCTTGTGTTCTTGATTCGCAGGCAGGGATTAGCCTTCTCGGCGAGGTCAATCATCTTTTGGACGGTTGATAACCAGAGGAGACGTCATGCTGCGATTGCGGAGTTTAGAACGTGCTGTTCTGAAGCCGGATCGATTTGTGTGTCGCCTCCGACCAAATCAACTTACCAAGAACCTTTCGGAAGATCGGGAACCCTTGTCCACATCATAAGGAGAGAACAAGAATGGCAGCAAAAAATATCAGAACAACTTTAGACAAACATCTCTATAATGGACCAAATGTTCGGCCATTTCAACATCGAGTATCAACTGCCACAGTAAACGCCATCTAAGCTTAAGTCTTGCAAAGACCTAACCTTGGGGAGGTACCTAAACCAAGGTGCGCCAATTGTTCTATCCTCTCTCCCTCTTCCTCTAGATGAGTCATTTCGTTTTTTTACAAAATTTAAGAAAACCCAAAAAGATTCTAGTTTTCAAAGAAAGTCATAAAAATTTGCAAAGCCAAAAAGAACAAAAAGATTTCCCTTTATAAATAAAATCCGAGAACTTGGTCTCTACCTTGCCTATGGAAATAATGAATAGTTGCTCTATTAGCTCCCTTTGAGTCTAAAGTTTACAACCTCTACTCCTCATTTTTGTGGGTAATGGTAGACCCGCATGATGATAACACTAGTCCCTCTATGTTTTAGTGGGGGCAAAATGGCTAATAAAAACTAAGTCTGGCTGTTGGAGTTTATGATATGGCATGTTTTGGATGAGTCTGTGATTTCCATATGATTATACTCCAATGATTTCTTTCAAAACCATGCTGCAACAAAACCCCCTACTTGGTGCACATCTTCCCTATGATAGATAACTCCCTACAAGGGCCAAATATTAATTAGCAAAACCATGTCTATTCCATTTATGCATGCATTGAATTTAGTTAGGATTTGATCCTTATGAGGGACATGCACTTCCAAAGCCAATCATTTTCCTTTGCATTATCTTTGAGTTCTCAAATTAATCGTGCTTGGTTATGCAGTTTCCATATCGGTATCATGCATCTCCACCAAGCATGTTAACCAAAATCTTTCTTTTTGCGAGCCTTTGATCCTATTAAAAGAATACAGTCTTCCCAATTGCTCAGGAAAAGTTTGCCAAAAAATATTTGAACCATTGAATTAGCCTCTTTACACCATGAGAGCTGGAAGAAAGAAGGAAAGAAAAAAAAGGAAAAAATTATCAGCTCTCATGGATGTGCTAGATCAAAAGCTCCAAGGTTCATACAAAAATATTTCTTTGAGCAAAAATAAAGAGCCATCCTTTCTCTCTAGCACAAAAATCCAGTCTTTGGGATAAAACTGCACCCAAGACCTTTGCAATTGTGCTAGCCCATTCCTTCACGTGAGTCCATTCTCTCCCCTCTCCCCTAGACATTATTTATAAATGATTGGAATGAGGAAGTGCAATGTCTTTTCACTAGGATCATCTCTTAGCTTAACAATATATGCATGCTAAATGCGAAATCCTACCAACCTCCACATATTTAAAGCCAAACTTTTAGAAAGTAGGATGAGCATTTGGTAAGGATATACACCTTTCGAGAGATGTAAGTCATAGTGAAAACTACACCAAGAGGGGAGATTTTCAATCCTATGCAGCAATACAAAAATTTTGGACTCATGATCAAGTGGGAGATTGCATGACAAAGTCTAAACTAGTCGTTCTAGACTTCAATCGCTTATGATAAGGTTATAAAATGCCAATAAGCCCTGCTGTACAATGAGAATGACTTAGTAACCAAGTTGTGCTGGTTTACACTTACCCATATTATGTTAGAGTATGTGTTTGTGCACTTGATACTTACAGGGCTCCAACATTGAAGCAGCTCCTGATCCATCACCTCTAAGTTTTAGTTTTCTCGGGACGAGCAAAGGTTTAAGCTTGGAGAGGTGTTGGCGGCCGATAAAACCCATAATCGGGCACCAACCGATCGGGAAATGCAAGGTAAAGACCAAAGTTTATTAAATATTTGTTTAAACTAATAAAGTTCCACGAGTTTTGGTGAAATATGTGTTTGCAGGTATAAGAGAGCCAAAATATGCAAAAACATAAAGAAACACCCCATCGGCCAATCACGCATGTGAAACAGCCGTTTTTCACCGGCCGATAGGGTCGTTTTCAGGCTGAAATCAGGAACCGGCCGACAGGGTCATATACGGCTGAAATCTGCTACCCGGCCGATTAACCGGGGTCATTTTTCAGGCTGATCATCCGACCCGGCCGGTTTTGCAAAAACACTTCACCGTGATGTCGTTTTCTCCTCCCGGACTGAAAATGATGAGATATGGCTAAAGAAAAGAAGGCCAACAAGTGGCCTGACTGGGACAAGTCAAGGGGCAACCCGGAGGGGGTCGGCACCCGACCAAGGCCGCCGCCCCGCCTATGCCGCCGCCCGTCCTGGCTTGCCGCCCGGCCTGGCTCGCCGGTCGGCCTTGGGTTGCCACCTGGGGTTGGCAGCCCTTGAAGCCCAATAGGCCTACCGACCCCAAAATGGAGAAGTCGGTACGAACCAACCAAATAACCGACATCGGGACAAGATCCAAGCCAACCAAAAGAAGTCAGTCGTGAACCGGCACGATCCTACAGCCGCCCGGCCTGGGCTGCCGCTCGGTGGTGCATGCCGCCCGGCACACGTGGCCCGTCGCCCGGCGGACCGACTTTGGCCTATCGAACCTTGTTCACCTACAAGTACCCCCCCCCCCCTCCCATCGCCACCTATAAATAGAGGGGGAATTCGGCAGAAAAAGGGAATCAAGCAAGAAACATATCAAGGAGTACATTTCCCACTACTTGTGCTACTTTTTAGAGTAGGTTAGTATGAGCTCTCTTGTATCTTTTCTCTTTATGTAAGACTTGTCCTTTATCAATAGATTTATCTTCCCCTTTATATCTTGTCAAGTATTTATCTTAACTTAGTCATTTCGTTAAGTTACAATTATCAGGAAAAACATTGTTACGTAGTTTACGAGTTTCCCGGCTAGGATTTAATTAAGTTTAGTTCTTTCTAGAACTTAGACTTGGTTATTTCCCAGCTATTCTTCTGCTAGGCCAACGAAAGAGTATCTAGTGAAGGCGTAGGTGCGGTGCCTAAGTTAACACTAGCTGGATTTGCATTTGTCCCCACGGGTTGTATGGTAGGCGGCAGGTGGTGACAGCCCTGTACGTCCCTTTAGTAATCCACCACGTTTAGGAAGTCTCAAGTAGGGTTGTCTAGCGATAGCTACCCACTAGTACAGAGGTTAGTTACCGACCCATATTAGTGGAACGTTTTCGTACCCAGAAGTGAGCTAACAGGTGAAAGACTCGAGGTTGTACCAAGAAATTGGTGTAAGCGCTCAACCCGAGTAACTAGGATTTGATGCTTGACTTAGATATATTAGGAAGGTATATTTTTAGGAATCTTAGACTTAGACTCTCTGTCCTCCCAGCTAGCTTAACCGATCTCTTTATTTATCTTAATGTGGATTTCTCCTGTGTTGCTATCCTTACCACTATTATTGAACATCCTTACCCCCATCTTAGGTCAGTTGGTGTAACTCTTGTAGTTATATCTTTGTTAAACCAAGATAATCTTATGCCTAGCTTCCCTAAGGCAAATAAATACCATACTTTGGAATACTCCCGAGTGAAATGCTACAATGGTGTTTCGTGGGCTTGCGGATTAATTCATTTTATTCTTAAAGCATAAAAAATGCCAACAATCATTTCTAGCGTCGTACCAGGAATAGCGATATTCTTGATGTCATGTTAAGAAGTGTCAACATTTGTTCAAGCCTTTTGCAAAGGCATTAATGTAGCGGATTACGCGTTTGAGTTCACACCGTTCACACAGCAGCTCGAGCACAAACTTTTCCATCCTGGATGAATCAACGAGGCACACACCTATTGAGGACAACATGGAGGAGGATGAGCCATAGTTCTTCTCGCCGACACTGACCTCGAGCGGCTGGATGAAAAGGAGATACGAGTCTACCATCACCTACGCAATCGTTGTTTCGTCCACACAAGGGCGTATGACAAGGACCAACTCTCCACTGTAAGTATGGACCGAATTTGCACACATCTTAGGATGAACAAGAGATACGAGTCTACCATCACCTACACAAAATGAAATATAACAAGCATGACAATAGTAGTATAATAAATATAAACTACTACCACACAAGTGGGCTATACTATCACATATGGATCACAATATCAAACAAGAAACTCATGACCCAAACAAAACTATATGAAAAGATGATATTTATTAAATAGAGCAAAGTCTTACAAAAGGGAAATGATACAAGAGCCATACCAATTTCTCCAAGGGAAGACTTTACAGGATCAGATTTGCCGCTTTTATTCTGGTTTGAGAAAAGAAATTCAGGACATCCTTGATTATAAAGAATTTTATACCCTCAACTAGTGTTTCCAGTATGCTATGCTTGCAGAGAAAGAATCACATGGACTTTTCCAGGCTTTTGAGGAGTACAGCAAGTCCAGGAATTTCTACCCACCACGACCGACGGGGACTTCGAGGCTGCCCAAGCCATCTTTCCGGCCGCCCCCACCAGCTAGTGTTGTTTCTACAGCACCAAGATCAGCCCCTGCCCCTTCTACGCGCTCAGGTAAAAATTCTGTGCAGGTATCGGCTAGTAGTGCCGCCTCTGTTGCTTCGACGGGACGCACTACAGGGATTCAGTGCCACCGCTGCCATGGTCTTGGCCATGTGCAGAAAGATTGTCCAAGTAGACGGGCATATGTGGCGACAGATGATGGCGGTTATATGAGCACCTCCGATGTGGAGGACGAGGAGGAGGATGTCGCTGCCACCAGCGGTGACCTCATCCTTGGAGGCGGAGATACCACGGGCTACATGAATATTATTGTGTAGCGTGTGCTTAGCACACAAATCCAGCAGCCCGAGATGATGCAGCGACATAACTTGTTCCAGATTTTCTTCGTCATCAAGAACCGTCGAGCACGTGTCATCATTAATGGAGGAAGCTGCAACAATTTGGTGAGTTCTGATGTGGTTAACAAGCTTGATTTGACCACACGCCCACATCCACATCCATATTACATTCAGTGGTTAAATGACTCTGGAAAAGCTAAGGTAATCCAAACTTGCAGAGTTCCTTTTTCCATTAGTTCCTATGTGGATTCTGTTGATTGTGATGTTGTACCCATGCAAGCTTGTTCACTTTTATTGGGTAGACCTTGGGAATTTGATAATGATGCTGTACACCATGGTAAAAGTAATAAGTACACTTTTATGTATAAAGGAACTAAAATTACTTTGTTACCAATGACCCCTGCTGAAATTGTACAAGCTGATTTAGAACGAGCTGCTAGTTTCAAAAATAAAGGCCGTAAAATTCAGCAACCTGGTAATTTTGATTCTACACCACATAATGTTAATGATTCTTAAAGTTTTAAGGGTGCTGGAATTAAATTACAAGGTTGTTCATGTCTTGCCACAAAATCTGAGCTTTCTGAAATTTCTGCTGATGATATTTGCTATGCTTTGATATGCAAACAAGCCTTGTTTTCGCTTGGTGATATTGCTTCTAGTGCTTTGCCTCCTGCTGTCACTAACCATTTGCAGGAGTATGAGGATGTTTTCCCAGCTGAGATACCTCCGGGATTGCCACCTTTGAGAGGGATTGAGCATCAAATTGATTTGATTCCTGGTGCTACTTTACCAGACCGTGCTGCTTATAGGACCAACCCTGAGGAGACTAAGGAGATACAACGACAAGTCCAAGACCTTTTGGATCGTGGGTATGTTCCTCAATCACTTAGTCCTTGTGTTGTTCCTGTACTTTTGGTTTCTAAGAAAGATGGTTCTTGGCGTATGTGTGTAGATTGTAGAGCTATTAATAACATAACTATTAGGTATCGTCATCCTATTCCTAGGCTAGACGACATGCTTGATGAGTTATGTGGTGCTATAATTTTCACTAAAATTGATTTGCGTAGTGGCTATCATCAAATTAGAATGAAACTTGGAGATGAATGGAAAACAGCTTTCAAAACCAAATTCAGGTTGTATGACTGGTTAGTAATGCCTTTTGGGTTAACTAATGCACCTAGTACTTTCATGCGTTTGATGAATGAGGTTTTAAGACCTTCTATTGGCAAATTTATGGTTGTTTACTTTGATGATATCTTGATTTATAGCAAATCCATGGATGATCATATGATTCATTTGCATGCTATTTTTGATGCTTTGCGAGTTGCACGTTTATTTGGTAACCTTGAGAAGTGCACCTTTTGCATGGATCGAGTCTCTTTTCTTTGCTATGTTGTGACTCCACAGGGAATTGAGGTGGATGAGGAAAAGATTGAAGCCATAAAGAGCTGGCCTGTACCAAAAACTATCACACAGGTGAGGAGTTTTCTTGGTCTTGCAGGTTTCTACCGCTGCTTTGTCAAAGATTTCAGCACCATTGCTGCACCATTGCATGAGTTGACAAAGAAGGGCGTTGACTTCCATTTTGGTAAGGTACATCATGAGTCTTTTAATGCTTTGAAGGACAAACTTACACATGCACCACTGCTGCAATTACCCAATTTTGATAAGACTTTTGAGCTTGAATGTGATGCTAGTAGTATAGGCATTGGTGGTGTTTTGATGCAAGATGGTAAACCTGTTGCATACTTTAGTGAGAAAATTACTGGGCCTGTTTTGAATTATTCCACGTATGATAAGGAACTATATGCACTTGTACGTTCTTTAGAGACGTGGCGTCATTATTTGTTGCCCAAAGAATTTGTTATTCGTTCTGATCATGAATCACTTAAGTATATTCGTTCTCAATACAATTTGAACCGTAGACATGCTAAATGGGTTGAGTTTATTGAGTCTTTTCCTTATATTATTAAACATAAGAAAGGGAAGGATAATGTGATTGCTGATGCTTTATCTAGGCGATATACTTTGTTGTCTCAACTTGATTGTAGAATTTTTGGACTTGAGGCAATTAAAGAACAATATATTGCTGATGTTGATTTTAAAGATGTATTGCTGCACTGTAAAGAAGGTCGTGCTTGAAACAAATTTGTGTTGAATGATGGTTTCTTTTTTAGAGCTAACCGCCTATGCATTCCAATTGGTTCCGTTCGTCTTTTGTTGTTGCAGGAGGTGCATGGAGGTGGATTGATGGGTCATTTTGGTGCTAAGAAGACAGAGGATATTTTGGCCACACACTTCTTTTGGTCAAGGATGAAGAAAGATGTTGAGCATTTTGTTGCTCGCTGCACTACATGTCAAAAAGCTAAGTCTCGATTGAAGCCACATGGTTTATACATGCCACTTCCTGTTCCTTCTATTCCTTGGGCGTATATTTCTATGGACTTTATTTTAGGACTGCCTAGGACTAAGAGGGGGAGCGATAGCATTTTTGTTGTTATGGATCGTTTTTCCAAGATGGCACATTTTATACCATGTCATAAAACTGATGATGCTAGTTATATTGCTGACCTTTTTTTCAAAGAAATTGTACGTTTGTATGGTATGCCTTCTACTATTGTTTCAGATCGTGATGCAAAATTTTTGAGTCTTTTTTGGCGCACGCTTTGGAATAAGTTGGGTACAAAGTTGCTATTTTCTACAACTTGTCATCCACAAACTGATGGACAAACTGAGGTTGTGAACCGCACTTCGGGTACTATGTTGCGAGCTATTTTGAAGAAAAATTTGAAGCAATGGGAAGAATGCTTGCCTCATGATGAGTTTGCTTATAATCGGGCAACACATTCTACTACCAAGGTAAGTCCATTCAAGGTAGTGTATGGTTTTGATCCCCGTACTCCACTTGATATACTTCCTCTACCTATTAATGAGAGAGTTCATGTTGATGCTAAGGAGCATGCTGAATTTATTTTGCAAATGCATGAGACCACTAGACTTAGCATTGAAAAGATGAATGAAAAGTATAAAATTGCTGGTAGTAACGGTAGAAAGGAAGTAAAGCTTGATGTAGGAGATTTAGTGTGGTTACACTTAAGGAACGATAGATTTCCAGAATTGAGAAAGTCTAAACTAATGCCTAGAGCTGATGGTCCATTCAAAATAATGGAGAAGATTACTGATAATGCATACAAACTTGAGTTGCCTCCCGAGTTCGGGGTAGTCCTACTTTTAACATTTCAGATTTGAAACCATACTTGGGAGAAGAGGATGAGCTTGAGTCGAGGACGACTCCACTTCAAGAGGGGGAGGATGATGAGGACATCACTCCTATGGATATACACAACACTCCTCCAATTCTGAACTTGCAAGGTCCAATGACTAGAGCTCGTGCACGACGACTAAATTTAGAGGTGAGCTCGTTCCTACGTTCTTCGCTATATGTTACTTTTGAGAATGGTTTGCTACCTAATGATTATTTTATGACTAGAAACTATGGAGAGGACCAGGAGATGATAGGAGAAGGAGTTGGGAACGTGGAGGACCAGCAAGGGCTTGGAAGCCAAAGTGGAGGCCCTATCAAAACCGACTTCGAGTCTGTTTCGGGGCCCAGGACCAGTCTGCACTAAAACAGTCGCCCAGAACGCATACGGACTCGGATTTTGGACGTTCTACATATGCACGGAAAGATAAGGAGAAGACCTTTCGAATGCCTCTGGCCTCATGTCAAAATTCATTCGGAGTCATCGGAAATCGTCGAAACAAGAGAGAGTCCAGAATCTGTGTCGGTGCTGCGTCGCCTATTTTTGGCCTTTGGGCTTTGTATCTAGTTGAGCCCAATTAGGGGTCCGTTCAGAGGGTCTTGCATGACCCTAGGGTCTTTATATACGGCCACCGCCTCACCATTAGGGTTCGGGTTTTGCTTAGATCAATTCTGTTCATAAACAGTGTCGCCGTTCATCGGTTTGTGAGACCCCAACTTCGAGAGTTTAATCATACATCTGCAATTGTGTTGCATTCTTCGTTGTTCTTGCTTGTGTTCTTGATTCGCAGGCAGGGATTAGCCTTCTCGGTGAGGTCAATCATCGTTGGACGGTTGATAACTAGAGGAGACGTCGTGCTACGATTGCGGGGTTTAGAACGTGTTGTTCAAAAGCCGGATCGATTTGTGTGTCGCCTCCGACCAAATCAACTTACCAAGAACCTTTCGGAAGATCGTGAACCCTTGTTCACATCAGTTAGGGCCAGCTCTATATAAAGAGAGGCACTGCAGTCAATTCAAGGAAGCAATCAATCAATAAAGAAACAATTCTCCTAATCCCCCAATGTCTTCCAAGCTCTAGGCAAAGCATAAGGCCTAATTATCCTCCCCATTACATCTGGTGATAAGGACACGAGGACGGTGTTCAGGATTTTGTCCCAATCTTTCATGGTACGAACAATGAAATTAAGCTTTCTTAGAGTTCAAATCAATATGACAGATACTCTCATGATAGAAGCACAAATCACAGCTGAACCAAATACAAAATTTACTAATATAGTACTTTGCGACACTAGCAACTCAACTCTGATTAATCTCCAGTCTAGGTGAAATTGTCACATAAAAGTAGATAGAAGATTGGCTTACAAATGTAGAGAGATGCCAACCAAATCATAGAGAACTCTCACCCGCAGTACAAGTGGCACCACGATCAAGAGAACGAGGAAACCAGCTATAGGAATCCGGAGACACACCCAAACTGTCACAGCTTGAATAAGTACTCCACACAATCCAAAAGGATCGGCTTCAAATCTTGATAGTAGATGGCACCGCCGCCATCTCTCTTCTCTAGAGGAAAACTGGACAGGGAGAGAAAACTCAACAAAACCTCCCCTCGATACATGCCCCCTGGGCCTTTTAAGTGCACGCAGGCACACTAGACCTGGTTGGACTCAACCAAAAACAAAAGGAAACTAACTCGGACTCCACTAATTAAACAGACTAGGACTCCAGAACTTATTGACTCACACAATGAATAAATAATATAATAATGTGGCCAATATAATCATGTTTGCACGTATACTTTCACGGAACCAACATAGACAATGAACTCTTTTGTGACTTAGGCATACCGACCTCAATATATCTCCATGCACCATCGTTCCCTTCTTTAACCTCAATTTTCATAGAGCCAACAAAAATATATTTCTCTTTCTGCCTCTCATGTAGATGAACTCCAGTAAATGTCTTCTTATGCCAAGGAAATAGAATACCATCAGATAAATTATTGTCTCTCTTGTTCATGCATTGCTTTAGACAAATAGGAAGAGCCCCAACATGAATAATAGACTTTTTCCTGGAATTACCATCTTCAATTCTATAATTATTGATACTATATCCAGAATTATTAGCCAAACTGAATTGATGAGCCACGGGTTCATCAGTGACACACAAAAGGTTTTATCTCAAATATAAATAAATAAATAAATAAAGCCAAGTGGAGAAAAAACTAAGCTGAGCTACTCCTACAGTACTTTCATATACAGTTGTATAGCCTAAGTTCTATACACATACACACTTATACTCAGGTTCAACAGTTATTAACATAACACTTCAGGCACGGACCTACCCTTTCATCCACAGGCGACTTCCGCTAAGAGCCTACGCACTAGCCTAGCGTGGAGGAGTTCAAAGGACGGACAGGGTTGTCATCACCTGCCGCCTACCTCAGCTAACCGGTAGACTAACGAATAATTGATGCAAATCAATTATCAAGTACCATACTTGCATAATCAAAGAGCACTCTACTCCTCCATGGTTATATTAATGAAGCAGAGCTATCATATAAATATGATCACCAAACCCATGTCATGTCATAACAATGAATCCTAAGCATAAAGACTATGTCATATAAATTAGACTATAGTGACGGTATATAACAAGCATGACAATAGTAGTATAATAAATATAAACTACTATCACAAAAGTGGGCTATACTATCACATATATGGATCACAATATCAAACAAGAAACTCATGACCCAAACATAACTATATGAAAAGATGACATTTATTAAATAGAGCAAAGTCTTACAAAAGGGAAATGATACAAGAGCCATACCAATTTCTCCAAGAGAAGACTTGAAGAACTAGAGAGCTCTAGACTCAACCTAACTCCACTAAGACTTGAGAACAACTAAGTAGCAAGAGAAGGAATTCTTCTTGTGGTGTGTGTGTGTGTGTGTGTAAAGCCACACCCTCCTATTTATAGCCTCTATAGGTCGGCAAAGGGGAGTAACCGCCAAGAATATCCCTGCCCACCGCCTTCAGGGATCAACCAGGAGCATCCACGTGCAAGCCCAGGAGGAAAGGCCGCATGCCTGGGTCGGCCGACCTAGGGGGGTCTGATGTGAACAAGGGTTCCTGATCTTCTGAAAGGTTCTTGGTAAGTTGATTTGGTCGGAGGCGACACACAAATCGATCCGGCTTCAGAACAGCACGTTCTAAACCCCGCAATCGCAGCACGACGTCTCCTCTGGTTATCAACCGTCCTAAAGACGATTGACCTCGCCGAGAAGGCTAATCCCTGCCTGCGAATCAAGAACACAAGCAAGAACAACGAAGAATGCAACACAATTGCAGATGTATGATTAAACTCTCGAAGTTGGGGTCTCACAAACCGATGAACGGCGAAACTGTTTATGAACAGAATTGATCTAAGCAAAACCTGAACCCTAATGGTGTGGCGGCGGCTGTATATAAAGACCCTAGGGTCGTGCAAGACCCTCTGGACGCGCCCCTAATTGGGCTCAACTAGATACAAAGCCCAAAGGCCAAAAATAGGCGACGCAGCACCGACACAGATTCTGGACTTTGTCTTGTTTTGACGATTCCTGATGACTCCGGATGAATTTTGACATGAGGCCAGCGGCATTGGAAAGGTCTTCTCCTTATCTTTCCGTGCATATGTAGAACGTCCAAATCCAAGTCCGTATGCGTCCTGGGCGATTGTTTTAGTACAGACTGGTCCTGGACCCCGAAACAGACTCGAAGTCGGTTTTGATTGGGCCTCCACTTTGGCTTCCAAGCCCTTGCTGGTCCTCCACGTTCCCAACTCTTTCTCCCATCATCTCCTGGTCTTGTCCATGGTTTCTAATCATAAAATAATCATTAGGTAGCAAACCATTTTTAAAAGTAACATATAGCGAAGAACGTAGGAACGAGCTCACCTCTAAATTTAGTCGTCGTGCACGAGCTCTAGTCATTGGACCTTGCAAGTTCAGATTTGGAGGAGTGTTGTGTGTATCCATAGGAGTGATGTCCTCATCAGGGTCGGCCGACCCTGTGGCTGGGCCCTCCTGGGTTGTCCTTCCTTAGGGTGGCTGCCAGGTGGGTTCTCATCCCAGATGTCGGGGTAGTTTTGTGTGTTTCTTCGGTGTGGTACTGAAAATGGGCCCTTCAATCCATGGGATCTCCAGTTGGCGCTCTCTCATTGGTCGAAAGTGTGTTTCTTTGCCTTTTGGGTGTGTTTCCTTCATATTTCCTCCTACATGCAAATAATTCCCAAGTACAAGTGGAACTACATTATTGTAAACAAATATGTGTGTATGAAATGCCAAGTTCTCCAATTTTTTAGCATAGTTGATGGATGAAAATGGTACTTAACAGCCATCAACAACAACCCAACTCTACAACTGTGGCATAGGTGGCTTGCTATGACTTGTTTCCCTAGACAAGACACTAGACCTATCCACAACGATGAATTGCGTGTCTTGTTTGATGCAATTGCTAAAATTCCTATTGCTCTTGTTGAAGCTGTGCTTGGCCAATGGTTAGATTGTATTAAAGGATCGGGACCCATTGAATGCACTTCTTTAGTGACCCGTATTGCTGCAGGGGTCGGGGCTTTAACCAACACTAGATTTGATTATCTTTCAGAGCCCCGTCCCATGATAGACTATGGATTTCTTGAGCAAGGTCACACTTTAAAGAAGGGTACCAATGGTTCTATCATCTTTTATTACCCCGGCTATACAAATGAAATCGTGCTGTCTAACCCAGGATATCATTTGTATAGTTGTTGGGAACTAACCATACAGCTGCAGAGAGAAGGAATGACTGGCAGGTCCGTCGATCGACGTACTAGAAGCACAAAGTGCGCCTCCACTAGCGCAGCCAAGACTACACCACCAGTCCATGATTACACTACAGGCTCAGAACATTCTGGTGACCCTGCTTGGATGTTCACGCCGTAGCAGTATGAGACTGGAGGTTCGTCTTGGCAGCAAGCTAGTAATGCACAATGGGGACAAGGCCCCGAGTCGATCGGGACGCCTCCACATCACGACGGACGTCACTCATTTTTGGGCTTTAGTCATTATGACTATGGTTCAGAATTGAGGGATCTTACAAGGAGGATGGACGATCTGGATGTGAGAACAAGGGAAATGCAACACACCCTTGCTACTCGTGCCCAGACCACCCGAAAATGGCAGCAGCATAGTGACGACCAGTTTCATCACCTCCAAGAACAGCTACAAGACCACCATGACTACACGGCAGCATACTATCATTGGAGAGGATTTGATCCTAACCAATAGCCCTGAGCAAGAGCAAGCTTGGGGGAGCACCCCTACCAAGGTGACTTGTATCTTTCCTTTCTTTCTTTTTTCTTTGTCAGAATTACCCTCATAAAACAAAATAAAAATTTGCAAAACTAAAAAGAACAAAAATAATAGATTGTCATGCATGCTAGGGATGTTCATGCCTTCATGTTGAGATGATGAATAGTTTCTCTATTTTATATCTTTTATAGTCCCTCGTATACAACTTAGTACTCTCCCAATTTTTTGAGTTTGTTGGCTAAACATGCTTGCCTTGAACTTGAATACTTGTGGGTTGCAAAAGTGCATGAACTAAGTCTAGGTTGTTGTGAGGCATGATATGGTTAGAATTGGGCTGCTATGATCTTTGTCCTAAAGTGAAGCTTAACATCCGGAGATTTTGTTTTCCAAAATGATAAAATTGAAAAGTTCCTCAATGATGAAAATTCCTACCATGGCCATATGTTACACTTCAATGCAAAACCTTCCACATATGCTGCTTGTTTTCACATTTTACTTTATCAAAATGCTTGCAACCTTTGTGACATCTGTTTCATGTTTTTATGATCAAGATTCACGTACACATCCACCATCATTTGCTAATGCTCCTACACCGGGAGATAGCAATATTGTTCCATTGCATCCACCATCATATGCTTAACTTCTATTCCGGAACTTAGCAAATAAATATTCCATGAATATCATGTTATGACTCTCTCTCAATTGGTTGCATGGAAGGCATGGCCATCAAAATAGAATAAATGCTTGCTCTCAATCTTGAGCATGATGAAAAAAAAGAGAGAAGAAGAAGAGGAAAAAGAAATAGCCATGCCCAAGTGCTAATTAAAGAAAGAGAGAGTCTACTCAAAAAGGAGTATCCACCATTCCATTATCATTCCACCGAATTTCACACACATGCATATCTTGATCAGACTGTATGACTTGTTTCTCCATGGGTTCAGTCTTTTGGTTTAGTAATATATGTGTTACAAGTATGTCTCAATTATTCCTACCCAGAGCTCCACATAAGCCTTATTTAGAGATAGGAATAAGATGAATCAACTTCAATGCCTTGGTAAGGATTTATACACATTGCGCGACCGAGTGAATCATTGGAGGAACTTAGTTTTATTTGCCAAAATCTTTTGAAAAACTCCGGATGAAAAGTGGAACACAGGGATGAGAGAATGGTGTCCTACAAAAGACTGTTCTATCTTTCAACCACCCAAGATGAAGAGAAGCCAAAAGCCCTGCAGGGACTAAGGTAAAAAAGGTGAGTTACCAAATGTGAACTTATTCAATAAAAGGTAGAGTATTTGTTGTGCACTTGGTACTATGGGGGAATATAAAACATTATAGCAACTCCTGATCAACAACCTAAAGTTCTATCTTTGCATCGGGACGAGCAAAGGTTCAGCTTGGGCGAGTTTGTTAATGGTCGTTAAATACCATTTCCGACCATCAATGTTACTCAAAATAAAGAAGGATTGTACATTCCCACCATGCATATTAGTTAGAATTAATAAATATCCACTATAGCTTGGAGAACCACTGACATGCAGGAGAAATAACGAAATAGAGGAGGAAACACACCCATGTGGCGAAGAAACACAACTTCCACCAATTAGAGCTCGCCAACTAGGACTCCCACGGATTGATTGGCCCGCTTACAGAAGCAAACCTACTTAACAACCGACCTTATAGTGTCACTAGGCAATGGGACCCACCTGGCAGGCCACCAGAGGTGGCAGCACCCGAGGGGGCTCCCCCCTGTTTGGCCGAACAGGGGTGTTCAGCCGTATGTGGAGTGGCCCCCTTGGTGCATGGCTGCCACATGTTGGCTTCTGGTGGCTCCCCAATGGCAGTTGTGCATGTTTGGCGGTGGTTACCGACTCCAAGAACCGACTTTGGGCAGTATAAATAGAAGGAGGAGGCCTCACTCCAAAGCACACACCAAGAAGCATTACTCCCTTTATCATTTCATGATTCCCTTTAGTTTTAGTGGAGTTAGGCTTAGAATAGAGTCTTCTTCAGTTCCCAGGTCTTCCTTGGAGTTGTGGTATGGCGCTTGTATCTTTCTCCGTTTGTAAGACTTTATTCTATTTAAAATATTAGTCTTTGTATATAGTTATGTTTGGGTCATGTGTTTCTTGTTTGATTATATGATCCATTCATGTATGTTGTTATTATGCTTGCATTTTAGTAATATAGTGATACTTTATTACCATGTTAGACATAAGCCCTTACTATAGTCTTTATTTATGTCATTATAATGATGCATGACTAATGTGTGACTTAGATCATTTCCATGTGCTTAGTGTTCACTTAAATGTGATTACTACTTTTCTGATCCATCGCTTAAGGGATTAGGAGTATTGTTCTAGAGATGTAAGCATCGTGCTTAGATCAATAGAATGCATTATTTGTCGTGTAGCCCACGGATTGCTAGGGGTAGGCAGTAGGTGGTGTGTTGGTATTTTTAACGAATACAGATGAGTCCGCAAGCGCACAGAGAATACCGTTGTAGCACTTCGCCTCTGGAGTATTCCAAGGGCATCGAATTCACAGGGAACATGTGTGCTAATCTTCTATTCTAATTGTCCAAGGACACCAAGATAACTATGGCTTGGGTAGAGAGGATTCTGATTGGTAAAAGAGTTCTAATCCGAGTAAGTTGACACTAAGCTGCTTGCATTGGGCATCTGGTTTTCCTCTGTATCCATAGTGTGATTCTGACCAAGAGCCTACTGCGTAGCCGAACATGGAGGATTTCAAAGGACAGATAGGGCTGTCACCACCTACTTCCTACCTCTAGCAATCCATGGACTACGTGATAAACAAAGGCAACCTACGGCCTAGACACCACGTCTATGCTTTTGATTACTCCATTAATCTCTACGTACAATGGGCCAAGACTAAGGTATATAATTTAATAGAGTGCTGAGTGAGCAAAGAGACTAAGTAATAAAACTTACTTAAAAAGGAAAACTAATAACCAGAAAAGAATCACGAAGACTTACTTAAAAAGGCAAGCATCCATCGAAGTACAAGCGCGGAGAAGGGGTTCAACTGGCCTGAACCTCCTCTCCTGGACTCCTCCTCATTCTCTCCCTATTTTCTAAATGCTTTGGAAGTGTTGAGCCTTTTGGAAATCAAGTGCTAATTCTATCTTGAAGTGTTGAGAAAATGAAGCCCTTCCCTTCCATTTATAGCAGTTAAAGGCGGTTCTTGGAGTTGGTCACTTCCACTAAACGTACACAACTGACCTTGGGGAGGCACCAGGAGATGACACATGGAGGCGGTGCATGAGAAGGGGACCCACCTATTCGACCAAATAGGGGTGTTCTGTCGAACAGGGGTTGTGGGCCCTCGGCCCCTCTCTGCTCTAGGTCCCTGGTGGGTGGCCCCTTGTCCTCCCGAACACTGTAAGGCGGTGGGTTACATCGATTTTGTCCTGAAAGTGGGCCAGTGAATACATGTGCTTGGCTATGATTGGCCGGAAGTGTGTTTTCTCCCTTGATGATGTAGATTTTCTAATTATTCTGTGGAATAATTACGTGCAGCACATATTTACCAACACTAGTGGAATTTGCTAGTAATAAACTCCTACCACTATGTGGTTGTTCACTTTATTGCTTTTATGCAGATAATTCACGATTTATATTAGGTACTTAGTGACCATCAACAAACTCCCCCATACTTAGCCTTTGCTCGTCCTCGAGTAAAGGAAAAGGACTAAGGTGGATCAAAATTTCCAAATAGTATGATGCTAGCATGCAAAGTATTCCAAATCATACTTGTACCAGTGGAATTGCAGTGTCTACCACATTACCTTAGGCGATTGAAGAGTGGAATGGTGCAGACTTCGATCTTCTTGACTTCCTTTGCTAAGTACTCAGGTTTTTGAAAGATTTTCAAAAATAAATGCAGGCTATACTCCTCAAGTGATTCTCTCAAATCACTCAATATTTGTGTAAGTGGATCCGCACCAAGGCTTTTTGCTTTTGCCTCTTTCTATTCCTACAACTAATTTTAACTTTTTGTGGAGCTCAGGGTAGGAAATAAAGAAAGGAGCATACATGTGCTTTATATTTTACTAAGTCAAAAGCCAAATCCAAGGAGAAAACAAATCATGAATCAAAAATCAAGTATGTGCACACTTTATGGATTGGATGGTGGAAATGAATGGATACTCCTTTACATGTAGATTCTCTCTTTCTTTGAACAATTTTGGGCATGGCTATTTCTCTTTCTCTCTTTTTTTCATCATGCTCTTGATTGGGAGCAAGAATTTTATTTTGCTTAGCCATGCCTTCTAAAGGATCAAATGACAGAGAATCATAATCAAGAATTTCATAGAGTATTTAGCAAAATTTGTGTGCACATAAACTTGATTAATAATTCATAACAAGCAACTCACAAGGGTCAAGAGTTTGACAAAGTTCAACAAAGTCACAAGCAGCAAATATATAGGATATTCAATAAAATTTATTTGGCTCTGGTAGGATTTCATTTTTTTTATCAGTGAGGAGTAAGCACTAAAATTTAAATTTTCAAAATAAATCCAGAGTACTTTATACAAAACGATAACAAGAATCACATTGTCAAACCATATCACACTAGTCAATAACTTAGGTAACATGCGGTCTCTATAAATATTTTCCACTAGCAATGGTATAGTAATAAGGAATAAAGAGCATGCATGCCAGCCATGGAAAATTTCAATATAAATGGGAGACATCATCAGGGTTGATTTTAATTTTCTTGATTGATTTTATCATTTTTGAGAAACCATGTGGATATGTGTCATGGTTTGTAATATGTGATGAGTAATTGACATTGATTGAGTTTGGTGTTTGAGTTAAAATGCAGGAATCTGAGGATTGCATGAGTTTGTGCATGTCATGGTTTTGACTAACCAGAGTTGGTAATGGAGTTGGAGAGTTTGCAGGAGATGGGAAATATGTTTGCTTGTCTCATGATGTATAGGTCATTGGAGTCAACTTGGCGGTCAACGGCGAGAGGATCAGGCACAAGTAGGAGACTTGGGGCCGGACGATCGGGAGGCCGGGTGAAGTCAAGGCTGATCCACACCATACACGTGGAGAGGCAAGAAGCACGTACGGTTTCGTGGCTGAGCCTCAAAACCGTGGGTGGTGATCAAGACGGCGGGGTTGACCAAGTCAAAGATGATCGAGTGTCGGTGCAAGTAGTGGCTTCCAATGGATCGGAGGTGAGAGAGACTTGCTGGCAAGGAGGATCATGGGACGAGGTGACACGTATCAATATCGTGAAGTCTTTCTTTGGTGGAAGTGAGCATGAAGTCACGCTTTGAGAAGCGTGCAAGGCGGTTTCCCAGTTTGGGCCTCAAAACTGGTGGCGGTGGTTGGTGGTGCATGTGGCACCATCACAGAGCTTGCTTCGAGATGAAGCAAAGTTGTGAAGGGCCCGAGTGCGTTCGGGCGACGAGGAGAAAGATGGACAAGTTTGTCCCTGGTGGTAGGTGGCAGTGTTATGTAGGTCAAGGGTAGAGTGGTAGGTGACAACCCTTAGGCCTATATAAGGAGAGGTAGGGCTGGTGGAAGAGGTGCCTCTCTTTCCCTTAGCCTTGCCATAGGTCTTCATTCAAAGTGCCAGGAGAGGTCTTCATGTAATAGAGGAGAGGAGAGGGTGTGTGAGACACATCTTTTTCTCTTCCAAGTAGTGGGAGGAAGAGGGTGGCTTCCTAGCCTTGTATCCATGGATCTTGTAAGCATGTTTCTATGATATGAAAGTTATTTTTGTGCTCAAGATCTTCCTCTCTCCCTAAATCCTAAATTTCTCTTTTTCTCTATTTTTAGACCTATTTGCGTGGGAATTTTTTAGTGAGTTTTTTGGGGCGGATTTCTTGGGGATCTTAGTGCTATGATGAGCTAGAACAATCCTACATAGGTTCTTGACCGAATCAAGAGCTCTAGAACCTTCGATTTGAAGGATCTCTCAAGTTTCCCCTTTTTGGTTTTCTTGGCACAAGATCTAAAATTCGTGATGATTTCTTAGGCCAATTGAGTAGATCTTCTTGGAGGAAGGTCACAATGACCTAAGGATTCCCTGGTCCAAATATCACACATTTTGGAGATCATTTGGTTGAGTTTTGGAGAGATTTGTGGGAAAAACGTGACAGTTTTCTGTTCTGTCGAGGGTCGATCGACACTGTTGATGACCAGGACCGGCACTGCCGGTGGGTCTGAGCTTGGATCGGCACTGCCGATACCACGACCGGAACTGCCAATGGTTTGAGCCTGAACCCCGCACCGGCATTGCCGATGTGCTTCGATCGTAGTTTTTCAGAGTTTTGAGAACCCTGCACCAGCACTACTGATGGACGTGACTGGCATTGTTGATGGTGCCGACCGGCACTGCCGATGGCTGTGATCAGCACTGCCGATGACTGTCCAGACTGGATTTGTTTTGGTGTGTTTCTTTGACAGTTTCAAGTCTTTGCAGTTCTTCTTTGTTTCCGCTGTGTTCCGCTGTTGTTGTTGATCACTCCTAGGGTTAGCACATCACAAGTTGGTGTGTGTGGCCCTGGTGATCAGTTTAGAGGTTGGCTTGGGTTGTAATTAGGACATAGGCCAAGTTCTTGTGAAGAATTTTTATTGGCTCCTATTCAACCCCCCCCCCCCCTCGTCGCCTTCTCGGTCCTTCAATTTTAATTCCCAAATAAATAAATAAAAACCTAATAGGGAGATTGAGGGATAAGATGCGCAAACCATCATGCTGGACAAAACAGGGACCGAGGGGGCCAGGATCTGTTCGGCCGAACTCCCTGGTCCCTAAGTGGGCCCTACTTTGGTGTGCTACTCCGAGTGATGATGTACACTGTATTTTTCATTGTGTGGAATTTTTGTTCGCGCCGAAAGCCCGAGGATCTCCCACACACTTGTTTTCTTGCCTGCTCTTTTATTGACCCAAAAACAAAGAAAAGAGTAAAATGCAAAGGGACTCTACCCACTTTATGGGCTAGGTGAATCATTTATTCATTGAGAAAGCAAACTGATATGCGTTGATTACATTAATGGAATGAAATAAATAAATGAAGGGAAAACTAAACTAAGCGTCTACTTTATTTCCTAGATAAATGATAAGGAAGCAAGTCATTTGCCATAGTGGAATTCTGGCTTCCCTATCTCGACACAAATGCACTTTAACTTAGCGCTCATGCCACGGCGGATGGTCTCTTTGAGAGAGTCAATGGTGTCCTTCATCTCTTCTCTCTCAATACGCTCTTCCACTAGTTTCTCAACTAGCACTTTGTTTTCCAGGTGGAGTTTCTCCACTTCTACTGCTAGTTGGGCAGCAACGGGTCCCTTGTAGGGGGGGCTAGTCCTGTTGTCTTGCTGCTGCCCTGTTGTCTTCTTGTTCAGGGTTGCCCCCGTGCTCTGCTTAGACGGGGAGGAGTCGATTGACTCCGCCATCTCCCTCCTATCTGACGAGGTGAGATGCAGCATGGAATCGTCCCTGCTGTGGGGAGTCATCCAGGCCATCTGTTGACGGCTGTTAAGTACCATTTTCAACCGTCAACTATACTCAAATAAAGGAGAATTTGGCATTTCATACACGCATGCTTTATCACAATAATATAGTTCCACTTGTACTTGGAGAACTTTGTGCATGCAGGAGGAAATGTGAAGGAAACACCTCAAAAGGCAAGAAAACACACTTTCGACCAATCAGAGAGTGCCACATGGACGTCACACGGATTGAAGGGCCCATTTTCAGCACTTAACCGACGTAACTCCCTGCAATACCGCGCAAACCAACGTCAGGGCCCACAGGACAGCCACCTGGAGAAAGCACAGGCCAGGAGGGGCCACCCCCAGGTCGGCCGACCTGGTCAGGTCGGCCGACCCAGCCGGGCGCCCTCTCCGCCTGGGCTTCCACGTGTTGGCTCCTCCGTGACTCCTGATGACGGTTTGAGATGCCTTCCGTGGCGGTTACGCTCCCTTGCCGACCTATTGAGGCTATAAATAGGAGGGTGTGCCTTCACACTCAACACACACCACAAGAAGCATTTCTCTCTTGCTAGTAGTAGTTCTTGGAGTTTTAGTGGAGTTAGGCTGAGTCTAGAGCTCTCTAGTCCCAAGTCTTCACTTGGAATTGGTATGGTTCTTGTATCTTTTCCCTTTTGTAAGACTTTGCTCTTATCAATATATATATATTTTCTATATAGTTGTGCTTGGGTCATGAGTTTCTTGTTTGATATTGTGATCCATATATGTGATAGTATAGTCTACTTGTGTGATAGTAGTTTATATTTATTATACTACTATTGTCATGCTAGTTATATACCGTCACTATAGTCTAGTTTATATGTTATAGTCTCTATGCTTAGTTTTAGCTGATAAAGTATAGCATGGGTTTGGTGATCGTATTCGTACGGTAGCTCTGCCTCGTTAATAGTAATCGCGGAGGGGCAGAGTGCTCCTTGGTCATGCAAGTATGGTACTTGGGTGACTGATTTGCATCAATTATTCGTTAGTCTACTGGTTCGTTGAGGTAGGCGGCAGGTGGTGACAGCCCTGTCCGTCCTTTGAAATCCTCCCCGCTAGGCTAGTGCGTAGGCTCTTGGCGGAAGTCGCCTGTGGATGCAGGGGTAAGTCCGTGCCTGAAGTGCTATACTATTGACTGCTGAACCTGAGTGTGGGTCTGTATGTATTCTACTTAGGCTATGCAACTGTATAGGAATGTATAGTAGGAGTAGCTTAGCCTAGTCTTTCCTCCACTAGACTTTATTTATTTAGTAGGAATCTTCTGTGTGTGTCACACTACCTGGTTATTATCATGTACCCGCCTGTCTTGGTTAGATATCCTTGCTAATTGTTAACATGATCTTATATGTTAGTAACGCTTCTTGATCATAACCTTCCTTTGGGATAAACAAATACGATACCCTGAATACTTCCGGGTGAAATGCTACAGCGGTATTCTCCGTGCGCTTGCGGATTTTACCTACTTGACTCTGGGACATATTAGTGAACCGTTTCTGGCCCCGTGCCGGGAATGATTTATTAATATGGCTTAGCAAAAGTCAACACCATCCTTCTCATAGCGGTAGTAGATGTTGTCTCCCCACTTGTTGTGTAGCGTCTCCATGTGTCGCTCACCAGGCTTCAAGGGTGGCCCAACGATGTCCTCCTTGAAAAAGCAGGCAGCTACCGGCCTCTTTGTTGGAGTCGTCGCCCGTGCCTTCATGGTCTAAGTACATCGAGGGGAAAGGGATCACGCGGCTACGTGGGTATGAACAGAGCTACACCCTCTAGGGCCTTCCTCCAGTGGCAAGATTGCCAGCGGATTCACAGAGATGGCTTTGACCTCGTCCATGGTCATACCAATGGTCGGGACAGCAAGGTTCACCAGAGTAGGAATTTCATCGGGATCAAAGGTCGAAGTGGAGCTGGTGTGGGGGACTAAGCTTTTGTTGGCCATGGCTAGGGTGCTTGAAGGTGGAGAGTCCAAAGGAGGAGGATGGATTTTTGTTTCTGGTTCTGCTCTGTATCGAGGAAAAACTCCGTCTTTATTGACTCTCTTACATGAAGGGATGAGGCTTACGTGTCAAAAAGGATTAGGGTAGGTTAGGTTAACACACTCGAGGAAGTATGGGGGCGGTGCTGCCACCCACTGTTTGGCCGAACAGGGGTGTTCGGCCGAACAGGGATGGGCCCTATTTGCCCCCTTGTTTCCTGGGTGAATTGGGCCAGCAGGGGTCAAGGGATAAGGTCCAAAGATGGGCTAGGCTTGTTAGTTTTAATAAAAACTTCGAAAAAGGATAATAGAGTATATTTAAGTCAATTAAATTGACCACATCTATTTCCTTATCTAAATCTTCACTAGAATGAAAAAGCTTTAAGCGATGGCCATTTACCTTAAAAAGGTTACCTGTGTCGTCTTGCAGCGTGATCGCTCCATGAAAAGACGTGTCGATGATGGTGTACAGTCCATCCCATTTGCTCTTCAGCTTTCCATGTCCGAATAGCTTTACCCTAGAATTGAAAAGTAGTACCTCATCTCATGCCTTGAACTCCTTAGGCTGGATCCTTTTGTCGTGCCATCTTTTAGTTTTCTCCTTGTAGATCTTAGCACTATGGTAAGCCTTGTCCCCCCATTCCTCCAGCTCCGATATCTGTATTTTTCTTTGGATCCTAGATTTCTAGAGATCCATATTCCATTTTCTGATGGCCCAATGTGCCCGATGTTCCATCTCAATAGGTAAATGGCAAGTTTCTAGTACAATCTTCTAGAGGATATTCTTGATTTGCTTATTTGAAGTTTCTACCTGGCCACTGGTTTGAGGGTGGTATGGAGTAGCTATGTTATGGTTCACGCCGAGTTCTCTTAGGAAGTGATGGAAGTTCTTATCAGTGAAGTGAGATCCTCCGTCACTTATCACCATCTGAGGTGTTCCAAAACGAGGGAAGATTACCTTGTGGAACATTCTTCTGGCGTTCTTTGCATCTGCTGCTTGACATGGTATAGCTTCTACTCATTTTGATACATAGTCAACAGCCACCAAGATGTACTCGCAATCATAGGACTTTAGAAAAGGCCCCATTTAGTCAATGCCTGATACATCAAAAAGTTCCACTTGAAGATTGTATGTAAGGGGCATGGCATTGCGGGCAGTGATCCCTCCATGTTTCTGGCATCTCCAGCACTTGCAAATGAACTCTTTTGTATCTTCATACATTGTAGGCCAAAAGAATCCACTCTGCCAGATTTTTTCTTGAGTACGGAACACACCATAGTGTCCTCCGTATGGAGATGAATGGCACATTTCTATAATCTTAGCACCTTTGACTATAGGGACACATCTTCTTAGCAACCCATCTGCACATACTCTGTATAGGTACGGGTCTTCCCATAGGTGCCGCCGACTCTCATACATCAATTTCTTTTTGTTCTCCCTAGGCGGTACATAACCTGCAACCATGTAATTCATAATATCCGCATGCCAGGGGTTGGTGTCAGTCACCTTTAGCAGCATGTCACCTCATATAAAATCATTTATCAGCAGCTCCTGCATGTTAGTGATTTGCATACGCGACAAATGATCTGCTACAGAATTCTCTACTCCTTTCTTATCTTTTACTTCAAGGTCATATTCTTGGAGTAAGAGAATCCATCTAATTAGCCTAGGTTTAGCATCTTTCTTAGTGAGCAAATATTTTAAGGCAGCATGATTAGTTGTAAACAATCATCTCAGCTCCGACTAAGTAAGATCTAAACTTATCGATAGCAAAAACAATAGCAAGGAGCTCTTTCTCAGTGGTAGCATAACTGACTTGTGCTCCTGTTAAAGTTTTGCTAGCATAGGCTATTGTGTGATACTTCTTATCCTTGGTTTGGCCCAAAACAGCCCTAATGGCATAATCACTAGCATCACACATGATTTCGAAAGGCAGCGCCCAATCTGGGGTTTGGATAATTGGGGCTGAGATGAGTGTCTTTTTAAGGGTATCAAATGAGTTGATGCACTCATCATCAAAATCAAAGGGTGCATCTTTAGCTAAGAGGCTAGTGGGGGGTCTAGCAATTTAAGAGAAATCCTTAATGAAATGCCGGTAGAACCCCGCATGGCCTAGAAAGCTACGGATGCCCTTAATGTTGATAGGAGGTGGAAGTTTTTCTATAACTTCTATTTTTGCTTTGTCCGCCTCTATCCCCCTTTTGGACACTAAGTGTCCGAGCACTATGCCCTCTCGGACCATAAAGTGGCACTTTTCCCAATTAAGCACCAGGTCCTTTTCTTGGCATCTAGTCAAGACCTTGTCCAAATTCTCCAGACAGTGTTCAAAGGTTTTTCCATAGATGGAGAAATCATCCATGAAAACTTCCATGATTTCTTCTATCATGTCGGAGAAGATGGACATCATGCACCTTTGGAAGGATGTCGGGGCATTGTAGAGCCCAAATGACATTCTCCGGTAAGCATATGTTCCATACGGACATGTGAACATGGTCTTGCTTTGATCATCGGGATGGATGGGAATTTGATGGTAACTAGAGTAACCATCGAGGAAACAAAAAAAGGAGTGGTTTGCAAGCCACTCTAACATCTCATCAATGAAGGGCAGCGGGAAATGATCCTTCTTGGTTGCCTTGTTAAGTTTCCGGTAATCAATGCACATTCTCCATTCCGTGACGGTTCGTTGTGGGATCAACTTAGTTTTGTCATTTTGAACCACTGTCATTCCTCCCTTCTTTGGCACTTCTTGAACCGGGCTAACCCACTCGCTATGAGGCATGAGATAAATAATCCCGGCGTGCAAAAGTTTAAAGATCTCCTTCTTCACTACTTCTCGCATCGTATTGTTGAGCCTACGCCGAGGCCCCCTACATGGTGCATGGTCTGGGTCAATGGGAATGCGATGAGTGCAATGAGAGGGACTAATTCCCTTAAGGTCTTGGAGTGAGTAGTTGTTGACTTTTGCTAAGCCATATTAATAAATCATTCACGGCACGGGGCCAGAAACGGTTCACTAATATGTCCCAGAGTCAAGTAGGTAAAATCCGCAAGCGCACGGAGAATACCGCTGTAGCATTTCACCCGGAAGTATTCAGGGTATCGTATTTGTTTATCCCAGAGGAAGGTTATGATCAAGAAGCGTTACTAACATATAAGATCATGTTAACAATTAGCAAGGATATCTAACCAAGACAGGCGGGTATATGATAATAACCGGGTAGTGTGACACACACAGAAGATTCCTACCAAATAAATAAAGTCTAGTGGAGGAAAGGCTAGGCTAAGCTACTCCTACTATACATTCCTATACAGTTGCATAGCCTAAGTAGAATACATACAGACCCACACTCAGGTTTAGCAGTCAATAGTATAGCACTTCAGGCACGGACTTACCCCTGCATCCACAGGCGACTTCCGCCAAGAGCCTACGCACTAGCCTAGCGGGGAGGATTTCAAAGGACGGACAGGGCTGTCACCACCTGCCGCCTACCTCAACGAACCAGTAGACTAACGAATAATTGATGCAAATCAGTCACCCAAGTACCATACTTGCATGACCAAAGAGCACTCTGCCCCTCCGTGATTACTATTAACGAGGCAGAGCTACCGTACGAATACGATCACCAAACCCATGCTATACTTTATCAGCTAAAACTAAGCATAGAGACTATAACATATAAACTAGACTATAGTGACGGTATATAACTAGCATGACAATAGTAGTATAATAAATATAAACTACTATCACACAAGTAGACTATACTATCACATATATGGATCACAATATCAAACAAGAAACTCATGACCCAAGCACAACTATATAGAAAAAGTATATATATTGATAAGAGCAAAGTCTTACAAAAGGGAAAAGATACAAGAGCCATACCAATTCCAAGTGAAGACTTGGGACTAGAGAGCTCTAGACTCAGCCTAACTCCACTAAAACTCCAAGAACTACTACTAGCAAGAGAGAAATGCTTCTTGTGGTGTGTGTTGAATGTGAAGGCACACCCTCCTATTTATAGCCTCAATAGGTCGGCAAGGGAGCGTAACCGCCACGGAAGGCATCTCAAACCGTCATCAGGAGTCACGGAGGAGCCAACACGTGGAAGCCCAGGCGGAGAGGGCGCCCGGCTGGGTCGGCCGACCTGACCAGGTCGGCCGACCTGGGGGTGGCCCCTCCTGGCCTGTGCTTTCTTGGGGAGGCTGGCAGGTGGGTCCTGAGGTCGGTTCCCGCGGTATTACAGGGAGTTACGTCGGTTAAGTGCTGTAAATGGGCCCTTCAATCCGTGTGACGTCCATGTGGCGCTCTCTGATTGGTCGAAAGTGTGTTTTCTTGCCTTTTGAGGTGTTTCCTTCACATTTCCTCCTGCATGCACAAAGTTCTCCAAGTACAAGTGGAACTATATTATTGTGATAAAGCATGCGTGTATGAAATGCCAAATTCTCCTTTATTTGAGTATAGTTGACGGTTGAAAATGGTACTTAACAGCCGTCAACAAACTCCCCCAAGCTTACCCTTTGCTCGTCCCGAAGCAAAGATAAACTTAAGTTGTTGATCAGGAGTTGCTACAATGTCCTACTCCTCAATAATACTATGCGCACAACAAAGTACTCTTCCTAGAATTAAATATATTGGCGCATAACTTACCCATTTACCTCGATCCATGGGGCTTTTACACCTCATTGTCTTGGGCGGTTGAGAGATAGAACAATTGCAGGGCACCAATCACTTGCTCTAGATTCCGCTATGTTGTTCCGGAGGTTTTCAAAAGATTTTGAAAATAAAAACCAAGTTCCTCAAATGATTCTCTCGGATCACTCAATATGTGTATGATTCCTCACCAAGGCAAAGTGTTGCCTATAATCACCTACTTCTAAATAAGGCTTTATGTGGAGCTCAAGGTAGGGATATATGAAGCACTCATGTTCACATAATATTGCTATGTCAAAAGACCGGATCCAAGAAAAACATCAATTCAAACAATCTTGATCAAGATGTGCAAGTGTGTGGGAGAACGGAGGAATGGTGGATGGGAAGAAATAACTCCTTTTTGAATTTTCCTTCTCTCTTTTGGAGTTTCTAGGCTATGGCTATCTTTTGCTTGCTCTCTTTTTTGAGCATTTTTTTTTTCTTTTCTTTTTTTTTTTTTGCATAGCCATAGTCCTAGTTTGCAATGAATACTTTGAGAGAGGAATTTTGTAATGGATATATGGAGTGTTTCTTTGGATAGATGGATGGATAGTGGCTTTCTTCCGGTGTAGAAGAATAGCTCACGGTGGATATAGTGGATATGGTGGATGCTATCTTCTTGATTTAGAAGGATAGCTCATGGCGGTGGATGTGTGTATATGATCTTGATCAAGAAAGCATGAAAAGAGTTCTACTAGGGTCACAACAATTTTGACTAAGCTCAATGTGAAACAAGCAGCATATGTGTAAAGGTTTTCAAATGTAAACACTACATATGGCTGTGGTGGGAATTTCATCATTGAGGAACTTATCAATTTGTCATTTTGAAAAATAAAACTCCGGAATTCAAGCTTTACGTTGAGCAAGATCATAGCAGCCCTATCTATCATATCATACCTCTCAACAACTTAGAACTAGAGAATGCATATGCTACCCACAAGATTCAAGTTCAAGGCAAGATTTACCAACAAACCTAACTCTTGAGAGAGTACTAAGTTGTAAACTAGCATTAGAGAGGAATAAAGGACAGAGCAACTATTCATCATTTCAACATAGGAAAATTATACACATTCATACCGCGCATGAAAAAGGGAAATATTTTTGTTCTTTTTATGTTTTGCAAATTTTTATGGATTTTTAGATTTAGCAAATGCAAGAAATAAAGAGAAAGGGAAAGATACAAGTTACCGTGAGAAGGGGGGTCCTCCCCCAAGCTTGTTCTTGCTCATATCTGCTGTTTCGGGTCGTAGCCTTGGGAGCGGAAGAAGGCATCCCAATTGTTCTGATTCTGAGCCATCATCGCGTTCAGCTGGCGGAATTGGTTGTCGCTGAAATTCTGCCATTGCTGGGTGTCGGCGACATGTTGCGTGAGAGTTTGTTGCATGCTCTCGGTGCGCAAATCAATGTCGTCCACCCTCCTTGTCAACTCGGACATCCCATAGTTGAGTTCACGGAACCCACGGGATGAGAATGACCGAGTGGCAAAGGATGGCGGTCCGCTTGAACTTGATGACGTCTGCATGGGGTAATCGTACTGAGATTCCCATGCTCCGGCCTGCCATGTTGATGCACCCGCCTCGTCCTGTGGCGGGGGCTGCTCCCATACCGGATCTCCGGTCGGAGTGCGAAACTCCGGTGTAGGTTCCATATGCCTACGGGAACGTGTCGGTCGCCCTGAAACACTATGCCTGCGAACTTCTCCCACTGGCTCAAGTGGGAGGGTTAGTGCCCGACAGTGATACAAACGAAGACCCGGGTTAGGTAACGGGAATTCATTTGTATACCCGGGAAAGTGATAGATCAAGGTATTATTTGAACCATGTTTCAAAGTATGTCCTTGCACAAAATAGTCCTCGCCTAGAAATTCTCTATCTACCGTCAAATATTCAACATGAACATTCTCAAGCAGACTACAATTCTGCGCAATGCGAGTAACTAAAGAGGTGCACTCAATTGGTCCTGTCAACTTTATATTGTCTAACCATTGATCAATCATGCATTCCGCGGGTGACACCCTAATTTTCTTAACCATGGCATAAAGTATTTTCAATTCATCTTGCCGGACAACCCTAATGTCACCTCGAGGAAACAAGGTCATAGCCAACCACACATGCATAAATCTAAGTGTAGGATTATGGATGGCACTTGTTCTAGGCTTGGGACCCCACTCGTTTCCGGAAATCTTTTTCCAAAAACTTTCTTTATGGAACCCCTTTAGCGCTTTATCTAAGTCTAGCCTACATTTAGGATTTAGACCTAGCATAGCATGAAGATCACCCCATGTGACCAAGCGCTCTTGCCCAAACAAGCGAAAAGAAATGCCTTCATCATACTTTCTAAGGGTGCATAAAAACTGCATAGTAAGCAAACGAGAACCCGGCTCATCTACTTCTACGAAATTTAGCCAACCCATAGTGCGAAAAATAGAGGCAAATTCTTCTCTCATACCTATTTTCTCGAGGAAGTCCGGATCGAAGCGTCGGGTGTGGGCGAATGGCCGTTCTCTCATGAGCGCGATGGCTTGGCCCTCGCGGTCGTCCTTGATGTCGAGATGCTCCTCGGTGATGAGCAAGGCCGGCCTTTCCTCCGGAATTTCAGCTTCGGGGTCACCATGCCCCGGACTTGGTGTGAGCTCGACGGAGGATGCTTGACTCGTGCTTGCACGAGTGCTTTTTCTCTGCTTGATTCCGGCGACTTGCTTCATTCGTTTGAACATGGCTGCACACAAGAACAAACACAAGACAAGAACAAAAACAAGATCGAACAAGTGTTCGGGTGAGCGTTAGTGAAAACGACAAACCCGAGCTTCTCCGAAATTGGTTTTCTTTTCACAACAACTTGCAAATGCACTAAAACAGAGGGGAAATATTTTTTTGGGTTTTTGGGGCTGTAGTAAAGTTGAAGAACACGAAATTTTGGGAGAGCAACAAGTGAGCAAAGGAGGGGAGTGAAAGATGAGCTTGGAATGGTGAAACTCCTCCTCCTGGGCAGTTTCTATAGCCAAGGTAGCAAGATGGCCGTTAGAAAGAGATAGAGCAACGGCCATATAGCCGTTGGGAGAAAGGAGCACAGGAAAAGGTGGGGCCAGGGGGTCGGCCGACCTGGCAGGTGGGCCTCCTGGCAGCCCCCTTTTTCCTATGTGTTCCCCAACGGCTAGGGGATTTGTCCCCTGCTGCCTTTTTGCTCAAAAAGCTCGACAAAAAAATCTTTTCAAAATGGAAAGCCCAAAAACCTATTTTCTAAATTTTCAAAAAATGCAAATGAGTTTTGAAAAATTCCAAGGTGGCTGGAAAAATTCAAAAATGCAGAAATGCAGTGGTCGGGAAAGATCAAAATGTGGTGGAAAGTAAATATGCAATTAAAAGAGCAAATATGGATAACTACCGGTTTAACCTCCCGGCGAGGACTCACCTTTTAAAGTCCGACGAGCGGGACTTTTCTCCGACGTTCAGCTCGATGAAGCGTTGTCCGGTCCCGGAGATGAAGACACGGATGATGCTTCTTGTTTCGTTCGCCACACCTTCTTGGTCTTTGTTGCGGTCGGTGGCTTCTCGGGCTTCGGAGGCTGCGGTTTTGCAGGCTTCTCAGCCTGTTTCTTTGCAGACCTCGGAGGTTGCTGCCCTGTGGACTTCGGAGGCTGTTGCTTAATGTGTGACCTTTGCCTCCTTGCCTTCATCAGTTGTTGCTGTGCAACCTTCTCCTTCTCAAGGAAGTTCTTCATGAATGTGATGAGGCTGTCCTTCTTTTTGAATGTGTTGCAAATCTCCAGGAATTGCTGGAGATGAGCACTAGCGTCCTCATTGGCTTTCCCACAGAATGGGCTAGCCTGCACCATGGTGATGAGACCGGTCTTGATCTCGAAGTTCGCATCTCCCACATTGCCAGCTGGTCCCGTAGGGATGTTGGCAGCGGAGGGAGCGGAGAACTCGCGGAGGGTCTTGTCGGCCATTTGCTCAGAGCTTGATGGTGCGGGAATGACAGGTTTGATTGGCCGAGTCTCCTTACGAGGAGGGGTGAGCCTAGCTCGTGTCCTTCTCAGGAGTGACTCAGGATCTTCAGTGAAGTTTGTCGGCAAGTCGAAACCAGTCATACACTACCCTGTTTTCATACAAAATGCAGAAAACAAAGCAAGGTTAGCCTGCCTAGGAGATAGCCTTAATAATTGCAACACTACTATATACATTAGTAATTTTTCTTGAATCATACGCCTTCCCCGGCAACGGCGCCAGAAATGCTTGTTGACTTTTGCTAAGCCATATTAATAAATCATTCACGGCACGGGGCCAGAAACGGTTCACTAATATGTCCCAGAGTCAAGTAGGTAAAATCCGCAAGCGCACGGAGAATACCGCTGTAGCATTTCACCCGGAAGTATTCAGGGTATCGTATTTGTTTATCCCAGAGGAAGGTTATGATCAAGAAGCGTTACTAACATATAAGATCATGTTAACAATTAGCAAGGATATCTAACCAAGACAGGCGGGTATATGATAATAACCGGGTAGTGTGACACACACAGAAGATTCCTACCAAATAAATAAAGTCTAGTGGAGGAAAGGCTAGGCTAAGCTACTCCTACTATACATTCCTATACAGTTGCATAGCCTAAGTAGAATACATACAGACCCACACTCAGGTTTAGCAGTCAATAGTATAGCACTTCAGGCACGGACTTACCCCTGCATCCACAGGCGACTTCCGCCAAGAGCCTACGCACTAGCCTAGCGGGGAGGATTTCAAAGGACGGACAGGGCTGTCACCACCTGCCGCCTACCTCAACGAACCAGTAGACTAACGAATAATTGATGCAAATCAGTCACCCAAGTACCATACTTGCATGACCAAAGAGCACTCTGCCCCTCCGTGATTACTATTAACGAGGCAGAGCTACCGTACGAATACGATCACCAAACCCATGCTATACTTTATCAGCTAAAACTAAGCATAGAGACTATAACATATAAACTAGACTATAGTGACGGTATATAACTAGCATGACAATAGTAGTATAATAAATATAAACTACTATCACACAAGTAGACTATACTATCACATATATGGATCACAATATCAAACAAGAAACTCATGACCCAAGCACAACTATATAGAAAAAGTATATATATTGATAAGAGCAAAGTCTTACAAAAGGGAAAAGATACAAGAGCCATACCAATTCCAAGTGAAGACTTGGGACTAGAGAGCTCTAGACTCAGCCTAACTCCACTAAAACTCCAAGAACTACTACTAGCAAGAGAGAAATGCTTCTTGTGGTGTGTGTTGAATGTGAAGGCACACCCTCCTATTTATAGCCTCAATAGGTCGGCAAGGGAGCGTAACCGCCACGGAAGGCATCTCAAACCGTCATCAGGAGTCACGGAGGAGCCAACACGTGGAAGCCCAGGCGGAGAGGGCGCCCGGCTGGGTCGGCCGACCTGACCAGGTCGGCCGACCTGGGGGTGGCCCCTCCTGGCCTGTGCTTTCTTGGGGAGGCTGGCAGGTGGGTCCTGAGGTCGGTTCCCGCGGTATTACAGGGAGTTACGTCGGTTAAGTGCTGTAAATGGGCCCTTCAATCCGTGTGACGTCCATGTGGCGCTCTCTGATTGGTCGAAAGTGTGTTTTCTTGCCTTTTGAGGTGTTTCCTTCACATTTCCTCCTGCATGCACAAAGTTCTCCAAGTACAAGTGGAACTATATTATTGTGATAAAGCATGCGTGTATGAAATGCCAAATTCTCCTTTATTTGAGTATAGTTGACGGTTGAAAATGGTACTTAACAGCCGTCAACAGTAGTCTAGGACGGGGCGCGATGCTTTTCTAAAATGGCTATGAGGCTTTGGGTTTCTTGATCTGAAAGCTTGTCACTTATGATGATAGGGGCTTCTAAATCACCGTGAAGGAAAGCATTACGTTGGCCGTCTGGTGAGGTTCTATGCTCAAATTGTGGGTTGTTTTGGTGGCTCCTCCTTTGGAAGTTCAAAGGTTTCCTGGTTTTTGTCCTCCTCAATGAAATCTTCTGATTGTTGCTCGAGGGTGGATTCAGGTGAATCAAAAGGAAGGATAGCCTAAACTTCCTCAATTGGCTCATCATCGAGGGAAAAATCTGAGATAGTATTCCCGGATCGAGTGATTGGGACAAAATATTTATTTCCCCCAAGTTTGACGTTAAGCTTCCTCGTGGTCGGAGCATCAGAGAAAATTTTCTCAATTGGATGCCCAATAAGTATGTCAAAGTCTGGGACTTCGAAGACGTAAAAATCAAGGAGTGCATCAATGCCTTCATGCCGTATAGGCACTTCTCGCAAAATTCCATATACTTCTAGAATGGGTCCAAAAGAGCACTTAAGGAATTTGCGGGTTGGTGCCATGGGTAAATCACCCAGAATGGCAAAAGCGCAAACATCGGAAATGATGTTGGCACCGACAGTGGGACTGTAAAGAATGTCCACCTTGGCTCTTCTAATGTAGCAGGACAAAGTCGAGGTTGGCTTGCATACCCGGATTGGATCCATGGATAGCTCACTTTCTCTCGACCATTCACTGCTCATAATAGCCGAAAGCTCCTTTATCGTCTTGAGGAGGAATACCTCCTCGTTGGAGACAGGGCCTGAGCTCTGAAGGTTGAATATTTTCTTCCTCCGTTGCCCCTGGTTCGGTCGAGGTTTCACTAGATGAATCATTAGATAGACAAAGGCTAGGCTTAGGTTAGACTAGTGGGGTGGCCTCAACGCTCGATGTTGCTTCCTCCTGGAGGGGCATTCTACAGTCGGCTAGGAAAGAAGTGTTTTCTAGGATAAGGTCTAAGACAACTCTTCCTTCCTCGGGCGTCTTGTGGACGAACGATCCTCCAGCGGTGATATTGAGGTACAGGGCAAACTCCTTGCTCAAACCCAGACAAAAGTCTTGAAGCAACACATGATGGGGTAGAGACAAGTCTGGGCCAGAACAGGTTAGCGTGGTAAATCTAGCCTAGGCTGCACCTATAGATTCCTTCTCAAATTGCTGAAAGTAGAGAATGTCTCTTCGCAGCGAGACGATACGTGACACAGGAAAGAACATGAGACAAAATTTGCCTCAGAGTTTATTCCAATCACCATTCACACTCCCGATGGTATGGGTGTACCATTGTTTCGCATTCTCCAAGAGGGAAAATAGAAAGAATTTTCACCGCAGAGTTTATTGTGTCATTCCTATAATGGTGAGGCATGAACACAATTGCTTGAACTCTCACAAATGAAGAAATGGGTTTTCTCTATCTAAACCCGAGAAGGATTGTTCCTGAACCATGGCTATAAAGCCAGGACGAAGTTCAAAGCAAGATGAAAGAATTGGGTCCGCTAATGGCAGTGGCTCGAAGAACTCACCCTTTGGAGCAGAAAGATTTTGAATGGTAGGTTGCTCTATTGGAGAAAAGAGGTTATAAATAAACAAATAAAAATAAAAATATACGAGGGCAACTAGGTTCAAAGACTAACAGCAACTGTTTCCCCGGCAACGGCGCCAGAAATGCTTGTTGGTATTTTTAACGAATGCAGATGAGTCTGCAAGCGCACGGAGAATACCGCTGTCGCACTTCACCTCTAGAGTATTCCAAGGGTATCAAATTCATAGGGAACGTGTATGCTAATCTTCTATTCTAATCGTCCAAGGACACCAAGATAACTATGGCTCGGGTAGAGAGGATTCTGACTGGTAAAAGAGTCATAATGAGAGTAAGTTGGCACTAAGCTGCTTGCATTGGGCATCCGGTTTTCCCCTGCATCCACAGAGCGATTCCAGCCAAGAGCCTACTGCGTCGCTGAACATGGAGGATTTCAAAGGACAGATAGGACTGACACCACCTACTGCCTAGCTCTAGTAATCCGTGGACTACACGATAAACAAACGCAACCTATGTCCTAGACACCACGTCTATGCTTTCGATTATTCCATTAATCTCTACGTACTATGGGCCAAGACTAAGGTCTCTAATTTAATAGAGCGCTGAGTGAGCAAAGCAACTAAGTACTAAAACTTACTTAAAATGGAAAACTAATAATAAGAAAAGAATCACGAAGACTTACTTTTAAAGACAAGCATCCGTCAAGGTACAAGCGCAGAGAAGGGGTTGGACAGGCCTGAACCTCCTCTCATGGACTAATCCTACTCTCTCCCTATTTTCTAAATGCTTTGGCAGCGTTGAGCCTTTTGGAAATGAAGTGCTAAAAAAATGAAGCCCTTCCCTTCCTTTTATAGCACTCAAAGGCGGTTCCTGGAGTCGGTAACTTCTACTAAACGTGCACAACCGACCTTGAGGAGGCACCAGGAGATGACACCTGGAGGCGGTGCACCAAAGGGGGACCCACCTATTCGGCCAGTAAATCCGTGTGCTTTGCTTTGATTGGCCGGAAGTGTGTTTTCTCCCTTGATGATGTGGATTTTTCAGTTATTACGTGGAATAATTACCTGCAGCACATATTTTCCAACACTAGTGGAATTTTTTAGTAATAAACTCCTACCACTATGTGGTTGTTCACTTTATTGCTTTTATGCAGATAATTGACGGTCTATATTAGGTACTTAGTGACCGTCAACATGGTGACAACCCTATCTGTCCTTTGAAATCCCCCACGTTCGGCTATGCAATAGGCTCTTGGCTAGAATCGTACTGTGGATGCAGGGGAAAATCGGATGCCCAAGGTGTGATGATCTGATTATTTTGCATTGTCATTGTATTTGTATAATTGAATATAATGTTGACTCTATAACTATATAAAAGCAACATAGGAACATAGCTCTTTCTTTGTCCTTCTCCACTAAACTAATCTTTATCTAACTTGAGTGTGCTATCTGTGTGTCCACTACCATATTTATCTTTATTCTTACCCCTGTGAGGACTTTATCTTATAATCTAATATGCAACATCTAGAAATATGGTAATTACTATGATCAATCATATGCCTTCCTTTGGGATAAAACAAATACGACACCCTGAAAACTTTCGAGTGAAATGCAACAACGGTATTCTTCGTGCGCTTGCGGACTCTCTGCATTCATTAAAGATTACCAATATACATTTCTAAGCATCGTTGCTAAGGCAACTTAGTGATGGCACTTAGAGATGTCAACATTCTTTCAAGAAGATTGCTTAGAGGGGAGATTTGAGATAGACTTAACCGAAGTGTTCGGAATGGAGGTAGACAATCAAAGGGACATTGACGAGGACGTTGGAGATGAGGTTCATAATGTGAAAGACTTGGAATTACTTGAGTGTGTATACTCAGGAAATGATAGTGTTGACAATGATGAGACAAATAATCCAACTAATCCTGATGGTGATGATTATTTCTAATACATATATGATCCGTACTTTACCATACTCTTTATAATATTATATGCTATTTAAATTGAGGTTTATTTAAATTCAGTTTTGTTTACTCTTTTTAATTGCAGGTGATTGGACAAATATGGTGGACGGCGGCCTTATGAGGAAGGTGTTCGTGTGGTACTACAAAAGGTCCGACGAGTCCGGGAGTGGTAGAGGCATGGGTCAAGGGAGAGGTGGAGGGAGAGGAGGAGGTAGGGGTCGAGGGAGAGGTAGAGGCAGGGGATGAGGGAAAGGCAAAGCGAGGGAACTGACTCTTGTAGCTTCTTCTTCTTCTTCCAAAGAGGATGAGGGGGAGGCACAGGTAGAGCAGGTGGAGCAGGAGGTGGGATAGGAGGGGGATAGGAGGAGGTGGAGGAGGGTGATGAGGAGGAGGAGGAGGCAGTGGGTCCTGTCTGGTTGTGAGGTCCCTCGACCCTCCCGAGACGACCAATACCTCTTGAGCTTCAACCAGGAACTCGATAAGTAACTTTACCTGTTATGAATACATTTTAATTTGATATGTTGTAAATGACAATGGAAACTAACAATTTATCTTAATCTTTTTGGCAGGTCTTGGCTTAAAGTCGTTGAGTGTGGTCACAAACGTAAGCCCAACGACATCCTGGGCCTTTTATGTAGGGTACACTTCCCTGTCATGGTTGAGTTTTAGGGAAAAAGGGAGTCGGCATGGACGTTTGCTCACTACAGAGTCATCCGTGATTTTGAGGGTCGGGATGGCAATGTATTTGATAACTTTGCGGATTGGGTGACGGGCAAGTTGTGGGTAAGTCTTCCTCCCACCACATTACTCAACATATCATATTCATGGAATATTCTTAAAATAATGGTTTCTTACATCTTGTATATATGCAGGATTTCTTTAGATGCAAGCCGGGACATGAGGATAGGGCACAGCGGGTGGCACGTAATGCTTGTCATAAACTTGTAAAATACATGCACTATGAGGCGCGCATCCAGGCCATCGTTGATTACAATGCTGCCCAAGGAAAAAGGGTCAAAAAAGAGGACGCAAGAACTATGAGGCTGAGTTGTTGACAATACATAGAGGCAACCCAAGAATATTAATTATAATTTTTCTAGAGATTAAGTACATTCAATTAAATCTTGTTATATGTCATATTCTTGATGATGTGTAGGCTTGTCCGTATTGGTGCACTACCTATCCTAAGTGCTGGGCGAAGATGGCGGATAGCTGATGCAGGGACGACTAGGAAGAGACCCACAACACTTGCCGGGAGCGGCGTCTGATGATAGGATGTGCACCACACCATCAAGGCAGTCTTAGCCTCGAGGAATATAAGGAAATGTGCGCATTTGATCTCTTGATTTCTTTATTCCCACACTCAATTCTTTATGTTAACGCTCAATAATGCAAAATTTCTAACCATATTGTTTTGTTCTCAGTCGGCATCTCATGGTGGCCAACCTATCATCATGTTCCTAGCCTTTGCTTTGTCCCACAAAGGCAAAGCAACGTTCGATGCCTAGTACAACCTGGAGGACCCACCCCCAGGCGTACAACAATCCGTCCGTCCATAGTCGCCTTAGTGCTTACTAAGACATGGCAAAGAAGGTTCATGGATCAGACTACAATCCGAGCACCCACGACATTGATGGGCAGGTTGTCATGAGAGCACGAGGAGGCAAGAAGCATGGGCGATATGAAAGGATCGAGTGACCGAGAGGGGGGGGTGAATCGGGAACTCAAACTATGTACCTAATTTGCCAAATTCTGGAACCGACCACTCAAAAGAACTCCTACACAATTCTAGTGCTGATCACACTAACAAGATAATCCGATGAAAGGAAAGACAACCTAAGCATACTATGGATCACACACGAGGCACACAACTCATATGCAAGCTAGTAATCAAAGACACGCGGAAGCACACAACAAGCTAGCAAAGGAGCCTACTCATGCAAAGCTACTAGATCATCAAGAACAAGATAAGGACACAAGCATGAGTAGCACTATACATACTAGGGTGATCAATAAAGCCAAAGCAACTCCTATACATGCTAGTGATCAAGTGAAAGCTAAGCACAACTAGCAAGTAGAGAAGCCTATTTGTCACACCCGGTTTCAAGGACAAAACCAAGTGCTTATTATATGTCTGCCTAGGAACAAGTTTCACACATATCAACAGTAAAGTGAATAACAGAGTCACCAATGTCATTATTACAGTGTATCATTATTACATAAATAATTGTCTTCAAAGACTAAAACAACACTCTCGATATCTAGCAGCGGAAAACATCATAACACCACAAGCAATCGACCGAGGGCACGCTCGCCTAGTAGTAGTCTTCATCAATGTAGTCCATCTCTTCATCTTCAGTAGTTTATAGTACAACAACAAAGGGAAATAGCAAGGTGAGCACATGTCGTACTCAACAAGTGGGGGAAAGTACGACATGCAAGTTTAATTGAAGAAAGGCTAACACAATGGTTCATTTGCAGAAATGAACACTACACCTAAGACCATTTAAATAGCACTCCTATTTGCTAAGTGAAAATTTATCCCAAGTTACCTCATCTGTCCAATACTACAGGTTACAACGCATGTAGCCAACCATGGGTTAAACCGCCCATAAGAGACCACACTACAGGTTATACCGCCTGTAGCAAACCATGGGTTAAATTGCCCAAACCAAACCTGGCTAACCACCAAGTTCACCTATAAACAACCCTCCTAAATGTGTGAGGATCCAAGCCGCTCATGACCATGAGCATGACTGTTATAATAGTTTTGACACTCTGTAGAGGTTGCACAACTTTACCCACAGGTTGGTGATTTCATCACTATGCAGTGACTAAAGTCTCCATGTTGCCCAAGTCACACTACCATAGGTGTGAGGCCAAGAGATCACCATAAGGTATTTCAAAGAGCTTCCCAACTTGCAAACAACCCACGCTAAGGTTTCACCGCTGCGGAATTAAACCGTTCCACAGAAGCCCCCTCTGGCGCCGTGGCTAGGAGTGAACCGTCCATCGCCTGAGTCAGAGAGTAAACTGTCTCATCCTCATCCCTCGACTGCACGCAAAACTAGGAAGACATCTCGATACTCGACCAAGCCTACCCATATCAGACATGTGCTTTACATTGTTTTCCTGGGTGACCGCTCCACAAACTAACTCTTGTGATCCCAAGCAGGTACCACCACAATCCCATAATATTGTACCGAGTACACATGCATACCCGCACCATCCTCATCATCCTCCTTCATGGACCACCTAGTTTCCATGTTGCTAAAAATAATTACCCATCCCTCATGATCATTATGTTAAAGTTAACCATTAGACAAGATTAACATTAGACACTTCCATTCCCAACATAGCAAACTAAGCATGACGTACCCACACTAATAAGCTACACCAGAACCCATGCGACAAGGAATATTATGGAACAGAATGATGACACATTGGATTCCGTATTAACAAGCATGCATAGAAAATAGAGAGGAATTTAACACATAGGTTCAAAATGCATCAAGAACACTTGCCTGGTTCCCCTTACTGCTGCTCAAAGTCTTCTGGTTGTAGGTCTTGAAAGCTCTCCAACTGTTGGTCGTCTACTTAACGTCAGATCAGAAAGACAAGCATACAATCAAACTAAGAAACAACACACCACATAGTAACAAACAACAATGAAAACAATACTACAAAAAAGTACGTGTTGCTCCGATCGCGTGAGCGTAAGAATCGCCTCAATCCGTGGCAGGAGTAAAAAGTTACAAAGGTTTAAAGTTCTAGTGTTAAAAATAATAAATTAGAAAAATAATATAAAATAGTATGAATAAATAATATGAAACACTATGATCGTTTTGGTGCAAGAATTTCTCAGTTCTGAGCTACGGTTGGAAAGTTATGGCGATTTGAAGTTTCAAGGGCTAAAATGTAAAAACAAACAAGTTTAGGGGCCTAAAAGTAATTTTACAAAAGTATAGCAACAAATTTGTAAAATATCAGGGTGAAAATATAATTGATGTAGAGTTTAGGGACTAAAATGTAATTTTGGAAAAGTTTAGGGGTTTAACTATAAAAAGACAGGACTAAAACAAAATAATAATAAGTCTAGGGGTGTTTCTATAAAATTATAGAACTAAAATATAATTAAAAATAAGTATATGGTTGTTTTTGTAAAACTAAAGGACTAAAATATTATTTTAACTAAAGTCGAGGGGCTTAATTGCAAAGCTAGAATTAATCCAGGATTTAATTAATGAAAAAAAATCCTAAAACCTATGGACCGGGTCTATGACCCTGTGGATCGTGGTTGACCAATGGGTCTATGATCCACTGTGGACCGATTACATACCCCAAAGGCGTATCTAATCTAGACCTTCGGATGTAGACTGACGGCTAGGAGGGGCTCCGGCGAGGAGGTGGCGGCGCCGGCAAGGGAGACAGCGGCGGCGCCATTAGAGACCACCTAGAGCTCGCAGTAGAGGCACTCCAGGGCACACACGTCGACGGGGAGAGGAGCAGGGAAGGCGGTGTGGGGAGGGGAAATTCACCAGGGAAGTCACGCAGGTGCGGGGAGAGCCGAGGTGGCGCTCGACGACGGCGGTGGCTAGACCCGCGGCAGCGGCATAGGGCGAGCGGGCGAGCGGCGGGGTCAGGGGAAAAGGAGTGGGGACGCGGGTCCTGAGGGTGGCATGGCGCGCACGCCGAGAACGGTGGTGGTGGCTAGGGTTTCGAGGTGGGCGCGCGGGAGCTAGTTCGGGGTGTGGCTGGGCCGAGCGAGGCCGCGGAGGGGGTGGGCCGAGCGGGGCGTGTTGGTCGTATCTATGCACCCACTTATATACCACGAGAGGACGATGTACGATTGTAGCACTTTTTCCCTTGAATTGAGTATTCCAAGGTTTATCGAATCCACTGGGACCTTAAGGATTTATTAAACAAAGTTAACAGTAAAAGATCTAGTCAACGCTACTGTCAAGGTGAGGTTACAAGAGGGGGAGACTGGCCAGCGCAAAGGTGCGCCAGACAGTAAATCTGTCGTTGCGCCGATCGGCACACTGGTGAAACTGAACCAAAGTGCGCGAGATCTAGTGAATCTGTGGTTGCGCCGATCGGCGTAGGAATTGAGCCGATCGGCACACTAGTGGATCTAAGCCAAAGTTGTTGCGCCAATTGATGCATGGTTGAGCCGATCGGCACACCAGTGAGTCTAAGCCAAAGTGTTCCACATCTTGTAAACCTATGCTGGACCTATAATGAATAAGACCACCCTGCTTTCTGAGCGGCTCCCGATTTATCGCTGCCGGGAGGAAATCCTTAATCGCGAGAGTATCTTACCCAACTCAACTATCCAATAGTGCTGCGCAAGCTTAGTGCTGTCACCGCTAAACCACACTACTGGCATCATCAAGCAACCATAATCAATACAATGCCCGAATACTATCCTAATCACCACGATTAAGATAATATCTACTTACTTAGTCTAGAACTAAGCAATTGGAATAAGCACATGCATGATTATAGATCAAGATAGACAAATCACCAAAACCATCATCAACATATTCAATCATCCTTGAGATACATAGAGTAAGATTCATCCCCGTCGAGATGGTCTACCTTGACGGATCAACTCTTGAATCCAATGGTTCTTGAAACTCAACTAGAGATCGATTCTAACGGGACAAGCCTCGGTGGCTCTAACTCACGGATCTGGTGTCCCTCTGTCGCCTCCCTCTTCTGCGGCGAGGGTTTACAAGTATTTATAGGGGTTCTACTTGTAAAGGACTCGGTTTCTAGCAAATAAGGCAGTTGCGCCGATCGGCGCAGGATTGCGCCGATCGGCGCAAGCCGTGTCTTCTCTGATTTCTTCCCCGAGTCGGTTCCACTGTCTTCCACAGCTGCCATGTGGGCCTTTTCCTTCAAGATAAAGTCTTGTACTGCACGTTAAGATCTTGGAGTTCCATAAATCTTCTTGAAGTTCCATAATTCTTCTTAGACAAATATCTTCAAGTGTCTTGCGCAGATAAACTTCCATAAACATGCGGAATGGGCCTCGGTCACTTCTGTGGGTCAAAACACCCTTGCGCCGATCGGCTCATGGGCTGCGCCAATTGGCGCACTGGGCTTCTTCAGTGCTTTTCGTCGGTTCTCGACTCCTGTCCTCTCCATCATCGCATTAATCACCAATTTTACCTGTTTCTGCAATAAAGCTCCAAAACAACGCATATACAAATATATAGGCAATATCACAGGTAAATGGCCTAAATTAGTATCAATTATGCTCTAATTGGGGTAATATTCACATATAAAAGGGGCACTTGGGAAGTGCCAACAGGGCGCGCTGGGCTAGGCCGGCCTGAAGGGGAGAGAGGGGAGGAAAAGAACTGGGCCGTGGGAGGGGAATTCCGGCCCAAGCTGGAAGAGTGGGAGAGTGGAGGGGAGATGGGCCAGGGGAGGGGAACTTGGCCCAGAGACAAGGGAGGGCTCTCATTCTTTCTTTTTTCTCTTTTGCTCCTCCTAAAACTCCTAACTAAAGAAAAACTCCGATTCCTAATCGATTTTAAAAAAACCTTTTCCAAACAACAAAACCTAGTGCAACTATGCAGCATGAATTCAATTAACCATAAAGAAATTTTATTTTTATTTATTTATTTATTTATTTATTTTCTTTATTCCAAACTTTGAAAAAAATTAGGGTGTTACACTATTCATGCAAGTCTACAAGTAATCAACTAGAGCAAGGTCAGCATACAAGCATGAATAGCACGGTATTTAAATGCGAAAAGTAAAGCATCATAGTAAGGAGTAGAGTAAGAGATGGCTCATGATTTTTTCCCGAGGTCTCGGAAGAATGGTGCCTTCCCCTACTCCTCGTTGGACCACTCCCGCTGGAGTCCCGGTGCCTCTTGCCACCAATGTGGAGTTCTTGTCCACGAGCCCGCAATCACTCCTGGAGTGAAGACACAGTGCGTGTCACCTGATGAGTACGTCACACCCATGGATACACACAACACTCCTCCAACTAAGATGAAAGTTCATGTGCATCACCTGAATTTACAGGTGAGATCGTTTTTAATGTTTTTATTATGTGTTTTGAGAATAAATTGCTACCTCATAAATTAATTATTATTAGGAACCATGGAGATGATGATGAGATAGCTGGGAAGGTGATTGGGGACGTGATGGGCCAGCAAGGACGTCCAAGCCAAGGTGGAGGCCCAATCAAAACCGAGTTCGAGTCTGTTTCGGAGCCCAGGACCAGTCTGCACTAAAACGGACTCTTAGGATGCATACGAACTCGGATTTAGACGTTCTATATATGCCTAGAAAGATAACGAAAAGACCTTTCCAACCCAACTGGTCCCATGTCAAAATTCATGCCGAGCCATCAGCAATCGCCAAAACAAATCGATTTCCAGAATCTGTTCTCGTGCTGCGACACCATAATCGGTCTTTGGGCCATGTATCGAGTTGAACCCACTTAGGGCTGCGTCCAGGGGATCTTGCACGACCCTAGGGTCCTCATATACAGCCGCCGCCTCTTCATTAGGGTTTGGATTTTGCTTAGATCAATTCTGTTCATAAACAGTGTCACCGTTCATCGGTTTGTGAGACCCCAACTTTGAGAGTTTAATCATACATCTGCAATTGTGTTGCATTCTTCGTTGTTCTTGCTTGTGTTCTTGATTCGCAGGTAGGGATTAGCCTTCTCGGCGAGGTCAATCATCTTTGGACGATTGATAACCAGAGGAGACGTCGTGCTGCGATTGCGGGGTTTAGAACGTGCTGTTCTGAAGCCGGATCAATTTGTGTGTCGCCTCCGACCAAATCAACTTACCAAGAACCTTTCGGAAGATCGGGAACCCTTGTTCACATCAAGTGGTAATCAGAGCTTTAGGTATACCATTAGGTTCGCCTTTATCCTCGTTTATTTGTTCTATCCTATAGTCCAAAAAATTGCCCCACAAAAATATCGGTTCGTCGTGTTTCCGCTGTCCTATATCTCATTGTGACTTGCAAATTTTTATTTCAGATTGCTTCTCTGAATGTTAGTCCCTATTAATTCATTGTGTTGCTGGTCTAGTGCTTGTTCTTTGGTCTTGTTTGAGTCATGCATATACTGGTCATAGACAAACAAGGGAAAAAATCAGTGTTGCACATGTTGAGATAATAGTATTGCTGGAGTTGTGTGCACTAAATATTTCTTTAACATCTAGCCTTCTATTTTCGTGTGCAAAAGAAAATTAGAATGCTCTGCTGTTGTCTCATTGTGATCAAAAGCCAACCAATTAGTGCTTCATCTTGTTATAGAAGTTTGTTTTAGTTGTGCTATTACAAGAATCCTTTTGCTACACTTGTAGTAAGAAAAAAAAATATTCTGGGGTTCCATTAGTTGTAAAACTTGTAATACCTTGCTGTGGTTCTGATTCTCAAGAAAAGAAAAGAAAAAGGCAAAAGTGCACAAGAGAAAAAGACGCACAAAAAAAAGGAAGTAGAAAAAAGAAAAGATACAAATTCAGAATTGCTTGCATCCTTTGTGTCTTTTGTTGAGTCATTTGCTTGCTTGCTTGAACTAGGTCCGAGACAAGTTTAGGCCGGTGACATAGACTAGCTTGGGACTATTATTCAGTTTTGCAACTTCTGAATTGAAATTTTGCTAATCCTTGCTACCTAATATTGCCTATCCAAGCTCCATATATTTCCTTCTGAACAGGCATAAATTTTTTTGACTCTCGTAATCATCAGTTCATAGTCTCCAAGGTATCCTTTGCTTGTTGTAATTAAGAACTTTGTAAGAGCTTGATAAGATGCTTCCCTTTGCTTGTTGAGAGTTTACACTATGATCACATAGTAGTGATAAGAAAATATACTTCCGTGTGTTTTCTTGTTTGCTACTAACAATCACAGGTTACGCCACTCATGGTGATGATTCAACGTCGTCTAATGAGAACAATATGAGTGATGTAGTACAAAGAGTGCTCAGTCCTTAAATGGAGAAGGTAGAGCAAAATCAATTGAACAATTTATTTCAGACTCACTTTGTTGTCAAGGATCGAAGTTGTCGTGTTATCATTGATGGAGAGAGTAGCCGCAACATCGCAAGTTTAGAATTAGTAGAGAAGCTTGGCTTGACCACACAACCACACCCATGTCCATATTACATCCAATGGGTAAATTCTTGTGATAAGATAAAGGTAGATAAAATTGCACGTATTGAATTTTTTATTGGTTCTTATAAGGATTATGCAGATTTTGATATAGTGCCTATGCAAGCGTGTCACTTGTTATTGAGTAAGCCTTGGATTTCTACAAATAATGCTTTGCACAATACCATTGCTAATAGCTATTCATTTAAATACAATGATAGAAGAGTTACTCTTAAACCTATGTCCGCTGCTGAAATTTTAGAAGAGGATCAACAAAGACTTGAGAGAAGAAAGAACGGACCATTTAGGATAGAATGGGTTGTTTCAAATGTTGCAATACTTTCATTAAAATCTGAATTACTAGAGGATGAACATATTTCCTTGCCTCTTGTTGCGACTAATACATTTCAGTTTCTACACAAAGAAGAGGATAGTGAGAAAGATAAAGAACAAATTGTTGTTTCAAGTAAGAATTTTCCTAATGTACTGAATTGTTCCAACAATCTTGTTGTATTGGAACCTTATCTTGATTTGTCATTGCCACAAGTTGATTTATCTACTAATCCTTTTGATAAAGAGAAGTTGTGTGTCACTGCTTCACTTATACCTTTGCCACAACAAATGAATGAGCTTGATGTTTTTGCTTATGATTCACCTATTAGTGCTGAAATGAAACATTTGATTTTAATAACACGTGAAAAGGATGAGCAGAAATTATTGTCTTCTCTAAATACTTTGGGTTATATTGAATTTGATATTCTTTGTGGTCTAAATACCGTAGAGAAGCAAATCTTTTCTCAAACTGAATTGCCTTTACTAACAAGAAACAATTTTTATGCTATAGGAAACTACGATTATAGAGGTGTATTTATGATGCATAAAGTTTATATTTGCTCAAACATGAATACTCCTTGTGTTGTACAACCAAATGATGAACTAGAAAACTGCAATAACAATTACCATGTCATGTCATGTTTTTCTAATCTTTTTAAGATCACACATTTTCTATCTTGTCATAAGAGGGAGAATGATGTTCATATTGCTGAGCAAGTTTTCAAAGAGGTCATTAACTTGCATGGCATGCCTTCTACTGTAGTTTCACATTATGATGATAAATTTCATAATGCATATAAATATGAGTTGCATCCCATGTTTGGGAATAGTTCTATATTTTATATTTCAGATTTGAGACCACTATTGGGAGAAAGGGATGAGATCGAGTCGAGGACGACTCTAATTCAAAAGGGGAAGCATGATGAGTACATCACACCCATGGATACACACAACACTCCTCCAACTAAGATGAAAGTTCATGTGCATCACCTGAATTTACAGGTGAGATCGTTTCTAATGTTTTTATTATGTGGTTTTGAGAATAGATTGCTATCTAATGAATTAATTGTTGTTAGGAACCATGGAGATGATGATGAGATAGCTGGGAAGGTGATTGGAGGCGTGATGGGCCAGCAAGGACGTCCAAGCCAAGGTGGAGGCCCAATCAAAACCGACGTCGTGTCTGTTTCGGAGCCCAGGACCAGTCTGCACTAAAACGGACGCTCAGGACGCATACGGACTCGGATTTGGACGTTCTATATATGCCTGGAAAGATAACGAAAAGACATTTCCAACCCAACTGGTCCCATGTCAAAATTCGTTTCAAGACATCAGCAATCACCAAAACAAATCGATTTCCAGAATCTGTCCTGGTGCTGCGACACCATAATCGGTCTTTGGCCCATGTATCAAGTTGAACCCAGTTAGGGCTGCGTCCAGGGGGTCTTGCACGACCCTAGGGTCCTCATATACAGCCGTCGCCTCTTCATTAGGGTTTGGGTTTTGCTTAGATCAATTCTGTTCATAAACAGTGTCGCCGTTCATCGGTTTGTGAGACCCCAACTTCGAGAGTTTAATCATACATCTGTAATTGTGTTGCATTCTTCATTATTCTTGCTTGTGTTCTTGATTTGCAGGCAGGGATTAGCCTTCTCGACGAGGTCAATCGTCTTTGGATGATTGATAACCAGAGGAGACGTCGTGCTGCGATTGCGGGGTTTAGAACGTGCTGTTCTGAAGCCGGATCGATTTGTGTGTCGTCTCCGACCAAATCAACTTACCAAGAACCTTTCGGAAGATTGAGAACCCTTGTTCACATCATCACCGCTACCACCAAGGCACAAGCTCGCGTCCCTCGAGAACTTGCTGGACTCTCCGAGCCAACATGGGCGCTCACTAGCGATGTCTCTTTCATCGACAGGCTCAAATCGTGTACAAACGTGTGACAACTTTCACAACCGATCGCTATAGGCTCGATCACCAACACCTAACTGGTTTAGGTCTCACCATAGACCAAGAGTAACAACCTTGATCACACCCTCAAGGACACCATAGCCTTAGATGTGCATTAATGCTCAAGTTACTCTCACTAGCACTCTCAAGATATGCAATATCTCCATCTAGTGCTCTCCTCTTTGCCTCTTGGCTCTCACCAAATGCTCCAAGCAATTCCACTAGCCAAGAGTGGTCTCCAAAATCCCAACAACGAAGTTATATAGGCTTCCAACCTCTAACTAGCTGTTGCTCCACGAAATCAGCTTTCTGGGCCAACTGACCAGACTGTCCGATCACTGCCTGACTGGACCGTCCGGTCACTACAGATTTTGCTCCAACGGCTCTGCCCACTGCTGACCTTCGTACTGACCGGACCGTCCGGTCAGTCCGGTCAAACTTTCTCTCTCCAGTCCAAAAACATTTCCTACGTGGCTTCCTCTCTGCCCAAGCCTCAACCCTACTGACCGGACCGTCCGGTCTCTAGGGCTTCCAGACCCAACAGATTCCTCGCTCCTTGCTGAAAGTCCCAGAAAATTCCTCCTAGTGACCGTACAGTCCGATCATAAATAACCCCTCTATCTGGTCACTACGTCCAGAAGCTGAAACTCCTCGTCCTCGCTTGACTTCGTTTTCCGGCTTCTCTGAACAGCTCCTTGGCTTCTCTACTGTCACCTAGTGCCTGTGATTTCACTAAGTATTCATGCACATCACCAACTAGTGTGACCTAAGAGACATGACCTGGACCCCCCTTGATAGTCCGGTTTTTCCTATGGACTCAAAGCCCTAACAACTAGACAAGTGTTCCCAACACTCGCTCCATAGCTTGTCCTTAGCTTTGATCCATCTCCATCAACCCTTGGACTCCATCAAGCTCACAAGCCTCCATGCTTGTGGTCATTGTCAACAATCGCCAAGGCCACCGTCAACAATCATCATAGAGTAGAAAAGGTTTCCTACACGAACAACACTCGTGTAGACTTTAGTCACACATTTCATGTTTGTCATTCATCACCAAAACATTCATACCTCAGGGTGACCTTAATGGTCATGATCCTTACAATCTCCCCCTTTTTGGTGATGGATGACAACCACTACTTATGGTAATCCAAAACGGACGAACAACAAGGAACCAAAGGAAACGAAAGGAATGAAAGGATTACCTTGGTCCTTACCTTGGAAGTAGTCTCCCCCTTGGAATGTGTTAGGTGCTGAGGGAGAACTACCCAACCACGTAGCGCACATGATATCTATCTTGAGTTGAATATTGCACACATCTTGGTGTAGTGGTTGATGATCTTGTCGAAGTAGACACGCACCAAGGACGTAGATATCCATGTCGGTGTAGATATTCATTGTTGTTGTAGACATGCACCATCATTGTTCTTCTCCATGTTAGTGTAGATGTTCATCATTGTCTCGATTATCTTCATTTGATCTTCATGTTCTCCTCTATCTTTCCTTCTCCCACTTTTGTGTTTTTCTTGATCTTTGCCTTGGCTTTTTGGATCTTCATGTTCTTCTTCCCCTTTGTGCTATCGATCTAGACTTGACTTTTGAATTGACTTGGGTTTTGGATCTTCATGTTCCTTCTCCCCCTTTATCACCTATCACCAAAAACAAAACACAAGAGAACCAGGGAGCAAATAATAAATGTCAAGAGTTAGGAATCTCTTCCTTTCATGGTGCTCCTCCTTGGTCATGATGGTGTTCCACCATAGCTCCCCCTACACACATGACTCAACAAAATATTTCCTCGAGGATGCAATGGTTAGACATTAGTGTATTGGGAATGTATGAGTCATTTGTCTTTGAGCCACGCGAGTAGATGAGAAACCATGTGGATATGTGCCATGGTTTGTAATATGTGATGAGTAATTGACTTTGGCGGAATTTGTGTTTCAGTTGAAATACGGGAATATGAGGATTGCATGAGTTTGTGCATGTCATGGTTTTGACTAACCGGAGTTGGTGAGAATGTTGGAAAGTTTGCAGGAGATGGGAAATGTGTTTGCTTGTCTCATGATGTGTAGGTCACTGGAGTCAACTTGGTGATCAACGGCGAGAGGATCGGGCACAAGTATGAGACTTGGGGCCAGACGATCGGGAGGCCGGGTGGAGTCAAGGGTGGTCTACATCGTACACATAGAGAGGCAAGAAGCACGAACGATTTCGCGGTTGAGCCTCAAAACCGTGGGTGGTGATCAAGACGGCGGCGTTGACCAAGTCAAAGGTGATCGGGCGTTGGTGCAAGTATAGGCTTCCAATGGACTGAAGGCGGGAGAGACTTGCCGACGAGGAGGATCACGGGACGAGGTGACACGCATCAAGATCGAGAAGTCACGCTTTGAGAAGCATGCAAGGCAGTTTCCCGGGTTGGGCCACAAAACTAGTGGCAGTGGTTGGTGGTGCACGTGGCACCATCACGGAGCATGCTTCTCAAAGCGTTCGGGCGACAAGGAGAGAGATGGATAAGTTTGCCCCTGATGGTAGGTGGTAGTGTATTGTAGGTGAGGGGTAGGATGGTCTTTAGGACAACCCCTAGGCCTATATAAGGAGACGTGTGGCTGGTGGGAGAGGTGCCTCTTCCCATTAGCCTTGTGTTAGGTGTTCATTCAAAGTGCTAGGAGAGGTCTTCATATGATAGAGGAGAGTAGTGGGTGTGTGAGAGACATCTCTTGCTCTTCCAAATAGTAGGAGGAAGAATCTGGCTTGCTTGAATCTTCGTGCTAGAACATGCCTAAACAATCCTCTATGGATCCTTGATTGAATCCTAGCCAAGACTAGCTTTGATTTTGTGGATTTCCTCAAGAACATTTAAACCCTAGAGCTTTCGGTAAATCCTCGAATTCATGATGAATTCTTGAGCTTTTTGTGTGAATCCACTTGGAGAAGGAATGTCCAACCATGAGCCATCTTCTGTCCAAGTTTCGTGATTTTTTGAGTTTGTTTGGATAGGTTTTGGTATTTTCTTTACCGAGTTTTGAGCATAGTTTTTTGTTCTGGAAAGTGTCGATTGGCACTGCCGATCGCTGAACCGGCACTACCGGTGCCTGAGGAAGAACCCCTGATCGGCACTGCTGATGGCTGGACCGGCACTGCCGGTAGCCTAGGTCTGAACTCGGAGCGACACTGCCAGTGACTCAAGTCCGATCCCGCACCGGCACTACCGATGGCAACTGTCGGCACTACCAATGCACTCTGAATGTTGTTTACCTAAGTCCTGAGAAGCCTACACCAGCACTACCGATGGGCGTGACCGGCACTGCCGATGGTGCCAACCGGCACTGCCGATGGTGCCAACCGGCACTGCCGATAGTGGTCCAGTAAGGTCTGACTTGTGTGCGGCTCTTTGACTGATTCAAGTCTTTGCTATTCCCTTTGTTTCCGTTGTGTTCTACTGCTGTTATTGATCATTCCTAGGGTTAGCATACCACAAATTAGTGTGTATGGCCTTGGTGATCAGTTTAGAGGTTGGCTTGGGTTATAATCAGGACATAGGACAAGTTCTCTCGAAGAATTTTAATTGGCTCCCATTCACCCCACCCCCCCCCCTCTGGTCGCCTTCTCGGTCCTTCAATTGGTATCAGAGCCGGTTTGATCACTAGTTGACCTTCACTGGCTTTGTGATCTGAAGGCGACATGGAGAAGCATGCGGTCAAGCTTTGGATGTTCAATGGAGAGAACTTTCCCTACTGGAAATCACGGACCAAGACTTATCTCTTGAGGCAAGGACGTGCAATTTGGGAGATCGTGGAGCAGGACTACGCCATACCGGACGACCTCAACACCGCGCCAGTAGGTGAGTTAACCAGGTATGAGAACAACTCCAAAGCTGTCAATATCCTGCTTTCTGCTTTAGGTAGGAATAAACATGATCGTGTTGCTCATCTTGATACTGCACATGCCATTTGGGCAAAGCTTTGCACGTACCATGAGGGTACCAATCAAGTCAAGTCTATGCATAAGGATTCTTATAATAGATAATATCAAACCTTTGCACAAAAACCTGGCGAGTCACTAGATGACACTTTTCATAGGTTTGAGGCCATTGTGTGCAACTTGCGGGCTTGTGGTAACCTTGTGTACAGTGATAACGATAGAGCTAAGCAACTGCTATATTCACTTGATGAAAATGCTTGGGGGTTAAGATTGTTGCACTAGAAGAAACTGCTAAATTTCAATACCCCGGACTGTGAGCAGCTGTATAGCAAGCTAAAATCTCATGAACTGTCTAGGAAGTCTCGTTCTAATCTTGCTAATTCTGCTTCTAGCATGGCTTTGCTTTCTAGCTCTCAAAAGGGTAGTCACAGTGGTGCTTCTTATGGAACTAACCCCTCACTTGACAAGTCCTCTTTGGAGTTTGCTCTTTCTCCTCTTGTTGCAGCTTCCGATGAACAGATGGAGTGCATTCCTGACGAGGAGCTGTCCTTGCTCACAAGGAAGTTCAGGAAGTTCTACAACAACCGCAAGGAGAGAAGAGGAGATGGTTCAAGAACCTGCTTCGAGTGTGGTGACCCGGGACACTTCATTGCTGAGTGTCCCAAGAAGAAGAAGAAGAAGGTCGAGTACCACGACAACAACACTAAAGACTTCAAGCAGAAGAAGAACCGCTTCTACAAGAAAGGCAAGAACTCCAAGAAGTTTGCCAAGGCCATTGCACGCGCCTACATTGCCGCCTTGAGCGATGTCGACCTCACATCAAGCGATGGCATTACAAGCTTAGAGGAGGAGGTTGAGAAGCCACGAGTCAAGAGGAAGGATGACTTCACCGGGCTTTGCTTCATGGCAAAGAACGACCAAGACACCGACTCTGGCTCCAACTCCGACACAAGCGAGGTACCTCCCACTCTTGATGAGCTCTCTTCTGAACTTGATCATCTACGCGATGTTCTGCTCATGCAAGATGATAAGATTTGCAGCGTTGTTCGTGAGAATAGAGAGCTTAAGTCTAAATTGGAAAGTGCTGAGTATGAAATCACTTTGCTTAGGTCTAAGCTTGCTAGAGATGACATTGTTGCTGAGCGTGAGTCTTGTCAAGTTGTGATGAATGATCTTGCACAGAGGGAAAGTGTGCATGCTCAAGTTGCCAGTCAGCTTGAGAGTGCCCTTAAAGAGCTTGATGAATTCAATACTAGACCAACTCTTTTGGGTGCATGTCAGAAGTGCCCCAAGCTCACTAGTGAGTTGGAAGCTCAAACCCTCAAAGTCAAAGAGCTCGAGTCCAAGCTGTTAAATGAGACTTGCTATAAAGTTCTCCCACCACCATGTGAACTGTGTGTTTCCCTTAAGGACAAGCTTGTAATCACTAGGAAGGAAAACAAAGTCCTAGTCCAAGAAAATGACTATCTTGTTTCTAGGCTCCAAAGAACCCTAGTGAGTAAGGAGAAGATTGAGAGTGGCTTGGCAAGAGTCAAAGAAAGTGCTAATAGGTCAACCTACAACTTGGGCTTGGGAATTGAGAGGTGTGACAAAGAGAGTGAAAATGTGGGTAAGTTTGTGCCTAGCTCTAGCTACAAGGATGAGGAACAATACATCAGACCCACTGACACATACTATCCACCTAACCCCAATCCTTCCTTCAACCCAAAACAAGCTGAGAAGCCAAAACCCAAACCCACTGTGCAAGCTAAGCCTAAACATGAGAGTGTCTACATTTGCATGTTTTGTGGTCGTAAGGGTCACTTGGATGAATATTGTTATAGGCATAAGAGAATTGAGAGGATGCAAGCTGAGTTAACTAGGAATGTGTATCATGATGATTTTGTTGGTTTTCAGCCTCGCTTTTTTTCACGTGCCTATCATGGACAGGGTCATTCCGTATATGGCTTTGATTCACGAAACAGAGGCTTTGCTCAGTAGCGCTTTGGCGCCCCACGTTTTCCCCATCATGGTGAGCTTCGCTCGCGTGGATTTCGCTTTCACACAGATGATTTCTATCCTCACAACCCCAGGTTTGAGTCAAGACGCTTTGACAGGCCACGTTTTCCCTATCATGGTTCTCGTCCCATGTGTTCTAATGATAATGTGCAAAGAACTGTGATGACTACTACCGGTCGTATGGTGAAGTGCTGGATTCCCAAATGCTTTTTGACTAACCCCAGCACTGAGCCATCGACTTTTCCTTCTCGTTCTTTGTAGGCAGCAGGTGGAGGCCTGGAGAACAAGTGGCTAATGGATTTCGGGTGTTCGTGCCACATGATCGGAGATGCAAGGTGGTTCTCCAGCCTCACTCCCTTGAAGCGCCGGGAGTCTGTGACCTTTGGAGATGACAAGAGAGGGAGAGTGAAGGCAAGAGGCGCGGTAAAGGTAAATGAAAAATTCACTCTCAAGGATGTTGGTTTGGTTGAGCATCTCAAGTACAATCTCCTCTTGTCTCTTAGTTGCTTGATGTTGGTTTGGAGGTGCGCTTTAAGAAAAATGCTTCTTGTGTTCTTGATTCAAATGGCTCTTTGGTTTGTGGGATTTCTAGCATTGGGAAAGTTTTTCAGGCTGATTTTGCTCGTTCTCCATGTTCTCACAAGTGCTTGTTTGCTCAATCTTCTTCTGAGCTCTAGAAAGGGCATAGGAGACTAGGTCACATGAGCTTTGACTTGCTTTGTCGCTTGAGTGGCCTAGGTTTGATCAGAGGATTGCCTAAGCTCAAATTTGACAAGGATTTGGTTTGTGCTCCTTGTCGTCATGGGAAAATGATTGCCGCTTCTCATCCACCAATCAATTTGGAGATGACTAAATGCCTTGGAGAGCTGCTTCATATGGACACTGTTGGCCCTTCTCGGGTTCGTTCGGCAGGTGGGAAGTGGTATGTTCTTGTGATTGTTGACAACTACTCTTGCTACTCTTAGGTTTACTTTCTTGAGAGCAAGGATGAAGTGTTTCATCACTTTTAGAGCTTAGCTTTGAGCTTATTCAAGGAACTTCCTGGTGCATTACAAGCAATTCGCAGTGATAATGGCACCGAGTTCAAGAACTCCTCCTTTGATGCTCTCTGTCTTGAACATGGTATTGAGCATCAGTTTTAAGCACCTCGTGTCATTCAGCAGAATGGTGTGGTCGAAAGAAAGAACAAAACCTTGGTGGAAATGGCCCAGACGATGCTCGATGAGCATAGGACTCTGAGGTGGTTCTGGGCTAAAGCCATTAGCACTGCTTGCTATGCTTCCAATCGGATTTTCTTGCGCTCAATTCTTGATGTGACTTCCTATGAGCTACGCTTTGGGAGGAAGTCATCAGTTTCTCATTTGCGTGCCTTTGGGTGCAAGTGCTTTATTCTCAAGCGTGGAAATCTTGATAAGTTTGAGTCGAGATCTTATGATGGCATTTTTCTTGGCTACACTCCTCATGGCCATTCCTACAGAGTTCTGAATTTGGAGACTAACACTATCGTAGAACCCTGCGATGTAACCTTTGATGAATCAAACTCTTGTGCAAGCAATGTGATTGAGACTGCAGGTAACAAGAAGATGGCGGAGAGTATCTTTGTAGAAGAGGACTTACAGGGCTTGGATGATGACGATGATGAGTCATTCCATACCACATCCGAGCTTGTTCCTGCTGCTTTCACCACTCCAGCAGAGGGTCCAGAAGCTTCTATATCGACCTCAGCAGCTGTTGAGCCAGCTCCAGTTGTGGTTGAGGGGGAGGTACGCTCTAAGAGAGAGGCTCTTCACCACATTCAGTGTCAACATCCACCTCAACAGATGATCGGTAATCTCTATGAGAGGACAACAAGGTCAATGTCTGCACATCTCGCCTGCTTTACTACTTCTCTCTTTGTTGCCACCTTTGAACCTCAGGATATTGGACACGCATTATCTGATGAACATTGGGTTAATGTCATGCATGAGGAGTTGGAAAACTTTGAGAGAAACAAAGTATGGACCCTAGTAGAGCCTCCTGTTGGTGTCAATGTCATAAGAACCAAGCATGGGGAAGATGGTGAGGTTGTTAGAAACAAGGCTAGGCTTGTTGCCCAGGGTTTCAGTCAAGTGGAGAGCTTAGACTATGCGGAAACATTTGCTCCTATTGCAGGCATAGAAGCCCTTAGGATCTTGCTTGCATTTGCTGCCTCTAAGGGCATTAGACTCTACCAAATGGATGTCAAGAGTGCCTTCCTAAATGGTTTCATAGAGGAAGAGGTTTATGTGAGACAACCATCTGGCTTTGAGCACCACAAATACCCAAACCGTGTGTACAAGCTTCAAAAGGCTTTGTATGGGCTAAAGCAAGAACCTAGGACATGGTATGCTAAGCTTAAGACTTTCTTGCTAGAGCGCCAGTATGTCATGGGGTGTGTTGACAAAACCTTGTTTACTCTAAAGCATGGCAATGACTTTCTAATGGTTCAGATTTACGTGGATGATATCATCTTTGGAGGTTCCTCTCGTGCTCTTGTCTCGATATTTCAGGAAGCTATGGAAAGTGAATTTCAGATATCGATGATGGGTGAGCTCACCTTCTTTCTTGGACTTCTAATCATGCAGTGCAAGCAAGGCACCTTCATACATCAAGCCAAGTACACGAAGGATCTCCTGAAGAAGTTTGACATAGTCAATGTGAAGCCGTTGTCAACACCAATGTCCACAACAACGGCACTTGACCCTGATGAAGACTGTGAAGCGGTGAACCAAAGGGAGTACAGGAGCATGATTGGCTCCCTCTTGTACGTGATGGCGACAAGACTCAACATACACTTTGCAGTGTGTCTTTGTGCTCACTTCCAGGCTTCCCCAAGGATGACTCATCGCAAGGCTGTCAAGTGCATTTTCAGGTATCTCAAATACACCCTTGAGTTCGGTCTTTGGTACTCTACATCTTCATCTCTTGATCTCATTGGGTATTCAGATGTGGACTTTTCTGGGTGTAGACTTGATAGGAAGAGCACTTCTGGTACTTGTCATTTCTTAGGTACTTCTTTGATCTGTTGGTCTTCTCGTAAACAGTTGAGTGTAGCCCAATCCACCACAGAGGCTGAGTATGTTGCTGCTCCTAGCTACTGCTCACAAATCCTATGGATTGTGTCCACCATGAGAGACTATGGGTTAACCTTTAAGGGTGTTCCACTCATGTGTGATAACTCCAATGCCATATGCTTAGCCAAGAACCCAGTCCTACATGGTAAGGTCAAACACATAAATGTGAGATTTCACTTCGTGAGAGATAATGTTGAAAAGGGAGATGTTGAGGTCAAATACATCAACACCAAAAACCAAATGGCTCATATTCTCACCAAGCCCCTAGATGCTTTGAGATTTGCTTTTATTCGGGGGGACCTTGGTGTTTGCCATCCTTATGGCATCATTTGAGAGGGAGTTGGTGTTCTCTTATATATATGTATCGTACCCATTTTATGCATTGCATCTCATATGTAATATATGCATTGGTAGATGAGCTTTGATTCTTATGCTTTCTTGCATTTCTTTGTGCTATGATTGAGCTTGAGCTAAGTTGTGTGGATGTGATAGTAATTTCTCATTCTTAGACTTTCTAGATGGCTTGTTATAGATTCTTTTGAGCAACTTGCTAATCTTAAAGATAAACTGAGCTTCTTGTGAACCTTATGAACTAATCTTGTTAAGACTTGCTCACCATGTGTATAATTGCTTTTATCCCTGTCAAAACTTGTGTTGAGGCTAGTCTAGAGGATGTCTTGGCTTTGGCACCTTGTGTTTGTGAAATTGAAGGCTTCGCAAATGTTTAGCTCATGATGGAACATTGTGGTAACGTGTGTTCCTTTTGCCGCAAAGGCATGCTCTTTTGTCATGTGAATAAATCATGAAAAATCTGCTAAGTGCTTTGATCAAAATAATTCTAAAATGCTAAATCCAAACATGTGACTTGAGGCCTCAGGGTGTTTGCCATAACCAGTCGTGCGACCCTCCACATGGATAAGAGGACACATGAGGATAAACAATAAACACTTGATCAATTGAGTCTCTGTTGCATATGTGAGCGTTTGTAAAGCTCATTTTCTACGAATGCTTGTTGCCTTGGTTGAGATGGAGACTGGCTAGGTTCTTTTGATTCACTTGATACTTGTTTTGCCTTGGATGGGAGTACTTATACATGTGATGGCAGGTTTTCTCATGATGAGCAAATTTGATTCTATCTAAGCTAGTCAATCTTTTTGCTTAGCCTGTATAGCTCTTGGTGTTTATGCCTTGCTATCTATTTTTGGTCTCTGTATGATTGTGAGCTATTGCTTTTACACTTCATGGCTCTATGGATATGATTAGCAAGGTTAAATGCTTGTTTTCATAATTGTTGAAGCTCCTTAGGTTTGCATTTTCATTCATTGCATGTTTGTTCTTTTGCTACTTTGATGAGTTCATTGCCAAAGGGGGAGAAAGTTGTGGGTCATGCAGAAATAATGCTAAGAAACCTAAAATGATTCATTTTGCATTACATGAGACCTACCACAAGTTGAGGGGGAGCATTTCATGTACTTGAGAATTTTCTTGCGCTTCTTACGCTTTTCACACTCTTTGTGTCTCAAGTCATTGTCTTTGCCAACTCTTGGTTTTGTGATCCCTATTTTGCTAGATGGCCTATTTCTCACCTTTTCTTTGGGTTTGGCCATTTGAATGTGCTTATTTGGCTTCGCGTTTCAATCTAATCTTTGTGCATTTGCTGTTGTCAATGTACTCATCAAGGGGAAGATTGAGAAACCATGTGGATATGTGCCATGGTTTGCAATATGTGATGAGTAATTGACTTTGGTGGAATTTGTGTTTGAGTTAAAATACGGGAATCTAGGGATTGCATGAGTTTGTGCATGTCATGGTTTTGACTAACCGGAGTTGGTGAGGATGTTGGAGAGTTCGCAGGAGATGGGAAATGTGTTTGCTTGTCTCATGATGTGTACATCACTGGAGTCAAATTGGTGGTCAACGGCGAGAGATCAGGCATAAGTAGGAGACTTGGAGCCAGACGATCGGCAGGCCAGGTGGAGTTAAGGATGATCCATACCGTACACATGGAGAGGCAGGAAGCACGGATGGTTTTGCGGTTGAGCCTCAAAACCGTGGGTGGTGATCAAGATGGCAGGGTTGACCAAGTCAAAGGTGATCAAGCGTCGGTGCAAGTAGAGGCTTCCAGTGAACCGGAGGCGGGAGAGACTTGCCGACGAAGAGGATCACGGGACAAGGTGACACGCGTCAAGATCGAGAAGTCGCACTTTGAGAAGCATGCAAGGCGGTTTCCCGGTTTGGGCCTCAAAACTGGTGGCAGTGGTTGGTGGTGCACGTGGCACCATCAGGGAGCTTGCTTCGAGGCGAAGCAAAGTCGTGAAGGGCCCGAGGGAGTTCGGGCGACAAGGAGAGAGATGGACAAGTTTGCCCCTGGTGGTAGGTGGTAGTGTATTGTAGGTGAGGGGTAGGATGGTCTTTAGAACAACCCTTAGGCCTATATAAGGAGAGGTGTGGCTGGTGGGAGAGGTGCCTCTTCCTATTAGCCTTGTGTTAGCTATTCATTCAAAGTGCTAGGAGAGGTCTTTATGTGATAGAGGAGAGTAGTTGGTGTGTGAGAGACATCTCTTGCTCTTCCAAATAGTGGGAGGAAGAGGGTGGCTTCCTAGCCTTGTATCCATGGATCTTGTAAGCATGTTTCTATGATATGAGAAGTATTTTCGTGCTCAAGATCTTCCTCTCTCCCTAAATCCCGAATTTCTCTTTTTCTCTATTTTTGAAGCTATTTTTGTGGTGATTTTCGATCTCATTTTTGAGTGGTCTTTGGTACGAATTTATTGAGGGATCTTGGTGTTAGGACATGCCTAAACGGTCCTCTATGAGTCCTTCATTTTGTGGATTTTCTCAAGAACATTCAAACCCTAGAGCTTTCGGTAAATCCTCAAATTCGTGATGAATGCTTGAGCTTTTTGTCTGATTCCACTTGGAGAAGGAACGTCCTACCATGAGACATCTTCTGTCCAAGTTTCGTGATTTTTGGAGTTTGTTTGGATAGGTTTTTGTATTTTTCTTACCGAGTTACGAGCACAGTTTTTGGTTCTGGAAAGTGTCGATTGGCACTGCCGGTGCCCGAGGAAGAACCCCTGATCGGCACTGCCGATGGCTGGACCGGCACTGCCGGTAGCCTAGGTCTGAACTCGGAGCGACACTGTTAGTGACTCAAGTCCGATCCCGCACCAGCACTACCGGTGTACTCCGAATACTATTTACCTAAGTCCTGAGAATCCTACACCAGCACTGCCGATGGGAGTGACCGGCACTGCCGATGGTAGTGATGGGCATTACCGATAGTGGTCCAGTAAGGTTTGACTTGTGTGCGGCTCTTTGACTGATTCAAGTCTTTGTTGTTCCCTTTGTTTCCGCTGTGTTCTACTGTTGTTGTTGATCACTCCTAGGGTTAGCACATCACAAATTGATGTGTCTGGCCTTGGTGATCGGTTTAGAGGTTGGCTTGGGTTGTAATCGGAACATAGGCCAAGTTCTCTTGGAGAATTTTAATTGGCTCCCATTCACCCCCCCCCCCCCCACCCCCCTCTCTAGTCGCCTTCTCGATCCTTCAGTAGATTTAACCTCGGAGCTCGTTTGAACATGACTCAATGAGCATGAAGCACAAAGATCACTATGTGATCATCTAGAGGGTCATATACTTATATTGTAAATAAGCAACTCCCCCTAGAAACATGCTTGCAAGCATGTAAGGTATCACAATGCAAAATGCATGAATGTAAAGAATACAAATGCAAATGCAACAAGTATACAAATGCATGATGTGATGCTAAAAGAAAGAGAGAGAAAGGCTACAAACCAAAGTGCCAATGACGAGCTGTTCCCTTCTCGAGCTTACTCATAATGGATCATTCTTCAAAGCCTTGGGCTCACCATGAACCACCATCCCAAGCTTAACCCATGTCCATTGCTATCTCAAGGAGGTCCGAAGTTGACCTACAAGCACAAAACAAGGACACAAACAACAAACAAAACAAACAAAGTTATACATATTTACAGGAGACAAGCTTTAGGGTAAGGTCAAGAACATTAAGTTCTCCCCTTAGCTTGTTGAAGGTCTTCTCGTCGAGTGGCTTGGTGAAGATATCCGCCAATTGTTCATGAGTCCGCACACTCACCAACTCAATATCCTTCTTCTCAACATGGTCTCTTATGAAATGATGCTTGACTTGAATATGCTTTGCATGACAATGGTCTCCAGTTTTGAGAGCCATTTTGATTGCCGCTTCACTATCACAATATAATCGCATTTGAGTGAAGTTGAGGCCATAATCTGAGAGAGTTTGCCTCATGTAGAGAAGTTGTGCGCAACAAGCTCCCGCCGTCATATACTCCACTTTGGTTGTAGATAGAGCCAACGAGTTTTGTTTCTTTGAACTCCAAGATACTAGAGATCTTCCAAGAACTTGGCAACCTCCCAATATACACTTTCTATTCACTTTGCATCCCGTGAAGTCCGAGTCGGAATACCCAAGTAACTTAAAGCTTGTTCCTCTAGGATACCATAGTCCATAGTCCCATGGTAGGTGTGTGCTTGAGGTATCTAAGAATCCTCTTCACTGCCTTCAAGTGAGACTCCTTTGGATTTGCTTGATAGCGTGCACACAAGCACACAATAAACATGATGTCCGGTCATGAATTAGAGCAAGGACCCAATTATTGATCTATAGAGCTTGGGGTTCACCGGTTTACCCTTTGCATCATCATCCAAGGATTTGCTTCTCGCCATAGGAGTGTTCAAAGGCTTGCAATTCTCCATGTTGAATCTCTTGAGAAGATCCTTGGTATACTTCTCTTGATAGATGAAGTTCCCTTCTCTCTATTGTTTGACTTGAAAACCAAGGAACACATGCAACTCTCCAATCATTGACAATTGAAATTCCCTAGCCATCATTTCCCGGAACTCTTCATTGAAATTTTCATTGGTTGACCCATAGATGATATCATCCGCATAGATTTGGCACACAAAGAGGTCCTTCCCAGCATGCCTTGTGAACAAGGTGTTGTCAATGCTTCCAATGGTGAATCCATTCTTGAGTAGGAAGTTCCTCAAATGTTCATATCATGCCCTTGGTGATTGCTTGAGGCCATAGAGAGCTTTCTTCAATTTGTACACATGTCTCGGATGTTTCGGGTCCTCAAACCCCGAAGGTTGTTCCACATAGACTTTCTCATTGATCTCTCCATTCAAGAAGGCACTTTTGACATCCATTTGATAGAGATTGAAGCCATTGTGTGATGCGTAGGCAAGTAGGATCCGAATAGCTTCAAGACGGGCCACGGGAGCAAAGGTTTCTTCAAAGTCAATGCCCACCACTTGAGAATATCCCTTAGCCACTAGATGAGCCTTGTTCTTGACAATTGCCCCTTTCTCATCTTTCTTGTTCTTGAAGACCCATTTTGTGTCAACCACATTATGATTCTTGGGCCTCTCAATCAATTTCCAAACTTTGCATCTCTTGAAGTTGTTCAATTTTTCTTGCATAGCCATCACCCACTTGTGATCATCCAAAGCTTCATCAATGGCAGTGGGCTCAATCATAGAGACAAAGGAGAAGTTCTCAATTGCAACATTTGCCTCATCATCATTTTCTTCACTCACATAGTTGGGCTTGTATTGATTCCTCCTTGTCCTAATTCCTTGAGATGGACTCCCAATGATCAAGTCACGTGTATGACCCTTATTGATAACTTTGGCTCTAGGAAGAGGTTCTTCTTGAGTGGAAGGATTTCTAGGTGAAACATCTTGTACATCATGGATTGCTTGCTCTCTAGAGATATAAGTGTCTTGGATTCTTAGTGGGGTGGGGGAATCACTCATATGCTTTCTCCTTTTGAATCTAGAGCTTGGAGTGGATGAAGGGGTGTCATGTGAGGAGCTTGGAGAAGTGGCTTGAGGGGAAGTATGTGAGGAGGCTTGCGGCTTACTTCTCACTTGTGTTTCCTCTTGGGTAGGTGGATGCACTCTCAATGAATCTTGAGAGGAGCTAGTGGGTGTGTCAATGCTTGAGTTTGCACCTCAGAGGAGGAGGTTGGTTGAGGTGGTGAAGTAGAGGGTTCACCAATATCATCATCATTGGCCTCGTGGGGTAAAACCTCGCCCACGGGCATGTTTCTCAAGGCTTCCCTCATAGGCTCATCTCCAATATTAACTTCATGAAACTCATCTTCTTTCTGAGAACCATTTGACTCATCAAATTGCACATCATAAGATTCTTCCACACAACCTATGGCTGAGTGGTAGACCCTATATGCCTTAGAAATCCCTGAGTACCCAATAAGAATGCCTTCATCAGTTCTGCTCAAACTTCCCGGGCTTTCTTCTCTTCTTGAGAATGTAGCAAGTACAGCCAAAGACCCGAAAATAGGAAACATTCAGTTTCCGTCCAACCAATAGCTCATAGGTTGTATTCTTCAATAACCGGTGGAGATATACACGGTTGGAAGTGTAGCAAGCCGTATTGATTGCCTCTGCCCAAAACCTCTCATGAGTTTCATACTCATCTAGCATAGTGTTGACGGCTGTTAAGTACCATTTTTAACCGTCAACTATACTCAAATAAAGGAGAATTTGGCATTTCATACACGCATGCTTTATCACAATAATACAGTTCCACTTGTACTTGGAGAACTTTGTGCATGCAGGAGGAAATGTGAAGGAAACACCTCAAAAGGCAAGAAAACACACTTTCGACCAATCAGAGAGTGCCACATGGACGTCACACGGATTGAAGGGCCCATTTTCAGCACTTAACCGACGTAACTCCCTGTAATACCGCGCAAACCGACGTCAGGGCCCACAGGACAGCCACCTGGAGAAAGCACAGGCCAGGAGGGGCCACCCCCAGATCGGCCGACCTGGTCAGGTCGGCCGACCCGGCCGGGCGCCCTCTCCGCCTGGGCTTCCACGTGTTGGCTCCTCCGTGACTCCTGATGACGGTTTGAGATGCCTTCCGTGGCGGTTACTCTCCCTTGCCGACCTATTGAGGCTATAAATAGGAGGGTGTGCCTTCACACTCAACACACACCACAAGAAGCATTTCTCTCTTGCTAGTAGTAGTTCTTGGAGTTTTAGTGGAGTTAGGCTGAGTCTAGAGCTCTCTAGTCCCAAGTCTTCACTTGGAATTGGTATGGCTCTTGTATCTTTTCCCTTTTGTAAGACTTTGCTCTTATCAATATATATATCTTTTCTATATAGTTGTGCTTGGGTCATGAGTTTCTTGTTTGATATTGTGATCCATATATGTGACGTATAGTCTACTTGTGTGATAGTAGTTTATATTTATTATACTACTATTGTCATGCTAGTTATATACCGTCACTATAGTCTAGTTTATATGTTATAGTCTCTATGCTTAGTTTTAGCTGATAAAGTATAGCATGGGTTTGGTGATCGTATTCGTACGGTAGCTCTGCCTCGTTAATAGTAATCGCGGAGGGGCAGAGTGCTCTTTGGTCATGCAAGTATGGTACTTGGGTGACTGATTTGCATCAATTATTCGTTAGTCTACTGGTTCGTTGAGGTAGGCGGCAGGTGGTGACAGCCCTGTCCGTCCTTTGAAATCCTCCCCGCTAGGCTAGTGCGTAGGCTTTTGGCGGAAGTCGCCTGTGGATGCAGGGGTAAGTCCGTGCCTGAAGTGCTATACTATTGACTGCTGAACCTGAGTGTGGGTCTGTATGTATTCTACTTAGGCTATGCAACTGTATAGGAATGTATAGTAGGAGTAGCTTAGCCTAGTCTTTTCTTCACTAGACTTTATTTATTTAGTAGGAATCTTCTGTGTGTGTCACACTACCCGGTTATTATTATGTACCCGCCTGTCTTGGTTAGATATCCTTGCTAATTGTTAACATGATCTTATATGTTAGTAACGCTTCTTGATCATACCCTTCCTTTGGGATAAACAAATACGATACCCTGAATACTTCCGGGTGAAATGCTACAGCGGTATTCTCCGTGCGCTTGCGGATTTTACCTACTTGACTCTGGGACATATTAGTGAACCGTTTCTGGCCCCGAGCCGGGAATGATTTATTAATATGGCTTAGCAAAAGTCAACACATAGCACGAGCAAGGGTGACGAGTGTCTTGTTCTTCCTCTCCACTACTCCATTCTGCTTGGGAGTATATGTAGTAGAGAATTTATGCTTGATCCCCTTCTTGTCACAATATTCCTCCACTGTTGTGTTCTTGAACTCAGTCCCATTGTCACTTCATATCTTTACAATGTTGGCCTTGAATTCATTATTTTCTCTCCTTGCAAACTTTCTGAAGATACCACTTATTTGAGACTTGTCCACAAGAAAGAGGTCCAAGTGTATCTCGTGAAGTCATCCACAATCACCAAGCAATATAGATTCCCTCCCAGACTCTTGTAATGTGTTGTCCCCAACAAGTCCATATGCAAGAGCTCTAGAGGATGAGATGTAGACATGAATGACTTGGTGGGATGAGATGATGCAACTTGCTTCCCAGCCTGACAAACACTACACAATTTGTCCCTCTCAAAGGTGACATCCTTGATTCCTTCAACTAGATTCCTCTTGACCACTTTTCTGAGTTGACTCATTCCAAGATGTGCTAGTCTTCTATGCCACAACCATCCCTTTGTTGCCTTAGTGAAGAGGCAAGTGCTTGGTGGCATATTGCTTGATTTGAAGTCCGTGATATACAGGTTTCCATGCCTTACACCATGGAATACTAGCTCTTTCTTTGCATTCTCAATCAAAGCACCATCCTCATCAAATGTGCACTTGAAACCCATGTCACAAAGCTGACTAATAGACGGGAGGTTGAAGTTGAGGGTTTCCACAAGAAAGACCTTGGAGAGATGGAGGTCCTCAGTAATGGCCACCTTGCCTGATCCTCTGGCTCTCCCTTTTCAGTTATCCCCAAAAGTAACCTTCTCACTATCTTCGTCTTCATCAATGTTGATGAACATGGTTGGCTTCCCTGTCATATGTTCGGTGCACCCATTGTCAAGAATCCAATGAGTACCTCCACTCTTGTAGTTGACCCTGGTGGTAGCCATAAGACAAGCACTAGAGGAAGAAGGGTTAGTATCCAAAGCATTACTTGATTGACTAGCACTAACCTCATCACATCGAGCGATAAGCCCATCCTCATAGATAGGGATTCTTGCAATCCCCTCTTGAAGTACTCTCCTTATGGGATCATAAATGCTCAAGAAAGTTTCACAGAGGTCATCATTTGGATTTTTCACAATTTCATCAAATTGAAAGAAAAGCTCCTGTTTTTTAGCTCGACGAATGTGCCAGAACTGATCTTGTAGGGGAGGTGGAGGCGCCGGACTGGTGAGATCGATCATCTCAAATGATCATGTGAGCAATGTAGTCGGCGCTCCCCCTACATCAATGTGTGGTCCACCCGAAGTACTTGGAGTAGAACTTGGAATGACAATTGGGGTAGAGCTTGATGAAGCACCTGATGAAGAGCTTGGTGTAGGTCTTGATCCAAAGGGGTTGTAGAAGCTGTTGCACGGCAATCTTGTGGAGGGATCAAAGAAGTTTGATCTTGACGCTACTTCTTTCCCTATGCTTGAAGGTGCTTCATTATTCGCCTTGAACTTCTTCTTCCCCGCCAAGCTTACGGTGATCTCCTTATCCTTGAAGAGTAACCCGATCACATCATCAACAGAAAGATTCATGTCCATGATGAGATCAAGGGTGATGTAGAGGAGCTTGCTGCTAGGGAGTAAGGTGAGAATCTAATCAACAATCAATATCTTGGGAAGCTCGAAAGTAGTCATTGTAATTCTGTCCATGGTACCTCGCAAGCGAATAAAAGAGTCAAGTAAATCCTCATTCTCATAAACACGAAAAAAAAAGAACTCCTCTACAAGAGACTCACTAGCATGATCAATAAAAGGCTCACAATCATCAATCTTAGTCATGCTAGTGGAGCAAGCAAGATCAAGAGAAACATCATCAATAATCACATTAGGCACACTAGTAGAGCAATCTATCAAATCATCGCTAATAGGATCTAGACACTCACTAGAACTAGGCACATCCACACAATCATCATCATATACATTATCGTTGGTAAAGGTATTGGCAAAGTCCACAAGTGTGTCCATCAACTCATCCGGAATCATGGCATTTAGGTAGCTTTTCAAGCCGTCCTTCCATGAGCCATGACCCGGCCCTGAACGGGATGACATCCCAACTCAATTCGGTCACTACTCAAGGCGATTAAGCCCTATAATAAGCACTTGGCTCTAAAACCATTTGAAAGGATCGAGTGACCGAGAGGGGGGGTGAATCGGGAACTCAAACTATGTACCTAATTTGCCAAATTCAAGAACCGACCACTCATGCAAAGCTACTAGATCATCAAGAACAAGATAAGGACACAAGCATGAGTAGCACTATACATACTAGGGTGATCAATCAAGCCAAAGCAACTCCTATACATGCTCGTGATCAAGTGAAAGCTAAGCACAACTAGCAAGTAGAGAAGCCTATTCATGCAAGTCTACAAGTAATCAACTAGAGCAAGGTAAGCATACAAGCATGAATAGCATGGTATGTAAATGCGGAAAGTAAAGCATCATAGTAAGGAGTAGAGTAAGAGATGGCTTATGATTTTTTTCCCGAGGTCTCAGAAGGATGGTGTCGTCCCTTACTCCTCGTTGGACCACTCCAGCCGAAGTTCCGGTCCCTCCCGCCAACAATGTGGAGTTCTCGCCCACAAGCCCGCAATCACTCTCGGAGTGAAGACACGGTGCGCGTTATCACTGCCACCAAGGCACAAGCTCACCTCCCTCGAGAACTTGCCGGACTCCCCGAGCCGACACGGGCGCTCACTAGCGATGCCCCTTTCACCGGCGGGCTCAAACCATGTACAAACGTGTGACGGCCTTCACAACCGATCATGATAGGCTCGATCACCAACACCTAACCGGTCTAGGTCTCACCATAGACCAAGAGTAACAACCTATATCACACCCTCTAGGACACCCTAGCCTTAGATGTGCATCAATGCTCAAGTTACTCTCACTAGCACTCTCAAGATATGCAATATCTCCTCCTAGTGCTCTCCTCTTTGCCTCTTGGCTCTCACCAAATGCTCCAAGCAATTCCACTGGCCCAGAGTGGTCTCCAAGACCCCAGCAACGTTATATAGGCTCCAACCTCCAACTAGCCGTTGCTCCACGAAATCAGCTTTCTAGGCCAACTGACCAGACTGTCCGGTCACTGCATGACCGGACCGTCTGGTCACTGCAGATCCTGCTCCAATGGCTCAGCCCACTGCTGATCTTTGTACTGACCGGACCGTCTGATCAGATTTTCTCTCTCTAGTGCAGAAACATTTCCTACGCAGCTTCCTCTCTGCCCAAGCCTCAACCCTACTGACCGGACCGTCCGGTGACTAGACCGTATCGTCCGGTCTCTAGGGCTTCCAGATGTGACATATTCCTCACTCCTTGCTAAAAGTCCCAGACAATTCCTCCTAGTGACCATACAGTCCGGTCACCACTGACCACTCTGTCCGGTCACTACGTCCAGAAGCTGAAACTCCTCGCCCTCGCTTGACTTCGTTTCCCGGCTTCTTCGAACAGCTCGTTGGCTTCTCCACTGTCACCTAGTGCCTATGATTTCATTGAGCATTCATGCACATCACCAACTAGTGTGACCTAATAGACATGACCTAGATCCCCTTGATAGTCCGGTTTTTCCTATGGGCTCAAAGCCCTAACAACTAGACAAGTGTTCCCAACACTCGCTCCATAGCTTGTCCTTAGCTTTGATCCATCTCCATCAATCCTTGGACTCCATCAAGCTCACAAGCCTCCATGCTTGTGGTCATTGTCATCAATCGCCAAGGCCACCGTCAACAATCATCATAGAGTAGAAAAGGTTTCCTACACGAACAACACTCGTGTAGACTTTAGTCACACATTTCATGTTTGTCATTCATCACCAAAACATTCATACCTTGGGGTGACCTCAATGGCCATGATCCTTACACGATACTATCTTGGTGATAGCATACTCGCCAATACTCCCACTCTAGATTTGGGCACGGAGCACTAACACTGACTCGGGCATACTCCCCCGACTGAGCACTTCTTACTCCTCCATCTTGGTTATTCCTGTTTTTTTTATCATCCGTTCATTTTTAATATCGGGATGAAGACACTCTAGGTTAACATTGCATGGAATATTATAGGCTCAGCTGGAAGCAGAGATGAAGAGACAAGAGGAGTTGGAGACGACGGTGCAGGAGATAAAGCTTGAGCAACAGAGGATGCAGCTTGAGCAACAAAAGCAGATGAAGCAGATAGCGGCCGATCAATAGAGGCATAGTCAAGAGCAGATGCCATAATTCTATAGCAACATCCAAAACCTTTCTATGCAGATGGGTCAGACTTCGCCGCCGATGTCGCCACAGATGCCCTGGGTTCTGCCACCAATGGGTTATTCTCCTGTGAGTCTCTTGACAACCCTATACTTTCATTTCAACTAGTTGGTTAACTTAGAGAACTTAGAAACTTAGAGAACTTAGAGAAACTAAGAAACCTGGAGAAACTTAGAAACTTAGAGTACTTAGAGAAACTTAGAAACCTAGACAAACTTAGAAATCTAGAGAAATATAATATGCTCTCCTTTGTACAGAATCCTCCTCCATCGATGGCGTCGAATGAAGTGCTCCATCGCACCCTCGCGCTCTGTTCCCGCCACCCCCTCCTTAGTTTATGAACAAACTTGTTTATTTATGGATTTAAGTGTTGTTGAACTACATGTGATGTTTATTTATGGATTTGGATACTATGGAACAACTTGTGATGTTTATTTATGGATATATGTGTTGTTGAGAAATTCATGATGTGTATTATGCATTATGGTTGAGAATTTATATATATGAATTGTCTAGGATGTGTATTCTTATTAATATGAAATGTATGTGATGATCTATGTTGCTTTATGTGGCCGAAATAAAAAAAAAGGTTCTAGATGGTCATTTTGCTGAGTGTCAGTGAATACAGTCGGCAAAGTGACCATACTTTGCCGAATGTATTGGCAAGACACTCGGCAAAGTGACCAAACTTTACCGAGTGCACTGGCCTTGACACTCGGCAAAGTGACCACTTTGCCGGGTGTCTTTGACTTGACACTCAACAAAGAGTGAAGTCTTTATCGAGTGTCTTTGACCTGGACACTTGGCAAAGATTTTTGTGCGCCGTCACCATTAAACCCATTTTTTCCATGTACCTCTTTGGAACTCAGCAATGCTTTTACCGAGTGCCCGATAAAAAGCAAAGAGGACTTTGCCGACACTTTGGTTGCCGTGTCCTCTTTGTTGAGTGTTTTATAGGCTTTGCCGAGTGCTTGTAGCACTTGGCAAATCAAGGATTTCCAGTAGTGACTTAGGATGATTCTCTCTATTTTAGGTGCGAAGGCTTCCGTCAACCTTTGGTGTCCATGTGTTTTTGGTGGTGTCGTCGCGCCGTGTCCGTGATGTTACCTTCCATAATTTTCTCCCTGCACCTATTCCAAATATTTGTGCCTCGTAAATTCCATGTGTCCATCAAAGAGACCACTTGTAGTACAATCCAATGTTTTGTGTGCAACAAGCCAAAAGGTAGTTCTTCAAAAGCTAGTGCGTGAAAACGGTCTGGGAGATCGGCTGCACCCAACTCAGACAGCCGTGCCATGAACGGCGAGTGTTTCATGAGACACTTCAAAAGGTAGTTCTTCCTAACGAACACGACCGTAGACCTTGCCCTATACTTGCACTATAGCTTCTCATGGTGGCGCATAACCTCTGATGCTGCATGTGGACAACGTAGAAGCAACAACAACAGGAAAAGGGGTGACACAGCGATGCCGACTAGCTACCTCGCCCTTCATCGGTGATGGCAGTGTCGCAGGATCCCCTTTCCGCCTTATCTGATTGTTCTTGGAACGTCGCGACTTCGCGTCGGTATTGCCATCGCCGGACGTGATCGACATGGACTCTGCCAAGACTGGCTCCGACTCCACCTTCGTAGAAGCATTTGCCTCGGACGACTTCCAGTTCCATTCATCCGCCAACCAGACTCCGCAATGATACATGTTCAACGTAGGTCTTGCTTGGGATTTGTTTGAAAGATCAGATATGAAGTTGGTTCCTCACTATAATTTTTTATTGTGCTCACTAAAACATACATTTTCTATTCGTTTGTTGAGTGTACAATGCACTACTTTATTATTGGTGCGATAACATAGCGGTGGGCCGGCTAACCCGCCGCTAAAAGCCTATTTTGTTGTAGTGTGTTTTGTTCAGTTTTATAAACATGGTTGCAGATAATTATAGTTTCTTATAGGCATGGGCACCTTATTAGTATAGGTTTCTAATCTCTTCTCTACTACTTAATAAAATAGGTGAGTGCATCTGCCCCTATCACGTGAAAAAAAATAAACATGCAGTAGCGTAGAGTCGGGGAGAAAAAACTAAACAGGATATAGCACAGTTGCTTTTTTTCACAAAGTCTAAGAAAAAAAATTGTATGCATCCCGTAGAGAGTCAGGGACGAAAAACATCCCAAAAATCGGTCGCTAGACCTCCATGATGAAGAGTCTGATCACTGATCTCTGTTTCTTAATCAAGAGACCATCGTGATGATGGTAAAATCTGCCCCGTCTGCTCCCTCCTCCTTTGCAGAGTATAAACCAACGTCCAATCTGGATTTTTCAATTCGATGTACGTTGGATCTCCGTTGTCCTGTTCTTGCCGAGAAAACCCAAGCGGTCAATCTGATTTGTGTTCCTACGACGAGAGCTATGTGGAGAGGCAATCTCACGACCCATTTGTGTTTGTGATCAACGAATGGAGCCAGAAGAGGCATATCACTCTTATCGCATGGGTAAGTATTGATTCATCCTTTGATTTATTGACATGATTTTAGTTGAATGATCCAAAGCATGATCTCTTCTGCTACCTATTTGCCCCACGTTTCATTGGGAGGAAGTCGAGGGAGGCAGACACCCAGGTGGGCATCTATTCTATCAGTTTGGCACACATTTCATTTACACGGAAGTACATCATCACACGGCACTGGGCAGCCATCCGACGTTATCACAAGCCCCGTGTCCCTCCCTCGTAAAGAGTAAAGAGGGCAACGAAGCAGATCAGACGTTGTTCGTTGCAGTGGTATACCGTCTCGCCTTGCAGCGGCCCTTCGACGCTATCGTGCACCGTCTTGCTACGTCGCGTTGTCTCACCTATTCGCTTGGTTTCGCACACTCTCAGAGTCTTCTACATGAGCACCCAACATCAGCGGGGGTGGGACGAGTCACGCACACCCGGTGAGATGTCGAACAAGCCGAGTCTACAATGACATGCGTGGTGTCTGCAGCATCGTTGTTCTTCTCCGCTCTCGTTAATGTTATCCTTCGCTTCTTGTTATGCAAATGATATATGTACTTGGGCAAAGTTTTCGTGATCTCGTTGTTTATATATAAAGTATGAGTTATTTGTTCATCCATTATGTACAATATGCATTCGAACTATTTCTTACAATGTGAATAATATTTGAACGGGCGTCGATGAAGTTATTAGATGACCATAATTGATTGGCATGTACGTTAGAAGTTGATGTTGTTGTTACGTCCGTAACAACACACGGGAACTTTGCTAGTTTATATATCATTTGAAGTGCACACAAGATTTGCAAAATGAATGCCCGTGTAAAATGAGCCGGACACCTGCTGACCACGGCCTCCACAAGAATCCCCTTGAATGGCGAGCCGGGCGAATGCATTCAGCACCACCGAGGCCTCCATCAAGGACACCCCCTTTCTCCGATGTTGTTCATCATTGTTATGGATGCTTTGAACAGTTTGTTTGCAAAAGCCGATGAGGTAGGTCTGTTGCAGCCATTAGAGCATCGAACTAGACAATGATTGTCCCTCTACGCCAATGATGTAGCTTTGTTTATGCACCCAGATGAGGGAGAGCGGCAAGTGACCAGAGCCACCCTCACTGTTTTTATTGAAGCTTCAGGACTGTAGACCAAACTGCAGAAGAGTTGCATTATTGCCATAAGATGTGAAGAGGAAACTTTGGCCAGTGTAAGTAATACTCTGCCCTGCACAACGGCTGATTTCCCTTGCACTTATTTAGGACTTCCACTATCTAACAAAAAGCTTTGCAAGAGAGACCTGATGCCATGGATCAAGAAAGTCGCGGATAAATTACCAGGCTAGAAGGCTTCCCTAATGAACCGAGCAGGCCGGGCCACATTGGTCCGCTTTGTCCTCTCGACCATGTCCATACACTTACTCATCCCAATCAATATACCAAATTGGTTTATCAAAGTCATCGACAAGTTCCGAAGAAGCTTCCTGTGGAAAGGAAGAGAACAAGCTAACGGTGGCTGCTGCCTAGTGGCTTGGGAAAAAGTCACAAGATCAATCGAACTCGACATCCCAAATCTGCAAACCATGGCATGGGTCTTCCAAATGCGATGGCAATGGTTCAAGAAGACACGAGCAGACCGGCATTGGAATGACATTGACCTCCCTTGCCATCCCAACACCTTGGCAATGTTTGGCATCGCAGTTACTACACAGGTCGGGAACGGAAGCAAAACTTTGTTCTGGTCAGACCGTTGGCTACATGGGCAGGCCATTGCTGACCTTGCACCATTGGTGGTTGAGCGCGTTCCAGTAAGAATTAAGCAAAATAGAACAGTAGCTGAAGATTTGCAGGACCACATATGGACAGGTGATGTGCAAGGGAGCTTGAGCTGCAATGGCTTGACTGAATACTTCCAGCTCTGGATATGCATGCAGAGTATAGTGTTATCTGCGGAAGATGATCAACACATCTGACGTTTTGAAGCATCTGGACATTACTCCTCCAATTCTACTTATCGAGCATTCTTTGCTGGAGCAATCACCTTCGAACCATGGCAGCGTGATGAGTACATCACACTCATGGATACACACAACACGCCTCCAACTAAGATGAAAGTTCATGTGCATCACCTGAATTTACAGGTGCGATCGTTTCTAATGTTTTTATTATGTGGTTTTTAGAATAGATTGCTACCTAATAAATTAATTATTGTTAGAAACCATGGAGATGATGATGAGATAGCTGGAGAGGTGATTGGAGACATGATGGACCAGCAAGGACGTCCAAGCCAAGGTGGAGGCCCAATCAAAACTGACTTCGAGTGTTTTTCGGAGCCCAGGACCAGTCTGCACTAAAACGGATGCCCAGGGCGCATACGGACTCGGATTTGAACGTTCTATATATTCCTAGAAAGATAACAAAAAGATCTTTCAAACCCAACTGGTCCCATGTCAAAATTCGTCTCGATCCATCGGCAATCGCCAAAACAAATCGACTTATAGAATCTGTTCTGGTGCTGTGACACCGTAATCGGTCTTTGGGTCATGTATCAAGTTGAGCCCACTTAGGGTTGCGTCCATGAGGTCTTGCACGACCCTAGGGTCCTCATATACAGCCTCCGCCTCTTCATTAGGGTTTGGGTTTGGCTTAGATTATTTTGTTGATAACAGTTTTATCGTTTGATCGGTTTGTGAGATCCCAACTTGAGAGATTCATCGTATACTTACAAATTTGGTTGCATTCTTCTTTGTTCTTGATTGTGTTCTTGATTTGCAGGCAAGGATAAGCCTTCTCTGCGAGGTCAATCATTCTTGAACGGTTGATAACCAGAGGAGACGTTGTGCTGCGATTGCGGGGTTCAGAACGTGTCGTTCGGAAGCCGGATCGATTTGTGTATCGTCTCCGCCTTAATCAATATTATCAGAACCTATCGGAAGATCGGGAACCCTTGTTCATATCACAACGCTTGTAGAAAACATAGGCTCCTGCGAAATACAAAATCTTGTTGTGACTAGTGGCGCATAACAGGTGTTGGACGGCTGATCGTCTCTCCAAGCAAGGCCTACCACATCCAGAAAAGTGTCCTTTGTGTGATCAAAAGAAGAGATAATCAACCATATCCTCATATCATGTGTCTTTGCAAGACAAATATGGTTCAATCTTCTATCACCACTTGATCTGGCTAGAATGGTATCCAAACAGAATGAACGTTCCTTTGGTAATTGATGGGGTCGTATTGCCGAAAAAGTGAGAAAGGAAAACAGGAAGGGCCTCAATTCCCTAATCATCATAGGCGTCTGGCTGACTTGGAAGCAACAGAATGCTTGTGTCTTTGAAGGAGCTTCTCCCTCCATCAGCGAGGTCATGAGAGCCTTCAAAGACGAATACAAGATGTGGTATCTTGTTGGGGCAAAAAAGCTCCAAGCTTTAAACCTCCAGCAAGTGTTGGTTTAGCTCTTAACTAGTTCTAAGTTTCTCACCTCATGTAATTCTCTTAGCTCCTCATACTTTTAATATAAAGATGCGCATCTGATGTAAACAAGGGTTTTCGATCTTCCGATAGGTTCTGATAATCTTGATTAAGGCGGAGGCGATACACAAATCGATCCGGCTTCCGAACGACACGTTCTGAACCCTGCAATCGCAGCACAACGTCTCCTCTGGTTATCAACCATTCAAGAACGATTGACCTCGCCGAGAAGGCTTATCCTTTCCTGCAAATCAAGAACACAAGCAAGAACAAAGAAGAATGCAACTAAATTTGCAAGTATACGATGAATCTCACAAGTTGGAGTCTCACAAACCGATCAAACAGCGAAACTGTTATCAACAGAATAATCTAAGCAAAACCCAAACCCTAACGAAGAGGCGGAGACTGTATATGAGGACCCTAGGGTCGTGCAAGATCCCCTGGACGCAGCCCTAAGTGGGCTCAACTCGATACATGGTCCAAAGACCGATTACGGTGTCGCAGCACCAGGACAGATTCTGGAAGTCGAATTGTTTTGGCGATTGCCGACGGCTCAAAACGAATTTTGACATGGGACCAGTTGGGTTGTAAAGGTCTTTTTGTTATGTTTCCAGGCATATATAGAACGTACAAATCCGAGTCCGTATGCGTCCTGGGCGTCCGTTTTAGTGCAGACTGGTCCTGGGCTCCGAAACAGACTCGAAGTCGGTTTTGATTGGGCCTCCATCTTGGTTTGGACGTCCTTGCTGGCCCATCACGTCTCCAATCACCTCCCCAGCTATCTCATCATCATCTCCATGGTTTCTAACAACAATTAATTCATTAGGTAGCAATCTATTCTCAAAATCACATAAAGGAATCATTAGAAACAAGCTCACCCGTAAATTCAGTTGTCACGCATGAACTTGCATTTTGGTTGGCGGAGTGCTAGGTGTATCCATAAGGGTGATGTCCTCATCATTCTCCCCCTTTTGAATTAGAGTCGTCCTCGACTCGAGCTCATCTCTTTCTCCCATGTATGGTCTCAAATCTGAAATATTAATTGTGGAACTATTCCCAAACTTGGGATACAACTCATATTTATATGCATTATAAAATTTATCATCACAATATGAAACTACAATAGAATGCATGCCATGCAAATTAATGACCTCTATGAAAACTTGCTCAGCAATATAAACATCATTCTCCCTCTTATGACAAGATAGAAAATGTGTGATCTTAAAAACACTAGAAAAACATGACATGACATGGTAATTGTTATTCCAGTTTTCTAGTTCATCATTTGGTTGTACAACACAAGGAGTATTCATGTTTGAGCAAATATAAACTTTATGCACCATAAATACACCTCTATGATCATAGTTTCCTATAGCATAAAATTCGTTTCTTGTTAATAAAGGCAATTCAGTTTGAGAAAAGATTTGCTTCTCCACGGTATTTAGATCACAAAGAACATCAAATTCAATATAACCCAAAATATTAAAATCAAATGTTTTATTTCAGCACTAGTAGGTGAATTATAAGCAAAAATATCAAGCTTATTCATTTGTTGTGGCAAAGGTATAAGTGAAGCAGTGGCACACAACTCCTCTTTATCATAAGGATCAGTAGATAAATCAACTTATGGCAAAGGCAAATCAAAACAAGGTTCCAATACAACAAGATTGTTAGAACAATTCATCACATCAAGAAAGCTCTTACCTGAAGCAACAACATGTTCTTCATCTTTCTCACTATCCTCTTCTTTGTGTAGAACCTGAAATGTATTAGTTGCAACAAGAGGCACGAAAATATGTTCATCATCTAATTCAAATTTTGATGTAAGTGTTGCAACATTTGAAACAGTCCATTCTTTCCTAAACGGTTCATTCTTTCTCCTTTCAAGCCTCTGTTGATCATCTTCTAAAATTTCAGCAGCGGTCATAGGTTTAAGAGTAACTCTTCTATCATTGTATTTAAATGAGTAATTATTTATAATGGCATTGTGCGAAGCATTATTTGTAATAATCCAAGGTTTACTCAATAACAAATGACATGCTTGCATAGGTACTATATCAAATTCTGCACTATCCTTATAAGAACCAATAAAAAATTCAATGCGTGCAATTTTATCTACCTTTATCTTACCAAAAGAATTTATCCATTGGATGTAGTATGGACATGGGTGTGGCTGTGTTGTCAATCCAAGCTTCTCTATTAATTCTAAACTTGCGATGTTGCGGCTACTCTCTCTATCAATGATAACACGACAACGTCGATCCTTGACAACAAAGTGAGTCTGAAATAAATTGTTCAATTGATTTTGCTCTACCTTCTCCATTTGAGGACTGAGCACTCTTTGTAATACATCACTCATATTGTTCTCATTAGACGACGTTGAATCATCACCATGAGTGGCGTAACCTGTCATTGTTAGTAGCAAACAAGAAAACACACGGAAGTATATTTTCCTATCACTACTATGTGATAACAGTGTAAACTCTCAACAAGCAAAGGGAAGCATCTTATCAAGCTCTTACAAAGTTCTTAATTACAACAAGCAAAGAACACCTTGGAGAGTGTGAACTGATGATTGCGAGAGTAAAAAAAAATTGTGCCTGTTCAGAAGGAAATATATGGAGCTTGGATAGGCAATATTAGGTAGCAAGGATTAGCAAAATTTCAATTCAGAAGTTGCAAAACTGAATAATAGCCCCAAGCTAGTCTATGTCACCGGCCTAAACTTGTCTCGGACCTAGTTCAAGCAAGCAAACAAATGACTCAACAAAGGACACAAAGGATGCAAGCAATTCTAAATTTGTATCTTTTCTTTTTTTTACTTCTTTTTTTTTGTGCGGCTTTTTCTCTTGTACAGTTTTGCCTTTTTCTTTTCTTTTCTTGAGAATCAGAACTGCAGCAAGGTATTACAAGTTTTACAACCAATGGAACCCCAGAATTAATTTTTTTTTTTTACTACAAGTGCAGCAAAAGGATTCTTGTAATAGCACAACTAAAACAAACTTCTATAACAAGATCAAGCACTAATTGGTTGGCTTTTGATCACAATGAGACAGCAGCAGAGCACTCTAATTTTCTTTTGCACATGAAAGTAGAAGGCTAGATGTTAAAGAAATATTTAGTACACATAATTCCAGCAATACTATTATCTAAACATATGCAACACTGATTTTTCCCTTGTTTGTCTATGACAAGGATATGCACGACTCAAACAAGACCAAAGAACAAGCACTAGACCAGCAACACAATGACCTTGCAGGGACTAAAATTCAGAGAAGCAAACTAAACTGAAAATTGCAAGGCACATGGGGGGTGTAGGACAGCGGAAACACGACGAACAAATATTTTTGTAGGGCAATTTTCTGGACTCTAGGATTGAACAAAATAACAAGGATAACGGCGAACCTAACGGTGTACCTGAAGCTCTGATTACCACTTGATGTAAACAAGGGTACCCGATCTTCCGATAGGTTCTGATAATCTTGATTAAGGCGGAGGCGATACACAAATCGATCCGGCTTCCGAACGACACGTTCCGAACCCTGCAATCGCAGCACAACGTCTCCTCTGGTTATCAACCGTTCAAGAACGATTGACCTCGCCGAGAAGGCTTATCCTTGCCTGCAAATCAAGAACACAAGCAAGAACAAAGAAGAATGCAACTAATTTGCAAGTATACGATGAATCTCACAAGTTGGGATCTCATAAACCGATCAAACGGCAAAACTGTTATCAACAGAATAATCTAAGTAAAACCCAAACCATAATGAAGAGGCGGCGGCTGTATATGAGGACCCTAGGGTCGTGCAAGACCCCCTGGACGCAGCCCTAAGTGGGCTCAACTCGATACATGGCCCAAAGACCGATTACGGTGTCGCAGCACCAGGACAGATTCTGGAAGTCGAATTGTTTCGGCGATTGCCGATGGCTCAAGACGAATTTTGACATGGGACCAGTTGGGTTGGAAAGGTCTTTTTGTTATTTTTGCAGGCATATATAGAACGTACAAATCCGAGTCCGTATGCGTCCTGGGCGTTCGTTTTAGTGCAGACTGGTCCTGGGCTCCGAAACAGACTCGAAGTCGGTTTTGATTGGGCCTCCACCTTGGCTTGGACGTCCTTGCTGGCCCATCACGTCTCCAATCATCTCCCCAGCTATCTCATCATCATCTCCATGGTTTCTAACAACAATTAATTCATTAGGTAGCAATCTATTCTCATAATCACATAAAGGAATCATTAGGAACAAGCTCACCAGTAAATTCAGTTGTCGCGCATGAACTTGCATTTTGGTTGGCGGAGTGCTGGGTGTATCCATAAGGGTGATGTCCTCATCAGCATCTATCCTGCGTATTCAAGAAAAACAAAGATTTTCTATTGGTTAGTTGGCGGCTACGAGCGCCCGTGCCTTGCAGCTGTGCGCGGTGAGGTCGGTGAATCGATGCAGTAGTGGGTCGATAGTGTCGTCGTGACTGGGGCGGCGGCACCAGCTTGGAAGGTCGCGTCGCCGCAGGAAGCTCTCCGTCCACGGGTTTGAGGAGCTTCGGCACGGACAAGACGGATAGGAAGCCGCACGCGGTCGATGAGCAGAAGGCGAGCGCTGAGACGCGGAGATCCACGGCGACATCGCCGGCCCAAGGCAGCAGGATGTCAGCGATGACACATGTCACTGGTGGAAATCCGACTATGGCATCTCTCCCTGCGGACGCCAAGGATGTGAGTAGAGAATGGTACGCGCCGGTAGCCGTGGCCAGCAGGGGAACGTGTCGAGCTCTACGACGTCGCCCACCGCTCGGGGGTGGTCATCAGGCAGGCCGTCAGGGATGGACAGGAATCGAAGGTGCGTGGAAGTGGCATGCGCGAGGCGACGAAGGTTGTGGTCGGTGTGGAGAAACGTGACGTGGATGCCGGCGTCGGTGAGGGCCGTGGCGAAGTGGAGCATGCAGTTGATGTGGCCCTATTGCGGCCACGGGAACACGAGCACGTGAGCCGCCGCTGCCGCCGTGTCTATCGGCCGCTCCCTCGCCGGCCGGCCGAGCTAGCTGCAGCTTTCTGGTTGGAATGTCCAAGTCCAACAGAGCGTGTTGCCGCCTCGATCAGTTGTGGTCTGCACGACTCGCGGCATTCCTATATGTATAGCAGAGTAGTGCACGAATCAGAGTGAATTGCTGATTATTAACGCTGCATCGCCGGCTGGCATTGGCCACCTACCTACCCACGAGGTCTCTTGTTTGGTGGCACCAAAAGTCCACACAACATGGACAGTATGTGAAATATTAACACTTCATCGGGATCTGGCTTCGATATTCATTTTGAGGCTATCTGCACTCGTGATCCTCTAAATCCATCCTCTATTTATCCTGATCAGCAATATTCTTTTTTTTATACCCTTATTTTTCACACCCATCATACTCTATATTCTATCCTCTATACCAACTATCTTCTGTGAGGCCCACACGTCAGCCTCTCTCCTCCCTAATCTCTCTTTCCACCTTGCCACCTCCTTCCCCGTCCCTCTCTCTCCCACCATGCCTCCTCCCTCCTTATCTCTCTCTCCCACCGTGCCTCCTCCCTCCCTAGTCCCCACAGACGGAGCAAGGAGCAGGCCGCTGTCACGCCCCTCCTCCGACGCGGGCCTCTCTCCCTCCGGTCGGATCTGATGCGCCCTCCTCCAGATCCTACGACAGCGACAAGCTCCGGCCGGCAAGGAATGGCGCCCGGGTGGTTGGGATGGCGTGCAAGTTCGTGAGCCCTGCGCCATGTCTACGGATGCCGTTCTGCCCTACCAACGCCAGATTTGGCGTAGTCAGGATGCACGCCATGGATGGAGGACCATTTACAGTACCCTGGTGCAGTATTTTTTTTTCCACTATGACGGTACTGGAGGACGGTTTCCAGTACCCCAGTGCGGTCAGCCTGATATCAGCGAATAGGGGAAGAAGATATGGTGGCTGGCAGGCGGCGGCGGCAACAGCAATGGCGAAGTGGAGAGTCCAGTACTCCTGTTGATGTTGCTCTATATCAGACACCTGGATGCCGCACCGCCGCCACCACATCCGTGTCAAGCTAAAGGCTACGGCGTGACGCCGCCCTGCACAACCACCGGTCTGTGGAACGTGCAGCTGGAACAAATTAATGGGGTGTTTTTTTTCCTTCTCTTATCTCATTGAATATTAGAATACTAATTAGATATAATAAATATAGATTAATGACAAGACCTATTTCATAACCTATAGGCTAAATAACAAGACGAATCTATTAAGACTAATTATATCATAATTAGACAATGTGATGCTACAATAGACATCTCGTAATGATAACTTAATTAAATTTAATAAAATCATCTCCTAAATTAGACTCCAATTGTGTAATTAGTTTTATATTTAATTTATATTTAATCATCCTATTTAACGTTTGAATGATTGATGTGACAACACTAAAATTTAGACCTCAAAAAATGAACACACCCTAAAACAGTACAGGTTGGATGTTGACATAGAATCTTATACCATGTTGCTAGCAAATACAGGGATAAAAATACTGTTGAGTCAACTTTGAGTATTGACATTTTGTAGAGCAATGAGATATGACCGAACCAGCTTAATTCGATTGACATGTGAATGCATTATAAACATTTTGGTTTAATCCATTGATGCAGATCAAGCTCACCAATTATTCTATGTCAACATCTAATCTTTAAACATATGATCAATACTATTAATATTAAAAGTGAATTGCATCGCTTTTCGTATGAACTTAGCATAATGACAATAAAAACGAGGTGTTGGATTGTTTCATGGTGCAAAACAAGCAGCGTTTATAATCATTCCAATCCCTCCTAGCAAGGTTATCTTTTGTTAAAACCACCCCTTTTTTAAAATACCACATGAAAACTTTGATTTTTAATGGAAGTTTTAAATTCCACAACTTCTTGCGTCTAGTTACATTACTATTATAAATCAAAGCATAATACATGGATTGTATAGAAAAAAAATACCATTTTGTTGTATATCCCAAAATAAGTATCATTTTCATCATTCAAAGTTATATGGGCTATCCTATGTATGAGATTATGCCATAAAACTATGTGTTATGGGATCAATATTTACATCAACTTCACTGAATGCATGCCATCAATACACTAGTAAGCAATGCCACCGGAGAATGCATCGCCATCATTGATTAAGCTCTCCGTTAACCAGTAACCATCCCACGAGCCTCCAACTCTCTATGACAACAACCGATTAAAATCATCAGATAGTTCAAGTTTCCGGGTCTTACAAAAAAAAAACAATTCACCATATAGCTGGAATTTAGCGTAGGTAAGAGAGAGATAAGCCAGCAGTTACCTGAACCATTGTAAACTGAAATATCTCTTCTTCTTCAGGACGGGATCCTTGAACCCAAACTCTCTGTTTAAATTGGTTCTGTTTGCATAACACGATGCATAAGAAGATAAATTTATAACAGTTGGATAATTGAGAGACTCAGGTATGAGTTTATTTCAGTTAAAAGAAAAGCATAAATTTATCTCAGCAAGATTGTTTTGATCTGTTTGCCCTGCTGGCCTGCTTTATATGGTTCACATTAACAAAAGGCAATGAAACACAGATAAATGTAATAGTGGGAGAATCAAAATTATTAAGTATGATTCATTTCAGCATGCACTTTCATCTCTCTTCCTTGCTAATAAAAGAAAATTATGTGAAAGGGGAAAACCTCTTCAACCCATAAACTGCTTAATATTTCTCTTTCTTTGTGGCCCAGAAGCACCCTGTAAGATGAATGATGAAATAAACGCCGAAAACGTTCAAACTGCAATTGTATTGTTAGCAATTAGTAAGAAAAAAACATTACAACTGCCAATATATGCCTGAATGAACATGTTTTTGTACTACCTGTCCCAGATCAAACTGTCGTCCAAAATAAGTTGACCTTTCAAAGGGATCAAATCCTGCAAACTAAAAAGACCATACATAACTGTCAGATGGATAAACTGAGTTCCATTAACACAATGTTCAATCAGATGAATGGTTCTCATGTTTGTGCGATTACCCGGTACATGACCTCTACCCCATAATCTTGGTGGGGATGATCATTGTACTTCAAGGACTCAAGCTGGCATTGTACTGCTTCTTCTGCACTAAACTGAAAGATAGAACCATTTTAAGTATGCAGCATTGAGATTTAAATATTGTGCTTTTTTGCAATGATTTTCAGATAAAGTATTACATTCAACCTGGGACCGAAGGGCTTTCTCTTACGTGTTTCAAGCCTGAACAAAAAATGAAAGAAAGGAGTCAAGAAACAAAAGCCAGTAAGCAAGCCCATCATCATGGAACCAACTGATATTCATGTACAGAACATGTTCTATACCAGCCTATTCATTACAACTGGTATGTTATGCCATGACACCAGCTATACAAAAAGCCTAATGTTAGAATGAACTTTTCAGGTGGTATTCCTCAACGTTGAAGCCTCAACAAGAACTCAAACCCAACCATGAAAAGGCATCTGATTGATACTAAGTTTCAAATCTCGAGAGATGAGAGGTTAAGAGCCTTGGTCATGAAGACAAGATTTAAGTGCAAGATAATAGGACATAAGTCATGATTTTTATAAGATGATAGGAAACTTTGCTACAGTGGTTGATTTTGGAGATGATATGTCAAGAAAGTACATCTGACTGATGTCTATAACAATACTACTAATTATCTATGAACTGTAAATTTGTGGAGAGTTGTTCAATGCCGTTAGTTCCCCATTTATGCATTTTTTTTGTCTGGATTGCAAGAAAAATGCATAAAGAGAACATATGAAAACCAGATCAACTGATCAATAAAGTCAAATAAATCCTATCACAGAAAAAGCAGTAGTACCTTTAGTTACCCTTTTGTCCTATAAAACTATACTGAAGAGAAGTGAAACATCTGGTAGCTCTATAATATCATTTATTGGCAATTTCACTTTTATGTAATCAACAAAATCTTTACCAGCAGTCATCGGCACAATAGTGCACAACTTACATCAAAGGGTAATTTATGGTAGTTCCTGTAATAGAAGTAACTTAGTCTGTCAGCCATAAGGTAAGAGATTCTCTATATGTACTATGCAAATATCATCAGCGTAAGCTATGTTCAGGCAATAATATCTTCAGAAGAGTCAAGTTTTCTTCTGCAATAGCAAGCACCTCCTCATCGCATGAGTAGAAACACTCACACATAAGGCCCAAAATCTGTGCAACTATTGGAAACTGCTGAATAAATTACTGAAGGAGGGGGGCAAATAAGCCATAGTATTTATCTATTGTTAGTTGCTTTCCCTCTGATACATTATAAATCTGTCACATGGCATAGCTACATCCACTTGAACAGGAAGTGAGTGAATAACTAATATAATGACTTTCACACCATGCCTGTGTGCCATCTGCAGCTGTAGCGATAGAATTCTGTTTTGGCAAGTAAAAGATTAGATTACACTTTGGCCAGACAAATTGAGGTCTTAGTGTCAGTTTACTTCTATTACTACTGGATGTCTCAAACAGGAGGGTAATAACTTTGACTTTTTGGTTTATTAAATTGCTAACAGTTCATTCAGCCTAATAGTTTTAGTCAAGCAGGGAGATTACAGATGCCGGAAAAGGTGATTCATTAATTAGGACCTATTTGCACAGTTGATGCTAATATTTTCGTTAATACTATACTAGTACTCAGTTCGGCACATGAATCTGAGTGAATAAATGTAGCTGAAAAGACATTAATATTTCTGAACTCATATGCTCAATGGTAGGAGATGACGCCGTCTTTTTCTATTGTAACGAATGGGTTTGCTCGATCGCGGGAAAAATGGGTAAGTGATCACCAACTCACCATAATGTGTTTGAGAACACACACATAAAAAAAATCCAAATTGGGACAGCCGTGTCGACACTGATTAGTGATTACGCTAACCTAGCTTTCCCCTATCTCGTAATGTATACTCAACCGATTGACCTTCTCACGCGCTCCGAACAAGATGAAGGAAGGAGGGGTGAAACGGCGGTACCGACCAATTGGAGGAGAGGAAGTCCGGCACGCCCGACGAGTCGGCGGAGGCGGAGACCCTGAGCCGCGCCGCCGCCGCCGGGACCGTCCGCATGGGTCTCCTCAAGCAGCAGCTGCTGCCGTGGGTTGGCGCAGGAAGAAGAGAGATCGGCTTCGCGGTCGCGGCAGTGGACGACGCCATTTTTGCAACTCCTGCTTTCGCTTGTGGTGAAATCTGCCTCCATCGGCGTTTATTCAGGACAGGAAAATTCAGGCCAGTGAATTATTTTCCTTCGGCGACCCAAATGGGCCGGGCTTATCGGGCAGGCACGAAGTCCAATATTTTTGGCCCGGTCTGAGCACGGCACAGCCTGGTGTAATTCGTGCCTGGATCGGCACGATCCGATGCATCGGGCCATGCTTGGGCTAACACCCCAGCACAGTGGGCGGCACGGGCACGACCTGTTTATAATTTATTAAATAGAATTTTTTTTACATTTATTCAACAAATATTCAATGGTCTAGTGGTAAGGCTATTTGTTGATTTCCACCACTTCCATCTTATTTTCCTTCTCTTTTTCACCATTTACGCTAGTAAGAGACTATAAAAATTAATTAAACCATTATTCTAATAGGCTAAATTAGGCCGGTCCGACACGATTAAACAAATTCGTGTCGTGCCGAGGACAGAGCCCGCGGGCTGCCTCGACACGGCTCGATAAGCACGATGTGCTGGGCCTTTTAAGGTCGGGCTGGGCCGTCCATTTGGACACCTATACATGGCTCCATATGATTCGCGAAATGGGCCACAAGATTGAGGCCCAATACCTTGTGAAGACGTAAAGCAGATTTCGTCAGCCTCAATCACAGTGCAATTCTGAGAGAGTTTACAGGGAACATCACACGATAAATTCACACACAAAATGAAACGAAATTCTAAGCATTTGAAACCTTACCTTTTCTGCTACTTCTATTTTGAGAAAAAAAATCTTATTACTCCCCGACCTCTAAAGGGGCTGTAAAGATACAAGCGTGATTGTTTTCTCGCACACAAAAATAAAGAACAACCAAGCCGTTAGCCAAATTTGCACAAGGGTTGAAATAACCGGGATTAACGGCTAACCTAGTTAACCAGAAAACCGGTCCGGGCCGGTTATCCCGGTCGTCCGGTTAACCCTCGGTTATAGTTTAAAAATTTTTTAAATTTAAAAAAATCAAATTAGTCAAAATCGATGTAACCGGCCGGTTAACCGATAAAACCAGTTAAAAACCGATATTTTTAAATTTAAAAATATATATTTAAAATATATTACTAAAACCGATCAAATCGACCGATTAACCGGAATAACCGGTCGGTTAACCCATGTAACCGACCGGTTAACCGGCCGCCGACCCTGCGCTAACCAAACGAGTTTTGTCTGATTAACCGACCGATTATACCGGTTAACCGGTGAACCGGGCTCGGCTGGTTCTACCGGCTCAGCCGGTTATGTTAACCTTAATTTGCACCCGGGGCGCCTCAAGCCTGTTTCCTTGCTTTTGTCAATCTATCGCCTCGATCTTTATCTTCCGCCCACCTAGTATATATCTTGCATGAATCTGAATATAAAATTATCTAGAACGATACAGAATGAGTACATTGCAACCGAAAATCATTTGTTAGAAAACAAAATTATTTTGAAAATAGGAAAGTTTAACGTCCAAGATGACGTGGGTACAGTGAGTTCATATATTGAATGTGGTGTCTAGCATTACACAGTTCACACGTTACTAAGTTAACTTACTACAATGCTGGCGTTGTGTGGACGGTTCACCGTCACTTTACAGAACTGTACTCTCTCCGTAATTTAAAATATTATCGTTAGGACAGTAAAATTAATTTAAATTTGAATTAAATCCGTTGTTTTAACGATAACATTTAGAGAATAGAGAGAGTACTATTTAGTACTCTATCAGTTCAAAATGATAAGACATTTTAGTTTCGAGCATGAGAATTAAGAAGTGAAAAAAATAATTACATAGAAATAAGGAGAGAGATAAAGATAAAGATGTATTATGGAAAGAAAAAAGATATATTAAAATGTGAAAATGGCTGATAATTTAAAAAATTAAAAAAACTAAAATATCAATAGATAGAGTAGACTTGAGGCAAAGATCACTTTACAGTAACTTCATAAATCAAGGTCATCCTAAATTCCTAAGCTACCCCATACGAGCCATACAGATTTTTAGATAATGAAACGAAACAGGTTCCGAAGAATGCACGCGGCTAATTTGCCTCCTCTTTACCAGACATCACAATTCTTGGGATTTGACTGACCTTATGACGCCTTTGGACCTCCGCGGCGAACCTTCACGATAGAATGCGGCTTGTAGGACGGCACGCACATGGCTGCAACTCTGCAAGCGCGCCAAGGGAGAACGAACGCAAAACGGTGCCATAAAAGCCGTGTGCTGAGTTGTACGTCGAGTTAAAAGCACGCAGGTAGGAGTATATCACTGCCACAGCGGTCGTCTGTGTCGCGCGTGCCCAGGGGGCGGGGCCCATGCATCACGCGCTCATCCATCCACCGACGGAATCACAGCCGTGGACCAAGCTCGCTGTTGACTCGCCGCCTCGCACGCCGTGTGTTCACAGCGACGCGCGCACTGTCCACTGGCCTCGCATTGGCTACAAATGGAATAGAAATATCATATATACAGAACATTTCGATTCCTTCCGTACAAAATAAGAAAAATATTCAGTAACGAGAAACAAAAAGAATAACATTTCCCTTTGCAAAAAGGAAATTGACATATTTACAAAATAAATAACTCGAAAGATTCGATGACAATTTCCGGTCACTTGTATAGTGTGCACTGAAGAAGTCCTTTTAGCCTTGGTTGAATCCCAGATAGTTTCTGTATGGTGCTTCATGTCACAACTAAAACCAGAATTATTTTACTTGATTGATGGTGGTAAAAGTTGGAGCAGTGGTAAATCTGCAACTCAAAAGATTGAGTAAAAGTTGGAGCAGTGGTAAATCTGCAACTCAAACCGTTGATCAGCAGGGACACGGTGGGCGCTTGTACTGAGCCCTCAAAAGATTGGACCCCCAATTCTTAATTATGTTAGTTAACTTAGAGAAAATATAATCCCAACAAAGCTCAATAGTAGTAAGTAGATCGGAGAAGGATTTTCACCCCCTCTCCCCCATCGTAATTTGGACGGTGTGGACAGCCTGTGCTTCGACCATATCATTTTTTTACCGTTGTGGACACCTTCCCGAGGAAACACGTCGCTCAGCAAATGTTGGCCCGCACCGTGGATCATGGGCTGCTGGGCTAGATGGCACGGCGAGCTTGACCCATGTGCGTACTTAGATTTTACTCACTCTTCTTAAACGACGTTGCAACCCGTAAGGAATGACGGTACACACGGAAAGGAGGAGGAAGCGAGCGCCTAGAAGGGAGGGTCGCGACGTCCACATCCACGACGACTAGGAGGGAGGCGGGGGAGCAAACAAGATGCACGACGACCAACACGTTGTAGTCCATAACGGCATAACGGCAAAACAAATACAACATGAGCACAACCACCTGATGAGGAAGTTTTGGAGTTCCTGTCACAGCTGCAAATTGCCAAGTTGTCAGTACTCTCATACATGACACCGTAGTCCGTCGAAGTCTTTCATCTTCTCTTCTTTGCTCTGCTAACTGTTATGAGCCAAAAGCTTAACAGTTTTTGTTACTTTGCTTTTATCGAACAAGACATGAATCATTGCGTCTTCTAAACAAAGCATATATTTAAGTTATATAATTAAATGAAAACGTGTTTGGTTATACAAATTTAGGGCCTCATTTTCGTTTTGTCCCGGGACCTCAAATCTCTAGAGATGGCCCTGCCATTAGGGCCTTTATCTTAGATGCATGCCCTTTCATACGGTGTACTATATATTTGATTATTTTTATATCTCTACAACTTATTAATTGAGGTGCGGTCATCCACTTCGTGTCTCTAAAGTTAGAGATTTAATCTAAGTCGGTTTTATACTTTTCATATTAAGCACCGATTTTTAAAAATCATAACTCCCGTGTTCGGAGTCCAAATGAAACAAACTCGGACTCTATCTCGTAGCTCTCAAAAAGTTATACAACTTTGGTATTTAATGGATTTACAGATTCGGAAATATTTATGTCTAAATATACGATACAAAAATATATGTTTCGATTCGGACTCCTCTACGTATGTTTCCTTGCGGTGCCTATATCTCATAGCTCTAGAGTCCAAATAATATAATGCATATATGTTCCGGAAAGCTCTCGACGAGATCTACAACTTGCGTAGTCACACTTTTCTCATTGGAGCAAGTGTTGAAGTCCAAAACCGCGAATTAATATAGTGTTATTTCTGGACTGCGTAAATTATTTTTTCCTTTTGGATAAACCTTTTAGAAATCCTTGGTCATTGGATCACGATCTTGGTCTTACATATTGGGTTCTATGTACGTATAGAGGTATCTTATAGGTGTCATGGGCTTGTAAGAAATCCGAAGTCAGGCTTCATATCGCTATTTTTCATCTTTGAACCTTTTTAGTGTTATTTTAGCTAATTCTGCAACGTCTAAAACAACATTGCTTGTCGAAATCGTTAATATTAGAGATAAAAAAACATATTTATGATGAGAGTATGGTAGAAAATGGTGAGAAAATGATTGCTTCTGCATATAAAATGGTACACTAAAAAACATCAACAGTAATATAAATATGATCTTTTATGTAAAAATATTAATAATACTATATATGTTTAACAAATATATTGTGTAAATAATTTTTTATTTAAACCATAAAAAGTGTTTTATTTTTCTTAAGTCCATCATAACACACGGGCTCTTTACTAGTAACATAATAAATATAGTGGAGTCAATGTCTACCATTGAGTTAGGCATGGTGCCTTATTTGTCATGAGTATTGTAGAGTTATTGTCATTGTATCAGGCTGTTGCATCTGTTTCATCCACTTTTTAAAGGTATGATTTTGTATGATCTTCAATTGTTATTTATTATTTTAACAAGTAAATTCTCAATCTCAAGTCATCGAAAAAGAAATAATTTTCAAGGGATGTGTTGTTCCTTTCCTGTCGTCCATAAAAAAAGTGTAGTACGAGCCTATTTTTCTTTTGTAAAGATGAAGGGATTTCATAAGTTTGCTAGTAGCACAAAAGCACGAACGGTACAGGGCGGCACTCTCGGTTGAACCGTGTAATTAGGTCGTAGACAGACCGGCCGTACCCTTTACGCAAACGAACGGACCAGATCCAGTCTCGCCGAGGCCGCCCCACCTTGTCACGCATGTGCGACCTGTGAACGACACGCTCTCCCATGCTGCATCGTGCCAACCTCGCCACGTATATAGCGGCAGCACGACGTGCCGCTCTGCACTCTGGACCAGACCTGTCCCCTGGTTACCTCTAAGCATCCACTACCATCTCGTCTCCCTCTTTCGGCAGCAAGCTCTCTCTCTCTCTCTCTTACTCATGGCGTGGAAGCACGCCCAACTGCTCATCCTCGCCGTCGCCTCGTGGCTGCTCGCCGCTTCAATGCCGCGCCCGGCCGCGGCGGACGGCGCGGGCGGCCCAATCGTGCAGACGATCTTTTACTACTCCCCGCCGCCGCCGTCTACGCCGCCCGGCACCACAGGCGGCGGCGGCCCCCCCGCGACGGCGGCCGCGCCTCCGCCTCTGTGCAACTGCAACGCCAAGCCACCGCCGCCACAGTGCAACTGCCCGATGCCGCCGCCGGGACCGGCTAACCGCAACAGCCCGCCGCACTACGCCTTCCTGTCCGGGTCCGGCCGCGCCGATGGGCTCCGCCTGTCGCTGCTGTGCGCCGTGGCCGGCGCCGCCGCCTTCCTCGTCGCGTGGCGCTAGCTGCTTCGTCTTCGTCGGCGGCGCTGGTTCGATTCGGCGAGGTTGTCATCGCCGTTCGTGTGTGTGTGTAAGGGCGTGCTGTAAAAATGGCATTTTACAGCCAGGTGAAAAAATTGTTTATGTGAGTCGCATGTGTGCGGATGTGTTTTCTCCTCCCGATTCAGAGCAGTATAGGACAAAGAAACGGGAAGATGCATGTGCCCCCTGAATAGATTGTACTGATTATTTTTTAAATCTCGGTTTCATACTTTCCTGTTCTACTTTTTTGTTTGTGTTTATCCTCGACTAGACCCGGAAGTTCGATCTGATTTCTGTGCACATTAAACTGTTACATGGCAGATTCTCGCGATCAAACTCAATGTGTCTGTCTAATATCCGATTATCAGAGAGCAGAGTGGCTGCGACGGCAAGATATAGTACGGGGTGTAGGATGATGATGATGAGAGAAATCAGAGAATCTGAGACAAATCTTCGGTAATTAAATTGTGACATCTCCTCCGACATAACCAGGATCGAGTATAGAAGAACACTCGACAAAGCGAGTTACAACGGTATATACATTCACATAAGCCCAAATATATTACATCAAGGTATAATACAACCAGGTTTTTAGAAACAAATGAAAGTGTTGCAGCAAAAAAAAACATTTATTACAACACGAGTTTTAAAACTTAACAGAAGTTTTATCTTTGTTCAAAAACCAAGTTCCAAACACGTTTATCTAACTCACTCTCGGAGACACGCCTTGCCTTCTACTCTTCCAGAGATGGGATGCGTTCCCACTGAAGGGAACCTCCCTCCGACAGTTTCCCTTTCTCTGGCATGCCTTCTGACCATCCGTAGGAGCTTGACTCACCACCTAAGAATAAAATAAGTCGAACAAACCCTGAGCTAATATACTCCGTAAGACTGACCCGTCAACATGGCTCGCTAAGGCCGACACCTAGAATGCTTATGCCTTTGGCTGGTGGGTTGACTCAGACTTGCGAAATACAACACTTATTAGTGGATACCTATTTCAAAATTTTAGCTCATGATTATGTTCATTATTAATAAGGTTTGCATCCTGCAACTACTGCAATCAAAATTTATCAAGCCAAACTAAATAATTTTAAATAATCCTTCTCCTTCTCGTTACTCTCGATTATCTCCGTTCACGCCAAGCGAACAAGCAGTACTCATTGCTACGAGGGACACCGATTCGAATCAATTTCTACCAGCTGGGTAAAACCCGACTACACGACATATACGCACCGCATTGGTCGTATATGACAACTTTTCCCACTAACCCCAACTAGAGGTCGATCCGTTTCCAACTCCCCCGGAAATATGGAGACCCCACTAGATACCCGTCCCAGACGTTATCCATGGGCGACCACCATTTCCCTCCCGTGAGACTTCAATCTCACTAACAGCCAGAAAAAGAAAGTTGGCTACGTCCTACCACTGAGTTAGTTAGGGTACATCAGCTTACTGGGTCCCATATATCATCATGTAGACAGTACTATTCAATACTTGTTCACGGAGCCGCCAACAGTTTGGTCCTAATTTGACACGGACGGGCTACCACCTTGCAAGACCCAGTCTTTGTCCTTTTCCTTTATGGGGCCCGTCCGGTTTCATCATCATCATCATTAACTTTTATTTAATTCTCAAAGGTCTCAAACAACTTAAAGCCTCCATGCTTTAAGATCATCCTATGCAGTGCTACCGACAATCCTATGACATAAGCATCGTGCCTATCGTGCTACCTGTACCTATATAGGGTAAAAACATCATAGGATATGGTAGTGATGCAGGTGGGTGTTAATCAATTTCTGGAACCTAATGCACAAACATGATTCGACTGACTGTGATAAAAAAAGAATTTAAAAACATAGGTGGGATGCACGGGGGCTTGCCTTGGGTTTCGTCCGGATATGACGACACAGGCGTGGAGTCGGTCTCGACAATTACCACCTCAGGTCCACTGTCAGCAGATGGCTCGACGATCTCGGGTCCTATATGATTCGTCGACACGTCGCGAGTTAGTAAGAGCGATGCATGAAATATGACATGCAATGCATTGAGAAAGATGATTCGATAAAATATTAGACTAGGAATTTAATTACTCTTGTCTGAAGTATTTGCTTCCAAATAAGAATAAGTAAATCCATTAATGAAAAGGGTTTAACATGCTTTAATTCAAATTAATATCCTTAATTACCCATTTAAACACAAAATAAAATCATTAACAAAAATAAATATTAACTCATAAAATAAATTAATTAACAATTAAAAGATAATTCATAAACTTAATTAAATACCTAAGAAATCATATAAAATAAATATTAAATTTTATTTCATAAAATGGTAGAGGAAATTATTTGGAACCTAACAAAATTGATTCCAAGATTTTAGGAAGCCTAATTCATTTGCTAGATTTTTAACTAAATTCTAGAATTATTTTTAATCAAAAAGCCTGGGAGAAGAAAAATATAAAAACTAAACTGGATTTCGGCCTCATGGGCCTTCGGGCAGCCCAGCTGCTACTGGACCCGGTCCAGCAGCATAGCCGTGCTGGGCGTGGGCACGGCCCAACTACGCGGCGGCCCAGCCGAGGCGAGGCACGGCCCGGCGACGCGAGCACTTGGGCTCGCGCTCACCCCGCGACTCAACCGCTCGGCCCAATCGTGCGGCAAACCCAGCTCCAGAGAGCTCTTCGAGCTCGCGTGGCACTTCTGCCACCGGAGCTCGAGCTCGCTCTCGAGCTCGGCTCGGCCAACAGGCTAGCAGGCGAGCTTGGCACGTCACAAGGAGTGGAAAAAGGCTGCTGGGTGTTGGTTGAGCTCACTGGAGCAAAAGCAACGGTGGACGGCAACGGAAACAGAGCTCGACAACGACAGCGGCGAGAGTCTGAAATTCAACCAACACATTGCAAGATCTCGATCAATAATTGAGCCGAGGGAGGCGCAAGAACCTCTAGAAGCTCCATGCACACGGGATTGAAGATCAACTCACCGAGGAAGAAGAAATTCTAGAGGAGATGGGTGAGATTGCTTCGGACTTCTCAAAGATCCCGGCTTCAATTCGCGAGCTGGGGTGGAGGGTGGGGCTAGGCGGTGACGGCAAGAGGCGGGAGGTTCTATGCGGCGGTGTGGGGCGACGTTTTGGCCGGGAGATCGACGGCGGTGGCAGGCGGAGCCCGATCGGCGATGGCGGAAGAAAAAAACAGAGGGAGGCAAGGAAAGGCTGAGCGCGAGAGAGAAATGGAGCGAGAGAGAAGAGAAAGAGAAGAGAGGAGCCGGTAAAATCACTCCTCGAGTGACAGTGGTGATGGCGGGTCCCGCTTGCAGGGCTGCGTGGCGCCTCCGGCGCTCGCGCTCGCGCCAGCGCTGCCCCAGCGCGGGCGGTGCTGAGAGCCAAAGGCCGACGAGTGGGGCCGGTGGGTCCCACCAACAGTAAAGGTAAGTAATTTTTTTTTAAACCAGAAATGTCACAATCCTTCCCCCTTACAAGAATCTCGTCTCGAGATTTAAAATGTACCGTATTAAATAGCCGCGGTTTGGAGAAATGTTGGATAATTTGTTTTGAGAAACTCCTCTTGCTCCCATGTAGCTTTTGCTTCTGTGTGATTGCTCCATTGGACTTTGTAAAACTTGGTAGTTCTGTGTCTTGTCATCCGATCTTTTGTATCAATGATTCTGATTGGATACTCGTCATAAGTTAAATCTAGCTGTAGTTGTTCCACTTCTTTGATAACAACATCTGTTGGTGCTTTCAGACACTTCTTTAGTTGGGAAACGTGGAAAACGATGTGAACTCTGCAAAGATGTGTAGGCAAATCCAACCGATAAGCTACGGGTCCACATTGTTCTTGAATAACAAAAGGTCCGATATATCGTGGTGCCAACTTTTCTTTGATTCCGAATCGTTGAACTCCTTTTGTGCGAGAGATTCGCAAATACACCTGATCTCCAACGTCGAACATTAACTTCCTCTGCCTTTTATTTGTATAACTGAGTTGTCAAGACTTAGCCCACTTTAAATTTTGTTGGATCATGCGTACTTGTTCTTCTGCTTCCTGTACTATGTCGGGTCCAAAAATTATTCTCTCGCCATTTTCAGACCAATTCAATGGTGTGCGACAACTTCGTCCATACAAGGCCTAAAATGGTGACATCCCAATACTCTCTTGATAGTTGTTATTGTAAGAGAATTCTGCCAAAGGTAAATATTTTTCCCAATCTTTGCTGTATGTCAACACACAGGCTCGAAGTATATCCTCTAGATATTGATTGATTCGTTCTGTTTGCCCATCTGTTTGCAGATGGTAAGCTGAACTCCGAATCAATTGTGTTCTAAGAGACTTATGTATTTGTTCCCAAAATCTGGAAATAAATTGTGCTCCCCTATCCGAGATTATAGTTTTTGGTATTCCATGTAAGCAAAGAATACGAGATATATGAAGTTCGGCATATTTCTCCATAGTATACTGAGTATGTACTGGGATGAAATGAGTAGACTTGGTTAATCTGTCGATAATGACCCGAATGGAGTTGTGCTTTCATGGACTTAGTGGTAGGCCGACAATAAAGTCCATACTAATGTCTTCCCATTTCCAGGCAGGAATGCTTAAAGTTTGAAGAGGTCCTGCTTGTTTTAAATGGTCAGTCTTTACCCGTCGACAAGTATCACATTCATTGACGTACTTTGCTATTTCTCTTTTCATCCTTGTCCACCAAAATCTCTGCTTCAAGTCCTGATATATTTTATTTGTTCCGGGATGAATAGAGTATTTGAAAGTATGAGCTTCATCCAAAATTTTCTTACGAAGAGTAGAGTCCTTAGGAACTACTATTCTATTCTTGAACCAGACAATGCCCTCATTATCTTCTCGGAAGCATGTTATATCTCTAGTCTTTATTCGCTTCCTTATATGTTGTATATCCATATCCTTCTTTTGGGCTATTATAATATCTTCTCGAATGGTGGGGACAAGTGCTAAGTTAGTTAGTACCCCATATGGAAGAGTGCAAAGATCCGGTTCACTTGCTCCTCCCTTTAGTTCCTTGGTTAATTTATGAGGGGTGAGACTATTGCAATGTGCTTGTTGGCTTAAAGCGTCTGCTACAACATTTGCTTTACCTGGATGGTAATGAATCTCGATCTCATAATCTTTGATTAATTCCAACCATCTTCTTTGACGCATATTAAGATCCGCTTGGGTAAAAATGTACTTTAGACTTTTATGGTCGGTATAGAGATGCACTAAATTTCCTAAAAGGTAGTGCCGCCAGATCTTTAAGGCTAACACCACTGATGCCAATTCCAGATCATGGGTCGAATAGTGTTCTTCATGTTTTCTAAGTTGCCGTGATGCATATGTGATTACTCGTCCTTCTTGCATAAGAACACAACCAAGCCCGGTACCCGAAGCATCGCAGTAAACATCAAATGGGTTTGTCAAATCTGGTTGAGCTAACACCGGTGCAGAAGTTAATAACCTTTTTAGAGTTTGAAAAGCTTCATCACACTCTTGGTCCCATTCATATTTTCGATCTTTCTCCAGTAACTTTGTCATCGGCTTAGCAATTTTTGAGAAATTGGGAATAAACCTTCTATAGTAGCGTGCCAATCCTAAAAAGCTTCAGATTTGAGTGACTGATTTTGGTGGTTCCCAATCCAATACTTTCTAAACATTACTTGGATCGACTGCTACGCCTTCAGTTGAAATCACGTGACCTAGAAATGGTATCTTCTTCAACCAAAATTCACATTTGCTGAACTTGGCATAGAATTGGTGATCTCTTAAGCGTTGCAACACAATCCGCAAATGCTGAGCATGTTCCTCCTCTGACTTGGAGTAAATCAGAATGTCATCTATGAAAACTACGACAAACTTATCCAATTCCGGCATGAATACTGAATTCATCAGGTACATAAAATGTGCCAGTGCATTAGTCAGACCAAAAGACATTATCAGATATTCATAGAGTCCATACCTGGTAGAGAAAGCTGTTTTAGGTATGTCTTCCACTCTAATTCGAATCTGGTGGTATCCTGAACGAAGGTCTATTTTGGAGAATACCTTGGCCCCCATCAATTGATCAAATAAAATATCAATCCGAGGTAGTGGATACTTATTCTTGATAGTAACAGCATTTAAGGGCCAATAATCCACACATAACCTTAATGTTTGATCTTTCTTCTTGACAAATAAGGCTGGACAACCCCAAGGTGATGAACTTGGACGTATGTATCCTTTATCTAACAACTCCTGTAATTGCACCTTCAACTCGGCAAGTTCATTGGGAGGCATCCGATAAGATCTTCGAGATATAGGTGCCGTCCCAGGTTGTAATTCTATCTTAAATTCTATATCCCGTTCAGGAGGTAATCCTGGTAAATCTTCGGGAAAAACATTTGGATATTCTGAGACTATAGGTATCTCTTCCAAACTTTTTCTAATGACTTTATTGACTATTGGCAAGAAGGTTTTAGGAATGATTAAAGTCAAACAATCTTGACCATGAATAGGAGAATCTAGATGTACGGCTCGAGAAGCTATATCTAGGACTGCTCTATGAAAATGCATCCATTGCATTCCAAGAATTGCATCTAACCCTTGCCCATCCAAAATGATCAAAGACGTAGGATAAACTTTACTACCCAGTTTTAGGGGCATGTTTGCCGCAATTTGATTGGCAAGTATTTTACCCCCAGGTGTAGAAATAAGATGTGGGCACGATAGTTCAGATGACATGATATGATGTTGTTGAATGTATGCTTTGCTGATAAAATTATGAGTAGCTCCGGAATCAAATAATATCATAGCGGGATGCTTAGTAATAGAAAACATACCCGCGAGAACTTGTCCTATGTTGGTCATATCTACACACCCACTTATATACCGCAAGAGAACGATGTACGATTGTAGCACTTTTTCCCTTGAATTGAGTATTCCAAGGTTTATCGAATCCACTGGGACCTTAGGGATTTATTAAAAAAAGTTAACAGTAAAAGATCTAGTCAAGGCTACTGTCAAGGTCATGTTGCATGAGGGGAAGACTGGCCAGCGCAAAGGTGCGCCAGACAGTAAATCTGTCGTTGCGTCGATCGACGCGGGGTTTGAGCTGATCGGCACGCTGGTGAAACTAAGCCAAGGTTGTTGCGCCGATCGGCGCAGGAGTTGAGCCGATCGGCACGCTGGTGAATCTGTGGTTGCGTCGATCGGCGCAGGAATCGAGCCGATCGGCACACTGGTGAATCTAAGCCAAAGTGCACCAGATCTAGTAAACCTATGCTGATTAGTGAGTAGCCAGATATCTACTAGTGAGATCGTAACCAGAAAGTCTAATTGAATAGCATCATAATGGGTAATTACATGGATCAATGAAAACCTATAATGAGTAAGATCACCCTACTTTCCGAGCGACTCTCTATTTATTCGTGGCGGGGAGGAAACCCTTAATCGCGCGAGTATCTTACCCTACTCAACTATCTAATAGTGCTGCGCAGGCTTAGTGCTGTCACCGCTAAACCACACTACTAGCATCATCAAGCAACCATAATCAATACAATGTCCGAATACTATCCTAATCGCCACGATTACGATAATATCTATGTACTTAGCCTAGAACTAAGCAGTTGGAATAAGCACATGCATGATTATAGAATCAAGATAGACAAATCACCAAAACCATCATTAACATATTCAATCATCCTTGAGATACATAGAGTAAGATTCATCCCCGTCGAGATGGCCTACCTTGACGGATCAACTCTTGACTCCAATGGCTCTTGAAACTCAACTAGAGATCTATTCTAACGGGGCAAGCCCCGGTGGCTCTAATTCACGGATCTGGTGTCCCTCTATCGCCTCCTCCTTCTGCGGCGAGGGTTTACAAGTATTTATAGGGGTTCTACTCGTAAAGGACTCAGTTTCTAGCAAATAAGGCGGTTGCACCGATCGGCGCAAGCCGTGTCTTCTCTGATTTCTTCCCCGAGTCGGTTCGTTTGTCTTCCACAGCTGCCATGTGGGTCTTTTCCTTCGAGATAAAGTCTTGTACTGCACATTAAGATCTTGGAGTTCCATAAATCTTCTTGAAGTTCCATAATTCTTCTTAGACAAATATATTCAAGTGTCTTGCGCAGATAAACTTCCATAAACATGTGCAATGGGCCTCGGTCACTTCTGTGGGTCAAAACACCCTTGCACCGATCGGCTCATGGGCTGCACTGATCGGCGCACTGGGCTTCTGTAGTGCTTTTCATCGGTTCTGGACTCCTGTCCTCTCCATCATCGCATTAATCATCAATTTTACCTGTTTCTGCAATAAAGCTCCAAAACAACGCATATACAAATATATAGGCAATATCATAGGTAAATGGCCTAAATTAGTATCAATTATGCTCTAATTAGGGTAATATTCACATATAAAAGGGGCACTTGGAAAGTGCCAACAGTTTCCCCACACTTAAACCTTTGCTCGTCCCGAGTAAAGTAAAAGAAAGAAAAATCGAAAAACATACTCTTTCTATCATAAAAGATATCTCAAATCAGTAAATGTTGAGCATTGTTCTATTGTGGTGTATTTCATATTGGTATTCAGCAAAATAGATCAAATATGGGCATAAGCTTAAAGTTCTCCCCAAAGCAAAAGATCATGTCCAATTCATAAATTATAACTTTTCCACACATGAGAATCACTTAAAAGGTTGTTGTGAACATAGAAAATCTATCTTCCAAATAATCCAAGGCAACAACTCATCTTTCAGATCACTCAACCTATATTCTACATCATAAGGATCAAATAATATTAGTGTAAGGCTTATATGAGTAGCTAGGTGAGGTAATTCAAGGATTGCAAACATAAGTCAATAATATATTGTAAAGCTAGGAGATTATTCTTCGTTGGAATTATAGAAACTTATCAAGATGGCAATTAAGAAAGAAAAATTTAAGAAAAGACTCAGACTTTGGATATGTGGACATGTGCATAGCAAAAATTTGATCTTGGAAAATTACACATGGTTGGAATGATTCATGGCTATATTGAATTTCAAGAACAAGCATGTCATATACCATCCCCCCACAGTTAAAATTTTGCTAGTCCCTTAGCAAACAACAGAGTTTTTTTTTCACCATCTCTGCTGCGCCAATCGGCTGAAGGTGCGCCGATCGGCTCTCAACCCAAATTTGCCAATATAAAAGGGGCACTTGGGAAGTGCCAACAACCTCCATCTGGTATGTCCTTAATTATGGTGAAATTCGCACGTCCTGTTTTCACTGGAGGGTTCTTGGGCCGATTCCTCTGCTGACTTGGTCCTGGTGCTTGCGGACGTGGCGCATTGTTTGTCTTCGGTGGATACAGACAACTTCGAGAGAAATGTCCTGGACATCCACAATTATAACAAGGCAGAGTATTCGGCAGTGGTACCAAATAGGATTGTCGAGGCTGTTGCACATTCTGCTGTTGATATGGTGAACAAAACTGGTATTGCTGTGGCGGCGGCTGAGGTGCCCGATAAATGTTTGGGCGGGAAGGAGTGGCACGGTAGCACTGACCTGTTGGTGATGTATACACCAATCTATACTTGGATGGTCCTCCGCTTCCCTGTCCCATTGAAGTTATTTTCTTGTCTTTAGCGGCTTTATGGATACGGAGAGAATCTTCAAGGATAATGGCATCACTGACAAATTCACTGAAACTAGCAGTCCGATTCAAAACAATATGAGACTGCAGTTTTGTGGTCAAACCTCCTTTGAATTGAGCTTTCTTCGTGTTCTCTGTATCCACATATTCTGGAGCATACTGTGCTAGACGGTTGAACACTTTAGAGTAAGCATGCACCGTCATATCTCCTTGCTTTAATGCCAGAAATTCATTCCACTTCTGATCAACAAGGCCTTCTGAGATGTGATGGTCTCGAAATGCTTTAAAAAATTCTGCCCAGGTAAATTGATGGTCGGGCGGGTGCATTGCCTTATGATTTGCCCACCAGGCTCCAGCAATTCCTTGTAATTTCTAGGCGGTGAACAAAGTTTTCTGGGTATCCGTGCAAGGTATCAACTCTAGCTTGGACTCAATAGTGCGTAGCCAATGGTCCGCTTCCAGAGGTTCTCCTATATCTGAAAAAGTAGGCGGACGGGTGGCTATGAAGTCTGGGTAAGTTGCTTGATTAGCATGATGACCGGGACGATGCTCTGGTGGTGCTGTATTTTGAGCTATTTGTCGAAGCAAATCTTCGTGTGCAACACCGGAATTCAGTATGGCTGCAATGGCTTGTGCCAGGGTGGGTGGAGGTGGTGGCACTTCTGCCCCTCCATGCTGAGTATTTTCCGCGCCATTTCCATTTCCTGTGTCAGCCATTTTGTCCAAGAAAAACCTTTTCATTAGCATTCCCAATACTTATGTGTAATACGGGATTAATTGATGACAACATTTTCATGGCACAACTTCACTTAAAATAACAATTTTTTCTAGCATCTTAAAATCTGACATAAAACATGCATCAACACACAAAGTTCGCATCAACCTTATTTATCTTGTCATCTCAAAACTACTGCACCTCTATTTCAACCCCTTTTATTCTAAGGTACACGTCGCGACACGACGTTGCTCACTACTCTACGTGAAATGTGGAAGTTACTTCCTGATCCCTAGAATCTTTCACTTGAACACTCTCATCCTGGAGTGGCGAAATTTCCGTTGATTCTATTACCGATTCCATGTCCATTATCTCCTCCGGTTCTTCTTCTGCTCCCTCATTTTGTTGCTGCTCAAATTCCTGGTTCACTATAATATTATGCATTTGAATTAGATCTTCTTCTAACTGTTGGATTGTAATATTAGCCGTTGCAAGTTGCTGATCCATGTTTACAAGTTGCTCTTCCTTGTTATTTATTTGACCCTCCTGAATGACCAACATCTCATCCTTTTCTCGTAGTCGGTTTTCCAGTTCTGCTATACGAGCATCCTTCTCTGGACACAAATAACATTGCTGCCCTTCCGCTTCACCGATGCCATTACCACCACTGGCCATCTCTGCGAAGAAATAAAAGTGACATACATCAATATCAGCTTGTACTTTTACTCTAAACATACTCAACTATAACATTTTTATAAACATCCACATTTTATTCCTTAGTAACATGTTACATCAGCTCCTACTACTACTAGTACAAACTGCTATATTGGAGAGGTTAGGTCTACTGTTGACCCACTATACAATCTGATCTGTGTCAGCAAAAATGTGGGGATTATCGTCATCCTACTCAGACACTCATAACTCCAGTCTCCTTCCCGGTGTCTATACAATCTGACATCCTGTCAGCAAAAATAGGGCTAACCTCCTACTCCTATCATCCTATCTCTACTCTCGCACCATCTACTGTGGTGGTGCGTGACTGTTCACGTTTGAGGCAAGTGCAGCCTCGGACTCAGCAGGGGGTCCCTGAGAGTCTATACCCGACTCAGGAGTTGCCTGTCCGTCCTACTGCGGTGGCGGTAACTGCTGCTCCAACTGTGCAATCTGCACGTGAAGGTCCTGATGGTGATCCTCAAGTATCTGCTGTGCCTCCATAACATTCTAAAGCTGTAACTGAAACTGGTCTCTCTGATCGGCAAAATCAAGCACAAGCTCGATCGCTTGGTTACGCTGCTGCGTAACCCCCGTGAGCTGACCCTCTACGTCCGTAACCCTCTCTCGAGTCTCGTCAAGCTCCTCAGCGAGCCCTGCCATATGCTCCTCCAAGTTCACTGTCTGTTGGTGGAAACTGTCTCGGTCCTCTGTAACCTCTATAATCTATCCCTCTAGCTCCGCAATCCGTGCGCTCGACTCTGCTATCCGTGACGTGACTCCTGGATCTGACGTCCGTCTGCCTCGAACCGCTCTCGAAAGGCAACCTGCTGGTGGTCTCTCTGCCGAGTGACCTCAGCTAACTGCGCCTCGACGTCATGAAGCTGACGCTCTAGGGCTGCCATACGTGCCCCCTATCCGTCAGGCTCACGAACACGTCTCTGTCCCCGTGGCATCTGCAGGAAAAAGGTTTAACAAGTTAAACACTTCTTCCCACAGTAAAACAAAGTAAGCAAAACAACCAGAGGAAAAACTAACAGTGTAAGACAAAGCGTAACCCTCAAAACCCCAAAATTTTAATTATACAAAATGACATGATGCAAACAATATGCAACTCAAAGTTAATAAGTTAGTAGTTAGAAAGGCGCTCTAAAATGAATAGCAACATCTACTTGTGTCTTCTAGCGTCTTTCTAACTTGTTGTTCTCACTCGTGGGGTCCTAAGAAATTTTTTTTTGCAAATTTAGTTGAAAACGGACTTGAGAATGTAATGTCGGTGCTCCTGTATTGCTCTGATACCAGCTGTGACATCCCCTCCGGGATAACCAGGATCGAGTACAGAAGAATACTCGACGAAGCGAGTTACAACAACATATACATTCACAGAAGCCCAAATATATTACATCAAGGTATAATACAACCAGGTTTTTAGAAACAAATGAAAATCTTGCAGCGGAAAAAACATTTATTACAACACGAGTTTTAAAACTTAACAGAAGTTTTATCTTTGTTCAAAAACCAAGTTCCAAACACATTTATCTAACTCACTCTCGGAGACACGCCTTGGCTTCTACTCTTCCAGAGATGGGATACGTTCCCACTGAAGGGAACCTCCCTCCGGTAGTTGCCCTTCCTCTGGCATGCCTTCTAACCATCCGTAGGAGCTTGGCTCACCACCTAAGAATAAAATAAGTCGAACAAACCCTAAGTATCTAATATACTCTGTAAGACTGACCCGTTAACGTGGCTCACTAAGGCCGACACCTAGAATGCTTAGGCCTTTGGCTGGTGGGTTGACTCAGACTTGCGAAAAAACAGCACTTATTAGTGGATATCTATTTCAAAATTTTAGCTCATGATTATGTTCATTATTAATAAGGCTTGCATCCTGCAACTACTGCAATCAAAATTTATCAAGCCAAACTAAATAATTTTAAATAATCCTTCCCCTTCTCGTTACTCTTGATTATCTCCTTTCGCGCCAAGCGAACAAGCAGTACTCATTGCTGCGAGGGACAGCGATTCGAATCAGTTTCTACCAGCTGAGTAAAACCCGACTACACGATATATACGTACTGTATTGGTCGTATATGACAACTTTTCCCACTAACCCCAACCAGAGGTCGATCCGTTTCCAACTCCCCCGGAATATGGAGACCCCACTAGATACCCGTCCCAGACGTTATCCATGGGCGACCACCATTTCCCTCCTGTGAGACTTCAATCTCACTAATAGCCAGAAAAAGAAAGTTGGCTACATCCTACCACTGAGGTAGTTAGGGTACATAAGCTTACTGGGTCCCATATACCAGCATGTAGACAGTAGGGTTCAATACTTGTTGACGGAGCCACCAACGGTTTGGTCCTAATTTGATACGGACGGGGCTACCACCTTGCAAGACCCAGTCTTTGCCCTTTCCTCTACGGGGCCCGTCTGGTTTCATCATCATCAATTTTTATTTAATTCTCAAAGGTCTCAAACAACTTAAAGCCTCCATGCTTTAAGATCATCCTATGCAGTGCTACCGACAATCCTATGACATAAGCATCGCGCCTATCGTGCTACCTGTACCTGTATAGGGTAAAAACATCATAAATATGGTAGTGATGCAGGTGGGTGTCAATCAATTTCTGGAACCTAATGCACAAACATGATTCGACTGACTGTGATAAAAGAAAGAATTTAAAAACATATGTGGGATGCATCGGGGCTTGTCTTGGGTTTCGTCCGGACATGACGACACAGGCGTGGGGTCGGTCTTGACAATTGCCACCTCGGGCCCACTGTCAGCAGATGGCTCGACGATCTCAGGTCCTATACGATTTGTCGATACGTCGCGAGTTAGTAACAGCGATGCATGAAATATGACATGCAATGCATTGAGAAAGATGATTCGATAAAATATTAGACTAGGAATTTAATTACTCTTGTCTGAAGTATTTCCTTCGAAATAAGAATAATTAAATCCATTAATAAAAAGAGTTTAACATGCTTTAATTCAAATTAATATCCCTTAACTACCCATTTAAACACAAAATAAAATCATTAACAAAAATAAATATTAACTCAGAAAATAAATTAATTAACAATTAAAAGATAATTCATAAACTTAATTAAATACCTAAGAAATCATATTAAATTTTATTTCATAAAGTGGTAGAGGAAATTATTTGGAACCTAACAAAATTGATTCCAAGATTTTAGGAAGCCTAATTCATTTGCTAGATTTTTAACTCAATTCTGAAATTATTTTTAATCGAAAAGCCTGGGAAAAGAAAAAGATAAAAACTAAACTGGATTTTGGCCTCATGGGCCTTCGGGCAGCCCAGCTGCTACTGGACCCGGTCCAGCAGCACAACGGCGCTAGGCGTGGGCACGGCCCAGCTACGCGGCGGCCCAGCCGGGGCGGGGCACGGCCCGGCGATGCGAGCACTTGTGCTTGCGTGCTCACCCCGCGACTCAGCCGCTCGGCCCAATCGCGCGGCAAACCTAGCTCCAGAGAGCTCTTCGAGCTCGCGCGGCACTTCTGCCGCCAGAGCTCGAGCTCGCTCTCGAGCTCGGCTCGGCCAGCAGGCTAGCAGGGTAGCTCGGCACGTCACAAGGAGTGGAAAAAGGCTGGTGGGTGTTGGTTGAGCTCACCGGAGCAAAAGCAACGGCGGACGGCAACGGAAACAGAGCTCGGCAACGACAGCAACGAGAGTCTGAAATTCAACCAACACATTGCAAGATCTCGATCAATAATTGAGCCAAGGGAGGCGCAAGAACCTCTAGAAGCTCCATGCACACGGGATTGAAGATCAACTCACCGAGGAAGAAGAAATTCTAGAGGAGATGGGTGAGATTGCTTCGGACTTCTCAAAGATCCTGGCTTCAATTCGTGAGCTGGGGTGGAGGATGGGGCTAGGCGGTGATGGCGAGAGGCAGGAGGTTCTATGCGGCGGTGTGGGGCGACGTTTTGGCCGGGAGATCGACGGCGGTGGCAGGTGGAGCCCGATCGGCGATGGCGGAAGAAAAAAACAGAGGGAGGCGAGGAAAGGCTGAGCGCGAGAGAGAAATGGAGTGAGAGAGAAGAGAAAGAGAAGAGAGGAGCCGGTAAAATCACTCCCCGAGTGACAGCGGTGACGGCGGGTCCCGTTCGCAGGGCTACGTGGCACCTTCGGCGCTCGCGCCAGCGCCAGCGCTGCCCCGGCGCGGGCGGTGCGCGGTGCTGAGAGCCAGAGGCCGACGGGTGGGGCCAATGGGTCCCACCAACAGTAAAGGTGAGTAATTTTTTTAAACTAGAAATGTCACACAAATTGTTTGAGAATATCGAGGTCAATCTCACGTTTCCACGTCAAACATCTGTGTAACTTTTTTTCTCAAAGTACAAAAGAGCTACGTATCATTATATTAAATGAGAAAAAATCAGTCACTTACAAACCCCACCACCTCATTCCGAACCTTATTATATATTAAAGAAGAAAAAATTAGTCCTTACAAGCAACATCACTTCATTCCAAACCGAGCCATAAGAGACTGAGATTATATTATAAAGTAGAGCTTAACCTTGACCAAGTTATGGCAGCCAACATGCACTAACTAGGAGATCTAGATTGTGATATTTAGCCTAAGGCTTAATAGGATTTGATAGAATACACATATCAACAAGTTACAACTTCTTTTCTGAAAGCTCATCTTCAAAGAACTCTAAGGTTAAACATGCTTGCCCTGGAGCAATTTAGGGATGAGTGACTGACCGGAAAGTTCTTTCTGGGTGCGCATGAGTGAGTATAAAGTGTGTAGAAAAGACTCGTGTTGGTCTGTAAGAGCAGTCTTGAGGTACTAGAGAGCTGTCAGATGTAAGTGGACTCGACCTCGGAGGAGCGGTACGTTACACAGATTCTCTGCATTAATTATTAGTACTGCAGAGGAGCACTTTTCAGCATTAGCCAGAATCTGAACCATTCATCTATATATGAACGGATGTCCATCTTTCTTCCCTTTCTCCCTCCTACCTCCAAGACCTTGCAGGCGCATGCTCGCATGGCAGACAAGGCACCTGTCACCACAAGACGAATTTGCTAACCCATGAAAGCTCGCACGTTCAACAAGCATCTGAAGTTGTTTCCTTTCCCCTCAATCTCCATTTTTATCTCACTTTCCATGACCTTCAAATTCTCTCTAACAAGTAGATCTACGAGCAGGAACACGAGTCAATCGAAAGAAGTTAAAATGAAAAAAATCATGCCATTACAGAAGGACTTTGTGACATGGTTGATTGTAGATGAAGGCGGTCAATTTGATGTCAAAAGGGTCGACTTAGCAACGAACGCCGCTACATACTGATGGATGAGCTCGCTGATAATTTGAGAAGCGGCAAAGGAGTCCTCATTTCGCGACTTCGAAGACCTTGCGAAGTTGCGAGGCGTCAGAATCATAGTTTATTGTGCGATGTACCGCGCTCTACTCGCCCAAGCTACCATGCTCAGGACACCGCTTGCTGGTGACAAGTCCGGCAATAATATTGCCAAGATAAGCCTGCTTTTCTACTCAGCACTGAGTTGGAGTAACATGCACCGTTGGATGAGTTGGAATCATGTTGGGTGATTCAGATAAGAGCTAATGCTGCCTCTGCATTGAGTGAATGAATGCAATCCCCAGCTAGGTGCCACAGTTGCTGCTCGTTCTTGAACTCTTGCATGAGAGTCCTAATACATGGCCGAGTGCCTCAAAAACATAACTATTCCGGTGTTTTCAAAGCATCCAGGCGCCTAGGATTATCAACGAATTGAGTCTCTTGTCCATAGTACTAGTAAGTAGGAACTCATGTCCGTTGTACTAGTAAATATGAGCTCTAGACAACACTACCAAAAGATAAAAAAAAAATGCACGGATGGTCGTATTCGTATACACTTGTTCCTTTGTGTTTAATTGGCCATTGTACACAAAATACAATGTATGGCAATAATTTTGTTTGAAAAATACCGATAGAAAAGGATGTGCGTTGTATTTTTTAAGTACGATGTATAACAGTTGGTAAGTACAATTGTATAAATACAAAGTACATAAATTGGTATTTTCATAAATTTATAAGTATTTTGTAAGTACATTGTATAAATACTATAGGGAAGTCATTGTATAAAGCAAGCTCTAGGCTCTCAACGTTGTCCCCATGAGCATGATAAACCGGAGGTATGCACGGACTCAAATTCGGTTAACCCATCATGTTTGTACACAAAACATGTTTGGCGAGGAGAGTGATTGCAAAAGAGAACTCAAATGGACCATGCTCATCAATCTCTTATTGCCATGCTCGATGCGCTATGTATTCATGTCACTCAAATATGTAGGATTATAAGCATGTCACTACTAGAAATCATCGGTTTCTCTACTGTTTTTAGATTTCCCTAGGAACGAAATTACAGTTCAAGGGAAAAAGGTATCTGCAGGAAGAGTATTTATGGTCATAATTTGCATTTTCTTAAGTAAGATACATAAATTGAAATGAACAAATAAGTATGATAACCATCTATGCATTTCACTCTTCACAAAATCATCCAAAAGCTGAATTTTCTTCATCTAATAATGGAAAGTAGACACATTCTTGCAGTTGCAATAGTTAATATTATCAAATATATTGAAATATTGCACTCAAACTAGTATTACAAAAGTATCAATATCTCGTAGAAATGAGAAATCCAATAGTGCATCCTAATTATTGAATCAAAGATTGATCTTTGTAACCAATGTAAAGTTTTACTATCTATTTTGGGCTAACTGTATATGTCGAACCAGAAAGCTGCAAAAGTATTAAAGCAGCCTTCACTTGTTCCTCCCCATGTTGTTCGATATATTGCAACATGATCTCTTTCCAGGACTCATCCATGTCTTCTCCCTCTTCTTCCTCAGGGCCCTTGGCCTTTCTGTTCTTCTCTTTGCTGTCAACATCGCTATGTAACTTGATGGACTTTCTTGTTTTACGAGCCCACTTGATACACCTCTTTTCATTGCCCTTGTCTTTCTTGCCTTCTAATGGTGGAATGCCTATTCCTTTTCTTTGATACCGCAATCCACAAGCATTGCATAAGGACTACATATGAAACAACTATATCAAAACTAGAGCAACATAGTCAACCAAAAACTGATATGATTAAAAAGGTCAATTGTACATCTCATATCTCTAGATATTAGATCCAACTATTTACCTTGGGGCCAATGGGACCATTACGCCATAGGGATGTTGTCTTAGTGCAACAATGAGTACAGATCTTTGATTCTTCCATATCCAAAGAAGTGATAACCTTCACCAATAAACTCCAAAATGATAAACTTTATTGCAAATACATGAGGAACATATCTAGCGAGTTTGGGATAAGATTTACTCTTGCTCACCTTTTCAGAAGAGGGTTCTGCTGCCTTGACCGCCATGAGAAGGATTGCTAGAATGTCGCCAAAACAATTCGTCTATGTTTCTTTATTTGAATTGGTGTGCGGTATAGGTAAGGGGTGTGCGTGGGTTGGAGGTGGGAGGGGATGGGCGTAGGAGATGGGGGCTCATGGTATTTTATAGGTATTTAGTTAATGTGAATACGAACCATATGGTGTAAACTTACACAATTTTGATTGTTGAGGTCTCTCTCAAAAAAATTTGAATATGAATGTTATTGTGTGAACACATAGGATTTTCATTGTTGAGGTATCTAGATACATCTCACTCTCGTTAACCATCAATGTTTTTCCTATTTAGGTCAAATTTCATCGAAAACTCGTGAAACCCACAAAATTTGACATATATGTGTGGTCAGTGGGCCCACATGCATCCCTACCCTCATCACAAAAATGTAGAATGGTTGATCTTGATCTTAACAATTAGATTATATTTTTAGTAAGTATTTATCTTTATTCCTCCGTTATGGCATGGAGAAATGTGATATTAGACAACTTGTGTAAATCACATTTCAAAAGGTTTTTATCCCTTCTCCAGATGGAGATCGTATCCATATATGGAGGATTATCCTTTGTCCATCGTTTCAATCTGGTGATTTGTGGGATACAATAGATTGGAACCATGAGAAAACATTTATTATCTCTCAAAGTTAGAGAACAATGGTACAATATCACCATACACAATAGCAACAAAACACTTATGTTACAATGATGGAGCATACATAAGCATCGAGTTATGTACTATAGTAGATTAAAAATTACTAGGTGAATTCCCCGCAGGTTGTGGCGGGACTATTTAATACTAATTTCTCACTTTGGTTTAGTCGATTTTTTTAGCCAGTAAGGGAGGGTCACGTGGTTCTGAACTGACTATTTTAGTGGAACAATATAATTAGATTTATTAATCAAGATGTAAAAATAAAATTGACTGAAACTAAGTTCTTTTTAGTCAACTTGTACTGAACCAACAAGAAGAAAGATGACTACGGTAGCTAAATCTCATCAAACAAGGTCCCATTCTAAAACCCTAGGCGCCGCCATGGCGATTCTAGGCGATCTGGAGAAACTGCCTATTCTTGTGTGGATCCGAGACTCCGATCCGACTCAAATCTCCTCCACGTCAACGTCGAGGTCTTGGACTATCGGTGGATGTCCTTGACTCTTTATGTTTAGATCTATATTTCCCCAACACAGGTTGCGACCAGGCATTGGATGAGTCCTTGCCGATACGGGTAAGGCGGCCGATTGATCTGTGGCTATAAGCTAACGGGTGAAGCTCGAGCTATTCGTTCCTCTGATCTCTAGTGTGGCGGTCTTGACACTTGTGACCTAGGTTTATGGTGGGGGTGATTACGGGGTCCCTGGTGAAGGTTCTACCCACCCGAAGCCACGATCTAGGTTCTAGAGTTAGGTCTACTCAACTGGGATCGAGGATTGTCTGCAACTGCTAATGGTGAGTTCGAAGGATGGCAAGGCCCTGAGAAGGGAGGACGTGCACCTGGCCCAGACTTCTGAGGCAGGGATGGGGGAAAAACTGATGGTGTCATCCATGAAAGCGGTGGCAGGTTCGCATCACGCGTCGCCGAAATCGACGAATCTTGATGAGAGCAAAGATGAGTATCTGCAACATGGAACAATGGTGGTATTCAATGGTGAGGAAGAAGCTGATGATGTGGATGAGGATGTCATTGATATTAACGTCCAGAAGGCATCCGCTAGGCTCAAGAATAGATGGCTTGCTGTGGCTAACTTCTACTTCAATCAGCGGTTCAACAGGCAACATGTAGGATCTAGGATACCGACTAGAGGGGGATGAATAGACGGTTTTTGACAAATTAATTACTTGCACAAAGATTACAGAAAATAATACAAGATAATAATAGTAGGAATTAAAACAACACTTAGGTTGAAAGCTAAAGGTTTGCAATCTTAGGTGACATGTATCATCATAATCTCTAATAAAGTAAAGAGCAAGAATTAAACAAGAGAAAGAGACACAAATTTAACCCGTGGTCTCGGTGAATTACCGTTCACCCCTAAGTCATGTTGAGGTGGATTCAAGCCTTTAATTTTCTTCTCTATCAAGAACTCACTTCTCCAACAAGAAGGGCTCACACAAGAGCAACTTGATCTTAAGCCAAACCAATCCCTTGAACCTCTCCAAACCTCGATTTCACTAGAGTTACCCTTTGCCGCTCCGACGAGGTGAGTACAAGACCTCTTATAAAACACCAGGCCTCCTTCACAATCTTCTTGAAGGGCTCACGGTTTCCACACCACCAAGCCGACTAGGAGGTAGCAACCTCCAAGAGTAACAAGCTGACGTCGCTCGCTTGATGAACAACTAGTGCCACAATGCTTGAATCACTCAAGAACACACACTAGATTCTCACACACTTATAATGGATCAATGGAAGCTTGTGTGAGTGAGGAGAGGGCTCAAATATCTCAGGTATACAATGCCAAGGGTCAAGAGGGAGAGCTTGCACGAGTGGGAGGAGTATTTATAGAGGAGGCATCACAAACTAGCCGTTACAAAAGCCTGCGCAGCTAGCGGTCAGACCGCGGCTCCCTGGAGGTCAGACCGCCAGCAGCCCAACGGCTAGGTTGACCAAACATTCAAACCTCGGACTAGCTCGCGGTCAAACCGGGAGCAGCTGGCGGTCAAACCGCTAGACGCGGTCAGACTGACCACGCCTGGCAGTCAAACCGCCACAAGCACCAAAAAACACCCCTCCTGGACCCGGACGGTCAAACCGCTAGATGGCCCCGGTCAGACCGCCAACAGGCTATGATTAGACCGCCACTAGATCCCGGTCAGATCGCCAGAGCCAACTTCGACAGGAATTTTCAAGGAATATTTTTGGGGGGTTCCAACAAGAGATTTTCTAGGAATATGTTGGGGTAAAAACACCATATGATAAGCAGGGAGTATTTGGTGTAATTTGCATAGGATTTTCAAGGAATATTTAGAGGAGTATTTTGACAAGAGGTTAGGATAAATGATTTCTCACAAAGTGGCAACTAAATATTTATCAAGTTACTAAAGCATCAACCCCTCTTAATAGTTTGACAACTATACTAGCAATCCGATCATTTTCTCCTCTAATCACCTGATGACTGGTAAAATAGAAATCCTATCTTTATATCTTTGCCTTGTGTTCTATTGTTCATCTTCATTGAAATATGTCCATATGAATTGATCATCTTTGAAATATAATAAGTCATAATTCTTCATTAATTACCAAAACCCTTAAACTTGGGCTTAGATACTTCATTCTCCCCCCTTTTGGTAATTAATGACAATACAATAAAGCGAAACAAGAATGAGCCACAAAAGTAAGCTCTCCCTGAATGTTAGCATAAACATGATAAACTCAAGATAAATTCAAACCAAATATCAAACCAAATATTCGAGTGCAAACCAACATTACAAGCCAAAGTTCAAATGAAAGCAAGCGACATAGTTTGACACAACCATAAAAGATACAAATGAGAAGCAAAGAAAGAGATAGTCATGAATTTGAGATCAATGTCCAATCCATCCATCCATCCATCTTGCTCAAAGTCATCTTCTTAATCTTCATCTTCTCATCATCTTCATCAAATCTTCACTTCATCTAATTCACTCCCCCTTTGGCATCATATTGCCAAAAGGATCACTCGTCCGTTGGTGGAGGCGGTGGAGGATAGTAAGGATAAGGCATATACCCCAACGGAGGAGGAGGAAGAGGGAAGACCCCAAATGTATGGCTGCTGGAATCATGAAACTCCTGCTGAAGGTCTGATAATCATGGTGAAGATTGGTGTAATTGGTGTCCATGGTCTGATAGTCATTGTGAAGAGTGGTATAGTTGGTGCTCATGGTCTGAAACTGAGTGTTAAGTGCATCAACATCTGTTCTCATCTGACCCATATTCTGTTGCTTGGTGTTGAGCTACTACATCATGGGAGTATGGAACTGCTGAGCATAAGAAGTGTGAAAAGCATCCATACTGGCCTGAATACCTTACTGGATAGCACTCTGAATTTGAGGTAGAAAAGCCTAAAAGTCTTGAGCAGGCGGTGGAGGAGGGGGATGATCCCATGGCTGCCATTGGGGATTTTCTTCCTCATGCTCACCTTCTTGTGCAACATGGTCTTGCTGAGAAGTGGGCACTAGATCAGGTTGAGCAAGCACATGTTATGTAGCAGAAAATGGCCTATAGCCTGAATGAGGCGTCCTATAATCCCTCACTATGAACTTGGTCTTCTGAAGGATGAGTGACATAATGTATGGAGCATAGTAGAGATTGTATTGCACACTCATGGAGATTTGCTCAATGTACTTCAACATAAACCTTGTCACATCAATTCTATGAGCACTCATGATATGATGAATGAAATTCTAGAATTTGTCACGGATTACCTCAGAATTGCCACCTTTTGGAAACATGGTCATCCTCACAATCTTGTTGATTACAGCTGGCATGATTTTCAACCCTATAACATGACCAAGCTGGCCATGACCGACATGGTAGTAGCCAATCCACTCATTCTTCGAAAGATTATCTTCATCCCAAATGTTGTGAGTCATGTGTTGATGGGAGCGATCAATTTTGTTAGCATCTGCAAATTCATAGAACTTTGTTGTGTATTGTCGTGTGCCCGTCATCCATGTAAGCTTTTTTCTTGCCCAGTCAAACTCCACAGTGGCATAAAATTGTCTAATGATGTTGTCATGCTCCACAAAAGCATGAAGACCAATTGATTGAAAGAGTGAAATTAAGGGATGAATGGAGTCAAATTGAGCATTGTAGTTCCAATCAATCCATTTGTGAGTCAAATTGAGCAATGTAGTTCCAATCAATCCATTTGTGAGCAAGGGCCATGGCGTCACACGAGTGATGCTTTAACCGTTGTGGCGTATGATGACATCATGCAAGTGGTTGATGTGGAGTTCGAGTCCATAGCCTTATGGGTGCGTTTGTTCGATTTGCCTGAGTTCATGATGACTAAAGACTATGGTAAGTTGCTAGGGGAGAAGCTTGGTAAGGTATTGGAGTTTGGCGGTGTAGTGAGGAATTTCCTACTTATCTAGGTGGACTACCCTCTGTGGAAGCCACTACGGGCATGCTTCAAGATCCGAATTGAAGGTAAAATCTCTATTGTGCAAATAAAATATGAAAATGTGCCCAATTTCCGTTTCATGTGTGGAGTCATCGGGCACGCGGCGGCAAATTGTGAAGCTGAGAAGAGATCCAGAATGGGGGTCAGGTTTGGTACAGAGCTACGGGCATCCCCACTGAAGAGAAGCCAGAGCGCCAGATTTGAAATACCTATAGTTGTGCCCATGGTGGCACGAACACTGAACTTTTCAGGAGGCATGCGGGGAAAAATAGGCTCGGCGGCAAGCTCTACTAGCCAGAAGGAGGAGGGTGCGGATAAAGACCACATGAGCAAAGGCAATAATGCGGATGGTCTATCGAATGATGTGGACATGAGAGAGGCGAGTTCGCCAGTGAAGAATCCACTGGATGTGAGTGCAGCGCTAGAGTCCGGTGTGCAGGACATGAAGATGGACGTGGAGAACCAAGGAGAGATCCTGGTTGCACACACCGACCATTCGGATTCATGGAAGGATTGGGCTTCTTATAGCGGGGACTACAACCTCTCTGGTTCACCAGCCTCTGGTGGGGAGCTGGGAGAGAATCTGAGGGCGGGTGTCCACTCTCTGCCTAAAAAAGCGTTTGGGAAGGCTAGCGTTGTGCATGACAAAATGCCCCAGCTACAGGTGTCCGGCTCTAGAAGAAATATAGAAAAGATGAAGAAGAGCAAGCAGCAGATGGAGCCGTACAAAACAATATCAACTCTTTGATGGAACATGGCTTGCCAGTGGATAACATGTTGCAGCCAGTAAAGCTTGAACAAGTGGAAAGGATGGAGGAGACGCCGGCCAAGAAGATCAAGGCCTTGACCGATCAATCTGATCTTGACACCCTGATGGGACCTCATGGCGAGGCCCAACAGGCACAATGAATATCCTGTGCTGGAACTGCCGAGGGTTGGGGCTCCCTCGGACAATTCAAGAGCTGACCGCTCTTGAGAGAGAGAAAAGCCCGAGTATGATCTTCATTTTAGAAACTAGAAGATTAGGGAAGAGAGCAGAGAACTTGCAAAAGAGACTGGGTCTATGGTATTGAACATCGGTGGACAGTGTTGGCACTGGGGCTAGACTGGTCTTGTTTTGGCATGAGCGATTGCAGGTCGAGGTGCTAGAGAAACATCAGAGGTATATTGATGTCACATTGACGGAGGAAGGAGAAGCCAAGGGTTCAAAATTACTTTTGTCTATGGGGAGCCACGGACAGAAGATAGGCCAAAGATGTGGGATCATCTCCGCAGCCTGTGTGGGCAAGTAGACATGCCTTGGCTTGTGATGGGAGATTTCAATAAGGCAATGTGGGGTTTTGAACACTTCTCGGCGTGCTCGCGACCACAACGGCAGATGGAATTATTTCACGATTGTGCTATCTGAGTGTGATCTTATAGATATTGGTTTTGTAGGGCTACCATTCACCTATGATAATGGAAGGGACGCATTGGCTAACGTCAAGGTATGCCTTGATCGTGCGGTAGCGAATACGGAGTGGAGAGATAAATTTGGCCAGGCCACTCTCCACCATCTCGTCTCTTCCTGGAGCGACCACTACCCTTTGTTACTAGAGGTGCGAAAGGAGAATTGGGAGAGGCACAAAACTCGCATATTCTGCTATGAGATTATGTGGGAGAGGTTAGAGTCCCTAGCTACAAAAGTGAAGGAGGCATGGTGCTCGACCCCAAATCGTGAATGCTTGGGAGGTATTATGGGTGCCTTGCAAAAGGTGCAGCGTGCTTTACGGTCCTGGAGTAAACAGCATTTTGGATCGGTTTCAGCTGAGTTGGAGAGCCTTCGGGGGCAACTTGAAGAAGTGAGGAATGACCCAGACCATAATCGAGCAGATGTGAGGGCCATCACAGACAGAATGGATGAATTATTGTATAGAGAAGAAATGATGTGGCTTCAAAGATCAAGAATTGACTGGTTGAGGGTGACCGCAACACGAGCTATTTCCACTGGCAAGCTGTTTGGAGGGCATGGAAAAATAAGATCCGAAGGTTGAAGCGAACCGATGAGACCTGGTGTGATGGAATTGATGAGATGAAGTCAATGACGATTGAATTTTTTTCAAAATCTATATACTACAGATCTGTCTGTCGATAGCAACGAGCTGCTACAGCTATACAAGAGAAGATATCACCAGAGATGAATGCACAACTGTGTGATCAATTCACGGAGAAGGAGATATCAGATGCGCTGTTTCAGATGGGACCTCTAAAAGCGTTGGGTCCGGACGGATTTCCATCCCGGTTCTTTCAGCGCCATTGGGGTGGGGTTAAGCGGGATGTGATTGCTGCTGTACAGAGGTTTTTTATTGATGGAGCTCTACCTATGGGATTAAATGATACAACTATTGTCCTTATTCCAAAAAGTGACAACCTAGAGAAGATACATGACTTTAGGCCGATAAGCTTATGTAACGTTGTCTACAGAATTATCTCCAAATGTCTGGTGAACAGGTTACGTCCGTTACTTGACTTGCTTATCTCACCGGAGTAGAGCGCCTTTGTGCCGGGGAGACGCATCACTGATAATGCGTTAATTGCCTTTGAGTGTATACATGCCATTCAGTAGGGCGATGGTGATAGGTAGGAATTCGGGGCATATAAGTTGGATCTTGCCAAGGTGTATGACAGAGTGGACTGGGATTTTTTGCAATGTTTGTTGGAGAAGCTGGGCTTTCATCCTCAATGGGAACAGTGGGTTATGACTTATGTCACTACTGTGCGCTATACAGTTTGCTTCAATGGGACACCGTTGTGCCCCTTCACCCGTAGTCGTGGTCTTCGCCAAGGTGATCCTTTATCACCCTACTTGTTCTTGTTGGTTGCTAATTGCCTTTCTGTATTGATCAAAAGATAGGAAACACTTGGAAGCCTTCATGGTATTCATGGTATTCGTATAGTTAAATGTACCATATCAATATCACAATTAACAGTCTTTTTGGTAATTTGACAATTAACTTTCAGATATTTTATTGAATGACTGATAAATCAATGTGACAGACACAATCAAGGGCGAAGTAGCAGTAACTCGTCAGTGTTTCAAATATCCAAAAACACACAAAAAAAAATGAAGAGTAAACATGCAATAGTTGGATCAGTGAAACCCATTCCACTCTTGAGATTTAATCATGGTAATTGGTAATTGAAAACCCATTATAAGACCGGGCATTTTGCAGCCGCGGATCTGCAACGGCCAAAGGAAACGGAGCAGGACACCTGTGCGTCCCCCGTGGCACATTCGGACATTCCACTCCACAGGCTGAAAACATGTGTCGCGGGCGGCACAGTCCTCTCTCCTGGAACGGCGGCAAGCCATGTAAAAGTCTCGATCTGTCGCAGCGGGCCGTTAGAAGCAGTCCCTGGCCGTGTAATGGTCTCGATGTCATGCGTGAGTGCACGGACCGCAGCCAGTATATAAGCCCGTGCAGGCGCCACCCTTCGTCTGACACCACTACCACCCCAGAAGAAGCAGCTCCAGGTCCAGGAGAGTGATCAGGAACATCTCTGGAAGAGCTCTTCTCCACAGCCTTCGTCCCCGGCCGGCCGCCGCGACAACGTGCCATGGCAGACATGGCACGGTCCCTTATCGTGCACCTCTTCTTCGTTCTCATGGTCGTGGCATCGACTGCTTCGGCCGCTCGTGACCTCCCCGAGGAGGCGACCTCCGCTCTCGACGAGGCCTGCGACGAGACGCGATTCCCGGACCTCTGCACGCGGTCGCTTCTGGCCTACCCAGACAGCCGCACCGCGGGCCCGCGCCGCCTCGCCGAGCTCTCCGTGGTGGCCGCGCTGGACGCCGGCCGTGCCGCGGCCGCGTTCGCGCACGACGCGCTCGTGACCAGCCTCGACGACGCCGGCGACGAGGGCGGCGGCCTGTTCCGGTGCCTGGACGGCTGCTCCGCCGACGTGGAGGCGGCCGTGGCCCAGCTCAGCGCGCTGTCACGAGAGCCCACGGACGCCCGGTTCCTCGAGGTTCAGGCCTGGCTCTCGGCGACTCTGGGCGAGAACGCCGCGGCCGGGTACGAGGCGGCGTGCAGGGACGCGCCCGACGGCGAGGTGAAGGACGCGGCCGTCGCGAAGAGCGTCGAGTTCGACATGATGCTCCGCGTCGCGCTGGACCTCATCGCCGAGGCCTCCTCGTCGATGACGTCCGAGACCGACGACTCGGTCGCGCTCCCGCCCTCGGAGCGTGACGCCGAGTCCCCGATGTACGGCGGGGCGTTCTTCCCGGGCGCCGGCGCGCCGTCGTCCTACGGCCACCGCAGGCCGCGCCCGCGCCCGCGTCCACGCCGTGCTCCTGTGCCGGCGCCGTCCCGGAGCTACGGCCACCGCAGGCCGCGCCCGCGCGCTCCATTCCCGGCTCCCGCGCCGTCGCCTTCCGGAGGGTACGGCGCCAACATGCCTCTGCCCCGTGCTCCGGCGCCGGGGTACGGCCACCGCCGCCCGCGCCCCCGTCCACGCCCGCGCACCGCCCCGGCGCCGTCCCACCGCCCGCGCGTAGCTCCGGTTCCGGCGCCGCCGCCGGCGTACGACGGCGCACGCAGGCCTCGCGCTCCCGCGCCGGCACCCTACGTTTCGGCCCGTCGTGCGCGCGCTCCAGCGCCGTCGCCGTACGTCTCAGCCCGTCGTGCACGTGCCCCCGCGCCGTCGCCGCTCGGCCGCCGCAGGCCGCGTCGCGCTCCGGCGCCGGCGCCGTTTGCGCCTGCCGGTGGACCTGCTTATGGGGCCCGCCGGCCTCGTGTTCCGGCGCCCAAGTACGGGCCCTCCCGCTCGCCGAAGCCGTCGGCCACGTACTCCACCACTTTCGGAACCGACGAGACGGAATGAGCGACCTAGCTAGCTAGTGTCGGTCAGCAATCTTTGGTTCCTCGTCCAAACATTTTGTTCTTTTCATAAAAAAACTTAGTGGTGAGTTATTTCTTTTTTAGATTCGGGTTTTTGTTAGAACAGAGCAGCAGAAGTAGCGAGGTAAAAATAAGAGAGGACAGCAGTAGGCCTGATGAGCAGGGTGAGTTTATTGTGCCATTGATGTTAGTTTGTTACTTTGGGATGTTACACTGTACTCCTTGGATTCAAATAAAAGGCGTGTTAACAGTAAATTTAGTACCTGTCAGGTACAGTTGATTTTTTCAAACAAATCATATACATGCATGGAATTTTCCCCTCTCAAAGTAGAAATTCTTTCATTCATATTGGGACATTTACTTCCCTAAGTTCACCTTTTTCACGGTGGAGCTTTTTTTACCAAGGCTCGGGACTTCTCATAGGGAAAACAGGATACATGGGATGCATGATCAGAACATCCTTTTGTGTACATGTTACTTGTTTTACCAAGACTCGGGACTTCATAGTGAAACTGATATAAAAAAGAGGAAACACAATTGCATCTTTAAAACAAAAAAGATGGAGTGTTTTAGCAAGGCATTATGGTATGCTATTTGTTTTTAACATTTTCCTTACACAAAAAGTATCTAAGGACCATTTTCTCGAAGTGTGTCCCTGTAATCCACATTTTAATTTGAGAAAGAAAACAAATCCCATATAGTTCCTTGGTATTCTGTTGTACGCGTTCTTCTGCTTATCCATTCACATGCTTCAATCAGATTCTTGGACTATGTCATACTCCCTTTGATTCTTTATCGATGCCGTTAGTACATTTTTTGGTTTAAAAATAAACTAAAAGTGTTGCCTTAATCACTACGAGTAAAAAAATACTTATAATATTGTGTATGAACCAAATACTAAAGCGTTTATAGATAACCTAATTATATAATTTTATTGTATAACTAAAATAGATATGTGATGATAATGCCATTTTACAACCCCTGTTGTGGATCCTTTTTTCATTCCTCTGTTGTATGATTTAGAGACACAAAAATGCGCATATGAAAAGCTCCATATTATATATAAAGATACAAAAAGTTATTTCAAATAAACGGGAAATTATGCCAAACAAATGAACTCTATATCTCACTTAACAAACTTGTCAATGTAACAAATCCATAGATATTTAGTTCAGCAAGCTTTGTATAAGGATTCCTACCAGCTCAAGCACCCTATTTGGATACATTAAGCTTTGGTTATATATGTTAAAGATATAATGGTCAAGATAATTAGTGTAATCTTCTAGTCATAATATTCATATGTGTTTATTCTAAACTTTTTCGAATATGTCGATATTGCATTTAGGGGGAGTGTTAGGGTATAATAGTCAAGGGTATTAGGGTAGTTTCATTATCTTAGAGTTACCCTCATATAATCTATATATAGGTGTCCTAGAGCCCTCATAGTACTCAATCAGTCATCTATTATTCAACACAACTTCTATTCATAACAACATTACAAGCTCATGTAGATGATCCAATGATGTAATGACAATATGCTAATCACAACTCGTTTTGGTTGTATTGCCATAATGGCTTGTTGTCGGTGCTTCTAGATATAATGATATATGCTAAAGATAGTTTCAAGTTCAGTTATTTGATTCAAAGAAGTTTGTGTTCTCTATGGATTCTATTTGTTTGTCACTTACCTTTACCATATTATACCACTTAGCATCACACTGATATGTTTTTATTGACGCCTTAAAATGTGCTATGATTATTCAATCAACTATTAGAGATCATAAAGTCACTAGAACAATGTTGATGTATCTCTGATGTCATTATCCAAACATATTTCCTTGTTACTTTTCTATGCCTAATAGCTGAATATTCGTGGTGCCTAGTATATATTTTTGTGCCTAGTGTGCAATCAGTTTAATACTTGTGTTTGTCTATTAATTGTAATCATTATTGTAATACTTCTTCATAATGCTTTGTTGGGTGAAGCCAGGACATTTGGTTGAGGAGGGCATGTAGTAAAAAGGTCAATACCGAGGAAAAAAAATCTATTTTGTTTAGCTAATTTATATGGTAAAATTTTAAGTTCATAAGTTGTGTGCCCCAAGCACAAGGGGGTTGGACCCCTCCAATCCCTCCCTGCAGTCGCCCCTGGATTAATTGATAAGATGTTAGATCTCGATAGGTTTGTCCTACTTTATTGTACCTATGTCTACTAGATGCATGGTCCGTGTTGGTATTAAAAAAATTTCATTTATGCATTAAGATACGAATGTCTGATTACAACATCTAGCATGGGACGCCTTAATGTTATATTCTTGAGGTCATAAATGTGTAGGTCATGACACCTACTATCATCTAGAAAATGTTAAATATATTTTTTCACGAAGAGTCTAAAGGAATAGATGGAGAGATTTTAAGGCTACAGGACGTGTGTAAACCTTTTTTTTTGAGTTATTTGAGATTGCTTGGAATGTATACATGCATGGATGTTATGCTTGTGTAGTATGTTGCCCACTCTAATGTTATTTTCTTAAACAACCGGTGTGTCTCCTCTTTAATGGTAATCTACTTATAGTTTTTTTTTTTTGAAAATTACTTGTAAATTGTAAGTTTTGTTTTCTTCACTGCTCACTGGTCTCTTTTTGCCATTTTTTATGTATGTTGACTTACAACGATTTTCACATTTTTCATCTTAGAAGATAAACTGGTTTTTAATAAAGTTGGAGCAATTGCGTTATGCATTTGGAACTTCTTTTGCATAATGCATATAAATAGAACCCTTTATGTTTATAGTAGTGGACATATATATGTCATGATGGAAATACTTAAGCGTCTGACGCTTCTTCCCGTACAACCAACCAACGTCTTACGGGTCCTTATCTCTGTTGCCTCTTCAAAATCAGCACATGCATTTTCAACCATTGGCAATGTAAAACTCTCCTGACAGCCGTTGAATTTTTAGCCACTGGTTTTGAACCAGAGAAAAAGAAAGGGGACCGAAATAAAGACTGAACAACATGTGTCAACTCTGGCACATTCCACTCTCCTGAAACGGCGGCAAGCCAATGCGCCAGCGGAAGAACATGGTCCGGTTGCTTTTCAACATCACACAGTATATAACTCGTGCACTCTCCACCTTCGCTCTCACCACAACAGAGGGAGCACCACCACCAGCAACAGGTCATCGCCTCACCGAGACGCCATGGCCCCAGTTCGCGACCTCGCCCCTCTCCTGGTCTTCTTCCTCCTCATCAACACCGCGCCGGCCGCTCGGACCGTGACCGACACGGTGCAGGAGGTGTGCGGCAAGACCCAGTTCCCCAAGATCTGCGTGGAGAGGCTGACCCCGATAGCGGAGAGCCAGAAGGCGAGCCCGCGGCGCCTGGCGGAGCTGTTCGTGAACCTGGCCGCGGAGGCCGGGTCAGGCATGGCCGCGTTCGTGAACGGCAAGTTCACCGGTGCCACCAAGGACGACGCGGTATTCAAGTGCTACGACAGCTGCTCCGATGAGGTGGAGGAGGCCGTGGCCCACCTGAACGGGCTGGTCCGCGAGCCCACCGACGGCAAGTTCCTGGAGCTCAAGTCGTGGCTGTCCTCCACGCTGGGCGGCACCTCCGCCTGCGAGGACGCCTGCCGCGACGCGCCCGCCACCGCCGACAAGGACGCCGTCCTCAAGTACAGCGTCGACGTCGAGAAGATGCTCCGCATCACGCTCGACCTCATCGCCGAGGCGTCCGGCTCCATGTCCGGCGGCATCGCGCTGCCGCCCACCGGCGCGGAGGCGCCGTTCGCAGGGTACGGGTCGGCCGCCGAGGCACCGGGGCCTGAAGCCATGTCCGCGTTCCCCGAAGGGGATGGCGCTGCGTCATCATCCTCCGAAGGCGCGGAGGCGCCGTCGCTTGGGTCGGCCGAGGGGCCCACGCCCACAAATGCGTTCAAGGAGGCCCCCAAGGTCGAGGCGCCGGGGCCGTCCGTCGCGTCCGAGGAGACCACCGAGGGCCCGGCGCCGTCCGTCGCGGCTTCCGGCGACGAGTCTAGTCACGCCGCCGAGGAGCCGGCGGCGGACGACGGCGCTTCAGACGCCGACGCGACGGCATGATGAGCGACGACGCCCTGGGCTCTTCTCCGGCGCCGCCGAGGCTTGCGCTACGTACGATTTTGCCATCGTTTTCTCTAGTTTCTATTACAACCTTGCCGCCGACCCTTTTCTATTTCCTATGACCGGCTGATTAATTAAGGCCACAACATGAAGGCCCTTTCAGAAGTAGATTGTGGTGGCCGCTTAGTGTTGAGCCTATTATCTTGCAGGTACAACAGATGTTCCTGCATCAGGCCAGCAGATGCAGCTCTTACTTCTGATTTCTTGGATCAAATTACCCTCTCTCTTTTTTAAAACAAATGTATTGTATCATTGATTGATTCGTATTAAATGTTTCACATTACTTTGAACATGTCAGATCTCCGTACGTGTGAGTAAATTTCGAGTGCTCTCTGCCACCAGGGTGATACTAAGATTGATCACACTCATGATACTCTAAATTCATCCTTTAAAAGGAATATTCTATCATAGTCAATAAGATTCTTTTCTCTATTTTAATTTTTCCCGCACCCATCATACTCTATACTATCCTCTATAACAAATATCACATATTATTATATTCAATCATCTTCATCTACTCTATATTTTATTCTTACTTTTTTTCTCTTTCCTTCTCTCTTCTCTTCTGGCTCACGACGTGGCTGTGAAGGTGGGCATGCGGGCCCTGCACCACATGGAGCATAGCGCACCACTGCCGACATGCTGAGAATAGCGCACGGAGAGGAGTCTGCTTGGGTACCATGTTGCTTACGGTACCCCGCTGCAGGGGTTTTCACACCAAAGTGACACTGGAGTACCAGATGCAGGGTCCCGGTGTAGACAGCCTAACAGAAAACTTTACATTCATACTACATTCACACCTTAAATCGTACTCCCTTCATTTCATTATACATGATGTTCTAGCCCTTCAAACGTTTTTCTTTATCCAAAATAAGATAAAAGCAAAAGGATATGATCTACTGTTACATAAGCATATCATGAGTACACGACCTGCCCACCAGAGCTGCAGTAAACACTACACCTAACAGAAGGATTTCCCACGAAAAGATTGTAGGCTTCTTTGCATCCTGTCATACTAGGGCAGACCGTAGGGGCTAGCTTCATTGTTACTGTGTTCATCAGCGGTGCGCATCTAAACAGCACTTTCAAGAAATCGACTTCATGTCCATTTGCTTCAAAATTTATTATTTCTACTTCTTCGAGAGTCGTCAAGGAGATATTTTGACTTCTCCAGTTTTCTGGTTGGTCACAAGGACAATTTGGAGAGCATCGTTCATATCTACTCTGAACAAAAAAAGAGATCCATTCAGTCTTATACAACTATTCCAACTAATGCAGCTAAAATAATTCACAGCCAAAGTGAAGATTACCCCAAGTTGTAGTATGTCCACTCTAAGCCTTCTTACACCAGTACAAACCGCAAGAAGATTCAACACCATTGCTCCAAAAACGTGTCCACATGAAACAAGATATAACTTCAAAATAGAAATTTCTGGAAGTTGCACTAGATCTTCCATTAAGCTGCGGTCCACGTGTGTAAGATGCTGTAAATGTATCCAAATATTATGTCAAACAACAATGTAGTGCTAACCAACATAGAAGGGAAATACTATTGTCAGCAAGGTATTAAATGGAACATACATGATTGTGATTCAAAGCGCGAGGACAATGGAAGAGGATAATCAAACTTCAATAGCTAAAACTGATAATGAGCAAGGCAAAAGCTATGCAATTATGTTCCCCTGACCACCTCAAATCTATTGGTTGCATATCCATACTTCCATAGTCATTGAATCTTGTATTGAACATACTGTTACTGATAGCTAAAGACTGCCGAAGCTCCTGTCCAGCAATACAATACACTGTATTTGTTTGTTTTGTGGCACTGGTTTCACCAAATTTCTAACATTAAGCAATCCTTAGCGATGACTAGAGCGCAGATAGTGAACTGATAGTAGATAGAGCATTATCTAAAAGAAAATTGGGAGTAAATACAGCAGGTGTTAGGACGCACCTTGAAATCAATCGACAAATTTAGGCCGTAGACGCCCTTGTCCATCCATAAATTTAGGTTGTCAAGAACCCACCTCTCACCGACCCCTACATTCTGATGGACACACAAACAAGACCACCAGAGGTTCTGCATCATCGGTGCCGAGAACGACACACTGAACTCTTTCTCCATGGAGGCATCCAAGGTGAACTTGTTCAGTGCAGGGGCTACGGTGTCAATCCCATGAACCCACCCGGTAGCATCCACAACAAGCGTCTCGATTGTCTCCGAGTGGACAACGATTTTGCCGAGACCCTTGTACGAGCACAGCTCCAGGACGCGCAGGCGCGGGCACCGGCGGATCATTCCACTGGTGTCGAACAGGCAGCCTGAGACCGACAGACTCTGGAGCACCGGGTACTCACCGGACTGCGCAGGTGGTGTCAGCTTCAGGTTCCACGTGACCAGCTTGATGGATGTAGCGCGGTGGGAGAGGGGCACCTCGATATCGATGAGCTGATCGTTCACGTCCCCCCAGACTTTCAATGTTAGCACTACGGGCGCCAAGTGCGCGGCGGCGGCGAGCAGCGAGGCGAGGCGTGCGGCGGAGCACACGTGTTCCGTCGAGACGTCGATGTGGAGGAGGGACAGCTCCCGGCGGGCGACCTGGGCGAGGGCGGCATCGAGGGCGTCCGGCGTGATTTCGCGGAAGGAGAGCTCGGGAGTTGACTCCAGAGACCGCGCCACCGGCGGGCGAGGATGCTGGTTACGGCCGCCGCGCGGGCGCAGCCGAGGCCGGCGAGGACCTGGAGGAGCAGGTCGTCGGGGAGGCTGCTGATGCGGTCCTCTCCATCCTGGTCTCGTCCCGCGCGGCAACGGCTAATACGGCGCAATTGCATGATCCGAGGAGACTCGAGCAAGATCGCTGTGGAGACAAATTTGTTGTAAAACGCTTGTTGGCCCACGCGCACCTTTTAGAAGAAGTTTTCTTGATTCATGTGGGCTCGTTATCGAATTAGGATCCAACACGAAGTAGGGTTTTTCCATTATAAATAGTTGAGAAGACAACCCTTTGTAATTTCGTCAGAATTATTCAATAAAGAATTTCGTCTCCTCTATTCTTGTTGCTTTTAGTTTTTGTTCTCTACATCGATCTACGTGCCTTCGATCGTCGATAACTCAACACGTTATCAGCACGCTCTAATCGAGCCGGCGAATCTAATCGGCGATTTAAGGTATGTTTTCGAATGAATTTTTATCTTGACTCGATACAGTTAAGACCTGTCCAAGTTCGCCATGCAAATCAAGATCCAGACACGTTGCTGTCTAGATCTAAGAAAGAAAAACAACCAAGCAAACTGCAGTGGCATCGTCGAGCACCGCGTGGCTCGGCGCACCCTACAACCTACGCCCAAGAAGCGTGAGAGCCATCTGGCCACGCACGAAGATCAGATTCGGCGGTTGGCTTACCCGTAAGGGGCTCCTCCGACCGGAGCCACAAGAAAAAATCTCAAGATTCGATGTCGCTGCCACCGGATACAACATCACAAGAAAGAAAAGAAAAATCTCGAGATCCGACGACTTGATCACCAAACCCTAATCCCAACAGGAGAGGGTCAAGAAGATGACGAAGAAAGGACCGGATCTACAAGAAAAACAAGAAGAAAAGACCGAATGTACCCAACCCTAGTGGTGAAGGTGACCGGATCTACAAGAAAAAGAAGAAAAAAATTTCGAGATCTATCCCGTGACAGCTCAGATCTGGACCTTAACAGTCCAGATCCGGCTCTACTAAACCCAGAGCTCAACCTGCCCCCCCCCCCCCCCCCCCCCCGCGGACTGCTGCCCGGCCCGAGCTCAGCCGGGATTCGCCCCCACCCCCCCCCCCCCGGCTGACGAGCAGGACGGGAGCTCAGGCCGCCAAGCACCAGCAGGCCCGCGCGCGCAAGGATCTGCACCCCCCCCCCCCCCCCCCCCCCCGCCGACGGGCGCGCGCGACCAGAGGCGACGACTGCGCGGAGCATAGGCGCGCCGCCCCCGAGTGGTACTGAGGAGGGAAGAAAGAGAAGGTGTCGGTGGGGAGAAGAAAAGAGGAAGGAGAAAAGAAAGTGGCGGCCGGGAGGAGAAAGAAAATGAGGGAGTGAGGGAAAAGATTAGGGTTTCAACCCTATTTATACTCCCACATAATAAAATGGGCCGGGCTCGATTTTGGGCCGGGCTTTGGCCCATTAGAAGCCCGAATCAGAAAAAATCTGGAAATTTTGCACAGAATTCCTCAAAATTTTGGAATTTTCTGTTTTTAGCAGAAACAGACCCAATTTTTACGAAAGGCCCCTGGAAATTATGAAACTTACCAGAAAATTACAGAAAAAATAGAAATTTCTCGGGAATGTGTTATTTTGCATATAACACCCCGGATGTTTCCAGATTTATATCAATATGGACTATAGTCCTTATATTATTCCGTTTTCACGGTTTATTGGTTATTTTTATGCAGAAATACCAATAAAATAACTTAAATATACAGTTTTTGTTATACCACTTTACTTATGCCCCATATTACTTGAAGATATTATTTGCATATACACGAAGTAATTTTTGCAACATGATATCATGCAGATGTCTGACCTTGTGAAGAGAGAATTTGATGTGCTTACCCTCCATGGAAATAACTACCTGTCATGGGCTCTTGATGCTGAAATTCTCCTTAGTGGCAAAAATCTCTTAAATACAATTATGCCTAAAACTGGGGAACCTGCTGCAACAACAGTGGAGGAAGCTCAAGCCCTGCATTTCCTGAGGCATCATTTATGTACTACATTGAAAAATGAGTACATGACCGAAAGGAACCCAAAGGTCTTGTGGGACTCACTGCGTAATCGCTTCGAGTAAATTGAAGCAGTCTTACTTCCTAAAGTGGAGCGCGAATGGCAAAACCTACACTTCCAAGATTATAAGACTGTTGAGGAATACAATACCAAGCTTTATGGTATTGTGTCACGCATGAAGCTATGTGGCAAAGATCTTAAAGATCTCGACCTCATCCACAAGACTCTCTCCACCTTTCACCCTAAGCTCACCCATGTGAGCCGCCAGTATAAGAAGGACAAATATGATTCTTATGTCGCCCTGAGCAATGCATTACAGCAAGATCAGGGAGAGGACAAATTGATCAAGCAGAATCATTTGTCTTGTCCTACTGGCTCCATTACACCGCAAGAAGCAAATGCCACGTCATTCAAGAAGAATAACAACAAGGGTAAAGGAGCACCGAAGGCACCACCGAAGACGCAAAACAACCCTAATAAGTTCAAGAAGAACTATAAAGGGAAGTCAAAGAAGACGCCTTCAGGGGGAGAATATGGGAAACAGGACCAGAAATGTTACAGATGTGGCATGAATGGACATTGGTCCAAAATTTGTCGCACGCCTAAGCACGTCATCAACATGTACCAAGAACTCAGGAAGAAGCTTGCGGAGCATGAAGCCAACTATGTTGAAGCTCCACAAACCAAAGAAGACATCACGAAGATGGATTCTGGTACATTAGACAAAGCTCAAGGTCATGGAGAACCAAGCAAGGCCTCTGATATTGAATTTGATGACGACCTCATGGCAGAGGATGAGGAGGACCTGCATGGAGATTCCCACTAGTCTCGTAGACTATTTAGAATCGAAAGTTCTCGATTAGAATTAAGCAATAGTAATAAGGGTGCATTAAGCTTTAGCAGTGGTTTATTTATTTAATCTCATGAAGAGAAGACATTTGTTTAATAATATATCATATTGGTGTGGAAATTGTTTATATTATTATTTCTGTTGATTATACATGATTACAGAACCGTGGAGTACATGGTTATTCAAGAGGAGCTCTGTCTCGTAGACAGTGGCACTACCGCTACCGTTCTAAGGGACACTAGTTATTTTCAAACACTTCAAAAGTATGACGGAGATATAACTACTGTCATTGGCAATGACACTAGGATTGTTGGCACAGGCAGGGCCACAATCGTCCTATCGAATGGTACGTGGCTAGTAATCCATAAAGCATTGCTTTATCTCGAGTCTACTCAGACATTGTTAAGCTTTAAGGATATCCGTGCAAATGGATTTCACGTAGAAACCAATGATGATAAAGGCGAAGAATGTCTCATTATGACCAAGAAAGATGGAGAACACAAGACTATCGTCGAAAGTTTTCCAACCATTAAAGAAAGCATGTACTACATTTATGTTAAACCATACAAGGAGTTTGCTGCGTTCAAGACCGTATTTAGCAACCAAGAAGCCTATCGAACATGGCACGATAGACTTGGTCATCCAGGCCTCAATATGATGCAAAGAATCACGAAGAATTCAAATGGTCATAACTTGAAGACAAAAGATTTCCCAAATCACGAAGATTTTTTGTGCGTTGCATGTGCAAAAGGAAAGCTCATCACTCGACCCTCAAAGCTGAAGATTCAAGCAGAATCGATGGCATTCCTTGAACGAATTCAAGGAGACATATGTGGACCAATTAATCCCATGTCAGAACCTTTTCGGTACTTCATGGTGTTGATTGATGCTTCCTCGAAGTGGAGTCATGTATGTTTATTGTCTACTAGAAACCATGCGTTTGCATAATTGACAACTCAGATCATGCAATTGAAAACTAATTTTCCGGATCACAGAATCCAATCAATCAGGATGGATAATGCCGGAGAATTTACCTCGAAGGTGTTTAATGACTATTGTATGAGTATGGGTATCAAAGTGGAACATTCTATACCACACATGCATACACAAAATAGACTTGCAGAATCATTAATTAAGAGGATCAAGTTGATAGCACGACCATTATTGTAGAATTTCTTATTGCCTACCTCTTGTTGGGGGCATGCAGTGTTGCACGCAGCAGCATTAATTCAATTGAGATCATCTGCTACACATGAAGAATCACCATTAGCAATGGTGCGTGGTACAATACCAAATGTTTCTCACTTGCGGAGATTTGGATGTGCTGTGTATGTCCCTATCCCTCCGCCTCAGCGAACTGCAATGGGTGCACAACGAAAACTCGTAGTTTACGTTGGATATGAAAGTGCATCTATAATCAAGTATTTAGAGCCATCCACTAGGGATCTACACACGGCTCGCTTCGCTGATTGTATCTTTAATGAAGATCATTTTCCGGCATTAGGGGGAGAAAAGTATCTCTCTCGGGACGAATGCCGTGAAATAGAATGGGAAACTAAAGGAATTCAAGGAATGGATCCTCGCACTTCAGAAACTGAGCTCAAAGTTCAGAACATCCTCCATCTATAGAGGGTTGCTAATGAACTGCCAGAAGCTTTCACCAATACAAGAGACATTGTCAAGTCTCATATACCGGCTGCAAATGCACCTGAAAGAATAGACATCCCATTTGAAGAAGATGACTATATGGAATTCCAGTCTCCTTCTTCAAAAGCAACGAATGCTAGGAAGAGGGGGAGTGATTCGGTTACACGGGCACCAAAGAAGCCTAGAGTACAAGCTTAAGCTAAAGCTTCTAGGAGACGTTCTGCAGAGAATAAGCCGAAGCAAACTACTCAAAAGAAAAATATAGAAGGTGAAAGCAAGCCACACGAAGTGGTGAGCATTGAAGAAGAAATCCTAAGTGAGAATGTGCGCACACTTGAAACTCACGATGGGTTACCGGAAATTCCTGATCTAAACACACCTCTGTGTGATATAGATCAAGAAAATGAAATAATAGAAGAAGTTTCAACGAATTATGTTGAGACGGGAGTAGTATACAATAGAAAGACAATGAAAATCGACTCATAGCTGATACAATTGCAACACAGATTGACTTGGAATCTGAACCAAAGTCAATGAAGGAATGCAAGAAGCGTCCTGACTGGCCAAAATGAAAAGAAGCAATTTGTGCAGAGTTGAACTCTCTAAAGAAAAGAGAAGTGTTCGGCAATGTAAGCCTTACACCAAAAGGTATCTTTCCAGTGGGTCACAAATGGGTGTTTGTCAGAAAGAGAAATGCTACAAATGAAGTGACTAGATACAAGGCGAGACTCGTAGCTCAAAGTTTCACGTAGAGACCAGGAATTGATTATGAAGAAACCTACTCTCCCGTAATGGATAGAATTATTTTCCGGTATTTAATTATCATTGGCAGTGAATATGAATTTGTAAATACGACTTATGGATGTCGTCACTGCATATTTGTATGGAACATTAGATACAGAAATCTATATGAAAGTTCTAGAAGGAATCAAAGTCCCAAATGAAGAAGAACGCAAATTATATAGTGTCAAACTTCAGAAGTCACTATATGGTTTAAAGCAATCTGGAAGAATGTGGTATAACAAACTCAGTAACTTTTTACTAGAGAAAGGATTCTTGAAAAATGATGATTGTCCTTGTGTATTCATTAAGAAATCAGAGAAAGGTTATTGCATAATCTCTGTTTATGTTGATGATTTGAATATCGTTGGTACTACACAGGACGTCGAAGATGCATGTTCTTACTTAAAGTCTGAATTTGAAATGAAAGATTTAGGAAAGACTGCATATTGTTTAGGCTTGCAGCTTGAGCATACCCACGAAGGGATATTATTGCATCAATCAAACTATACCAAGAAGGTATTAGAAAGATTTAATATGAAAGATGCATACCCACTTAGATCCCCTATGGTTGTGAGATCACTCAATACAGAGAAAGATCCATTTAGACCAAAGGAGGAAGGTGAGGAATTATTGAGACCTCAATATCCCTATCTCAGTGCTATTGGAGCATTGATGTACCTTGCAAATGGTACGAGACCCGATATAGCTTTTGCTATTAATCTACTTGCTAGATACAGCTCGACACCAACTATGCGACATTGGAAAGGCATTAAACAAGTATTAAGATATCTGAGAGGAACTGAAGATTTCGGATTATTTTTCAAGAGGAATGCAGAAGTAACCTTGGTTGGGTATACTGATGTTGGCTACTTATCCGATCCACACAAGTCAATCTCGCAGACTGGATATGTGTTCATATTTGGTGGAACGGTAATTTTATGGAAGTCAACGAAGCAGACGATTGTTGCTACATCAATAAATTACTCAGAGATCATCGCATTATTTGAAGCCGCCAAGGAATGCACTTGGCTTAGAAGAATGTCAAGACATATAATGGAGAGTTGTGGAGTGTCGTATACTCCATCCTCTACAGTTATCTATGAAGATAATAACGCTTGTATTGCACAAATACAATCGGGATACATAAAGTCAAACAGGACAAAGCATATGTTACCTAAATTCTTCCATACGCATGAATTGCAAGAGAAGGGAGAAATTTTGGTAACTCATATCCGATCTTGTGATAATCTTGCAGATATGTTCACAAAGGCACTACCAGCTTGCACTCTTAAAAAGTGTCAGCATGGTATTGGTATGAGAAGACTTAGAGAAGTGCTTGGAACAGAGGGAGAACTTCCCTAAGTACATCACGTCTCGAATTAAAGAATCATCTCGAAGATAATTCGTGTCGTTCATGAAGATCGATAAGCATTAATCATGAAGATTAAAATATTATACTCTTTTTTCCTTATGAGTTTTTATATGAAGTTTTCTCATTAAGATTTTTAATGAGGCAATGTGTACAATACAAGTAACGGTAATATATGCTCTTTTCTTTATTTTTTCCACTGGGTTTTTAAGGAGTTTTATGAGGCATATTTATCGTGATAAAGAGCCCAAGGGGGGGTGTTGTAAAACGCTTGTTGGGCCAGGCCCACCTTCTAGAAGAAGGTTTCCTGGCCCATGTGGGCTCGTTATTGAATTAGGACCCAACACGAAGTAGGGTTTCCCCCTTATAAATAGTTGAGGAGACACCCCTTTATAATTTCGCCAGAATTATTCAATAAAGAATTTCGTCTCCTCTATTCTTGTTGCTTTTAGTTTTCGTTCTCTATATCGATCTACGTGTCTTCGATCGTCGATAACTCAACAAAATTAATGCGACAGGATCGTTTGCAGTAGGACAACGGCGGGTCGGGGATCTCAGGGTTACACAAGGGCGGCGGCAGCTTTGGCATATGGAGACGAGACCTGTTCGTTCAAGACTCTTAAGTCGATCGACCGACTGAAGGCGTCTGATAGATCGGTACAGGTTAAGACCATGGCCCACATTGCCGTCCATGGACCTCCGCCTCATCGAACCATCTCCTCCCTCGCGCCTCCAACGCCATCATCATCCTTCCCTGCAGCCCTTCTCCCACCCATGACCACCTCCAACAGTCGGTGGCACCGCACCGCCTTATTGCACTGCCCGCCACACACCGCCGCCCATCACTAACCTCTTCGACTCTGACGCCTCCACCGCCTACCCCACCCACCATTTTCCTACCTTCTTATGGCTGATGGCGCTATCATCAGCCCACCGCCACGGCTGGGTCATGGCCATGGCCCACAGACCCCGTTCTATGTTTGTCAGGACAGAGCACTCCCGTCTCTTCGACAACCCTCAAACCTTAACTAATTGGACCAATTGTATAAAAGGACATGTTTTTAAACATAATATAAAAAAAAGATCTCTTTTTTATACTTTGTAAAATTAGACCTCTTTTTTGAATCTGAAGTAAGCAGCAGCCCCTATTCCGTTTGATGTTTTTAATGGTGTTAAATCTTATACAAAAAGACATTTATGCCCTTTCAAAATTGAACCGTTGTGTAACTAAACATTGCAACTTTACCCCGGTTTTGACTACAGAGCGAATGACTCTAAAATCAGATTTATATAAATGGATTTATAGCGTAATTTAAATGATTTGTGAATAGATATTCAATTTTCCAAAAATCTGGACAAAATCCACAAAATTCTTCCCTCTCTGTTTCGTGTCTTCTTCCCAAGCAGACACTCGTGGCCAGCCCACGACGTCTCCCCGGCCCCGCAGACCTGACCACAACGCCGGACTACGTGCATGTCCACGTAGTACGACACCTCCCCACCCGATCCGCCTGGAACGCCTGGAGCGAGTTCCGCGGAAATCCTCAACGCCGGCAACTCGGGGTGAGATCCGCAGAGATCCTTTGGAGATATGGCGACCCGAGCATCCAGCCTCTGCGCCCCTGGCCGCTCGTCCACGGCCGCGCGAGCACCCACGCCGCGTCACGCATAGCCCGCGGCGTCACACGCGCAGCCAATCCCGCGTGTCGCTAGGCCTCCGCCCACGCGCCGCTCGTCCTCCGCCCGCGCCAGGCTCCCTCCCTGCGTGCCGACCCGCCAGCTGCCCCTCCGTTGGCCACCGCCTCCGCCGCTTGTTGCTTAGGGTTGGGTTTCGAGCGTACCAGAGAGAGAGAGAGAGAGGTTGATAGAGAGAGAGAGAGAGTTGAGATGGGCTGGTGCTTAGTGGGACCAAGAAATAGCAGGGGCATTTGGGTCTTTTTTCTTTTCTTTTGATTTTTTAATTCAAAAACAATTTGTATCCTAACAGTAATATAAACCAGGGGCTGACGGCTGCTTCAGTTTTAAAAAAGAGGTTCAATTTTACAAAGTCTAAAAAAAAATCCATTTTTTATATTAAGATCAAAAATAGATCCTCTGACGCAATTTCCCCTAACTAATTAAGCACGCTCACTGCCCTTCTCCATCTTGGATGACCGATGGTGACCTCGCCACGTTGCATGCTCTTCCATCGCACTCCGCCACCCGGAGTTGACGATTGCATCTCGGAGAGTTGGAGGAAGAAGATGGCTCATAGCCATCGAATTATGTAGGTCGCCCGAATCTCAAAACAATCTATCAATCGATTCTCATTGGGCGCTTTATGTATATGATTTACCTATTAGGTACTACCACAGATAGATGGCTAATCGCTCTACGTAATGTGCACATGTGTTTCTGCCTCTTTTCGAGCTATCTTTTACATCTCTAATCACAGTAGTTAGCTTACAGGTAGTGATAAGATAACTATTCTTGAATGAACTCAACATTTTGAATCAATTATTTCAATATTCTTATAAACTTATATTAAAAAAATTAAGAAAAATGAGTCAATATTTCCAGTAAAGATATTTAGAATATCTAAAATAGAGATTCAGTATGATGCAACACATATAAATATTGACAAAAACTTAGGTTAGAATCCTGTGGCTGCTATCTTCTTCAAGTTCCAGTATGTGCAAGCACGAGCTCCACGAGCAACTCCTCCTTTTCGTCTGCACTTAGGTTAGAATTTCTTCTTGGTAATTTGTTGAAGCCGCAACCTGCTCACTGAGTGTCATACCATGGCTTTGCCGTGAAGAATGCCATAAAACTAGCCAGCCTGTCTAATTTGTACTAGTTCATCTTTTTTCTTGTTTAATTCACCATAATATAATTACATCTCGAAAATGATGAACCCAATTTTGATAAGTCTTCCACAAGAATATTAGCTTGTGTGAAATCATCTCAGAAAATCGCTTTAATCTTTTTGGAATATGAAAGAGAAAGATTAAAGGTCCATTATTAGCTTTGAAGATGATCGAACTTGTTGTATGAGTACTGAACAATTAGAAAAGGAAGCAATAACTAACTTGTTGTATGAGTACCGAACAATTAGAAAACTATTAATGAACTGTGCAGTATGTAGTATAGGTTAGTAAATTTGGCTTCGGTTTGGGATACACTTATGCACATTTGTGAATCTGGTTCTGTAGCTAGTCATTTTGCATTCACTTCTAGATGAAATCAATGATAGCTCCCGGATGAAATTGACAATATTTTCTTCTGTTGTAAAATTATGAGATATTGTTCTTGATTAAGCTGCATTATTCTTAGTATGTTCCAACCAGAATGTAATGGATTTGAATTATCAGTTACATACACCAAAGTCTTACCGGAATTAGAAATGAGTGACCAAGCATCAAATCATGTTCTGAATATTCACATTTGTCTCCTTGCATTGACAATTCTTGGTATAACTTGGAGAACAGATAGCAAACTCAGATTACATGTACGTTCTTGTCCATGTGTTCTTTCAGAATTTCGATTATACCGTCAAGCTTAGCCTGAAGAGACAAAGAAGATTATGAAGCAAGTTCAAAGAGACAAATGACCATGTATTATAAGTTAGGAGTTGCATTGATCATATAGTTTCAGAGATACAAACGAGTGTGATACCAGTTGGTAACACCATAGTTTATATTTATATGCCCTCTGACTAGGAGTGTAGTCTATTGAAGTTAGAGCTCCTACATATAAATTGATGTTTAGGCAGCCTTACTTTTGGCTAATCTATGAAAAGAATGTGTTATGCTTTCATATTCTATTCTCCTAAACTGCAGATACTATATAACAAGCTCTTGATTCTACTTCTGAGTTTTACTGACTTTTGACTCAATTTGCTTGCTGCTTAAAGCAACTCAATATAGAAGCATCACCTTTTTTTTTTTGTTTTGGAACATTATCATTGCAGAATTTGTTTTACAAAAACGAGTCTCCAATGAGAGAGTCATTGCATACTCGTTTTGGCAAACATAGTCTATAATGAGTCTCTCATTGGAGTCTCGTTTTTGACAAAATGAGTCTGTAGTCATTGCAGACTTCAAAATCTGAGTCTCCAATGACTTCACAGCACAGACGCAAATTTGGAGACAAAGAAAATAGAGTCTCAGATGTGGCTTGATCAGAGTCTCTAAATACGTTTTCTGACATAGTGTTATCTTGATACAAATTAGTACAACCTGCAAAAATTGAACAGATGAAGAAACATTATGTGAAAGATCAGATCTCGTTGCCATGGATCGGGTTGAAAACGAGGGAAGAGGCGAGCTGACATGCCTACGCCAGAGTCAACTAATAGAGGCGGCAACAGGTGGAGAACAAAGGCAAAGAGGAGATGTCCGGGATTGCAAACCATGGATCTCAGCGCTCGCGAGGCAATAACGAAGCATGGGGGTGAAGGAATCGGCTGGCTCTAGTCGTCGGTGGCCTCGCTGGTGACGGCGCACAGTCATGCCAACCGGCGGCCACCTGCTCCCACGCACCTTGTTGGCGAAGTTGCCCTCGAGGCAGGTTGTGGTGGTTGCCGCCACTACCGTGTCGGAGAGAGAAGACTGTAACCGCTGCTTCCTCTTGAACTGCGACGTCCTCTCAAACCCACCTCCAGGTCTAGCGGCCCAGCAGGAACGGTGTCTCGCCTCCTCCAAAGATGACACGCATGCTGGGAACGATGACGAAGATTATTGCGCTAGCAGGAACGGAACTCGTTGATCGCACAATATTTTGGGTCCTCGTGTGGCATTCCAAACAATGAGCTGGCATTAAAATATCCTCAACAACAGGGAAATAATCATTGGAGAGTAATCATAAGGAAATCATTCAGGGGAAGTAATCTCCATTGGGTAATAAAGGAAAGAAATGAAGAGTATGCGGGACAGGTAAAGAAAGACTCGGTGGAAAAAAAAAATCAGCTACGGAAGCCACAAAGAAAAAATCAGCTACGGAAAGCCACAAATGAATTAGCGAGTGTTAGAGCATCTCCAGCAGGTGCTCTAAATCTGCTGCTTTATATCCAGTTTTAGAGATCCTGTAAAACATATTTTTAAAGATCCATGATGTGTTGCTACAACAGATGCTCTAAAACTCATGCTTTATAACTGATTTTTCTTCAATTCTCTTCTTTTTGGAGCATACATTCTATATTTTCAGTCCATAAATATTCAAAAAACACACAGTGCAACCATATTTTCAAATCCACTATTTCAAATGCAAACTTAAATTCAAACATACATTTAGTTCAAATAAACTGAAATTAACATTAAAAGCATAAACACATTAACGAATCAACATAATGGTTGGTGAATCAGTTGCTATGATTATGTATAACTGACGATGACCAGGGACATAAAGAAAAAAAATGAAAACAAAAAAACATTACTTGTCAGGCGTTTCATCAAACACCTCGAGGTCGTTTGGCATGGATGTGCCACCGTCGGTGCTGGGAACGAAGCGATCTGCCGGCGTGCTGTCCATAAGAGCAGGGGATTGCTGGATCGCCACAAACGCTTTCTTCCTCTTCTAGAGTAGCCACGTGTTGTGGTCGTGCTCCGCCGAGCTTGGTCAGGTATGCTCGGGTGTTCGGCGGTGTGCATCTCTGAAGCTAGGGAGCTTGCGCCCATGGGCAATGGAGGCCGCGCCCTGACCTATGAGCCTCTAACGGCCTCGTCGTCGTTGCCTGAGCAAATGAGCTCGTGGCCTCGCACGACGGTGACGATGAATCCGAGCTTGGGGTGGACTGAGACGGTGGCTCATTCGAGCTTGGGTTGGATGAGGGCGGTAGTGGATGACGGACCAGAGCTCGGGGCGGACCACTGCGTCGACAACGGCGAGTGAGAAGTGGTGACGCGGTGTGGAATTGACAGTGGCGGGACGTGCAATTGGCTCCCGCCAACTTCAAATCGGAGATAAAGCACGGGATACAGAACCTCGGTTCGTGCTGTTAATATGAAGCACCAAAGGCCCAATATAAAGGATCTGTATAAAATTTTAGAGCACGTGATTGATTTAAAGCATCTGCTGGAGCATCTTCATGCTTTATATTGCTAAATTTTACAGCACTGAGTCATTATAAAGCATCTGCTGAAGATGCTCTTAACCTTCTAAATTTTACAGCACTGAGTCATTATAAAGCATCTGCTGGAGATGCTCTTAAACTTTTGTGACATTATGTCATACTTTTTGTCAGGTCGTGGACTCACGACTTCATCCAACGGTGGAATTGTGAGAACGCATGACATATTAGATCAAAGACAGATGGTGAGGATATGGTAGAGGGTCACAGGGTAATACATATATCATACAAAGTTTAGTCTTTATAGTATCTCTACTTTTAATAAGTTTGATGTGATCATCTACGGCCACGAATTTTGGTGTCCACGCTCTGATTCATGTTTAGTTTGGAGTATGAGTTGATCCTGTCCGAATGTGGTTTGGAACTTGGAGTCTTCACAGCGTTCAAATCGACCCTCAAACAATTCGTATGTTTTGGAGTTCAACTTTTCCCCTGCATCACAATGCCATCACTGCAAGTTTCCCTCACAATCACGTTGTCTTACTTGATGGGTCATTCGACATAAATTTAGCTCAGGATTGCCCATGCGATTTTTTTCGTAGCCAAGGAAATTTGGAGTTTGAGTGAGTGGAGTAGTGGTGGAGGAGACAATAGGAACTCCATTTAGCTGTTCATTGGTGTTGCAACCCTTCAGTGGCGCTCTGGTGCGAGCTCTTCTTTATCAGCCATGACCCTTGATGGAAGAGAGCGAAAAGGTTGTTGCTCGCTTGAGGTTGAAAAAGCTGCTATCCTAGGCCAAGTTGGGCCAATGGAAGAACGGGCTGTTTGATAGAGCCTCAGAGTGGTTATCAAATTGGGCTGAAATTTTTAATATAATAAGGAGTCTCACATTGTCACTATGATTTAGCAAATCGAGTGAGAAACTAAGAAGGTCCATAAAAGTGACATATTTATTATTTGCTCGTGCAAATCTGTGTTTCATCACAATATTTCTTTTTTTTCGATATCTGTGAATAGGATGGTTGAAAATTGCCTAGGATTTTTTTTGCGAGCTCTCCTACATTATAGTTTTGTTATTTATGTTATATACAGTACACGCATTGTTTTTTTTTTGAAAAAATGTGAGTTGCATCACATGGCTTCACTTTGACGATTATTTGAGTAATTGAAATTTCTTTTGATTCAAAATTAGGAAAAGTTTAAATACGTGCACTATCGATGAAAATGAGTATGACACGTGCAAAGACCTTCTAACAGAAACATGTCCCGAGATTCACAAGCGAAAGAACCAAGATGAATGATAGAAAATGAGATGATCAGAATAAACTGGAAAATGAGATGGTCAGAATAAACTGAGTTTTGCAAAGTCATTGATCTCCCATATTTCAAAGTGCAAATGAAATCATGCATAACACCGTCAACAACGTAGTACTGGAGGACTCTTGAGGTGGAACATACTACACTAAAAGATGATGATATTCAGGTGAAGGTGACTCAACAAATGACAATCGTAATGTGCATGAGCTGCGGTAACTCACCCTTAAAAGTAAGAGAAGTTACAATAAATAAAATATAGCTATTTTTCAAAAACTATATTTAGATTATCCAAAGTCCCACATTACATATAGATTTATATATTTTTATATTACTCTTACACAGTTGTGATTGACTTCTGTCGACATCTTACTACAGGAGACAACACCTTTTTCATGTGCCCAGGACACACGGCAAAGTGCGAAATACCCACGGCAAAATCTTTATCGTTGGCTGCACACGATATCTCTCACAGGGTAAAAAATTTATCGACAAAGCCGGCTTACCAACTCCGGTTAGTCAAAACCATGACATATAAGAGTTTCCCATAGTGTCTCATTACTCTTGGTATTCACACTACAAGAGTTTGTGTTTTGTGGAATGGACAAGGTTAGCGCACGACCCATCACCCTCTCTTAACTAAGGATTCTTGTTTGAAGTTTATTGTTCTTCTCAATGTCCGTAGCAACGCACGACCATTTTACTAGTAATATATACAAATATATAAATAGACATGCGTATATTTTTGAAAATATGAATACAGAATATCTTGCTGCTGACTGTTGTCACACAAGGCACATTGACTAACTGCCAGAAAGGAAGAGGTATAATTGGCTATTATTTATAGAGAATATAATAGCATGATAAATATGTAGCCTGTAAAATCGGAATTGCATTGATTGCCGCGATTTTGTAACCAGATTTGCAAGTATATTTACATCCATGTGCAAGCAATCCCCCTGGCACTCGTCACGGCAATCCATCAGCGACAGCGCCATGGCTACTGCGTGCTGCTCTCCGGCGCTCTCCTTCGTCCTCCTCTCCGTCATGCTCAGCACACTCGCCGTCTCCTCCGCAACCCCCGGCAGCACTAGCTTGCAGAAGGCATGCCACAAGACGGAACTCCCCGATTATTGCCTCGAGGTGCTGACGGCGATCCCGGGGTGCTCGACGGCGAGCCCGCGCCGGCTGTCCGAGCTGGCGTTCCACTACCTGACGGAGCAGGGCCCCGCGCTGCAGGCGGAGGCGCAGCGCGTGACGGCGGCCACCACGAACCAGACGATGCTCTACTGCCTCGGGGACTTCAACACTAACATCGCCCGCTACGTGGAGATCCTGCGCGGAATCGAGCCGGAGAGCGGCGCCGCGGACTTCACCGAGGCCAAGCACAGGCTCAGCGGGATCCTGGATTATCCGTCCAACAGCGGGATGAGCTGCGACGAGGACGAGATGAACGCGATGCCCGTCACCGTCAAGATCAAAAACTACGAGGCCATGATGCAGATCACGCTCGACCTCATGCGTCACGCAGCGCCACGCTCCCATCGGCCCCCCGCTGACCCGCCGTCGTCAGAGGGCGGCGCGCCCGCGCCCTGGATGGCCAGGGCGCCGTCGGCATGACCGGCCAATCGTACGTGTGTTTCTGTGTTTGGAAAAATATATATTATATTTCCTAGTTTAGATGGATGATTGCAGATCGGTTTCTTTGTCATTGCGTGCAATATTAAAACGTTCCATAACAGTTTTGCTGAATATCCATAACAGTCACTTTTCTTTGACTAGCATGTTAGGGATTAGTGTTCGAGGATTTGCGTTTGGTGATTGAGGAGGGTTGTGTTTGGCGGCTCGAGGGATGATTACGCGTGCACGTGTTTGGTGTCTTTTGGTGGGGGGCCGGAGGTGCAAGGCGCCTGGCTGTGGTAGTTGCTGAATGCCAATGTTGCCTTGTGTTCGACACCCTGATTCATGACAATTGTTTCTATTGGTAGATTTTATGGGGTATAAAATAAAACAATCAAGACTAACTTTTATATACTGAATAACCTATTTGAATCATATATAGATGCTTTGATAATGTAGGAACAACAATGACAAAAGCAAAATTGATGTAATGAAAGAAATATAAGATTCATATTTCATTTCCTCGTAAAAGAACACCAACTGGTGGCCCCGTAAAACAAAGCAAGCTACTAAGATAACTGGCTACAACTCGATGCATGCCCTTCGTATGCCACAAGATAGGAGACATGGATAATAAGGTCAAGCAGGAACTCTTTTTGCTTGACGGGGATATGAATTGACAAACAACATAATGGCTATGGATGAACGGTAAAGAGCATGTAGAAAAATCCATGCACCTATATGCGTGAAGATTTGAGCGGTCGGTAGACGGACAACACGGAGCCAGGCGATAGCCAGACGGCGCGACGCTGCAGCCCGAGGCAATACACATGCTGGGGCAGGCGCCGGTGGCATCGTGGAGTGCATGCGCTAGGGTGGGAAGATGCCAACCCGACCTCTCAATGCCGGCGGTGACAAATCGCACCTCGACGGCAATGATATGGCAGCTGCGTCGACCTGCTTGCAGATCGATGACGAATCATGCCTTGACGGCAACATGCGACAACTACGTCCTTAATTCGGACTACGATGCGAACACGTGTGTTTGTTTGATCTACACCAAGGGCGGAAACAGTCAACAACAATGGGTTACACGCCGAATCAACATCATATTGTGTGCGTTCGATTATTTGTGTACGAACCATATTCATAAAGAACGTTCATGTTGGCGATAGGCAGCTGGTCGACGGAGTTGGCGATATCGACTTTTATTCGGATCATCGAGCCCACGTCCAACCTTTTGAAATCGTCTTGCTTGGCATCTCTGGCAGCAAGAATAACGCCAGATCACATGACAACCTGGTCTGTCGCTTCTCCAACAGCATCTCTATAACTTATTAATTAAGGCGCGGTCATCCACTTCGTGTCCACAAAGTTAGAGATTGAATCCAAATCGGTTTTATACCTTTTATATTAAGCACCGACTTTCAAAAATCATAATTCCCGCATCTGGAGTCCAAATGAAACAAACTCGAATTCTATCTCGGAGATCTCAAAAAGTTCTACAACTTTAATATTCAATTGATTCACAGATTCGGAAGTCTTTCTATTCAAATATACGATGCAAAAATATCTGTTCCGATTCGGACTCCTCTATACACGTCTCCCTGCGGGTTCTATATCTCATAGCTCCGGAATCCAAATGATATAATGCATATATGTTTCTGAAAGCTCTCGACGAGATCTACAACTTTCGTAGTCACACTTTTCCTATTAGAACATATATTGAAGTCCAAAACCACGATGCAATACAATGCTATTTCTGGCCTGCGTAAATTATTTTTTCCTTTCGGATAAACCTTCTAAAAATCCTTGGTCTTTGTGTCACGACCTTGGGCATGCATTTTATGTTTCATGTACGTACAGAGGTATTTTATAGGTGTCATGGGCTTGTGGAAAACCCGGAGCTGGGCTTCATATTGCTACTTCTCATCTTTAAACCTTTTTAGTGTTATTTCACCTAAATCTACAACATCTCAAACAACACTATATGTCAAAATCGTCAATATTAGAGATAAAAAAATATATTTATGATGAGAATATGGTAGAAAATGGTGAGAAAATGATTGCTTTTGCATATAAAATGGTATACTAGGAAGCATCAACGGTAATATAAATATGATCTTTCATGTAAAAATATTAATAATACTATATATGTTTAACAAATATATTGTGTAAATATTTTTTTTATTTAAACCATACAGAGTGTTTTATTTTTCTTAAACCCGTCGCAACACATAAACACTTTGCTAGTATCGTATATATACGGGGATAGGAACGAAATAGATCGTGAGATTGGCAAAATGGTGAGAGGGAGGATTGATCGATCAATGACGAGCAAAAATTACTCAGAAACGACGAGGGAGAGAGGGAGCAATTTTAGGCAAGCAATCAAACAATAATTGACTTGAATAGAAATACAAACTCCTACCGCCTATGGGCCACACGACAAAGAGGACAGATGAAAACATTTTTTTGCCGGTCGGAGCACCACGAAGAGAGAGAATATTGGATCGTGTGTGTTCGAGGGCCCTCGATCACGTGATGCTGAATATATATATATATATATATATATATATATATATATATATATATATATATATATATATATATATATTTCTAGTATACGTATATGAAACAGACTTATTTTATGCGCAACAAAAAAAATCAACACCAAAACATTAAAGTAAGAGAGGGGACTCATCTAAATTATTAATCTATACTATCAAAAAGCTCGTACATTGCTACGGGTTTAAAAAGTTGTTACTGACTTAAAAAAAAATATGTTTGAGCTGAAATGCATCGAGCTTAAAATGTTTCGGCCAATGATAGCAAACATCTTGAGTTCAGAAAATTAGAGAATTATCATGCATTGGATGAGGGCCAATCATCAACAAATGCTCTCACGATTTAATGTTTAGATGCGTTTTTTAATTGATCAAAAGTGCTGCGAGCAAACACAATGTTTGACATATGTTGGTTGGAGAGATGGTGCGGCAAAACGATGGATCAATCCTGTCATTATAATCCATTAAAGCACATAAGTCAAGTTAGTTTCAGATAATAATAAACAATGGATTTAGTTGCCTGGAAGTCAATTGGCAAGATGAATTACCATGGGTGAACAATTAGAAATATATGATATGATACACGAATATACAAAAATATGAAGTGAGAGGTTAAAAAAACATGAGCGATGAGTAATGGTAACATTGTAGTTGCAAGAAGCAGAAAAATCAAAAAGCTAGACCAGACTACAGGAGATCTGACATGTTCAATGCAAAGTAAAGGCACGTATAAATAAATTTGAGAAAACAAAATTAGGCACACATGCAACCTGCAGAGCTCAAGCTAGCGGTCGCTGGATCCCCGCTTGCTTGCCTTTGTGCAGCCGTGCCTTTCCTGTCTCGGCTCCAGTATTTGTGCCACCACTCCTGTGCAGCATTTCAATAGCAGGATGACGGCCGGGGTTCTTGACGGTAAGCAGTGGCTCTATCATAGGATGTGCGCCTGTTTGATGAGGACGGGTGCATCCGTCTTTAGCTCACAGGCGCACATGCGCTCAAGATCTTTCGCATGAATCTAAGAAGACACTATCATAAATAGGGTCCGTAGCGGCGGCAGGCAAACCGTCATAGTGGCGCGAGCCAAAGTCGGCCGATGCTACAGAGCCAATGGGCACTGCCCCAACTAAAACCGCCGCTACAGGACACCCAATAGCGGCGGTTGACATTGCCAACCGCCGCTATAAACGGCCCATGTTTATAGCGGCGGTTGACAATGACAACCGTCACTATTTAGGACATACTAGCGGCGGTTGATAATGTCAACCGCCGTTATAAAGTATCCAGGCTATAAAAGCCGCGTTCGAACAGCTCTGACCCTCACTCGATCAGTGGCGGCCCAAAAATTTGGACAAATCACGAAAATCAAGGGGGGAAGGTTTTGAGTTTGTTTTTTTTTTAACCAAAATTTGCTCTCTGAGGTAAAGGAAACTCATCCTATTGGTTTTTTTTGTGCTCTTATTTTGAAATCAAGTAGAATTTTGGGTTTTAAATTTGTTAGATTTTCATCAAATTTTAGCTGAATTTGTTTAATTTGGATAGTTCTACTTGGTTATAGTTGAAGTTTATGAAGGCATACATCATCTCTTTTCATCACTACACAAAAAAATTATTATATTTAGCTTGTTTTATGTCAATGGGAATCTAGATCTAGTTTGCTTTTTAATAGAGAGAGAAAGTAGTATTATGGCAAGAGAGATGTTAATTATTTTATTATTTCTTGATAAAAATTAAATAATATATAAAATAATTTGATGTTTGTTTCATTTTACCTTGCATAATATTTCTCACTTCATGTATATTATTTTTTAATGTTTATATATTTAGTGAATATTTAAATTTTTTGTTACACATAATTAATTAATTAATTTCTAATATTTTTTTGCTAGATGGTGATAAAAGTTAAATAATATATAAAATACTTTGATGTTTGTTTTATTTTATCTTGCATAATATTTTTCACTTCATGTAATATTCAATATATATATATATATATATATATATATATATATATAGTGAATGTTTAAATTTTTTGTCACACATAATTAATTAATGAATTTTAATAATTTTTGAGTTTCCGTTCAAGGCCATTTACGATGGATAGATCTTGGATGTACGAGGCACCAAGACCGGGTCCAATATTTTTACGAGAAGTTTCCAAATTCATCAAAGCGGTCGCACAATATGCTCGACGTGAACGGACGACTGATATATATTATCCATATTTTGATTGCAAAAATCAAAAGCTGTGGAATGATATAGAAGTAATAAAGTCACACTTGGTACGGAGGGGTTTTGTTGAGGGGTACACGAGATGGACAAAACATGGTGAGAACAGTATGGTCGATATGGAATTTGATGAGCATATTGAAGTTGAAGTCGAGGTTGTTAATTCGCCTGGTGCGGATGCGATGGATTCACCTGGTGAAGCTGATTTTGATGTTGAGGAGTTGTTGTGTCATATTGAGCTGCTGGTGTTGATCAATGCCGGTACAACTAAAGGGCTTGATAATTTTCATAGAATAGAGAAAGTATCAAAGGATCCATTATATGATGAATCTAAGGGATGTGGTAAAGAGTTCACCGTGTTGCGTACTGAACTTGAGCTGATGAAGCTGAAGGCCATGCATGGCTGGTCGGACGCTAGTTTCACGGATTTGTTGGAACTTATTCCGATGCGCTGCCGAAGCCCAACTTGTTGCCAAGGACAACATACCTTGCTAAGAAGCTGATTTTCCCACTTTCGTTGGGCGCGCAAAAAATTCACGTGTGTCCAAATCATTGCCTATTGTATCAAAAGGAGCATCAGAACGCTGTGAGATGCCCAAGGTGCAAACGCAGTCGTTACAAGAGGAACAACAATTGTGACGCCGATGGTGGCGTGAAGAATACAACTAAGGGGAGAAAGAAGAAAAAAAGTTCTATCATCGATGACAGTAAGATTCCTGCCTTAGTCATGTGGTACTTACCCGTGGTTGATCGCATCAGACGCTTGTTCACCAACCCTTGGCATGCGGCAATGATGACATGGCATGCACACAAGGGGGACGGTAAGCTCAGGCATCTCGCAGATGGAACACAGTGAAAAAGTTTGATGAGAATCATCGAGACTTCTCTAATGAGGAAAGGAACATACGGTTTACATTGAGTACAGACGGGATGAACCCATTCGGTCAAATGAGGAATCCGCATAGCACTTGGCCAGTGATACTAGCAATGTACAACATTCCATCATGGTTATGCCATAAGCATAAGTACCTACTGCTGACCACTCTTATATCTGGGCCTAAAGAACCTGGTAACGACATAGACGTGTTCTTAGTACCATTGTTCAAAGACCTATAAAAACTATGGTTGGAGGGGGTCCGTATATGGGATGACTATCGAAGAGAGTACTTCACGCTCAGAGCAATTATTTTTTGCATGGTAAGTGATTCCCCGGCACTAAGGGCGCTATCAGGACAGGTCAAAGGAAAGGTGACATGTTTCATACGCGTTGATGATACATCCCATGTGTACCTTCCAGCATTCTAGAAGCTAGTGTATATGTGAAACCGCCGATTCTTACCAGCAAAACACAGATATCGCGCGATGGCTAGACACTTTGATGGCAAAGTTGAGAACGACACAGAACCTCGACGTTGTACTGGCAGGGTCATGCTTGACCTTGTTAAAAATATCAGTGTTGTTTTTAGAAAGCCGGTGAAGGGAGCCAAAAAGGCAAAAGGTCTCACGCTGTTTAAGAAGAAATCCATTTTCTTCGTATATTTCAATTATTGGAAAGAATTGGAAGTGAATCATGCCTTCGACTGGATGCATATTGGGAAGGGTGTATTTGACAGTAGTAGCGGACTTATACTCAACCAACCCGGTAAGACAAAGGATGGACTCAATGCACGTAGAGATCTTGTAGTGATGGGAATAAGATCAGAGCTCCATCCACAAGAAAGAGCAAATGAAATGTACTTTCTCCCCCTGACAGCCTATACACTTACGATGGAGGAGAAAACAATATTCTGTAAGTGCCTCAGTGGGATTAAAGTACCGACAGGTTTCTTATTGAATATCAAGAATCTTGTAAACATGAAAGAGTTAAAGATAAGTGGGTACAACACTCACCATTGCCACATAATGCTTTTGGTGTTTCTCCCTATTGTTATCAGAGCTGTTAAATCACCATGACTGAAGTTGGCTGTAAATCGCCTTTGCTACTTCTTTAATGCGGTATCAAAGAAGGTCATAACTAAAGACGAGTTAAATGACCTACGGATCCACATGAAGAAAACAATGTGCAAACTTGAGATGGTCTTCCCTCTATCCTTTTTCGATACGATGGAACACTTTATGATTCATATTGTTGACCAGATCTCTGCATTAGGCCCCGTCTACCTGCATCAGATGTTTCCGTTTGAGAGGTTCATGTATGTATTGAAACACTATGTACGTACTCGTTCACATCTAGAGGGTTCTATGATCGAGGGCTACACAACTTAGGAAGTCATCGAATGTTGCTCAGATTACATTAATGATGGTAGCAGATAATTTGGTCTCCCCGTGTCTCATCATGAGGGTAGATTATCTGGAAAAGATACGAAAGGACATAGATCGTTCATCGACCGTGACTTCAAACAAGTGGACCAAGCACATTTCAGCGTATTGCAACAGACGCAGATTGTGGGACCGTACTTTGAGAAACATCTGTTAGAGCTCCGCCGGAACAACAAGGATGCGACGGATAAATGGATCATAGACGAGCACAAGCACTCTTTCACATTATGGTTTAGCTCCCTAGATCTTCCATGTGGCGAGTCCATAGAAGAGAAAATGTTGAGAAAGTTAGCTAATCGCCCGAGAAGAACCGTGGTTACCTTTCAGGCATACGACATCAATGGTTTTACCTTCTACACCCAACAGAAGAATAAGAAGAGCAAGTGTCAAAACAGCAATGTACGAGTAGAAGCCATTGACGAAGAGGGCCAGACGACCTCGTATTACGGGTACATTGAGGAAATATGGGAGCTAGACTACGGTGCAAATTTATAGGTTCCCATATTTAAATGAAAATGGGTGAAGCACCCTAATGGCATCAAGGTAGATGAATATGGTTTCACAACTGTTGATCTTAATAATGTTGGTCACAAAGATGAGCCTTGGATACTTGCCAAGACCGTGGAACAGGTGTTTTATGTATTTGATCCAAAGGACGAAAAGAAATACATTGTTGTTCCAGGTAAACAAAGAATCGTTGGACTGGAGAATGTGGAGGATCGAGATGACTACAATCAATCTGACGAGGTGCCATGTTTCATAGATCCGAAAAATTTTAAAGTCTTAAAAGCAAGACTCTCCTTTGCTGACGGAATGCCCTACATGTGCACCGATCACTGCCATGGAAAAGTCGTTCAAGGATAACTCAAGCATCATGTAATTTTATTTTGTTAAGTATCTTTTATTATTCGAACTTTGTATTATATTCTATGTAATTTATGTTTATTTGAATATAAAGATTGTGTAACTTATTTTTATAAGCATCATGTAGTTTGAAGTTATAGGGGCTAAAAGGTAAATATAAAAGAGTTTAGGGACCTATTTGTAATTTTATAAAAATACAAGAACTAAAGTGTAAAAATATTAGGATTGAAATGTAATTAATAAAAAGTATAGGGTTGTTTCTGCAAAATTTTAGGACCTAAACATAATTTTAATTAAGTACAGGGGCCTAAGTGTAAAAATACAAAACTAAAATATAATTAATTATAATGAACTCAGGGGTTCTTTTGTAAAATTATAGGGCTAAGATATTATTTATAAAAAAATCAGGGGCTAAAATGAATAATACAATTTTTTGGAAAATGAATAATATAATTTTTAGAAAATCAATAGTACAATTTTTAGAAAATCAATAATAGGGTTGTTTCTGCAAAATTTTAGGACCTAACATTAATTTTTATGAAGTATAGGGACCTAAGTGTAAAAAGACAAGACTAAAACATAATTAATAATGAACTCATGGGTTCTTTTATAAAATTTCAGGGCTAATATATTCTTTACAAAAAAAATCAAGGGCTAAAATGAATAATACAATTTTTGGAAAATGCATAACAACATTTTTTTTAAAAAAACCGACATGTTTTTAGCGGCGGCTCACAAAGACAACCGCCGCTATTGCTTTGTAGCGGCGGTGTGCTTTGTGAGCCGCCGCTAAAGAGTATTGCCTTATATAAACACGGGGCGCGGCGGGGCCCAAACCCCAACCGCAGTGAGAAGAGACGACGCCGTCAGGCTGCCCAAGTCCCCAGCGCCGCCGCCTCCTCTCTCGACTGCGCCCCCTGTCTCCGCCTCCCTCCTCGAGCGCTGCCGCGCACTCTCCTCTCTGAGCGTCGCCGCATCAACCTCTCCACCTCCCTGAGCGCCGCCGCTTCGACCTCTCTGCCTCCTCAAACACCGCGTTGGCCTCTTTGTATCCCCGAGCGCCACCGCTTCGATCTCACCGCCTCCATCCCGAAACGCCACCGTGCTCCCTCTCTACATCCCCGACGACCGCTGCGCCCCTCGTCAACGTTCGCCTCGCCCCCTCCTCGACGGCCGCCTCCGTCCCCGAGCACCACATGGGCCTCCCTCCTCCTTCCCCGAGCGCTGCCACGTCGACGGCTGCCCTCCTCCCCGAGCTTTGCCGCCGCAGGCACGGACCCCCTCCTTTCTGAGCTCCGTCGCCGCAGGCACGGGCCCCCTCCTCTGACCAGGTGCACCCTCTCTCTCTCTCTCTCGTGTGTATGTATGTGAGGTTGTTCTTTTCCTCTACACCAGGTGCGTCTCCCTCACCCCTCCTCCCTCCCTCTCTCGCCTCCGCCATGAATTTTTTAAATGTGATTTGGTTGCAACCTTCTGATGTGTGGCAACATATTGTGTGTGTTTTTCTCGTTGCTAACCTTGGCTTCTAGCTTTACCTTCCTGCAATGTTTGTTATATACGACACCATATACAGGTAGATTACAAAATGATTGAGAATTGTCTAGAATAGAGCTATAGCAGAATGTGTAAATGTATCATGTAAGAATTTAGTGGTAAACATGTAAGAATTTGGTGCATATTGAACAGCTCTTTCATGACTATACTATAGTAAAGTCCCAAAATTTTGTATTCCCATTCATCTTGGCGCTTGACCAATAGAACATATAAATATATCATGTAAGAATTTACTGCTAATCATGAAAGAATTTGGTGTACATTGAACAACAGTACTTCATGACTGCACTATTGTATACATTCAGATACACCTTTCTCATTTTGTATATAGGGACATTGGCTTGAAATTTGATGTGTAGGTTGATATATTTCACTACAAATGCTTGTTGTTTTCCTCTGTAGAAAAAATCTTCACATTAGCAGCTTATTGAGTTGTGTCTGATGCCTATAGTATGACCCTTAGCTTGTTACAGTTTCGTGCACATTTTAATTCATAATGGCACTGTTCTTCATTAGTTTCTTACAATTGCTCTTCAATTTACAGTGTTGCTTGCTTAATCATGCCCTCCAGCAGGCAGTGACTTATTTTTTTGTTTGGTTGACTTGGGTATAAAAATTAAGGAGTCCCTGATTAAATTTCCAACATGGTTAACCATTAGAACTGCAACACATAAAACCATTAAACAATTAAAGGTTATATCGTGATGACTGGTATGTGCATAATTCAGCTTAGAGCATGCAAGGTTCAAAAATATGCTAATATAGTATTAAGGATATATCTGAACATAAAGATACCATCTATCTAATTTCTTATGTGCCATTCTGTATAAATTTTCCTCACAGTCCTATTCTAGCGAGAATAATTTCCTTTGTTGTCCTATGAATATTGACTTTCCGAATACATGAGTAGAATAGGAAATCAAATACTAGTACTAAAATCCCTGAGGGTTGTGTCTGATGCCTATAGTATGACCCTTAGCTTGTTACAGTTTCATGCACATTTTAATTCATAATGGCCCTGAATCTGATTGCATCTTGTCATTTATACGTTGGGTTTCTGCTATATATATGTGTGTGCCACAAAAATTTCCTTCTGGTTTGCACTTATGAGCTACTTGTGACCTTCTGGTTTGCACTTGTGAGCTTCTTTTTATTACCTTTTGACTATGTTTGTTCAGACTGAACTATATATTTGTAGACTGCTATATCAATAGCATTGTATGCTTCCATTTGTGGATTGAATGTAGTATATCAATAGCATTTTATGCTGCCATATGCTAGGACCTAAAAATGCTCACTGACATGCTAGGATCATTTACCATTAGTTGCTGCTCACTGTTTGCTAGGCTCTGACAATGCTCACTTTATATATACTAGGATCTAAAAATGCTCATTGTTTGTTCACTATTTGCTGCCATTTTTTGCTGTCTTTTTTTACTGCCATATGCTAGGATCTGAAAATGCTCACTGTCATGCTAGGATCATTTGCCATTTTTTGGCTGCCATTTTTTGCTGCTCACTATCTAACATTTTTCATGTTGATATCCATATTGTCGATCTTTTCCTTGCTTACACTTCATGTTGATATTCATATACTTGTTGCCGTATTATAGATTCCCTATATGTCATTTCTGAAATCCGTAGTATTATTTACTTGTGGTCATATATATGTCATATTACTTGCTGCCCTATATTCTCTATGTTCACTGGGAGCAAATTTTGACTTTTCTATTCTTCTCCTTGTCTCTCTGTACTACTTATCTATTCTACGTAGGCAATCGATGCTCAATGATGAAAGAGGGCCAAGTGAGGCTAGTGTAGCGACATGGATCATATCCTAGGATATTGGATACATGTTGTTGTACAAGTCAAGGATCTTAGAGCGTTGGGTGGTCGTTGATTCGGCAACCCGCACTGAGAGCAAATTTTGATTTTTCTATTCTTCTCCTTGTCTCTCTGTACTACTTATCTATTCTTCTGTGATTTTTGCATATTTGCTAATTTTTATTTTTAACTTTTTAGAAAATAACAAGTAGCGGCGGTTGATGTTGTCAACCGCCGCTACTAATAGCCAACAGTAGCGGCGGTTGAAGATGTCAACCGCCGCTACTAATGGATAACAATAGCGGTGGTTGACATCTTCAACCGCCGTTAATAATGTGTCTGTAACGGCGGTTTATTTAGGCGACAGACCACCTGCCGCTACAAACGCATATTTCTAGCTGCGTTTGCGTAGCGGCGGGATGGCCTGCCCGTCGCTACAGTGCCTTTCCAACCGCCGCTACAGGCCATTTTTGTTGTTGTGAGACTTCGGAAGAGGATTCAGTAGAGGCCACGGCGGGCGAGGTGTAAAATTAGAGGGAAATGGAGGGAGAGGGATTGCGGATGACGAGGATCACTACGGGAAACTCATACTTCGCCGTGTGCCAGAAACTTTGCTATGGGCTATTCCGCAGGCACACGACGAAGAAGACCTATGTCATGTGCAACAGCAAGAAAAAGACACATTCGTCGTGTGCCCACATGCTAACACACGGCAAAAAAAATTGTTGTCGTGTGCTCCTGCCCAGGAGCACACGATAAACATTAGCCGTTACACATTTTGATCGACGGCGCTTGCTGGCCGTTAGAGTTTGCCGTGAGTCCAAAGTGGCACACGACAAATATGCCTCTTTGCCGTGTGCCGGGTCGAGACACACGGCAACATACTTTGCCATGTGCCAAGGAATTGCACACAGCAAATCACACACTTTGTCGTGTGCCAAAGTGTTGCACACGGCAAATAATTTTTTAGAAAAGTTTTCCCTTCCACTTAAATTTTATTTTTCCACTATATATACATATTGGATACTCTATGTTTCAACTTGGGACATTTCACCCCTTGTTAAATATTTTTAACCAATTTCTTCCATTCACAAGTTTTATTATGCATAACATGAATTTGGATTGTGAGTGCATAAAATAATAGAATAAAGTGAGTCAAAAATATTATTCATGATATTTAGGCTAGTGTAAGTGTTTTATCCAATAGCTGAATTGAAGTTTTGAAAGACGTATTCAGAAAATATTACAATAAATGTAGGATTAAATAGGATTTAAATTGTATTTAATTCAATCAAAGTTTATAATTCATGAGATTTGTCGTGTGATCCTTTCATCATACATGGAGTATGTGATAAATAGTTCTATATGGTTTTGCGTATGTTTTCATGTATAATGATTATAAACTGGAGGTTTCTTAAAAAGTTATAATAGAAATAGAGAAGTCATGGTTAGGTTCGTAAATGCAATAGCATTTCAATTAGAATTTTGCTTTTATTCTTTTTCCTATAGAAGATAGGCAACAAAAAATGCTTCATCCAACCTTTTTGGTGTCTTTTGGGATTAATTTAATAATTGTACTATATTAACTACAAGTATATATACTATTTTAATTTTTATAATTTGAATGTTGCCAAAGTACATGAAATAGTAGAATTTTTTCTTTGCTAATTTTGTATTCATATGATTGAGGCTTTATATTGGTTTATTGAAAAAATGAAATACTAATTAAAAAAATATGAATTAACGCTGGTGCTAATATCGCATGCACGTTGGACCGTTTGCCGTGTGCCGTAGAGGGGAGGACACACGACGAAGTACCATGTCGCCATGTGCCATGGATCAGGGCACACGGCGAAGTACCATGTCGCCGTGTGTCGTGGATCAGGGTACACGACGAAGTTTAGAGTCGTCGTTGCCCTGGATCTAGGCACACGGCGAAGTCGGACTTTTACTTATCTGTTGCGATCACTTTCTTCTCTCCAGCACGCTCACTCTCTTCTCTCTGTGCCTCCCTGTAGCTCCTTCCCTCCCCCCCCCCCCCCCCCCCCCCCGCGCCGTCCCGCCCCACCTCGACCAGCCTCCGGGCCCGGCGCCCCGCCCGGCCCAGACGCGGCCCCGCCTCTGGCCCCGACGCCCCGGCACCCCGGCAGCCCTGCCCCGATGCGACCCCGCCTCCGGCCCCGGTCCCGACGCGGCCCCGCCTCTGGCCCTAACTTCCCGGCACCCTGGCTCCGACGCGACCACGTCTTTGGCGCCGGTCTGGACACGGCCCCGCGTCTGGCCCTGACGCCCCGGCCCTGGCTCCGGCCCCGAGGCGGCCCCGACGCCACGGTCCAGGTGTCGCCGCCTCCCTCGGTCCCTCACTCCTGCGCCTCCTCCCACACCTTCTTCCCGTGGTGAGTTAAATTAGTTAGGACAGTTGTTGAATTAGCAAGTGTTGAATTAGCAGTTGTTAGCAGTAGGTTAGATTATTTAAAAGCTAGTTTAGATTATATTAGATAAGATAGAACTTGTTAAATTAGTTAAAAAAATAGCAACATTAGTTTTTAAAATAGTTAGCTTATTATTAGGTTAGTTAGAAGATATACATTGTTATGGAAAGCATAGTGTCGTTGGGGATGTGGTTGTCGGCCATCATGCCATTTTTGTTGCAGGTTTGGAAACCTTAATTTATAGAGGTGCTGCCAAAATTTTATTTGGACACTAAGATATTTTTTTTTTGGAGAGGGAGGCTCCATCATTGGCTCGTCACTTGGCATAATAGCAAGGTGAGACTAAGACCCCTCCTTTCATATCATGTTTGTAGGTCCCGTAACCTAGCTAGTTAGGCGTCTCCTGTTCGAAAGAGATATGTTTGGAAATATGCAGATCTTTGTATATCTATAAGCGTATCTGTTTTAAAGTGTCCATGTTTTTTGGACAGCTTGAGTATGTGTAGATGGGTGTAGTTTTCATGCTCTGCTCCAGTCCGAGATAGAATTTAGGCATCACCCCCCTATTGTTCTCCGAATACACAACTTCCTTGCTAGGACGTGTATTTGGAGAACAGCGGGGAGGTGCTACTGAAATTCTGTCTCAGATTGGAGCAGAGCATGAAAACTTAACTCATCTACACATCCTTTGGTGGGATTAGGACCTATCTTCACCTATTAAAGCATGATAGACAACGTGTAGATTTTTATAATACACGGATTGGCGGGAAAAGCGTGACTACACCACAGATTTCATTTACAAAGTGGACGATTTCTTGAAAAAGACATTTGAATCAGGACAGAGTAAAGCAATGTGTCCTTGTAGGAAGTGTGAAAACAAGTTGTTTCAAACAAAGTTAAAAATAAGTCAACACATTTGCAACAATGGGTTTGTAGCAAACTATACCCGATGGATATGCCATGGAGAAGCCCATCGTGCGAGAGACGAGGTCGTAAGACAACACATGGAGGATTATGATGCTGATGCCAGGTGTGGAGACATGTTAGATGACTTTCATCAAGCACACTACGACGAACGACCTAGTCATGGTGGGGAGGAGCCGCCAGAGCCTACCACAAAGGCCTATAACAACATGTTGTCTTCAGCACAGAAACTATTTCATGACCATACTAATGTTTCTCAACTGGATGCTATTGGGTGCATAATGGCATTGAAATCTCAGCTTGGCATCAGTCGAGACGGCTTTGATAACATGTTAACAGTTATTGGCAGCCTACTTCCGGGTGGTCACAATCTGCCACGCAACCTGTATGAGTCACAGAAACTCCTTCGTTCACTTAAGATGCCATATGAGCAGATAAATGTCTGTCCTAAGGGATGCGTCCTGTTTAGGAAAGATCACGCGGACGCAAATTATTGTCCTAAATGTGAGTCCTCTAGGTACATGGAGGTAGACTCTGGTGATGGTCATAAGAGGCAACTCGACATCCTTGTGAAAATCCTATGGTACCTTCCCTTTATACCGAGGATCCAATGTTTATACATGACCGAGGACATCACAAAACAGATGACATGGCATAAAGAGGGCTAATGATACTGTCCTGAGAATATGATACATCCAGCCGATGCTGAGTCATGGAAGTATTTTGACAGTAAGTGTCCTGATGAAGCTAAGGAGGCTCGTAATGTACGTGTTGCGCTAGCAACAGATGGGTTCAATCCATACGGAATGTCCTCTGCCCCATACACTTGCTGGCCCGTGTTCGTTATCCCTCTCAATCTCCCTCCCGGTGTTATGTTCCAAGGATAGAACATATTTTTATTGTTGATAATTCCTAGACACCCGGGGAATAATTTGAGCATGTGCATGGAGCCTCTGATTGATGATTTTCTCCTTGCTTGGAATGAGGGGTTATGGACACATGATCGAGCTACAAAGACAAACTACCAAATGAAAGTGTGGTACATGTACTCCATGCATGACCATCCGGCATATGGTATATTTAGTGGCTGGTGTGTCCATGGCAAGTTCCCATGCCCAGTATGCAAGTCAGCTCTTCAGTTCTTCCGCCTGACAAAGGGTGGTAAGTATTGTTCCTTCTACAAACACCGACAATTTCTGCCTTTGGATCATCCATACAGAAGGGATAAGAAGAACTTTACAAAACGTGTCATGGTTGAGGACCCCCCCACCGTAGATGTGGACAAGTGTCGCTATTCATGAATGGTTAGATTTGCTACAAGAAAATGTGGAAGGTGGTGGTTTTGTGGGATATGGTGTCGATCATGCCTGGACTCAGATTCCGGGCTTGTGGAGGCTCCTATATATGGAGCACATTCTTCTACCACATGTACTTGATATGATGCACACTGAAATGAACGTCGCCCAGGCTTCCTGGTGTACAATTATGGACATTCCTAATAAGACAAAGGACAACGTTAAGGCTAGAGTGGATCAAGCTAGGTTATGCAATAGATCAAAGCTCGACATTTCGCCTCCCAAAGACGGTAAGAGATGGAAAAAGTCTCCAGCTGATTTCGTACTGAAGAGGAACCAAAGGAAGGAGGTATTAGAATGGTTCCAAACTTTAATGTTACCCGATGGGTATGCAGCGAATCTGAGTAGGGATTGAACTTAACTATTATGCGAATCAATGGGCTCAAGAGTCATGACTACCACATATGGATTGAGAGGCTTCTTCCGGTAATGGTTCGAGGCAACCTCCCTGACAATGTGTGGCTAGTGCTGGCAGAGTTAAGCTACTTCTTCTGCACCCTTTGCGTGAAGGAGTTATCGCGGACTGTGGTTGCAGAATTGGAAAAAATGGCTCCTGTGTTGATTTGTAACTTGGAGAAGATCTTTCATCCCAACTTTTTCAATCTGATGGAGCATATGATTGTGCACCTCCTGTATGAGGCACGAATGTGTGGGCCTGTGCATGGTCATTGGTGCTATTCCATATAGAGACAAGAAAAGATTCTTCGAACGAAATGTAAAAGATTCAATTGAGGAGGTGTCGAACTTTACAACAAAATACTATGCTAAAACCCTTCCTAGCGTCATAATCCACCCCCTCATTACAATGCCAACGAAAATGAATCGACCCTCAGCCTCTTCATAGGGCAACTGGGTCGTGCAAGTGGTGGGACTGCTAAGAACTTGCAACATGCAGAGTGGTGCATTGTCATGATGTATGTGTTGATCAACCTTTCCGAAGTGCAGCCATACATACAGTAAGTTCTCCCTAAAATAGTTCTCGATTATTTATAGTGGATAGTCACTAATTTGCATCTAACCTATCTCGATCTTTTTTTTACAGAAAATTTACTCAACGATTCTGGTGGAGAAATAGGGCATCAACCCCGCAACAAGTTGATACCCTTCTTAAAAAGGGTGCGGGACGTGGATCACCCAATTTCATTACTTGGTTCAAACAAAAGGGACAGAACGAGGCTGCCATGAGTCTCGAGTTGAGACAGGTTGCCAATGGATGTGGCTATAGGGTAATGTCATACTCCGGCTATGATGTGAATGGATATCGCTTTCACACAAGAAAGCACGATGAAGGTCGGCCCAATCGTCGTACCACAAATTACGGAGTTTGTATGACAGCCCAAGATGGGGTGGAGTACTATGGAATAAGTGAAGAAATGTACAAACTCAATTTTCATGGCTGCAACACTCTTACGCCTGTCGTATTCAAATGCCATTGGTTTGATCCTAACCAAGTGCGGCGGAACCCCAATGTTGGACTAGTCAAAATTTGTCAGTCATCCGTCTATCCAGGAGACGATGTGTATATTGTGGCGCAACAAGTGACACAAGTTTAATATCTCTCATACCCCTGCAAAACCAACGAACGTCTTCAGAGTTGGGACTTTGTGTATAAGGTATCGCCACATGGTAGGCTACCTGTCCCAAACAATGAAGATTACAATATGGATCCAAACATATATGACAGAGAGCTCTTTCAAGACGATGAGTTACAACGGTGTATTGAGATAGACTTACCCGGAGAAATCGAAATGGAAGTAGAGGAGAATGATGAAAGGGTTGATGATGAGGACGCTGGAGATGAGGTTTCCAATGTGAAGGACATACTATTGCTTGAGCAATTACAATTACAGATTAATGAGGACATTCCTCCATAAAAGCACGTGCCAGATTGTGATCTTGACATGCATGATAGTGATGATGAGACATACGATCCAACTAATCCCGATCACAATGATTATTTCTAATACACATAAGACTCATACTTATTGCATTGCTAAATTTAATATCCTGTTACTTTCTAATCATGTATTGTTTATTTTGTCTTAAAATATTATATTTTGTTTATATGTGCTAATTGTTTTTCTATTTCTTAAAATGCAGGCGAAGATGGTGGGTGGCAGAGCGGTGTTAAAATGTGTGTCTGTTTGGCGGAGAGTGATGCCAAGTTCCCCCACACCTTTGGGGTCAACCTGAGGCAAGGGTCGGGGGAAGGGTGGCCCCAAGGGTCAGGGTCGAGCGACTCGGTCTCTCCCAGTGCCACCTACCCCTCAGGAGGAGTCGGAGGAGGAGGAGGAGCAGAAGGGGGAGGGGGAGGGGGATGGGGAGGAGGAGGACGGGGAGGGGGAGGAGGAGGAGCAGGGGGAGCAGCCCGCTATCTGGTTGCGAGGTCCCTCTAGACTCCCGGACAGGCCGATACCTCTGGCTGCACGTCCGGTGATTAGACCTGTCAAGCCAGCATAAGTAACTTTATATGTTATCACTACTTTTTTATTTTGTAACTTCAAAATCACCATTGAAACTAATATTTTATCATTATCACTTTTTGCAAGAGTTGGGAAGTAGTGACCCCAGGTGGTTACAAGTGCAAGGTAAACTGCATCCTGGGTCTTTTGTACAGGGAGCACTTCCCATGCCAGGTTCACATTGGCACAAGGTACGAGCCAGCGTGGATATGGAAGCACTACGAAGCTGCCTCCGATCAATTCGACCAATTAGACAGGTGCTACCCCAGCAAGGCGGATCAGGTGGTGGAAGAGTTGTGGGTAAGTATTTCTTGCAATACACCGCTCAATTTATCACATTCATTGTACATCAAATACATCATGTTTGTATGTAGGATTTCTACACGTGTGAGCCGAGGCACGAGGAGGACGCTAAGGTTGTGGCTCACAATCGATGTCGTAAGCTCGTGAAGGACATGCATTATGAGATGCAAGTACATTGCATCATAAACTACACTTCACATGTCATTGGGCGACACATTAAAAAGGAAGAAGCAAGAACTATTAAGCTGACACGAGAGCAATACTTGTAGGTATATTTAGATTTGATTCTTTGAGTTAGTACATCATTTAATTTGATCCTCTTACATCTTAGCCACTTGATCACGTGTAGGTTGTTGGTTGTAATTACGCACCCACTTATATACCGCAAGAGGACGGTGTACAGTTGTAGCTCTTTTTCCCTCAGAGTATTCCAAGGTTATCGAATCCACAGGGAACGAGCGGAACTAATACTATTAAAAGGTTACTAACAAATTACAATGGGTTGGTTGGTGTGAATGATAACGGTGAGAAAGTGGAAGGTGAATGTTATTGAAGAGGTAACAGAATGATCACTAGCATGCAACCTTATTCTTATCAACTCGAGTGATGACTCTAATATTCTATAAGACATGGTGGTTTCGTTCACCCCAGCTGTCACTACAGAGGCTATTAGCTCCCCACTAGTTTCTTGCACTATGTAATAGGCAAAAGTATATTGGCCGATACACTAATGAAAGGGATAGATAGATGCGCAATAAAGTTCATCACATAGATTAACTTCATCGAGAGAGTATCAACAAGTATGAGAGTTAGATGACCAGATCCCTGCACCAGAGAAGAGAATATGAGACTACTCACTCATCCTTCCGCTAGACATAGCAGAGGGGTGAGAAATAGCGCTGGAAGGCGCACGAGCCGATCAGCGCAAGCGTCAAGCCGATCGGCGCGACCTCCCTTCTGGTGGATCTCATCGGTGTTGACGAACCTCCGCCGCTAATATCCTGGAACCCTAGTTTTAATAACTAATTCTCGCGATCGCTGTCTCTCCTTGGTCGTCCTTGGCTCTTGATAATTATCTTCCTTTTATACTCGACGGAATTAGGTCAACTTCCACCGACTCTAACTCATACTGGGCTGGGCCTTCGTCTTTCCTGGACAGGATCATATTTTTGTCATCTTTTCCTCCTACGCCGATCGGCGCGGTTCCGCATCTGGCCCATCTTCGTTATTCTTCAGCTCTTTATCCATAATTGCCCTGTTTTACACCTGTTTCCTGCGATTACATCCAAAACAGAACAACTACAAATATATGCAAATATGGGGTTAATTGTTAGTCCAAACCACCAAATTAAGATGCAAAACATCCCTTTTAGGTAGATAAAAATGGGCATCTAGAAACCACCAACAGTTCCCCCACACTCAAATCATTGCTAGTCCTCGAGCAATACAAAATAAAATATGTAATAAGAAATTTTCACAGCATCCCTCATGCAGTTAATCTCAATCATCATTTTTACTCGTTATCCTGCCACAAAGATTTTCTCTCATCTCCTTTTAACCAATCGGCATATCTTACTTGAACTTAATTAAATTACCACAAAACTTTTTCAAACAATTTTAGTTCTCCTCAACTCATCTTTTAGCATCAAACATGAAGCATTTGGTCTTCTCTAGGTCTCTTAAGTGTATTTCCTTCCTTCTCCTATCTAATCAAGGATAGTATGTGGATCTTGGAGGGCTATATAACTAAATTAAACCATAAGATTAACCATGTCAACAATGTACTCAATCATGCCTATTAAGAAAGAATTTTCTTAGAAAAGAACTTTTAATGGACAAGAGGAATGTAGAAGATCTAAAAGAAAATTAAATGAGAACAATTGGCAAAGAATGAGAAATAATCAGAAATCTGCTTTCTTTGATGACCTTATTGCCTCTCAGGGAATATAAATTTTTTCTCTTTACCACCCCTTTTTTTTATAATAAACTCTTTTCTTTTTTTGCAACAGCGCCGATCGGCGCAACACTGCGCCGGTCGGCGCGGTCTATTTTTTCTTTTCTTTCACCTCTTTTTTTCTATTCCCGATATGATCAGCAATTTCTGTCTTGTATCAGCAGCGGAAATTTTTTGAATTCCCTTTTTTTTTAGAATATAGGTTGTATCAAGGAGGAGGGAGAAACAAAGATGTATGGATTTCATGATAGAAAGGAATTTAATTGGATAAGAATGGCTAGAAATACAGAGATAAATAAAATAGATCATCCTTTCCTAACTTGGTCGAAATCATGAGCAAAAAGTTGACAAAGTTACTTACAATCCACTTAGTTCAAATGTGTAGCTTGCTCTCATTCACTCGGCTATATAGGCATATTTAGACCTTGCTTTTGCTTTAGCTTACGATGAGTCAAAAGAAATTTTCACAAATATAAAGCTCAAAAGTTAAGTGGTAACCAACAAATTCAAGTAATCAACCAATCGATCATCAGAAAGACAAGATAATTAGCATGGGGCACTTATTTGACAATCGACACTAACTTTATTAAAGACAATGCGAAAATTCAAACTACATAAAAGACCTAGAAGCAACTCTCAACATGACCCTTGACTCTCTTAAGCACACACACAAACTTAAATAAACACTCATTAAGAAAAACAAATGAGAAACTAGACTCAAAAACACTTCAAAACTATGACTAATGGCAAAGCCCTTCCCCCACAATCAAAATTTGCAATGTCCTCATTGCAAGAGAAGAAACTCAACACACTAATCAAGCAGACCATGCCTGTTCAAGACTCAAAAAATTCGTCTTATATTCCTTATGAGAAAAGTGTAGTCCGCTTCGTTCATCTCGATTGTATCCTGGATTCTGCGGTCCACATCTCTTTGATGCCTGTAAGCATGATCTATGTCTAGATACAGGCGCTCAATGTTTCTTCGGCAGACAGGACAGCAAGCAAGCGGTTGCAGGTTATGATTTTCAACGCTGTAAGGAGAGGCACTATTCAAATTCCTCTGAGCCAATCGGCGCATAGGCTGAGCCGATCGGCGCAGTGGTGTTCTTCCACCATTGCGACTTCCTCCACTTCCCTCTGCATTACCATTAACTCTTATTGAAGTTTCTGCTGCCCTATCAATACTGCATTCTGCAAGTGTTTCCCGATTTTCGAACTTAGGACTACCAAAGCTTCTTCGCATATCAAAATCATCACTAAAATCTCCAGGCACACTAGGATCACCGCTTTCCAAAGTTTCCAAATAGTATGACGTATAGTCGCTATCCCATTTAGAATAATTCTGAATTGGCTTACCCGATAGTCTAGCAGATCTGCGAACCTCTGGTGTAGTCTTACACTTCCTTGCAGCAGTTTCTTCGTCTTCACTTGGCAGAGCCGTCAAATCAATAAATTCAACCATCTTCAGATCGTGCCAATCGGCTCCAGTGTCGCGCCGATCGGCGCAGCCCGCAGCTTCCTTCATATACTCATCTAACTGCTCTAGATTACGCTCACGGATCACCTTATTCTGCTGCCTTCGTAAAATCTCATCATTAATCTCCTTAGGTGTCCTTCCTCCAAGAACTGCGTGACAGCCATCATCGTATATTAAATCTCTAGGTATGAAAGCTGGATCTTCTGCCAATTGGAGTTCAACCTTGCGTTGAAGATCTTTAGCACAAAAGAAACACTTGCTACCCTCAATACAACTGTTACTATGAATCTTATTTTCTTGAAAACTTTCCCAATCGGTAAGAACCTTGGCAAAGGATTCATCCCTTCTAGCTTGCAGATCCTTCTCCGCATCCTGCTGGTACATAGCTTCTTCGACTTCCTCTCGCAGCTTGAGTTCATACTTAGCGGCAATGTCATGTTCACTATAAAGTCGGCACCTATGAATTGTGAGGACGCTCTCTTCATCTAGCTCTTCCTTCTCTTGCTCAGTCAATGATCTTTCGAAAGATAGGAAATCCTCATACGACAAGGGCTTAGCAAGATCAAGAAGACTTTCCATGGTATACCTTTGAGAAACTACTTCACTTTCAATAGGTGCTACAGATTTTCCTTTGCGCACCAATACTCTTTTCCTCATCTGTCGAAGTTCATTGTTCATCTTCACCTTGTCGGCGTTCCACGCGTCGGCTTCGTTTTTCTTCATGAATTTCTTCCGCAGATCTGACCAGACAAGAGGATCATCTCGTGTTGGTGTCAACACTTCGTCGACTTCTTCCCAGGACCAATTAGCAGAGGGTTGAGGAAATCCGCCGCCGAGCCGATCGACTCCAGAGTCGCGCCGATCGGCGCAGAGGTCGCGCCGATCGGCGCAGCCTTGGTTTCTGCCTGATGCGCCGCCTTCCATCGCTTCTACTCTTAGGGTTTGTTCTGGTGACGATGTAATACGAGTTGATCCGTGGGTTTGCTGTCCCCTCATATTTAACGAGTCTTAAAAAGGCTAGGTCCAAAACCGACTCAAAAACAAAAAGGACTCTGCCGCGCCGATCGGTGCAGGGCTGCGCCGATCGGCGCGGTACACTAAATTGCCAAATCAGAAAAAGAAAAACTATGGAAATTAAAATACATACAAGCTTTTATTTTACGTCGTTAAGCTCGACCACATGGGGTACTAAGCAGTGAAATACACATCAAAAGATTTTAATTCAAATGTGTCGGGTTCTAGGTATACCTTTAGACGTTGTCCGTTCACTGTGTACTTGTTTCTCTTGCCATCCATTATGATTACCAGTCCTGAAGGTAACACCGTATTCACAAGATAAGGTCCCTCCCATTTGCTTCGCAGTTTGCCTTTACCAAATAATCTGAATCGCGAGTTAAATAAGAGCACCCGATCTCCTTCCTTGAATTCCTTCTTCAAAAGCTTCTTATCGTACCACTTCTTTGTTTTCTCTTTGTATATGGCTGCATTTTCATATGCACGCAATCTCATCTCTTCCAATTCACTTATTTGTATCTTCCTTTTCATGCCGGCGGCATCAAGATCTAAATTCATTTCCTTTATAGCCCAATAAGCCTTATGTTCCAATTCCACGGGTAGGTGACACAATTTCCCATAGACGAATTGATATGGTGTCATACCAATTGGTGTCTTGCATGCCGTCCTGTATTCCCATAACGCTCCATTAAGCTTTATGGCCCAATCATTTCCTTCCTTTGTAACAATCTTTTGCAGAATTCCCTTTAATTGCTTATTTGAAGTTTCTGCTTGTCCATTCATCTGGGGATGGTAGGCTGTTCCAATTCCATGTTCAACTCCAGATTTGGTTAAAAACCTAGCAAATTCTCCTCCTGTAAAATGGGATCCTCCAACTGTAATTATTATCCTCGGTACTCCGTACCTAGAAAATATCTGCTCCTGAAGTATACTCCTTGATTCTCTTGTAGTATTAGCCTTGCATGCCACTGCTTCGACCCACTTGGAGACATAATCAACGGCGACCAATATGTACTCGAAACCATGAGAATTCACAAAGGGTCCCATAAAATCCATACCCTAAACATCAAATATATCGACTTGAAGATTGTACTTAAGAGGCATTGCACTCCTACTGTTAACATTCCCTATTCGTTGGCATTGAGCACATGTTGCAACATACCTTTTTGCATCTTCATGCATAGTAGGAAAATAGAATCCACTCGCCCATACCTTTGCATGTGTTCTGAAGTAGCCATAGTGTCCCCCATAATCCGAAGAATGACATTTTGCTAAAATGCTTGCTCTTTCTTCTCTGGGTACACATCTCTGTGCTGCTCCGTCCTCGCAATACCTATACAAGTATGGGTCGGCCCATATAAATTTTCTTATTTCACTCTTAACTCTTTTCCTTGTGTTCTTGTTCATCAGATCAGTTTGTCCCTTGAAACCTTTGATAATATCCATCATCCAGTTCTCTCTACGATCAAATGCGGCAAACAACTGCTCTTGTTGCATTTCATCTCTTATTGGCTCAGTTGATGGTGATTCAAGACGAGATAAATGATCTGCTACAGAATTTTCTACTCCTTTCTTATCACTTATCTCTAAATTAAATTCTTACAGCATCAATACTCATTGCATTAACCGAGGCTTAGACTCCTTCTTTGAAATCAAGTATCTTATAGCAGCATGATGAGTATATACAATCACCTTAGAATTTAGAATGTAGGATCTAAACTTCTCAAAAGCAAATATAACAGCTAACATCTCTTTCTCAGATGTTGTATAATTGATTTGCGCCTCATTCAAAGTTTTGCTAGCATAATAAATAGCATGCACTTTACCTCTGGGCAGAATTCCTGATAGCAAGAAGAGTCTTGATGAGACGGATCATTAAATTGAAATTGCACTTCTTCCTCTCCTAGGTGTAGCGTGATTTGACCTTTCCCAGCATCCAGAACAGCTTGTACTAATCTTAAGAATGGCCTTCCCAGAATGATATCTTCAACCCCAGTTTTTTTATTGTCTAGAACGAAGAAATCTACCGGCATTGTTTTTGAGCTGATCTCAATTTCGACATTTTTTATCACTCCCAGTGGCTTGGTTTTCCTACCGTCCGCCATGATCAGCTCAAGTTCAGTCCCCATCAGCCGCTGTTGAGTTCCATAAGGCATGCTCATGAATGCATCGTAAGTCATCAAGTTGACATGGGAGCCAAAGTCACACAAGGCTTTCGGAAATTTCTTCCCCGATATCTCACAGGGTATGTACAGTTCTTCTTTTTCCTCTTCAGTGACACCTACAGCATACACACCACATAATCCTTCGTAGGGGGATGGCTCAAAACAACTGTCTAGCAATCTCTTCGCTTGTTTCACCTCTGTTCCATCAAGCTCTATATCATCCTTGTAAAGCTTCTCTAAAACTCTCCCAATAATCTCTTGATCGAAAACTTCCGACTTGAGGCGATTACTTGGGAAATTATACTCAATTCCGGCTTCGGAGGCGTCTCGCGGACTGAAGGATCTTCTCATGTTAAGCAATTCTTGCGAAAAATCAATGAGAATCCAGTCCATTGGCTCAAATTCGTCAAGTGGTTTAGCATTCGCCAATGTTCTATCCCCCTTCGGTTTAGCAAAATTCCCTTCAAATTCCTTCAGGTGGTTGTCCAGAATCGTAGCTTCTATCTTGGTATATTCCTTGCTACTTGGCGGAGTCGTCAGGGTGATCAGTTCTCCTGTTGTCGCGACTGCGCCGATCGGCTTAGAGACTGCGCCGATCGGCTCAGAGACTGCGCCGATCGGCGCACACGTCAGATCCACAGAGGCGGGTCTGACGGGCTTTATTTCTTCGAATTGCTCCGAAGTAATCATTGATCTGCTCTCGGACATCAAGATCTGTTCAGTTGGCGAGTCTTCCTTCTTCATAACTTCTGAGCATTGCCGATTTGGTTCCAGATATTCTTCCCAATGCTTGTGCAAAGCTTCATTCTCGGCAATTTTGCCTAACAATTCGATGCCTACCTTGGCTGTCAATCTCAAAAAACTTCCTCCGGCCGATCCGTCCAAATGCATCCTCGATGCCTTGTTTGTGGCCATGTAGAAGGTTTGAGCGCACATATTCTCATCAATGCCAAGGTCAGGTCCTTGTTTCAACCATGTTTGAAAACGCGTCCAGGCTTCCGCGAGAGATTCTTCATCTTCTTGTAAGAAGTTCACCACTTCCCTTCTCAACTTCTGCACCTTTGGCAAAGGAAAATAGTGGAGACAAAAATTTCCAACTAACTCACTCCACTTACCTTTTGCTTCTCGAGATGCTGCCATGTGCCACTCTTTGGCTTTTCCTCCCAAAGAGAATGGGAAAAGCAGCCACCTGTAAAGATCCCGAGGCACTCCTTCATGATGGAATGTTTGGCAAAATGCCTCCAAATCTTGTAAGTGAGTATACGGGTTCTCCTTTTTCGCTCCAAAGAACTTGTTTGCTTCAACCATGCTAATGATGATGGGGTTCAACACATACGAGGAGGCCGTGACCTTCTTATCTGAGGGTTGAGGCACCAGCACGTCTGGAGATGGTAGAGAAAGTTCCCTGAGCGTCCGAGAAGGTCCTGTCGTACTCATCCTAAAAATTCACACAAAACACAAAAACAAAAACAACTAGAAAATAGAGGATTAGACGTTAGTAAAATATTAATAGTAAAAGAACTGGCTTGTTCCCCGGCAACGGCGCTAGAAAAAGGGCTTGTTGGTCGTAATTACGCACCCACTTATATACCGCAAGAGGACGTGTACAGTTGTAGCTCTTTTTCCCTCAGAGTATTCCAAGGTTATCGAATCCACAAGGAGCGAGCGGAACTAATACTATTAAAAGGTTACTAACAAATTGCAATGGGTTGGTTGGTGTGAATGATAATGGTGAGAAAGTGGAAGGTGAATGTTATTGAAGAGGTAACACGATGATGAAGGATTCTCTCCTTAGGATTGGTTCTAGCATGCAACCTTATTCTTATCAACTCGAGTGATGACTCTAATATTCTACAAGACATGGTGGTTTCGTTCACCTCGGCTGTCACTACAGAGGCTGTTAGCTCCCTACTGGTTTCTTGCACTATGTAATGGGCAAAAGTGTATTCGTCGATACACTAATGAAAGGGATAGATAGATGCGCAATAAAGTTCATCACATAGATTAAATTCATCGAGAGAGTATCAACAAGTATGAGAGTTACATGACCAGATCCCCGCACCAGAGAAGAGAATATGAGACTACTCACTCATCCTTCCGCTAGACATAGCAGAGGGATGAGAAATAGCGCTGGAACGCGCATGAGCCGATCGACGCGACCTCCCTTCTGGTGGATCTTGTCGGTGTTGACGAACCTCCGCCACCAATATCCTGGAACCCTAGTTTTAATAACTGATTCTCGCGATCGCTGTCTCTCCTTGGTCGTCCTTGGCTCTTGATAATTATCTTCCTTTTATACTCGACGGGATTAGGTCAACTTCCACCGACTCTAACTCATACTGGGCTGGGCCTTCGTCTTTCCTGGACCGGATCATATTTTTGTCATCTTTTCCTCCTGCGCCGATCGGCGCGGTTCCGCATCTGGCCCATCTTCGTTATTCTTCAGCTCTTTATCCATAATTGCCCTGTTTTACACCTGTTTCCTGCGATTACATCCAAAACAGAACAACTACAAATATATGCAAATATGGGGTTAATTGTTAGTCCAAACCACCAAATTAAGATGCAAAACATCCCTTTTAGGTAGATAAAAATGGGCATCTAGAAACCACCAACAGTTCCCCCACACTCAAATCATTGCTAGTCCTCGAGCAATACAAAATAAAATATGTAATAAGAAATTTTCACAGCATCCCTCATGCAGTTAATCTCAATCATCATTTTTACTCGTTATCCTGCCACAAAGATTTTCTCTCATCTCCTTTTAACCAATCGGCATATCTTACTTGAACTTAATTAAATTACCACAAAACTTTTTCAAACAATTTTAGTTCTCCTCAACTCATCTTTTAGCATCAAACATGAAGCATTTGGTCTTCTCTAGGTCTCTTAAGTGTATTTCCTTCCTTCTCCTATCTAATCAAGGATTGTATGTGGATCTTGGAGGGCTATATAACTAAATTAAACCATAAGATTAACCATGTCAACAATGTACTCAATCATGCCTATTAAGAAAGAATTTTCTTAGAAAAGAACTTTTAATGGACAAGAGGAATGTAGAAGATCTAAAAGAAAATTCAATGAGAACAATTGGCAAAGAATGAGAAATAATCAGAAATCTGCTTTCTTTGACGACCTTATTGCCTCTCAGGGAATATAATTTTTTTCTCTTTACCACCCCTTTTTTTTATAATAAACTCTTTTCTTTTTTTGCAACAGCACCGATCGGCGCAACACTGCGCCGGTCGGCGCGGTCTATTTTTTCTTTTCTTTCACCTCTTTTTTTCTATTCCCGATATGATCAGCGATTTCTGTCTTGTATCAGCAGCGGAAATTTTTTGAATTCCCTTTTTTTTGAGAATATAGGTTGTATCAAGGAGGAGGGAGAAACAAAGATGTATGGATTTCATGATAGAAAGGAATTTAATTGGATAAGAATGGCTAGAAATACAGAGATAAATAAAATAGATCATCCTTTCCTAACTTGATCGAAATCATGAGCAAAAAGTTGACAAAGTTACTTACAATCCACTTAGTTTAAATGTATAGCTTGCTCTCATTCACTCGGCTATATAGGCATATTTAGACCTTGCTTTTGCTTTAGCTTACGATGAGTCAAAAGAAATTTTCACAAATATAAAGCTCAAAAGTTAAGTGGTAACCAACAAATTCAAGTAATCAACCAATCGATCATCAGAAAGACAAGATAATTAGCATGGGGCACTTATTTGACAATCGACACTAACTTTATTAAAGACAATGCGAAAATTCAAACTACATAAAAGACCTAGAAGCAACTCTCAACATGACCCTTGACTCTCTTAAGCACACACACAAACTTAAATAAACACTCATTAAGAAAAACAAATGAGAAACTAGACTCAAAAACACTTCAAAACTATGACTAATGGCAAAGCCCTTCCCCCACAATCAAAATTTGCAATGTCCTCATTGCAAGAGAAGAAACTCAACACACTAATCAAGCAGACCATGCCTGTTCAAGACTCAAAAAATTCGTCTTATATTCCTTATGAGAAAAGTGTAGTCCGCTTCGTTCATCTCGATTGTATCCTGGATTCTACGGTCCACAACGTGCGATTATTACATAAAAGACTGCCTTTAAAGACGGAAACGACTCTCCAACTAAATAGCAGCGGAAAACACCGTAACACCACAGGCAATCGACCGGGGGCACGCTCGCCTAGTAGTAGTCTTCATCGATGTAGTCCATCTCTCCATCTTCTGAGCAGCAATTTATTGTACATAGCAATAAAGGGAAATAGCAAGGGTGAGCACATGCCGTACTCAGCAAGTGGGGGAAAGTATGATATGCAGGCTTAATAGAAGAAAGGCTAACATAAAGGTTCATTTGCATAAATAGGCACTACACCTAAGACCCTTTTGAACAGCACTCCTATTTACTAAGTGAAAAGTTGTCCCAAGTTATCTCATCCAACCAACACTACAGGTTACACCGTCTGTAGCCAACCATGTGTTAAACCGCCCATAAGAAACCATACTACAGGTTACACCGCCTGTAGCAAACCAAGGGTTACACCGCCCAAACCAAACTTGGAGACCCACCAAGTTCACCAATAAACAACCATCCTAAATGTGTGAGGATCCAGACCGCTCATGACCGTGAGCACGGCTGTTATAACAGTTTGACACTCTGCAGAGGTTGCACAACTTTACCCACAGGTTGGTGATTTCATCACTATGTAGTGACTAGAGAGTCTCCATGTTGCCCAAGTCACACTACCGTGGGTGTGAGGCCAAGAGATCACCACAAGGTCTTTCAAAGAGCTTCCCAGCTTGCAAACAACCCACGGTAAGGTTTCACCGCTGTGGAATTAAACCCTTCCTACAGAAGCCCCCTCTGGCGCCGTAGCTAGGAGTGAACCGTCCATCGCCTGAGTCCGAGAGTAAACCGTCCCGTCCTCATCCCTCGACTGCCCGCAAAACTGGGAAGACATCTTGATACTCCACCAAGCCTACCCATATCAGACCTGTGCTTTGCGCTGTTTTCCTGGGTAGCCGCTCCACAAACTACTCTTGCGATCCCAAGCAGGTACCACCACAAACCCACAGTACTGTACCGAGTACACGTGCATACCCGCACCATCCTTGTCATCCTCCTGCTTGGATCACCTAGGTTCCATGTTGCTAAAAAGGATTACCCATCCCTCATGATCATTATGTTCAAGTGAGCCATTAGTCAAGATTAGCATTAGACACTTCCAAACCCAACATAGCAACTAAGCATGACATACCCATACTAATAAGCTACACCAGAACCCAGGCGACAAGGAATAATATGAAGCAGAATGATGACACATAGGATTCAATATTAACAAGCATGCATAGAGAATTGAGAGAAATGTAAAACATAGGTTCAAAATGCATCAAGTACACTTGCCTGATTTCCCTTGCTGCTGCTCAAAGTCTTCTGGCTGGAGGTCCTGAAAGTTCTCCAACTGCTGGTCGTCTACTAACGTCACACCGGAAAGATAAGCATACAACCAAACTAAGAAACAACATACCACCGAGTAACAAGCAATAATAATTAAAAAAAACAATACTACGAGAAAGTACGCGTTGCTATGATCGCGTGAGCGCAAGAATCGCCTCAATCCGAGTTACAAGTAAAAAAGTTATGAATGCTTAAAGTTCTAGGGTCTAAATTGCAAAATAACCTACTCGAAAATAATTAACTAATAAAAAAATTATATTTTATAAGTTAAAATAAATAACTTATTAATTTAGTTATTAAATAAACATAAGGCAAATAATTTATTTTGCAAAATAACTAAATCAGAATTAGATCCTATTATGAAAAACATATATTTTTCTTTATTATATAAAAACAATAAAGATTAGGGACCTATTTGCAAAACAGATCTGATCTATATTAAACTATTAAAATAAATTTTAAAAATAAATCTAAGGGTTTATTTGCAAAAGCCCGAGGGTTGTAATCTAAATAAATTAAAACACAGGGATCTATCTGTGAAAACAGCAGGGCTGCCGGAATTGGTCAACGCCGGCGAGGTTCACGGTGGTGCTTCGCCGGAGTTGCTCGGTTCTCGTGCTCGGGGGCACGGTTTCTCGTCTCGATCAGACAGGGAGAGAGATGAGAGGATCGCGAGCTCACCTACGCTGATGCGCGGCTCTGGGACGGCTTGGAGAAGGCAGGCGACAAGGAACGGCGGTGGCGGGTTGTCGACGTCGTCAGAGGTGTGGCTGCTGCGGCGAAATCGCGTCGGGGCTTCGGGAATCGGTGGAGAATGCTCGGCTGTTGCTTCTTGTCGACTCGAAGGCTCGCGGGGTGGCTCCCTTGCTCCAGGCGATGAGTTCGTCGAAGCTCGGCTCCAATGGCGGCGGCGTCGCGGGGTGCTAGGGTTAGGGTGATGTGACGGCTTCGGGATTGATGAAATCAAGGGCTCCGGAGGTGCTGGTTTTATAGGGGGGCTCAGGGGACTCGTGCGTGGCTCGGAGATGGAGTCCCGAGGCGGCACGACGACGCTGGATGGAGGAGTTCGTGTCGGGCACGGGAGGAAGAAGACTACAGCGAAAGCGTATTTTCGTCTTATTCGTTTTCATGTGCAGAAAACGGGAAAAGGAGAGGGAGAAAGCGGCTGGCTGCTGCTGGCGAGCTGGGCTGGCTACTGGGCCAAATGGGCTGCGCGCACGTGGGCTGAAGCAGGCCAAGTGGGAGAGAAAATAGAAAGGGAGGGACATGTGGCCACGGTTTGGTGTCAACTTATGTAACGTTCTCCCCTTTTTTCTCTCTTTTCTGTTTTCTATTTGAAACAACCATTTTCTAAATAAAAATCTAAAACAAATTCTACACGATTTTAAAAATACTGTTGCACATAATAAAATCCTATATGCAACCAACCAGCATGAATGCGACAAAAAGGGTTTTATAATTATTAATTTCTTAACCAAGCTACTTTATTCTAAAATTTCAAAAAAAAAAAAAATTAGGGTGTTACAGATGGGCTTTGGCACACAAGGGCAAGGCATCTGAGGCCACCTACGATCCAAATAACCCGCCATTGGTGTACAACAATTCCTCCTTCTACTTCTGCATCAGTGCATACACAGAGGTGGGAAAGCAAGTCCGTGGGCCAGAGTGGGATCGGCCGCCCCCGCTTTTGATGGTGAGGTGATCATGAGGGCGGGAGGAGGCAAGAAGCATGGCTGGTTGATCATAGTCGATGGAACTGTAGACACAGCCAGTACTCCCACTCTCTCCCAGATTCGAGCGAGAGACCCGAGCACTACCCCGGCCATACGCCCACGGCTAACCGTGGCACAGCTGCAAGTGCAGCAACTTAAGGTAATTTCTGTTTTATTTATTAATCATTCAATAACTAATCATATATTCGCTTTGCACTGTAATATTAGGATGAAAAATTATAGGCCCAGCTCGTTGCAGAGAGAATGCTAAGGCAAGAGTCAGAGGCGAGGCAACAGCCGGATATGGCCAACTTGCTTGCTTATCTTCAAACCATGCATGCTCAAATGGGAGGATCTCTACCACCGTCTCCGACTATGTCCCGTTCGGCTCTAGCAACTCCTCAGGTGAGCTACTTCATAGCTTAGTTGTTTCATTTCAAATATTGTAGACTTAGAGACTTAGTTCAACTTAGAGACCTAAAAATTTACAACAATTTAGAGATCTAGAAACTTACAACCACTTAGAGACTTATTATTTCAACTTATGAATATTTAGATTATAACTTAGTATTATTCTTTCAATTCAAGTATCACATATAGATAACCTATAAACTTACAATCACTTAAAAATTACAAGCTCTTGTTTTGAATCTTTTCTACTTTGTGCAGAATATATTGGTGGCATCAAACACGCCTGACATGTCGACGGGCATGTCACCGACGATCCCGGCACAACATTTGTTCCCGCCGCTACCGCCACAGCCACCGGGGCAATGAGCTTGTGTCATGTTTGCCTCACAGCGACGAACTTGTGATGTTTGTTGAATTTATGTTAAAAATTATGTCAGACTTGTGATGTTGATGTTGAATTCATGACGAACTTGTGATGTTGATGTTGAATTCATGAGGAACTTGTGATGTTTGTTAAATTTATGTTAAATTCATGGTTCGTGAGCTTCAATGAGATGTGAAGTGATGTTGTTGTGATATATTAATTATATCTATGATGTTTGATGAAACTTGTTATATGTTTGATATTTGTAATGTTGGAAAGTGAAAAAACAAAAAAACCAGAAAAAGAATGGCCACTTCACCGTGTGCCAGAGGGCACATGACGAAGTGACCATTCTTAGGCACCAGAGACAGACCTTCGCCGTGTGCCAAACTCAGACACACGGCAAAGTGACCATAGCTTCATCGTGTGCCACTACCAAGGCACACGGCGAAGGGGCGAGGTCTTCGCCGCCGTGTGCCAAGTTAGGCACACGGCGAAGGAGGGGCGCCATTAACAGTTGCTTTGACGAAGAAACTTCAGCGTGTGTCGTGTTTGCCTCACGGCGAAGATGTTCACCGTGTGCCCATCAATTGGCCCATGGCGAAGGGCATTTCACCATCAGTCGTTATTGCCGTCGGGGTGTCACCATAGGCCACACATGATAACACTCTTCGCCGTGTATATTTTGTCCTTTGCTGTGTGCCCTAGGCACACGACAAAGTATGAGTTTCCCGTAGTGAATGGTGGTGTCGGTGTTGCGGAAGCCAACATGGTGGTGTTGCCCTTGCGAACAGCTTGGACGGCGTACTGGACTTGGAGAGGTGGCTGTTATTTCTCCCTCCCTCTCTAAAAATTTGTGTGGTGTTCCTGGTTGAGGAGTTAGGAGGTGATGGAATTGCAACCTGAGTAACGAAGGGAAAAGAGGTCGACGCATTGACGTGGGTTATGTGTGGGGCGAGACACACCACAACGTTGATGAAGCGACGTCACAAAGGCGCATCGGAGGCCACGATCGATAGGAAAGCTTAGCCTCGAGCTCTTGCCACGGACAGACAGATATGAGCAACACCAAAAATTTGATTGATTAGAGGGTCAGGCGGACTCACCTAGATTATTAAGAGTATATATATATATAGGGACATACTTACTTTTATATAGCAGTAAATGCGATATATGTACATACTCAAAATGATAAATGGGTATGAACACATATCTAAGATGCATTTTTCAACATGGAAATAACTACACCTAGGAGTAGAATGGATATATATATATATATATATATATATATATATATATATATATATATATATATATATATAGATATATAGATATATAGATAGATAGATAGATAGATAGATAGATAGATAGATAGATAGATAATGCTCGTGCATTGCTATGGGCAATGAAAATTTTTATAGAACAACGCAAAAAAGAACAACAATGCAAAAAAGAAGATTGGGTACCAACTCTCTTTCGAAATATACTTGAATCATTATGGCAACACTACATCTCCATCGTCCAAAATATGAAGGAGTGGTGTTGGTAGAGCTCTTCCACCTCGCTGGTGCAACTTTCTATCTCAACTTGCAAAAAGATAATTCTGAAAATTGAAGAACATGCCATCAGTTAGTATTTACTAGTGTTTTAGGGTCCATAGCAAATCAGAGTGATTTCAAGCAATCTTTTAGAACTAAGACAAAGATATGGCCAGGGGGCATAATAATCTGTATAATCTCCCGGTTTCTCAGCCAGTAAAGTTCACCTCAAATATGAACAAAGATATGGCCATGGGGCGTAATAATCTGTACAATCGTCCAGTTTCTCAGACAGTAAAGGCCATGATCGATCGGAAAGCTCAGCCTCTAGAGCAACACGAAAATTCATTCTACTTCTAGGTGTAGTTACTTCCACGTTCAAAAATTCACTTTGAGTATGTGTTCATACCCATTTATTATTTTGAGTATGTATACATACTCAAAATAAGATTTTAGAGAGTGAACCATAAAAATTTTTGAAAGGCTTCCTAGTTATAAGCATAAGAACATATATTGCATTTACTACTATATAAAAGTAAGTATGTCCACATAATTCATGCATCCCAACAAAAAAAATAAGTATGTCCACATATCCTCTGGTATGACTACATACTTAATTTAAAAATCTCAAGTATCAAGTGATACTCTCTAGATTATGAGATACACATATGAAAGTAGAACGCTAAATGGCGCGCAGCGCTAAATAATATTCAGTGCACTGGTCAACCCAGCCACCACCTTGTCCAATCACCTCTACAGTAGTATATTTTAGTACTACGATAGTATATTTTGGTTATGTGATTACTTTAGAGATTGTATTTTCCAAAAAACAATCACCGATGTGAGATGTCATTTTCAGTGTCAGACATGTCAGTTTGTTGATAATATATTTTTGTTCCACGATTGTACATATCTCAGTTTTGTTATTCTATATTTTAGTATAGATATCGTGGATTCGTGCTTCTAAGATTGTATATTTTCATAGAGAGAACAACACGGATGTGAGATGCCTGTTTTTAATGTCGCATATATCAGTTTGTTTAGATGTGGGCATTTTTTTCATTTTTTTATCATTGAACATCGGTCCTTATTCAAATTTGAATGGTATATTTTCTTCACACTCGTACAAGCTCATCTCTAAAGAATTCCAAGATTAAGCATGTTTGATCTGGAGCGATGGGTGACCGACCGAGAAGTTCTTCTCGGGTGCACACGAGTGAGGATAAAGTGCACAAAAAAGACATGTATTGGTTTGTGAGGGTAGTCTTGAGGTCCTAGAGAGCTGTCAGGTGTAAGCGGGTCTGGCCTTGGAGGGGCAAAACATTACAGTTGGTATCAGAGCCGACCCTCATGGTTTCACGGGTCCGTAGGGTCGCAGTTGCGTAGGCATAATGTGCATGGCTAGTGTGGGCCCAGAGTGGTCACATGTGCTGGCACAGGGAACATGGACGTGGCGAAGAGAGGAAGTTCCTGGCCTAGGATTGACCGACGTGGAAGTCGGTCTTCTAGGGGGGGGGGGGGGGAGGTGAGAGTTTGACATCCTAGCGTAGGGCTTAATAGAATTGATAGTAGAATACTCATATCAATAAGTTATAACTTTTTTCCGGAAGCTCATCTCTAAAGAACTCCAAGGTTAAATGTGCTTAGCCTAGAGCGATGACCGGGAAGTTCTTCCCGGGTGCGCATGAGTGAGGATGAAGTGCGCAGAAAAGACATGTGTTGGTATGTGTGGACAGTCTTGAGGTCCCAGAGAGCTGCCAGGTGTAAGAGGGTCCGGCTTCGGAGGAGCAGGACGTTACAACATCTCACGACATCCTTATGCTCTATTCAAGACAATATGCAATGATTTGGACATGCGTGGATTTTTCGCACGCCAAACAAAAGTGGTAAAATCAATTTCTTAGCAAGCTATGTGGTCCTTGACAATAAGTTGGGTTTCGACAGCACATCGTAAATAAGTTTCAACTAATCCGTGAAGCTAGCATCTGACAAGCCATGCATGGCCTTCTGTTTCATTAATTTGAGGACAATATGCAACATAGTGAACTCTTTAACAGATCACTTAGATTCCTTATATAATGAGTACTTTGATGTCTTCTCTATTGTATTAAAGTTATCAAGTCCTTTTCTTGTACCGACATTGATCAGCATCTGCGACTGAATGTGACATAACAACTCCTCAACATCAACCAGGCAACTTTGTCACACTTGTACCAGGCGATTTGACATCCTTGACTTCAACTTTAATAGGCTTATGAAACTCGACATCAACCACATTGTTTTTACCATGTTTTGTCCCTCTCGTGTACCCCGCAAAAAAAATCCTCTTCAATAACTGTGATTTGGTTACATCAGTATCCCTTCACAACTTCTCATTCTTGCAATCATAGTACGGATAATATATCTCTATCTTTTTTTTATGTTGAGCATATTGTACGGCTCATTCAACGAATATAGAGACCTCTCGTATAAATAATGGCCCTGGTGTTCATGCTTCGTACATCCAAGATCTATGCATCCCAAACGACTTTACATGGAAACCAAACAAATATTTTAAATTAATTAATTAAGTGCAGTGAAAAGTATTAAAATGCAAACTGAATATATCGAAAAATAAAATACATGTAGTGAAAAAATTATAAAAGATAAAATATAACAAACAAACAAGTTATTATATATATTATTTAATTTCTATCGAGAAATTAAAAAATTAACATCCTCATGCCCTAACTCTTACTCTCTTTCTCTCTCTAGTAAGCAAATTAGATCTAGATTTTGATCCATATAAAAGAGGTTATGTATAGTTGATTTGTTTATTATGATGAAAATAGATGATATATGCTTCCAAAAACTTCAATTCCAACCCACTCGAACCATACAAATCTAAAGAATTGAGCTAAAATTTGATGAAACCTAACAAACTTAAAACTCAAAATTCAACTTGATTTTAAAATGAAAGAAAAAAACTTATGAAGTGAGTGTCCCTTACCTTATAGAGTAAAATCCAACAAAAAAAAGAAAAATGAACTCAAAACTTCCCCCCTGTTATTTTGATGATTTTTCTAAATTTTCGGACCGTCATTGTTCGAGTGAGGGTGAGAGCCGTCTGAGCGTGACTTTTATAGCCAGGGAAATTTTTAAAGACGGTTGGCATTGCCAACCGCTACTAAAGAGTATTCAATAACGACGATTAGCATGGTGAGCCGCCGCTATAAACAAGGACCATCTTTAGCGATGATTGGCATTGCCAACCGCTGCTAAAAAGATCTTTATAGCAACGGCTAGCCTTGAGAGGCTTCCTGGTCTCTGTAACGGCGGCCAACTTTAGGTAGCACCGTTACGGTCTTGACTGCCGCCGGTGAAGGCCATACATATTTGTGGTAGTGGGTGTTTGTCCACTGAACCCGTATTGTTAGGGGTGGAAAGGCTAGAGAGTTAGATACTTAGATGTAGACATATTTAAGTCAGAATGCAAACTAGTACTAGCTGAAGGTGATGAGAATCTGTCTGCAAAGATGCTTCTTCCAATATGGACATATATTACACACGTACAAAAAAGATGCTCTTGTCGTCCCAACGCAAGCTGCCAAGATCAGCACACCTGCTGCCTAGCCTCATAAGACTCGTCGCATCATTGACACAATCATCACACACTGACGCGCGCGGTCACACTCAAAAACACAAAAACACGAAGCAAAGAGACGGAGCGAGCGATGGCAGCAGAGCCGATGGGGCTGGAGGGTGTCACCCACCGGACGCTGGACGTGAACGGCATCAAGATCCACGTCGCCGACGTAGTCGTCGCCGGTGACGGCTCCGCGGGCACGGTCCTCTTCCTGCACGGCTTCCTGGAGCTGTGGTGGTCGTGGCACCACCAGCTGCGCTTCCTCTCCGCGCGCGGGTTCCGCTGCCTGGCCCCGGACCTCCGCGGCTACGGCGACTCCTCGGCGCCGCTCTCCCCGTCCTCCTACACCGCGCTGCACCTCGCCGGCGACGTGGTCGCACTCCTCGACGCTCTCTCGCTGCCACGGGTGTCTGTGGTGGGCCAGGGTTGGGGCGCGCTGCTGGCGTGGCACCTCTGCACGTTCCGGCCTGACCGGGTGCGCGCGCTCGTCAACATGAGCGTGGCGTTCATGCCGCGCAACCCGGCCGTGCGCCCGCTCGAGGCGTTCAGGCGCCTGTACGGGGACGGCTACTACCTGCTCCGGTTGCAGGAGCCCGGCGCCATGGAGGCCGAGTTCGCGAGGATGGACACCCGGTTCATATTCAGGAGGCTGCTCACGACGCGCGACACGGGGGCGATCTCGCTGTCGCCCGAGTGGTGGGGCCCGCCGAACCAGGAAATCCCGCTGCCGCCCTGGCTATCAGAGGAGTATGTTAATGGTCTTGCTTCCAAGTTCGACGAGACGGGATTTGCTGGCGCCATGAACTTCTACCGCTGCCTCGACCTGTAAGAACGCAACTATTTTTCTTGTTTTGTTCAGGATCCTATCATTGAATAAGGACGACACGCTTGGATTGGATCATCAATCACTGTGAGTAATAATATAATCTTGCAGGAACTGGGAGCTCATGGCGCCATGGACGGGGGCGAAAGTGACCGTGCCGACCAAGTACATCGCAGGGGAGGACGCCATGTCGTACAACTACACCGGGGTGCAGGAGTACATACACAAGGGCGGGTTCAAGGCCGACGTGCCGGGGCTGGATGAGGTCGCCGTGGTCGCCGGCGCCGCGCACTACGTCCACCTCGAGAAGGCGGAGGAGGTCACCGAGCACATCTACGACTTCATCAAAAAGTTCTAAAAGATGCTTGCTGGTGTAGTGGTGTCAATACATTTTCTCTTGTAAAATCATTGAAAAAAAAGGCGCCCTACAGAGTACAGACTACAGACTACAGACCATGCTCTGTTTCGAGTCTCTTTGGGTCATGTGACGAATCTACCGTCCGGATATAGCTGGTGGAGTAGCCACTTTGGTCTCTCACCTCTGCCCCTGAAGCTCAGTTTCCGCCTTCTTTCAGATGGCCGTCCTCTGAATTTTATTCCAAGCTCAAACTTTAATACTCTATCCTCCTCCTCCAATATATATTTGAGATGCTCGAAGCAAGAGCAAGCTGCTATATGTCGGATTGCAAGTCTTGTTGCAGACCGTGCTCTGATTCGAGTCTTTGGCTAATTTGACGAATCATGCGTCCGGATGTAGTTGGTCGTCGTTGGCACCGCGCACTACGTCCACTTCCACAAGGCGGAGGACGTCACCGGGCACATCTAAGACTTCATCAAAAAGTTCTAGAAGCTGCTTGTTGGTGTCAATATATTTTTCTCTTGTAAAATCATTGAAAAGGCACCAGTACAGACCGTGCTCTGATTTGAGACTTTGGATCATGTGAGGAATTTGCCTCCCGATGTACCTGGTGGAATAGCCACTTTGGTCCTCACGGTTAGCCTGAAGTAGGGCTGAAAACAGTGGGAAACGGTCAAAAAAAATACCTCTTCCGTTTTCACTTTCATATTTGCATCACCGGACGAAAACGTAAATGGAGAAGCCGGTAATGAAAATGAACAAGACAACTTCGGACATCAGAAAAAACCGGAAACAATGAAAAGACGACTGGTAACGGTACCATAATAACATAAAAGCATCACCACATCATAAATCAACGATATCACAACATAATAAAATAATAATATAAGTTCTCCCTTGCCAACTGGTATTTTTATTTATTTTTAAATCATATCTGATGTGACATTGAATGAAAAAGGACCATCCTGCCCTCCCTTGCTGTTGACGCATCGATTCTCCATTGCTTTCACTACCAGAGCTCCAACGGGTGAGTCTCAAAAAAAAAAAAAGCTCCAACGAGTGAGACCATTAGTCTCCAGCTGCTCACTCTTGGGTGGCTCGGAGGAGTGTACGGACTCGGATTTCGATCTCGAGTTCCAGCTGGTAGCCACCCACAAATCACCACCAGAACTTCTCCACTACCATCCAGCATCCGTGCTTGCCGCTCTGGTCCGCGAATCCCTTGCGGAGGGGCGTTCCTCAGGTTCGATTCAAAGGGGAAAGGGCGTGCATTAGCAGATGAAGTTGTGAGGCGGGGATGGAGCAAGCTAGGGGGCATGGTGGGACGGATCTGGAGGGTCTGCTCCGGGGATTGAAGCTGACAGATCAAGAACGCAAGGGGGTGAAGGGGGCATGGCGGTCCGAGGTGAAGGTGACGAGGAAGCACCCACAAGTAGTGGGAAAACTATTCTCCAGCAAGCCTGGGTTTGCGGATGGCATGGCGCAAACACTAGCAGGATCTGGTGCCCGCAGAAGAGAGTCAAGTGCAAGGAGGTGGGAAGCAACATGTTTTTGTTCTCCTTCCTGCAACCAGGGGAAAACGGAGAGTAATAATGGATGGGCCATGGGAGTTTGGTTCATTGTAGTTGATTTTGATGAGTCGAAGTGCCTCAAAGATTTGGAGTTCACACACATCCCAGTGTGGTTGCGAGTCTTCGACCTACCTCTAGGGTTGATGAACTCTAAAACAGGGCATAGAATTGGTAACTCAGTGGGAAAATTCATGGAGATTGATACTGATGAAGATGATATGGCTGTGGAGCTGTACCTATGACTCAAAGTGCTTACTGATATCCGAAAACCTCTCTCTCGATGTATCATGGTGGAGCAGGAAGAAGGGAAAGAGGGGTGTTGGAGCTCTTTCAAACATGAATTCTTTCCCAATATTTGCTACTCATGTGGTCGTCTTGATCACGTGGAGAAGGAGTGTGATGTGGGTGTTTGGAGGGAAGAGGCAAAACAATTTGGTGAATGGCTGCGGGTGCACCCGACAAAGAACAGAGAGGCTTGGGGAAGAGGGCGGGAAGGAGGCAGCTCAGGTGGAGGTAGGCTCTCTAGAAAAGAGCAGAGTTGGGGGAGGGGTGCTAGTGGGCAAAAATCTGCTAGTACCGGAGGGTCTTGGAAGCGATCTGGAGGGACGGAGGACTTGAAGGATGATGGGGCAAAGCCCACTAAAAACCAGGAATGAGAAGATGCTACAAGAAACACCTAGACAACTGATACTAGATGATGATGCACCTGTTGATGTACAGGTGGGAGGAAGCCTGGTCCGAGCAGAGTCTGAACAACGGGGAGAGGAAGCGCCAAAGCAAGCAGGTGATCTAGCTGTGCTGATAGATAATTTGGCTAGCGACACCCAGCAAGAGTTGAACCTTCCAAAGGCGCTGGTTCAGGACAGAAACAAGCCCATGCATGGTGAAGGGAAGGGAGAGGATGCCTACAAGATGTGCATGGATGTCGATGGTGACGAGGCATCAAAAGGAGGAACTCAAGACAAAAAAGGTGTGGGCCTCACAGAGCGAATCTTAGCTGCTAGGCACGAGGTGAAAGGAAAAGGAAAGGAGGTGGAGCATGGTGGGTCTTGGGGTGAGAAAAAGAAGGTCACTTTCAGACGAAGGCCCCTAGTGGCACGGGAGGCAAGCACAGAAGAACATGCCCTGGCAGCTGAAAAGAAAAGGCCATTGTCTGAGGATGACGAGGGTGGGATGGAGATGAGGAAAAGGAGGTGTTGTGGGGACGGAGTAGCTATAGAAGGGAAGGACTAGCATATTAGTGAATCGGCGGGATGGCTTAGCCATGCCCACTTGGATAAATGAGGCTGATCGCTTGGAACTGCCGGGGATTGGGGAATGGCCTGACAGTTCATGGTCTTCTGGATGTCCAGAAGAGGGAGGCCCCAGATGTTTTGTTTCTGTCAGAGACTAAACATGACAACAGATGGTTAGAGCGATTCAGATGGAAGTTGAACATGCCTAATATGCTCATGAAGGACAGTGTTGGTGCTAGTGGCGGCCTAGCATTGTTTGGTGAAAGGAGGTTGATGTAACAGTGCAGAGTATTTCACGGTACCATATCGATGCTACTGTGACAGAGGGGGATGGCTTATGTTGGCAGTTCACTGGTATATATGGTGAGCCGAAGGGAGGGGAGAAGGAAAAAACATGGAAGTTGCTGAAAATTCTGAAAGATAGGAGTAGATTACCGTGGCTTTGCTGTGTGATTTCAATGAAATTTTGTTCAACTGTGAAAAGGATGGTGGCCCTCCAAGACCGGATAGGTGCATGGAAAGCTTCCGACAGGCCCTAGCTGATTGTGACTTGCATGACCTTGGCATCACTGGGGATGTTTTTACTTGGAGAAACCAACACCACCTAGTGTCTAGCTATGTTAAAGAGCGGCTAGACAAAGCGGTGGCAAATAGTGAATGGAGGGCTAGATTCCCCCTTGTTCGAGTGGAGAATGGTGATCCGAGGCACTCGGACCATCAACCGATCATCGTGAACACTAGGGGGCAAGAACGCAGGGAATGGCACAAACCGATGGTTGTGATAAAGAAATTTGAAGCCAGATGGCTAGGGGAGGAGGAGTGTGGAGCTCGAGTGGAGGAAGCGTGGAGCACTGCACTTGAGAATGGCGAAACGTGTCTGCTGGAAATCCAAAAGCGGGTGTTGGTGGAGCTTTGGGAATGGGATAAGCATGTCCTCAGGGAACTAGAGCAGCGGATCAAGACTGCTAAAGGCGAGCTGGAGAGATGTCATCGTGAGCAGCTTAGTCAACAGCAAGTCAATAGGGAACATGTCTTGCGCTACAAACTTGAAAGACTGCTGGACCAACAACATATCTATTGGCAACAACGAGCTCACTCGACATGGTTGATGAAGGGGGATAGGAACACTAGTTTCTTTCATGCCCAAGTTTCAGAGCGGAGGCGAAAAAATCAAATGGACAAGCTGGTGGATGATGGGGGTGGTGTGGTGGCGGGGAAGCATCTAAAAACATTCATTGCTAATAAGTATCAACAACTTTTCATGTCCAGTGCAGGTACTAATATGGAGGCAGTGCTTGATTATGTGCACAACAGGGTTTCTCACGCCATGAATGAGAAATTGATTGCACCATTCTCGGGTGAGGAGGTCTGGAAGGCGCTGCAGAACATGGGTGACATGAAGGCACCTGATGCTGATGGTATCCTAGTCATCTTCTACAAAAGATTCTGGTCCTTGGTGGGCGAGAAGGTGAAAAGCGAAGTTCTAGGTGTGCTAAATGGGGGTGACATGCCGGAGGGGTGGAATGATACTGTAATCGTACTAATTCCAAAAGTCAACAAACCTAACAAGCTGAAGGATCTCCGCCCCATAAGCCTATGCAATGTGGCTTACAAGTTGATATCAAAAGTCCTAGCAAACCGGCTGAAAGGTATCTTGCCAGAAATCATATCGCCGTCTCAGAGTGCTTTCGTGCCAGGTCGTCTTATTTCTGATAACGTGTTGCTGGCCTATGAACTTACCCACTACTTACACCATCGTCGGTCAGGTAAAAGAGGAGTCACTGCAATTAAACATGACGTGAGCAAAGCCTATGACCGAGTTGAGTGGGAGTTTTTGAGGTGAATCATGGAGAAGTTGGGGTTCCATGAGAGATGGATTGATCACATCATGCTTTGTGTTACGACAGTATCCTATCAGATTAAAGTAAATGATGACTCCACGAATAGAGTGATCCCACAAAGGGTCTCTGCCAAGGGGACCCTTTAAGCCCATATTTATTCATTATCTGTGTAGAGGCATTATTGGCTATGTTACAGAGGGTTGAGGAGGAAGGGAAAATAGCGGGGATCAAGGTGTGTGTGGCTGCACCATGGTTGAATCATTTATTTTTTGTCGATGATTCCCTTATACTAATGCGTGCACAGAGGAGCGATGCCCGAGAGCTACAAAGGATCCTAGATGCATATGAAAGTGCTTCAAGTTAGATGATCAACCGAGACAAATCGTCAGTCTTGTGCAGCCTGAACACTAACCAAAGGGACAAGGACCAGGTACGAGAGAAGCTATATATCTCACAAGAGGCAAAAAATGAGCGGTACCTTGGTCTGCCACTGTCGATAGGGAAATCAAGAAAGAAAGCCTTTGAGTACATAAAACAGAAGGTTTGGGTACGGATACAAGGATGGCAGGAGAAGCTCTTGTCAAAGGCCGAGAAAGAGGTGCTAATCAAGGTTGTTGCCCAAGCTATACCAACATATGCCATGTCCTGTTTTGACCTAACAAAAAGTCTCTGTGACAAGATAAACTCTATGGTGGGCCGTTGGTGGTGGAGCCAAAATGATAAGGAACACAAAATACACTGGTTGAGTTGGGATAAGTTGACTCTACCAAAGAAGGAGGGCGGTCTAGGCTTTCGTGATCTATATCTCTTCAATTTAGCTATGCCGGCACAAGCCTGGAGGATTTTAACAAATCCTGAATGTCTATGTAGTTGGGTGCTCAAGGCCAAATACTTTCCAGAGGGCAATATCTTACAGTGCACACCAAGGGATGGCATCTCATATACATGGCATAACATCTTACATGGGGCAGAACTTCTCAAAGAGGCTGTGGTGTGGAGAGTCGGCGATGGAAATTCTCTAAATATCTGGTCTGACCAATGGATCCCAACAGGTACTACTCGGAAGCCAGCAAGTCCAAGGGACCCCACTCTTTTAACACAAGTGTCTGAGCTTATAAATCCGGTCACAGGAACCTGGGATGAAGACCTAGTGAAGGATACCTTTTGGAGTTCAGAGGTGGCCACCATTCTTTCCATCCCAATAGATGTTGATATAGCAGATTGGCCGGCCTGGCACTTTGATGCAAAAAGAGTATTCTCTGTCAGGTCGGCATACAAGGTCGCTGTTCACAAGAGAGAGCATGATAATGCTAGAGATGCATCGGGATCAGGAGGGAGTGAATCAGGTGAAGGAGTTTTTGATTGGAAAAAGATATGACGACTAGAGCTGCCCAACAAGGTCCGAATGTTTATTTGGCGCTTGGCACATAACAGTTTGGCTGTCAAGAGAAGTTTAGCAAGGAGGGGGGGTCAAACGGGATACAATATGTCCAATGTGCAATAGACTGGATGAGGACAGTGCACATCTGCTTTAAAAATGTAAGGGAGTCAGGGAACTATGGAGATTGATGGACCTGGAGCATGTTCGCTCTTGCTAACACATTGTAGAACAGCAAAGGAAATGATAAAATCCATTTGGAAGCTGGACCGAGAAACTCAATTGCAAAGTTGGGTGTTGCTTTGGCGGTGGTGGTCAGCAAGGAACATAGTGAACGCAAGAGAAAAAAGAGCATCGGGAGCTGAAATCTGTTCTTTAATCATCTACTACATCAAAGGATTTTGAAAGTCTAAAAAAGAAAGTGACTAACAGGGAGGGAAATCACTTGGCTAAATGGGAACCCCCACCGACGGACATATACAAGATCAACATTGACGCTTCTTTTTCAGCGGGCACACAAGCAGGAGGGTGGGGCTTTGCTGCGCGAGATAGTTCAGGTGTGTTCCTAGAAGGGGGATGTGGGAATCTGCAGAGAGCCTCAAGTGCCTTGCAAGCTGAAGCCATATCAGCGTTGAGAAGTTTGCAACGGGTAGCTGAGCTTGGCATGGGCCATATTATTCTGGAGACAGATGCTACAATGCTACAGAAAGCGCTGACATCAATAGAGCTGGATAGGAGCGCTGATGGTTGCTTGTTTCGTAAGATCAGAAGGTTGATTAGTGAACGTTTTGACTCATGCGTGGTGCGGGCATGTCCGCGTTCATGCAAGAAGGTGGCTGATTGCCTTGCTTGGTATGGGGCGAGTGCTGTGCGCTCGGGTTCAAGTGTTTTCTTGAACCATGTCCCCGGATTTGTAGCTCATTTGGTATCCGGCGATCTGCCTGGAGCCAATGTTTAATGGAATCAATGTATTTCCTTTCAAAAAAAAAAGAGCTCCAACGGGTGAGTCTCAAAAAAAAAAAACTCTAACGAGTGCACATGAAGCTGTGCTCATCGAACAAGTCCATCTTGTTGAGATTAGAGCTTTCCGGTTGGGAGCCCTATTGGCTGGCGTGGCCATCAACGATGAACAGTTCTCTTGTGGATGTGCTCCTAACAAAGTCCGGTTGCGATGCTTTCTCGCGCCACGGTTGGAGCGATGCATAGGTGGCCCGTCGCTAGAATGTGAAGCGATGAGTGCAGCCAGGACAGGGAGTCACCGTCGCCGAGTCGAGACAGGGAGAGCGGAGAGGGAGGGAACCCAGAGCTAGGGAGGCGGCAGCGGCTGGGTTCGGGTCTGGGGAATGGGTGGGGAGGCGAGGCGAGGAGACTCCAGTGGAGTGGAGGCAGGGTGCCTGTCCCCTGGGCTGGGCCAAGATTTGCCCTCTGAGCTGAAATCACATAAGGCAAAAAGGGGATAAAAACGGAATTTTCCGGGTGAAAACAGGATTCCGTCTGAACGGACGGAAAGATACCAAACCATTTTCAGATCCCATTTTTTCCATGTTTCGTTTTCATCCGTTTTTTAATATCCTGTTTTTATTCTGAAAATACGAAAACGGTGTTGTAAATTCAAAAAACGATAGCCGGACGGACCGAATTTATCCGCACCGTTTTCAGCCCTACCCTGAAGCTCTGTTTCGCTCATTTATTAGGTTCTTCTAAATATAATTCTAGGCTCAAACTTTGTCCTGAAGCTCAGTTTCAATTATTCATTTTTTTTATTTTCAGGAATTGGAAACTCCACATTGAAGCTTGGACCTGATCAAGATCCGATGCACCAATGATGGATACAAAGTGAGCTCACAAAAAGAAAAAAGGAATATATATATATATATATATATATATATATATATATATATATATATATATATATATATATATATATTCTATGTATGAGCACATAAGCACCAAAAACTCTAGTGGCTCATCGGTCATCACTTTGAAAGCATCATGGATACATCTTCGCTGATTTTGGGCCTCCGGGATGGTGTGCAAGGAAAGCGCCGCTTCTACTTTGAAAGCTTTTGGACGAAGCTGCCGGGTTTCATAGAAACGGTGTCATCATCTTGGGAAGAGCCAGTTCGACCTTGCAGCCCCTTGCAATGCCTCTCCATCAAGTTCAAGAGACTCACGCGCGCTTTGCAATCTTGGAGTGCCAAGAAGATTGGCCATGTGAAGACTCAGCTTGGTGCAGCACGGGAGGTGCTTCACAGACTTGAAATGGCACAGAACCGGAGACCCTTAACACCGGGGGAGGAGTGGCTTAGGAAGGAGTTGAAGAAGCTTTGCCTAAGCCTCGCATCGTTTGGGTGGACAATGGCTAGATTGTGGTCAAGGGTCAGACAGTTGAAGGAGGGGGACACCAGTACCTCTTATTTCCATAAACAAGCAGCTCACAGGAAGAGGAAAAATTTTATCCCCAAATTGATTGATGGCGACACAGTGGCAACATCACAAGAGGAGAAGCACAAAGTGCTATTTGATTTTTATGACGGCTTGCTAGGTTAAGCCCCAAACAGAGATATGACATTGAACTTGGATTTCTGTCACCGTGAGGGTCTGGACCTTAGTGACCTTGAGGCGCCGACAACGGAGGAAGAGGTTTGGGCAACTATCAAATCCTTGCCGACGGATAGAGCACCGGGACCGGATGGGTACACAAGCAATTTTTATAAAGCCTGCTGGAATGTGATTAAGATGGATATCATGGCGGCCGTAATCACACTCCAACAAGGGGATGCAAGGAATCTCGGGCTCTTGAAAGCAGCATATGTCACTCTCATCCCAAAGAAAGTTAATGCGGCCATGGCTAAAGATTTTCGCCTTATTAGCCTAGTCCATAGCTTGGCTAAGTTGGTAACAAAAATTCTTGCCAACCGACTAGCGCCTCGACTGGGTTCAATGATTGCCACAAATCAAAGTGCATTTATTCGAGGGTAATGTATCCATGATAACTACATGCTGGTGCAACAAACGGTGAAGACATTACATAGAAGAAAAGTCCCGAGCCTCTTCCTAAAGCTTGACATCATAAAAGCTTTTGATTCAGTTTCTTGGCCGTTCCTTTTGGAGGTGCTGCGACATATGGGATTTGGTTTGACATGGTGCAACATGGTGTCCAATTTTCTTGCCACTTCTACAACTTGGGTGTTGCTTAATGGGGACCCGGGAGAGGTAATCCAACATCAGTGCAGACTGTGGCAAGGAGATCCCCTCTCCCCTATGTTGTTTGTGCTGGCCATGGATGTGTTGAATAGTTTGTTTGCCAAGGCGGAAGTGGAGGGGTTGCTGCAGCCGCTGTCTACCCAAGTGGCCGGACAACGCCTCTCCCTATATGCCGATGATGTTGCTTTATTTATCAAGCCGATGGAAGTGGAGCTGTTGGTGACAAAAGATATTCTTCGTGTATTCGGGAAGGCATCAGGTTTAGAGACTAATTTGCAAAAGAGCAACATTGTTCCAATCCGCTGTGAGGAGGTTCCTTCAGAGGTAATCAGTGATACATTGCCTTGTCCCTTAACTAAGTTTCCGTGCTCGTATTTGGGGTTGCCTTTATCTCACAAGAAGCTTAGAAAGTCGGACCTTATGCCATGGATTGAGAAGATCGCCGATAAATTACCGGGGTGGAAAGCGGGGCTTATGAACAAGGCGGGGTGGGCTACTTTGGTTCACTTTGTCCTTTGTGCAATCTCAGTATACTTGTTGATTGTGATGAATGTCCCAAACTGGTTCATCAAGGCGGTGGAGAAAATCCAAAAAGGCTTCTTGTGGCAAGGGAAAGAGAAGGCGAATGGTGGCTGTTGTTTAGTGGCCTGGAGTAAGGTTACTCGGCCATTGAACTTGGGAGGTCTAGCCATCGCCAACTGGGAGGTATTATCTTGGGCATTACAGATGAGGTGGCAATGGTTTAAGAAAACTAGAGCAGACCGACCATGGACGGATTTAGAACTTCTTGCTCACCCGAATGCTTTAGCTCTCTTTGCCATATCTGTCACGACAGAAGTTGGCAATAGGAGTAACACTCTTTTTTGGTCGGATCGTTAGTTACATGGTTGTACGATCGAAAGCCTAGCACCGACGGTATTTGCGGGTATCCCTCTAAGAATTCAAAAGAAAAAAACAATGGTTGAAGCTCTTGAGAATGGGACTTGGCTACAAGACATCTACAGTTGTGGAGGTTTATCATGGCACGGTATAAGAGAGTTCCTCAGGCTATGGGATTGTTTGTTGAATATTGCGTTGGCTGACCAGGAGGATCATCACATTTGGAAGTATGAGGCGTCAGGCTGCTACTCTTCTAAGTCAGCATACAAGGCTTACTTTAATGGGTCGGTGACATTTGAAACTTGGCGTACTTTGGAAAACTTGGGCTCACAATCAACAATAGGTGTTGGACTGCAGACCGACTGGCGCGAAAGGGGGCTCGACCATCCGGAAAGGTTCCCTCTTTGTGATCAGAAGGACGAAGACGTTCAACACCTACTGTCCACTTGTGTGGTCGCAAGAGAGGTTTGGTTTCAGGTCCTCAACTCGCTGAATCTTGGGGCTGCAGCTCCTAGAAACCGTGAGAGGAGCTTTGCTGAGTGGTGGCAAAAAGCACTGCGAAAGGTCGATAAGGACAACAGAAAAGGAGTCAACTCATTGATCATTTTGACAGCTTGGTGCATTTGAAAACATAGGAATGCTTGTGTATTTGAGGACGTCTCCCTTTCAGCTTCAACTATCTTGCATGAAGTCAAGAATGAGTATGACCTTTGGTGTATGGCAGGTGTAAAGAAGTTGGAAGTTGTGGGTAAGGGAGGGAGGTTCTTGAGCTGAGTACCTCTCTCTGTTTTAGGTCATGGTTTTATTGTTAAGTGTTTGCTAGTCAGTTCTAAGAGTTGTAAATCGAGTCTTATATCTAGTCCCCGTATGAGATGAGGAATTTGTAGGGACCTCTTTTTCTCTCTAATGTAAAGAACCATAGCTCTCCTGTGTTTTTGAAAAAAAAAGTTGAGAGAAAAATTAAGGTCTCTTTTGAAATGAAGAAAAAGTATAAGATTTTTGTAGGATTCAAACCTTACATGAATTTTTTCTATAATAGCTTCTCGATTCTACCAAATCCTTTAGAATTCCTATGGAATGCTTTGCTCCACGCAAATTTTGGAAGAAAATAAGCAAGAGGTCCAACCTCTTGTAAAATTCCTACGAATTTTATCTCTCTTTAAATTCCTGTGTTTTTTCTGTGATATAATCAAACATTTGTTAGAAATCTTTTTCTGTATTTTCAATCCCTGAACGATTGCAATGGATGACAGAGTCAGTTCCTATGTTTTTTTTTTTTTCAATTTCTAAGTTTTTGAAATTTCGTGCCAACCGGCTATTCCGTCAAAACTTACTAGTGCATAGTAAAAAAACAAAATGGAAGAAAGAATATTAAGCAAGTTATACAAAGAAAACGAAATTATTCCACGGGACAAATTGTAAGTCGCTGCAACTGACACTCGGCCCCACCTGGCAGAGTCCTGATGGATTCGCTTTTTCCAACACAGCAAAAAAAAAAAAAAAACACAGCAACAAAAAAGATGAGTCGCTGCGATATCGTCACCGAGACACACGGACCCGATAGCCGCGGCACGTGACGTCAAACTATGCCCGTGCGGCCGAGGCCGGCGGCGCAGCTGCCGACTCCGTTGGTGAGCCGCGCGCCATCAATCGTGCAACCACCGCTTCGTTGTTCCCCTGCTCCTCCCATCAACTGCTCCTGGAACCGCCGCAATCGCTCGCCGCGGGGTCCCTTCGCCACTGCGGCCGATGCACCCCGTGGAGGGCCGTTCCCAGAGCCGGAGGAGCGCGATCCGCTTCTCCTAGCTGCCCTCCGCGCCGCCCGCTTTCGCGACCTGGAGTCCCGCCGCCCAGGTAATCCTGAACTGTCGTCTGACTATTTTAATCCTGTTCTTTCTTGGTTGAGTTGTCGGTTCGTTGAGTACTGCTGCACTGCGGCGCCACCTGTTCGACGAATTGACGCATAACTAAAATCGTTCATTTTGAACTACCTAAAAGCCTTCAAATCTTTCTCGCTTTGGCAATGCGAAACTTCCGTACATCATGTGTTAATATTTCTCGTCACTGAAAATTCATTTGACAAACAAATGTCACGCATGACAATCAGGTTTTCTTAAGAGGAAGACGTGTATTCGTCTCAAAAAGAGAGCTCAAGCTAGCGGTATAAAACAAAAGTGTGCAGCTAGAGATATAGGTGTATTGAATGATTCAGTTGATTTTGTGATTATTTTTGTTGAAATGCGGCAGTTTTTCTTGAAGGGGCAAGACTGCGGGGTGGGTTTATCGAAGGAGAAGATATTTACAGCTTCTTTTAAAAATAATTCTGTTGTTTCTTCGTGGATTATTGTCATTTGTTGTCAAATTATCAATAGCATGTTTTGCACTGTTGTTTTACAATGTATTTGTTTACTATGCTGGAGGACTGGATAAACAATCTATTCTCATTCTTTTTGGGATTGAGAATGATACTACATTAACTGACAGAACTATTTGAATGCAAATGGTTTAGTTCTTGTATTGTGCTTCAACGTCTGTCATTAATCATAAGAGAAAATACATCACAGTTTCACACATGGCCAACCTTGATATGTATAGACAATTGTTGGTCCCTGTTATACTCTTTCTTTGCAACGTTCAGATTATTACCTCTATTATTGCCTTCTTTTTCATAGATCTGTAGATGTGTCCTCACTTGTTTTGTCTAATTTTATTATGCTTGCAGATCCACTTTTCATTGACCCATATGCCGCTGTTTTTCTCTCACATGATGCGGCGCATCAAGATATGAATTACCTACTTTCACATGCAGTGCATTGTCCAGACCATTATAGGCTAGCAACCAGATATATTGATGACAAATTGCAGAATTTGATAAGCAGTTCAGAAGATAGTAGGCAGGTACTGAAATTAAAGTAAACATTATGTTAGAGATCTTTTTTCGTTCAACATTTTGGAGAATTTGCTTGCTCATTCCTTATAGATCGTTCTGCTGACAGATGGAATGGACACTCGTCCATACAGGCTGACCTGGCCAAGGTTGTCTGTTGTGTATGATGTGTCACCTGGAAGAGTCTTCAATACAGCAACTCAGCAGCTCAGAGGTGTAACATAGTCTTGTATAAGAACATATTTCTTGCTTTCATCCATTATGAAGAATTGGTGATAAGTTTTCTCCCCATGTTTGTACTGTTATATCTTACATAGTAGCATATGAATCTCCTCTTCATTTTGGGCACAATTTCACCTCTACTATCTGAACTATCCCAGTTCTTCATTTCAGTCACTGTAAACATAGTTTGTTGATTTGAGCCTTATAAAACTGTCCAGCTTTGTCTAAAATAAGAACATAAGTGCAATCTGAAAACAAAGGTAGCGATGCTTTTAATTCAATGTGTCAACTATTTGAAAACAGAGGTAGCAATGTGCATATAGCTTAACTAAAATCAGATGCTATCCTTATTTCCTATCTTAAACAAAAGTTGAATTAGAGCTTTGTTAAAAAACTGCCAAAAGCTCATACGCTTTTCTTCTTTGGTATCATAGGAACTGGAGCAAAAGTATCACGAAACTGTGTCTTGTTTCATACTCCTTTTGAATCTTCTGATTTACAAGAACTCTTGTGCAAAAATGGACTCAGTGGTAATAGGTTCAGCCTATGGGTACTGCAGGTAGTTAACTTCACTCATAATCATAGCAAATTGTCAGTTCATATTTTTATTTTGTAATCAGTTTTATCAAGAAAGCTCAGTTAAATAAATCAGCTTGCTATTATTTTCCTTGGACTTAAGGCATACGTTAGCAGTTTAGGGCTTTAATTAGAATTATATTACGCTATTAAGGTGCAGTCAGTAACAGCAACTTGCAACTATTAGTCCAATTATGTGGTGCTGATGTGCAGTCAGTAACAGCCACTAGAATATTATTATGTGTCGAATTGTAAGTCATATTAAGCATCATAGTTTAATACAAGCAAACCTTCTTTGTATAAAGCGTTCCACATATACCTGTAATGTGGAGGATAATTAGGCCTTATGCTTTGCCTAGAGCTTGAGAGGTATTGGAGGATTGGGAGAACTGTTTCTTCATTTATTGATTGCTTGATTCCAAATGATTGTTCTGCCTCTCGTTATATAGAGGTAGAGGCGGCCCTAATCCTAACTAACCTGAGGGCCAAGAAAGGGCGTCACTATAGTACCCACGCTGCTACAATACAGTGTGCTGCTACAGTAACATGGCCCAAAGGCCTGCCCATAACATCTCGCCCTCGAGATGTGGTGGAGGCTATGGCTGCAAACCTTGATATCCCCATGACGATAGAAAAAATTCCCTTCGGTGCTGCTGCACAAAGATCAACAGGCTTCTTGCAACAATAGTCCAAGGTGAAAGAAGTGACCTCCTTTGCTGATGAATGCTTCTCTTGCTTCCGCATTGTATGGCTGCAGGATGGGTGGAAGGATTGTGTTTGTGTGTGCATTTTCGCTGTGTTCCACACCACCAGAGGCACGCCATTGGTCGATGACTTGGAGATAGCCGTAATGGTGCAGCAGTAACCTTCTTCTTTGTCTTCTTCCTCCGTAAGGGTACATTTGGGGCAGCCAAGAACAGTGAAGACGACGCCTCTAGCACCACCGCAACAGTTTGGACCAGCACCGCTGCACATTCAACCTTCTTCTTTTTTGGTGCGGGCACAACCATAACAGGTTGGCCCAGCACTGCTGCACGGTTGGCAGACTCCTTTGCTTCTAGCCGTGCCTTAAGTAGATCGATCAGTTCTCTAAGGCTCATATCAGAGTATGATTTTGATGGTAAATTGGCAACAGAAGCCATGGGAAGGAGCCTTGGCAATCTGATGCCAGATATAATGTGGAGGATAATTAGGCCTTATGCTTTGCCTAGAGCTTGAGAGATATTGGAGGATTGGGAGAATTGTTTCTTCATTTATTGATTGCTTGATTCCAAATGATTGCCATGCCTTTTTTTATATAGAGGTAGAGCCAGCCCTAATCCTAACTAACCTAACTTGAGAGCCAAGAGTGCGCTGCTACATTACATTGGGCTGCTACAGCAACGTGGCCCAAAGGCCTGCCCATAACATACTTGCGCTCTAGAATATTATTATTGTCAGTATGACAGTCTGCATTATCTAAAAACTCTTGTCTTATCCACATAGACAAAATGAAGAAAAAATTAATTTCAAATTTCATTATCTTTCAGTATCTAAGTATAAATACTAAGAAAAAACAGAAAGAAGGATTGATTTGTGGCAATAGATGTCTTTCACATACAACTAGAAAAAATGAACTTCTCATTTGAATGGCAGTTTCAAAAAAACGTACTTCGATGTCAAAAAAGCGTATTCATAAAAATATTTGGAAGAAAAAAACTTACTTTTCCATAGTACAGTCTTATTCCTTAGCAAAATCAAGATCATTTTGGAGCGGCAACGAGCATCCAAAACCAAAAGGTTTTTCTGGGTAACAAACAAATAATCAGGTTTTGGAATAATCTGAATTGACCGATCTCAAAGAAATTCCAATTATTAATATGAATGAATAATTTGGATTAATTAATGAATGCACTTTTATGTGTCGAATTCCTGGGAACAATATTCTTATTTCTTAGAACTAATTCCTCTGTTATTCTTTTCAACAAACGGGGGCGAGGAACCGAAAGCTGCCCGTGTTCCTGCCGTTCCCCCGGTTGTCGGAACTGAAAAATTCGCTGAAATAAAAAAAAAGGGAAAAATTTGAAGAATGGGGTGCGTTTTTTCCTCTGCTTCTGAGGACGGGAAACCGCTAAACTCGTGGAGCCGGCTCTCAGACGGATCGAAGAGAAACATGACGAGAAAAGAAACGGAAATCTGGCGGAGGCGAAGGAATTCTTGGTGCGAGCTAGTAGTACTAGTGTGGGGGTTGCTCCATCCGCCATGCACACGGCGAGCTCATCATCAGAGCACGGCTGCGAGCCCGGCGACCACCTTCGCCTTGCTAGCCTCCGGCTGCGGCGGGATGCTCTGTTGCTTGATGCTCGCATCCTCCTCCTCCTTATCCCCTTCATCTTCCGCCGCTGCAGCTTTCGCCGCCTTTGTGACGACCTCGTCGCCGAACCACAACTCCATCTCGCGGGACAAGTTTGGCCTCGGGATGGCGACGATGACGGCCTCCTTGCCACCGCAGCAGTAGTGAGGAGCGAGCCATTTGGCCCATATGTACTCGGCCTTCCTCCATGGCAGGAAGTGAAGCCCGCGTTTCCTCAAGCTCTACCGCGCGGCCTCCGCCACGACGGCGATGACGCGGCCCACCCGGTCAGGCGTCCCCATGAAGAGCGGTGGCAGGGCCTGCAGCGCCGTGCGGTACGGCTTCGTGGGCCGGGCCACCTCAAACTCAGCCCGGAAGTCCACCTCAACCACCATCCTTGTCACGGGCCCGGAGGAGCCTGCCTCCGCCAGTGCCATTGGAAGCAGCGCGTCGATGTACTTGTCCTCGCTGGTAGGGTCGGCTGGGCCCTTGTTGTCCCACCGCGACCGGCACACCACCGCGTCGTACCCCAGCAAGCGTAGCCCGTCCGCCACCGCGTGCCGCACCTCCGCCTTCCTTTGCCTCCCCTGCTTGCTGCCGCACCGCTCGGCGATCCGCGTCGCATCGGCAAACCCATTCTGAATTTTTGAATATTTCAATGAGACAAATTTGGAAAAATAAGAATTCCAGTATTTTTTTTCTTATTCTTATTTTGTTTTTTAATTCCTTCAGAAAGAAATAAGAATAGGTTTGGTGAATCGAAAACAATTTTATAGAAAAAAGAACTAAAAATTTCAACTAAAAATTGCTATTTCTTTTCTTATGGATTACATATCAATATGCCTGGGTAATCCCTCTTCTCCCACTTCCAGTTATTATGTCAATGGGGTTGGGGCTTTTTCTTATTCCGACAGCAACAAAAAACCTTTGTCGCATATGGGCTTTTCCTAGTGTTTTACTCTTGAGTATAGCTCTGGTATTCTCAGTTCACCTGTCTATTCAACAAATAAAAGGAGTTCTATCTATCAATATTTATGGTCTTGGACCATCAATGGTAAATGTGCATAAACACCATTTGGAAACAAATTGATTTTCCGGCCTCTAGCCCTTTGATTAATAGGAATTGCCCCAGAGATTGTATTTATCTGATGTATTTTTCATTGTTTGCAGGGTTTGCCTCTTTTCACTCCTGAAAGTTTGGGAAATCTTTTGCATGTCATAAGCAATTTAGCGATGAAAGAAAGTGTCATCATAGGAGAACTGCCACATTTTCCAGATTGGACTGCATCCACAGACATGGTTGATTTAGTATATACTGCAATCTCATCTTTTAAGCTGGGTTATCAATACTAAAGCCCATGTCCTTCGTTGTGCAGGGCTCGGAACGGGATAAGCTGGATAGACTTTTCTTTACCCAGGGCTTTCGAGTCAGTTTTGTGAATTATGAAAATGTTGCAAAGGATGTTGGTGTGGATATAGCCTCTCTGTGGGAACAACGTGGAGGAGAGCTTTTTGTTGCAGAGCAGCTGCGATTTTCAGATGCACAGGTAAGCGAATGAATAAATACTGTTACAAGTTGTTAGTATGGTAATTTCCAAGTTGGCATGACTCTTATCGCTATCAATGATTTAAATTCCATTCTCAGAATGGTTCTGATAGATGGTAGCTTAGTTCTGCCTAGTTGCTGGTACAGAAGGAAGGAAATGTGAATCATAATGTAACAAAATTAATTTGCCTTCACATCTTTCAAAACATATTTGAATTCTGCAAGCTGCTAAGGCAGAAAACATGCCACTTTGAGGACTATTTCCTACTAAACTCTACGATTCTATATGAAATACACTAGCAAAAAGTGTCTGGTGTGTGGTGTACATGGGTATTGTATGGGTTCTTATCCCATTTTTCTTCTTAATATAATGATACACAACTCTCCTGCATGTTCGTGAAAACAAAATACTAGCAAAAACAGATAAATCAGAATAAATTAATTAGGATTTATCTGAATTGATTATTCAACAGTTTCGTATATCATATCATTTAGTGGGCAAATTAGCCGTGGGGACACTAACAAAACGTGGATTCTTCATAATCGTCTTTAGGCCAGGCACACTGCAAAATCGTGGCCTTTAGCCGTAGCACGCTGCCTCCATTGTAATATCATTTTCGGTTGTAAGAGGTTAGAGCAACTTTTTGAAATGACATTGATGCCCCTGGGTACTATTTGGGTCGATGCCCCTCTCCCCGCCATCGTTGCTCATGCTCTCTTGCTATCACCGTCCCTGCTCCCTTTGCCGCCATCACCATCCTTGCTCCTCGTGGTCGCTGCCACTGTAGCCGTCGTCATGGCGTCACCCTGCCATCAGCATGGCTTCTCCCGCTGCAGCCACCGCCACCGTCGCCCCTGCTCCTCGCACTACAAGCGCCACGGTGTCACCCTACTACCTTCCCCGCTATAGCTGCCACCGCCTTTGCTCCCCGCAGTCGTCGCCCCTGCTCCTTACCCCGTTGCTTCTGTAACCTTCATGGCAGCGTCACCCCCGTAGGCTTCCCCTGCCGTCGCCGCCCTTGCTCCCCACTCCGCAGCCGCCAACCCTGCTCCCTGCCCCGACGCCCCTGTAGTCGTCACCGCAGTGTCGCCCCTGCAGCAGTCGTTGCCCCTGCTCAATAGATGGAGAGCCTCTACTCAAGTGCCAGGGCCATTGTTGCCTTGCAACCATCATCGCTGCTTCCCCCTGCAGTCACGGCCAGCCTCTGCTCACTCACATCCGCCATCGCCCCTCCTCAAGCAGTCATCAATTTTATTCTAAACCAAGCGAGGACAAAAAGGTCATTCCGCGCCCCTCTCAGCCAAAAATGATATTATAATGGAGACGGTATGTTGTAGGTAAGCCACGTTTTTGTAGTGTCCCTAACCTAAATACGAGTTTTGCAGTGTTTTGTGTCTAAAGCCATGTTTTTGTAGTGTCCCACAATTTTCCCTATCTTTTAAGTGATCTTTACCCCCGCCCCCTCCCCGGCTGTGAAATTTTATTTCCAGTTGTGATTGCCAGTTTCCATTGACATTTTGAACATGAAGACCTTGTCTTTGATCATCCTATCCTAGTACAATATGTTGCATGATTGCTGGAAAGCCAGTATTGAGTGAAATGTATGCCTAGAGAAAGGAAATGCACTCTCATATCCTATCCTCGCTTGGATGCTGTGGCATCACTGAAAGACTGCGTGTTCAATGGAGCTTCACCAAGCCTCCCTGTTGTCCTATCTCTAGCAGATAATGAAGCATGGCTGTGGAGTATGGCTGGAGCCAAGGGACTATCCCTGGTGGCTGGCCCTCAGCTGGGTTCAGGTCAGGTAGTGTGTTTTAGTAGCAGGCGCGACTGTACTTCTAACTCTTTTATGGGGTGTGTGTGTGTTGTATTTTTCCTCTTCTTCTATTAATGCAATGATGCGCAGCTCCCCTGCGTGTTTGAGGAAAAAAATATATCCTAGAGCCCGATAAAATTAAGAATTAAACAACTGAATCTCCAGGTGGTGGTGGGGGGGGGGGGGCATTAGTTCATTGTGCAGAAATAAAAGAAATAACACCAACTCTAGAATAACATCTGATCCAATTTTTCGGTATATCCACGGCATGATTGAAGAGATGCATAATGTTGGGTTAGATGTGAAGGGAAGGCATACTTGAGAACCGTACCATGCATCTTTGTAAAATACGTAGTTTACTGGTGAATCTTGAATTGTACTAATTCAACATTAGTAATATTAGATTGTTGACACTTGAGTATTCATTATATTTTTTTTGTTGTCTTTAATAGATGGAGAGTTTCCGGATGCATTTTGAAAGAATTGGGGAGGATGCTGATGAGGAAGGATTTGAGGAACTATAGATAATTTGATAGTTGAGATTTGTGGGAAAAATAGGAGAGGAGTTGTTAAACTTACGAGTTATCAAGTTTCTGTTCGGATGGTAGAAATCACCAAACTTTCAAGTATAATTTTTTTCAAGTTTACTAAGTAAAATGCTGCTCAATTTTAGCTTCGACCTGTTTTTCTTTTATTAAAATATAAAAAAGTAGAGGGTTTTTCACCTGTGCCCTACTTTAATAGCCTCTGTTTGTGGTGGTTGTGTTGTTCTGCGCTGTGCCTCGGAGAATCTGACTGAGGAATAGTTGTTGTTTCTAGTGTGATTTCTGTTGTTGGGCGCTGTATAAGATTGAAAGCACACCTGAATACACGACAGGCATACTTGCCAACTGCACATTCAAACATAAGATGCTGAATGCTCTCTTGAGCCCCACAGAAAGCACAAGTAGTGTCACACTTTCAACCTCTAGCTGCAAATTATCTTTTAGCAAGTATACTATTGTTTGATAACCAAAAGAAAGCTTTGATTCTTTGTGGGTTTCTGACTATAGGGAAAGAGGTATCTTTTGGTCTTTAATTTCTGGTAAAATGCATCCCTTAATATTTCACCAATAGCTTCTGGAGCAATGTGAAAGGCTGAACGGTGTTGTTTTTGCTGATGCTGTTCTAATACTTTCCAGTGCATCAACATAACCTGAACAAAACTGAAAAAGAAATATCAAAAATTTCCGTTGCCGGGACTCGAACCCGGGTCTCTCGGGTGAGAGCCGAGTATCCTAACCAGCTAGACTACAACGGAATCATGTTAGAAAGAGAGGTATACATGTTATTGTTAATTCTTACTCAGATTCGGTTTATTAGCAGTCAATTCTGAGGTAGATTTAAGCAGGACGAGGCGGCCATGTATAAACGGAAGCAAATTATGAGAGACCCGGTCTCTTACTAATCACAAAAGACCCTGTTCTCCGCGTGACACGTGGCCCATAATCTCCATCTCTACTCTTAATAAAACTGGTGTGATCTTTCATTTTTTTTGTTGGTTTCCATCCCTATACGTGAAAAGTCCTATTCCGATCCTGTCCCTAATATTTGCCGCGTGGAGAACTATAGAATCCGATGCTTGCAGATATCTAACGTAGTGGTCTGCTCGATCTGCTCCCAGGCGATGTCAACTGCTCGGCCCCATCGCAGAATCAGCTCAGATCTCTCTCGTCCGCTCGGCTTCAGACGAACAAGGCATGTCCTAGGGTCGGTCACTGCCGTTCATTGTTTTAACCTCTCCGGTTCCACCTTCCGCCGCTTGATGTTCTCGTGTGTGTGCAGGACGAGGGTGGAGGCCGAGCCACATAGAGCGGCGATCCAGTGTGTCCATTGAATGTTGAGTCGGCTGCTTCTTTTCCTCACCCCCGAAGTTTGATTCTTGCTTGGTTGATCAATCTCATCGGCATCGAATGTGTATTACCAATGAAGCCTCTGGAAATTGAGTAGCCTTTGCCGCCGAAATTAAATTCAAGATATTCAGTGATGCCTTAGATGTTTAGTGAAAATGAGATCGAGGTTGTTTTATTGTCTCCTTGTAGGCTTTTGCAGTATAACACATCGTAATCCTATTTACTTAACTGTTCGTTTCAATCTATGTGGTTGTGCGATTTTCAAATATAAAATCTCATGTTGCTGCTGCTGCGGGGTTAACAGCAAGTGGTTCTAAAATTTGATTGAAAAAAGTGCCAAAAAAATGATTTTTTTTCCTCCACCCCTATACTTAAAGTCCTTCACTTTTTTTTTTCTGTCGCACCGTTACTATCTGTTGTACTATCCCGATATACGAAGTCATCGCGCTCTGTTTGACTTGGTCATGTGTCCCACCGCCGCTCGATTTGCAATCGACGCTAGCGGTAGCGGCTGACTCTTGGTCCGGTGTGCAACTGCATGCGAGGAGCAAAATTAAGTGCGTCATGGGTGAGGCTCTATGTCTACGTGATCTGATCTATGCATTGTTTATCAATTTTATCATCAATCTATATGAGAGTCTATTTGCTACATGCTTCACTATCCCGTATTATTATTTTATCAAATTGACAGAGTAGTGACCAGTCAGTTAAGAAATTAGATTCAATGATGCAATAATTGATCAGCCAAAAGTTTTCTATTTTTAGCATAGTTGTTTTCTGGGATGATGTAGCACAAGTACATCAGAGCATGTTTATAGAGAATCGGCTATGATGCCCTATTTTCTTACTTGGTTTACAGTAGCATGACATAGAAAATCCTAACAACAGTCTCACATGCTAGCATCTCTGAAAACTATCAATATATATCTTTTAAATATAATATTTTTTTATAGTTTATTAAATTTTTATAAGTCCATACCAATGTACGTGCAATTTGCTAGTAATAATCTTAAAGCAAGTCCCTCCGGTTCCTCCGTCAGCCGAGACATCGTTGTCGTCGTCGAGCCGCGATGAGCATTCCGGCGATGTGAGCTTCTAAACCCCCAGCGCATGTGCATGTTCACTGACTTTATGATCCCCGGCAAAATCTCATGATATACGTGAATCTGAGCTCATCTTACTCCATAAGGTGATTATTTACCGGCCTCCTCTGTCGCCGATTAACCGGCCTCCTCTAATCGTCTGTCTCCTACCTTGCTCTGATCAATTTTTTTCTTTAATCGGGGCTTGCTGGATTCTGTAGGCGAAGAAATCAACATGCAACCTCCAAATTGCTGTTCTTGCGCTGTTCCTGCACGGGGATTTCGGAGACCTACTTCCGTGGGGGATTTCGAGGACTTCCTACTAGACATCCCACGCGGAGGAACCCGGAGACGACGAAGTCTCGGCTACACGTCGTCGGAATGCTCGTGTACGGCGTTCGGCTCCACAAAGACGAACGATGTTTTGGCGGAGGAACCCGGAGGGATTTGTTTTGAGATTATATCATAATAACAGGCCACGTGTGACGCGGAGGATGAGGTCTTTTGTGATTAGCAGGAGACCAGGTCTCTCATAATTTGCTTCCTGCCTGTCAAAGGAAAACGAAATCACCATCATCGGAAGTAGGGATGAAAACGCTCAGAAAAACACCTCAACTATTTTTATTTTCATATTTATTTTATCGAATAGAAACTAAAATGGAAAAACCGGAAACGAAAATGATCGGGAAAATATCGAGAACCCAAAAAACAGAATAACATGGATGGATACATGTCAGTATTGATCGGAAACCGATAATTCAAATCAGAAATATCGCCCATATAACATATGTGTAACAGTAACACACGCATGACAAGGTCAACTTAATTGAGACATAACACAACATAATCCACATATAAAAGTGTCTAGTATTAAGCTATTATACATACACATACAAGATACAACATACATCACGATAGTTCACATACAACATAGCCACTCACATGGAAATACACAAGATCGACACATGCATAAGTTTTTTCAATTCTACTCACACAAGCCACAGTCACTCACATAGTCACGTCACACCTGCAGTTGGAGATGCAGGCGCTGATGTGGGCGCGGCTCCAAGCAGCGAAAAGGACGGGCTTCTTGGACCATCTGAGACCTCCACTTCGCCGTTGTTCCGCACCCGTGAGGGAATTAATGAGGAGGACGGGGCTGGCAGAGAGGCGCGGGAAGAGCATCTTCTTGGACAGCGGCGCAGGGTCGAGTTCCCTGTCGGCAAGTGGAGGGAGGTCGCGGGGCACAAGAAGTAGGCCCAGACGTAGTCAGAGTCTGCTACGGCGTGGAAGGCCGAGGAGACCGGAGCACGGTGTGGTGTGGGAGATCACCGTCGAGAAGACCTCCTCCGGCAGTCCTGTGGCAGCTGGCAGCAATGCAGGAGCGGGGAGAGGACAGCAGCAGGTAGGAACCAGACGCCCAGGAAGCAAGGCCGGGGGAGTTAGGGTTTGACTGGCTTAGGTGGGCTGGGCCGTCTGCTAGGCTGGGTACAATTTCTCTTCCCGGATAAAATTAAAACGGGAAATTCCCGATCAAATACGGGATCTCGAGAAAACGGTCGGGAAAACGCCTCTGCCATTTTCGATCCTGTTTTCCGATTTGTCTCCTTGTTTCCGTCCTGTTTTTGTTTTATTCCCAAAAATTCAGAAATGGATGGAAAAAATCAGTGTAATATGGTGATACGGTTGCGGTTAGAACAGGATTTTCCCGTCTTGTTTTCATCCCTAATTAGACAGCTGGAAAAGGTCGAGTAAGGAACACTGTTTCAGCTTCCTATTGGGATCTATCAGAGCAGAAGCAGAACAGAGCATTGCAGAAGGCATCCCGAGCAAATAGAGACGATCACAATGACACGAACGCAGCAACTCAGCTTCCTTGCAATGGCGTGGCTCGGTGCCATAAAGAGAGCTAAGAGCATCTTCAAAAAAAGCCCGCATCTAGGAAGAGCATCTTCAGTTAAAGCCCGCATGCAGGTTCCTAAATTTTGCATGCCAAAAAAAAACTCTACAAGCAAGGCTTCTATTTGGGCATGCATTTTACATGGGCTTCCAAATTCCCCCCTTCTAGCCCCAAATTTTGAAGACTTCCATCCTCTCTTCAAAAACATTGTTCATAGTAGGGCCCACATTTCTTTTTTTCTTTTTCGACTTCCTTCCTCCCATTCCCGATCTCGCCCCGCCCATCAGCTATAGCTGCCTGCCGCTGCGCCCTCCGGCCGCCTCCGCCCCGACAACAAGCTCAGGCCTCCATCCTATGCATAGCTGTGCCTCCGCCGCTAGATCTCAACGTCACATGGATCCTCGAATCCCCATCGTGCCATTGCCATGACGTCCTTGAATCCACAACTCTCCGTCAAGGAATCCACATCTCTTCGTCAAGGGATGCGGAGGGAGGCCTTGAGATCAAGCTGGGGTGGCCATGGCTTGACCGCAAAGGGATGGCGCTGACGACGAACACAGTGGCACCCGAATAGCCTCATCGAGGGCGGGTGGAGGGTGGCGGCCTCGGGTGCTGCCGTAGGCGTAGGGAGACGTCGAGTGCGGGAGGAGGGAGATACCGATGCGGGCCACTGCCGCCGAACTCCCCTCCCTCGATGACCACACCTTGTCGCCCCTCTCTCGTGGATGCGCCGCCAGGTCGTCACCCTGGCCGGAGGCGAGCAGAGCAACAACAGCGTCCCATCGTGCTCACAAGCTGCCTTCCTCCACAACTGCACCTCTAGCAAGCCGAGCTCCCAGCCCCCGTTTGCCTCGCGTCGCCCTACCCCTGATTCGTTCTTGGCTATCGAAGAGAGCGTCACGATCCCCTGACTTGTACTACATGCGTGTAGTACATACTGACATGTGGAGCCACTGCTCATCCGATCCCACACATTAGTGACTACTGCACGAGTACATTCAAGTTAGGCGATCCGTGTAGGAAGGGGAAAGAATAGACAGAGGCTGACAAACAGGTCTCAATGCGGAAGGTGTTTTGTCTCAATGACACCAGGTCATACATATCGGTATAAAGAATAGAGACTGTTTTTTATGCCCTGCTGAAGTTGGATGCAAAATTTGCATGCCCAAATTTACATGCCGGCTCCTAAACATAGAAATAGAGACTTTGTTTTTCATGTCCTGCTAGAGATGGTCTAAGGCAATATGGGGAAGCAACAGGAGGTGGCAGCACCGGCGACGACAACCAAGCAACATAAACACGTGCAAAGAATAGTTTCGAGCAACCTGTGCCACCGCGCTCACCACAACAATAAAAGTGGCTTGTAGCGGCGGGCCTAAACGTACTGTAGCGGCGGGTTAGCCAGCCCGCTGCTATGCTATCGCAGCTAAAAATAAATGTCTTTAGCGGCGGACATCCTGTAGAAATGACCAACCACCGCAACAAAAATATTAGTAGCAGCGGGTAACATCTTCACCCGCCGCTACCCTTCAACCTGAAAACAAAAAAAAAAAGCCCATCAGCCCAAAAGAGCCCGCTGACCACCTCGAGGCCGGATCCAAAGGGGAGGAGGAGGTAAGGAGGGGGAGGCGCCGGATCCGGCCTCCCCTTCGCCGTCCGAGGAGTGGCCGTCACCGGATCCGCCTGTTAGAGACGAGGGAAGGGTTGCCATCGCGCCTCCTGGCCACGCGCGTCGTGGATCCGGCCAAAGGAGGCCATCAGCCCCACGCCGTCGTGCTCCGCCTCTTGTTGCACCACCCGCCAGAGAAGGGAGGAGGAGGGATGGCTATGCGTGGTGGAGAGAGAGGCCCGCACGTCGTGGATCTGCCACCCGCCGCGCCGCCTGCTGTCTGGATCTGCTGCCCGCCGTGTCGCGCGTGGAGAAGAGGTGGTGGCGCTTGGATCCGCCCGCCCACCACGTCACGCATGGAGAAGAGGCGGCGACGCATGGATCCAGCCTCCCGCTGCACCGCCTGCCGCCTAGATCTGCTGCCCGCCGCATCACGCGTGGAAAAGAGGCGGCAATGCCTGGATCCAGCTGCTTGCTGCGCCACCCGTGGAGAAGAGGCGGCGGCGCCTGGATCTGGCCGCCCACTGTGCCATCCGTGGAGAAGAAGTGGTGGCGCTGGATCCGGCCACCCGCCGTGCCGCCCGTAGAGAGAAGAGGTGGTGGCGGCTTGATCCGCGAGCCCACCGCACTGTGCATGGTGGAGGGAGAGGAGAAGGGCGAGCGACGGGGAGGGAGAGGAGAAGGGCGAGCGTAGGGAGGGAGGGCGAGCGTGGGGAGGGAGAGGAGAGAAGGGAGAGCGCGGGGAGGGACTGAAGGCGGCGGTGTGAGAGGAGAGTGAGGGTGGCTGTTTAGGGTTTCTGATTTTATAGACTAAGCAGGCCGGTTTTTTAAGTGCGCTTTGCTTTTAGCGACGGCCCATAATGTGGGCCGCCGCAAAAAATGACTTTTCATTTATAGCGACGGTTTATAAAGTGATCCGTCCCTAAAAATTATTTTTCACTATAAATTAATATACCACTGTAGCGGTGGTTTGTTATGAAAATGCCGTTACGTGTATTTTTGTTGCACCGCTAAAGGGTATTTTTGTGGTAGCGCGCAGAGCCTTGCCGGGATGATTTCCTGAGCCCTTGACCAATCGCAAAGAGATGGGACAAGTTACAGGTCCTTGTAGCAAACACTAGAAATGGAGTATTAGTTCGTCCGTATTGATGACAAACATTTGGGAAAATTGGGTTCTTTACCTCATAGGATAGCCTTATATATAAGATCGAAAGCACACCTGAATACATGCCAGGCATACTAAACATTTGTGCATAACCTTTACCTCATAGGATAGCAAATTATGATTTTTTTTAGAGAGCAGGCAAATTATGAATTACTATAATGTGTTCGTTGGAAGATCTGAACTGCCTTTAATTATTTGAGGAATAATTTGTTTTCGCCGGGACGACAGAAGGAGCTCTGCCTAGTGCCCTAGTTTATATTAGGAAAATCAAGTTTCTAATCTAGCATCAGCCGACAAGAGCCAAAGCAACCCTCCTGTGTCATTTTTCAAGCGAAACAAGAAGAGCAAGAAACTGGCTGGTAATGTAAAGGAATACCGCCTACAAATTGGTTTTTGTGTCCTGCTCGTCACCATCAAAAGCTTCCTCAAAAGATCATATTCATTGTCTTGATTTTGAGAACACGGCATGCACATGTGGATGCGCTCTTTGAAATCATTCCCAAAGTACATTGCTATACCATTGAAATAATTTCTCGAAATGATTTTCAGCTTTCTTTATTTGCCACCTGTGACCTGCCTAATGTAATTTGTGCAAAAAAAAAAAAAACGCCACTGTTTAGTGTGATAAAACTGAATCCTCCCTCTGTAACTATTATAGTGATATACGGAGTACCAACATTTTTGTGATTGCTCATTTATGCTCGTGTTTACTTTTAACTGATTTTTGGAAGCCTTACCTTGGATCTTCTTATGCATTTTAGTAGATGAAAAAGGTTCTCTACTTCATCATTATATGATATAAAAAAGTTTGCATATTTTAGTACGGTGCCCTAGAAAGTCTGAACTCTTAAGTACTAAATATGGTGCACACTGGATTGTGGGCCTACATACACGCAAATGTGGCAAAGGCAGATCTGAGATTAAGACCTTTAACATTGCAAATGAAGAATTTATTCTAGGTTATCAAAATGACTAAAACCAACTTCAGTACAGCAAATAGTGCATTAATTAAGAATTATTGAATGCCCTGCAAGTATTGAAGGAGCATTATCTGGCATCACGATCCAATCATCCAAGCTTATGTTTGGCAACATTTGGGAAGAAATGGATTGAAAAGGAGAAGTGCAGGCGCTGTTGTACTGCAAAATTCATATGAGATTTCAACATTCCACTCTGAACATGTTGGCTTAGTCACGTTTTTTTTTTCTTTTTGAGAACATGCTTGGACACGATTTTCATTAAGTGGAAGAATAATCTGTTTATGTTTGCGCGTGATTTTTGTTGGCTAGCTGTAGCGAATAATTAATATGCTACACAAACAACTGGTATGTATGCAAGAACAAGCCAGAACATGGCCAAGCTCCATGTTACTTTTTGTTTTTGAGACGAAGCTCAATGTTGACTTGCTAGCCGGTCATCTTGTCAGACAACTTAATTAAAATCAATCGGTCATTACATTTTGTATTTCCTTTTGTCCTGGGAGCGATGTACATCCTAGTTTTAAGTCCCTAAGTTATTCGGTCAACCATGCGGATTGCAAGTAGCAACGATTGCGTTCTTATGATTTTTTTTTTTTTTATCGAAAGCAACTCCACCAGGTAACAGATTGACGTGCAACTAACCTTCTCATGGGTACTTGATTCGAGGAAGAAAGATGGTATAAATTGTTGCATCTAGTAAGTAAGACGAAAATTTCCCTCCAGAAATATGGAAGGGGTGCAGTAAGATCGTCATGAGCTGTATCGTACGCCCGACACACCAGCACTAGTATCGTTGTGCACTTTGAATTTTATATGACCTGGCAGATCGAACCCAAGCAAACACTTCTTTTTGTTGACATGAAAGTTGATCGCCATTTGGATATCAATGTGAATGTGATTTGGCAAATTATTGGGGATGTTTAGTTGTTTTCTGCATCTAGACTTAATTTGAACCGGTCGCCTTACATAAGGTCTAACAGGCCACGTTCGTTGTGCTCTTCACCAGGAAATACCTGGTGGACAGCGACTTATTTACAATAATATTTCAGCTTTGATTATTCCAAGTTCTTGTTTACTGGTGTTTGTAGTTCTAGTTTTAAATGTGGCAGAAATAATATCTTATGAACTCGAGAATTGTCAATAGGGACAGAAAAATTAGGAGTTAAACGTACGCACGATCTCATCTAGCTGGACATTGTTTTACTCTTTTTTCCATGTTGATCACTTATTCTCTTTTTTTTTTCCTGAAATTCCATCCCACTCATTGTGCATGACATGACCATTATAAATAGATGTGCTCCATCAACAATATTCTTTTGCGGCTTAGATCTCCTACTTTTTCCCTTGTTAACATTCTTGAGGAAGAACAAAAGTTGAGTAAAGTAGGTCGACTGAGTAGCTTGTGGCCATGGCTGGAGGAGGAGCAAAAGCTGGCGATGGTCCGGTGATAACTCTTGAGCACACACCTACGTGGATTGTCGCATCTGTCTGTTCCGTCATTGTCCTCATTTCTCTGCTCTTTGAGAGAATGCTCCATCGCCTCGGGAAGGTGCGTAGGTTCAGTTTTGGAGTTCAGATAGTCGCATACACTGGCTTATACCAAACCATTTTCATTCCAGAGACTAATGAAGAGCAGTCAAAAGCCACTGTATGATGCCCTGCTCAAGATCAAAGAAGGTTGGATACTATTGCGTATGTTTCTATAAATAATAAAAAATGTATATAGGATTCTAAAAATTAATCTTATGGTGATGGGTGCAGAGCTGATGCTACTAGGGTTCATATCGCTGCTGCTTACCGTGTTCCAGGGCGCCACACAAAAGATATGCGTCCAGGAGAGCCTCATGCACCACCTGCTGCCTTGTCCAGTCCAACTTTTGCATTACGATGCCAAGAATGACGCCACAGTGTTCAGCGGCGTTTTAGGAGGCGCAAGGAGGCTTCTTGCTGGAGGAGGCGCTGCGGATGACTACTGTCTGAGAAAGGTATTTGCTTTGTTTGATTGCCAGCTGGTATAAACACAGAAACCAACAAACCGACCATTATCCCCTTCAACTACGTTAAGAAAACTATATCGTCCTAGTTTAGTCTTATCAGTGACATGATTTTACTTTTTATTTCCAGTATATTAATTATACCTTTTTTTCCTTTTGTTCATGCGCTCATATCTTGTCTTACCACTTAAATATATTGCCATTTCTTATACAGGGCAAGGTTCCAATTCTTTCAGTTGAAGCAATACATCAACTACACATATTTATCTTTGCCTTAGCAGTAACACATGTGGTTCTCAGTGCGCTTACAGCTTTGCTTGGAATCGTACAGGTATAATAACTTACAAAGCCATTACATATTTAATGAATAATATTTGCTGAAGATTTTGTTTATATGTAGACCAGAAATTGGAGGCATTGGGAAGAAAAGATCCAAATGAATGTTGATAGTGGTATGATATAAGTTCGGTCAAGTTTATTAATTTATGACTTCATCCTTTGCTTAAGATATGAAGTGTGCACACTAATAGGCGCGCTGATGCAAAATTTATGTAGGCCCTCAAATGTACAAACATGTGCAAGAATTCAAGTTTATCCAAGATCACTTCAAAGGTCATGGAAAATGTTGGAAACTATTTGGTTGGACGGTAGGCACCCCCGCCCCATACCTTTGCTAGAACAATCTAAGATTCTATGAACTTATTAATCCATACTGATTTTTATTTCATTGAATAAATATGATGATTATGTCATTAACAAGAATTGAACACAGAGAAGTTCATGTTTCATTTCAGCGGGCTTTCTTCAAACAGTTCTATGGGTCAGTCACTGAAGAGGACTACACAGCCATGCGATTTGGCTTCATCGCGGTACTTAGAAATTAAAAATAAAATCTATCAGTCAAACACCTATATATACATTTACAAAATGTCACTTATATGTACTGGACATACAATTTATGATCTTATTTTGGTAGACACATTGCAAGGGACATCCAAAATTTAATTTTTACAAATATATGATAAGAGCATTTGAGGCTGATTTCAAGAAAGTTGTTGGTATAAGGTAACTTCCTCAAGTATGGTTGTGTCCATTTCTTTTGCGCTCCTACTGGTGTTAGCGTTATTGAAACTGATCAACTAATTCCAATATTTTTCCTAAACAGTTGGTACCTCTGGGGTTTGCTAATGATACTCTTGCTACTGAATGTCCATGGTATACTTTGGAACTGCATTTATTGTTTGATTTCATTAATGTGGTAGTTGATACCTTTCGGAAACATGGGACTGTAATTATCACTGTCCTGATTATAAGTAGTTTATAAATGCTCATGTCCATTTGATTCTTTTGATTAGTTTTATTTCTGTTACATTCTAGTCATAATTAACAAAACAAAGTTTAGTAACATGTTCATCCTTCAACTTATCACTTACTATACTATATGTAATTACAAAGTAAACTTTACATACATTTTCCCATAGATTATAATCTCTACCTATGCACCGATGGGTACCATATCAATAGAGTTTTATTTGTTCTATCTATGAAAATAAATATTCATTTTACTCTGCTTTGGATGTTTTTGTAGGATGGTATGTCTATATATGGTTTTCACTGGCTCCTTTCATTGTAAGTAAACAAAATCTGTTGTCAACATAAAATTTGTGTGTATCCACATTTGTAAAATAATTTAACAAAGGTTTTATGGAATATTAAAAACAATATGGTACATGAAATGTCATTTATAGGTAAAAAAGTAATTATTGGAGTAAATTTCATAAAACCCTATGCTTTATGGTCCTTTTTCCATAAAACCACTGGTATTTTGTCGTGTCTCACATAACCCTACGCCTTTATGGTCATACTGTTTCACAATATGCCACCCTATCAATATGAATACTTCAAGTGGATCTAACATTCATACTAGGAGATAACTTGTCGAACTTTCATACTAGGAGATAAATTGGTTGTACATGATTCTATTGATTGCATAAACTTAGAATTCACTTATAATATTCATAGTTATTCTTGATAGAGATGGAGTTTTGTGAAACATTATGGCCATAAAACCTGAGATTATCTGACAAAAACCAAAATACAGGGGTTTTATGAAACAAGGACCACAAAACGTGAGATTTTACAAAGATCCCTGTTAATAATTATTGTATTGAATTCTTTGTAGTTGCTAATTATGGTTGGAAATAAGATGGAGCATATCATCACTGAGTTAGCTATCGAAGTTGCCCAAAAGCATACAGCCATAGAAGGGGAAGTGGCAGTCACCCCTTCAGATGATTTCTTTTGGTTCCATCGGCCCAAATTAGTCCTACATTTGATCCACATTGTTCTGTTCCAAAATGCATTTGAGATAGCATTCTTCTTTTGGTTGTTGGTAAGAGTTGCACTATACCAAAATTAACTATTGCCTTTAGGACAGAGTGAAATTTATGATACAAGGATGAACTTGACACATGGACAATAGACAATTGCTAATAACTTGATTCTTAATACAATGTTCCGTACTATTTAAATAATATAAGATCCTAAAGGACTCTTGGCTCAATCCAATGGTTAGACTTGTTTTTTTATTATATCTATTAACACAACTATAGCACTGACCCATCAACCCTTTGCAGGTAACATATGGATTTAACTCATGCATCATGGGAAAACCAGAATATGTTATAACTCGACTTGTAATAAGGTATCCTAGATAAGTATCTATGTTAACATGCATCAACACGTAAAGTAATGTGAGGAGTTAATAACTCATGTATTTTATTTTATTTGTGCTTCTAGTGTTGTGAGCCAACTACTTTGTTGCTATAGCACCCTACCTCTATATGCCATCGTCTCTCATGTAAGTTTATATTTTTTTGAAAGAGATGTATGTTTTGGTCTTTACTTGAATTAAAGTAGGTTATCATTTTAATTATACTAAGGGTTCTTCTTAACTCATACTAAAGTTGGTTAACTAAAATATGATAGCATGTTCACAAAATTGGCACACCAAGATGATATTGTGCCATATCAAAATGCGTATCATCTCTTAACTTTGAAATCTTGTAAATATCATATCATCTCCTAATATTCAAATCTTGTTCCATTGCAAAAGATGTTTTATACAATGCAAAGGAAACAACTATTCGATTCATTGACTTACTATATATAGCTTCTTCTAATTAGTTTACTATTTAGGCTACTCCCAATGGAAGTTTTATTTTTATTAAATAAGATGCCACATAAACAAATTTGATGACATGACAAGAAATTTATGAAGAGAGAGATGAGAAGAGTTTCATCTAGATGAAACTGGGTCTACACGATTTCCTAAAATTGAAACACCATGAACTAGCATTAGAGAAGAGTAGTTTCATTTTATTTTTTAAACAACCAACAAAATCATATAGAAGTAAGTGCTATGAAACACCAAAATGAAACTATGCATTGTAGAGATGGTTTCATTCATGGTTTCAAACTAGTAAAGGTGACATGACATTCTTGGAAACATCAAAATGAAACTATCCATTGGGATTAGCCTTATACGACCAACATCATTAATAAGCATTACCTACCCTAATCAAAAAGTGTAAGTTTCACCAAACTACAACCGTTTCTGTGAATATAACACATATAAACTGAAGCCTATTTCACACAACTACAAGAACCTCAATCCTTGGTAAGCATGTATGGCCACAGGCTAGCAATAGACCACGTGGAACATGGCTGTGTATGGTCTCCAAAATGTTGTCGGGTTTGTTACTTTGGGTCGAGGTAGTTATAGTTTTGTTAAACAGACTTTAAAGGTAAAAGTGTTAAATTGTATAAGTAGTTACGATTTTGTAACATATAATCTACAAAAGCATTGAATAGGTGTAGCATGCATGGTCCATGGTCGTATGTCAACATACCTTAGTTAAATGAAACTGTAGAAGAAATATATTGAAGAATGTATGATGAAATATTCTATCTACACAAGTTTATACCAATTATTGTATTTATTGATTCCTGTTAATGTTCTCGAACTACTTTGGCACTGACATTTAGCTCATTTCATTCTTTTGTACATATAAAGATGGGAAGTTCATTCAAGAAAGCTATTTTTGATGATAATGTATCTGAGGGTCTTGTCAACTGGGCTCAAAACGCTAGAAGGCGCAAAGGAAACGACAAGACAAATGCAGATGTGGCTGGCTCCTCAATCCATGAGAGATCTGGTGGTGCAGTTCAAATGATGAGTGCGTGACGAGGCTCAATGTTTTTGTGGACTTAAAAGCTAATCTAAGTGAATAAGAATCACTATATATGTATTAGCGGAACATCTGCCTTGGGAAATCTTCAATGTAATATGCACTCGTATACTATGCTTAAATCAAGTTATGTTGGGGGTTACTACTGAAATTACTCGTGCAAGTGTTGTTCCTGGTGCACTAGCCATTCACACAAGTTGGAAATTACGACATGGTATTGAAATTAAGATGTGCTCCATTTATGTTTCAAGTCCAATGATGTTTGGTGGCCGTTTTTCAGGTTTTAATAAGGTTTAAATTTCTACCTAGGGAGCTCACTAAAAGCGCAAGCCACATATACGTCTTTGGTATGGATATACCAAATGAAATACATGGTACACATTTCATTTAGATCACTTTCATCTCTATATCACTCATTTAGATCACTTTCATTTCTCCGTCACTTAACATGGAAACTAACAGTCATATATAAGTGATCTTAGTGTTGACACATCTGAAAAATAATGGTTTTAGATAAGAGGCCTGAAAAATAATTGGTTTACCTTGTTTACATTTGGTATGGTTATTCAGCATGAGTAATGATGCGGGAGGTTTTACCGACATGCTCAGCTCAGAGGATCAAAGGAGTAAAACTGCGAAAAAAGAACTGTGTTCCGTAGGAGTGCTGCAAAGATCTTTACTGTTTCCAATTGCAGGGCATTTTCTCAACTGCTGATATAAACTATTTTTAAGATACATGATCTATATAGGGTAGTACCAGCAAAATGTCAAAAATCCGTTGTAGTCCTGGTTAGGATACTTGGCTCTCGCCCGGGTTCAGAGTCCCGGGCAACGGATTTTTTTTTTTTTTTTTTTTTTTTTTTGCTACTCACCGTAATATACAGAAATTGCTTTCTCTGCTAGATGGGACGAACCCTAAATGAGTTCATTCGCCATCCTTGTCACCACAGAAATTGCTTCTCTGCTACATACAGATGAATTCTCAGCTATATATTTCTTTCCAGCCACAAGACTGCAGAACACAGATGTACAATCTTCTATTTTAGATTTTTGATAGAAAATTAAAGCAACATTTGGATGACCAAAGTCTCTTATAGCAGCAGAGAAGCACTAGCTTCTGCCAAACAATCTGGGGGCCATCTCCCCCTCCTGTCTTCCAACGGAAACCAACTTTCCTTACCTAGGACACAAAAAAATCCAAGTTCAGAGGCACAAGCAACCTAAATTATTTCCGTGAAGACAGTGCTTGGGAAGCATAAAATAGAGGAAATTGTTCGGAATGAATCTAATATGGACATACATTTTATATAAAAAGGATATGCAAAACCATATGAGTTTGTAGCAATTGTATTTTGAACTGGAGTGGATAAGCAATATATCAAGTGCAATCACCTCAGTGCCAGCGGTCATGCAATGCAATTTTGGTTCAAGACCAAGTCAAATTGAAAAATGCGAGACAAATGATGTGTTTGATTGAATGCTAAGGAACCCTGTAAATAACTTCAAAATTAAAATGCTGCAGAAATTACCTTCCAAAAACAATTAAAGAAGCAAAACAAGAAAAAAAAATCCTGAATAAGAACATGCCCTTTCCCTGTTTGTTTAGAATCTTCTATTACTTTCTAAATTTTGTTCCTTCACATAAAAAAAAAGAGTAAAGTGTATGGCCGGTAATCAAACTTGTTCGGGGGTGTCATCTAGGTCCCTAAACTCTAAATTTGCATATTTAGATCCTCAAGCTTGCTAAGTGGTTCACTCCAGGTCCAGATTACTCTAATTAAAATATGCATATTTGATGTCTTGGTTGCAGCCATATGCCACTCTCAAGAGTACAAACTCATCATAGGCATTATTATCTAGTTATTTTGAAGTTAAAAACTAGGTCAAAATAGAAACTAAATTACATCAGTATCTGGTTATTTTGATGTAGGTCAAATAGATGGAGGTGTGCGGTAACTCAGCCTAATGGCTGAGACAATAACTAAAAGACGTCCAACAATTGTGCAAATTTTTTTTCGCCAAATGCCCCCAAGAAAAGTAGATCAAGAGAAAAGTGTAAATTGACTGATTTGGATGACATGGGTGCAATGGATGTACAAGTGAACCATTTAGTTTATGAATGCTAATTAGGATAATTTGGACCACGAGTGAACCATTTAGTAAGTTTAGGGATCACAATGTGCAATTTAAGAGTTTGGGGACCTAGATGACACCCCTAGACAAGTTTGAGGACCAGCCATGCACTTTACTCTAAAAAACAATTAAGCATCAAATATGGCTTGAAGGCCCAAAGGTATCCCATTGGTGAAAGAAACATGTTTATGGCCATGATCAAACATAAGATAGGTGCATACTAACTAAGAGATAAAATTATTTCTGTAACTGCACACATGATAAGTTTATTATTATTTATGTGAGTCTGGAAAATTCCGGTCAGCAAGTTACCCATCTCAGTTTTTAACATCATGTACTGATGCAAACTTCAACTCTAGTTTTCTCATCTGGTGCTTGGGAAAAACAAATTTTTACCAAGGGGACCAACAAGAACACCTAGAGGAGCACATCATATTATGATTTGGCTAACTTTCATCATTCCCGGTTGTAAAAAAAGAATTGATCACAAAAAGTATAAAAATGTAACATGGTAATGATAAAACCTATACAGAACAATTTTATGACAAAAAGATATAAGGTGACTATCTCATTGGAAATGGCAACTGATGTTTAACAGCAATCAGCAAGTTAAAAAAGATACCCCATCAAAAGAAAACAAAAGGGCATCCTAGAAAGCAGAATCCAAAGGCATCTTAAACTGTTCTACATTTCTTAACTGACTCTGAAGCATTTACCTCTCAAATAAATACTAAAGGATACTATATGAATAAAACTCGTGCAAACTTCAACCCTAACCTTTAACACCATGTGCTTGTTATCACAAAGAAAATTTTGACAAAGAGCACAGCCTAGACGAGCAAACCGTGTTCTGATTTGGCCAACTTTCATCATTTCAGGTGGCCAAACGGCTGAACATGGTCCAGAAGCAAAAAGGAACAAGTTGAAACACAAAATAACATAACCGAGAAAATATAGAATGGAGGATAAAACCTATAGTTAATGCAGTTAGTATGCTTCGGACATAAAAAAAAAAACCTAAAGTGTCAGCATGAATAAAAATTCCTGAACAAGCTAAATGCAAAAGCTGTGAGAGCTCAAAATCATTGGAAGGTAATTAAAATACAAATTGAGGCTAGCTTGGTACATAGCTTACCTTGGTAGAAGTCAGACTTAAGCTTATGACAAGCATGCTGAATCAGGAATACTTGACTTCTGTAGAAAAGAATTTTCAGTTGGCAAATTTTACCAAGGAGCAATAGAATGCAACCCTGAGATTATTTTCTTTGCTACCTAGGATTTGGAGGTCCAAATTTTTTGTCCACTCAGCATTGAGAGAAAGGCCTCCCAAAACACTCACTAATTTCCAGAACACTATCAGCCAACCCATAGTAATGTCAAATCTTTTTAGTGCATCAATGGCGTGAAGTAACATAAGCCAGATCAGTTCAGTTGGTGTTGGAGTTAAGCCTGCGATAATCCAAGCGTAGTTCATAGGTGCATCCAGTAAGCAAGCATCATAAATTCATAATGCAACTTTTGTAGCAAGTTGGAGATTCCAGGGAGGTTGAACTTTAAAAGGATCTAGAAGCATGCTGAGACTTGGCAATCTCTCTCAAAACTACACCTACAACAGCAGCTTGCTCAAGACATTCAGCTCTGTTCAAAGCATCTAAAAGACTGATGCATGCCTTTACATTAATTCTACATCCACGCAACCGAGTTTCTTCAAAAACCTGATATGCCTCAATTGCCCTATTTGCATTACTCATTCCCTCTATAAGAGCATTGAAACTTGCAGCATCAGGGATTCCACCATTCGCCTTAAACCTCTCAAAGAGACTGCAAGCATCTGTTATGTTCCCTACCTTTGCAAGCCCAGAAATCATGGTTGTATAAGTCACAACATTAGGGACCAAACCCTGTTTCTGCATTTCTTGCCAGAACACAAAAGCTTTATTATATTTCTGTGCCCGGCAAAGGCCATTTATCAGAATGCTGTATGTGTAAGTGTTTGGTGAACACTTCATTTCCTTCATTGACTGGAAACAGATAAGGGCTTCATTGATTTCTTCAGCTTTCACTAAAGCATCCATAAGGCTGTTCCATGTGTAAACATTCGGTGTCAGATCCTTCTTTATCATCTCTTCCAAAATTAAATAAGCTTCATCTATCCTGCCAACCTTTCCAAACCCATCGATTAGGGAGCTATACACAATAACATTCAATCCAATCCCTTTAGATTTTGCTTCCTCAAAAAGCATGTAAGCTTCATCCAACCTATCAATTTTAGCCAAACCATCAATGATTGCTCCATATGTAGCAACTGTAGGAAGTACGTGTTTTGCTTTCATCTCCTCAAGAACTTCATAGGCCTTGTCCACCTTTTTAGATTTGCAGAATCCATCAACAACAGCATTGTAAGCTCTGGCATCAAGAACGAAACCTTGCTGCTTCATGGAATGAAAAATGTTGGAAGTTTCTCTAGCCTGACCGGCTTTTGTGAGACCATGAATCAAAATGGAATAACTTCGCACATCAGGAAGGAAACCATAACCATTTATGTCCTCAAATATTGCTCTTCCCTTTTCAACATCACCAGCTTTGAAAACACAGTCCATGTATGTATTAAGTAAGGTAAGATCAGGCTGGCATCCTCGGCGCTTCATCTCTTTGAAGATTTTATGGCCATCTTCTTTCCTTCCATGCATGAAAAAGTTTCTTATCAAGGATGTATATACAACAGGATTAGCACTGTGGCCCACATCTAACATTTTCTCAAACAAGTTATAAGCATCATCAACTTTCCCTTTCTTTCCTAATCCATCGATAAGGGAGCAATACGTCACAGAATTAGGATTACAGCCTCTCTGACTTGCAGTTTCAAACATCTTATAGGCCTCTTCAAGCTTCCTTGCCTTGCACAATCTGTCAACCATTATATTCACTGTTAACAAGTTTGGGAAGAGACCAGCACGTTCCATATCGTCCCTTATCTTGTAGGCCTCCTCAACCCTTCCAGCAATGCAAAGCATATCAATAATAATGTTATATGTTGAGGAATTTGGCTCTGCATCCTTCTTCATGACATCAAACAAGTTCAGTGCCTCATCAATCTTCCTCTTCTTCCCAAGGCAAGTCAGAATCGAATTGAATGATACAACAGATGGAATACAGCCCTTCTCCCTTAATTGCTCAAGCAGCCCATAAGCATCTTCAAACTGCCCAGCAGACCCATAACCCATGATCATAGTGTTGTATGCATATGCACAAGGCACTGACCTTTCAGCCTCCATATGATCAAACAGCTCCTCAGCCTCAGAGAGCCTCCCTGCCTTGCACAGTACCCAAATCATGCTCGTGTAGGACACGTCATCTGGCCTAAGCCCTTGCGCCTTTAGCTCATGGAAGAATTTCCAGGCCATGTCCACATTCCCAGCCTTCCCAAAACAATCGATGCACACATTGTACAACACAATGTCCGGCTCAAGGCAGCTCCCTTTCACCTCATCCACCAGCGCCAGTGCGGCTTCCACACGCCCCTCTCGGGACAGCGCCCGCACCAGCATTGTGAACAGCGGCACGCCCACCTCGTACCCGACCTCCTGCATCTGCCGCAGCAACTCCAACGCGCGCTCGGGCCTCCGCGTCTCCGCCAGTGCGCCGATCAGCACCGTGTAGGCCGAGAACGCCGGGCGGAACTTGAGCCGCCGCATGATGCCGATCGCGTACTGGGCGTCGTCCAGGCGGCGGGCGCGGACGAGAGACGCGACGAGGTCGGCGCAGGCAGGGCTTGGGAGGCTGTAACCGAGGACGCTCATCTCCACAAGGACCTTCTCGAGGGCCGCAAGGTCGTGGGAGAGGAACGGGAGGACGGCGTTGTAGGCGTCGGCGGGGAGCGGGCTTGGGGACGAGGCAGAGGAGGCGAGGAGGAAGAAGGGGGCGGCGAGGTAGGGGTTCTTGAGGGCCCGAAGGACGGGGATGACGACGTCGGGGGCGGAGGCAGGAGCGGCGGAGAGGGACGAGGTAATGGCGCCGGCGAGGTCGGGCGTCCAGGAAGGGGCGGCGGAGAGGAGGCGAAGGAGCTCGGCAGCCAGCGGATTAGGGTGGTGCGGTGGCGTGTTATCGGAGGAGAGGAAGCGGACGAGGGTGGAGGCGGCCGAAGGGCGGCGAGCCACCGGCGTCCGGAGCGCCGCCGCCGCCATCGGAGGAGGAATTGGTAGAACCCTAGCGGACGGGGGTTTGGTTGGACTGACCCCGGGTTTGGGCTCTGGGGCCTTGTTCTTCCCGGGCCGATTTCTGTGATTCGGACGTGTAGCTAGTGCTGTCCAAACGGCCGTGCCAAGCACGCTCATACGAAGTATGTAATTTTTGGCCCGGTCCAAAACGGCACGGCCTATATAATTTCATATCGGACTGGCACGGCCCGAGATTGCAGGTTGTGTTTGGGTTTGAGGGGGTAGCCCGATGGGCAGCTCGGGCATGGCCCGTTTAATCTTTAACCCGACAAAGCATGATTTGGCCCACGATGACATGGTCTAATAAATGACCCGACATGAAATTGGGGTCCGCAAGAGCCACAATTCCCACAGGCCAAAGCCAACAGGCGGCCCAGAGTTTTGTTTCCACTCCATCGGTCCCAAGTCCCAACCTAATCCTAGAATCCCGCCACCCCGGAGTTCCATTAGAGGCCGGAGCTAGCCCAGAGTTTTGTTTCCATCGGAGGCCGGAGCTAGCCCATCGAAGGCCGGAGCTCGCCCAGAGTTTTGTTTCCATCGGAGGCCGGAGCTCGCCCAGAGTTTTGTTTCCATCGGAGGCCGGAGCTAGCCCATCGAAGGCCGGAGCTCGCCCAGAGTTTTGTTTCCACCTCCACCGGTCCAAAGTCCCAACCTAACCCTAGAATCCCGTCGCCCTAGAGTTCCATCGGAGGCCGGAGTTAGCCCCCTTACCCCGAGAGCTCGAGGCCGAAGCTCGCCTCATCGTGTGCTGACTCCTTAACCTGCCTCCTCCTACCACCCCCACCCCTCGCGACGGAGCTCCAAGGCCGCCTTCTGCCTTCTCCACGCCATGCGTCGAAGCTCTAAGGCCGCCACCCTGGGGCAAGAATCTTGTCGGAAGATCAGCCAGGCGCAGACGATTTGCGTCGTCGCAGCAGCGGAGGCAGAGGAGCAGCAGCGAGCGAGTGAGGTCGAGGTGGCTGCGGACGGCTTACAAGGCGAGGTCAGCAGCCCGCGTGAGCTGCGACGACGCGCTCACGCCGCGCCATGGCTGAGGGCGCCTCTACCTCCGCGTCACGCCTCTATCGCCGTCACGCGTGCTCACGGGCCTAACGGGTTGTCTGTGCTCGTGGGCCTAACGGGCCTACCCGGCACGACATTCCTTTTCTAACGAGCTAGCACGAGTCGAGTCGAGCCGAGCCAAGTCAGCTCGACATCTACCCCTACCTAGCATAATGCCTTCACTTATTGGTGGCCATCAGGATGATGCCTAAAAATATCATCGCGATGGCGATAATGGCCGTTATCCATGCGTGAGTGACCTGACGCTGATAGAAGTGGCTAGTAGCCACAGCCGCCTCGACCTTCCTCTTCTCCTCAGCTTCTCTTTGATCAAGTCTTTCGTCTTCTGCATAACCTCATTCCACACCTCGATGGCTTGTTTGCACTCTACAACAGTAGCCAGTAGAGCTTCATTAGCCTTTGCCTTCTTTATGGCCATTTGTCCTATGATCCAGAGGTTCTTGATGAACCTCTATAGCCTCTTGGGGTAAGGAGGATCATGAAACTCCACATACTTGCACTGTTCTTTATCCTCCTGCAATGAAAAAGGTAAGACAGATGGGATTAGATATTAAGCTGTACAAGGAAGTGCAAAAGAAAAATAATCATACATCAAAAGGTAGCATCAATGAAATACAGAAGCAATGGGTACTTGGCTTTCCTAACATATCTTTAACATGATATAATAACAATGATTTTACTAATATTTGTGCCTAATAACCTTTTGCAAAAACAATAAAATGATCAAAATGAAACAAAAACAGAGAAATTTGTAGTTACCAGAATACTAACATAACAATATACTAGCATGTCCATAACAGATTACTAGCATGCCCATCTAAACAATTACGTATGCAATCACAAATTACTAATTACTCTACCAGTATGTTTGCAAACTTTCACAACATAAGACAGAGACATTTATGAGAGAATTAAAAGAAGAACAGAGACCAACCTCAAATGCGCAGCCAAAAAAATGACGCCTGGTATCCTTGCCTCCAAAGCAGACCTTTTTCTTTGCAGCAATTCCATGTACATAGCGGCGACAAGATCGGTCGAGGCCACACCAGTATACCTTGCCTGTAAGCTCTGGTGGCAGGGAACAATCGGACAAAGTGGAGACCTACGACAAGATAGAAACCCTAAATCAAGCAGGGTCATTAATTATCTAGTAACCCTAATCAAACTTGTCGCAGAATATTGTCTAAAATCTACTCAAATCTACACAAAATAGAATCAAATCTACACACAATAAACTAAAAGCTACACAAAATCGACACTATGACAAGAAAGGGATGATTTTTTACTGAGTTGTAGGGGAAGGAGTTGTCGAAGCGCAACCCGCTGCTGCCGACGTTGCTGGTGGAGCTCGAGCCGCCATTGATGAGGTCCAAGGAGTCGTCAGCATTGATGAGGCCCAAGGATTGATCGGAGAGTTCCCACTACCCCATGCTTCCGGATGCCACCGTGGTGGCGACTACGAGGTGAGAAGGGAAGTGGAGGAGCCAAGGATGAGGAGCAGGCGCGGGATACGAGGAGGTGATGGATGGCTCTAGAGTGGAGTGGAGAGTGCAGCGGAGTGAGCTGGAGCTCAGAATATAAAGCCGAGCATGTGCCATATTGTGGGCAACACATCACGCTGACATGTGGACCTAGAAATCCATAGGTCCACCAGGCAGCATGTGCAACTTTGGTGCCTAAGATGTGGGCAAAGGTGGCGCGCCTTGGTGGTGGGCCCTGATCGAGGGTGGGGCCATCCCTTCGGCTTCCAAAGCCTGCCCCCAACCCTATCCGAAGTCACTACCTGTGGACCAAAGTGAGAGGGGCCCACCCCATACTGCGGCGAGTGGGCAAGGTCACCCCTTTGCCTTCCAAGACCCGCGATGTAATCTATCATCACTCACTGACACATGGACCTGACAAATAGGGGTGGATGTCGAGGTGGCTTGGCTCGACTCGACTCATGTTAGCTTGTTAGAAAATTGGCTCGACTCGGCTCGGCTCGTTAGAGAACCGAGCTCAAAACTTGGCTTGACTCGGCTCGATGGTTAGCTCGAGCTGGCTCGTTAGACTCGTGAGCCACACACATGTTACAATTCAAACACTATATTCTAGTAAAATAAAATATTTTAACTTAAATAATTAAAAATAAAAAAATATAGTTAATAAAATAGATTATAAATATAACTTAATTTGAATTAGGTACTAAAATAATTAAATCTCATTGTATTATTTTATATTTTATTACAATAATTTTACTTTTTGTGAGTCTTTTAGAGCTCCTTAACCTCGCGAGCCGCTCGCAAGCTAGTTTGACTCGACTCGTAAATATGATGAGCTAAACTATAAGCTTGGCTCATTAATGAAATGAGTCTAGCCAAGTCGAGCCGAGATTGTCATGAGTCGAGTTGAGTTACGAGCTTCGAGCTTTTCGTCCACCGACAAACATCGGTCCTGCTTGATGCATTGGGATCCGTGGGCGTGGACAACATGCCCACCTAGTAGTGACTAGTTTTGTGATATTTGTTGAGCTGTACATGGATCAAAATATATAAAAAATACAAAACAAAATTTCAGTAACTGTATATTTGTATGACAATTGTATATTACAAATTTCACTTCAAAACTTTTTTTTATTTTGGGAGATAGGAAAAAGACAATTAAATAGTAGATTTTTCAATTGTTTTGACTATTTTTAAATGAAATAATATGTTGAGTTTTGAACTCAAACTTGGCATGTCACTGTTTCATGATAATTTCAGCCTATTCATATTTTTTTTTATTTTTATAGTGATTTTACAAAATAATGTGTTTTGAAATGTGCCAAAATTGATGTGTAATGAACCTACACAAGAGTAAGTTCTTTGAAAATTTTAACCAAGAATTGCACTCACATGTGTATATGATTGCTACATATACAACATTTTTCACTATGGCAAAAAAAATCAGTGAATAAAATGTAAAAAGGTGGCATTGAATGCATGACTCTATAAATTCAAATTAGGAATCATTTATAATGATAAAAATTGAGCAAAATGATAGAATGTATTTTCCTAAGATTGTACAAAAAAAAACAGCTCATTTGGATCAAGAATGAGGAATATATTCATGTTTGAATTTGTAAACTTGAATCAAAACTTAAAACAGACTGCTCCACATGAACAGAATGAATAACAGAGGCCCACAATTCCCGCACGCGTCTGAGTGCTACCCCTTCTCACTGACTTGTAGCCCTCTATCGTGGGGTCGCTCGTTGGACCACACGTCAGCGGCCTCTTTGTTCTGGTGCTTGTGAGCAGTGGGTTTTGGGCCTTTTTGTATCATGGGCCGAATGCATGGTTCATGGCCCGTTAAGGAAGCAACAGTCATGCCTCGTGAGCGCGCACCTCCGCATCCTCCCTTTCGTCCCACATCGGTGACTCAAGATGAGTTATACCTGCTTAAAAAGGAAGCCATGATGAGTGGTGTCGAACTCACGAACATACTCTCTCTCTCTCTCTCTCTCTCTCTCTCTCTCCCGCTCTCTCTCTCTGTGGCATCTGCAATCTATGGACTGCTATTGGGCCACTCGTCCTCTTTGCTCAAAACCAGGCTACTTATGAAAGGCTTGGTGATCCCTGTTGGCCACAGGTTAAAATCATTGTCCTAGCAATGGCGGCTCGGTAGTATAGTGTGAGATCGAGGGCTTGGGCCCACAGTCAACCCCATCCTTTTTTGCTTTAAAGGAAGTAGCAGTTGCGCCTCGCACACGTGCACCCTGCAACATCCCTTTAGTCCCACATCGGTAACCCAAGGTGGGTTCTACCTCCTTAAAAGGGAAGTCGCGGTGCGCTGCATCGAATTCAGGAACATACTCTCTCTAATATCTGTCACCTCTGGGCTACTGTTTGGCTGCTCGATCTCCTTGCTCGAAACTGGGCTGCTTATGAAAGGCTTGGTGCTCCCTGTTGGCCGCAGGTCAAAATCCTTGTCCAAGTAATGGCGGCTCGGTAGTACAGTTCTGAGGTCGGGGGCTTGGGCCCGTAGTCAGCCCCATTTTTTCTTTTTCTGGTAACATGTTTTATTGTCTAACATTTTTTTTCCATTTTTGCAAGTAATGGCAGTCCATGATTATCATCTTGTTGTACAACAGCAAACAGAACTTCCAACAATATGTCATCAAAATTTGTCAACAAAAATTCTGTTTTCTCTTCCTCTCTTTGTTCACCTTTACATCCTACAAAATTTGTTTCAACATTTTGTGCTCCCTTTACAAATAGCAATCCAACAAAAGTCATCTGAATAAGCATAACAACCCAGAAAAACCTCCATGCACATAGTTTTGGTTGACCTTATTTAGGAACTATAACTAACTATGCAAGTATTAAATTGACTAAGTAAAATTGTCCCAAGTAAAAGGAACTCTATATAGCCATACTACTATTTTGTCTTTATCCTTTTTGGTGTAAGAATGCCTTTTTTCCTTCATCTCTGGATCAGGTATCTTCCTCCTTGGTTTAAGCTTCTTTTTTTGGGAGCATTCTTGAGAACACTGCACTCTCTCCTAGGGCATGTACTCTTCCTCCCAGAAAGAATACTCTTCCTTTTCCTTCTCCTCTAGATCAGGTACAGGTATAGGTCGTCCACTCCTCCTCTTGGCAGTTGGTTTAGGTTCAACATCCTCCTTCTCCTCTAGATCAGGTATAGGTACTGGTCTTCCTCTCCTCCTCTTGGCAGTCGGTTCAGGTTGGACATCCTCCTTTGCCTCTGGATGAGGTACATGTATTACCCTCTTTGGTTCTTTAACCTCCTCTAGATCATCAACATATGTCTTTGGTTTCTTCCCCAACTTTACATTGGTTTTGGGGCACCTGACCCTACAAAACAACCATTACATGTAAAGTGCTCAAAACTCAACAAGCAGAAACATAGATGACATTATGTGTAAGAACATCCATTACACTACAAACCAACAACATATATAAGGACATAGATGACATTATGTGGTCTTACCTCTTCTTTGGAACATGGTGCATGCAATTTGCACTGTTTATCATATGCCCAACTTTCCCACACCTGCTGCATTTGGATTGTCTTTTTGGCTTTGGCATGCCCTTCTCAAGACATGAAGGGTATCTATTCTTCTTCTACCTCCCTGCCTTCTTCTCCTTGAGTGCAGGGGCATGCAGTAGAACCCTTTATCATTTTCAGGCCACTGGTTCCTATCACATAAAGCTGGGATTTCCCCGTCATATGCAACTTCATTGAGGAATACACTATAGTACATGTCACAATAGTTGGCCAAGACAGGTTTCCTCAGCGAAGTGATGAAAGCCAAAGCCTGGCAGCATGGCTTGCCAGTGACTTGCCACTGTCTGCAGCTATATTGCTGAGATTTGAACTTGACAACATGCCTCACAACTTCTACTTCATTGTGCAATTCCAAGACCTGAGCTGTGGTTTCAGATCCTTTAATCACTTTGAGATGTTTCAACCCTCTAGACTAGCATTCAATTCAAATTCTACAACCTGGAGTAGCCCACCCTTAGGCAGCATCTTTGAAATCCTCCTCCTCTTGTACCATAGGTCCATAAGCTTCTCCCTATAAGCATCAGCTAAGGAATCCATAGGAAGATGTTTTAATCCTTTTATCCATGCATTCCATGACTCAGTCAAGTTGTTGTTAATATAATCACACTTGATGTTTTCATAGAACATGCTCATTGACCTGATCATCTTGTGGTGCTCTAGAGCCAAACTTGTGCATCTAGGCAAGCCTCATACACAATATTTAGGTGTCTATCACGCCTCTCTTGTGTATATGACTTTGCTAAAATCCACATATGGCGAAAGACATTACCAGTCCACTGCTTCATTAGATTATCCATTAAATGTTTGAAGCATTCTCGATGCTCAGACTTAGGAAATACATCTGTCACCGCTGTCTCAAGCCCCTTACAGGCATCTGACGATATGGCAAGGTCTGGTGGATCACCAATCATCTCTTTAATCTGCTCTAGAAACCATGTCTAGTTGTCCTTAGTCTCTGCATCAAAAAAGCCAAATGCCAAGGGAAATATCCAATTATGCCCATCTATTGCATTGGCTGCTGCCAAATGTCCATTCACCTGCCATTTAGAACTGTTGCATCTAAGCTGATGCATGGTGTCATGGCATAGGCAAATCCAACCTGACACGCCTCAAAGGAGTAGAAGAACCTTTTGAACTGCTTTCATCCATCAACACAATCTTCGGTGTCTATTACCACCACACTTCCTGGACTCTCCGCTAAAACTGCAGCCTTGAATCTTCACAACCAATCAAAACTATCATCAAAGGTTCCAAATAGCTTCAATGTAGCCCTTCACCTCCTTGCATAATAGTGGGATAGGGGATGTCTATGCCACATCTTTCAAGTAGCAATATCTGGAGCTCCCTTGCTCCAGTATTAGGTTTCTTCTTCAAATCAGCTACAACTATGTCTGCAACCCATGCTTTATTGGCCATCCTAGATGTCCTTAGTGTGGAAGCAAACTTGTGATGGTTAGTGTTAATTTGAATTTGCAACACAAATATTATGTGTAACAAACATAAATGAGAAGCAAAACATGAATGCATGATTATTGCAAGACAAGTAATATGCGTACCCGGAGGTCTTGTCATGTTGAGTTCTAGCATGTATCTTCCATGGGCATCCTTCAGTAGAACATATTGCCATGAACTGATCCTGGTCTGATTTGACCAAGGAAGGCTCAAACTCCTCTACAATAGCATGTTGCCTAACAGCAATTATGAATTCAACTATGCTCGAGTAGACAGTGCCCACTGTCATATTAGGATCATCTTTATCCCAATAGAACATTGGCTCACCAGGAACTTTGTCATGCACAGATATGGCTGCATCATCCATCTCCTTTTGCAGCTATGGAGGAATGAGTGGAACTATAGTTGCGGGTCTCCTACCAGCTTTTGATTCATCTCTCTTTGCTCTAGCCATATTTTCTCTCAACAGGTCATCATTGAGCCAAAAAGTTTTATACACGTTCTCTTCATCTACAAACTCTGGTGACTCTTTCCCAATTTCTTCAAATTCTAATGGTTTAATGATGAGATCACTCCAATCATAACCATTGTCTGACATGATTATAGGGGAACTATAGGGTGCTTCATGGTAAGTTTGATGCTCTGCTGGTGTTGGAGGAGTAGGTTTAGGTGAAGGCTTTGCTGTTGCTAAACTAGGTTTAGGTGAAGGCTTTGTTGCTGTTGGACTAGGTTTAGGTGAAACCTTTGCTGTCATTGGACTAGGTTAAGGTGAATGTGGTGCTCTGGCATCCACCTTTGCTCTTTTTGTTTTGATCTCTATTTCTGATGTACACAACGACACCAATATACCCGAAAAGACTTGCTCAAAACCAACACATGGTTGTGTTTGTGTTGCATAGGGTGGTGGTGAAAGTGGAAAAGCAGCTGCAATTGCTACAGATGGTGGTGGTTGTGCTACAGGAAAATACTCATCTTCATATCCCGCTTCAGATTCTGCTTTAGATTCTGATGCTGCAACATCTTCTTGCTGTGGAGCTCCTTCAGATTCTGATGCTGCTACATCTTCTTGCTGTGGAGCTCCATCTTCTTGCTCTGGAGATGCTTGGGCTTTACAAACTTCTCCTGGGGGCGCCTTTTGCTTTCGTCGCCTCCTCTCTCGAGGTGGTGCAAGAATTTGCATCTTACTAAATTGATAAAATATTTGTCCCTATTTTTGTCCTAAAATGCTATTAAGTCCTCCTTCCAACCTTCATGGCCTCTAGGAAACATCTTAGCAATCAAGGGCACAAGCCTAATCTCGCTGAACTCTAGGAAAATTTTGGCCAAGTCAATACTATTTCCAACAATGATGAAAAATCGAGCAATCTTGCAGTATCTATAGAAGACAACATCCATATCAAAAGAAATTCTGTGCTCTATATGTCGAAAGTGTTTTTCTAGCTCCTCCAACCTCATTCCAGTGGTCCACTAGTCACGCCGGGAAACAAAGTCACCATTTTCATTTTGTGTGGTAACAACTATCCTTAATGCAGACTTTGAATCAAACCTACATCAGCAATGAAATGAAAAACATATCATGTTGTGAACCAAAACTTATTCAATATCATGAAGTAAAACCTAACTGTGATTAAGAATTCAGGACACATTTAGAATTAACTTAATCGGGGGGGGGGGGGGGGGGGGCTCATAATGAAAGCATTCGTCATTGTGGCAGAATACAAGATTACAAGGAGATGCTGCTGCTGCTGCTACAGCTGATGGTGCTTGCTTAGCTGTTGTTGTTCCTAGCTTAGCTGCTACTGCTGCTACAGATGGTGCTGCTTGCTTAGCTGCTGCTGTTCCTTGCTTAGCTGCTGCTGCTGCTATAGATGGTGATACATGCTTAGCTGTTGTTGTTGCTTGCTTAGCTGCTGCTATAGATAGTGTTGCTTTCTTAGCTGCTGCTTGCTTAGCCCTTGCTGCTCCTAAACCTTTACTAGCTGCTGGTGCCCTTGTGACCTTAGGAGGTGCAGATGCATTTGTGACTTTTTCTTCTTCTTGGATGGTACCAAAATGCCATTCTTCTTAAAGTCCCCATTAGTCTCCTTTACCTTTCTCCAATGCTTAGCCCTTTCCTTATCCTCCAACTTTTTCAGGTGTCCTTTGGGGAAGATTTCGGCAACAAAGGGCACCATCTTACTCTCATTATATTGATTGAAGATAGCTATCAAGTGCAAGCTGCTATCAACCTTGACCAAAGCTTTGGTCTCTTTGTCATATGCATGAAAACAACCTCCTAGCCATGACCAAATCTTTCCTCCTTCTGACAGAACTGAACCTCTAGCTCCTCTAACAACATTGTACCTGGGGTCCACCATTCATGTTTACCCACAAAATCACCATCACCATCTCGTGTGCTGATAAGTACCCTATACGCGCACTCGGGATCAAACCTATATCCACAATCAAAGGAAACCATTAGTTTGTAGATTATATACTAAAAAAGATGTTCCTAAATAACAAGTGTTCAAGCAATTCTGAGAATCCCACTAAATTTGTTCCCACATGAACAAGGTGGTGCACGCGAGATGAACTAGATGCTTGTTGAAGGTAGAAGAACTAGATAACTAGAGCTGCTCTCAAAAGAAAAGGTTGCCATTCAGGAAGCAAATTTCACAGTAAATAGATTTTATTTATGTAAATATGCTTGCCAATCATTCGGCCAATGTCATAACACTTTGTCAGATAACTGGAACAAGAACACGTTAACATCCTAAAATTGAGCAGTTTCCCTTAACCATTCATGATTTCGCATGTAAACTACTACATGAACTCCACCCAATTCCACTAAAATTGAGAAGAAACAGATACTCACTCTAGAGGAAGCTCATCAACAGATGTCATGCCGGCGTCCCGTAGCTTCGTCGTAGCTGTTCCGCAGCTCCACCGTGTCATCCCACAACTCTACCATCGCCACGACCTAGGGTTAGGCAGGGTCAGAGAAGAGGAAATCACGAATAGAGGCTATGCCTCAGGTTAGGGAAGAGTAAATCAGGTCTCCTACCTTGCCCTTCATGACCAGAGCTTGTTGGAATCATCAGCGCCGCCACGTCGCCTAGCGGTCGAGACGCTGGCGTGCGCGCGCTTCCGACCAAGCTGCGGGCTTAGCGGAGCCAGGTGCGCTTGGTTCTGGATGCACCACTCGAAGGGTCGAATCGTCATTTGCTTCAGGGCCAAAGTCATCTTTTCCCCTCACTCTACCACGTCAAAAAAAAGGGTCTGATGTGGCAAGTTAAAATTGGTGACCTGGCACCTTTAAGGCATAAAATGAAGATTTTACAGAAACTTTGGACATTTTGTAAAGAAAGTTGGTAAGAGGGATATCTCAAGAAGTGCATTTGGTAAGAGGGACATTTTGTCAATTGTCCCAGTTGACAAACAAAATTGACACTCGTTTCGGTTATCAAAACCGGATGGTGTAATTTTCATAGACCAAGTATGGTCAAAATTGTCTAAACTGAGCCTAACAGTGAGTATTTCACATGTTTGGTGTTTAGACATGTTTTGCAGGTTATGGATGTATTTTAGGTGCATTTTGGCTAATTTTCACCAAAGAAGTAAAGAAGTGTTTAAAATGTCAATATTATAAAGCAAAAATATATATTTGAAGTTTTCATGATGAAGCCCTCGTCGAGACGATCGAAATGGATATATGGAACACTTAATTTAGACTCCGGATGAAGAAGTTATGGTTTTTGCAAAATACTCCTATGCTGCAAAACCAGACATACCGCTTTTGTAAATCGGAGGGTCCGATTTTGACAGGTTCGCTAGGGAAACCAGAGGGTTTGTTTTGAAAAACCGGATAGTCCGTTCTTGACTGTCCGAGACTAGAGTTTGGAATCCATTTTAGGTCGGTTTTTTAGGGTTTTCCTTATGGATTACACCTCTCACAGGGGTAGACTTCCCCACCCTTTATATGCAAAGGGCCATGGCCGATTGAAAAAAAAACAACCCAATCAAATCTATCAATTTACTTATATGTCTTTCCTTTTACCCTACTTTTCCAACCTCTCCTTGTTGTTCATCTACTGATCTCCATGACCATAGATGGCGTCCTAAGGCTCGCTGGTCAACCTAGGGCACACCGACAACGCTCACGTCCTGACGGGGTCCCTTCGGGATGAAAGCTTTGATGACCTTTGCTAGTTTGCTCGTAAACTAGTCATTCTTTGTCATGTAAGGCATCGTTTATCTCTTTGCTGGTTTGCTCGTAAACCTAGCCATATTTCACCACGTAAAGGTGATAGTTATTCTCTTTTCCGTTGAACCCAACAAAACTCGGACCCACTGGTTTTCCAAACCAGAGCATCTTGTTTCCTCAGACTCAGTAACAGAATGTGGGGCTGCGGTTTGCACTTAAGCGTGCTCCTGTTTAACGGCGTGTTTTAGCGTCGACACACCTTTTGGTGACTCCGCTGGGCACAAATTATTCAGGTTGTTCAAATAACCGAAGTTTTCTACCCTAGCCAATTCTTTAATTGATCTATTCTTGAGATTTGCTATCACCATTGAATCTGGGCCTACAAGCTGATTCCATTGTTCCTACTATTTTTTCCTTGTTGGACAGGTATTGCTAGTAAGGAATGAAGAGCTTTGTTGTTGATTGCTAAAAGTTTTAAAGGAAAGGAGAAATCAAGGCTACTTTGGTGCTATGGTTTCAGAATAAAAGCAATCACATGGCGGGCTATCCGTATACTACACAATAGTATTACTACAACGAGCCCAAGGTACAAAATGCAAATACATTGCTTATTGCTAATAATTATTTTGCATGTACCACGAATTCTCGTGTTGATGTTGCTAGACATACTTATGTGCATGCTGTAATGGTTAGTAATTATTCGGATAGTGGTTTTAGATATACAAATTATGGATCCAATAGATATTTGCAGAATCCTATGTCAAATAATATGCATGCTTTGAATTATAATGCAACTAGTAACATGCAGCATATACCCACATATCCTCATATATCGGCACCAAATTATGTTCATATGCCGATTAATTCTAATCAATGCCAAACTAACATGGTGAGTTAGGAAAATAGTTATGAAGCATCATATGCTACTCTTAATTCTCATAATTCGGTTTCTCAAGTTAGTAATAATTATAATCGAATTAATGAAAATTCAGCAAGCATGCATACACTCCACATACTACTATAGTATACACTTTGCCCACTAATTTGGCTCCATATGTTGCTGAAAAACATAGCCGAATAAATGAAATTTCAGTAGGTATACACACTACTACATCATGTACTTTGCATGCTACACAAGATTGTTTTGGCAATGGTTGTACGTTAGCAAGTAGGCTGCACCAAACTGAAAGGATCGAGTGACCGAGAGGGCGGGAGGGAGGGTGAATCAGGAACTCAAACTATATACCTAATTTGCCAATTACTAAAACCGACCACTCAAACAACTCCTATATAATTCTAGTGGTGAACACACTAGCAAGATAATCCTATGGAAGGAAGAACAACCTAAGCATACTAGTGGATCATACACAAGGGCCAATCAACTACCATGCAAGCTAGTAATCAAAGACAAGCAGAAGCACACAACAAGCTAGCAAAGGAGCCTACTCTTGTAAAGCTACTAGATCATCAAGTACAAGATAAGCACACAAGCATGAGTAGCATGATACAAACTAGGGTGATCAATCAATCCAAAGCAACTCCTAAACATGCTAGTTATCAAGGGAAAACTAAGCACAACTAGCAAGTAAAAATCCTATTCATGGAAGTCTACAAGATAATCAACAAGAGCAAGGTAAGCACACAAGCATGAATAGCACGATATGTAAATGCGAAAGATAAAGGCATCAAAGTAAGGAGTAGAGTAATAGATGGCTCATGATATTTTTTTCTCGAGGTCTCGAAAGGATGGCGCCTTCCCCTACTCCTTGTTGGACCACTCCTGCCGGAGTTAAGGTCCCTCCCGCCACCAATGTGGAGTTCTCACCCACGAGACCGCAATCACTCCCGGTGTGAAGACACGATGCGCGTCACCGCTGCCACCAAGGCACATGCTTGCCTCCCTCGAGAACTTGCCGGACTCCTTGAGCCGACACGGGCGCTCACTAGCGATGCCCCTTTCACCGACGGGCTCAAACTAGGTACAAATGTGTGACGGCCTTCACAACCAATCACGATAGGCTCGATCACCGACACCTAACCGGTCTAGGTCTCACCATAGAACAAGAGTAATAACCTAGATCACACCCTCAAGGACACCCTAGAAGATGTGCAAGATGCTCTTGTTACTCTCCTAGTGCTCTTCTCTTTTTCTCTTGGACCTTCTGTCCATACAATCCGTCAGGTCTCTTCCTTCTCTCTTGATGAGGACATCAACGACATACGAATAATGACGACGGAAGATGGCGCGCCAAACCAAGCTGTCACGCCTCCACCTCTCGTCGTCGCGCCTCCTCGAGTTACGGATCCATCTTCTAACGAGACGACGACGTACAAGGGCCCAATCACTAGAGCTCGAGCCCAGGAATGGAAGACGGTTTTGATGCTAAGGAACGACGGCCCAGGATGATGTCGCCCGAAGGCCCACGTGGCCCAAGTCGCACGACTCCCTCTCCACCGCGCGCCTCTCCACTTCAGCCGGCCCTAGATGCCTCGTCCTCCCCCTATATAGTCAAGGGCTGCGCCCCTTGTAATCTTTGAGTTTTGTTTTAAGTTTAGCTTAGCTATACATCCGTCTCTCGACGTGAATTCAGAACTCCACCTTCGTGCAATACATCAGATTGCTCGCCTCTAATTCTTGCTTGTTCTTCGATTGCGCGTAAGAATTGATCCTCGTGATTAGGTTGATCTTGTTTATCGCAAGGTTAATATCCTCCGGAAGTTGGTTCAGCGATTGCATTGGCGCTTCGGCTTGCTCGTCGTAGTCGGATCGTGAGGGTCAACATCCACCAAATCGAAGTTATCTTCACTCGCCGAAAGATCGGGCACTCTACACCTATCATCTCTCCATTCCAGAGAGCACCCATTTCTGCACCTTCTGTCCATACAATCCGGTCTCTACTGACCCCTCTGTTCGGTCACTCAGTCTAGAAGCTGAAACTTCTCGTCCTTGCTTGACTTCGTTTCTCTGCTTGTCCGAACAGCTCCTTGGCTTCTCCACTGTCACCTAGTGCCTGTGATTTCACTGAGCATCCATGCACATCACTGACTAGCATGACCTAAAGAGACATGACCTAGACTCCCTTGATAGTCCGATTTTTCCTATGGACTCAAAGCCCTAACAACTAGACAAGTTCTCCAAACACTTGCTCCATAGCTTGTCCTTAGCCTTGATCCATCTCCATCAACCCTTGGACTCCACCAAGCTCATCAAGCCTCTATGCTTGTGGTCATTGTCATCCATCGCCAAGGCAACCGTCTACAATCATCATAGAGTAGAAAAAATTTCCTACACGCACAACACTCGTGTAGGCATTAGTCATATTTCATGTTTGTCATTCATCACCAAAACATTCATACCTTGGGGTGACCTCAATGGTCATGAACCTTACACAAACTGAAGAAGAATCTAATGATTTTATTAGTAAAGATTGGGTCAATCAGTTTGTAGAATTGTTTTCTCAAAAGCCAGTTAGCTCAGTATCATCACTTACCAATGAGGTAGAGGAAACAAACTTAGCCAGAAAAAAACATGTTAAGTATAAAAAGACAGTCATGTTTGATTTCCCTAAAGAGGTTGTATTTTTATCTAGAGAATATGCTATTGATGATAAGCAACAACCTATAGCTGAACAAGTTTTGGTTAGTGAATTTTCCAGTAGGACCAAGAGCGGATTCAAGAAGGACAGAAGAAGGCATTAGAGTGCAAGGATTCAGAAAGGCCTGGATATTCTAGATTCAAACCAGAAACTCCACTTTCTACAATTGAGATGCCATACATCTCCAAAATACTGAAGAAGGTATGCTCTGTTAGTCTTTTACCTTTTTCCCAATCTGATCATGCATTTACTATTAATATGCCTATTGGTAATAATATCATGAGTAGTATTTGTTGCACTAGAGAAGAAACCCGACCCTGGATCACCAAGCATCAAATGCATGATTGGAACAAGGATATTTGATAGGTGCTTGTGCGATCTTGGAGCAAGCGTAAGTGTTATGCCCCGTGATATATTCACAAATCTTAATTTGCCTGAATTAGAGCCTACGGGTATGTGTTTGAAGTTAGCCGGTCAATCGGTACGCTTCCCTGATGGAATTGCTGAGGATGTGCCTGTTCAAATTGGAGTTCATATCGCCCCTATTGATTTTATTGTGCTTGACATGGTTAAGAGGACGAGGACCCCGTCGATCTTAGGCAGACCCTTCTTGAGGACAACAAGGGCAAGTATTGATGTTGGGAGTGGTGAGATAAGCTTCGATATAAGTGGGACTCCCTACTCTTTCAAGTTTCGCCCAAAGGGAGAAGAGTGCCGTGCTATTGATGAAGTGAAGAGATACAAGACACCGTGGCATCGAGGCGTCGAAAGTAATTAGAGGGGATGTATGGATAGGTCGTCCAAGCTATATGAACCATGGAGATAAGATGACCTTGTAGTGTCGCGGCCTCACATCCCGCACCGCGACACTAAGGATTGATTGTTTGCGGGGAGGTCGAGCTCTTTGACCTCTAAATAACTAGAGCGCTCTTGGGACGCAACCCAATGATCGGGGGATTTAGAAGTTATTTAGTGCTTATGGGAGGGCAACCCATTTCATTTAGTTAATTAGTGCTGGCCGGGAGGGCAACCCGGTGTTTTTAAATTTGCTTGCTTGTGATAAAAACAATCTCTCGAATAATAAAAAAAATAGAAAAGTGTGTGCTCTTGCGTTGTCTGTTTATTCGTGTAAAACTGTGTATATACATACTGTAGACTAACAATGCAGGAATAAAAAAAAAGACCAAAAACAGGAAGGAACAGAGCTTGTGCCGATCGGCGCACATCTGCGCCGATCGGCGCAGTATTGCCCAAGTCAGGACAGAAGGCCGACGACGCCCATAATTGAAGGAGTGCTAAAGCAGCATAATAATTTTCAGAGACAGAGCTATTTTCAAGGATGAAGACAATATCTAGCGAAGAAGCGAGGGGCCAGAAGCAAAAACGGACGTCGCGCCGATCGGCGCCGTCACTAGATGAGCCCCGACACGTATGCCAATACTACAGGAACATTGGAGAAGTGGAAATTAGGTGAAAGAGATAAACATGAGGCATCAGAATCAGCGCCGAACCTAAAGATGAGGTGCAATGGACTTGCGCCGTTCGGCGCCCTACTGCACCGATCGGCGCAGGTACCCATGCGATTCACAAAAGAGCGACAAAGGCGGCAGGCATTGATTTTGAGGAACAAGTATGATTATTATGCAGATGTGCAATGCAGAGGAGACACGGAATTGACCAAAAGCTGAAAAAGAGATGACGCGCCGATCGGCGAGGGCCCGCACCGATTGGCGCCGCCAACAAGACATCAGGATTCCATGCTGTTCCCCTGCCAACCAACATGATGTACCGGGAAGCAACAAAGGATGGGAATCAAGCATCAGAGTGGTCAGAGCATTCAAAATTTGAATTGTGCCGATCGGCGCAGGTACCCGTGCCGATCGGCGCGCTCTCAAATTTTGAAATTTTACGGCGGTTCCTTCTCCTGGAAGTTTCCCACACTATAAAAGGGAGGCTAGGGGCCCCCATTCGGCACACCGTCCCGATAATCTCTCTACCTTCCCCACTACCCACGATCTCACACACGTTCCGCAATTTTCACAGATGGATCGTCCGCGCTCCTCCGTCGGCAAGTTGGGCAAGAGGCTGCGCCGGGGAAGCAGTTCCGGTGGCAGCAGCAAGTCGAGCGGTGACTGCTCGGTGAGGGGTGGCTCCGACGCTCGCGATGACATGTCGGTGGGTGGTGCATCCACTGGCTCGGCGGCGGCGACATACGAGATCCGCGCCCGTCACTCCGTCTCCGGCGCGTCCCTTCCAACAGGGCGTGCTACAAGAAACCAAACGGCAGCAAGCCGTGGGGTTCCCACATCACCACCACCGCTGGCATTCATGCCGCGCCCGGTGGAGGAGGGCTCCACCCTCCTGAGCGCGGAGGAACAACGGCACTACCTCGCGGTGACGGGAAGGTTCGTCCCCAACTTCGACTTGGACAAGACCTTCCTCACCTCGATCGGCATGTGGGAGGACTTAAGGAGGATGCTAGACAACCTCGGCTGGGTGGATTTCCACCTCCTCCCCATGGACTACAACCTCGACGTCATCACCGAGGTTGCCTCTACGATGAGGCTTGGCACCATCGAAGACGGTAGCGAGGCCGTCAACTTCCGCGTTCGCGACATCAGCCACACGGTGACCATGGAGGCAGCGGCTCAAGCTTTTGGCTTCAACGCCGATGCCGACGTCGCCGGCGCCTTGGGACGTGGGGAGTTGGACTCCTTTTGGAGGCGGCTCTCATTTGTAGAAGAGATGAAGCGCGGCAAGATCCGCAACCCGACCATTGAAGTCTTCGATCGGTGGTTGGCGGTGCGCATAGGCGACAAGGTCGACTCCAGCAACGTCACCGATGCGGACTTGCGGTGGCTCTACAACGCCATCGTGAGTCCGTCTCATTGCAATCCCATGTCAGTGATGGTGCGGGGTTGGCTCAACAAGAGGGGCAAGGCAAGCAAGAAGTTGGCCTTCGGGGCCTATCTTCAACGCCTAGCAGCCCTCGTCTGCGACAGCGACGGACCGGGAGGGCGCAATGACAAGTTGGAGTGCGTGATGGAGATCGACGAGAATATGACTCGTGGCAATATTGACACGGGAAGTGTTCGTGCCGGCTTCCATGTCGGCGGCACCAACGTAAAGCTCCCGTGTGCGGAGCTAGGAGTTTTTCTCCCTCGCAAGTTGGAGGGAGGAAATTGGCTTGAGGAAGGTCCCCTGGAGGGGCCGAGTTCTCAAGGACTGCCGTGGGCGAGTTCGTCAGCCGGACACATCTACCGTAGCCGGTGGCGAGTGGGACTCCTGGGGGTCATGCTAGGAACCTCAGCAGTACCAGTCAGGGTGGAGCGACGCAGCGGGCGGTTCATAGCCCTCTGCGCCGATCGGCGCAGGCGACGCGCCGGTCGGCGCACCCTATTGCAGCACGAGTATCGACTACCGGTACCAAGGGCGTGTACTAGTGGTGCCTCCTGTGCCCGGTGCAGACTTTTTCGTGCCCATGCAGAGGTACCTCGACAACAACATGCACTACATCGAGCACGTGGAAGAGCCCATGTCCTAATGGAGGTACAACCACGATGCGATGGTGGAGGTGTTCGAGCGACTAAAGGCATGGTGCTATGGCTTTGATCAGCCACCGACTCCACTTTTGGATGACTAGAGTGCCTAGGAGTTGGCACGTGTATCGGTTTCCCGGTTTGCGTTTTCTTTTATCTTTTGCAGTCTTTTTCTTTATTTACTTATGTGTGTGTGAGCGGGTTGGGAAACCATGTATCGGGTGTGTTTACTTTCATGCAAGTGTGTTAGTAGTAGTTTTATTTTCATGCAAGTGTGTTAGTAGTAGTTTTATTTTCATGCAAGTGTGTGCAAAAATCATCACCATGTATTCAAGTTTTGATCTTAATATAATGGTGGCGGTTATGCTCTTTTAGGAGAATTGAATTATTTATTCTTTCTTGAAAAGTGTTGATGAAGATCAAATAGTGTTGAGCATTGAATAAAATTTTGAACTTACACTTAATGATTATTCGGCAAATATGTCTTATGTGGAGCAATTTTGAGTACCCATGTGCTTCATTTGTGTTATCTAGTTTGTAATGATAACTTAGTACCAATCTTTTCAAAAATAAATTTTAATGTTGTGAACTTTGGAATTTATTGTTTTCAAGATCCTTACCTACCAGTGCCATATTTGAGCAATACTCATGAACCTTTGATATGTAGATAAACATTAAATTGATGGTTGAGTTCGGTTAGGATTTAATTTTTTTTGGTATGAACTTTATTAAGATGGCAATTCTTTGTGTATCTTTTTCTAGCCTTGAAATTACTCATGCAAAAATTCGATTCCGCTGAGTATACTACCATAAACCCAAAACATCTTGTTCAGTATCATTCCTTGACCACATCCTATATTTCTGGCTATATTTAATTCTTGAATAAATGTTGCAGCCAGACAAATCAAATACCAACAAATGTTGGTAAATTTGGGTTGAGAGTCGATCGGCGCAGCAGAGATTGGTGTCTAAACAAAAAAAAAAAGCTCTGCTGTTTGCTAAGGGACTAGCAAAATTTTAAGTGTGGGGGGATGGTCTATGACATGCTTATTATCGAAATTCATTCTAGTATAGCCATGAATCATTCCAACCATGTGCAATCTTCCATGATCAAATTTTTGCTATGCACATGTCCACATATCCAAAGTGTGAGTCCTTTCTTAAATTTTTCTTTCTTAATTGCCATCTTGATAAAGTTTCTATAATTCCAACGAAGAATAATCTCCTAGCTTTACAATATATTATTGATTTATATTTGCAATCCTTGAATTACCTCACCTAGCTACTCATATAAGCCTTACACTAATATTATTTGATCATTATGATGTAGAATATAGGTTGAGTGATTTGAAAGATGAGTTGTTGCCTTGGATTATTTGGAAGATAGATTCTCTATGTTCATAACAATCTTTTAAGTGATTTTCATGTGTGGAAAAGTTATAATTTATGAGTTGGACATGATCTTTTGTTTTGGGGAGAACTTTAAGCTTATGCCCATATTTGATCTATTTTGCTGAATACCAATATAAAATAGACCACAATAGAACAATGCTCAACATTTGTTGATTTGAGATATCTTTTATGATAGAAAGAGTATGTTTTTTGATTTTTCTTTCTTTTACTTTACTCGGGACGAGCAAAGGTTTAAGTGTGGGGGAACTGTTGGCACTTCTCAAGTGCCATTTTTATATGTGAATATTTTCCCAATTAGAGCATAATTGATACTAATTTAGGCCATTTACCTGTGATATTGTCTATATATTTGTGATGAGGACATCACCCTTATGGATACACCCAGCACTCCGCCAACCAAAATACATGTTCATGCGCGACAGTTGAATTTACGGGTGAGCTTGTTCCTAATGATTCCTTTATGTGATTTTGAGAATAGATTGCTACCTAATGAATTAATTGTTATTAGAAACAATGGAGATGATGATGAGATAGCTGGGGAGGTGATTGGAGACGTGATGGGCCAGCAAGGACGTCCAAGCCAAGGTGGAGGCCCAATCAAAACCGACTTCGAGTCTGTTTCGGAGCCCAGGACCAGTCTGCACTAAAACGGATGCCCAGGACGCATACGGACTCGGATTTGGACGTTCTATATATGCCTGGAAAGATAATGAAAAGCCCTTTCCAACCCAACTGGTCCCATGTCAAAATTCGTCCCGAGCCATCGGCAATCGCCGAAACAATTCGACTTCCAGAATCTGTCCTGGTGCTGCGACACCGTAATCGGTCTTTGGGCCATGTATGGAGTTGAGCCCACTTAGAGCTGCGTCCAGGGGGTCTTGCACGACCCTAGGATCCTCATATACAGCCGCCGCCTCTTCATTAGGGTTTGGGTTTTGCTTAGATCAATTCTGTTCATAAACAGTTTCGCCGTTCATCGGTTTGTGAGACCCCAACTTCGAGAGTTTAATCATACATCTGCAATTGTGTTGCAATCTTCGTTGTTCTTGCTTGTGTTCTTGATTCGCAGGCAGGGATCAGCCTTCTCAGCGAGGTCAATCGTCTTTTGGACGGTTGATAACCAGAGGAGACGTCGTGCTGCGATTGCGGGGTTTAGAACGTGCTGTTCTGAAGCCGGATCGATTTGTGTGTCGCCTCCGACCAAATCAACTTACCAAGAACCTTTCGGAAGATCGGGAACCCTTGTCCACATCAAGTGGTAATCAGAGCTTCAGGTACACCGTTAGGTTTGCCGTTATCCTTGTTATTTTGTTCAATCCTAGAGTCCAGAAAATTGCCCTACAAAAATATTTGTTCGTCGTGTTTCCGCTGTCCTACACCCCCCTTGTGCGTTGCAATTTTCAGTTTAGTTTGCTTGTCTGAATTTTAGTCCCTACAAGGTCATTGTGTTGTTGGTCTAGTACTTGTTCTTTGGTCTTGTTTGAGTCGTGTGTGTCCTTGTTCATAGACAATCAAGAAAAAAAAAATCAGATTGTTGCACACATTGAGAGAATAGTACTGCTGGAATTATTTGCACTAAATATTTATTTAACATCTAGCGTTCTATTTTTTGTGTGCAAAAGAAACTTAGAGTGTTTTCTGTTACACGTTGCTCCTTGAGTCAAGAGATTGCTGCACGTTGTTGCATATGAGAATTATCGGTTCAGTTCTACATGTACATCTATTCCTTACGTGAGAGTGCAAAAAAGAAAGTTTAGGTTTTTTCTTTGTGCTATAAAGTTCGCAACTCTTGCTGCAGTTCTATGTCAAAAAAATCATGAAAGAGTAAAAGGCAAAGAGGTGCTGAAAAAAAAATAAGAAGAAAAAGCCGCACCTATAACAAAAGAAAAAAAAACGAAAAGAGAAGAGAAAAAAAATTCAGAATTGCTTGCAGCCTTTGTGTCCTTTGTTGAGCCATTTGCTTGCTTGCTTGAACTAGGTCCGAGACAAGTTTAGGCTAGTGACATAGACTAGCTTGGGACTATTATTCAGTTTTGCAATTTCTGAATTGAAATTTTGCTAATCCTTGCTACTATAAATTGCCTACCTAGCTCCACATATATCCTTCTGAATAGGCACAGAACTTTGGACCCTCGCAATCGTCGGATCACACTCTCCAAGGTATCCTCTGTTTTGCTACTAAGAATCTTGTAAGAACTCAGTTAGGTGCTGTCATTTGCTTGTTGAGAGTTTCCACCGTGATCAAACAGTGGTGACAGGAAAATATACTCTTGCGTGTTTTCTTGTTTTCTATTAACAATGACAGGTTACAACACCAATGGTGATGAGTCGATGGTGTTAAATGAGGTTGATACAAGTGTTGTAGCACAACGAGTGTTTAGTTCTCAAATGGAGAAGGTAGAGCAAAATCAAATGAACAACTTGTTTCAGACTCACTTTGTTGTGAAGGATCGACGTTGTCGTGTCATCATTGATGGAGAGAGTAGCAACAACATCGCAAGCTTGGAATTGGTCGAGAAGCTCGGCTTGACCACACAGCCACATCCGTGTCCATACTACATCCAATGGGTAAATTCTTGTGGTAAGATAAAGGTAGATAAAATTGCACGCATTGAATTTTTTATTGGTTCTTATAAGGATTATGCAGATTTTGATATAGTGCCTATGCAAGCGTGTCATTTGTTATTGAGTAAGCCTTGGATTTCTACAAATAATGCTTTGCACAATACCATTGCTAATACCTATTCATTTAAATACAATGGTAGAAGAGTTACTCTTAAACCTATGTCTGCTGCTGAAATTTTAGAAGAGGATCAACAAAGACTTGAGAGAAGAAAGAATGAACCATTTAGGAAAGAATGGACTACTTCAAATGTTGCAACACTTACATCAAAATCTGAATTAGATGATGAACATATTTCCTTGCCTCTTGTTGCAACTAATACATTTCAGGTTCTACACAAAGAAGAGGATAGTGTGAAAGATGAAGAACATGTTGTTGTTTCAGGTAAGAGCTTTTTTGATGTGATGAATTGTTCCAACAATCTTGTTGTATTGGAACCTTGTCTTGATTTGCCTTTACCACAAGTTGATTTATCTATTGATCCTTATGAAAAAGAGGAGTTGTGTGCCACTGCTTCACTTATACCTTTGCCACAACAAATGAATAAGCTTGATGTTTTTGCTTATGATTCACCTACTAGTGCTGAAATAAAACATTTGATTTTAATAACATGTGAAAAGGATGAGCAGAAATTATTGTCTTCTCTAAATACTTTGGGTTATATTGAATTTGATGTTCTTTGTGATCTAAATACCGTGGAGAAGCAAATCTTTTCTCAAACTGAATTGCCTTTACTAACAAGAAACAAATTTTATGCTATAGGAAACTATGATCATAGAGGTGTATTTATGGTGCATAAAGTTTATATTTGCTCAAACATGAATACTCCTTGTGTTGTACAACAAAATGATGAACTAGAAAACTGCAATAACAATTACCATGTCATGTCATGTTTTTCTAGTGTTTTTAAGATCATACATATTCCATCTTGTCATAAGAGTGAGAATGACGTTCATATTGCTGAGAAAGTTTTCAAAGAGGTCATTAATTTGCATGGCATGCCTTCTATTATGATTTCACATTGTGATGATAATTTTCATAACACATATAAACGTGATGTGCATTCCAAGTTTGGGAATAGTTCTATATTTTATATTTCAGATTTGAGACCACTATTGGGAGAAAAAGATGGGATCGAGTCGAGGACGACTCTAATTCAAAAGGGGGAGAATGATGAGGACATCACCCTTATGGATACACCCAGCACTCCGCCAACCAAAATACATGTTCATGCGCGACAGTTGAATTTACGGGTGAGCTTGTTCCTAATGATTCCTTTATGTGATTTTGAGAATAGATTGCTACCTAATGAATTAATTGTTATTAGAAACAATGGAGATGATGATGAGATAGCTGGGGAGGTGATTGGAGACGTGATGGGCCAGCAAGGACGTCCAAGCCAAGGTGGAGGCCCAATCAAAACCGACTTCGAGTCTGTTTCGGAGCCCAGGACCAGTCTGCACTAAAACGGATGCCCAGGACGCATACGGACTCCGATTTGGACGTTCTATATATGCCTGGAAAGATAACGAAAAGCCCTTTCCAACCCAACTGGTCCCATGTGAAAATTCGTCCCGAGCCATCGGCAATCACCGAAACAATTCGACTTCCAGAATCTGTCCTGGTGCTGCGACACCGTAATCGGTCTTTGGGCCATGTATGGAGTTGAGCCCACTTAGAGCTGCGTCCAGGGGGTCTTGCACGACCCTAGGATTCTCATATACAGCCGCCGCCTCTTCATTAGGGTTTGGGTTTTGCTTAGATCAATTCTGTTCATAAACAGTTTCGCCGTTCATCGGTTTGTGAGACCCCAACTTCGAGAGTTTAATCATACATCTGCAATTGTGTTGCAATCTTCGTTGTTCTTGCTTGTGTTCTTGATTCGCAGGCAGGGATCAGCCTTCTCGGCGAGGTCAATCGTCTTTTGGACGGTTGATAACCAGAGGAGACGTCGTGCTGCGATTGCGGGGTTTAGAACGTGCTGTTCTGAAGCCGGATCGATTTGTGTGTCGCCTCCGACCAAATCAACTTACCAAGAACCTTTCGGAAGATCGGGAACCCTTGTCCACATCAATTTGTATATGCGTTGTTTTGGAGCTTTATTGCAGAAACAGGTAAAATTGGTGATTAATGCGATGATGGAGAAGACAGGAGTCCAGAACCGACAAAAAGCACTGAAGAAGCCCAGTGCGCCGATCGGCGCAGTCCATGAGCCGATCGCCGCAAGGGTGTTTTGGCCCACTGAAGTGACCGAGGCCCATTCCACATGTTTATGGAAGTTTATCTGCGCAAGACACTTGAAGATGTTCGTCTAGAAGATTTATGGAACTTCAAGAAGATTTATGAAACTTCAAGATCTCAACATGTAGTACAAGACTTTATCTCGAAGGAAAAGGCCCACATGGCAGCTAGAAACCGAGTCCTTTACGAGTAGAACCCCTATAAATACTTGTAAACCCTCACCGCAGAGAGAGGAGGCGGTAGAAGGACACCAGATCCATGAGTTAGAGCCACCGGGGCTTGCCCCGTTAGAATAGATCTCTAGTTAAGTTTCAAGAACCATTGGAGTTAAGAGTTGATCCGTCAAGGTAGGTCATCTCGATGGGGATGAATCTTACTCTATGTATCTCAAGGATGATTGAATATGTTGATGACAGTTTTGGTGATTTGTCTATCTTGGTTCTATAATCATGCATGTGCTTATTCCAATTGCTTAGTTCTAGGCTAAATAAGTAGATATTATATTAATCGTGGTGATTAGGATAGTGTTCGGACATTGTATTGATTATGGTTGCTTGATGATGCTAGTAGTGTGGTTTAGCGGTGACAGCACTAAGCCTGCGCAGCACTATTGGATAGTTGAGTAGGGTAAGATACTCGCGCGAGGGTTTCCTCTCGGCAGCGATAAATCAGGAGCCGCTCGGAAAGCAGGGTGGTCTTACTCATTATAGGTTTTCATTGATCTATGTAATTACCCATTATGATGCTATTCAGTTAGACTTTCTGGTTACGATCTCACTGGTAGATATCTGGCTACTCACTTAATAGCATAGGTTTACAAGATCTGGAACACTTTGGCTTAGATTCACTGGTGTGCCGATCAGCTCAACTCCTACGCTGATCGGCGCAACAACTTTGGCTTAGATTCACCAGTGTGCCGATCGGCTCGACTCCTGTGCCGATCGGCGCAACCATAGATTTAATAGATCTTGCGCACTTTGACTTAGTTTCACTAGTGTGCCAATCGGCTCGACTCCTGCACCGATCAGCGCAACGATAGATTTACTGTCTAGCGCACCTTTGCGCTGGCCAGTCTCCCACTCAGGCAACCTGACCTTGACAGTAGCCTTGACTAGATCTTTTACTGTTAACTTTGTTTAATAAATCCCTAAGGTCCCAGTGGATTCGATAAACCTTGGAATACTCAATTCAAGGGAAAAAGTGCTACAATCGTACACCGTCCTCTTGCGGTATATAAGTGGGTGCGTTGATACGACCAACAAGAAGCATAGCCAATCTTGAACCCCACCTGATCCTCGAAGTCCTTAAACTCTTGTGCCGTGAACTGGCTACTGTTGTCAGTGATGATCTTGTGTGGAGCATCAAACCGAGTTACTATTTTGGTCATGAACTCGACGGCCTTTTTTGCGGAAATTTTTTCGACTGGTTTCGCCTCAATCCATTTAGAAAATTTGTCCACTGCCACGAACAAATGAGTGAAACCTCCTTGAGCCTTCTGAAAAGGGCCCACGATATCTAAACCCCAGACTAAGAACGGTCATGTTATCGGGATATTTTGAAGTTCGGTGGCGGGTATGTGCATCTGGCGGGCAAAAAATTGGTAACATTCACATTTTCGGATGATATCTTTTGCGTCGGCCATCGCTGTGGGCCAATAAAACCCTATCTCATTGCTTTGGTTGCTATAGTTGACGGACCCACGTGGTTACCACATATGCCAGCATGGATTTCCTTTAATACGGCGATGCCCTGCTCCCGTGATACGCACTTCAACAGTACCCCGTATGGGCTTTGTTTATACAAGAGATTATCAATGGTGCAGTATAGCCTTGACTTGCGGATGATATGAAGGGCTTCTTCTTTGTCGGCAGGCAGTGTTCCACCGTTTAAATACTCGATGAATGGAGTTCTCTAGTCTATTTCTAGTAAAATGACTTGCGGTGTTGCCTCTTTTCCTGGGACAGATGTTGGTGGTTTCTAGATGCCCATTTTATCTACCAAAAAGGGATGTTTTGCGTCTTAATTTGGTGGTTTGGACTAACAATTAACCCCATATTTGCATATATTTGTAGTTGTTCTGTTTTGGATGTAATCGTAGAAAACAGGTATAAAACAGGGCAATTATGGATAAAGAGCTGAAGAGTAACGAGGATGAGCAAGATACAGAGCCGCGCCGATCGGTGCGACTCTTGCGCCGATCGATGCAGGAGGAAAAGATGACTGAAATACGATCCGGTCCAGGAAAGATGAAGGCCCAACCCAGAATGAGTTAGGGTCGATGGAAGTTGACCTAATCCCGTCGAGTATAAAAGGAAGATAATTATCAAAAGCCAAGGACGACCAAGGGTAGACGGCAATCACGAGAACCAGTTATTAAAACTAGGGTTCCAGGATATTGGCGACAGAGGTTCGTCAACACCGACGAGATCCACCAGAAGGGAGGTCACGCCGATCGGCGCAACGCTTGCGCCGATCGGCTCGTGCGCGTTCCAGCGCTATTTCTCACCCCTCTGCTATGTCTAGCGGAAGGATGAGTGAGTAGTCTCATATTCTCTTCTTTGGTGCGGGGATCTGGTCATGTAACTCTCATGCTTGTTGATACTCTCTCGATGAATTTAATCTATGTGATGAACTTTATTGCACATCTATCTATCCCTTTCATTAGTGTATCGGCCAATACACTTATGCCCATTACATAGTGCAAGGAACCAATGGGGAGCTAATAGCCTCTGTAGTGACAGCCAGGGTGAACGAAACCACCATGTCTTGTAGAATATTAGAGTCATCACTCGAGTTGATAAGAACAAGGTTGCATGCTAGTGAACCAATCCTAAGGAGAGAATCCTTCATCATCCTGTTTCCTCTTCAATAACATTCACCTTCCACTTTCTCACCGTCATCATTCACACCAACCAACCTATTGCAATCTGTTAGTAACCCTTTAATAGTATTAGTTCTGCTCGTTCCTTGCGGATTCGATAAGCTTGGAATATTCTGAGGGAAAAAGAGCTACAACTGTAAACCGTCTTCTTGCGGTATATAAGTGGGTGCGTAGATACGACCAACAACAGCCTGCACTACAGTTTGCTGGGTCAGCACAGATGGCTTGTGTAGATCATCGAGAAATACTCCATCGGGTATTTAAGCTCAGCTGGACCCAAGCTTGGCCAGCACATCTGCATCCTCATTGAACTTTTGAAGGACATGGTTGTACTTGATGATGAGTACATCACACCCATGGATACACACAACACTCCTCCAACTAAGATGAAAGTTCATGTGCATCACCTGAATTTACAGGTGAGCTAGTTTCTAATGTTTTGTTTATTTGGTTTTGAGAATAGATTGCTATCTAATGAATTAATTGTTGTCAGAAACCATAGAGATGATGATGAGATAGCTGGGGAGGTGATTGGAGACGTGATGGGCCAGCAAGGACGTCCAAGCCAAGCTGGAGGCCCAATCAAAATCGACTTTGAGGCTGTTTCGGAGCCCAGGACCAGTCTGCACTAAAACAGACGCCCAGAACACATACGGACTCGGATTTGGACGTTCTATATATTCCTGGAAAGATAATGAAAAGAACATTCCAACCCAACCGGTCCCATGTCAAAATTCGTCCCGAGCCGTCGGCAATCGCCAAAACAAGTCGACTTCCAGAATCTGTCCTGGTGCTGCGACACTGTAATCGGTCTTTGGGCCATGTATCGAGTTGAGCCCACTTAGGGCTGCGTCCAGGGGGTCTTGCACGACCCTAGGGTCCTCATATACAGCCGCCACCTCTTCATTAGGGTTTGGGTTTTACTTAGATTATTCTGTTGATAACAGTTTTGCCGTTTGATCGGCTTGTGAGACCCCAACTTGTGAGATTCATCATATACTTATAAATTTGGTTGCATTCTTCTTTGTTCTTGCTTGTGTTCTTGATTTGTTGGCAAGGATAAGCCTTCTCGGTGAGGTCAATCGTTCTTGAACGGTTGATAACCAGAGGAGACGTTGTGCTGCGATTGCGGGGTTCAGAACGTGTCGTTCGGAAGCCGGATCGATTTGTGTATCGCCTCCGTCTTAATCAAGATTATCAGAACCTATCGAAAGATCGGAAACCCTTGTCCACATCACTTGATGCCATCAAACTTGTCTTCTAGCTTCCGAACTTCAGCGTAGTATGTTGTGATGCTTTCATCAAAACAACACCATTCTTTGGTAACTTGATTGATTACAAGCATCGAGTCGCCGGAGATACTTATCCTTCTGACACCGAGTGATATGGCCGTTCGCAACCCATGTAGGACAGCCTCGCACTCCGCTGCGTTGTTAGATGCGTGAAAATGCATTCGGAGGACATGACGCGTCTTGACTCCGTCTGGGGATATTAGTACTACCCCTACACCGGCCCCCTCCAGTTGTAAGGAGCCGTCAAATGACATGGTCTAGTAGCTTGTTTCCTGTGGTGTCGGTAGTAATTCGGACTCAGTCCACTCGGCGATGAAATCTGACAGCGCCTGGCCTTTGATTGCGTCGCGAGGCTTGAAGATAATCTCATATGATCCAAGCTCAATAATCCACTTGGCTATTTACCCAGTTGCATCTCGGTTGTGTAGCAGTTTGCCCAACCCGAAGGATGTATGAACTTTGATCGGGTGATCCTCAAAATAATGCTTTAACTTACGAGACGTCACCAGTAGTGCTTACACTAACTTTTGGAGCTAAAAGTACTGCATTTTAGAATCTGATAAGATTTCGCTGACAAATTACACCGGATGCTGCACCTTTTGAGCCTTGCCATCTTCTGCCCGTTCGACAGTCAGCACTGTGCTGACAGCGTGTGTGGTTGCGGAAATGTACAGCTGCAAAGTTTCCTTTGGTTTAGGGGGTGTCAACACCAATGGACCACTAATGTAGACCTTGAATTCTTCCAAGTCTGGTTGGGCTTCGTCATTCCAGGCAAATAAATCCTGCTTCTTGAGCAGTCAGAAGAATGGTAATCCCCTGATGTCGAGTCATGACACGAAACGGCTAAGTGCCGCCATGCATCCGGTCAACTTCTGGATGTCTTTCTGAGAGTGCAGACATCCCATCCGCAATATGGCATTTATTTTCTCTAGATTTGCCTCAATTCCTCGGTGTGAGACCAAGAAACCGAGCAGCTTCCCTGACGGGACACCGAAAACGCATTTCTCGGGGTTCAACTTCATGCTGTACTTTTGAAGGTTGTCAAATGTCTCGGCCAGGTCTTGTATTAAGTTGGAGGAGAGTCGGCTTTTGACCACCACATCATCTACGTAGGCCTCGCATTCCTTCCAATCTGGCTATCCAAGCATCATTGCATTGTCCGCTGGTACGTGGCGCCCGCGTTCTTTAGCCCAAAAGGTATCGTTGTATAACAAAAAGCTCTGAAGGGCGTAATGAATGACGTTTTCAGCTGGTCAGACTCATGTAGGGGGATCTGATGGTATCTTGAGTAGGCATCTAAGAAGCACAATAAAGCACAACCAGCCGTTGAGTCGACCACTTGGTCGATACGAGGGAGGGTGAATGGATCCTTGGGACAGGCTTTGTTAAGGCCGGTGTAATCCACGCACATTCGCCACTCCTTATTCTTTTTCTGCACCAATACTAGGTTAGCTAACCAGTCGAGGTGAAACACTTCTTTGATGAAGCCGGCCACCAGTAATTGGCCGATTTCTTTTCTAATTGCGTCTCGGTAAAGGATCTTCTGCTGGCACTTCAAGTGAGCTGTAGACCTACCACAGATGTAGTTGACCTCGCGCTCAGGGTCTTGAAACTCTTCCTTCTCTTCATCTTCCTTGTCCGCGTCCTTTTTGCCACCCTTGGGAATCCAGGGACGCTCTTTGCAGACCTTCAGAGCATGGTGCGCGAAGCTCTTCAACTTGAAGCATTCTTTGGCCTTGTGAGTGCTCCTTCAAGCATTTGGTCAAAGTCATCCAGAGTGACCTGTCTTTTCCGATTGGGACGCTCGGTGTTGGCAACGGTTCTGTCCTGCTTTCGCTTCCTGTCGCCGTCCTTATTGTAATTGGACCTCCTCCTTGTTTTGATGAACTTGGAAAAGCGCTGAATTGTCGGCTGCGTACTTATCGGCCATGGTGAACACCTTCTTCCAACAACATCCAATCTCCCGATCTTCTTGATTAAGTCGTCATCGCGAAGCCCGCCCTGGAAGGCAGCGACGACCTGAGCATCTGAGATGTTGGGGATGGTGTTCTTCACTTGGAAAAAGCGTTGGATGTATTCCCGCAACGGCTCCCGGTCCCGCTGCTTGATCCTGGCGAGCTCCCAGTGATTCCCGGAGCTGTCGAACGTTGCCAGAAAGTTGGTCGTGAACTGCTTGCACAACTCCGCCCGGGAACTAATGGAATTGGCAGGCAAATTAGTGAGCCAGGTTCTGGCTGCTGGGGCCAAACATACATGCAAATAATTGGCCATAACAAAGCTGTCACCGCCGAGTGCTCGAATGGTCGTCGCATAGACATGGAGCCGATCACGCGGGTCTGTCTTGCCATCGTATTTCTCAATACTGACAAGTTTAAAGCCAGCCGGCCAGTTGACAGTTTGCAACTCTCGAGTGAAGGCCCTGATGCCGGCCTCATCATCGTAATCCTCAAAGATGAGGGTTCGCTCCCATTCGCGACCAGATTCTTGGCGATGTCTGTCCTCGCGCCGTCCATCGTTCTATCGATCATAATATCGATCATCTCGGGGCGGCTCTCTTCTGTCATTGTGCTTGTAGTACCGGTCGTCAACGAAGCCACAACGATGTCGTTCATCTTCATATTATCTATGGGCCGCTTCATCCTGCTATTGATACCTGTTGTCCCGTCGGACCCGGGCGTCACATGGTGGCATGCCACTACGAAGATCAGCATGTGGGTTCCGGTCATGGTAGTCCGCGATAGGTCATCGCTGTGGTTTAGTCGGCAGGGTTGCCTACTGGTCGGTTCGTTGCCGATCTCTTCTTTCCTGACTAGGCACCGAGCTAGTAGTGCCTGATGCTGATTTACTCGGCGTAGAACGCATTTTGTGCATCTCTAGCACCGTTACTGCCTTAATGTGCGCTTTTCAGCTTGTTGACTTGTGGTGTCCACTCTAGGCTTACTTAGAGCATAGGCTCTAACGAGTTCAGAGGGCTGCCGCAGCTATGATGTTGTGCTGCGAGGTCTTGAAGACCTCCTCACTGTCCGGTTGTAAGGTAAGGTCGCCCATGTCCAAGTCTTGCATGACCCGAGATCTGTTTTGACGAGCGTCTGGTCGTCAGAGCGGAGGAGTGTCGGCTTCTGGGTTATCGTCTTCAAGCTCGATCTCCTGCCCGTCTCGATGATCTGCATCTGCTGCTGCCCCCCGTGCGGCCCCTGCCATGGATGTCTCCCCGATAGCGCCTCCTCCTAGGGCAGCCGGTACTACGATGAAGACCTCGTAGTAATCCGACGAGCAACTTTTAGAACCACTCGGCTCCTCGATCAAGTCTAGGATTGACTCATGGTTGACGCTGATTGTAGCTACTAATCTTGACCCGAGAAAAAAATTGGGATCTTCATCCGAATCTTCCTTGTGAGGAGTCAGGAGATCGACCACAGTCGGATCCGAGTCGGCCAGGCTTGCCGATCGGTCCATTATAGGCAACACTGAGAGGGAACCCTAGAGGGTTTCCCCCTGGAGAACCGCCGCTACGTATTTGAGGCCGAGCGGAAGCCGGCAGATTGGGTCGATCTCGTGGTGGCCGATGGGGATTTGCCGACCCCTGGATCTGAAGGTGTGGCGGCTACCGGAAGTTCCACCAAGCATTGCTTGACGAGGCTCCCGTTCTCATCAGCAATGAAGCTGAAGGCGCCGAAGCGGATCTTGTTTCCTGGGTGGAACTTGACGTTGAAGAAAGCCATTAATTTTAATGAAGTTAAACTCAACGTTGTCCCCTCCCTGGCGCGCCAACTATTGAGAGATAATCTTGATAGTGATTCTAGGTATGCGTTTGAGTATGAAAGCCGATGGACACATGACATAGGGTTTATATAGGTTCGGGCCTCCCGAAGGATAACAACCCTACGTCCTGTTTGGTGTTCTTGTATTTCTTGGGTTCACACTGGGTTTTGATTCCCAATACGAGTTCTGATGATCTTTGAGAAACCCCTGCCCTCCTTATCTAACCGAAGGGCAGTGGTTTACATGGTAACCTATCATTCGGTTATATTTGATTCTATCTATACATCATATCTCTTGACCTAACTTATAGCCTACTCTAAACAAATATCCAAGTAGCTATCCTCTAGGCCTTAATCTCCAATGCTTCATAACCGAGCCTCCGGCTCACTCGGCCATATTACCACAGGAGTTTTAGACCCAACTTTGTGAAAACTGTAAAAACCGGATGTTCCTGGTTGGGAAACCAGAGGTTCCGATTTTGCCTGGGAAAATGTGAAACTTCAGTTTTGGATATCAAGGAGTTGGGTGATATTATAAAGACTGATGCTAATATATTGGTCAATTCTAAAGCATTTATAAAAGAGGACACAAGCAAATGTATAGCTGAATGGATTGATGAGAATTCTGAACCATTCGTTTGCTTTGCTTTAAAGCCGTCTCCACAAAAGAATCGACGGAAGAAAATTAAGTACACTTTTGACTTGACTTTGTGTAATAATTTATTTGATAGTTTGTTAGAGAACAATTTTATCAGGCTATTAGATCACAAAGTCGTGTCATCTACTCACGATTTAGAAAAGCAAATATATTGCAAGTAGCATAATTCTTTTGATCATAATACAAACAAGTACAATATGTTTTGACAAATAGTTCAATCGCCCATTGACAAAGGATGATTGAAATTTGAAGAAGTAAATGAGAATGACCAATTGACTTCAATTGGTCTTCATGACAAAATGATTCTAAATTAGTTGTCACAAACTGATTCATCTAAAACTAAAGAGTTGGTTGTTGGAGAAGATGACTTGAAGCCCTCGAGTGAAGAAAAGATTACTACCCACGAGATAAAAGTTGATTCTCATAGTAGTAGTAATTCTATAAAGATTTTAGAAGATACATCAAGCACTGGGGGGCAAAAAAAGGTTTCATGTCTTGTACTTGACCGATTGACTTCAAATCGGTCATCAAAAGTGAGTCTGCAAAAACTGGACCATCTGGCTTGCCAAACCGGACTCTCTGGTTTTGGCAGGGTTCAGAAACATAAGATATTAAAATCTGAAAATTTGGAGGTCAACAATTATAGGATAAAGGAGGTAAAGGCCAAGTCAAGCAAGAAAAGCGAAAGATCACTTTTAAGGAGCTTATGGCTAAATATGTCAAGATGAGAGATGCAAAGATTGCTTATAAGTCAAACAACATCAAACAATCAAGATCACCTCCAAAATACAAATCTGAAGATTGGAATCAGCAAAAGAAGGAGTTCCATACAACAATGCCATATTTTCCATTTATACCGATTGATGCACCAATGTCATATGGACCACCTCATATGGTTTTTCATCCTTATTCATCATGGGGATGGCATGGTCCATGGGTACAACCTCCAACATATTCTACACCTTCTTATTTTCAGAATATAGATTCAAGGAGGCCAATCCATGAAGGACGACCACATGTAAAAGACCGTTTTCATCAAAACAATCGGTCTAGAGCCCAAGAGAAGAAAAATGTGGTTAAGCAAGTTTATCGTGTCAAGAGGGATGGCCGTAAAGATAAATGTTCATATCTGTCCCAAGATAATGAAAAGCCGATTAATGCTTCAGCTAATATACTCAAAGAGGTGAAGCAGTAATTTGTTGATTCACTAGATGTCAAATCTGAACCAAAGAAGTTGGAGGTGCCAGAAATCAAGGTAGAATTGCCAATATCAAAGAGAGAATTAAAACCGAGAGGTTCACTCGGTTTATCAAATTGGCAAATAAGAAAGTTGCAAAAACTAACATGCTGAGAAGTTGAAGAAGAAGAACATGGCATGGGTTCCCAAAGGGTCTGTGCAAATTCATAACAATGATGATGCTCAAGTGAAGGGTGCAAAAGAGCCAAAGCAGGAGAAAGTGAAAACCAAACTAAGGTATGTGCCCAGTCATAAAAATTATTGGTCCTTTCATCATCCACATTCATTACCTATGCCACCGATGCATATATCGTGGAATCCAACATCAAATATGTTTGCTTACCTTTTGTTGCCTTATTTTAATCCTTGGATGCTCCAAGAGCATTCATATTACGGAGGGTATCCAAATTATTACATGATTTTATTATTAGTTGCTCAAAGACCGAAATGTTTACTTGTGTTGCCTTTATATTAGTTCCTGGATTTTATTTCGGTCATGCATTTTATTATGGATGGATCACTTGTTGACTCTATTGTTAACATAGATACTATATTTTGTTTTTATAGATATCGATTACGTATCTAGGCATGACAATGATAGGGTTTAGTTATTTGGCACAACAAGAATCTGGTTTTGTTGTTCAATAAAGAAATGTTCTCAATAATCAAGAGACCGTTGTTTAAAACTACCAAATTAAAACATAGAAAAATTGGATGTTCCAGTTTCTGCAATAGGATGTTCCGGTTTTCACTAAAAAAGTGATAATTCGGCTAATATTGTTCAAAAGGTTGGTAGTCGAATTAATAGATTAGTAGAGTCCTATTATTGGTTACATATACTAAAAGTTGGTCAAAGTTCGACACTTGATATTTTTGCATAATTTTTTGAGTTGAGAGTCATATTGTCGAACTATGGATGATTTGCTCTTGAGGTGTTTCAATTCATATCAGCAAGTTAATATGGATGAATATAGGAGTGGATCATTGAGCTACATATATGACCAATGAGTTGTATTGTCCATCGTTGAGAAACAAATAACTTAAATGCTCGGGAGGCAAAAGCTATTGACTAAGATCTAGGTGAGGCCAATATGTTTGTGGATCATCCTTCTTAGGCAATTTTGGTTCAAAAGATTATTTTCTGGTATGCAAGCTTTACCAAAAAACAGGGGGCATGTGTTGACAACCAAAATTGACACTCTGACAAAACTGGAGGTTCTTGTTTTCAAAACCGGATGGTCTGGTTTTTACAGACCAAGTATGGTAAAAATTGTCTAAACTAAGGCTAACAGTGATTATTTCACAAGTTTGGTGTTTAGACAAGTTTTGCAGGTTATAGGAGTATTTTAGGTGCATTTTGACTAATTTTCATCCAATAAGTAAAGAAGAGTTTAAAAAGTCAATATGATAAAGCCAAAATGCATATGTGAGTATTCCATGATGAAGCCCTCGCTGAGACGATCGAAATGGATATATGGAACGCTTAATTTGCACTTTGGATGAAGAAGTTATGGTTTTTGCAAAGTACTTCGAGGCTATAAAACCGGACATTCCGCTTTTCTAAACCAGAGGGTCCAATTTTGACAGGTTTGCTACGGAAACCAGAGGGACCGGTTTGGGTAACCGGATAGTCCGGTCTTGACTGTCCGAGACCAGAGTTCTAGATCCATTTAGATTGGTTTCTTTAGGGTTTTTCTTATGGATTACACCTCCCATGGGGTAGACTTCCCCACCTTTTATATACAAAGGGCCATGGCTGATTGAAAAAAAAAACCCAATTGAATCTATCAATTTACTTATATGTCTCTCCTTTTACCCTACTTTTCTAACCTATCCTTGTTGTTCATCTACTGATCTCCACAACCGTAGATGACATCATAAGACTTGCTAGTCGACCTAGTGCACACCGGTGACGCTCACGTCCTGACAGGGTCCCTTCCGGACGAAAGCTTCATTGGCCTTTGCTAGTTTGCTCATAAACTAGTCATTCTTTGTCATGTAAGGCGTCGTTTATCTCTTTGCTGGTTTGCTCATAAACCTAGCCATATTTCACCATGTAACGGTGATAGTTACCCTCTTTTCCATCGAACCCGATAAAACCCGGCCCAAACCGGAGCATCCGGTCTCCGCAGACTCAGCAACAAAACACGGGGCTGCGGGTTGCACTTGGACGTGCTCATGTTTAATGACATGTTTTAGCATTAACAGTCCCCTATTTAGCTGTATTGGTATGGTCGTATACTCATATGTCATTGACATTTTGAGTCAGTTCATATAAAAAAGGAGTCATCTGAGGAAGTGACTAAAATTAACAATGGAAACCATCAAATTTGCATGAGCAGGGTGAGACACGTATGGCAACCGTTGGAGATGAGACTTTTGCTATTATACCATTATAAGTAAAAGAGGGTTTTGTTCTCACAGCATGACAATATTAGGCTTTGTTAGTATACCATTGAACTGTTATCTGCTTCTTTCCTTTATTATTAGTTAAATCTCTACACCTAATTAAATAAGGTGAACACATCCACACCACAAAATTCGTCCGTACGCCCACTTTTACATAGAGTTCATCACGTGTTCTTTTTCATAGATAGGTAAGGAAAAAACTTCCAATTCAGACTTATTTTTGTATCTTGTACAATGTTCGATATGTGTCCGTCGCTACGCGCGTACTATACATAGTGTTCCTTCTGTTCGTTTACGACTCCTTCAGAGCTGATCGGAGGCCACAATCTATAGAGATTAGAGTTCTTTTTCTTAACTCCACAGATACGAGTACGACGACAACATTGATCGACCACGTCGGGTTTGCAGTCTAGGAGCAAGAGCAAGCGTGTGTGGGACATAGTCCACCGCGCTACTGTGTCCAACGTTCTCATGTCGGGAGATCTTACGTTGAGGCCAAGGAGTAGGCATGCGCGTGAGGTCTGCCACACCGCCGAGTCCAACATCTGATGATCGGTGAGCTTCCGTACTTCTGATGCTAATCAGGGCGATCGGAGGTCACGTGCGCGATCGTCTCCGTGCTCCTCTCCGGCGCGCGCTACCGTGGCGCAGCTACGAGAGTTAGAAGATGGCTATGCCACACCGCCCGCGTGGCTGCGCCAGGTCGTCGGCATGCACGCTGGCCTCGCATCAGACGGTGAGAGCAAACTCAACATACTGCTCACCTTTGTCGACGTGCTCAACATGTCGCTTCCTGTCTCCCTGCTAGGTTGTCTTCGCTAACTGATTTGATGCGCTTCTTTCTGTCATTCACTTACTTTTCTAATGATTCTTGGCTGCAACATTAACACCCATGCAATTTTTTTGGTCGATTTCTATATCCTATTACCATCCATGCAATTCTTGCTCCTACCTTTGACGAGGACATCACTTCTATAGATACACACAACACTTCTCTAATTCTACACTTGCAAGGTTCAATTACTAGAGCTCGTGCACGACGACTAAATTTAGAGGTGAGCTCGGTCTTACGTTCTTTATTTTATGTCACTTTTGATAATGGTTTTCTACCTAATAATTATATTATGATTAGGAACCATGAAGAGGACTAGGAGATGATAGGAGAAGGACTTGGGGACATGGAGGGCCAGCAAGGACATGGAAGGCAAGGTGGAGGCCCAATCAAAATTGACTTAGAGTCTGTTTTGGGGCGTAGGATCAGTCTGCACTAAAACAGACGCCCAGAACGCATACTAACTCGGATTTGGACGTTATGCATATGCACGGAAAGCTAAGGAGAAGACCTTTCTAGCCACCAGCCTCATGTCAAAATTTGTCTGGAGTCATCAGGAATCATCGGAAAACTAGAGGAGGTTTAGAATCTGTGTCGGTGCTGCATCGCTTGTTTTTGGCGTTCGGGCTTTGCATCCAGTTGAGCCCAATTAGGGGCACATCCAGAGAGTCTTGCACGATCCTAGAGTCTTCATAAACTGCCGCTTCCACTCCATTAGTGTTCAGGTTTTGTTTAGATTAATTCTATTTATAAACAGTGTCACCGTTCATTGGTGGTGAGACCCTAACTTCGCGAGATTCATAATACATCTGCAATTGTGTTGCATTCTTTGTTGTTGTTGCTTATGTTCTTGATTCACAGGCAGGGATTAGCCTTCTCGGCAAGGTCAATAGTTCTTTAATGGTTGATAACCAGAGGAGATGTTGTGTTGCGATTGCGTGATTCTGAACGTGTTGTTTAGAAGTCGGATCAAATTGTGTATCGTCTTCGCCTTAATCAAGATTATCAGAATCTTTCAGAAAATCAGGAACCCTTGTCCATATCAAGTGGTATCTGAGCTTCAGGTGCATCGTCAGGTTCGCACTACGCTTTAGTTTAGTTTTCATGTTGTTCCTATCGTCCATAAAAAACCACATTTTTCCCCACCCAGATCTTTGTTTAGCTTTTTGCATATTTCAATTTTAGAGTCCGTAGTGTCGAGTTTATGCCCTAGTAACATTGTTTTGTCGCTAGTTTAGTTGTGTCTTAGTTGACAGTAGTTTCCCCCTTGCAACCCTAGCCGTCACCCCCTCCACCACCTTCTGTATTGTTCGGCTTTGTGTGCTAGGGTTGATTGATCGAAACGCCCACCCTAATCCCACCCTAAACCCACCCTCAACATCTTGGACCAACTTCCACAACTTCCACTTTCCGTAGCATCCACCCCGCCAAAAAATTTCCTACCCGATTCCCTACTCGATCCCAAACCCGACTCGGGTTCCTTTGAACCCTGCCTCGGGTTCCTTCAAACCCGGTTTCGAGGTACCTTCGGTAAAACAACCATAACTTTTCACTTGGTGCATCATTTGCATTGAAAGTTTTACAGGAGCTTCAGGACTTGATTTGGAGCCTACCCTAAACTGCTAAAGGCCATTTGGGATTCTCAAAAAAAATAAAAAAACCGGGAAGATAAAGAAAAAATTCAATCAAGTTTGACACCCTGTGTCGCTGAAACTTGCAAATTTTCTGTAGGTCACATCCTACTTCTGTTTGAGCTAAAATTTTCTATGGGTTCTTGGTCATTGCCACTGAGTTAAAGAAAAATATTAAAAAAATAAATAAAAGATAAAATAAGAAATATGGGATTTCTACTAGTGCACCATCTAGCCCCTTGAAATTTGGGCTATTTGACTGTTTTGCACCTAGGCCCCTATTATTGGAAATGTTCCTTTGCCTACTTGTTTTTGCCTTGCTATCACTACTGTTCTAGGACACAGGTAGACTAGCAACTTGGGATAAGTTACTTGGGGCACTTATTCAACTTTACTCTCTGATTTTGATTTGTGTGCTACTCACATATATATATTTGGCCTTCCTAGCTCTACATATTTCTTCTGGACAATACAAGTTTTTGTCACCCTTGCAATCGTGGAACATACCTCCATGGTATCCTTTGCTTTGCTTTTTAGAACTTTGTAAGAGCTTTGTAAGGAGCTTCCTTTGTTGTGTGTTGAGAGACACCACTGCTTAGTAGTTTTGTAGGGATAACCTTCACTGTTTGTTTCCTGTTTTGGTGTTTGTGATGGCAGGAAATGATGGAGAGGGGGCTTCACCCTCAAAATTTGATGAGTGTGTGAGCCAAGAGCAACTATAAAAGGCTTTGTAGGCGAATAGGGATTATATGGCAGAGTGTTAGGTATTTTAACAACAACATAATAAATCCACAAGCGTACGGATGTCGAAGTAGCTTTCACTCAGGAGTACTCCAAGGTATTGAATCCACAAGGAACGTGTATGTCTAATCTTTTGTTCTAGTTTGACCAAGGACACCAAGATAATTGTGGCTTTGGGTAGAGAGGATTCCTAATGGTTATATGGTCCTAATTTAGGTAAGAGTACTACTAGGTTGCTTGCATTGGGCGTCCGGTTTTCCTCTGCATCCACATTGCAATTCTGGCCAAGAGCCTACTCGGTAGACGAACATAGAGGATTTGAAAGGACAGATAGGACTGTCACCATCTACTACCTACCTCAAGCAATTCGTGGACTACACGATGAACAAATGTAACTTATGGCCTAGACACCACGTCTATGCTTTCAATTACTCTCTTAATCTCTAGCTACGATGGTACAAGACTAAGGTCTCTTACTAAATAGAGCATTGAGCGAGCAAAGCAACTAAGTATAAAACTTACTTAAAAAGGAAACTTCAATACCAAGAAGTAATCATGAAGACTTACTAAATATGGCAAGCATCCATCTAGGTATAAGCGTGTAGAAGAGGTGGACAGGCCCACTCCTCCTCTGGACTTCCCCTCACTGTCTCCCTATTTTCTAAGTACTTTGGCAGTGCTAAAGCCTTAAGGAAATGAAGCACTAAACTCTATCTTGAAGTGTTGAGAGAGTGAGGTCTTTCCCTTTCTTTTATAGCACCCAAAGACAATTCCTGGAGTTGGTAACTTCCACCAAATGCACACAACCGACCTTGGGGAGGCACCAGGAGACGACACATGGAGGCGGTGCACCAGGGGGGACCCACCAGTTCAGCCGAACAGGGGTTGTGGGCCTAGGTGTCTCCCCTGCTCTGGGTCCCTGATGGGTGGCCCCTTGTCCCTCCTGACACCGTAAGGCGGTGGGTTACGTCGGTTTTCTCCGGAAAGTGGGCCAGTGGATCCTTCTGCATGGCTCTGATTGGCTAGAAGTGTGCTTTCTCTCTTGATGACATGGATTTTCCTTTAATTACGTGGAATAATCACCTACAACAAATATTTACCAACACTTATGGAAATTGTTACTAATAAACTACTACGACTAAGTTGGTTCTTTATTTTATTAATTTTATGCAGTTAATTGACGGTCTAAAATAGAAATTTAGTGACCGTCAACAAACTCCCCCACACTTAGCCTTTGCTCGTCCTCGAGTAAAGGAAAAGGACTAAGATGAATCATAATCTCCAAACGGTATGATGCTAGCATGCAAATTATTCCAAACCATACCTGTACCAATGGACTTTGAAGTGTCTACCATGTCACCTTGGGCAGTTGAAGCATGGAACAATATAGATTATGGTCATTTTTGCTCCTTGTGCTAAGTAACTTGGGTTTTTGAAGAATTTTTTCAAAAATAACACACAGTTGTACTCCTCAAAAGATTCTCTCATGTCACTCATATATGTGTGTGGATCCTCACCGAGGCTTTTGCTATTGCCTCTCTTTGTTCCTACTTCTAAAGATAGGCTTATGTGGAGCTCAGGGTAGGTAATAAAAAGAAGGCATACCAATGCTTCATATATTATCAAGTCAAAAACCAGATCCAAGGAGAAAACAAGGCATGAATCATCAATCAAGTATGTGCACATATATGGATGGAATGGATGTAGTGGTGAAATATGGGTACTTCTTTTGATATCCTCCCTCTCTTCTATTTGAAAACATGGGCTATCTATCTTCTTCTTTTTTTTTCTTTTTTTGAATACTTGACAACCCATGTCTCTTTTTACAAGGATAATTGGAGAAGGAGTTTATCAAAGTAGTGGAGCACTTTATTTGTGGGTCGTTGATGGATATGTGTGATGCTATCTTCCGGAGTGGAAGAGCAGCATATGGAAGGAGTTGGATGATGGAGATGGATGAATACTCCTTTATGTGTAGACTCTCTCTTTCCTTGAAATGATATTGGGCATGGCTATTTCTTTTCTCTCTTTTTTTTTCATGCTCAAGGATTGAGAGCATTTTTTTTGATAGCCATGCCTTTTATGGGAACAATTGAGAGAGAGTCATAACCAGATAATCATGGAGTAATTCTTTTGGTGGATGAATGGATGATGATAATGATGGTTATGCTAACTTCCAATATAGAAGATTAACATATCAGGGGAATGTACACATGAATTTGATCAACAATACATAACAAGCATCTCACTAGGGTCACAACAATTTGACAAGGTTCAATGAAGACACAAGCAGCATATGCATAAGGTTTATCAAATGAAACTATCATATGGCTCTGTTGGGATATTTCTAATCATTGAGGAGTAAGCTTATAGATTTTTAATTTTCAAAAAGAATTCCCAAGTACTTTATGCAATAGAGAGCAAGAATTACTTCATCAAACTATATCACACTAGTCAACAACCTAAGTAGCATGTGGTCCCTATTAATATAGTCCACTAGCATTGGCATATGAGCAAGGAATAAAGAGCATGCAAGCCAACCATGAAAAGCTTTGAATAATTGGGAGGTCATCAAGGTTGATTTTAATTTTCTAGTTTGGATTTTATCCACTTGTTCTAGGAAAATTAAATCAATGCACAAAATAGGGAGATAGAGGGATAAGAAGCACAAACCATCGCACTAATTGATGATGCCGAGTAGGGCCAAGTAGGTTCATTCGACCCAGAGGGTTTAGCTGAATCATCCTGGCGTCTAGCTTGGTCACCGTATGACATGGTGCTCTGTGTGGTGTTGTTAATTATATGTCGGTCGATGAGGTCCTTTGTTGCCCATCAAGAATCCTGAGGATCTCCCCCGCACTTGTTCGCTTGCTTGTACTTTTATTTGACACAAAAACAAAACAAAAGGGTTAATAGCAAAAGGGACTCTACCGGCTTTATGGGCACCGTAGGGTCACAACTTTATTATTGTTTGTTTATTCTCTTTTTTAGGCGCACTATGATATTGAATTGAAAGGGAATCAAAAGGAAATGAACTAAAATGCCTTTCTTTTTTTTATTCTTTTTAAAGAAGGCATTAATGCAAGAACTTACAACAACTCTAAACCAAGAGGTAAGTTGACATGAAGAAACCCTAATACATGATACTTACAGCACACTCCTACACTTAGATTTTATATCACTCAGATACAATAAATCATGTGTGCAGTGTTGCAGCCTTCTCGTAATAGGTTCCATTGCCAAAAGTACCAATGTGTCAATTTGATGCAGCTCCTATGTTCTTAGGCATAGTGTGTCCATCATTCTTTTCAATCCTCACCTGAAAGGGTTAGTGATCAAAAATACCCGAAGGAAAATATGTCCTAAAAATATATGCTTGCAATTATTCAACAAAGGAAAAAGGGAAATGATAATCCGAGCCATCTCCCGGTTGTGCTTTGTTTATAGTCAGAAGCTCGACTACGAGGACTTCATGTTGTAGCTACAATTGGCGATGTAATTCCCATCTTACCACCAAGTGTTGATGTAGCCTTAGCTGCAAGGTTAGTGCCAAAAAGAAAATACGAGATCTGCAATATTTATGATAAAGAAAAGCATCTACAACTATCCTTCTAAATGTTTCGCAAGTAAGGCCTTAAGGTGGTTGTAGTCCTCGTAAGTGCTTTTAGTAGAAGGAGCGATCAACTCTAGAGTTTTGTTGGATGATCATGTATCTTGTGGTTGTTCAAGGAAGAAGCTTCCATGCTCATTAGTTGAATCATTTTCTTCTGCCTCTAGAGTCAATGGCTCATGCAATCCAATGGTCCAAAAGTTCTCCTCCTCAAGAATTTCATCGAGAAAGCTTATCGGTGATTTTTGACCACCGTAGAGAACGAAATATGAAGTACCAAAGAAAAAAAACTTAGATAAGAAGAATGACGACTTGGTTTCAAAATAATTGAGAGTTTCCTCTAAACCATCTCCTTCTTGGGTGTAAAGCTTCACGTCCTCAAAAAGAACAAACCTCGGTGATGCATTTTGGGAAACAGACATCACCTCCTCAAGTGGGGAGTGCTTGAAGTGAGGCATTACCATAGGATTTTCTAAGCAATGGGCATTGGTGGCGAAAGTGATTTTCCTAAGCTCTTCATTTTGGCTCCCTTGAGATGCACCCTTACGCTGAAGGCTTTCTAGTGGGAAGCCTATGAGAAGTTCAAAGTCGATGATAGGAAAGACGTGGAGGTCTAGGTGAACTTCGACTTTGTCTATCTCAACTGGTACGACCATCGCGATTCCCCGACATGGAAAGGTTACTCCCAAGGCATCCTTGAGGAATGTGTCATTTGGCACAAGAGGTATGACATCCAAAAGTTGCCAAGCTATGTACTCAGGGATGATATTGGCTCATATGGTGGGATCATGAAGGGCTTCTACAACATTCCCCTTTATATAACAAGGAATGGTAGAAGAAGGAGAAGGGATTTGGATTTCTCTTGAAGAACATCTTTCTTCCTTCAACCACTCCTTGTTAGCGGCCTCCTGTAGGATTTGTTCTTGGAAAGGCTTGGGAGGTGAAAGGGATGTTGTAGGCTTCTTCTGCCAGAAGTGATTTGAGGTGTTTCCAGGATCATTAGGTATTCCTTCCGCGAATTCAACTGGTAACCTTGATGGTAGGAATTCTCCTTCCTTCTGAGCAGTCTCAACAGCAGAGTCTAAAGGTAAGACAGCTATGGATTCAATTCTGGCTATTGAGGGACCCTCGTGGGTTGGCTTGCCTCCCCCCTGGATAAATTGCTGATCTTGTTCCTTGAGGATAGATCCAGGAGGCTCAAAAGGGAATGTTGCCATCATCTTATTGATTGGGTCACCCCTTGGGAGAGACTCTATCAAAAGATTATCTGATTGACAGATCGAGATAGAAGATGTGCCTCTCCCAAGTCTTATGTCGAGACTTCCTAGCTTCGGTCCATCCGGGTATAGCTCATCCAATGGATGCCCGACCAAGATTTGGAAGTCATAGACTTCAACTACATGGAAGTCTAGGATAGTCTCAGCACTTTTGTGCTTTACAGGCATGTTTTGCAAGGTCCCAAATTCTTCTAAAGATTTGCCTAAGGTGTTCATGAGGGATTTGCTAATCGGTGCAAGGGCCTCACCACCTATGAAGGCTGGTGCAATGGATTATGACATGATATTTGCACCGATTATGGGACTAAAAAGAACATTCACCTTCATCTCTCTTATGTGGCATTGAATCATTGAATAAGGAGGCGTAATACAAATTATATCAGAAGAATGTTCTGTCTCATTCAACCATTCTTGGCATGGCAAAACACTCCCTCTCATTCTCTTGGAGGAAATTGTCCTCTAGAGGATTGGGAGGACAGACGAGAATTGGTGGGTTCTTCTTGCAAAGATAATTCGAGGTGTCCCCATGGTATTTCGAAAGACCTTCCTCGAATTTAATAGAGAACTTAGGAGAATTTTCTAATTGAGACATAGGGATAGAAAAATGTCTTCTCCTGAGTTCAATGTCTAGCATCTCCTTGGTCGATGCACCAGAGAAAAGTCTCTCCATGGAATGCCCGATTAAATGTCAAAATCATGGATTTCGAACACATGAAAGTCAATGAGAGTTTTGACATCCTTGTGTCTTAAAGATACATTTTGCAAAATTCCATATCCCTCTGAAATGGGTCCGGAGGGACATTGAAGAAATTTGCAAGTCGGTGCCAAGGGTTCTTCACCAAAAATGGCAAAAGCACATGCATCAGAAACGATGTTGGCACCGATAGTGGGATTATAAAGAAGATTCACCTTTTCTCTTGTTATGAGGCATTGAATGGAAGAGGAAGGGGAGCTAATCTGAATTAGGTTCAGAGAAGTTTCAGCCTCTCTCAAGTGCTTATTGCTCAGGCTTAAAGTTGTGTCCTTCACCGTCTCTTGGAGCAAAGGCTGCTTAAAAGGATTGGGAGAAGATACAGGAGTTGGTGACTTCTGATTATAGCGACAACTCGAGGATTTCCCATGATCTTTTACAAGATTTTCCTCAAATTGGAAAAGAGAGCTTTGAAGGTTGAATTTCTTCTTCCTCTATTGCTCGTGGTTCAGTTGAGGTCCCAAGATAGACAAGGATTTGGCTTAGGTTCAACTAGTGGGGTGGCCTCAATGCTCGACGAAGATTCCTCCTAAGGGGGCTCTTGATAGTCAACTAGGAAAGAAGAGTCTTCTTGAATAAGATCTAGGATAGCTCTTCCTTCTGTAGGCATCTTGTGGATGAACGAACCTCCAGCGATGACGTTGAGATATAGGGCAAACTCCTTGCTTAAACCCAGACAAAAGTGTTGCAACAACACATGGTCAGGCAAAGAAAAGTCAGGGATAGAAGTGGTTAACAAGGAAAACTTGGCCTAGGATGCACCTATGGATTCCTTCTCGCTTTGACGAAAGTTGAGAATCTCCCTTCGTAGAGAGAAGATAGGTGATGTAGGATAGAACACGAGACAAAATTTATCTCGGAGTACTTTCCAGTCACCATTTGTACTCCCAACAAAGTGAGTGTACTATAGTTTTGCATTTTCCATGAGGGAAAAGGCAACAATTTCCACTTGAGAGTATCTTCAGTCATGCCTTTGATCGATAGGCATGAACACAAATCCTCAAACTCTCGCAAATGATGAAACGGGTTTTTGCTATTTAAACCCGAGAAGGATTGTTCCTAAACCATGGCTATAAAGCCAGGGTAGAATTCAAAGCTAGATGAATAGATAGGTTCCGTAGAAAGTGACGGCTCAAAGAACTCACCCTTAGGAGCAGACAGATCTTGAATTAATAATCGCTCCATGGTAGAGAAGAGATAAGAAATAAATAAAGTGAAATAAATAGGTACGGGTGCGAACTAGGTTCGAAGATCAAACAGCAACCGTTCCTCGGCAATGGCGCGAGAAAGCTTGTTGGGTATTTTAACAACAACAGAGTAAATCCGCAAGCGTACGGATAACGAAGTAGCTTTCACCCAGAAGTATTCCAAGGTATCAAACCCACAAAGAACGTGCGTGTCTAATCTTCTGTTCTAGTTCAACCAAGGACACCAAGATAATTGTGGCTTTGGGTAGAGAAGATTTCTAATTATTATAGGGTCCTAATTTAGGTAAGAGTACTACTAGGTTGTGCATTGGGCATCCAGTTTCCCCCTGCATCCACAATGTGATTCTTGCCAAGAGCCTACTGCGTAGCTGATCATGGAGGATTTCAAAGGACAGATAGGGCTGTCACCACCTACTGCCTACCTCAAGCAATCCGTGGACTACATGATAAACAAAGGTAACCTACGACCTACACACCACGTCTATGCTTTCAATTACTCCCTTATTCTCTAGCTACGATGGTACAAGACTAAGGTCTCTAACTAAATAGAGTGTTGAGCGAGCAAAGCAACTAAGTATAAAACTTACTTAAAATGGAAACTTAAATACCAAGAAGGAATCACGAAGACTTACTAAATATGGCAAGCATCCGTCGAGGTACAAGCGTGGAGAAGAGGTGGACAGGCCCACTCCTCCTCCGGACTTCTCCTCACTCTCTGCCTATTTTCTAAGCACTTTGGCAGTGCTAAGGCCTTAAGGAAATGAAGCACTAAACTCAATCTTGAAGTGTTGAGAGAGTAAGGCCCTTCCCTTCCTTTTATAACACCCAAAGGTTGTTCCTGGAGTCAGTAACTTCCACGAAACACGCACAACCGACCTTGGGGAGGCACCAGGAGACGACCGATGGAGGCGGTGCACCAGGGGGGACCCACCTATTCGCTGAATAGGGGTGTTCGGCCGAATAGGGGTACCATTGACCCCTGCTAAAATTGTACAAGCTAATTTAGAAAGAGCTGCTAGTCTGAAAAATAAAAATTCTGAAATTTAGCAACCTATTAATTCTGATTCTACACCTAGTACTGCTAATGATTCTTCAAGTTCTAAGGGTACTGGAATAAAATTACAAGGTCGTTCATGTCTTGCAATAAAATTTGATCTTGCTGAAATTTCTGTTGATCATGATATTTGCTATGCTTTGATATTGTTGGTCGTAATTACGCACCCACTTATATACCGCAAGAGGACGGTGTACAATTGTAGCTCTTTTTCCCTCAGAGTATTCCAAGGTTATCGAATCCACAGGGAACGAGCGGAACTAATACTATTAAAGGGTTACTAACAGATTGCAATGGGTTGGTTGGTGTGAATGATGACGGTGAGAAAGAGGAAGGTGAATGTTATTGAACAGGTAACAGGATGATGAAGGATTCTCTCCTTAGGATTGGTTCACTAGCATGCAACCTTATTCTTATCAACTCGAGTGATGACTCTAATATTCTACAAGACATGGTAGTTTTGTTCACCCTGGCTGTCACTACAGAGGCTATTAGCTCCCCACTGGTTTCTTGCTCTATGTAATGGGCAAAAGTGTATTGGCCGATACACTAATGAAAGTGATAGATAGATGTGCAATAAAGTTCATCACATAGATTAAATTCATCGAGAGAGTATCAACAAGCATGAGAGTTACATGACCAGATCCCCGCATCAGAGAAGAGAATATGAGACTACTCACTCATCCTTCCACTAGACATAACAGAGGGGTGAGAAATAGCGCTAGAACGCGCACGAGCCGATCTGCGCTAGCGTTGCGCCGATCGGCGCGACCTGCCTTCTGGTGGATCTCGTCGGTGTTTATGAACCTCCGCCGCCAATATCCTGGAACCCTAGTTTTAATAACTGGTTCTCGCGATCGCCGTCTCTCCTCTGTCCCCTTGGCTCTTGATAATTATCTTCCTTTTATACTCGACGGGATTAGGTCAACTTCCACCGACTCTAACTCATACTGGGCTGGGCCTTCGTCTTTTCTGGACCGGATCATGTTTTAGTCATCTTTTCCTCCTGCGCCGATCGGCGCGGCTCCGTATTTGGCCCATCTTCGTTACTCTTCAGCTCTTTATCCATAATTGCCCTGTTTTACACCTGTTTCCTGTTATTACATCCAAAACTGAACAACTTCAAATATATGCAAATATGGGGTTAATTGTTAGTCAAACCACCAAATTAAGACGCAAAACATCCCTTTTTGGTAGATAAAATGGGCATCTAGAAACCACCAACAGATCCCCCAAACTAAGGAAATTCAACGACAAGTCCAAGACCTTTTAGATTGTGGTTTTCTTGGTCTTGAAGGTTTCTACGTTGCGTTGTCAAAGATTTCAGTGTCATCGCTGCACCATTGCATGAGTTGACAAAGAAGGGCGTTGTTCTATTAGGATAAGGTACATCTTGAGTTCTTTGATGCTTTGAAGGACAAACTGACACATGCACCATTGCTGCAACTTACAAATTTTGATAAGACAAACTGACACATGCACCATTGCTGCAACTTACAAATTTTGATAAGACTTTTGAGCTTGAATGTGATGCTAGTGGTATAGGCATTAGTGGTGTTTTGATGCAAGATGGTAAACCTGTTGCATACTTTAGCAAAAAAAATCACTAGGCCTGTTTTGAGTTACTCTACTTATGATAAGGAATTTTATGCTCTTGTACATTCCTTAGAGACGTGGCATCATTATTTGTTGCCCAAGGAATTTGTTATTCATTCTAATCATGAATCACTTAATTATATTTGCTCACAATGCAATTTGAACTGTAGACATGCTAAATGGGTTGAGTTTATTGAGTCTTTTTCTTATATTATTAAACATAAGAAAGGGAAGGATAATGTCATTGCTGATGCTTTATCTAGGCACTATACTTTGTTGTCTCAACTTGTTTGTAGAATTTTTAGACTTGAGGCAATTGAAAAACAATATGCTGATGATGTTGATTTTAAGGAATGTAAAGAAGGTCGTGCTTGGAACAAATTTGTGTTAAATGATGGATTCTTGTTTAGAGCTAACCGCCTATGCATTCCAGTTGGTTCCGTTCGTCTTTTGTTGTTGCAGGAGGCGCATGGAGGTGGATTGATGGGTCACTTTGCTGCTAAGAAGATAGAGAATATTTTGGCCACACATTTCTTTTGGCCAAGCATGAGGAAAGATGTTGAGTGTTTTGTTGCTCGCTGCACTACATGTCAAAAAGCTATGTCTCGCTTGAATCCACATGGTTTATACATGCCACTTCCTGATGCTTCTATTCCTTGGGCGGATATTTCTATGGACTTTGTTTTTGGACTGCCTATGACTAACATGGGGAGTGATAGCATTTTTGTTGTTGTGGATCATTTTTCTAAGATGGTACACTTTATACCATGTCATAGAACCAATGATGCTAGTTATATTGCTTCAGATCTCTTTTTTAAAGAAATTGTACGTTTGTATGGTATCCCTTCTACTATTGCTTCAGATCGTGATGTAAAATTTTTGAGTCATTTTTCATGCACACTTTGGAATAATTTGGGTACAAAGTTGTTGTTTTCTACAATTTGTCACCCACAAACTGATGGACAAACTGAGGTGGTGAACCGCACTTTGGGCACTATGTTGAGAGCTATTTTGAAGAAAAATTTAAAGCAATGGGAAGAATGTTTGGCTCATGTTGAGTTTGCTTATAATCAGGCAATACATTCTACTACCAAGGTAAGTCCCTTCAAGGTAGTGTGTGGCTTTGATCTCCGTACTCCACATTATATTCTTCCTCTACCTATTACTGAGAGAGTTCATGTTGATGCTAAGGAGTGTGCTGAATTTATTTTGCAAATGCATGAGACGACTAGACTTAGCATTGAAAAGATGAATGAAAAGTATAGAATTGCTGGTAGTAAAGGTAGAAAGGAAGTAAAACTTGATGTAGGTGATTTAGTGTGATGACACTTGAGCAAGGTTAGATTTTTAGAATTGAGAAAGTCTAAATTGATGCCTAGAGCTGATGGTCCATTCAAAATAATTGAGAAAATTAATGATAATGCATATGAACTTGAGTTGCCTCCCAAGTTCGGGTTAGTCCAACTTTAAACATTTCATATTTAAAACCATACTTGGGAGAAGAGGATGAGCTGGAGTCGAGGACGACTCCACTTTAAGAGGGGGAGGATGATGAGGACATCACTTCTATGGATACACACAACACTTCTCCAATTCTTGATTTGCAAGGTCCAATGACTAGAGCTCGTGCACGACGTCGAAATTTATTGGTGAGCTCATTCCTATGTTCTTTGTTATATGTCACTTTTGAGAATGGTTTGCTACTAATGATTATATTATGATTAGGAACCATGGAGAGGACCAGGAGATGATAGGAGAAGGACTTGGGCACATGGAGGGCCAGCAAGGATGTGAAAGCCAAGGTGGAGGCCCAACCAAAACCGACTTCGAGTCTATTTTGGGGCCTGGGACCAATCCACACTAAAAACGGATGCCTAAGACGCATACAGACTCGGATTTGGACATTCTACATATGCACAGTGTTGGCGTCACAAAGTGCTAGCTTCAGTGCCACTAACAGAAAGAGTAAACATGAAAAGGAATCGCGAAGAGTATGAAATGGAACAATAGGCTCTTCTCCCGTATTCCCAAAAAGATTCTCCTGTTACAAGTAAGTAGGGGTGTTCTATTTATAGGCCCGTACTTAGGTCATATGCAAATGACCATTTTGTCCCTAATTACCTACTATATTCTTCGAATATTCTATACAAAATGGTCATAAAGGATAAATCGGTCATTTGAGCACTTCTGGTACCCTTCCTTGTTTCGCACGCGACAACACGTCTCAAAAAAGAAGGGTACAGCGTCTCAGGCAATGGGAACAGAGACAAGAAATGGAAGAAATGTGTGCCTCGGAAGAAAAGAAAGTTAAGTCTCAGGTTTGGAGAGTCAAACCCAAGGATAAGGGCGAATCGGCAGCTGATGTTAGTATGGTGTTCATCTTGCCGATCGAGTTTAAAGCCTCTTTTAACACAGAGAGTGAACCCGCCTTGGAGGAAGAGATGGCCAAGCTAACCTTAGACCCCATGCCAGCTACCTTTGAGAAGCCTGAGGAAGGGAAACGGTGGCATTTAAAAGCTTTGTTCTTAAAGGGGCAAGTCAACGGCAGGCCGGTTACTAGACTATTGGTTGATGGCGGAGCCGCCGTTAATATCATGCCTTATGCTATGTTTCGGAAACTTGGCAAGGGTGAAGAGGACTTGATCAAGACCGATATGATGCTTAAAGATTTTGAAGGGAACGTATCGGCGGCTCGGGGGGCACTATGTGTTGACCTTACAATCAGCAGCAAAACTTTGTCGACTACTTTCTTTGTGGTCAATGGTAAGGGGTCATATAATATGCTCTTGGGTCGTGATTGGATCCATGCTAATTGCTGCATCCCGTCAACTATGCATCAATGCCTCATCCAGTGGGTTGGAGATACTATTGAAGTGGTCGGTGCTGATTCATCTTTCAATGTGGCTGCTGCCGATTCTCAATAGTGGAGCTGTGAAACGGTGACGTGCATATCGGGGAAGGTTTTGGACACTGATTTCTTAAAGGTATCTGATTTCGGGCTATAGCCGGTTCAAGCAGTCGGCTCTGACACCTCGTCTTAATGGATGAGTTTATTGAAGATGAAGGGAAGCTTGGGCACGGATTTACATCGGCCGATGAGTTGGAGCAGATTGATCTTGGGGATGGAAGTAAACCACGGCCGACTTATATTAGTGCCAAGTTAGATCCCGAATACAAGAAACAGTTAATTGAGTTGCTAAGGGAATTCATGGAGTGTTTCGCATGGGAATATCATGAAATGCCTGGATTAGACCGATCAATTGTCGAACATCGGTTACCGATCAAGCCAGGGTACAAGCCCCATCAGCAACATCCTCGTCAGTGCAAGCCTGAAATCCTTCCAGACATCAAGGCTGAGATTACTAGACTAATTGAAGCTAATTTCATCAGGCAGTGCCGATATCCCGAATGGATTTCAAATATAGTTCCTGTATACAAGAAGAATGGGAAACTTCGGGTATGCATTGATTTCAGAGATCTCAACAAGGCTACACCGATGGATAGGTATCCTATGCCAAATGCTGATGTATTGGTAGATGCTGCGGCTGGACATAAAGTGATCAGTTTCATGGATGGGAACGCTGGATACAATCAGATTCTTATGGCCGCAGAGGATATTGCCAAGACAGCTTTTCGGTGCCCGGGTCATCTTGGTTTGTTTGAGTGGATTGTTATGACCTTTGGATTAAAGAATGTCGGGGCTACATATCAAAGAGCAATGAATTTTATATTCCATAAGCTAATCGGTGAGACTGTCGAGATCTACATCAATGACGTGGTTGTAAAGTCAAGAGGCCATCTAGAGCATCTTGCCGATTTGCGCAAGACTTTGGAGTGTACCAAGAAACACGGTTTGAAGATGAATCCAAACAAATGCGCCTTCGGAGTATCAGCCAGGCAGTTTCTCGGCTTTATGGTACATGAAAGGGGGATTGAAATTAGTCAGAAGACTATCGGAGCTATTAACAAGGTAGCTACACCCACGAATAAAAAGGAGTTGCAATCTTTGATCGACAAAATTAACTTCATCCGGAGATTTATATCAAATCTATCGGGGAGGATTCAGCCGTTCAGTCCATTGTTAAAGATAAAAGCCGATCAAGAATTCACATAGGGGGCAGAGCAACAGAAAGCACTGGAAAATATTAAGAGATATCTAATAAATCCGCTAGTGTTAGTGCCACCCCAAAGGGATAAGCCGTTTAAATTATATTTATCGGCTGATGAATGTTGACTTTTGCTAAGCCATATTAATAAATCATTCCCGGCACGGGGCCAGAAACGGTTCACTAATATGTCCCAGAGTCAAGTAGGTAAAATCCGCAAGCGCACGGAGAATACCGCTGTAGCATTTCACCCGGAAGTATTCAGGGTATCGTATTTGTTTATCCCAAAGGAAGGTTATGATCAAGAAGCGTTACTAACATATAAGATCATGTTAACAATTAGCAAGGATATCTAACCAAGACAGGCGGGTACATGATAATAACTGGGTAGTGTGACACACACAGAAGATTCCTACTAAATAAATAAAGTCTAGTGGAGGAAAGACTAGGCTAAGCTACTCCTACTATACATTCCTATACAGTTGCATAGCCTAAGTAGAATACATACAGACCCACACTCAGGTTCAGCAGTCAATAGTATAGCACTTCAGGCACGGACTTACCCCTGCATCCATAGGCGACTTCCGCCAAGAGCCTACGCACTAGCCTAGCGGGGAGGATTTCAAAGGACGGACAGGGCTGTCACCACCTGCCGCCTACCTCAACGAACCAGTAGACTAACGAATAATTGATGCAAATCAGTCACCCAAGTACCATACTTGCATGACCAAAGAGCACTCTGCCCCTCCGCGATTACTATTAACGAGGCAGAGCTACCGTACGAATACGATCACCAAACCCATGCTATACTTTATCAGCTAAAACTAAGCATAGAGACTATAACATATAAACTAGACTATAGTGACGGTATATAACTAGCATGACAATAGTAGTATAATAAATATAAACTACTATCACACAAGTAGACTATACTATCACATATATGGATCACAAAATCAAACAAGAAACTCATGACCCAAGCACAACTATATAGAAAAGATATATATATTGATAAGAGCAAAGTCTTACAAAAGGGAAAAGATACAAGAGCCATACCAATTCCAAGTGAAGACTTGGGACTAGAGAGCTCTAGACTCAGCCTAACTCCACTAAAACTCCAAGAACTACTACTAGCAAGAGAGAAATGCTTCTTGTGGTGTGTGTTGAATGTGAAGGCACACCCTCCTATTTATAGCCTCAATAGGTCGGCAAGGGAGCGTAACCGCCACGGAAGGCATCTCAAACCGTCATCAGGAGTCACGGAGGAGCCAACACGTGGAAGCCCAGGCGGAGAGGGCGCCCGGCTGGGTCGGCCGACCTGACCAGGTCGGCCGACCTGGGGGTGGCCCCTCCTGGCCTGTGCTTTCTCCAGGTGGCTGTCCTGTGGGCCCTGACGTTGGTTTGCGCGGTATTGCAGGGAGTTACGTCGGTTAAGTGCTGAAAATGGGCCCTTCAATCCGTGTGACATCCATGTGGCGCTCTCTGATTGGTCGAAAGTGTGTTTTCTTGCCTTTTGAGGTGTTTCCTTCACATTTCCTCCTGCATGCACAAAGTTCTCCAAGTACAAGTGGAACTATATTATTGTGATAAAGCATGCGTGTATGAAATGCCAAATTCTCCTTTATTTGAGTATAGTTGACGGTTGAAAATGGTACTTATCAGCCGTCAACAAACTCCCCCAAGCTTACCCTTTGCTCGTCCCGAAGCAAAGATAAACTTAAGTTGTTGATCAGGAGTTGCTACAATGTCCTACTCCTCAATAATACTATGCGCACAACAAAGTACTCTTCCTAGAATTAAATATATCGGCGCATAACTTACCCATTTACCTCGATCCATGGGGCTTTTACACCTCATTGTCTTGGGCGGTTGAGAGATAGAACAATTGCAGGGCACCAATCACTTGCTCTAGATTCCGCTATGTTATTCCGGAGGTTTTCAAAAGATTTTGAAAATAAAAACCAAGTTCCTCAAATGATTCTCTCGGATCACTCAATATGTGTATGATTCCTCACCAAGGCAAAGTGTTGCCTATAATCACCTACTTCTAAATAAGGCTTTATGTGGAGCTCAAGGTAGGGATATATGAGGCACTCATGTTCACATAATATTGCTATGTCAAAAGACCGGATCCAAGAAAAACATCAATTCAAACAATCTTGATCAAGATGTGCAAGTGTGTGGGAGAACGGAGGAATGGTGGATGGGAAGAAATAACTCCTTTTTGAATTTTCCTTCTCTCTTTTGGAGTTTCTAGGCTATGGCTATCTTTTGCTTGCTCTCTTTTTTGAGCATTTTTTTTTCTTTTTTTTTTTTTTTTTTTTTTTTTTTTGCATAGCCATAGTCCTAGTTTGCAATGAATACTTTGAGAGAGGAATTTTGCAATGGATATATGGAGTGTTTCTTTGGATGGATGGATGGATAGTGGCTTTCTTCCGGTGTAGAAGAATAGCTCACGGTGGATATGGTGGATATGGTGGATGCTATCTTCTTGATTTAGAAGGATAGCTCATGGCGGTGGATGTGTGTATATGATCTTGATCAAGAAAGCATGAAAAGAGTTCTACTAGGGTCACAACAATTTTGACTAAGCTCAATGTGAAACAAGCAGCATATGTGTAAAGGTTTTCAAATGTAAACACTACATATGGCTGTGGTGGGAATTTCATCATTGAGGAACTTATCAATTTGTCATTTTGAAAAATAAAACTCCGGAATTCAAGCTTTACGTTGAGCAAGATCATAGCAGCCCTATCTATCATATCATACCTCTCAACAACTTAGAACTAGAGAATGCATATGCTACCCACAAGATTCAAGTTCAAGGCAAGATTTACCAACAAACCTAACTCTTGAGATAGTACTAAGTTGTAAACTAGCATCGGAGAGGAATAAAGGACAGAGCAACTATTCATCATCTCAACATAGGAAAATTATACACATTCATACCGCGCATGAAAAGGGAAATATTTTTGTTCTTTTTATATTTTGCAAATTTTTATGGATTTTCAGATTTAGCAAATGCAAGAAATAAAGGGAAGGGGAAAGATACAAGTTACCGTGAGAAGGGGGGTCCTCCCCCAAGCTTGTTCTTGCTCATATCTGCTGGTTCGGGTCGTAGCCTTGGGAGCGGAAGAAGGCATCCCAATTGTTCTGATTCTGAGCCATCATCGCGTTCAGCTGGCGGAATTGGTTGTCGCTGAAATTCTGCCATTGCTGGGTGTCGGCGACATGTTGCGTGAGAGTTTGTTGCATGCTCTCGGTGCGCAAATCAATGTCGTCCACCCTCCTTGTCAACTCGGACATCCCATAGTTGAGTTCACGGAACCCACGGGATGAGAATGACCGAGTGGCAAAGGATGGTGGTCCGCTTGAACTTGATGACGTCTGCATGGGGTAATTGTACTGAGATTCCCATGCTCCGGCCTGCCATGTTGATGCACCCGCCTCGTCCTGTGGCGGGGGCTGCTCCCATACCGGATCTCCGGTCGGAGTGTGAAACTCCGGTGTAGGCTCCATATGCCTACGGGAACGTGTCGGTCGCCCTGAAACACTATGCCTGCGAACTTCTCCCACTGGCTCAAGTGGGAGGGTTAGTGCCCGACAGTGATACAAACGAAGACCCGGGTTAGGTAACGGGAATTCATTTGTATACCCGGGAAAGTGATAGATCAAGGTATTATTTGGACCATGTTTCAAAGTATGTCCTTGCACAAAATAGTCCTCGCCTAGAAATTCTCTATCTACCGTCAAATATTCAATATGAACATTCTCAAGCAGACCACACTTCTGCGCAATGCGAGTAACTAAAGAGGTGCACTCAATTGGTCCTGTCAACTTTATATTGTCTAACCATTGATCAATCATGCATTCCGCGGGTGACACCCTAATTTTCTTAACCATGGCATAAAGTATTTTCAATTCATCTTGCCGGACAACCCTAATGTCACCTCGAGGAAACAAGGTCATAGCCAACCACACATGCATAAATCTAAGTGTAGGATTATGGATGGCACTTGTTCTAGGCTTGGGACCCCACTCGTTTCCGGAAATCTTTTTCCAAAAACTTTCTTTATGGAACCCCTTTAGCGCTTTATCTAAGTCTAGCCTACATTTAGGATTTAGACCTAGCATAGCATGAAGATCACCCCATGTGACCAAGCGCTCTTGCCCAAACAAGCGAAAAGAAATGCCTTCATCATACTTTCTAAGGGTGCATAAAAACTGCATAGTAAGCAAACGAGAACCCGGCTCATCTACTTCTACGAAATTTAGCCAACCCATAGTGCGAAAAATAGAGGCAAATTCTTCTCTCATACCTATTTTCTCGAGGAAGTCCGGATCGAAGCGTCGGGTGTGGGCGAATGGCCGTTCTCTCATGAGCGCGATGGCTTGGCCCTCGCGGTCGTCCTTGATGTCGAGATGCTCCTCGGTGATGAGCAAGGCCGGCCTTTCCTCCGGAATTTCAGCTTCGGGGTCACCATGCCCCGGACTTGGTGTGAGCTCGACGGATGATGCTTGACTCGTGCTTGCACGAGTGCTTTTTCTCCGCTTGATTCCGGCGACTTGCTTCATTCGTTTGAACATGGCTGCACACAAGAACAAACACAAGACAAGAACAAAAACAAGATCGAACAAGTGTTCGGGTGAGCGTTAGTGAAAACGACAAACCCGAGCTTCTCCGAAATTGGTTTTCTTTTCACAACAACTTGCAAATGCACTAAAACAGAGGGGAAATATTTTTTTGGGTTTTTGGGGCTGTAGTAAAGTTGAAGAACACGAAATTTTGGGAGAGCAACAAGTGAGCAAAGGAGGGGAGTGAAAGATGAGCTTGGAATGGTGAAACTCCTCCTCCTAGGCGGTTTCTATAGCCAAGGAAGCAAGATGGCCGTTAGAAAGAGACAGAGCAACGGTCATATAGACGTTGGGAGAAAGGAGCACAGGAAAAAGTGGGGCCAGGGGGTCGGCCGACCTCACCAGGTCGGCCGACCTGGCAGGTGGGCCTCCTGGCAGCCCCCTTTTTCCTATGTGTTCCCCAACGGCTAGGGGATTTGTCCCCTGCTGCCTTTTTGCTCAAAAAGCTCGACAAAAAATCTTTTCAAAATGGAAAGCCCAAAAACCTATTTTCTAAATTTTTTTTTTTAAAAAAAATGCAAATGAGTTTTGAAAAATTCCAAGGTGGCTGGAAAAATTCAAAAATGCAGAAATGCAGTGGTCGGGAAAAATCGAAATGTGGTGGAAAGCAAATATGCAATTAAAAGAGCAAATATGGATAACTACCGGTTTAACCTCCCGGCGAGGACTCACCTTTTAAAGTCCGACGAGCGGGACTTTTCTCCGGCGTTCAGTTCGATGAAGCGTTGTCCGGTCCCGGAGATGAAGACACGGATGATGCTTCTTGTTTCACTCGCCACACCTTCTTGGTCTTTGTTGCGGTCGGTGGCTTCTCGGGCTTCGGAGGCTGCGTTTTGCAGGCTTCACAGCCTGTTTCTTTGCAGACCTCGGAGGTTGCTGCCCTGTGGACTTCGGAGGCTGTTGCTTAATGTGTGACCTTCGCCTCCTTGCCTTCATCAGTTGTTGCTGTGCAACCTTCTCCTTCTCAAGGAAGTTCTTCATGAATGTGATGAGGCTGTCCTTCTTTTTGAACGTGTTGCAAATCTCCAGGAATTGCTGGAGATGAGCACTAGCGTCCTCGATGGCTTTCCCACAGAATGGGCTAGCCTGCACCATGGTGATGAGACCGGTCTTGATCTCGAAGTTCGCATCTCCCACATTGCCAGCTGGTCCCGTAGGGATGTTGGCAGCGGAGGGAGCGGAGAACTCGCGGAGGCTCTTGTCGGCCATTTGCTCAGAGCTTGATGGTGCGGGAATGACAGGTTCGATTGGCCGAGTCTCCTTACGAGGAGGGGTGAGCCTAGCTCGTGTCCTTCTCAGGAGTGACTCAGGATCTTCAGTGAAGTTTGTCGGCAAGTCGAAACCAGTCATACACTACCCTGTTTTCATACAAAATGCAGAAAACAAAGCAAGGTTAGCCTGCCTAGGAGATAGCCTTACTAATTGCAACACTACTATATACATTAGTAATTTTTCTTGAATCATACGCCTTCCCCGGCAACGGCGCCAGAAATGCTTGTTGACTTTTGCTAAGCCATATTAATAAATCATTCCCGGCACGGGGCCAGAAACGGTTCACTAATATGTCCCAGAGTCAAGTAGGTAAAATCCGCAAGCGCACGGAGAATACCGCTGTAGCATTTCACCCGGAAGTATTCAGGGTATCGTATTTGTTTATCCCAAAGGAAGGTTATGATCAAGAAGCGTTACTAACATATAAGATCATGTTAACAATTAGCAAGGATATCTAACCAAGACAGGCGGGTACATGATAATAACTGGGTAGTGTGACACACACAGAAGATTCCTACTAAATAAATAAAGTCTAGTGGAGGAAAGACTAGGCTAAGCTACTCCTACTATACATTCCTATACAGTTGCATAGCCTAAGTAGAATACATACAGACCCACACTCAGGTTCAGCAGTCAATAGTATAGCACTTCAGGCACGGACTTACCCCTGCATCCACAGGCGACTTCCGCCAAGAGCCTACGCACTAGCCTAGCGGGGAGGATTTCAAAGGACGGACAGGGCTGTCACCACCTGCCGCCTACCTCAACGAACCAGTAGACTAACGAATAATTGATGCAAATCAGTCACCCAAGTACCATACTTGCATGACCAAAGAGCACTCTGCCCCTCCGCGATTACTATTAACGAGGCAGAGCTACCGTACGAATACGATCACCAAACCCATGCTATACTTTATCAGCTAAAACTAAGCATAGAGACTATAACATATAAACTAGACTATAGTGACGGTATATAACTAGCATGACAATAGTAGTATAATAAATATAAACTACTATCACACAAGTAGACTATACTATCACATATATGGATCACAAAATCAAACAAGAAACTCATGACCCAAGCACAACTATATAGAAAAGATATATATATTGATAAGAGCAAAGTCTTACAAAAGGGAAAAGATACAAGAGCCATACCAATTCCAAGTGAAGACTTGGGACTAGAGAGCTCTAGACTCAGCCTAACTCCACTAAAACTCCAAGAACTACTACTAGCAAGAGAGAAATGCTTCTTGTGGTGTGTGTTGAATGTGAAGGCACACCCTCCTATTTATAGCCTCAATAGGTCGGCAAGGGAGCGTAACCGCCACGGAAGGCATCTCAAACCGTCATCAGGAGTCACGGAGGAGCCAACACGTGGAAGCCCAGGCGGAGAGGGCGCCCGGCTGGGTCGGCCGACCTGACCAGGTCGGCCGACCTGGGGGTGGCCCCTCCTGGCCTGTGCTTTCTCCAGGTGGCTGTCCTGTGGGCCCTGACGTTGGTTTGCGCGGTATTGCAGGGAGTTACGTCGGTTAAGTGCTGAAAATGGGCCCTTCAATCCGTGTGACATCCATGTGGCGCTCTCTGATTGGTCGAAAGTGTGTTTTCTTGCCTTTTGAGGTGTTTCCTTCACATTTCCTCCTGCATGCACAAAGTTCTCCAAGTACAAGTGGAACTATATTATTGTGATAAAGCATGCGTGTATGAAATGCCAAATTCTCCTTTATTTGAGTATAGTTGACGGTTGAAAATGGTACTTATCAGCCGTCAACAATGAACGAGCTATCGGATTGGCTCTAATACAGGAGTTTGAAGGGAAGGAACGCGTGATATACTATGTAAGTCGTAGGCTCCTAGATGCTGAGACCAGGTATTCTCCAGTCGAAAGACTATGCCTTTGCTTGTATTTTTCATGCACAAAGCTTAGGCATTATTTATTATCGGCCGAATGTGTGGTGGTATGCAAAGATGATGTTGTTAAGTATATGTTGTCCTTGCCGATTCTGAATGGGAGGATTGGAAAATGGATTTTAGCTTTATCAGAATTCGATCTGAGGTACGAATCGGCAAAAGCGGTCAAAGGACAGGTTATGGACGATTTTGTTACCCAACACTGTGGTCCTGAAGTATTGGTACTAGATCATGTCCCGTGGACTTTGTTCTTTGACGGATCATCTTGCAGCAATGGAGCTGGAATCGGTATATTGCTTATATCGCCGAAAGGGCCCAGTTATGAGTTCTCGCTACCGATTGAGGCGGGGTCTACCAATAATCAGGCCGAATATCATGCTGTCTTGAAGGGAATCTCACTTCTGAGGGAGACTAAGGCTCGAGCTGTTGAAATATTTGGAGATTCATTACTAGTGGTGAATCAGCTGCTGGGTTTGTATGAATGCAAAGATGATGTTCTGAGGGTTTGTCATGAAGAATGTCTCCAGATGTTGCAAGAGTTTGAAAGTGTGGTAATAGAACACGTGCCTAAGGCCTATAATGAGGAAGCAAATCGGTTGGCTCATCATGCTTCGGGGTATATGCCGATTTACTCCATAAATATGATGGAGTTTGCCGATGATGCCTGGCGGAAGGAGATTGCCGATTACCTAAACAACCCTTCTAAAAAGGTTAGTAGACGAGTCCGTTTTCAAGCCATCAAATATGTTTTATTGGATGATATGTTGTACTATCGGACTTTGGATGGGGTACTGCTCAAATGTCTTGGGGAAGAAGAAGCCAAAAGTTTAATGGGAGAGATTCATGAAGGGGTATGCGGATCCCATCAATCGGCATTTAAAATGAAACATGCTGTGAGGAAGAATGGTTGTTTTTGGCCAACTGTTTTGGAGGATTGTTTTAAATATTATAAGGGTTGTCAGAGTTGTCAGAAATTCGGTAATGTTCAAAGGGCTCCAGCATCGGCTATGAACCCGATCAGGTTATTTTACCGATCGGTACAAAGGATCGGCAGTTTGGCAAATGGTCGCCTACGTGGGAAGGACCGTTTTGCGTGAATCGGTGTGCTCCTGGCAATGCATACGTTTTGGAATCTCTAGAGGGGGAAGAGTTTGGCAGAGCATTAAATGGAAAGTACTTGAAGAGATATTACCCTAGCATATGGGTAGATGCATAAAGTTGTATTTAGAAGCATACATAGCCGATTGTTTTCGGTTGATAGCATAGCCGGTAAATGTCATTACCGCCTTCAGTAGAAGAAAAGAAACAGTAGCCGATTTGTAATTGTACCGATTATGGTTTCGGTCACATTTCGGCTCATGGCCAATGTAAGATACATCGCCCTTAGGGCAAATCATGAAAGAATAATGTTTATGGCTGCATAAGACCCAGGATATATTATATCATCTGTTACAAATTGGGTGTATGTTTGGAGATTACAAACGAAATGCAAATACAAAGATCGACTATCGGTTGTCGGTCCCAAGATATTTCTCAGGTCCCGATAACTTCATTTGCAGAAAAAAGAGGTAATCTGGGGAGAAAGAGGCTGAGGGGAATGTTGCAGAAAGGGAATTAACAAATTCCAGATCTGATGATAGGGATGAGTGCCCCTATCTCCAGAGAGCAGGGTACCCTCATCGTCGTTTAGGGAGCGTGGCGAGTTAACTCTCTTCACGAGAATTTTTCTAGCACCCATACCGTTGTGCTCGGTGGTCGCGACGTTGAAAAGGGCGGCAACCTCTACCTCTATCACGAGAATTTTTCTAGTGCCAGCAATGGAGTTGGGTGGCCGGCTTCAGGATTTTGAGGAAGAGTAATACTTGTTCTAAGTGCTGAGGCATGGTGAAGAAGGGAGAGATCCTGATTGAGATGAGTTGTTCTACGCTACTAGGGCCTATTTATAGGCAGGGAAGTTAGGGTTTCGGTCAAGCTAAGACAAAGAAGAAACTGTAGCGGTCATCTGTGTTGAATAAAGGCCATTGAGTAGTTGGAGGTTTCTGGTTGCCTTTATTGCAGAGTTGGCAGGCATACCGACAAATGACTGAAAAGAAAAGTACTCGTCTTTTTAAGTGATGGTGATCGATCGTGCAGGGAATCGGTTAGGAGGGAGATAGATGTTATGAGCCACCAGATGATTTTGAGGATCTCCATTCTAATATTTATTACAATTATGCCGATTTGCAGTTTCGGCAGGAGGAATCTATATTAAGGGGTTACACTGAGTTTATAAAGTTCATAATTGAATCTATTGCTTCGGGATCAATATCATCCTTTCCTGATCCACCATCTTCTTTAGAGGAGCTTGGCCCTGGCGTCTGATGAGCTTTTGGGTCTTCAACTTGATGATCTTTTGCAAAGATGGTTGCTAATATATCAGTCGGATAAAAGGCTCGAGCTAAAAGCCTCATTTCCTTTGATGAAGTCTTCATCTTGCTTTGAGAGCGCTTTGCCGGCTTGAATCTCATCCAGGAGTATGACGAGATATTATTTGATGGCATTTGAAGGCTGAACGACAAAACAAGAAGGTTTAAGAATAGTCTTTCGAGTAAGATAAGTCAACTGCTAGCAAAGCCATACCTGGTTAACCAAAGAAGATGAGTAAGACATTGCGCAAAAGTTAAGGTAATCAGAGGAAGTATGGTGGATTCTAAGTTTTTGCTCGAAGGATTTATAGGCCGGGAATTCTACCGTTGGGTGTGAAAGAACGCGATGGAGGGACAACGATCAAAAGGCTTCACAGAAAAACATGCAGAAAGGAGTAAATAATAAGATACATTTTTTACCGTTTGGACTCGAAGATTAAGTTTTAACAGAGTAAATGATTTTACACGCCCAACAATGAGCAGATGGCGTCCATCGCACGCAGGCGGATTTGATCTACGTCGGCAATTTCTTGGGCATCGGCATCGGCAGTGCCTGGGATCGGCTTCATCCTCTTATGTAGCCGATACGCTTCACGTGCATGGGTGTTCTTCTCTGCCTCAAGGTTGGCGATGGTCTCCGGCAAGTTGAGCAATTTTTCTTCTTCCTCGGCAATAGCGTTGCCGATTTCGCCCAGCTCCTTCATCAACGTTGCACGCTTTGCCTTTAGCCGATCGATTTCATTAACAATAAGGGAACGAGAGGAGTTCAGAAGGTCGATCCTGTTGCGAATATCGGCCATTTGAGCCTCATAAGAAGCTTTTTCCTTGGACAACTGCTCCTGTTGTAGGCGATCGACAATTCTTTGCTTGGCCTTCGACACTTGGAATTGACGGCCTTCGATATATGCAGCTGGGATAATCGCTTCTTCCACCTTAGAAGTCAAATGTCCTTTAAAAGCGAGGTGTAATTGTCGAACAGGCTCAGCGTTTTGGACCAACTATCCGATATCTTGATCAGGGAAATTCAACATGGCTTGGAGTTTCTCCTTGGATTCTCCTGACAGTGCAGGGGTGGTTGGAGAGCTTGATGCATCATCCTCCTCTTCATATTCAACATGGAAAGAGAAGAGGCTGTTGTCCGGAGTGTCCTGAGCCTATACAATTAAAAATCGGTATGAGATTCATATTTTGAGAAGTGCATCATCAAGGTAACGTTCGCAGATCGTACCATTTTAAACCTGATTTCATCGACATGCGATGGGATGGGAACTAGCATGCTCAGTTCCGGTTGATTAGTCTCTTCAACTATTGCTGATAAAATTGGATCGGCAACCGGCTGCTGATCAGCTTGAACCGTTTCCTCGGCTATCGGGCTCGTTGGTGCCGATGGGATAGGATCGGAAATTGGTGGATCCTGATGAATGGATACCGATGATTCGTTACGGGAAATAAAAAGACATACTAAAAGATGAAAGATAAAGTCAGTACCTCAGTAACTGGTGAAGACGTATGGGGTAAATCGGTATCATGTACCGATATGCCGGAAGTATCTTCAAGAGAAGTTATAGCTATAATTGGAATCTGGCAAGTAATTAAGGAGGTCAAGATGTGATAATTAATTCTGGGAGATGCGATGAGGTTTGAAAAGATACCTGTGGATCGGCAAGAGAAGCCGATGAGTCTGATAGTACCTCTACCATTGGAGTTTCTCAAGGTACTGGCAGGAATTCTCTGCAAATTGGCCTCGCATCAATCGGCATCGGTATATTCTCATCCGTAGATGGTTGGACAGTGTCTGCTTGAACCGATGGTGCCTACAGATCAAAAATCCTAGTAAGGGAGCAGCAGTTTACATGAAATGAATGTTTGGTGATCAGAGGTGCCTGGTAACTTACCGATGAAGAAGTTGTGGCCTTAGCCGCCTTCGTCTTCTGACCAGTCTTGGAAGAGGGAAGCTTCTGTTTTTGGGTGATGATTTTCACGAGCTTTTCTGCTCTTCCCTCCAAGATGTCTTGAATTGAAGGGGCTTTAAAATCGATGCGAGAAACTTTATTTGGCTGATCGTAGTCGATTTTGATGCCAGTCGGACCCTTAGTTGGAACCGGGGATTCTTTTTCCTGTTAGATCAACACGATGGAGTTAGTTAATGAAAACGAAAATGCAGAATGTGGAAAAGATGTCATAAGGAGAAGTATGTATCGGTTCGGGAGACTCAAATGAAGGATCAGATTTCTTGCAATACACAGTCGCCGGCATATTGAAGAGATGCTTGCTCCACTCTGACCACCACTGTCTGTACGGTTTGGTGGTAAAGCTTATTAATTGCCATGTTGATAGGTCAGGACTGATTGGCGTCGATATCAAGTTCTTCAATCGGTCACGCTCGACGCCTGAAGTAACTTCTCCTCTGGTCTTGACTAAATCGGCAAGCGACGGCTTGATTGGCTGCTGGCCCATACACAGCTGACGTGCGCTAGCCGATGGATAGTAGAACTCATAAGAAGGCTGTGCCTTTCCACCAAAGAAACCAACTGGAAGTATGCCTGGCGAGATCACGATTGAGAAATTCTCTCTGCTGGTATCATCTGAAGTGATGGATTCAAAGTTGAAGAAGAAAGGGTTCTCGAAAAGATTCTCACTATCCATATATGCAAACCAGATGATATGTTCAGAGACAAGGCCGTTGTAGAGCATTCTAAAGTAATCGGTAACACTGGCTGCTGGAGCTGAAACCATTACCATGGCCTCCCCATAAGATGTGCATCGGCGAGTCTGCGGAGCTGCTTCCTCAGGGTCATCAGTTGAAAATTTTAAGGTTCTGAGATTATAACCTAGAGGTGTTTGCAGATACCGATTGAGCCACAAATTCAGGAACTACCAAGGACCGCCTAAGTTACCGATTGGATCTCCTGATAAAAGTTTGCAGGCAATCTGATGCCGAAGGTTATATACCGATCCTAGCAAGTATCGGCCTAAGGGGAAAGAATTGCCCGTAGCCAATCTTTCGGCCAAAGAAAGATAAGCTACAGTGGGGCCTGCTGATTTCCCACAGAAGACATACTTATCCAACCACATGTTCAAGAAGGCGACGTGTTCCCTCTGATCTATGGATCCGGTTTTGGCATTCTTACTGATGTAACCTTTCCAGCCACCGATACCCCTATACCTGAGTTTAAATCTGGTCTTGTTCAAGGTAGGATCTGAAGAAGTAATATCTGGACCAGTGAGCATCAGAACATCAGCCAATGTTGGGGTCATGGGACCGTGGCCGAACAAGAAGGCATTCAGAGTGTCAGACCAAAAGTGAGAGGCTGCAATCAACAAGGGCTCGTTCCTTTCTATGTTGGCAATTGACAGGGTTATACATTGGCTGATTTTGGATTTCTCCCAGGCATACCTTTTGGAGTTGGCCATCCTAAGATACCAGTTTTTCCAACCAGGGGTAACGTTTGGCCAAGACCTAAAGGTCGAGTTCCACTAGTCAAGATTCATCTCGCTGGATTTGAAAGGGATTCGTAGGGTTTTGGCATTGATTAGATCTATGGGATCTGGATTACCCATAGGACCGAGGCATACGAAACTAGGTTTGTCAGGGATTGGGACTGTGAGGTTGTCTCTCAAGGCCTAAGAAGAGAGGGGAAAACGAAAAAAAAAATCAGCAAGAAGACAATTTGGGGAAGGAGATCGGTCGAGGATTTGGGTAAACATACCTCTGGAATAAAATCAATGGCGGCGTGCGCCGCTGTTGGAGGAGTCGACGAACTCATCTCGACGCCGAAAGCAGGGGCTTCAAACTCTAGTGCGCGTAAGAACGAAGTCGAAGAGGCGGAGGCGTTGAGGGCGAAGATAGGAGCTGAGGTTAAAGACGGCCAGAGTACTTATAGTCTTGGTCTGGCGGGGGCAATATGGAAACTTCAAAACAGCCGTCCGGACTAGGCGCGAGTTTCGAAATCGTTTCGGTTCAGAAGATGTAATCATGACAGAGAAAGTTTCGGAATGAAAAGGATTATTTTATTCCGAAACTGGGGGGCATGTGTTGACACCGTTTTTTGACACGTGTCAGGCTTGGCTTCGAGAGGAAGAATTGGAGGAAGGGCCGTTCCACTGGGAGAATCCCGATCGGTTAAGAAGAGAGAAGTTGCTGATTTTGTCTGGTTACTGATTGGGAAGATGCCGATTCTTTTAGGGAAGACAGGCCGGGCTGCCGATTTACGGAAAGGTTGCGTAAGAGTTTGAGTTTGATACCAGTACGATGCCAGCGGTCGTCTACGAGATTAAATGGGATCTGGAAAGAATATCTTAAGTTGTAAAAGAGTCTTTATTCTTAGGGAGTATATTTTTAGGAATAGTTTTGTTTTAGAGATAGAAAGTTGAGATTTTGTCGTAATCGACTGGGGAACTGTAACAAGGGTATAAATAGCGACCCGAGGGGTCGAGAAAGGAATGTTACACACCAAATACAAAAAACCCTTTACGTTTTTCGCATCTACTTTTTCGTACTCGGCGACTTTGCTGCTTTTCTCTTTTCACAAGTTCTTCGAGCTTGCACGATCGCATCGATCCGCTGCTTGCTGGTAAGTTCCGTTTTATCGAATACTTTCTAGGCTTTAACTTCGGGCGCATCGCTGTCGTTTCGTCTAGATTTATTCACAATTTATCGATATTAGATTAGATCGGCAGGTTTTTCTTGTTGTTTCTAAGCTTTTATCACCCTTTATCTGGTTTGGAACCGTTGCTATCGGCTAGGCTGGTTTTCCAATCCACAGCCGATTAAATACTGCTTCAGACGCCATCATGTGATACCAGTTAGGTTCATCTTTTGATAGATCTGATCGAGATTACACTCTCAGATAATCGGCAAATTCACGTTTGCCGTTTGTCTCATATCCGTATCGGCTTCAAGGCTGTTACTTTCAAACAATCGGTACTCGTTGCCGATTCTACCTGGTAATTTGACGTTTTGTTTTCTCCTTGTCAATTTATAGGTCAAATTGACTGGCATGCCTCGGACTCGGAATCTCAGTGTGTTAGCTCGCGAGGATGTTTTTCGTGTCAACAACTAGCATAAGAGGAACGCTTGTGTTTAGATTTTGTTACCTTCTATCCTCTTGCCATGAGGCACTTGTGAGTGTTGTCGTCATCATCATCCCTCAAGCTCCCAGATAAAGAAGTATTGGTGAGAGTGACGCCAATGGCAAGTGTAGCAATACCTCCCTCATCCGAGTCGGATTCGGAGGAGGAAGATGATGAAGAGGATGAATCATTAGAATTCCATTCTTGACCAATGTGAGCTTCACCTCTTCTATGCTTCTTGTACTTCTTGTCTTTCTTGTGGTGCTCGTCTTTTCTTCTTTCATTTTTGTTCTTCCTCTTTGGACATTCCGCAATGAAATGTCATTCATCACCACATTCATAGCAAGTTCTTTTTGACCTTCTTGCTTTGCCCTTGTCAAAGATTTTCTTCTTGTAGCCATCTTTCTTGAGAAATGACTTGAATCTCCTCACAAGCAAAGCCATCTCATCATCACTATCTTCATCACTAGAGTCAACCACTTTCTTCTTCCTCATCTCTTGCTTTTCTCGTGTAGCATTGAGTGCTATATTATTTGTGTCACCATTTGCTCCCTCAATTTGCTTGATCAAGGCATTTATTTTGTTGGCTTGATCATTTTTTTGTTTTTGGGAAAGAAGCTTCCCGAGCACTTTATCGGTGGAGAATGTTTTAAAGTTGTCCTTCTCTCTAATGTTTGAGCAAATGTTGTTATCCCAAGGTCTCAATGCTTGTAGTAGTCTCTTGTTGATATCCAAATCGGTCATTCTAGCTCCTAGTGCTCTTCTTTGATTCACAATTCTCATGAGCCTATCATGAACTTTCTTTGGGCCTTCTCCCGGACCCATGATGAATAGGTTGAACTCATTTTGCAATTCTCACAAGTCTTGCATCTTTGATGGAATCAATGCCCTTATAGATAATCTCAAGTTTTCTCCATAGTTGGTTGACATTCTTTATTCCGGCTACCTTGTCATACTCGGTGGCACTAAGTGCGGAAACAATTGCACTAACAGCCACGACATTGTGATGAATATTGATTTGATCCTTACGGGTTGGATTGTCTCTATTTTCTCACAAAAAACCATTCTCGGTTATATTTGCAACATGAGGACTCATAGATTTCAAATACATCATCATCTTGCATTTCTAATGATCATAAAATTGTCCATCAAAGTATGGGAGTCTACCGGACCCTTGCCCAATACGATCTTCTTTGAGATCATCATAATCAAATATGACATTGTTGTAGGTTTTTGGTAGCTCATCTTTATCAATATCTTCAATCCTTGGATTTTCTCCAGGTGCATCACCCTCAGACGATCCACTAGGCGAAATTTCATTTCCCTTTGTCATCTTTATCTTCAAGCGGTTAAGCCTTCAAGAAGATTCTGCTCTGATACCAATTGAAAGTTGCCTAGAGGGGGGTGAATAGGCAAATCTAAAAAACCTGCAAAATTGGACTTAAATAAATTTATTAGACTGACCGGCAGTGCCGGTGAGGATGATCGATAGTGCAGGTGTCCACTGCCGATGGGAGATCGGCAGTGCCGATGGGTGAACAGATAGTCGTATGAAATCTAGGTTTAAGTGGTTTCGCGGTTACTATATGATAATTGACTACAACAGTAGAATAAAGGAAACACAATAACAATAAGAAATGATAAAACAAGGAAATAAAAGGGCACATGGAGGCACAAGATTTGTTACCAAAGTTCGGGCTAACAAAGAACCCTACGTCTCCGTTGAGAAGTCCACAAAGGACCGGGTCTCTTTCAACCCTATTCTCACTCAAGCGACCATAAAGATCGAGCTCGAGTTCTCCACTATCAAATCCCTTGCAGGATGGATGATACAAACTCCCGAGGCGTCACCACACAAGTTGGAAGCTCTACGGGCACCTCTAACTTTCTAGGAGCAAAGCTCCAAGAGTAACAAGCACAAGTTACAAAGATGATTAAATCGAATGCTCAAGAGTGGAGGGGTGCTCTTTTCACTAGGAATCAATGGCTCACTCAAACCTTAGCTCAAGGAATGAAGCTTGGACTTGGAGAGGGAGAGTGAGGAGAGTGAAGCTCAAAAGTGCCAAATGATTTTCGGGTTCTAGAGAAGTGGCACGAAGTGGGGTGAGGGCCTTTTATACAAGGGGCTCAAAAAGAGTCGTTGGCCTGTCTGGACGCCCCGCACTGGCACTGCTGATCGAGCCATCGGCACTGCTAGTAGGGTTTCTGACACACTGTCATAGATCTACAGGCAAGGATTCGGCCTGCACCGGCACTGCCGATCAAGACATCGGTACTACCCCACAGAGAAGACAAGTCATTTCTGGAGACCTTGACCGGCACTGCCGATCAGTAAGATCGGCACTGCCGATCGCAGTCAGCCAGAGAGCCTGATGGTTGACAGTCTCTATGGAGAGGGGACCCGCACTGCCAATCATGTGATCGGCACTGCCGATGAGCTATAGGCTGAGCCAGACAGAGAGTGGTTCTCTAGTAGAACCGACCGGCACTGCCAATCAGGGTGATCGGCACTGCCGATGAGCTACAGTCAGAGAACCAGAGAGAAAGTGGTTCTCTGGTAGAACCGACCGGCACTGCCGATCAGGGTGATCAGCACTACCGATGAGCTACAGCCAGAGAGCCAGAGAGAAAGTGGTTCTCTGGTAGAACCGACCGGCACTTCCGATCAGGGTGATCGGCACTGCTGATGAGCTACAGTCAGAGAGCCAGAGAGAACACTCTTCTCTGGATGAAGCAACCGGCACTGCCGATGATGACAAGGCAAAAGCCACAGAAGTGCCTGGGCATCACAGCGCCTCTGGGAGAGTGGATCGGCACTGCCGGTGAGGACCACCGGCACTGCCGATGAAGGTAAAAACAGAGGGCGACGAAAAAAAAGGAATTTATGGGAAGTTTGAGCATTTGACTTTACCAAACTTGTAAATTATACCCCTCTTAATAGTACGGTTTACGTATACTCAAGATTAGAAATAAAAACAACATGAATCCTTCATTCTTGAGTGAGTTTTGGACTTTCAATTTGAGGCAAATGACATCTTATTTTCTCCTTTTTTTTTGTTTCAATGCATTTCATTCATCAATTGAGATAGTCATCTACACACATACTCAATGAAAGCATTAGTCCATTCTTAATTGTATTGACTCCAATCACTAAAATAAAATTAGAGGCCTAGATGCACTTTCAACAACAAATGAATGAGCTTGATGATTTCGCTTATGATTCACCTACTAGTGCTGAAATTAAACATTTGATTTTAGTTTCATGTGAAATAGATGAATAGAAATTATTGTTTTCTCTAGATACTTTGGGTTATATTGAATTTGATGTTCTTTGTGATCTAAATACCGTGAAGAATCAAATCTTTTGTCAAACTGAATTGTCTTTATTGACAAGAAATATTTTTCATGCTGCTGGAAACTATGATCATAAAGGTTTGTTTATGGTGCATAGAGTATATATTTGTTCAAAATTGAAACCTCCTTGTGTTGTACAACTCAATGATCAAATAGAAAACTGCACTAATAATTATCATTCCATGTCAAGTTTTTCTAGTGTTTCTAAGATCAGACATTTTCTAAATTATCATAAGAGTGAGGATGATGTTCATTCTACTGCTCAATTTTCCAAAGAGGTTGTTAATTGGTATGACATGCCTTCTATTATAGTTTTATATTATGATGATAAATTTCATAACACATATAAACACGAGGTGCATCCCAAGTTTAGGAATAGTTCTATATTTCAGATTTCTGATATGAGACCACTATTGGGAGAAAGACATGGGATCGAGTCGAGGACGACTCTAATTCAAAAAGAATGATGAGGATATCACACCTATGGATACACACAGCACTCCTCCAACTAAGATGAAAGTTCATGTGCATCACCTGAATTTACAGGTGAGCTAGTTTCTAATATTTTGTTTATTTGGTTTTGAGAATAGATTGCTATCTAATGAATTAATGATTGTTAGAAACCATGGATATGATGATGAGATAGCTTGTGAGGTGATTGGAGGCGTGATGGGCCAGCAAGGATGTCCAAGCCAAGGTGGAGGCCCAATGAAAACCGACTTCGAGTCTGTTTTGGAGCCTAGGACCAGTCTGCACTAAAACGGACGCCCAGGATGCATACGGACTCAGATTTGAACATTCTATATATGTCTGGAAAGATAACAAAAAGGCATTTCCAACCCAACAGGTCCCATGTAAAAATTCGTCCCGAGCAGTCGGCAATCGCCAAAACAAATCGACTTCCAGAATCTGTCCTGCTGCTGTGACACCGTAATCGGTCTTTGGGCCATGTATCGAGTTGAGCCCACTTAGAGCTGCGTCCAGGAGGTCTTGCACGATCCTAGGGTCCTCATATACAGTCACCGCCTCTTAGGGTTTGGGTTTTGCTTAGATTATTCTATTGATAACAGTTTTGTCGTTTGATCGGTTTGTGAGACCTTAACTTGTGAGATTCATCGTATACTTACAAATTTGGTTGCATTCTTCTTTGTTCTTGCTTGTGTTCTTGATTTGTAGGCAAAGATAAGCCTTCTCGGCGAAGTCAATCGTTCTTGAATGGTTGATAACCAGAGGAGACGTTGTGTTGTGATTGCGGGGTTCAGAATGTATCGTTCGGAAGCCGGATCGATTTGTATATCGCCTCCGCCTTAATCAAAATTATCAGAACCTATCGGAAGATCGGGAACCCTTGTTCACATCATATCTCCTTAGAATATCATAGATTGCTTTTTGTTTAATAAAATTGTATATCATAATCTGGTCAAATATACGAGAGTTTATATAATTTGTTGATTTTCTAAAACCCGTAGGCACGGCCGGTTACTTTGCTAGTTATACTTAAAATTAACATTTACTTTTTGAGACAATTACCTATTTGGCCTCGAAAAAGATGATGCTTCCTTTCTTGGCCTTTTTAAAATCAATATTTCCTAATAGGACAAAAACCATTTTTTATTTCCCTCTATGGCCCTTCCGTCAATTTTGATTCTTAACAGTATTAAGTAGTGAGTAAAAAGACATTTTTACCCCTGATATTAAATGAACTTGCATTTTTTTTATTTTTTCAGAAAATAAATAATTCATATAAAATTTTAAAAAATATTTATCTTAGTTTGTTTTAAATTTAAATTAAAAAATATAAGTTATACATTACGTGTGAGTTATATATTTTCCAAAAAAATTCTAAAAAAATAAAATTCATTTCATACAAGGGGTAAAAAGATCTTTTTACTCTCTACTTAACACTTAATAGTGTTAAAATTGATGGAAAAGTCATAAAGAAAAATGAAAAATTGTTTTGATCCTAATAGAAAAGTTCGATTTGAAAAGAACCAAAAAAAGAAGCACCATCTTTTTTGAGACCGAATAAGTAACTGTCTCTTTCTTTTTAGTCAGGACATCCGCCCGCGCTGCACCTAGTGTCCACGTCGTCTCGAGTATTTTTTTTCATCCCAGGAGGGTGCGTTAGTGTGGGTTTACTTTGTTTGGTGATAATTACACATTTGTAGGGCTTCGCCTCTCTCTAAATTTTCATTGGCTGCATTGCACTGGTACGATGCCCAGACTTGAGTTAATGACGATGAGTTAACACACCCGCCGGTCTCCATGGTGCTCGTGTGCACCTCTTCGCTTCCTCTTTCTTTTTCTCCTCTCCGTCACGTGGGGCTCTTCGTCTTCCTTTTTCTTTTTTTCCCCTTGTTTCACATCTTTACGTCCGACGTCAAGCTCCGAAGTGGGGATCCCTGTCCTTTTCCTTTTGATTCTTCCTTCTGATTTGATCTCCGCAATTCTTCTCTTATTTGCTTTTTTACCCGAGATTCCATGCATTTCTCTCTGCCTTTCCAAAATCTTTATTATGGTGCCATTCTGGTTGGCCTTGAGCCCTTGACGGAGCCTCCAGAACACCTCGTCCCTCGCCGCTGCGGGCGCGAAAACCCTGGCTGGCATGGCGGGAATCAAGGATGCCTCGGCGGGCTCGTGCACGGCGGCGTGTCATCGGCCTCCTCGAGGAGCGGACACCGACGCCCCGGTTACGCGCCGTCGGGCTACTCGAGGCGGAGCGCTCGAGGCCCCAGAGCACTCCGTCGCTCGCTGCCGCGGGCGCGGTGACCCTGTCCAGTGTGTGGGGGAGCCGAGAATGCCTCGGTGGCGGCGCCTCCTCAAGGCCTAGGAAAAAATATTCGGCAAAGAAAAAATTTCGGGGTTCATCGAAAAACACAAAAATTTGAAAATTTTAGAAATTTCGATGAACAAATTTGATTTTTTTAGAAATAATTGACATGATTTCACAAGAAATTATCTTTAATACATAAGATATTACGGTTACATATATAAACAAAGCAATTTGAATTGATCAAATATAATCAACTATGAATTTTCAACCACGATATTTAAAATTTTATTTTATTCCCACTAAAAAATATAAAATTTCAAATATTTTAATGAAATTTCACTGAAATTGTTTTCCTAGCTCAAGGCACAGCTCCTCGGGGCCGAGAGCATTCTGCCCGTCATCGCCACGTGCACGGGGATCATGGCGACGCGGCAGCAACCGAGATTGCTTTGTGCTAGTTTATTCAGTCGAGTCCTATGCTACTGTTTCAATTTTCACTTTGTCCTTCCCTCGGTTTGTTTTGAGTTCTGTTTTGCCTTTCCTAGGGTCTTTACTCTGCTGTCGTGTTCCTAAGATTATAGTTGTGATCTATGTTGCTCTATCCTATGCCTCGCTCATATCCATTTTGTATTTCGGATGGTTGGGTTTATTGCAAGCCGGTTGATTTCCCTTTTTTTGGCCGATTTCGTATAGCCTGCCATCGTATGGGGTTCAGTTTCATATGTAGATCCCTCTTGCGTAAAGGATTGCTGGCCTGTGGTTGATTTCAGATTTTCAACCTTTGGATTTTTACTCTAGTAATTTTGTACCATCAGATCATTTGTTGTGAACTAGCGTTGCTCCTAAGCTAGCCAGGTGGGCCACCCCTATCTCTCTGTTGTATTCGGCCCACGTGTGGAGCGGGTGCCGGTGCCGCGTGAGACCAACGCGAAGTCGTGAGCTGCTTTCGCGTAGATGCCACCTTCAGCTCCGGACGAAATCGCGTCTTTCTCATTCATCGCCCCCACGCTTGCGAGAGCCGAGCCGCCGACTGGCCTGCTCCTCCTCCAACTCTGTCTTCCCGCACGAGCGCCGCCACGTGGCCCACCCGTCCTTCCTTCTCCTCCCTTGGTGGCGGCGGGTTCCCCTGGATCCGGGGCGGTGGCGCGGCGCACGCTCCAGTCCTATGCAACCCGTAGCACATGTCCTTGCATAGTTGCATCGCTTCCTCATCCTTGTCCTATGGGCGCCGAGCGCAAGGCGAGGTTCAGAGATGACCTGCTGGTCAGCGTTTGGCAATCGGCGGCTGCAGTCCTGAAGGTGTAGGCCGAGTGTGTCTGGTGGAGAAGAAGTTCAAGGTAGAGGTCGGTCTTGACATGGCGGACGTTGCAGAGCTGGATGCGTTCGACCGGTGGTTGCTGAGCACTTCCTTTCTGGTCCATGAGGACTTCCGATGCAGGTAATGCTGCTCTTCGATTATGCTCCAGCATTTCTTTGGAATCTGTGTGAGTTGTGTTCACAGTTCAACGACTATTAGCGAAAGTCCCCCAAAAATGCTACGTATCATCTTGTGATGTTATACTCAACAATCTAGGAGTAATCGTGAGCATTTTCTATACTACTGATTTACCTATAGTGGCCAAAGTATTTTCTGTTTCATCCACAACACCAATGTTGTGACTAGCCCTCTTCACTTCTCTTGAAATAAGTTGCTTTTGTGCTAACACTTTCAAAAAGATGTAACTGGTAATGTCTAGATCATTTTAAGTGTCTTAAGGTAAATTCACGTATGTATTTGTGCCTTACTGAATCATTAAAACATGCATTAACTATTGGGTTGACACCTTATGAATTAGAAGTTGAGCTTCATGTTTTCATCTATTCATATGCAGTATGACTGATGATTAATCTAATGCAATGCCCCATATCAGTGGTATACTCGCTGCAATTGACACTTTTCTCAGCAAGTGAGGTGTAAGTTGAATGGCATTACATTGTTCTGTTTGTAGCTCAGAACTCCATCCGATAAATGTAAATGATGGGCACTCTTCCTGTGTCAAGTATTATGAAGTAACTTTCAAGTCTTTTTGGATCACTAAGAGCCAAATATTTTGATCTTGCAGATATTTCACTTCATTTGGGTTCAGTCTGTTCTGTGTGGAGGTTCTTCAGGTATGAAATAAAACCATTTTACTAACCATCATGAAATGTCCCCTAATTTTCAGTTCTATTGCAATCACTGATAAAATGGTACCTAAAAAAAATACTTACGTGGCCCGTATGACTAACCTACATTAAAGATGCCCTTGGTGGGTTTTATTGTCATTTTGCAGATTACTATTCTTTGTGTTTGGTTTTGGCTATTTTTATAACATACTCATGTTTGCAGTATCATTTCTTTAAGACCACTTCAGTCTTGGGTAGGAGAGAGGCCCTTCTGAAAGTGCCCATCTTTCAAGTTTCATAGGTAAATTATGTACCCATCTTCTGCATGTACCTTGCCACATTGATTCCCGTGATTCTATTTTTACTTAATTACCATAGTGCTGCCTTAAATCTCCTACACAGTTAATTATTCCACAAAATACTACATAAGCTAAGTAACTACAGCAAGGGAACAACATTGCTTCTGTTCAAAGGATCAAAGATTAGAAAAAGATCATAGTAATTTACAAGTCTGCCATTTATTTGCAAATCTTTTTGTAGCATTGACTGGTGTTTTACATTTTAAGTGATATGTTTCATTGCATTGGTTACTTTAACTCAATTTGTCTCATTCAGTCAGCAAAATGAATGTGATTAATTTCGTAGAAACATCGTTTAAAGTTTAAGCTATGCTTTCACAATCATGTTATTGAGCTATAATATCAAACTCTACTTTGTCGCATACTTACTTCACTTTTATCATAGGTCATTAGAAGGTTTCTGCATAATGTTGGTAGTAACGTGAACACATTCTCCTACATAAAAAGTACAAGGTGCAACAACATTTATTTAAAAATCAAAATCAGAGCATTTTTTCAAAATTATACTACAGTCACAACATGACTCTATTTCGGTAAATAATAGTGCAAGCTCTCTGTGTTGGCTAGTTAACTCTTTTTTGCAGATTATGGTCATCTGTTGTGGTATCAATGAAAACAAAAACTTTATTCATACAAATTGCTTGCAATAACGTAATATTTTTGTTATGATTTTGTTTGGACACTTAACATGGATGCATAAGTGATGTGCTGTTAGTTAGCCTTTATAGTGTATCTTGGTAGGTATCCAGTTCATGAAATCGCGTGCTCAATGTGAGGTGCCCAAAACTTCTGTTACTTAGCATACCATTGTATGAACTCAATGTCAAATCACATGCATGACAGCCTTATATGTGCTTTTACTAAACCCCTATATTATTGATTGTTAATTGTTGTATGATAATCAGCTTTGAATCTTTTTTAATGCAACTGTCAATTAAGATTCATATTATCAACAAAGTTTAATTATATGGCCAGAGAAGTCAATCAATCAGATGTAAAACTTTTATAATGTTTACGCAGATTCTATATCTTAGCATCAGAAGGCCTTTGTTCTTGGTCAGAATCTTGGAAAGTGGCTCTCCCAGACATATGCAGTTGTTCAAGCGGCTGCAGCGGATGATGCCATAATTGTTTTTTCTTTGTTAATCTTATTGTCTAAGCGGCAGCGAGGAAGCAACAACATGATATTCTCTTTAATCATTGTAGGCGTCAATACCAATAGTTTTACTTCGTTGTGCTCCTTATGAAGAGTTGTGGAATACTTCATCCCATTGTATTACCTCTATAAAACTCACACACTACTTCAGCAAACCAAGAGATGAGATCATTAAGTCAACATGTATTTTATCTTGAATATACATTTTCTATACAAATATTTAAGATTTTGATTGCTACTCAATTTTTTGGGAGAAAATTGACCGTTGTGTCAGGTTTTATCACTCCATATTGATATGTATTGCTGCATGCGCCTGAAATATGAATGGACAAGCCAGCTCATACCCGTTCGGATGCAGACGGCAATCTGTTCACGCGTGCAGGCATGGGCGGGCACGGCGTTAGCGCACCCCCCTTCCTAGTATTTCATTGGTTTGCGATGGTTTGGGACTCCATTGCTCTCCAATTGTCCTTTTGGTTCTTTGTGGTGTCTTTGTTCTTTCTCTTTATTCTTGTATTTTCTTAGCTTTTGATTAAATCGTGAGGCTATTTATGGGTTCACAGGTTGCTTCATATTTGGTCACGTCAGGTGCGGATCAGGTTCCCAAATATCTTCCAGAGGTGGATGGAGGGAGTTGGGTGAGGTCCGCAGGTGTATTTCACTTACTCGGTCTCTGTTTCTTATTCGTTAACTTGCCTCTTCAAATCTCACATGATTTTGATGTTAGGTTATTTGCGGTCTGTAGTCGAGACGTGCGGCTTCCTCCCCTTGCCTCCAGGTGCGTTGTTGTTCCTGTTGTTGATAGATGTGGTTAGATTATTTTGTGCTTCATTGTTGTTGATATATGTGTTTGTTCTTGGTTTTGTCAAGTATAGTTGCTACTTTAAGTGTCCTGTTGCATGTTTTAGGTACAGGTTTAATAGTTGCTTCTTTAGGTGTCCTGTTGCATGCTTTAGGTACAGGATGCTTCTTGTCAGTATCAAATTACAGATGTAGTGCACAAATACACTCTGCATTGCCTTGTCTTGTTCGAAATACACAATGCGTCAATTTTCTGTTAAAGTTTGCTATGCCATGACCATAAATAAAAGCCAAGGTCAAATACTTGATAATGTTGGTGTCTACTTAAATAAGTTGATTTTTACTCTGGTCGACTATATGTGTCTGTTTCTCGAATTACTTCGAGTAAGGGACTTAGGATACTTTGAAAATTAATGATGATGGTTCTTGTGGTTCGAAAACCAGAAACATTGGGTATAGAGAAATATTGTATCTTTTTAAATATGTTAAAGTAGGTTATTACTAGCCTATGTACAACACTATATGTCTATATATATGTATGTATAATTTGAGTGTGCTTTTTTATGTTTATTGTGTTTACTATCTCTACTGGTCAGATTTTTTTATGGTATTCCTGGATGTTTTTTTGCTGGCTGGTACTTTTGGACTATACATAGCTTGTTTTATTAGTTATGTTAATATGTTCAAATAGTGTGGATACGTTATGCTTATTAGTGGTCAGATGCTTCCTCTGCATCTTTCAGAGTTGGCTTGTTTTCATGGTGATTTCATATCCATGTGTGGTCTAGAGAACAATGTATTGTGTATGCTGGTTCATAACTTTTAATGTTGTTCCATTATTTATCTGGTAACTGGTACTTTTCTCTTTGACTCATGAAACATTTAATATAAATATGTCCTGTCCATACTGCATATATATGTGCTTCGTTGATTGCTTATCCATAAAAAAAGTAAAACAACTGCAGATGTTGCACCTCTGTTTAAGACAGCTGAATCCAAGCTTTAGGCAAGGTGCCATTTTGGCAAGGAAGCTTTAGGTAAGGTGCCATTTTGGCAAGTATATCTCGTATGTGAGACTATCATGGTAACAGGGATGATGGAGATATACAACATGTTGACTTGGTTCTGATCGATGAGGAGGTGTTGCCTTTTACGGTTCAATGTTTGCATTTCCTTACTAACCAATTTTCTTACTGTTATTTCTTTAACACTCTCTAGGGAACTGTGATGTATTGTGAGGTTGGAGCTGATGATATAGAGGCTAAGAAACCATCTCTTGCGTAAGGAGAATAGTTGATTCTAAAGACATTCATAGTATCCGGATCTAAGTTCTCCTATATGCCTATTAGTTCTGAGTATAAGATCAACCCTAAGCCTTATATCCTGCTGTATCTTTTCAACCTCAAGAAATTCATGTTGGTGAAACTAAATTCTTTGATGATTGGTTATCGTTTCTTTTTTGATTTATTGATTAATATATAGTACTCTAAGTTTTATGATCATTGATAATTGGATTCCCAAGCTATGAATGTTTTGGTGATTAATGACATCAATGAAAATATGACTAATATCTACACGAGTATTGTGTATCCAGTAATCATCTTCTACTCTATTATAAATCCTATTTATGGTGGTTGCCTTGGCGATTGATGATAATGACCACAAGAATGGAGACTTGATGAGCTTGGTTGAGTTCAAGGATTGATGGATATGGATTAAGGCTAAGAATAAGCTAGGAGCAAGTGTTTGCAAGTGTTTGGAATACTTGTCTAGTTGTTAGGGATTGAGTCCATAGGAAAAACCAAACTATCAAGGGAGTCTAAGTCATATCTCTTAAATCACGCTAGTCAGTGATGTGCATGAATGCTCGATGAAATCACAAGACATTAGGTGGCAATGAAGAGGTCAAAGAGCTGTTGAATGAAGCCAGGATACGAAGTCAAGCGAAGATGAGGAGTTTTAGCTTCTGAGGATGTAGACCAGACAGAGGGGTCGCGGAGACTGGGCAGTCCTTGAGAGTGCTAGAGACCAGACATAGGGGTCTTGGAGACCTCTCTTGGCCATTTTAATTGCTGGGAGCATCAATAGGGAGCCAAGAGAAAAAGAGGAGAGCACTAGGAGAAGATATTGGATATCTTGAGAGTGCTAGAGAGAGTAACTTGAGAATCCATACACATCTAAGGCTAGGGTGTAATTAAGAGTGTGTTCTAGGCTGTTACTCTTGGTCTATGGTAGGATCTAGACCAGTTAGGTGTTTGATGATGAGCCTGTCATAATCGGTTGTGAAGGTCGTCACATGTTTGTACACGGTTTGAGCCCATCGTTGAAAGGAGCATCGATAGTGATCGCTCGTGTCGGCTCAGGGAGTCCGACAAGTTCTTGAGAGAGGCGAGCTGGTGCCTTGATGACAGCGGTGACACAACCATATCTTCACTCTGGGAGTGATTGCAGGCTCATGTGCGAGAACTCCACTTGGTGGCGGGAGGGACCGGCACTCCGGCGGGAGTGGTCCAACAAGGACTAGGGGAAGGCGCCATCCTTCTGATACCTCGGGAAAGAATCATGAGACCGTTCTCTTTACTATTTCACAATGGTGTGTTATATTTGATAGGTTGACTTGATGCTTGCATAGGCTAGTGTGGCATAGCTTTCGCATCGCTTGCATCATGAACACTAGCATGTGTAGGATCTTGGTCTATTAGAATTTTTAGGTTGCAACGATTGCTAGGGTTGAGTGAGAAAATTGAAATATTTGTTGATTGTGGTCGGCTTACCGATTCACCCCCCTCTTGGCATCCCTTCGATCCTTACAATTGGTATAAGAGCTAAGTGCTCAATCTAGAGCCTTCGCCGCCCTGAGTAAGGATGTCAGGAGAGATAAGAAGTGTTACCATATTCAATGGTGAGGTCTACAACTTTTGGAAGGCTCGCATGCAAGTCTACCTTGAGTCCCTTGATCCAAAGATATGGAAAGTGACCCATAAAACATATATGAATGTCAATCCGCTCGATCTTGATTTCATTAAGCACAATGCTAAGGCCAAGAATGCTTTGTTAGCATGCATCACTAAGGACATCTTTTCTAGAGTGGATGCTAGTTCGACAACACATAGTATTTGGGAACAAATCAAGAACATTCATGTGGGTGTGGGCACTCATGATGTGAAGGAGGAGAAGTACTATGTGCTCAAGAACTAGTTTGATACATTTACTAGATTGTCACATGAGAGAGCTAACATTGTGTATTCTCGTTTTCATGTGCTAGTTGAGTAGATCGACTCTCTTGGGGATGACTTCAAGTTCAAGCCAATTGAAGTCATAAGAAGATTTGTGAGGTTCTTTCAGGACCCCTAGTATGAGTCAATCATCACCTACACCCTTCAAGGTGACCTCAAGATAAAGACCACTTAAGAAGTACTTGGGAAGATGACTGTCTTTGAGAGCTATCATATGGGTTTGGATGATCCACAACCATCCAACCTAGCTCTTCAAGTTGAGAAGCAAGAAGCTGTCAAGAGCAAGAAGAGCGATATGAAGGTGGTGATCGGTGAAGATGATGATGAAGAAGAAGAAGTTGACTTGAGTGAGGACTTGACACTTCTCATTAGAAGAAATAAAGACTTTCAAGAACAAGTTCGTCTTCAAGTTTAAGGGAATGTGCTTCAACTATGGCTGCAAGAATCAGTTTGTTCGAGATTGCCCCAAGCCAAAGAAAGAAGCATTCAAAGCTCAAGAGTCAAGCGATGATGAAGAAGAAGAAGAAGGTTCCAAAGCCAATCACAAGAAGAATACATACATCAATAAGGACAAGAGCAAAGGCAAGGAGCACAAGAAGAAGTTCTCACGCAAGGCTCTTGTTGGAGAGTGGACAAGTGATAACTCAAGTGAAGCATCCTCTTCCTCAAGTGATAAAGAAGAAGTGGCCGTCTAGCCATCATAAAGACCACTCTACCTCGAGCTTTTCGTCCACTTCCCATGTGCCTCATGACTTCGAGCCACCTTAGGGAGAGTGAGGATAGGAGTAGTGACAACGACGACAGTGGTGATGAGAAACTCTCCTACACCGAGCTCTGGAGTATGCTTGAGCAAGCTCGTGACATCGTCATCAAGAAGTCTAAAATGTTGGAGGTGGTAAGAAAAGAGTGTAAGTTGGCTAAGGACCATGTTGGCAATATTGAGAGTGAGATTAAGGACCTCACCACTTCTCATGAGGTCCTAAACAAGAGTTTTGACAAAGTCAAAGGTGATCATGTAGACATAAGTGAAAAGTACAAGACCCTTGAACTTACTTTCGAGGCCATCAATGTTGATAATCTTCTTGTCTCTCTCTCCTCTAGTTCATCAAAGAGCAACATTTCCACTATTTGTGATGAGCTAACCACCTCGGTCGAGATTTCTTCTATTGAGCATTCTATTTTGAAATCATCAGCTCAAGGAAGAGAGGAAGATGGTGATGGATGGCTTTGAGAAGCTCGCCCATGGTTGAGCCATCCACAAAAAGATACTTGAGAGGAGTCTTGTTTACAACGTCTCCCACCGTGGTCTTGGCTCATATCCCGCCGTCATCGACACCATTGGGAAGAGTGATTCCATTCCTTCTTGGATCAAGCCCCTACTCACCGATGACTACTACTGCGAGAGGTGTTGCAAGGATGGTCACACCCACAAGGAATGTTCTATGGTGAGAAATTCTATTATTTTGCCTAATGCTAACTTGTTCCATGAGAACACATATTTCTAACTTTTTAGGGACAAGGATGGCAAGGTGAAAACAAAGGCTTTGGGTCCACCAAACAAGAAAAGAAAGATCAAGAGCATATGAGTGCTTAAGTGCATAGTTGATCGCGAGAGATCTACTAAACACAAGTTGGTGCCAAATAACAAGACCTAGAAGATGGTGGTAGTGGTGCACCAGGAGTTTACTTGAAGATCAGTGAAGTCCACCACAGGTGATATGGACCTCAAAGACATATCTACTTATGACGGACGTAACTGTGTTTATATTTTATAATGGTAGTGTGTTCTTTATTTCTTGCAACATATGGTAACTAAGACTTCTTTGTGGCTAGTATGTTTTGCATCCATACATGTGTAAATAACTAAAAAGAAAAACACATAAAAATTAGTCAATGTCTAACCCGCTCAATATAGTTAGAAGTAAGGGGGAGTGCTTGAGACGGTGGTTTGGCTTCTCTCAAGACAAGGGTATGGCTTATAGTGATTAAGCTTAAGAGGGGAACAAACTTGACATTGTTAGGTTTCCTTTATGTTTTGTTTAACATTACTTGCATTCACATGGCACGTTTAAATTCCTTGCATTCGTAATGTGGTTGCTACATGCATCATATAGGAAACATAAAGGAGGCTTATCTCACTTGGAGAAAATTTGTGCCTCATGATCAATATAACAATACATCTCCATAAGTGCGATCAAAGGAAAGGATTGTGCTTTATGCCCATTGAGCAAGCTCTTATGAACTCCAAGGTTAAAACTACTTGCGCAGTTCATAGGCTAAGGTACATACATACCCATTTGGTTCTTAATTACCTTGGTTTTCATTTGCTCGATTCTTATTTGCCATTTGTGAAAACTGTTAGGCAATTGAGAGCCAATGTTTGAAAAGGAGTGTTTGAGAGTTCCGTTCATGCTGCAAGTGTAGGGTTTATTTCATTGTTGAGAGAGGACACTTGGAAAATGAAGAAATCCCTTGATTCAGTGAAAATCTGGTAGATACCGTATAGTCCGCTCTAGGGACCGTACAATTTCGGTCTGTGCTTTAGGGCATAGTGTTTCAGAGTAGTCTGGGTGTAGGGACCAAATAGTCTGGTCTATAGATCGTACAGTCCATTATGTATGGCTTACCCACAAGACTTGGAACAGAACGGACTATGGTTGAAACGCGTGTTGCTTTTCAATCAGAGCCGTCAATCTCGCCTTGTGATATATCGGTCATCGAATTGATTAACCTAAGTCAAAATTGGCAACCCTGTCATTCTCCTTCACCAAGCTGAGAATACGCCCAGAGCCGCCGTCTCCGCCGATTTCACCCGTGCCTCCTCGTCGCCATGTGCTTCGCAGGGCCACCGCAACATCGCCTCGCCCTTGCACGTAGCCGCGCCAGCGCCCACAAACCCTAGCGCTGCTGCAAGCAGCCGAGCAACCGCCACCGCCTTGCTTCCTCGCCGCCGTGCACCGCCACCTGTTGTCGTCGAGCACTGCCACTGCTCGAGCGCGCGAGGCCATCACCTCCGCTCCATCGAGCCCGAGACCCACTACTGACTTCTAGGGCGGAAGTGCCTCGTTCCCCCGTTGTCGGCATGTGGATCTCAATTCCGATGATCGGTCACATGATTCTTGTGGCATTCAACTCTGTTGTCCCCAGGGTGTTGTACCTATCCTTCTTTCATCAATTGATGCCCTGCATTGCAAGCAATTTTTTGATTAATGCAATTAGATTAAATGTCTATTATTTGATTGAATTAATTAGGTAATTAGTTCAACCTAGATTGTAATTAGTTGTATTCTATTAATTGCAATTCTAGGGTTTGTGTCTTGTCTAGTTTGCAAATATATTAATTGCCCATCATTTAATTGCAATTCTAGATGTCTCGCACCAGCCACATATAGTCGATGATCACTGTTGTTACTTTATGTACTTGTCTAGTGATCATAACCTTCATTTAGTGCTAGGATTTCTACATTGTGTTTTCTTACCTAGCGGTGCTTTGCTCGTAGATTATATACATAGTTTCTATGCTTATCCTGTCTTTACCTATGTGCGTGCAGTGACAGCTTGCAGCAGTTGGTCAGTATCGGCTACAACTATGATAGGATTAGGAGATTAGGATAAGGGTAAGGGCAACATGCCCAAGCAGAGCAGAGGCAGGAAGAGGACTAGACTGGACCCAGAGTCAGAGAGGGCCAAATGGTTGGGACAACACTTGGACGCTGTTGATCATTCACGCAGGACTCCTAGATCTGTCTTGATTAGTGAGCGATAGCCAGAGGCTAAGAGCCCTGACCTGAGGAGGAGCAGTAGGAGGACAGCTCTAGAGCTGTACACGGGGCTCCAAGTCCCATCTTGGACGTAGAGTACTCCTGCCTCGTGCCAGAGGGGTCCATCAAGAACTATGGGCCAGGGCACCTGCACAGAGTCAGAGGAGGAGGAGTGTGAGGAGGAGGAGCCACAAAAGCAGCCACCACAACCATAGGGACAAAGGTCAGCTTACCGGGCAAGAGACCCGCACTGCATGTGTCCTGTGTGCACAAGGAGGATGCAGAGACTTTTTGCAGCAACAGGTGAGAGGGAGATCCTTGGCGTTCCTATCCGGGAGCTCAAGGTTCATCGCCTTGTTCCGTTCGAGGTGTGGGTTCTCATTTCAAGGGAACTAGTTGGAGGAGATAGGTTCTGGACTGACCTAGAGAGCAGGATTGGTGAGGGCCTTCGACGTTACCTTGCCAGGAAGGGCAAGGCAGAAGTGTTTGTGCCTCAGTAGTACGTTACCTACCAGGCTATGAGGAGAACCACAGGCACAAACATGGAGCAGTACTTTAACTACATGCTCCGACTGGTAGAGCTTGCCACCACCCCCCTACATATACAAAGAAGACATAGTACTAGAGTTGTACGCTTCACTTTGGGTAGCCAGAGATTGTTCGGAGATCTGGTTCATGTTGAGAAAAGAGTCTCAGTGTTTGAGCAGGCATGACCTTATAGCTGCACTTGGCCTGATAGCTTTAGATACTCAACTGTACATGAGTGCGTACGCAGACTGGGCACCACCCCGCAGACCTCTGGGAGGGATGTTGCCTTCAGATGACATGGTTTCTATTTCTTTCTAGCCAACACACACCCCAGGCTTCGACAGACGTCCAACAAGACTTACTATTGAGGGGAGGGTTGTGAGAGCGATAGTCATTAGGACTATTATCACCAGGTCTAGTTACAAGGATGTGTTCATCCTGATACGCTAGTGGGCAGTTGCAGCTATGCTATGCATACAGGCTTTTGATCTGACAGACTTGATGATGAGGATGGAGGAGGTTATCTCTGAGAGGGTTGGCAGACGCCACCTAGCCTATGCACCATATATCTATTTTCTCTTAATAAGACTTGGACTAGTGACAGAGGAGCAGTACAAGACATTCCCCAAGGTCACCACTAGCTACACTCCACGTGTACCTAGGGGATCACAGTCAGCCACCAGTTAGCAGATGGTGGAGCAGGAGTCCTTGCCAAACACTCACAAGGAGAAGGGTCATCCAGAGATAGCGGTTCCTGAGTCAGCTAGTGTTGAAGCACCACTTCAGCCAGCAGTTTCTGAGGAAGTGAAAGTTGCCTAGAGGCGGGGGGGGGGGGGGGGGGGGGGGGGGAGGATGAATAGGCAAACCTAAAATTCCTGTGAAATTCGACTTAAACAAATTTATCAGCAATGACCGACAGCGCCGATGGCACAGATCAGCAGTGGCGATGGGTACTGCCGATGATCAATAGGCAGTGCCGATGGTGGCACAGAAAGTCACCCAAATGTAAATCTAAGTTGGTTTCACAGTTACTAGGTTGATGGTAGGATTACAACAGTTGACAAGGGAAACTATTACAATAAAGGAACAACTAGAAACACCCTACACAAGTAGATCTAGAAATATTAGCAAATGCAACAACAAACCCTAGAGCAAGAATAATAACAAGAAGTAAATAAAAGAGCACACGGAGACACAAGATTTGTTACCAAAGTTCAGACTCACAAAGAACCCTACGTCTCCGTTGAGAAGTCCACAAAGGACCGGGTCTCTTACAACCCTATTCTCACTCAAGCGACCACAAAGATCGAGCTTGAGTTCTCCACTAGCAAAGATGACTTACTGGAGTAGGAGTTGTTGAGAATCTCTATCCAGATAAAGTCAAAGACACTGAAGGGGTCGACTCCCTCTCTCATAGCAAACATCATGGTCTTGGTGGAACTTAAAATTTGTGTGATCCCCCATCTTAGGAGTCAAAGTCACTCTAAGCATGTTGTTGAGGACACAGTAATAAGGCTTTATTCCATAGTAGGAACCGTACTCAACTCCATACTTAGGATCTACATATCTGGAATCATACATAAAACATCACTCATTATCCTCCGGAGGATCAAAGATGGTCGCTTTGGGCTTCTCTCTGTCAGTCTCATAAAAGCAAAGAATGCGTGAGAAGTTGAAGTAGGTGACGATGTAGCGGTTGCCCTCAATGGTCCAGTGCAACTTGAAATCCATGTGATTTTCCTCATCAAACTCAATCCACAGGGTAGAGTAAAATTGGGCAATGATCTCATCATTCCAATGCTGATGTAAGCCCATAATATCTGTCAAGTTCCTCCTATCACTCTCTACCCTGATCAGCTGAAAGGTGGGATCATTGGCTACTGCCATCTTATCCCAGTCAATGCACTTCGTAGGAGCAACTCTGTGAGTGGTCTTCTTTAGAATGTTCTTATACCAGCAAACCTGAGAAGTCCCAAAATCTGATATTTGAGATGCCTGGGTGCTTGGGCTGAGTCTAAGGGTTGGTCAATCTATACTCTTGTTGACGGCTGTTAAGTACCATTTTCATCCGTCAACTATGCTCAAATAAAGGAGAACTTGGCATTTCATACACACATTTGTTTAAATAATGTAGTTCCACTTGTACTTGGGAATTATTTGCATGCAGGAGGAAATATGAAGGAAACACACCCAAAAGGCAAAGAAGCACACTTTCGATCAACAAGAGAGCGCCAACTGGACATCCCATGGATTGAAGGGCCCATTTTCAGTACCATGTTGGTCGTAATTACGCACCCACTTATATACCGTAAGAGAACGGTGTACAGTTGTAGCTCTTTTTCCCTCAGAGTATTCCAAGGTTATCGAATCCACAGGGAACGAGCGAAACTAATACTATTAAAGAGTTACTAACAAATTGCAATGGTTTGGTTCGTGTGAATGATGACGGTGAGAAAGTGGAAGGTTGATGTTATTGAAGAGGTAACAGGATGATGAAGGATTCTCTCCTTATGATTGGTTCACTAGCATGCAACCTTATTCTTATCAACTCGAGTGATGACTCTAATATTCTACAAGACATGGTGGTTTCGTTCACCTCGGTTGTCACTACAGAGGCTATTAGCTCCCCACTAGTTTCTTGCACTATGTAATGGGCAAAAGTGTATTGGTCGATACACTAATAAAAGGGATAGATAGATATGCAATAAAGTTCATCACATAGATTAAATTCATCGAGAGAGTATCAACAAGTATGAGAGTTTCATGACCAGATCCCCGCACCAGAGAAGAGAATATGAGACTACTCACTCATCCTTCCGCTAGACATAGCAGAGGGGTGAGAAATAGCGCTGGAACACGCACGAGCCAATCGGCGCAAGCGTCGCGCCGACCGGCGTGACCTCCCTTCTGGTGGATCTCGTCGGTGTTGACCAACCTTCGCCGTCAATATCCTAGAACTCTAGTTCTGATAATTGATTCTCGCGATCGGCGTCCCTCCTTCGTCTCCCTTGGCTCTTGATAGTTATCTTCCTTTTATACTCGACGGAATTAGGTCAACTTCCACCGACTCTAACTCATACTAGCCTGGGCCTTCGTCTTTGCTGGACCGGATCGTGTTTTCGTCATCTTCTCCTGCTGCGCCGATCGGCACAGGCCCGTGTCGATCGGCGCGGCTCCGCATCTGGCCCATCTCCGTTATTCTTTAGTTCTTTATCCATAATTGCTTTGTTTTACACCTGTTTCCTGCAATTATATCCAAAACAGAATAACTATAAATATATGCAAATATAGGGTTAATTGTTAGTCCAAACCACCAAATTAAGACGCAAAACATCCCTTTTTGGTAGATAAAATGGGCGTCTAGAAATCACCAACAGTTCCCCCACACTTAAATCATTGCTAGTCCTCGAGCAATATAAAATCAAATATGTAATAAGAATTTTTACGCCATCTCTCATGCAATCAATCTCAATCATTATTGTTACTCGTTATCCCATCACAAAGATTTTCTCTCATCCCCTTTTAACCAATCGGTATATCATACTTGAACTTAATCAAATTACCATGAAACTTTTTCAAAAACAATTTTAGTTCTCCTCAACTCATCTTTTAGCATCAACCATCAAGCATTTGGTCCTATTTAGGTCTCTCAAGTATATTTCCTTTCCTCTCCTATCTAATCAAGGGTTGTATGTGGAACTTGGAGGGCTATATAACTAAATTAAACCATAAGATTAACTATGTCAACAATGTGCTCAATCATGCCTATTAAGAAAGAATTTTCTTGAAAAAGAACTTTTAATAGAGAAGAGGAATGTAGAAGATCTAAAAAGAATTTCAATGGGAACAATGGCAAAAAATAAGAAATAATCAGAAATCTGCTTTCTTTGATGACCTTACTGGGAATATATATATATATATATATATATATATATATATATATATATATATATATATATATATATATATATATATATATTCTTTACCTTATTTTTTTATAATAACCTCTTTTTTTCTTTCTTTTGCAACTGCGCCGGTCGGCGCGGTCTATTTTTTTTTTCTTTTACTTTTTTTTTCTATTCCCGATATGATCAACAATTTTTGTCTTATATCAGCAGCGGAAATTTTCTGAATTCCCTTTTATTAAGAATATAGGTTGTGTTAAGGAGGAGGGAGAAACAAAGATGTATGGTTTTTATGATAGCAAGGAATTTAAATGGATAAGAATGGCTAGAAATACAGAGATAAACAAAATAGATCATCCTTTCTTAACTTGGTCGAAATGATAAGCAAAAAGTTGACAAAGTTAACGACCGTCAACAATGCCATTAGTATTAAAGTTTTATCTCTTCTGTGCCAGTCCCATGGTTTCAACAGTGATTGATTTTCTAAATTCCAGCGCTACGCTTTCCTTTCCTCTGCTACTGCCAGCCGAAATTACTGCCCCATTCGATGAAACAAAATTTAGTTGCTCTGACCTGCATCTATCTTAAACACGGAACATCAAATCGACAAATCGACGCCGCCTCAGTTGCTATCTCGAATGTGAATTGCAGCCCCAAGCTTCAGATCGCCCGAATGCCAGGAATAGCATCTGAAGATCTCCCTCATCAGCCGTTAGAAAGGAACAAGCATAACAATAATCCCATTGATCTGATGTGGTGCTCTTTTTCTTCTTTTTTGTTGAGAGTTTAATCGGACAAAACAGTTTACACAGGCAAGGAAACACCCTGCACATGAGCTGACAAGCTGCGAGTGTCGAGCTTCCTGCCCCTGGCACACGGGCATCATTTCAAATATTTCTTGATTGATCTCCTCGGCGGGAGAGGTCAGTGAGCAACGGATGGACGATGTCGCCGTCAGGAACGGATTATGAGGCCTGTGGCCGGATGTTTCAGTCGTCACAGCGCGCCAGCGAAATTTTTAGGCAATGGAGAGATAGCGCCGATACAACGACGGCCGACGTCGAGAAGGCTTGAGATATCTTACAGGCGCACAAAAGGAGATTCATACGATTGCTTCATGACGTGCTTGTGCAATATGTTTTTTTAGTCAATGGAGGGTAGTCATGTCATTTTCAGCTTTTTCATAGGCAAAACTACCCCAATATTGGCAAAAAAAGGGATTAAATTTAAGGTATAGTGGCATTGAAAGGATATGATTTTTTCGGTGGCAAACGAGGGATTCAAGATTTAGTCAATGGCAGTGAAGGAATTTGTCCAAAATGCATTGATGTTTCGACCCACAAAGCTGGTGCCTTGACGGGTGACGATTCTTGACATAAACAATTCCGTGGCAGCTCTCGGTTGGACAAAAAGTTGATTGAAGCGGGTTCAATTTATAGCTAACAAATGTTTAGGGATTTCGTAAAAACACAAAAGTTTCTACAGATTGTGATTAAGTGATAATTTTCGTCCCCAAATGCATCAGGATCTCCAATACTGAGTTATCCTTCATACTCCCCGTACATCTCAAGGAAAATGATTTACCAGCAGATGAGTAATGAAATGATTTTTCCCTTAAAAAATGCATCAGGATCTTGGAATAGAATTTTAAAGGTTGTTTCTTTTTGTCGAGAGAGAATTACCCTAATATATGTTTTTAAGCTGTTCTTTGAAATGCAATAAAGTTGAAAATTTGTCAAGTCGAAACAAAGCTAGTACAAATTTCAAGCACATTTTAGTAACTTCCTTTGCAGGTTCACTGCTCCAATCCTGTTTAGCCCGGGAAAAAACACAACACTCTTTGCAAGTTTATAAGAGTCATGTCATAGGTAATTCCTTCGTTCCAATGAATATGACGTCTAGAAACAAGAACAAAAACCAACGCAATAACCATTTTAACTTCATTGCTTCGTCCTCTCATCAGCTTTCCAGCTTTTTCCTCCTTTTGCTCTGCCTCACATCGGTCAAACAAGACCCAAGATCCCACTGCCGGCAGCTCTACGCCTGCACTGCTGCTCGCCATCCACACCACCAGCAAGCAGCTTCTCCGCTCAGCTGCTCCTCGTCGCTGCGCTACTCCCGGTCGTTGTCGTCGCACGGATCGGGAGGTGCGGCCCCATGGTGCTTGCGGAACTCACGTCTAACAAATCACATAGGGATCTCGCGGGAAAAGAAGGAAACTGCTACTGTCACCTCGTGCTCCGCCGCGCCATCGAGCTGCTCTCGACCACCAAACCTACGAGGTCCTGGTCATGAGTTGCTGCTGGTTGGCCACGAGCTGCTACCGGGGAGGCGAGCTCCACGGCGATAGAGGAGAAAAGGCAAGCCTGGCAGCTGCTGCTGTCGCTGTCGATGTGATTATTAGAGGAGATCGGAAGAGGAGAAGGATATTTTTAATGGAACATTGTTCAAACTCTAAAACGAGGGAGTATAATTCTGTATGGAGAAATAGACAAAGATTAGGTGAGAATAATTTCAAAAGTAAAATAATAGCAAAAAAGGTGGAGAGAGAAATGAAGAGCAATCAGTATCAGTAGTACAAAAGTAACAACAAGCAAAGAAAGACACCGCCAAGAAAGAATCTAGAAAAGCCGAACACTGTTAGCTACCACCGAGTTTGAGACTGTCAAGAATGCATCGTCCTCTGCATTAGCAGCTCTTGTACTCCCTTACGTTCTAAATTATCTAAATTATAAGTCATTCTAGATTTTGAAATGTTATATTTGACCGTCCGTCTTATTCAACAAAATTTATTTAAACATTATTTATTTTTTTATAATTTATTTTATTATTAGATACATTTAAAGTATATCATATGTATTTTTATATTTGTATAAAAATTTTAAATAAGACGAACGGTCAAACGTTAGTATCTAAAAGTCAAAATGATTTATAATTTAGAACAGAGGGAGTAGTTATCAATACAGAGAACGCCTTGTCTAAAAAAAATATAGAGAACGCTATTTTGACATTACCCCGCATTTGGTACGTCCATCACCAAAACAAGGGCTATCATTATTCGCCATTGGTAGAGGACCTCTCGAGCTTGTCGGAGGCCGCAGCCAAGCCCACAACTAGCCAAAAGACGCTGGCTCGCGTGCTTGTCAGAAGATGCCGCCAAAGTCACTCGCTAGCTTCCCAAAAGTCATCGCCAAGCCTGCCCGTCAGCACGCCTGAAGCCGAGGCCAAGCCCGCCTCCATGCGCATTTTCCTGAGAAGGATGGTGAGTCAGCAGAACTTCCTCCCTCAGCTATATCTTAGCATCCGGGCCGGGAAAATAGACCCCGCACGAAGCCCGCTTCAAAAAATCTGGCCCGAGCACGGCCCGACACGGAACAAACCGGGTCTGGCTCGCGGGCCATGCTATGAGCTGACCCTCAAGCTGCGCCTCCCCCGAGCCCAGCAGGCCGCGTCCCCCCCCCCCCCCCCCCCCCCCGTGAAACACTAGTGACCTAGTCCCCGAGTCGGTCGCTCAACTCCGACTCCCGACCGCCTCCCCGGCTCCCGCTTGACCGCTGCCCGACCACCTCCCGCTCCCCGCCGCTTTCCCAGGATCCCGCTCCCGCTCCTCGCCGCTCTCCCCGTCCGCCTCCTCGACGCTCCCCGCCGCCTCTGCCCTCGACGCGCATCGCCTCATTCGTCGGCCGCCACCCCGGCTCCCGCGTTGGACCACTGGCCTGCCGCTCTCCCCATCTGCCTCCCCAACTCCCGCCTATCCCTCCTCCCACATCTGCTCCGATCGACCGTCGGGCTCCGCCTCCGTCTTGTCCCCGTCCCTGCCCGTCGTTCGCCGACTCGGACTCCCTCGTTGGCCGATCCGTGCTATTACGGGCTACGACGGACTGCCATGCTGTCATGCTATCAGACCAACCAGACCGACACATCATGGTATATGACTTACCGGGATGTGTCATGGACTTAGCTCAAGACCCAGAGCACGGTGTAGCACAGCCCTCATAGGCCCACGTGCCATATCGGACCGGGGCCAGAAACATATCGGGTCAGGCCGTTCTGGGGAGCCCGGATAACCAGATATACCCTCAGCCACTTACCCTCATGCTTCTTGCTTTCTTTGCGTAATCTACGGCGAGCGCGTCGGATAAACATGTTGCGAGGCTCAATGACAAATGTGTTCTGTTCATGAAGCGCTTGTTCTTGGTCCTAGATTCGACCGCCATGGAAGGAGCAGATTTTTTTTATTTTTATTTTTTGGAAATCGGGAGCAGATGGGTGTGATGGTGCGACCTCCATTGAGTGCATGGACATGCGTGGCGCGAATCACCGCTGGCCGTGCAGGCAAGTGACAAGGCAACCTTCATTCTCCGGCGAGCGAGCGCGTAAGTCGCATTCACGGGGAAAAGGGACCTTGCTACTAGTATCTTTTTTAATTGGAAAAAGGACCAAGCAATCTCGTCCCTCTTTTTTAGCACCGACCAACGAGATATGAGTTAATGCTGAAAAGGTACTCTCTGTATTAAGGGGGGCACTGCAGAGGATCCCGATCCCATTTCGACTCAACACTGAACAGACAGCCGTCGCATTCGACACTGCACGCTCACTCGATACTCTGCCCCGGCACCAAGAAACCAAGAAAATCCCCACCGCCACCTTTCTTCGATCCATTCTTTCCCCCGATCTCGCCGCGAAGCCAAGATCCGGCTGCAGCAGTGAGTGAGCTGTGCGCGGAGCGAGACGATCTAGAGTTCGGATCTCATGGCGTCGCCGGCGCCCGGCGGAGAGGAGGTCGGCGGCAGCAAGGCGGAGTGGCTGATCTACGCGTTCGTTGCGCGTGGCACGGCGGTGCTGGCCGAGTACACGGAATTTACCGGCAACTTCCCAGCAATCGCCGCGCAGTGCCTCCAGCGGCTGCCCGCCGGCTCCTCCGGCGCCGGGGCGCCGGCCCGGTTCAGCTACGCCTGCGACCGTCACACCTTCAACTTCCTCCTCCACCACGGCTACGGTAACATCGATGTCTCCTTTATATAGTGGAAATCAGAGTTACATCCCGTGCGAGGCAAGACTGTATACTCGCCATGGCCTTTTGGCTCTGCTTAAAATGTTAGTGTGGAAGTTTCAACTTTGATATCTGCAGCATGTGAATGTTTTGAAATAAGGAATCTGGGTTCGTGTTCTGTCACCCGTTGGGTAGGAAGATCATCCTCAAAAGAGATTACCCACCTTTATGTCAACAGACGCACGAGAGTGAAACAAAATTAGAAGAGTCATTTCAGGAAACCATGTTATCACAAACATTGTGCAATAAGAAAAACGACCCCAGTGTTACTATATTAAATATTCTACTATAGCACATTTTGGGACAGACCAGATGCATTTGAAGAGCCAAAACTGCAAATCATGCATGAAAACAACTGCAGCTGTTGCCAGCAAATAATTGCTGCAGCCTGCAGCTGCCAGGATTGTGGATACATTCTTGAGATCCTTTGGAGGGATGGACAGATAAAACTAAATATCTGTGCACACATAGGTGAAGGTCCTTTGCAATACATCATACATAAGCCAGTTTAACAGTACTGTAATGTGAGATCACAAAATTGCACTTCATGAGCTTCATACCAACTCAAATCAGTGTCCATGACACTAGTCCTGCTGTTGAATAATGCTGTAGTCTCATAGATGTGAGGAGGAATGCAAAGGCGCTCACAGCACGGTGGTAAGTCCATCAGCTGGAGGGTGCCCGGACCGGTTTGATCCTGGTGCCACACCTATTTCCACCTCAGGGGCCTCCCTTGTGGTATTTCTTTCGAAAAACAAAATGTGAGGAGGCATTTTTGTTTTAGCCATACAATGTACATTATCGACCAAGAACCATCCTCCAACGTCATGTGTTCACCATGTAGGTCCTTGTTCCTCACCTATGCATTGTTGTGTTTAAATCATGGAGACGTGGATAGAAACTTTAAGTACTAAAGATAATCCTATTATCTGTAGATTCATGGTGACACTCTTTCTCTTTGAATATTTTGTAGCCTATTGTGTAGTTGCTAAGGAATCTGTTCCGAAGAATGTCTCAGTGGCCTTTCTTGAGAGGCTGAAAGATGACTTCATGAAGAGATATGGAGGTGGTAAAGCTGATACTGCTCTTGCAAAAAGTCTAAATAAAGAATACGGGTATGTCTGGTTGATAACTACTGCTGAGAATTTGCATAGAATTTTGTTCTTGTGGATTCATTTTCTAGTTTCTACAATGAGAAATGAATCTTCTCACGTGCAGACCAGTTATAAAGCAGCACATGCAGTATGTTCTTGATCATTCAGATGAAATAGATAAAACTTTGAAAGTACAAGCCCAAGTCTCAGAAGTTAAAAGTATCATGCTACAGAACATAGAGAAGGTAATTTATCCAATATCCATAACTTTCAACTTAACAACCACATGCTGCCTTGCATTATGTTCATAGATTCGTGGGCAGGATTCAAATTTGTGTGCTATCCTTGATTTCCTTAATTTAGCAACTATAGTCCAAGTTGAGTGATTTACTTGTCATTTACTTTCTCTTATGATTGTGCAATGAACAAATAGTGGTCACATTCAAACAAGAATAAAACATGAGCAGAATAATGGTATTTTACCAGCGTCCAGCTTGTACCCCCCCCCCCCCCCCCCCCCCCCCACCCACCCAAAAAAAAAGCAAGTTTGTTCATCTGTGCTTGTTGTGTTTGCAGAGTATGGATCGAGGAGAAAAGTTGAGTGAACTCCAAGACAAGACTTCTGATCTACGCAGTCAGGTACATATTATCACTTCTCAAATTATCTGCTCTATGTGTTGCTACCCTTATATGCCTTGTGTTGAACCTGTATGGAATGTATGTTATTCAGGCTCAAGAGTTCAAGAAACAGGGGGTGAAAATCCGTAGGAAGACATGGTTGCAGAACATGAAAATAAAATTGGTGATTCTTGGAATCCTTTTGCTGCTTGTATTAATTGTTTGGGTGTCTGTTTGTCAAGGCTTTGATTGTACCAAGCATGAAACATAGTACGAGTGGTATGGTGTGATACTAGTACTAGCTTTGGAGTCAAGATGAACATATGTATTTGTGCTGGTGAATTGAAGTGTGCCTGCATATTCTTGACTCTAGAACGGTTCGACTGGATATTTACCTTGATACAAATGTAAAGGCGAGTTGGTCGTTTTGCACTTATGAGGTGTATTCAGATTTGTATATGACCAGCACGATATGAAGTATTCCCTCCATTCCTTTTTATAAGCATTCCTACACTCTCATAGGAATGCTTATATATAGGAATGGAGGGAGTAACAGTTATCCCTGTGTATGAACTAACTTTTTAGAATCTAGCCTTTAGGGTTGGTTCATTGTTGGTTCCACTGCATGTATTGCATACTCTATTTGGCACAACTTGTGCTGGCTGGCCTTTTTTTTTCCTTCGATTAAATTATGTCAGAACAGATGTATTTCAAATGACAATGCCATATGAATGGAAATCAGAGAATTATTTCAACAACATGACAGATCAATATTTGAGGTCATCAGATCATCTGAAAAGAAAAGGGTTCTAAGTAGCCATAATAAGAAAGATAAAGGCCTAAAATGAAACTGATACTGCGTTGCAGCCTAATCTGTGTCCGGTAGATGGCACTATGCAGAATCTATAGCTAGAATTAATTGTGCACTTTAGTCTATTACATTTGTTTTGACCTTCACGTTGCCCTTAGGAAAATCCTCCAATGAGCATACCATTATTTTCATGCTGCGACAACTAACTCCATGAGGTTCAAAACAAATGATTATGAACTCTGCAACATCATCCACATGCCGTGCTTACCTAACTATCAGGTGTCAGCGATGAATGTGAAACACTAACAAAAATAGCTTCAATTGCAACTCAGCTTGCATTAACTACCATAGATGCATTCCAATTCCTCACCATCGTTGCCAACCTCAGCAAATGAATGTCTGATCCGTCAGGGTTTATTATTGTACATGAAGGCAAATGGGATATTGGATAGCTTGCTATAAATATGGTTGGATCAAACCTTTGGTTGTCCCTTCCATATAATGTATACAGGAACTATAAACTGAGTGTGAATAAGTTTTGAGGCTAAAAAATAAACCCCAAGACGATGCCTAATCTGTTCTATGATCTCATGGTACACACCTACAACTACAGACACACTACAGGAATGAAGCTCAATCATATAAACTCCCGCTCAGCTCCCACAATTTCACCACGCCATCGTCACTTGCAGATGCCAATAACCTCGGGTCCTAAAAATGTAATTGCAAAGATAAATATATGCAACCAACATTCAGAACCATACAGAAAGTCGTACGGCAAATTATCTAGGTATAAGATCAATCACACTAAAAAGTCACAGAATATTTTTTGTTGTAAATCTCATATCTCACCTGAGGACACCATCGAACACAGTTTATGTCCATGTCATGTGCCTTCTCCTTCTTTAACATTAGTTTGTAGGAAGGTCCCTCAACCTGCACCATCAAGGTAATATTAAATCTATCAGAGAAAATCCATAAACATTTTATACTTTCTTATAATAATTTCACTGCAATAATTGTAAAAAAGTTTGTGTGACAGCTTCGTCATTTGTTTGAAAAAAGAAAGCAGGTATAGTACCTGATTTACAAATCAAAATTTGTTATTCGAGTAAAATTAGAGCCATACATCATTTGCCAGATAACAGTCAAACCTTCAAAATTTCCCACATATATAATTTGAAAGAGGACACCACTCAGCACATAAAATTGAAATCTTATGACAAAAAAGTAATGCGAATGGAATAACAAGATACCATGTTACTCTTCTCTTCAGCAAATAAGCAGATTGCATCATCACCTGCCCCAGTAGCTATAATATCCTCACTGTCATGCACAAGGGACAGGAAAGTTTCAGAATAGAATAAGAGAGTCTTACCCAAATTAGCAAATAATCTCTTAGATGATACAACACCACACATCAGTGCCACAGAAGTTGAGGGCTTATTGGACCAGAAAAAAACCCAGAGTTTTACCAACTTAGCACTTTGAAGCTACAAACATCAAGGGTCCAATGCTGCATGAAGTCTTTTCTTTGAAGTATAACCAATAGTCTGATACCATTGGCTTTCCGTCATTTCCAAATTTTAAAACTTGACGTGCTAAATAATCAAGTCATCAAAATAAAATGAAGTGGATCCATGGGCAGACCACCGCCTACGGCAGGGTTGGGCTGCTGACCCAGCTAACCATAGGCATGATACACCATCCCCCTCCCTTCCTGCTTCACTAGGTGGCCAGCCCCTGGTTCCTTTCCTGCACGCTGCAATGTTCACCATGGCTGCCTGATGCTTGTTCACGCTAAGAAGAACGAAAGAAGAAAGCGAAGGGGCGTGTGGGCCATGGTCCAAATGACTTTTCTAATCCAAGTGATGCTGACACCCAAAAGTGAGCAATCCAATTATCCAATACTCCAATTACCCTACCCAATGCCTATCGTTAGATATGAAACTACCGCCACCCCTGATGCTCTGATTGTTTACATGATCGATCTATCGTGTCGATTTTGACCCCAAAGCCACTGCTCGCTGCGTCCATGGAGGGCGAGGGTCCAGAGAACAAAGAGGAACGGGTCCCAATGGCATGCAAAGGCATGACTGGTCACAATTCAGAAGCACCGTTGGCGATAGTTATGGCTGGAGTTGGTCGAGGACGAGGAACAGGAGCATTCCTTCAATTCGAAAGAAGAGATTAGTTGACTAGCAGTATGCATATGTGATCCATTGTGTGCGATTTTAAAATAAATAGGTACATATATATGTGATCTATTTTTACTATAGTAAAATTTTGTCTTCTGTTTCTGCCCCATCTAAAATTTCACCTGTGGCCACCATTCTATTTTGCAGAACAGTGGAACACACAGTTCTCCCAACTAAGAACCATAGAGAAATATGATATAATTTATAATTTAGATTGATGGATCGAATTGAGAAGTACTCTTGCATTTTAGCTGACAAACTAGCCTGAGAATTCATTCAAATGTATCAAGGATATCCAGGAGATGAGAGTTCTATTCACCTTGACCAATGTGCTGAAAAAATGGTACGACCATGGTATCCTGTGAGAGTAGAAAGGTGTCGCCTGAAATCAAATAATAGCCATTCTGTTTAGGAGGCATGGTGCAGAAAGACAAGGTAATATTAATATTAAACTTGAAAACAGAATAATACTAATATTACATTTATATCTAGCTTCACAAGTTATTATGTCTCAGCTAGTTAACTCATATTAGGCATAGTAGAAAGTATGTCTCAGCTAGTCAACTGCATAAGATAGACACTAGCCACCACATGTGTGGGTACAATTAAGGCGCAATCAAGCATGAAGCCCTGAAAAGTCCAATCAGATTTGGAAGAGCAATACGAACCACTTCTAAGTGAATAAGAACAGATTTTTCACATGTTATATAGTAACAATAACAGCATAATAAAGACACTAGACTATTGGTGGAAAAAATGATTATAGTAAGTAACAGCCTAAACTTGGAGGTACATTTGTACTCTTCCTGCCTTATCAAATACAAGTCTTGAAGGAGGCCACTCAGGTAGATAACATAGGTACTGATATATTAACAACGAAAAAGAAACCATCTTACCAAGATTCTTGACCGTCACCAGTTTTTGGTTGAGACAAATCAGCACTTGTATCCCATATTTTTAAAGTGCGATCATCACTAAAAAATAACTCTATGACATTAGTAACCTCTATGAGGATTTGAGAACTATTAATCAAGCACAGATAGACAAACCTGCATGTGACCATCCTGTCACCCTTATGGTTAAAGGACAATGCCCATACTGTTGACGAATGGCCACTGGAATTAACAGAAATTTGATCGATCATATGCAGAACAGTTTAGTCCAGATTTAAAGCCAACAAAAACACAAGACAGAAATTCACCCATTGCATCTTATCATACTAGTATGAAAGAAGCCTAAACTTAGTGGTTTGAATATGCAAGATATAAGAATGTTAATAAGTCGATCAATTCATAAGCTAAATAAAACAAGTTCCATCGAAATGGGACCACAAAGAAGGCAATAGACACAGGATCTCAGTACCAGTTATTGGCTTCAGTTAATGTCTGTACACAGTGCCACTCATCGTCGCCATCATCAGCCCAGACCTGCATCATACAAGCTACCGTATCAACCATCAATTGCCCCAAAACAGGAAAACGGCTTGGCAACGGACACACGAGGTGAATGTTGTGATTGTTTAATAAGAGTTGACAAAGTTTGTACCCTGATTGAGTTATCATAGCTGACGGAGACCAGGATATCAAGGCTTGGGTGCCACTGCACCATCTTGACATCCTGCGTGTGGCCCTGCAGCACGGAGACACACTCATACTCGTTGCCCGGCTGCAGCTCCCAAATCCACACCGTCTTGTCCCGGCTGCAGGTTGCGAGCAGCGACCCGGAGGGGCTCCAAGACACGCTCTTCACCTCGTTCTCGTGCCCCTGCTCGTACCCACAGCACAAATGTCAACACACGCAACCAGCACCCAGAGCCTGATGAAATGTGACGCCATCTTGAATATCTCAAGCTCAGTGGCTTACCTCTAACGTGGCAACGCACTCGAAGTCGCCGCCGGTGTACTCCCAGATCGCCGTGGTGGAGTCGAAGCTGGCGGTGGCCAGCAGCTTCCCGTTGGCGGACCAGGCACAGCACCTCACGGTGCGGTTGTGCGTGTCCTCAAGCACGTCCTAATCGATCCCAAACCCACGGAAATCAAGCTAAGCGAAGTGAATTTCAGAGCTCCAAACTACAAATAGTAAAAACAAAAACAATTAATCGTCGGGTTACCGAGCAGCGCCAGGCGCCGTCGGGTGCGCGCTTCCAGATCCGGACGGTCTTATCGCCGCCACAGGAGGCGAGGACGGGACTGGCACCGGGGCCCGGGGCGGGGTTCCAGGCGAGCGCCCACACGCGGTCGGCGTGGCCCGTCAGGCGATGGGCCTCGCGTAGCTCCGCTGGTCCAACGCCGGTGGCGGCGGCGTCCGCCATGGTCGGGGCCGCGAGCGCCGGCGATCCTTAGGGTTTCGGTGGGGTCCAGCGTTCGGCCTCACTCACTCGCTCGCTGGTGCGGGGCTGGAGGTCAAAGGCGCGAGGCGGCGGGGTGGGATTGGGTGGGCTACCGGGAACGGGAAGGACTCGCTCGTCGCGTCGGTGTCAGTTGCGCGTGGCGGCCACGCCCGTGCGCCGCGACTCGCGCAGAGGGACCGAGCCTGATTGGACGAGCCGTCGAGCCGTGCTACCTACCGGTCACGACTCGCGGCTCAGACCAGCCTCAGTTTCATTTTCATTTCATTTCATCTCCAAATCAAAGAGGTCATTAAACCATTCTCAATAGAAGGTTTCATTTCGTTATTTTTAATAGTATCATGTTATTTTATAGTTTTACATTAGTAAATAAAATTAGATTTGTCAACGTAAAATTTTATTCATCTAAATGGCCAATAAGAATTGCTGAATATGTTGAGACAAAACTCAAACATTCTCAATAGAGTTTTTTTCTAATTTAAAGTTTTAGTAATCATGTACATAGAGTTTTATCCTAATAAAACTCAACTCTCCCCTCTTCTCATAAATTGCATGTCACATTATCAGTTTTAGCTATATGACATGTTACTTATTAAGAATAAAAATACTATAAAACTATCATTAAGATTGACCTTAGTTAGAAAATACAAAAAAAAACCATCAAGAAAGACAACAAACATTTGCTAAAAAAGTTTTTGACGATTTTACCTCTCTCGTCAAGAATCAACGGCTGGAAAGTTTTGTTCATTGCATTTTATCTCTGTGGTGCAGTGGTGTTATTCTCTCATGCCTCTGTTTTCATGTTGTGTACATCCCCTCTCCGTGTTTGTCACCGTAGCCAACATCTTAAATCTTGCATATGCTACCAACCACACTTTGTTACAATTCATTATTGTTGGTTTGTCTCTCACTTCGAGTGTGTTTGCTTGAAGGGACGAAAAAAATGGGACAACATCGTCTAAGAAAATTATTTTTTTATAGGTGTTTGATTCAACCTCAAGCAAGGACGTGATCTTTCTTATAGAAATATTCTTTTAATATGTTGGAGGAGTCCATTTTTCAAAATTGGTAATGCAAAGCCATCCATCTTTACTAATCATGTTTTTTAGTAAAAGATTAGTGATATTTTAGTATATTATATTGATAATTAAGATACATATAAATAATTAGCATGTGTACCAATTTTTCAACTAATTTGAGCATAATTAATGTTCATTAATATATTTTTATTTATTATTGATGAATATATTAATATAATATTAATATGTGTTAGAAAATATTAACTAAAGTATTACAAATAATAAATTAAGATATATAACTACATATTGATTTTTATCCCTCTTGTCTCCATCCATCCAATCAAACATCTCATTCCTGCTATACTAGATGATCCCGTCCCATCTCACGTTGACATTCAACCAAACACATCTTTGAAATTATTTTAAGACCTTGCAATCTATTTTAAGACCCATAACCAATCGAAAGCTTCCAAGGCACATAAAGCTTAGTGCTATCTTCTACTAATATCATCACATTGTTATTGTTGATTGTACAGATGCAAATTTCAAGCACTTAATCTAGGAGGGGAACGAGAAAAAAAAATGTATTTTCTAATTTTGACTTTTCGTTTAACACTACTATATTTTCAAAAAAAGATACCAAAATGTATGATTCTAAAATGAGAACATGGCAACACAACATTAATTTTTTTTCCTTGTAATTTTATTCTCCACTTTATTATTGATGAAATATATTCTTGTTATTATATGCTACATTAAAATTAGCTCATTTTGTCAATTAGTCCTCTGTCATAGGTAAAAGCCTTTGTTCTTCATCATTATCAATCTTCTTCTTCTTCACCTTAGTTATTAATGTTAAGTATATATTATTTAAAGCTAAAGACCAATGTAAAACTTTATCTTTTCATGATAGTTGTCCACAAGGTAAAGTAAGCCCATCGCAATAGAGGAAAGAAGCATCTATACTATAAACGCTAAACATTGTGAGATAAATAGGCTACTTAGATATATATCCGACGGCACGGTGTAACTCTGTCCATGCTCAATTGCATGTGTGTCGTCCAAAATTCTTCTACTTTTTTCACCTTGCACAAGACATATCCGCCCGCGCATACAAAAAAAAATTCTGTGCCACCGGGTCGCATACCCTCATCTGTACGGCCCTTATCGGATGCCCGACGCGTGGAGATCGAGCGATTGAGGAGGATCGGCTCAGTCACATAAACATCAAGAGACGACTCAGCCGAAACCCAGCTTGATGGCATGAAGCCACGCGGCTGATAGTCTTGGCTCACCTCCACGACGCCTCTCTCATCCCTTCCTGCGTAGCGCAAGAGTCAGTCATCCACTGTCGCCGGCGCCGTCCATTAGTTCCGCCTCTACTATATAGCATTAGAACTGCCAGGTAGTAAATCAGAGTTCTCCCCCGTCGCCTCTGCTGCCATCTTTTAGTTTTGATTTCGTCTGCCAAGCAACCGCCGACAACATTAAGAACGGCAATGACCACCCCTGCTGCAGCTCGTGGAGTGATCCTCGTGCATCCACTCTCAGAGATAAATTTGTTGAGTTATCGACGATTGCATCGAAGTAGAAAACGAGAACTAAAAGTAACAAGAATAGAGGAGACAAAATTCTTTATTGAATAATAATTCTGGCAAAATTATAAGGGGTGTCTTCTCAGCTATTTATAAGGGAGAAACCCTACTTCGTGTTGAATCAGGATTAGATAAGGAGCCCACATAGGCCAGGAGTCCTTCTTCTAGAAGGTGGGCCTGGCCCATAAGTGTTTTACAACACTCTCCCTTGGGCTCTTTATCACGATAAATATGTCTCATAAAAACTCCTTAAAAACCCAGTGGAAAAAATAGAGAAAAGAGCACATATTACCGTCACTTGTATTGTACGCATTGCCTCATCAAAAACCTTAATGAGAAAACTTCATATGAAAAACTCATAAGAGAAAAAAAGTACAATGCTTTAATCTTCATGATTAATGCTTATCGATCTTCATGAACGACATGAATTATCTTCGAGATAATTCTTTAATTCGGAAACGTGATGTACTTAGGAAAGTTCTCCTACTGTTCCAAGCACTTCTCTAAGTCTTCTCATGCCAATACCATGCCGATACTTTTCAAGAGTGCAAGCTGGTAGTGCCTTTGTGAACATATCTGCAAGATTATCACAAGATCGGACATGAGTTACCAAAATCTCTCCCTTGTCTTGCAATTCATGCGTATGAAAGAATTTAGGTTATATATGCTTTGTCCTATTCGACTTTATATATCCCGATTGTATTTGTGCAATACAAGCGTTATTATCTTCATAGATAACTGTAGAGGATAGAGTATACGATACTCCACAACTATCCATTATGTGTCTTGATATCCTTCTAAGCCAAGTGCATTCCTTAGCGGCTTCAAATAATGCAATGATCTCTGAGTAATTTGTTGATGTAGCAACAATCGTCTGCTTTGTTGACTTCCATGAAATTGCCGTTCCACCAAATAAGAACACATATCCAGTCTGCGAGATTGACTTGTGTGGATCGGATAAGTAGCCAGCATCAGTATACCCAACCAATGTTACTTCTGTATTCTTCTTGAAAAATAATCCGAAATCTTCAGTTCCTCTCAGATATCTTAGTACTTGTTTAATGCCTTTCCAATGTCGCATAGTTGGTGCCGAGCTGTATCTAGCAAGTAGATTAACAGCAAAAGCTATATCGAGTCTCATACCATTTGTAAGGTACATCAATGCTCCAATAGCACTAAGATAGGGATATTGAGGTCCCAATAATTTCTCACCTTCCTCCCTTGGTCTAAATGGATCTTCCTCTGTATTAAGTGATCTCACAACCATAGGGGATCTAAGTGGGTATGCATCTTTCATATTAAATCTCTCTAATACCTTCTTGGTATAGTTTGATTGATGAAATGATATCCCTTTGTGGGTATGCTCAAGCTGCAAGCCTAAAAAATATGTAGTCTTACTTAAATCTTTCATTTCAAATTCAGACTTTAAGTAAGAACATGCATCTTCGACGTCCTGTGTAGTGCCAATGATATTCAAATCATCAACATAAACAAAGATTATGTAATAACCTTTCTCTGATTTCTTAATGAATACACAAGGACAATCATCATTCTTCAAGAATCCTTTCTCTAGTAAAAAGTTACTGAGTTTGTTATACCATATTCTTCTAGATTGCTTTAAACCATATAGTGACTTTTGAAGTTTGACACTATACATTTTGCGTTCTTCTTCATTCGGGACTGTGATTCCTTCTGGAACTTTCATATAGAATTATGTATCTAATGTTCCATACAAATATACAGTGACGACATCCATAAGTCACATTTGCAAATTCATATTCACTGCCAATGATATTAAATACCGAAAAATAATTCTATCCATTACGGGAGAGTAGGTTTCTTCGTAGTCAATTCCTGGTCTCTGCGTGAAACCTTGAGCTACGAGTCTTGCCTTGTATCTAGTCACTTCATTTTGAGAATTTCTCTTCCTGACAAACACCCATTTGTGACCCACTAGGAAGATACCTTTTAGTGTAAGGCTTACATTGCCGAATACTTCTCTTTTCTTTAGCGAGTTCAACTCTGCACAGATTTCTTCTTTCCACTTTGGTCAGTCAGGACGCTTCTTGCATTCCTTCATTGACTTTGGTTCAGATTCCAAGTCAATCTATGTTACAATTGTGTCAGCAAAATATGAGTCGACTTTCATTGTCTTTCTATTGTATACTACTGACATAATTCGTTGAAACTTCTTCTATTATTTCATTTTCTTGATCCACATCACTCAGAGGTGTGTTTAGATCAGGAATTTCCGGTAACCCGTCGTGAGTTTCAAGTGTGCGCACATTCTCACTTGGGATTTCTTCTTCAAGTCTCACCACTTCGTGTGGTTTGCTTTCACCTTCTATATTCTTCTTTTGAGTAGTTTGCTTAGGCTTCTTCTCCGCAGGACGTCTCCTAGGAGCTTTAGCTTGAGCTTGTACTCTAGGCTTCTTTGGTGCCCGTGTAATCAGATCACTCCTCCTCTTCTTAGCATTTGTTGCTTTTAAGGAAGGAGGCTGGAATTCCGTATAGTCATCCTCTTCAAATGGGATGTCTATTCTTTCAGGTGCCTTTGCAGCCGGTATATGAGACTTCACAATGTCTCTTGTATTGGTGAAAGCTTCTGGCAGTTCATTAGCAACCCTCTGTAGATGGAGGATGTTCTGAACTTCAAGCTCAGTTTCTGTAGTGCGAGGATCCATTTCTTGAATTCCTTTAGTTTTTCATTCTATTTCACGGCATTCGTCCCGAGAGAGATACTTTCCTCCCCCTAATGTCGGGAAATAATCTTCATTAAAGATACAATCAGCGAAGCGAGCCGTGTGTAGATCTCTAGTGGATGGCTCTAAATACTTGATTATAAATGCACTTTCATATCAAACATAAACTCCGAGTTTCCGTTGTGCACCCATTGCAGTTCGCTGAGTCGGAGGGATAGGGACATACACAGCACATCCAAATCTCCGTAAGTGAGAAACATTTGGTATTGTACCACGCACCATTGCTAATGGTGATTCTTCATGTGTAGCAGATGGCCTCAATTGAATTAATGCTGCTACGTGCAACACTGCATGCCCCCAACAAGAGGTAGGCAATAAGCAATTCTGTAATAATGGTCATGCTATCAACTTGATTCTCTTAATTAATGATTCTGCAAGGCCATTTTGTGTATGCACGTGTGGTACAGAGTGTTCCACTTTGATGCCCAGGCTCATATAGTCATTAAAAACCTTCGAGGTAAATTCTCCGGCATTATCCATCCTGATGGATTGAATTCTTTGATCCAGAAAATTGGTTTTCAATTGTATGATCTGAGTTATCAATCGTGTAAACGCATGGTTTCTAGTACACAATAAACATACATGACTCCACTTCGAGGAAACATCAATCAACACCATGAAGTACCGAAAAGGTCCTGACATGGGGTTAATTGGTCCACATATGTCTCCTTGAATTCATTCAAGGAATTCCATCAATTCTGCTTGAATCTTAAGCTTTGAGGGTCGAGTGATGAGCTTCCCTTTTGCACATGCAACACACAAAAAATCTTCTTGATTTGGGAAATCTTTTGTCTTCAAGTTGTGACCATTCGAATTCTTCGTGATTCTTTGCATCATGTTGAGGCCTGGATGACCAAGTTTATCATGCCATGTTCGATAGGCTTCTTGGTTGCTAAATACGGTCTTGAACACAGCAAACTCTTTGTGTGGTTTAACATAAGTGTAGTACATGCTTTCTTTAATGGTTGGAAAACTTTCGACAATAGTCTTGTGATCTCCATCCTTCTTGGTCATAATGAGACATTCTTAGCCTTTATCATCATTGATTTCTACGTGAAAACCATTTGCACAGATGTCCTTGAAGCTTAACAATGTCCGAGTAGACTCGGGATAAAGCAATGCTTCATGGATTACTAGCCGCGTACTATTCGGTAGGACGATTGTGGCCCTGCCTATGCCAACAATCCTAGTGTCATTGCCAATGACAGTAGTTATATCTCCATCATACTTTCGAAGTGTTTAGAAATAACTAGTGTCCCTTAGAACAGTAGCGGTAGTGCCACTGTCTACGAGACAGAGCTCCTCTTGAATAGTCATGTTCTCGACGATTCTGTAATTAATACAATAATGTATAATCAACAGAAATAATAATGCAAACAATTTCTGCACCAATATGATATATTAATGATAAAATGTCTTCTCTTCATGAGATTACATAAATAAACCACTTCTAAAAACTTAATGCACCCCTATTACTAATGCTTAATTCTAATGGAGAACTTTTGATTCTAAGTAGTCTGCGAGACTAGTGAGAATCTCCATGTAGGTCCTCCTTGTTGGTGGTTTCTAGATGCCCATTTTATCTACCAAAAACGGATGTTTTGTGTCTTAATTTGGTGGTTTGGACTAACAATTAACCCCATATTGGCATATATTTGTAGTTGTTCTATTTTGGATGTAATCGTAAGAAACAGGTGTAAAAAAGGGCAATTATGGATAAAGAGCTGAAGAGTAACGAAGATGGGCCAAATTCAGAGCCGCGCCGATCGGCGCGACCCATGCGCCGATCGGCGCAGGAGGAAAAGTTGACTAAAATATGATCCGGTCCAGGAAAGACGAAGGCCCAGCCTAGTATGAGTCAGAGTCGGTGAAAGTTGACCTAATCCCGTTGAGTATAAAAGGAAGATAATTATCAAGAGCCAAGACGACCAAGGGGAGACGGCGATCGCGAGAACCAGTTATTAAAACTAGGGTTCCAGGATAGTGGCGGTGGAGGTTCGTCAACACCGACGAGATCCACCAGAAGGGAGGTCACGTCGATCGGCGCAACGCTTGCGCCGATCGGCTCGGGCGCGTTCCAGCGCTATTTCTCACCCCTCTGCTATGTCTAGCAGAAGGATGAGTGAGTAGTCTCATATTCTCTTCTCTGGTGCGGGGATCTGGTCATGTAACTCTCATGCTTGTTGATACTCTCTCGATGAATTTAATCTATGTGATGAACTTATTGCACATCTATCTATCCTTTTTATTAGTGTATCGGCCAATACACTTTTGCCTATTACATAGTGCAAGAAACCAGTGGGGAGCTAATAGTCTCTGTAGTGACAGCCAGGGTGAACGAAACCACCATGTCTTGTAGAATATTAGATTCATCACTTGAGTTGATAAGAATAAGGTTGCATGCTAGTGAACCAATCCTAAGGAGAGAATCCTTCATTATCCTGTTGCCTCTTCAATAACATTCACCTTCCACTTTCTCACCATCATCATTCACACCAACCAACTCATTGCAATCTGTTAGTAACCCTTTAATAGTATTAGTTCCGCTCGTTCCCTGTGGATTCGATAACCTTGGAATACTCTGAGGGAAAAAGAGCTACAACTGTACACCGTCCTCTTGCGGTATATAAGTGGGTGCGTAGATACGACCAACAAGCCCTTTTTCTGGCGCCGTTGCCGGGGAACAAGCCCTTTTTCTGGCGTCGTTGCCAGGGAACAAGCCAGTTCTTTTACTATTAATATTTTACTAACGTCTAATCCTCTCTTTTCTAGTTGTTTTCGTTTTTGTGTTTTGTGTGAATTTTTAGGATGAGTACGACAGGACCTTCTCGGACACTCAGGGAACTTTCTCTACCATCTCTAGACGTGCTAGTGCCTCAACCCTCAGATGAGAAGGCCACGACCTCCTCGTATGTGTTGAACCCCATTATCATTAGCATGGCTGAAGCAAACAAATTCTTTGGAGCGAAAGAGGAGAACCCGTATACTCATTTACAAGATTTGGAGGCACTTTGCCATACATTCCATCATGAAGGAGTACCTCGGGATCTTTATAGGTGGCTGCTTTTCCCATTCTCTTTGGGAGGAAAAGCCAAAGAGTGGCACAAGGCAGCATCTCGAGAAGCAAAAGGTAAGTGGAGTGAGTTAGTTGAAATTTTTTGTCTCCACTATTTTCCTTTGCCAAAGGTGCAGAAGTTGAGAAGGGAAGTGGTGAACTTCTTACAAGAAGATGAAGAATCTCTCGCGGAAGCCTGGACGCGTTTTCAAACGTTGTTGAAACAAGGACCTGACCTTGGCATTGATGAGAATATGTGCGCTCAAACCTTCTACATGGCCATAAACAAGGAATCGAGGATGCATTTGGACGGATCGGCCGGAGGAAGTTTTCTGAGATTAACAGCCAAGGTAGGGATCGAATTGTTAGACAAAATTGCCGAGAATGAAGCTTTGCACAAGCATTGGGAAGAATATTTAGAACCAAATCGACAATGCCCAGAAGTTATGAAGAAGGAAGAGTCGCCAGCTGAACAGATCTTGATGTCCGAGAGAAGATCAATGATTACTTCGGGGCAATTTTAAGAAATAGAGCCTGTCGGACTCACCTCTGTGGGTCTGACGTGTGCGCCGATCGGCGCAGTCTCTGAGCCGATCGGCGCAGCCGTGACAACAGGAGGACCGATCACCCTGACGACTCTGCCAAGTAACAAGGATTATACCAAGATAGAAATTGCGATTCTGGACAACCACCTAAAGGAATTTGAAGGAAAGTTTGCTAAACTGAAGGGGAATAGAACATTGGCGAATGCTAAACCACTTGATGACTTTGAGCCGATGGACTGGATTCCCATTGATTTTTTCACAGGAATTGCTTAATATGAGAAGATCCTTCAGTCCGCAAGACGCCTTCGAAGCCGGAATTGAGAATAATTTCCCAAGTAATCGCCTCAAGTCGGAAGTTTTCGATCAAGAGATTATTGGGAGAGTTTTAGGGAAGCTTTACAAGGATGATATAGAGCTTGATGGAACAGAGGTGAAACAAGCAAAGAGATTGCTAGACAGTTGCTTGGAGCCATCCCCCTACGAAGGATTATGTGGTGTGTATGCTGTAGGAGTCACTGAAGAGGAAAAAGAAGAACCATACATACCCTGTGAGATATCGGGAAAGAAATTTCCGAAAGCCTTGTGTGACTTTGTGATGAGGACATCACCCTTATGGATACACCCAGCACTCCGCCAACCAAAATACATGTTCATGCGCGACAGTTGAATTTACGGGTGAGCTTGTTCCTAATGATTCCTTTATGTGATTTTGAGAATAGATTGCTACCTAATGAATTAATTGTTATTAGAAACAATGGAGATGATGATGAGATAGCTGGGGAGGTGATTGGAGACGTGATGGGCCAGCAAGGACGTCCATGCCAAGGTGGAGGCCCAATCAAAACCGACTTCGAGTCTGTTTCGGAGCCCAGGACCAGTCTGCACTAAAAAGGATGCCCAGGACGCATACGGACTCGGATTTGGACGTTCTATATATGCCTGGAAAGATAACGAAAAGCCCTTTCCAACCCAACTGGTCCCATGTCAAAATTCGTCCCGAGCCGTCAGCAATCGCCGAAACAATTCGACTTCCAGAATCTGTCCTGGTGCTGCGACACCGTAACCGGTCTTTGGGCCATGTATGGAGTTGAGCCCACTTAGGGCTGCGTCCAGGGGGTCTTGCACGACCCTAGGGTCCTCATATACAGCCGCCGCCTCTTCATTAGGGTTTGGGGTTTTGCTTAGATTATTCTGTTGATAACAGTTTCGCCGTTTGATCGGTTTGTGAGACCCCAACTTGTGAGATTCATCGTATACTTGCAAATTTGGTTGCATTCTTCTTTGTTCTTGCTTGTGTTCTTGATTTGCAGGCAAGGATAAGCCTTCTCGGCGAGGTCAATCGTTCTTGAACGGTTGATAACCAGAGGAGACGTTGTGCTGCGATTGCGGGGTTCAGAACGTGTCGTTCGGAAGCCGGATCGATTTGTGTATCGCCTCCACCTTAATCAAGATTATCAGAACCTATCGGAAGATCGGGAACCCTTGTCCATATCAAGTGGTAATCAGAGCTTCAGGTACACCGTTAGGTTTGCCGTTATCCTTGTTATTTTGTTCAATCCTAGAGTCCAGAAAATTGCCCTACAAAAATATTTGTTCGTCGTGTTTCCGCTGTCCTACACCCCCCTTGTGCCTTGCAATTTTCAGTTTAGTTTGCTTGTCTGAATTTTAGTCCCTACAAGGTCATTGTGTTGTTGGTCTAGTTTGAGTCGTGTGTGTCCTTGTTCATAGACAATCAAGAAAAAAAAATCAGATTGTTGCACACATTGAGAGAATAGTACTGCTGGAATTATTTGCACTAAATATTTATTTAACATCTAGCCTTCTATTTTTTGTGTGCAAAAGAAACTTAGAGTGTTTTCTGTTGCACGTTGCTCCTTGAGTCAAGAGATTGCTGCACGTTGTTGCATATGAGAATTATCGGTTCAGTTCTACATGTACATCTATTCCTTACGTGAGAGTGCAAAAAAGAAAGTTTAGGTTTTTTCTTTGTGCTATAAAGTTCGCAACTCTTGCTGCAGTTCTATGTCAAAAAAATCATGAAAGAAGTAAAAGGCAAAGAGGTGCTGAAAAAAAAATAAGAAGAAAAAGCCGCACCTATAACAAAAGAAAAAAAAACGAAAAGAGAAGAGAAAAAAAATTCAGAATTGCTTGCAGCCTTTGTGTCCTTTGTTGAGCCATTTGCTTGCTTGCTTGAACTAGGTCCGAGACAAGTTTAGGCTAGTGACATAGACTAGCTTGGGACTATTATTCAGTTTTGCAATTTCTGAATTGAAATTTTGCTAATCCTTGCTACTATAAATTGCCTACCTAGCTCCACATATATCCTTCTGAATAGGCACAGAACTTTGGACCCTCGCAATCGTTGGATCACACTCTCCAAGGTATCCTCTGTTTTGCTACTAAGAATCTTGTAAGAACTCAGTTAGGTGCTGTCATTTGCTTGTTGAGAGTTTCCACCGTGATCAAACAGTGGTGACAGGAAAATATACTCTTGCGTGTTTTCTTGTTTTCTATTAACAATGACAGGTTACAACACCAATGGTGATGAGTCGATGGTGTTAAATGAGGTTGATACAAGTGTTGTAGCACAACGAGTGTTTAGTTCTCAAATGGAGAAGGTAGAGCAAAATCAAATGAACAACTTGTTTCAGACTCACTTTGTTGTGAAGGATCGACGTTGTCGTGTCATCATTGATGGAGAGAGTAGCAACAACATCGCAAGCTTGGAATTGGTCGAGAAGCTCGGCTTGACCACACAGCCACACCCGTGTCCATACTACATCCAATGGGTAAATTCTTGTGGTAAGATAAAGGTAGATAAAATTGCACGCATTGAATTTTTTATTGGTTCTTATAAGGATTATGCAGATTTTGATATAGTGCCTATGCAAGCGTGTCATTTGTTATTGAGTAAGCCTTGGATTTCTACAAATAATGCTTTGCACAATACCATTGCTAATACCTATTCATTTAAATACAATGGTAGAAGAGTTACTCTTAAACCTATGTCTGCTGCTGAAATTTTAGAAGAGGATCAACAAAGACTTGAGAGAAGAAAGAATGAACCATTTAGGAAAGAATGGACTACTTCAAATGTTGCAAAACTTACATCAAAATCTGAATTAGATGATGAACATATTTCCTTGCCTCTTGTTGCAACTAATACATTTCAGGTTCTACACAAAGAAGAGGATAGTGTGAAAGATGAAGAACATGTTGTTGTTTCAGGTAAGAGCTTTCTTGATGTGATGAATTGTTCCAACAATCTTGTTGTATTGGAACCTTGTCTTGATTTGCCTTTGCCACAAGTTGATTTATCTATTGATCCTTATGAAAAAGAGGAGTTGTGTGCCACTGCTTCACTTATACCTTTGCCACAACAAATGAATAAGCTTGATGTTTTTGCTTATGATTCACCTACTAGTGCTGAAATAAAACATTTGATTTTAATAACATGTGAAAAGGATGAGCAGAAATTATTGTCTTCTCTAAATACTTTGGGTTATATTGAATTTGATGTTCTTTGTGATCTAAATACCGTGGAGAAGCAAATCTTTTCTCAAACTGAATTGCCTTTACTAACAAGAAACAAATTTTATGCTATAGGAAACTATGATCATAGAGGTGTATTTATGGTGCATAAAGTTTATATTTGCTCAAACATGAATACTCCTTGTGTTGTACAACCAAATGATGAACTAGAAAACTGCAATAACAATTACCATGTCATGTCATATTTTTCTAGTGTTTTTAAGATCATACATATTCCATCTTGTCATAAGAGTGAGAATGACGTTCATATTGCTGAGAAAGTTTTCAAAGAGGTCATTAATTTGCATGGCATGCCTTCTATTATGATTTCACATTGTGATGATAATTTTCATAACACATATAAACGTGATGTGCATTCCAAGTTTGGGAATAGTTCTATATTTTATATTTCAGATTTGAGACCACTATTGGGAGAAAAAGATGGGATCGAGTCGAGGACGACTCTAATTCAAAAGGGGGAGAATGATGAGGACATCACCCTTATGGATACACCCAGCACTCCGCCAACCAAAATACATGTTCATGCGCGACAGTTGAATTTACGGGTGAGCTTGTTCCTAATGATTCCTTTATGTGATTTTGAGAATAGATTGCTACCTAATGAATTAATTGTTATTAGAAACAATGGAGATGATGATGAGATAGCTGGGGAGGTGATTGGAGACGTGATGGGCCAGCAAGGACGTCCAAGCCAAGGTGGAGGCCCAATCAAAACCGACTTCGAGTCTGTTTCGGAGCCCAGGACCAGTCTGCACTAAAAAGGATGCCCAGGACGCATACGGACTCGGATTTGGACGTTCTATATATGCCTGGAAAGATAACGAAAAGCCCTTTCCAACCCAACTGGTCCCATGTCAAAATTCGTCCCGAGCCGTCGGCAATCGCCGAAACAATTCGACTTCCAGAATCTGTCCTGGTGCTGCGACACCGTAACCGGTCTTTGGGCCATGTATGGAGTTGAGCCCACTTAGGGCTGCGTCCAGGGGGTCTTGCACGACCCTAGGGTCCTCATATACAGCCGCCGCCTCTTCATTAGGGTTTGGGGTTTTGCTTAGATTATTCTGTTGATAACAGTTTCGCCGTTTGATCGGTTTGTGAGACCCCAACTTGTGAGATTCATCGTATACTTGCAAATTTGGTTGCATTCTTCTTTGTTCTTGCTTGTGTTCTTGATTTGCAGGCAAGGATAAGCCTTCTCGGCGAGGTCAATCGTTCTTGAACGGTTGATAACCAGAGGAGACGTTGTGCTGCGATTGCGGGGTTCAGAACGTGTCGTTCGGAAGCCGGATCGATTTGTGTATCGCCTCCGCCTTAATCAAGATTATCAGAACCTATCGGAAGATCGGGAACCCTTGTCCACATCACTTTGGCTCTCGTGTCAGCTTGATGACTTACGATGCATTCATGAGCATGCCTTATGAAACTCAACAGCGGCTGATGGGGACTGAACTTGAGCTGATCATGGCGGATGGTAGGAAAACCAAACCACTGGGAGTGATCAAGAATGTCGAAATTGAGATCAGCTTGAAAACAATGCCGGTAGATTTCTTCGTTCTAGACAATAAGGAAACTGGGGTTGAAGATATCATTCTGGGAAGGCCATTCCTAAGATTAGTACAAGCTGTTCTGGATGCTGGGAAAGGTCAAATCACGCTACACATGGGAGAGGAAGAAGTGCAATTTCAATTTAATGATCCGTCTCATCAAGACTCTTCTTGCTATCAGGAATTCTGCCCAGAGGAAGACGAGAGGATAGGGATGGATATGGGAGACCCACTGGACCACATCATGTGTGAAACTGACAAGTGTACTGCCAGCGCTGATCGGCGCGACCCTTGCGCCGATTGGCTCAGTCATACTGACAACGTCGATCGGCGCGACCCTTGCGCTGATCGGCTCATTCATACTGGCAGCGCCGATCGGCGCGTCCCTTGCGCCGATCGGCTCAACTAGGAAAATCCTGATTTTGAACCTCTCCGGGAGTTGGATCCAGACGAAGCGCCAGAAGTGGAACAAAAGGAACTTCTGAAGGAGCTATGCTATGAATATCTAGGAAATAATAGAACTTATCCAGTTATTGTGAACAATGCCCTAACGAAAGAAGAAACAGAGAGGCTTCTTGTTGTGCTCAAAAGGTATAAGAAGGCCATTGGTTACACATTGGATGACATCAAGGGAATCAGCCCCGCATTTTGCACCCACAAGATTAACTTGGAGGAGAATACTAAACTAGTGGTTGAAGGGATGCGAAGGTTGAAGGAATCAATGAAGCCGGTGGTTAAAAAGGAGATTTTGAAGCTACTTAATGCAGGTATGATCTACCCTGTTGCTGATAGTGAATGGGTTAGTCCAATGCATTGTGTGCCCAAGAAAGGAGGGTTGACAGTAGTGCCTAACGAGAACAATGAGTTGATCCCTCAAAGGACTGTAACTGGATGGAGAATGTGCATAGATTATAGAAGCTTGAACAAAGTGACAAAGAAAGATCACTATCCTCTTCCGTTCATTGATGAGATGCTTGAAATATTAGCAAGGAATTCATACTTTTGTTATTTGGATGGATATAGTGGTTTCTTTCAAATACCGGTAAGACCAGAAGATCATCAAAAAACTACTTTTACTTGCCCTTTTGGGACATATGCATATAGAAGGATGCCATTTGGTCTTTGCAACGCGCCTGCAACATTTCAAAGATGCATGAATGCAATATTCGCTGAATTCATAGAAGATATTATAGAGGTATTTATGGATGACTTCTCCGTACATGGTGCTGATTTTGGTAGCTGTTTGGAGATTTTGAAGAAGGTTTTGAAAAGGTGTGTTGAATGCGACTTAGTTCTTAATTGGGAGAAGTGTCACTTCATGGTAACAGAAGGGATAGTACTTGGTCATGTCATATCTAAAAGAGGGATAAAGGTTGATAAGGCAAAGGTATCTACAATTGAGAAATTACCTCCCCCTATTGATCTTATAACTTTGAGGAGTTTTTTTGGACATGCCAACTTCTATCGCAGATTTGTTAAGGATTATTCGAAGATTGCTAAACCCCTGACAGAATTGTTAAAAAAAGATACAGAATTTGTTATGGACGAGGAAAGACTCTTGGCCTTCAGAAGATTAAAGGAAGTTCTATGCTCTGCACCTGTTATGCAGCCACCTGATTGGTGTCTACCTTTTGGAATTATGTGTGATGCAAGTGACTATGCAGTTGGAGCTGTTCTTGGACAACGGAAGGAAGGTAAAGTGCATGCTATTTATTATGCTAGCAAAACTATGAATAAGGTGCAAATAAATTATACAACAACTGAGAAGGAGATGCTAGCTGTTATATTTGCTTTTGAGAAGTTTAGATCCTACATTCTAAATTCTAAGGTGATCGTATATACTGATCATGCTGCTATAAGATACTTGGTTTCAAAGAAGGAGTCTAAACCTCGGTTAATGCGATGGGTATTGATGCTGCAAGAATTTGATTTGGAGATAAGAGATAAGAAAGGAGTAGAAAATTCTATAGCAGATCATTTATCTCGTCTTGAATCACCATCTACTGAGCCAATAAGAGATGAAATGTGACAAGAGCAGTTGTTTGCCGCATTTGATCCTAGAGAGAACTAGATGATGGATATTGTCAAAGGTTTCAAGGGACAAACTGATCTGATGAACAAGAACACAAGGAAAAGAGTTAAGAGTGAAATGAGAAAATTTATATGGGCCGACCCATATAAATTTTCTCATTGCGAGGATGGAGCAGTACGGAGATGTGTACCCAAAGAAGAAAGAGCAAGCATTTTGGCAAAATGTCATTCTTCAGATTATGGGGGACATTATGGCTACTTCAGAACACAGGCAAAGGTATGGGCAAGTGGATTCTATTGGCCTACCATGCATGAAGATGCAAAAAGTTATGTTGCAACATGTGTTCAATGCCAACGAATAGGGAATGTTAACAATAGGAATGCAATGCCTCTTAAGTACAATCTTCAAGTCGATATCTTTGATGTTTGGGGTATGGATTTTATGGAACCCTTTGTGAATTCTCATAGTTTCGAGTATATATTGGTCCCCGTTGATTATGTCTCCAAGTGGGTCGAAGCAATGGCATGCAAGGCTAACACTACAAGAGAATCAAGGAGTATACTTCAAGAGCAGATATTTCCTAGGTACAGAGTACCGAGGATAATAATTACAGATGGAGGATCCTATTTTACAGGAGGAGAATTTGCTAGATTTTTAACCAAATCTGGAGTTGAACATAGAATTGGAACAACATACCATCCCCAGACAAATGGACAAACAGAAACTTCAAATAAGCAATTAAAGGGAATTCTGCAGAAGATTTTACAAAGGAAGGAAAAGATTGGGCCATGAAGCTTAATGGAGCATTATGGGCATATAGGACGGCATTCAAGACACCAATTAGTATGACACCGTATCAATTCGTCTATGGGAAATCGTGTCACCTACCGGTGGAATTGGAACATAAGGCTTATTGGGCTATAAAAGAGATGAATCTGGATCTTGATGCCGCTGGCATGAAAAGGAAGATATAAATAAGTGAATTAGAAGAGATGAGATTGCGTGCATATCAGAATGCAGCTATATACAAAGAGAAAACAAAGAAGTGGTACGATAAGAAGCTTTTGAAGGAGTTCAAGGAAAGAGATCGGGTGCTCCTATTTAATTCGCGATTCAGATTATTTGGTAAAGGCAAACTGCGAAGCAAATAGGAGGGACCTTATCTCATGAATACGGTGTTACCTTCGGGAGCGGTAATCATAATGGATGGCAAGAGAAACAAGTACACGGTGAACGGACAATGTCTAAAGGTATACCTAGAACCCGACATATTTGAATTAAAATCTTTTGATGTGTATTTCACTGCTTAGTACCCCATGTGGTCGAGCTTAACGACGTAAAATAAAAGCTTGTGTGTATTTTAATTTCTGTAGTTTTTCTTTTTGGCAAATTAGTGTACCGCGCCAATCGACGTGACGCTTGCGCCGATCGGCGCGACGGTTGCGCCAATTGGCGCAGCCCTGCACCGATCGGCGCGGCAGAGTCCTTTTTGTTTTGAGTCGGTTTTGGACCTTGCCTTTTTGAGACTCGTTAAATTCAACAAATAAGAGAAAGAGTTCTAGTCCAATTGGAAATCAAGGGATATAAATATGAGGTGACAGCAAACCCATGGATCAACTCGTATTACATCGTCACCAGAACAAACCCTAAGAGCAGAAGCGATGGAAGGCGGCGCATCTGGCAGAAACCAAGGCGGCGCCGATCGGTGCGACTCTGGAGCCGATCGGATCGGCGGCGGATTTCCTCAGCCCTCTGCAAATTGGCCCTAGGAAGAAATCGACGAAGTGTTGACACCAACACGAGATGATCCCCTCGTATGATCGGATCTACGGAAGAAATTCATGAAGAAAAGGAAAGCTGACACGTGGAATGCCGACAAGGTGAAGATGGACAATGAACTTCGACAGATGATGAAAAGAGTATTGGTGCACAAAGGAAAATCTGTAGCACCTATTGAAAGTGAAGTAATTTCTCAAAGGTATACCATGTAAAGTCTTCTTGATCTTGCTACGCCCTTGTCGTATGAGGATTTCTTATCTTTCGAAAGATCATTGACTGAGCAAGAGAAGGAAGAGCTAGATGAAGAGAGCGCCCTCACAATTCGTAGGTGCCGACTTTATGGTGAACATGACATTGCCGCCAAGTATGAACTCAAGCTGCGAGAGGAAGTCGAAGAAGCTATGTACCAGCAGGATGTGGAGACGGATCTTCAAGCTAGAAAGGATGAATCCTTTCCCAAGGTTCTTACCGTTTGGGAACGTTTTCAAGAAAATAAGATTCATAGGAATAGTTGTATTGAGGGTTACAAGTGTTTCTTTTGTGCTAAAGATCTTCAACGCATGGTGGAACTCCAATTGGCAGAAGATCCAGCTTTCATACCTAGAGATTTGATATATGATGATAGCTGTCGCGCAGTTCCTGGAGGAAGGACACCTAAGGAGATTGATGATGAGATTTTACGAAGGCAGCAGAATAAGGTGATCCGTGAGCGTAATCTAGAGCAGTTAGATGAGTATATGAAGGAAGCTGCTGGCTGCGCTGATCGGCGCGACACTGGAGCCGATCGGCACGATTTGAAGATGGTTGAATTTATTGATCTGATGGCTCTGCCGAATGAAGACGAAGAAACTGCTGCAAGGAAGTGTAAGACTACAGCAGAGGTTCACAGATCCGCTAGACTATCGGGTAAGCCAATTCAGAATTATTCCAAATGGGATAGCGACTATACATCATACTATTTGGAAACTTTGGAAAGCGGTGATCCTAGTGTGCTTGGAGATTTTAGTGATGATTTTGATATGCAAGGAAGCTTTGGTAGTCCTAAGTTTGAAAATCGGGAAACACTTGCAGAATGCAGTAATGACAGGGCAGCAGGAACTTCAACAAGAATTAACTGTAATACAGAGGGATGTGGAGGAAGTCGCAATGGTGGGAGAACACCACTACGCCGATTGGCTCAGCCTGTGCGCCGATCGGCTCGGAGGAATTTGAACAGTGCCTCTCCTTACAGGGTTGAAAATCATAACCTGCAACCGCCTGCTTGCTGTCCTGTCTGCCGAAGAAATATTGAGAGACTGTATCTAGACAGAGATCGTGCTTATAGGAATCAAAGAAATGTGGACCGTAGAATCCAAGATACAATCAAGATGAACGAAGCGGACTACACTTTTCTCATAAGGAATATAAGACGAATTTTCCGAGTCTTGAACAGGCATGGTCTGCATGATTAGTGTGTTGAGCTTCTTCTCTTGCAATGAGGACATTGCAAAGTTTGAGTGTGGGGGAAGGGCTTTGCCATTAGTCATAGTTTTTAAGTTTGAGTGTGGGGGAAGGGCTTCGCAGGAAACAGGTGTAAAACAGGGCAATTATGGATAAAGAGCTGAAGAGTACCGAAGATGGGCAAATTCGGAGCCGCGCCGATCGGCGCGACCCATGCGCCGATCAGTGCAGGAGGAGAAGTTGACTAAAACATGATCCGGTCCAGGAAAGACGAAGGCCCAGCCCAGTATGAGTCAGAGTCGGTGGAAGTTGACCTAATCCCGTCGAGTACAAAAGGAAGATAATTATCAAGAGCCAGGACGACCAAGGGGAGACAGCGATCGCGAGAACCAGTTATTAAAACTAGGGTTCCAGGATAGTGGCGGTGGAGGTTCGTCAACACCGACGAGATCCACCAGAAGGGAGGTCACGCCGATCGGCGCAACGCTCACCCCTCTGCTATGTCTAGCAGAAGGATGAGTGAGTTGTCTCATATTCTCTTCTCTGGTGCGGGAATCTGGTCATGTAAGTCTCATGCTTGTTGATACTCTCTCGATGAATTTAATCTATGTGATGAACTTATTGCACATCTATCTATCCTTTTCATTAGTGTATCGGCCAATACACTTTTGCCCATTACATAGTGCAAGAAACCAGTGGGGAGCTAATAGCCTCTGTAGTGACAGCCGGGGTGAACGAAACCACCATGTCTTGTAGAATATTAGAGTCATCACTTGAGTTGATAAGAATAAGGTTGCATGCTAGTGAACCAATTCTAAGGAGAGAATCCTTCATTATCCTGTTGCCTCTTCAATAACATTCACCTTCCACTTTCTCACCATCATCATTCACACCAACCAACTCATTGCAATCTGTTAGTAACCCTTTAATAGTATTAGTTCCGCTCGTTCCCTGTGGATTCAATAACCTTGGAATACTCTGAGGGAAAAAGAGCTACAACTGTACACCGTCCTCTTGTGGTATATAAGTGGGTGCATAGATACGACCAACACTCCTCATCCTCTGCCATGAGGTCTTCATCAAATTCAATATCAGAGGCCTTGCTTGGTTCTCCATGAGCCTTGTCTAGTGTACCATAATTCATCTTCGTGATGTCTTCTTTGGCTTGTGGAGCTTCAACATAGTTAGCTTCATGCTCCGCAAGCTTCTTCCTAAGTTCTTGGTACATGTTCACAACGTGCTTAGGCGTGCGACAAATTTTAGACCAATGTCCATTCATGCCACATCTGTAACATTTCTGCTCCTGTTTTCCATATTCTCCCCCTGAAGGCATCTTCTTTGACTTCCCTTTATAGTTCTTCTTGAACTTGTTAGGGTTGTTTTGTGCCTTCGGTGGTGCCTTCTGTGGCGCCTTTGGAGCTCCTTTACCCTTGTTGTTATTCTTCTTGAATGACGTGGCATTTGCTTCTTGTGGTGCCATGGAGCAAGTAGGACGAGACAAATGATTCTGCTTGATCAATTCGTCCTCCCCCTGATCTTGCTGCATTGCATTGCTCAGGGCGACATAAGAGTCATATTTGTCCTTCTTGTACTGGCGGCTCACATGGGTGAGCTTAGGGTGAAAGGTGGAGAGAGTCTTGTGGATGAGGTCGGGCTCTTTAAGATCTTTGCCACATAGCTTCATGCATGACACAATACCATAAAGCTTGGTATTATATTCCACAACAGCTTTGTAGTCTTGGAAGCGTAGGTTTTGCCATTCACGCTCTACTTTAGGAAGTAAGACTGCTTCAATTTGCTCAAAGCGATTACGCAGTGAATCCTACAAGACCTTCGGATTCCTTTCGGTCATGTACTCATTTTTCAATGTAGTACATAAATGATGCCTTAGGAAATGCAGGGACTGAGCTTGCTCCACTTCTGTTGCAGCAGGTTCCCCATTTTTGGGCAAAATTGTCTTCAAGAGATTTTTGCCACTAAGTAGGATTCCAGCATCAAGAGCCCAGGACAAGTAGTTACTTCCATGGGGGGTAAGCACATCGAATTCTCTCTTCACAAGGTCAGACATCTATATGATATCATGGTGCAAAAATTACTTCATGTATATGCAAATAATATATCCAAGTAATAGGGGGCATAAGTAAAGTGGTATAACAAAAACTGCATGTTTAAGTTATTTTATTAGTATTTCTGCATAAAAATAACCAATAAACCGTGAAAATAGAATAATATAATAATTATAGTCCATCTTGATATAAATTTGGAAAAATTAGGGGTGTTATATGCAAAATAACACACTCCCGTGGAATTTCCAATAATTCTGTGACTTTTTGGTAATATTCATAATTTTCAGGGGTCTTGTTATAAAATATGGACTCGAGATTTATTTCTAAAAATATTATGGGCGCTTCTATGAAAATCTAGGCTTCATCAGAAATTCCAACAACTCCAGGGGCTATTGCAAATTTTTAGATATTTTCGCTGATCGGGCTTCTAATGGGCCAAAAACCGGCCCAAAAATTGAGCCCACTCATTTGTGTCGTAGAGCATATAAAAGGGATGAAACCCTAGGGTTGCAACTCACTCCCTCATTCTTTCTCTTGGCTGCCGCTCTCTACTTTTCTTTCTTCCTCCACTCCCGGCCACCACTTCCTCTTTCTTCTCTCACTACCGAGTTGAGCTCTAACTTAGATCCACGGGTGGACGGAGTGAGCGAGTGCTTGTGCAGGCGCGTGCGCGCGGTAACTGCTCGGCCAGGTGCGTGCTGGCGCGCATGGGCCCCAGCGACAGGCGGCTGCTCAGGCGTGAGGCCGACGCAGCAGCTGGTGCGCGGTAGCTGCTCGGCGAGTGGCGGGAGGCGGACATGGACGCCTGTCGGCCAGCGTCGGCTGGCGCGGGTGCACTTCGTGTGCGGACCGAGGAGTAGGCCCAGTCTCGGGCGTCGGTGCGCGTGCGCTCGGAGGCAGGCGGCAGGGTCGGGACCAGGCGGCTGCGGGGATAGGCGGCGCTCGGGCCCGGCTGGGGAGCAGGCCAAGCGGCGGCAGGCGCGTGGGATGAGCGGGGCCCAGGCGAAGGCGGGAACAAGGCCAGGCCGGGAGCGGTAGGCGTGTGGGCCGACCCGGATCTAGGTTGCGCCTTCATGGCGGGCTCGGATCTAGGTTGAATTTTTTTTGTGATGTAACCTTGTCGACGGCAAAGGACACCGGATCTGGCCGTGCGGTGGTCGGGTCTGGTTGCTCTCCTTTTCTTCTTTTTTTTTCAACCGTCAACTATACTCAAATAAAGGAGAATTTGGCATTTCATACACGCATGCTTTATCACAATAATATAGTTCCACTTGTACTTGGAGAACTTTGTGCATGCAGGAGGAAATGTGAAGGAAACACCTCAAAAGGCAAGAAAACACACTTTCGACCAATCAGAGAGTGCCACATGGATGTCACAAGGTTGGAATGAAGAGCGCCTCCAACCTCGCCAGCGAGGCATGCACTCCGTCAAGGAGGTTGACATGCTCGCCGCCAAGATTGACCTTCTCATGAAGAAGATGGACGACCAAGCCAATGGAGAAGTGAAAGCCCTAGACGCTTGTATGACTTGCGAGGTCTGTGGCAACACGGGACACTCGGGCAATGACTGCCCTGAGACCTGTGAGGACGCAATGTTCATGGGCAACAACAACAACAACGGCTACCGTCCACAAGGAGGTCAAAGTTGGGGTCCACCACGTCCCAACTACCAAGGAGGTAACTCTGGCAACTTCTCTGGTTTTAATTCCGGTTATAATCAGCCCTCCTTGAAAGATCTTGTGCTTGGTCAAGCTAAGGTTAATGATAACATCAGTAAAAAGCTTGCCACCACTGATAGGACTCTTGAGAGCATCCACACTAAGATAGAGGGTGTTTCCTCTGCTCTCAAGAATCAGCTGAGCTTTAATAAAATGATAGAAACCCAATTAGCTCAGTTAGCTGCTGCTGTTCCTACTGCTGAGTCGGGGAAAATCCCGGGGCAACCCGAGACCCCCTTAGAAAATGTTAATGCGGTTACCACGAGAGGAGGTAAGTCCACTCGGGATCCGCCATACCCTAACCATGCAGGAAAGGACACATCAGCTGAGAAGCCGGCAGAAGAAGAAGAACTGCCGCCCAGGAAAATGGCCCCACATGAGTTCTATGACACGAACCTCATGCCGTTTCCTGAAAGAAGAAGGAAGCCCACCGTGGACAAGCAGTTCACACGCTTCGTTGAGGTGATCCAGAAGCTGCACATCAACGTGCCCTTGCTGGATGCGATACAAGTACCCACGTACGCTCGCTACCTCAAGGATCTTATCAGCAACAAGCGCCCACTACCGACCACAGAAATTGTCAAGCTGACGGAAGAGTGTAGCGCTGCTATACTCAACCGGCTTCCTGAGAAGAAGAAAGATCCGGGATGTCCCACGATCACCTGCTCGATCGGGACACAGAACTTCGACCATGCATTATGTGATCTTGGGGCAAGTATGAGCGTCATGCCGAAGGATGTCTTCGACAAGCTCAACTACACCACACTATCCCCCATGCCGATGCAGCTGCAGCTGGCCGATTCAACGGTCCGCTATCCGGCGGGGATCGCCGAAGATATTCCGGTGAAAATCCGAGATTGCTTCATCCTCGTCGACTTCGTAGTGCTTGACATGGACGTCGGGAAGAGCACACCGCTCATCCTGGGACGCCCATTTCTCAGCACTGCGGATGCTCGCATCGATGTAGGAGCCGGAGAAATCCGCTTCCACATCAATGGCAAGGAGGAGAAGTTTGACTTTCGGCCACGGAAAGAACAGTGCAACATGATCCGTATCAAGTACGGGCCGAACCCAAGAACATCAAGGAAGTGGAGGTCACTCCGCCAAAGAAGGACAGCCTCATCACATTCATGAAGAACTTCCTTGAGAAGGAAAAGGTTGCACAGCAACAACTGATGAAGGCAAGGAGGCAAAGGTCACACATTAAGCAACAGCCTCCGAAGTCCACAAGGCAGCAACCTCCGAGGTCTGCAAAGAAACAGGCTGTGAAGCCTACAAAACCGCAGCCTCCGAAGCCCGAGAAGCCACCGACCGCAACAAAGACCAAGAAGGTGTGGCGAGTGAAACAAGAAGCATCATCCGTGTCTTCATCTCCGGGACCGGACAACGCTTCATCGAGCTGAACGCCGGAGAAAAGTCCCGCTCGTCGGACTTTAAAAGGTGAGTCCTCGCCGGGAGGTTAAACCGGTAGTTATCCATATTTGCTCTTTTAATTGCATATTTGCTTTCCACCACATTTTGATTTTTCCCGACCACTGCATTTCTGCATTTTTGAATTTTTCCAGCCACCTTGGAATTTTTAAAAACTTATTTCCATTTTTGAAAATTTAGAAAATAGGTTTTTGGGCTTTCCATTTTGAAATGATTTTTTGTCGAGCTTTTTGAGCAAAAAGGCAGCAGGGGACAAATCCCCTAGCCATTGGGGAACACATAGGAAAAAGGGGGCTGCCAGGAGGCCCACCTGCCAGGTCGGCCGACCTGGTGGGATCGGCCGACCCCCTGGCCCCACCTTTTCCTGTGCTCCTTTCTCTCAACGGCTATATGGCTGTTGCTCTGTCCCTTTCTAACGGCCATCTTGCTATAAAAACCGCCCAGGAGGAGGAGCTTCACAATTCCAAGCTCATCTTTCACTCCCCTCCTTTGCTCACTTGTTGCTCTCCCAAAATTTCGTGTTCTTCAACTTTACTACAGCCCCAAAAACCCAAAAAAAAAATATTTCCCCTCTGTTTTAGTGTATTTGCAAGTTGTTGTGAGAAGAAAACCAATTTCGGAGAAGCTCGGGTTTGTCGTTTTCACTAACGCTCACCCGAACACTTGTTCGATCTTGTTTTTGTTCTTGTCTTGTGTTTGTTCTTGTGTGCAGCCATGTTCAACCGAATGAAGCAAGTCGCCGGAATCAAGCGGAGAAAAAGCACTCGTGCAAGCACGAGTCAAGCATCCTCCGTCGAGCTCACACCAAGTCCGGGGCATGGTGACCCCGAAGCTGAAATTCCGGAGGAAAGGCCGGCCTTGCTCATCACCGAGGAGCATCTCGACATCAAGAACGACCGCGAGGGCCAAGCCATCGCGCTCATGAGAGAACGGCCATTCGCCCACACCCGACGCTTCGATCCGGACTTCCTCGAGAAAATAGGTATGAGAGAAGAATTTGCCTCTATTTTTCGCACTATGGGTTGGCTAAATTTCGTAGAAGTAGATGAGCCGGGTTCTCGTTTGCTTACTATGCAGTTTTTATGCACCCTTAGAAAGTATGATGAAGGCATTTCTTTTCGCTTGTTTGGGCAAAAGCGCTTGGTCACATGGGGTGATCTTCATGCTATGCTAGGTCTAAATCCTAAATGTAGGCTAGACTTAGATAAAGCGCTAAAGGGGTTCCATAAAGAAAGTTTTTGGAAAAAGATTTCCGGAAACGAGTGGGGTCCCAAGCCTAGAACAAGTGCCATCCATAATCCTACACTTAGATTTATGCATGTGTGGTTGGCTATGACCTTGTTAGCTCGAGGTGACATTAGGGTTGTCCGGCAAGATGAATTGAAAATACTTTATGCCATGGTTAAGAAAATTAGGGTGTCACCCGCGGAATGCATGATTGATCAATGGTTAGACAATATAAAGTTGACAGGACCAATTGAGTGCACCTCTTTAGTTACTCGCATTGCGTAGAAGTGTGGTCTGCTTGAGAATGTTCATGTTGAATATTTGACGGTAGATAGAGAATTTCTAGGCGAGGACTATTTTGTGCAAGGACATACTTTGAAACATGGTCCAAATAATACCTTGATCGATCACTTTCCCGGGTATACAAATGAATTCCCGTTACCTAACCCGGGTCTTCGTTTGTATCACTGTCGGGCACTAACCCTCCCACTTGAGCCAGTGGGAGAAGTTCGCAGGCATAGTGTTTCAGGGCGACCGACACGTTCCCGTAGGCATATGGAGCCTACACCGGAGTTTCACACTCCGACCGGAGATCCGGTATGGGAGCAGCCCCCGCCACAGGACGAGGCGGGTGCATCAACATGGCAGGCCGGAGCATGGGAATCTCAGTACGATTACCCCATGCAGACGTCATCAAGTTCAAGCGGACCGCCATCCTTTGCCACTCGGTCATTCTCATCCTGTGGGTTCCGTGAACTCAACTATGGGATGGCCGAGTTGACAAGGAGGGTGAACGACATTGATTTGCGCACCGAGAGCATGCAACAAACTCTCACGCAACATGTCGCCGACACCCAGCAATGGCAGAATTTCAACGACAACCAATTCCGCCAGCTGAACGCGATGATGGCTCAGAATCAGAGCAATTGGGATGCCTTCTTCCGCTCCCAAGGCTACGACCCGAACCGGCAGATATGAGCAAGAACAAGCTTGGGGGAGGACCCCCCTTCTCACGGTAACTTGTATCTTTCCCCTTCCCTTTATTTCTTGCATTTGCTAAATCTGAAAATCCAAAAAAAAAAAATTTATAAAATCTGAAAACCATAAAAATTTGCAAAACATAAAAAGAACAAAAATATTTCCCTTTTCATGCGCGGTATGAATGTGTATAATTTTCCTATGTTGAGATGATGAATAGTTGCTCTGTCCTTTATTCCTCTCTAATGCTAGTTTACAACTTAGTACTCTCTCAAGAGTTAGGTTTGTTGGTAAATCTTGCCTTGAACTTGAATCTTGTGGGTAGCATATGCATTCTCTAGTTCTAAGTTGTTGAGAGGTATGATATGATAGATAGGGCTGCTATGATCTTGCTCAACGTAAAGCTTGAATTCCGGAGTTTTATTTTTCAAAATGACAAATTGATAAGTTCCTCAATGATGAAATTCCCACCACAGCCATATGTAGTGTTTACATTTGAAAACCTTTACACATATGCTGCTTGTTTCACATTGAGCTTAGTCAAAATTGTTGTGACCCTAGTAGAACTCTTTTCATGCTTTCTTGATCAAGATCATATACACACATCCACCGCCATGAGCTATCCTTCTAAATCAAGAAGATAGCATCCACCATATCCACCATATCCACCGTGAGCTATTCTTCTACACCGGAAGAAAGCCACTATCCATCCATCCATCCAAAGAAACACTCCATATATCCATTGCAAAATTCCTCTCTCAAAGTATTCATTGCAAACTAGGACTATGGCTATGCAAAAAGAAAAGAAAAAAAATGCTCAAAAAAGAGAGCAAGCAAAAGATAGCCATAGCCTAGAAACTCTAAAAGAGAGAAGGAAAATTCAAAAAGGAGTTATTTCTTCCCATCCACCATTCCTCCGTTCTCCCACACACTTGCACATCTTGATCAAGATTGTTTGAATTGATGTTTTTCTTGGATCCGGTCTTTTGACATAGCAATATTATGTGAACATGAGTGCCTCATATATCCCGACCTTGAGCTCCACATAAAGCCTTATTTAGAAGTAGATGATTATAGGCAACACTTTGCCTTGGTGAGGAATCATACACATATTGAGTGATCCGAGAGAATCATTTGAGGAACTTGGTTTTTATTTTCAAAATCTTTTGAAAACCTCCGGAATAACATAGCGGAATCTAGAGCAAGTGATTGGTGCCCTGCAATTGTTCTATCTCTCAACCGCCCAAGACAATGAGGTGTAAAAGCCCCATGGATCGAGGTAAATGGGTAAGTTATGTGCCAACATATTTAATTCTAGGAAGAGTACTTTGTTGTGCGCATAGTATTATTGAGGAGTAGGACATTGTAGCAACTCCTGATCAACAACTTAAGTTTATCTTTGCTTCGGGACGAGCAAAGGGTAAGCTTGGGGGAGTTTGTTGACGGCTGTTAAGTACCATTTTCAACCGTCAACTATACTCAAATAAAGGAGAATTTGGCATTTCATACACGCATGCTTTATCACAATAATATAGTTCCACTTGTACTTGGAGAACTTTGTGCATGCAGGAGGAAATGTGAAGGAAACACCTCAAAAGGCAAGAAAACACACTTTCGACCAATCAGAGAGTGCCACATGGACGTCACACGGATTGAAGGGCCCATTTTCAGCTCTTAACCGACGTAACTCCCTGTAATACCACGGGAACCGACCTCAGCACCCACCTGCCAGCCTCCCCAAGAAAGCACAGGCCAGGAGGACCCCTGGCCAGGTCGGGCGACCCAGTTAGGTCGGCCGACCTGGTCCTGGGGGATATTCCTTTGTGCTTCCACGTGTTGGCTCCTCAGCGACTCCTGATGGCGGTTTGAGGTGCCTTCCGTGGCGGTTACTCTCCCTTGCCGACCTATTGAGGCTATAAATAGGAGGGTGTGCCTTCACACTCAACACACACCACAAGAAGCATTTCTCTCTTGCTAGTAGTAGTTCTTGGAGTTTTAGTGGAGTTAGGCTGAGTCTAGAGCTCTCTAGTCCCAAGTCTTCACTTGGAATTGGTATGGCTCTTGTATCTTTTCCCTTTTGTAAGACTTTGCTCTTATCAATATATATATTTTTTCTATATAGTTGTGCTTGGGTCATGAGTTTCTTGTTTGATATTGTGATCCATATATGTGATAGTATAGTCTACTTGTGTGATAGTAGTTTATATTTATTATACTACTATTGTCATGCTAGTTATATACCGTCACTATAGTCTAGTTTATATGTTATAGTCTCTATGCTTAGTTTAGCTGATAAAGTATAGCATGGGTTTGGTGATCGTATTCGTATGGTAGCTCTGCCTCGTTAATAGTAATCGCGGAGGGGCAGAGTGCTCTTTGGTCATGCAAGTATGGTACTTGGGTGACTGATTTGCATCAATTATTCGTTAGTCTACTGGTTCGTTGAGGTAGGCGGCAGGTGGTGACAGCCCTGTCCGTCCTTTGAAATCCTCCCCGCTAGGCTAGTGCGTAGGCTCTTGGCGGAAGTCGCCTGTGGATGCAGGGGTAAGTCCGTGCCTGAAGTGCTATACTATTGACTGCTGAACCTGAGTGTGGGTCTGTATGTATTCTACTTAGGCTATGCAACTGTATAGGAATGTATAGTAGGAGTAGCTTAGCCTAGTCTTTCCTCCACTAGACTTTATTTATTTAGTAGGAATCTTCTGTGTGCGTCATGTTGACGGCTGTTAAGTACCATTTTCAACCGTCAACTATACTCAAATAAAGGAGAATTTGGCATTTCATACACGCATGCTTTATCACAATAATATAGTTCCACTTGTACTTGGAGAACTTTGTGCATGCAGGAGGAAATGTGAAGGAAATACCTCAAAAGGCAAGAAAACACACTTTCGACCAATCAGAGGGCGCCACATGGACGTCACACGGATTGAAGGGCCCATTTTCAGCACTTAACCGACGTAACTCCCTGCAATACCGCGCAAACCAACGTCAGGGCCCACAGGACAGCCACCTGGAGAAAGCACAGGCCAGGAGGGGCCACCCCCAGGTCGGCCGACCTGGTCAGGTCGGCCGACCCAGCCAGGCGCCCTCTCCGCCTGGGCTTCCACGTGTTGGCTCCTCCGCGACTCCTGATGACGGTTCGAGATGCCTTCCGTGGCAGTTACTCTCCCTTGCCGACCTATTGAGGCTATAAATAGGAGGGTGTGCCTTCACACTCAACACACACCACAAGAAGCATTTCTCTCTTGCTAGTAGTAGTTCTTGGAGTTTTAGTGGAGTTAGGCTGAGTCTAGAGCTCTCTAGTCCCAAGTCTTCACTTGGAATTGGTATGGCTCTTGTATCTTTTCCCTTTTGTAAGACTTTGCTCTTATCAATATATATATCTTTTCTATATAGTTGTGCTTGGGTCATGAGTTTCTTGTTTGATTTTGTGATCCATATATGTGATAGTATAGTCTACTTGTGTGATAGTAGTTTATATTTATTATACTACTATTGTCATGCTAGTTATATACCGTCACTATAGTCTAGTTTATATGTTATAGTCTCTATGCTTAGTTTTAGCTGATAAAGTATAGCATGGGTTTGGTGATCGTATTCGTACGGTAACTCTGCCTCGTTAATAGTAATCGCGGAGGGGCAGAGTGCTCTTTGGTCATGCAAGTATGGTACTTGGGTGACTGATTTGCATCAATTATTCGTTAGTCTACTGGTTCGTTGAGGTAGGCGACAGGTGGTGACAGCCCTGTCCGTCCTTTGAAATCCTCCCCGCTAGGCTAGTGCGTAGGCTCTTGGCGGAAGTCGCCTGTGGATGCAGGGGTAAGTCCGTGCCTGAAGTGCTATACTATTGACTGCTGAACCTGAGTGTGGGTCTGTATGTATTCTACTTAGGCTATGCAACTGTATAAGAATGTATAGTAGGAGTAGCTTAGCCTAGTCTTTCCTCCACTAGACTTTATTTATTTAGTAGGAATCTTCTGTGTGTGTCACACTACCCGGTTATTATCATGTACCCGCCTGTCTTGGTTAGATATCCTTGCTAATTGTTAACATGATCTTATATGTTAGTAACGCTTCTTGATCATAACCTTCCTTTGGGATAAACAAATACGATACCCTGAATACTTCCGGGTGAAATGCTACAGCGGTATTCTCCGTGCGCTTGCGGATTTTACCTACTTGACTCTGGGACATATTAGTGAACCGTTTCTGGCCCCGTGCCGGGAATGATTTATTAATATGGCTTAGCAAAAGTCAACAAGCATTTCTGGCGCCGTTGCCGGGGAAGGCGTATGATTCAAGAAAAATTACTAATGTATATAGTAGTGTTGCAATTATTAAGGCTATCTCCTAGGCAGGCTAACCTTGCTTTGTTTTCTGCATTTTGTATGAAAACAGGGTAGTGTATGACTGGTTTCGACTTGCCGACAAACTTCACTGAAGATCCTGAGTCACTCCTGAGAAGGACACGAGCTAGGCTCACCCCTCCTCGTAAGGAGACTCGGCCAATCGAACCTGTCATTCCCGCACCATCAAGCTCTGAGCAAATGGCCGACAAGACCCTCCGCGAGTTCTCCGCTCCCTCCGCTGCCAACATCCCTACGGGACCAGCTGGCAATGTGGGAGATGCGAACTTCGAGATCAAGACCGGTCTCATCACCATGGTGCAGGCTAGCCCATTCTGTGGGAAAGCCAATGAGGACGCTAGTGCTCACCTCCAGCAATTCCTGGAGATTTGCAACACGTTCAAAATGAAGGACGTCACCCCCGACGCTGTTCGCCTTCGACTGTTCCCGTTCTCTCTCCTTGGGAGAGCGAGACAGTGGTTCTACGCAAACCCTGAAGCTGTGAACACTTGGGAGAAGTGTTCAGCTGCGTTCCTTGCAAAGTTCTTCCCGCTGGGCAAGACCAATGCCCTCCGCGGAAGGATCTCAAGCTTCCAGCAGGAGTCGAAGGAGTCGATTCCTGAGGCATGGGAGAGGCTCCAGGAGTACATCCTGGCATGTCCCCACCACGGGATGGATGATTGGCTGATCATCCAGAACTTCTACAACGGGCTTACTCCGTCGGCCCGCGACCACCTCGACGCTGCTGCTGGTGGAGCCTTCTTCTCGCTCACTGTAAGCAAGGCAAAAGCTTTGATCGAGAAGATGGTGTCCAACCAAGGTTGGAATGAAGAACGCCTCCAACCTCGCCAGCGAGGCATGCACTCCGTCAAGGAGGTTGACATGCTCGCCGCCAAGATTGACCTTCTCATGAAGAAGATGGACGACCAAGCCAATGGAGAAGTGAAAGCCCTAGATGCTCGGATGACTTGCGAGGTCTGTGGCAACACGGGACACTCGGGCAATGACTGCCCTGAGACCCGTGAGGACGTAATGTTCATGGGCAACAACAACAACAACGGCTACCGTCCACAAGGAGGTCAAAGTTGGGGTCCACCACGTCCCAACTACCAAGGAGGTAACTCTGGCAACTTCTCTGGTTTTAATTCCGGTTATAATCAGCCCTCCTTGAAAGATCTTGTGCTTGGTCAAGCTAAGGTTAATGATAACATTAGTAAAAAGCTTGCCACCACTGATAGGACTCTTGAGAGCATCCACACTAAGATAGAGGGTGTTTCCTCTGCTCTCAAGAATCAGCTGAGCTTTAATAAAATGATAGAAACTCAATTAGCTCAGTTAGCTGCTGCTGTTCCTACTGCTGAGTCGGGGAAAATCCCGGGGCAACCCGAGACCCCCTTAGAAAATGTTAATGCGGTTACCACGAGAGGAGGTAAGTCCACTCGGGATCCGCCATACCCTAACCATGCAGGAAAGGACACATCAGCTGAGAAGCCGGCAGAAGAAGAAGAACTGCCGCCCAGGAGAACGGCCCCACATGAGTTCTATGACACGAGCCTCATGCCGTTTCCTGAAAGAAGAAGGAAGCCCACCGTGGACGAGCAGTTCACACGCTTCGTTGAGGTAATCCAGAAGCTGCACATCAACGTGCCCTTGCTGGATGCGATACAAGTACCCACGTACGCTCGCTACCTCAAGGATCTTATCAGCAACAAGCACCCACTACCGACCACAGAAATTGTCAAGCTGACGGAAGAGTATAGCGCTGCTATACTCAACCGGCTTCCTGAGAAGAAGAAAGATCCAGGGTGTCCCACGATCACCTGCTCGATCGGGACATAGAACTTCGACCATGCCTTATGTGATCTTGGGGCAAGTGTGAGCGTCATGCCGAAGGATGTCTTCGACAAGCTCAACTACACCACACTATCCCCCACGCCGATGCAGCTGCAGCTGGCCGATTCAACGGTCCGCTATCCGGCGGGGATCGCCGAAGATATTCCGGTGAAAATCCGGGATTGCTTCATCCCCGTCGACTTCGTAGTGCTTGATATGGACGTCGGGAAGAGCACACCGCTCATCCTAGGACGCCCATTTCTCAGCACTGCGGATGCTCGCATCGATGTAGGAGCCGGAGAAATCCGCTTCCACATCAATGGCAAGGAGGAGAAGTTTGACTTTCGGCCAAGGAAAGAACAGTGCAACATGATCCGTATCAAGTACGGGCCGAACCCAAGCAACATCAAGGAAGTGGAGGTCACTCCGCCAAAGAAGGACAGCCTCATCACATTCATGAAGAACTTCCTTGAGAAGGAAAATGCTGCACAACAACAACTGATGAAGGCAAGGAGGCAAAGGTCACACATTAAGCAACAGCCTCCGAAGTCCACAAGGCAGCAACCTCCGAGGTCTGCAAAGAAACAGGCTGTGAAGCCTGCAAAACCGCAGCCTCCGAAGCCCGAGAAGCCACCGACCGCAACAAAGACCAAGAAGGTGTGGCGAACGAAACAAGAAGCATCATCCGTGTCTTCATCTCCGGGACCGGACAACGCTTCATCGAGCTGAACGCCGGAGAAAAGTCCCGCTCGTCGGACTTTAAAAGGTGAGTCCTCGCCGGGAGGTTAAACCGGTAGTTATCCATATTTGCTCTTTTAATTGCATATTTGCTTTCCACCACATTTTGATTTTTCCCGACCACTGCATTTCTGCATTTTTGAATTTTTCCAGCCACCATGGAATTTTTCAAAACTCATTTGCATTTTTGAAAATTTAGAAAATATGTTTTTGGGCTTTCCATTTTGAAAAGATTTTTTGTCGAGCTTTTTGAGCAAAAAGGCAGCAGGGGACAAATCCCCTAGCCGTTGGGGAACACATAGGATAAAGGGGGCTGCCAGGAGGCCCACCTGCCAGGTCGGCCGACCTGGTGGGATCGGCCGACCCCCTGGCCCCACCTTTTCCTGTGCTCCTTTCTCCCAACGGCTATATGGCCGTTGCTCTGTCTCTTTCTAACGGCCATCTTGCTTCCTTGGCTATAAAAACCGCCCAGGAGGGGGAGCTTCACCATTCCAAGCTCATCTTTCACTCCCCTCTTTTGCTCACTTGTTGCTCTCCCAAAATTTCGTGTTCTTCAACTTTACTACAGCCCCAAAAACCCAAAAAATATTTCCCCTCTGTTTTAGTGCATTTGCAAGTTGTTGTGAAAAGAAAACCAATTTCGGAGAAGCTCGGGTTTGTCGTTTTCACTAACGCTCACCCGAACACTTGTTCGATCTTGTTTTTGTTCTTGTCTTGTGTTTGTTCTTGTGTGCAGCCATGTTCAAACGAATGAAGCAAGTCGCAGGAATCAAGCGGAGAAAAAGCACTCGTGCAAGCACGAGTCAAGCATCCTCCGTCGAGCTCACACCAAGTCCGGGGCATGGTGACCCCGAAGCTGAAATTCCGGAGGAAAGGCCGGCCTTGCTCATCACCGAGGAGCATCTCGACATCAAGGACGACCGCGAGGGCCAAGCCATCGCGCTCATGAGAGAACGGCCATTCGCCCACACCCGACGCTTCGATCCGGACTTCCTCGAGAAAATAGGTATGAGAGAAGAATTTGCCTCTATTTTTCGCACTATGGGTTGACTAAATTTCGTAGAAGTAGATGAGCCGGGTTCTCGTTTGCTTACTATGCAGTTTTTATGCACCCTTAGAAAGTATGATGAAGGCATTTCTTTTCGCTTGTTTGGGCAAGAGCGCTTGGTCACATGGGGTGATCTTCATGCTATGCTAGGTCTAAATCCTAAATGTAGGCTAGACTTAGATAAAGCGCTAAAGGGGTTCCATAAAGAAAGTTGTTGGAAAAAGATTTCCGGAAACGAGTGGGGTCCCAAGCCTAGAACAAGTGCCATCCATAATCCTACACTTAGATTTATGCATGTGTGGTTGGCTATGACCTTGTTTCCTCGAGGTGACATTAGGGTTGTCCGGCAAGATGAATTGAAAATACTTTATGCCATGGTTAAGAAAATTAGGGTGTCACCTGCGGAATGCATGATTGATCAATGGTTAGACAATATAAAGTTGACAGGACCAATTGAGTGCACCTCTTTAGTTACTCGCATTGCGCAGAAGTGTGGTCTGCTTGAGAATGTTCATGTTGAATATTTGACGGTAGATAGAGAATTTCTAGGCGAGGACTATTTTGTGCAAGGACATACTTTGAAACATGGTCCAAATAATACCTTGATCGATCACTTTCCCGGGTATACAAATGAATTCCCGTTACCTAACCCGGGTCTTCATTTGTAGCACTGTCGGGCACTAACCCTCCCACTTGAGCCAGTGGGAGAAGTTCGCAGGCATGGTGTTTCAGGGCGACCGACACGTTCCCGTAGGCATATGGAGCCTACACCGGAGTTTCACACTCCGACCGGAGATCCGGAATGGGAGCAACCCCCGCCACAGGACGAGGCGGGTGCATCAACATGGCAGGCCGGAGCATGGGAATCTCAGTACAATTACCCCATGCAGATGTCATCAAGTTCAAGCGGACCGCCATCCTTTGCCACTCGGTCATTCTCATCCCGTGGGTTCCGTGAACTCAACTATGGGATGGCCGAGTTGACAAGGAGGGTGAACGACATTGATTTGCGCACCGAGAGCATGCAACAAACTCTCACGCAACATGTCACCGACACCCAGCAATGGCAGAATTTCAGCGACAACCAATTCCGCCAGCTGAACGCGATGATGGCTCAGAATCAGAACAATTGGGATGCCTTCTTCCGCTCCCAAGGCTACGACCCGAACCAGCAGATATGAGCAAGAACAAGCTTGGGGGAGGACCCCCCTTCTCACGGTAACTTGTATCTTTCCCCTTCCCTTTATTTCTTGCATTTGCTAAATCTGAAAATCCATAATAATTTGCAAAATATAAAAAGAACAAAAATATTTCCCTTTTTCATGCGCGGTATGAATGTGTACAATTTTCCTATGTTGAGATGATGAATAGTTGCTCTGTCCTTTATTCCTCTCTAAAGCTAGTTTACAACTTAGTACTCTCTCAAGAGTTAGGTTTGTTGGTAAATCTTGCCTTGAACTTGAATCTTGTGGGTAGCATATGCATTCTCTAGTTCTAAGTTGTTGAGAGGTATGATATGATAGATAGGGCTGCTATGATCTTGCTCAACGTAAAGCTTGAATTCCGGAGTTTTATTTTTCAAAATGACAAATTGATAAGTTCCTCAATGATGAAATTCCCACCACAGCCATATGTAGTGTTTACATTTGAAAACCTTTACACATATGCTGCTTATTTCACATTGAGCTTAGTCAAAATTGTTGTGACCCTAGTAGAACTCTTTTCATGCTTTCTTGATCAAGATCATATACACACATCCACCGCCATGAGCTGTCCTTCTAAATCAAGAAGATAGCATCCACCATATCCACCATATCCACCGTGAGCTATTCTTCTACACCGGAAGAAAGCCACTATCCATCCATCCATCCAAAGAAACACTCCATATATCCATTGCAAAATTCCTCTCTCAAAGTATTCATTGCAAACTAGGACTATGGCTATACAAAAAGAAAAGAAAAAAAATGCTCAAAAAAGAGAGCAAGCAAAAGATAGCCATAGCCAGTGAATCTAGAGCAAGTGATTGGTGCCCTGCAATTGTTCTATCTCTCAACCGCCCAAGACAATGAGGTGTAAAAGCCCCATGGATCGAGGTAAATGGGTAAGTTATGTGCCAACATATTTAATTCTAGGAAGAGTACTTTGTTGTGCGCATAGTATTATTGAGAAGTAGGACATTGTAGCAACTCCTGATCAACAACTTAAGTTTATCTTTGCTTCGGGACGAGCAAAGGGTAAGCTTGGGGGAGTTTGTTGACGGCTGTTAAGTACCATTTTTAACCGTCAACTATACTCAAATAAAGGAGAATTTGGCATTTCATACACGCATGCTTTAGCACAATAATATAGTTCCACTTGTACTTGGAGAACTTTGTGCATGCAGGAGGAAATGTGAAGGAAACACCTCAAAAGGCAAGAAAACACACTTTCGACCAATCAGAGAGTGCCACATGGACGTCACACGGATTGAAGGGCCCATTTTCAGCACTTAACCGACGTAACTCCCTGTAATACCGCGCAAACCGACGCCAGGGCCCACAGGACAGCCACCTGGAGAAAGCACAGGCCAGGAGGGGCCACCCCCAGGTCGGCCGACCTGGTCAGGTCGGCCGACCCGGCCGGGCGCCCTCTCCGCCTGGGCTTCCACGTGTTGGCTCCTCCGCGACTCCTGATGACGGTTTGAGATGCCTTCCGTGGCGGTTACTCTCCCTTGCCGACCTATTGAGGCTATAAATAGGAGGGTGTGCCTTCACACTCAACACACACCACAAGAAGCATTTCTCTCTTGCTAGTAGTAGTTCTTGGAGTTTTAGTGGAGTTAGGCTGAGTCTAGAGCTCTCTAGTCCCAAGTCTTCACTTGGAATTGGTATGGCTCTTGTATCTTTTCCCTTTTGTAAGACTTTGCTCTTATCAATATATATATCTTTTCTATATAGTTGTGCTTGGGTCATGAGTTTCTTGTTTGATTTTGTGATCCATATATGTGATAGTATAGTCTACTTGTGTGATAGTAGTTTATATTTATTATACTACTATTGTCATGCTAGTTATATACCGTCACTATAGTCTAGTTTATATGTTATAGTCTCTATGCTTAGTTTTAGCTGATAAAGTATAGCATGGGTTTGGTGATCGTATTCGTACGGTAACTCTGCCTCGTTAATAGTAATCGCGGAGGGGCAGAGTGCTCTTTGGTCATGCAAGTATGGTACTTGGGTGACTGATTTGCATCAATTATTCGTTAGTCTACTGGTTCGTTGAGGTAGGCGGCAGGTGGTGACAGCCCTGTCCGCCCTTTGAAATCCTCCCCGCTAGGCTAGTGCGTAGGCTCTTGGCGGAAGTCGCCTGTGGATGCAGGGGTAAGTCCGTGCCTGAAGTGCTATACTATTGACTGCTGAACCTGAGTGTGGGTCTGTATGTATTCTACTTAGGCTATGCAACTGTATAAGAATGTATAGTAGGAGTAGCTTAGCCTAGTCTTTCCTCCACTAGACTTTATTTATTTAGTAGGAATCTTCTGTGTGTGTCACACTACCCGGTTATTATCATGTACCCGCCTGTCTTGGTTAGATATCCTTGCTAATTGTTAACATGATCTTATATGTTAGTAACGCTTCTTGATCATACCCTTCCTTTGGGATAAACAAATACGATACCCTGAATACTTCCGGGTGAAATGCTACAGCGGTATTCTCCGTGCGCTTGCGGATTTTACCTACTTGACTCTGGGACATATTAGTGAACCGTTTCTGGCCCCGTGCCGGGAATGATTTATTAATATGGCTTAGCAAAAGTCAACACGTCACACTACCCGGTTATTATCATGTACCCGCCTGTCTTGGTTAGATATCCTTGCTAATTGTTAACATGATCTTATATGTTAGTAACGCTTCTTGATCATAACCTTCCTTTGGGATAAACAAATACGATACCCTGAATACTTTCGGGTGAAATGCTACAGCGGTATTCTCCGTGCGCTTGCGGATTTTACCTACTTGACTCTGGGACATATTAGTGAACCGTTTCTGGCCCCGTGCCGGGAATGATTTATTAATATGGCTTAGCAAAAGTCAACACCTACCTTGGCAGATCAACTCTTAACTCCAATGGTTCTTAAAACTCAACTAGATCTATTCTAACGGGGCAAGCCCCGGTGGCTCTAACTCACGGATCTGGTGTCCCTCTATCGCCTCCTCTCTCTGCGGCGAGGGTTTACAAGTATCTATAGGGGTTCTACTCGTAAAGACTCGGTTTCTAGCAAATAAGGCGGTTGCGCCGAGCGGCGTAGGATTGCACCGATCGGCGCAAGCCGTGTCTTCTTTGATTTCTTCCCCGAGTCAGTTCCTTTGTCTTCCACAGCTGCCATGTGGGCCTTTTCCTTCAAGATAAAGTCTTGTACTGCACGTTGAGATCTTGAAGTTCCATAAATCTTCTTGAAGTTCCATAAATCTTCTAGATAAACATCTTCAAGTGTCTTGCGCAGATAAGCTTCCATAAACATGTGGAATGGGCCTCGGTCACTTCTGTGGGTGAAAACACCCTTGCGCCGATCGGCTCATGGACTGTGCCGATCGGCGCACTGGACTTCTTCAGTGCTTTTCGTCGGTTCTGGACTCCTGTCTTCTCCATCATTGCATTAATCACCAATTTTACCTGTTTCTGCAATAAATCTCTAAAACAATGTATATACAAATATATAGACAATATCACAGGTAAATGGCCTAAATTAGTATCAATTATGCTCTAATTGGGGTAATATTCACATATAAAAGGGGCACTTGGGAAGTGCCAACAGTTCCCCCACACTTAAACCTTTGCTCGTCCCGAGTAAAGTAAAAGAAAGAAAAATCGAAAAACATACTCTTTCTATCATAAAAGATATCTCAAATCAACAAATATTGAGCATTGTTCTATTGTGGTGTATTTCATATTGGTATTCAGCAAAATAGATCAAATATGGGCATAAGCTTCAAGTTCTCCTCAAAGCAAAAGATCATGTCTAACTCATAAATTATAACTTTTCCACACATGAAAATCACTTAAAAGATTGTTGTGAACATAGAGAATCTATCTTCCAAATAATCCAAGGCAACAACTCATCTTTCAAATCACTCAACCTATATTCTACATCATAATGATCAAATAATATTAGTGTAAGGCTTATATGAGTAGCTAGGTGAGGTAATTCAAGGATTGCAAACATAAATCAATAATATATTGTAAAGCTAGGAGATTATTCTTTGTTGGAATTATAGAAACTTATCAAGATGGCAATTAAGAAAGAAAAATTTAGGAAAGGAATCACACTTTGGATATGTGGACATGTGCATAGCAAAAATTTGATCTTGGAAGATTGCACATGATTAGAATGATTCATGGCTATATTAGAATGAATTTCGAGAATAAGCTGTCATATACCATCCCCCACTTAGAATTTTGCTAGTCCCTTAGCAAACAGCAGAGTTTTTTTTAGACACCAATCTCTGCTGCGCCGATCGGCTCTCAACCTAAATTTGCCAACATTTGTTGGTATTTGATTTGTCTGGCTGCAACATTTATTCAAGAATTAAATATAGCCAGAAATATAGGATGTGGTCAAGAAATGATAATCAACAAGATGTTTTGGGTTTATGGTAGTATACTCAGCGGAATTGAATTTTTGCATGAGTAATTTCAAGGCTAGAAAAAGATACACAAAGAATTGCCATCTTAATAAAGTTCATACCAAAAAGAATTAAATCCTAACTGAAGTCAACCATCAATTTAATGTTTATGTACATATCAAAGGTTCATGAGTATTGCTCAAAGTATGGCATTGGTAGGTAAGGATCTTGAAAACAATAAATTCTAAAGTTCACAAGATGAAAATTTATTTTTGAAAAGATTGGTACTGAATTATCATTACAAACTGGACAACACAAATGAAGCACATGGGTACTCAAAATTGCTCCACATAAGACATATTTGCCGAATAATCATTAAGTGTAAGTTCAAAATTTTATTCAATGCTCAACACTATTTGATATTCATCAACACTTTTCAAGAAAGAATAAATAATTCAATTCTCCTAAAAGAGCATAACCGCCACCATTATATTAAGATCGAAACTCGAATACATGGTGATGATTTTTGCACACACTTGCATGAAAATAAAACTACTACTAACACACTTGCATGAAAATAAAACTACTACTAACACACATGCATGAAAGTAAACACACCCGATACATGGTTTCCCAACCCGCTCACACACACATAAGTAAATAAAGAAAAAGACTGCAAAAGATAAAAGAAAATGCAAACCAGGAAACCGATACACGTGCCAACTCCTAGGAACTCTAGTCATGAGAAAGTGGAGTCGGTGGCTGATCGAAGCTATAGCACCGTGCCTTGAGTTGCTCGAACTCCTCCACCATCGCATTGTGGTTGTACCTCCATTGGGACGTGGCCTCCTCCACGCGCTCGATGTAGTGCATGTTGTTGTCGAGGTACCCCTGCATGGACACGAAAAAGTCTGCACCGGGCACAGGAGGCACCACTGGTACATGCCCTTGGTACCTGTAGTCGATACTTGCGCTGCAGTAGGGTGCGCCGACCGATGCTTCGCCTGCACCAATTGACACAGAGGGCTGTGAATCGCCTGCGGCATCGCTCCACCCTGACTGGTACTGTTGAGGTTCCTGGCATGACCCCCAGGAGTCCCACTCGCCACCGGCTGCTGTAGATGTGTCCGGCTAACGAACTCGCCCACGGCGGTGTTGACTTTTGCTAAGCCATATTAATAAATCATTCCCGGCACGGGGCCAGAAACGGTTCACTAATATGTCCCAGAGTCAAGTAGGTAAAATCCGCAAGCGCACGGAGAATACCGCTGTAGCATTTCACCCGGAAGTATTCAGGGTATCGTATTTGTTTATCCCAAAGGAAGGTTATGATCAAGAAGCGTTACTAACATATAAGATCATGTTAACAATTAGCAAGGATATCTAACCAAGACAGGCGGGTACATGATAATAACGGGGTAGTGTGACACACACAGAAGATTCCTACTATATAAATAAAGTCTAGTGGAGGAAAGACTAGGCTAAGCTACTCCTACTATACATTCCTATACAGTTGCATAGCCTAAGTAGAATACATACAGACCCACACTCAGGTTCAGCAGTCAATAGTATAGCACTTCAGGCACGGACTTACCCCTGCATCCACAGGCGACTTCCGCCAAGAGCCTACGCACTAGCCTAGCGGGGAGGATTTCAAAGGACGGACAGGGCTGTCACCACCTGCCGCCTACCTCAACGAACCAGTAGACTAACGAATAATTGATGCAAATCAGTCACCCAAGTACCATACTTGCATGACCAAAGAGCACTCTGCCCCTCCGCGATTACTATTAACGAGGCAGAGCTACCGTACGAATACGATCACCAAACCCATGCTATACTTTATCAGCTAAAACTAAGCATAGAGACTATAACATATAAACTAGACTATAGTGACGGTATATAACTAGCATGACAATAGTAGTATAATAAATATAAACTACTATCACACAAGTAGACTATACTATCACATATATGGATCACAAAATCAAACAAGAAACTCATGACCCAAGCACAACTATATAGAAAAGATATATATATTGATAAGAGCAAAGTCTTACAAAAGGGAAAAGATACAAGAGCCATACCAATTCCAAGTGAAGACTTGGGACTAGAGAGCTCTAGACTCAGCCTAACTCCACTAAAACTCCAAGAACTACTACTAGCAAGAGAGAAATGCTTCTTGTGGTGTGTGTTGAATGTGAAGGCACACCCTCCTATTTATAGCCTCAATAGGTCGGCAAGGGAGCGTAACCGCCACGGAAGGCATCTCAAACCGTCATCAGGAGTCACGGAGGAGCCAACACGTGGAAGCCCAGGCGGAGAGGGCGCCCGGCTGGGTCGGCCGACCTGACCAGGTCGGCCGACCTGGGGGTGGCCCCTCCTGGCCTGTGCTTTCTTGGGGAGGCTGGCAGGTGGGTCCTGAGGTCGGTTCCCGCGGTATTACAGGGAGTTACGTCGGTTAAGTGCTGCAAATGGGCCCTTCAATCCGTGTGACGTCCATGTGGCGCTCTCTGATTGGTCGAAAGTGTGTTTTCTTGCCTTTTGAGGTGTTTCCTTCACATTTCCTCCTGCATGCACAAAGTTCTCCAAGTACAAGTGGAACTATATTATTGTGATAAAGCATGCGTGTATGAAATGCCAAATTCTCCTTTATTCGAGTATAGTTGACGGTTGAAAATGGTACTTAACAGCCGTCAACAAACTCCCCCAAGCTTGCCCTTTGCTCGTCCCGAAGCAAAGATAAACTTAAGTTGTTGATCAGGAGTTGCTACAATGTCCTACTCCTCAATAATACTATGCGCACAACAAAGTACTCTTCCTAGAATTAAATATATTGGCGCATAACTTACCCATTTACCTTGATCCATGGAGCTTTTACACCTCATTGTCTTGGGCGGTTGAGAGATAGAACAATTGCAGGGCACCAATCACTTGCTCTAGATTCCGCTATGTTGTTCCGGAGGTTTTCAAAAGATTTTGAAAATAAAAACCAAGTTCCTCAAATGATTCTCTCGGATCACTCAATATGTGTATGATTCCTCACCAAGGCAAAGTGTTGCCTATAATCACCTACTTCTAAATAAGGCTTTATGTGGAGCTCAAGGTAGGGATATATGAAGCACTCATGTTCACATAATATTGCTATGTCAAAAGACCGGATCCAAGAAAAACATCAATTCAAACAATCTTGATCAAGATGTGCAAGTGTGTGGGAGAATGGAGGAATGGTGGATGGGAAGAAATAGCTCCTTTTTGAATTTTCCTTCTCTCTTTTGGAGTTTCTAGGCTATGGCTATCTTTTGCTTGCTCTCTTTTTTGAGCATTTTTTTTTTTTTTTTTTTTTTTTTTTGCATAGCCATAGTCCTAGTTTGCAATGAATACTTTGAGAGAGGAATTTTGCAATGGATATATGGAGTGTTTCTTTGGATGGATGGATGGATAGTGGCTTTCTTCCGGTGTAGAAGAATAGCTCACGGTGGATATGGTGGATATGGTGGATGCTATCTTCTTGATTTAGAAGGATAGCTCATGGCGGTGGATGTGTGTACATGATCTTGATCAAGAAAGCATGAAAAGAGTTCTACTAGGGTCACAACAATTTTGACTAAGCTCAATGTGAAACAAGCAGCATATGTGTAAAGGTTTTCAAATGTAAACACTACATATGGCTGTGGTGGGAATTTCATCATTGAGGAACTTATCAATTTGTCATTTTGAAAAATAAAACTCCGGAATTCAAGCTTTATGTTGAGCAAGATCATAGCAGCCCTATCTATCATATCATACCTCTCAACAACTTAGAACTAGAGAATGCATATGCTACCCACAAGATTCAAGTTCAAGGCAAGATTTACCAACAAACCTAACTCTTGAGAGAGTACTAAGTTGTAAACTAGCATTAGAGAGGAATAAAGGACAGAGCAACTATTCATCATCTCAACATAGGAAAATTATACACATTCATACCGCGCATGAAAAAGGGAAATATTTTTGTTCTTTTTATGTTTTGCAAATTTTTATGGATTTTTAGATTTAGCAAATGCAAGAAATAAAGAGAAAGGGAAAGATACAAGTTACCGTGAAAAGGGAGGTCCTCCCCCAAGCTTGTTCTTGCTCATATCTGCTGTTTCGGGTCGTAGCCTTGGGAGCGGAAGAAGGCATCCCAATTGTTCTGATTCTGAGCCATCATCGCGTTCAGCTGGCGGAATTGGTTGTCGCTGAAATTCTGCCATTGCTGGGTGTCGGCGACATGTTGCGTGAGAGTTTGTTGCATGCTCTCGGTGCGCAAATCAATGTCGTCCACCCTCCTTGTCAACTCGGACATCCCATAGTTGAGTTCACGGAACCCACGGGATGAGAATGACCGAGTGGCAAAGGATGGCGGTCCGCTTGAACTTGATGACGTCTGCATGGGGTAATTGTACTGAGATTCCCATGCTCCGGCCTGCCATGTTGATGCACCCGCCTCGTCCTGTGGCGGGGGCTGCTCCCATACCGGATCTCCGGTCGGAGTGTGAAACTCCGGTGTAGGCTCCATATGCCTACGGGAACGTGTCGGTCGCCCTGAAACACTATGCCTGCGAACTTCTCCCACTGGCTCAAGTGGGAGGGTTAGTGCCCGATAGTGATACAAACGAAGACCCGGGTTAGGTAACGGGAATTCATTTGTATACCCGGGAAAGTGATAGATCAAGGTGTTATTTGGACCATGTTTCAAAGTATGTCCTTGCACAAAATAGTCCTCGCCTAGAAATTCTCTATCTACCGTCAAATATTCAACATGAACATTCTCAAGCAGACCACACTTCTGCGCAATGCGAGTAACTAAAGAAGTGCACTCAATTGGTCCTGTCAACTTTATATTGTCTAACCATTGATCAATCATGCATTCCGCGGGTGACACCCTAATTTTCTTAATCATGGCATAAAGTATTTTCAATTCATCTTGCCGGACAACCCTAATGTCACCTCGAGGAAATAAGGTCATAGCCAACCACACATGCATAAATCTAAGTGTAGGATTATGGATGGCACTTGTTCTAGGCTTGGGACCCCACTCGTTTCCGGAAATCTTTTTCCAAAAACTTTCTTTATGGAACCCCTTTAGCGCTTTATCTAAGTCTAGCCTACATTTAGGATTTAGACCTAGCATAGCATGAAGATCACCCCATGTGACCAAGCGCTCTTGCCCAAACAAGCGAAAAGAAATGCCTTCATCATACTTTCTAAGGGTGCATAAAAACTGCATAGTAAGCAAACGAGAACCCGGCTCATCTACTTCTACGAAATTTAGCCAACCCATAGTGCGAAAAATAGAGGCAAATTCTTCTCTCATACCTATTTTCTCGAGGAAGTCCGGATCGAAGCGTCGGGTGTGGCCGAATGGCCGTTCTCTCATGAGCGCGATGGCTTGGCCCTCGCGGTCGTCCTTGATGTCGAGATGCTCCTCGGTGATGAGCAAGGCTGGCCTTTCCTCCGGAATTTCAGCTTCGGGGTCACCATGCCCCGGACTTGGTGTGAGCTCGACGGAGGATGCTTGACTCGTGCTTGCACGAGTGCTTTTTCTCCGCTTGATTCCGGCGACTTGCTTCATTCGTTTGAACATGGCTGCACACAAGAACAAACACAAGACAAGAACAAAAACAAGATCGAACAAGTGTTCGGGTGAGCGTTAGTGAAAACGACAAACCCGAGCTTCTCCGAAATTGGTTTTCTTTTCACAACAGCTTGCAAATGCACTAAAACAGAGGGGAAATATTTTTTGGGTTTTTGGGGCTGTAGTAAAGTTGAAGAACACGAAATTTTGGGAGAGCAACAAGTGAGCAAAAGAGGGGAGTGAAAGATGAGCTTGGAATGGTGAAGCTCCCCCTCTTGGGCGGTTTTTATAGCCAAGGAAGCAAGATGGCCGTTAGCAAGAGACAGAGCAACGGCCATATAGCCGTTGGGAGAAAGGAGCACAGGAAAAAGTGGGGCCAGGGGGTCGGCCGACCCCACCAGGTCGGCCGACCTGGCAGGTGGGCCTCCTGGCAGCCCCCTTTTTCCTATGTGTTCCCCAACGGCTAGGGGATTTGTCCCCTGCTGCCTTTTTGCTCAAAAAGCTCGACAAAAAATCTTTTCAAAATGGAAAGCCCAAAAACCTATTTTCTAAATTTTTCAAAAAAATGCAAATGAGTTTTGAAAAAATTCCAAGGTGGCTGGAAAAATTCAAAAATGCAGAAATGCAGTGGTCGGAAAAAATCAAAATGTGGTGGAAAGCAAATATGCAATTAAAAGAGCAAATATGGATAACTACCGGTTTAACCTCCCGGCGAGGACTCACCTTTTAAAGTCCGACGAGCGGGACTTTTCTCCGGCGTTCAGCTCGATGAAGCGTTGTCCGGTCCCGGAGATGAAGACACGGATGATGCTTCTTGTTTCGTTCGCCACACCTTCTTGGTCTTTGTTGCGGTCGGTGGCTTCTCGGGCTTCGGAGGCTGCGGTTTTGCAGGCTTCACAGCCTGTTTCTTTGCAGACCTCGGAGGTTGCTGCCTTGTGGACTTCGGAGGCTGTTGCTTAATGTGTGACCTTTTCCTCCTTGCCTTCATCAGTTGTTGCTGTGCAACATTTTCCTTCTCAAGGAAGTTCTTCATGAATGTGATGAGGCTGTCCTTCTTTGGCGGAGTGACCTCCACTTCCTTGATGTTGCTTGGGTTCGGCCCGTACTTGATACGGATCATGTTGCACTGTTCTTTCCTTGGCCGAAAGTCAAACTTCTCCTCCTTGCCATTGATGTGGAAGCGGATTTCTCCGGCTCCTACATCGATGCGAGCATCCGCAGTGCTGAGAAATGGGCGTCCTAGGATGAGCGGTGTGCTCTTCCCGACGTCCATATCAAGCACTACGAAGTCGACGGGGATGAAACAATCCCGGATTTTCACTGGAATATCTTCGGCGATCCCCGCCGGATAGCGGACCGTTGAATCGGCCAGCTGCAGCTGCATCGGCGTGGGGGATAGTGTGGTGTAGTTGAGCTTGTCGAAGACATCCTTCGGCATGACGCTCACACTTGCCCCAAGATCACATAAGGCATGGTCGAAGTTCTGTGTCCCGATCGAGCAGGTGATCGTGGGACACCCCGGATCTTTCTTCTTCTCAGGAAGCCGGTTGAGTATAGCAGCGCTACACTCTTTCGTCAGCTTGACAATTTCTGTGGTCGGTAGTGGGCGCTTGTTGCTGATAAGATCCTTGAGGTAGCGAGCGTACGTGGGTACTTGTATCGCATCCAGCAAGGGCACGTTGATGTGCAGCTTCTGGATTACCTCAACGAAGCGTGTGAACTGCTCGTCCACGGTGGGCTTCCTTCTTCTTTCGGGAAACGGCATGAGGTTCGTGTCATAGAACTCATGTGGGGCCGTTTTCCTGGGCGGCAGTTCTTCTTCTTCTGCCGGCTTCTCAGCTGATGTGTCCTTTCCTGCATGGTTAGGATATGGCGGATCCCGAGTGGACTTACCTCCTCTCGTGGTAACCGCATTAACATTTTCTAAGGGGGTCTCGGGTTGCCCCGGGATTTTCCCCGACTCAGCAGTAGGAACAGCAGCAGCTAACTGAGCTAATTGGGTTTCTATCATTTTATTAAAGCTCAGCTGATTCTTGAGAGCAGAGGAAACACCCTCTATCTTAGTGTGGATGCTCTCAAGAGTCCTATCAGTGGTGGCAAGCTTTTTACTAATGTTATCATTAACCTTAGCTTGACCAAGCACAAGATCTTTCAAGGAGGGCTGATTATAACTGGAATTAAAACCAGAGAAGTTGCCAGAGTTACCTCCTTGGTAGTTGGGACGTGGTGGACCCCAACTTTGACCTCCTTGTGGACGGTAGCCGTTGTTGTTGTTGTTGCCCATGAACATTACGTCCTCACGGGTCTCAGGGCAGTCATTGCCCGAGTGTCCCGTGTTGCCACAGACCTCGCAAGTCATCCGAGCATCTAGGGCTTTCACTTCTCCATTGGCTTGGTCGTCCATCTTCTTCATGAGAAGGTCAATCTTGGCGGCGAGCATGTCAACCTCCTTGACGGAGTGCATGCCTCGCTGGCGAGGTTGGAGGCGCTCTTCATTCCAACCTTGGTTGGACACCATCTTCTCGATCAAATCTTTTGCCTTGCTCACAGTGAGCGAGAAGAAGGCTCCACCAGCAGCAGCGTCGAGGTGGTCGCGGGCCGACGGAGTAAGCCCGTTGTAGAAGTTCTGGATGATCAGCCAATCATCCATCCCGTGGTGGGGACATGCCAGGATGTACTCCTGGAGCCTCTCCCATGCCTCAGGAATCGACTCCTTCGACTCCTGCTGGAAGCTTGAGATCCTTCCGCGGAGGGCATTGGTCTTGCCCAGCGGGAAGAACTTTGCAAGGAACGCAGCTGAACACTTCTCCCAAGTGTTCACAGCTTCAGGGTTTGCGTAGAACCACTGTCTCGCTCTCCCAAGGAGAGAGAACGGGAACAGTCGAAGGCGAACAGCGTCGGGGGTGACGTCCTTCATTTTGAACGTGTTGCAAATCTCCAGGAATTGCTGGAGATGAGCACTAGCGTCCTCATTGGCTTTCCCACAGCATGGGCTAGCCTGCACCATGGTGATGAGACCGGTCTTGATCTCGAAGTTCGCATCTCCCACATTGCCAGCTGGTCCTGTAGGGATGTTGGCAGCGGAGGGAGCGGAGAACTCGCGGAGGGTCTTGTCGGCCATTTGCTCAGAGCTTGATGGTGCGGGAATGACAGGTTCGATTGGCCGAGTCTCCTTACGAGGAGGGGTGAGCCTAGCTCGTGTCCTTCTCAGGAGTGACTCAGGATCTTTAGTGAAGTTTGTCGGCAAGTCGAAACCAGTCATACACTACCCTGTTTTCATACAAAATGCAGAAAACAAAGCAAGGTTAGCCTGCCTAGGAGATAGCCTTAATAATTGCAACACTACTATATACATTAGTAATTTTTTCTTAGATCATACGCCTTCCCCGGCAACGGCGCCAGAAATGCTTGTTGACTTTTGCTAAGCCATATTAATAAATCATTCCCGGCACGGGGCCAGAAACGGTTCACTAATATGTCCCAGAGTCAAGTAGGTAAAATCCGCAAGCGCACGGAGAATACCGCTGTAGCATTTCACCCGGAAGTATTCAGGGTATCGTATTTGTTTATCCCAAAGGAAGGTTATGATCAAGAAGCGTTACTAACATATAAGATCATGTTAACAATTAGCAAGGATATCTAACCAAGACAGGCGGGTACATGATAATAACGGGGTAGTGTGACACACACAGAAGATTCCTACTATATAAATAAAGTCTAGTGGAGGAAAGACTAGGCTAAGCTACTCCTACTATACATTCCTATACAGTTGCATAGCCTAAGTAGAATACATACAGACCCACACTCAGGTTCAGCAGTCAATAGTATAGCACTTCAGGCACGGACTTACCCCTGCATCCACAGGCGACTTCCGCCAAGAGCCTACGCACTAGCCTAGCGGGGAGGATTTCAAAGGACGGACAGGGCTGTCACCACCTGCCGCCTACCTCAACGAACCAGTAGACTAACGAATAATTGATGCAAATCAGTCACCCAAGTACCATACTTGCATGACCAAAGAGCACTCTGCCCCTCCGCGATTACTATTAACGAGGCAGAGCTACCGTACGAATACGATCACCAAACCCATGCTATACTTTATCAGCTAAAACTAAGCATAGAGACTATAACATATAAACTAGACTATAGTGACGGTATATAACTAGCATGACAATAGTAGTATAATAAATATAAACTACTATCACACAAGTAGACTATACTATCACATATATGGATCACAAAATCAAACAAGAAACTCATGACCCAAGCACAACTATATAGAAAAGATATATATATTGATAAGAGCAAAGTCTTACAAAAGGGAAAAGATACAAGAGCCATACCAATTCCAAGTGAAGACTTGGGACTAGAGAGCTCTAGACTCAGCCTAACTCCACTAAAACTCCAAGAACTACTACTAGCAAGAGAGAAATGCTTCTTGTGGTGTGTGTTGAATGTGAAGGCACACCCTCCTATTTATAGCCTCAATAGGTCGGCAAGGGAGCGTAACCGCCACGGAAGGCATCTCAAACCGTCATCAGGAGTCACGGAGGAGCCAACACGTGGAAGCCCAGGCGGAGAGGGCGCCCGGCTGGGTCGGCCGACCTGACCAGGTCGGCCGACCTGGGGGTGGCCCCTCCTGGCCTGTGCTTTCTTGGGGAGGCTGGCAGGTGGGTCCTGAGGTCGGTTCCCGCGGTATTACAGGGAGTTACGTCGGTTAAGTGCTGCAAATGGGCCCTTCAATCCGTGTGACGTCCATGTGGCGCTCTCTGATTGGTCGAAAGTGTGTTTTCTTGCCTTTTGAGGTGTTTCCTTCACATTTCCTCCTGCATGCACAAAGTTCTCCAAGTACAAGTGGAACTATATTATTGTGATAAAGCATGCGTGTATGAAATGCCAAATTCTCCTTTATTCGAGTATAGTTGACGGTTGAAAATGGTACTTAACAGCCGTCAACAGGCGGTCCTTGAGAACTCGGCCCCCCTCCAGGAGACCTTCCTCAAGCCAATTTCCTCCCTCCAGCTTGCGAGGGAGAAAAACTCCTAGCTCCGCACACGGGAGCTTTACGTTGGTGCCGCTGACATGGAAGCCGGCACGAACACTTCCCGTGACAATATTGCCATGAGTCATATTCTCACTGATCTCCGTCGCGCACTCCCACTTGTCATTGCACCCTCCCGGTCCGTCGCTGTTGCAGACGACATGGGATTGCAATGAGACGGACTCACGATGGCGTTGAAGATAGGCCCCGAAGGCCAGCTTCTTGCTTGCCTTGCCCCTCTTGTCGAGCCAACCCTGCACCATCACCGACATGGGATTGCAATGAGACGGACTCACGATGGCGTTGTTGTTGACTTTTGCTAAGCCATATTAATAAATCATTCCCGGCACGGGGCCAGAAACGGTTCACTAATATGTCCCAGAGTCAAGTAGGTAAAATCCGCAAGCGCACGGAGAATACCGCTGTAGCATTTCACCCGGAAGTATTCAGGGTATCGTATTTGTTTATCCCAAAGGAAGGGTATGATCAAGAAGCGTTACTAACATATAAGATCATGTTAACAATTAGCAAGGATATCTAACCAAGACAGGCGGGTACATGATAATAACCGGGTAGTGTGACACACACAGAAGATTCCTACTAAATAAATAAAGTCTAGTGGAGGAAAGACTAGGCTAAGCTACTCCTACTATACATTCCTATACAGTTGCATAGCCTAAGTAGAATACATACAGACCCACACTCAGGTTCAGCAGTCAATAGTATAGCACTTCAGGCACGGACTTACCCCTGCATCCACAGGTGACTTCCGCCAAGAGCCTACGCACTAGCCTAGCGGGGAGGATTTCAAAGGACGGACAGGGCTGTCACCACCTGCCGCCTACCTCAACGAACCAGTAGACTAACGAATAATTGATGCAAATCAGTCACCCAAGTACCATACTTGCATGACCAAAGAGCACTCTACCCCTCCGCGATTACTATTAACGAGGCAGAGCTACCGTACGAATACGATCACCAAACCCATGCTATACTTTATCAGCTAAAACTAAGCATAGAGACTATAACATATAAACTAGACTATAGTGACGGTATATAACTAGCATGACAATAGTAGTATAATAAATATAAACTACTATCACACAAGTAGACTATACTATCACATATATGGATCACAATATCAAACAAGAAACTCATGACCCAAGCACAACTATATAGAAAATATATATATATTGATAAGAGCAAAGTCTTACAAAAGGGAAAAGATACAAGAGCCATACCAATTCCAAGTGAAGACTTGGGACTAGAGAGCTCTAGACTCAGCCTAACTCCACTAAAACTCCAAGAACTACTACTAGCAAGAGAGAAATGCTTCTTGTGGTGTGTGTTGAGTGTGAAGGCACACCCTCCTATTTATAGCCTCAATAGGTCGGCAAGGGAGAGTAACCGCCACGGAAGGCATCTCAAACCGTCATCAGGAGTCGCGGAGGAGCCAACACGTGGAAGCCCAGGCGGAGAGGGCGCCCGGCCGGGTCGGCCGACCTGACCAGGTCGGCCGACCTGGGGGTGGCCCCTCCTGGCCTGTGCTTTCTCCAGGTGGCTGTCCTGTGGGCCCTGGCGTCGGTTTGCGCGGTATTACAGGGAGTTACGTCGGTTAAGTGCTGAAAATGGGCCCTTCAATCCGTGTGACGTCCATGTGGCACTCTCTGATTGGTCGAAAGTGTGTTTTCTTGCCTTTTGAGGTGTTTCCTTCACATTTCCTCCTGCATGCACAAAGTTCTCCAAGTACAAGTGGAACTATATTATTGTGCTAAAGCATGCGTGTATGAAATGCCAAATTCTCCTTTATTTGAGTATAGTTGACGGTTAAAAATGGTACTTAACAGCCGTCAACAAACTCCCCCAAGCTTACCCTTTGCTCGTCCCGAAGCAAAGATAAACTTAAGTTGTTGATCAGGAGTTGCTACAATGTCCTACTTCTCAATAATACTATGCGCACAACAAAGTACTCTTCCTAGAAATAAATATGTTGGCACATAACTTACCCATTTACCTCGATCCATGGGGCTTTTACACCTCATTGTCTTGGGCGGTTGAGAGATAGAACAATTGCAGGGCACCAATCACTTGCTCTAGATTCCGCTGTGTTATTCCGGAGGTTTTCAAAAGATTTTGAAAATAAAAACCAAGTTCCTCAAATGATTCTCTCGGATCACTCAATATGTGTATGATTCCTCACCAAGGCAAAGTGTTGCCTATAATCACCTACTTCTAAATAAGGCTTTATGTGGAGCTCAAGGTAGGGATATATGAGGCACTCATGTTCACATAATATTGCTATGTCAAAAGACCGGATCCAAGAAAAACATCAATTCAAACAATCTTGATCAAGATGTGCAAGTGTGTGGGAGAACGGAGGAATGGTGGATGGGAAGAAATAACTCCTTTTTGAATTTTCCTTCTCTCTTTTGAAGTTTCTAGGCTATGGCTATCTTTTGCTTGCTCTCTTTTTTGAGCATTTTTTTTCTTTTCTTTTTGTATAGCCATAGTCCTAGTTTGCAATGAATACTTTGAGAGAGGAATTTTGCAATGGATATATGGAGTGTTTCTTTGGATGGATGGATGGATAGTGGCTTTCTTCCGGTGTAGAAGAATAGCTCACGGTGGATATGGTGGATATGGTGGATGCTATCTTCTTGATTTAGAAGGACAGCTCATGGCGGTGGATGTGTGTATATGATCTTGATCAAGAAAGCATGAAAAGAGTTCTACTAGGGTCACAACAATTTTGACTAAGCTCAATGTGAAATAAGCAGCATATGTGTAAAGGTTTTCAAATGTAAACACTACATATGGCTGTGGTGGGAATTTCATCATTGAGGAACTTATCAATTTGTCATTTTGAAAAATAAAACTCCGGAATTCAAGCTTTACGTTGAGCAAGATCATAGCAGCCCTATCTATCATATCATACTTCTCAACAACTTAGAACTAGAGAATGCATATGCTACCCACAAGATTCAAGTTCAAGGCAAGATTTACCAACAAACCTAACTCTTGAGAGAGTACTAAGTTGTAAACTAGCATTAGAGAGGAATAAAGGACAGAGCAACTATTCATCATCTCAACATAGGAAAATTATACACATTCATACCGCGCATGAAAAAGGGAAATATTTTTGTTCTTTTTATGTTTTGCAAATTTTTATGGATTTTTAGATTTAGCAAATGCAAGAAATAAAGGGAAGGGGAAAGATACAAGTTACCCTGAGAAGGGGGGTCCTCCCCCAAGCTTGTTCTTGCTCATATCTGCTGGTTCGGGTCGTAGCCTTGGGAGCGGAAGAAGGCATCCCAATTGCTCTGATTCTGAGCCATCATCGCGTTCAGCTGGCGGAATTGGTTGTCGCTGAAATTCTGCCATTGCTGGGTGTCGGTGACATGTTGCGTGAGAGTTTGTTGCATGCACTCGGTGCGCAAATCAATGTCGTTCACCCTCCTTGTCAACTCGGCCATCCCATAGTTGAGTTCACGGAACCCACGGGATGAGAATGACCGAGTGGCAAAGAATGGCGGTCCGCTTGAACTTGATGACGTCTGCATGGGGTAATCGTACTGAGATTCCCATGCTCCGGCCTGCCATGTTGATGCACCCGCCTCGTCCTGTGGCGGGGGCTGCTCCCATACCGGATCTCCGGTCGGAGTGTGAAACTCCGGTGTAGGCTCCATATGCCTACCGGAACGTGTCGGTCGCCCTGAAACAGTATGCCTGTGAACTTCTCCCACTGGCTCAAGTGGGAGGGTTAGTGCTCGACAGTGATACAAACGAAGACCCGGGTTAGGTAACGGGAATTCGTTTGTATACCCGGGAAAGTGATAGATCAAGGTATTATTTGGACCATGTTTCAAAGTATGTCCTTGCATAAAATAGTCCTCGCCTAGAAATTCTCTATCTACCGTCAAATATTCAACATGAACATTCTCAAGCAGACCACACTTCTGCGCAATGCGAGTAACTAAAGAGGTGCACTCAATTGGTCCTGTCAACTTTATATTGTCTAACCATTGATCAATCATGCATTCCGCGGGTGACACCCTAATTTTCTTAACCATGGCATAAAGTATTTTCAATTCATCTTGCCAGACAACCCTAATGTCACCTCGAGGAAACAAGGTCATAGCCAACCACACATGCATAAATCTAAGTGTAGGATTATGGATGGCACTTGTTGATGAGGACATCACTCCTATGGATACACACAACACTCCTCCAAATCTGGACTTGCAAGGTCCAATGACTAGAGCTCGTGCACGACGACTAAATTTAGAGGTGAGCTCGTTCCTACGTTCTTCGCTATATGTTACTTTTGAGAATGGTTTGCTACCTAATGATTATTTTATGATTAGAAACCATGGAGAAGACCAGGAGATGATGGGAGAAGGAGCTGGGAACGTGGAGGACCAGCAAGAGCTTGGAAGCCAAAGTGGAGGCCCAATCAAAACCGACTTCGAGTCTGTTTCGGGGCCCAGGACCAGTCTGTACTAAAACAGTTGCCCAGGACGCATACGGACTCGGATTTGGACGTTCTACATATGCACGGAAATATAAGGAGAAGACCTTTCCAATGCCGCCGGCCTCATGTCAAAATTCATCCGGAGTCATCGGGAATCGTCAAAACAAGACAGAGTCCAGAATCTGTGTCGGTGCTACGTCGCCTATTTTTGGCCTTTGGGCTTTGTATCTAGTTGAGCCCAATTAGGGGCGCGTCCAGAGGGTCTTGCACGACCCTAGGGTCTTTATATACAGCCGCCGCCGCACCATTAGGGTTCGGGTTTTGCTTAGATCAATTCTGTTCATAAACAGTTTCGCCGTTCATCGGTTTGTGAGACCCCAACTTCGAGAGTTTAATCATACATCTGCAATTGTGTTGCAATCTTCGTTGTTCTTGCTTGTGTTCTTGATTCGCAGGCAGGGATCAGCCTTCTCGGCGAGGTCAATCGTCTTTTGGACGGTTGATAACCAGAGGAGACGTCGTGCTGCGATTGCGGGGTTTAGAACGTGCTGTTCTGAAACCGGATCGATTTGTGTGTCGCCTCCGACCAAATCAACTTACCAAGAACCTTTCGGAAGATCGGGAACCCTTGGCCACATCACTTGTTCTAGGCTTGGGACCCCACTCGTTTCCGGAAATCTTTTTCCAAAAACTTTCTTTATGGAACCCCTTTAGCGCTTTATCTAAGTCTAGCCTACATTTAGGATTTAGACCTAGCATAGCATGAAGATCACCCCATGTGACCAAGCGCTCTTGCCCAAACAAGCGAAAAGAAATGCCTTCATCATACTTTCTAAGGGTGCATAAAAACTGCATAGTAAGCAAACGAGAACCCGGCTCATCTACTTCTACGAAATTTAGCCAACCCATAGTGCGAAAAATAGAGGCAAATTCTTCTCTCATACCTATTTTCTCGAGGAAGTCCGGATCAAAGCGTCGGGTGTGGGCGAATGGCCGTTCTCTCATGAGCGCGATGGCTTGGCCCTCGCGGTCGTCCTTGATGTCGAGATGCTCCTCGGTGATGAGCAAGGCCGGCCTTTCCTCCGGAATTTCAGCTTCAGGGTCACCATGCCCCGAACTTGGTGTGAGCTCGACGGAGGATGCTTGACTCGTGCTTGCACGAGTGCTTTTTCTCCGCTTGATTCCGGCGACTTGCTTCATTCGTTTGAACATGGTTGCACACAAGAACAAACACAAGACAAGAACAAAAACAAGATCGAACAAGTGTTCGGGTGAGCGTTAGTGAAAACGACAAACCCGAGCTTCTCCGAAATTGGTTTTCTTCTTACAACAACTTGCAAATGCACTAAAACAGAGGGGAAGTATTTTTTTGGGTTTTTGGGGCTGTAGTAAAGTTGAAGAACACAAAATTTTGGGAGAGCAACAAGTGAGCAAAGGAGGGGAGTGAAAGATGAGCTTGGAATGGTGAAGCTCCCCCTCCTGGGCGGTTTTTATAGCCAAGGAAGCAAGATGGCCGTTAGAAAGAGACAGAGCAACGGCCATATAGCCGTTGGGAGAAAGGAGCACAGGAAAAGGTGGGGCTAGGGGGTCGACCGACCCCACCAGGTCGGCCGACCTGGCAGGTGGGCCTCCTGGCAGCCCCCTTTTTCCTATGTGTTCCCCAACGGCTAGGGGATTTGTCCCCTGCTGCCTTTTTGCTCAAAAAGCTCGACAAAAAATCTTTTCAAAATGGAAAGCCCAAAAACCTATTTTCTAAATTTTCAGAAATGCAAATGAGTTTTGAAAAATTCCAAGGTGGCTGGGAAAATTCAAAAATGCAGAAATGCAGTGGTCGGGAAAAATCAAAATGTGGTGGAAAGCAAATATGCAAAAGAGCAAATATGGATAACTACCGGTTTAACCTCCCGGCGAGGACTCACCTTTTAAAGTCCGACGAGCGGGACTTTTCTCCGGCGTTCAGCTCGATGAAGCGTTGTCCGGTCCCGGAGATGAAGACACGGATGATGCTTCTTGTTTCATTCGCCACACCTTCTTGGTCTTTGTTGCGGTCGGTGGCTTCTCGGGCTTCGGAGGCTGCAGTTTTGCAGGCTTCACAGCCTGTTTCTTTGCAGACCTCGGAGGTTGCTGCCTTGTGGACTTCGGAGGCTGTTGCTTAATGTGTGACCTTTGCCTCCTTGCCTTCATCAGTTGTTGCTGTGCAACCTTTTCCTTCTCAAGGAAGTTCTTCATGAATGTGATGAGGCTATCCTTCTTTGGCGGAGTGACCTCCACTTCCTTGATGTTGCTTGGGTTCGGCCCGTACTTGATACGGATCATGTTGCACTGTTCTTTCCGTGGCCGAACGTCAAACTTTTCCTCCTTGCCATTGATGTGGAAGCGGATTTCTCCGGCTCCTACATCGATGCGAGCATCCGCAGTGCTGAGAAATGGGCGTCCCAGGATGAGCGGTGTGCTCTTCCCGACGTCCATATCAAGCACTACGAAGTTGACGGGGATGAAGCAATCCCGGATTTTCACCGAAATATCTTCGGCGATCCCCGCCGGATAGCGGACCGTTGAATCGGCCAGCTGCAGCTGCATCGGCGTGGGGGATAGTGTGGTGTAGTTGAGCTTGTCGAAGACATCCTTCGGCATGACGCTCACACTTGCCCCAAGATCACATAAGGCATGGTCGAAGTTCTGTGTCCCGATCGAGCAAGTGATCGTGGGACACCCTGGATCTTTCTTCTTCTCAGGAAGCCGGTTGAGTATAGCAGCGCTACACTCTTCCGTCAGCTTGACAATTTCTATGGTCGGTAGTGGGCGCTTGTTGCTGATAAGATCCTTGAGGTAGCGAGCGTACGTGGGTACTTGTATCGCATCCAGCAAGGGCACGTTGATGTGCAGCTTCTGGATTACCTCAACGAAGCGTGTGAACTGCTCGTCCACGGTGGGCTTCCTTCTTCTTTCAGGAAACGGCATGAGGTTCGTGTCATAGAACTCATGTGGGGCCGTTTTCCTGGGCAGCAGTTCTTCTTCTTCTGCCGGCTTCTCAGCTGATGTGTCCTTTCCTGCATGGTTAGGGTATGGCGGATCCCGAGTGGACTTACCTCCTCTTGTGGTAACCGCATTAACATTTTCTAAGGGGGTCTCGGGTTGCCCCGGGATTTTCCCTGACTCAGCAGTAGGAACAGCAGCAGCTAACTGAGCTAATTGGGTTTCTATCATTTTATTAAAGCTCAGCTGATTCTTGAGAGCAGAGGAAACACCCTCTATCTTAGTGTGGATGCTCTCAAGAGTCCTATCAGTGGTGGCAAGCTTTTTACTGATGTTATCATTAACCTTAGCTTGACCAAGCACAAGATCTTTCAAGGAGGGCTGATTATAACCGGAATTAAAACCAGAGAAGTTGCCAGAGTTACCTCCTTGGTAGTTGGGACGTGGTGGACCCCAACTTTGACCTCCTTGTGGACGGTAGCCGTTGTTGTTGTTGTTGCCCATGAACATTGCGTCCTCACGGGTCTCAGGGCAGTCATTGCCCGAGTGTCCCGTGTTGCCACAGACCTCGCAAGTCATACGAGCGTCTAGGGCTTTCACTTCTCCATTGGCTTGGTCGTCCATCTTCTTCATGAGAAGGTCAATCTTGGCGGCGAGCATGTCAACCTCCTTGACGGAGTGCATGCCTCGCTGGCGAGGTTGGAGGCGCTCTTCATTCCAACCTTGGTTGGACACCATCTTCTCGATCAAATCTTTTGCCTTGCTCACAGTGAGCGAGAAGAAGGCTCCACCAGCAGCAGCGTCGAGGTGGTCGCGGGCCGACGGAGTAAGCCCGTTGTAGAAGTTCTGGATGATCAGCCAATCATCCATCCCGTGGTGGGGACATGCCAGGATGTACTCCTGGAGCCTCTCCCATGCCTCAGGAATCGACTCCTTCGACTCCTGCTGGAAGCTTGAGATCCTTCCGCGGAGGGCATTGGTCTTGCCCAGCGGGAAGAACTTTGCAAGGAACGCAGCTGAACACTTCTCCCAAGTGTTCACAGCTTCAGGGTTTGCGTAGAACCACTGTCTCACTCTCCCAAGGAGAGAGAACGGGAACAGTCGAAGGCGAACAGCGTCGGGGGTGACGTCCTTCATTTTGAACGTGTTGCAAATCTCCAGGAATTGCTGGAGATGAGCACTAGCGTCCTCATTGGCTTTCCCACAGGATGGGCTAGCCTGCACCATGGTGATGAGACCGGTCTTGATCTCGAAGTTCACATCTCCCACATTGCCAGCTGGTCCCGTAGGGATGTTGGCAGCGGAGGGAGCGGAGAACTCGCGGAGGGTCTTGTCGGCCATTTGCTCAGAGCTTGATGGTGCGGGAATGACAGGTTCGATTGGCCGAGTCTCCTTACGAGGAGAGGTGAGCCTAGCTCGTGTCCTTCTCAGGAGTGACTCAGGATCTTTAGTGAAGTTTGTCGGCAAGTCAAAACCAGTCATACACTACCCTGTTCTCATACAAAATGCAGAAAACAAAGCAAGGTTAGCCTGCCTAGGAGATAGCCTTAATAATTGCAACACTACTATATACATTAGTAATTTTTCTTAAATCATACGCCTTGCCCGGCAACGGCACCAGAAATGCTTGTTGACTTTTGCTAAGCCATATTAATAAATCATTCCCGGCACGGGGCCAGAAACGGTTCACTAATATGTCTCAGAGTCAAGTAGGTAAAATCCGCAAGCGCACGGAGAATACCGCTGTAGCATTTCACCCGGAAGTATTCAGGGTATCGTATTTGTTTATCCCAAAGGAAGGGTATGATCAAGAAGCGTTACTAACATATAAGATCATGTTAACAATTAGCAAGGATATCTAACCAAGACAGGCGGGTACATGATAATAACCGGGTAGTGTGACGCACACAGAAGATTCCTACTAAATAAATAAAGTCTAGTGGAGGAAAGACTAGGCTAAGCTACTCCTACTATACATTCCTATACAGTTGCATAGCCTAAGTAGAATACATACAGACCCACACTCAGGTTCAGCAGTCAATAGTATAGCACTTTAGGCACGGACTTACCGCTGCATCCACAGGCGACTTCCGCCAAGAGCCTACGCACTAGCCTAGCGGGGAGGATTTCAAAGGACGGACAGGGCTGTCACCACCTGCCGCCTACCTCAACGAACCAGTAGACTAACGAATAATTGATGCAAATCAGTCACCCAAGTACCATACTTGCATGACCAAAGAGCACTCTACCCCTCCGCGATTACTATTAACGAGGTAGAGCTACCGTACGAATACGATCACCAAACCCATGCTATACTTTATCAGCTAAAACTAAGCATAGAGACTATAACATATAAACTAGACTATAGTGACGGTATATAACTAGCATGACAATAGTAGTATAATAAATATAAACTACTATCACACAAGTAGACTATACTATCACATATATGGATCACAATATCAAACAAGAAACTCATGACCCAAGCACAACTATATAGAAAATATATATATATTGATAAGAGCAAAGTCTTACAAAAGGGAAAAGATACAAGAGCCATACCAATTCCAAGTGAAGACTTGGGACTAGAGAGCTCTAGACTCAGCCTAACTCCACTAAAACTCCAAGAACTACTACTAGCAAGAGAGAAATGCTTCTTGTGGTGTGTGTTGAGTGTGAAGGCACACCCTCCTATTTATAGCCTCAATAGGTCGGCAAGGGAGAGTAACCGCCACGGAAGGCATCTCAAACCGTCATCAGGAGTCGCGGAGGAGCCAACACGTGGAAGCCCAGGCGGAGAGGGCGCCCGGCCGGGTCGGCCGACCTGACCAGGTCGGCCGACCTGGGGGTGGCCCCTCCTGGCCTGTGCTTTCTCCAGGTGGCTGTCCTGTGGGCCCTGGCGTCGGTTTGCGCGGTATTACAGGGAGTTACGTTGGTTAAGTGCTGAAAATGGGCCCTTCAATCCGTGTGACGTCCATGTGGCACTCTCTGATTGGTCGAAAGTGTGTTTTCTTGCCTTTTGAGGTGTTTCCTTCACATTTCCTCCTGCATGCACAAAGTTCTCCAAGTACAAGTGGAACTATATTATTGTGCTAAAGCATGCGTGTATGAAATGCCAAATTCTCCTTTATTTGAGTATAGTTGACGGTTAAAAATGGTACTTAATAGCCGTCAACAGTTGTAGAGCCACCGCAAGTCCACATCGGTGACGTTGCTGGAGTCGACCTTGTCGCCTATGCGCGCCGCCAACCACCGATGGAAGACTTGAATGGTCGGGTTACGGATGTTGCCGTGCTTCATCTCTTCTACGAATGAGAGCCGCCTCCAAAAGGAGTCCAACTCCCCACGTCCCAAGATGCCGGCGACGTCGGCGTCGGCGTCGAAGCCGAAGGCTTGAGCCGCTGGCTCCATGGTCACCGCGTGGCTGATGTCGCGGCACGGAAGTTGACGGCCTCGCTACCGTCTTCGATGGTGCCAAGCCTCATCGTAGAGGCAACCTCAGTGATGACGTCGAGGTTCTAGTCCATGGGGAGGAGGTGGAAATCCACCCAGCTGAGGTTGTCTAGCATCCTCTTTAAGTTCTCCCACATGCCGATCGAGGTGAGGAAGGTCTCGTCCAAGTCGAAGTTGGGGATGAACCTTCCCCTCACCGTGAGGTAGTGCCGCTGTTCCTCCGCGCTCAGGAGGGTGAAGCCCTCCTCCATCGGGCACGGCATGAATGCCGGCGGCGGTGGTGATGTGGGAACCCCATGGCTTGCCGCCGTTTGGCTCCTCGTAGCACGCCCTGTTGGAAGGGATGCGCCGGAGACAGAGTGGCGGGCGCGGCTCTCGTATGTCGCCGCCACTGAGCCGGTGGATCCACCACCCACCGACATGTTATCATGAGCGTTGGAGCCACCCCTCGCCGAGGAGTCACCGCTCGACTTGCTACTTCCGCCGGAACTGCTTCCCCGGCGCAGCGTCTTACCCAACTTGCCGACGGAGGAGCGGAGACGATCCATCTACGAAAATTGCGGAACGTGTGCGAGATCGTGGGTAGTGGGGAAGGTGGAGAGATTACCAGGATGGTGTGCCGAATGGGGGGCGCCTGGCCTCCCTTTTATAGTGTGGAAAACTTCAAGGAGAAGGAACCGCCGCAAAATTTCAAAATTTGAGAGCGCGCCGAATGGTACGGGTACCTGTGCCGATAGACACAATTCAAATTATGAATGCTCTGACCACTCTGATGCTTGATTCCCATCCTTTGTCGCTTCCCGGTACATCATGTTGGTTGGCAGGGGAACAACACGGAATCCTGATGTCTTGTTCACGGCGCCAATCGGCGCGGGCCCTCGCCGATCGGCTCGCCGTCTCTTTTTCAGCTTTTGGTCAATTCTGTGTCTCCTCTGTACTGCACATCTGCATAATAATCATACCTGTTCCTCAAAATCAATGCCTGCCGCCTTTGTCGCCCATTTGGGAATCGCATGGGTACCTGCGCCGATCGGCGCAGTAGGGCGCCGAATGGCGCAAGTCCCTTGCACCTTGTCTTTAGGTCCGGTGCTGATTCTGATTCCTCCTGTTCATCTCTTTCACCTAATTTCCACTTCTCCAATGTTCCTGTAGTATTGGCATACGTGTCGGGGCTCATCTGGTGACCGCGCCGATCAGCGCTGACTCGCGCCGATCGTCGCGACGTCCGTTTTTGCTTCTGGACCCTCGCTTCTTTGCTAGATGTTGTTTTCATCCTTGAAAATAGCTTTGTCTCCAAAAATTATTATGCTGGTTTAGCACTCCTTCAATTCTAGGCGTCGTCGGCCTTCTGTCCTGACTTGGGCAGTACTGTGCCGATCGGCGCAAGCTCTGTTCCTTCCTGTTTTTGGTCTTTTTTTTTTATTCCTGCATTGTTAGTCTACAGTATGTATATACACGGTTTTACACGAATAAATAGACAACGCAAGAGCACACAAGAATTAAGCACACACTTTTCTATTTTTTTAATTATTCGGGAGATTGTTTTTATCACAAGCAAGCAAATTTAAAAACACCGGATTGCCCTCCTAGCCAGCAGTAATTAACTAAATGAAATGGGTTGCCCTCCCATAAGCACTAAATAACTCTTAAATCCCCCGATCATTAGGTTGCCTCCCAAGAGCGCTCTAGTTATTTAGAGGTCAAAGAGCTCGACCTCCCCGCAAACAATCAATCCTTAGTGTCGCGGTGCGGGATGTGAGGCCGCGATACTACAAGGTCATCTTATCTCCATGGTTCATATAGCTTGGACGACCTATCCATACATCCCCTCCAATTACTTTCGATGCCTCGATGCCACGGTGTCTTGTATCTCTTCACTTCAGCAATAGCACAGCACTCTTCTCCCTTTGGGCGAAACTTGAAAGAGTAGGGAGTCCCACTTATATCGAAGCTTATCTCACCACTCCCAACATCAATACTTGCCCTTGTTGTCCTCAAGAAGGGTCTGCCTAAGATCAATAGGGTTCTCGTCCTCTTATCCATGTCAAGCACAATAAAATCAACAGGGACGATAGGATCTCCAATTTGAACAGGCACATCCTCAGCAATTCCATCAGGGAAGCGTATCGATTGATCGGCTAACTCCAAACACATACCCGTAGGCTCTAATTCAGGCAAATTAAGATTTGTGAATATATGACGGGGCATAAAACTTACGCTTGCTCCAAGATCGCACAAACACCTATCAAATATCCTTGTTCCAATCATGCATTTGATGCTTGGTGATCCAGGGTTGGGTTTCTTCTCTAGTGCAACATCGTTGATTGCTGCCGTTAGTTCCTTAGTGACCTTCACAACCTCCTCAGAAACTAGAGACTTCTTGTTTTGCATCATGTTCTTAATGTACTTGGCATAGGTGGGAACTTGGATAGCGTCAACAAAAGGGACATTGATGTACAAGTTCTTCATAATATCGACGAACCTTGCAAACTGCTCGTCGTGTTGTCGTGCTTTTTCTGTCTTCGTCAGTAGTTGAGTATCCAGAAATGTGGCAGGGCCATGCTCTTCTGTCTCCACGCCCATTGTTAGACCAGAGAGGTCATCATCCTCCTTGCGCCGATCGGCGCTTTTAGGGAGCCGATCGGCGCCGACAGGGTCGTCGCGCCGATCGGCGCCTGGTGTGCGCCGATCGGCGCGGGGCTTCTTTGCTCCCGCAGAGTGCTCTGGATCTTCTGTTTGTTTTCCTAATCGTGTAGCTATTGCCTTCAACTGCTCTGCAGACATTGTATTGCCAGGAATAGCCCCCTTGTTGCCTTGAATGTCTTGTGATAGCTGTCCCATCTGTTGCTCCATAATCTTGGTATGCTTCAAAATCTGCTCGTTGGAGCTCCCAATTTCTATCACCTTGTCATTAATTCCCTCAAGGACACGATCAATCTCCTTGAATTTAGCTTGATTATCCTTGTTGATCTTCTCTTGAGCTTGGAAGAACTCGTGACATTGGAGACAAAGTGGGATAGAATTTTGCATGGACGAACTAGGAGAGAAAGAACTCCTTTGTTGCTGATATTAGGGCTTCCATCCACTATTCTTCATATATTCTAACATCTTCATCTCTTCAGAGCAATCTTTCTGCACATGACCAAATTCTCCACACTCACTACATGTGGAGCATGATTCTGCCAGCTTGAGTGTCTCTTCCTTAGGGATATGAAGATTATTGTCCAACCTTCTTTGAATAGCATTGAGGCGATCTATAATCAATTCTTCCTGAGTCTTCTCAATCACACTCTTCGCTACTCCTTTGGAAGGTTGCAAATTCCTGGAGCTTCTCTCACCATCCCACGATTGATTTTCAACTAACAAATTGATCAAATTCTTAGCTTCGGTGGGGGTTTTTGACATGAATGATCCTGCAGCTGAGGCGTCCAAATGTTGACGTGATAAAAGATTCAATCCTGTGTAGACCTTCTCAACAACTTCTCCAACCGTCAGACTATGATGAGGGCATGCATCCATATACTCGTTGTATATTTCCCATGCTTCTCCAATGCTCTCATCAATATTCTGTGTAAATCCAAGAATCTTATTTTTCAAAGCTTGAGTCTTACCGGGGGGAAAGTATTTTGCCAAGAATTCAGCTGCTAACATGTTCCACACCGTTTTTACTGTGTTTTCCAATCCATTGTACCATTGTTTGGAGCGTCCAACTAGAGAGAAGGAGAACAGCCACACACGGGCTTGATCTCCTGTCAATCCCGCTATCTTGAATGTACTGTAAACCTCAAGGAAGTGTTGCAAGTGATGATTGGGATCTTCTGAACCTGTGAACGGTTGTTGCACCACTATTCCAACATATCTCTCCAATTGATATGGAAGTTGATCTTGAGCTTCTTGGAAATCTATCTTGACAATACTAGTCAATTGTGGCTTGAGACGATTAACCATAGGTACCTCTTCCATCTCCTCTTCTTCTTGCTCTTGAACTGAGTCTTCTATTGTGAATAATACTCGAGGTGTTGCACGGACTGCTTCTAAATCTCCAAGTGACTTGCTTCTCTTCTCCGTTATTCTCTTCTTATGTAAGAGTCTTTCTGGATCATTGGCGTAATTAGAGGGTTTGTTTGACTTAGGACCGTCCATACCTGTTAGTTTCACTTAACAGAATATATGTACTAGAGAGACAAGTAAAGCACAATGACTAAACACTAATACATCAAACAATATTTAAAAACCTGCTATGGTCCCTGGCAACGGCGCCAGAAAAAGAGAGCTTGTAGGTCGAATCTACGCACCCACTTATATACCGCAAGAGGACGGTGTACGATTGTAGCACTTTTTCCCTTCAATTGAGTATTCCAAGGTTTATCGAATCCACTGGGACCTTAGGGATTTATTAAACAAAGTTAACAGTAAAAGATCTAGTCAAGGCTACTGTCAAGGTCAGGTTGCATGAGGGGGAGACTCGCCAGCGCAAAGGTGTGCCAGACAGTAATTCTGTCGTTACGCCGATCGACGCAGGAGTCGAGCCGATCGGCACACTAGTGAAACTAAGTCAAAGTGCGCAATATCTATTAAATCTGTGGTTGCGCCGATCGGCGCAGGAGTTGAGCCGATCGGCACACTGGTGAATCTAAGCCAAAGTTGTTGCGCCGATCGGTGCAGGAGTTGAGCCGATCGGCACACCAGTGAATCTAAGCCAAAGTGTTCCAGATCTTGTAAACCTATGCTGTTAAGTGAGTAGCCAGATATCTACTAGTGAGATCGTAACCAGAAAGTCTAATTGAATAGCATCATAATGGGTAATTACATAGATCAATGAAAACCTATAATGAGTAAGACCACCCTGCTTTCTGAGCGGCTCCCGATTTATCGCTGCCGAGAGGAAACCCTTAATCGCACGAGTATCTTGCCCTACTCAACTATCCAATAGTGCTGTGCAGGCTTAGTGCTGTCACCGCTAAACCACACTACTAGCATCATCAAGCAACCATAATCAATACAATGTCCGAACACTATCCTAATCATCACGATTAAGATAATATCTACTTACTTAGCATAGAACTAAGCAATTGGAATAAGCACATGCTCAATCAAGATAGACAAATCATCAAAACCATCATCAACATATTCAATCATCCTTGAGATACATAGAGTAATATTCATCCCCGTCGAGATGGCCAACCTTGACGGGTCAACTCTTAACTCCAATGGTTCTTGAAACTCAACTAGAGATCTATTCTAACGGGGCAAGCCCCGGTAGCTCTAACTCACGGATCTGGTGTCCCTCTGTTGCCTCCTCTTTCTACGGCGAGGGTTTACAAGTATTTATAGGGGTTCTACTCGTAAAGGACTCGGTTTCTAGCAAATAAGGCGGTTGCACCGATCGGCGCAGGATTGCGCCGATCGGCGCAAGCCGTGTCTTCTCTAATTTCTTCCCCGGGTCGGTTCCTCTGTCTTCCACAGCTGCCATGTGGGCCTTTTCCTTCAAGATAAAGTCTTGTACTACACGTTGAGATCTTGAAGTTACATAAATCTTCTTGAAGTTCCATAAATCTTCTAGACAAACATCTTCAAGTGTCTTGCGCAGATAAACTTCCATAAACATGTGGAATAGGCCTCGGTCACTTCTGTGGGCCAAAACACCCTTGCGCCGATCGGCTCATGGACTGCGCCGATCGGCGCACTGGACTTCTTCAGTGCTTTTCATCGGTTCTGGACATCTGTCTTCTCCATCATCGCATTAATCACCAATTTTACCTGTTTCTTCAATAAAGCTCTAAAACAACGCATATACAAATATATAGACAATATCACAGGTAAATGGCCTAAATTAGTATCAATTATGCTCTAATTGGGGTAATATTCACATATAAAAGGGGCACTTGGGAAGTGCCAACAGATGGCGCCTTCTCCTAATCCTTGTTGGACCACTCCCGCTAGAGTGCCGGTCCCTCCCGCCGCCAAGTGGAGTTCTCGCACACGAGCCCGTAATCACTCCCGGAGTGAAGACACGGTTGCGTCACTGCGGCCACCAAGGCACAAGCTCTCCTCCCTCGAGAACTTGCCGGACTCCCCGATGACAACCTTTACAATCAATCACGATAGGCTCAATCATCAACACCTAACCGGTCTAGGTCTCACCATAGACCAAGAGTAACAATTTGGATCACACCCTCAAGGACACCCTAGCCTTAGATGTGGATAGATGCTTAAATTACTCTCACTAGCACTCTCAAGATATCCAATATCCTCTCCTAATGCTTCTCTCTTTTCCTCTTGGCTCTCTATAAATGCTCCCAGCAATTCCACTGGCCAAGAGAGGTCTCCAAGACCCCGACAACAAAGTTATATAGGCTTCCATCCTCAAACTAGCTATTGTTCTATGAAATCAGCTTTCTGGGCGAACTGACCGTACAGTCCGGTCTCCACAGGACGACTCCTCCAGAGTTGTTGGCTCTCTGCCCCGGTTGACTTCTGCACTGACCAGACCATCCGGTCTCTTCTTATGCCGCTGATTCCAGAGAGCGACATTTTGCTTCCTCTCTGTCCTATGCTCCACCCATATAGACCAGACCGTCCGATCTGTAGACCGGACCGTCTGGTCTCTGTTGGTCTTCGCGTAGACAGTTTCCTCACAACAAGTCTTCTCTGGTTTTCCTTCTTCTCTGATGACCATACAGTCCGGTCACTCTTGCCCCCTCTATCCAGTTACTTGGTCCAGAAGCTGAAACTCCTCGTCCTCGCTTGACTTTGTTTCTTGGCTTCTTCCAACAGCTCCTTGGCTTCTCCACCATCACCTAGTGCCTATGATTTCCTTGAGCATCTATGCGCATCACCGACTAGCATGACCTAAGAGACATGATCTAGACCCCCTTGATAGTCTATTTTTTCCTATGGACTCAAAGCCCTAACAACTAGACAAGTCCAAACACTTGCTCCATAGATTGTCCTTAGCCTTGATCCATCTCCATCAACCCTTGGACTCCATCAAGCTCATGAAGCTCCATGCTTGTGACATTGTCATCAACCACCAAGGCAACTATCATCGATCATCATTAAGTAATAAGAGGTTTTCTACATGCACCACATTCGTGTAGACATTAGTCACATTTTATGTTTGTCATTCATCACTAAAATATTCATGCCTTGGGGTGACCTCAATAGTCATGAACCTTACAATCTCCCCCTTTTTGGTGATGGGTGACAACCACTACTTATGATGGTCCAAAATGAAGGAGCAACAAGGAACCAAGGGCAAATATAGGTTTGCAAGGATTACCTTGGTCCTTACCTTGGAAGTAGTCCCCCCCTTTGAATGTGCTAGGTGATGAGGGAGAACTACCCAAATTTGATGTTGTTCTTGAGTTGAATTTTGCGCCCGTCTTGGTGTCGTGGTAGTTGATCTTGTTGATGTAGACATGCACCATAGACATAGATGTTCAAGTCGGTGTAGATGTTCAATGTTGTTGTAGACATGCTCCTTTGTTGTTCTTCTCCATGTTTGTGTAGATGTTCATCTTGACATGATCTTCATATGTATTCCAAGTGAACATGCACCATTGCCTTTATCATCTTCATGTCTTTTCTTGTATCTTCATGTTCTCCTCCCCCTTTATGCTATCTCCCATTTCTTGGCTTTTGGATCTTCATGTTCTATTCCCCCTTTGTGTTATTGACCTAGACTTGGCTTTTGGATCTTCATGTTCCTTCTCTGCTTTTGTCACCTATCACAAAAAACCACAAACCAAAGACAAAACATAAGAAAACCAAGGAGCAAATAATAAATGACAAGAGTTAGGAAACTCTCCGTTTCATTGTGCTCCTCCTTGGTCATGATAGCATTCCACCATAGCTCCCCCTACACACATGACTCAACAAAATATTTTCTCAAGTATGCAATGGTTAGTCATTTGTGTTATGGGAATGTATGAGTCACTTGTCTTTGAGCCGCATGAGTAGATTTACCCTTGGAGCTCGTTTGAACATAACTCAATGGGCATGAAGCACAAAGATCACTATGTGATAGTCTAGAATGTCATACACTTACATTGTAAATAAGCAACCCCCCCTAGAAACATGCTTGGAAGCATGTAAGGTTTCACGATGCAAGAATGCATGAATGCAAAGAATGCAAATGCAAATGCAACAAGTATACAAATGCATGATGCTATGCTAAAGAAAAGAGAGAGAAAGGGTACAAACCAAAGTGCCAAAAATGAATTGTTCTCTTCTCGAGCTTACTCATAATGGACCATTTTTCAAAGCCTTGGGCACACCATGAACCACCTTCCTAAGCTTAACCCATGTCTATTGCTATCTCAAGGAGGTCTGAAGTCGACCTACAAGACGAAGAGAAACAAGCACAAAACAAAGGCACAAACGACAAAACAAACAAAGGAAAGCTATACATATTTACAAGAGACAAGCTTTAGGGTTACTGTTGACTTTTGCTAAGCCATACTAATAAATCATCGCTGGCAAGGTGCCATAAATGTTCCATTAATATGTCCTAGAGCCAATTAGGTAAAATCCACAAGCGCAAGGAAAATACCATTGTAGCATTTCACCCGGAAGTATTCCGGGTATCGTATTTGTTTATCCTAAAGGAAGACAATGAATAACAAGGCTTACTTATGCACATATTTACATTGCGAATTGATAAGGATCATCTAACCAAGGCAGGCAAGCAATGGATAATGATGAGGTAGTGTGACACACAGAAGATTCTATCTCAAATATAAATAAATAAATAAATCCAAGTGGAGAAAGAACTAAGATGAGCTACTCCTACAGTACTTTCATATATAGTTGTATAGCCTAAGTTTTATACACATACACGCTTATACTCAGGTTCAACAATTATTAACATAACACTTCAAGCACGGACCTACCCCTGCATCCACAGGCGACTTCCGCCAAGAGCCTACGCACTAGCCTAGCGTGGAGGAGTTCAAAGGACGGATAGGGCTGTCACCACCTGCCGCCTACCTCAGCTAACCTGTAGACTAACGAATAATTGATGCAAATCAATTATCCAAGTACCATACTTGCATAATCAAAGAGCACTCTACTCCTCCATGGTTATATTAACGAAGCAGAGCTATCATATAAATATGATCACCAAACCCATGTCATGTCATAACAATGAATCCTAAGCATAAAGACTATGTCATATAAATTACACTATAGTGACGGTATATAACAAGCATGACAATAGTAGTATAATAAATATAAACTACTATCACACAAGTGGGCTATACTATCACATATATGGATCACAATATCAAACAAGAAACTCATGACCCAAACACAACTATATGAAAAGATGACATTTATTAAATAGAGCAAAGTCTTACAAAAAGGAACTGATACAAGAGCCATACCAATTTCTCTAAGAGAAGACTTGAAGAACTAGAGAGCTCTAGACTCAGCCTAACTCCACTAAAACTTGAGAACAACTAAGTAGCAAGAGAAGGAATTCTTCTTGTGATGTGTGTGTGAGTGTAAAGCCACACCCTCCTATTTATATCCTCAATAGGTCGGCAAAGGGGAGTAATCGCCAAGAATATCCCTGCCCACCGCCTTCAGGGAACAACCAGGAGCCTCCACGTGCAAGCCTAGGAGGAAAGGCCACATGCCTGGGTCGGCCGACCTGTGGCTGGGCCCTTCTGGGTTGTGCTTCCTCAGGGTGGCTGCTAGGTGGGTCCTCATCCTAGATGTCAGGTGTTGACGGTCCTTAAATGCAAAATATGACCGTCGTTTACCCGCAAGAATCACACAATTTGATCACCACCTTAGTGGTAGGAATTTATTGCTAATTATTTCCACAAGTTTTGGTGACTTTGTGTATGCAGGAAGCAACCCATGGAGTTTAAATAAAATTCAAGGAAATTCAAGGAGAAAGCACACTTCCGGCCAATCAGGAGCAAGCACACGGATTAAGGAGCCCACCTTCAGCGCTTAACCGACGTAACTCCCTGTAATACCGCGCAAACCGTTGTCAGGGCCCACAGGACAGCCACCTGGAGAAAGCACAGGCCAGGAGGGGCCACCCCCAGGTCGGCCGACCTGGTCAGGTCGGGCGACCTGGCCGGGCGCCCTCTCCGCCTAGGCTTCCACGTGTTGGCTACTCAGGACTTCCTGATGGCGGTTTGGGGGGATTCCGTGGCGGTTACTCCTCTGAAACCGACGTTAGGAGGCTATAAATAGAGGGTGAGGGCCTTCACTCCAACACACACTCAAGATTGAAGATTTAGTGCTCCTCTTGCAAAGGCCAAGTGCTACTTAGCTAGTGCTTAGATTAGGAAGAGAGTGGAGTAGAGTTCGGAGGAGGCTTGGGCTTGTCTTCGCCTTCTCCACGCTTGTACTTCGACGACATTTGCCAATCATAGTAAGTGTCGAGATTTACCCTCTTGCAGTTTACTTTTTATTTTAATTAAGTTATAGTTCTAGCTTGTGAGCTCGTTCATCGCTCTAAGTTCTTAGGGTGCCTTAGCCTGAATATTCGTTGCTAGAAGGTTAAGGTAGTAATCGATCGCATAGACGTGGTGTCTAGGCAGGAGGTTACCTTTGCTTATTCGTTAGTCTACTGGTTCGTTGAGGTAGGCGGCAGGTGGTGACAGCTCTGTCCGTCCTCTGAAATCCTCCCCGCTAGGCTAGTGCATAGGCTCTTGGCGGAAGTCGCCTGTGGATGCAGGGGTAAGTCCGTGCCCAACGCGAGCAAACTAGAGCATAGCTTAGTTAACGTAGGAACCTGACTCTTGGGACATCCTCTCTGTCCTCTGCCTGTCTTAATCAATCTCTGTGTCCTTGGGTGATTTAGTCCAACGATAGACACACACGTTCCTCGTGATTCGATACCCCGGAATACTCTGGGTGAAGTGCTACATCGGTCTTCCGTGCGCTTGCGGATTTATTCGTAGACGTAAGAAAAACCAACATCAGGGTAGTTTTGTGTGTTTCTTCGGTGTGGTACTGAAAATGGGCCCTTCAATCCATGGGATGTCTAGTTGGCGCTCTGTCATTGGTCAAAAGTGTGTTTCTTTGCTTTTTAGGTGTGTTTCCTTCATATTTCCTCCTACATGCAAATAATTCCCAAGTACAAGTGGAACTACATTATTGTAAATAAATATGCGTGTATGAAATGCCAAGTTCTCCTTTATTTGAGCATAGTTGACGGATGAAAATGGTACTTAACAGCCGTCAACAAACTCCCCCAAGCTGAACCTTTGCTCGTCCCGAAGCAAAGATAAAACTTAAGTTGTTGACCAGGAGTTGCTACAATGTTCTACTCCTCAATAATACTAAGTGCACAACAAAGATACCTTTCCTTGAATTAAATATGTTGGCACAGTATTCACCCATTTACCTTGATCATCATGGGGCTTTTAACACCTCATTGTCTTGGGCGGTTGAGAGATAGAACAATTGTAGGGCACTAATTACTTGCTCTCTATTGCACTATCTTACTCCGGAGGTTTTCAATAGATTTTGCAAATCAAACCAAGTTCCTCAAATGATAATCTCGGATCGCTCAAAAGTGTATGATTCCTCACCAAGGCAAAGTGTTTCCTAAAATCACCTACTTCTAATAAGGCTTATGTGGAGCTCAAGGTAGGGATAATTGATGCATACTTGTTCACATACTATTGCTATGTCAAAAGATCGGATCCTAGAAAAATCAATTCACACAATTTTGATCAAGACGTGCAAGTGTGTGGGAAACATGGTGGAATGATGGATAGAATTAATAACTCCTTTTTGAATTTCTTTCTTCTCTTTTGGAATTTTTCTAGGACATGGCTATCTTTTGATTGCTCTTCTTTGGAGCATCCATTTATTTTCTTTTTGCATAGCCATATTCCTAGTTTGCAATGATAATTGAGAGAGGAATTTTTGCAATGAACATATGGAGTATTTCTTTCAGGTGGATGGAAGTGGTGGTGGCTTTCTTCCGGTGTATAAGAATAGCTCATGGTGGTGGATATGGTGGCTGCTATCTTCCAATTTAGAAGAATAGCTCATGGCGGTGGATGTGTGTATGTGATCTTGATCAAGAAAGCATGAAAAGAGTCTTACTAGGGTCACAACAATTTTGACGAAGCTCAATGGGAAACAAGCAGCATATGTATAAGATTTTTCAAATAAGCACTACATATGGCTTTGGTAGGAATTTTCATCATTGAGGAACTTATCAATTTATTATTTTAAAAAATAAAAATTTGGAATTCAAGCTTTACTTTGAGCAAGATCATAGCAGCCCTATTCACTATATCATATCTCCCAACAACTTAGAACTAGAGAATGTATGTGCTACCCACAAGTTTCAAGTTCAAGGTAAAATTTTAGCCAACAAACATAATTCTTGGGAGAGTACTAAGTTGTAAACCAATGTTAGAGAGGAATAAAACAGAGCAACTATTCATAATTTCAACATAGGAAAACTATACACATTCATACCGCGCATGAAAAAGCTAAAGAAAATATTTTTGGTCTTTTTATCATCTTCTCATTTTTTTTGATTTTCAGATTATATATATTTTTTTGGATTTTCTAATGCAAAAATAAAAACAAGGGAAAGATACAAGTTACCGTGAGATGGGGGGTCCTCCCCCAAGCTTGTTCTTGCTCACATTTGCTGGTTCAGTCGTACCCTTGGGAGCAGAAGAAGGCATCCAAATTGCTTTGGTTCTGGACCATCATCGTGTTGAGTTGGCGGAAGTGGTTGTCGCTGAAATTCTACCATTGTTGGGTGTCGGTGACGTGCTGCGAGAGAGTTTGTTGCATACTCTCGGTGCGCAAGTCGATGTCGTCCACCCGCCTTGTTATCTCGGCCATCCCGAAATTGAGTTCACGGAACCCACGGGATGAGAATGATAGGTTAGCAAAGGATGGCGCTCCGCTCGAGCTTGATGATGTGTGCATGGGGTAGTCGTGCTGAGATCCCCATGCACCGGCCTGCCAAGATGATCCTCCAGCCTCGTCCAGTGGGGGGGGGGCTGATCCCAACCCGTACCTCCGATTGGGGTTTGGAACCCCGGTGTGGCCGTCATGCTTCTCCGTGGTCGGGTTGGTCGTTCGGAGACGCTGTCCTGCGAGAATCTCCCCTTACCTCGAGAGGGAAGGTTAGTGCCCGACAGTGATACAAACGAAGACCCGGGTTGGGTAATGGGTATTCGTTCATATACCCGAAAAAATAATGGACCAAGGTATCATCCGGACCACGCTTGAAAGTATATCCATGCACAAAATAATCCTCGCCTATGTGTTCTCTGTCCGCACTCAAATATTCAATTTGAACATTTTTGAGCATTTCACATTTTTGAGCAATGCGAGTAGTTAAGGAAGTGCACTCGATTGGTCCTTTTAGTTTTATATTTTCTGACCATTGGTCAATCATGCATTCCACGAGAGAAACTCTAATTCTTTTGAACATGGCATACATCAGTTTTAGTTCATCTTTACGGACAATCCTAATATCATGTCGAGGAAACAAGGTCATGGCCAACCAAACATGCATGAATCTCAAAGTGGGATTGTGGATGGCACTTGTTCTAGGCTTTGGACCCCAATCATTTCCAGTAATTTGTTTCCAAAAACTTCCTTTATGAAAACTTTTCAATGCTTTGTCTAAGTCTGCTCTACATTTAATGTTTAGATCAAGCATAGAATTAAGGTGGGTCCAAGGAACAAAACGTTCTTGCCTAAACAAGCGAAAAGAAATGCCTTCATCATGTTTTCTAAGGGTGCACAAAAACTGCATAGTAAGCACATGAGAACCTTCCTCATTTTACGTCTATGAAATCAGTCCAACCCATAGTGTGAAAAACAGTGGAAAATTCTTCTTGCATACCTATTTTCTCGAGGAAGTCCAGGCCAGAATGTCGGGTGTGGGTGAATGGCCAGTCTCTCATGAGCTTGATGGCTTGTCCTTCACGGTCGTCGACGATGTCGAGGTGCTCCTCGGAGGTGAGCATGGCCGGCGTTTCTTCCTCCGGAATTTCAGCTTCGAAGTCGCCATGTCTCGAACTCGGGGTAAGCTCGACGGAGGGCGTCCGGCTCGTGCTTGCCCGAGAACTCTTCCTCTTCTTCCCCCCGACAGCTTGCTTGATTCGATTGAGCATGGCTGCACACAAGAACAAACAAAAACAAGAACGACCTTGTGTTCGGGTTAATGTTAGTGAAAACAAACCCAAACCCGCCCAAACTTGATTTTGATTCTCACAATCAACTTGAAAATGCACAAAACAAAGGGGAACTATTTTTTTGGGGTTTTTGGGATAGTAGCTAAGTGAAGAACACGAAATCTTGAAGAGCAACAAAGTGAGCAAAGGAGGAGAGTGAAGAATGAGCTTGGAATGGTGAAGCTCCTCCTCCTGGTCGGTTTTTATAGCCCAAACACTAGAATGGCAGCAAGAAGACAGAGCAATGGCTATAGAGCCGTTGGGAAAAAGCTGGGGACAAAAAGGTGGGATCAGGGGTCGACCGACCTGGTCAGGTTGGCCGACCTACCAGTGGGCCCTCCTAGCTCCCTCCTTGTTCCAGGATGTTCCCCAACAGCTAGTGAATCTAGCCAGTGCAGCCATTTTGCTCAAATTGCTCGACAAGAATTCTTTTCAAAAAGACAAACCTAAAAAACCTATATATATATATATATATATATATATATATATATATATATATAAATATGCATATGATTGGAAAAATTCCAATGTGCAAGATGGTTGAAAAATTCAAATATACAAAATGCAAAAGTTGGAAATGAATCTAAACATGATGGAAAGAAAATATGGAATTGAAGAAAATAAATATGGATAAATACCGATTTAACCTCTCGGCGAGGGCTCACCCATTTAAGTCTGACGAGCGGGACTTTTCTCCGGCGTTTAGCTCGATGTGGTGTCGTCCGGTCCTGGAGATGAGGACACGGATGATGCTTCTTGCTTCACTCTCCACACCTTCTTGGTCTTCTTTGTCGGTGTGGTCGGCGGCTTTGCAGACTTCGGAGCCTGTGGCTTGGCATGCGGCTCCGACCTCTTCACCGTCACCCGTCGTGGTGACACTTTTTTCCTTCTCGAGGAAGTTCTTTGATGTGAACAAGGGTTCCCGATCTTCCGAAAGGTTCTTGGTAAGTTGATTTGGTCGGAGGCGACACACAAATCGATCCGGCTTCAGAACAGCACGTTCTAAACCCCGCAATCGCAGCACGACGTCTCCTCTGGTTATCAACCGTCCAAAAGATGATTGACCTCACCGAGAAGGCTAATCCCTGCCTGCGAATCAAGAACACAAGCAAGAACAACGAAGAATGCAACACAATTGCAGATGTATGATTAAACTCTCGAAGTTGGGGTCTCACAAACCGATGAACGGCGAAACTGTTTATGAACAGAATTGGTCTAAGCAAAACCCGAACCCTAATGGTGCGGCGGCGGCTGTATATAAAGACCCTAGGATTGTGCAAGACCCTCTGGACGCGCCCCTAATTGGGCTCAACTAGATACAAAACCCAAAGGCCAAAAATAGGCGACGCAGCACCGACACAGATTCTCGACTCTGTCTTGTTTTGACGATTTCGGATGACTCCGGATGAATTTTGACATGAGGCCGGCGGCATTGGAAAGGTCTTCTCCTTATCTTTCCGTGCATATGTAGAACGTCCAAATCCGAGTCCGTATGCGTCCTGGGCGACTGTTTTAGTACAGACTGGTCCTGGGCCCCGAAACAGACTCGAAGTCGGTTTTGATTGGGCCTCCACTTTGGCTTCCAAGCCCTTGCTGGTCCTCCACGTTCCCAACTCCTTCTCCCATCATCTCCTGGTCTTCTCCATGGTTTCTAATCATAAAATAATCATTAGGTAGCAAACCATTCTCAAAAGTAACATATAGCAAAGAACGTAGGAACGAGCTCACCTCTAAATTTAGTCGTCGTGCACGAGCTCTAGTCATTGGACCTTGTAAGTCCAGATTTGGAGGAGTGTTGTGTGTATCCATAGGAGTGATGTCCTCATCATCCTCCCCCACTTGAAGTGGAGTCGTCCTCGACTCGAGCTCATCCTCTTCTCCCAAGTATGGTTTCAAATCTGAAATGTTAAAAGTAGGACTAACCCCGAACTCGGGAGGCAACTCAAGTTTGTATGCATTATCATTAATCTTCTCTATTATTTTGAATGGACCATCAGCTCTAGGCATTAGTTTAGACTTTCTCAATTCTGGAAATCTATCCTTCCTTAAGTGTAACCACACTAAATCTCCTACATCAAGCTTTACTTCCTTTCTACCCTTACTACCAGCAATTTTATACTTTTCATTCATCTTTTCAATGCTAAGTCTAGTGGTCTGATGCATTTGCAAAATAAATTCAGCATGCTCCTTAGCATCAACATGAACTCTCTCATTAATAGGTAGAGGAAGTATATCAAGTGGAGTACGGGGATCAAAACCATACACTATCTTGAATGGACTTACCTTGGTAGTAGAATGTGTTGCCCGATTATAAGCAAACTCAACATGAGGTAAGCATTCTTCCCATTGCTTCAAATTTTTCTTCAAAATAGCTCGCAACATAGTACCCAAAGTGCGGTTCACAACCTCAGTTTGTCCATCAGTTTGTGGATGACAAGTTGTAGAAAATAACAACTTTGTACCCAACTTATTTCAAAGCGTGCGCCAAAAATGACTCAAGAATTTTGCATCACGATCTAAAACAATAGTAGAAGGCATACCATGCAAACGTACAATTTCTTTGAAAAAAAGATCAGCAATGTAACTAGCATCATCAGTTTTATGACATGGTATAAAGTGTGCCATCTTGGAAAAACGATCCACGACAACAAAAATGCTATCGCTCCCCCTCTTAGTCCTAGGCAGTCCTAAAATAAAGTCCATAGAAATATCCGCCCAAGGAATAGAAGGAACAGGAAGTGGCATGTATAAACCATGTGGATTCAATCGAGACTTAGCTTTTTGACATGTAGTGCAGCGAGCAACAAAACGCTCAACATCTTTCCTCATCCTTGGCCAAAAGAAGTGTGTGGCCAAAATATCCTCTGTCTTCTTAGCACCAAAATGACCCATCAATCCACCTCCATGCGCCTCCTGTAACAACAAAAGACGAACGGAACCAATTGGAATGCATAGGCGGTTAGCTCTAAACAAGAATCCATCATTCCACACAAATTTGTGCCAAGCACGACCTTCTTTACAGTGCAGCAATACATCTTTAAAATTGCCTCAAGTCCAAAAATTCTACAATCAAGTTGAGACAACAAAGTATATCGCCTAGATAAAGCATCAGCAATCACATTATCCTTCCCTTTCTTATGTTTAATAATATAAGGAAAAGACTCAATAAACTCAACCCATTTAGCATGTCTACGGTTCAAATTGCATTGAGAACGAATATACTTAAGTGATTCATGATCAGAATGAATAACAAATTCTTTGGGCAACAAATAATGACGCCACGTCTCTAAAGAACGTACAAGTGCATATAGTTCCTTATCATACGTGGAATAATTCAAAACAGGCCCAGTAATTTTCTCACTAAAGTATGCAACAGGTTTACCATCTTGCATCAAAACACCACCAATGCCTATACCACTAGCATCACATTCAAGCTCAAAAGTCCTATCAAAATTGGGTAATTGCAGCAATGGTGCATGTGTAAGTTTGTCCTTCAAAGCATCAAAAGACTCATGATGTACCTTACCAAAATGGAAGTCAACGCCCTTCTTTGTCAACTCATGCAATGGTGCAGCAATGGTGCTGAAATCTTTGACAAAGCGGCGGTAGAAACCTGCAAGACCAAGAAAACTCCTCACCTGTGTGATAGTTTTTGGTATAGGCCAGCTCTTTATGGCTTCAATCTTCGCCTCATCCACCTCAATTCCCTGTGGAGTCACAACATAGCCAAGAAAAGAGACTCGATCCGTGCAAAAGGTGCACTTCTCAAGGTTACCAAATAAACGTGCAACTCGCAAAACATCAAAAACAGCACGCAAATGAATCATATGATTATCTATGGATTTGCTATAAATCAAGATATCATCAAAGTAAACAACCACAAATTTGCCAATAAAAGGTCTTAAAACCTCATTCATCAAACGCATGAAAGTACTGGGTGCATTAGTCAACCCAAAAGGCATTACTAACCACTCAGACAACCCGAATTTGGTTTTGAAAGCTGTTTTCCATTCATCTCCAAGTTTCATTCTAATTTGATGGTAGCCACTACGCAAATCAATTTTAGTGAAAATTATAGCACCACATAACTCATCAAGCATGTCGTCTAGCCTAGGAATAGGATGACGATACCTAATAGTAATGTTATTAATGGCTCTACAATCTACACACATATGCCAAGAACCATCTTTCTTAGGAACCAAAAGTACAGGAACGGCACAAGGACTAAGTGATTGACGAACATACCCACGATCCAAAAGGTCTTGGACTTGTCATTGTATCTCCTTAGTCTCCTCAGGGTTGGTCCTATAAGCAGCACGGTTTGGTAAAGTAGCACCAGGAATCAAATCAATTTGGTGCTCAATCCCTCTCAAAGGTGGCAATCCCGGGGGTATCTCAGCTGGGAAAACATCCTCATACTCCTGCAAAAGGTTAGTGACAGCAGGAGGCAAAGCACTAGAAGCAATATCACCAAGCGAAAACAAGGCTTGTTTGCATATCAAAGCATAGCAAATATCATCCGTAGAAATTTTAGCAAGCTCAGATTTTGTGGCAAGACATGAACGACCTTGTAATTTAATTGCAGCACCCTTAGAACTTGAAGAATCATTAAAATTACTTGGTGTAGAAGCAGAATTAACAGGTTGCGGAATTTCAGGGCTTTTATTTGTCAAACTAGCAGCTCGTTCTAAATCAGCTTGTACAATTTCAGCAGGGGTCATTGGTAACAAAGTAATTTTAGTTCCTTTATGCATAAAAGTGTACTTATTACTTTTACCATGGTGTACAACATCATTATCAAATTCCCAAGGTCTACCCAATAAAAGTGAACAAGCTTGCATGGGTACAACATCACAATCAACAGAATCGACATAGGAACCAATGGAAAAAGGAACTCTGCAAGTTTGTGTTACCTTAGCTTTTCCAGAGTCATTTAACCACTGAATGTAGTATGGATGTGGATGTGGGCGTGTGGTCAAATCAAGCTTCTTAACCACATCAGAACTCACAAAATTGTTGCAGCTTCCTCCATCAATGATGACACGTGCCCGACGGTTCTTGATGATGAAGAAAATCTAGAACAAGTTATGTCGCTGCATCACCTCGGGCTGCTGGATTTGTGTGCTAAGCACACGCTGCACAATAATATTCATATAGCCCGTGGTATCTCCGCCTCCAAGGACGAGGTCACCGTTGGTGGCAGCGACATCCTCCTCCTCATCCTCCACATCGGAGGTGCTCATGTAACCGCCATCATCTGTCGCCACATATGCCCGCCTACTTGGGCAATCTTTCTGCACATGGCCAAGACCATGGCAGCGGTGGCACTGAATCCCTGTAGTGCGCCCCGTCGAAGCAACAGAGGAGGCACTACTAGCCGGTACCTGCACAGAATTTTTACCTGAGCGCGTAGAAGGGGTAGGGGCTGATCTTGGTGCTGCAGAAACAACACTAGCTGGTGGGGGCGGCCGGAAAGATGGCTTGGGCAGCCCCGAAGTCCCCATCGGCCGTGGTGGGTAGAAATTCCTGGACTTGCTGTACTCCTCAAAAGCCTGGAAAAGTCCCTGTGATTCTTTCTCTGCAAGCATAGCATACTGGAAACACTGGTTGAGGGTATAAAATTCTTTATAATGAAGGATGTCCTGAATTTCTTTTCTCAAACCAGAATAAAAGCGGCAAATCTGATCCTCTACTTTTTCAACCACAACACAACGAATCAAACCCTTCTGAAGCTCACTAAAATACTCCTGAATAGTTTTATCTCCTTGATCTAAACGCTGCAGTTTATTACGAATTTCTCTATAAAACGAAGGAGGAACAAAACGATCACGCATTTCTACCTTAAGTTCTTCCCAAGTAGTAGGCAAATCAGTTTCAGCAGCTAGACCACTCCACCAAACAATAGCAAAGTCCTTAAACTCACTAGTGGCTTGTCTAACTCTATGTTGTTCAGGAACAAGGTGGGCATTAAATTTTTGTTCTATCGTCATTTCCCAATCAAGGTAAGCATCACCATCGTACTGAACCGAAAACGAAGGAATTGAAAACTTAATTTTAGCATACGGATCATCTGGAGCATGGTTACCTTGTGTGCCACGGTTGTGGTTGTGGAAACCACCCATACCTTGAGGGTTACGTTGCAAACGACGTCATAACCTTGCGGTCCTTGTAGCTGACCTATCGACGGTGCCATCAGCCTTATACACCGTTGCTTCATCATGATCGTCTTCAACATTGTTGTTGTTGTTGTTGTTGTTGTTGTTGTTGTTGTTGGTGTTGGTGTTGTTGTTGGTGGTGTTGTTTGTCTTGTGAGCGGTCTCCAATTCGACAACCTGATCGGTTAGCTTAGAGACTCTCTTATCCAACCGCTCAATGCTTTTTCCCAGGTGAAGCTTGGTGACGGCGTCGGTGACGGCCCTAGTGATCGTCTCTGCCAAATCACTCTGAACCGCCTACAAAGCCTTCTGTAACTGATTTTGGCTCACGCACTCATCCAATTTTGAGGGTGAAGCACCCTCCCCGTCGCTTCCTGACATCAGAAACACCAAAACAGGAAACAAAGAGTGAAGGTTATCCCTACAAAACTACTAAGCAGTGGTGCCTCTCAACACAGCAAAAGTAAGCTTCTTGCAAAGCTCTTACAAAGTTCTAAAAACAACAAAGCGAAGGATACCAGGGAGAAGTGTTCCACGATTGCAAGGGTTACCAAATAACCTATGTGCTGTCCAGAAGAAGTATGTAGAGCTAGGAAGGCCAAATATGTATATATGAGTGACACACAAATCAAAAGCAGATAGTAAAGCTGAATAAGTGCCCAAGTAACTTGTCCCTAGTTGCTGGTCTAACTATGTCCTAGAACAGTAGTGATAGCAAAGAAGAAACAAGGAGACAAAGGGACACAGTCGATAACAGGGGGCTTAGTGTAAAACAGCCAAACTCAGAAATTCCAGGGGGCTAGATGGAGCACTAGTAGGAATCCCAAATTTCTTTTTTTTTATTTTATTTTTTTGATATTTTTTTCCAACTCACTAGCAAACAGGAAGAAATCACAAAAAATTTCAGCTCAAACCAAGCTAAGACGTGGCCTACAGAAAATCTTGAAGTTTCAGAAAACGTCGGGTTTCAACTGGAATGAAATTTTCTTTATCTTCCCGATTTTTTTGAATTTTTTGATGAGGGCACACAGGGCGTAGCCGAGTGTGGGTATGCTCAACTTTTTGTCAAGAATCTCCTGTAAAATTTTCAGCCAAAACGGACAACCGAGCGAAAAGTTATGGCTGTTTTACCGAAGGGGTGTCGGAATCGGTTATGAAGAACCCGGGGGTTTGAGTGAAATCCGAATCGGGCTTGGGGTCGGGTAGGGATTTTTTTGGCGAGGTGGATGCAGCGGAAAGTGGAATTTATGAAAATTGGTCCGAGGTGGTGAGGGTAGGTTTAGGGTGGGATTAGGGTGGGCGTGTTGATCAATCAACCCTAGCACACAAAGCCGACAAAACCGAGGATGGTGAAGGGGATGGCAGCTAGGGTTGCTAGGGAAACACTACTGACGACAAAAACACAAACTAAACCAGCGACTACACAAGAACTAGGACACAAACTCAACACTACGGACTCTGAAATTGAAATATGCAAAGGCTAAACACGTGGTTATGGGCGGGAAAAATTTTTTTTTGGTATTTTCAGTGGACGATAGGAAGAACACGAAAACAAAACTAAAGGGTAGTGTGAACCTGACGGTGCACCTGAAGCTCTGATTACCACTTGATGTGAACAAGGGTTCCCGATCTTCCGAAAGGTTCTTGGTAAGTTGATTTGGTCGGAGGCGACACACAAATCGATCCGGCTTCAGAACAGCACGTTCTAAACCCCGCAATCGCAGCACGACGTCTCCTCTGGTTATCAACCGTCCAAAAGACGATTGACCTCGCCGAGAAGGCTAATCCCTGCCTGCGAATCAAGAACACAAGCAAGAACAACGAAGAATGCAACACAATTGCAGATGTATGATTAAACTCTCGAAGTTGGGGTCTCACAAACCGATGAACGGCAAAACTGTTTCTGAACAGAATTGATCTAAGCAAAACCCAAACCCTAATGGTCTGGTGGCAGCTGTATATAAAGACCCTAGGGTCGTGCAAGACCCTCTGGACGCGCCCCTAATTGGGCTCAACTAGATACAAAGCCCAAAGGCCAAAAATAGGCGACGCAGCACCGATACAGATTCTCGACTCTGTCTTGTTTTGATAATTCCTGATGACTCCGGATGAATTTTGACATGAGGCCGGCGGCATTGGAAAGGTCTTCTCCTTATCTTTCCGTGCATATGTAGAACGTCCAAATCCGAGTTCGTATGCGTCCTGGGCGACTGTTTTAGTACAGACTGGTCCTGGGCCCCAAAACAGACTCGAAGTCGGTTTTGATTGGGCCTCCACTTTGGCTTCCAAGCCCTTTCTGGTCCTCCACGTTCCCAACTCCTTCTCCCATCATCTCCTGGTCTTCTCCATGGTTTCTAATCATAAAATAATCCTTAGGTAGCAAACCATTCTCAAAAGTAACATATAGCGAAGAACGTAGGAACGAGCTCACCTCTAAATTTAGTCGTCATGCACGAGCTCTAGTCATTGGACCTTGCAAGTCCAGATTTGGAGGAGTGTTGTGTGTATCCATAGGAGTGATGTCCTCATCATTCTTCATGAACGTTATGAGGCTGTCCTTCTTTAGGGGCGTGACTTCGACTTCCTTGATGTTGTTCGGGTTTGGCCCATACTTGATGCGGATCATATTGCATTGCTCCTTCCGTGGCCGAAAATCGAACTTCTCCTCCTTGCCATTGATATGGAAACGGATTTCTCTGGATCCAACATCAATGCGAGCATCCGCTGTGCTGAGGAATGGCCGCCCAAAGATGAGCAGTGTTTCCTTACCGACATCCATGTCGAGTACCACGAAATCGACGAGAATGAAGCAATCCCAGATTTTCACCGAAATATCTTCGGCAATTCCCGCCGGGTAGCGGACCAGGAATCGGCCAGCTGGAGCTGCATCGGCGTGGGGGATAAGGCTGTATAGTTCATCCTGTCGAAGACGTCCTTCGGTATGATGCTCATGCTCGCCCCGAGATCACACAGGGCATGGTCGAAGTTCTGTGTCCCGATCGAGCAGGTGATTGTGGGACAGCCCGAATCTTTCTTCTTCTCTAGAAGCCGGTTGAGTATAACAGCGCTACACTCTTCTGTAAGCTTGACAATCTCCATGGTCGGCATCAGATGCTTGTTGCTGATGAGGTCCTTGAGGTAGCGAGCGTACGTGGGTACTTGCATCGCATCCAGCAAGGGCACATTGATGTGCAACTTCTGGATTACTTCAACAAAGCATGTGAACTGCTCGTCCACGGTCGGCTTCCTCTTTCTTTCAGGAAACGACATGAAGTTCGTGTCATAGAACTCATGTGGAGCCGTTTTCCTTAGCGGCATTGCCTCTTGTTCCTTTTCTTTCGCCAGCTTCTCAACTTGTGTGCTCTCCTTTTCCTTTCCTAAAGTGTTAGGATATGGCGGGTCCCGAGTGGATTTACCTCTCCTCGTGGTAACCGCATTAACATTTTCTAAGGGGGTCTCGGGTTGCCCCGGGATTTCCCCCGACTCTACAGGAGGAACAGCAGCAGCCAACTAAGCTAATTGGGTTTCAAGAATTTTATTAAAGCTTAGCTGGTTCTTGAAAGCAGAAGAAAGGCACTACCCTATTTTCATACAAAATGTAGAAAACAAAGCAAGGTTAGCCCGCTTAGGAGATGGCCTTATAATTGTAACATAAATATGTACATTAGTAATTTCTTAATCATACGCCTTCCCCGGCAACGGCACCAGAAATGCTTGTTGACTTTTGCTAAGCCATACTAATAAATCATCGCTGGCAAGGTGCCATAAATGCTTCATTAATATGTCCTAGAGCCAATTAGGTAAAATCCGTAAGCGCACAAAAAATACCATTGTAGCATTTCACCCGGAAGTATTCAGGGTATCGTATTTGTTTATCCCAAAGGAAGGCAATGAATAAGAAGGATCATCTAACCAAGGCAGGCAAGCAATGGATAATGACAAGGTAGTATGACACATAGAAGATTCTATCTCAAATATATATAAATAAATAAAACCAAGTGGAGAAAGAACTAAGATGAGCTACTCCTATAGTACATTCATATATAGTTGTATAGCCTAAGTTCTATACACATACACGCTTATACTCAGGTTCAACAATTATTAACATAACACTTCAGGCACGGACCTACCCCTGCATCCACAGGCGACTTCCGCCAAGAGCCTATGCACTAGCCTAGCGTGGAGGAGTTCAAAGTACGGACAGGGTTGTCACCACCTACCGCCTACCTCAGCTAACCGGTAGACTAACGAATAATTGATGCAAATCAATTATCCAAGTACCATACTTGCATAATCAAAGAGCACTCTACTCCTCCATGGTTATATTAACAAAGCAGAGCTATCATATAAATATGATCACCAAACCCATGTCATGTCATAACAATGAATCCTAAGCATAAAGACTATGTCATATAAATTAGACTATAGTGACAGTATATAACAAGCATGACAATAGTAGTATAATAAATATAAACTACTATCACACAAATGGGCTATACTATCACATATATGGATCACAATATCAAACAAGAAACTCATGACCCAAACACAACTATATGAAAAGATGACATTTATTAAATAGAGCAAAGTCTTACAAAAGGGAAATGATACAAGAGCCATACCAATTTCTCCAAGAGAAGACTTGAAGAACTAGAGAGCTCTATACTCAGCCTAACTCCACTAAAACTTGAGAACCACTAAGTAGCAAGAGAAGGAATTCTTCTTGTGGTGTGTGTGTGTGAGTGTAAAGCCACACCCTCCTATTTATAGCCTCTATAGGTCAGCAAAGGGGAGTAACCGCCAAGAATATCCCTGCCCACTGCCTTCAGGGATCAACCAGGAGCCTCCACGTGCAAGCCCAGGAGGAAAGGCTGCATGCCTGGGTCGGCTGACCTAGGGTGGTCGGTTGACTTGTGGCTGGGCCCTCCTGGGTTGTGCTTCCTCAGGGTGGCTGCCAGGTGGGTCCTCATCCTAGGTGTTGGGGTAGTTTTGTGTGTTTCTTCGGTGTGGTACTGAAAATGGGCCCTTCAATCCATGAGATGTCCAGTTCGAAAATGTGGAAAGTGTGTTTCTTTGCCTTTTGGGTGTGTTTCCTTCATATTTCCTCCTGCATGCAAATAATTCCCAAGTACAAGTGGAACTACATTATTGTAAACAAATATGCGTGTATGAAATGCCAAGTTCTCCTTTATTTGAGCATAGTTGACGGATGAAAATGGTACTTAACAGCCATCAACAGTTACTCATGTGAAGTTTGAAAGGTCGAGAACATTGAGTTCTCCCCTTAGTTTGTCGAAGGTCTTCTCGTCTATGGGCTTGGTGAAGATATCCGCCAATTGTTCATGAGTCCGCACACTCACCAATTCAATGTCCTTCTTCTCAACATGGTCCCTTATGAAATGATGCTTCACTTGTATATGCTTTGCATGACCATGATCTCCTGTTTTTAGAGCCATCTTGATTGCTGCCTCACTATCACAATATAGTGGCATCTGAGTGTAGTTGAGGCCATAATCTGATACTGTTTGCCGCATGTAGAGAAGTTGGGCACAACAGGCTCCTGCCTCCATGTACTCTGCTTCAGCTGTGGATAGAGCCACCGAGTTTTGCTTATTTGAGCTCCAAGATACTAGAGATCTTTCAAGAAATTGACAACCTCCTGATGTGCTCTTCCTATTCACTTTGCAACCTACGAAGTCCGAGTCCGAATACCCAAGTAACTCAAAGCTTGTTCCTCTAGGATACCATAATCCCATGGTAGGTGTTTACTTGAGGTATCTTAGTATCCTCTTCACAACCTTCAAGTGAGACTCCTTTGGATTTGCTTGGTAGCATGCACACATGAACACACTAAACATGATGTCTGATCTTAAGGCGGTGAGATAGAGCAAAAAACCAATCATTGATCTATAGAGCTTGGGATTCACAGATTTTCCCTTCACATGATCATCCAAGGGTTTGCTTGTCGCCATAGGAGTATGCAAGGGCTTGCAATTTTCCATGTTGAATCTCTTGAGAAGGTCCTTGGTATACTTCTCTTGATAGATGAAGTTTCCTTCTCTTAATTGTTTGACTTGAAAACCAAGAAACACGTGCAACTCTCCAATCATTGATATTTGGAATTCCCTAGCCATCATTTCCCAAAACTCTTCATTGTACCTCTCATTGGTTGATCCATAGATGATATCATCAACATAGATTTGGCACACAAAGAGATCTTTCCCAACATGCCTTGTGAACAAGGTGCTATCAATACTTCCAATCTTGAAGCTATTCTTGAGAAGAAAGTTCCTCAAATGTTCATACGATGCCCTTGGTGCTTGCTTGAGGCCATAGAGAGCTTTCTTGAACTTGTACACATGTCTTGGATGTTTGGGGTCCTCAAAACCTAGAGGTTGTTCCACATAGACTTTCTCATTGATCTCTCCATTCAAGAATTCACTCTTGACATCCATTTGATAGAGCTTGAAGCCATTGTGTGATGCATAGTCAATACCCACCACTTGAGAGTATCCCTTAGCCACTAGTCGAGCCTTGTTTTATGGCCCATTTCTCATCTTGTTTGTTCTTGAATACCCACTTGGTGCCAACCATATTATGATTCTTGGGCCTTTCCACCAATTTTCATACTTTGCATCTCTTAAAGTTGTTCAACTCTTTTCGCATAGCAATAATCCACTTGTGATCATCCATTGCTTCATCAATTTTTGTGGGCTCGATCTTGGAGACAAAAGAGAAGTTTTCAATTGCAATATTTGCCTCATCATCTTTCCCTTCACTCATATAGTTAGGCCTGTATTGATTTCTCCTTGTCCTCACTCTGTCGAGACTTATTCTCGACAATAAATTTATAGGGCTATGTCGGGATCAAGAACTAGATGGTTAAGAGACAAGACGCCGAGTTATACAGGTTCGAGCCCCCTCGATGAGAGTAAAATATGTCTCGTGTTCTGTGGATTGTATTGCTTTGAGTTGATGTGTCCCTCGATGAGGGGTTCCTACCGCCTTATATGTCCGATCGGCAGGGGGTAGATGAAGAGTCCTACTCGTAGTCTAGAAAGATAAACATAATAATTCTATCTCTAATTGCCTTGTGCTCCAAGCCAACTCGGTCGGTTCCCATATTAGTGGCCCATCCCTTTATCTTCCGACTATGGCATAGCTATGGATACCGGTAAGGTAAGTATTCCACAGCAGCCTTCGAGTGCTTTTGGACATGTGAAGCGCCGAGTGATTCCTCTTCATTGAACATGTGAACAGATCACAATTTAGGAACACCTCTTGAAAGAAGTTCCTGATAGATCCGGTGCGCCGACTAGGTGCACCTGATCAGGTGTAGCCCCCGACTCTTATATAATTTCGAGACTAACAAATAATGCAAGAGTCTAATAATTTTAGCTCTTTACATTTTGTAGTATAAAGGTATACTCTCACTCAATCCATCCAGCTTGAGCAGTCAACCTCCTGATCTTCAAACCAGGCACTCGGTCTACACAACATCAATTGCGCCAACCGATTATGTAAAAGACAGAGTGATATACACCCTTAGCGGAGTGACCTTTGATTCCAATATCATGACATCAATCATGTGAAAATCAAAGAAAGGTTTATGACATCAATCATAACCCAGTACTAAGCTATAATGACATCAATCATAAAATAGCTTTTCCTCAAATATTTATCACTTGGACAATATAAGTTTGACCTTTAGCTTTTAATTACCGACTTCAATCAGCAGCATAGTCATTAGGCTTATTCCCACAACCATCAAGTCCTCTGCTATGTGATGATCAAATCACATAAATATGGAGATTATATCTTGTAATTTAAATAAAGCTTCTCATCAAAGAATCCCCCGAGTTAATACTCAGATTTCCAGGGATGGCAAAGAATATTTTGAAAGATTTGTGCCTATTTTAACCTTACGTAATAGATAATTTGGCACTGTACGGTCCATGTCGACCCAATTGGTCCCGCAAGACTAGCTCAAAGCGAAGGTATAAAAGGGTGAGGTGTGAGACCCAGAAAATTGGCCATTTAAAAATACCCCTCAAAAAAATCATTTCTATTTAATTCAGGAAAAATCCTTTTTGAAATAGGAAGGAAAGATAAAATCTAATTAGACTCATAGCCAAATATGTTAATCCTAAAATATGGAACTTGTCAAGTGTTTGATTTCTTTTCCCCCTTCTTGGCCTTTATTTGAATTCATTTGGTTTTTGGATTGGAATTGCTTAGTGAGGAAACCAGAAAAATTTAAAAGTCCAAAACCTTTCCCCTTCCTGGGCCACCTCCCCTCCTTTGCCCTTCCTCTCGGCCTAAACTGTCCTAGCCCACCTCCCCTTTCCCTTCTCCCGCTCGGGCTGCCTTTCCCCTCCTTTTCTCTCTCGGCCCAATCCCTCTCCCTCTATCTCCCTTGCATGCGCGCCCGCTAGCCCACACAACCCGCTCGGCCTAGTTCCACGCTCGCCCCTCCCTTCTCCTTCTTCCTCCCCGTCACGCGTCACAGCGCCTGTTGCCGCACAATGCCGTTGCCACCCGCACCGCTGCACCGATGCGTGACAACACCACCGCCTTTACTCCTGCTAGCGCACAAGCGCTCTAACTCCCCTCGTCGCAACACGCCCAGAGATGCGTCTCGTCACTCTAAATCGCACCGCGCCGTCACCGCCAGGATCCTGAGGCGACCTCACCCTGCCACTGCGCGACATGACCTCCCTCCACCCCCATCGTTTAGCCCTTAGCTCTGTGCAGCGAGAGGTCACACTCGCCCTGCTCCGCCAACTGGCCCTGTGGTTGCACTGCTCGCCATCAATGGCCGTCGTGGCCGAGCAGGAGCCCCACGCGCTACCGTGTGCTGCCCTTCTCCCTCCCCGCATATAAAAGCCGCCTCATGCCCTGCTATCACCGCACCGCGGCTCGCAGCAACCTCAGGCAGGTGCCCAACCTCTTTCTCTCTCTCTCTCTCTCTCTCTCTCTCTCTCTCTCTGTCTCTCTTTCTCTCTCCACTTGCCACATCGAGCTGACCATAGCCGAGAGCTAGCTCTATCCCACCCCACACCTCGTGATCGCCGTCAGTGAGCGCAACACCACCCCCGCATCCCCCCTAACCCACTGTCGACCAAGCTTAGCCGCCAAAGCACTCCAACGCCGAGCTCCGGCGAGCTCGACAATGGCGTCGTTGCCGTCTTCCCCTCCGGCTGCCGTGTGCCACCACTGCCCCTCTCGCTACCGTCCATCACGCCACCAACGGCCCAGATTAGAAGCCCTGCTACCCCTTTGTTTATTTAAATCCAAGCTGCACATCTAATGATCCACGACCCACAACGCTTCGGTCCATGGACCACCCCCGTGCACCCGGCCCTCCAGCCCGTGAACCTATTCCATAGGATTCCCAATACCAAAATAATTCCAAAAAATAGAGAAAATACTAGAAGCCTCTAGTTTTGCACTTAGCCCCCTGACCTTTAGAATAATTCTATTTTAGCCTAATATTTTTACAGAAAAGGATCCCAACTTTTCTATAATTATATTTTAGCCCCTACCACTTTACAACCAAGCCCCTGATATTTTCTATATTTATATATAGGTCCCTAGAACTTTTCATAAATTACAAATAGGCCTCTAGACCTTCCAAAAGCCTTAATTTTCAAACTGTAACTCCGATTTAGGCGATTCTTATGCCGCTGGAATCGTTGTCTCGAACACTAGCCCATGGAACCCTTCACCTAGCCCCACAACATCTTGTTTTCTCGTCATTTGATTTTCTCTTGATTTTTGTGTCAGTTTATATTGTGATAGCTTACGCGTTGTTCACAATCTGCAGACGAAGATAACCAGGAGCAGGAGCTCGAGGACCGGGACTATGAGCAAGACTTCGAGGACGTGTTAGGAGGCAAGCTCTATCTATTTCTTGATCATGATTGCTCCTATTATTATGAAAATGCACTCAACTTAGAGCCTACTTCTTATATGCATTATTCCTTGTATTTTCGCAATTGCTTAGTTAAAACTCACTTGTGTGAAAGCTTGGGAGTTGGTTGTGATGCAAGTAAGTCCAGTACTTGGCAAGATTATATGACTATGTGTCGTAAGTGCAGTGATATGACTAAGTGTCATAGATGCCCTGAGCTCTGTGGTGGACTTGTGAGCGTGCCTAGGTGAAGTGGGAGCGTTATGTGATCTGTAGCTAAGAGCACATAGCCTGTGGGTACAATGTACTAAGCTCTGTAGAGTTATCGATAAATAATTCGGATGTTCGTTGTCACTGGTTTTGACACACCAAATCATTGGACTCTTAAAATTTCTTTGATGTGTGAGTAGGTGTAGTGAGATCCCTGTTTTTGATGAATGATGTTGGCAAGGTGTGCCAGAGTCGTTATGACTTTGTGTTAGAAGGCTCAACTAAAATATGGGAACTATCAGGATTGCTTGTAATCTCCCCTAGGTCCAACCAACCAAAAGTTATAAAACTATCTTCATCCCTCAAAACCCCCTTTGATTCTGTAGTGAGCCCCAACATACCCTCTTTTCCGCAAAAACTCTGAAAACTCAGCCCCATCCCTTGACTACCTTCCCAAATGCATGAATATGCCCTTGCTAGAGGTAGGGCTTGCGGAGTACCTTATGTACTCACCCTTGTTTTAAATTAATTATTCAGAAGACAGAGAAGAAGAAGAAGCACCCGTGGAGTTTGACAAATAGGTTACGTCCTATGCTCGAGTTGCCTATGGACTTCAATAAAGATTGTGTGTTGTTTTCTCTATTTCGAGGATGGCATGGCCACCTCCTGGCTTGTAATCTAAGACCTGTATCACCCCATCGTCCCTATGTGGACTAAATAAAGATTGTTGTATCGTCCTTTGTATCATTTGTATGTGTGTACCAACTACTGATCCAGAGATTGGTACAGATACATAGTATATCCCGAATAGGGGTATCACACAAGGGCGGGGTGACACAACTCCATGCCATTATTTCGAGCTCTGCGTCTTCCCTCGCGCCTCCTCTGTTTTCTTGTGACCTTTCCATTTCCTTGTTCTAGGGTTCGCCACCTTCTGCCACCACCGCAGATCCTCATCGCGCCCAAGCCCCCAAGCTCAAGAAGCAAGGGTTAGGGTCACCACACTCTATCCACCATGTTGCTATGTCAATCATGCCACACAAACTTGTCAGGGGACCAAAGGCTCCTCCTCGCAGGCTTGTCATGGGACCAAAAGGCTCCACCGCTGCTGCCACCATTGAATCCTCCTCGTCAGAGATGGATATCCCGGAGCCGCTACGCGAGTTCTCCCGGAGCTCCATCAGCGCCGACACGCTGAGTGCCATGGTCGCTGATGACATCTTGCCGGAGCAGGCGCGCCTCAATTGGAAGCTACCTGAATCTGGAAAACATCCTCTCCCTATTCATAAGCAAATAGTTGTCTTCCGCTCCTTCTTTGAGTGAGGCTTCAAAGTCCCCTGCTACAGCTTCCTGTGCGGGCTCTTATTCTTCTATGGGATTGAGTTAGTCAACCTCAATCCCACCTTTTTTTTTGCACATCACCATCTTCGTGCACTTGTGCGAAGCTTTCTTAGGCGTTCTGCCTCATTTCTCCCTCTTCTGCCACCTCTTCGTTCTCCGTCCTCTGTCGTCGGTCGCCAATCAAGAAGCAATCGACGGTGTTGGGATTCAGCTGTGGAAGAAGGATGCATACATCAACGTTCATCTCGTCACTGGGAACAAGAACTAGCAGGAGGAATGGTTCTATTGTGACAATCCCCCTCCCGTCATCTCGAATTTCACTGGTGTAAAGGCCAGCCCCAACCCTTCTGGTCAGAGAAGCCAGATCCGAATGACGCTCAGGTGCAAGAATTGTTGAAGAAGATTGCCGAGTTGAAGAAAGAAGGAATCAATGGTGTGACCATCGCCAAAAGCTTCATCGTGCACCGAGTGCAACCGATCAAGCAACAATTCCACCTAGGATGGCAATATGTCTCTGATGATGAGACCAGAGAAGTTCCTGACCCACAGAACCTGACCTTGCGCAAGGCTCGCATAAGCAAGATCTTCGAGTCGGCCGGCCTTAATCAGAAAGGCATACAACAAGGGCACTCATCGAGGCCAAGTAAGCCTTAGATTTTTGAGTTGTCTTTCAATCATTCACTCTAAGTAAAATGACTTACATGAATAATGTATTCTTTCTTGTTTGTAGGTTCTTGACACTTATGTGTCTCACCCTCCACTCCCACCGAATGATACGGAGGGCGTGGATTATGCTTCCAGCCCTCAAGTCAGACAGACCACGCCGGGTCAAGCTCGACAGCTGGTGGGAGTGCGTGTCAGACCGATCCGGTCGGCAATGCAAGCGGCTCTGCTATCCCAGCTGTCATTCTGCCCTCCCCAGATCAACGGGTGAAGGGGAACACCCATCGTCGACGACAATACCTCAGAGGTGATGACGACGAAGATGACGCCCAGGGGGACACCCGAGTGGTCGGTCTGCCGTCCCCGGTCTCCACCGTCTGACTTTCAAGTCAGCCGGAGCCTTCAAGCCGGGGGACCGGGGATGCAGACATGGCGGCGAAGTCCTCAGTAGTTGTAAAGCAATCCTCTTCAATGAGGAAGTTCTCCGTCTCCCAGACCACCTCGTCGAAGAGGAAAGTCAACAGGATCAAAATCAAGCAAGCCTCCAAGTAAGTATCTTCACATCTACTCACTCTTTCTTGTTGATCTAGAGTAAATCTCCAAATCTATTCAATTTATGCAGTGAACATACTACTCAGTCGACCGAGACACCGAATGTCTCGGTGAAATAGGATTCAAACCCAACACCAGCGCATCATCCAACCGATCTGCCTGAGTCTGTTCCCACACCATCAAGTGTGCAGACTAAGGCACCAAAGTCTCCAAGTGCTCCATTGCCTCATCTGACCAACCCACTTCAGCCTGTGAACACACCATCAAGCGTGCAGACTGAGGTGGTGAAGTCTTTAAATATTCCTGCTACGCCCAAGGATGTTACTCCAGCACCGACCGCGAAAGTACCGACCCTGAGCAAGGATAAGGCTGTGTCGGTCAACAAGCCAACAGGAGGGCCAAAAGCTTCCAACCTCGAGCCCCTTCAGCAACATTGAGAACTGTCAAAGGTACATCAATACCTGTATCCTACTTTTCCTGAAGCTTATTCAAAGTGTTTAATCCACCTTGCTCCTTTTTTTAGAAAGTTTAATCTCTGATTGAGGATAGGCAATCAAGGATAGATGCTCTGGAGGCTGAAGGCATCGGTAAGTAATCTCTAGAAGTCTTCTTAGATTGTCTTGACATCTTGCAAGTCTTCTAATTCAAAATACCACTCTGGTTTTCCCAGTCCGAGCCCAAATGTCTCAAAGGGCCCAAAAGGAGCTGGAGACTCTTCACTCAGAGTACAAGAAGGCCACCACTCTGTTAGAGCAGAACTGACTAAAGGATGAAGGTGAGTACTTTGCACACCCCTTCCTTTGACCTTGAATTATTCTCTAATGATCTTGTATATTATCTCAGCTCATGAAAAGAAAGTAGCAAAATAGGAAAAGCTCACTTCGAATCAGCAGAGGTTCTTAGAAGCTCTAACTAATGAGAAGAATGGGCTAACCAAATCGCTATCTGAGCGAGATGCTGAGGTCACTCTTCTGAAGAAGAGCTTGGAGGAGACCGAGGAGAAGCTGAAGAATGCCAAAGGCAGTGCTACGACTTTCAAAAGTAATCTTGCCAGTATGCTCTCTATTGTTTTCTTTATCATCCCCCTTGTAAGTTTCATCTTCTAATCTTCTTTGCGGGTCTTGCAGCCTTGTCTTATAGTGCTTGGAAGGCTCTGAATTATATTCATGCCAATCAAGTCAAGCAGACCGAGCACTCACTGGAGTATCTATTGGAGCATGCACCCGAAGCAATCGAGCAACATACCAAGCTGGTGGTTGTTGAAGCCGGGAATCAAGTGTTGGCAATCTTTGATTCATGGAGTACTGAGCTTCCTATAGACAAAATCCAGGAAGTCTTCAACCCCAAGCACACAATTGACCAATGCCAGCTGCTACTCGACTCCATGGTAGAGACTTCGCGTGCCCTGATGGAGAATGTTGATGTCACTGTTGGCATTTCTAAACGTTGTCACTAAGTTTCCTTAGCAACGAAGTCAAAAATGTTTATTGGTAATCTTTAACGAATGCAGCAAGTTTGCAAGCGCACGGGGAATACCGTTGTAGCATTTCACCTGAAAGTATTCAGGGTATCGTATTTGTTTTATCCAAAAGGAAGGAATATGATTGATCAAAGTAATTACCATATTCTAGATATTTTCATATTGGATTATGAGACAGAGTCCTCACAGGGGTAAGTGATGAGAACATCAACGACATACGAATAATGACGACAGAAGATGGTGCGCCAAACCAAGCTGTCACGCCTCCACCTCTCGTCGTCGCGCCTCCTCGAGTTACGGATCCATCTTCTAACAAGACGACGACGTACAAGGGCCCAATCACTAGAGCTTGAGCCCAGGAATTGAAAACGGTTTTGATGCTAAGGAACGACGGCCCAGGATGACGCCACCTGAAGGCCCACGTGGCCCAAGTCGCGCGACTCCCTCTCCACCGCGCGCCTCTCCACTTCAGCCAGCCCTAGATGCCTCGTCCTCCCCTTATTTAGTCGAGGGCTGCGCCCCTTGCAATCTTCAAGTTTTGTTTTAAGTTTAGCTTAGCTATACATCCGTCTCTCGACGTGAATTCAGAACTCCACCTTCGTGCAATACATCAGATTGCTCGCCTCTAATTCTTGCTCGTTCTTCGATTACGCGTAAGAATTGATCCTCGTGATCAGGTCGATCTTGTTTACCGCAAGGTTAATATCCTCCGGAAGTTGGTTCAGCGATTGCATTGGCGCTTTGACTTGCTCGTCGTAGTCGGATCGTGAGGGTCGACATCCACCAAATCGAAGTTATCTCCACTCGCCGAAAGATCGGGCACTCTACACCTATCAGTAAGGATAAAGAGAAACATGGTAGTGGACACACAGATAGCATACTCAAGTTAGATAAATATTAGTTTAGTGGAGAAGGACAAAGAAAGAGCTAAGTTCCTAAGTTGCTTTTATATAATTATATAGTCTACATTATATACTATTATATAGATACAATGACAATGCAAGACAATCAGATCATCACACCCTAGGCATCCGGTTTTCCCCTGCATCCACAGTACGATTCCGGCCAAGAGCCTATTGCATAGCCGAATGTGGGGGATTTCAAAGGACAGGTAGGGTTGTCACCACCTACTACCTACACCTAGCAATCCGTGTCTTACACGACAAATAATGCATTCTATTGAACTAAGCACCACACTTACATCTCTAGAACAATACTCCTAATCCCTTAAGCGATGGATCAGAAAAGGAGTAATCACATTTCAGTGAACACTAAGCACATAGAAATGATCTATGTCACACATTAGTCATGCACATTATAACGACATAAATAAAGACTATAGTAAGGGCTTGTGTCTAACATGGTAATATAGTATGACTACATTACTAACATGCAAGCATAATAACCACATACATGAATAGATCATATAATCAAGCAAAAAACACATGACCCAAACATAACTATATAGAAAGACTAAATATATTATGTAGAATAAAGTCTTATAACAAAAGAAAGATACAAGAGCCATACCACAACTCCAAAAGAAAACTTGGGAACTAAAGAAGGCTCTATTCTAAGCCTAACTCCACTAAAACTAAAGGGAATCATGAAATGGTAAAGAGAGTAATGCTTCTTGGTGTGTATTTGAGGAGTGAGCCACACCCTTCATTTTATAGTTGTTCAAAGGCAGTTATGAGGTCGGTAACTCCAGCCCTAAAGGGGACAACTGTTGACGGCTGTTAAGTACCATTTTCAACCGTCAACTATACTCAAATAAAGGAGAATTTGGCATTTCATACACGCATACTTTAGCATAATAATATAGTTCCACTTGTACTTGGAGAACTTTGTGCATGCAGGAGGAAATGTGAAGGAAACACCTCAAAAGGCAAGAAAACACACTTTCGACCAATCAGAGAGTGCCACATGGACGTCACACGGATTGAAGGGCCCATTTTCAGCACTTAACCGACGTAACTCCCTGTAATACCGTGCAAACCGACGTCAGGGCCCACAGGACAGCCACCTGGAGAAAGCACAGGACAGGAGGGGCCACCCCCAGGTCGGCCGACCTGGTCAGGTCGGCCGACCCGGCCGGGCGCCCTCTCCGCCTGGGCTTCCACGTGTTGGCTCCTCCGCGACTCCTGATGACGGTTTGAGATGCCTTCCGTGGCGGTTACTCTCCCTTGCCGACCTATTGAGGCTATAAATAGGAGGGTGTGCCTTCACACTCAACACACACCACAAGAAGCATTTCTCTCTTGCTAGTAGTAGTTCTTGGAGTTTTAGTGGAGTTAGGCTGAGTCTAGAGCTCTCTAGTCCCAAGTCTTCACTTGGAATTGGTATGGCTCTTGTATCTTTTCCCTTTTGTAAGACTTTGCTCTTATCAATATATATATTTTTTCTATATAGTTGTGCTTGGGTCATGAGTTTCTTGTTTGATATTGTGATCCATATATGTGATAGTATAGTTTACTTGTGTGATAGTAGTTTATATTTATTATACTACTATTGTCATGCTAGTTATATGCCGTCACTATAGTCTAGTTTATATGTTATAGTCTCTATGCTTAGTTTTAGCTGATAAAGTATAGCATGGGTTTGGTGATCGTATTTGTACGGTAGCTCTGCCTCGTTAATAGTAATCGCGGAGGGGCAGAGTGCTCTTTGGTCATGCAAGTATGGTACTTGGGTGACTGATTTGCATCAATTATTCGTTAGTCTACTGGTTCGTTGAGGTAGGCGGCAGGTGGTGACAGCCCTGTCCGTCCTTTGAAATCCTCCCCGCTAGGCTAGTGCGTAGGCTCTTGGCGGAAGTCGCCTGTGGATGCAGGGGTAAGTCCGTGCCTGAAGTGCTATACTATTGACTGCTGAACCTGAGTGTGGGTCTATATGTATTCTACTTAGGCTATGCAACTGTATAGGAATGTATAGTAGGAGTAGCTTAGCCTAGTCTTTCCTCCACTAGACTTTATTTATTTAGTAGGAATCTTCTGTGTGTGTCACACTACCCGGTTATTATCATGTACCCGCCTGTCTTGGTTAGATATCCTTGCTAATTGTTAACATGATCTTATATGTTAGTAACGCTTCTTGATCATAACCTTCCTTTGGGATAAACAAATACGATACCCTGAATACTTCCGGGTGAAATGCTACAGCGGTATTCTCCGTGCGCTTGCGGATTTTACTTACTTGACTCTGGGACATATTAGTGAACCGTTTCTGGCCCCGTGCCGGGAATGATTTATTAATATGGCTTAGCAAAAGTCAACAACAACCGCCTTTGGGAAGTCAATGGGGACCCTCCATAGGAAGATGGGCCCTAGTGGGCCGGTCCTCTATTCGGCCGAACAGGGGGTGGGTCCAGAGGGGTCTTGCCACCTCTAGCACACTGGTGGGTGGCCCACCCGTTGCTTCTGCATGGCTTAGGCCTTCTGTATGTCGGTTTGGTACTGCAGGTGGGCCAGTTGATCTGTGGGAATCCCTATTGGTGAACTCCGATTAATCGATGTTGTGTTTCTTCGCCACATTGGTGTGTTTTCTCCTCTCAATTGATATTTCTCCTGCATGTTAGTGATTTTGCAATGAAGTATAACATATGTGGAAACAAGCAGCATATATGGAAGGTTTTGCAATGAAGTATGACATATGGCCGTGGTAGGAATTTTCATCATTGAGGACCTTTTCAATTTTATCATTTTGAAAAATAAAATCTCTAGATGTTAAGCTTCACTTTAGGACAAAGATCATAGCAGCCCTATTCTAACCATATCATGCCTCACAACTAGCTAGACTTAGATCATGCACTTTGCAACCCACAAGTATTCAAGTTCAAGGCAAGCATGTTTAGCCAACAAACTCAAAAATTGGGAGAGTACTATGTTGTATACGAGGGACTATAAAAATATATAAAATAGAGCAACTATTCATCATCTCAACATGAAGGCATGAACATCCCTTGCATGTATGACAACCTATTATTTTTATTCTTTTTTAGTTTTTTTGTTTTATGAGGGTAAGTCTGATACAGAAAAAAGAAAGAAAGGAAAGATACAAGTCACCTTGGTGGGGGTGCTCCCTCAAGCTTGCTCTTGCTCACGGCTGTTGGTTAGGATCAAATCCTCTCCAATGGTAGTATGCCACCGTGTAGTCGCGGTACTCTCGTAGCTGTTCCTGGAGGTGACGAACTGGTCGTCACTGTGCTGCTGCCACTCTCTGGTGGTCTGGGCGTGAGTAGCAAGGGTGTTTTGCATTTCCCTTGTTCTTACATCCAGGTCGTCCATCTGCCTTGTAAGATACCTCAATTCTGAACCATAGCCATAATGAACAAAGCTCAAAAAAGAGTGACGTCCATTGTGATGTGGAGGTGTCTCGATCGTCTCGGGCCCTTGCCCCTATTGTGCACTACTAGCTTGCTGCCAAGACGAACCTCCAGTCTCATACTGCTGCAGCGTGAACATCCAAGCGGACTAGTGGTGTAGTCCTGGCTGCGCTAGTGGTAGCACGCCTCGTGCTTTGTCGTGTATGTCGATGGGCAGACCTGCCAGACATTCCTTCTCTCTGCAGCTGTATGGTTAGTTCCTAACAACTACACAAATGATATCCCGGGTTAGGCAACAAGAGTTCATTTGTATAGCCGGGATAATAAAAATAATAGAACCATCAGGGCCCTTCTTTAAAGTGTGACCTTGCTCAAGAAATTTATAGTCTATCATGGGACAGGGCTCAGAAAGATAATCAAATCTAGTGTTGGATAAAGCCTCGACCCCAGCAGCAATGAGGGTCACTAAAGAAGTGCATTCAATGAGTCCCGATCCTTTAATATAATCTAACCATTTACCAATCATAGCTTCAACAGGAGCAATAGGAATTTTAGCAATTGCAGCAAACAAAACACACAATTCATCGTTATGGATAGGTCTAGTGTCTTGTCTAGGGAAACAATTCATATCAAGCCACCTATGCCATAGTTGTAGAGTTGGGTTGTGAATGTCACTCGTCCTAAGACGTTCACAACAAAACTCCCCAGAAATCCTTTATCAAAAAGATCCGTTTGCAAAACCCATGGTTGCACCTTCTAAGTTAGTGTTGCAGTAACTTTTAAACTTAAGAATGATGCTAAGGTCTTTTCATGTGAGATGGTATCCCTTCCCAAACAAGCAGAAAAGTACCCCATCGTTATCTTTCAGAAAGGTGCACAAAAACTGGATAGTGAGGAGGCGTGAACCTACCTCAGTGGTGTGTGCAAATTCGGTCCAACCCAATGCTTTCCAAATAGAAAGGAACTCAGAGTCCATAACTATAGTGGAGAGTAGATCGTCGTCATACGCCCTGGTGTGGATGAAACTGCGGTCGCGTAGGCGGTGATAGACTCGTCTCTCCTGTTCATCCAGCAGCTCGAGGTCGGTATTGGCGAGAAGTACGTGTGGCTCATCCTCCTCCATATCGTCCTCAATGGGCGTATACCTCGTTGGTTCATCCTCGATGGAGAAGTGTGTGCTCGAGCTACCGTGTGAACGGCGTGAACTCGAACGTGTCACCTGCTGCATCAACGCCTTAGCCTTCTTCATCTGCAACACTTAAGAAAAAACACAAGAATAACTTGCACACGGGTTATGGGTTAGCAAATAAAATCTATCAGTCATGTTGATCTTGCTAAACCTTGCAAAGGACTTGAACAATCCAATAAAAAACAAAGAAAACTAAAAAGGCAGATATTTTTGGTGGTTTTTGGAGTGACAACTTTGGAGAAGCAATGTGAGAGCTCAAGAGCAAATGACTGAAGGAGGGAGTGAAATGAGAAGTGAACTTGGAATGGCAAAACACTCTCCCCCGGGCACTCAATTTATAGGAAAATTCCCAAACGGTCGAAAACAGCTAGTGGGGAGCCAAATCCAACTGTTCGCAAAAGGCCAAGGTTGGTGGGGCCCACACCCCTTCAGCCAATCATGGGTGTTCGGCCGACCATGGGTGGGTCCCACTGGTCCCCCATTTTGGTCCATAACTCCCTAACAGCTATATTTTTTGAGCTGCAGGGGTTAGGTCCAAAGTTTCAACAGAATTTTACTCAGAAATATATTTTCTCAAAGTTGGAAACCAAAAACCGAATTTTGTATTTTTATCAAACAAAGAAGAGGGTTGGAATAAATTCCAACATCCATGTGTGAAATCCAAATATGCAAATGCAGAGGCAAATTTGAAAGAGTCCAAAAGTTTGGAAAAATTCAAATGTGCAAAAATTGAGGAAAATAAAATATAAGATAAATACCAATTTACACTTGATGTTGTGGCGTCCGGTCCTGGAGAAGTGGACGCGGATGGCTGCACTTCCTTCACTCGCCACACCTTCCTCATCTTTGTGCAGTCGGTGGCGTGTTGGATTTAACAGGCTGTGGCTTTGCCCGTAGTCCAGGCCTCGCCGTAGGTGGGGTTTTTCCATGAAATGGTACGACATCTCCTTTGCCATGATCTTCTTCATGTAGAGAATAAGGCTATCATTCTTTGGGGGTATTACTTCGACTTCTTTGGGTTCAGCCCATACTCGATGTTGATCATTGAGCACTGCTCTTGATGTGAACAAGGGTTCCCGATCTTCCGAAAGGTTCTTGGTAAGTTGATTTGGTCGGAGGCGACACACAAATCGATCCGGCTTCAGAACAGCACGTTCTAAACCCCGCAATCGCAGCACGACGTCTCCTCTGGTTATCAACCGTCCAAAAGACGATTGACCTCGCCGAGAAGGCTGATCCCTGCCTGCGAATCAAGAACACAAGCAAGAACAACGAAGATTGCAACACAATTGCAGATGTATGATTAAACTCTCGAAGTTGGGGTCTCACAAACCGATGAACGGCGAAACTGTTTATGAACAGAATTGATCTAAGCAAAACCCCAACCCTAATGGTGCGGCGGCGGCTGTATATAAAGACCCTAGGGTCGTGCAAGACCCTCTGGACGCGCCCCTAATTGGGCTCAACTAGATACAAAGCCCAAAGGCCAAAAATAGGCGACGCAGCACCGACACAGATTCTGAACTCTGTCTTGTTTTGACGATTCCCGATGACTCCGGATGAATTTTGACATGAGGCCGGCGGCATTGGAAAGGTCTTCTCCTTATCTTTCCGTGCATATGTAGAATGTCTAAATCCGAGTCCGTATGCGTCCTGGACAACGGTTTTAGTACAGACTGGTCCTGGGCCCCGAAACAGACTCGAAGTCGGTTTTGATTGGGCCTCCACTTTGGCTTCCAAGCTCTTGCTGGTCCTCCACGTTCCCAGCTCCTTCTCCCATCATCTCCTAGTCTTCTCCATGGTTTCTAATCATAAAATAATCATTAGGTAGCAAACCATTCTCAAAAGTAACATATAGCGAAGAACGTAGGAACGAGCTCACCTCTAAATTTAGTCGTCGTGCACGAGCTCTAGTCATTGGATCTTGCAAGTCCAGATTTGGAGGAGTGTTGTGTGTATCCATAGGAGTGATGTCCTCATCATCCTCCCCCTCTTGAAGTGGAGTCGTCCTCGACTCGAGCTCATCCTCTTCTCCCAAGCATGGTTTCAAATCTGAAATGTTAAAAGTAGGACTAACCCCGAACTCGGGAGGCAACTCAAGTTTGTATGCATTATCATTAATCTTCTCTATTATTTTGAATGGACCATCAGCTCTAGGCATTAGTTTAGACTTTCTCAATTCTGGAAATCTATCCTTCCTTAAGTGTAACCACACTAAATCTCCTACATCAAGCTTTACTTCCTTTCTACCCTTACTGCCAGCAATTTTATACTTTTCATTCATCTTTTCAATGCTAAGTCTAGTGGTCTCATGCATTTGCAAAATAAATTCAGCACACTCCTTAGCATCAACATGAACTCTCTCATTAATAGGTAGAGGAAGTATATCAAGTGGAGTACGGGGATCAAAACCATACGCTACCTTGAATGGACTTACCTTGGTAGTAGAATGTGTTGCCCGATTATAAGCAAACTCAACATGAGGTAAGCATTCTTCCCATTGCTTCAAATTTTTCTTCAAAATAGCTCGCAACATAGTACCCAAAGTGCGGTTCACAACCTCAGTTTGTGGATGACAAGTTGTAGAAAATAACAACTTTGTACCCAACTTATTCCAAAGCGTGCGCCAAAAATGACTCAAGAATTTTGCATCACGATCTGAAACAATAGTAGAAGGCATACCATGCAAACGTACAATTTCTTTGAAAAAAAGATCAGCAATGTAACTAGCATCATCAGTTTTATGACATGGTATAAAGTGTGCCATCTTGGAAAAACGATCCACAACAACAAAAATGCTATCACTCCCCCTCTTAGTCCTAGGCAGTCCTAAAATAAAGTCCATAGAAATATCCGCCCAAGGAATAGAAGGAACAGGAAGTGGCATGTATAAACCATGTGGATTCAATCGAGACTTAGCTTTTTGACATGTAGTGCAGCGAGCAACAAAACGCTCAACATCTTTCCTCATCCTTGGCCAAAAGAAGTGTGTGGCCAAAATATCCTCCGTCTTCTTAGCACCAAAATGACCCATCAATGCACCTCCATGCGCCTCCTGCAACAATAAAAGACGAACGGAACCAACTGGAATGCATAGGCGGTTAGCTCTAAACAAGAAACCATCGTTCAACACAAATTTGTGCCAAGCATGACCTTCTTTACAGTGCAGCAATACATCTTTAAAATCAACATCAGCAACATATTGTTCTTTAATTGCCTCAAGTCCAAAAATTCTACAATCAAGTTGAGACAACAAAGTATATCGCCTAGATAAAGCATCAGCAATCACATTATCCTTCCCTTTCTTATGTTTAATAATATAAGGAAAAGACTCAATAAACTCAACCCATTTAGCATGTCTACGGTTCAAATTGCATTGAGAACGAATATACTTAAGTGATTCATGATCAGAATGAATAACAAATTCTTTGGGCAACAAATAATGACGCCACGTCTCTAAAGAACGTACAAGTGCATATAGTTCCTTATCATACGTGGAATAATTCAAAACAGGCCCAGTAATTTTCTCACTAAAGTATGCAACAGGTTTACCATCTTGCATCAAAACACCACCAATGCCTATACCACTAGCATCACATTCAAGCTCAAAAGTCTTATCAAAATTGGGTAATTGCAGCAATGGTGCATGTGTAAGGTTGTCCTTCAAAGCATCAAAAGACTCATGATGTACCTTACCAAAATGGAAGTCAACGCCCTTCTTTGTCAACTCATGCAATGGTGCAGCAATGGTGCTGAAATCTTTGACAAAGCGGCGGTAGAAACCTGCAAGACCAAGAAAACTCCTCACCTGTGTGATAGTTTTTGGTACAGGCCAGCTCTTTATGGCTTCAATCTTCGCCTCATCCACCTCAATTCCCTGTGGAGTCACAACATAGCCAAGAAAAGAGACTCGATCCGTGCAAAAGGTGCACTTCTCAAGGTTACCAAATAAACGTGCAACTCGCAAAGCATCAAAAACAGCACGCAAATGAATCATATGATCATCCATAGATTTGCTGTAAATCAAGATATCATCAAAGTAGACAACCACAAATTTGCCAATAAAAGGTCTTAAAACCTCATTCATCAAACGCATGAAAGTACTGGGTGCATTAGTTAACCCAAAAGGCATTACTAACCACTCATACAACCCGAATTTGGTTTTGAAAGCTGTTTTCCATTCATCTCCAAGTTTCATTCTAATTTGATGGTAGCCACTACGCAAATCAATTTTAGTGAAAATTATAGCACCACATAACTCATCAAGCATGTCGTCTAGCCTAGGAATAGGATGACGATACCTAATAGTAATGTTATTAATGGCTCTACAATCTACACACATACGCCAAGAACCATCTTTCTTAGGAACCAAAAGTACAGGAACAGCACAAGGACTAAGTGATTGACGAACATACCCACGATCCAAAAGGTCTTGGACTTGTCGTTGTATCTCCTTAGTCTCCTCAGGGTTGGTCCTATAAGCAGCACGGTTTGGCAAAGTAGCACCAGGAATCAAATCAATTTGATGCTCAATCCCTCTCAAAGGTGGCAAGCCCGAGGGTATCTCAGCTGGGAAAACATCCTCATACTCCTGCAAAAGGTTAGTGACAGCAGGAGGCAAAGCACTAGAAGCAATATCACCAAGCAAAAACAAGGCTTGTTTGCATATCAAAGCATAGCAAATATCATCAGTAGAAATTTCAGCAAGCTCAGATTTTGTGGCAAGACATGAACGACCTTGTAATTTAATTGCAGCACCCTTAGAACTTGAAGAATCATTAACATTACTTGGTGTAGAAGCAGAATTAACAGGTTGCTGAATTTCAGGGCTTTTATTTTTCAAACTAGCAGCTCGTTCTAAATCAGCTTGTACAATTTCAGCAGGGGTCATTGGTAACAAAGTAATTTTAGTTCCTTTATGCATAAAAGTGTACTTATTACTTTTACCATGGTGTACAGCATCATTATCAAATTCCCAAGGTCTACCCAATAAAAGTGAACAAGCTTGCATGGGTACAACATCACAATCAACAGAATCCACATAGGAACCAATGGAAAAAGGAACTCTGCAAGTTTGTGTTACCTTAGCTTTTCCAGAGTCATTTAACCACTGAATGTAGTATGGATGTGGATGTGGGCGTGTGGTCAAATCAAGCTTCTTAACCACATCAGAACTCACCAAATTGTTGCAGCTTCCTCCATCAATGATGACACGTGCCCGACGGTTCTTGATGACGAAGAAAATCTGGAACAAGTTATGTCGCTGCATCATCTCGGGCTGCTGGATTTGTGTGCTAAGCACACGCTGCACAATAATATTCATGTAGCCCGTGGTATCTCCGCCTCCAAGGACGAGGTCACCGCTGGTGGCAGCGACATCCTCCTCCTCATCCTCCACATCGGAGGTGCTCATGTAACCGCCATCATCTGTCGCCACATATGCTCGCCTACTTAGGCAGTCTTTCTGCACATGGCCAAGACCATGGCATCGGTGGCACTGAATCCCTGTAGTGCGTCCCGTCGAAGCAACAGAGGAGGCACTACTAGCCGGTACCTGCACAGAATTTTTACCTGAGCGCGTAGAAGGGGCAGGGGCTTATCTTGGTGCTGCAGAAACAACACTAGCTGGTGGGGGCGGCCGGAAAGATGGCTTGGGCAACCCCGAAGTCCCCGTCGGCCGTGGTGGGTAGAAATTCCTGGACTTGCTGTACTCCTCAAAAGCCTGGAAAAGTCCCTATGATTCTTTCTCTGCAAGCATAGCATACTGGAAACACTGGTTGAGGGTATAAAATTCTTTATAATGAAGGATGTCCTGAATTTCTTTTCTCAAACCAGAATAAAAGCGGCAAATCTGATCCTCTACTTTTTCAACCACAGCACAACGAATCAAACCCTTCTGAAGCTCACTAAAATACTCCTGAACAGTTTTATCTCCTTGATCTAAGTGCTGCAGTTTATTACGAATTTCTCTATAAAAAGAAGGAGGAACAAAACGATCACGCATTTCTACCTTAAGTTCTTCCCAAGTAGTAGGCAAATCGGTTTCAGCAGCTAGACCACTCCACCAAACAATAGCAAAGTCCTTAAACTCACTAGTGGCTTGTCTAACTCTATGTTGTTCAGGAACAAGATGGGCATTAAATTTTTGTTCTACCGTCATTTCCCAATCAAGGTAAGCATCACCATCGTACTGACCCGAAAACGAAGGAATTAAAAACTTAATTTTAGCATACGGATCATCTGGAGCATAGTTACCTTGTGTGCGACGGTTGTGGTTGTGGAAACCACCCATACCTTGAGGGTTACGTTGCAAACGGCGTCGTAACCTTGCGGTCCTTGTAGCTGACCTATCGACGGTGCCATCAGCCTTATACACCGTTGCTTCATCATGATCGTCTTCAACGTTGTTGTTGGTGTCGTTGTTGGTGTTGGTGTTGGTGTTGGTGTTGTTGTTGTTGTTGTTGTTGTTGGTCTTGTGAGCGGTCTCCAATTCGACAACCTGATCGGTTAGCTTAGAGACTCTCTTATCCAACCGCTCAATGCTTTCTCCCAGGTGAAGCTTGGTGACGGCGTCGGTGACGGCCCTGGTGATCGTCTCTACCAAATCACTCTGAACCGCCTGCAAAGCCTTCTGTAACTGATCTTGGCTCACGCACTCATCAAATTTTGCGGGCGAAGCACCCTCTCCATCGCTTCCTGACATCAGAAACACCAAAACAGGAAACAAAAAGTGAAGGTTATCCCTAAAAAACTACTAAGCAGTGGTGCCTCTCAACACAGCAAAAGTAAGCTTCTTGCAAAGCTCTTACAAAGTTCTGAAAACAACAAAGCGAAGGATACCAGGGAGAAGTGTTCCACGATTGCAAGGGTTACCAAATAATCTATGTGCTGTCCAGAAGAAGTATGTAGAGCTAGGAAGGCCAAATATATATATATGAGTGGCACACAAATCAAAAACAGATAGTAAAGCTGAATAAGTGCCCAAATAACTTGTCCCTAGTTGCTGGTCTAACTATGTCCTAGAACAGTAGTGATAGCAAAGAAGAAACAAAGAGACAAAGGGACACAGTCGATCACAGGGGGCTTAGTGTAAAATAGCCGAACTCAGAAATTCCAGGGGCTAGATGGAGCACTAGTAGGAATCCCAAATTTCTTTTTTTTTTATTTTATTTTTTTGATATTTTTTTCCAACTCACTAGTAAACAGGAAGAAACCACAAAAAATTTCAGCTCAAACCGAGATAGGACGTGGCCTACAGAAAATCTTGAAGTTTCAGAAAACGTCGGGTTTCAACTTGAATGAATTTTTTCTTTATCTTCCCGATTTTTTTTGAATTTTTTGACGAGGGCACACAGGGCGTAGCCAATTGTGGGTATGCTCAACTTTTCATCAAGAATCTCCTGTAAAAATTTCAGCCAAAACGGACAACCGAGCGAAAAGTTATGCCTGTTTTACCAAGGGGTGTCGGAATCGGTTATGAAGAACCCGAGGGTTTGAGTGAAATCCGAGTCGGGCTTGGGGTCGGGTAGGGATTTTTTTGGCGAGGTGGATGCAGCGGAAAGTGGAATTTATGAAAATTAGTCCGAGGTGGTGAGGGTGGGTTTAGGATGGGATTAGGGTGGCCGTGTTGATCAATCAACCCTAGCACACAAAGCCGACAAAACCGAGGATGGTGAAGGGGATGGCGGCTAGGGTTGCAAGGGAAATACTACTGACGACAAAAACACAAACTAAACCAGCGACTAAACAAGAACTAGGGCACAAACTCAATACTACGGACTCTGAAATTGAAATATGCAAAGGCTAAACACGTGGTTATGGGCGGGGGAAAATTTTTTTTTTGGTATTTTCAGTGGACGATAGGAAGAACACGAAAACAAAACTAAAGGGTAGTGTGAAGCTGACGGTGCACCTGAAGCTCTGATTACCACTTGATGTGAACAAGGGTTCCCGATCTTCCGAAAGGTTCTTGGTAAGTTGATTTGGTCGGAGGCGACACACAAATCGATCCGGCTTCAGAACAGCACGTTCTAAACCCCGCAATCGCAGCACGACGTCTCCTCTGGTTATCAACCGTCCAAAAGACGATTGACCTCGCCGAGAAGGCTGATCCCTGCCTGCGAATCAAGAACAAAAGCAAGAACAACGAAGATTGCAACACAATTGCAGATGTATGATTAAACTCTCGAAGTTGGGGTCTCACAAACCGATGAACGGCGAAACTGTTTATGAACAGAATTGATCTAAGCAAAACCCCAACCCTAATGGTGCGGCGGCGGCTGTATATAAAGACCCTAGGGTCGTGCAAGACCCTCTGGACGCGCCCCTAATTGGGCTCAACTAGATACAAAGCCCAAAGGCCAAAAATAGGCGACGCAGCACCGATACAGATTCTGAACTCTGTCTTGTTTTGACGATTCCCGATGACTCCGGATGAATTTTGACATGAGGCCGGTGGCATTGGAAAGGTCTTCTCCTTATCTTTCCGTGCATATGTAGAATGTCTAAATCCGAGTCCGTATGCGTCCTGGGCAACTGTTTTAGTACAGACTGGTCCTGGGCCCCGAAACAGACTCGAAGTCGGTTTTGATTGGGCCTCCACTTTGGCTTCCAAGCTCTTGCTGGTCCTCCACATTCCCAGCTCCTTCTCCCATCATCTCCTGGTCTTCTCCATGGTTTCTAATCATAAAATAATCATTAGGTAGCAAACCATTCTCAAAAGTAACATATAGCAAAGAACGTAGGAACGAGCTCACCTCTAAATTTAGTCGTCGTGCACGAGCTCTAGTCATTGGACCTTGCAAGTCCAGATTTGGAGGAGTGTTGTGTGTATCCATAGGAGTGATGTCCTCATCAGCTCTCTCCTTGGCCGAAAATCAAACCTCTCTTCCTTCCCATTGATGAGGAAACGGATTTCTTCGGCCCCAACGTCAATGTGTGCATCTGCGGTGCTTAGAAACAGGCGCCCAAGAATGAGCGCCGTTTCCTTCTCAACATCCATGTTGAGCACCACAAGATCCATGGGGATGAAGCAATCCTAGATTTTTAACAGAACACCTTCTGCAATTCCGTCTGGATAGCGGACCGCTGAATCGGCCATCTGAAGTTGCATCGGTGTAGGGGATAGAGCTCTGTAGTGTAATTTCTCAAAGACCGCCTTGAGCTTCATGCTCATGCTTGCACCAAGGTCGCACAGGGCATGGTTGAACTTCTGAACTCTAGGGGAGGAACAGCGGCAGCTAGCTGGGCAAGTTGGGTTTCTAGCATTTTATTAAAACTAAGCTGATTTTGAAAGGAAGAAGCAAGACCTTCTAGCTTAGCGTTAACACTTTCTAAAGTCTTGTCATTGGCAGCAAGCTTTTTAGTGAATATTTCATTGATTTTAGTCTGGCCTAAGACAAGATCTTTAAAGGAGGGTTGATTGTTGGAAGAGTTAAAATTCTTACCTCCTTGATAATACGGGCGTGGTTGATTCCACCCGTTGCCTCCTTGTGGTTGATAACCGTTGTTGTTGTTGTTGTTGTTGTTGTTCATGTACGACACGTCCTCACGAGTCTCAGGGTAGTCATTGCCCGAGTGACCCGTGTTGCCGCAGACCTCGCACATCATGCGAGAGTCTAAGGCATTGATAGTGTCAACTTCATACCCTTTGGCTTGTTCGTACATCTTCCTCATGAGGAGGTGCATTTTAGCGGCTAGCATGTCCACCTCCTTAACGGTGTGCATGCCCCGCTGGCGCAAGTGAAGACGATCTTCACTCCATCCTTGGTTGGAAACCATCTTTTTAATAAGTTCTTTAGCCTTATCAACGGTCAGTGAGTAGAAGGCTCCTCCCGCAGTAGCATCAATATGATCACGAGCCGACGGAGTCAGCCCGTTGTAAAAGTTCTGGATGATAAGCCATTCATCCATCCCATGATGAGGACAAGTGGCAATGTACTCTTGCAGCCTCTCCCAAGACTCGGAGATTGACTCCTTGGACTCCTACTGGAAGCTTGAAATTCTTACATGAAGGGCGTTGGTTTTGCCTAGCGGGAACAATTTGGCAAGGAACACGACTGAACACTTTTCCCAGGTACCCACAACATCCTTGTTCGCGTAGAATCACTGTTTTTCCCTCCCCAGAAGGGAGAGTAGAAATAGACAAAGGCGAATGGCATCTTGAGATACGTCCTTCATCTTGAAGGTGCTGCAAATCTCCAGAAATTGTTGCAGATGGGGGCTGGCGTCCTTATTGGCCTTCCCACAGAATTGGCTGGCGTGCACCATAGTAATGAGACCCGTCTTGATCTTGAAATTCGCATCTCCCATGACATTAGGTGCAACAGGAATGTTGGACATTGAGGGAGTGGAGAAATCATGAAGATTGTTCTGGGCACTGACCCTGAAGCTTGACGGTGCGAAGATGACTGGCTCACTTGCAGACATGAACTTTTGAGGAGGGACGAGATGTGCACGTAACCTTCTTAAGAGTTGTTCGGGATCTTCAATATAATTTTAAGGCAAGGTGAAGCTGTTCATGCACTACCCTATTTTCACACAAAAGGAGAAAACAGACAAGTTTAGCCTGTTTGGGCGAATGCCAAATAATCTCATATGCAAGTATAGAATATGGGTAATTTTTTTTTTGATCAATTGCCTTCCCCGGCAACGGCATCAGAAATGCTTGTTGGTATTTCTAAACATCGTCACTAAGTTTCCTTAGCAACAAAGTCAGAAATGTTTATTGGTAATCTTTAATGAATGCAGAGAATCCGCAAGCCCACGAGGAATACCGTTGTAGCATTTCACCCGGACGTATTCAGGGTATTGTATTTGTTTTATCCCAAACGAAGGCATATGATTGATCAAAGTAATTACCATATTCTAGATATTTGCACATTGGATTATGAGACAAAGTACTCATAGAGGTAAGGATAAAGATAAACATGGTAGTGGAAACACAAATAGCATACTCAAGTTAGATAAATATTAGTTTAGTGGAGAAGGACAAAGAAAGAGCTAAGTTCCTATGTTGCTTTTATATAGTTAGATAGTCTACAATATATACTATTATATAGATACAGTGACAATGCAAGACAATCAGATCATCACACCCTGGGCATCCGGTTTTCCCCTACATCCACAGTACGATTCTGGCCAAGAGCCTATTGTATAGCCGAACATGCGGGATTTCAAAGGATAGGTAGGGCTCTCACCACCTACTGCCTACCCCTAGCAATATGTGAGCTACACGACAAATAATGAATTTTATTGAACTAAGCACCATGCTTACATCTCTAGAACAATACTCCTAATCCCTTAAGTGGTGGATCAGAAAAGGAGTAATCACATTTAAGTGAACACTAAGCACATGGAAATGATCTAAGTCACACATTAGTCATGCATCATTATAACGACATAAATAAAGACCATAGTAAGGGCTTGTGTCTAACATGGTAATATAGTATGACTACATTACTAACATTCAAGCATAATAACCACATACATGAATAGATCAGCCTTACAGGGGGTGGTCCCAGAGGGGTTCTGCCGCCTTGGCACACTGGTGGTTGGCCCCCCTTTGCTTGTCCACGTCTTAGGCCTTCTGTATGTTGGTTTGGTACTGCAAGTGGGTCAGTTGATCCGTGGGAATCCCCGTTGGCGAACTCGGATTGGTTGATATTGTGTTTCTTCGCCACATTGGTGTGTTTTCTCTTCTCTTTTGATATTTCTCCTGCATGTCAGTGATTCTCCAAGAAACAGTGGATATTTATTAATTCTAACTAACATGCATGGTTGGAATATACAATCCTTCTTTATTTTGAGTAATGTTGATGGCCGGAAATGGTAGTTAATGACCGTCACTAGTCACTCCGGTCGTCCCTACTCCTCCAGCTACTCCAGAAGTAGAATTAGAAGATGATGCTTCTTCTCCTTCACTAGAGTTGTAATAAAACCTGTATTTAGAAATACATTAGTAGTATCTAAGTGTGGAAATATTTTGTTCCCCATGTAAATATCTTGCTTTGCTTTGTAAATTGAATAATCACTAAACAAGTAAAAGTTGACTAAAAAGTCAAAAGTGCAATCTCCTGTCTCTCATTAGTAGACTGGTTAGTACTTAGCTGTGTATTTGTGCATTTGTACTTATGCGTTCCTACTATAAGATTTTAGAGATTAAAACAAAAGATGCAACGGTCTGCCTTAACACTTGAGGTCATAATTTATAACTGCGTGACAATTAGAATTGACCAATCGACACAAGACCTCTGACACTTTGGTTCTAGGTTTAGTGTAGTGGTAGTCTGTTGTGCAGATAAAATTGTATGACCTTGTTGTTTTAGCATTAGGCCATAAAAAATAAGACCGTGTCAAAATATGAGAAATCGGTCAGAAAAGCCCAAAACCAGAATTTGTCAAGGTAAAGGTGCCTCAGGACATTATTACTGGCTCCCTAGCTCAATTGTTTAGTGTATAAATTAAGGAATCAAGAAAAATAAGAATGAAAACAACTTAAGACATCTTTCATAAAAAAATAGAAGTTTCATTCAATGATAATATATGTGAATACATAAAAGAGACTAAGTATAAAAGCGATGTAGCTGGTGTTGACATCTGCTAAGTCACACCAAATAAATAGACCTGGGCAATACGCCAGAGCTACTTGTTGGTAGAACTCAACAGATGGTTTGTGTGGGAAAGTTAATCCGCAAGCGCACGGAAATCCCATGGTAGCATTTCACCACTAGGTTACTCGAATTGATGTCTTTTATAGTTCTCCCAAGGGAAGGTGGCGGTCAAGAGATAGCATGTTCATAACCATATAACTAATAATATACCAAATTCATGTGAAGGGCCGAGAAGGTGACCAGAGGGGGGGGGGGTGAATGGGAGCCAATTAAAATTCTTTCACAAGAACTTGACCTGTGTCCCAAATATAGCCCAAGCCAACCTCTAAACCGATCACCAAGGTAACACACACAAACTTGTAATGTGCTAACCCTAGGAGTGATCAACAACAATAGCGGAACATAGCAGAAACAAAGAAGAACTGAAAAGACTTGAAACTGTCAAAGAAATGCACCAAAATAGATTAAGTCTGGACAACCATCGGCAGTGCCGATCACAACCATCGGCAGTGCCGGTTGGCAACATCGGTAGTGCCGGCCACACCCATCGGCAGTGCTGGTGCGGGGCTCTCAAAACTCTGAAAAGAAATGGTCGGAGCGCATCGGCAGTGCTGGTCGTGGCTATCGGCAGTGCTGGTGCGGGGTTCAAACTTAAGCCACCGACAGTGTCGATTGTGGCATCAGCAGTGCCGATCCGAGTTCAGACCCATAGGCAGTGCCGGTCCTAGTCGTCGGCAGTGCCGATCGACCCCAATAGAACCAAAAACTATGCTCGGGGATAGGCAAAAACTATACCAGAACCTAATCAAACAAACTCCAAATGATGTGATTTTTATACCAGATAATCCTGAACACATCACGACCCTAATCCAAGAAGATCCACTCAATTGGCACAAGGAATCATCACGAATTTCAAATCTTGTGCCAAGAGCACCAAAAAGGGGAAACTTGAGAAATCCTTTAAATCGAAGGAGCTAGAGCTCTTGACTTGGTCAAGGATCCATATAGGATTGTTCTATCTCATCATAGCACTAAGGTCCCCAAGAAATTCGCCCCAAAAACTCACTAAAAAATAAGGTCAAAAATTCCCACAAAAATAACTCCAAAAATAGAGAAAAAGAGAAATTCGGGATTTAGGGAGAGAGGGAGAACTTGAGCACGAATTTGAATCTCATATCATTGATTCATCAAGTCAAGATACATGGATACATGACTAGGAAGCCACCCTCTTCCTCCCACTATTTGGAAGAGAAAGAGATGTCTCTCACACACCCTCTCCTCTCCTCTATTACATGAAGTCCTCTCCTAGCACTTTGAATGAAGACCTAAGGCAAGGCTAAGGGAAAGAGAGGCACCTCTTCCACCAGCCCTACCTCTCCTTATATAGGCCTAGGGGTTGTCCTAAAGACCATCCTACCCCTCACCTACAATACACTGCCACCTACCACCAGGGGCACAACTGTCCATCTTTTTCCTCGTCGCCCGAACGCCATCGAGCCCTTCATGACTTTGCTTCGTCTTGACGCAAGCTTCATGACGGTGCCACGTGCACCTCCAATCGCCACCACCGGTCTTGAGGCCCAAACCGGGAAACCGCCTTGCATGCTTCTCAAAGCATGACTTCTTGATCTTGACGTGTGTCACCTCGTCCCATGATCGTCCTTGTCGGCAAGTCTCTCCTGCCTCCGGTCCATTGGAAGCCTCTAATTGCACCAAAACCTGATCATCTTTGACTTGGTCAACCCCGCCGTCTTGATCACCACCCATGGTTTTGAGGCTCAACCACAAAACTGTCCGTGCTTCTTGCCTCTCCACGTGTACGGTATGGATCACCCTTGACTTCACCCGGCCTCCCGATCGTCCGGACCCAAGTCTCCTACTTGTGCCGGATCCTCTTGTCGTTGACCGCCAAGTTGACTCCAGTGACCTACATATCATGAGACAAGCAAACACATTTCCCATCTCCTGCAAACTCTCCAACTCTATTACCATCTCTGGTTAGTGAAAATCATGGCATGCACAAACTCATGCAAGCCCCAGATTCGCGCATTTCAACTCAAACACCGAACTCAACCAATGTCAATTACTCATCATATATTGCAAATCATGGCACATATCCACATGGTTTCTCATCATGGATAGGGGTAAGGATAATAAAGATAGTGGGTACTTGACACACAGAACAATCCAACCTAACATTAACACAAAGCCTAGGTTAAGCGGGTTAAAGAGGAGTCAAGCCTGATCCTTATGTACTTCTATATTCCTGTCTATAGGTTAAATGCATGCAACATATACAAGCCTAGGTCCAAAGTTAAGCCAGAACAGGGAGGATTAAGCACAGTATGGCTATCACCACCTATAGGTTAACCCTATACTAGGACACATGACACTAGGGCTATCAAGTCCCTATGCCAGTCCTAAAGTTAATCCTGTTCATGGGGGCAAACAAATACTTATAGCTATTTACCAATCTAAGCACCACACTTACATTGCTAAACAATACACTCAATCCGCATGGAACTTTGACCCTTCGGATCAACAAGTCGCGAATAAGAATATACCTAACCTTGATCCGATGGATCAACAAGTCAAGTACTATAACATGCATAACTCTGACCCTACGGACCAACAAGTAAAGGGCTACGACATGCATAGCTTTAACACTATGGATTCACAAGCTACAGACTATATGATGCGAACATCCGCCACTGTTACCCGTGGCAAAGACACAACAAAAAAAGGGGTCATGTAGCCCAGTTGTAGTCGGGCGGCAACCGTGTGAGCCTCTGAATAATCCCACCTTGCTTAGCTTGGGAGGAGGAAGCCACCTTAAAAGGGAGAGCCACCCTTCCCCTATTGGACTAGTCTTTTAGGGCGATTGGGCCTTTCCCTGAGTGGGTGTGCCGGAGTTGTGATGCTAAGATTGCGGGGGCCAGATCATGTGTATCTGAAATCGGATCGGTGTGTCATGCTACCGGAGTTGTGGTGCTAAGACTGCAGGTTGAGATCGTGTATCTAGAATCGGGTCGGTGTGTCTTGCTTTTCCAACCCTACCTAGGCCAGATGCATCATTTGGTATCAGAGCTGGGCCGTTGTTTAAGGGGGTGGGAATGATGAGGACATCCTCCACTATTACCCGTGGAAAAGATGCAACAAAAAAGGGGTCATGTAGCTCAGTTGTAGTCGGGCGGCGATCGTGTGAGCCACTGAATAATCCCACCTTGCTTAGCTTGGGAGGAGGAAGCCACCTTAGAAGGGAGAGCCATCCTTCCCCTATTGGACTAGTCTTTTAGGGCGATTGGGCCTTTCCTTGAGTGGGTGTGACGGAGTTGTGATGCTAAGATTGCGGGGGCCAGATCATGTGTATCTGAAACCGGATCGGTGTGTCGTGCTACCGGAGTTGTGGTGCTAAGACTGTGGGTTCAGATCGTGTATCTAGAATCGGATCGATGTGTCATGCTTTTCCAACCCTACCTGGGCCGGATGCATCACTATAGCACACATAACTCTAACCATATGGATTAACAAGTCATGGACTATAGGTATGTGAAGTGTATAATAACCTAACATGACTAGACAATAACCATATACAAAGCACATGACTATCACACTAGTATAAGAAAAGGGCATAAGAATAAAGAAGATAATAATATTAATAAAGTAAATAAGTCTTACAAGAGAGGACTAGAGTAGAACTAACCCGAAAGCTCTCCCAGCCTAGGTCGAGGACCTCAAGACAACTCTCCTCTGTCCTAAACTCCATTAGGACCTAGAGACTAAGTGTAATGCTAGAGAATGAATTCTTCTTGGTGTGTATTGAGAAGTGAGCCACACCCTTCTATTTATATGGGTTCTAAGGCGGTTCTACGGTCCGTAACTCCCACCCTAAGGGGGACAACCACCTTTGGAGAGTCGGTGGGAAACTGCCATAGGAAGATGGGCCTCATTGGGCCCACTCCTTGTTCGGCCAAACTGGCCTATTAGGCTGAACAGGGGTGGGGCCTAGTGCCCCCCCCGGCTGTTCTGGCACACTAGTGGGTGGCCCCCTTGACTCCTCCACGACTTAGGCCTTTTGTATGTCGGTTTGGTACTGTAGGTGGGCCATTTGATCCATGGGAATTCCTGTTGGCGAGCTCTAATTGGCCGACGGTGTGCTTTCTCCCTTCATGGATCCATGTGATGTCTAGTTGTCGCTCTCCCATTGGCTAGAATGGTATTATCGCGGTTCATGGGGCATCTCTCCACTCCTCTTGTATATAATCCCTGCATGCACATAAATCTCCAAGGACAAGTGGAATTTCATTATTCCTAGTGAATCCTCCTTTATTTTGAGTAATATTGATGGTTGAAAATGGTATTTAATGACCATCAACAAACTCCCCCAAGTTGAACCTTTGCTTGTCCCGATGCAAAGATAAAACTTTAGGTTGTTGACCAGGAGTTGCTACAATGTTTTACAATCCCTCCAACATGTTCAACACATTGCGAGAAAGTGACTCAAACTCATGGATCGCTTTCGGTGACAATAGCAAAGGAAAAGTCTTAGGAAGTGGTAACATTTCTATTTCTCCCGAGCTTTCTCTTTCTAAGGTTTTGCTTGTTGATAGTGTTGACTTCAATTTGTTGTCCATCTCACAACTTTGTGGGATGGGTTACAATTGTTTGTTCAACGATGAGGGTCTGACCGTCTCTAAGAGAAGTGATGGCTTGCTCGCTTTTAAGGGTGTGTTAAAAGGGAAGCTTTATGTTGTGGATTTTCCTCGAATGAAGCAGAACTTGACACATGCTTGATAGAAAAATCTAACATGGGTTGGCTATGTCACCGAAGGCTTGCCCATGTTGGTATGAGAAATCTTCACAAGCTCCAAAAAGGGGGCCACATCCTAGGACTAACCGATGTTGTGTTTGAGAAAGATAGGCCTTGTGGAGCATGTCAAGCCGAAAAGCAAGTTGGAGCTCCACATCCCACCAAAAATGTGATGACTACAAAAAGGCCATTGGAATTAATTCACATGGATTTATTTGGTCCAATTGCCTACATAAGCATTGGTGGTAACAAAGAGGTTCCTACGTCTCCGTTGAGGAGCTCACTAAGAGCCGGGTCTCTCTTAACCCTAATCCTCACCAATCGATCACTAAGATTGAGGCTGGCTTTCCACTTCTTGATTCTTTCCTTGCGGAGGCGAATCACGACCTTCACAAACTTCCCAAGGCTCACCACAATGCTTGGGAGCTCACTGGGCAACACCTAGCTAGTCTAGGGGATGGAATCCCCAAGAGTAACAAGTGAAGAATGAAACTTGGTTGCAAGGGATGTGGTCAAGGTTGGCTTGGTGCTCTCTAGCTTGGATGGAAGAATCACTCTCTCAAATGAGCTTGAATCACTGGACAACCTCTCTCACGGGGTGGGAGAGGAGTATTTCCTTCAGGCACAAAAAAAGATGGCTGATTTTTGGACTTGGTTCTTGGCAGTTTTTGGTGGGATTTCATCCAAGGCAAATTTTGGTTGCTTGAGCACATATTCCTTGCATGTAAGATCATTTTCACCCCCCTTGATAGTTCAGCATTTCTAGACTCAAGAAATATTAAAAAGCTATCATTGTAAGCTTCTTTTGAGTCCTTTTTCTCTTCTTCTTTTATTGAGGGGTCAAACATCTTACAAAGTGGGCATTATAAACTTACATATCCTGTACACATACTTCATAAGCACATTAGTACATTTTAATCAATTGTCAATGTTCACCAAAACCCACTAGGGGATCCTAGATGCATCTTCAAAAACCAAGCTTGACCTTTGTGGTTGCTTGGAAGAGGTTCTAGGGTTGAGAGCAACCCGGTCCTTTGTGGACTCCTCAACGGAGACGTAGATTCCATTGTGGGACTAAACTTCGGTAAACAAATTATTGTGCCTTGTGTGCTTGTTCTTGTTCTTGTTGTTCATATTCAATATTTGTGCTATATTATTGTGCCTCTCTCATATTTCTTGTGTAGCTTGTCCCCTAGCTCTCTTGTACTATTTTAAGCTTGGTAGTACTTACTACTACTTGTCCTCGGCTCCTGGTGAGCTTGTTCCACAAACTGTTGTATGCAGGACCCAGACTTAGACGCTAACCCTAGCGGACTAAGATGCTAGACCGGACTTAGATGCCAACACTAGCGTCTTAGTCCAGCCCCTTTCAAAACTAGTTGTTTTAATTAGTGGTTTTCAGGAGCATTTGCCTATTCACCCCCCTCTTGGCAACTTTCACATATACGACCTTAGGTGGTGCGTATATGTCATGTATTTCGGGTTTTCCCAGCTGGTGTAAATAAATTGTAATTGTTGTCGCTCGCATTAATAAGTACCGCTTATTCACTGCGCCATCACGTAGTGCACATGATACTATGAAATTGATTATATTGCTGCTGTTTTTATATTGTACTTACTTCATGCTATGCTTACTATTCTTGTATTGCTCCACTAAATTTATATTTCTGCTCTATACAATTAAACTTGGCAAATTAAAATTAGTAGAACCAATAAGCTGTTTAGTGCAAGTCTTTTAAAACAGCCATCCTATTAGAACCAATGCATGTCTAGGTCTTTTGACGGGTAAGTCTTGCTGAGTAATTAGTACTCAGACTTTGTGCCTATGTTGTTTTCAGGTAATGCAGAGATAGAGTTACCTGTTGATGTGATGTCGTGGGACATGCAAGTCCCTGAGGGTTGGGACTGTCCACTGGGAATCCAACTTCCCGCCGTAGTGATGTTGTGTGCTGGTAGAGTGATGATTCTATGGGCATGAATTATTACTACCGCTGTATCATCGAGTGATTGTAGAACTTATTGTTATTTTCTTCTGTTGTTTTCAAACTATCATGAACTTGTAATATTCCGCTGCACTTTAACTACTCTAATGACGTAATAATTCGACTTAAATTGAACAATTGTTGTATTATCAAGTGTCTATGTTATCAACACTTTTGGGACCCGAATCCTCTGGGAAGGGGCGTCATAGTTGGTATCAGAGCCGAGGTTCATGATATTGCAATAAATAAATCATATTTTCAAAACTACGATGTATGCGAGTAAGGAATACGTTAGTATTGCTCATATTAGGATATTAGAGTCGGCGATAAAGCTAACCCTGGGTTATGTTTGTTTACCTGTTGCATCTACGGCTTCTCCAAACGAAGGTACATGCGTGCTTAACCGACACGCGTGATATCGGTGCCTGTGCCCACAGACGGATACATGACATTGTTAGCTCGTGAGATATCACGAGGCGATTCTTTTCTATGGATCGTTACTAGTAGAAATGTGCTTATTTTTGTAGTTTCTTTTGAATTTGATGTATTGTTTCTACAATGCATCTTCTGTGGGTACACTAACGCCGTTAGTACAAACATTAGATTGACTTACGTGTTGAGTGCGGGTTGTCACTAAATATTCGTGCTGCTAAGTACTGGTAAATTAATGTGTTGTGTTGTGAGGAATGATAGGATAACAAATTAAAAATTCTGCATCATGCATCCCTGTATAACTCAACTAAAATTTTGCCCTCACCTTGCTCACCCACCTCTGAATAAAAATTCAACTATGTTGAGTACATCAATTTCGAAATACAAATCCAATTGTTAAGTTCCCAATAATCTGTCCTGTTTTTTAACTGTTAGCTTCAAAAATTCATAGTCATTAATTTAATCAACCAAATGAGGCATATGAATACTTGTTAGAAAGGTCTGAACATCCCCTATCACCTAATGTTTAAATTAATTTTCGATCATAACACGAAGAACCCCAAAACAGAGAACAAACACACCCTGTCAAACTTCCTATTTTTAGCAAGTCACTGAATTTGAAAATTTCATAACAGGAGTTGTACTTCGAAATTTTAGGTGTATAAGCGTATATTTTCATCTCCAGTAGGTTTCATAATTTTATGTGTTTTCCTCTGCCCAGTAGAGTCGAAACACTAAGCCCCTGTCATCCAGGAAATAAAATCTGCCAACCTGAACTTGTAAAAATCATAAGTCCAGTTCTACTTGAAATTTTTGGGAGTATAAATACAATCTGGAAAGCCATGGAAGTCTTATGTAACTTGGTGTCAAGAATAAGTTCTGGAGTCTTAACTTTCTGATCGAAATATTCATTTTACAGACTGTTGTACAGTCAGGATAAAATCTATTTTAAAAACCCATTCCTGTTTTGTTGTCCCTTGAGGCTGGAAAATGAGAACTAAAACTCTGTCTCTGTATTTCATAACACTTTATATGAAATACATTTTTACTATAAGGAAGGTTTGACTCACTCAAATTACATTCCTTGTAGATGGCTGAAAACAATGAACAAACCCCACCGGGTTGGGAGATCACCGATAGCCTAGAATTTACTAGGATGACTCACCCGTTTTGCAGAGTTCTCCGTGGCTTTGGATATGATATCCCACCCACTTATGTTGGTAAGGAATTCCAGGATCATGGAGTTACCTCTTGTGTCATCCATGTGGCGGTTCCCACCAACTATTCGGTTACCCCAGCATGGGAGTCTTGGACCATTGGCATCACTGGGACAAATTTGCTTGCCAATTGGAGTGTTGCTGCCTTCAAGGCCCTCATTCGGTTCTATGACGATCGCAAGCACGATGTCGCTAGAACACTGGTCGCCTGGCTGCGTGTCAATGATGTGATAGATTTCAAATGGATAGACGTGTGAACTTCATCTTTGATCCGAACCACCATCACCACAACCCCATGCTGCCCATAATAGAGTATTATGGCCTATCCACATTCTCTTTATGCACAAATTTCTGCAGACATCTAGACATGTATCAGGCTGCACTTTGGCTTTTTGAAGCTGAAAAGCAAGCTAAGGATGTGGAAATTTCAGAACTAAACCAACAAATTCAAACAAAGAATGAAGAGATGGATAAGATTATAGAAGAGCGTGACCAAGCATTGCAGGACGCAGAGAATTTTGAGTCCGATATGACCGAGGCTCAAGATGACTTGGCAGCGTTTGAGGAACCTCATCTTCCACGCTTAGATGGTTGGGACGAAATTAATTTAGAGTATGGAGAACAAGAGGATGAAGAAATGGTACATGCTGATAATAACGATGTAGAGATGGCAAAACCGGAAGAACCAGAAGAGCCAGAAGACTTAGGCCCAGAGGAGGATACTAGTGATGATGACTCTGCTACCTCGAATTTGGAGGGCTCGGATATGGACGATGAGGGCCCTGATGTGGATATGGTTCCTTACGGATTCGAAGGAATCATAAACTAGGAGTAGATGGGTCACAATCCCATGTGTTCTATTCATGTAATATATGTATCTCGAGTTCAGATGTAGGATCATGTGTCTTGCATAGTGTGTCCGCAATACCATAGCTAGGCGTTGGCACCATGTGTAAGAGTTAGTGTGATGTCATCTTTAACAACCATGTAATCAATCTTGACTTAATGGAAATGGTTGTTACTTCTGAAATATTTATTTGTGCCCTCTTGCAATTTTATATCTTGTGCACATATATGCTTTTATGGATTATTTTATATGCTTTTATGGATTATTTTAAGAAATGACTAATGTACAACCATATAAATTGCAGCATGGTGCGTACTCGGAACTAGGATGAGCCCGAGAGCTCGCAGTAGGTAGGTGCTGCACAGCCCACACTGGTTGAAATATTCGCTACTGTTCTCACCCATCAACGAGGTGATTCCGAGATGCTCCGCCAATTGGTGGACAATACACCTATTTGGGTGGACGTGGAGGCAATCGCAACAACAACCAGCCTTGTCAGTGCACATACTTGGATTTTCTGGGTACTCATCCGCCGACTTTCAAGCGTGCCAGAGAGCCTCTGGTCGCGGATCACTGGCTGTGTCAGACCGAGTCCAAGTTCGGTCTGCTAGATTGCACTGAACATTAAAAGGTGCTTTTTGTTGCCGAACAACTCCATGGCCCCGCTAGTGCCTGGTGGGCAAATTATGAAGCTTCTCTGCCTGCTGGCCACCGTATTGAGTGGAATGAGTTCAAGATGGGATTCTGTGCACATATCATTCCTGCTAGCCTCACGCAGAGGAAATTTCAAGAATTCATGGATTTGAAACAAGGAGGGAGGAATGTCCTCCAGTATTCTGAAGCTTTCAATCATCTTGCTCAGTATGCTACTGATTATGTTAATACTGAGGATAAGACGAGGTATGCATTCTTGCGTGTTATGAATGCCACGCTGAAGGAACGATAGACTTGGCAGACAGCGGGCACGTTCAATGATCTGGTCAATGCTGGTGCCTCTGCTAGCCCACAAGCTATGCTATGCACCAAGTTGAAGAAGAGGATCGTGAAAGAAAGGCCCCTGCTGGTGCCTCTGCTACCCCACAAGCTAAACATCGCCTGGTTTACACATCTCCACTGGATAGCATTTCCGGGCATCTCCACAGCAGAAATTTCAGTGCCCGTATGCTCAGAACTATGCGAGGCCACCGCAGCAACAAAACTTTCCACCTCGTGCACCATACCAGCAGCAAAATAATCAGTATCGTGCACTATATCAGCAGCAAGAAAATTAGAATGGACGCGCTCCACAACCTGCTAACCGTGGAGGCAACTACCTGTGCCATAACTATGGTCGCACCGGCCATTTCGCTAAGAATTGTGCGCCCAGGCACAACAACAACAACAACAACAACAACAACAACAACAACAACAATAATAATAATAATAATAATAATAATAATAATAATAATAATAATAATAATAATAATAATAATAATAGTAAGCAGTGCTAGAACCAGGATGAGACTAAGAATACACCGTCACGTGGTGCTCAAGTTAATTATGCCAATGCTGGAGACATCCCTCAGGGTGAACCAGTGCTGACCGGTACGCTCTCACTCTATCACCAACCTGTCCTTACACTTTTTGATTTCGGAGGTACACATAATTTCATTAGCAAAGCATGTGTGCAAAAATATAATCTACATACCACCACCATAAATAAGTGCTACACAGTCTGCTCCCCCGCTGGACAAATTCTTGCTAACAAAATAATATGCAAAGCTCCACTAGAAATAAATCAAAAGGTTTACCCCACTGATTTTATCATGCTCCATAATAAAGAAATTGATCTCATCATAGGCATGATCTGGATGAAAACCCAACAGAGCCATGCTAGATATCGAGCCTCGTACCGTTCACTTAAAACTCTTCGTTGCATGGCAGAGACACACTTTCTCTAAATACCGATTCATTAAAAAATCCGGTTGCCTATCACGTAGAAGGACAATCACTATAAAATATTCTGATCGTTTGTGAGTTTCCGGACGTGTTTCCTGAGGATATCTATGGCCTCCCACCTGATCGTGAAGTGGAATTTAAGATTGAGCTATAGCCAAGAACATCTCCTGTATCCCATCGACCGTATAAAATGGCCCCAAATGAGCTTGAAAAAGCAATTAAATGAATTGCTGGTAAAGGGACTCCCAAGTACTTCACCTTGGGACTGTCCCATTATTTTTGTGAAGAATAAGGACAAGTCTCTGTGCCTTGTCGTTGATTATCGGCCTCTAAATGAAGTACAATCAAGAATAAATACCCGTGTTGACGGTCGCTAAGTACCAATTTTGATCGCCAATATACCTATAAAAGTAAGAAGACTTAGCATTTCATACTTGCATGTTAGTTAGGAATAATAAGATTCCACTTGTCCTTGGAGATTCATATGCATACAGGGATTTGATACAATATAAGTGGAGAAATGAAGCATAATCTAGGGAAACACCATTCCGGCAATGAGACGGTGCCAACTGGATTTCTCTCGGATTGCATACATGGCTGCACAGGATTCCTCCGGAGAACAACGACTTAATTCAGAAGAGGACCCACCTACCAGTCACCCCGACGAAGCACACCCCTAGGGGCCCACTCCCAGGTCGACCAACCTAGGGGCCTGGTCGGCCGACCAGGTCTTGAGCCCATTTCGAACAAGCCTCCACGTGTCGACTCCTGAGCTCTTTTGGAAGGTTGGTGCATGGCAGTTTCATGGAGGTTACTCCCCGTATAAATAAAAGATAAGAGCTCCACTCCAACACACACACACATACTCAAGAGTTACTCATTTTTCTCTTTCACTTAGTAGTTTCCTAGTCCTAGTGGAGTTTAGTATTGGAGGAGCCTTGCTCAAGTCTCCAAGTCATAGGAGTATTGGTATGGCTCTTGTATGTTTACCTTTATTCTATTTTATTATGACTTTCTTTTATTGCATTAATATAGTTCTTCCTTATAGTTATGCTTATGATATGTGTTCCTTGTTTGGTTATATATCATATTCATGTCATAGGAATTTATGCTTTCATGATGATATAGACTTGCTACCTTATTGTCATGATTGTCATATACCATAACTATAGTTTAAATGTTATAATGTTAGTTGTACTTTAGTCTAGTTGTTATGCTTCAACATGGGTTTGATATCAAATTAGGATTGCAATTGCTTAGCTCATAACATGTTAATCCATAGGGTTAGAGTTATGTGTGCCTAGTATTTGTTAATCCAATTGGAGATTCTAGTGTTTGATCAATGCTAAAATTCTACTTAAATGTGTAAGCGCGGTACTTAGAAGTCTAGGTAGTATTGATCACCTCATAATCCACGATTTGTAGAGGTAGGTAGTAGGTGGTGACAGCCCTATCTTTCCAATGTACTCCTCCACATTCGGTTACGACTTGTGTCCAAGACGGAGTTGCCTTATGTATGCCGAGCATGAATCCGTACATGAAGTGTTGAATGCATTAGTCTATAATTAGTATAACCTTGCATATAATTATTTGACTAAGTAACTATATAGGTAGACTAACATTAAAGATACGACTTAGCTCGCGTAACTAAAACGCCCTAGTAACATAGGACTTTATTTATCTTTAGGAGTGATTGCTCTATGTCACACTACCCCTATCCATATTTATACTTACCCCTATATGAAGTCTGAGTATTCATACCAATCCATATGACTTCGTTGCTATTAACAATCACATGTTTATGCTATAGCCTTCCTTTGGTAGAACTATAAATGACAAGCTATTGGAGCAATCCAATAGTGAAATTCTACAACGGTGTTATCCGTGCACTTGCTGATTATACTATTATGACATTATAAGTGTTAACATACATTTCTGGTGCCGTGTTGGGAATAGTCATATTCCTAGTTCGACGATAAGAAATGTTAACAAGCATTTCTAGCGCCATTGCCGGGGAAGGCATAAACAAACATATATTGTTAATAATGACATAATCATATTGATTATATGGTAGTCACTGTTTATGCAGGCTAACCTTGTATGTTTTCTGCCATTTGGTGTGAAAACAGGGTAGTGCATGACCGGTTTCGATCTGCCTGAGAACTCATCGAGAATTCAGAAAGAGTTCTAAGGAAAAGCAGACTTAACGTCTCTTCTCCTTGAAACTCTAAGCCAGCAGATCAACTAGTCATCACCGCACCACTGAGATCTAAACCAATGGCTAAGAAGGCTCTCAAGGACTATTCCGCTCCCTCTACGAGTAACGTGCTCACTGGGCCCGAGATTGATGTCGGGGATGGAAACTTTGAGATCAAGACCAGTCTAATCACGATGGTGCAGGCTAGCCCATTCTATGGGAAAGCCAATGAGGATGCCAGTGCTTACTTGCAATAGTTCTTGGAGTTGTGCAGCACCTTTACCATAAGGAACGTGACTCTAGATGCCATTAGGCTTCGTCTGTTTCTGTTCTCGCTACTAGACAAGGCCAAGCAGTGGTTCTATGCCAACAAGGAGGTTGTCAACACCTGGCAGAAATGCTCTACTGTGTTCCTCGTGAAGTTCTTCCCATTGGGTAAAACCAACTCCATACGGGGAAGAATATTGAGTTTCCAGCAGGCGGCTGGAGAAACAATACTAGAGGCATGGGAAAGGCTTCAGGAGTACGTCCTGGCCTGTCCTCATCATGGAATGGATAAATGGCTTATTATCCAGAACTTCTACAATGGACTGATGGCTTCAAACCGTCAGCACATTGATGTTGTCGTTGGTAGAGCCTTCTTCTCACTCACTGTCAAGCTGGCGATTGAGTTAATTGAGAAGATGGTCTCCAATCAAGGCTGGAATGATTAGCGACTCCAGCCACGTGCATAAGGCATGCACACCATCAAGGAGACATATATGCTTGCCGTGAAAGTGGACCTTATCTTGAAGCGGCTCGACATCCACGACGACTCCAGCTTGAAGAGCATGACGTACGAAGTCTTTGGCAACACAAGACATTCGGGCAATGACTACCCAGAGACTCATGCGGAGGCTGTGTTCGTGAACAATGGGTATCGCCCTCAAGGAGGTCAGGGGTGGCAACCACGCCCCTATCAAGGAGGTAGCTACAGTAATAATTCTTTCAATCCTAACCAACCTTCCTTGAAAGATCTTGTCTTAGGCCAAACTAAAATCAATGAAAACTATAGTAAAAAGTTTGCCTCTACTGACAAGATCTTAGAAAATATTAATGCTAAGTTAGAAAGCCTTTCTTCTTCCATTAAGAGCTAGCTCAGTTTTAATAAAATGTTTGAAACTTGACTAGCTCAAATAGCCGTTGCTTTGCTTGTTTTAGACTGTGGGAAAATTCCAGGGCAACCCGAATCTACCACAGAAAATGTTAATACGGTGACGACGCGTGGAGGTAAGTGAGAAGAAGGATGGACCCTCTAATGACATTGAAGACGAAGTGGTTCATGACAGGAAGACGGCTCTGCACGAGTTCTATGATCCAAGCACTCTTCCGTTTTCCCGCAGAAATAGGAAGCCAACTGTGGATGAACAATTTGCCCGCTTTGTTGAAGTTATCATGAAGATCCACATCAATGTGCCCTTGGTGGACGCGATGCAAGTTCCAACCTATGCTCGCTAGTTCAAGGACATGTTGAGCAACAAGCGTCCAATGCCCACAACAGAGATTATCAAGCTTACAAAAGAGTGTAGTGCCGCTATACTCAACTTGCTTCCTGAAAAGAAGAAGGATCCCAGCTGTCCCACAATCTCATGCTCAATTGGGACAGAATTCTTTGACCAAGCACTATGTGATCTTGGAGCCAGTGTTAGTGTTATGCCAAGGGCTGTCTTTGATAAGCTGAACATCACAGATTTAGCCCCCACTCCTATGTAGCTACAACTAGCTGACTCGTCATTGTGGTACCCGTAGGGATTGTAGAAGAAATTCTAGTGAAGATCCGTGGATTTTTTGTCCTTGTGGATTTTGTAGTGCTAGATATGGACGTTGATAAGAAAACGCCGCTCGTCCTTGGGCGGCCATTCTTAAGCACCGCAGACACACAAGTTGATGTCGGGGCCGGAGTAATCCACCTCAACATTAATGGCAAGGAGGAAAATTTTGACTTTCAACCAAGACTGGAAAAATGCTCCATGGTCAAAGTTAAGTTTGGGCCGAACCAGTAGAACATCAAGGAAGTAGAAGTGAGGCCAAGAAAGGACAGCCTAGTGGACTTCATGTTAAACTTCTTCGCACAAGAGAACCCAACTCTTGTTGCTCAGAAAAAGAAGGCAACAGACACACCTGAACTCTGGACAAAGAAGCAGCCAAGGAAGAAGAATCCTTCATCCACACCGCCCAAGAAGGCGAAGAAGGTGTGGCTGCCAAAGAAGACATCCACATCCTCATCTCTAGACAAGGATGTGCCGATAGCAAGCTAAACGTCAAAGGAGAGAAAGTTCCGTCCGTCGGACTTAAAATTGGTGAACTCTTGCCTACAGGTTAAATGGTATTTATCCATATTTCCGCTTTAAAACTTTTTGATTTCAATTTGCATATTTGAATTTTTCTTTGCATGTTGGAATTTATTCCAATACAATTTCAAAAAATGAAATTGTTTAGAGTTTATCTTTTTTAAGATTTTGGATTTGCAATAAGTTTGAAAATGTTTTTCTTTGAAACATATTTTCTTTCTTGTGGGCCAACACTAGTGAGGCCCACTAGCCAGAGCTATGGACCAGAGGAGCCAGGCCCTGTTCGACCGACTTAACCCCTTGGTCGGCCGACCAGACAGCAATGGCTCTCTGGCCCCACTTGCCCCATCGGCTAGTAGGCAATGACCATATCTCAATGAGACCGTTGCTCTGCTCTGCTATTTAAGGCAATGGCTAGGAGAGGGAGTTCTTCATTCACATTTTCCACCTCTCCACTTTGCTCTAGCCATTTGCTTCCATTTTCTCCTTGCTCTTGCATTGCTCAATACTCAAAAATTCCACCAAAAATATTTGCTTTGATTTCATTTGCATCTACAAGTTGATTTCACATTTGCAAGTGTTTCCAATGGAGTTTTCACTTGGTGTTTTTCACTATCCTTAACACTTGTCCGAGTTGCTCTTGTGTTGGTTTGTTCAAGTGTGCAATGATGAACAAGATGAAGCGAGCCTTAAGCAAAATGAAGAACAAGGTGACGGGGAGCCCAAGCAGTCCTACACCTTCAATGGTGTATAATACTCGCTCATATCGCCAATGTCTTGAGGAAGAGCCACAAGAAGGCGCACCGGTTGAGGAACCGACGAAAGTGGAGCCGGAAACACTACCGGATTGCAGCAGTGTTCAACTTTGACTCAACACCAACCGCGACCTCGACTTGGTTGGAAAGAGAGAATGTGACATCTATCAGATGATCACCGGCCGGTCTTATGTTCCTACGTGAACATATAATCCGGACTTTCTTTCCAATATAGGTATGGATACTGAATTTGCTTCTATCTTCCATATCATAGGATGGGATGGTTTTGTTCCGGTAGATGAGCCTTGTTCTCATTTGCTTACCATTTAGTTCCTTTGCACTCTTCAGTGGGATAGTGAGGAAATTTCATTCCGATTCAATGGAATGGAAATTTCACTCACTTGGAGGCAATTCAGTGATTTGCTAGGCTTTTTTCCTATCGTTGCTTTAGGTTTTCATTCCAAAAATTGCGGTTCTGACAAGAGTAGTTTTTGGGAAGAAATAACAGGGCACACCCTCGCCCTGTCGCCTAGAAATATGGATATCCATAATCCTATCTTGCGTTTTATGGATAAATGGCTAGCAATGACTTTGTTCCCTAGAAAGGATGTCAAAACTATGCGCGGGGGGAGGGGGGGGTGGATGAAATGTTTCTTCTTTACTGCATGGTTAGTAAAATCAAAGTCTCACCTGTAATAGCCATGGTTAAGCCATGGGTCAAAGTTATTAAACAAGTAGGAAATTTTGAATTGACGTCCCTGATCTATCGCCTTGTGCATAATCTTGGTTTACTTGGAAATGCCCATATCAATGATTTAATTTTTGAACGGGCTGTCCTAGGCAAACAATTCTTTAGATTGGGACATTCTTTGAAACAAGGACCCAATGGCTCTTTGGTTTATTTCTTTCCTGGTTATGTAAATGAAATCCAGTTACCTAACCCGGATTTTCATTTGTATAACTGTGATAAACTAACCATTCCTCTAGACACATGCTTTGCAGCTCGCAGGAACAGTGTTTTTGGTCCTATGACCAGAAACAAATTGAGGAGGAACACCGAGGCATCTTTCCCGAGGGAGGAGCCAAGCACGGGTCCATGGAATCACGCCATTGCTCACGGAAGTGGCAGTGCATCCTAGGACACCGGTGATTGGCCCTGAGGAGCCTATGGTAGCTCGGGTTCAATTGGCTTACCACCACCGTTCAGCACACTTCACTCGCGCAGTGGGTCAAGGAGTGGCACAGACGGCCTGACCAAGCAAATGGACAGTATGTCCCTCCAGATCGATCAGTTGGACCACACCATCCACACTCATATCCAGCAGGAAAATGAGTGGAGGGATGATGTCCAAAGGCAATTCCTGAGAATTGAGAATAAGATATCTTCGGGTAACGCCCAAACGAGCTCTTATTTTCACTCTCAAGGTTACTTCGGTCAGGGCCGTTGTCGTTCGAGTGAGCTCAAGCTAGCTTGGGGGGAGTTCCTCTCCCTAATGTGAAGGTAACTTGTTTCATTTCCCTTTCCAATCATCACATGCATGATAAACTAAAAACATAAAGAAGATTTGTTTCTCTTTCACATGCATGATAAATAGAAAAAAACTAAAAATATAATAATAATAATGAATAAATCCATGCACGGTATGAATGCATAAGGTTTCCTATGTAGATATGATGAATGGTTGCCCTGTCTTTTATTTTTTCATATGCCCACTTTACAACTTAGTACTCTATCTAGTTTTGGTTCGTTGGCATTATTAAATTTCACCTCAGACACACTAGGTGGTAGCATAAGCATTATCCATCTAGGTTGTTGGGAGATATGATATGGTTAGTTAGGGCTGCTATGATTTTGCTCAATTTGTGAAATTTGACACCCGGAGAATTAATTTGATAAAAATAACAAGTTCCTCAATGATATAAATTCCTACCACAGCCATATGTTGTGCTACATTGCAAAACCTTCTACATATGCTACTTTTATTTTCATTGAGCCGTGTCAAAATTGTGTGACCCTAGTGAAAAATATTTTATGCATTCACGATCAAGTCCGCGCACATCACACAAAGTTTCCACATTGGAAATTGGCAATCATCCATGTGACATCATCCATCCATAAAATAAAGACTCTGTCTTCATGATTGATCTCTCCCCAAGGCAATCAAGGTTATGGCTATCAAAAACAAATGAGAAAAGAAAACAAAACAAAAACTCTTGCTCCATCAAGAGCCTGAGAGAAAAGGAAAGAAAGAAAAGATAGCCACTACTACAAAATAAAGGGAGCGACAAATGAAAAGAGTCTCTATTCTACTCCACCAAATCCACCACACATGCAAATCCTGATCATGCTTGTAGGAAATGTTTTGGGGCATTTGCGTTTCTACCCCTGTTTTATCTTCCAATTCTGATTTTACCCCTTCTTTTTCAGCTTTGTGATTTTACCCTTGGTTTTCCAAAATGAAGCTAAAAGTTACCCTTATGGTTGTGATTTTGCCCCTGGTTTTGAAGTAAATCAGGGGTAAAATCGCAAACAAAGGATAACTTCTAACTTCATTCTGAAAAACCAGGGGTAAAATCACAGTTAAAAAAGGAGGGGTAAAATCATAATTAGGAGGCAAACTAGGGGTAAAAACGCATCATTCGCAAATGTTTTCTCCATGGATCCACTCTTTTGACTCGGCGACATAAATACAGGTATGCTACATTTATCCTCACCTAGAGCTCCACATATTAGCCTTTAGAGGTAGGATTTTTGAGGCACCATTAGCCTTGGTGAGGAATTTATACACTTTGAGCGATCTGAGTGAATCATTTGAGGAACTTCTATTTATCATAAAAATTAACCTCCAAGCTAAAGTCGATCAAAAAGAGTAGATGTAATGGTAGTCTTACAAACTATTCTGTCTTCCAACTGCCCAAGATTTGGAGAAGCTACAACGCCCCACAGATAATAAAAGGTGAAGTACTCATGCCAAATTATTCAATCCTTTATAGAGTGTCATAGTTGTGCATTTCAGGATATGTTAAGAATAAGACATTATAGCAACTCCTGATCAACACAAACCTGAGTTTTGCCTATACTCGGGATGAGCAAAGGTTCCGCTTGGGGGGTTTGTTGACGGTCGTTAAGTACCAATTTTGACCATATATAATGGCCCCAAATGAGCTTGCTGAATTGAAAAAGCAATTAAACAAACTGCTGGAAAAGGGACTCATTCGCCCAAGTACTTTACCTTGGGGCTGTCCTGCTATTTTTGTGAAGAAGAAGGACAAGTCCCTGCACCTTGTCATTGATTATTGGCCTCTAAAAGAAGTTACAATCAAGAATAAATACCCGTGTTGATGGTCTCTAAGTACCAATTTTGACCGTCAATATACCTATAATAGTAGGAAGACTTAGCATTTCATACTTGCATGTTAGTTAGGAATAATAAGATTCCACTTGTCCTTGGAGATTCATGTGCATGTAGGGATTTGATACAATATAAGTGGAGAAATAGAGCATAATCTGGGGAAACACCATTCCGTCCAATGAGATGGTGCCAACTGGACTTCCCTTGTATTGCATACGTGGCTGCACAGGATTCCTCCGAAGAACACTAACTTAATTCAGAAGAGGACCCACCTACCAGTCACCTCGAGGAAGCACACCTCAAGGGGGCCCACTCCCATGTCAGTCGACCTAGGGGCCTGGTCGGCCGAGCAGGTCTTGAGCCTGTTTCAGGCGGGCCTCCACGTCTCGACTCCTGAGCTCTTTTGAAAGGTCGGTGCATGGCAGTTTTGTGGCGGTTACTCCTTAGTATTGACTTATCCCCCCTATAAATAGAAGGGGAGAGTTCCACTCCAACACACACACACACACACACACACACACACACACACACACACACTCTCAAGAGTTACTCATTTCCCTCTTTCACTTAGCAGTTTCCTAGTCCTAGTGAAGTTTAGTGTAGGAGGAGTCTTGCTCAAGTCTACAAGTCATAGGAGTATTGGTATGGCTCTTGTATCTTTACCTTTATTCTATTTTATTATGACTTTGTTCTATTCCATTAATATAGTTCTTCCTTAAAGTTATGCTTATGATATGTGTTCCTTGTTTTGTTATATATCATATTCATGTCATAGGACTTTATGCTTTCATGATGATATAGAATTGCTACCTTATTGTCATGATTGTCATATACCTTAACTATAGTCTAAATGTTATAATGCTAGTTGTACTTTAGTCTAGTTGTTATGCTTCAACATGGGTTTGATATCTAATTAGGATTGCAATTGCTTAGCTCATAACTTGTTAATCCGTAGGGTTAGAGTTATGTGTGCCTAGTATTTGTTAATCCAATTGGAGATTCTAGTGTTTGATCAATGCTAAAATTCTACTTAAATGTGTAAGCGCGGTGCTTAGACGGCTAGGTAGTATTGATCACCTTGTAATCCATAGTTTGTAGAGCTAGGTAGTAGGTGATGACAGCCATATCTGTCAAAATGTACTCCTCGATGTTCGGTTACGATGTGTGTCATAGACGGAGTTGCCTTGTGTATGCCGGGCATGAATCCATACACAAAGTATTGAATGCATTAGACTATGATTAGTATAACTTTGCATACAATTATTTGACTAAGTAACTATATAGGTAGACTAACATTAGAGATACGGCTTAGCTCGCCTAACTAAAACTCCCTAGTGACTTAGGACTTTATTTATCTTTAGGAATAATTATCGTGTGTGTCACACTACCCCTATCCATATTTGTACTTACCCCTGTATGAACTCTGAGCATTCATACCAATCATTTTGACTATGTTACTATTAACAATCACATGTTTATGCTATAACGTTTCTTTGGTAGAACTATAAATGACAAGCTATTGGAGCAATCCAATAGTGAAATGCTATAACGGTATTATCTGTGCTCTTGTGGATTATACTCTTATGACATTATAAGTGTCAACAAACATTTCTGGCGTTGTGCTAGGAATAGTGATATTTGTAGTGCGACGTTAAGAAATATCAACAACTCGCTGCCCCGTATTGATATTCTTTTTGATCAATTGGTTGGTGCCAAGGTCTTTTCAAAAATTAACCTTCGTTCAAATTATCATCAAATAAAGATTAGAGCAGAAGATATTCTGAAGAATGCTCCTGCCCATTTCATGTATCTCATGAATTCGGTATTTATGCTAGAGTTGAACAAGTTTCTGGTAGTATTTATTGATGACATCCTCATCTATTCTAAGTCCAAGAAAGAACATGTTGAACATCTTCGTATTGTTCTTCAACGTCAACGAGATCATAAGCTGTTTGCAAAATTCAGCAAGTGTGAATTTTGGATGGACCGTGTGCCGTTTCTTGGTCACATAGTTTCAGCGGAAGGTATCTCAGTAGACCCTGGCAAAGTTCAAGATGTACTAGATTGGAAACCGCCTACTTCCGTCCATCAGGTTTGCAGTTTCCTTGGATTAGTTGGTTATTACCGTAGGTTCATTCTTAATTTTTCCTATCTATCCAATCCCATCATAAGATTATTGAAAAATGATGTGAAGTATGAATAGAATAATAAATGTGAAGAAGCATTCCATAAGTTAAAGGAATTATTAACTACTGCCCCAGTATTGGCTCAGCCGGACATCACTAAACCGTTTCAAGTATATTAGGATGATTCTGGGATAGGACTGGGATGTGTGCTTATGCAATGTGGCCGTGTCATTGTTCCTGTTTGAATACTCTAACAGTGTTAGAGGTTAGAGTTAGTTTTTAACATTGAACTAACCCTGAACAAACTTTAATTCTTGAGGTGTTTGGATGCAAGGGTTAGATTGATAATAAAGATACTGATGTAATAATTTGCTTTATTTTTGGATCGAGGAAAAGTTATCTTTTTAGTAGGCCCCATTCAAACTAGCTCCAATTAGCACCTCTTAGAGGGGATAGTTTTTTTGAGTGGGTTGGATGCAACTAACCCAAACTAACCGTCCCTGTTTGGAGATTTTAGGGCTAGTTGTGCCCAAACTAACTCTAACCCTTTGATCCAAATAGGGCTATTGCCTACGCATCACGGCAACTGCGAAAGCCTGAAGAACATTATCCAACTCATGATTTAGAGCTAGCTGCAGTTGTTGTTGCACTAAAAATTTAGAGGCATTATTTGCTCGGAAATTTAGTGCATACCTACACGGATCATAAGAGCTTGAAATACATTTTCACTCAAGCTAATCTGAACATGAGACAAGTCGGTGGCTGGAATTAATCAAGGATTACAATCTGAAAACCCATTATCATCCCGGTAAGACCAATGTAGTCACCAACACGCTAAGTAAGAAAATTCATTGTAATAACTTGGTGCTGGAATTTCTGAACAGCAGCAACGAAATAATTAATTCAGAACCAAGTCTTCACGTTATGCCCGCTTTAATGATTAACAACCTTAGTATTCATTCCACGATTCATGAAGAAGTCATTACTGCACAGAAAAATGACACATGTATGAATTATATTCGTCAAACATTAAGAATGGTAAAGCCAATTGTTTTGACACAAGACTCAGACAGTACACAAAGGTTCAATAACCGCTTAGTAGTACCAAAGGAAAATTTTGGATGAGGCACATCAATCCAAATATTCCATTCACCCGGGTAGTAACAAAATATATCAAGATCTGAAAAAGAATTTTTGGTGGACAGGAATGAAACAAGAAGTTGCCCGGTATGTCATAGAATGTGATACTTGTCAAAGGATTAAAGCGGACCATTTAAAACAGGCCAGATTACTTCAACCATTAAGTATTCCTGCCTGGAAGTGGGAAGACATCAGCATGGATTTTATTATTGGCCTACCTCTCACTTTGCGTAAGCACGACTCGATTTGGGTCATCATGGATAGACTCACAAAGTCTGCTCATTTCTTGCCGGTCAACAATAGATATAAGATAAAACAATATGCAGAACTATACATATCAAGGATCTTATGTCTTCATGAAGTACCTAAGACTATCATTTCTGATAGAGGCTCATTGTTTGTTGCTTGTTTCTGGGAATAGCTGCGTGCATCTTTGGGTACATATTTAATTTGTAGTTCTGCTTACCATCCCACTATCGATGGGCAAACGGACCATGTCAACCAGATCTTGGAGGATATGCTCAAAGCATGTGTTTTAACACATAGTGGTAACTGGACGAGTATCTACCCTATGCTGAATTTTCATGCAACAATAGTTATCACGAAAGTGTAAAAATGTCACCATTTGAAGCACTCTACGGTAAAAGTTGTCGAACACCATTGAACTGGTCCAAACCTGGAGAAAGAGTTACTTTTTGTTCTGACCTTGTAAAGGACGCTGAGGAAAACGTTTGCACCATTCAGGAAAATCTTAAAGCTGCAAAATGTGGTCAGGAAAAATATGCAAATCGATGACGCAGACCACTCCATTTCAATGAGAATGACTATGTCTTTCTCCGAGTATCACCTATGAAAGGTGTACAACGATTTGGAGTCAGAGAAAACTTAGCTCCCCTCTATATTGGCCCATTCAAAATTCTGGAACAATGTGGACTTGTAGCATACAAGCTGGAGTTACCTGCCAAATTATCCGGAGTTCATAATACTTTTCATGTCTCACAACTGAAGCAGTGTCTCAAACCACCGATTGATATTGTCCTGGAAAATTTTGATCATCTGTAACCGAACCTCATATACTCCGAACAACCAATAAAAATCCTCGATGAAAAAGAATGCACAATCCGTAAAAGGACAATCAAATTTTATAAAGTGCAATGGAGTAATCATTCAGAGGATGAATCCACTTAGGAATCTGAGCAAATTTTGAGTACTCATTACCCGGAGTCCTGGTCATCATTCTTAGGTATATTTTAATTGTCGTACTTCCCTCTAGTTTGCCTTGTTCTTAATCTCGAAACAAGATTTCTTTAAGGAGGGAGGGCTGTGACACCTCGGTGTCTTAACTCTAATTAGCGAGCATAATAAGCACAAAATTGTAGCCTAAGTGCAGCATGAAATAATAGAGAACTCCATTAATTTAATTAAATAATAGCAAATAAGGATTTATGCAAATAGGGTGTGAAGCAATTCTAAATTTTCTAGGCAACCTATATCAAATAATCATATAAACATCATCGAAATAGTAAAATATAATTTTGGGCCAAAAATGGGAATTATATCACATATGGAAATACCTCAAATAATTAAATAACTAGCTGATTTCCTTTCCTTGGCTATCCGTCCCTGTCCATCCCCTCGTGCGCGCGTGTGGATTTAATTTTGTGCACGGATCGATTTTTCTTGTTTCCAAATATAGCCAGAGTCCAAGTTTGCCTCATCTGAACTCCGGACGAGGGATCTATGATTTTTTGAATTCTGTGCTTGATATAGAAGATATGAAACCGATTTGGATTCAATCTCTAACTTTGTGGGCGTATGGCAGATTTTTTGATGACGTGAATGTTTCCACCTAAATTAATAGGAGTAGAGAAGCCTAGAAACCTTTAACAATAGAATTTTTATTCCAAAATAATTATAATTATTTTGACAAAATGGACCCCACCAGAGTCTCACAAATATCTCACAGGACTTGTGTACAAAATCCCAATTCATTTGGACCTTGGGAAGTATTTTATTTTGACTAAAAACAGAACCGGAGACCATTATGTAAGGTTTAGAAAAGTTGGAGGGCCTCTGCGCAAAGTGACCTTGTATTCTTCGTCCGACCGCTGGCGCTCGGTCAAAGCTCTACCGCGTGTGCCGACCTTTCTCGTCGATGCTTCGCTTCGCGCCATGATCACTGTGTCCGCACGACGCTCCGCTGCCCCGCTGCGTCGTCACTCCCTGCAACCACCTGCAGCCGGGCCCAGAAGCCCTGCTTGCCCCCACGTTACCCCTGCCATGGCCGCAGCAAGGGCGCTCCTGCCCCGCGCGCCCAAGATGGCTCCCAGCCACCGACAAGTGCGCAAAAACCATGCGCGCGTGTGCCAGGTTTTCGACCACCCCGACCCGGTATCCATTGGCAGTATAAAACCTCTCCCCCGACCCCATTTTCTCCCGCCCTGCCGCCACCATTGTTGCCGCAGAGCTCAACCTCGTCGCGCCGCTGTCCTGCTGCCTCTCGAGCCAAGCCATCACCACCCTCGGACGCGCAAGCAACCCCTCCGCCTCTGCGCGTCATCGCTCGGTCAATACCTAGTTCAAGGTGATCGAATTTGATCGAAGTTCAGAGAAGCAACCCGATGTCCACCACCGCTGCCGCCGACCAAAATTCGCGATCAGTGGTGAGCCTCACCCTCTTAATTCGGTTCGTTTGCCAGCACAAGATCCCGACGACATTTCTGACTGAAGCTCCTCTTGTTTTGTGCCCAATATTGGACGTAACCGAAGCTCTCCAGGTCGCTGCCTCTTTGCTCCTTCCGAACCTCGTCGCCGCTCGTCGAGCTCCAGTCTCCAGGCACCGCTGACGACTAATTCCTTAATGCCGGCCCTCACGACGACTCCGTGATGCTGTTGCAGCAAGCCGAACATGATTTGCTGCTCTGTGCCAAAAACGTGACGCCGCCGCTCGACGCCGACCACCCTTCGGTGAGAACCTGTCCTCGCGACCACCCCTAGACGACGTGCCTCGGTGTGCTCACCACTCATGTGCGCTCACGGCGAGCTTTCGTCGCGCACAGACACAGGTGGTGAGAACTCTGGCGAGGCCTGCTCCTGCTCCGACGGTGCTGCTGACGCGGTGACATGGCGCCAACGTGTCGTCTACGTGTCGATGACGTAGGGCTTAGGCGGCATTAACTTGTTAATGAATAAACCAGAAAAACATAGGAAAAGGCTGATAACTTTGAAAAATCATATTAAATAAAGTATACAAGTTCAATGGAGCTAAAACCAAACTTTGTTGGATTCATATTGCTGATTTATATTAAATAAAAATGATAACATGATGTTCCTGTATATGTATATTTATTAATTATTTATCTTGTTAAAATATCAAATAAATCATCATAAATTTTAGGAATACAATTTAAATCTGAATTTTTGCATGCACTGTTATTTTATGTTAATCTACTATGCTGATTTTTTGTTAGGAAAAATATGCATTATTTTATGCCATAAGATTTATTTAGTACTTTTGTTTATATAATTGCTAGTAAATAGAATATTAATGTCCAAGAGCTGCCACTTAGTGAAAATGAAGTTTATGTATGCCCCTGTTCATAGTAAATTACCCATGTCCAGAACCATGAATTGACCTTGTCAATTGAATTATTTTCTCATATGACTAGATTAATTCTATTTAAATGCTTTAAGAACAACTACACATAAAATGTTAATAATTAAACTTGCTTCGCTGAAGCATATGGCTTCCAGAACACATTAATAAGAATATTGTCACATTACCATCACTGCATTTTTGCATTTGTCATATCATTGCATGACATAATGTTATTTTGATACCATTGACACATTGCTCATATAGATAACGATAATCAGGAGCAAGAGCCGGATTTTCAGAAGGACACTGATTTCCAGGAGCAAGAAATTTTAGTTCTAACACTAGTGCTGATCAAGACAAGCCCCGGTTTGCATATGCCACTTTATAAAGTTTTTTTAGTTTTAATACATCAATACTAGTGTCTATATTGATTGATACATTAGGTTAATAGGAGTTGGTCGGAAACCCACTTTGCATGTTACCCAAATGACCCATGTTACTATTATACATGTCAAGGTAGGATTCAGTACTATTTCGCTATGCTTAGTAATTGGATAATACCGGCAGTTATTATTCATACTAAGAGAATGAATTTGATCACTAAAGTTGAACTTAATTGAAAATGAGTTTACTTTTGATGTTATGACAGCCTAGGGATGATGCTTGTGTAGCTTTGCCGCAACACATGAGTGTTGACTGCGGTAGCCATGCCTTGTCAAACCTAGGACTCGTTCATTGTTGGTCCCTTGATCAAGTATTGAACAATACCGAATGCATGCTAGTTTATGGGCACTAGTAATACGATGTAGCATTAAATTATTGCATTGGAAAACGGCTATGGTGCAATGGTCTTTGACCCTTCTACTACTGGAATGGGTGGTTCATACCGCGAAGTACTGCTGGCAGAACGGCATGCCCACTCGATGTCACTGGATCCAGTGGAAGGTGTAAGTTTTAATTGCGAAAGGTTGCCATATATGACCTTAGGTGGTGCTTATATGTCGTGTATTTTGGTCTTTCGCAGCTGGTGTAAATCAATTGCAATTGCTATCGCTCGCAGTAATGAGTACCGCTTGTTCACTGTGCCATCACGTAGTTCACATGATACTATAAAATTGATTATATTGCTATCTATTGATTATATTGCTGCTGTTCTTATATTGTACTTCATGCTATGCTTACTATTCTTGTATTGCTCCACTAAATTTACATTTCTGCTCTATACAATTAAACTTGGCTAATTAAAATTGGTAAAACTAATAGGTTGCTTAGTGCATGTCTTTTAAAACAGCCATCCTATTAGAGCCAATGCATGTGTTGATGTGATATAGTTACCTGTTGATGGGTCTTTTGACAGGTAAGTCTTGTTGAGTAATTAGTACTTAGGCTTTGTGCCTATGTTGTTTTCAGGTAATGCAGAGATATAGTTACCTGTTGATGTGATGCCATGGGACATGCAAGTCCCTGAGGGTTGGACTACCCACTGGGAATCCGACTTGCCGCTGCAGTGATGTTGTGTGCTTTTAGAGTGATGATTCGATGGGCATGAATCATTACTACCGCTGTATCATCGAGTGATTGTAGAATTTATCATTATTTTCTTCTGCTATTTTCAAACTATCATGAACTTGTAATATTTCATTGCACTTTAACTACTCCAATGATGTAATAATTGGACTTAAATTGAATAATTGTTGTATTATCAAGTGTCTGTGTTATCAGCACCTTTGGGACCCCGATCCTCTGGGAAGGGGCGTCACACTACATCAACGCCTTGGCTTTTTTTTCATCCACACCACTTACACAAACACAAGAACAACTCGAACACGGATTATGGGTTAGCAAATATGATCTGCCGACCATGTTTATCTTTCCAAGCTTGTCAAAGGACTTGAACAATCCATAATAAAGCAAACTTTAAAAAGGGAAGTATCTTTGATGGTTTTCAGAATAGCAATTTGGAGAAGCAAAATGAGAGTACAAGAGCAAATGAGTGGAGGGGGAGTGCAAAGAGAAACGATCTTTGGATGGTAGAACATTCTTCCCCGGGTAGGGGGCCAAAATCAACCGTTGGCAAAAGGCCAAGGTTAGTGGGGCCCACACCCCTTAGGCCGAATATGGGGGTTCAAGCGAACCTAGGTGAGTCTCCCTGGTCCCCCACATTGACCCACAGCTTCCTAGCAGCTATATTTCTTAAGCTACAGGGGTTAGGTCCAAAGTTTCGACAAAGATTTTGCTTAGAAAAATATTTTTCCAAACTTGAAACCAAAATCGATTTTTGAAAGTTTTGAAAGAATGAAAAAGGTTGGAATTTTTTCCAACATGCAAGTATGTGAAATCCAAACATGCAAATGCAACTGCAAATTTGAAAAATCCCAAAAGTTGGAAAAATCAAATGAGCAAAAGAACACTTTAGGAAAATTAAATATGAGATAACTACCAATTTACCTTTGGCAAGGGCTCACCAATTTTAAGTTCAATGAGCGGGACTCTTCTCCGTTTTGTTTTAGCTCGATTACGCGGTGCTTGATCCAGGAGATGAGGATGCAGACGACTTCTCGTGTTGGGGTTGTGGCTGTCTTTTCATAGCAATTGTGCGAAGCCTCTTACCCTTGTGCCTTCCTTCCGTTGTGGTGTTGGATGGCTTCTTTCCTCCATGATGATAAGGCCATTGTTTCCACCCTTGGCCTCCTTGTAGATGACTCCGATCGAAGTTGTATGGCACATCCTCTTGTGTCCCCGGGTGGTCATCCCTTGATTGTCCCATATTACCGTTGAATTCACACTTCATCTGTGAGTTTTCGGCAAGAGCTGTGTCATGCATTTTCTTGTCCTTGGAGTCTTCATTCGTACGCTTCATGAGGAAGTCCAACTTAGCATTGAGCATCTCAATTTCCTTGTTGGTGTGCTTGTTCTTCTGGCTGGGTTGGGGACGATCTTCATAGCACCCTTTCTTGGAGGTTATCTTCTCTACTAATGTTGTTGCTTCAGTGGCGATAAGTGAAAAGATGGATCCTTCCGCAGCAGCATCAAGACAATCACGGGCTTCTGAGGTCAGCTCGTTGTAGAAGGTGAACAAAATTAGCCAATCATCCATTCCATGATCAGGGTATCTTGCCATATACTTTTGAAGCTTCTACCAGGCTTCTGGAATGGATTCTTCTTGTGCTTGCCAGAAGTTTGAAATTTCTCACGGATGGCATAGACGTTGCATATTGGGGAGAATTTCTTGAGGAACGCTATGTAGAAACTTTTCCAGTTAGCCATAAAATATCTGTCATAGAACCATTGTCTCACTTTCCCCAAGAGGGAGAAGGGAAACAGACGGAGCCTGATGATATTTTGAGTGACACCTTTGATGGATAAAATTTTGCACCTTTCCAAGAATATTGGAAGGTGGGCATTTGCGACCTCATTGACCTTTCTAGTGAATGGATTGGCTTGCATGTAGATTAGACCGACTGTGGGTCTGAAGTTTCTGTCTCCAGTGCTGATAATTGGCCCAGAAGCCACGCTATCAACACCAGCGGCGGAGAACTCATGAAGAACCCTTTTGGTCATTGATGTTGAACTTGATGGTGCGGATGTTGCCGGCATGACTGTTGAGCGTATCTTGAGAATGGATGACTCGTTGTTGTGCTCTTCTTAAGATCACTTCCAGATTCTCTGTGTATTTCTTCGACAGGTCAGGGCTGATGTGAACAACGGTTCCCGATCTTCTGAAAGGTTCTTGGTAATTTGATTTGGTCGGAGGCAACACACAAATCGATCCGGCTTCAGAACAGCACGTTCTAAACCCCGCAATCGCAGCACGACGTCTCCTCTGGTTATCAACCGTCCAAGGACGATTGACCTCGCCGAGAAGGCTAATCCCTGCCTGCGAATCAAGAACACAAGCAGGAACAACGAAGAATGCAATACAATTACAGATGTATGATTAAACTCACGAAGTTGGGGTCTCACAAACCGATGAACGGCGACACTGTTTATGAACAGAATTGATCTAAGCAAAACCCAAACCCTAATGAAGAGGCGGCAGCTGTATATGAGGACCCTAGGGTCATGCAAGACCCCCTGGACGCAGCCCTAAGTGGGCTCAACTCGATACATGGCCCAAAGACCGATTACGGTGTCGCAGCACCAGGACAGATTCTAGAAGTCGATTTCTTTTGGCGATTGCCGACGGTTCAGGATGAATTTTGATATGGGACCAGTTGGGTTGGAACGTTCTTTTTGTTATCTTTCCAGTCATATATAGAACATCCAAATCCGAGTCCGTATGCGTCCTGGGCGTCCATTTTAGTGCAGACTGGTCTTGGGCTCTGAAACAGACTCGAAGTCGGTTTTGATTGGGCCTCCACCTTGGCTTGGACGTCCTTGCTGGCCCATCACATCTCCAATCACCTCCCCAGCTATCTCATCATCATCTCCATGGTTTCTAATAACCATTAATTCATTAGGTAGCAATCTATTCTCAAAACCACATAATAAAAACATTAGAAACGATCTCACCTGTAAATTCAGGTGATGCACATGAACTTTCATCTTAGTTGGAGGAGTGTTGTGTGTATCCATAAGTGTGATGTACTCAACATTCTCCCCTTTTTGAATTAGAGTCATCCTTGACTCGATCCCATCTCTTTCTTCCAATAGTGGTCTCAAATCTGAAATATAAAATATAGAACTATTCCCAAACTTGGAATGCACCTCGTGTTTATATGTGTTATGAAAATTATCATCATAATGTGAAACTACAATAGAAGGCATGCCATGAAAATTAATGACCTCTTTGAAAACTTGCTCAGAAATATGAATGTCATTCTCACTCTTATGATAAGATGGAAAATGTGTGATCTTAAAAACACTAGAAAAACATGACATGACATGGTAATTGTTATTGCAGTTTTCTAGTTCATCATTTGGTTGTACAACACAAGGACTATTCATATTTTAGCAAATATAAACTTTATGCACCATAAATACACCTCTATTGATGAGGACATCACTCCTATGGATACACACAATACTCCTCCAAATCTGGACTTGCAAGGTCCAATGACTAGAGCTCGTGCACGACGACTAAATTTAGAGGTGAGCTCGTTCCTACGTTCTTCGCTATATGTTACTTTTGAGAATGGTTTGCTACCTAATGATTATTTTATAATTAGAAACCATGGAGAGGACCAGGAGATGATGGGAGAAGGAGTTGGGAACGTGGAGGACCAGCAAGGGCTTGGAAGCCAAAGTGGAGGCCCAATCAAAACCGACTTCGACTCTGTTTCGGGGCCCAGGACCAGTCTGTACTAAAACAGTCGCCCAGGACGCATACGGACTCGGATTTGGACGTTCTACATATGCACGGAAAGATAAGGAGAAGACCTTTCCAATGCCGCCGGGCTCATGTCAAAATTCATCCGGAGTCATCGGGAATCGTCAAAACAAGAGAGAGTCCAGAATCTGTGTCGGTGCTGCGTCGCCTATTTTTGGCCTTTGGGCTTTGTATCTAGTTGAGCCCAATTAGGGGCGCGTCCAGAGGGTCTTGCATGACCCTAGGGTCTTTATATACATCTGCCGCCGCACCATTAGGGTTCGGGTTTTCCTTAGATCAATTCTGTTCATAAACAGTTTCGCCGTTCATCGGTTTGTGAGACCCCAACTTCAAGAGTTTAATCATACATCTGCAATTGTGTTGCATTCTTCGTTGTTCTTGCTTGTGTTCTTGATTCGCAGGCAGGGATTAGCCTTCTCGGCGAGGTCAATCGTCTTTGGACGGTTGATAACCAGAGGAGACGTCGTGCTGCGATTGCGGGGTTTAGAACGTGCTGTTCTGAAGCCGGATCGATTTGTGTGTCGCCTCCGACCAAATCAACTTACCAAGAACCTTTCGGAAGATCGGGAACCCTTGTTCACATCAAGTGGTAATCAGAGCTTCAGGTGCACCGTCAGGTTCACACTACCCTTTAGTTTTGTTTTCGTGTTCTTCCTATCGTCCACTGAAAATACCAAAAAAAATTTTCCCCCGCCCATAACCACGTGTTTAGCCTTTGCATATTTCAATTTCAGTGTTCGTAGTGTTGAGTTTGTGCCCTAGTTCTTGTTTAGTCGCTGGTTTAGTTTGTGTTTTTGTCGTCAGTAGTGTTTCCCTTGCAACCCTAGCCGCCATCCCCTTCACCATCCTCGGTTTTGTCGGCTTTGTGTGCTAGGGTTGATTGATCAACACGCCCACCCTAATGCCACCCTAAACCTACCCTCACCACCTCGGACTAATTTTCATAAATTCCACTTTCCGCTGCATCCACCTCACCAAAAAAATCCCTACCCGACCAAGACCGACTCGGATTTCACTCAAACCCCCGGGTTCTTCATAACCGATTCCGAAAGGTTCTTGGTAAGTTGATTTGGTCGAAGGCGACATACAAATCGATCTGGCTTCAGAACAGCACGTTCTAAACCCCGCAATCACAGCACGACGTCTCCTCTGGTTATCAACCGTCCAAGGACGATTGACCTCGCCGAGAAGGCTAATCCCTGCCTGTGAATCAAGAACACAAGCAAGAACCATGAAGAATGCAACACAATTGCAGATGTATGATTAAACTTATGAAGTTGGGGTCTCACAAATTGATGAACGGCGACACTGTTTATGAACAGAATTGATCTAAGCAAAATCCAAACCCTAATGAAGAGGTGACGGCTGTATATTAGGACCCTAGGGTCATGCAAGACCCCATCGACGCAGCCCTAAGTGGGCTCAACTCGATACATGGCCCAAAGACCGATTACGGTGTCGCAGCACCAGGACAGATTCTAGAAGTCGATTTCTTTTGGCGATTGCCGACGGTTCAGGATGAATTTTGATATGGGACCAGTTGGGTTGGAACGTTCTTTTTGTTATCTTTCCAGTCATATATAGAACATCCAAATCCGAGTCCGTATGCGTCTTGGGCATCTGTTTTAGTGCAGACTGGTCTTGGGCTCTGAAACAGACTCGAAGTCGGTTTTGATTGGGCCTCCACCTTGGCTTGGACGTCCTTGCTGGCCCATCACGTCTCCAATCACCTCCCCAGCTATCTCATCATCATCTCCATGGTTTCTAATAACAATTAATTCATTAGGTAGCAATCTATTCTCAAAAACACATAATAAAAACATTAGAAACGATCTCACCTGTAAATTCAGGTGATGCGCATGAACTTTTATCTTAGTTGGAGGAGTGTTATGTGTATCCATGAATGTGATGTACTTATCAAAGGCTAGAAGTAAGCTACCCTATTTTCACATAGAGAGAAAACAAAGAAAAGGTAAACCTATCTAGACAATGGTAATTAACAGAAATATAATTAGGAACAATGCGAGTGATTGTCTTTTAACCAGCGCCTTCTCCAACAACAGCGCCAGAAATGCTTCTTGACATCTGCTAAGTCACACCAAATAAATAGACCTGGGCAAGGTGCCGGAACTACTTGTTGGTAGAACTCAATAGATGGTTAATGTGGGAAAGTTAAATCCGCAAGCACACGGACATCCCGTTGTAGCATTTCACCACTGGATTTCTCCAATGGCTGTCATTTATAGTTCTCCCAAGGAAGGTGGCAGTCAAGAGATAGCATGTTCATAACCACATAACTAATAATATACCAAAGTCATAGATAGGGGTAAGGATAATAAAGATAGTGGGAAGTTGATACATAGAACAATCCAACCTAACGTTAACACAAAGCCTAGGTTAAGCAAGTTAAAGAGGAGTCAAGCAAGATTCTTATGTACTTCTATATTCCTGTCTACAGGTTAAATACATGCAACACATACATGTCTAGGTCCTATGTTAAGCCAGAACGGGGAGGATTAAGCACAGTAGGGCTGTCACCACCTACAGGTTAACCCTATACTAGGACTGGTGACACTAGGGCTATCAAGTCCCTATGCCAGTCCTATAGTTAATCTTGTTCATGGGGGCAAATAAATGCTTATAGCTATGTACCAATCTAAGAACCACGCTTACATTGCTAAACAATACTCTCAATCCGCATGGGACTTTGACCCTTTAAGTCACCAAGTCGGGAATAAGAGTATACCTAACCTTGACCCAACGGATCAACAAGTCAAGTTGTTGACTTTTGCTAAGCCATATTAATAAATCATTCCCGGCACGGGGCCAGAAACGGTTCACTAATATGTCCCAGAGTCAAGTAGGTAAAATCCGCAAGCACACGGAGAATACCGCTGTAGTATTTCACCCAGAAGTATTCAGGGTATCGTATTTGTTTATCCCAAAGGAAGGTTATGATCAAGAAGCGTTACTAACATATAAGATCATGTTAACAATTAGCAAGGATATCTAACCAAGACAGGCGGGTACATGATAATAACCGGGTAGTGTGACACACACAGAAGATTCCTACTAAATAAATAAAGTCTAGTGGAGGAAAGACTAGGCTAAGCTACTCCTACTATACATTCCTATACGGTTTCATAGCCTAAGTAGAATACATACAGACCCACACTCAGGTTCAGCAGTCAATAGTATAGCACTTCAGGCACGGACTTACCCCTGCATCCACAGGCGACTTCCGCCAAGAGCCTACGCACTAGCCTAGCGGGGAGGATTTCAAAGGACGGACAGGGCTGTCACCACCTGCCGCCTACCTCAACGAACCAGTAGACTAACGAATAATTAATGCAAATCAGTCACCCAAGTACCATACTTGCATGACCAAAGAGCACTCTGCCCCTCCGCGATTACTATTAACGAGGCAGAGCTACCATACGAATACGATCACCAAACCCATGCTATACTTTATCAGCTAAAACTAAGCATAGAGACTATAACATATAAACTAGACTATAGTGACGGTATATAACTAGCATGACAATAGTAGTATAATAAATATAAACTACTATCACACAAGTAGACTATACTATCACATATATGGATCACAATATCAAACAAGAAACTCATGACCCAAGCACAACTATATAGAATATATATATATATTGATAAGAGCAAAGTCTTACAAAAGGGAAAAGATACAAGAGCCATACCAATTCCAAGTGAAGACTTGGGACTAGAGAGCTCTAGACTCAGCCTAACTCCACTAAAACTCTAAGAACTACTACTAGCAAGAGAGAAATGCTTCTTGTGGTGTGTGTTGAGTGTGAAGGCACACCCTCCTATTTATAGCCTCAATAGGTCGGCAAGGGAGAGTAACCGCCGTGGAAGGCATCTCAAACCGTCATCAGGAGTCGCGGAGGAGCTAACACGTGGAAGCCCAGGCGGAGAGGGCGCCCGGCCGGGTCGGCCGACCTGACCAGGTCGGCCGACCTGGGGGTGGCCCCTCCTGGCCTGTGCTTTCTCCAGGTGGCTGTCCTGTGGGCCCTGACGTCGGTTTGCGCGGTATTACAGGGAGTTGCGTCGGTTAAGTGCTGAAAATGGGCCCTTCAATCCGTGTGACGTCCATGTGGCACTCTCTGATTGGTCGAAAGTGTGTTTTCTTGCCTTTTGAGGTGTTTCCTTCACATTTCCTCCTGCATGCACAAAGTTCTCCAAGTACAAGTGGAACTATATTATTGTGATAAAGCATGCGTGTATGAAATGCCAAATTCTCCTTTATTTGAGTATAGTTGACGGTTAAAAATGGTACTTAACAGCCGTCAACAAACTCCCCCAAGCTTACCCTTTGCTCGTCCCGAAGCAAAGATAAACTTAAGTTGTTGATCAGGAGTTGCTACAATGTCCTACTCCTCAATAATACTATGCGCACAACAAAGTACTCTTCCTAGAATTAAATATGTTGGCACATAACTTACCCATTTACCTCGATCCATGGGGCTTTTACACCTCATTGTCTTGGGCGGTTGAGAGATAGAACAATTGCAGGGCACCAATCACTTGCTCTAGATTCCGCTATGTTATTCCGGAGGTTTTCAAAAGATTTTGAAAATAAAAACCAAGTTCCTCAAATGATTCTCTCGGATCACTCAATATGTGTATGATTCCTCACCAAGGCAAAGTGTTGCCTATAATCACCTACTTCTAAATAAGGCTTTATGTGGAGCTCAAGGTAGGGATATATGAGGCACTCATGTTCACATAATATTGCTATGTCAAAAGACCGGATCCAAGAAAAACATCAATTCAAACAATCTTGATCAAGATGTGCAAGTGTGTGGGAGAACGGAGGAATGGTGGATGGGAAGAAATAACTCCTTTTTGAATTTTCCTTCTCTCTTTTGGAGTTTCTAGGCTATGGCTATCTTTTGCTTGCTCTCTTTTTTTTTTGAGCATTTTTTTTTTGCATAGCCATAGTCCTAGTTTGCAATGAATACTTTGAGAGAGGAATTTTGCAATGGATATATGGAGTGTTTCTTTGGATGGATGGATGGATAGTGGCTTTCTTCCGGTGTAGAAGAATAGCTCACGGTGGATATGGTGGATATGGTGGATGCTATCTTCTTGATTTAGAAGGATAGCTCATGGCGGTGGATGTGTGTATATGATCTTGATCAAGAAAGCATGAAAAGAGTTCTACTAGGGTCACAACAATTTTGACTAAGCTCAATGTGAAACAAGCAGCATATGTGTAAAGGTTTTCAAATGTAAACACTACATATGGCTGTGGTGGGAATTTCATCATTGAGGAACTTATCAATTTGTCATTTTGAAAAATAAAACTCCGGAATTCAAGCTTTACGTTGAGCAAGATCATAGCAGCCCTATCTATCATATCATACCTCTCAACAACTTAGAACTAGAGAATGCATATGCTACCCACAAGATTCAAGTTCAAGGCAAGATTTACCAACAAACCTAACTCTTGAGAGAGTACTAAGTTGTAAACTAGCATTAGAGAGGAATAAAGGACAGAGCAACTATTCATCATCTCAACATAGGAAAATTATACACATTCATACCGCGCATGAAAAAGGGAAATATTTTTGTTCTTTTTATATTTTGCAAATTTTTATGGATTTTCAGATTTAGCAAATGCAAGAAATAAAGGGAAGGGGAAAGATACAAGTTACCGTGAGAAGGGGGGTCCTCCCCCAAGCTTGTTCTTGCTCATATCTGCTGGTTCGGGTCGTAGCCTTGGGAGCGGAAGAAGGCATCCCAATTGCTCTGATTCTGAGCCATCATCGCGTTCAGCTGGCGGAAAGTGTTGTCGCTGAAATTCTGCCATTGCTGGGTGTCGGTGACATGTTGCGTGAGAGTTTGTTACATGCTCTCGGTGCGCAAATCAATGTCGTTCACCCTCCTTGTCAACTCGGCCATCCCATAGTTGAGTTCACGGAACCCACGGGATGAGAATGACCGAGTGGCAAAGGATGGCGGTCCGCTTGAACTTGATGACGTCTGCATGGGGTAATTGTACTGAGATTCCCATGCTCCGGCCTGCCATGTTGATGCACCCACCTCGTCCTGTGGCGGGGGCTGCTCCCATACCGGATCTCCGGTCGGAGTGTGAAACTCCGGTGTAGGCTCCATATGCCTACGGGAACGTGTCGGTCGCCCTGAAACACTATGCCTGCGAACTTCTCTCACTGGCTCAAGTGGGAGGGTTAGTGCCCGACAGTGATACAAACGAAGACCCGGGTTAGGTAACGAGAATTCGTTTGTATACCCGGGAAAGTGATAGATCAAGGTATTATTTGGACCATGTTTCAAAGTATGTCCTTGCACAAAATAGTCCTCGCCTAGAAATTCTCTATCTACCGTCAAATATTCAACATGAACATTCTCAAGCAGACCACACTTCTGCGCAATGCGAGTAACTAAAGAGGTGCACTCAATTGGTCCTGTCAACTTTATATTGTCTAACCATTGATCAATCATGCATTCCGCGGGTGACACCCTAATTTTCTTAACCATGGCATAAAGTATTTTCAATTCATCTTGCCGGACCACCCTAATGTCACCTCGAGGAAACAAGGTCATAGCCAACCACACATGCATAAATCTAAGTGTAGGATTATGGATGGCACTTGTTCTAGGCTTGGGACCCCACTCGTTTCCGGAAATCTTTTTCCAAAAACTTTCTTTATGGAACCCCTTTAGCGCATTATCTAAGTCTAGCCTACATTTAGGATTTAGACCTAGCATAGCATGAAGATCACCCCATGTGACCAAGCGCTCTTGCCCAAACAAGCGAAAAGAAGTGCCTTCATCATACTTTCTAAGGGTGCATAAAAACTGCATAGTAAGCAAACGAGAACCCGGCTCATCTACTTCTACGAAATTTAGCCAACTCATAGTGCGAAAAATAGAGGCAAATTCTTCTCTCATACCTATTTTCTCGAGGAAGTCCGGATCAAAGCGTCGGGTGTGGGCGAATGGCCGTTCTCTCATGAGCGCGATGGCTTGGCCCTCGCGGTCGTCCTTGATGTCGAGATGCTCCTCGGTGATGAGCAAGGCCGGCCTTTCCTCCAGAATTTCAGCTTCGGGGTCACCATGCCCCGGACTTGGTGTGAGCTCGACAGAGGATGCTTGACTCGTGCTTGCACGAGTGCTTTTTCTCCGCTTGATTCCGGCGACTTGCTTCATTCGTTTGAACATGGCTGCACATAAGAACAAACACAAGACAAGAACAAAAACAAGATCGAACAAGTGTTCGGGTGAGCGTTAGTGAAAACGACAAACCCGAGCTTCTCCGAAATTGGTTTTCTTCTCACAACAACTTGCAAATGCACTAAAACAGAGGGGAAATATTTTTTTGGGTTTTTGGGGCTGTAGTAAAGTTGAAGAACACGAAATTTTGGGAGAGCAACAAGTGAGCAAAGGAGGGGAGTGAAAGATGAGCTTGGAATGGTGAAGCTCCCCCTCCTGGGCGGTTTTTATAGCCAAGGAAGCAAGATGGCCGTTAGAAAGAGACAGAGCAACGGCCATATAGCCGTTGGGAGAAAGGAGCACAGGAAAAGGTGGGGCCAGGGGGTCGGCCAACCCCACCAGGTCGGCCGACCTGGCAGGTGGGCCTCCTGGCAGCCCCCTTTTTCCTATGTGTTCCCCAACGGCTAGGGGATTTGTCCCCTGCTGCCTTTTTGCTCAAAAAGCTCGACAAAAAATCTTTTCAAAATGGAAAGCCCAAAAACCTATTTTCTAAATTTTCAGAAATGCAAATGAGTTTTGAAAAATTCCAAGGTGGTTGGGAAAATTCAAACATGCAGAAATGCAGTGGTCGGGAAAAATCAAAATGTGGTGGAAAGCAAATATGCAAAAGAGCAAATATGGATAACTACCGGTTTAACCTCCCAGCGAGGACTCACCTTTTAAAGTCCGACGAGCGGGACTTTTCTCCGGCGTTCAGCTCGATGAAGCGTTGTCCGGTCCCGGAGATGAAGACACGGATGATGCTTCTTGTTTCATTTGCCACACCTTCTTGGTCTTTGTTGCGGTCGGTGGCTTCTCGGGCTTCGGAGGCTGCGGTTTTGCAGGCTTCACAGCCTGTTTCTTTGCAGACCTCGGAGGTTGCTGCCTTGTGGACTTCGGAGGCTGTTGCTTAATGTGTGACCTTTGCCTCCTTGCCTTCATCAGTTGTTGTTGTGCAACCTTTTCCTTCTCAAGGAAGTTCTTCATGAATGTGATGAGGCTGTCCTTCTTTGGCGGAGTGACCTCCACTTCCTTGATGTTGCTTGGGTTCGGCCCGTACTTGATACGGATCATGTTGCACTGTTCTTTCCGTGGTCGAAAGTCAAACTTCTCCTCCTTGCCATTGATGTGGAAGCGGATTTCTCCGGCTCCTACATCGATGCGAGCATCCATAGTGCTGAGAAATGGGCGTCCCAGGATGAGCGGTGTGCTCTTCCCGACGTCCATATCAAGCACTACGAAGTCGACGGGGATGAAGCAATCCCGGATTTTCACCGGAATATCTTCGGCGATCCCCGCCAGATAGCGGACCGTTGGATCGGCCAGCTGCAGCTGCATCGGCGTGGGGGATAGTGTGGTGTAGTTGAGCTTGTCGAAGACATCCTTCGGCATGACGCTCACACTTGCCCCAAGATCACATAAGGCATGGTCGAAGTTCTGTGTCCCGATCGAGCAGGTGATCGTGGGACACCCTGGATCTTTCTTCTTCTCAGGAAGCCGGTTGAGTATAGCAGCGCTACACTCTTCCGTCAGCTTGACAATTTCTGTGGTCGGTAGTGGGCGCTTGTTGCTGATAAGATCCTTGAGGTAGCGAGCGTACGTGGGTACTTGTATCGCATCCAGCAAGGGCACGTTGATGTGCAGCTTCTGGATCACCTCAACGAAGCGTGTGAACTGCTCGTCCACGGTGGGCTTCCTTCTTCTTTCAGGAAACGGCATGAGGTTCGTGTCATAGAACTCATGTGGGGCCGTTTTCCTGGGCGGCAGTTCTTCTTCTTCTGCCGGCTTCTCAGCTGATGTGTCCTTTCCTGCATGGTTAGGGTATGGCGGATCCCGAGTGGACTTACCTCCTCTCGTGGTAACCGCATTAACATTTTCTAAGGGGGTCTCGGGTTGCCCTGGGATTTTCCCCGACTCAGCAGTAGGAACAGCAGCAGCTAACTGAGCTAATTGAGTTTCTATCATTTTATTAAAGCTCAGCTGATTCTTGAGAGCAGAGGAAACACCCTCTATCTTAGTGTGGATGCTCTCAAGAGTCCTATCAGTGGTGGCAAGCTTTTTACTGATGTTATCATTAACCTTAGCTTGACCAAGCACAAGATCTTTCAAGGAGGGCTGATTATAACCGGAATTAAAACCAGAGAAGTTGCCAGAGTTACCTCCTTGCTAGTTGGGACGTGGTGGACCCCAACTTTGACCTCCTTGTGGACGGTAGCCGTTGTTGTTGTTGTTGCCCATGAACATTGCGTCCTCACGGGTCTCAGGGCAGTCATTGCCCGAGTGTCCCGTGTTGCCACAGACCTCGCAAGTCATACGAGCGTCTAGGGCTTTCACTTCTCCATTGGCTTGGTCGTCCATCTTCTTCATGAGAAGGTCAATCTTGGCGGCGAGCATGTCAACCTCCTTCACGGAGTGCATGCCTCGCTGGCGAGGTTGGAGGCGCTCTTCATTCCAACCTTGGTTGGACACCATCTTCTCGATCAAATCTTTTGCCTTGCTCACAGTGAGCGAGAAGAAGGCTCCACCAGCAGCAGCGTCGAGGTGGTCGCGGGCCGACGGAGTAAGCCCGTTGTAGAAGTTCTGGATGATCAGCCAATCATCCATCCCGTGGTGGGGACATGCCAGGATGTACTCCTGGAGCCTCTCCCATGCCTCAGGAATCGACTCCTTCGACTCCTGCTGGAAGCTTGAGATCCTTCCGCGGAGGGCATTGGTCTTGCCCAGCGGGAAGAACTTTGCAAGGAACGCAGCTGAACACTTCTCCCAAGTGTTCACAGCTTCAGGGTTTGCGTAGAACCACTGTCTCGCTCTCCCAAGGAGAGAGAACGGGAACAGTCGAAGGCGAACAGCATCGGGGGTGACGTCCTTCATTTTGAACGTGTTGCAAATCTCCAGGAATTGCTGGAGATGAGCACTAGCGTCCTCATTGGCTTTCCCACAGAATGGGCTAGCCTGCACCATGGTGATGAGACCGGTCTTGATCTCGAAGTTCGCATCTCCCACATTGCCAGCTGGTCCCGTAGGGATGTTGGCAGCGGAGGGAGCGGAGAACTCGCGGAGGGTCTTGTCGGCCATTTGCTCAGAGCTTGATGGTGCGGGAATGACAGGTTCGATTGGCCGAGTCTCCTTACGAGGAGGGGTGAGCCTAGCTCGTGTCCTTCTCAGGAGTGACTCAGGATCTTCAGTGAAGTTTGTCGGCAAGTCGAAACCAGTCATACACTACCCTGTTTTCATACAAAATGCAGAAAACAAAGCAAGGTTAACCTGCTTAGGAGATAGCCTTAATAATTGCAACACTACTATATACATTAGTAATTTTTCTTAAATCATACGCCTTCCCCGGCAACGGCGCCAGAAATGCTTGTTGACTTTTGCTAAGCCATATTAATAAATCATTCCCGGCACGGGGCCAGAAACGGTTCACTAATATGTCCCAGAGTCAAGTAGGTAAAATCCGCAAGCGCACGGAGAATACCGCTGTAGCATTTCACCCGGAAGTATTCAGGGTATCGTATTTGTTTATCCCAAAGGAAGGTTATGATCAAGAAGCGTTACTAACATATAAGATCATGTTAACAATTAGCAAGGATATCTAACCAAGACAGGCGGGTACATGATAATAACCGGGTAGTGTGACACACACAGAAGATTCCTACTAAATAAATAAAGTCTAGTGGAGGAAAGACTAGGCTAAGCTACTCCTACTATACATTCCTATACAGTTGCATAGCCTAAGTAGAATACATACAGACCCACACTCAGGTTCAGCAGTCAATAGTATAGCACTTCAGGCACGGACTTACCCCTGCATCCACAGGCGACTTCCGCCAAGAGCCTACGCACTAGCCTAGCGGGGAGGATTTCAAAGGACCGACAGGGCTGTCACCACCTGCCGCCTACCTCAACGAACCAGTAGACTAACGAATAATTGATGCAAATCAGTCACCCAAGTACCATACTTGCATGACCAAAGAGCATTCTGCCCCTCCGCGATTACTATTAACGAGGCAGAGCTACCGTACGAATACGATCACCAAACCATGCTATACTTTATCAGCTAAAACTATGCATAGAGACTATAACATATAAACTAGACTATAGTGATGGTATATAACTAGCATGACAATAGTAGTATAATAAATATAAACTACTATCACACAAGTAGACTATACTATCACATATATGGATCACAATATCAAACAAGAAACTCATGACCCAAGCACAACTATATAGAAAATATATATATATATTGATAAGAGCAAAGTCTTACAAAAGGGAAAAGATACAAGAGCCATACCAATTCCAAGTGAAGACTTGGGACTAGAGAGCTCTAGACTCAGCCTAACTCCACTAAAACTCCAAGAACTACTACTAGCAAGAGAGAAATGCTTCTTGTGGTGTGTGTTGAGTGTGAAGGCACACCCTCCTATTTATAGCCTCAATAGGTCGGCAAGGGAGAGTAACCGCCACGGAAGGCATCTCAAACCGTCATCAGGAGTCGCGGAGGAGCCAACACGTGGAAGCCCAGGCGGAGAGGGCGCCCGGCCGGGTCGGCCGACCTGGGGGTGGCCCCTCCTGGCCTGTGCTTTCTCCAGGTGGCTGTCCTGTGGGCCCTGACGTCGGTTTGCGCGGTATTACAGGGAGTTGCGTCGGTTAAGTGCTGAAAATGGGCCCTTCAATCCGTGTGACGTCCATGTGGCACTCTCTGATTGGTCGAAAGTGTGTTTTCTTGCCTTTTGAGGTGTTTCCTTCACATTTCCTCCTGCATGCACAAAGTTCTCCAAGTACAAGTGGAACTATATTATTGTGATAAAGCATGCGTGTATGAAATGCCAAATTCTCCTTTATTTGAGTATAGTTGACGGTTAAAAATGGTACTTAACAGCCGTCAACACAAGTACTATAACATGCATAACTCTGACCCTATATATCAAAAAGTAAAGGGCTATGACATGCATAGCTTTAACCCTACGGATTAACAAGCTATAAACTATAGCACACATAACTCCAACCCTACGGATTAACAAGTTATGGGCTAAAGCATGTCTATCCACAATATGCATTGCACGAGTATAAGGACATAGGTTGACTAGCATAGGCATGTGAAGTGTATAATAACCTAACATGACTAGGTAATAACCATATACAAAGCACATGACTATCACACTAGTATAAGAGTAAGGCATAAGAAATAAAAAAGATAATAATATTAATAAAGTAAATAAGTCTTACAAGAGAGAACTAGAGTAGAACTAACCCGAAAGCTCTCCAAGACTAGGCTGAGGACCTCAAGACAGCCCTCCTCTCTCTCCTAAACTCCACTAGGACCTAGAGACTAAGTGTAATGCTAGAGAATGGATTCTTCTTGGTGTGTATTGAGAAGTGAGCCACATCCTTCTATTTATAGGGATACAAAGGTGGTTCTGACGTCGGTAACTCCCGCCCTAAGAGGGACAACCACCTTTTGAGACTCAGTGGGAAACCACCACAGGAAGATTGACCTCATTGGGCCCATGTTGACGGTCGTTAAATACCATTTCCGACCATCAACATTACTCAAAAGAAAGAAGGATTGTATATTCCCACCATGCATTTCAGTTAGAATTAATAAATATCTGCTATTGCTTGGAGAAACACTGACATGTAGGAGAAATATCAAAAGAGAGGAGAAAACACACCAATGTGGTGAAGAAACACAACGTTGACCAATCGGAGTTCGCCAACGGGGATTCTCGCGGATCAACTAGCCCACCTGTAGTACCAAACCGACATACAGAAGGCCTAAGCCATGGAGAAGCAAAGAGGGGCCACCCACTAGTGTGCCAGAGGCGGCAGGACCCCTGTGGGCCCACCCCCTGTTCGGCCGAATAGGGGTGTTCGGCTGAACAGGTGGGCAGCCTATTGGGGCCTATCTTCCTATGGCGATGCCCCACTGACTTCCCAAAGGCATTGTCCCCCTTAGGGCACGAGTTACCGACCTTAGATTCACCTTTGGACAGCTATAAAAGGAAGGGTGTGGCTCACAACTCAACACACACCAAGAAGCTTTACTCTCTTTACTATTTTGTGGTTCCGTTTAATTTCAGTGGAGTTAGGCTTAGAATAGAGTCTTCTTCAGTTCCCAAGTCTTCCTTGAAGTTGTGGTATGGCTCTTGTATCTTTCTCCTTTTGTAAGACTTTATTCTATTTAATATATTTAGTCTTTCTACATATTTATTTTTGGGTCATGTGTTTCTTGTTTGATTATATGATCCATTCATGTATATGGTTATTATGCTTGCATGTTAGTAATGTAGTCATACCATATTACTATGTTAGACATAAGCCCTTACTATAGTCTGTATTTATGTCGTTATAATGATGTATGACTAATGTGTGACTTGGATCATTTCCATGTGCTTAGTGTTCACTTAAATGTGATTACTCCTTTTCTGATCCATCGCTTAAGGGATTAGGAGTATTGTTCTAGAGATATAAGTATGGTGCTTAGATCAATAGAATGCATTATTTTTCATGTAGCCCATAAATTGCTAGGGTTAGGCAGTAGGTGGTGACAACCCTATTTGTCCTTTGAAGTCCCCCATGTTCGACTATGCAACAGGCTCTTGGCCGGAATTATACTATGGATGCAGGAGAAAACCAGATGCCCAGGATGTGATGATCTAATTGTCTTGCATTGTCATTTTATCTTTATAATAGTATATAATATACAATATGTAACTATATAAAAGCAACATAGGAACTTAGCTCTTTCTTTGTCCTTCTCCACTAAACTAATATTTATCTAACTTGAGTATGCTATCTGTGTGTCCACTACCATGTTTATCTTTATCCTTACCCCTGTGAGGACTTTGTCTCATAATGCAATGTGCAAATATCTAGAATATGGTAATAACTCTGATCAATCATATGCCTTCCCTTGGGATATAATAAATATGATACCCTGAATACTTTCGGGTGAAATGCTAGAACGGTATTCTCCGTGCGCTTGCGGACTCTCCGCATTCATTAAAGATTACTAGTATACATTTCTAGGCTTCGATGCTAAGGCAACTTAGTGACGACGCTTAGAAATGCCAACAAGCATTTCTGGCGCCATTGTCCAGGAAGGCAATTGATCAAAAGAATTACCCTTATTCTATACTTGCATATGAGATTATTTGGCATTCGCCCAAACAGGCTAAACTTGGATGTTTTCTCCTTTTGTGTGAAAATAGGGTAATGCATGACCGGTTTCACCTTGCCTAAAAATTATATTGATGATCCCGAACAACTCTTGAGAAGGGTACGTGCACATCTCGTCCCTCATAAAAAGTTCGTGTCTGCAAGTGAGCCTATCATCTCCGCACTATCAAGGTTCAAGGTCATGGCCCGAAAGAGTCTTCATGATTTCTCCGCTGCCTCGGCGTCCACCGTTCCTGTAGCACCCAACGTCACGGGAGATGCGAATTTTGAGATCAAGACAGGTCTCATTACCATGGTGCAGGCCAGCCCATTCTATGGGAAGGTGTTGGCACTTCCCAAGTGCCCCCTTTTATATGTGAATATTACCCCAATTAGAGCATAATTCATACTAATTTAGGCCATTTACCTATGATGTTGCCTATATATTTGTATATGTGTTGTTTTGGAGCTTTATTGCAGAAACAGGTAAAATTGGTGATTAATGCGATGATGGAGAGGACAGAAGTCCAGAACCGACAAAAAGCACTGAAGAAGCCCAGTGCGCCGATCGGCGCAACCCATGAGCCGATCAGCACAAGGGTGTTTTGACCCACAGAAGTGACCGAGGCCCATTCCACATGTTTATGGAAGTTTATCTGCGCAAGACACTTGAAGATATTTGTCTAAGAAGAATTATGGAACTTCAAGAAGATTTATGGAACTCTAAGATCTTAACGTGCATTACAAGACTTTATCTCGAAGGAAAAGGCCCACATGGCAGCTGTGGAAGACAAAGGAACTGACTCGGGGAAGAAATCAGAGAAGACACGGCTTGCATCGATCGGCGCAATCCTACGCCGATCGACGCAACCGCCTTATTTGCTAGAAACCGAGTCCTTTATGAGTAGAACCCCTATAAATACTTGTAAACCCTCACCGCAGAAAAGGAGGCGACAGAGGGACACCAGATCCGTGAGTTAGAGCCACCGGGGCTTGCCCCGTTAGAATAGATCTCTAGTTGAGTTTTAAGAACCATTGGAGTCAAGAGTTGATCCGTCAAGGTAGGCCATCTCGACGGGGATGAATCTTACTCTATGTATCTCAAGGATGATTGAATATGTTGATGATGGTTTTGGTGATTTGTCTATCTAGATTCTATAATCATGCATGTGCTTATTCCAATTGCTTAATTCTAGGCTAAGTAAGTAGATATTATCTTAATCGTGGTGATTAGGATAGTATTCGGACATTGTATTGATTATGGTTGCTTGATGATGCCAGTAGTGTGGTTTAGCGGTGACAGCACTAAGCCTGTGCAGCACTATTGGATAGTTGAGTAGGGTAAGATACTCGCGCGATTAAGGATTTCCTCCCGACAGCGATAAATCGGGAGTCGCTCGGAAAGCAGGATGTTCTTACTCATTATAGGTTTTCATTGATCCATATAATTACCCATTATGATGCTATTCAATTAGACTATCTGGTTATGATCTCACTAGTAGATATCTGGCTACTCACTTATCAGCATAGGTTTACAAGATCTGGTGTACTTTGGCTTAGATCCACCAGCGTGCCGATCGGCTCAACCCCAGCGCCAATCGGCACAACAACTTTGGCTTAGATTCACCAGTGTGCCGATCGGATCGACTCCTGCGCCGATCGACACAACCCCAGATTTAATAGATCTCGCGCACTTTGGTTCAGTTTCACTAGTGTGCCAATCGGCTCGACTCCTGCGCCGATCGGCGTAACGACAGATTTACTGTCTGGTGCACCTTTGCGCTGGCCAGTCTCCCCCTCTTGCAACCTGACCTTGATAGTAGCCTTGACTAGATCTTTTACTGTTAACTTTGTTTAATAAATCCCTAAGGTCCCAGTGGATTCGATAAACCTTGCAATACTCAATTCAAGGGAAAAGTGCTACAATCATACACCGTCCTCTTGCGGTATATAAGTGGGTGCGTAGAAACGACCAACAAGCTACCCTTTTTCTAGCGCCGTTGCCGGGTGAAAGAGATAAACACGAGGCATCAGAATCAGCGCCGGACCTAAAGACAAGGTGCAAGGGACTTGCGTGTTTGGCGCCCTACTACGCCGATCGGCGCGGGTACCCATGATGTTCCCAATAGGCGACAAAGGCGGCAGGCATTGCTTTTGAGGAACAGGTGATATTATGTAGGTGTGCACTGTAGAGGAGACACAGAATTGACCAAAAGCTGAAAAGGAGACGGCGCGCCGATCAGCGCGGGCCCGCCCTGATCGGCGCCGCCAACAAGACATCAGGATTCCATGCTGTTCCCCTGCCAACCAACATGATGTGCCAGGAAGCGATATGAAGGAGGGGAATCAAGCATCAGAGTGGTCAGACCATTCAAAATTTGAATTTTGCCGATCGGCGCGCTCTCAAATTTTGAAATTTTATGGTGGTTCCTTCTCCTGGAAGTTTCCCACACTATAAAAGGGAGGCCAGGCGCCCCCATTCGACACACCATCTTGGTAATCTCTCCACTTTCCCCACTACCCACGATTTCGCACACGTTCCGCATTCCTCGCAGATCGATCGTCTCCACTCCTCTGTCGGCAAGTTGGAGACAACATACAGTGGTGGAAAGTTGGTAGAACTATACATGTCAAGGATAGTATGCTTACATGGAGTACCTAAGAAGATAGTATCGGACCGAGGCTCTCAGTTCACCTCGAGGTTTTGGGAGAAGCTACATGAGTCCCTGGGCACCAAGTTGAATTTCAGCTCTGCTTATCACCCTCAGACAGATGGACAAACCGAGAGGACGAACCAAATACTGGAAGACATGTTGAGAGCCTGTGCTTTGGAATATGGCAAGAGTTGGGACAAGAGTCTACCGTACGCGGAATTCTCCTACAATAATAGTTATCAAGCCAGTCTTGAGATGGCTCCTTTCGAGTTTCTCTACGGAAGAAAGTGTAGAACACCTCTATTCTGGAGCGAGACAGGAGAGAATAAAATCTTTGGACCAGAGGTACACCTTTATTTCCGAGCGGCTCCCGATTTATCGCTGGCAGGAGGAAACCCTTAATCGCGCGAGTATCTTACCCTACTCAACTATCCAATAGGTCACCGCTAAACCATACTACTGGCATCATCAAGCAACCATAATCAATACAATGTCCGAATACTATCCTAATCACCACGATTAAGATAATACCTACTTACTTAGCCTAGAACTAAGCAATTGGAATAAGCACATGCATGATTATAGAATCAAGATAGACAAATCACTAAAACCATCATCAACATATTCAATCATCCTTGAGATACATAGAGTAAGATTCATCCCTGTCGAGATGGCCTACCTTGACGGATCAACTCTTGACTCAAATGGTTCTTGAAACTCAACTAGAGATCTATTCTAACGGGGCAAGCCTCGGTGGCTCTAACTCACGGATCTGGTGTCTCTTTGTCGCCTCCTCTTCTGCGGTGAGGGTTTACAAGTATTTATAGGGGTTCTACTCGTAAAGGACTCAGTTTCTAGCAAATAAGGCGGTTGCGCCGATCGGCGCAGGAATGCGCCGATCGGCGCAAGCCGTGTCTTCTCTGATTTCTTCCCCGAGTCGACTCCTCTGTCTTCCACAGCTGCCATGTGGGCCTTTTCCTTCGAGATAAAGCCTTGTACTGCACGTTAAGATCTTGGAGTTCCATAAATCTTCTTGAAGTTCCATAATTCTTCTTAGACAAATATCCTCAAGTGTCTTACGCAGATAAACTTCCATAAACATATGGAATGGGCCTCGGTCACTTCTGTGGGTCAAAACACCCTTGCGCCGATCGGCTCATGGGCTACGCCGATCGGCGCACTGGGCTTCTTCAGTGCTTTTCGTCGGTTCTGGACTCCTGTCCTCTCCATCATCACATTAATCACCAATTTTACCTATTTCTGCAATAAAGCTCCAAAACAACGCATATACAAATATATATGCAATATCACAGGTAAATGGCCTAAATTAGTATCAACTATGCTCTAATTGGGGTAATATTCACATATAAAAGGGGCACTTGGGAAGTGCCAACACCGGTCACTGTAATCCTCGGCACCAACGGCTCTGCCCCTGCTGATCTCCTACTAGACGGTCCAGTCAGACTTTCTCTCTCCATTCCAGAGAGCTCCCAATTTGCATCCTCTCTGTCTTGGTGCGTCTCCATATAGGCCGTACCGTCCGGTCTACTGACCGTACCGTCCGGTCACTATTGATCCTTGCACAGACAAATTCCTTGCAAACTGCTCTCTGTCCACTTAGTAACCGTACAGTCCGGTCTCCTCTGACCCCTCTATCCGGTCACTTCGTCCAGAAGATGAAACTCCTCGTCCTCGCTTGACTTCATTTCCCGGCTTCTCCGAATAGCTCCTCGGCTTCTCCACGGTTACCTAGTGCCTATGATTTCACCGAGCAACCTTGCACATCACCGACTAGACATGACTAAGAGAAATGACCTAGACCCCCTTGATAGTCCGGTTTATCCTATGGACTCAAAGCCCTAACAACTAGACAAGTATTCCCAACACTTGCTCCATAGCTTGTCCTTAGCTTTGATCCATCTCCATCAACCCTTGAACTCCATCAAGCTCACAAGCCTCCAAGCTTGCGGTCATTGTCATCCATCGCCAAGACCTCGGTCAACAATCATCATACGGTAGAAAAGGTTTCCTACACGAACAACACTCATGTAGACATTAGTCATATTTCATATTTGTCATTCATCACCAAAACATTCATACGTCGAGGTGACCTCAATGGTCATGATCCTTACACCCACGGACATTTTTCTTTTTCTTAAATTTTCCAAAAATGAGGTCTCTATTTATTAGCATATGTATTAATCAAGATTTGAGTTTGCGAAAACAAAAATATGGGTGTGTTTGTCAAGATGTGATATCAATTTAGAAAATGAGCATGTTGAACAAGTTGCGTTTGAATTTGAATGGGGATTTTTCAAACATGGTATGTTTTTAAGTCTTTAGGCATTTATTTATGGCTCTTAAACTTGGAATAAAATCTAGGATTTTACTTTAAAATTATATTTCATCAATACCTACAACATATATTTTTTTGCGACACTCGGTTGTGTTGAAAATATTTGACTTGTAGTTCAAATCTTGCTTATATTTGATTAAATTTCATTCAAATGGCATTCAAATGTCTCTAAAAATTTTTGAATGGGCTCTATCATAGTCATTGCTTGGCTTAGGGTTACCCTGGGTGTCACAGCCCTGCCCCCTTAAAAGAAATCTCGTCCCTAGATTAAAGAAGGGAAAAAGTTTATTTTGGTCTAGGAACTCTGAATAATGACTTCGTAGAAATTCTTCTAATTTCCAAGTAGATTCCTGTTCGGTCAGGTTGCTCCATTGAGCCTTGAAGAACTTGATTGTCTTTTGTTGGAAACTCGCTTGTTTTCATCGAGCACTCCGATCGGGTACTCCGCGTAAGTTAGATCGTGTTGTAGTTGTGTGTATCTTCCAAGATGATGTCCACTGGTGGCTTTAGACATTTCTGGAGTTGTGACACATCGAATGTGCCATACACACCAACAAGTTTGATGGGCAATTGGAGCTTGTAAGCTACAGGTCCACATCTTGTAGTGATCGGTTATGGACAAGTGTAGCAGGGTGTTAGCGTTCTTCTAACTCTAATTCGTTGTATACCTTTGGTGGGTGACATGAAGGTATACAAGACCATCAATCTTATACTCGAGTGGATGATGTCTTTTGTTCACGCAACTCTTTTGTCTAAACTTTGCTGCCTGGAATGTCCTGAAGTCTAGAAGGTAGTGGGGAAAAATGGATTATGACATGGTAGAAAAGTTTAACATAGCAACAGATAATACGATTAGAAACTTGCACCACGATCAAACCTAGTGATGAAGGGCCAAAATCTGGACAACAATAAATCGATGAGTTAAGGCGACAAAGATAGAGGTGGAAAAGGATTTTGAAAATTGCTTGAGGCCAATAAGTTATTCAAAGAGAATCACAACTTGGTGCTCTACAAGGTTGAACAAACAAGGAAATCAACCTTATAGACAATTTATTGTAGTATGGCATGAGATCAATAGTGCAGGAAGGTTCAAATCAAATGGGCACTCAAATAAAATATGTCATCAAGGTATTGGGTCACTTGGTTGCTCCTCAGTGGCAACGGTGGTTCTGGAGCAGCCACCAAAATTTTTAGATTGGTAATAGGGAACATCACATCTTGCTCAACATTATTAGTTATTCATGTATTTTGACCTCTAATGAATACCTGAATGCACCCCAATGATTACTTAAATGTTATGGTGCAATACACGTGCATGACATGCTTGTGTGATGATGTGCACATGGATGCATATGCAATGATACACTTGCATAATTTGCATATGATGACGTGCGATGGTGCATATGCCATATGATGTATCGGTATATGCATATCAAATGTTGCATATGTAATGATGCATATAACATGATGATTTATTCATAGTGCACATGCAAAATGTTCATGTCATGATGCATATGATTACATGGTGCACATATGAATGATTGCATTATGGTGCACATGGTATGGTGCATAGATGTTTTATGCATATTCGTGATGCACATAGCAATGATGCGATGCGACTTTGTAATATTGGAATGCACACAATTATACTTATGCACCTTCTAGAGTTGCATAATGCGAGTACCATTCATATCTCTGATTTTTATTGGAGCAAGAATATGACAATGTATGGGAAAGATCTTATTAGGATGCTTGGTTCAAAGTGGAGGATCATCAAGATTTTGACGGCAAGAAAAGTTATAGTGATATTGAGGATAACACACAACAAAACAAGAAAGTTTCAAGGAGGTTCATGTGGTCCTCCAATAGGAAAGTGTAGTTCAGCAAGGATAACAAATTATAACAATGATGATTAATTATCTAAGTGGTTCCAATATTGAAAAGCATACTTGTCCAAAAATTTCAGAATACGTTCAATTCTGCCCTAACTGTACAGCAGCTACTAAAACACAAAAATGGCCATCGTACGTGTAGAATCAGTGGAACTAATGAATACCAATCTTGTAGAAGATTTCAGTATATTTTCAAGGAGTTTTTATACACCCTCATCCGATAAATGGTTTAGGAGATATGAATTTTCTAAGTTGCAGGTTGATATCTGAAAATCTGTTTTGGACAGCACTAAGTTTGGTCTGAAAAGGGGTCTAAAATCCGGACTTCGATGGAGCTACCAAGACAAATAATTTACCAGGCTCATAAATGGTTGTTTTACCTTTCCAATACATATTTACACGCCTACAAACGGTAAGGAGAACTCAAGATAGTGAATTTATACTACCGCTCGATTTCTGATCTGCTTGTTCTCGACAGAACCATATTACTTTGAAAAACGACTCATAATCCTACCTTCCCTGCCCCAAACCAGAAACCTTATACTACCAAAGTTGTAGTGCTTTTCACAAACTTTCCATCGAGTATTTACTTACCTTCATCTAACAAGGGGTTCAGGACATATGAATTTTTCAAGTTGACTATCAATATTTGAAAATCTGCTATTGACAACATAGAGTTTGTTCTGAAGATGAGTCTGAAATCTAAATTCCTTTGCTATTACCCATAGAAGTAAATGACCAACATTATAGAGAATTTTAACATATTTCTAACGCATATTTGCACGCCTCTAACTAATTCTTATAACTCGAGATGCGGAATTTATACTACCAGTCAATTTTCTGAATCGATTTTATAGACAGAACTGGATTACTCCGAAGATTTGGTCATGGCTCTATCTTCCAGGTCCCAAACCCAGAAACTTAAACTACAAAAGTTGTAGAGCATTTCATAAACTTTCCAGGGAGTGCTCATACAACCCTATAGGTGGTTTGACCAAAATGTTATGGATTTTACAAGACAGGTCAGAGATCTAAATTTCAGATTGACAACACTTTGACATGCTGACTCGGACAGGCCCCAGCGGCATTATCCGGATAATTTCAAAGCAAAACTTCTTGCTGGATGTACAGAGGGTTTGTTCATGATTTCAAGTATTTATTTGCATGATTTTGATTTTTGAGTGAGGAGCTACAGAATTCTGTGTGAGTAACATGTTTACTGAAATTTCAGATTTGCATAATGGCTTGATGCTTCAACATTTACATGAATGCATATGCTTTTCGGCCTACATGTCCTCAAATAAAATTTGGTCACGAATAGGACCATATGTATAGTCGGTGGTAGACGATCTCTCAAGTTAGTCGTATGCTACATGTTTCTTACACGATTCGTGGTTAGCTTACTTACAGAAGATTCGTTTCAGAAACAATACATGAGATAGAAAAGAAACGAGCCGAAAATAATCCCTTATTATTGCCCTAGGATAGGGCATTGATGTTTACCACAATCAGTCTGTGTTCACACCTTTGTGCTAGCTTCCCATGTTACTATCCATATGGCGGGATACATACCTTCGTTTGACGATGTTGTAGATGCAAGTATTTAAACAAACAACCTCCTACAGTTAGCTTTGCCACCTGAATCATAACTAATAGTATCCCTATGGGCACGTCCTCACATGTTTGTAACAGGGTTTTTTAAAATATGTCTTTGAGTGTTGCACTATTACCGAGATAGCTCTGATACCACGCTATAACAGAACCGCCTTACCACGGAGACGGCTCTATTCCAGGATCTTCCTCGGGTGGCGACACACACTGTGACGTCCAATAGTACAACATATGACAGAAATAATATAGTTGCAACAAGAATATAGATAGAGTACAGAGTTTTACAAAAATCCAAATTTAAGTTACAAACTGGAGTTTTAAAAGTGCAGAAGAGAAATCGTTCAACAGTAATAAAATGGTTCGATGGAATAAGTAAGATACAGTCGCCCTCTCACGGCGACACACAGTAAACATCCAGCCATGATAGGTGTTTTGCCCGGAACACCGTACCGGCAATCAACGGATTACTCCTCTTCATTGTCGGTGCACCGTTCCCACTCGATGTTCTAGCAGTCAGGACGCTGTCCCTCCCAATGAAATCTTCCATCGCAGTGGCAGTCTCTACCCTAATCATCTGAAAACCACATAGAGCTACGCTCTCAGCAACTAATACTCAGCAAGACTGACCCGTCAAAATGGCCATCTACAGCCGACTCCTAGACATACACAGGCTAAGGGTAGGGTTTATGTTGCCAAAAAGCCAGCCTAAGAGTAAATCCTTTTTTTTCAAGTTTTAGCATCAAGTTAAGTTGTCATGCAGAATAATAAATTTAATTTATACTATAGCTAAAACAAGCATGGTTGCAATACAAATATTAATAATTCCAAACAGCAGTATTGAACCCATTCATCATATTAATGGCTCCCAACAACATTCCGGATCAGTGATCAAGTGGTACTCGTTACTATGAGTGGCAGCGACTCGAATTGATTTACATCCTGCAGGAGAAACCTGTTTGCACGATCCATACGCGCTTCCTAGAAGCCGCATGGAGCAACCTTTCACTGCGGTACCGCAAGGTCTTTCGGGTCCAGACTCCCCCGAGAAGGGTCCTCCAACACGATGTGCCCCGTGCCGCCATCCGTGGGTAGATTGTTCCCTCCTCTCAGCCCTAGTTGCACCAAAGGGAGAAGGCTATCTTCTGACTAGGCAGTAGTCGTAGCTACATCAGTTTACTGGGTCTATAATTCCAGCATGCAAATAGTACGTTCAAACTTGACCTCATGGGTCGGACACGAAGCGTAGCCTTAGGTGACTCGGACCTCCTTGAAGACAAGCTATCCTTCCCTTTTGTTGACGGCTGTTAAGTACCATTTTCAACCGTCAACTATACTCAAATAAAGGAGAATTTGGCATTTCATACACGCATGCTTTATCACAATAATATAGTTCCACTTGTACTTGGAGAACTTTGTGCATGCAGGAGGAAATGTGAAGGAAACACCTCAAAAGGCAAGAAAACACACTTTCGACCAATCAGAGAGCGCCACATGGACGTCACACGGATTGAAGGGCCCATTTGCAGCACTTAACCGACGTAACTCCCTGTAATACCGCGGGAACCGACCTCAGGACCCACAGGACAGCCACCTGGAGAAAGCACAGGCCAGGAGGGGCCACCCCCAGGTCGGCCGACCCAGCCGGGCGCCCTCTCCGCCTGGGCTTCCACGTGTTGGCTCCTCCGTGACTCCTGATGACGGTTTGAGATGCCTTCCGTGGCGGTTACGCTCCCTTGCCGACCTATTGAGGCTATAAATAGGAGGGTGTGCCTTCACATTCAACACACACCACAAGAAGCATTTCTCTCTTGCTAGTAGTAGTTCTTGGAGTTTTAGTGGAGTTAGGCTGAGTCTAGAGCTCTCTAGTCCCAAGTCTTCACTTGGAATTGGTATGGCTCTTGTATCTTTTCCCTTTTGTAAGACTTTGCTCTTATCAATATATATATCTTTTCTATATAGTTGTGCTTGGGTCATGAGTTTCTTGTTTGATTTTGTGATCCATATATGTGATAGTATAGTCTACTTGTGTGATAGTAGTTTATATTTATTATACTACTATTGTCATGCTAGTTATATACCATCACTATAGTCTAGTTTATATGTTATAGTCTCTATGCTTAGTTTTAGCTGATAAAGTATAGCATGGGTTTGGTGATCGTATTCGTACGATAACTCTGCCTCGTTAATAGTAATCGCGGAGGGGCAGAGTGCTCTTTGGTCATGCAAGTATGGTACTTGGGTGACTGATTTGCATCAATTATTCGTTAGTCTACTGGTTCGTTGAGGTAGGCGGCAGGTGGTGACAGCCCTGTCCGTCCTTTGAAATCCTCCCCGCTAGGCTAGTGCGTAGGCTCTTGGCGGAAGTCGCCTGTGGATGCAGGGGTAAGTCCGTGCCTGAAGTGCTATACTATTGACTGCTGAACCTGAGTGTGGGTCTGTATGTATTCTACTTAGGCTATGCAACTGTATAGGAATGTATAGTAGGAGTAGCTTAGCCTAGTCTTTCCTCCACTAGACTTTATTTATTTAGTAGGAATCTTCTGTGTGTGTCACACTACCCGGTTATTATCATATACCCGCCTGTCTTGGTTAAGATATCCTTGCTAATTGTTAACATGATCTTATATGTTAGTAACGCTTCTTGATCATAACCTTCCTTTGGGATAAACAAATACGATACCCTGAATACTTCCGGGTGAAATGCTACAGCGGTATTCTCCGTGCGCTTGCGGATTTTACCTACTTGACTCTAGGACATATTAGTGAACCGTTTCTGGCCCCGTGCCGGGAATGATTTATTAATATGGCTTAGCAAAAGTCAACAAGCATTTCTGGCGCCGTTGCCGGGGAAGGCGTATGATCAAGAAAAATTACTAATGTATATAGTAGTGTTGCAATTATTAAGGCTATCTCCTAAGCAGGTTAACCTTGCTTTGTTTTCTGCATTTTGTATGAAAACAGGGTAGTGTATGACTGGTTTCGACTTGCCGACAAACTTCACTGAAGATCCTGAGTCACTCCTGAGAAGGACACGAGCTAGGCTCACCCCTCCTCGTAAGGAGACTCGGCCAATCGAACCTGTCATTCCCGCACCATCAAGCTCTGAGCAAATGGCCGACAAGACCCTCCGCGAGTTCTCCGCTCCCTCCGCTGCCAACATCCCTACGGGACCAGCTGGCAATGTGGGAGATGCGAACTTCGAGATCAAGACCGGTCTCATCACCATGGTGCAGGCTAGCCCATTCTGTGGGAAAGCCAATGAGGACGCTAGTGCTCATCTCCAGCAATTCCTGGAGATTTGCAACACGTTCAAAAAGAAGGACAGCCTCATCACATTCATGAAGAACTTCCTTGAGAAGGAGAAGGTTGCACAGCAACAACTGATGAAGGCAAGGAGGCAAAGGTCACACATTAAGCAACAGCCTCCGAAGTCCACAGGGCAGCAACCTCCGAGGTCTGCAAAGAAACAGGCTGTGAAGCCGGCAAAACCGCAGCCTCCGAAGCCCGAGAAGCCACCGACCGCAACAAAGACCAAGAAGGTGTGGCGAACGAAACAAGAAGCATCATCCGTGTCTTCATCTCCGGGACCGGACAACGCTTCATCGAGCTGAACGCCGGAGAAAAGTCCCGCTCGTCGGACTTTAAAAGGTGAGTCCTCGCCGGGAGGTTAAACCGGTAGTTATCCATATTTGCTCTTTTAATTGCATATTTGCTTTCCACCACATTTTGATTTTTTCTGACCACTGCATTTCTGCATTTTTTGAATTTTTCCAGCCACCTTGGAATTTTTCAAAACTCATTTGCATTTTTTGAAAAATTTAGAAAATAGGTTTTTGGGCTTTCCATTTTGAAAAGATTTTTTGTCGAGCTTTTTGAGCAAAAAGGCAGCAGGGGACAAATCCCCTAGCCGTTGGGGAACACATAGGAAAAAGGGGGCTGCCAGGAGGCCCACCTGCCAGGTCGGCCGACCTGGTGAGGTCGGCCGACCCCCTGGCCCCACTTTTTCCTGTGCTCCTTTCTCCCAACGGCTATATGGCCGTTGCTCTGTCTCTTGCTAACGGCCATCTTGCTTCCTTGGCTATAAAAACCGCCCAAGAGGGGGAGCTTCACCATTCCAAGCTCATCTTTCACTCCCCTCCTTTGCTCACTTGTTGCTCTCCCAAAATTTCGTGTTCTTCAACTTTACTACAGCCCCAAAAACCCAAAAAAATATTTCCCCTCTGTTTTAGTGCATTTGCAAGTTGTTGTGAAAAGAAAACCAATTTCGGAGAAGCTCGGGTTTGTCGTTTTCACTAACGCTCACCCGAACACTTGTTCGATCTTGTTTTTGTTCTTGTCTTGTGTTTGTTCTTGTGTGCAGCCATGTTCAAACGAATGAAGCAAGTCGCCGGAATCAAGCGGAGAAAAAGCACTCGTGCAAGCACGAGTCAAGCATCCTCCGTCGAGCTCACACCAAGTCCGGGGCATGGTGACCCCGAAGCTGAAATTCCGGAGGAAAGGCCAGCCTTGCTCATCACCGAGGAGCATCTCGACATCAAGGACGACCGCGAGGGCCAAGCCATCGCGCTCATGAGAGAACGGCCATTCGGCCACACCCGACGCTTCGATCCGGACTTCCTCGAGAAAATAGGTATGAGAGAAGAATTTGCCTCTATTTTTCGCACTATGGGTTGGCTAAATTTCGTAGAAGTAGATGAGCCGGGTTCTCGTTTGCTTACTATGCAGTTTTTATGCACCCTTAGAAAGTATGATGAAGGCATTTCTTTTCGCTTGTTTGGGCAAGAGCGCTTGGTCACATGGGGTGATCTTCATGCTATGCTAGGTCTAAATCCTAAATGTAGGCTAGACTTAGATAAAGCGCTAAAGGGGTTCCATAAAGAAAGTTTTTGGAAAAAGATTTCCGGAAACGAGTGGGGTCCCAAGCCTAGAACAAGTGCCATCCATAATCCTACACTTAGATTTATGCATGTGTGGTTGGCTATGACCTTGTTTCCTCGAGGTGACATTAGGGTTGTCCGGCAAGATGAATTGAAAATACTTTATGCCATGGTTAAGAAAATTAGGGTGTCACCCGCGGAATGCATGATTGATCAATGGTTAGACAATATAAAGTTGACAGGACCAATTGAGTGCACCTCTTTAGTTACTCGCATTGCGCAGAAGTGTGGTCTGCTTGAGAATGTTCATATTGAATATTTGACGGTAGATAGAGAATTTCTAGGCGAGGACTATTTTGTGCAAGGACATACTTTGAAACATGGTCCAAATAATACCTTGATCTATCACTTTCCCGGGTATACAAATGAATTCCCGTTACCTAACCCGGGTCTTCGTTTGTATCACTGTCGGGCACTAACCCTCCCACTTGAGCCAGTGGGAGAAGTTCGCAGGCATAGTGTTTCAGGGCGACCGACACGTTCCCGTAGGCATATGGAGCCTACACCGGAGTTTCACACTCCGACCGGAGATCCGGTATGGGAGCAGCCCCCGCCACAGGACGAGGCGGGTGCATCAACATGGCAGGCCGGAGCATGGGAATCTCAGTACAATTACCCCATGCAGACGTCATCAAGTTCAAGCGGACCACCATCCTTTGCCACTCGGTCATTCTCATCCCGTGGGTTCCGTGAACTCAACTATGGGATGTCCGAGTTGACAAGGAGGGTGGACGACATTGATTTGCGCACCGAGAGCATGCAACAAACTCTCACGCAACATGTCGCCGACACCCAGCAATGGCAGAATTTCAGCGACAACCAATTCCGCCAGCTGAACGCGATGATGGCTCAGAATCAGAACAATTGGGATGCCTTCTTCCGCTCCCAAGGCTACGACCCGAACCAGCAGATATGAGCAAGAACAAGCTTGGGGGAGGACCCCCCTTCTCACGGTAACTTGTATCTTTCCCCTTCCCTTTATTTCTTGCATTTGCTAAATCTGAAAATCCATAAAAATTTGCAAAATATAAAAAGAACAAAAATATTTCCCTTTTCATGCGCGGTATGAATGTGTATAATTTTCCTATGTTGAGATGATGAATAGTTGCTCTGTCCTTTATTCCTCTCCGATGCTAGTTTACAACTTAGTACTATCTCAAGAGTTAGGTTTGTTGGTAAATCTTGCCTTGAACTTGAATCTTGTGGGTAGCATATGCATTCTCTAGTTCTAAGTTGTTGAGAGGTATGATATGATAGATAGGGCTGCTATGATCTTGCTCAACGTAAAGCTTGAATTCCGGAGTTTTATTTTTCAAAATGACAAATTGATAAGTTCCTCAATGATGAAATTCCCACCACAGCCATATGTAGTGTTTACATTTGAAAACCTTTACACATATGCTGCTTGTTTCACATTGAGCTTAGTCAAAATTGTTGTGACCCTAGTAGAACTCTTTTCATGCTTTCTTGATCAAGATCATATACACACATCCACCGCCATGAGCTATCCTTCTAAATCAAGAAGATAGCATCCACCATATCCACCATATCCACCGTGAGCTATTCTTCTACACCGGAAGAAAGCCACTATCCATCCATCCATCCAAAGAAACACTCCATATATCCATTGCAAATTTCCTCTCTCAAAGTATTCATTGCAAACTAGGACTATGGCTATGCAAAAAGAAAAAAAAAATGCTCAAAAAAAGAGAGCAAGCAAAAGATAGCCATAGCCTAGAAACTCCAAAAGAGAGAAGGAAAATTCAAAAAGGAGTTATTTCTTCCCATCCACCATTCCTCCGTTCTCCCACACACTTGCACATCTTGATCAAGATTGTTTGAATTGATGTTTTTCTTGGATCCGGTCTTTTGACATAGCAATATTATGTGAACATGAGTGCCTCATATATCCCTACCTTGAGCTCCACATAAAGCCTTATTTAGAAGTAGGTGATTATAGGCAACACTTTGCCTTGGTGAGGAATCATACACATATTGAGTGATCCGAGAGAATCATTTGAGGAACTTGGTTTTTATTTTCAAAATCTTTTGAAAACCTCCGGAATAACATAGCGGAATCTAGAGCAAGTGATTGGTGCCCTGCAATTGTTCTATCTCTCAACCGCCCAAGACAATGAGGTGTAAAAGCCCCATGGATCGAGGTAAATGGGTAAGTTATGCGCCAATATATTTAATTCTAGGAAGAGTACTTGGTTGTGCGCATAGTATTATTGAGGAGTGGGACATTGTAGCAACTCCTGATCAACAACTTAAGTTTATCTTTGCTTCGGGACGAGCAAAGGGTAAGCTTGGGGGAGTTTGTTGACGGCTGTTAAGTACCATTTTCAACCGTCAACTATACTCAAATAAAGGAGAATTTGGCATTTCATACACGCATGCTTTATCACAATAATATAGTTCCACTTGTACTTGGAGAACTTTGTGCATGCAGGAGGAAATGTGAAGGAAACACCTCAAAAGGCAAGAAAACACACTTTCGACCAATCAGAGAGCGCCACATGGACGTCACACGGATTGAAGGGCCCATTTGCAGCACTTAACCGACGTAACTCCCTGTAATACCGCGGGAACCGACCTCAGGACCCACAGGACAGCCACCTGGAGAAAGCACAGGCCAGGAGGGGCCACCCCCAGGTCGGCCGACCTGGTCAGGTCGGCCGACCCAGCCGGGCGCCCTCTCCGCCTGGGCTTCCACGTGTTGGCTCCTCCGTGACTCCTGATGACGGTTTGAGATGCCTTCCGTGGCGGTTACGCTCCCTTGCCGACCTATTGAGGCTATAAATAGGAGGGTGTGCCTTCACATTCAACACACACCACAAGAAGCATTTCTCTCTTGCTAGTAGTAGTTCTTGGAGTTTTAGTGGAGTTAGGCTGAGTCTAGAGCTCTCTAGTCCCAAGTCTTCACTTGGAATTGGTATGGCTCTTGTATCTTTTCCCTTTTGTAAGACTTTGCTCTTATCAATATATATATCTTTTCTATATCGTTGTGCTTGGGTCATGAGTTTCTTGTTTGATTTTGTGATCCATATATGTGATAGTATAGTCTACTTGTGTGATAGTAGTTTATATTTATTATACTACTATTGTCATGCTAGTTATATACCATCACTATAGTCTAGTTTATATGTTATAGTCTCTATGCTTAGTTTTAGCTGATAAAGTATAGCATGGGTTTGGTGATCGTATTCGTACGATAACTCTGCCTCGTTAATAGTAATCGCGGAGGGGCAGAGTGCTCTTTGGTCATGCAAGTATGGTACTTGGGTGACTGATTTGCATCAATTATTCGTTAGTCTACTGGTTCGTTGAGGTAGGCGGCAGGTGGTGACAGCCCTGTCCGTCCTTTGAAATCCTCCCCGCTAGGCTAGTGCGTAGGCTCTTGGCGGAAGTCGCCTGTGGATGCAGGGGTAAGTCCGTGCCTGAAGTGCTATACTATTGACTGCTGAACCTGAGTGTGGGTCTGTATGTATTCTACTTAGGCTATGCAACTGTATAGGAATGTATAGTAGGAGTAGCTTAGCCTAGTCTTTCCTCCACTAGACTTTATTTATTTAGTAGGAATCTTCTGTGTGTGTCACACTACCCGGTTATTATCATATACCCGCCTGTCTTGGTTAAGATATCCTTGCTAATTGTTAACATGATCTTATATGTTAGTAACGCTTCTTGATCATAACCTTCCTTTGGGATAAACAAATACGATACCCTGAATACTTCCGGGTGAAATGCTACAGCGGTATTCTCCGTGCGCTTGCGGATTTTACCTACTTGACTCTAGGACATATTAGTGAACCGTTTCTGGCCCCGTGCCGGGAATGATTTATTAATATGGCTTAGCAAAAGTCAACACCTTTCCACCTAGTTGCCCGTCCGGTCTTCATTGTTATCCCATCTAAACTTTTCTTCAGCCGATATCATTCGCTAGTGATAATGTTTCCTGGTTTACAAGTGGTTTCCATACTACTCGACGAATAGTCGTTCTAGATTAAACAGAGCGACTATTGTTCTGATGCTATCATAGGGTAAGTGGGACCAACTGTAATGCTAGGTTTTCAAACAACTCCTATAAACTTAATGCACAAACAAGCCTATATCCCTAACTAGTGATAAAGTAAAAATGTAAACTGGTGGGATTCATCAGGGCTTGCCTTGAGCCTGTTCCTGGTTAGCGGGGTCAACTCCTCTTTCTGGCTCCTCCGCGGTGTCGGCCTCCACGTGCTTCACCTCGTGATCTATATGATACAAATGCGATGTTGTGCATGAGAGAAGATTCATGGTATTTTTTGAACAAAAGTTTAGTGTTCATGGTGTATAAAAGAGAAGGTTTAGTTTCTATACTAGTGATAGCTTGTTTGCGTATTTGCTTTATTGACTTCATTTTATTAACCATTGTATATTCAAATAAGATACATATGTGTTGATTCGAGTAATGCAAAAGTATATGGAACATGGTGAGTGGATAAGTGTAGTGAACTATTATTCCTGGAGGATTATTGTTAGAAATAAAATTCATGCATGTGAAAACAAGACTAAGTGAATGACTATATAGTTACATGAAATATTAAACCTAAGAGACAAAAAAGTATATGGAAAATAATTTTAGCATGGTTCTAGAAGACATATGCACATGGATAGTTAACTATAGGTGTAATATATCAATAGTAAATTATGTGCCAAGTTTCATCGACATGCAATGAGCCAATTAATTCAAATAATTATTCTAGTGCAATAAGATTCATGGAACCTTCTGAACCAATAGTTTATTATGATAGAATGATGCATAAAATTCGTGTTCATTTTACTGGTTAGTGAGAAGTGTAGTTTGTTTTACATATTTTCTTCATTAATTCTATTTTGTTAAGAACCGCGTACTTATTGAAAATACATGTGCCTGCCGATTTGAACAAGGTAAGTGTACATGAAATATGGCTAGCTGATAAGTAACTAAGTACTCATATCAATGAGCAATGGAGGTGGTTGGTCATTAGGTGTTCGCATGTGATAGAAAGCTATGTCATACAACTATATGGTTAAGTGTTAATAAGCATGAGACAAAATAATTACTCTCATATGGTTTTGAGAGACCTACGATCGTGGGCAATTTATCATGGGTAGAACATATTAGGGGTGATATGTGGACCAAGTTCTATCGACATGCATGAAGCCATTTATTTTTAATAATTGGAACAATATAGGATCCAATTAACTAGCACAGCACAAAACAATGGAAATTAATTCATGGAATATTGTGTGATGATTAGGAATGGTGTAAGGGACATGCATGCCAAAATTTATAAATTTACCATACACAGGGGGTCATATATGAATTTATTTGTGTTTTAAGTATTTATTTTGGATCTGACTAATATACAAACAGGCATGCACTTCTAGTATTTTCCTAAAATACTACAAGGTTACATGATCTTATAGAATTTTAGTTTGCCTCAAAACTGCTATTATTTATTTAGTTATGAAATTTAGAAGGTTACAAGGTTTTCTGGGAATTTATTTAAACGTAGAGAAGTGGAAAAGCGGCGCTGACCAATCAAATCCAGGCCACACTAGGGGCCATATGGCAACGAGAACCAGATCCCGTGCAGCCCCTGCAGATCCGGCCCATGTGGCCAGGCTTGTGGCCCTAGTGCACGGCGGTAGTTCAGGGCGGCGCGGTCGCCGGGGTTGACCGCGGCTCAGTCAGTGGCAGCGCGAAGCACACTGGCGGGACGCGCGCACTACGGCGGACACAACGGGAGGGAACGGAGATCGAGGTGGCTCACCAGATGGCAATTGTGGCGAGCGGCGGGGCTGGGCGGGGTTCGGCGGAGGCGGGAGCTCGAGGCGGGGAACGGCAACGTCGACTTCTTCGACCGAAAGCTTCACGGAGGCGCAGGCTTCATCGGCATGTAGCTCGAGTATGGTGGTGATGGCCGGAGGAGGCTGTCAGCGATGGGGTCAGGACGAAACACAGCGGCGCAGCGAGAAAACCTGCACATATGGCCTTCATGACGGTCGATTCAGAGGGGAAGTAGTTCAGGGAGATGCGCGGCGAGGTCAAGCATGCATGCAAGCAAGAAGGGAGCTCATGGGGCTTACCAGAGATGGCGGATTTTGGGTTGCCGTCGGCATGAGCACCGAGCAGGCCGTGTCGGAATCTTTCGCAAAATCGGCGTGCATACGTAGGGGCTCTGGACCGGATTGTAGGGAGAGGTGAAGGGGTTCCTGATGCATGCTTCGGGGACCTGGACAAGAGTTGGGAGCGCAGAAACTGTGAGGTCGAGCTCAAACCTCATGTGCTGGGCGCTAATGGCGATTGGAGCAGCTAAACCAAACAGAGATGAGAGAGCAGGGAGAGAGAGGCTACGGGGGAAATGAAAACCATGGGCTGAGCCGCGGATTGAAGCCAGTCTCCCAACCAGGTGGGGGTAAAGGCGGCGTACGGGAGCCACACACAGTGCTGCCGGCCATGGCAACCAATGGGGAAGAAGAAGACCAGGATGAGCGGCTGACTGGTGGGACCTACGGATATTTTTCTTTTTTTTTAATTTTCCAAAAATAAGGTCTCTATTTATTAGCATATGTATTAATCCAGATTTGAGTTTGTGAAAACAAAAATATGGGTGTGTTTGTCATGATGTGATATTAATTTAGAAAATGAGTATGTTCAACAAGTTGCGTTTGAATTTCAATGGAGATTTTTCAAACATGGTATGTTTTTAAGTCTTTAGGTATTTATTTATGGCACTTAAACTTGGAATAAAATATAGAATTTTACTTTAAAATTATATTTCATCAATACCTATAACATTTTTTTGCGGTACTCGATTGTGTTCAAAATATTTGACTTGTAGTTCAAATCTTGCTTATATTTGATCAAATTTCATTCAAATGGCATTCAAATGTCTCTAAAAATTTTTGAATGGGCTCTATCATAGCCATTGCTTGGCTTAGGGTTACCCTGGGTGTCACATAATTCTTCAAGTACTTCTCTGGTCGGGTCTTCAATCATATCATATTTCCAGCCAGGGACATGTCATCTTTTGATTGGTTGGACACGGCGGAATCTGAAGCTTGCAGCAACATCGACATCGGTGAACCCTTTTGACTTCATAAAAGAAATCTGCTTCAGAATCTCTTCTACTTCTTCCTGTTTTTTCGGAGATGCCTTTTCTGACCATTCAGGTCATGATAGGGCACTTCAGGATTGCTTTCAGAAAGAGGAGGGGCATGGTTCCTGTAGTAGAACCAATCAGCATGCCATCCTTTGTTAGTGGAAGGAAGAGGCACTTTGATATATTTCGATTTGTTCCTTAGTTGGAATCCAGCACCACTAATAACATTATGGCTATTGGACTTCAGCACAAAAAGTTCTTTGAACAACTCGAAATGGGGTGCAATACCCAAAAACACTTCGCAAAAGTGGATAAAGATGGAAATATGGAGAATGGAATAAGGATTTAGATTGACCAGGTTAATCCCATCGGAGAAAAGAAGTCTGCAGAAGAAATTAGAGCATGGGATCCCAAATCCGTTGTAGAAAAATGGAGCAAAAATAGTAACATGATCCACAGGAGGTTGGGGGAATCTCTGACCTACTGTCTCCATCCAGTCCGCCGTCTATTGATCCTTGAGGACTCCATGGATCACAAGCCAGTTAATCTTCTCAGCGTCCATGGAGGATGCTACAAATTCCTTGATGCCTTCGGGAATGTCGAGGGTGGGGTCATCCACCATTCGAATAGGGGACTCCTTCCCTTTTGTCGATCTCTTGGAGCTTTGGCGTGTGCGCTTGGGTGCCATTGCAGATGCACTTGTGAGGAGGCAGTGAGAGTGGAATCAGCGGTCGAAGCGTGGAAATGGGGATCTAAGGTTTGGAGAGCAGAAGCGGCGGTGGCAGCGGATGCAAAACAGAATGAAGGCGAAGGGTTTGATATTGTCGAGGAGGCATTTAAATAACAAGTGTGACCGAAAGAGCGGTGACATTTAATGGCGCCGTGACCCGATATAGCAGACCAATGGTATTGTTAGTTGCGACTAGTCAAGTATCAAATAAAATGGATTTTGATGACTTTATTTGGAATCACTCGGACAACTCGTAGTCCCATTCTTGGGGGCTACAATATAGCTATTTTGGTGATTTCTTATTTAAATCACTCAGAAGGAGTGGTAGCACTAATTTTAGGGGCTACTTTTTACCCTATTTATGAAATTATTTGAAGGGAGTGGTAGCATCAATCTTGGGGGCTATCATTTTCAATTTTTCACAAATTCACTCGGAGGAAGTGATAGCACCAATCTTTGGGGATGTTGTCTTTGACTTGTTGTAAAAACACTCAGAGGAAGTGATACACCAATCCTGGAGGCTATTGTATCAATGTTTTGCTATAAAGACCAGTTTTTGAATGTTTCTGGCTCACAAGCTATTTTCTTAAAATAACTTCTGAGTTGGGGGCTGCAATTGGTTATATGTATTTTTATGATTTGACGATCTTTGGACTCACAAGGTATTTCAAATAAAGATTCAACACCTTTTGAGTCGGGGGCTATACTCATTGAGTACGCCTACTTAGACGTCCATGAAGAAAGAAAGTTTTTGTTAACCGTCAAGAAAGGTACTTTTCATTTTTGAAGAGTATCAAGATAGTTCAAAGTTTTGGATTCAAAATTGGAAAGTTCTTGGGGGCTACTGTGGCACATGTATACCCAAGATACCTAACCACTCGGCTATATGGCCGAGTGGGTCGGGGCTTGATTATGAAGAATTGGAGACTAAGACCCAGAAGATAACTACTCGGATATTTGTTTAGAGTATGCGATAAGTTAGGTTAATAGATATGGCTTATAGATAGCATCAGATGTAATCGAATGACTGATTTCCATGTAAACCACCGTCCTTCAGCTATATAAGGAGGGAAGGGGGTCTTCTTAGATCATCAGAACTTGTATTAGGAAACCCTAATCCTGGTGCGAACTCCAGCAATACAACAACACCAAACAGGATGTAGAGTTGTTATCCTCTGGGAGGCTTGAACCTCTCTAAACCCTATATCCAGTGTCCATCGACTTTCATACTCATACGCATATCTAGATTTACTATCAAGATTATCTCTCGACAGTTGGCGCGCCAGATAGGGGCAGCATTGTGTTCAACTTCCCTGAAATCGATGGCTTTCCTCGATACATGTTTCGCCCAGGAGATAAGATCTGCTTCAGCGCGTTCAGCTTCGTTGCTGATCAGAGCGGGAGCCTCCCAAGCAAGATTTGGTGGTCTTTCTAGTGCCCGTCGTGCCTTCAGATCCTGGCACCAGTGAGGTTTCATTAGTTGATCGAAAGACCAGTCCTGTGTCCATCAACTTTCATACTCATACGCATACCTAGATTTACTATTGAGATTATCTCTCGACAGAGAGTGCCATTGTCGCTCCCATTGGTGGAGGCGCCGGACCAGCCAGGGGAGGCCGTCGTCGGGGGCGGGCCGAGGGAGGACGCGGCAGGGGAGAACATCGTCGAGGGAGGGTGCGGCCTAGATCCGAGTGCCGCGTGCAGATCCGATAGCCCGCATCATCACCGTTGGGGGAGGAGAGAAGGCACCACCGCGCGATGGAGAGAGGGCGCCGCCGCACGAGTGACAGGAGGGGCGCCGCAGCGCCTCCTGGATCTGGCAGCCCGCATCGCCCCTCGCTTGGGCTGTCGGCGGCGTGGTGGTAGACGAGGGCGACGGCAGCCTGGTGGTAGAGGAGGGAGGCGGCGCGTGGTGGGAGAGGAGGGAGTCAGCGTGGCGGGAGAGGAGGGAGGCGGCTAGGAGAGGAGGGAGGCGGCTCGGGTGGGAGAGGAGGGAGGCAGCATGGCGGGAGAGGAGGGAGGCGGCTCGGGTGGGAGAGGAGGGAGGCAGCCAGGAGAGGCGCCCAAGAGAGGAGGGAGGCGGCTCGGGTGGGAGAGGAGGGAGGTGGCCAGGAGAGGATGGAGGGAGGCGATCGGAGAGGAATGGGCCGTTAGCGGCTAGGGTTTGTTCTTTTTTTATGTAGTGATGGAGAGTAAAGTGGGCCGAAAAAAATTACAGGCTCAAAGTAGCAGCGGGTGAAGAATTGGCCCGCCGCTACAAATTATGATTTCTTTTTAGCGACATGAACTACTGCTAAAAATTGTTTCTTAGCTGCGATTCAGATCTTAAACCTCCGTTAAAAGTATCTAAAATACTGTAGCAGCGGAGGATAATATTACCGCCGCTAGACTCGTTTTTCAAGCGCCGCTAAAGACCACTTTTGTGGTAGTGGTACATACTGCTTTGAGATGAATGCAACTTTGAAAAAGCCCTACCTGAGTACTTCTCTTACTTCTGACATTTTTTTTCAACTTCTTATTAGTTATTCTAGATGCTTCTAGCGTTTACACTACATCATTTATCAGGCTTAACCTAAAGCTGATGGAAAAGCGGGTGGAGGAGCCCCCTCAATGTGCAACAAAATTGCAAGCCGAAAATCATCACAAAAAATTGTTGCTATAATAACAAATATAGAAAAATAATGTTTCTGAACACGACACAAAGTTTTGATAATGTGCATTTCTAAAAAAAAAGGTTTTGGTAATGTGCTATGCATCTCTATGGTTTACTTTTGATGTTTGGAGTTCCAGCTCTGAAGAAAACCGATTTTGAACCTTTTTTTTTGTTCGGGAGATGAGCTAGTACTTCTGCTCTATTTGTGTTTAGACAGAAGAAATAGAGTTTTACGGTTTTGCTATATGATGCTCGAGCGTTTTTGGCCTTTTGCACACTCGATTTTCTGAATTCGTACGAGCTGGATCATTTTCTCCTCTGTTCCGACTGTGTCTTTTTGGTCCGTTCTTTTGTATTTTCTAACCCCACCAGTCAGTCTGATATTTTATTGTCCCCACGAGTCAGTCTGCTAATTTCTGCTGTGTTTTGATTTCATTTCATTTTCCTCCCCGCTTTGGTCTTTCCTCTTGGCGGAGAGGCGATGAGCTGATGACCTGGTGACATTAGGGTTTCAGCGATTCAGGTTCTTCACTTCTCATCTTCTGTGTATTCAATTCTCCTGCTTGTCTCATGATCTGCGCAATCAAATTTCTTTGGATTTTGTTATGGTTCAGTTCTGCCCATTGATTTGACTCCTGGGTATGTGTATCTATGTGATTTCGATTAGAGATTGGGTAGGGATTTTGCGGTGTTGTGGATATTGCCCTGATTATTTGGTTGATTGGTCTAGTTCAATCATTTAGAGCACTGGCTCTCTGGCGATCGTAGGTGAGGCACCTGTGGTGCTGTTGCTTCTGTTGATTGTGTAACGCCAGCTCCCGGCGTCGATGGCAACACAGCGTGATGAGGCAAGTGGTGGCGGAAATACTGGAAGGCGTCTTCGGTGAACTAATACACAAGAGCTGGAGAACGGAGGAGTCTGCTTACTTATGTATACTATAATTTTCTATGTGGCCCACAGGACAATGTAATAGGAGTAGGGCCCACTGGCCAATGCGAGCCGGACGGTGTTAAGACCTGATCCTCTTGCCGTATCAGCTAAGTAAGAAAATATTCCCCAAATCAATCGCCCTTTCTTCTTCCTCCGCAAGTAAGAAGGTTCAGATGACGTCGACGAGATCCTCACGCTGCCGGTTTGCCGCTGGCCAGCCATGGGGTATCGCAGGTTGTATCAGAGACAGGTTCTCCTTCCCGTTTCTTATGTAGCTGTGGCACTAGATCCGAACCCCTTTGGTTCAGCTACAAAATTCCATTGGAGGGTCGGTTGAGGTTGAGCAAAGCGAAATTGTTCATCGTGCTTGACTTCCTGTAAGTCCCTCCGTGTTAGATGAGCTCGAGGAGCGATCACCACGGCGCATAAACCTAGATCCAAAGCCAAACCCTCGCAGTAGACGCAATTCGTCCTCGATGCGATGGTGCATGCTACGGGAAAAGACGAACGCAAGTGGTCCGCGATGCAGGAGAGCATCGATCACTTATTTATGAAGGTCACGGTGGTGGATAATACCCAGCAACAACTGGTGTCCCAGATGGAGCTCACGGTCAAGGCTCATCCTCGCCAAACAGCTAGCAGCCACAGGGAAGCAGTCGCTCGCCTCACCATTAATAAAGAGGAAGATAAAGGAGGCACCCGAGATGGGGAACATTCCTTCAAGCATATTGATCCAGGGTCTTCTGTGGCCTATACCCAGTCAATCATCACTGCAACAACGAGAGCAAGGTATATCTCAATCGCAACACCCTACCCAAGTTGTCGTTCCCTAAGTTCAATGGAGAAAATCCAAGGATTTGGTTAAACAAGTGTAGGGATTACTTTGGTATCTTTCATATCCCTCAGTATATGTGGACTAGCGCAACCTCTTTGCACATGGAAGATAATTCTGCTAAATGGCTCCAAGTTTATAAGATGAAATTTGGGTTGGGATCCTGGAAAGAATTGCTGTTGCTGTGGAGGACAAGTTTGGGGCTCATGACTATAGACATGAAATTTCTGATCTTCTAGCCATCAAGCAAACTGGCACTATTGAGGAGTATACACACGCATTCGAGGCTGCCCAGTTTCAAGTCTCTATGCATAATGCTAGATTCGATGAGGTTTTCTTTGCTTCACATTTTGTTAATGGCTTGAAAGATGACATAAAGGGTGCAGTACAGGCATAGATCCCGGACACTGTTAACAAGGCTAGTCTGTTAGCCCACATTCAGCAGCAAATTTTGGAAAAAAAAAAACTCCAAGCAAACAATCCAGACCATACCATAACAACAAGCTCCGTAGTACTGGGACCAAGTTTGACCAGAAGCCAAGGTCAACACAAAACCCATTATGGAAGGAAAGACAATTGAGAGATTACAAGAGAGCAAACAACCTCTGTTACTTATGTGGGGACAAGTTTGACCCTGAGCATCTCAAGATCTGCACTAAGAGAACCAAGCCACAGATTAATGCATTGGCATTTAATAGTTTAGATGTGGAGTTGACTGAAGATACATTATACGAACTCGAAATTGAGGATATCCTATCAGTAGAAATGTGGAATCTATCTTTGCATGCTATATCTAGAACTAAAGGTGAGGAATGCTTGAAGATAAGAGCATTGGTCCAGAATAAGGTGATGCTAATATTGGTGAATTCAAGGAGCTCCCATAGCTTTGTTAGTGAATCATTTGTCACTACTGTTGGAATCCCTAGAACAACTCATCTGTGGTGAAGGTAGCCAATGGAGACACAATAATTTCTGACAAGTTGGTGCATAATATGCAATGGTGGGCTCAGGGACACACATTCTATTATGACATGAAGGTGCTTGAGTTAGGAGCATATGATGCTATTCTGGGCTATGATTGGCTCAAATGCCACAACCCAATGGTCTGTCACTGGGAGCACAAAACACTGGAATTCACTAAAAATGGGAAAGTTGTACATCTCCAAGGTATTTTGCCCCCATCCACTGACATCTCTGAAATTCCAGCAGAACAATTTCTCAAACTTGCTCAGGGTAATGATATTTGGACATTAGCAGTGGTGGATTATCTTGAAGACAACAACACACATCCACACATAGTGCACACTGCAGAAGTACAACATGTGCCGGATGATTTTCAAGATGTGTTTGGAGATCCAACAGACTTACCTCCCAGAGAGTGTATGACTACTCTATACCCTTACTGCCAGACTCGACTCCTGTCAACTCTAAGCCATATAGATATTCACCATTGCATAAAGATGAAATTGAGAAACAAAGTCAAGGAATTATTATCCTCTGGATTGATTATTCATAGCAACAACCCATTTGCCTCCCCTGCGCTTCTTGTTCAAAAGAAGGATGGCAGTTGGAGATTTTATGTTGATTACAGGAAGTTGAACTCCATTACTGTGAAGAATAAATTCCCAAAGCCACTAATTGAAGAGATCTTGGACGAACTTGGTGGTGCTAAGTTCTTCACTAAACTAGATATGAAGTCTGAATTTCATCAAGTGAGAATGGTTGTAGCAGATGAGCACAAAACAGCCTTTTAAGACACATCATGGCCACTACCAATTCAAGGTAATGCCTTTTGGACTGATCAATGGCCCAACGACTTTTCAGTGCATCATGAATTCTATCTTGGAACCATTCCTTTGGAAATTTGTTATAGTATTCATGGATCACATAGTGGTCTATAGCAGTTCTCTGTCAACACACTTAGTCCATCTAAAACAGGTGTTATCACTCTTGAGTGAACACAAGTTTTATGTGAAGCAGTCTGTTGGCACTTCCCAAGTGCCCATTTTATATGTGAATATTACCCAAATTAGAGCATAATTGATACTAATTTAGGCCATTTACCTGTGATATTGCCTATAAATTTGTATATGTGTTGTTTTGGAGCTTTATTGCAGAAACAGGTAAAATTGGTGATTAATGCGATGATGGAGAGGACAGAAGTCCAGAACCGATGAAAAGCACTGAAGAACCCTAGTGCGCCGATCGGTGCAGCCCATGAGCCGATCGGCGCGAGGGTGTTTTGACCCACAAAAGTGACCGAGGCCCATTCCACATGTTTATGGAAGTTTATCTGTGCAAGACACTTGAAGATATTTGTCTAAGAAGAATTATGGAAATTCAAGAAGATTTATGGAACTCCAAGATCTTAACGTGCAGTACAAGACTTTATCTCGAAGGAAAAGGCCCACATGGCAGCTGTGGAAGACAGAGAAACCGACTCGGGGACGAAATCAGAGAAGACACGGCTTGCGCCGATCGGAGCAATCCTGCGCGGATCGGCACAACCGCCTTATTTGCTAGAAACCGAGTCCTTTACGAGTAGAACCCCTATAAATACTTGTAAACCCTCGCCATAGAAGAGGAGGCGACAGAGGGACACCAGATCCGTGAGTTAGAGCCACCGAGGCTTGTCCCATTAGAATAGATCTCTAGTTGAGTTTCAAGAACCATTGGAGTCAAGAGTTGATCCGTCAAGGTAGGCCATCTCGACGGGGATGAATCTTACTCTATGTATCTCAAGGATGATTGAATATGTTGATGATGGTTTTGGTGATTTGTCTATCTTGATTCTATAATCATGCATGTGCTTATTCCAATTGCTTAGTTCTAGGCTAAGTAAGTAGATATTATCTTAATCGTGGTGATTAGGATAGTATTCGGACATTGTATTGATTATGGTTGCTTGATGATGCCAGTAGTGTGGTTTAGCGGTGACAGCACTAAGCCTGCACAACACTATTGGATAGTTGAGTAGGGTAAGATACTCGCGCGATTAAGGGTTTCCTCCCGGAAGCGATAAATCGGGAGCCGCTCGAAAAGCAGAGTGGTCTTACTCATTATAGGTTTTCATTGATCTATGTAATTACCTATTATGATGCTATTCAATTAGACTTTCTGGTTACTATCTCACTAGTAGATATCTGGCTACTCACTTACCAGCAAGGTTTACAAGATCTGGAACACTTTGGCTTAGACTCACTGGTGTGCCGATCGGCTCAACCCCTGCACCGATCGGCACAACAACTTTGTCTTAGATTCACCAGTGTGCCGATCGGCTCGACTCCTGCGCTGACCGGCACAACCCCAGATTTAATAGATCTCGCGCACTTTGACTTAGTTTCACTAGTGTGCCGATCGGCTTGACTCCTGCGCCGATCGGCGCAACGACAGATTTACTGTCTGGCGCACCTTTGCGCTAGCCAGTCTCCCCCTCATGCAACCTGACCTTGACAGTAGCCTTAACTAGATCTTTTACTGTTAACTTTGTTTAATAAATCCCTAAGGTCCCAGTGGATTCGATAAACCTTGGAATACTCGATTCAAGAGAAAAAGTGCTATAATCGTACACCGTCCTCTTGCGGTATATAAGTGGGTGCGTAGATACGACCAACACACTCCAAAAGCGCCTTCGCACAACAAGAGTTAGAATACCTAGGCCACATCATTTTTGCTGCAGGAGTATCTATTGATCCTAAGAAAACAGCTGCAATGACTGGCCAACTCCCACTAATACCACTAAACTTAGAGGATTTCTGGGTCTCACTGGATACTACAGAAAATTTGTGCAACACTATGGAACTTTGGCCAAGCCACTAACTAGTCTACTACACAAGGAATTCAAGTGGACAATAGCAGCACAAAAAGCATTTGAGCAACTTAAGCAACCTATGATCACAACACCTATTTTGGCCTTACCAGATTTCAACAAACCCTTTGTGGTTGAAACAGATGCTTGTGATAATGGCCTTGGAGTAGTACTAATACAAGACGATAGACCAATTGCATATCTCAGCAAGCCACTGAGTTATGCACACAAGTACCTCTCAATTTATAAAAAAGAATTCTTGGCATTAATGATGGCTGCTGATCGTTGGCGCCCATATCTTTAGCGGCAACAGTTCACCATCAGAACTGATCACAAGAGCCTGGCATATCTTAATGACCAACACCTACAGTCTGAGCTGCAACGCAAGGCAATGACAAAATTGATGGGTCTTCAATTCAAGATCACATACAAGAAAGGAAGAGAAAATGTAGCAGCAGATGCCCTGTCAAGGATACATTCTTTGGTCACTGTCCATGCTCTTTCTAAGGTCCAACCACTCTTGATACATGCGCAAGATCTCCTGTCACAGCTGGTTTTGCCCAACCCGAATGAGCAAGGATATTCTCTCTAGCAAGGGATTATTCGGCATGGGAATCAGGTATGGGTGGGCAACAATTCTGCACTCAAAACCAAACTTATTTCTGCATTCTATTCTAGTGCGGTAGGAGACCATTCTGGTGTTCAGACCACATACATGAGGCTAAAAAGGACATTTATATGAAAGGCTTGAAACTTGATGTTGATAACTTAGTTAAACAATGTGTGGTGTGCCAACAAGCAAAACATGAAAGAACCCATCCAGCAGGCCTGCTACAACCACTCCCAATTCCAGCGGGTGCCTGGCAGGACATTACCATGGATTTTATAGAAGGTCTGCCCAGATCTGAGGGATACAATGCCATCCTAGTGGTAGTGGACAGATTCATAAAATATGCACATTTCATTCCACTTACACACCCCTTCACAGCTAAGCAGGTAGCTCAGGTAGTGTTGGATGTGGTTGTGAAACTGCATGGTCTTCCAAAATCGATTGTGTCTGATAGAGACAAAATATTCACAAGTCACTTATGGGGGGAATTGTTTGCAAGCATGAAGACAAAGCTTCATATGAGTACAACCTACCATCCCCAAACTGATGGACAGTCCGAGTGTGTGAACCAGTGCTTGGAGATGTATCTCAGATGTGCAGTTCACAACACACCAACTAATTGGAAGTCTTGGTTGGCTATGGTAGAATTCTGGTACAGTACCTCTTACCATTCTTCTCTGGGTTATACCCCGTTCAAGGCACTCTATGGCTATGATCCAAACTTGACTGCAATACCAAACCTCGAAGGTGTTGACAACATCACAACAAAAGAGATGCTAGAACAGAGAACGACACATGCTGAGTTAGTCAAACAACATCTATTGGCTGCACAAAACAGAAACCCTTATCAGATACTTGAGTGCATTGGTAAAGTAGCATATCGACTGCAACTACCCGAGGTAAGTCAAGTCCACCCAGTGTTCCATGTATCTCAACTCAAAGCATTCACTCCTGACTATTCCCGTGTTCTCTGAATTACCATCGATGTTGAACTTAACAAGAACTGGCACCAGAGGAAGTATTCGACAGAAGGTTGGTTAAGAGGGGCAATTCTGCTATTCCACAGGTTCATGTCAAGTGGGCAGGACTACAAGTGGAAGCTGCTACTTGGGAATATTGGCATGTGGTTACGCACAAGTTTCCTGATAGGTCAGCTTGGGGGCAAGCTGACTCTCAGGAGGGGGGGGGGGGGCGGAGGGAGGGAGGTGTAACGCCTGCTCCTGACGTTGCTAGCGACAGCGTGACAAGGCAAGTGATGGCGGAAATACTGGAAGGCGTCTTTGGTGAACTATGACACAGGAACCCGAGAACGGAGGCGTCTGCTTACTTATGTATACTATAATTTTATGTGGCCCATGGGGCAGTGTAATAGGAGTCGAGCCCGCTGGCCAGTGTGAGCCGGACTGTGTTAAGACCCGAACCTCTTACCGTATCAGCTAAGTAAGAAAATATTCCCCAAATCAATCGCCTTTCTTCTTCCTCCGGAAGTAAGCAGGTTCAGGCGATGCTGACGAGATCCTCACGCTGCCGGTTCACCGTCGGCCAGCCATGGGGTATCACAATTTGGGTTAGATTTTGCATTTCAATGGACTGATGGAGTCGTACCTGTAGATTTGAAATCCGGTGTATTTAAACTGGTGCTTTTGATTAGGATATTCTCTGTACACTAGCCTAGTTTTTGTCTCCTAGTCTCTCATCACCTTTAGCTGATGTAATTATATGATGTAATTAGATAGTAGCTACTATAGCTGCCTTCCCTGTTTTTCTGCTCTATCGGTGCTATGTTTGTACCGGTAATCAGACTAATCTCTGGCTCCGGCGAAAAAATAATAAATAATAATCATCTCTAGTTGATTCAAGTTGCTCTCCAGATGTTTTATTTAAAATTTTTAGTCTTAGTCTAGTTTGCGATTGAAACTAACTAATTTGTATTGACAGTTAGTGTTGTAATCTGTTTTCATTCAACATATGTACATTCTTAATTTGAACTTTTATTTAGATGGTCCGGGAAGGGCAATCGTTTTTGGTTCAAATTTGTAGCAGTGAGGGCATCTCTTCACCCATAATTCTGCCCCCTGCCCAGTAATCTTCGCCGTCAATTGAAAATCCAAGACATCAAGCCATCAGCTGTGTTTGTCTGTCCACCTTCGCTATAATCCCGTGCCATCATGCACAAACGCCTGCGATCCATCGTATGTAGTCAAAAAACCCTAGGCTGTTGTGAGACATCGAGTTTGTATGATGTTGGTAGGATCTGGCCATGTCATCCATCGTCAAGGAACCCGATGTAATATCACGCACGCCGCCGATGAACAGGGAGACAAATGCAATGTCGATGAACGGCAGAGCAGCTTTGCAGGTATCAGAAACCAGCGGCGGCGGAGGAGACGCCTGGGTGAGGAATGCTTGGCCTCCACAGAACGATTCCGTGAGGTGAGTATACTTCAGATTTTTTTTTTTCATCTTTTCTCTTGGTTCTAATCAGTTTAGAATCACCGGTATTTGTCTCCAATTCATTAGGATTGGATTCCGGATTTGGATCAGACATTTTTGTTCCTTGTATTTCCTCATTGCCTCAAATTGACTCAGTTAATAACTGTCACAAGGATTTTGATATGTCCAGTCAGGTGTTGCGTAAAATGTTTTTTGCAATAATAAGTTATACTTAAGGGCCTGAAGATGTATGCCCCTGCTTTTCTTGATTGGGAGGAAAATGAAGAGGTATAATTTGCCCCCTCTTTGTCTGTCGTATATTGATGAATTCTGTTCTTTTAACAAATTGTTTCCTTGTAGATTTTGAAGCTAGAGACAAAGCTCACTAAGGGTGTGTTTGGATGGGTGTATGAGGAGGGATGGGAGGGGGCGGCCCCTTTTTTAGTGGTGTTTGGATGGGGGTCGAGTAGCGGCGGGACGAACACCAAGAGAATATTCGTCCATATTTGGGGGCGGCTCTGTCCCTCCGAAACGAGCGGCTCACGCAGCCCCCCATCGCTCCCGCGCGTCGCTCCCGCCTCGCTCACGCGCTCCCGTGCTTTTGCCCCGCATGTCGCTCCCGCGCTCTTGCATGTGCGTAATACAGCGGTCCATTTTAAATCGCTAGTGGCAGCGCAAATCCAAGGAAGCCCAGCTTCAATTTTATATCATGTGCACTTTACTTTGCCATTAGGAAATTTCTAGTTATTTGACAAAAAAGAACAGAAAATAGTTAAAAGAGGTAAAGTACCAATGAGAAAAACAAAAACAAAAAGAATATTGATTTTTTTGAAAAAATCTGAGTGGTAAATTAATTAAATTATAATTATGTTAAATTTTATACAAATAAAGAAGTAATCACACCATCTATTCAGCTTTCTCATCCACATACATCCATCCAAACAAAATCAGGGACGGACTCATCCATTGTTCATTCCTCATACCAAACAAAATAAAATGACTCGCCCCAACCATTCAAACAAACAGCGACAGGGCCGCTTCATCCTAAAAAATAGGGATGACCCCGCCCTATCCCTCTTGACTCCAAACCAAACACACCCTAAAGCATTTAAGTAAACTTGAAACTTTTCTGACTATTATGGTGATTTTGCAAACCCTCTACTAAAATACAGCTGTCTAGGAATACTATAGCTGTGAGATTCATCTCTTTTTTGTTATAGTGGTCCTTTGCTGCTGGTACCCTTGATGAAATGTTTTCTTTACTTTTTCATGCATAGGTATGAGGAGAACTACATAGGTTCCCGAATCATTCTAGCAGCAAAGATACTACCGAAATAGATTAAGATAAATTGGTATTTTTTGCTGAAGCAAAGATACTACTGAGATAGGTTAAGATGGGTTTCACCCCTTATGCAAGACATTCGAATAGTAGCTGGATCAAGGCCAAAAGATGTACCTATGTTGGTGGAGAGTATAGATGGGCTGCAGATTCATCGGTAGGCTTTATTATTTAGTCTTCTTGTCAAATCATTTATCCAACTTCTTCAAACACATAGACTATTCTTACATTGGAACTTTTTCTTGAAAAAATAGAGCGTAATGTTACATTGGCATTTGAGCTTCAAGGTGGTTGGCTCAAAGGAAAAAATTTTGTGTCTATTTCAGTTTTTCAGGTTCAGGAGCCTATTTTATTAATATTTAAAATCCTTCAAGCGAATTTGCTATCTTTGCATACACTTCTAGGTGGAGGTGACACGTTTTTCTAGGAAAGTCTGGGAAAATGGTTGCATACTTGTTTAAGTAAGTAGACACTATATATTGAGAGACAAAATGGTGACACTTGTTTAATTGGTGATAAAAGCAGTGTTATGAAAATATCATTCAGTTATCTGGATGTGTGAAATTCATGTTGGATGTGCTGCCGGTTTGTACTAGATTGATACCACACACATTTTGATGATAAAATGATAGGCAAATCAACACAAAATGTTTCACTTTGACTAGATTGATACCACAAATTCAAACTTTGACTTTAGTTATGCAATACTTCCACATATGTATTGCTATGCACCCGAGCTTCTCAAGTGCTTTTTTCTTAAATGATGTTTGCTACTTGCTTTCTAAAATATATGTTTCCCTAATTAGTCATTCCACTTGAATGTTGCCACTGGATTATTTGAGATTCTGAACATTGTATTTTTGTAAATCAAAATTATGCTAATTTCTTCATTTGAACATGACTCAGAAATGCTCTGTTTGGAGATGGTGCCATTTGAATGCTTTTTTTTTTTCAGACCACGTCGTGCAGGAGAGCTGCACATTTTTTTTTCACACCACGTCGAAGGGGTTGTTTGGAGAATGCTTAATGTTTTCTGAAAGGCGCCACTGGGACACTGATTCCCCCGTGAAACCGCGAGATGTTGGAAGCTTCTCTCCATGACTCATTTGCTGACAGATCGACAAGGTACCCTCTCAATGTGATATGTGGTGTCACTCAGCGCACACGTCGCCTGAATGCAACCCCACACTGCTGTGCTGCTCGCTCCTTCCTCCGCCAACGCACTGCGCTCGATCTACAGCCTGCACCTCTGATCGCCGCGGTCGAGCGTCTGCAGAACCATCACGGATGTGGACTAGCGCTCCGATATCTGCTTCCCACTGTGACGACTGACGGGAGGTACTCTGTGTGGTGGCGAACGAGGAGTCTCTTGTTGTTGCCGGTTTCCAGTTGAGTACGTCCAAGAGGAAGCGCATCAGCGGCTCCTGGTTCCTGGCTCAGAATATGAAAAATGAACATGTTGCTACTACATACTAAGTTCGTGTTATTTGTCTGATTATTAATATTCTGATGCTGCCGGCCTCAGTCCAGTTCTGTTAGAGTTTCAAAAAGAAGTTCTGTTCTGTTAGAGGGCAGATTCTCGGCTTATCAATAGCATTTCACCTCCTGTCCAAGGTAATTAAAACTGAAAGATGCTACAAACTGAAGTATTTTTATGTAAGCCAAGATGACATACGTGTGTTATATAAACTATCAATCATTTGGTGTGAGGAAACATATTTTTGTTTAGTATTATAGGAGATATGACGTCAGAAATTTCTTCTTCTGAAATTGTGAAGTTACACTCGCAGCTTTCAATTTGGCAGGCCCTTTTAAAATATCTACAGAACTATACTAATGTATTCAGTAATGTAGGATGATGATATATGCATTTTTATAGTATGCTACTTGCTGTAAGTTTTTGTTATCATTTATGACATTCGATTTCTGTGAAATTGAAAACCAAGGCTGCACTATTCCGCTTCTCTTCTGGTCAGCGCTAATAACTAAATTGCATGGTGTTCAATCCTGCCCTGCAAAAAAAAAAAACGAGTTCATGTTGGTGCGTGCCACTGCGTATCCCTGCCCTTTTTAAGTTGTTTTCTTTATTTTATTTCATGTCCTAATGTAATAAATATATTTTAATCGAGACAAAAATTTAAATCACACAATCATGATGCAAACCAATTTTACCCTAATAAAATTATAATTTTAATTTATGTAACATTTTAACTCCTATTGAAAAGCACAATGGACTTTCATATCATCAAAATAAGGTAATATCTATGATTAATCTGTATTTATATGTGAAGCACGGTATTAGCAGTGTTGAGTCAGTGCAATTGAAGATGTGACTATTAAATTTATGAATGAATCGTTTGGATGAAGGACAGATATAGTTCAGTCAGTGCAGTAACATAGCCTTTTGTAATATTTAAATAAGGTGTATACCATTTTTCATATTCAAACTTCCTCTAATTTTGAATAAGGTCTAAATTTATTATAGTAAATTTTATAAAACCCATCATAACGCATGGTCATATTGCTAGTTCTCAAGATAATTTAAGCCTCTCTTATTATTCGACTTCTCAACCTGTTGCATCTGGATTATTAGGCTGCAATTATTTTCACATGCATCTTCTTTTTTTTTTTGTACTACTAGTGTTTTAAATCTGAACTGTGCGTTCTAGATCTGACAGCCAGAAAAAACATGTGCTAGCAGGTTAAAAAAACACTATTTTGTTTAGGATAAATTCGAGTGTTTTGTAGCCTCAAAACACTCGAGTGCTCAATTGCTCATTAGCCTCAAAGCGCTCGAGTATGTCATAGACAGCCCCAAGTTTTATGTTGAAAGTGTTATAAAACTCTTATTGAGTCAGGTCTACCTTCTAGAAGTACTCCTAACACATGTGGTCTCGTTATCAAATTAGAACCCAACACGAAGTAAGATTTACTACTTATAAATAGTTGAAAATACACCATTTTATAATTTTACCAGAATTATTCAATAAAAAATTTCATCTCCTCTATTTTTGTTACTTTTAGTTTTGTTTTTTACTTCGATCTACGTGTCTATAATCATCGATAACTCAACACGTTATCATCATGCTCTACAAAGCCAACCATCTACTAAGCAATTAAAAGATATGATTTTCGATAGAATTTATATTTTGACTCGTTGCAGGATCTGTACAGGAGATCGCCATAAAAATCTTAGCTCGTTACAGTCAAGATCTATAACAACAAAAACCCACAATAAAAGACAACATCATGAAATAACTTCAAAATCAGATTAAAAACACTTATACGCCCGTAATCTTCCAGCCCTAACCGGATCTAAAACCGGCAAGAGAAGGATCTACGAATATCCAGATTCAAAACGAGTATATACAGAAATTCTAAAAATAAAGGCCACGTAAAAACCCTTCACCGACACGAGCCATAAAGATGGAAAGAAAAAAACCGGATCTACCCTAACCCTAGTGGTGAAGTCGACCGAATCCACAAGAAAAAAGAAGAAAAAATCTTGAAATTCCGTTTCGAGACAGCTCATCTAAATTTTGTTAGCTCAGATCCAACCCTATAAACCTTCGATGGCAGCGCAGCTCAGGCCACCGTCCTCGGCCTCGGCCCTGGCGGCGCCATCACCCGGCCCGTCGTAGCTCATATCTGGCTCGGCCCGGCCACCTGCAGTCCGGCCTCGCTCGCATGAAGCGCCCAGATCAGGCCCCACCGGCCAGCGGCAGGCCAACCAAGTCCGCCACAGTCCAGATTCCGCACGGTACAGCACCGATCTAGTGCTCTACAACTACAATCGGTATATGACTGGTGACAAAGAATAAGAAGAAAAAAAAGAAAGAAAAAAAGAAGAAAAAGAAAACAAAACAAAAGAGAGAAGATGGGCTACGGAGGCATTCTCGTCCATGCAACCCACGAGCTACCAAGCATCATGGGTGGAGCAGCACGGCCCACGAGCCGACAGGCTCCTACGGCAATCGGCCATCCTGGCCCCACGCGAGCACGAAGCCGCGTTATGCAAACCCGGCGCACAAAGCGCCTCGCCGCGCAGCGCCTGGCCAGCGGCCACCGCACAACGCGCGCGCACGCGAGCTGCTCGCAGCAGCCGAGCGCTGCCGCAAGGACTCTTCGCTCCGTTTGGCCAAGCGCAGCAAGCTGCCACCCGGGCCTACACCTGCACGCAGCAGCGCAAGCCCTGGCCTGCGCCAGGCGCCTGGACACGCATGGCCTACAGGCAGCAGCGCATTGCACCGGCCTCCGCGCGAAGAGAGGCCGCGGTGACTACCGGCTGCCCGGCTCGCGCTTGGATCTCGCACATGGGGGCTCAGCTGCGTTCGGTGGAGGCAGAGCAAGGAAGAAGAAGAGAAAGTGGCGGCCGGGAGTGAGAAAGAAAGGGAAGCCAGTGAAGAAATTAGGGTTACCACCGTATTTATATCCTGATACAACGAATTTGGGTCAGACTGGGTCTTTTGGCCCGAATTTTGGCCCATTTAGAGCCCAATTCGTGAAAATATCTGGATATTTTGAAAGAAAGCCCTCAAAATTTTAGGATTTTGTGGTTAAGTCCTAGTTTCATGCAGAAACAACCTCGACTTTTTCAGAAGTCTATATTATACACATTATTCCCTGAAAATTCTGGATCAAGTGACGGTTTTCGTGCAGAAACCACCTGACATTTTTAGAAATCAACTCAAAGCTGGAATTTTGTAGAGAAGTCCTTAAGAATTATGAAAATTACCATGGGGATATAGAAAATGCAGAATAATTAGAAATTTTGCAAAAGTGTTATGTTGCATATAACACCCCAGAATTGTTGGATATTATGATCAAATCCTGGTTTTTCTCGTAGAAATAACCTTGATTTTTTCAAATATACCCCCATAATATAATTTTGCATATAGGTCTGTGGTGATTATGAAAATTACCATTGACCCACGAAATTTGCAAAATAATAAAAAAAATTTACGGGAGAGTGTTATTTTGCAGATAACACCCCGGATTTTTCATATTTAAGCAGAATGGACTATGGTCCTTATATTATACCGTTTTTACGGTTTATTGGTCGTTTTTATGCAGAAACACCAATAAAATAATTTAAACATGAAGTTTTTGTTATGCCCCCGATTACTTGGATATATTATTTGGATACATGAAGTAATCCTTTACACAATGACATCTCGCAGATGTCTGACCTCAAGAAGAGAAAGTTTGAAGCTCTTAATGGATATAACTATCGATCATGGGCACTTGATACTCCTTAGTAGTAAGGATCTTTTTGAAGACGGTTTTGCCCAAACAAGAAGATTCTCCCGCAACAGAAGCGGAGCAAGCTGAAGCCCTATTTTTTTTTCTAAGGCGTCATTTAAGTGTTACATTGAAGGATGAATATATAACTGAAAGAAGCTTAATTGTCTTGTGGGACTTATTGCATGAACGCTTTGAGTAGACTCGTATAGTCTTACTCCCTATAGAAGACATCATGAAGATAAATTCTAGATTATAAGACCAAGAAAGATCATTTATTTTGAGTTGAAAGAAGGTGTGCATGAAGAATTCCAAGTAGTCTCGTAGACTACCTAGAATCAAGGAGAAGACATTGTCTAATAATTCATCATATGAGTTCATAAAAATTATTGCCTTGTCTTACTCTATTGTTTATATATTATTGTATCATGGAGTACAATGACTCTAGATCACGACGGATTGAGCAATAATCACGAAGATTTAGCTCTTGATGATGATCTCATCCCTTAGTAATGAAGAAATGAAGATGTGCATGCAGACCCTTTAATCATACAAAGGTCGCAATTGATTACATGAAGTAGTATTTTGCTGGACACATTGATATATATATCACACGCAGTGATACTATCAACTCAAGCAATAATTGATCTCGTAGATTAATTATTACCACGAAGGTAACTGGAGAACATTGGCTGTATAATTGATTTCAGATAATCATTTTAGCCTTGAAGATGTGATCCGTATTCCATCCAACTCATGTTTTTATTTTTCAATATTTTGTACATGAGAGTCATAACAAATGAATCATACTTGTAGTATGGTTGCATTACAATATATTGTCAGAAATGTATGAAACATTGACTTGAAGTTAATTTTTGGTATGATGAGGGGGAGAATTTTACTGTGGAGAGATTGGTAGCACGAAGCTACATGTATATTTTTCCATAACAATTTATATGTCTTCATGAAGAATGACTAATAGAAATTTTCTGCATGGACATGGATTACATGCCACTCATCTATGAATTTCAAGCAGAATTAGCACTATGTTCTCTCAATCTGGTATGGCTCGTAGACCATATCAACATTATGTCATGAAGATTCCAATCAGGGGGAGCAATATAGTATACGGGATAGAATTTATAATGAATGGACATACAATCCATGTGCGGCAAATACAATTTGGAGAGGAAACTGGATATCATCTTTGTTCTAAAAGAGCATGTCTAGTTCACTGCATATAAATTTGAAGAATATGCGTGGATTTATTGAAGATTTTTCACCATAATAGCATATATGAATGGGCACTTACATGAAGTGAGAGATGAACCAGTCTTGAAGGTACATCGCCGAAGCTCATCATAGGGGATACATTTGTAAATATGCTACTGAATGATCTGATGATGGCATTAGGGGGAGAGAATACCCGTAGAATTAATGTCTTACATATTTTCAAGAAGAAAAATGATCATGATCATTAATATTCCTCGAAGGAATATATTTATGCACAAGCATGAAGCTCAAATGAAGACCAGATAAATTTGTATTAAAGTAAAGAGGAGTGAAAATTGAAGTTATAAACTAGAAGCTATATTTTACATGAAGTAAAATGGGCAATGAATTGATATATTACAAGGACGCCTGCATATATATCATCATGGTAGAATGACATAGAAGTCATTTATTTTATTCTTATGAATAATTATATATTCTAGAGTTGATCACTCTAAAAGCTATAATGATGTCTTTGGATTATGGAACTACCAAATTCATGAATGAAATTATTGAAGAAAATCCTCGCTCGAAAATTTCACGAAGAAATGATCTCATGAAGAGAGCATCATGAAGATGAACCCATTCCTATAAGCGCGCATATATAGTATGGGAATACATAACAACCATGATATGGTTTTGAATTATCTTGAAAGATGAAAGTGGGAGAGAATTGAAGTATTGTTAACATCATTTTCTCTGAAATATTGCTATTGTTTCTCTTATGAGAATCCGGATCCGGAAACAAAGTCCATGGCATAAATGCTTGCAGCATTTACATCGGGTCAATGAATAAGCAATTGAGGATGAAGCATAAATAATGATGAAATTTATGGTTCATAGTCACGAAGACTTCTACTCCTACTCATGAAATGTTCTGATTATTTCTGGCAAGACATTGAATATATGCAGTGAATCAAGTGGATTATATAAATCCATACAATGAAATTCTTGAAGAATTTAATATTGTAACATCTGAATTATTTGTGATGAGAAGTCTCACGAAGAGCATCTCATTGAAGAAATGCATCCACGAAGAAGCATTACTTAATTCAAAGTCTCATGAAGAGCATCTCTATAGAAGAGATACCTCCACGAAGGAATAAGTTAATGAATGACTTTACCAGTCGAAATATGAAATAAACACCGATGATCCTTGAAGGATTTCGACCTGATTCGATGAATACAGAATCATAAGTACTTTGAAAGTACATGCTAGCAACAGAAATATGATTTTATATGATACCATGAAGGTATTTGGTGTAATCCCCAACTAGAAATAAATACTGGTGTACGATCTTGAAGATATCTATTGGATGTTGCATTATTGTAGCAACTTGTACTTTCAAATAAGTGCTAATTTGACTATGTCAAACTTATACGTGTACGAAGCATATTGCTCCATTACTCTCATTGTAATCTTTGAAGAATTGTGAGAAAAGTTTTATGATAATATTTTTATTATTGATTATATGTATTTTTGAAGAATGTATGACAAAGACATTGAACACAAAGTTCAAGGAATGTCCATATGAGGGGGAGCATATTGAATAGTATCACTTATTTGTTTTGATCATGAAGATCGGTTCTCTTATTCATGAAGGTTATGTATTGTAATTTTTCCTTTGTGAGTTTTACTCGAAAGTTTCTCACGTAAGGTTTTTGACGAGACAATGCATCTACTAGCAAGATACAAATTGACATTGAGCATGTGACATTGGAATGGAAACAAGCAAATCCTACGGTATCCGAGAGGAATTGAAGATCTCATATTACTTTCAAAAGAATGCAGAAGTAAATCTGTCGACAAAGCATTTGATAGTTGCTAGATCAACAAATCACTATGAAATCATATTTGAAGCTGTCAAGAAATGTACCTGCCTCAGGAGGATGTCAAGCCATATATTGGAGACTTATGGAGTGACGCACACTCCATCCCCTAGAATTATCTATGAAGATAATAGAGCTTGCATTGCACAAATACGATCGGGATATATAAAGTCGAACATGTCAAAAGCATATGTTATCCAAAATTCTTCCATATGCAAGAATTGTAAGGAAAGGAAGAGATTTTGGTAACTCATGTCCGATATTGTGATAGTCATGTAGATATATTCACAAATGCATTACCAATTTACACTTTTAGAAGGTGTCGATGTGGTATTGACATGACAGACTTAAAGAAATGCTTGGAATAGGGGGAGAACTTCCCTAAGTATATCATATTCTCGAATTAAAGTATTATCTCGAAGATAATGCATATCGTTCATGAAGATCGATAATTATTAGTCACGAAGATTATAGCATTGTACTCTTTTTCTCTTATGAGTTTTTCATATGAAGTTTTCTCATTGAGGTTTTTGATGAGGCAGTACGTGCAACACAAGTAACGATAGTATGTGCTCTTTTCTTTATTTTTCCTACTAAATTTTTAAGGAGTTTTTATAAGACATATTTATCGTGATAAAGAGACCAAGGGAGAGTGTTGTAAAACTCTTATTGGGTCAGGCTCACCTTCTAGAAGGACTCCTAGCTCATATGGTCTCGTTATTAAATTGGGACCCAACACGAAGTAGGATTTTCCCATTATAAATAGTTGAGGAGATACCTCTTTGTAATTTCGTCAGAATTATTCAATAAAGAATTTTGTCTTACTCTATTCTTGTTGCTTTTAGTTTTGTTTTCTACTTCGATCTACGTGCCTGTGATTGTGGATAACTCAACAAGAAGGATTAATTGGAATCGAACAGGCAACGTGTATGTTTGGGATCGTTCAGTTACTGTCGCCGTCCTGCGGCGCACAACACAACAGCAGTCCGGTCACACGTCCCAGCGACACACATACACACGTCCCACCGATTTCGTCGCGCGCACGAAAAGAGCCCGCATTCGATCCGGGGTTCCTTCGTAGCCGCCAAGTCCTCTCCCCGATTCCAACCACGCTTCGGCCACGGAACCGACACGCCCGCTCCATATAAGCGCCGACCCTTGCGCTTCCCTCAACTCCCAACACAACCCACAACGCCTCGAAACCAATCCACCGCCGCGCCGCGTTCTCTCTCGAGAAATCGTAACTAGCTTAGTCGACGAGAAGAAGATGAGGTTCATCGCGGCGTACCTGCTCGCGCAGCTCGGCGCCACCTCCGCCGCCGCCGCTGTCGGCAAGGGTGAGGAGGGGGCCCCGGCCCCGATCCCGCCGCTGCCGGGCAAGGACGACGTGCGGCGCATCCTGGATTCGGTCGGCGTCAATGTGGACGAGGACAGGCTGGACATGCTGTTCGCGGAGCTCGAGGGCAAGGACTTCGCCGAGCTGATGGCCGCTGGGAGGGAGAGGTTTGCCTACGCGCCCTGCGCCGGCGCGGGGATGGCCGTTGCTTCTGCTGCTCCTGGTGCCGCGTCAGGTGCTGGGGAGGCCAAGGAGGAGGAGAAGAAGGAAGAGGAGAAGATGGAGGAGGAGGACGACGAGAACATGTTTAACCTCTTCGACGACGAGTGAGCGCACGTTCAGCATCCGTGTGCGCGTGGGATCTGCTGCTCGTACTTTCTGGTTGCTAGATTGATCATCCGTAATGGTTTTACTTACTTGTAGTAGTTAATTATGGTTTTCGACTGTGTTTGCGATCTATCTTCGCCTAGTGACTGAATTCCGTTGTGTCACTGGTTGTGCACTTCTTCTCTAGTCTTCTTTTTTTTTTCTACTATAAAGGCTAAACATCATGTCTAAAACATATTACCCGAGTAAATACCCATCCCAGAGCTAATAGTCTTTGATTAAGTCTGATTAGCAGGCCTGTTTCTTAATTTAATCGGTGCCACAGATGTACAATGTTGTATTATCCGTGGGCCCTATAGCATCGAGCGTAACATCTTACACGAATATGAATGGCGTGTTGTCCTCCTATCGATGACTTTTTTCACCACAAGTCTTTTACCTGCCTCAAAATCCTGCACGCGATTCACGTTTCCTTCCTCTCTTCTTCCGTGCATCCTGCCACAGCCTCCTCTCTTTCCCTGTCATCTAATCCAAGGCGCCATCCAAATCCCACATCATGCCCGCCGCCACTCATCCTGCTGATTGGCCTTCCGCGCGGCCGATATCGTCAAAGCAGCTATGACACCATAGGCAATGGCAGCAGTAGCAAACCGATGTGCCAAGTTCAATGCGTGGTGGTCGTCAAGCCCACATGTTGTTTTGCCCCCTGAGATGCCACGGAACTTGACGGGGACACCATGTGTTGACCTTGCCCCTTGGCTGCTCGGCGCGTTACGACGTGTACTACGGCAGCCGCAATTCTACCGCAACTGCTATGACTCCTCTTGGAGCTCCAGCCGGTAGCAGCAGCTGCCTCCGAGTATGAGGGAGAGGATTGCTATGGCTACTGTCAGATCTGAAGAAGCACCTCATCGCCTAAGTTGGTGTTCTGCAGTCGATGGCTGCTGTGTCGAATCTGAAGAAGAGCCAAGATTGCAAAGGTATCATGTTTCTATCTTTTGACCTTTCCTAGATTTGGATTGGGCGCAGGCGATGGTGGTGATGTGTTGTGTTGTCAGGGGCGGATCTTCCTTGATTCAAGGCATTCAGTTGAATGCCCAAAATTCTGAGAGAAAATGAAGTACATATGTTTCTATTTGACACATATACATATATGCATATATATGCAAGTAGTTTATGACCAAAATCTTTTCTCATAGTGCTAAAATGCAGAAAATGAATCCCAAAATTTCATATTTCATCTTCTTTTACTGAAAATTTTCTTAACTGAGTTATAAACAATTTACAATATACTAAATAGTCTTGTCAGTGATTTTTTTTTTGAATGCCCAGCTAATGCATCTTGGGTCCATCACTGTGTTGTTTGCTTGTTTTGAAGCAAGGGAGTCCGTGGTGGATCTGCAGTCCATTCTTCATACACGAACAATAATTGTAGCTCCGTAGCTGCCATGAATTGAAAGATTAAAGGTTAGTTTATGTAAACCAATTTTGATCTGTGAATGTATTTTTTTAGAGCAAGTTGTTGGTCTTAATCTTTTTTTTATTTTTAATTTTGTTTTCCTGATGCTAGACTGAACTTCCCTTTTTCTTTGGCGTGGAGGGGCAGATCTTGACGATTTCCTCTGCAGTTTGAACATAACAATTGAATATCTAGCTCGAATCACAAGAGTCAGGAGCAGGGATTGTGGCAGGTGACGATGTAACGCAAGCAGCATGGCACAATCGGCAGGACAATAAATACCTCTACTTTTGCAGCCGTATCCAGAGCTCGCTTGTCGGACCAAATTTTAAGATTTGGTAAGCCACAACACTTCTCATTTTCCGCTCTGTACTAATGTGTACTAATTTAGACACATGCCTTCATAAGCTTAGCTTCATTTGCATATATATTCTCAGAGTGCCATGATGTGCAACTATTTAATTTGCCGCCAATTTGATCATGGAACTGCAATTGAAATTGTGCAAGTACAGTTGTCATATGAGTATATTGTTCCAACAGATCTTTGGAATTGTTATCTTGTTATTCCATATTTCTTCATCTATTTTATATTAGTTCCTATGTGTACATCTTTTGGATGTCAGAGTCCTTTGAAGCCAAATTGGAGAGGAGCAGTTTAGCCGAAGGCGTACTACTCAATCGTGCAGTATGTAGTTGAGGTTAGTAAATTAGGCATCAGTTTGGAATAGACTTCTGCGAACTGATTATGTGAACTTGTGCACTACAGATTTCTCTTGGAGGTCAAGTAGCAGCAATTTCATCTTTAATGGGTGTTTGGACGCTGAGGATTGGAAGTATTTCCTTTTGAATGATCCTCACCATGATAAATTTATTTCTAGTAAGAACTAACTATTTCCTTGCTCAAATCCATAGACAAACGGCTATATGCATTTATAGATGCAGAGGTCGGAATATTGAAATATATATCCATAGACATGGTAAGCTATCTATCATATAGTAATCTTAAGTTGAGATCTAAATACAGTGGTCAGTATTGAAATCAGAACAGGGTTTCCTATTTAACCTTTATATAGTCAAGTAAAATCTGTTCTATGCTTTGGGTGGCCAATTAGTACCTTATGGTGTTTTTATTCCAGCATGATTTTGGGCTCATGTGTTCTTGGGGGCATATATGTCCTTGACTGCCGAAAGCTGGTTTTAAACAACTTAATTAAATATTTTCTTCTTTTTAATAAATTTGAAATGTTAGTTGTTTCTGGAGATAAGGAGAAGTGGTAAATAGGAAATATGATGCACATTTATTTTTAATTTTCTATAGCTGCAGTGTTGGATATTGTGAGCATCATAGGGTATTCAGTCTTCTTTATGACTTTATCTTCATTACCTTTTCATCTATTTTTTTAAGTTTTCATGCATCTTTGTTATATTTTGAAACGTTGCATCTTTGTTATATTGTGAGCATCACTATTTTCTTCTCCTTATTTTCCTTACAGCATATAGCTTGCAGCGTTCACTACTTATTAAGGCGCACAATTCTATCGCGGATTGTCATCGGTTGTGCCTGTTCTTTGGTTTTGATTCCATGACACAATGTATGCCACACTGCCCGAGTAGATGTAGTTCCGTCACCCAATAACTTTGAGTAGACAATAGGGTTACCTGGCTTCACGATGTCGTTTCAAGGTTCGGTACTTTTAGAGAGTGTCTAATTTTCAGTCGATTAAAAATGAGGGTTCTTTTTAATCAACGTTTTTAACCCTTGAATCTAGATCTAATAGATATAAAAAGACAAAATTTTTCCATAGTCTATACATAACACTAATTAATATAAATAATCCTATAAATAAATAAATAACAAAAGAAATAAAAAGAACAAAAAAATATACACACAACCATCGATTGAAAAAGATGCTACTTTTCAATCGACTGAAAAGTAGCACTACCGGTACTTTTATCATCTCTTTTCCCTGCTATTCTTTTGTGGTGTTTGTTCTGAACGGTTTAGGCATTCAGCATAATGGTCTGATCGTTTTTCTCATGGTGTTGCAGTGGTTGGAAAACAAAAATGATTGTTATCGGATACCTCTGTGATATGACAAATAATATATGCAGTGGTAAATGTGAACTGGAAAGTAATTTCTTCAATGTAATAGTTTGGAGTTTGCACAATAACTTATTTTTTGTCCTTCTCAGATCATAAGTCTCTCCCTCCCAACGATGATCAAGGATCTCGGAAGCGTGCACGCGATAATGAACGGCAGCGTAAACATTGTGAGAATAGACGATTGTTGCAAGAAGTTGATACTATTTGTACTCTTTTCATATATTTGGCATTTATTATTAGGCTTTTTATATATTATAGTGCGTAAAATGTTGTGAGAACAAATAATTGGTTGTTTCGGTTAATAGTCGCACGTGCGTGCGGCACGTGCAAAAGACTAATATATGTTAATACAGATTATATATGTTTAATTATGTGTTGCTTAATAGTTAGAGTTATATTGATCTACTATATCGAAGCATTTGTTATCGCTAAACATTTATGCTTCTGTTCTTTTACGCATCCGGCTTATTGTGCTAGTTCAGTCAGTATACAAACCGATCTCAACACCATAACTAGACATTTATAAAAGAATATATTTCCTGCGACTGAAAGTTATCAAAACTTTCAATCAACCGATCTCAACACCATAACTAGACATATTTATAAAAGAATATATTTCCTTTTTTTTCAGGTGATTGAAAGTTATCAAAACTTTCAATCATTTAGAAAATATTTAAAATTGTATTAAATTTATACTAGTATTAATTTTTATAGAATTATTATTAAGTAAGAGAAGAATTTTTTTGTTAATGTACAAAATAGAAAATTTATTTTTTGGAAACATTTGGATCTAACTGCAAAGATTCAAAGCGGTGGTTGAAATTGCCCAACTTTAAGTCGAACTGAAAATTAATTAGTAGGACTCTTAAAACAAACAGTATAATGAGACAAGTCGAAAGTACACTTTATCAACCTAAATTGACTACTCTTTCATATAGCTCGTCCTCTCTGTTCCAAATTAAACTATGCTATTTTGTAGCATACTATCTCCTAATATATCTTCTCTCCTATGTAAGGAGAATAAGCCACGATGATCATCATGGATCATGGCCGTGTCTTTTGTATATACATAAATCATGAGAATACAAAGTCCATGTACAATGGAAGACCATAGACCTAGTCGGTTACAATTAGTGACTTGAACATCATGCTAGGACTACCCGATTCTATCTCTAACACTTTCTAATCTTCATCTTGACCCTGTTTGTTTCTGCTTTTCTGAAACTTGCTTATCTGAGGAAGCATAGTTTTTTTATTAAGCCGCTATCTGTAGAATCCACTGTCTGTATAATCTGTGCATTTAAGCTGCTATATGTAGAATCCGCTGTATGTATAATCTGTGCATTTGGCAACCTGATTATTGATTATCAATTCTGATTGGTAAAATGACCTAAATGTCTTTGAGCTAATCTTCTCTTCTATACTACTTATTAAATTAGGTGAGGACGTCTCTTCCTCAAAAATTTCTGCCCTCTGCCCCTACTGTCCCGTGAAAATCCAGAACTCTTGGGTTCATCCAGAAAATGAAAAATAAGCCAAAAAACCGTGAGTCAAGAAGAAAAAGAAAAACTTTCATGAGCCAAAAAAGATTTAAACTAGGACTCTTGAGTCCATCCAGAAAAAGAAAAAACAAGCGGCCAAAAACTAACTGCCGTGAGCCAAGAACAAAAAGAAAAACTATCGTGAGCCAAAAATCTGAGTCAAACTCCACTCTATTGGAAACATATTGTTTCATATTTTAATGAGAAAGTATGTAAAAATAATTCAACATTTTTCTTGGCTTAAATTTCATAGATTTTAATAGAGACATGTTACAACAACTAGTTACCTTAGAAAATATTCCGCGAATATGATCTGCAGCTTCTCTTCACAACTTTATTGCTTCTTCAACAGTAGAAACACCAAATTGAACCACCACAGAATCAGTATCTCTATAAACTACTTGTAAGACAAATGTGCTCATGTCAGTTGTGCTCATCGTCAGAACATAAGGAACTGAGTACATGGTCCCCAGAGAAACGTATGTAACCAAATTACCAGAATACTGAAACCAAAGCAACAGCAATTGCGTAGAATGTAAAGGGCGTTGTCACCTTGCTCATAAACAACTGTAGAGAATCAAAACCGATTGTGCACACCAACTGAGACAAGAACCACAGGGTACCCAAACCGAGAGCCCCAGCCATGATAGTATCGGTGCCAGTAGCAAGTTCCCGGGCAGAACAAGCAACTGCTCAGATTCGGCGAGGGACCCCTGTTGTTGTTGTTGGAGTTCCTAGAGGAGTGGCATGAGGAGGCGGATGCGTCGCATTGGCGTCGTATGTGGTGGCCAACTCGCCCGAATGTGCTGGTGTCAGTTGGGAAGTTGAGAATATGACTGTAGGTTGCCCCTTCTATGGTAGGGCTCCAATCTAAAGGTGTTTGATAATTGGGCGATATCCGGATCCAATCCGCATCTAACAGTCCATATCACGAGATTGGCCAATCAGACGCCTGAAAACGTAACAAGTTACATGGGCTAATGGATTTTGAGAGAACACACATGTTTTAATATAAATAGATTGTTCATATCTGAAAATTAACAAAATGAGTGATGCAGAGGAATGACTAAAAACATGTATGACTACTCGAATTCACAGTGGCTATCCATGCTAAACGTTCTATGATTGACTTCAGAATCAATCCATATCCAACATTGCGCTGGGGCTCCCTATACACACTGGAAAGTATCAATAGTAGATCTCATGGATTCACACAATCTTTAGAAGATCATATGTCAGGATTCTAAAGAAATTGAAGAAACAAGGTTAGTGTTGATGCTAGTTAGCATGCCATTTTATGCGTCAAAAGCGCCTTGTTTAGAGTTTACATATCATTATTATAGGCCATTAATCCCTAAAAATGGTAGAAAACTCATACAATTGTTCTTCTGGAGACTTATTATAGAAACAGGTGAAAAGACAATAATTTAGAATGATTCTAGTGGACTTGGACCTTGAAGAGGTAAATTATAGTAGAGAAGGCCCAAGTGCTGATTGACACGGCCTGCGTGCCAATCGGCACAGGGGTGATTTGGGCTTATCAAGGTTGGTCCACTCCTCAGGATCTTCTAGAAGGAAGATATTCGCACAAATCATGAAGATATGCTTTGTGCGAAGATGAAAGGAAACCCTAAGATCTCAAACATGTAATACAAGACTTTACTTAGAAGGAATCTGATGAGAGGACCCACATGAAAGCTACAGAAAACTTGAAAACTAACATAAAAGACAACTCGGGCCGGATACGAAGTGTGCCGACCGACACGACCCCGTGCCGATTGGCACATAAAAGCTATCTCGAGTTATGCTCATATAAATACCTATAAACCCTAAGGCCAGAGCAGACATCGCCAGAGGGACAACAGATCTCTTGAGTTTAGAGCCGTCGAGGCTTTGCCTCGTTCTTCACATATCTAGTTGCTAGGTTTAGCTCGACTAACCTAGCCAAGTCAATGATCGCAAGGTCATAGGCTTGGAAGTTCAAGAACCACCGGTGTCGAAGGTGATTCACCTATTCGCACAAATCTTAGAGATATGCTTTGTGAAGAGATAAAAGGAAACCCCAAAATCTCAAACATGCAATACAAGACTTTACTTCGAAGGAATCTGGTGAAAGAACCCACATGGAAGCTACAGAAGACTTCAAAACTGACATAGAAAACAACTCTGACCGACATGAAGTGTGTTGACCGGCACAACCCCGTGCCGATCAGCATGTACTTGTAAATCCTAAGGCCAGAAACTATGTAGAAAAGGGTCATTAGCGTCGCTAATGAGAAGTCATTGGCGACGTAGATTTTCTGTGTCGCTAATGATTCCCACATAGGCGACACATTTTGCCAAATGCGTCACCAATGACTTCATAGGAGACGCTTTTAGGCAAAAAGCATCACCAATGATAGAGTCATTGGTGACGCGTTTGGGCAAAGTGCGTCGCTTAAGATGGAGTTATCGGTGACGCGTTTCATCTTAGGCGATGCATTTTGACCAAACGCATCACCAATGGTAAATAAAAAAATAAAAAATGGGATAATTTGAAATATATCTCATATAAATTGCAGTACACATGTTTTGCCCATTATATACATTTCAATTATATTGTCTTGATCCACTAAAGTAATATACATTATAACAGAGCATGTACAATAGATCCAACAATGCAAGCAGAAGTTAAATACTTAGCATGCGGAGAGGATATCTGGCAAACTGCTGAAATAAAACTAACGAAGGCACTAACAACCAGGAGCTATTGAATTAACATGGCTACTTACTCCTCCTGACTGCTTTCATCTTGAACACTGCTACATGTTGTTGAAAAGACTTTGTTCCTCTTAAAATATAAACAAGTAATGAGTACAAATGAACTTTACATCATCACTTCTGTAGGAGTGAACAGCTGTTCACAATTTCAAGAAAGAGCAAACTGGCTTTGTAGAAGAAACTGGCTTTGTCAGACTTGCTTGCTAGAAAGACTGAAACAAGGCATGAGAACTCCTGTGTATAGTGCAAACGATGCCAACATCACGTACTACACATGGATCTGATGATAACTGGAACCATGCATGGAAGCTGTACTTGGATTTCTAAAACAATGCACTAGTGATCTCACCCAATTTTAGTGTAGATAGCAATTTCAATACACTAGTTCGTAACTATAAATTGTAAGTTGCCAGTACTACAACTAAGGTGCAGAAGTTACAGCAATGTCAGTACCTCCTTAGCATTCAAATCCTCATGATCAAGGCTAATTCTCAGAAACCTCACTTGCAAGACATATTCTTTTCCTACACATAACAAAGAGATTACATAGGGGAATGAATTTCAGAAGAAAAATGTATGGACTCCTACATAACTGAATACTGAAAAAAAGCTACAGACCTCTGAAACAACAGTAAGTGATGTGCTTGATGCATGCTACACCATGTTTATGTGATCACAAGATACGACAATCTCAATTCAGTGAATAGAACTACCAATCATGTTAGATTTTCTCTAATACTGCAATCAAGCAAATAGCAGCGTGCGGTCAGTGAACTGAAGGATGGCCTCAAGAATACTGCACAAAGTAGGCCTAAGATGCAACACTGAAGCTAACCAGCAGGGAAAGCAAATATGAAAATATCTCAAATACATCGCAAATACAAATGATTTATCCATTGTATATACATTACAAATGCACATGCAGTCATATGATTTCCCCCTGCATGTTTAGTGAAATATGCAAATAGATCATTGCAGAGAGTCATGATTTTTCACTGCATGTGCATCTGTAATGTATATACAATGCAGCAAATCTTTTCAATATTCAACAAATATTCGCTGAACAGTATACTCACTTTTCAATATTCAACTAATATTTGGTGAACAGTATACTCACTTTTCAATATTCAAATAATATTCGCTGAACAGTATACTCACTTTTCAAAATCTCAGAGGTCACCAGCAAGTCTTTTCAATATTCAATTAATCTTTAGAATTTGAGATGAACAGTATACTTACTTTCTCTTGTATGTAGCAAATCCCTTGGAGCTCCTTTATCCTTGGTACCTCTACAAATAAGAAAAATATCACAACCATCACCTCACCTGGAAAACCACATATATATACTAGTTCAATGCCCTTGCTAAAGCTACGGAGACATAGGTAACAAAATTCAAACATTCAAAAGGTAACATATTTTTGATATAATCGATCACAGGATAAGATATAATTCAAAGATCAAAGACCATTGTCCAAATGAGGTTATTAAAAATCTGGTCTACCAGTATCCACAGTAATATACGTAGTAGATTATTTCCATAAAAATTAAAACAATTCTAAGCTGTAATGCATCCATGTTCCTCTAGAATAACTGAAAACTCCACTGAAACACTAAATTGGTATACTCTGTTGTAAAAATGATTAGGAGCGGAAAAATGAAGTCCTCACTGAAGAATAACACATACCAGTTAGTAACTGTTAGCAGTACATTATAACTTCTATAGTTCGGGGCAGTATATTATAACTTCTATAGTAACTGCTAGCCTATAAAGGTGAAGGTAGCTCGAATATGTAGAAGTATTCAGATGTATCAACCAAAATGACAGAAAACAGTAAGACAACAATCAAGGATAACATGACAATTCACCAAGAGACAACCTAAGAACACAATCAAGCATAACATGACAATTCACCAAGAGATAACCTAAGAACACTAAGATCACTACTGCAATTTATTCTTATGGCCTGCTCAACAGCACACCTTTGGCCATACCACAAGACACATCAACGTTCTGGGCCACAACCACCTTGATCAACCATTACCACCCTGCTCGACAAATCAAACCCCATGTTAGTATTACGCTGGGCGTATATTCCTAATGTTGGGACATCGTGAGAAGTAACTCCCAGGCAAATCCAATTGGAATTTTCGAGTTACACTTTGCCATACCCACATCTCGGTGTCGTCCACAATATCTCCCAAAACGTTCCCAACGAGAAGATAAAAACTTCTCCAAACAAACCGTACCTGAGTTGGATAGGCATATAGCTGCAGGCAGGAGTCGGCAGCAGCACCGGGGGACAAGCTGCGGCTGGGGTAGTCAGCGGCACCATCAGGGACGCCGGGACATCCGCTCGAACGTGTATTCCTCTCACCATCGATTGCTGCACCAACATTGCAACTCAGATTAGGGGAAAGGGATTCGGGATCAAACGAATTGGATAGGTGAAATCAGCGGCCAAACTGGCGGCATGCTCCTCCTCGCGCACGGACTAGGTGGTGTAGAAGGCCTCGCCATCACCTGCTTCGTGCTCCATGGCGGCTAGGGTTAGGGTTACGGATAGGGATTGGAAGAGGCGAGGAGTGCCACGGTGTGGCGGAGCGTCCATGCCGGTGGCGAGGCCGGTGAGGAGGATGGAATACCGGGTGAGATGACGGGAGAGGGAGGGGCACGAGAGAGAGGGAGGTGTCGAGGAGGATGGGGATGGGCACGGGAGAGAGGGAGGGGTTCGGGAGTCTCGCGAGTCGCGACCGGTCGGGCGGCGTCGGACGGACGCGAGTCGCAACAAATGCGGGTTAATAAAAATTTCGGGTCCGGACCAACTTCGAGAACAGACAGTTCGTTGAGCCGCGTCGTCAATGAACTAATGTTTTTATTGGTGACGCGTTTTATGGAGCTGCGTCGCCAATGATACTCTATTGGTGACGCGCTTTGATAGGAACAAACTTATTGAAGACGCATCTAATTAAAATGTGTCGCCGATAATTCATTAGTGACACATTTTAAATCCGTGTCTCTATTTATAATGTCTTGTTTGATACTTTTTTACATAATGAGAGCAGACAGCGCCAGAGGGATAATAGATCTTGTGAGTTTAGATCCATTAAGGCTTTGCCTCGTTTTTCACATCTCTAGTTGCTAGGTTTAGCTCGATTAACCTAGCCAAGTCAATGATCGTAAGGTTATAGGCTTGAAAGTTCAAGAACCACTGGTATTTGAGGTAATCCATTAATATAGGCCTACTTAATTGTGATGAATCTTGTACAATGTATTATATTTAAGTAAGATCTATTATGTTGATGAATGGTTTTGGATACTTGAGTACCAAAGATTTGATGATTCTTGCATATGCTTAATCTTTACTTAGTATATAGGCTAAGTATTTTGATGCTATCTTAATCATGGTGATTACGGTAGTATTCTGGATCTTGTAATGAATCAAATTTACACACATAACTACCTGCATGGTAGGAAGTACGTGTAGAGGAGAAGTTGTAGACCAGATTATGGGAACTGCTTGTGACAGGAGGCCCTCGAAAAAGTCTCTTCATCACTCGTTTATGGCTTCTTGTACCAAGTAATTCCGTTTATGATGCTTTTAGATTATGCTTCATGGTTACAAACTCAACTAGCAGATTATCCGGTTAACTCACTAAAATATGTTTTCTCTAATATGCTCTACAACCTAAAAGCTTCCTCATTGAAAAGCTTTCATGCCGATCAGCACGCTCTGGGTGCCGATCGGCACACCTCCAGCCCACCAACAAAACAGCCTCATCTTTTAGAAGCTTAATTAGATCTTTTATCAATTACTTTGCTTGATTCTCACTGGTCTCTGTGGATTTGATTAAACCTTATAGTACTCTAAAGAAAAATATACTACGACTATACACCGTTCTCTTGTAGTATATAAGTGGGTGCGTAACTACGACCAACATTTCGTGAACAAAATTCTTTGAACGTATTAATATTAAATATGTCCTCATACTATACTTAAAAGGTAAATAAAAAAAATTACAAATCGATGCATTGTCTATCCACACCGGTCAAAAGCTTGTGTTAAACATGGTGGCAAACGAACTCGGATTTAGTGAACGGGTTCTTAAAGTCAATAGGTTGATAGATGGAAGGTACAAAGGGTACATACATCTTACAAGTGGAGGAATATATGACAAGAAACTTTCAGATACAATTGAGATAACTTACGAAAATACAGAAAATAGTGCACTGTATAACACCGTTAGCTTCCTTGTGTATCAAAACGATATCATCATCATGGATCCAAGGTACTTTATATTAACGGCTATGAACAAACAGCAGAAGCAATATCAGAAAAGAGATACTCCACCTCGCAGCAAGAACAAAGGATATTTCAAACATTGAATAATACGTGAGGGAGAGATTACAATCATGAAAGAAGAATTACTCATATCAATAAACATATGACACGAGGAAGCGAAGACAATCAATGTTTCGACAATATGGTACCGGTCTATGTAACAAAATGATGAAACTTTATTATGATTTTATTAAGTAACAAAACAATTATAAATTATTACTTTAAAAGCTCATGGCAACGCACGAGCACTCTTCTAGTAATATCTTATATTGGTTCTTAACATAAGGAGAAGTAAATAATTATAATATCTTATAATTTCTTGGGAGCAAACAGAAGAAAAAAAGATTTAAAGCCTGACCCCACAGAGAGCCAAGGCCAAGAGGCACCCGTGCAAGGAAGGCACGGTACTCCCTCTATATTAATAAAACAATTCGTTTTAGCTTTTTGGCCATTATTAACAAAACTATTCGTTTTAGCTTTTTCGTGTACAATTAGACGGTTCTGCCCCTGCATGCAATTATTCACATAAGCAAGCGAGGCGGCAGCTCGCTCGATGCGCGCCACCTAACATTTGCATACTTCCGATGGAACGGTAGTGAATGAAGTAGACTCGGTATTCTATTTAATATGGGCAAACAGGAAAATTACCTCCTAATGAATGACTTCTTGGTATCAAAAATGATGTTCAAAACGAATTATTTTTCTAATATGGAGGGAGTACTTCATGATGAGGGCCAATTATCCAGGTAATGTCCATATTTGCATTAATTATTTATTATAGGCTACATTTTTTTTTCTTTCCATGTTGTGCATAGGGAACGTGGCTGGAGAGGAGAGTGGGACGGGCGGCTAGGAAAATCGCACTTCGTGCTTCGTGTGTCAGCAAGCTTTTCTGCTCCACGGGCTTCCCATGTAAGCGAGTAATAAGCACCGCGTTTGGGTGGGATTTTCACATTTTTTTCCACCCATAAGCGCCGTACAATCATAAACAGACAGGCCCTTAGCATCTTCCCTCAATCTGGACTAGGCGATGACAAGTTCATATTGTCTCGTAGAGCTAGAAAAGGTCTTCGAAGTAACAGGCTTCATTGTAATGTTAGCTAGCTGATCTTTGAAAGAAATAAACCAAACTTCAAGTTGTTTGAAAGCAACTGTCTGTTGACAAAGTGGTAATCAACCGCAATGTGTTTGGTTCTGCCATGAAAAATAGGATTGGCTGCGAGATATGTAGCACCATAAGCTAGAAGGACGACGTTGATCAATGCCAAGTTCTTGGAATAAGACTTGGATCCATAAGATTTCAGTCATAGCATTTGCTATTGCTTTATACTCAGCTTCAATGCTTGAACAAGAAACTATTGGTTGCTTCGAGAACTCCATGACACGAGATTAGGACCAAGAAATACAACAAAACCTCCCATGCTACAACGATCATCGACATCACCTGCCCAATCAACATCTGAAAAGACACTGATGAGTACAGAATTTGATTGCCGAATCTTGAGACTCATATTAGATGTGTTGGATAAATTAGCACTTTTAGTTTTATATTAATCCAGAAATAAATCATAAACATGATGAACATGTTGCATGGAGAATTAGACAAGTTTACGCAAGATCTAGACATGTCTATTAAGGCACTCAATACTACAATATCTACCATACTATCCACATCTATCATAGATAAACAGATAGCTAGTATGAAAGACATGGTTTGAGATAAAAGTATATACATTTCCTTCTGGACAGGGTAGAGTAGACGGTGACGACATTCACCACCATCGCGTAGTTGGCAACGGCAGGTGAGACCGACTCGACATCGAGGAAATCGAGCCATGGCGACGAGCTTGACAAAGACGAGGAAGCGATCGAGCAATCGCGCATAGCGCTTCCCAAAATCCTTATTCGCCCTCTCCCGGTGCAGGATCATAGAGGACGACGGTTTCAGAGACCTGCTCTCCCATTTGTCGGTGCACGCTGACGATTGGGATGGAGAAGTCTTGGCGGTGCAACAGTAGAGAGAGGCAAAACCCTAGGCAATTGCGTGATATTATTTGCAGCGGTACCCGTACATATTTATAGGGGGAAATGCTAGGGTTGGGCATCCCGCAACCGAGTCGGTTTCTATATTAATACTTCGGTTTCCATATCCAAATATATTGGACACGTAGCAGAAAGAAAGTGCAAAAGGAAGTCGTGCCCCCGTCCCGCCCTGGCGAGGCGAGCGAGTGCACACGTGTGTTTTTTCTTTCTCCCATCCACACATTTGTAAGAGATGCTAGAGCAACTAATCATATGAGTTAGACTCCCTCCACCTCCACTAGCAACATGGGACTAAACCTTTACACTCCCACCACTCATGAATGGGCCTTTGAGATTTTTCAGAAATTATGAAAATACTAATGGGCCGAGCCCATATAATTCCAGCAATCACCCACGAGATCTCAAAGTCCCAACTATACTTTGCCTCACCCCACCGCTATTTAATATACCAGTGTTTTAGGTGAGACTGTTAAGTTGAACTTCCACCTAGAATAATAAGCTACACTCATTCACAACTTGAACAATAGACTATGCCTTGAATTATAAGTTTTGTGCAAATAAGTTTTGCTTACTATCATAATTGATACTAGACCTCTAGTAGGCTTCTCCGCGGGTGGAGCATATAGGTCATACTCCCTTCGTCTTTCATGAGCTTTATAGAGATCACCCAAATCTCACAGAGTGTGACCTTACAACAATCGGACTCATATAGGTGTATTCATTCAAGAATGTTCTGTAGGACAACATCTTTGCTATTTAAAGCCAACTGAATACATTAAGGCAACAACCATCCTGCCATACAGATGTCGAGAGTAATGCATCGCTTCTCGAGTGGGTTATAAAAGGTTACTCTCATGCTAACCAATAGCTTGTTCTTCCCAGATCCTACTTCACGGGAGCTTCGATCACATAGGTTGTGTTACCACTATGGAATAGCACATATGAGTCTCATACCCATCTCCTTCGATGCATTGTCTATCACATTACGTAACAGCCACTTTGTGAATTGATCTGTCAGGTTCTCACCAGTTGAAATATATTCTACTGATATTACTCCGGAGTTTCTCATTTTCCTGACAGACTTCAAATGTCTCTTAATATGTCTTGATGACTTCATATTGTCCTTAGAATTGTTCACTTTGACTATCACAGTTTGATTGTCACAATTAATAAGGATTGCTAGCACAGGTTACTTGATAATAGGCAAGTCCATCAAGAGCTCACGTAGCCAATCGGCCTCAACTGTAGCTGTATCCAGTGCGGTAAGCTCTGCTTCCATGGTAGACCATGTTAAAGATGGTTTGTTTGCATGATCTCTATGAAACAACAGCACCACCAAGAGTAAATACATATCCACTCATGGCATACAACTCATCAACATCAGATATTCAATTGGAATCACTATAGCCAATCTAGTACTACCGGATATCCACAATAAAGAATTCCATAATCCATAGTACCAACTAAGTAGTGCAATACCCGCTCAAATGCATGTCAATGATCATCTCCCGGACAAGAAGTAAACCAGCTCAATTTGCTCACAGCAAACAAAATGTCAGGCCTAGTAGCACTAGCTAAATACATAAGTGATCCAATAATCTGAGAATATCTTAATTGGTCTTTGCCAATTCTCTTATTCTTTGGAAGGATCAAGCTGGGATCATAAGGGTTTGGAGAAGGCCTTTTGTCCTATTAACCAAAATAGTTCAAGAGCTTCTCAACATAATGAGATTGCGTAAGAGTAATCCTATTCTCTCCTTTGATTAGCTTTATTTCAAGATAACATCAACCTCACCCAGATCCTTCATATCAAAGCTTTCGCACAGAAAAGTCTTAACCTCATTGATGACATCAAGATTTGTTACAAGCACAGTATAACTCCCAAATCCCCACCATGTCGGTAGTATACACATCTATCAGCCTCATTGACTGAAAAGCCTACTGTTAGAAGTGTTGAATCAAACTTCTCATGCCACTGCTTAGGAGCTTGTTTCAGATCATACAAAGACTTCAACAACTTACACATCTTGTCTTCTTGACCCTTTATTACAAATCCATCAGGCTGATCTATGTAGATTTCCTCATCCAACTCTCCATTAAGGAAAGCTGTCTTAACATCCATCTAATGAATGATAAAACCGTGTAAGGCCGCCAGAGCAAGTAATACACGAATAGTGGTCAATCTAGCAACAAGTGAATAAGTGTCAAAGTAGTCTTCGCCTTCTTTCTGGGTATAACCCTTGGCCATAAGCCGAACCTTATACTTATCAATAGTACCATCAGGCTTAAGCTTTTTCTTGAACACCCACTTGCAACCCAAAGGATTGCAACCATATGGTCTATCAACAACATCCCAAGTTCTAGTAGAAAGAATGGAGTCCATCTCACTATGGATAACTTCTTTCCAGTCATCTGCATCAGGTGATGCATATGCCTCTGAAATGGTTCTAGGAGTGTCATCCACAAGATAAACAGTGAAATCATCACTAAAAGACTTTGCAGTTCTTTGTCTCTTGCTCCTCCTAGGAGCTTTGAAAGGACTGGGTGACTGAGAGGGGAAGGGGTGAATCGGGAACTCGCTATATGTACCAAATTTGCCAATTCCTAAAATCGAACACTCAATCAACTCCTATAACAATTCTAGTGATGATCACACTAGCAAGATAATGGTCCTATGAAAGGAACAACAACATAAGCATACTAGTGGATCACACAAGGCAATACAATCCCTACGCAAGCTAGTAATAAAGACACGCGGAAGCAAACAACAAGCTAGCAAAGGAGCTTACTCATGCAATGCTACAAAATAAAGAACTAGAGCATACAAGCATGACTAGCACAACACATACGAGGGTGATCAATCAAGCCAAAACAACTCCTATACATGCTAGTGATCAAATGCAGAAGCTAAACACTACTAGCAAGTAAAGAAGCCTATTCATGCAAGTCTACAAGATAATGAACTAGAAAAAGATAAGCACACAAGCATGAATAGCACGGTATGTAAATATGAAAGGTAAAGACATCATAGTAAGAAGAGGGTCAAGGAATGCTCATGATTTTTTCTTGAGGTCTCGGCAGGGTGGCGCCTTTCCCTACTCTTCATTGGACCACTCCCGCTGGAGTATCGGTCCCTCCCGCCACCAAGTGGAGTTCTCGCACATGAGCCCACAATCACTCCCAGAGTGAAGACATGGTTGCGTCACCGCTGCCACCAAGGCACAAGCTTGCCTCCATCGAGAACTTGCTGGACTTCCCGAGCCGGCACGGGCGCTCACTATCGATGCCCCTTTCAACGGCGGGCTCAAACCATGTATAAACGTGTGACCGCCTTCACAACCAATCACGATAGGCTCGATCACCAACACCAAACTGGTCTAGGTCTCACAATAGACCAAGAGTAACAACCTAGATCACACCCTCAAGGGCACTGTAGCCTTAGATGTGTATAGATGCTCAAGTTACTCTCTCTAGCACTTTCAAGATATCCAATATCCTCTCCTAGTGCTCCTCTCTTTTCCTCTTGGTTCCCTACAAATGCTCCCAGCTATTCCACTGGCCAAGAGAGGTCTCCAAGACCATAGCAACGAAGTTATATAGGCTTCCAACCTGAAACTAGCCGTTGCTTCATGAGATCACCTTTCTGGACACACTGACCGGACTGTCCGATCACTACTTGACCGGACCATCCGGTTACTCCTGGAATGACTCCCAGAGCCATTAGCTTCACTGTGCGTAGCTGATCTCATACTGATCGTACCGCCCAGTCTATTCTCCTTCCGTTCATTCTAGAGAGCTCCCGAATTGCTTCCTCTCTGTTCTGCGCTTCACCCATACAGACCGGACCGTCCGGTCTATAGATTGGACCATCCAGTTTCTATGGTCTCTAGTGCAGATAGATTCCTCACAAAGTCTTCTCTCTGATCTGCCTTCTCCTCTGATGACCGTATAGTCCAGTCACTACGGACCTTCTGTTCGATCTCTTTGTCCAGAAGCTGGAATTTAGGTCATCTCCCAGGCCGCATCATATACTTGTCATCTCCGGTAACCTGAGGGCAAGGCCTCTCTGGTTGAGTCTCCGGCTGTGCCAAAGTGGGCCCCAAAGGTCACATCTGTTGAAGGTATGAAAGAAGTTGTGTTGTGTGCCAGTAGACCAGATGACACAATGTTCATTGGGAAAGAGTTAATGGAAGAAGTGGAAAGGGAACTGTTACAATTTCTGAGGGATAATGTAGATGTTTTCGCCTGGTCACCTAAGGATCTTCCGGGCATTGATAGAGCTATTGCCGAACACCACCTATATGTTGATCCAAAGGTGTGTCCGGTCAAGCAGCGCATTAGGGTGTGGACTGAAGAAAAAGCCAACATCTTGAAGGCTGAGGTGCAGAACCTGTTGGACTCCGATGTCATACACCGTATAGACTATACCACTTGGTTAGCAAATCCTATGTTAGTGAAGAAGCCGAATGGACAGTGGAGGATGTGCATTGAATTCACAATGCTTAATATACATTGTCCGAAGGACAACTTTCCACTTGCTCGTATCAATCAGTTGGTGGATGCTACTGCAGGCTGTGCTCTCATGAGTTTCATGGACTGGTATTCAGGGTTTCATCAAGTTTGGTTAGCACCACAGGATCAGCCTCTCACGGCCTTTCAGATACCAGGGGGGACGTTTTGCTAAAACCGAATGCCCTTGGTCTAAAGCATGCAGGAACCACTTTCTCTCGCACGATCAAAGCAAGTCTAGGATCGCAGATAGGGCGCAATGCAGCAGCCTATATTGATGATATTGTAGTGAAAAGTGCATTGGATGAAAAATCATGTGATCGATTTGGTCGAAACATTTGCAAATCTCACACGTGTTGGTATGAGGCTTAATCCAGCAAAATGCATGTTCAGGGTGCGTTTGGGAAAGTTGTTGGGATATTTTGATGTGGACAAGGGTTCCTGATCTTCCGAAAGGTTCTGGTAAATCTTGATTTGGGCAGAGGCAAAACACAAATCGATCCGGCTTCTAAACAACACGTTCAGAACCCTGTAATCACAGCACAACGTCTCCTGGGGTTATCAACCGTCCAAGAATGATTGACCTCATCGAGAAGGCTAATCCCTGCTTGTGAATCAAGAACACAAGCAAGAACAAAGAAGAATGCAACACAATGACAGATGAATGATTAAGCTCATGAAGTTGGGGTCTCACAAACTGATAAAGGACGACACTATATATGAACAGAATTAATCTAAGCAAAACTCGAACCCTAATGGTGCAGTGGCGGCTGTATATGAAGACCTTAGGGTCTTGCAAGACCCTCTGGATGCGCCCCTAATTGGGCTCAACTGGATACAAAGCCCAAAGGCCAAGGCCAATAACAGGTGATGCAGCACCGACACAGATTCTGGACCCTCTCTTGTTTCGACCATTCCCGATGACTCCGAACGAATTTTTACATGAGGTCAGCGGCATTCGAAAGGTCTTCTCTTTATATTTCCGTGCATATATATAACATCCAAATCCGAGTCCGTATGCGTCCTGGGCGTCCATTTTAGTGCATACTGGTCTTAGGCCCCGAAACAGACTTGAAGTCGGTTTTGATTGGGCCTCCACCTTGGCTTCCGAGCCCTTGCTGGTCCTCTACATTCCCAAGTCCTTCTTCCATCATCTCCTAGTCCTCTCCATGGTTACTAATCATAAAATAAACGTTAGGTAGCAAACCATTCTCAAAAGTAACATATAGTGAAGACCGTAGGAACGAGCTCACCTCTAAATTTAGTTGTCGTGCACGAGCTCTAGTCATTGGACCTTGCAATTATAGAATTGGAGGAGTGTTGTGTGTATCCATAGGAGTGATATCCTCATCATCCTCCCCCTCTTGAAGTGGAGTCGTCCTCGACTCAAGCTCATCCTCTTCTCCTAAGTATGGTTTCAAATCTGAAATGTTAAAAGTAGGACTAACCCCGAACTCGGGAGGCAACTCAAGTTTGTATGCATTATCATTAATCTTCTCAATTATTTTGAATGGACCATCAGCTCTAGGCATTAATTTAGACTATCTCAATTTTGGAAATCTATCCTTCCTCAAATGTAACCACACTAAATCTCCTACATCAAGCTTTACTTCCTTTCTACCTTTACTACCAGCAATTTGATACTTTTCATTCATCTTTTCAATGCTAAGTCTAGTGGTCTCATGTATTTGCAAAATAAATTCAGCACGCTCCTTAGCATCAACATGAACTCTCTCATTAATAGGTAGAGGAAGTATATCAAGTGGAGTATGAGGATCAAAACCATACATTACCTTGAAGGAACTTACCTTGGTAGTAGAATATGTTGCTCGATTATAAGCAAACTCAACATAAGGCAAACATTCTTCCCATTGCTTCAATTTTTTTCTTCAAAATAGCTCTCAACATAGTCCCTAAAGTGTGGTTCACAACCTCAGTTTATCCATCAGTTTGTGGGTGACAAGTTGTAGAAAACAACAACTTGGTACCCAACTTATTCCAAAGTGAGCGTCAAAAGTGACTCAAGAATTTTGCATCACGATCTAAAACAATAGTACAAGGCATACCATGCAAACGTACAATTTCTTTGAAAAAGAGGTCAGCAATATGACTAGCATCATCGGTCTTATGACATGGTATAAAGTGTGCCATCTTAGAAAAACGATCCACAGCAACAAAAATGCTATCACTCCCTCTCTTAGTCCTAGGCAGTCCTAAAACAAAGTCCATAGAAATATCCGCCCAAGGAATAGAAGGAACAAGAAGTGACATGTATAAACCATGTGGATTCAAGCGAGACTTCGCTTTTTGATATGTAGTGCAGCGAGCAACAAATCGCTCAATATCTTTCCTCATCCTTGGCCAAAAGAAGTGTGTAATATCCTCCATCTTCTTAGCACCAAAATGACCCATCAATCCACCTTCATGCGCCTCCTACAACAACAAAAAGACGAACGGAACCAACTGGAATGCATAGGCGGTTAGCTCTAAACAAGAATCCATCATTCAACACAAATTTTTTCGAAGCACGACCTTCTTTACATTGCAGCATTACATCCTTAAAATCAGCATCATCAGCATATTGTTCTTTAATTGCCTCAAGTCCAAAAATTCTACAATCAAGTTGATACAACAAAGTATAGCGCCTAGATAAAGCATCAGAAATCACATTATCCTTCCCTTTCTTATGTTTAATAATATAAGGAAAAGACTCAATAAACTTAACCCATTTTTCCCTGCCTAAGGTTCTGCTTCTTTAAAGATGAGTAGATATTTCATGAAATCTCGATATGTTGTACTTCATCCCAGTGTCTTCAGTCTTAATGGTGAGATAGGTATCGCATAAAGTTCCTAGTAATTTCCAATCGAAGAGATTGCCACCCTGCCTTTTTTATGGTTCACCCCAATCGTTCCATCGGAAGAGGAGATGCCCTCGCCCCTTTTTCAGACTGCCGGCAATAGATAGAATGAAACAAGGAATCTGGAAATTCAGTGAAACCTCATAATACAAGGAATCAGTAAATCAACCTCTGTTATGGAAACTAACTACTTCTCCGGAAGCAACGTTCACAACTTATGCATGAAAACTCCTCCTTTCATAACTACTTCTCGGTAGAAATACAGACTTCTTCCTATCAAACTGCTTTTTCCTAGCAATAATAGGCAAAACTTGATTCAAGTCAATACAATACTCTTCTTCGAACTTGCAAGCTTGGGAGCATGTCTACGGTTCAAATTGCATTGTGAGCGAATATACTTAAGCGATTCATGATCAGAATGAATAACAAATTCTTTGGGTAACAAATAATGATGCCACGTCTCTAAGGAACGTACAATAGCATATAATTCCTTATCATAAGTGGAGTAATTCAAAACAGGCCCAGTAATTTTTTCGCTAAAGTATGCAACAGGTTTACGATCTTGCATCAAAACACCACCAATGCTTATACCACTAGCATCACGTTCAAGCTCAAAAGTCTTATCAAAATTGGGTAGTTGCAGCAAAGGTGAATGTATAAGTTTGTCCTTCAAAGCATCAATGGACTCATGATGTACCTTACCCCAATGGAACTCGACGCCCTTCTTTGTCAACTCAAGCAATGGTGTAGCGATGGTGCTGAAATCTTTGACAAAGCAGCGGTAGAAACCTACAAGACCAATAAAACTCCTCACCTGTGTGATAGTTTTTGGTATAGGCCAGCTCTTTATGGCTTCAATCTTCGCCTCATCCACCTCAATTCCCTATGGAGTCACAACATAGCCAAGAAAAGAGACTCGATCAGTGCAAAAGGTGCACTTCTCAAGTTTACCAAATAAACGTGCAGCTCGTAAAGCATCAAAAACAGCACGCAAATGAATCATATGATCATCCATGGATTTGCTATAAATCAAGATATCATCAAAGTAAACTAATACAAATTTGCTAATGAAAGCTCTTAAAACCTCATTCATCAAGCGTATGAAAGTACTAGGTGCATTAGTTAAACCAAAAGGAATTACTAACCACTCATACAACCCGAATCTTGATTTGGGCGGAGGTGAAACACAAATTGATTCGGCTTCTAAATAACACGTTTAGAACCCCGCAATAGCAGCACAATGTCTCCTCTGATTATCAACTATCCAAGAACAATTGACCTCGCCATGAAGGCTAATCCTTGCCTGCGAATCAAGAACACAAGTAAGAACAAATAAGACTGCAACACAATTGCAGATGAATGATTAAGCTCACGAAGTTGGGGTCTCACAAACCGATGAACGGCGACACTGTATATGAACAGAATTAATCTAAACAAAACCCCAACCCTAATGTCACAGCGGCGGCTGTATATGAAGACCCTATGGTCGTGCAAGGCTCTCTGGATGCGCCCCTAATTGGGCTCAACTGGATACAAAGTCCAAAGGCCAATAACAGGCGATGCAACACCGACACAGATTCTAGGCCCCCTCTTGTTTCAACAACTCCTGATGACACCGAATGAATTTTGACAAAACATTGGAGGCATTGGAAAGGTCTTCTCCTTATCTTTCTGTGCATATGTAGAACGTTCAAATCTGAGTCCGTATGCATTCTAGGTGTTCGTTTTAGTGCATACTGGTCCTAGGCCCCGAAACAGACTCGAAGTCGGTTTTGATTGGGCCTCCGCCTGGGCTTCCAAGCCCTTGCTGGTCCTTCACATTCCCAAGTCCTTCTCTCATCACCTCCTGGTCCTCTCCATGATTCATAATCATAAAATAATCATTAGGTAGCAAACCATTCTCAAAAGTAACATATAGCAAAAAACATAGGAACGAGCTCACCTCTAAATTTAGTCGTTGTGCACGAGCTCTAGTCATTGGACCTTGCAAGTCCAGAATTGGAAGAGTATTGTGTGTATCCATAGGAGTGATGTCCTCATCATATTTGGTGTACAAGGAGGGCATCAATCCAAATCCGGTGAAAATCAAAGCTATTATGGATATGCAACCGCCGTCTTCTATTCGTGAACTCAGGGGCCCTCAGGTGTTTACATGGTCCAGTGAGCAGCAGGCGGGATTTGAGTCCCTGAAAGCATACCTGATGGAGCTTACTACTTTTCGGCCCCCGCCGCCAAAAGCACCTCTCCAGCTATATATTACGGCGGCGCTGAAGGCAGTCAACGCAGTCCTGGTGTACGAAGCACCGTAGGCCGAAGGCACGGCTTTGCAGAGGCCAATGTACTATGTTTCTAAAACATTGACAGGGGTCAGGTGTAATTATACTGTCATCAAAAAAATGTTGTTTGCAGTAGTCATGGCGTCGCGCAAACTGCGGCAGTATTTTGATGATCATGCCATTACTATACCAACGAGGTACCCTCTTCGGGATGTGCTGATGAATGACAAAAGTGCTAGCAGAGTACTGAAGTGGGCGGCTGAGTTGGCCCAGTATAACATCACATTTGTGGCTCGCAAGTCTATCAAGTCGGGGGTTCTAGCAGAGTTCGTGGCCGAATGGGCATCGCATGGGGGGCAGAAGAGTTGGCAGAGGCAGTGCCCGAAGATCTAATTTGGACAGTATACACTGACGGTGCTTGGGGGGCCTCCGAGGCAGGCTGCTCTGCAGTCATCTCTTCGCCCAGGGGTCAAATGTTGTGTTTCTCGACAACATTAGCTTTTTAAACCACAAACAACGCCGCCGAATACGAGGGCATCTTGTTGGGCCTCCGTCAGGCGCACGCACTCGGGGCTAAGAGACTGGTGATTTACTATGATTCCTAATTGGCTTCGGCTCAGCTGGCTAAGGATCCAGAGATGGCTAAATATATCAGTAAGGTGCGGGAATTGGACAAGTATTTCATGGGGTTCGAAGTTCGCAACATTCACCGTATGGAGAATGAGAAGGCAGATATGTTGGCTAAGGCCGCAGCCGGGCAACACTCGGTACCAAAGGATGTTCTTCATGAAGTGCTCAAAGAGGCAACAACCGTGTTAGAGCAAAAAGGCCAAAAGGTCCTGAGTATCACGGCCGATGACTGGAGGGCTCCAATTCGTGCTTCTCTTGAGGGGAGATATGTGTCCGATGATCAAGAGGAGAGACAGAGGATTTTACATCGGTGCCGAGGGTACACAATCATTAATGATATCCTGTACAAAAGGGGCGTCTGTGCACCACTCCTCCCGTGTCTTAGTCGATCCGAGGGGCAGACTTTGCTACGTGAAATTCATGAAGGGTTATGTTCATCTCACCTGGCTCTGAGGGCTTTGGTGGCCAAGGCTTTCTGGCAGGGGTTCTACTGGCCTACGGCAGTGCGTGATGCTGAAGACCTTGTTCGGACCTATGCAGGCTATCAATGGATGGGGCATCAGTCACATTTACCTGCTACACTCTTGCAACCAATCGCATCGTTATGGCCATTAGCTCGGTGGGGTATCGATATTGTGGGACCACTTGATGAGGACATCACACCTATGGATACACACAACACTCCTCCAACTAAGATGAAAGTTCATGCACATCACCTGAATTTACAGGTGAGCTCATTTCTAATGTTTTGTTTATTTGGTTTTGAGAATAGATTGCTACCTAATGAATTAATTATTGTTAGAAACTATGAAGATGATGATGAGATAGCTTGTGAGGTGATTGGAGGCGTGATGGGCCAGCAAGGATGTCCAAGCCAAGGTGGAGGCCCAATCAAAACCGACTTCGAGTTTGTTGTGGAGCCCAGGACCAATCTGTACTAAAACGGACGCCCATGATGCATACGGACTCGGATTTAGACGTTCTACATATTCCTGAAAATATAACGAAAAGTCCTTTCCAACCCAACTGGTCCCATATCAAAATTCGTCATGAGCTGTCAGCAATCGCCAAAACAAATGGACTTCCAGAATCTGTCCTGGTGCTGCAACATTGTAATCGGTCTTTGGGCCATGTATCGAGTTGAGCCCACTTAGGGCTGTGTCCAGGGGGTCTTGCACGACCCTAGGGTCCTCATATACAGCCGCCGCCTCTTCATTAGGGTTTGGGTTTTGCTTAGATTATTCTGTTGATAACAGTTTTGCCGTCATATCGGTTTGTAAGACCCCAACTTATGAGATTCATCATATACTTGCAAATTTGGTTGCATTCTTCTTTGTTCTTGCTTGTGTTCTTGATTTGTAGGCAAGGATAAGCCTTCTCGGTGAGGTCAATCATTCTTGACTATAACTTTTGTGTCCTTTGTTGAGCCATTTGCTTGCTTGCTTGAACTAGGTCCGAGACAAGTTTAGGCCGGTGACATAGACTAGCTTGGGACTATTATTCAGTTTTGCAACTTCTGAATTGAAATTTTGCTAATTCTTACTATCTAATATTGCCTATCCAAGCTCCATATATTTCCTTCTGAACAGGCACAAATTTTTTGACTCTCGCAATCATCAGTTCACACTCTCCAAGGTATCCTTTGCTTGTTGTAATTAAGAACTTTGTAAGAGCTTGATAAGATGCTTCCCTTTGCTTGTTGAGAGTTTACACTGTGATCACATAGTAGTGATAGGAAAATATACTTCCATGTGTTTTCTTGTTTACTAACAATGACAGGTTACACCACTCATGGTGATGATTCAACGTCGTCTAATAAGAATAATATAAGTGATGTAGTACAACAAGTGCTCAGTCCTCAAATGGAGAAGGTAGAGCAAAATAAATTGAACAGTTTATTCTAGACTCACTTTGTTGTCAAGAATCGACATTATCGTGATATCATTGATGAAGAGAGTAGTCGTAACATCGCAAGTTTAGAATTAGTTGAGAAACTTGGATTGACAACACAGCCACACCCGTGTCCATACTACATCCAATGGGTAAATTCTTTTGGTAAAATAAAGGTAGATAAAATTGCACACATTGAATTTTTTATTGATTCTTATAAGGATAGTGCAGAATTTGATATAGTACCTATGCAAGCATGTCATTTGTTATTGAGTAAACCTTGGATTATTACAAATAATGCTTCGCACAATACCATTACAAATAGCTACTCATTTAAATACAATGGTAGAAGAGTTACTCTTAAACCTATGACCGCTGCTGAAATTTTAGAAGAGGATTAACAAAGGCTTGAGAGGAGAAAGAATGAACTATTTAGGAAAGAATGGACTATTTCAAATGTTGCAACACTTACATCAAAATCTGAATTAGATGATGAACATATTTCCTTGCCTCTTGTTGCAACTAATACATTTCAGGTTCTATACAAAGAAGAGGATAGTGAGAAAGATGAAGAACATGTTGTTGCTTTAGGTAAGAGATTTCTTGATGTGATGAATTGTTCCAACAATCTTGTTGTATTGGAACCTTGTCTTGATTTGCCTTTGCCACAAGTTGATTTATCTACTGACTCTTGTGATAAAGAGGAGTTGTGTGTCAATGCTTCACTTATACCTTTGCCACAACAAATGAATAAGCTTGATGTTTTTGCTTATGATTTACCTACTAGTGGTGAAATGAAACATTTGATTTTAATAACATGTGAAAAGGATGAGCAGAAATTATTGTCTTCTCTAAATACTTTGGGTTATATTGAATTTGATGTTCTTTGTGATCTAAATACCGTGGAGAAGCAAATCTTTTCTCAAACTGAATTGCCTTTACTAACAAGAAACAAATTTTATGCTATAGGAAACTATGATCATAGAGGTGTATTTATGGTGCATAAAGTTTATATTTGCTCAAACATGAATCCACCTTGTGTTGTACAACCAAATGATGAACTAGAAAACTACAATAACAATTACCATGTCATGTCATGTCATGTTCTTCTAGTGTTTTTAAGATCACACATTTTCCATCTTGTCATAAGAGTGAGAATGATGTTCATATTGCTGAGCAAATTTTCAAAGAGGTCATTAATTTGCATGACATGCCTTCTATTGTAGTTTCACATTATGATGATAATTTTTATAACACATTATAAACATGAGGTGCATCCCAAGTTTGGGAATAGTTCTATATTTTATATTTCAGATTTGAGACCACTATTGAGAGAAAGAGATGGGATCAAGTCGATCACGACTCTTATTCAAAAGGGGGAGAATGATGAGGACATCACACCTATGGATACACACAACACTCCTCCAACTAAGATGAAAGTTCATGCACATCACTAGAATTTACAAGTGAGCTCGTTTCTAATGTTTTGTTTATTTGGTTTTGAGAATAGATTGCTACCTAATGAATTAATTATTGTTAGAAACTATGGAGATGATGATGAGATATCTTGTGAGGTGATTGTAGACGTGATGGGCCAGCAAGGATATCCAAGCTAAGGTGGAGGCCCAATCAAAACCAACTTCGAGTCTGTTTCGGAGCCCAGGACCAGTCTGCACTAAAATGGATGCCCAGGATGCATACTGACTCGGATTTGGACGTTCTATATATGCCTGGAAAGATAACGAAAAGTCCTTTCCAACCCAACTGGTCCCATGTCAAAATTCGTCCTGAGCCGTCGGCAATCGCCGAAACAAATCGACTTCCAGAATCTGTTCTGGTGCTGCGACACCGTAATCGGTCTTTGGGCCATGTATCGAGTTGAGCCCACTTAGGGCTGTGTCCAGGGGGTCTTGCACGACCCTAGGGTCCTTATATACAGCCGCCGCCTATTCATTAGGGTTTGGGTTTTGCTTAGATTATTCTGTTGATAACAGTTTTGCCGTCATATCGGTTTGTGAGACTCCAACTTGTGAGATTCATCATATACTTGCAAATTTGGTTGCATTCTTCTTTGTTCTTGCTTGTGTTCTTGATTTGTAGGCAAGGATAAGCCTTCTCAGCAAGGTCAATCGTTCTTGGATGGTTGATAACCATAGGAGACGTTGTGCTGTGATTGCGGGGTTCAGAACGTGTCGTTCGGAAGCCGGATCGATTTGTGTATCGCCTCCGCCTTAATCAAGTTTACCAGAACCTATCGGAAGATCAGGAACCCTTGTCCACATCACCACTACCCACGGCCCTTAGAGGCTTTCGTTTCATGGTAGTGGCAATTGAGTATTTTTCTAAGTGGGTGGAGGCTGAACCGTTGGTTCATATCTTGGCTGGGAATGTGAAAAAAAATTTCTGGAAGAATGTCGTATGTCGCTTTGGAGTGGCTCTGGAGTTAACGATTGAAGGACCGAGAAGGCGACCTGAGGGGGGGGGGGGGTGAATGGGAGCCAATTAAAATTCTTTTCAAGAACTTGGCCTGTATCCCAATTTCAATCCAAACCAACCTGTAAGCAAATCACCAAGGTCACACACACCAACTTGTGATGTGCTAACCCTAGGAATGATTCAAAACAATAGGACACATAGCAGAAGCTCAAGAGGATCAAAAAGGAAAGCAAGAGAGATCCAAGAAATTGCAATTCTAGACCTTGATGGAAGTTCCTTCATTGATGGAAGTTCCTTCAGGGTCACGACGGAAGTTCCTTCATCAATAGAAGTTCCTTCAGGGTCACGACAGAACTTTCTTCATCGATAGAAGTTCCTTCAGGGTCAAATCAGGGGCAATATTTCAAAGAGAAAAATCTCAAAATCCTATCAAACGAACTCGATAAATCACGAAATTTAAACCAGATCATCCACAACATATCATGACTCTCCTCTAAAGAGATCCACTCAAAAAGCACAAGTAATCATCATGAGATCCACTCAAAAAGCACAAGTAATCATCATGAATTTCAGATCTTGTGCCAAGAACACCAAAAAGGAGAAACTGCAGAAAACTTTCAAATCGAAGATGCTAGAGCTCTTGATTCGGTCAAGGACCTATAGAGATTTGTTCTAGCTCATCATAGCACCAAGTTCCCAACCAAATCCATCCCAAAAACTGAACCAAAAGTGAGATCGAAAATTCCCACGAAAATTGCTCCGAAAATAGAGAAAAAGGGAAATTCGGGGTTTAGAGAGAGAGGAAGACCTTGAGCACGAAATTGAATCTCATATCATTGATTATTTCATACAAGGTTCATGGATACATGGCTAGGAAGCCACCCTCTTCCTCCCACTATTCGGAAGAGCAAGAGATGTCTCTCACACACCCTCTCCTCTCCACTAAAACATGAAGACCTCTCCTAGCACTTTGAAATGAACACCTAACAAGGCTAAGGGAAAGATAGGCACAAGGGACACCCAAAAGTCCACCTCTTCTAGCTGCCCTACCTTTCGTTATATAGGCCTAGGGGTTGTCCTAAAGACCATTCTACCCCCTACCTAGAATACACTGCCACCTACCACCAGGGGCACAACCGTCCATATTTTTCCTCGTCGCCCGAATGCCATCGAGCCCTTCATGACTTTGCTTCGTCTCGACGCAAGCTCCGCGATGGTGCCATGTGCACCTCCAATCGCCGCCACCGGTTTTGAGGCCCAAACTAGGAAACTGCCTTGCATGCTTGTCAAAGCGCGACTTCTTGATCTTGACGCGTGTCACCTCATCCCGTGATCCTCCTCGTCAGCAAGTCCCTCCCGCCTCCAGTCCATTGGAAGCCTCTACTTGCACCGACGCCCGATCACCTTTGACTTGCTCAACCTCGCCGTCTTGATCACCACACATGGTTTTAAGGCTCAATCGTGAAATCGTTCGTGCTTCTTGCCTCTCCACGTGTACGGTATGGATCACCCTTGACTTCACCAGGCCTCCCGATCGTCTGGCCCCAAGTCTCCTACTTGTGCCCGATCCTCTTACCGTTGACCGCCAAATTAACTCCAGTGACCTATACATCATGATACAAGCAAACACATTTCCCATCTCCTGCAAACTCTCCAATATCTTTACCAACTCTGGTTAGTCATAACCATGACATGCACAAACTCATGCAATCCCCAAATTCCCGCATTTCAACTCGAACACCGAACTCAACCAATGTCAATTACTCATCACATATTACAAACCATGGCACATATCCACATGGTTTTTCAATCTCTGCCTTGATGAGTACATTGACAACATCAAATACACAAAACTTAGAGATTTGAAATGCGAAACCGAATAAGCTCATCCAAATAGCTCAAACCCAAAGAAAAGGTGAAAAACAGCCATCTAGCAAAAAAAGGATCACAAAACCAAGAGTTGACAAAGAAAGCGACTCGAGAACGCAAAGATTGTGAAAAGCGCATGAAAAACGCTCAAGGACATGATATGCTCCCCCTCAACTTGTGGTAGGTCTCATGTAATACAAAATGGATCATTTTACATTTCTTAGCATTATTTGTGCATGACCCAATATTTCCCCCACCCTTTGGCAATGAACTCATCAAAGAAGGAAAAGAACAAGCATGCAATGTATGAAAATGCAAACCTAAGGAGCTTCAACAAATATGCCGACAAGCATTTAACCTTGGCATAAACACCAAGAGCTATACAAGCTAAGCAGAAAGATTGACTAGCTTAGATAGAATCAAATTGGCTCATCATGAGAAAAGCTGCCACCACATGTATAAGTACTCCCATCCAAGGCAAAACAAGCATCAAATGAATCAAAAGACACTAGCCAGTCTCAATCTCAACTAGGGCAACAAGCATTCACAGAAAATAAGCTCTACAAACGCTCACATATGCAATAGAGACTCATAAGAAAAGAGAAAAGCATTATTCTTATGTGATCCTCATGTAGCTTCTAATCCATGCAGAGGATCGCACGACTGGGTACGACAAACACCCCGAGGCTTCGAAGCACAATCAACTTATTTTGCAAATTAAAAGCATAAAGATGAGCATGTTTTTTCAGCAAGAGGAATCAATGTTCACACAATGTTTCATCATGAGCTAAACATTTGCAAAGCCACATTTCGCAAACACAAGGTGCCAAAACCAAGATATCCTCTAGACTAGCCTCAACACAAGTCTCAATAAGGATAAAAGCAATTATACATATGGTGAGCAATTTTTAGCAAGATTAGTTCATAAGATTCACAAAAAGCCAAGTTTACATTTAAGATTAGCAAGTTGCTCAAAAGAGTCTATAATAGGCCATTTAGAAAATCTAAGCATGAGAGATTACTATCACATCCACACAACTTAGTTCAAGCTCAGTCATAGCAATGAAAAATGCAAGAAAGCATAAGAATCAAAGCTCATCTACAAATGCATATATTACATATGAGATGCAATGTGAAAAGGTAAGATACATATATACAAAGGCATCAACTCCAAGATAAAAGAGCAACTCCCCCTCAAACAATACCATTGGGATGGCAAATACAAAGCTCCAAATTATCAAACCACAAGAGCAACTAATCTCAAAGCTTCAACAAAGAATAACTTCCAAAGCTTAGGCAATCCTCGGATCAAACATATGAAGAATCAATTGAAAAGAGGACACAACACATTAGAAAGAGCACAAATCGTGACTCATGAAAAAGGTAAGGGAGGACAACAATGATGTCATGTGAAGCACAAATTCCAAAAGTCTCTCAAACTTGAGCTTAGGCAATCCTCGGATGAAACCTAGGCCACTCAAGCGACAAACCAAGTCAAAGCTCATGTGACCTAGTCTCTAATGCCATGTCCAGAGCTCAAAAGAAGATTGAGCAAACAAGAACTTATGAGAACCATGAGAAATAGCAAAAACAACCTGAAAAACTCTGCCAATGCAAGAAATCTCACAAACCAAAGAACCAGTCGAATCAAGTTAAGTGAATCATAATCTACACATGCTAGTCAGAACAATATGCATGCAAAGCACAATCTAGGGCAAGAGAAAACTAAAGCCAGATACAAGAAACACATGCCAAGATGATAAAGTGAGCACATGAACAAGCATCTCACATCACAAGTAATGTCCGTGAATGTAAAAGGGTGAGTGTATGAGAAAGCTCACAAAATAGGTAAAGACATACAAGCCCCTTGGAGGCCATGTAAAAGGGTACGAAGAACCATCACATCTCAATCATGCAAAAGATCAAGATCCATCAATCCTTATGTTCTCCGCCCCACGTCCCCGAACCTACATATGAGAAGAGAGAGGTGCCCCAGTCTTGGACCCCAAAGGGTTAGTATGCAAATACTTGGGGACCCATGACTTGGACACACGAGCAATAGATGCACTCAACTTATCATGAGGGTTAGCATGATGCAATTTGTGGTTCAAATGACAAGACCTTGGATCACCCTTAGAAGCAAGCCGCAAATTAGCAACTCGAGAAGAAAACCAAGTGCAACCATTAGAAACACGATGAGAATCTCTCAAGGGGACAACACGAGAAGAACCAATAGAAGCATCATGAGAACAATGTCGTGGACCAACATAAGAAGTAGTAGAATTATGTCCATGAGCATGTCCTGACCCACAAGAAAAGGAGTCATAGAATCCATCAATAAAGTGATGTCTCGTGCTAGGCTCATCAGTGTTCATGCTTTGAGAAAAGCTATGATCACCCGAAGAGTAAGAAGCATGAGATCAACACATGTCTCTAGCATGCCTAAAGCATAACTCAAATTGATGTCCATCCTTCCCACAATATGAGCAATGGAACAAAGGCCTATGAGGAGGCACGGTTTGAGAGGATGAATCACCACTCTTGATCATATGAGAAGTCCCTTGGGATTTGCAAGAAGAATTGGAAGTATCTTTGAACTTAGGACCAGGATTAGGTTCATACATGTCATGAGAAGGACGTTGTGTGTTCCTAAAAGCTTTAGCATGCACTCGACGCTTGTGTTTGACACGACGAAAGCAATACTCAATGACAGGCCCATCTTTCTTACAAAAGGTGCAATGGTACTTTTCTTTTGGAGATCTTGTACCATTTGAGCAAGAAGAACCTTTATCAATTAAAATCCCTTGGGTAACACCAAAAGAGCCAACAAGCTTAGAACTAGCCAAAGAAGATTTGTCCACAACAATAGTGCAAATACCAACATCCAAAGACTCACACTCAACATGAGAAGACTCCAACTCCAATTGCAAAATAGAAGTTTTGGAAACATCGACACTAGAGTGAGAAGAATTGCATGAATCAAAAGGCTTAGCATCTAACTCTCACAATACTTGAGCAAAACCTCATTTCGAGATTTGAGGCGCTCATAAGTACCACATGGAGTATCTCTCAAGACTTGGATCCCTTTCTTAATGCACTTGGCATATGTGGTACTCAAGAGATCATTTTCCTTCTCAAGACTAGCACTCATCTCATTGTGCTCAACCAACTTGGCGCTCATATCATCGCGCATTTGCTTTAAAGCCTCAATCTCATTTTTCGAATCATTGTAAGAAGTGCAAAACATGGAAGACACAACACTTGTATGCATGTCATGCAAAGCATCATGATTATCACAAGAATCTAGACAAGCATCATCATGCAAAGCAGAGGAACAAAAGCTAGAAGGCAAAGAATGAATTGCAACAATTTCAGCTCTAGCATTTTCAAGTTGCTCTACACAAGTGGAGTAGTCTAGTTTTAACTTTTCATTTTCAGCTTTCAAGTGAGCAAGAGAGGCATTCAATTCATCAGTCTTTTTGACCAAGGCATCACATTTATCACAAGGCAAAGAGGTCCTATACTTGCAAGAAATAGGAACACACACATCATCAATTCTAGATATCGAGCACATATCACTAGGCATGGAATTTCTCAACTTCTTTCTAAGCTTTGTGATAGTCACATCATAAGTACCGTCTCTAAGGAATATACTCTAAATGCCTGCGATGAGGTTACCTTTGGTCATCTTCTGAAGTTTTGGGATAATATTCCCGAGCACAAGCTCTTCATCCTTGTAAAGCTTGAGAAGATCCATCACTTCAAGATCACCCTTCTCAAAGCCAACTGCATCCTTCTCCTTGAGATCGCCCTTGTCAACCTCCACCTTTTCGGATCCGTTTGTTGTTATCCTCAATAGCAATTCCGCACATCTCAAAACCTGAGGACAAAGACAGATGAGAGCGAGCACTTGGTGCCATTGTAAAAGCACCACTTAGTGTTAGCAATAAGCCCAAGCAAGAAAAAGCACTTCTCAATGTCACCTTTGGATCACAAGGCCGGTTAAGATCAACTAGTGATCAAACCGGCTTTGATACCAATTGAAGGACCGAGAAGGTGACCACAGGGGGGTGGGTGGGTGAATGGGAGCCAATTAAAATTCTTCTCAAATACTTGGCCTATATCCCAATTTCAACCCAAACCAACCTCTAAGAAAATCACCAAGGTCACACACACCAACTTGTGATGTGCTAACCCTAGGAATGATTCAAAACAATAGGACACATAGCGGAAGCTCAAGAGGGTCAAAAAGGGAAACAAGAGAGATCCGAGAAATTACAATTCTAGACCTTCACGGAAGTTCCTTCATTGACAGAAGTTCCTTCAGGGCCACGACAGAAGTTCCTTCATCAATAGAAGTTCCTTCAAGGTCATGACGGAACTTCCTTCGTCGACAGAAGTTCCTTTAGGGTCAAATCAAGGGCATTGTTTTGAAGAGAAAAATCTCAAAACCCTAACAAACAAACTCCATAAATCACGAAATTTGGACCAGATCATCCTCAATACATCACGACTCTCCTCTAAAGGGATCCACTCAAAAAGCACAAGGAATCATCATGAATTTCAGATCTTGTGCCAAGAACACCAAAAAGGAGAAACTTGAGAAAACTTTCAAATCGAAGATGCTAGAGCTCTTGATTCGGTCAAGGACCTATAGAGATTTTTACTAGCTCATCATAGCACCAAGTTCCCCATGAAATCCATCTTACAAACTCAACCAAAAGTGAAATAAAAAATTCCCGCAAAAATTGCTCCGAAAATAGAGAAAAAGGGAAATTCGGGATTTAGGGAGAGAGGAAGATCTTGAGCACGAAATTGAATGTCATATCATTAATTATTGCATACAAGATTTGTGGATACATGGCTAGGAAGCCACCCTCTTCCTCCCACTATTTGAAAGAGCAAGAGATGTCTCTCACACACCCTCTCCTCTCCACTAAAACATGAAGACCTCTCCTACAACTTTGAAATGAACACCTAACAAGGCTAAGGGAAAGAGAGGCACAAGGGACACCCAAAAGTCCACCTCTTCCAGCAGCCCTACCTCTCCTTATATAGGCCTAGGGGTTGTCCTAAAGACCATTCCACTCCTACCTACAATACACTGCCACCTACCGTCAAGGGCACAATCGTCCACCTTTTTCCTCGTCGCCCGAACGCCATTGTTGACGGCTGTTAAGTACCATTTTTAACCGTCAACTATACTCAAATAAAGGAGAATTTGGCATTTCATACACGCATGCTTTAGCACAATAATATAGTTCCACTTGTACTTGGAGAACTTTGTGCATGCAGGAGGAAATGTGAAGGAAACACCTCAAAAGGCAAGAAAACACACTTTCGACCAATCAGAGAGTGCCACATGGACGTCACACGGATTGAAGGGCCCATTTTCAGCACTTAACCGACGTAACTCCCTGTAATACCGCGCAAACCAACGTCAGGGCCCACAGGACAGCCACCTGGAGAAAGCACAGGCCAGGAGGGGCCACCCCCAGGTCGGCCGACCTGGTCAGGTCGGCCGACCCGGCCGGGCGCCCTCTCCGCCTGGGCTTCCACGTGTTGGCTCGTCCGCGACTCCTGATGACGGTTTGAGATGCCTTCCGTGGCGGTTACTCTCCCTTGCCGACCTATTGAGGCTATAAATAGGAGGGTGTGCCTTCACACTCAACACACACCACAAGAAGCATTTCTCTCTTGCTAGTAGTAGTTCTTGGAGTTTTAGTGGAGTTAGGCTGAGTCTAGAGCTCTCTAGTCCCAAGTCTTCACTTGGAATTGGTATGGCTCTTGTATCTTTTCCCTTTTGTAAGACTTTGCTCTTATCAATATATATATTCTTTCTATATAATTGTGCTTGGGTCATGAGTTTCTTGTTTGATATTGTGATCCATATATGTGACAGTATAGTTTACTTGTGTGATAGTAGTTTATATTTATTATACTACTATTGTCATGCTAGTTATATACCGTCACTATAGTCTAGTTTATATGTTATAGTCTCTATGCTTAGTTTTAGCTGATAAAGTATAGCATGGGTTTGGTGATCGTATTCGTACGGTAACTCTGCCTCGTTAATAGTAATCGCGGAGGGGCAGAGTGCTCTTTGGTCATGCAAGTATGGTACTTGGGTGACTGATTTGCATCAATTATTCATTAGTCTACTGGTTCGTTGAGGTAGGCGGCAGGTGGTGACAGCCCTGTCCGTCCTTTGAAATCCTCCCCGCTAGGCTAGTGCGTAGGCTCTTGGCGGAAGTCGCCTGTGGATGCAGGGGTAAGTCCGTGCCTGAAGTGCTATACTATTGACTGCTGAACCTGAGTGTGGGTCTGTATGTATTCTACTTAGACTATGCAACTGTATAGGAATGTATAGTAGGAGTAGCTTAGCCTAGTCTTTCCTCCACTAGACTTTATTTATTTAGTAGGAATCTTCTGTGTGTGTCACACTACCCGGTTATTATCATGTACCCGCCTGTCTTGGTTAGATATCCTTGCTAATTGTTAACATGATCTTATATGTTAGTAACGCTTCTTGATCATAACCTTCCTTTGGGATAAACAAATACGATACCCTGAATACTTCCGGGTGAAATGCTACAGCGGTATTCTCCGTGCGCTTGCGGATTTTACCTACTTGACTCTGGGACATATTAGTGAACCGTTTCTGGCCCCGTGCCGGGAATGATTTATTAATATGGCTTAGCAAAAGTCAACAAGCATTTCTGGCGCCGTTGCCGGGGATGATTTATTAATATGGCTTAGCAAAAGTCAACAGCCATCGAGCCCTTCACGACTTTGCTTCGCCTCAACGTAAGCTCCGTGATGGTGCCACGTGCACCTCCAATCACCGCCACTAGTTTTGAGGCCCAAACCGGGAAACTGCCTTGCACGCTTCTCAAAGCGTGACTTCTTGATCTTGACGTGTGTCACCTCATCCCGTGATCCGCCATGTCGGCAAGCTCTCCCGCCTCCAGTCCATTGGAAGCCTCTACTTGCACCGACGCTCGATCACCTTTGACTTGGTCAACCCCGCCGTCTTGATCACCACCCACAGTTTTAAGGCTCAATCGCGAAACCGTTCGTGCTTCTTGCCTCTCCACGTGTACAGTATTGATCACCCTTGACTTCACCCGGCTTCCCGATCGTCCGTCCCCAAGTCTTCTACTTGTGCCCGATCCTCTCGCCGTTGACAGCCAAATTGACTCCAGTGACCTACACATCATGAGATAAGCAAACACATTTCCCATCTCCTACAAACTATCCAACTTCTTTACCAACTCCGGTTAGTGATAACCATGACATGCACAAACTCATGCAATCCCTAAATTCCCGCATTTCAACTCAAACACCGAACTCAACCAATGTCAATTACTCATCACATATTACAAACCATGGCACATATCCACATTGTTTCTCAATGATTGACAACAGCAAGCAGTTTGGGAGTGAAAAAATGCGAGGTGTCGATTGTCAATCCGAGGGCTAATGGGACTGTTGAGTGAATGAATGGTAACTTGTTCTTCAGAATCTCTCGCACTTTGGTTGGGCTGCCGAAGGGCAAGTGGGTTGACATGTTGCCAAATTTACTCTGGTCAATCAGAACGACTGCTACTAGATCCACTAGGTTTTTACCTTTTCATTTGCTGTATGGGGCCGAGGCGATTACGCCGGAGGAGATACACGTAGGGTCGCTGCACGCTCTTCAGCCTCCGGCTAATGAGGATGATATGGCACAAATACATTGAGTCCTTTGAAAAGACATATAACCACAAGGTTCGTCCATGAGAGTTCTCCCCGGGTGATCTGGTTCTTCGGCGCAATCCCAATCCAGTAAGTGTGGGTGAGTTGGGCAGCAAGTGGCTTGGGCCGTTCATTGTGGATCGATCCATTCAATTGGGGGCTTATCATTTGCTTGAACTCAACGGCTCTCCAATGGCTCATACATACAATGCGGACGCCTTGAAAAGGTTTTATGTGTGATTGCGTGAGGATTGCGCGGCGGAAGGAGCTATCTTCTTTTTTGGTGTACAAAGGCAAGACATTTCGGCATGTTCCCTTTGGGCAGAGCCTGTCTTTTAGGGGTAGTGTCTGGGTTGTGTCCCGAGGAGTGTCCAGGCTGTGTCCCGAGGAGTGTGTGGGTTGTGTCCCAAGAGGTGTTTAAGATGGTTCGGCAATGTGCAAATGCCAAGGGGCTGCATCCCAGTCATGTTAGATGGAAATTTTGCCTGTCCTACTATCTCAGGCAGGATTCAGAGGTCCAGTGCTACCTTTGAGGGGTACATCGCTTCAGAAGAAGGTAATTAGGTTATTAGAAGGGCCTCTGTGTTTACTTATTTTTGCATCATGCTTTCTATGCCAAGGAAACTACGGCCTAAGAGTCCCCGAAAGGGCAGGTTGCTTATAGTCTTTACAAAGGCAACTTCGACCTCCTTACAGACAACTACGGTTTGATGCTGGACAACTACGGTCCGATGCTCTGGAGGGATGTACTCGAAAATCCGGGTGCCACACATACCCGATGTCGAAAAACTACGGTTCGAAGCATGTCGAGGCCTGACGGGTGCTCGGCAGGGAGATAACGTTATAGATGTTTGGCTGAGCATACTTGACATAGATTATAGAGTCGTGTGGTTCCTTCTGAACAAAACATCTGTATTAAATAATTACATAATAGCCTGAAGGCTATGATTACATAATAGCCTAAACGCTGTGATTACATGATAGCCCAAGGGTGCCATCCACGAAATAGGGTGTAGGCGACTAGAGGGTCCGTACCTTCTAAGTTAAGCTTAGGCGGCGCAAGGTTTCGTCAGGGCAAGTGCCTTATTTCTCTCAGCATGTCCGATAGTTGGAGTCGTTGCTCTTGCAAGTATCACAGCATGGTGCCGGAGGCGTTTAGTCGTCTGGTGGTTCTTGCGATGCTTCGCCGCCGACATTCCAAGTCCTTGATTATTTGGCGTCGACCAGACGCGGTTTGGGCTGCCTGTCAAAGAGCCTCAAGGTTGACGCATGATGAGCTGTCAGAAAAGGTATCCTGAGGGGCATCAGCTGAGCTATTGCTCAAAATTATGACAGGCTCATGCTTTGGGGCTCAAAGGATAACTAGGGGTTCGTTGGCAATCAAGCCTTGCGTTCTTCGGGCCTCACGGGCCATGCGACGCCGTAGCATCTCTTCTGACAAAACTTGCTGGCATGCCAGTTTAATTTTGTGATTATGTTCATTCATGCCAGATAGAAAGTTTTGGAGGGTTCCTTTGGGGTTGGCACGCTTCTAGTGCTTCCATTACATGCCTCAGATTACGAAGTCACCTGAGGCTGTGTGATCCCTGGGCACCTTTATTGTCACCGACATAATGTCTGTCACCGGGCTGTTCGGCAATGGCTCCGCCGCGTCCTCATTCAGTGGGTCCTAGAAGCATGTAAAATAATAAATTGCATGCGGTTAGACATAGAGTTGATAACAAACAATTTTCAGAGATGATTCAAATACTATTTTCCAAAAGGAGCCTAACTTTCAAAGTTATGGCCCTCGGAGTGCTAGATGCTTGTGAGGCCAGCAAAACAAATGATGAGGACATCACTCCTATGGATACACACAACACTCCTCCAAATCTGGATTTGCAAGGTCCAATGACTAGAGCTCGTGCACGACGACTAAATTTAGAGGTGAGCTCGTTCCTACGTTCTTCGCTATATGTTATTTTTGAGAATGGTTTGCTACCTAATGATTATTTTATGATTAGAAACCATGGAGAGGACCAGGAGATTATGGGAGAAGGAGTTGGGAACGTGGAGGACCAGCAAGGGCTTGGAAGCCAAAGTGGAGGCCCAATCAAAACCGACTTCGAGTCTGTTTCGGGGCCCAGGACCAGTCTGTACTAAAACAGTCGTCTAGGACGCATACGGACTCGGATTTGGACGTTCTACATATGAATGGAAAGATAAGGAGAAGACCTTTCCAATGCCACCGGCCTCATGTCAAAATTCATCCGGAGTCATCGGGAATCGTCAAAATAAGAGAGAGTCCAGAATCTGTGTCGGTGCTGCGTCGCCTATTTTTGGCCTTTGGGCTTTGTATCGAGTTGAGCCCAATTAGGGGCGCGTCCAGAGGGTCTTGCACGACCCTAGGGTCTTTATATACAGCCGCTGCTGCACCATTAGGGTTCGGGTTTTGCTTAGATCAATTCTGTTCATAAACAGGTTCGCCGTTCATCGGTTTGTGAGACCCCAACTTTGAGAGTTTAATCATACATCTGCAATTGTGTTGCATTCTTTGTTGTTCTTGCTTGTGTTCTTGATTCGCAGGCAGGGATTAGCCTTCTCGGCGAGGTCAATCGTCCTTTGGACGGTTGATAACCAGAGGAGACGTCGTGCTGCGATTGCGGGGTTTAGAACGTGCTGTTCTAAAGCCGGATCGATTTGTGTGTCGCCTCCGACCAAATCAACTTACCCAGAACCTTTCGGAAGATCGGGAACCCTTGTTCACATCAAGTGGTAATCAGAGCTTCAGGTGCACCGTCAGGTTCACACTACCCTTTAGTTTTATTTTCGTGTTCTTCCTATCGTCCACAGAAAATACCAAAAAAAAAAAAAATTTCCCCCGCCCATAACCACGTGTTTAGCCTTTGCATATTTCAATTTCAGAGTCCGTAGTGTTGAGTTTGTGCCCTAGTTCTTGTTTAGTCGCTGGTTTAGTTTGTGTTTTTGTCGTCAGTAGTATTTCCCTTGCAACCCTAGCCGCCATCCCCTTCACCATCCTCGGTTTTGTCGGCTTTGTGTCCTAGGGTTGATTGATCAACACGGCCACCCTAATCCCATCCTAAACCCACCCTCACCACCTCGGACTAATTTTCATAAATTCCACTTTCCGCTGCATCCACCTCGCCAAAAAAATCCCTACCCGACCCCAAGCCCGACTCGGATTTCACTCAAACCCCCGGGTTCTTCATAACCGATTCCGACACCCCTTGGTAAAACAGGCATAATTTTTCGCTCGGTTGTCCGTTTTGGCTGAAATTTTTACAGGAGATTCTTGACGAAAAGTTGAGCATACCCACACCTGGCTACGCCCTGTGTGCCCTCGTCAAAAAATTCAAAAAAAATCGGGAAGATAACAAAAAAATTCATTCAAGTTGAAACCCGACATTTTCTGAAACTTCAAGATTTTCTGTAGGCCACGTCCTAGCTCGGTTTGAGCTGAAATTTTTTGTGGTTTCTTCCTGTTTGCTAGTGAGTTGGAAAAAAATATCAAAAAAATAAAATAAAAAAAAAGAAATTTGGGATTCCTACTAGTGCTCCATCTAGCCCCCTGGATTTTCTGAGTTTGGCTGTTTTACACTAAGCCCCCTGTTATCGACTGTGTCCCTTTGTCTCCTTGTTTCTTCTTTGCTATCAGTACTATTCTAGGACATAGTTAGACCAGAAACTAGGGACAAGTTACTTGGGCACTTATTCAGCTTTACTATCTGTTTTTGATTTGTGTGCCACTCATATATATATATTTGGCCTTCCTAGCTCTACATACTTCTTCTGGACAGCACATAGGTTATTTTGTAACCCTTGCAATCGTGGAACACTTCTCCTTGGTATCCTTCGCTTTGTTGTGTTCAGAACTTTGTAAGAGCTTTGCAAGAAGCTTACTTTTGCTGTGTTGAGAGGCACCACTGCTTAGTAGTTTTGTAGGGATAACCTTCACTTTTTGTTTCCTGTTTTGGTGTTTCTGATGTCAGGAAGCGATGGGGAGGGTGCTTCACCCTCAAAATTGGATGAGTGCGTCAGCCAAAATCAGTTACAGAAGGCTTTGCAGGCGGTTCAGAGTGATTTGGCAGAGACGATCACCAGGGCCGTCACCGATGCCGTCACCAAGCTTCACCTGGGAGAAAGCATTGAGCGGTTGGATAAGAGAGTCTCTAAGCTAACCGATCAGGTTGTCGAATTGGAGACCGCTCACAAGACCAACAACAACACCAACACCAACACCAACACCAACACCAACACCAACACCAACAACGACGTTGAAGACGATCATGATGAAGCAACGGTGTATAAGGCTGGTGGCACCGTTGATAGATCAGCTACAAGGACCGCAAGGTTACGACGTCGTTTGCAACGTAACCCTCAAGGTATGGGTGGTTTCCACAACCACAACCGTCGCACACAAGGTAACCATGCTCCAGATGATCCGTATGCTAAAATTAAGTTTTCAATTCCTTCATTTTCGGGTCAGTACGATGGTGATGCTTACCTTGATTAGGAAATGATGGTAGAACAAAAATTTAATGCCCACCTTGTTCCTGAACAATATAGAGTTAGACAAGCCACTAGTGAGTTTAAGGACTTTGCTATTGTTTGGTGGAGTGGTCTAGCTGCTGAAACCGATTTGCCTACTACTTGGGAAGAACTTAAGGTAGAAATGCGTGATCATTTTGTTCCTCCTTCTTTTTATAGAGAAATTCGTAATAAACTGCAGCGTTTAGATCAAGGAGATAAAACTGTTCAGGAGTATTTTAGTGAGCTTCAGAAGGGTTTGATTCGTTGTGCTGTGGTTGAAAAAGTAGAGGATCAGATTTGCCGCTTTTATTCTGGTTTGAGAAAAGAAATTCAGGACATCCTTGATTATAAAGAATTTTATACCCTCAACCAGTGTTTCCAGTATGCTATGCTTGCAGAGAAAGAATCACAGGGACTTTTCCAGGCTTTTGAAGAGTACAGCAAGTCCAGGAATTTCTACCCACCACGGCTAACGGGGACTTCGGGGCTGCCCAAGCCATCTTTCCGGCCGCCCCCACCAGCTAGTGTTGTTTCTGCAGCACCAAGATCAGCCCCTGCCCCTTCTACGCGCTCAGGTAAAAATTCTGTGCAGGTACCGGCTAGTAGTGCCTCCTCTGTTGCTTCGACGGGACGCACTACAGGAATTCAGTGCCACCGCTGCCATGGTCTTGGCCATGTGCAGAAAGATTGCCCAAGTAGGCGGGCATATGTGGCGACAGATGATGGCGGTTACATGAGCACCTCCGATGTGGAGGATGAGGAGGAGGATGTCGCTGCCACCAGCGGTGACCTCGTCCTTGGAGGCGGAGATACCACGGGCTACATGAATATTATTGTGCAGCGTGTGCTTAGCACACAAATCCAGCAGCCCGAGATGATGCAGCGACATAACTTGTTCTAGATTTTCTTCGTCATCAAGAACCGTCGGGCACGTGTCATCATTGATGGAGGAAGCTGCAACAATTTGGTGAGTTCTAATGTGGTTAAGAAGCTTGATTTGACCACACGCCCACATCCACATCCATACTACATTCAGTGGTTAAATGACTCTGGAAAAGCTAAGGTAACACAAACTTGCAGAGTTCCTTTTTCCATTGGTTCCTATGTGGATTCTGTTGATTGTGATGTTGTACCCAAGCAAGCTTGTTCACTTTTATTGGGTAGACCTTGGGAATTTGATAATGATGCTGTACACCATGGTAAAAGTAATAAGTACACTTTTATGCATAAAGGAACTAAAATTACTTTGTTATCAATGACCCCTGCTGAAATTGTACAAGCTGATTTAGAACGAGCTGCTAGTTTGAAAAATAAAAGCCCCGAAATTCAGCAACCTGTTAATTCTGCTTCTACACCAAGTAATGTTAATGATTCCTCAAGTTCTAAGGGTGCTGCAATTAAATTACAAGGTCGTTCATGTCTTGCCACAAAATCTGAGCTTCCTGAAATTTCTAGTGATGATATTTGCTATGCTTTGATATGCAAACAAGCCTTGTTTTTGCTTGGTGATATTGCTTCTAGTGCTTTGCCTCCTGCTGTCACTAACCTTTTGCAGGAGTATGAGGATGTTTTTCCAGCTAAGATACCCCCGGGATTGCCACCTTTGAGAGGGATTGAGCATCAAATTGATTTGATTCCTGGTGCTACTTTACCAAACCGTGCTGCTTATAGGACCAACCCTGAGGAGACTAAGGAGATACAACGACAAGTCCAAGACCTTTTGGATCGTGGGTATGTTCGTCAATCACTTAGTCCTTGTGCTGTTCCTGTACTTTTGGTTCCTAAGAAAGATGGTTCTTGGCGTATGTGTGTAGATTGTAGAGCCATTAATAACATTACTATTAGGTATCGTCATCCTATTCCTAGGTTAGACGACATGCTTGATGAGTTATGTGGTGCTATAATTTTCACTAAAATTGATTTGCGTAGTGGCTACCATCAAATTAGAATGAAACTTGGAGATGAATGGAAAACAGCTTTCAAAACCGAATTCGGGTTGTATGAGTGGTTAGTAATGCCTTTTGGGTTAACTAATGCACCCAGTACTTTCATGCGTTTGATGAATGAGGTTTTAAGACCTTTTATTGGCAAATTTGTGGTTGTTTACTTTGATGATATCTTGATTTATAGCAAATCCATGGATGATCATATGATTTATTTGCGTGCTGTTTTTGATGCTTTGCGAGTTGCACGTTTATTTGGAACCTTGAGAAGTGCACCTTTTGCACGGATCGAGTCTCTTTTCTTGGCTATGTTGTGACTCCACAGGGAATTGAGGTGGATGAGGCGAAGATTGAAGCCATAAAGAGCTGGCCTGTACCAAAAACTATCACACAGGTGAGATGGTCTTGCAGGTTTCTACCGCCGCTTTGTCAAAGATTTCAGCACCATTGCTGCACCATTGCATGAGTTGACAAAGAAGGGCGTTGACTTCCATTTTGATAAGGTACATCATGAGTCTTTTGATGCTTTGAAGGACAAACTTACACATGCACCATTGCTGCAATTACCCAATTTTGATAAGACTTTTGAGCTTGAATGTGATGCTAGTGGTATAGGCATTGGTGGTGTTTTGATGCAAGATGGTAAACCTGTTGCATACTTTAGTGAGAAAATTACTGGGCCTGTTTTGAATTATTCCACGTATGATAAGGAACTCTATGCACTTGTACGTTCTTTAGAGACGTGGCGTCATTATTTGTTGCCCAAAGAATTTGTTATTCATTCTGATCATGAATCACTTAAGTATATTCGTTCTCAATGTAATTTGAACCGTCGACATGCTAAATGGGTTGAGTTTGTTGAGTCTTTTCCTTATATTATTAAACATAAGAAAGGGAAGGATAATGTGATTGCTGATGCTTTATCTAGGCGATATACTTTGTTGTCTCAACTTGATTGTAGAATTTTTGGACTTGAGGCAATTAAAGAACAATATGTTGCTGATGTTGATTTTAAAGATGTATTGCTGCACTGTAAAGAAGGTCGTGCTTGGCACAAATTTGTGTTGAATGATGGATTCTTGTTTAGAGCTAACCGCCTATGCATTCCAGTTGGTTCCGTTCGTCTTTTGTTGTTGCAGGAGGCGCATGGAGGTGGATTGATGGGTCATTTTGGTGCTAAGAAGACAGAGGATATTTTGGCCACACACTTCTTTTGGCCAAGGATGAGGAAAGATGTTGAGTGTTTTGTTGCTCGCTGCACTACATGTCAAAAAGCTAAGTCTCGATTGAATCCACATGGTTTATACATGCCACTTCCTGTTCCTTCTATTCCTTGGGCGGATATTTCTATGGACTTTATTTTAGGACTGCCTAGGACTAAGAGGGGGAGCGATAGCATTTTTGTTGTCGTGGATCGTTTTTCCAAGATGGCACACTTTATATCATGTCATAAAACTGATGATGCTAGTTATATTGCTGATCTTTTTTTCAAAGAAATTGTACGTTTGCATGGTATGCCTTCTACTATTGTTTCAGATCGTGATGCAAAATTCTTGAGTCATTTTTGGTGGACGCTTTGGAATAAGTTGGGTACAAAGTTGTTATTTTCTACAACTTGTCATCCACAAACTGATGGACAAACTGAGGTTGTGAACCGCACTTTGGGTACTATGTTGCGAGCTATTTTGAAGAAAAATTTGAAGCAATGGGAAGAATGTTTACCTCATGTTGAGTTTGCTTATAATCGGGCAACACATTCTACTACCAAGGTAAGTCCATTCAAGGTAGTGTATGGTTTTGATCCCCGTACTCCACTTGATATACTTCCTCTACCTATTAATGAGAGAGTTCATTTTGATGCTAAGGAGCGTGCTGAATTTATTTTGCAAATGCATGAGACCACTAGACTTAGCATTGAAAAGATGAATGAAAAGTATAAAATTGCTGGTAGTAAGGGAAGAAAGGAAGTAAAGCTTGATGTAGGAGATTTAGTGTGCTTACACTTAAGGAAGGAGAGATTTCCAGAATTGAGAAAGTCTAAACTAATGCCTAGAGCTGATGGTCCATTCAAAATAATAGAGAAGATTAATGATAATGCATACAAACTTGAGTTGCTGTTGACTTTTGCTCAGCCATATTAATAAATCATTCCCGGCACGGGGCCAGAAACGGTTCACTAATATGTCCCAGAGTCAAGTAGGTAAAATCCGCAAGCGCACGGAGAATACCGCTGTAGCATTTCACCCGGAAGTATTCAGGGTATCGTATTTGTTTATCCCAAAGGAAGGTTATGATCAAGAAGCGTTACTAACATATAAGATCATGTTAACAATTAGCAAGGATATCTAACCAAGACAGGCGGGTACATGATAATAACCGGGTAGTGTGACACACACAGAAGATTCCTACTAAATAAATAAAGTCTAGTGGAGGAAAGACTAGGCTAAGCTACTCCTACTATACATTCCTATACAGTTGCATAGCCTAAGTAGAATACATACAGACCCACACTCAGGTTCAGCAGTCAATAGTATAGCACTTCAGGCACGGACTTACCCCTGCATCCACAGGCGACTTCCGCCAATAGCCTACGCACTAGCCTAGCGGGGAGGATTTCAAAGGACGGACAGGGCTGTCACCACCTGCCGCCTACCTCAACGAACCAGTAGACTAACGAATAATCGATGCAAATCAGTCACCCAAGTACCATACTTGCATGACCAAAGAGCACTCTGCCCCTCCGCGATTACTATTAACGAGGCAGAGCTACCGTACGAATACGATCACCAAACCCATGCTATACTTTATCAGCTAAACTAAGCATAGAGACTATAACATATAAACTAGACTATAGTGACGGTATATAACTAGCATGACAATAGTAGTATAATAAATATAAACTACTATCACACAAGTAGACTATACTATCACATATATGGATCACAATATCAAACAAGAAACTCATGACCCAAGCACAACTATATAGAAAAAATATATATATTGATAAGAGCAAAGTCTTACAAAAGGGAAAAGATACAAGAGCCATACCAATTCCAAGTGAAGACTTGGGACTAGAGAGCTCTAGACTCAGCCTAACTCCACTAAAACTCCAAGAACTACTACTAGCAAGAGAGAAATGCTTCTTGTGGTGTGTGTTGAGTGTGAAGGCACACCCTCCTATTTATAGCCTCAATAGGTCGGCAAGGGAGAGTAACCGCCACGGAAGGCATCTCAAACCGTCATCAGGAGTCGCGGAGGAGCCAACACGTGGAAGCCCAGGCGGAGAGGGCGCCCGGCCGGGTCGGCCGACCTGACCAGGTCGGCCGACCTGGGGGTGGCCCCTCCTGGCCTGTTCTTTCTCCAGGTGGCTGTCCTGTGGGCCCTGACGTCGGTTTGCGCGGTATTACAGGGAGTTGCGTCGGTTAAGTGCTGAAAATGGGCCCTTCAATCCGTGTGACGTCCATGTGGCACTCTCTGATTGGTCGAAAGTGTGTTTTCTTGCCTTTTGAGGTGTTTCCTTCACATTTCCTCCTGCATGCACAAAGTTCTCCAAGTACAAGTGGAACTATATTATTGTGATAAAGCATGCGTGTATGAAATGCCAAATTCTCCTTTATTTGAGTATAGTTGACGGTTAAAAATGGTACTTAACAGCCGTCAACAAACTCCCCCAAGCTTACCCTTTGCTCGTCCCGAAGCAAAGATAAACTTAAGTTGTTGATCAGGTGTTGCTACAATGTCCTACTCCTCAATAATACTATGCGCACAACAAAGTACTCTTCCTAGAATTAAATATGTTGGCACATAACTTACCCATTTACCTCGATCCATGGGGCTTTTACACCTCATTGTCTTGGGCGGTTGAGAGATAGAACAATTGCAGGGCACCAATCACTTGCTCTAGATTCCGCTATGTTATTCCGGAGGTTTTCAAAAGATTTTGAAAATAAAAACCAAGTTCCTCAAATGATTCTCTCGGATCACTCAATATGTGTATGATTCCTCACCAAGGCAAAGTGTTGCCTATAATCACCTACTTCTAAATAAGGCTTTATGTGGAGCTCAAGGTAGGGATATATGAGGCACTCATGTTCACATAATATTGCTATGTCAAAAGACCGGATCCAAGAAAAACATCAATTCAAACAATCTTGATCAAGATGTGCAAGTGTGTGGGAGAACGGAGGAATGGTGGATGGGAAGAAATAACTCCTTTTTGAATTTTCCTTCTCTCTTTTGGAGTTTCTAGGCTATGGCTACCTTTTGCTTGCTCTCTTTTTTGAGCATTTTTTTTCTTTTTGCATAGCCATAGTCCTAGTTTGCAATGAATACTTTGAGAGAGGAATTTTGCAATGGATATATGGAGTGTTTCTTTGGATGGATGGATGGATAGTGGCTTTCTTCCGGTGTAGAAGAATAGCTCACGGTGGATATGGTGGATATGGTGGATGCTATCTTCTTGATTTAGAAGGATAGCTCATGGCGGTGGATGTGTGTATATGATCTTGATCAAGAAAGCATGAAAAGAGTTCTACTAGGGTCACAACAATTTTGACTAAGCTCAATGTGAAACAAGCAGCATATGTGTAAAGGTTTTCAAATGTAAACACTACATATGGCTGTGGTGGGAATTTCATCATTGAGGAACTTATCAATTTGTCATTTTGAAAAATAAAACTCCGGAATTCAAGCTTTACGTTGAGCAAGATCATAGCAGCCCTATCTATCATATCATACCTCTCAACAACTTAGAACTAGAGAATGCATATGCTACCCACAAGATTCAAGTTCAAGGCAAGATTTACCAACAAACCTAACTCTTGAGAGAGTACTAAGTTGTAAACTAGCTTTAGAGAGGAATAAAGGACAGAGCAACTATTCATCATCTCAACATAGGAAAATTATACACATTCATACCGCGCATGAAAAGGGGAAATATTTTTGTTCTTTTTATATTTTGCAAATTTTTATGGTTTTTTCAGATTTAGCAAATGCAAGAAATAAAGGGAAGGGGAAAGATACAAGTTACCGTGAGAAGGGGGGTCCTCCCCCAAGCTTGTTCTTGCTCATATCTGCTGGTTCGGGTCGTAGCCTTGGGAGCGGAAGAAGGCATCCCAATTGTTCTGATTCTGAGCCATCATCGCGTTCAGCTGGCGGAATTGGTTGTCGCTGAAATTCTGCCATTGCTGGGTGTCGGCGACATGTTGCGTGAGAGTTTGTTGCATGCTCTCGGTGCGCAAATCAATGTCGTTCACCCTCCTTGTCAACTCGGCCATCCCATAGTTGAGTTCACGGAACCCACGGGATGAGAATGACCGAGTGGGAAAGGATGGCAGTCCGCTTGAACTTGATGACGTCTGCATGGGGTAATTGTACTGAGATTCCCATGCTCCGGCCTGCCATGTTGATGCACCCGCCTCGTCCTGTGGCGGGGGCTGCTCCCATACCGGATCTCCGGTCGGAGTGTGAAACTCCGGTGTAGGCTCCATATGCCTACGGGAACGTGTCGGTCGCCCTGAAACACTATGCCTGCGAACTTCTCCCACTGGCTCAAGTGGGAGGGTTAGTGCCCGACAGTGATACAAACGAAGACCCGGGTTAGGTAACGGGAATTCATTTGTATACCCGGGAAAGTGATAGATCAAGGTATTATTTGGACCATGTTTCAAAGTATGTCCTTGCACAAAATAGTCCTCGCCTAGAAATTCTCTATCTACCGTCAAATATTCAACATGAACATTCTCAAGCAGACCACACTTCTGCGCAATGCGAGTAACTAAAGAGGTGCACTCAATTGGTCCTGTCAACTTTATATTGTCTAACCATTGATCAATCATGCATTCCGCGGGTGACACCCTAATTTTCTTAACCATGGCATAAAGTATTTTCAATTCATCTTGCCGGACAACCCTAATGTCACCTCGAGGAAACAAGGTCATAGCCAACCACACATGCATAAATCTAAGTGTAGGATTATGGATGGCACTTGTTCTAGGCTTGGGACCCCACTCGTTTCCGGAAATCTTTTTCCAAAAACTTTCTTTATGGAACCCCTTTAGCGCTTTATCTAAGTCTAGCCTACATTTAGGATTTAGACCTAGCATAGCATGAAGATCACCCCATGTGACCAAGCGCTCTTGCCCATACAAGCGAAAAGAAATGCCTTCATCATACTTTCTAAGGGTGCATAAAAGCTGCATAGTAAGCAAACGAGAACCCGGCTCATCTACTTCTACGAAATTTAGCCAACCCATAGTGCGAAAAATAGAGGTAAATTCTTCTCTCATACCTATTTTCTCGAGGAAGTCCGGATCGAAGCGTCGGGTGTGGGCGAATGGCCGTTCTCTCATGAGCGCGATGGCTTGGCCCTCGCGGTCGTCCTTGATGTCGAGATGCTCCTCGGTGATGAGCAAGGCCGGCCTTTCCTCCGGAATTTCAGCTTCGGGGTCACCATGCCCCGGACTTGGTGTGAGCTCGACGGAGGATGCTTGACTCGTGCTTGCACGAGTGCTTTTTCTCCGCTTGATTCCGGCGACTTGATTCATTCGGTTGAACATGGCTGCACACAAGAACAAACACAAGACATGAACAAAAACAAGATCGAACAAGTGTTCGGGTGAGCGTTAGTGAAAACAACAAACCCGAGCTTCTCCGAAATTGGTTTTCTTCTCACGACAACTTGCAAATGCACTAAAACAGAGTTGCTTTTTGAACGTGTTGCAAATCTCCAGGAATTGCTGGAGATGAGCACTAGCGTCCTCATTGGCTTTCCCACAGAATGGGCTAGCCTGCACCATGGTGATGAGACCGGTCTTGATCTCGAAGTTCGCATCTCCCACATTGCCAGCTGGTCCCGTAGGGATGTTGGCAGCGGAGGGAGCGGAGAACTCGCGGAGGGTCTTGTCGGCCATTTGCTCAGAGCTTGATGGTGCGGGAATGACAGGTTCGATTGGCCGAGTCTCCTTACGAGGAGGGGTGAGCCTAGCTCGTGTCCTTCTCAGGAGTGACTTAGGATCTTCAGTGAAGTTTGTCGGCAAGTCGAAACCAGTCATACACTACCCTGTTTTCATACAAAATGCAGAAAACAAAGCAAGGTTAGCCTGCCTAGGAGATAGCCTTAATAATTGCAACACTATTATATACATTAGTAATTTTTCTTAAATCATACGCCTTCCCCGGCAACGGCGCCAGAAATGCTTGTTGACTTTTGCTAAGCCATATTAATAAATCATTCCCGGCACGGGGTCAGAAACGGTTCACTAATATGTCCCAGAGTCAAGTAGGTAAAATCCGCAAGCGCACGGAGAATACCGCTGTAGCATTTCACCCGGAAGTATTCAGGGTATCGTATTTGTTTATCCCAAAGGAAGGTTATGATCAAGAAGCGTTACTAACATATAAGATCATGTTAACAATTAGCAAGGATATCTAACCAAGACAGGCGGGTACATGATAATAACCGGGTAGTGTGACACACACAGAAGATTCCTACTAAATAAATAAAGTCTAGTGGAGGAAAGACTAGGCTAAGCTACTCCTACTATACATTCCTATACAGTTGCATAGTCTAAGTAGAATACATACAGACCCACACTCAGGTTCAGCAGTCAATAGTATAGCACTTCAGGCACGGACTTACCCCTGCATCCACAGGCGACTTCCGCCAAGAGCCTACGCACTAGCCTAGCGGGGAGGATTTCAAAGGACGGACAGGGCTGTCACCACCTGCCGCCTACCTCAACGAACCAGTAGACTAACGAATAATTGATGCAAATCAGTCACCCAAGTACCATACTTGCATGACCAAAGAGCACTCTGCCCCTCCGCGATTACTATTAACGAGGCAGAGTTACCGTACGAATACGATCACCAAACCCATGCTATACTTTATCAGCTAAAACTAAGCATAGAGACTATAACATATAAACTAGACTATAGTGACGGTATATAACTAGCATGACAATAGTAGTATAATAAATATAAACTACTATCACACAAGTAAACTATACTGTCACATATATGGATCACAATATCAAACAAGAAACTCATGACCCAAGCACAATTATATAGAAAGAATATATATATTGATAAGAGCAAAGTCTTACAAAAGGGAAAAGATACAAGAGCCATACCAATTCCAAGTGAAGACTTGGGACTAGAGAGCTCTAGACTCAGCCTAACTCCACTAAAACTCCAAGAACTACTACTAGCAAGAGAGAAATGCTTCTTGTGGTGTGTGTTGAGTGTGAAGGCACACCCTCCTATTTATAGCCTCAATAGGTCGGCAAGGGAGAGTAACCGCCAAGGAAGGCATCTCAAACCGTCATCAGGAGTCGCGGACGAGCCAACACGTGGAAGCCCAGGCGGAGAGGGCGCCCGGCCGGGTCGGCCGACCTGACCAGGTCGGCCGACCTGGGGGTGGCCCCTCCTGGCCTGTGCTTTCTCCAGGTGGCTGTCCTGTGGGCCCTGACGTCTGTTTGCGCGGTATTACAGGGAGTTACGTCGGTTAAGTGCTGAAAATGGGCCCTTCAATCCGTGTGACATCCATGTGGCACTCTCTGATTGGTCGAAAGTGTGTTTTCTTGCCTTTTGAGGTGTTTCCTTCACATTTCCTTCTGCATGCACAAAGTTCTCCAAGTACAAGTGGAACTATATTATTGTGATAAAGCATGCGTGTATGAAATGCCAAATTCTCCTTTATTTGAGTATAGTTGACGGTTAAAAATGGTACTTAACAGCCGTCAACAGTTGCCTCCCGAGTTCGGGGTTAGTCCTACTTTTAATATTTCAGATTTGAAACCATACTTGGGAGAAGAGGATGAGCTTGAGTCGAGGACGACTCCACTTCAAGAGGGGGAGGATGATGAGGACATCACTCCTATGGATACACACAACACTCCTTCAAATCTGGATTTGCAAGGTCCAATGACTAGAGCTCGTGCACGACGACTAAATTTAGAGGTGAGCTCGTTCCTACGTTCTTCGCTATATGTTACTTTTGAGAATGGTTTGCTACCTAATGATTATTTTATGATTAGAAACCATGGAGAGGACCAGGAGATGATGGGAGAAGGAGTTGGGAACATGGAGGACCAGCAAGGGCTTGGAAGCCAAAGTGGAGGCCCAATCAAAACCGACTTTAAGTCTGTTTTAGGGCCCAGGACCAGTCTGTACTAAAACAGTCGCCCAGGACGCATACGGACTCGGATTTGGACGTTCTACATATGCACGGAAAGATAAGGAGAAGACCTTTCCAATGCCGCCGGCCTCATGTCAAAATTCATCCGGAGTCATCGGGAATCGTCAAAACAAGAGAGAGTCCAGAATCTGTGTCGGTGCTGCGTCGCCTATTTTTGGCCTTTGGGCTTTGTATCTAGTTGAGCCCAATTAGGGGCGGTCCAGAGGGTCTTGCACGACCCTAGGGTCTTTATATACAGCCGCCACCGCACCATTAGGGTTCGGGTTTTGCTTAGATCAATTCTGTTCATAAACAGTTTCGCCGTTCATCGGTTTGTGAGACCCCAACTTTGAGAGTTTAATCATACATCTGCAATTGTGTTGCATTCTTCGTTGTTCTTGCTTGTGTTCTTGATTCGCAGGCAGGGATTAGCCTTCTCGGCGAGGTCAATCGTCCTTTGGACGGTTGATAACCAGAGGAGACGTCGTGCTGCGATTACGGGGTTTAGAACGTGCTGTTCTGAAGCCGGATCGATTTGTGTGTCGCCTCCGACCAAATCAACTTACCCAGAACCTTTTGGAAGATCGGGAACCCTTGTTCACATCAACAAAGATACTATTACTACACCTATTTATGACAACCAAACTCCGAAGGTAGGTAGGTTCACACCTGATGTTCGGGAGTCAGCCCCGCGGGCACCTCTGGATGAGCGGAAGAAGTAGTTGTTGGGTCCTCGATCTTGGAAGGTTGAGTGTTGGTGTCAGTGGTTCGGGCCGCCGGTTCCATAGGCTCGGCAGTATAAGTGTTGCTGTCGATCTCCTCGGCAGGCTTCGGGCCAGGCTGTGCCTCCCTCGGGGCATCGGATGTGCCGGTGTCGCCCGGGCGAGTTGGCGCTATAGCTAACTCACCGGCACTGGCTCGGGCCAGGGCTTAGGCTAGTTCATTACCGATAGACCACTAGAATTGGCGCCCTAGGATATTTCCCACAGGGTCGAGCCTTTCCTTCAGTTGACAGTATGCCGCGACGTTGTTGCGACACTCCGAGCGTAATTCCTGTGTAGCGTTCTGGATGTCACACCAATTCGGCTCGGCCACGGCATCCATGCTAGCGTAGGCGGCCGTCCAGCCTATCCGCGCGCATATAGTTCCATAAGTATGAAGGCTGTCCTTTGCCCTTTCAAGGTCCTCGGCAAGCCAGCTGATACTTTTAAGGCCCTCCTCTTTGGCATGACTTGGCTCCCAAGAAGCCAGCCTCATCCCAGAGAAGAAGTGCCGAAGGCGTCCAATAAGACTCAACAACCCTCGGCTCATTTCCTCTGATTCTTGGATGTAAATGTCAGCATCCGTCATGGCTTTCCTTAGCTTTTGGTTGTCAGCATTAAGCTCAAGGTTGTCTGCTCCTAGCTGATGGTTATCTTCGTGCAGCCTGCTTAGTTCCTCGTTACTCTTTAGCACCGCCTCCGTGAGTTGCTTTACAATGTCTCCGAGGCCGCTAGGGCATCGACCGCCTTCTTCTTCTCGTTCTCAGCCTCGTCTGCTCGGGCCTTGCTCTCGGCAAGCTCCTTCCTTAGCGCCGTTATTGTCTCTTCAGGGAATAGCCTTGACTCCAAATGACGGGCTAGCAGCGCGCCCTGCAAAGCAAGGGATAAGGTCAATAGATCGAAGGCAGAGAAAATAACCCCGGAGGTCATTCGGTGGCGGACTTACCTGATGTGGACATCACCCTTATGGATACACCCAGCACTCCACCAACTAACATGCAAGTTCATGCGCGACAATTCAATTTACGGGTGAGCTCGTTCCTAATGATTTCTTTAGGTGATTTTAAGAACATATGGCTACCTAATGAATTAATTATTGTTAGGAACCATGGAGATGATGATGAGATAGCTGGGGAGGTGATTGCAGGCGTGATAGGCCAGGAAGGACGTCCAAGCCAAGGTGGAGGCCCAATCAAAACTGACTTTGAGTCTGTTTCGGGACCCAGGATCAGTATGCACTTAAATGGATGCCTAGGATGCATACAGACTCGGATTTAGACGTTCTACATATGCCTAGAAAGAAAAAAAAGACCATTCCAACTCAACTGGTCCTATATCAAAATTCCAACCAGTTGGGTTGGAAAGGTCTTTTCGTTATCTTTCTAGGCATATATAGAGCATCCAAATCCGAGTCCGTATGCGTCCTGGGCGTCCGTTTTAGTGCAGACTGGTCATGGGCTCCGAAACAGACTCGAAGTCGGTTTTGATTGGACCTCCACCTTGGCTTGGACGTCCTTGCTGGCCCATCACGTCTCCAATCACCTCCCCAGCTATCTCATCATCATCTCCATGGTTTCTAACAACAATTAATTCATTAGATAGCAATCTATTCTCAAAACCACACAATAAAAATATTAGAAACGATCTCACCTGTAAATTTAGGTGATGCACATGAACTTTCATCTTAGTTGGAGGAGTGTTGTGTGTATCCATGAGTGTGATGTACTCATCATTCTCCCCCTTTTGAATTAGAGTCGTCCTCGACTCGATCCCATCTCTTTCTCCCAATAACGGTCTCAAATCTGAAATATAAAATATAGAACTATTCCCAAACTTGGGATGCACCTCGTGTTTATATGTGTTATGAAAATTATCATCACAATGTGAAACCACAATAGGAACCATAGAGATGATGATGAGATAGCTGGGGAGGTGATTGGAGGCATGATGAGCCAGAAAGGATATTCAAGCCAAGGTAGAGGCCCAATCAAAACCCACTTTGAGTCCGTTTCGGGGCCCAGGACAAGTCTGCACTAAAATGGACGCCTAGGATGCGTACAGACTCGAATTTATACGTTCTACATATGCCTGCAAATATAACGAAAAGACCTTTCCAACCCAACTAGTCCTATGTCAAAATTCATCATGAGTCGCCAGAAATCGCCAAAACAATTCGATATCCAAAATCTGTTCTTGTGCTGCGACACCGTAATCAGCCTTTGGACCGTGTATTGAGTTGAGCCCACTTAGGGCTGCGTCCAGGGGGTGGTGCACGACCCTAGGATCCTCATATACAGCCGTGCCTCTTTATTAGGGTTTGGTTTTGCTTAGATTATTTTGTTGATAACAGTTTTGCCGTTTCATCGACTTGTGATTTGTGAGATCCCAACTTGTGAGATTCATCATATACTTGTAAATTTGGTTGCATTCTTCTTTGTTCTTGCTTGTGTTCATGATTTGCAGGCAAGGATAAGCCTTCTTGGCGAGGTCAACCGTGCAACACCGGTTGATAACAAGAGGAGACGTTGTGCTGCGATTGCAGGGTTCAGAATGTGTCGTTCGGAAGCCAGATCGATTTGTGTATCGCCTCCGCCTTAATCAAGATTATTAGAACCTATCGGAAGAATGAGAACCCTTGTCCACATCACTACTTGGACAACAACCTCAGGATATCCGTACTGCTTTCCTCATTCACGGAGCCAACACCACCCTTGGCAAATTCAGCTTTGCTCTCAGCTTCAATATCTTGTGCCATCTCCTTGGACGTTGGCTTACCGCCGCCTTGTTCCTGGATCATAGGTCTTGGTGGTGGGGCCGCCACCGCATTTTCGGTGTCACTGGTGTTGTGTTCATTGTTGACTTTTGCTAAGCCATATTAATAAATCATTCCCGGCACGGGGCCAGAAACGGTTCACTAATATGTCCCAGAGTCAAGTAGGTAAAATCCGCAAGCGCACGGAGAATACCGCTGTAGCATTTCACCCGGAAGTATTCAGGGTATCGTATTTGTTTATCCCAAAGGAAGGTTATGATCAAGAAGCGTTACTAACATATAAGATCATGTTAACAATTAGCAAGGATATCTAACCAAGACAGGCGGGTACATGATAATAACCGGGTAGTGTGACACACACAGAAGATTCCTACTAAATAAATAAAGTCTAGTGGAGGAAAGACTAGGCTAAGCTACTCCTACTATACATTCCTATACAGTTGCATAGCCTAAGTAGAATACATACAGACCCACACTCAGGTTCAGCAGACAATAGTATAGCACTTCAGGCACGGACTTACCCCTGCATCCACAGGCGACTTCCGCCAAGAGCCTACGCACTAGCCTAGCGGGGAGGATTTCAAAGGACAGACAGGGCTGTCACCACCTGCCGCCTACCTCAACGAACCAGTAGACTAACGAATAATTGATGCAAATCAGTCACCCAAGTACCATACTTGCATGACCAAAGAGCACTCTGCCCCTCCGCGATTACTATTAACGAGGCAGAGCTACCGTACGAATACGATCACCAAACCCATGCTATACTTTATCAGCTAAAACGAAGCATAGAGACTATAACATATAAACTAGACTATAGTGACGGTATATAACTAGCATGACAATAGTAGTATAATAAATATAAACTACTATCACGCAAGTAAACTATACTATCACATATATGGATCACAATATCAAACAAGAAACTCATGACCCAAGCACAACTATATAGAAAATATATATATATTGATAAGAGCAAAGTCTTACAAAAGGGAAAAGATACAAGAGCCATACCAATTCCAAGTGAAGACTTGGGACTAGAGAGCTCTAGACTCAGCCTAACTCCACTAAAACTCCAAGAACTACTACTAGCAAGAGAGAAATGCTTCTTGTGGTGTGTGTTGAGTGTGAAGGCACACCCTCCTATTTATAGCCTCAATAGGTCGGCAAGGGAGCGTAACCGCCACGGAAGGCATCTCAAACCGTCATCAGGAGTCGCGGAGGAGCCAACACGTGGAAGCCCAGGCGGAGAGGGCGCCCGGCCGGGTCGGCCGACCTGACCAGGTCGGCCGACCTGGGGGTGGCCCCTCCTGGCCTGTGCTTTCTCCAGGTGGCTGTGCTGTGGGCCCTGATGTCAGTTTGCGCGGTATTACAGGGAGTTACGTCGGTTAAGTACTAAAAATGGGCCCTTCAATCCGTGTGACGTCCATGTGGCGCTCTCTGATTGGTCGAAAGTGTGTTTTCTTGCCTTTTGAGGTGTTTCCTTCACATTTCCTCCTGCATGCACAAAGTTCTCCAAGTACAAGTGGAACTATATTATTGTGATAAAGCATGCGTGTATGAAATGCCAAATTCTCCTTTATTTGAGTATAGTTGACGGTTAAAAATGGTACTTAACAGCCGTCAACACCATAGTGCGAAAAATAGAGGCAAATTCTTCTCTCATACCTATTTTCTCGAGGAAGTCCGGATCGAAGCGTCGGGTGTGGGCAAATGGCCGTTCTCTCATGAGCGCGATGGCTTGGCCCACGCGGTCGTCCTTGATGTCGAGATGCTCCTCGGTGATGAGCAAGGCCGGCCTTTCCTCCGGAATTTCAGCTTCGGGGTCACCATGCCCCGGACTTGGTGTGAGCTCGACGGAGGATGCTTGACTCGTGCTTGCACGAGTGCTTTTTCTCCGCTTGATTCCGGCGACTTGCTTCATTTGGTTGATCATGGCTGCACACAAGAACAAACACAAGACAAGAACAAAAACAAGATCGAACAAGTGTTCGGGTGAGCGTTAGTGAAAACGACAAACCCGAGCTTCTCCGAAATTGGTTTTCTTCTCACAACAACTTGCAAATGCACTAAAACAGAGGGGAAATATATATATTTTTTTTTTTGGGTTTTTGGGGCTGTAGTAAAGTTGAAGAACACGAAATTTTGGGAGAGCAACAAGTGAGCAAAGGAGGGGAGTGAAAGATGAGCTTGGAATGGTGAAGCTCCTCCTCCTGGGCGGTTTTTATAGCCAAGGAAGCAAGATGGCCGTTAGAAAGGGACAGAGCAATGGCCATATAGCCGTTGGGAGAAAGGAGCACAGGAAAAGGTGGGGCCAGGGGGTCGGCCGACCCCACCAGGTCGGCCGACCTGGCAGGTGGGCCTCCTGGCAGCCCCCTTTTTCCTATGTGTTCCCCAACGGCTAGGGGATTTGTCCCCTGCTGCCTTTTTGCTCAAAAAGCGCGACAAAAAATCTTTTCAAAATGGAAAGCCCAAAAACCTATTTTCTAAATTTTCAAAAATGCAAATGAGTTTTGAAAAATTCCAAGGTGGCTGGAAAAATTCAAAAATGCAGAAATGCAGTGGTCGGGAAAAATCAAAATGTGGTGGAAAGCAAATATGCAATTAAAAGAGCAAATATGGATAACTACCGGTTTAACCTCCCGGCGAGGACTCACCTTTTAAAGTCCGACGAGCGGGACTTTTCTCCGGCGTTCAGCTCGATGAAGCGTTGTCCGGTCCCGGAGATGAAGACACGGATGATGCTTCTTGTTTCACTCGCCACACCTTCTTGGTCTTTGTTGCGGTCGGTGGCTTCTCGGGCTTCGGAGGCTGTTGCTTAATGTGTGACCCTTGCCTCCTTGCCTTCATCAGTTGTTGCTGTGCAACCTTTTCCTTCTCAAGGAAGTTCTTCATGAATGTGATGAGGCTGTCCTTCTTTGGCGGAGTGACCTCCACTTCCTTGATGTTGCTTGGGTTCGGCCCGTACTTGATACGGATCATGTTGCACTGTTCTTTCCTTGGCCGAAAGTCAAACTTCTCCTCCTTGCCATTGATGTGGAAGCGGATTTCTCCGGCTCCTACATCGATGCGAGCATCCGCAGTGCTGAGAAATGGGCATCCCAGGATGAGCGGTGTGCTCTTCCCGACGTCCATGTCAAGCACTACGAAGTCGACGGGGATGAAGCAATCCCGGATTTTCACCGGAATATCTTCGGCGGTCCCCACCGGATAGCGGACCGTTGAATCGGCCAGCTGCAGCTGCATCGGCGTGGGGGATAGTGTGGTGTAGTTGAGCTTGTCGAAGACATCCTTCGGCATGACGCTCACACTTGCCCCAAGATCACATAAGGCATGGTCGAAGTTCTGTGTCCCGATCGAGCAGGTGATCGTGGGACACCCCGGATCTTTCTTCTTCTCAGGAAGCCGGTTGAGTATAGCAGCGCTACACTCTTCCGTCAGCTTGACAATTTCTGTGGTCGGTAGTGGGCGCTTGTTGCTGATAAGATCCTTGAGGTAGCGAGCGTACGTGGGTACTTGTATCGCATCCAGCAAGGGCACGTTGATGTGCAGCTTCTGGATCACCTCAACGAAGCGTGTGAACTGCTCGTCCACGGTGGGCTTCCTTCTTCTTTCAGGAAACGACATGAGGTTCGTGTCATAGAACTCATGTGGGGCCGTTTTCCTGGGCGGCAGTTCTTCTTCTTCTGCCGGCTTCTCAGCTGATGTGTCCTTTCCTGCATGGTTAGGGTATGGCGGATCCCGAGTGGACTTACCTCCTCTCGTGGTAACCGCATTAACATTTTCTAAGGGGGTCTCGGGTTGCCCCGGGATTTTCCCCGACTCAGCAGTAGGAACAGCAGCAGCTAACTGAGCTAATTGGGTTTCTATCATTTTATTAAAGCTCAGCTGATTCTTGAGAGCAGAGGAAACACCCTCTATCTTAGTGTGGATGCTCTCAAGAGTCCTATCAGTGGTGGCAAGCTTTTTACTGATGTTATCATTAACCTTAGCTTGACCGAGCACAAGATCTTTCAAGGAGGGCTGATTATAACCGGAATTAAAACCAGAGAAGTTGCCAGAGTTACCTCCTTGGTAGTTGGGACGTGGTGGACCCCAACTTTGACCTCCTTGTGGACGGTAGCCGTTGTTGTTGTTGTTGCCCATGAACATTGCGTCCTCACGGGTCTCAGGGCAGTCACTGCCCGAGTGTCCCGTGTTGCCACAGACCTCGCAAGTCATACGAGCGTCTAGGGCTTTCACTTCTCCATTGGCTTGGTCGTCCATCTTCTTCATGAGAAGGTCAATCTTGGCGGCGAGCATGTCAACCTCCTTGACGGAGTGCATGCCTGGCTGGCGAGGTTGGAGGCGCTCTTCATTCCAACCTTGGTTGGACACCATCTTCTCGATCAAATCTTTTGCCTTGCTCACAGTGAGCGAGAAGAAGGCTCCACCAGCAGCAGCGTCGAGGTGGTCGCGGGCCGACGAAGTAAGCCCGTTGCAGAAGTTCTGGATGATCAGCCAATCATCCATCCCGTGGTGGGGACATGCCAGGATGTACTCCTGGAGCCTCTCCCATGCCTCAGGAATCGACTCCTTCGACTCCTGCTGGAAGCTTGAGATCCTTCCGCGGAGGGCATTGGTCTTGCCCAGCGGGAAGAACTTTGCAAGGAACGCAGCTGAACACTTCTCCCAAGTGTTCACAGCTTCAGGGTTTGCGTAGAACCACTGTCTCGCTCTCCCAAGGAGAGAGAACGGGAACAGTCGAAGGCGAACAGCGTCGGGGGTGACGTCCTTCATTTTGAACGTGTTGCAAATCTCCAGGAATTGCTGGAGATGAGCACTAGCGTCCTCATTGGCTTTCCCACAGAATGGGCTAGCCTGCACCATGGTGATGAGACCGGTCTTGATCTCGAAGTTCGCATCTCCCACATTGCCAGCTGGTCCCGTAGGGATGTTGGCAGCGGAGGGAGCGGAGAACTCGCGGAGGGTCTTGTCGGCCATTTGCTCAGAGCTTGATGGTGCGGGAATGACAGGTTCGATTGGCCGAGTCTCCTTACGAGGAGGGGTGAGCCTAGCTCGTGTCCTTCTCAGGAGTGACTCAGGATCTTCAATGAAGTTTGTCGGCAAGTCGAAACCAGTCATACACTACCCTGTTTTCATACAAAATGCAGAAAACAAAGCAAGGTTAACCTGCTTAGGAGATAGCCTTAATAATTGCAACACTACTATATACATTAGTAATTTTTCTTAAATCATACACCTTCCCCGGCAACGGTGCCAGAAATGCTTGTTGACTTTTGCTAAGCCATATTAATAAATCATTCCCGGACAGGGCCAGAAACGGTTCACTAATATGTCCCAGAGTCAAGTAGGTAAAATCCGCAAGCGCACGGAGAATACCGCTGTAGCATTTCACCCGGAAGTATTCAGGGTATCGTATTTGTTTATCCCAAAGAAAGGTTATGATCAAGAAGCGTTACTAACATATAAGATCATGTTAACAATTAGCAAGGATATCTAACCAAGACAGGCGGGTACATGATAATAACCGGGTAGTGTGACACACACAGAAGATTCCTACTAAATAAATAAAGTCTAGTGGAGGAAAGACTAGGCTAAGCTACTCCTATTATACATTCCTATACAGTTGCATAGCCTAAGTAGAATACATACAGACCCACACTCAGGTTCAGCAGTCAATAGTATAGCACTTCAGGCACGGACTTACCCCTGCATCCACAGGCGACTTCCGCCAAGAGCCTACGCACTAGCCTAGCGGGGAGGATTTCAAAGGACGGACAGGGCTGTCACCACCTGCCGCCTACCTCAACGAACCAGTAGACTAACGAATAATTGATGCAAATCAGTCACCCAAGTACCATACTTGCATGACCAAAGAGCACTCTGCCCCTCCGTGATTACTATTAACGAGGCAGAGCTACCGTACGAATACGATCACCAAACCCATGCTATACTTTATCAGCTAAACTAAGCATAGAGACTATAACATATAAACTAGACTATAGTGACGGTATATAACTAGCATGACAATAGTAGTATAATAAATATAAACTACTATCACACAAGTAGACTATACTATCACATATATGGATCACAATATCAAACAAGAAACTCATGACCCAAGCACAACTATATAGAAAATATATATATATTGATAAGAGCAAAGTCTTACAAAAGGGAAAAGATACAAGAGCCATACCAATTCCAAGTGAAGACTTGGGACTAGAGAGCTCTAGACTCAGCCTAACTCCACTAAAACTCCAAGAACTACTACTAGCAAAAGAGAAATGCTTCTTGTGGTGTGTGTTGGAGTGAAGGCCCTCACCCTCTATTTATAGCCTCCTAACGTCGGTTTCAGAGGAGTAACCGCCACGGAATCCCCCCAAACCGCCATCAGGGAGTCCTCTGGAGCCTACACGTGGAAGGCCAGGCGGAGAGGGCGCCAGGCCAGGTCGCCCGACCTGACCAGGTCGGCCGACCTGGGGGTGGCCCCTCCTGGCCTGTGCTTTCTCCAGGTGGCTGTCCTGTGGGCCCTAACGTCGGTTCCCGCGGTATTACAGGGAGTTACGTCGGTTAAGAGCTGAAAATGGGCCCTTCAATCCGTGTGACGTCCATGTGGCACTCTCTGATTGGTCGAAAGTGTGTTTTCTTGCCTTTTGAGGTGTTTCCTTCACATTTCCTCCTGCATGCACAAAGTTCTCCAAGTACAAGTGGAACTATATTATTGTGATAAAGCATGCGTGTATGAAATGCTAAATTCTCCTTTATTTGAGTATAGTTGACGGTTGAAAATGGTACTTAACAGCCGTCAACAGTTTCCTCCAGCGCCGATCGGCGCGGCTCCACACCTGGCCCATCTTCGTTACTCTTCGACTCTTTATCCATAATTGCCCTGTTTTACACCTATTTCCTGCGATTACATCCGAAATAGAACAACTACAAATATATGCAAATATGGGGCTAATTGTTAGTTCAAACCACCAAATTAAGACACAAAACATCCCTTATTGGTAGATAAAATGGGCATCTAGAAACCACAAACAGTTCCCCCACACTCAAATCATTGCTACTCCTCGAACAATACAAAATCAAATATGTAATAAGAATTGTCACACCATCTCTCATGCAATCAATCTGAATCATCATTTTTACTCGTTATCCCACCACATAGATTTTCTCTCATCTCCTTTTAACCGATCCGCATATCATACTTGAACTTAATCAAATCACCACAAAACTTTTTCAAAAACAATTTTAGTTCTCCTCAACTGATCTTTTAGCATCAAACATCAAGCATTTGGTCTTCTCTAGGTCTCTCAAGTGTATTTCCTTCCCTCTCCTATCTAATCAAGGATTGTATGAGGATCTTGGAGGGCTATATAACTAATTTAAACCATAAGATTAACCATGTCAACAATGTGCTCAATCATGCCTATTAAGAAAGAATTTTCTTGGAAAAGAACTTTTAATGGAGAAGAGGAATGTAGAATATCTAAAAGTTTCAATGAGAACAATGGCAAAGAATGAGAAATAATCAGAAATCTGCTTTCTTTGATGACCTTACTGCCTCTCAGGAAATATATATTTTTTCTTTACCTCCTTTTTTTTTATAAACCTCTTTTTGTTTCTTTCTTTCTTTTGCAACGGTGCCGATCGGCGCAACCCTGCGCCGGTCGGCGCAGTCTATTTTCTCTTTTCTTTCATTTTTTTCTATTCCCGATATGATCAACAATTTCTGTCTTGTATCAGCAGCGGAAATTTTCTGAATTCCTTTTTTTTGAGAATATAGGTTGTATCAAGGAGGAGAAAAAAACAAAGATGTATGGTTTTCATGATAGCAAGGAATTTAAATGGATAAGAATGGCTAGAAATACAGAGATAAACAAAATAGATCATCCTTTCCTAACTTAGTCGAAATCATGAGCAAAAAGTTGACAAAGTTACTTACAATCCACTTAGTTCAAATGTGTAGCTTGCTCTCATTCACTCGGCTATGTAGGCATATTTAGACCTTGCTTTTGCTTTAGCTTATGATGAGTTAAAAGAAATTTTCACAAATACAAAGCTCAAAAGTTAAGTGGTTACCAATAAATTCAAGTAATCAACCAATCGATCATCAGAAAGACAAGATAAATAGCATGGGGCACTTTCAATTTGACAATCGACACTAACTTTATTAAAGACAATGCAATAATTCAATCTACATAAAAGACCTAGAAGCAACTCTCAACATGACTCGTGACTCTCTTAAGCACACACACAAACTTAAATAAACACTCATTAAGAAAACTCTTAAGCACACACACAAACTTAAATAAACACTCATTAAGAAAACTCTTAAGCACACACACAAACTTAAATAAACACTCATTAAGAAAAACAAATGAGAAACTAGACTCAAAAACACTTAAAAACTATGACTAATGGCAAAGCCCTTCCCCCACACTCAAAATTTGCAATGTCCTCATTGCAAGAGAAGAAACTCAACACACTAATCATGCAGACCATGCCTGTTTAAGACTTGGAAAATTCGTCTTATAGTCCTTATGAGAAAAGTATAGTCCGCTTCGTTCATCTCGATTGTATCTTGGATTCTGCGGTCCACATCTCTTTGATGCCTGTAAGCACTATCTCTGTCTAGGTACAGGCGCTCAATGTTTCTTTGGCAGACAAGACAACAAGCAGGCTGTTGCAGGTTATGATTTTCAACGCTGTAAGGGGAGGCACTATTCAAATTCCTCTGAGCCGATCGGCACAAAGGCTGAGCCGATCGGCGTAGTGGTGTTCTTCCACCATTGCGACTTCCTCCACTTCCCTCTGCATTACCATTAACTCTTGTTCAAGTCCTGCTGCCCTGTCATTACTGCATTCTGCAAGTGTTTCCTGATTTTCAAACTTAGGGCTACCAAAGCTTCTTCGCATATCAAAATCATCACTAAAATCTCCAAGCACACTAGGATCACCGCTTTCCAAAGTTTCCAAATAGTATGACGTATCAAAGTCGCTATCCCGTTCGAAATACTTTTGAATTGGCTTACCCGTTAGTCTAGCAGATCCGCGAACCTCTAGTGTAGTCTCACACTTCCTTGCAGCAGGTTCTTCGTCTGCACTTGGCAGAGCCGTCAGATCAATAAATTCATCCATCTTCAGGTCGTGCCGATCGGCTCCAGTGTCGCGCCGATCGGCGCAGCTGTCATCTTCCATCATATACTCAGCTAACTGCTCTAGATTATGCTCACCGATCACCTTATTCTGCTGCCTTCGTAAAATCTCATCATTAATCTCCTTAGGCGTCCTCCCTCCAGGAACTGCGTGATAGCCATCATCATATACTAAATCTCTAGGTATGAAAGCTGGATCTTCTGCCAATTGAAGTTCAACCTTTCGTTGAAGATCTTTAGCACAAAAGAGACACTTGCAACCCTCAATATAGTTGTTCCTATGAGTCTTATTTTCTTGAAAACTTTCCCAATCGGTAAGAACCTTGGGAAAGGATTCATCCCTTCTAGCTTGAAGATCCTTCTTCGCATCTTGCTGGTACATAGCTTCTTCGGCTTCCTCTCGCAGCTTGAGTTCATACTTGGCTGCAATGTCATGCTCACTATAAAGTCGGCACTTATGGATCATGAGGGTACTCTCTTCATCTAGCTCTTCCTTCTCTTGCTCAGTCAATGATCTTTCGAAAGATAGGAAATCCTCATACGACAAGGGCTTAGCAAGATCAAAAAGACTTTCCATGGTATACCGTTGAGAAACTGCTTCACTTTCAATAGGTGCTACAGATTTTTCTTTGCGCACCAATACTCTCTTCATCATCTGCCGAAGTTCATTGTCCATCTTCACCTTATCGGCGTTTCACGCGTCAGCTTCGCTTTTCTTCATGAATTTCTTCCGTAGATCTGACCAGACGAGAGGATCATCTCGTGTTGGTGTCAACACTTTGTCGACTTCTTCCCAGGACCAATTTGCGGAGGGCTGAGGAAATCCGCCGCCGAGCTGATCGGCTCCAGAGTTACGCCGATCGACACAAGAGTCGCGCCAATCGGCGCATGAGTCGCGCCGATCGGCGTCGCCTTTGTTTCTGCCTGATGCGCCGCCTTCCATCGCTTCTGCTCTTAGGGTTTGTTCTGGTGACGGTGTAATACGAGTTGATCCGTGGGTTTGCTGTCCCCGCATATTTGTATCCCTTGATTTCCAATTGGACTAGGACTCTCTCTCTTATTTGTGGAACTTAACAAGTCTTAAAAAGGCAAGGTCCAAAACCGACTCAAAAACAAAAAAGGACTCTGCCGCACCGATTGGTGCAGGGCTGCGCCGATCGGTGCGGTACACTAAATTACCAATTCAGAAAAAGAAAAACTACATAAATCAAAATGCATACAAGCCTTTGTTTTACGTCGTTAAGCTTGACCACACGGGATACTAAGCAGTGAAATACACATCAAAAGATTTTAATTCAAATGTGTCGGGTTCTAGGTATACCTTTAGACGTTGTTCGTTCATCGTGTACTTGTTTCTCTTGCCATCCATTATGATTACCGCTCCCGAAGGTAACACTGTATTCACAAGATAAGGTCCCTCTCATTTGCTTTGCAGTTTGCCTTTACCGAATAATCTAAATCGCGAATTAAATAGGAGCACCCGATCTCCTTCCTTGAATTCCTTCTTCAAAAGCTTCTTATCGTACCACTTCTTTGTTTTCTCTTTGTATATGGCTGCATTTTCATATGCACGCAATTGCATCTCTTTTTTTTCATGTCGGCGGCATCAAGATCCAAATTCATTTCCTTTATAGCCCAATAAGCCTTATGTTCCAATTCCATCGGTAGGTGACACGATTTCCCATAGACGAATTGATATGGTGTCATACCAATCGGTGTCTTTAATGTCGTCCTATATGCCCATAATGCTCCATTAAGCTTTGTGGCCCAATCTTTTCCTTTCTTTGTAACAATCTTCTGCAGAATTCCCTTTAATTGCTTATTTGAAGTTTCTGCTTGTCCATTCGTCTGGGGATGGTAGGCTGTTCCAATTCTATGTTCAACTCCAGATTTGGTTAAAAACCTAGTAAATTCTCCTCCTGTAAAATGGGATCCTCCATCTGTAATTATTATCCTTGGTACTCCGTACCTAGGAAATATCTGCTCCTGAAGTATACTCCTTCATTCTCTTGTAGTATTAGCCTTGCATGCCATTGCTTCGACCCACTTGGAGACATAATCAACGGTGACCAATATGTACTCGAAACCATGAGAATTTACAAAGGGTCCCATAAAATCCATACCCCAGACATCAAAGATATCGACTTGAAGATTGTACTTAAGAGGCATTGCATTCCTACTGTTAACATTCCCTATTCGTTGGCATTGAGCACATGTTGCAACATACCTTTTTGCATCTTCATGCATAGTAGGCCAATAGAATCCACTCGCCCATACCTTTGCCTGTGTTCTGAAGTAGCCATAGTGTCCCCCATAATCCGAAGAATGACATTTTGCCAAAATGCTCGCTCTTTCTTCTCTGGGTACACATCTCCGTACTGCTCCATCTTCGCAATACCTATACAAGTATGGGTCGGCCCATATAAATTTTCTCATTTCACTCTTAACTCTTTTCCTTGTGTTCTTCTTCATCAGATCAGTTTGTCCCTTGAAACCTTTGATAATATCCATCATCCAATTCTCTTTATGATCAAATGCGGTGAACAACTGCTCTTGTCGCATTTTATCTCTTATCGGCTCAGTTGATGATGATTCAAGACGAGATAAATGATCTGCTACAGAATTTTCTACTCCTTTCTTATCTCTTATCTCCAAATCAAATTCTTGCAGCATCAATACCCATCGTATTAACCGAGGCTTAGACTCCTTCTTTGAAACCAAGTATCTTATAGCAGCATGATCAGTATATACAATCACCTTAGAATTTAGAATGTAGGATCTAAACTTCTCAAAAGCAAATATAACAGCTAACATCTCTTTCTCAGTTGTTGTATAATTGATTTGCGCCTCATTTAAAGTTTTGCTAGCATAATAAATAGCATGCACTTTACCTTCCTTCCGTTGTCCAAGAACAGCTCCAACTGCATAGTCACTTCCATCACACATAATTTCAAAAGGTAAACTCCAATCAGGTGGCTGCATAATGGGTGTAGAGCATAGAGCTTCCTTTAATCTTCTGAAGGCCAAGAGTCTTTCCTGGTCCATGACAAATTCTGTATCTTGCTTTAACAATTCTGTCAGGGGTTTAGCAATCTTCGAATAATCCTTAACAAATCTGCGATAGAAGTTGGCATGTCCAAGAAAACTCCTCAAAGTTATAAGATCATTAGAGGGAGGTAATTTCTCAACTATAGATACCTTTGCCTTATCAACCTCTATCCCTCTTTTAGATATGACATGACCAAGTACTATTCCTTCTATTACCATGAAGTGACACTTCTCCCAATTAAGAACTAAGTTGCGTTCAACACACCTTTTCAAAACCTTCTCCAAATTCTCCAAACAGCTATCAAAATCAGCACCATGTACGGAGAAGTCATCCATAAATATCTCCATAATATCTTCTATGAATTTAGCGAATATTGCATTCATGCATCTTTGAAATGTTGCGAGTGCATTGCAAAGACCAAATGGCATCCTTCTATATGCATATGTCGCAAAAGGGCAAGTAAAAGTAGTTTTGTGCTGATCTTCTGGTCTTTCAAGCATGAATTCTTTGCTAACCTTTGAAAGAAACCACTATATCCATCCAAATAACAAAAGTATGAATTCTTTGCTAACCTTTCAAGCATCTCGTCAACGAACGGAAGAGGATAGTGATCTTTCTTCGTCACTTTGTTCAAACTTCTATAATCTATGCACATTCTCCATCCAGTCACAGTCCTTTGAGGGATCAACTCATTGTTCTCATTAGGCACTACTATCAACCCTACTTTCTTGGGTATACAATGCACTGGACTAACCCATTCATTATCAGCAACAGGGTAGATCATACCTGCATTAAGCAGCTTCAAAATCTCCTTTTTAACCACTGGCTTCATTGATTCCTTCAACCTTCGCATCCCTTCAACCATTGGTTTAGTATTCTCCTCCAAGTTAATCTTGTGGGTGCAAAATGCGGGGCTGATTCTCTTGATATCATCCAATGTGTAACCAATGGCTTTCTTATACTTTTTGAGCATAGCAAGAAGCCTCTCTGTTTCTTCTTTCATTAGGGTGTTGTTCACAATAATTGGATATGTCCTATTCTTTCCTAGATATTCATAGCGTAGCTCTTTCAGGAGTTCCTTCTGTTCCACTTCTGGCGCTTTATCTGGATCCAGCTCCCCGAGAGGTTCAAAATCAGGATTTTCCTGGTTGAGCCGATCGGCGTGAGATTCACGCCGATCGGCGCTGGCAGTATGCTTGAGCCGATCGGTGCAGACAGTATACTTGTCAGTTCCACGCATCATGTGGTCCAGTGGGTCTCCCATATCCATCCCTGTCTTCTCGTCTTCCTCTGGGTAGAATTGCTGATGGTAAGAAGGGTCTTGATGAGACGGATCATTAAATTGAAATCGCACTTCTTCCTCTCCCAGGTGTAGCGTAATTTGACCTTTACCAGCATCCAGAACAGCTTGTACTAATCTTAAGAATGACCTTCCCAGAATGATATCTTTAACCCCAGTTTCTTTATTGTCTAGAACAAAGTCTACCGGCATTGTTTTCGAGCCGATCTCAATTTCGACATTCTTGATCACTCCCAGTGGCTTGGTCTTCCTACCATCCGCCATGATCAGCTCAAGTTTAGTCCCCATCAGCCGTTGTTGAGTTCCATAAGGCATGCTCATGAATGTATCGTAAGTCATCAAGCTGACACGAGAACCAAAGTCACACAAGGCTTTCAGAAATTTCTTCCCCGATATCTCACATGGTATGTACGGTTTTTCTTTTTCCTCTTCAGTGAGACCTACAGCATACACACCATATAATCCTTCGTAGGGGGATGGCTCAAAGCAACTGTCTAGCAATCTCTTCGCTTGTTTCACCTCTGTTCCATCAAGCTCTATATCATCCTTGTAAAGCTTCCCTAAAACTCTCTCAATAATCTCTTGATCGAAAACTTCCGACTTGATGCGATTACTTGGGAAATTATACTCAATTCCGGCTTCGGAGGCGTCTTGCGGACTGAAGGATCATCTCATATTGAGCAACTCGAGCGAAAAATCAATGGGAATCCAGTCCATTGGCTCAAATTCGTCAAGTGGTTTGGCATTCGCCAATGTTCTATCCCCCTTTGGTTTAGCGAAGTTCCCTTCAAATTCCTTCAGGTGGTTGTCCAGAATCGCAGCTTCTATGTTGGTATATCCCTTGCTACTTGACGAAGTCTGATGAGTACATCACACTCATGGATACACACAACACTCCTCCAACTAATATGAAAGTTCATGTGCATCACCTGAAATTACAGGTGAGATCGTTTCTAATGTTTTTATTATGTGGTTTTGAGAATAGATTGCTACCTAATGAATTAATTATTGTTAGAAACCATGGAGATGATGATGAGATAGCTGGGGAGGTGATTGGAGACGTGATGGGCCAGCAAGGACGTCCAAGCCAAGGTGGAGGCCAAATCAAAACCGACTTCGAGTCTGTTTCGGAGCCCAGGACCAGTCTGCACTAAAACGGACGCCCAGGATGCATACGGACTCGGATTTGGACGTTATATATATGCCTGGAAAGATAACGAAAAGAACTTTCCAACCCAACCAGTCCCATGTCAAAATTCATCCCAAGCCGTCGGCAATCGCTGAAACAAATCTACTTCCAGAATCTGTCCTGGTGCTGCGACACCGTAATCGGTCTTTGGGCCATGTATCGAGTTGAGCCCACTTAGGACTGCGTCCAGGGGGTCTTGCACGACCCTAGGGTCCTCATATACAGCCGCTGCCTCTTCATTAGGGTTTGGGTTTTGCTTAGATTATTCTGTTGATAACAGTTTTGCTGTTTGATCGGTTTGTGAGATTCCAACTTGTGAGATTCATCGTATACTTGCAAATTTGGTTGCATTCTTCTTTGTTCTTGCTTGTGTTCTTGATTTACAGGTAAGAATAAGCCTTCTCGGTGAGGTCAATCGTTCTTGAACGGTTGATAACCAGAGGAGACGTTGTGCTGCGATTGCGGGGTTCAGAACGTGTCGTTCGGAAGCCGGATCGGTTTGTGTATCGCTTCCGTCTTAATCAAGATTATCAAAACCTACCGGAAGATCGGGAACCCTTGTTTACATCAAGTGGTATCAGAGCTTCAGGTATACCGTTAGGTTCGCCTTTATCCTCGTTTATTTGTTCTATCCTATAGTCCAGAAAATTGCCCCACAAAAATATCATTTCGTCGTGTTTCCGCTGTCCTATACCCCATTGTGACTTGCAAATTTTTATTTTAGATTGCTTCTCTGAATTTTAGTCCCTATAAAGTCATTGTGTTGCTGGTCTAGTGCTTGTTCTTTGGTCTTGTTTGAGTCGTGCATATCCTTGTCATAGACAAACAAGGGAAAAAAAATCAGTGTTGCACATGTTGAAATAATAGTATTGCTGGAATTGTGTGCACTAAATATTTCTTTAACATCTAGCCTTCTACTTCCGTGTGCAAAAGAAAATTAGAGTGCTCTGTTGCTATCTCATTGTGATCAAAAGCCAACCAATTAGTGCTTGATCTTGTTATAGAAGTTTGTTTTAGTTGTGCTATTACAAGAATCCTTTTGCTGCACTTGTAGTAAGAAAAAAAAAATTCTGGGGTTCCATTGATTGTAAAACTTGTAATACCTTGCTGCAGTTCTGATTCTCAAGAAAAGAAAAGAAAAAGACAAAAGTGCACGAGAGAAAAAGCCGCACAAAAAAAAAGGAAGTAGAAAAAAGAAAAGATACAAATTCAGAATTGCTTGCATCCTTTGTGTCCTTTGTTGAGTCATTTGCTTGCTTGCTTACATTAGGTCCGAGACAAGTTTAGGCCAGTGACATAGACTAGCTTGGGACTATTATTCAGTTTTGCGACTTCTGAATTGAAATTTTGCTAATCCTTGCTACCTAATATTGCCTATCCAAGCTCCATATATTTCCTTCTGAACAGGCACAATTTTTTTTGACTCTCGCAATCATCAGTTCACACTCTCCAAGGTATCCTTTGCTTGTTGTAATTAAGAACTTTGTAAGAGCTTGATAAGATGCTTCCCTTTGCTTGTTGAGAGTTTACACTATGATCACATAGTAGTGATAGGAAAATATACTTCCGTGTGTTTTCTAGTTTGCTACTAACAATGATAGGTTACGCCACTCATGGTGATGATTCAACGTCGTCTAATGAGAACAATATGAGTGATATAGTACAAAGAGTGCCCAGTCCTCAAATGGAGAAGGTAGAGCAAAATCAATTGAACAATTTATTTCAGACTCACTTTGTTGTCAAGGATTGACTTTGTCGTGTTATCATTGATGGAGAGAGTAGCCGCAACATCGCAAGTTTAGAATTAGTAGAGAAGCTTGGATTGACAATACAGCCACACCCATGTCCATACTACATCCAATGGGTAAATTCTTTTGGTAAGATAAAGGTAGATAAAATTACACGCATTGAATTTTTTATTGGTTCTTATAAGGATAGTGCAGAATTTGATATAGTACCTATGCAAGCATGTCATTTGTTATTGAGTAAACCTTGCTTTATTACAAATAATGCTTCGCACAATACCATTATAAATAGCTACTCATTTAAATACAATGGTAGAAGAGTTACTCTTAAACCTATGACCGCTGCTGAAATTCTAGAAGAGGATCACCAAAGGCTTGAAAGGAGAAAGAATGAACCATTTAGAAAAGAATGGACTGTTTCAAATGTTGCAACACTTATATCAAAATCTGAATTAGATGATGAACATATTTCCTTGCCTATTGTTGCAACTAATACATTTCAGGTTCTACACAAAGAAGAGGATAGTGAGAAAGATGAAGAACATGTCGTTGCTTCAGGTAAGAGCTTTCTTGATGTGATGAATTGTTCCAACAATCTTGTTGTATTGGAACCTTGTCTTGATTTGCCTTTGCCACAAGTTGATTTATCTACTGATCCTTGTGATAAATAGGAGTTGTGTGCCACTGCTTCACTTATATCTTTGCCACAACAAATGAATAAGCTTGATGTTTTTGCTTATGATTCACCTACTAGTGCTGAAATAAAACATTTGATTTTAATAACATGTGAAAAGGATGAGCAGAAATTATTGTCTTCTCTAAATACTTTGGGTTATATTGAATTTGATGTTCTTTGTGATCTAAATACCGTGGAGAAGCAAATCTTTTCTCAAACTGAATTGCCTTTACTAACAAGAAACAAATTTTATGCTATAGGAAACTATGATCATAGAGGTGTATTTATGGTGCATAAAGTTGATATTTGCTCAAACATGAATACTCCTTGTGTTGTACAACCAAATGATGAACTAGAAAACTGCAATAACAATTACCATGTCATGTCATGTTTTTCTAGTGTTTTTAAGATCACACATTTTCCATCTTGTCATAAGAGTGAGAATGACGTTCATATTGTTGAGCAAGTTTTCAAAGAGGTCATTAATTTGCATGGCATGCCTTCTATTATGGTTTCATAGTGTGATGATAATTTTCATAACACATATAAACACGAGGTGCATTCCAAGTTTGGGAATAGTTCTATATTTTATATTTCAGATTTGAGACCACTATTGGGAGAAAGAGATGGGATCGAGTCGAGGACGTCTCTAATTCAAAAGGGGGAGAATGATGAGTACATCACACTCATGGATACACACAACACTCCTCCAACTAAGATGAAAGTTCATGTGCATCACCTGAAATTACAGGTGAGATCGTTTCTAATGTTTTTATTATGTGGTTTTGAGAATAGATTGCTACCTAATGAATTAATTGTTGTTAGAAACCATGGAGATGATGATGAGATAGCTGGGGAGGTGATTGGAGACGTGATGGGCCAGCAAGGACGTCCAACCCAAGGTGGAGGCCCAATCAAAACCGACTTCGAGTCTGTTTCGGAGCCCAGCAGAAGTCTGCACTAAAACGGACGCCCAGGACGCATACGGACTCGGATTTAGACGTTCTATATATGCCTGGAAAGATAACGAAAAAAACTTTCCAACCCAACCAGTCCCATGTCAAAATTCGTCCCGAGCCGTTGGAAATCGCCGAAACAAATCTACTTCCGGAATCTGTCCTGGTGCTGCGACACCGTAATCGGTCTTTGGGCCATGTATCGAGTTGAGCCCGCTTAGGGCTGCGTCCAGGGGGTCTTGCACGACCCTAGGGTCATCATATACAGCCGCCTCTTCATTAGGGTTTGGGTTTTGCTTAGATTATTCTATTGATAACAGTTTCACTGTTTGATCGGTTTGTGAGACCCCAACTTATGAGATTCATCGTATACTTGCAAATTTGGTTGCATTCTTCTTTGTTCTTGCTTGTGTTCTTGATTTGCAGGTAAGGATAAGCTTTCTCGGCGAGGTCAATCGATCTTGAACGGTTGATAACTGTTGACGGCTGTTAAGTACCATTTTTAACCGTCAACTATACTCAAATAAAGGAGAATTTGGCATTTCATACACGCATGCTTTATCACAATAATATAGTTCCACTTGTACTTGGAGAACTTTGTGCATGCAGGAGGAAATGTGAAGGAAACACCTCAAAAGGCAAGAAAACACACTTTCGACCAATCAGAGGGTGCCACATGGACGTCACACGGATTGAAGGGCCCATTTTCAGCACTTAACCGACGTAACTCCCTGTAATACCGCGCAAACCGACGTCAGGGCCCACAGGACAGCCACCTGGAGAAAGCACAGGCCAGGAGGGGCCACCCCCAGGTCGGCCGACCTGGTCAGGTCGGCCGACCCGGCCGGGCGCCCTCTCCGCCTGGGCTTCCACGTGTTGGCTCCTCCGCGACTCCTGATGACGGTTTGAGATGCCTTCCGTGGCGGTTACGCTCCCTTGCCGACCTATTGAGGCTATAAATAGGAGGGTGTGCCTTCACACTCAACACACACCACAAGAAGCATTTCTCTCTTGCTAGTAGTAGTTCTTGGAGTTTTAGTGGAGTTAGGCTGAGTCTAGAGCTCTCTAGTCCCAAGTCTTCACTTGGAATTGGTATGGCTCTTGTATCTTTTCCCTTTTGTAAGACTTTGCTCTTATCAATATATATATCTTTTCTATATAGTTGTGCTTGGGTCATGAGTTTCTTGTTTGATATTGTGATCCATATATGTGATAGTATAGTCTACTTGTGTGATAGTAGTTTATATTTATTATACTACTATTGTCATGCTAGTTATATACCGTCACTATAGTCTAGTTTATATGTTATAGTCTCTATGCTTAGTTTTAGCTCATAAAGTATAGCATGGGTTTGGTGATCGTATTCGTACGGTAGCTCTGCCTCGTTAATAGTAATCGCGGAGGGGCAGAGTGCTCTTTGGTCATGCAAGTATGGTACTTGGGTGACTGATTTGCATCAATTATTCGTTAGTCTACTGGTTCGTTGAGGTAGGCGGCAGGTGGTGACAGCCCTGTCCGTCCTTTGAAATCCTCCCCGCTAGGCTAGTGCGTAGGCTCTTGGCGGAAGTCGCCTGTGGATGCAGGGGTAAGTCCGTGCCTGAAGTGCTATACTATTGACTGCTGAACCTGAGTGTGGGTCTGTATGTATTCTACTTAGGCTATGCAACTGTATAGGAATGTATAGTAGGAGTAGCTTAGCCTAGTCTTTCCTCCACTAGACTTTATTTATTTAGTAGGAATCTTCTGTGTGTGTCACACTACCCGGTTATTATCATGTACCCGCCTGTCTTGGTTAAGATATCCTTGCTAATTGTTAACATGATCTTATATGTTAGTAACGCTTCTTGATCATAACCTTCCTTTGGGATAAACAAATACGATACCCTGAATACTTCCGGGTGAAATGCTACAGCGGTATTCTCCGTGCGCTTGCGGATTTTACCTACTTGACTCTGGGACATATTAGTGAACCGTTTCTGGCCCCGTGCCGGGAATGATTTATTAATATGGCTTAGCAAAAGTCAACAAGCATTTCTGGCGCCGTTGCCGAGGAAGGCGTATGATTTAAGAAAAATTACTAATGTATATAGTAGTGTTGCAATTATTAAGGCTATCTCCTAGGCAGGCTAACCTTGCTTTGTTTTCTGCATTTTGTATGAAAACAGGGTAGTGTATGACTGGTTTTGACTTGCCGACAAACTTCACTGAAGATCCTGAGTCACTCCTGAGAAGGACACGAGCTAGGCTCACCCCTCCTCGTAAGGAGACTCGGCCAATCGAACCTGTCATTTCCGCACCATCAAGCTCTGAGCAAATGGCCGACAAGACCCTCCGCGAGTTCTCCGCTCCCTCCGCTGCCAACATCCCTACGGGACCAGCTGGCAATGTGGGAGATGCGAACTTCGAGATCAAGACCGGTCTCATCACCATGGTGCAGGCTAGCCCATTCTGTGGGAAAGCCAATGAGGACGCTAGTGCTCATCTCCAGCAATTCCTGGAGATTTGCAACACGTTCAAAATGAAGGACGTCACCCCCGACGCTGTTCGCCTTCGACTGTTCCCGTTCTCTCTCCTTGGGAGAGCGAGACAGTGGTTCTACGCAAACCCTGAAGCTGTGAACACTTGGGAGAAGTGTTCAGCTGCGTTCCTTGCAAAGTTCTTCCCGTTGGGCAAGACCAATGCCCTCCGCGGAAGGATCTCAAGCTTCCAGCAGGAGTCGAAGGAGTCGATTCCTGAGGCATGGGAGAGGCTCCAGGAGTACATCCTGGCATGTCCCCATCACGGGATGGATGATTGGCTGATCATCCAGAACTTCTACAACGGGCTTACTCCGTCGGCCCGTGACCACCTCGACGCTGCTGCTGGTGGAGCCTTCTTCTCGCTCACTGTAAGCAAGGCAAAAGCTTTGATCGAGAAGATGGTGTCCAACCAAGGTTGGAATGAAGAGCGCCTCCAACCTCGCCAGCGAGGCATGCACTCCGTCAAGGAGGTTGACATGCTCGCCGCCAAGATTGACCTTCTCATGAAGAAGATGGACGACCAAGCCAATGGAGAAGTGAAAGCTCTAGATGCTCGGATGACTTGCGAGGTCTGTGGCAACACGGGACACTCGGGCAATGACTGCCCTGAGACCCGTGAGGACGTAATGTTCATGGGCAACAACAACAACAACGGCTACCGTCCACAAGGAGGTCAAAGTTGGGGTCCACCACGTCCCAACTACCAAGGAGGTAACTCTGGCAACTTCTCTGGTTTTAATTCCGGTTATAATCAGCCCTCCTTGAAAGATCTTGTGCTTGGTCAAGCTAAGGTTAATGATAACATCGGTAAAAAGCTTGCCACCACTGATAGGACTCTTGAGAGCATCCACACTAAGATAGAGGGTGTTTCCTCTGCTCTCAAGAATCAGCTGAGCTTTAATAAAATGATAGAAACCCAATTAGCTCAGTTAGCTGCTGCTGTTCCTACTGCTGAGTCGGGGAAAATCCCGGGGCAACCCGAGACCCCCTTAGAAAATGTTAATGCGGTTACCACGAGAGGAGGTAAGTCCACTCGGGATCCGCCATACCCTAACCATGCAGGAAAGGACACATCAGCTGAGAAGCCGGCAGAAGAAGAAGAACTGTCGCCCAGGAAAATGGCCCCACATGAGTTCTATGACACGAACCTCATGCCGTTTCCTGAAAGAAGAAGGAAGCCCACCGTGGACGAGCAGTTCACACGCTTCGTTGAGGTGATCCAGAAGCTGCACATCAACGTGCCCTTGCTGGATGCGATACAAGTACCCACGTACGCTCGCTACCTCAAGGATCTTATCAGCAACAAGCGCCCACTACCGACCACAGAAATTGTCAAGCTGACGGAAGAGTGTAGCGCTGCTATACTCAACCGGCTTCCTGAGAAGAAGAAAGATCCAGGGTGTCCCACGATCACCTGCTCGATCGGGACACAGAACTTCGACCATGCCTTATGTGATCTTGGGGCAAGTGTAAGCGTCATGCCGAAGGATGTCTTCGACAAGCTCAACCACACCACACTATCCCCCACGCCGATGCAGCTGCAGCTGGCCGATTCAACGGTCCGCTATCCGGCGGGGATCGCCGAAGATATTCCGGTGAAAATCCGGGATTGCTTCATCCCCGTCGACTTCGTAGTGCTTGACATGGACGTCGGGAAGAGCACACCGCTCATCCTAGGATGCCCATTTCTCAGCACTGCGGATGCTCCCATCGATGTAGGAGCCGGAGAAATCCGCTTCCACATCAATGGCAAGGAGGAGAAGTTTGACTTTCGGCCAAGGAAAGAACAGTGCAACATGATCCGTATCAAGTACGGGCTGAACCCAAGCAACATCAAGGAAGTGGAGGTCACTCCGCCAAAGAAGGACAGCCTCATCACATTCATGAAGAACTTCCTTGAGAAGGAAAAGGCTGCACAGCAACAACTGATGAAGGCAAGGAGGCAAAGGTCACACATTAAGCAACAGCCTCCGAAGTCCACAAGGCAGCAACCTCCGAGGTCTGCAAAGAAACAGGCTGTGAAGCCTGCAAAACCGCAGCCTCCGAAGCCCGAGAAGCCACCGACCGCAACAAAGACCAAGAAGATGTGACGAACGAAACAAGAAGCATCATCCGTGTCTTCATCTCCGGGACCGGACAACGCTTCATCGAGCTGAACACCGGAGAAAAGTCCCGCTCGTCGGACTTTAAAAGGTGAGTCCTCGCCGGGAGGTTAAACCGGTAGTTATCCATATTTGCTCTTTTAATTGCATATTTGCTTTCCACCACATTTTGATTTTTTTCCGACCACTGCATTTCTGCATTTTTGAATTTTTCCAGCCACCTTGGAATTTTTCAAAACTCATTTGCATTTTTGAAAATTTAGAAAATAGGTTTTTGGGCTTTCCATTTTGAAAAGATTTTTTGTCGAGCTTTTTGAGCAAAAAGGCAGCAGGGGACAAATCCCCTAGCCATTGGGGAACACATAGGAAAAAGGGGGCTGCCAGGAGGCCCACCTGCCAGGTCGGCCGACCTGGTGGGGTCGGCCGACCCTCTGGCCCCACCTTTTCCTGTGCTCCTTTCTCCCAACGGGTATACGGCCGTTGCTCTGTCTCTTTCTAACGGCCATCTTGCTTCCTTGGCTATAAAAACCGCCCAGGAGGGGGAGCTTCACCATTCCAAGCTCATCTTTCACTCCCCTCCTTTGCTCACTTGTTGCTCTCCCAAAATTTCGTGTTCTTCAACTTTACTACAGCCCCAAAAACCCAAAAAAATATTTCCCCTCTGTTTTAGTGCATTTGCAAGTTGTTGTAAGAAGAAAACCAATTTCGGAGAAGCTCGGGTTTGTCGTTTTCACTAACGCTCACCCGAACACTTGTTCGATCTTGTTTTTGTTCTTGTCTTGTGTTTGTTCTTGTGTGCAGCCATGTTCAAACGAATGAAGCAAGTCGCCGGAATCAAGCGGAGAAAAAGCACTCGTGCAAGCACGAGTCAAGCATCCTCCGTCGAGCTCACACCAAGTCCGGGGCATGGTGACCCCGAAGCTGAAATTCCGGAGGAAAGGCCGGCCTTGCTCATCACCGAGGAGCATCTCGACATCAAGGACGACCGCGAGGGCCAAGCCATCGCGCTCATGAGAGAACGGCCATTCGCCCACACCCGACATTTCGATCCGGACTTCCTCGAGAAAATAGGTATGAGAGAAGAATTTGCCTCTATTTTTTGCACTATGGGTTGGCTAAATTTCGTAGAAGTAGATGAGCCGGGTTCTCGTTTGCTTACTATGCAGTTTTTATGCACCCTTAGAAAGTATGATGAAGGCATTTCTTTTCACTTGTTTGGGCAAGAGCGCTTGGTCACATGGGGTGATCTTCATGCTATGCTAGGTCTAAATCCTAAATGTAGGCTAGACTTAGATAAAGCGCTAAAGGGGTTCCATAAAGAAAGTTTTTGGAAAAAGATTTCCGGAAACGAGTGGGGTCCCAAGCCTAGAACAAGTGCCATCCATAATCCTACACTTAGATTTATGCATGTGTGGTTGGCTATGACCTTGTTTCCTCGAGGTGACATTAGGGTTGTCCGGCAAGATGAATTGAAAATACTTTATGCCATGGTTAAGAAAATTAGGGTGTCACCCGCGGAATGCATGATTGATCAATGGTTAGACAATATAAAGTTGACAGGACCAATTGAGTGCACCTCTTTAGTTACTCGCATTGTGCAGAAGTGTGGTCTGCTTGAGAATGTTCATGTTGAATATTTGACGGTAGATAGAGAATTTCTAGGCGAGGACTATTTTGTGCAAGGACATACTTTGAAACATGGTCCAAATAATACCTTGATCTATCACTTTCCCGGGTATACAAATGAATTCCCGTTACCTAACCCGGGTCTTCGTTTGTATCACTGTCGGGCACTAACCCTCCCACTTGAGCCAGTGGGAGAAGTTCGTAGGCATAGTGTTTCAGGGCGACCGACACGTTCCCGTAGGCATATGGAGCCTACACCGGAGTTTCACACTCCGACCGGAGATCCGGTATGGGAGCAGCCCCCGCCACAGGACGAGGCGGGTGCATCAACATGGCAGGCCGGAGCATGGGAATCTCAGTACAATTACCCCATGTAGACGTCATCAAGTTCAAGCGGACTGCCATCCTTTCCCACTCGGTCATTCTCATCCCGTGGGTTCCGTGAACTCAACTATGGGATGGCCGAGTTGACAAGGAGGGTGAACGACATTGATTTGCGCACCGAGAGCATGCAACAAACTCTCACGCAACATGTCGCCGACACCCAGCAATGACAGAATTTCAGCGACAACCAATTCCGCCAGCTGAACGCGATGATGGCTCAGAATCAGAACAATTGGGATGCCTTCTTCCGCTCCCAAGGCTATGACCCGAACCAGCAGATATGAGCAAGAACAAGCTTGGGGGAGGACCCCCCTTCTCACGGTAACTTGTATCTTTCCCCTTCCCTTTATTTCTTGCATTTGCTAAATCTGAAAAAACCATAAAAATTTGCAAAATATAAAAAGAACAAAAATATTTCCCCTTTTCATGCGCGGTATGAATGTGTATAATTTTCCTATGTTGAGATGATGAATAGTTGCTCTGTCCTTTATTCCTCTCTAAAGCTAGTTTACAACTTAGTACTCTCTCAAGAGTTAGGTTTGTTGGTAAATCTTGCCTTGAACTTGAATCTTGTGGGTAGCATATGCATTCTCTAGTTCTAAGTTGTTGAGAGGTATGATATGATAGATAGGGCTGCTATGATCTTGCTCAACGTAAAGCTTGAATTCCGGAGTTTTATTTTTCAAAATGACAAATTGATAAGTTCCTCAATGATGAAATTCCCACCACAGCCATATGTAGTGTTTACATTTGAAAACCTTTACACATATGCTGCTTGTTTCACATTGAGCTTAGTCAAAATTGTTGTGACCCTAGTAGAACTCTTTTCATGCTTTCTTGATCAAGATCATATACACACATCCACCGCCATGAGCTATCCTTCTAAATCAAGAAGATAGCATCCACCATATCCACCATATCCACCGTGAGCTATTCTTCTATACCGGAAGAAAGCCACTATCCATCCATCCATCCAAAGAAACACTCCATATATCCATTGCAAAATTCCTCTCTCAAAGTATTCATTGCAAACTAGGACTATGGCTATGCAAAAAGAAAAAAAAATGCTCAAAAAAGAGAGCAAGCAAAAGGTAGCCATAGCCTAGAAACTCCAAAAGAGAGAAGGAAAATTCAAAAAGGAGTTATTTCTTCCCATCCACCATTCCTCCGTTCTCCCACACACTTGCACATCTTGATCAAGATTGTTTGAATTGATGTTTTTCTTGGATCCGGTCTTTTGACATAGCAATATTATGTGAACATGAGTGCCTCATATATCCCTACCTTGAGCTCCACATAAAGCCTTATTTAGAAGTAGGTGATTATAGGCAACACTTTGCCTTGGTGAGGAATCATACACATATTGAGTGATCCGAGAGAATCATTTGAGGAACTTGGTTTTTATTTTCAAAATCTTTTGAAAACCTCCGGAATAACATAGCGGAATCTAGAGCAAGTGATTGGTGCCCTGCAATTGTTCTATCTCTCAACCGCCCAAGACAATGAGGTGTAAAAGCCCCATGGATCGAGGTAAATGGGTAAGTTATGTGCCAACATATTTAATTCTAGGAAGAGTACTTTGTTGTGCGCATAGTATTATTGAGGAGTAGGACATTGTAGCAACTCCTGATCAACAACTTAAGTTTATCTTTGCTTCGGGACGAGCAAAGGGTAAGCTTGGGGGAGTTTGTTGACGGCTGTTAAGTACCATTTTTAACCGTCAACTATACTCAAATAAAGGAGAATTTGGCATTTCATACACGCATGCTTTATCACAATAATATAGTTCCACTTGTACTTGGAGAACTTTGTACATGCAGAAGGAAATGTGAAGGAAACACCTCAAAAGGCAAGAAAACACACTTTCGACCAATCAGAGAGTGCCACATGGACGTCACACGGATTGAAGGGCCCATTTTCAGCACTTAACCGACGTAACTCCCTGTAATACCGCGCAAACCGACGTCAGGGCCCACAGGACAGCCACCTGGAGAAAGCACAGGCCAGGAGGGGCCACCCCCAGGTCGGCCGACCTGGTCAGGTCGGCCGACCCGGCCGGGCGCCCTCTCCGCCTGGGCTTCCACGTGTTGGCTCCTCCGCGACTCCTGATGACGGTTTGAGATGCCTTCCGTGGCGGTTACGCTCCCTTGCCGACCTATTGAGGCTATAAATAGGAGGGTGTGCCTTCACACTCAACACACACCACAAGAAGCATTTCTCTCTTGCTAGTAGTAGTTCTTGGAGTTTTAGTGGAGTTAGGCTGAGTCTAGAGCTCTCTAGTCCCAAGTCTTCACTTGGAATTGGTATGGCTCTTGTATCTTTTACCTTTTGTAAGACTTTGCTCTTATCAATATATATATCTTTTCTATATAGTTGTGCTTGGGTCATGAGTTTCTTGTTTGATATTGTGATCCATATATGTGATAGTATAGTCTACTTGTGTGATAGTAGTTTATATTTATTATACTACTATTGTCATGCTAGTTATATACCGTCACTATAGTCTAGTTTATATGTTATAGTCTCTATGCTTAGTTTTAGCTCATAAAGTATAGCATGGGTTTGGTGATCGTATTCGTACGGTAGCTCTGCCTCGTTAATAGTAATCGCGGAGGGGCAGAGTGCTCTTTGGTCATGCAAGTATGGTACTTGGGTGACTGATTTGCATCAATTATTCGTTAGTCTACTGGTTCGTTGAGGTAGGCGGCAGGTGGTGACAGCCCTGTCCGTCCTTTGAAATCCTCCCCGCTAGGCTAGTGCGTAGGCTCTTGGCGGAAGTCGCCTGTGGATGCAGGGGTAAGTCCGTGCCTGAAGTGCTATACTATTGACTGCTGAACCTGAGTGTGGGTCTGTATGTATTCTACTTAGGCTATGCAACTGTATAGGAATGTATAGTCGGAGTAGCTTAGCCTAGTCTTTTCTCCACTAGACTTTATTTATTTAGTAGGAATCTTCTGTGTGTGTCACACTACCCGGTTATTATCATGTACCCGCCTGTCTTGGTTAAGATATCCTTGCTAATTGTTAACATGATCTTATATGTTAGTAACGCTTCTTGATCATAACCTTCCTTTGGGATAAACAAATACGATACCCTGAATACTTCCGGGTCAAATGCTACAGCGGTATTCTCCGTGCGCTTGCGGATTTTACCTACTTGACTCTGGGACATATTAGTGAACCGTTTCTGGCCCCGTGCCGGGAATGATTTATTAATATGGCTTAGCAAAAGTCAACAATAACCAGAGGAGACGTTGTGCTGCGATTGCGGGGTTCAGAACGTGTCATTCGGAAGCCGGATCGATTTGTGTATCGCCTCCGCCTTAATCAAGATTATCAGAACCTATCGGAAGATTGGGAACCCGAGATGATGATGAGATAGCTGGGGAGGCGATTGCCGACGGCTCAGGACGAATTTTGACATGGGATTGGTTGGGTTGGAAAGTTCTTTTCGTTATCTTTCCAGGCATATATAGAACGTCCAAATCCGAGTCCGTATGCGCCCTAGGCGTCCGTTTTAGTGCAGACTGGTCCTGGGCTCCGAAACAGACTTGAAGTCGGTTTTGATTGGGCCTCCACCTTGCCTTGGACGTCCTTGCTGGTCCATCACATCTCCAATCACCTCCCCAGCTATCTCATCATCATCTCCATGGTTTCTAACAACAATTAATTCATTAGGTAGCAATCTATTCTCAAAACCACATAATAAAAACATTAGAAACGATCTCACCTGTAATTTCAGGTGATGCACATGAACTTTCATCTTAGTTGGAGGAGTGTTGTGTGTATCCATGAGTGTGATGTACTCATCAGAGTCATCAGGGTGATCGGTTCTCTTGTCGTCGCGACTGCGCCGATCGGCTCAGAGACTGCATCGATCGACGCACACGTGAGAACCGCAGAGGCGGGTCTAACGGGCTTTATTTCTTTGAATTGCTCCGAAGTAGTCATTGATCTACTCTCGGACATCAAGACCTGTTCAGCTGGCTACTCTTCCTTCTGCATAACTTCTGGGCATTGCCGATTGGTTCTAGATATTCTTCCCAATGCTTGTGCAAAGCTTCATTCTCGGCAATTTTGCCTAACAATTCGATCCCTACCTTGGCTGTTAATCTCAGAAAACTTCCTCCAGTCGATCGGTCCAAATGCATCCTTGATGCCTTGTTTATGGCCATGTAGAAGGTTTGAGCGCACATATTCTCATCAATGCTGAGGTCAGGTCCTTGTTTCAACAATGTTTGAAAACGCGTCCAGGCTTCCGCGAGAGATTCTTCAACTTCTTGTAAGAAGTTCACCACTTCCCTTCTCAACTTCTGCACCCTTGGCAAAGGAAAATAGTGGAGACAAAAATTTCCAACTAACTCACTCCACTTACCTTTTGCTTCTTGAGATGCTGCCTTGTGCCACTCTTTGGCTTTTCCTCCCAAAGAGAATGGGAAAAGCAGCCACCTGTAAAGATCCCGAGGCACTCTTTCATGATGGAATGTTTGGCAAAGTGCCTCTAAATCTTGTAAGTGAGTACACGGGTTCTCCTCTTTCTCTCCAAAGAACTTGTTTGCTTCAGCCATGCTAATGATAATGGGGTTCAACACATACGAGGAGGCCGTGGCCTTTTCATCTGAGGGTTGAGGCACCAGCACGTCTGGAGATGGTAGAGAAAGTTCCCTGAGCGTCCGAGAAGGTCCTGTCGTACTCATCCTGAAAATTCACACAAAACACAAAAACAAAAACAACTAGAAAAGAGAGGATTAGATGTTAGTAAAATATTAATAGTAAAAGAACTGGCTTGTTCCTCGGCAACGACGCCAGAAAAAGGGCTTGTTGGTCGTAATTACGCACCCACTTATATACCCCAAGAGGACGGTGTACAGTTGTAGCTCTTTTTCCCTCAGAGTATTCCAAGGTTATCGAATCCACAGGGAATAAGCAGAACTAATACTATTAAAGGATTACTAACAAATTGCAATGGTTTGGTTGCTGTGAATGATGACGGTGACAAAGTGGAAGGTGAATGTTATTGAAGAGGTAACAGGATGATGAAGGATTCTCTCCTTAGGATTGGTTCACTAGCATGCAACCTTATTCTTATCAACTCGAGTGATGACTCTAATATTCTACAAGACATGGTGGTTTCGTTCACCCCGGCTGTCACTACAGAGGCTATTAGCTCCCCACTGGTTTCTTGCACTATGTAATGGGCAAAAGTGTATTGGCCGATACACTAATGAAAGGGATAGATAGATGTGCAATAAAGTTCATCACATAGATTAAATTCATCGAGAGAGTATCAATAAGTATGAGAGTTACATGACCAGATCCCCGCACTAGAGAAGAGAATATGAGATACTCACTCATCCTTCTGCTAGACATAGCAGAGGGGTGAGAAATAGCGATGGAACGCGCACGAGCCGATCGGCGCGACCTCCCTTATGGTGGATCTCGTCGGTGTTGATGAACCTCCGCCGCCAATATCCTGGAACCCTAGTTCTAATAGTTGATTCTCGCGATCATCGTCTCTCTTTGGTCGTCTTTGGCTGTTGATAATTATCTTCCTGTTATACTCGACGGGATTTGGTCAACTTCCACCGACTCTAACTCATATTAGGCTGGGCCTTCATCTTTCCTGGACCGAATCGTGTTTTTGTCATCATTTCCTCCTACGCCGATCGGCGCAAGGGTCGCGCCGATCGACATGGCTCCACATGTGGCCCATCTTCGTTACTCTTCGGCTCTTTATCCATAATTGCCCTGTTTTACACCTGTTTCCTGCGATTACATCCAAAACAGAACAACTACAAATATATGCAAATATGGGGCTAATTGTTAGTCCAAACCACCAAATTAAGACGCAAAACATCCCTTATTGGTAGATAAAATGAGCATCTAGAAACCACCAACAGCCATAGCATTCAGCAGCTACACACAGGAAGCGGTTGTGCCGTCGGCCGAAACTATTGGCTTCAGGATGTACAGGATTTCCGTGTTCCGGCTACGTAGGTTGCTATCGATCCCCACTCGATAGTAAAACCATCCCGAGGTCGGTTGCTTCCCCCAATGGTGCTTTCACACCTTCACAGGGATGCTTTGCTCTTGGCACGGCCGGAGGGTGATGGTCAAATAATTTGACACTAGACTCGAGTCCAGCGGATAGGGGTGTTCTCACTGGGACACCAGATGAGTTGCCACGAATGCCTTGGCGTTCAGCTCTGCGTTTTCTATCTAAAAGGCCCATTCAAAAAAGGCAAGCCGAACGATTGTGTTCGGGGTCACTTGTTGTATCTCCAAGGCGAAATGCCTTAACACCTCCCAGACAAAGGGTGTGCATGGGAACTGAAGACCGGCCTCGAATAGGCGCTCGAATACCACCATATAGCCTGGACGTGACCGCGGCATTGTCTCTTCAGCGCCTCCGCTCAGGACTGCTCGAACCGGGCCTTTAGACCGGCCGCCTAGTCGTCCAGCTTCGCATTTGTAACTGAGCTTCGGCCGAGATAAGTGCTCCCGGCCTTCTTGTCATTCACCCGGCAGGGTTCGGAGCCAGTCGGGGGTTTTCCTTTGTGAGGACCCATCATAACCAAAGAAGCACAAACGGGTTGTCGCACATGGCAGGGGTGAGTGGTTGCGTAGGCAGTACCGAAGCCTCTTTGGCAACAAAGTCAGGGATGAGGGCATGCAATATAAGACGACACGAGGAAGAAGTAGGGTCTGTGCTAGGGTTTTGCTACGCGGTGAAAAGTAAAAAATGAGGGGTCAGGGAGTGTCCACTTATATAGCCCACAAGCGGCGCCCTACGCGGTTTCAACCCGCCCGTTCGTAGGACACACATGGGCTCATCAGACGCCAGGTGGAAGCGGCGTGTCAACCGGCGCCTATTTACTCCGCTCACCGTCTGCCTCGCCCCTAGGCCATTAATGGATAACGGTTTTCCCTGCAGCATGAATTCTCACAGGTTACACGCAGCATCGTCGGAGTCAGCTCGTTCATGGCCTCCGGATAGGCCCGAAAAGGGTGGGGACTAGGGGTGGCCATTTCATATGGTCACGGTTTTGGTCCTGCCGAAGGCGGATCCCACCCATGAGGGGCTACTGTTGGGGGATAAGGTCATCCCCAAGTCTCCCCTGGTCCCGATCGGAGCCCACCAATGAGCTATAAGAACTAGACGGATTGAAGGCCCCAAGGAGATTGGACCCAAGAAGCGCCGGATGTGAAGTATGACCGAAGGGCGTATCGGTGCGGTGGGTCACTCGGCACAAGTACCGGAGGTTGTCTCCCGAAGGCTTGTACCGACACCGATTGAAATAGTAGAATGCCCTTAGGGCAACCAGAGAGGTGTGTAGCGTAGAACTTAGGGCAAACATGTAAAATGTATCAAGGGAGTAGGTGTGCATAGGCCTATAAATTCTCTCTGGTAGCCACTATGTAAGGTCCTTCCATCACATCCTAGGTACGGGCCGTTTGGTATGGACTTGGGTATATAATACAGATTAAGCCCGATGGGACCTGTTCTATAGGCCTTCAGCGCCATCGCTCTGAACTAGGCCCCACCCCTGTTTGGCCAAACAGCCCAGTTCGGCCGAAGAAGGAGTGGCCCAATGGGGCCCATCTTTCTATGGCGGTTTCCCATTGACTCTCCAAAGGTGGTTGTCCCCCTTAGGGCGGGAGTTACCAACTCTAGGAACTGCCTTTGGGCCTTATATAAGGAGGGGAGTGCCTCCAGTTCAACACACACCAAGATGAATCCATTTCTTACCATTACACTTAGTCTTTAGGTGCTAGTGGAGTTTAGGAGAGAGGAGAGCTGTCTTCAGGTCCTTGACCTTTGGTATGACTTAGCATATGTCAACAAAGGGCAAGCAAAAGACTTGGCGCCGAAGAACCAAAGGCAATGGTGAAGAGCAAGTGAAGGCTTAGCGCGATGAACTATGCAATGCCATGTGAAGCTATGAATTACTCACATCAATCATTTGAAAAATGCTTTAAATGTGAAATGGAAGAAGATGGTATTCATGGGTTTAATCACATCGAGTGAAATTGAAAGCCAGAGCAATGGTTGAATTTCATATGTTGCAGAACATCAAGTGGCATTAACAAATAGAAGTCATCACATACACTTTAAGAGTTGATGAACATCAAGCCCAAAATATCACAGGGACGTTCTCAAGGAAAAGGAAAGATTGCAGTCACACTTTATGAGTCGATAAACATCAAATCAAAAATCTTAAGTGGACATGCTCAAGGGAAAGGTATAATAATGTTGGACATATATGCTTATCGATAGTTGATCAAAAACTAAATGTTCAAATGGTGAAATGTTCATGTTTTGGCAACCTTAAAGATAAGGAAAGATTAAGACATGAAGGTGTTCCAATTGGCATAGTTTTCTATTTACTTTTGAGTATAGGAACGTCATACTATCAAGATGGATGCAACGTTGATAGCTTTGCTTATGTCTCGATGCTCAACATGATATAAAAAACTTTTGTGAGAGTTTAACATTCCTTTCGGTGCATTTAGGGCTTGTTCTTACTAAGGATGGATTGCCCTCTGAATTATCTATCCATCAAGCCCAAGATCAACTAATTGGATTCGCGAGCGAAAGTGATGCCATTTTTTTTTGTGTACTCCCAGACTTAGAAGGGTCCAACCGGAGTAGGATGGCTCGGCCTGGTTCAAAAACAATTTTGGTTATGTAGTTGACTGACCCGGACTAAGACGGCCCAACCCGTACTAGGACGGGATCTCGGGTCAGTCGGACTAGGATGGGTTCACCCGAACTAAGACGGCTGATGGACTAACAACAGGAATATTGGTTCAGTTTTGGGTTGGTCCGGACTAGGACGGCCCCGGTGTCCGGACTAGGACGGCCACTGACAGAACATAACGGCTAGTTTCTGAAACAACCTCTGCACTCCCCACTGCTTAGTGTTTGAACTTGTGGGTGAGATTGGGTGAGAGATTGAGTGAAAGGGGGTTAATTCCATTGTTGAGCACTTGAGTTCATAGCAAGCAATCTGCATGACATTTGTTATTCTTGCGGATTCATCTCCTAGACGACAAGTCATTGCCCGGTGAGCTCCCAAGCTTTGTGGTGAGCCTCGGAAAGTTTGGAAAGGTTTTGATTCACTTCCACAAGGGAGCGAATCAAAGGAAAGAAGAAAACCCGAGCTCGAACATTGTGATTGCTCAGTGAAGATTTGGGTTGAAAGAGACCCGACTCTTTGGAGCTCCTCACAGAGATGTAGGATTCTTGAAGAATCTGAACTTTGAGAAACAAATCATCGCATCTCACAATTGGTTTGCATGTTCTTTATCTAGTTTTTCATATTTGCTCTTGATTTTCTTACACCGAATTTATCTATCATTATACTTATTGTTGGTTCCATTTATTCGATGTATTTTCTCACATATATGTTTAGAACAACTTGGTAGGAGCGGATTTGTGTTTAGATTGCTAAAAATGTGTTTTTATACACCTTCTCGTCGTGTAGTCTAGAGTAATTCGAAGATTTACTTAATTAATTAAGGTGTTGTTGCGTTCATGCAGGAGTAGTTACATTAGGATTTTTATTGGGTGAAATTATTTTCAAAATTCGATTAGAATTCAAATTCAATTTAGCATAGGAATAAAAGAGAAAACCGAGAAAGAAAAGGGGTTAGTTTTAAATAATGTTTAAGTCCTATAATTTTACACTTAGGCCCCTGACATTTTACACTGAGACCCCTATACTTTTTCATAATTACATTTCAGTACCTAGAAACTTTCTAGCCTATTTATAGATTAGTCCCTGGATCTTTAAACTAGCATAACTTTTTACTCGTAGCTCCGATTTTAGCGATTATTGCGCTCACTTGATCGTAGGAATGAGTAGAATCCCATCGTATTAATTTTGTAGACTTATAGTATTGTTTGATGTACTATTTTCTTATTTTTGTGTGTATTGTTTGCTTTCCGATGCAATCGACGTGTAGAGCATCAACAGTCTGAGAATTTCCAGAACCTCGAGTTTGAAGATTCTGAGCAGCAGCAATTCGTGGAAAGAGGCAAGTGTCCGTTGAACATATTGATCCTACATTCTTAAAATATTTTATAAACATGCATGCAGTTAATATGAATCCTATGCCTTTACCCTTCCATGTTATTTTGTTGTCACCCTAGGTTTGGGTAGTGCTCTAAAATGAGTACATCACGCTTAGTCGCAATCATTTGGGAATGGTTTAATCTAATTAATGACATAACCACTATGAGACTAGATGATGAATATGGATACTGTAAGATGATGCTGATAAGGATGACAGGTGTACTGGGAATTGGAATCCGAACTGGCCGGTTTGGTTTGGCATGGTGCCATCATGCACGAGAAGTGGGATAGTGCCTGTACCTATTCCAGATTCTAATGACCAGCTCATGGAGCGTGTTAACCATGTCTACAGCGCAAAGCACAGGATTGATATGGGTACGCTTGGTCAAGTAGTGAAATGTTTTTGCAGTCTACGCGTGTTCAAGGAAAGGGGGATGGCTAAGGGTTTAGTTTCGGACCCCAGGTGATGGAGGGTGTACTCCTAGCCACGGCGCTAGAGGGGGCTTCTGTAGGAAGGGTTTACTTTCGTAGCGGTGAAACCTTAGCGTGGGCACTTTGATAGGCTGGAAAGCTCTTTGAAAGACCTTGTGGTGATCTCCTTGCCTTCACACCAAAGGTAGTGTGACTCGGGTAACAGGGAGACTTTAGTCACCGACGGGTGATGGAATCACCAACCTGTGGGTAAAGTTGTGCAGCTCTATAGAGTTAAAATTGTTATAACAGTCGTGCTCATGGTCATGAGCGCATGGACACCTCACATGATTAAAACACATATGGGCTATGGATGGAATGGTTGGGCTACATGCTAGGTAAGCTATAGCAGTATGTGGTAATGGTTTGGGCTACATGCTAGGTAAGCTGTAGCAGGAATAAAGAAGTGGAATGGGCTACATGCTGGATAAGCAGTAGCAGGACATGGTTTTGGGTGGTATAACTCGCAGATATTTCTATAAGCAGAGAATGCTTATAGTGCTGGACCTTATGATATTACTTGGGAAATGGAACACCTAGTAAATGGGATTGCTTTTCAAATCGTCATAGGTGTAGTTGGCATTTATGCAAATAAACCTCTATATTAGCATTTTCTTGATTTAAGCTTGCATATTATATATTTCCCACACTTGCTGAGTACGAAAACATACTCACGCTTTCTATTTTTCCTATTATCCTGGAATGCTGCTCAGATGATGTAGACGATGTGGAGTACCATGATGAAGATATTGTCTAGGTGAGAAATCCCCCGTCGACTTCCTATGAAGTTATGGAGTCTTCTGTTGTATCGTCGCATATCGACCTATACCATTTAGCCCGTGGGGCATCTATGGAATAATCCCCGACTTGACATCAGAATAAAGACAATAGTTGTACTTGCATTTACACTATTACTATCATGTACTTATGAAACATATTCCTGGGCACACGTACAATACACTTGGTTTGGTCTTTATAAACCGAGTGTGATAGGAGGTGGTATCAGAGCCATGTCGACCATAGGTTGCCCGCCAGATAGTCGTTTTGATTTATAAAACCCCAAAACTATTTTCAAAAACTATTTTGAGTCCAAAAATACTCCATTTCATTGTTTCTTTTCCCCTCCTTGACTCATTCCTTTTTCAAATCTTGTAATATTTGAAAATAACCACTATTGGACTAAGACCTAGCTTCGATAGTAGCAAGAGTAAAGGCATATAAGATATAGATTCCGCTAATAGATTGGCGATTGATTGATTGATTGATTGTTGTGCTTTGTGTTATTTGGATCTTCTGTTTGTCGATGAAGTGTAAGACTTGTCCTACGCGACATCTGTGCTTAGTTAGAATAATTTTAGGATTCTTTTCCGTCACCTTTTCTAAAACGTAGCAAAATTCTTCTAGATGGTGAACACGAGGTGCAGACCTCTCGCAGGTGAAGACAACGTTAGCACCACCACCACCACCACCACCACCACCACCACAACAACAACAACAACAACAATAACAACAACAACAACAACAACTAGTCATGGCAGAGCATCTTGTGGCTATGCAAACCGAACTCCTTCAGGGTATGCATCAGCAAATGGTACACATACAACAAGGAAATGGACATGGACCTAACCCTCAGCCTAGGGACAAACTTGGAGAATTTCTGAGGACCAAGCCACCAATGTTCTCCCGTTCCATAGAGCCTTTGGATGCAGATGATTGGTTGAAGATCATTGAAAAGAAGCTGCAAGTAATCCAGTGTAGCAATAGGTAAAAGGTGTTGTATGCCTCTCATCAACTCGAAGGCACCATTGTTGCGTGGTGGGATGCGTATGTAGAAGCTCATGAGGAACCAGAAAGCATCAACTGGCAGGAGTTCAAGAGTAACTTTAGGGCTCATTATGTCCCTTTTGGACTTCTGAAGCTGAAAAGGAAATAATTCCTGGACCTAAAGCAAGGTTCCATGTCAGTGAATGAGTACTTCTCTCGATTCACACAACTGTCCAAGTATGCCCCCGATGATGTTGACACGGATGAGAAGAAGCAGGACCACTTCCTGAATGGCTTAAATGATGGATTAGCTTATGCCCTCGAGGCCCATGATTTTGAAATTTTTCAAAGCATGGTGAACAAGGCTATCATCCTAGAGAGCAGAAGAGGTCTCATGGATTGCAAGCATAAGATGGAACATCAAGGCCAGCATAGAAGAACCAATTCCAAGCCTCGTTTTAGTTCTCAATCCTCTGGACTTACATACAGCTCAGGACCTCAGTCTAGTCAGCAGAGGACATAGTACAAAGGACAAGGATCCTACAACCCACCATCTCAGACTCAAAATTCTAATGTCCAAGGTTCTCATAGTGTCATGTCACCACCAAAGGTCAATATTGGCCAAGGATCCACTGTCACCGGACCATGCTACAACTATGGAGAGACTGGACACTATGCTAATAGGTGCCCATAGAAACATCAAGGATGGCCCACAAACCAAGGTGCACCACCAGCACAGAGCCGTCAAGGAAGTAATGCACCAAATCCAGGCAGAGCATGTGTCAACCATGTTTCCATGGAAACGACACAAGAAACTCCAAACGTTGTTATCGGTACGTTCCACCTAGACGATACCCTTGCAATTGTACTATTTGACTCTGGTGCATCGCATTCTTTCATATCTGCCAACTTTGTTGCAAAACACAACATACCTATAGCTATGCTAGAAAGTAGGATGATTGTAAGTTCTCCTGGTGGGAACTTGAATGTGAAACATGTCTGCCCTAAGGTAAATCTTAAAATAAGGGCCCCCGATGGGGGTAGATCTCATCGCAAACCTCATAGTCCTATGATTTAGTGGAATCGATGTGATCCTTGGTATGGACTAGTTAACCAAGCACAAAGGAGTCATAAACTATGCTAGGAGAACAATCAAGCTCACCTTGGAAAATGGATCAGAATTGGAATACATGGCTGACGCAGTCATTACCCATAAAGGAGCAACCAACCACATAGTACTAAATCAGCTAGAAGTTAGCCCAACAGATGATATTCGAGTAGTCCGTGAATTCCCCGATGTCTTCCCAGAGGAACTGCCAAGTATGCCACCTGATCGTGACATTGAGTTTGTTATCGAACTAGTTCCTTGTAATGCCCCTATATTTTAGAGACCCCATAGAATGGCTACTAATTAATTAGTCGAACTTAAGGAACAATTACAAGAATTATTAGATAAGGGTTACATTCGGCCTAGCTCATCTCCATGGGGAGCCCCGGTTATCATTGTCCCTAAGAAAGATGGAACCCAACGGATGTGTGTGGATTAACGAGCCCTTAATGAAGTTATCATAAAGAACAAGTATCCGCTACCATAGATCGATGAATTGTTTGATCAATTGAAGAGAGCATGTGTCTTTTCTAAGATTGATGTCCGATCAGGGTACCATCAGTTGAAAATTCGAGTGACTGACGTACCCAAGACAACTTTTATCACAAGTTATAGACTATATGAGTACACTGTCATGTCCTTTGGATTGACCAATGCCCCTGCCTACTTCATGTACCTGATGAACAAAGTCTTCATGGAGTACTTGGATAAGTTTGTAGTTGTGTTCATTGACGACATCCTGGTGTTCTCGGGAAATGAGGAAGAGCTTGAGGAGCATCTATGCCTGGTTTTGCAGAAATTAAGAGAGAATCAGTTGTATGCAAAACTTAGCAAGTGCGAGTTTTGGTTGAAAGAAGTCTCTTTCTTTGGACACATTATTTCCGCCGGTGGAGTATTAGTAGACCCAAACAAAGTCAAGGATGTGACGAGTTGGAATACACCCAAGAGCATCTCTGACATCCGCAGTTTCCTTGGATTAGCTGGTTACTACCGCTGTTTCATTGAAGCATTTTCCAAGATTGCAAAACCTATGGCAAAATTACTAGCTAAGGGAAAAGAATTTAAGTGGACCCAAGCTTGTGAGGACAGCTTCCAAAAGTTGAAGAAGAGGCTCACAACTGCACCCATGTTAGTGATGCCTGATATGGAAAAGCCATTCTCTATCTATTGTGACTGTTGACGGTCACTAAATACCAAATCCGACCGTCAAATACCTACATCAATCAATCAATGTAAACAACCAACATAGTGGTAGGAGTTTATTCCTAATGAATTCCATAAGTGTTGGTGAATATTTTCTTGCAGATAATTTATCCACATAATTGAGGTAAAATCCATGTCATAATAGGAGAAAGCACACTTTCGGCCAATCAGAGCGCAACACAAGGATCTATGGACCCATAAACAAAGCCAACCGACATACCAGAAGGCCTAACACGTGGATTCACAAATGAGGATAATAAGTCAGAGACCTGGAGAAGGCTGTGGCTGAAACGGGCAATTCCATGTTCGGCCGAACACCCTTATTCGGCCGAACAAAGATTGGGCCCACTCGGCCCAGGCCTGCTCAAGGATCCTCCCACCGCCTTTCCAAGGTCGGCTGTCCCAGTTAGGGCAGCAGTTAGCCTCAGGAATTACCTTTGTGAAAGTGCATCTAGTCCCCTAGTGGGTTTTGGTATATTGAATGACAACATGATTAACAGACTAATGATTCTTGTGAAGTGATTAAACATGACATAATTAACAAATGTACATTGTATGTCTCAACATGGATATTATTATTCAAAATGTACGCCAAGTCAAATTGTGAGACATGGATATTGATTGTATGATTCAATATTTATTTAATTAGCTTGTTCACAAGGATCAAAGGATGTATGAAAAAGGATGATGACCAATTGCTTACGGATTTGCAACTAGATACTCCATTAAAAGCATAGTGATTAATGTCTACACAATGACAAAGGAATTCATGTGAATGATGCAAAGTAATGTGTGGCTCAAGTTAGCAAAGATGGTAAGTGATTGGCTTGACTTGACCACGATGGACCATGCAAGGAGAAGGGCAAGATGAGTCTTAGCACCGAGGGACCAATGCAATGGTGAAGGGTAAGTATAGCATAATTGTGTACCGATCGAGCTATAAGGTGTCATACATTACCAAGTATCAATTGATGATGAAAGTGAAGACACGGAGTGACTTGTGACTATATTAGAGAAGATGATCATATGGATTCAAATATTGCAAGTCACAGGCTCTAGGTGATGACACCAAAAATGAAAAACACATGTTACATCTCTCATGAAGCTAAAGATGAAGAAGTGGCAATATTCAAATTATGCAAGCTCAAGTTGAAGAATATCTCCTTTTTATTTTAATCTTGAGTTTAGACATGTTGCTCTATCAAGAGGGATATTACATGGAAGATATGCTAAGTCTCAATGCTCAAAGGAAAATCCCAAATTAGTGACACACAATAGCCAAACATACACAAACTTCTCACTGTCCAAGGAAAATCAAAGTGTCCGGTTTCAGAAATTGGAGTGTCCAGTTTTGGGCTGGTTTGAATTCCAACGGCTAGTTGAGCCAAAACCGGATGGTCCGGTTTTGGAAACCTGAGTGTCCGGTTTTCACTGACTAGTTCTCAAGAGCTACTTTTGGAGGGATGAGTATTTATACTCTTTCAACCCCTCTTTCGGTAGCTGCTAACTCCATTCATGAAAATAACATATCCAAAGGCCTCTAGCACTCTCCCCAACTCCTCTTTGTGAGGATTGATCTCTTTGTGAGAATTGGGTTGAGATAGATAATCTTTGTGAGAAAGATTGAGCACTTGAGCATTGTTGCATAGCAAGATTCCGTGAAACATTTGTTACTTTTGAAATTAAAGATTCCTAGACGGCTAGGCATCGCCCTAGAGCTCCCAAGTTTGTGGTGAGCCTTGGGAAAGTTTGTAAAGGTCAGCTTCACCTCCACAAGGGAAGAAGCAAGCTTAGTGGAGTACCGGGCTAGATCTTGGTGATTGCTTGGTCATCCAAGCTTGATCATGGTGATTGCTTGGCGAGGTAATATGGTTGAAAGAGACCCGGCTCAAGTGTGACCGAGCCCCTCAACGGAGAGGTAGACAACTTGGTTGCAAGTGGGTTGAACTCCGGTAAACAAATCCCCGTGTGCTCCCTTGTTCCTTATTGTTATTTAAGTTATAGCTTGCTTTAATTTCTCATAGGTTGCATGAGTAGTTGTTCTTGTTTTGATAAGTGGATAATCCTGCAATTGCTTGTGTGCAACCTCTGGTAGCTTCGCTTTGTACTAGATCTCTTCCAGGAGCTGTTTTTCCCTTGTCTCTGTTTTCTGTCCCAAGTAAACCGGAGCGTCCGATTTTGGAAACCGGAGTGTCCGGTTTTGGACAGTGTTTTTATCTAAGTGATTTCTGTGTGAAATCACCTTGCTCTTGCCTTGTTGCCTGTGTCGTAGGGTTCATGCTTAGAGTTCCTGCTAGTTTCTTTTGTGCTTAGTTTATTCTGCGTCTCCCGGACAAAAACCGGAGTGTCCGGTTTGCCAAACTGGAGGGTCATGTTTTTGGCAGTACTAATTCCGCTGTGAGTTTTTGCGAATAAATTTCAGTAACGCCTATTCACCCCCCCCCCCCCCTTCTAGGCGACATCAAGGTCCCCTATATAAGGAGGGGAGTGCCTCCACTCTCCACACACTTTAAGAATAGAGTTTAGTGCTTCACTCAAAAGGCTTTAGCACTGCCAAAGTGCTTATAAAATAGGGAGAGAGTGAGGGGAAGTCCGGAGGAGGAGCGGGCCTGTCCACCTCTTCTCCACGCTTGTACCTTGACAGATGTTGGCCATCTTTAGTAAGTCTTCATGATTCCTTTCTTGGTATTTAAGTTTCCTTTTTAAATAAGTTTTATACTTAGTTGCTTTGCTTGCTCAGCACTCTATTTAGTTAGAGACCTTAGTCTTATATCATCATAGCCAAAGATTAAGGACATGCTATCTAGGCTGTAGGTTACCTTTGTTTATCGCGTAGCCACAAATTGCTTGAGGTAGGCAGTAGGTGGTGATAGTCCTATCTGTCCTTTAAAATCTTCCACTTTTGGCTATGCAGTAGGCTCTTGGCTGGAATCGCACTATAGATGCAGGGAAAAACCGGATGCCCAGTGGAAGCAACCTAGAAGTACTCTTACCTTGATTAGGACTTTTTAACCATTAGGAATCATCTCTACCTAACATCACATTTATCTTGGTGTCCTTGGTCGAACTAGAACTGATGATTAGACACACACGTTCCTTGTGGATTCAGTATGTTGGAATACTTTTGGGGGAAAGCTAATTTGGTATCCGTATGCTTGCGGATTTATTCTGTTGTCGTTAAAATATCCAACAAGCTTTCTAGCGCCGTTGCCGGGGAATGATTGCTATTTTACCTTTAAACCAAGTTCACCCTTATATCTTTTTATTTTTCTTTATTTATTTCTTATCTCTTTTCCCCAATGGAGCAACGTACTATTCAAAATATTTCTGCTCCAAAGGGCGAGTTCTTCGAGCCACTGCCCTCAACGGACCCAATTCATTCATCTGGCTTTGAACTCCGCCCTCGCTTTATAGCCATGGTTTGGGAACAATCCTTCTCGGGTTTAAATAGCAAAGCTCGTTCCATCATTTGCGAGAGTTTGAGCATCTGTGTTCATGCCTATCGATCAAAGGCATAACTCAAGACACTCTCAAGTGGAAATTGTTTCTCTTTTCCCTCATGGAGAATGCGAAACAATGGTACACTCATTTCATTGGGAGTACGAATGGTGATTGGAAAGTGCTCTGCTATAAGTTTTGTCTCGCATTCTATCCTACATCACGTATCGTCTCTCTGCGAAGGAAGATCCTTGACTTTCGACAAAGAGAGGAGGAATCCATAGGTGCAGCCTGGGCCAGGTTTTCCTTGTTAACCACTTTCAGCCCTGACTTGTCTTTGCCCGACCACGTGTTGTTGCAACATTTTTGTCTGGGTTTAAGGAAGGAGACTACCATATATCTCAACGTCACGGCTGGAGGATCGTTCGTCCACAAGACGCCTGCAGAAGGAAGCACTATCCTTAACCTTATTCAGGAAAACTCTTCTTTCCTAGCCGATTGTAGAGAGCCCCCTCAGGAGGAAGCCTCGTCGAGCATTGAGGCCACCCCACTAGTTGAACCTAAGACAAATCCTTGCCTATCCATTGGTTCATCTAGTGAGACCTCAACCGAACCACGAGCAATGGAGGACGAAGAAATTCAACCTTCAACGCTCCCTTTCCAATTCGAGGAAAGTCTTGTAAAAGATCATGGGAAATCCTTGAGTTATCGCTATCAATAGAAATCACCAACTTCTGTATCTTCTCCCAATCCTCTTAAGGAGCCTTTGCTCCAAGAGACGGTGAAGGAGTTAACTTCAAGCATGAGCAATGAGTGGGCGAGAGAGGCTGAGTTTTCTCCGAACCTAATTTGGATTAGCTCCCCCTCCTCTTCCATTCAATGCCTCATAAGAGGAGTTAAGGTTGATATTCTTTATAATCTCACTGTTGGTGCCAACATCATTTTTGATGCTTGTGCTTTTGCCGTTTTGGGTGAAGAACCCTTGGCACCAACTTGCAAATTTCTTCAACGTCCCTCCAGACCGAATTCAGAGGGATATGGGATTTTGCAAAATGTGTCTTTGAGGCACAAAGATGTTGAAACTCTCCTTGATTTCTATGTGTTCAAACTCCATGACTTTGACATTTTAGTCAGGCATCCCATGGAGAGACTTTTCTCTGATGCACCGACCAAGGAGACATTAGAAATTGAACTGAGGGGAAGACATTTTTTTGTCCCAATGTCTCAATCAAAAAATTGTCTTGAGTTCTCTTTTTAATTCAAGGAAGGTCTTTCGAGAGACCATGGGGACACCTCAAATTATTTTTGCAAGAAGAACCCACCAAATCTCATCTCTCCTCCTGATCCTCTTGAGGCAACAAATGGTTGAATGAGGGAGAACATTCTCGTGATATAGTTTGGATTTCGCCTCCTTATTCAACCATTCAATGCCACGTAAGAGAGATGAAGGTGAATGTTCTTTTTAGTCCCATAATTGGTGCAAATATCATATCAAAATCCATTGGACCAGCCTTCATAGGTGGTGAGCCCCTTGCACCGATTAGCAAATCCTTCATGAACACCTTAGGCAAATCTTTAGAAGGATTTGGGACCTTGCAAAATGTGCCTGTAAAGCATGAAAGTGTTGAGACTATCCTAGTCTTTGACTTCCAAATCTTGATCGGGCATCCGTTGGATGAACTATACCCGGATGGACCGAAGCTAGGAAGTCTCGACATAAGACTTGGGAGAGGCCTATCTTCTGTCTCTATTTGTCAATTAGAAAATCAGCCTTTCCAAGAAGGAATCCTACAGGAGGCCGCTAACAAGGAGTGGTTGAAGGAAGAAAGATGTTCTTCAAGAGAAATCCAAATCTCTTCTCCTTCTTCTACCATTCCCTGTTATATAAAGGGAAATATTGTAGACGCCCTTCACGATCCCACCATAGGAGCCAATATCATCCCTGAGTACATAGCTTGGCAACTTTTGGATGATATACCTCTTGAGCCAAATAACACACTCCTCAAGGATGCCTTGAGTAACCATTCCATGTCGGGGAATCGCGATGGTTGTACCAGTTGAGATGGGCAAAGTCGAAGTTCACCTATACCTCCAAGTCTTCCCTATCAACAACTTGAACTTCTCAAAGGCTTCCCACCAGAAAGCCTTCACCATGAAGGTGCATTCCAAGCACTTCCGCTTGAGGAGCTGATGTATATTTCCCAACACGCATCATCAAGATTTGTTCTTTATAAAGATGTGAAGCATTGCATCCAAGGAGGATACAATTTGGGAGAAACTCTTAATCCTTTTAAACCCAAACCGTGAGCCTTCTTGCCTAATTTTTTTCCTTTTGGTCCTTAATATTCCATTCTCTGTGGTGATGAAAAATCACCGATAAGCTTTCTCGATTAAATTCTTAAGGAGAACTTTTGGACCATTGGATTGCCTCAGCCATTGAATCTAGAGAAAGGAGAAAAGGATTCAACTAATGAGCATGGAAGCTTCTTCATTGAACAACCACAAGATACATGCTCATCCAACAAAACTCTAGAGTTGATCGCTCCTTCTGCTATAAGCACCTACGAGGACTACAACCACCTTAAGGCCCTCATTAGTAAAATGTTTAGAAGAATGGTTGTAGATGCTTTTGTTTATCACAAGCATTGCATATCTCGTAGTTTGTATTTTAGCACTAACCTTGCAGCTAAGACATCATTGATACATCAAGACTTGGCAGTAAGATGGGAACTACATCGCCAATGATAGCTGCAACATTAAGTCCCCGTAGTCGAGCTTCTAACTATAAACAAACACTGTCAGGAGATGGCCCGGATTATCATTTCCCTTTTTCCTTTATTGAATAATTGCAAGAACATGTTTTTAGGATATATTTGCCTTCGAGTATTTTTGGTCACTAACCCTTTCAGGAAGGGACTAAAAAGAACGATGGACACACTATGCCTGAGAACATGGAAGTAGCATCAACTTGACACCTTGGTACTTTTGGCAATGGAACATACTACCAGAAGGCTGCAACACTACACACTGATTTATTGTGTCGGAGTGATACAAAAATCAAAGTGTGGGAGAATTCTCTAAGTATCACGTATTAAGTTCCATTCATGCCAACTTGCCTCTTGGTTTAGAGTTTTTAGTTCCTGCATTCATGCCTTGCTAAAAAAAGTAAAAAAAGAATGACGCTTTAGTTCATTTATTTTTATTTCCTTTCAATTCAATTACGTAGTGTGCCTTAAAAAAAAGATAAATAAAATACATAACTTAATAATAAAAGTGTGACTCTACAGGGCCCATTAAGCCTGTAGAGTCTGTATTGCTTTTAACCCTTTTTGTTTGTTTTTCTTGTGTCAAATAAAAGTGCAGGCAAGCGAACAAGTGTGGGGGAGATCCTCAGGATTGCCGACGCGCAACAAAGGACCTCATCGGCCAAAATATAAAGAACAACGCCGCACAGAGCACCACGCCATGCGGTGACCAAGCTAGACGCCAGGATGAATCAGTCGAACCCTCTAGTTCAACTGAACCCACCTTGGCCCTGCTCGGCATCTTCTACTAATGCGACGGTTTACGCGTCTTATTGCTCTATCTCCCTATTTTGTGCATTGATTCTATTTTCCTAGAACAAAATGATAAAATCCAAACTGGAAAATTAAAATCAACCTTGATGACCTCCCATATTATTTAAAGCTTTCCATCGTTGGCTTGCATGCTCTTTATTCCTTGCTCTTATGCCAATACTGGTGAACTATATTCATCGGGACCACATGCTACCTAGGTTGTTGACTAGTGTGATATGGTTTGATGAAGTGATTCTTGCTCTCTATTACAAAAAGTACTTGTGATTCTTTTTGAAAATTAAAACTTATAAGCTTTCTCCTCAATGACTAGGAAATTCCCACCAAAGCCATATGATAGATTCATTTGAAAAACCTTATGCATATGTTGCTTGTGTCTTCATTGAACCTTGTCAAACTGTTGTGACCCTAGTGAGATACTTATTTTGTTTTGTTGATCAAGAACATGTGCACATTCCCTTCATATGCTAATCTTCTACATTGGAAGGTAGCATTACCATCATCATCGTCCACCCATCCACCTAGAGCAATACTCCATGGTTATCTTGTTGGGACTCTCTTTCTCTCTCTCTCTCTCTCTCTATTGTTCACATAGAAGGCATGGCTAAAAAAAGAAGGAATAGCCATGCCCAATATTGTTTTAAAGAAAGATATAGTCTACACAAAGGAGTATTCATCCACCTCCATCATCCATCTCCTTCCATATGCCACTCTTCCACTCTAGAAGATAGCATCACACATATCCATCATCTGTCCTCAAAATAAAGTGCTCCACCATGCTTTGAGAAACTCCCTCTTTAATTATCCTTGCTAAAAGAGACATGGGCTGTCAAGTATTCAAAAAAAAAGAGAGAAGAGAAGAAGAAGAAGAAGAGAGATAGCCCATGTTCTCAAATAGAAGAGAGGGAGGATATCAAAAGGAGTACCCATTATCCAACACTCCGTCCATTCCATCCATATATGTGCACAAACATGATTAATGATTCATGACTTGTTTTCTCCTTGGATCCGGTTTTTGACTTGGTAATATATGAAGCATAGGTATGCCTTCTTTTTATTCCCTACCTTGAGCTCCACATAAACCTATCTTTAGAAGTAGGAACAAAAAGAGGCAACAGCAAAAGCCTTGGTGAGGATCCACACACACATATATGAGTGACTTGAGAGAATCATTCGAGAAGTATAGCTTTGTTTTACTTTTGAAAATTCTTTGAAAACCCAAGTTACTTAGCACAAGGAGCAGAGACGACTAGAATCTGTACCGTTCCACTCTTCAACCACCCAAGTTAACATGGTAGACACTTCAGAGTCCATTGGTATAAGTATGGTTTGGAATAATTTGCATGCTAGGGTCATACCGTTTTGAGATTATGATCCATCTTAGTCCTTTTCCTTTACTCGAGGACGAGCAAAGGTTAAGGACCGAGAAGGCGACCAGAGGGGGGGGGGCTGAATGGGAGCCAATTAAAATTCTTCTCAAGAACTTGGCCTATGTCCCAATTTCAACCGAACCCAACCCTAAAGCAAGTCACCAAGGTCACACACACCTTGTGATGTGCTAACCCTAGGAATGACTAGCACAGCGGAAGTGAATGGGAGAAGCACAAGAGAAAGCTAGGGCAAAAGACTACCAGAGAAACGCACACAAAACAGACGTACTGGACTACCATCGGCAGTGCTGATAGGCACCATCGACAGTGCTGATGCGGGGTTCGGACCCAAGCCACCAGCAGTGCCGATCATAGCATCGGCAGTGCCGATTTGGGTTCTAACCCATCGGCAGTGCCGGTCCAGATGATCGGCAGTGCTGATCGACCCTCGATAGAATAGAAAATTGTCGCAATTTTCCCCCAAATCTCTCCAAAACTCAACCAAACGATCACCAAAATGTTCGATATTTGGATCAGGGAATCCTCAGGTCATTGTGACCTTCCTCCAACAAGATCCACTAAATTGGCTCAAGGAATCATCACGAATTTCAGATATTGTGCCAAGAACACGAAAAAGGGAAAACTTGAGAAATCCTTCGAATCAAAGGTGCTTGAGAAACCCCTCTTACACCAGCCCTACCTACCCTTATATAGGCCTAGGGGTTGTCCTAAAGGCCATCCTACCCCTCACCTACAATACACTGCCACCTACCACCAGGGGCATAACTGTCCATCTTTTTCCTGGTCACCTGAATGCTCTCAGGCCCTTCATGACTTTGCTTTGTCTCGACGCAAGCTCCGTGATGGTGCCACGTGCACCACCAACCACCGTCACCGGTTTAGAGGCCCAAACCGGGAAACTGCCTTGCACGCTTCTCAAAGCGCGTCTTCCTTGATGTCGACGCGTGTCACCTTGTCCTACGATCCTGACCACCGGCAAGTCTCTCCCGGTCCCGCTCCATTGGGTCTCCTTGTCAGTTGCACCGGCATCCCGTTCGCCTTCACTTGGTCAACACGTTGTCTTCATCACCTCCACGGTTTTGAGGCTCAACTGCAAAACAGTCCGTGCTTCTTGCCTCTCCACGTGTACAGTGTGGATCACACTTGACTTCACCCGGCCTCCCGATCATCCAGCCCCAAGTCCCCAACTTGTGACCGATCCTCTCGCCGTTGATCGCCAAGTTGACTACAGTGACCTACACATCATGAGACAAGAAAACACATTTCCCATCTTCTGCAACTTCTCCAACTCCATTACCAACTCTGGTTAGTGAAAACCATAACATGCACAAACTCATGCAATCCCCAGATTCTCGCATTTCAACTCAAACACCAAATCAGCCCAAGTCAATTACTCGCCACATATTGCAAACCATGGCACATATCCAAATGATTTCTCAATCTCCCCCTTGATGAGTACATTGACAACATCAAATGCACAAGATTAGAGATTTGAAATATGAAACCAAATAAGCACATCCAAATGGACAAACTCTAAAGAAAAGATGAAATTAGCCATCTAGCATTAGAGGGCTCACAGAACCAAGAGTTCACAAAGAAAGCCACTCGAGAACGCAAAGATTGTGAAAAGCGCATGAAAAATGCTCAAGGACATGATAGGCTCCCCCTCAACTTGTGGTAGGTCTCATGAAATGCAAAATGGATCATTTTAAGTTTCTTAGCATTATTTGTGCATGACCCAATATTTTCGCCCCCTTTAGCAATGAACTAATCAAAGAAGCAAAAGAACAAGCGTGCAATATATGAAAATGCAAACCTAAGGAGCTTCAACACATATGCCAACAAGCATTTAACCTTGCTAATCATAAATATAAAGCTATGAAGTGTAATAGCAGAAGCTCACAATCATACAAAGATCAAAAATAGATAGCAAGGCATAAACACCAAGAGTTATACAAGCTAAGCAAAAAGATTGACTAGCATAGATAGAATCATATTTGCTCATCATGAGAAAAGCTACCACCACAGGTATAAGTACTCCCATCCAAGGCAAAACAAGCATCAAGTGAATCAAAAGACACTAGCCAGTCTCAACCTCAACCAGGGCAACAAGCATTCACAAAAAATAAGCTCTACAAACGCTCACGTATGCAATAGAGACTCATAAGAAAATAGAAAAGCATTATTCTTATGTGATCCTCATGTAACTTCTAATCCATGCGGAGGGTCGCACGACTGGGTACGAAAAACACCCCGAGGCTTCAAAGCACAATTTATGGATTTAGTGATTTTTATGTAACTTCTAATCCGTGTGGAGGATGGCATGACTGGTTACATCAAACACCCCAAGGCTTCGAAGCACAATTATCATTTGATCATTTTCATTTTGCAAATTAAAAGTAGAAATGAGCATGCCTTTGCGGCAAAAGGAACAAACGTTCCCACAATGTTCCATCATGAGCTAAACATTTGCAAAGCCATATTTTGCAAACACAAGGTGCCAAAACCAAGACATCCTCTAGACTAGCCTTAATGCAAATTTTGACAAGCATAAAAGCAATTATTCACGTGATGAGCAAGTTTTGGCAAGATTAGTTCATAAAGTTCACAAAAAACCAAATCCACCTTTAAGATTAACAAGTTGCTCAATTATGTCTATAATAGGCCATCTAGAAAATCTAAACATGAGAGAAGTCTATTGCATCCACACAACTTAGCTCAAGTTCAATCATAGGAATGAGAAATGTAAGAAAGCATAAGAATCAAAGCTCTTCTACCAATGCATATATTACATATGACAAGCAATGCAAAAAAGTAAGATACATATATACAAAAAGAGCAACTCCCCCTCAAATGATGCCATAAGATGGCAAACACCGAGCTCCCCCCCAAAGAAAAGCAAATCTCGAAGCATCTAGCGGCTTGGTGAGAATATCAGCCAACTGGTGTTTTGTGTCAATGTATTTGAGCTCAACATCTCCCTTCTCAACATTGTCTCTCAGGAAGTGGAATCTCATATTTATGTGTTTGACCTTACCATGTTGGACTGGGTTTTTGGCTAGGCAAAGGACACTAGACTTATCACACATGAGTGGAACACTCTTAAAGGTTAACCCATAGTCTCTCATGGTGGACACTATCCATAGGATTTGTGAACAGCAGCTAGCGGCAGCAACATACTCAGCCTCTGTGGTAGACTGGCCTACACTACACTGCTTTCGAGAAGACCAGCAAATCAAAGAGGTACTCAAGAAATGGCAAGTCCCAGAAGTGCTCTTCCTATCAATTCTACACCCAGCAAAGTCCGCATCTGAATACCCAATGAGATCAAGAGATGAAGATGCAGAGTACCAAAGACCGAACTCGAGGGTGTATTTGAGATACCTGAAGATGCGCTTGGCAGCCTTGCGACGAGTCACCCTTGGGAAAGCTTGAAAGCGAGCACAAAGACACACCGCAAAGTGGATGTCGGGTCTTGTCGCTGTAAGGTCCAAGAGGGAGCTGATCATGCTCCTGTACTCCCTTTGGTCCACCGCTTCACAGCCTTTGTCTGGGTCAAGTGTCGTTGTAGTGGATATTGGAGTTGACAACGACTTCATATTAACCATCTCGAACTTTTTTAGCAGGTCCTTTGTGTACTTGGCTTGATGTACGAAGGTACCTTGCTTGCACTTCTTGATTTGAAGTCCAAGGAAGAAGGTGAGCTCGCCTATCATCGACATCAGAAATTCACTTTCCATAGCTTCCTGAAATCTAGACACAAGAGCATAAGAGGAACCACCAAAGATGATATCATCCATGTATATCTAAACCATTAGAAAGTCATTGCCATGCTTCAGAGTGAACAAGGTTTTGTCAACACACCCCATGACATACCCGTACTCTAGCAAGAAGGTCTTAAGCCTAGCATACCAAGCCCTAGGTGCTTGCTTTAGCCCGTACAAAGCCTTCTAAAGCTTGTACACTCGGTTTGGGTACTTGTGGTGCTCAAAGCCAAGTGGTTGTTTCACATAAATCTCTTCCTCTATTTGGCCATTTAGGAAAGCACTCTTGACATCCATTTGGTATAGGTTGATGCCCTTAGAAGCAGCAAAGGCAAGCAAAATCCTAATGGCTTCTATGCGAGCTACAGGAGCAAAGGTTTCCCTATAGTCTAAGCCCTCAACTTGGCTAAAACCCTAAGCAACAAGCCTAGCCTTGTTTCTCACTATCTTACCATCTTCTCCATGCTTGTTTTTAAACACCCACTTGGTTCCTATGACATTGACACCAACAGGAGGCTCTACTAGGGTCCAACTTTATTTCTCTCAAAGTTTTCCAACTCCTCATGCATGGCATTAACCCAATGTTCATCACATAGTGTGTGTCCAACATCCCGGGGTTCAAAGGTTGCAACAAAGAGATAATTAGTAAAGCAAGCAAGATGTGCAGGGCTTGACCTCATTGTCCTCTCATAGAGATTACCAATCATGTGTTGAGGTGGATGTTGACGCTGAATGTGGCTAGGGGCCTCTCTCTGAGAGCGTACCTCCCCCTCAACCATAGGTGGAGTTGGCTCGACTGCGATAGAAGTTGATATAGAAGCTTCTGCACCTTCTGCTGGAGTAGTGGATGCAGCAGGAATAGGCTCAAATGTAGGATGTGTTGACTCATCATCATCCTCATCACCCAAGCCCTATAGGCCCTCTTCTACAAAGATGCTTTCCTCCATTTCCCTGTCACCTGCAGTCTCAACCACATTGCTTGCACAAGAGTTTGACTCATCAAAGGTTACATCACAGGACTCTACGACGGTGTTAGTTTCTAACTTCAAAACTCTGTAGGAATGGCCATGAACGGTGTAGCCAAGAAAGATGCCATTGGAAGATCTCCACTCAAACATATCACGATTGCCACGCTTGAGAATAAAGCACTTGCAACTAAAGGCACGCAAATGAGAAACAGATGGCTTCCTCCCAAAATGTAGCTCATAGGAAGTCACATTAAGAATTGAGTGCAAGAAAACCCGATTGGAAACATAGCAAGCAGTGCTAATGGCCTCAGCCCAGAACCGCCTCAGAGTCCTTTGCTCATCGAGCATCGTCCAGGCCATTTCCACCAAGGTTCTGTTCTTTTTTTCGACCACACCATTCTGCTGGGGAACATAAGGTGCTAACACCTGATGCTCAATACCATGCTTAAGATAGAAAGCATCAAAGGAGGATTTCTTGAACTCGGTGCCATTATCACTGCGGATTGCTCGTAAGGCATTAGGAAGTTCCTTGAACAACCTCAAAGCTAAGCTCCAAAAGTGATGAAACACTTCATCCTTGCTCTCAAGAAAGTAAACACAAGAGTAGCGAGAAAAGTCATGAACAATCACAAGAACATACCATTTCCCACCTGCCGAACGAACCTGAGAAGGTCCAACAGTGTCCTTTTGAAGCAATTCTCCAGGGCGTTCAGTCATCACCAAATTAATTGGTGGATGAGAAGTGGCAACCATCTTACCATGACGACAAGGAGTACAAACCAAATTCTTATCAAATTTGAGCTTAGACAATCCTTGCATCAATCCTAGGCCACTCAAGTGACAAAGCAAGTCAAAGCTCATGTGACCTAGTCTCCTATGCCATGTCCAGAGCTCAGAAGAAGATTGAGCAAACAAGCACTTGTGAGAACAAGGCAAAACAGCAAAATCAGCCTGAAAAACTCTCCCAATGCTAGAGATCCCACAAACCAAAGAGCCATTCAAATCAAGAATACAAGAAGCATTTTTCTTAAAGCGCACTTCCAAACCAACATCAAGCAATTGACAAATAGAGAGGAGATTGTACTTGAGATGCTCAACCAAACCAACATCCTTGAGAGTGAAGTTTTCATTTACCTTTACTCTCCCTCTCTTGTCATCTCCAAAGGTCATATACTCCTAGCGCTTCAAGGGACTGAGGCTGGAGAACCACTTTCCTTCTCCGGTCATGTGGCACAAACACCTGGAGTCCATCAACCATTTCTTCTCCAAGCCTCCACCTGCTTCCTACAAAGAACGAGAAGAAAAGATCGATGGCTCAGTGCTGGGGTTAGAGAGAAAACTTTTGGGAAGCCAGCACTGAACCGAATAAGCACATCAAAATGGCCAAACTCTAAAGGTGAAAAGTAGCCATCTAACATTAGAGGGATCACAGAACCAAGAGTTGACAAAGAAAGCCTCTCGAGAACGCAAAGATTGTGAAAAGCGCATGAAAAACGCTCAAGGACATGATATGCTCCCCCTCAACTTGCGGTAGGTCTCATGAAATGCAAAATGGATCATTTTAAGTTTCTTTGGCATGACCCAATATTTTGTCCCCCTTTGGCAATGAACTGATCAAAGAAGCAAAAGAACAAGCATGCAATGTATGAAAATGCAAACCAAAGGAGCTTCAACACATATGCCAACAAGCATTTAACCTTGCTAATCATAAACATAGATTTAGTAAGTGTAATAGCAAAAGTTCACAATCAAACGAAGATCAAAAATAGATAGCAAGGCATAAACACCAAGAGCTATACAAGCTAAGCAAAAAGATTGGCTAACTTAGATAGAGTCATATTTGCTGATCATGAGAAAAGATACCACCACATGCATAAGTACTCCCATCCAAGGCAAAACAAGCATTAAGTGAATCAAAAGACACTAGCCAGTCTCAATCACAACCAGGGCAACAAGCATTTGCAGAAAATAAGCTCTTCAAACGCTCATATTTGCAACAGAGACTCATGAAGAAGAAAGAGAGACATTATTATTAGCAGTTCATCCTCATGTAACTTCTAATCCATGCGGAGGGTCGCACGACTAGGTACGGCAACCACCCCAAGGCTATGAAGAACAATTTTTGGATTTAGCAATTTTTATGTAACTTCTGATCCGTGCGGACGGTCACGCGACTAGTTACGGCAAACACGCTAAGGCTTCGAAGCATAATTATCATTTGATCATTTTTATTTTTCAAGTTAAAAGCAGAAATGAGCATGCCTTTGTAGCAAAAGGAACAAACGTCCCACAATGTCCCATCATGAGCTAAACATTTGCAAAGCCACATTTTGCAAACACAAGGTGCCAAAGCCAAGACATCCTCTAGACTAGCCTTAATGCAAGTTTTGATAAGGATAAAAGCAATTATTCACATGGTGAGCAAGTTTTGGCAAGATTAGTTCATAAGGTTCACAGAAAACCAAGTTCACCTTTAAGATTAGCAAGTTGCTCAAATAAGTCCATAATAGGCTATCTAGAAAATCTAAGCATGAGACATTGCTATTACATCCACACAACTTAGCTCAAGCTCAATCATAGCAATGAGAAATCCAAGAAAGCATAAGAATCAAAGCTCATCTACCAATGCATATATTACATATGACATGCAATGCAAAAAAGTAAGATACATATATACAAAAAGAGCAACTCCCTCTCAAATGATGCCATAAGATGGCAAACACCAAGCTCCCCCCGAAGAAAAGCAAATCTCGAAGCATCTAGGGTCTTGGTGAGAATATCAGCCAACTGGTGTTTTGTGTCAATGTATTTGAGCTCAACTTCTCCCTTCTCAACATTGTCCCTCAGGAAGTGGAATCTCACATTTATGTGTTTGACCTTTCCATGTTGGACTGGGTTTTTCGCTAGGCAAATGGCACTGGAGTTATCACACATGAGTGGAACACTCTTAAAGGTTAACCGAGAGTCTCTCATGGTGGATACTATCCATAGAATTTGTGAATAGCAGCTAGCAGCAGCAGCAACATTCTCATCCTCTGTGGTGGATTGGGCTACACTCGACTGCTTTTGAGAAGACCAGCAAATCAAAAAGGTACCCAGGAAATAGCAAGTCCCAGTCTTTGCACATTACCAATCGAACGCATGGGACAAGAACCACGATGGGGAAAGCGTGGCCTATCAAAGCATCTCGACTCAAACCTGAGGTTGTCAGGATAGAAATCATCTATGTGAAAGTCATATCCACGCGAGTGACGCTCACCGCGATGAGGAAAACGTGGGGTGTCAAAGCGCTGTTGTGCAAAGCCTCTGTTTCGTGAATCAAAGCCATATGATGAATGACCCTGTCCTTAATAGACACGAGAAAAAGAGCAAGGCTAAAAATCAGCAAAATCATAATGATGCACATTTCTAGTTAACTCAGCTTGCATCCTCTCAATCCTCTTACGCCTATAGCAGTACTCATCTATGTGACCCTTGCCACCACAGAACATGCAAATGTAGACTCTCTCAGGTTTAGGCTTTGATTGCATAGGAAGTTTGGGTTTTTGGTTTCTCAGCTTGCTTAGGGTTGAATCAGAGAGTTTGGTTTGGTGGATAGTATGTGTCAGTGGGCTTGATGGATTGTTCCTCATCCTTGTAGCTAGAGCTTGGAACAACCTTACCCACATTAGCATTCTCTTTGTCACACCTCTCATATCCCAACCCCAAGTCGTAGGTTGACCTACAAGCACTCTCCTTAACTCTTGACAAGTCACTCTAAGTCTTTTCTTCGCTCACTAGGGTTCTTTAGAGACGAGAGATGAGGTAGTCATTTTCTTGAGTTAGGACCTTCTTTTCCTCTCTAGTAATTGCAAGCTTATCCTTAAGAGAGCCACATAGTACACATCGTGGTGGGAGAACTTTCGAGCGAGTCTCATTTAGCAACTTGGACTTGAGCTTTTTGACTTTGAGGGTTTGAGCTTCCAACTCACTTGTGAGCTTGGGGCACTTCTGACATGCACCCAAAAGAGTTGTCCTAGCTTTGAATTCATCAAGCTCTTTAAGGGCACTCTTAAGCTGACTGGCAACATGAGCATGCACACTTTCCCTCTGACTGAGATCATTCATCACAACTTGATAAGACTCGCACTCAACAACAATGTCATCTCTAGCAAGCTTAGACATAAGTAAAGTGATCTCATACTCATCACTCTCCAACTTAGACTTAAGCTCTCTACTCTCACGAACGTCATAGCGAATCTTATCATATTGCATGAGCAAAACATCACGCAAATGATCAAGCTCAGAAGAGAGCTCATCAAGAGTGGGAGGTACCTTGCTTGTGTCGGAGTTGGAGCCAGAGTCGGTGTCGTGATCATTCTTTGCCATGAAGCAAAGCCCGGTGAAGTCGTCCTTCCTCTTGACTCGTGGCTTCTCAACCTCCTCCTCCGAGCTTGTAAGGCCTTCGCTTGATGTGAGGTCGACATCGCTTAGAGCAGCAATGCAGGCACGTGCAATCGCCTTCACGAACTTCTTGGAGTTCTTGCCTTTCTTATAGAAGTGGTTCTTCTTCTTCTTGAAGTCTTCAGTGTTGTTGTCGAGGTACCCGACCTTCTTCTTCTTCTTGGGGCAGTCAGCAATGAAGTGTCGAGGGTCACCACACTCGAAGCAGGTTCTTGAACCACCTGCTCTTCTCTTCTTGTGGTTGTTGTAGAACTTCCTGAACTTCCTTGTGAGCAAGGAAAGCTCATCGTCAGGAATGCACTCCATCTGTTCATTGGAAGATGCAACAAGAGAAGACAGAGCAAACTCCAAAGAAAACTTGTCAAATGAGGGGTTAGTTCCATAAGAGGCACCACCATGATTACCCTTTTGAGAACTACAAAGCAAATCCATACTAGAAGCAGGATTCGCATGATTAGGACAAGATTTCCTAGACAGTTTATGAGATTTCAGCTTGCTGTATAGTTGCTCACAATTCAGGGTATTGAAATCAGCAGTTTCCTCTAGAGCAGCAATTTTAACCCCCCAAACATTTTCATCAAGAGAATACAGCAATTGTTTGTCTCTATCATTATCATTGTACACAAGGTTACCACAAGCCCTCAAGTTGCACACAATAACCTCAAACCTACGAAAGGTATTGTTGACTTTTGCTAAGCCATATTAATAAATCATTCCCGGCACGGGGCCAGAAACGGTTCACTAATATGTCCCAGAGTCAAGTAGGTAAAATCCGCAAGCGCACGGAGAATACCGCTGTAGCATTTCACCCGGAAGTATTCAGGGTATCGTATTTGTTTATCCCAAAGGAAGGTTATGATCAAGAAGCGTTACTAACATATAAGATCATGTTAACAATTAGCAAGGATATCTAACCAAGACAGGCGGGTACATGATAATAACTGGGTAGTGTGACACACACAGAAGATTCCTACTAAATAAATAAAGTCTAGTGGAGGAAAGACTAGGCTAAGCTACTCCTACTATACATTCCTACACAGTTGCATAGCCTAAGTAGAATACATACAGACCCACACTCAGGTTCAGCATTCAATAGTATAGCACTTCAGGCACGGACTTACCCCTGCATCCACAGGCGACTTCCGCCAAGAGCCTACGCACTAGCCTAGCGGGGAGGATTTCAAAGGACGGACAGGGCTGTCACCACCTGCCGCCTACCTCAACGAACCAGTAGACTAACGAATAATTGATGCAAATCAGTCACCCAAGTACCATACTTGCATGACCAAAGAGCACTCTGCCCCTCCGCGATTACTATTAACGAGGCAGAGCTACCGTACGAATACGATCACCAAACCCATGCTATACTTTATCAGCTAAAACTAAGCATAGAGACTATAACATATAAACTAGACTATAGTGACGGTATATAACTAGCATGACAATAGTAGAATAATAAATATAAACTACTATCACACAAGTAGACTATACTATCACATATATGGATCACAATATCAAACAAGAAACTCATGACCCAAGCACAACTATATAGAAAATATATATATATTGATAAGAGCAAAGTCTTACAAAAGGGAAAAGATACAAGAGCCATACCAATTCCAAGTGAAGACTTGGGACTAGAGAGCTCTAGACTCAGCCTAACTCCACTAAAACTCCAAGAACTACTACTAGCAAGAGAGAAATGCTTCTTGTGGTGTGTGTTGAGTGTGAAGGCACACCCTCCTATTTATAGCCTCAATAGGTCGGCAAGGGAGAGCAACCGCCACGGAAGGCATCTCAAACCGTCATCAGGAGTCGCGGAGGAGCCAACACGTGGAAGCCCAGGCGGAGAGGGCGCCCGGCTGGGTCGGCCGACCTGACCAGGTCGGCCGACCTGGGGGTGGCCCCTCCTGGCCTGTGCTTTCTCCAGGTGGCTGTCCTGTGGGCCCTGACGTTGGTTTGCGCGGTATTACAGGGAGTTACGTCGGTTAAGTGCTGAAAATGGGCCCTTCAATCCGTGTGACGTCCATGTGGCACTCTCTGATTGGTCAAAAGTGTGTTTTCTTGCCTTTTGAGGTGTTTCCTTCACATTTCCTCCTGCATGCACAAAGTTCTCCAAGTACAAGTGGAACTATATTATTGTGCTAAAGCATGCATGTATGAAATGCCAAATTCTCCTTTATTTGAGTACAGTTGACGGTAAAAAATGGTACTTAACAGCCGTCAACAAACTCCCCCAAGCTTACCCTTTGCTCGTCCCGAAGCAAAGATAAACTTAAGTTGTTGATCAGGAGTTGCTACAATGTCCTACTCCTCAATAATACTATGCGCACAACAAAGTACTCTTCCTAGAATTAAATATGTTGGCACATAACTTACCCATTTACCTCGATCCATGGGGCTTTTACACCTCATTGTCTTGGGCGGTTGAGAGATAGAACAATTGCAGGGCACCAATCACTGGCTCTTGGTTCCGCTATGTTATTCCGGAGGTTTTCAAAAGATTTTGAAAATAAAAACCAAGTTCCTCAAATGATTCTCTCGGATCACTCAATATGTGTATGATTCCTCACCAAGGCAAAGTGTTGCTTATAATCACCTACTTCTAAATAAGGCTTTATGTGGAGCTCAAGGTAGGGATATATGAGGCACTCATGTTCACATAATATTGCTATGTCAAAAGACCGGATCCAAGAAAAACATCAATTCAAACAATCTTGATCAAGATGTGCAAGTGTGTGGGAGAACGGAGGAATGGTGGATGGGAAGAAATAACTCCTTTTTGAATTTTCCTTCTCTCTTTTGGAGTTTCTAGGCTATGGCTATCTTTTGCTTGCTCTCTTTTTTTTGAGCATTTTTTTTTCTTTTCTTTTTGCATAGCCATAGTCCTAGTTTGCAATGAATACTTTGAGAGAGGAATTTTGCAATGGATATATGGAGTGTTTCTTTGGATGGATGGATGGATAGTGGCTTTCTTCCGGTGTAGAAGAATAGCTCACGGTGGATATGGTGGATATGGTGGATGCTATCTTCTTGACTTAGAAGGATAGCTCATGGCGGTGGATGTGTGTATATGATCTTGATCAAGAAAGCATGAAAAGAGTTCTACTAGGGTCACAACAATTTTGACTAAGCTCAATGTGGAACAAGCAGCATATGTGTAAAGGTTTTCAAATGTAAACACTACATATGGCTGTGGTGGGAATTTCATCATTGAGGAACTTATCAATTTGTCATTTTGAAAAATAAAACTCCGGAATTCAAGCTTTACGTTGAGCAAGATCATAGCAGCCCTATCTATCATATCATACCTCTCAACAACTTAGAACTAGAGAATGCATATGCTACCCACAAGATTCAAGTTCAAGGCAAGATTTACCAACAAACCTAACTCTTGAGAGAGTACTAAGTTGTAAACTAGCATTAGAGAGGAATAAAGGACAGAGCAATTATTCATCATCTCAACATAGGAAAATTATACACATTCATACCGCGCATGAAAAAGGGAAATATTTTTGTTCTTTTTATATTTTGCAAATTTTTATGGATTTTCAGATTTAGCAAATGCAAGAAATAAAGGGAAGGGGAAAGATACAAGTTACAGTGAAAAAGGAGGTCCTCCCCCAAGCTTGTTCTTGCTCATATCTGCTGGTTCGGGTCGTAGCCTTGGGAGCGGAAGGAGGCATCCCAATTGCTCTGATTCTGAGCCATCATCGCGTTCAGCTGGCGGAATTGGTTGTCGCTGAAATTGACGGAGGATGCTTGACTCGTGCTTGCACGAGTGCTTTTTCTCCGCTTGATTCCGGCGACTTGCTTCATTTGGTTGAACATGGCTGCACACAAGAACAAACACAAGACAAGAACAAAAACAAGATCGAACAAGTGTTCGGGTGAGCGTTAGTGAAAACGACAAACCCGAGCTTCTCCGAAATTGGTTTTCTTCTTACAACAACTTGCAAATGCACTAAAACAGAGGGGAAATATTTTTTTTTTTTTTTGGGTTTTTGGGGCTGTAGTAAAGTTGAAGAACACGAAATTTTGGGAGAGCAACAAGTGAGCAAAGGAGGGGAGTGAAAGATGAGCTTGGAATGGTGAAACTCCTCCTCCTGGGCGGTTTATAGCTAAGGAAGCAAGATGGCCGTTAGAAAGGGACTGAACAACGGCCATATAGCCGTTGGGAGGAAGGAGCACAGGAAAAGGTGGGGCCAGGGGGTCGGCCGACCCCACCAGGTCGGCCGACCTGGCAGGTGGGCCTCCTGGCAGCCCCCTTTTTCCTATGTGTTCCCCAACGGCTAGGGGATTTGCCCCCTGCTGCCTTTTTGCTCAAAAAGCTCGACAAAAAATCTTTTCAAAATGGAAAGCCCAAAAACCTATTTTCTAAATTTTTCAAAGATGCAAATGAGTTTTGAAAAATTCCAAGGTGGCTGGAAAAATTCAAAAATGCAGGAATGCAGTGGTCGGGAAAAAATCAAAATGTGGTGGAAAGCAAATATGCAATTAAAAGAGCAAATATGGATAACTACCGGTTTAACCTCCCGGCGAGGACTCACCTTTTAAAGTCCGACGAGCGGGACTTTTCTCCGGCGTTCAGTTCGATGAAGCGTTGTCCGGTCCCGGAGATGAAGACATGGATGATGCTTCTTGTTTCGTTCGCCACACCTTCTTGGTCTTTGTTGCGGTCGGTGGCTTCTCGGGCTTCGGAGGCTGCGGTTTTGCAGGCTTCACAGCCTGTTTCTTTGCAGACCTCGGAGGTTGCTGCCTTGTGGACTTCGGAGGCTGTTGCTTAATGTGTGACCTTTGCCTCCTTGCCTTCATCAGTTGTTGCTGTGCAGCCTTTTCCTTCTCAAGGAAGTTCTTCATGAATGTGATGAGGCTGTCCTTCTTTGGCGGAGTGACCTCCACTTCCTTGATGTTGCTTGGGTTCGGCCCGTACTTGATACGGATCATGTTGCACTGTTCTTTCCGTGGCCGAAAGTCAAACTTCTCCTCCTTGCCATTGATGTGGAAGCGGATTTCTCCGGCTCCTACATCGATGCGAGCATCCGCAGTGCTGAGAAATGGGCGTCCCAGGATGAGCGGTGTGCTTTTCCCGACGTCCATATCAAGCACTACGAAGTCGACGGGGATGAAGCAATCCCGGATTTTCACCGGAATATCTTCGGTGATCCCCGCCGGATAGCGGACCGTTGAATCGGCCAGCTGCAGCTGCATCGGCGTGGGGGATAGTGTGGTGTAGTTGAGCTTGTCGAAGACATCCTTCGGCATGACGCTCACACTTGCCCCAAGATCACATAAGGCATGGTCGAAGTTCTGTGTCCCGATCGAGCAGGTGATCGTGGGACACCCTGGATCTTTCTTCTTCTCAGGAAGCCGATTGAGTATAGCAGCGCTACACTCTTCCGTCAGCTTGACAATTTCTGTGGTCGGTAGTGGGCGCTTGTTGCTGATAAGATCCTTGAGGTAGCGAGCGTACGTGGGTACTTGTATCGCATCCAGCAAGGGCACGTTGATGTGCAGCTTCTGGATCACCTCAACGAAGCGTGTGAACTGCTCGTCCACGGTGGGCTTCCTTCTTCTTTCAGGAAACGGCATGAGGTTCGTGTCATAGAACTCATGTGGGGCCGTTTTCCTGGGCGGCAGTTCTTCTTCTTCTGCCGGCTTCTCAGCTGATGTGTCCTTTCCTGCATGGTTAGGGTATTGCGGATCCCGAGTGGACTTACCTCCTCTCGTGGTAACCGCATTAACATTTTCTAAGGGGGTCTCGGGTTGCCCCGGGATTTTCCCCGACTCAGCAGTAGGAACAGCAGCAGCTAACTGAGCTAATTGAGTTTCTATCATTTTATTAAAGCTCAGCTGATTCTTGAGAGCAGAGGAAACACCCTCTATCTTAGTGTGGATGCTCTCAAGAGTCCTATCAGTGGTGGCAAGCTTTTTACTGATGTTATCATAAACCTTAGCTTGACCAAGCACAAGATCTTTCAAGGAGGGCTGATTATAACCGGAATTAAAACCAGAGAAGTTGCCAGAGTTACCTCCTTGGTAGTTGGGACGTGGTGGACCCCAACTTTGACCTCCTTGTGGACGGTAGCCGTTGTTGTTGTTGTTGCCCATGAACATTGCGTCCTCACGGGTCTCAGGGCAGTCATTGCCCGAGTGTCCCGTGTTGCCACAGACCTCGCAAGTCATACGAGTGTCTAGGGCTTTCACTTCTCCATTGGCTTGGTCGTCCATCTTCTTCATCAGAAGGTCAATCTTGGCGGCGAGCATGTCAACCTCCTTGACGGAGTGCATGCCTCGCTGGCGAGGTTGGAGGCGCTCTTCATTCCAACCTTGGTTGGACACCATCTTCTCGATCAAATCTTTTGCCTTGCTCACAGTGAGCGAGAAGAAGGCTCCACCAGCAGCAGCGTCGAGGTGGTCGCGGGCGGACGGAGTAAGCCCGTTGTAGAGGTTCTGGATGATCAGCCAATCATCCATCCCGTGGTGGGGACATGCCAGGATGTACTCCTGGAGCCTCTCCCATGCCTCAGGAATCGACTCCTTCGACTCTTGCTGGAAGCTTGAGATCCTTCCGCGGAGGGCATTGGTCTTGCCCAGCGGGAAGAACTTTGCAAGGAACGCAGCTGAACACTTCTCCCAAGTGTTCACAGCTTCAGGGTTTGCGTAGAACCACTGTCTCGCTCTCCCAAGGAGAGAGAACGGGAACAGTCGAAGGCGAACAGCGTCGGGGGTGACGTCCTTCATTTTGAACGTGTTGCAAATCTCCAGGAATTGCTGGAGATGAGCACTAGCGTCCTCATTGGCTTTCCCACAGAATGGGCTAGCCTGCACCATGGTGATGAGACCGGTCTTGATCTCGAAGTTCGCATCTCCCACATTGCTAGCTGGTCCCGTAGGGATGTTGGCAGCGGAGGGAGCGGAGAACTCGCGGAGGGTCTTGTCGGCTATTTGCTCAGAGCTTGATGGTGCGGGAATGACAGGTTCGATTGGCCGAGTCTCCTTACGAGGAGGGGTGAGCCTAGCTCGTGTCCTTCTCAGGAGTGACTCAGGATCTTCAGTGAAGTTTGTCGGCAAGTCGAAACCAGTCATACACTACCCTGTTTTCATACAAAATGCAGAAAACAAAGCAAGGTTAACCTGCTTAGGAGATAGCCTTAATAATTGCAACACTACTATATACATTAGTAATTTTTCTTAGATCATACGCCTTCCCCGGCAACGGCGCCAGAAATGCTTGTTGACTTTTGCTAAGCCATATTAATAAATCATTCCCGGCACGGGGCCAGAAACGGTTCACTAATATGTCCCAGAGTCAAGTAGGTAAAATCCGCAAGCGCACGGAGAATACCGCTGTAGCATTTCACCCGGAAGTATTCAGGGTATCATATTTGTTTATCCCAAAGGAAGGTTATGATCAAGAAGCGTTACTAACATATAAGATCATGTTAACAATTAGCAAGGATATCTAACCAAGACAGGCGGGTACATGATAATAACTGGGTAGTGTGACACACACAGAAGATTCCTACTAAATAAATAAAGTCTAGTGGAGGAAAGACTAGGCTAAGCTACTCCTACTATACATTCCTACACAGTTGCATAGCCTAAGTAGAATACATACAGACCCACACTCAGGTTCAGCAGTCAATAGTATAGCACTTCAGGCACGGACTTACCCCTGCATCCACAGGCGACTTCCGCCAAGAGCCTACGCACTAGCCTAGCGGGGAGGATTTCAAAGGACGGACAGGGCTGTCACCACCTGCCGCCTACCTCAACGAACCAGTAGACTAACGAATAATTGATGCAAATCAGTCACCCAAGTACCATACTTGCATGACCAAAGAGCACTCTGCCCCTCCGCGATTACTATTAACGAGGCAGAGTTACCGTACGAATACGATCACCAAACCCATGCTATACTTTATCAGCTAAAACTAAGCATAGAGACTATAACATATAAACTAGACTATAGTGACGGTATATAACTAGCATGACAATAGTAGAATAATAAATATAAACTACTATCACACAAGTAGACTATACTATCACATATATGGATCACAATATCAAACAAGAAACTCATGACCCAAGCACAACTATATAGAAAATATATATATATTGATAAGAGCAAAGTCTTACAAAAGGGAAAAGATACAAGAGCCATACCAATTCCAAGTGAAGACTTGGGACTAGAGAGCTCTAGACTCAGCCTAACTCCACTAAAACTCCAAGAACTACTACTAGCAAGAGAGAAATGCTTCTTGTGGTGTGTGTTGAGTGTGAAGGCACACCCTCCTATTTATAGCCTCAATAGGTCGGCAAGGGAGAGTAACCGCCACGGAAGGCATCTCAAACCGTCATCAGGAGTCGCGGAGGAGCCAACACGTGGAAGCCCAGGCGGAGAGGGCGCCCGGCTGGGTCGACCGACCTGACCAGGTCGGCCGACCTGGGGGTGGCCCCTCCTGGCCTGTGCTTTCTCCAGGTGGCTGTCCTATGGGCCCTGACGTTGGTTTGCGCGGTATTACAGGGAGTTACGTCGGTTAAGTGCTGAAAATGGGCCCTTCAATCCGTGTGACGTCCATGTGGCACTCTCTGATTGGTCGAAAGTGTGTTTTCTTGCCTTTTGAGGTGTTTCCTTCATATTTCCTCCTGCATGCACAAAGTTCTCCAAGTACAAGTGGAACTATATTATTGTGCTAAAGCATGCGTGTATGAAATGCCAAATTCTCCTTTATTTGAGTATAGTTGACGGTTAAAAATGGTACTTAACAGCCGTCAACAGGTATCATCTAGTTATTTGCCAGGTTTTTTGTGCAAAGGTTTGGTACTGTCTATTGTAATCCTTACGAATAGACTTGACTTGGTTGGTACCCTCATGGTACGTGCAGAGTTTTTGCCAAATTGCATGAGTAGTGTCAATATGTGAAACACGATCAAATTCATTCCTACCAAGTGAAGAGAGCAGAATGTTAACAGCTTTGGAATTGTTTTCATACTTTACCATCTCACCAACAGTTGCAGAGTCGAGGTTCTCAGAAATCATGAAGTCCTGCTCGATGATGTCCTATATTGTCCGTCCTTTGACTCGGAAGGTAAGACTTGTCCGTGATTTCCAATACGGAAAATCTTCCCCATTGAACATCACAAGCTTGACCACACGCTTCTCCATATCGCCTTCGGATCACAAAGCCGGTGAAGGTCAAGTATTGATCAATCCGACTCTGATACCAATTGAAGGACCGAGAAGGCGACCAAAGGGGGGGTGAATGGGAGCCAATTAAAATTCTTCTCAAGAACTTGGCCTATGTCCCATTTCAACCAAACCCAACCCTAAAGCAAGTCACCAAGGTCACACACACGAACTTGTGATGTGCTAACCCTAGGAATGACAAGCACAACGGAAGTGAATGGGAGAAGCACAAGAGAAAGTTAGGGCAAAAGACTACCAGGGAAATGCACACAAAACAGACCTACTGGACTACCATTGGCAGTGCCGATAGGCACCATCAGCAGTGCCGATCATGTCCATCGACAGTGCCAATGCGGGGTTCGGACCCAAGCCACCAGCAGTGCTGGTCGTGGCATCGGTAGTGCCGATTCGGTTCTGACCCACCTGCACTGCCAATCCAGATGATCTGCAGTGCCGATCGACCCCCAACAAAATAGAAAACTATCGTGATTTTCCTCCAAATCTCTCCAAAACTCAGCCAAATGATCTTCAAAATGTGCGATATATGGACCAGGGAATCCTGAGGTCATTGTGAACTGATCAAAGAATCAACACGAATTTCAGAACTTGTGCCAATAACACCAAAAAGGGAAACTTGAGAAATCCTTCAAATCAAAGGAGCTAGAGCTCTTGATTCGGTCAAGGATCTATATAGGATTATTCTAGCTCAACATAGCATCAAGATCCCCAAGAAATCCGCCCCAAAAACTCATCAAAAAACAAGATCCAAAATTCCCACAAAAATAGCTCCAAAAATAGAGAAAAAGAGAAATTCGAGATTTAGGGAGAGACAAAGAACTTGAGCACGAATTTGAATCTCATATCATCGATTCATCAAGTTACGATACAAGGATACATGGCTAGGAAGCCACCCTCTTCCTCCCACTATTTGGAAGAGCAACAGATGTCTCTCACACACCCACTACTCTCCTCTTTACATGAAGACCTCTCCTAGCACTTTGAATGAAGACCTAAAGCAAGGCTAAGGGAAAGAGGGGCCCCTCTTCCACCAGCCCTACCTACCCTTATATAGGCCTAGGGATTGTCCTCAAGACCATCCTACCCCTCACCTACAATACACTACCACCTACCACCAGGAGCACAACTGTCCATCTTTTTCCTCGTCGCCTGAACGCTCTCGGGCCCTTCACGACTTTGCTTCACCTTGACGCAAGCTCCGTAATGGTGCCACGTGCACCACCAAACACCGTCACCGGTTTTGAGGCCCAAACCGGGAAACCACCTTGCACACTTCTCAAAGCATGTCTTCCTTGATGTCGACACGTGTCACCTTGTCCCGCGATCCTGACCACCGGCAAGTCTCTTCCGGTCCCGCTTCATTGGGTCCTCTTGTCACTTGCTCCGGCATCCCGTTCACCTTGAATTGGTCAACACACCGTCTTCATCACCTTCACAGTTTTGAGGCTCAAACCGTCCGTACTTCTTGCGTCTCCACCGATACAGTGTGGATCACCCTTGACTTCACCCGGCCTCCCGATCGTCCGGCCCCAAGTTCCCAACTTGTGCCCGATCCTCTCGTCGTTGACCGCCAAGTTGACTCAAGTGACCTACACATCATGAGACAAGCAAACACATTTCCCATCTCTTGCAACTTATCCAACTCCATTACCAACTCTGGTTAGTCAAAACCATGACATGCACAAACTCATGCAATCCCAGATTCCCGCATTTCAACTCAAACACTAAATCTGCCCAAGTCAATTACTCATCATATATTGCAAACATGGCACATATCCACATGATTTCTCAAAAGGCTAGGTGTGGGGGAGTTTGTTAACGGTCACTAAATACCAAATCTGATCGTCAAATGCCTACATAAATCGATCAAAGTAAACAATTAGCATAGTGGTAGGAGTTTATTACTAATGAATTCCACAAGTGTTGGTGAATATTTGCTTGAAGGTAATTTATCCACATAATTGAGGTAAAATCCATGTCATCATAGGAGAAAGCACACTGCCGGCCAATCAGAGTGCACCACAAGGTTCCACGGGCCCATAAATAGAGAAACCCGACGTACCAGAAGGCCTAACACGTGGAGGGACGAATGAGGATAGTAAGCCAGAGACCTGGAGAAGGTTGTGACCGAAAGGGGCCAGTCCATTTTCAGTCAAACACCCTTGTTCGGCCGAACAAAGATTGGGCCTCCTCGGCCCAGGCCTGCTTGGGGAGCCTCCCACCGCCTTTCCAAGGTCGGTTGTCCCGGTTTGGGTGGCAGTTACCCCCTCAGGAACCTCCTTTGGCCCCTATATAAGGAGAGGAGTGCCTCCACTCTCCATACAATTCAAGAATAGAGTTTAGTGCTTCACTCAAAAGGCTTTAGCACTGCCAAAGTGCTTAGAAAATAGGGAGAGAGTGAGGGGAACTTCAGAGGAGGAGTGGGCCTATCCACCTCTTCTCCACGCTTGTACCTTGATGGATGCTTGCCATATTTAGTAAGTCTTCGTGATTCCTTTTTTAGTATTTAAGTTTTCTTTTTATGTAAGTTTAATACTTAGTTGCTTTACTCACTCAGTGCTCTATTTAGTTAGAGACCTTAGTCTTATATCATAATAGCTAAAGATTAAGGGAGTAATCGAAAGCATAGACGTGGTGTCTAGGCCGTAGGTTACCTTTGTTTATCTCGTAGTCCATGGATTGCTTGAGGTAGGTAGTAGGTGGTGACAACCCTATCTGTCTTTTGAAATCCTTCATGTTCGGCTACGTAGTAGGCTCTTGGCCGAAATTGTAATGTGGATGCAGGGGAAAACCAGATGCCCAATGCAAGCAACCTAGTAGTAATCTTACCTTGATTAGGACCTTTTAGCCATTAGGATTCCTCTCTACCTAACGCCACATTAATCTTGGTGTCCTTGGTCAAACTAGAACTGAAGATTAGACACACACGTTCCCTGTGGATTCGATACCATTGAATACTCCTAGGTCAAAGCTACTTCAGTATCTGTACGCTTGTGGATTTATTCTATTGTCATTAAAATACCCAACAGTGATGCATCCTGTCAAGGACTTGTGTTCTTATGCAAGAAGGACATGTTGCTGGTTATGCATCATGATAGTTAAGGACACATGAGAAAAATTACTCAACTCATGATTTGGAGTTAGCAGCGATAGTACACGCACTTAAGATTTGGAGGCACTATATCATTGGAAAGAGATGCGAGATCTATTCGGACCATAAGAGTTTGAAGTATATTTTTACCCAGCCAGATCTAAGCCTCTGACAACGTAGATGGTTGGAACTCATCAAGGATTGTGATTTGAAAATCTATTATCACCCTGGCAAGGGTAATGTAGTAGCAGATGCACTGAGTAGAAGATCATATCTACGTGTGCTTGCAGCTAGGGAGGTACATCCCCAGTTATGCCAGGAATTTGAAAAGCTCAACCTAGGATGGGTGTCAAACATTGAGGTTGTAGAAATGGAGGTTGACTCGACACTTGAGTTTGAAATCTGCAAAAGACAAATGGAGGACGAGAAGATTCAAGAGATTAGGCAACAGATCAAGGAAGACAAGGCCCCAAATTTTATGGAGGATAACCAAGGAATATTGCGGTATAAGAAAAGGATTTGTGTACCAGATGTTAAGCGCATTAAGGAGCTGATACTATGAGAAGCCCACGACTCAGCTTATTCGATACATCCTGGAAGTATCAATATGTACCACGACCTTAAGCAATAGTATCGGTGGTACAGTATGAAAAGAGACGTAGCCAAGTATGTTGCGCTATGTGATACTTGTCAAAGGGTCAAGGCTGAACATCAGAAACTAGCACGGCTACTGCAACCACTAAAAATACCCCAGTGGAAATGGGAAGAAATTGGAATGGATTTCATTGTAGGATTACCAGGAACCCAGTCAGGATATGACTCTATTTGGGTTATTGTGGCCCGCCTCACAAAGGTTGCCCACTTTATTACAGTCAAGACTACCTACGACGGATCAAGACTTGCAGAACTTTACATGCCTAGAGTTAAGTGCCGACATGGTGTGCCCAAGAAGATAGTCTCGGATAGAGGTACTCAATTCACTTTGCTCTTCTAGGAAAAGTTGCACGAATGCATGGATACGAGATTGAACTTTAGCTCAACATATCATCCCCAAATAGATGGCCAAACTAAAAGAGTTAATCAGATCCTAGAAGATATGCTAAGAGCTTATGCGTTGAAGTATGGTAGAAGTTGGGATAAGAGTCTGCCCTATGCAGAATTTTCTTATAACAACAGTTACCAAGCAAGCCGAAAGATGTCCCCATTCGTGGCCTTATATGGACGAAAATGCAGTACTCCGCTATTCTAGAATGAAACTGGTGAACAACAAGTATTTGGACCGGAGATCATAACAGATGTCGAGGAAAGAGTTCGAGGCATAAGAAACAACATAAGGATAGCCCAGTCTCAATAGAAGAGCTATGTTGATCACAAATGACGAAAGATAAATTTCAATGTTGGTGATGACGTGTACTTAAAAGTGTCTCCCATGAGAGGACTTTGTCATTTCAATGTCAAAGGCAAGCTTGCACCAAGGTACATTGGTCCATTTAGGATCCTTGAGCAGAGAGGAGAAGTAGCTTATCAGTTGGAGTTACCGTCGTAGTTGGCCGATGTGCATGATGTGTTTCACGTATCCCAACTGAAAAAAGTGTCTACGAGTTCCAGAGGAACAAGTGCCACTTGAAGATCTGGACACTGCTGAGGAATAAGAGGATCCGGATGTGCAGAGTGCAGTGGAGTCACCATTTGAGAAAAGAAGCAACATGCAAAAGAGAAGAAGACCTTAAGGCACAGTTTTCCCGATCTTTTCTCGAGCCCATCCAAATCTCGAGGACAAGATTCACCTCAAGGGGGTGGGTTTGTGACACCCTAATTTTCAAAATCTAGAGTAATTCAAAGATTTACTTAATTAATTAAGGTGTTAGCTTTAATAAATGCCATCCAAAATTGAAATCAATAAAATAAAATAAATTGTTGTTCCATTCATGTTGGAGTAGTTACATTAGGATTTTTATTGGGTGAAAATTATTTTCAAAATTCAATTAGAATTCAAATTCAATTTAGCACAGGAATAAAAGAGAAAATAGGAAAAGAAAAGGGGCCAGCTCGTGTTCTTAGGCCGAAACCCTCCCCGTGGCCCAACCTTTCACCTCTCTTTTCACTGCCACGGCCCAGCTCCCCCTCCCATTTCTCTTTTTCCCTGCCCTGGCCTCGGCCCATTTTCGCACCTCGCCCTGCCTGGCCATTTAGCCCACTCGCACGCCAGCCCACTCCTCGTCTTCCTCCCCAGCCACGATACAGCTACCAAGAGCCGACGCCACTGATAGCCTCGCTCGCACGGGTCTGCGCCTCCAGCTCATCGTGTCATCTTCACCTTCAATGGCACTGCCCGACAAGTCACCTCATCGGAGCCCCATCGCCGTTGCCCGTTCCATCGCATCGTCGCTCCCACCCCACGGAGCCCATGTCGGAGGAACAAGCTAGCCGACATGAGCACGCGCTTCACGCCTCCTCATTGCCTTCTTCTTCCCCTCTGCAATAAATTGGAACCCCGGCTCCACCCGCCACTCACCCCACCTCTAGCTTCCCCGCTCCAAGCTAATCCCCGTCGCGCGTCGACGGCGGGACTCCGCCACCGCAAGCCAGTGTCGCCAGGCCTCCTCCGAGCTCCCCGCCCGTGCATGACCACGTGGTGAGCACCACGCCGAGCCCCTCCCCTGACTGATAGCCCCGCCTTAGGGAATGGAGCCCCGTAGCCCCCGATCGACGAGCGCCACCGCCTTTGGCCATGGCATCACCATCGCGCTCGATGCCGGTAGCCGCTAGCCATTCCCTTCGCGATCAAGGGTCCAGAGCCGCTTGGTCCACCATGGACTATGGACCGAGAGCCCACCCCGGTCTACGACTCCTATGGACCGAGTCCACCTACTTTTCCTATTTAATTAATTCATAAAATCCCTGGATAATGGCAGACTTATAGTTTAGCCCTCGGGTTAGTTTTAAATAACGTTTAAGTCCTGTAATTTTTATATTTAGGCCCCTAAACTTTAAAATAATTATATTTTAGCCCTTAAAATTTTACACTAAGGTCTCTACACTTTTTTATAATTACATTTTAGTCCCTAGAAACTTTCTGGCCTATTTATAGATTAGTCTCTAGACCTTTAAACTAGCATAACGTTTTACTCGTAGCTCCGATTTTAGCGATTCTTGCGCTCACACGATAGTAGGAATGAATAGAATCCCATCATAATGACTTTATAGACTTATAGTATTGTTTGATGTATTGTTTTTTTATTTTTGTGTGTATTGTTTGCGTTCCGATGCAATCAACGTGTAGAGCATCAGCAGTCTGAGAATTTCCAGAATCTCGAGTTTGAAGCTTCTGAGCAGCAGGAATACGTGGAAAGAGGCAAGTGTCCATTGAGTATATTGATCCTACATTTTTAAAATATTTTATAAACATGCATGCAGTTAATATGAATCCTATGCCTTTACCCTTCCATATTATTCCGTTGTCGCCCTGGGAATGGGTTGTTCTCTAGAATGACTACGTCACGCTTAGTCGCAGTCATTTGGGAACAGTTTAATCTAATTAATGACATAACCACTATGAGACTAGATTATGAATATGGTTACTACAAGATGATGCTGATAAGGATGATGGATGCAGAGGGAATTGGAATCTAGACAGGCTGATTTGGTTTGGTATGGTGTCGTCGTGCACAAGAAGTGGGATAGTGCCTGTACCTGTTCTAGATTCTAACGACCAGCTCGTGGAGCGTGTTAACCATGTCTATAGCGCAAAGCACAGGACTGATATGGGTAGGCTTGGTCAAGTAGTGAGATGTTTTTCCAGTCTGCGGGTGTTCAAGGAAAGGGGGATGGTTAATGGTTTACTTCCAGACCCTACGTGATGGAGGGTGTACTCCTAGCCACTACGCTAGAGGGGGCTTCTGTAGAAAGGGTTTACGTCCGCAGCGGTAAAACCTTAGCATGGACACTTTGACAGGCTGGCAAACTCTTTGAAAGACCTTGTGGTGATCTCCTGCCTTCACACCAAAGGTAGTGTGACTCGGGTAACAGGGAGAGTTTAGTCACCGACGGGTGATGGAATCACCAACCTATGGGTAAAGTTGTGCACCTCTACAGAGTTAAAATTGTTATAACAGTTGTGCTCATGGTCATGAGCGCATGGACTCCTCACATGATTAACACACATATGGGCTACGGATGGAATGGTTGGGCTACACGCCTGATAAGGTGTAGCAGGGATAAAGGATTGGATTGATGCTACGTGTTGAGTAAGCTGTAGCAGGAATAAAGAACTGGATTGGGCTACGTGCTAGATAAGCAGTAGCAAGACATGGTTTCGGCTGGTATAACCCGCAGATATTTCTATAAGCAGAGAATGCTTATAGTGCTGGACCTTATGATATTACTTGAGAAATGGAACACCTAGTAAATAGGATTGTTTTTCAAATGGTCATAGGTGTAGTAGGCATTTGTGCAAATAAACCTCTATGTTAGCCTTTTCTTGACTTAAGCTTGCATGTCATATATTTCCCACACCTGCTGAGTACGAAAATGTACTCACACTTTCTATTTTCCCTATTATCATGAAATGTTGCTCAGAAGATGGAGATGATGTGGAGTACCATGAAGAAGATATCGTCTACGAGAGCCCCGTCGGCTGCCTGTGGAGTTATGGAGTCTTCCGCTCTATCATCGTATATCGACCTATATCCTTTAGCCCGTAGGGCATCTATGTAATAATCCCTAACTTGATGTCAGAATAAAGACAATGGTTGTACTAGTATTTACACTTTTACTGTCATATATGTGTGAAACATATTCCTAGGCACACGTACGATACACTTGGTTTGGTCTTTATAAACCGGTTGTGACACTGATGCCGGAGATCAGTCGCCATGGAGCTCTGAGATGCTAAAAGTGGCACGGACTGCCATTCAAAAGGATGGATTCGCCTAGACTAGCAAATACTTTATTGAGGTTGACCAGCTTATCTGGCTCATATTGATCATTTTTGTCGCTAAGGGCCTCATCTCCATCAACCTTGCAGACACTCACGTCGTAAGCGGTGGTAATTCCATCATTTCATCATCCATGGATGTGCTGGTATAGATGGATGATCTACTCCTATACTATGATGATTTGGATCATGATTGCATGGTCGACTCGATAGCGAGGACATACATCAATGTTTGTTAGCATTGATGACCCACCCCTTTTCCATACTGAGAAACCATGTGGATATGTGCCATAGTTTGCAATATGTGATGAGTAATTGACATTGGTTCAGTTCGATGTTTGAGTTGAAATGTAGGAATTTGGGGATTGCATGGGTTTGTGCATGTCATGGTTTTGACTAACCAGAGTTGGTAATGGAGTTGGTGAGTTTGCAGGAGATGGGAAATGTGTTTGCTTGTCTCATGGTGTGTAGGTCACTGGAGTCAACTTGGCGGTCAACGGTGAGAGGATCAGGCACAAGTAGGAGACTTGGGGCCGGACGATCGGAGGCCGGGTGAAGTCAAGGGTGATCCATACCGTACACGTGGAGAGGCTAGAAGCACGGACGGTTTCACGGTTGAGCCTCAAAACCATGAGTGGTGATCAAGATGGCTGGGTTGACCAAGTCAAAGTTGATCGAGCGTCGGTGCAAGTGGAGACTTCCAATAGACCAGAGGCAGGAGAGACTTGCAGACGAGGAGGATCACGGGACGAGGTGACACGCGTCAAGATCAAGAAGTCACGCATTGAGAAGCATGCAAGACGGTTTCCCGGTTCGGGCCTCAAAACCAGTGGCGGCGATTGTAGGTGCACGTGGCACCATCGTGGAGCTTGCGTCGAGGCGAAACAAAGTCGTGAAGGGCTCTATGGCGTTCGGGCGACGAGGAAAAAGATAGACGGTTATGCCCCTGGTGGTAGGTGGCAGTGTATTATAGGTGAGGGATAGGATGGTCTTTAGAATAATTCCTAGGCCTATATAAGGAGAGGTAGGGCTGGTGGAAGAGGTGTCTCTCTTTCCCTTAGCCTTGCCTTAGGTCTTCATTCAAAGTGTTAGGAGAGGTCTTCATGTTCTAGTGGAGAGGAGAGGGTGTGTGAGAGACATCTCTTTCTCTTCCAAAGAGTGGGAGGAAGAGGGTGGCTTCCTAGCCATGTATCCATGTATCTTGACTTGATGAATCAATAATATGAGATTCAAATTCATGCTCAAGTTCTTCCTTTCTCCCTAAATCCTGAATTTCTCTTTTTCTCCATTTTTGGAGCTATTTTCGTGGTGATTTTCGATCTCGTTTTTGAGTGGGTTTTGATACGAATTTCTTGACGGATCTTTATGCTAGGACATGCCTAAACATTCCTTGATGGATCCTTGATTGAATCTTAGGCAAGTGCATCCTTGATTTGGTGGATTTCCTCAAGAACATTCAAACCCTAGAGCTTTTGGTAAAACCTCAAATTCGTGATGAATTCTTGAGCTTTTTGGGTGATTTCACTTGTATAAGGAACGTCCTACCCTGAGACACCTTTTGTCCAAGTTTCGTTATTTTTGGAGTTTGTTTGATTAGATTTTGCTCATTTTCTAACCGAATCACGAGTTCAGTTTTTGGTTCTAGAAAGTGTCGATCAGCACTGCCGTTCTCTGAATCAGCACTGCCGGTGCGCGAAGAAGAACCCCTGATCGGCACTGCCGATGGCTGGACTGGTACTACCGGTAGCCTGGGTCTAAATCCACATCGGCACTACCGATGTATAACCCGGCACTGCCGATGAGCTTCGTCTGTGTGTTCCAGTAGCCTTGCTCCTTCTACCGACCGGGACTGCCGATGGCCAGACCGGCACTGCTGATGGTCTGTTCCTTTAGCAGATCGGCACTACCGACGCTGTGATCGGCACTGCCGATATACTGACAGTGTTGTCTGTTTTATTTGTGTTTCCTTAACCGTTTTGAGTCTCAACTATTCTTCCTTGTTTCTTTTTTTTTCTTCCGCATTAGTGAGTCATTCCTAGGGTTAGCACGTCACAAAGTTGTGTGTGTGACATTGGTGATTTGTTCAAAGGTTGGCTTGGGTTGTAATTGGGATATAGCCCAAGTTCTTGAGAAGAATTTTAATTCTCTCCCATTCACCCCCCTCCGCTCTGGTCGCCTTCTCGGTCCTTTAATTGGTATCAGAGCCGGTTTGATCACTAGTTGACCTTCACCGGCTTGTGATCCGAAGGCGACATGGAGAAGCGTGCGATCAAGCTCTGGATGTTTGATGGGGAGGACTTTCCCCACTGGAAGTCATGGACCAAGGCTTATCTTTTAAGCCAAGGACGTGCAATTTGGGAGATAGTTGAGTAGGAGTATGTCATACCAGAAGACCTCAACACTGCAGCTGCAGGTGAGTAACCAAGTAAGAAAATAACTCCAAAGCTGTCAATATTCTGTTGTTTGCTCTAGGTAGGAATGAACATGACCGTGTTGCTCATCTTGATACTGCACGTGCCATTTGGACAAAGCTTTGAACATACCATGTGGGTACCAATCAAGTCAAGTCTATGCGTAAGGATTCTTACAATAGACAACCAAACCTTTGCACAAAAACCTAGCGAGTCACTAGATGACACTTTTCATAGGTTTGAGGGCATTATGTGCAACTTGCGGGCTTATGGTAACATTGTGTATAATGATAATGATAGAGCTAAGCAACTGTTGTATTCTCTTGATAAAAATGCTTGGGGGGTTAGGATTGCTGCACTAGAAGAAACTGCTGATTTCAATACCTTGGACTATGAGCAATTGTATAGCAAGCTAACCCTGCTTCTAGCATGGCTTTGCTTTCTAGCTCTCAAAAGGTTAGTCACAGTGGTGCTTCTTACAGAACTAACCCCTCACTTGACAAGTCTTCCTTGGAGTTTGCTTTGTCTTCTCTTGTTGCAGCTTCCGGTGAACAGATGGAGTGCATTCCTGATGAGGAGTTGTCCTTACTCACAAGGAAGATCATGAAGTTCTACAACAACTAGAAGGAGAGAAGAGGAGGTGGTTCAAGAACCTGCTTTGAGTGTGGTGGCCCTGGACACTTCATCGCTGACTGTCCCAAGAAGAAGAAGAAGGTCAGGTACCACGACAACAACACTGAAGATTTCAAGAAGAAAAAGAACCACTTCTTCAAGCGAAGCAAGAACTCCAAGAATTTCGCGAAGGCGATCGCACGCACCTGCGTTGCCGCTCTAAGCGACATCGACCTCACATCAAGTGATTGCCTTACAAGCTCGGAGGAGGAGGTTGAGAAGCCACGAGTCAAGAGGAAGGACGACTTCATCAGGCTTTGCTTCATGGCAAAGAATGACCATGACACCGATTCTGGCTTCGACTCTGATACAAGCGAGGTACCTCCCACTCTTGATGAGCTCTCTTCTGAACATGATCATTTGCATGATGTTTTGCCCATGCAAGATGATAAGCTTTGTAGCGTTGTTCGTGAGAGTAGAGAGCTTAAGTCTAAGTTGAGAGTGCTGAGTATGAAATCACTTCGCTTAGGTCTAAGCTTGCCAAAGATGACATTGTTGATTGTGAGTCTTGTCATGTTGTGATGAATGATCTTGCACAGAGGGAAAGTGTGCATGCTCAAGTTGCCAGTCAGCTTGAGAGTGCCCTTAAAGAGCTTGATGAATTCAAGGCTAGACTGACTCTTTTAGGTGCATGTCAGAAGTTCCCCAAGCTCACTAGTGAGTTGGAAGCTTAAACCCACAAAGTCAAAGAGCTCTAGTCCAAGCTGCTAAATGAGACTCGCTCTAAGGTTCTCCCACCACCATGTGTAGTGTGTGGCTCTCTTAAGGATCAGCTTGCAATCTATAGAGAGGAAAATAAGAACCTAGCCCAAGAAAATGACTATCTCATCTCTCGTCTCCAAGGAACCCTAGTGAGTGAGGAGAAGATTGAGAGTGGCTTGGCAAAAGTCAAAGACAGAGCTAGTAGGTCAACCTACAACTTGGGCTTGGGATTTGAGAGCTGTGACAAGGAGAGTGACAATATGGATAAGTTTGTGCCTAGCTCTAGCTACAAGGATGAAGAACAATCCATCAAACCCACTGACACATACTATCCACCTAACCCCAATCCTTCTTTCAACCCAAAGCAAGCTGAAATGCCAAAACCCAAAACCCACTATGCAAGCTAAGCCTAAACATGAGAATGTCTACATTTGCATGTTCTGTGGTCGCAAAGGTCACTTGGATGAATTATGTTATAGGCATAAGAGAATTGAGAGGATGCAAGCTGAATTAACTAGAAATGTGCATCATGATGATTTTGTTGATTTTCAGTCTCGCACTTTTTCTCGTGCCTATCATGGACAGGGTCATTCCTCATATGGCTTTGATTCATAAAATAGAGGCTTTACGCAGTAGTGCTTTGGCGCCCCACGTTTTCCCCATTGTGGTGAGCGTCACTCGCGTTGATTTGGTTTTCACACATATGATTTCTATCCTTACAACCCAAGGTTCGAGTCGAGACGCTTTAACAGACCATGTTTTCCTTATTGTGGTTCTCGTCCCATGCATTCGAATGATAATGTGCAAAGAACTGTGATGACTACTACATGTCGTATGGTAAAGTGCTGGATCCCCCAAAAGCTTGTTCACTAACCCCAACACTGAGCCATCGATTTTTCCTTATTGTTCTTTGTAGGCAGCAGGTGGAGGCCTGGACAACAAGTGGCTAATGGACTCCGGGTGTTCGCGCCACAAGACCGTAGATGCAAAGTGGTTCTCCAGCCTCACTCCCTTGAAGCGCCGGGAGTATGTGACCTTTGGAGATGACAAGAGAGGGAGAGTGAAGGCAAGAGGCATGGTAAAGGTAAATGAAAAATTCACTCTCAAGGATGTTGGTTTGGTGGAGCACCTCAAGTACAATCTTCTCTCTATTTCTCAGTTGCTTGATGTTGGTTTGGAAGTGCGTTTTAAGAAAAATGCTTCTTGTGTTCTTAATTCGGATGGTTCTTTGGTTTGTGGGATTTGTAGCATTGGGAGAGTTTTTCAGGCTGATTTTGCTGTTTCTCATAGTTCTCACAAGTGCTTGTTTGCTCAATCTTCTTCTGAGCTCTGGAAATGGAATAGGAGACTAGGTCACATGAACTTTGACTTGCTTTGTCGCTTGAGTGGCCTAGGTTTGATCCAAGGATTGCCTAAGCTCAAATTTGATAAGGATTTGGTTTGTGCTCCTTGTCGTCATGGGAAAATGATTGCCGCTTCTCATCCACCAATTAATTTGGTAATGGCTGAACGCCCTGGACAGCTGCTTCATATGGACACTGTTGGTCCTTCTCCGGTTCGTTCAGCGGCTAGAAAGTGGTATGTTCTTGTGATTGTTTATGACTTCTCTCGCTATTCTTGGGTTTACTTTCTTGAATGCAAGGATGAAGTGTTTCCTCACTTTCGAAGCTTAGCTTTGATGTTGTTCAAGGAACTCCCTGGTGCATTACAAGCATCCGTAGTGATAATGCCACCGAGTTCAAGAACTCCTCCTTTGATGCCTTCTGCCTTGAGCATGGTATTGAGCATCAGTTTTCGGCACCTTGTATCCCTCAGCAGAATGGTTTCGTCAAAAGAAAGAACAGAACCTTGGTGGAAATGGTCCGGACGATGCTCGATGAGCATAGGACTCCGAGGCAGTTCTAGGCTGAGGCCATTAGCACAGCTTGCTATGTTTCCAATCGGGTTTTCTTACGCTCAATTCTTAATGTGACTTCCTATGAGCTATGCTTTAGGAGGAAGCCATCAGTTTCTCATTTGTGTGCCTTTGGTTGCAAGTGCTTTACTCTCAAGCATGGCAATCTTGATAAGTTTGAGTTGATATCTTCCGATGGTATTCTTTCTTGGCTACACCCTTCATGGCCATTCCTAAAGAGTTCTGAATTTGGAAACTAACACCATCGTAGAGTCTTGTGATGTAACCTTTGATGAATCAAACTCTTGTGCAAGCAATGTGGTTGAGACTACAGCTTACAGGACCTACAGGGCTTGGATGATGACGATGATGAGTCGTCATTCCATCCCACATATGAGCTTGTTCCTGCTGCTTCCACCACTCCAGCAGAGGGTCCAGAAGCTTCTATATCGATCTCAGCAGTTGTTTAGCCAGCTCCAGCTGTGATTGAGGGGGAGGTACGCTCTGAGAGACGGGCTCTTCACCACATTCAGCGTTAACATCCACCTCAACAGATGATTCGTAATCTCTATGAGAGGACAACAAGGTCAAGGTCTGCACATCTCGCCTGCTTTACTAATTCTCTATTTGTTGCCACCTTTGAACCTCGGGATATTGGACACGCACTATCTGATGAACATTGGGCTAATGCCATGCATGAGGAGTTGGAAAACTTTGAGAGGAACAAAGTGTGGACCCTAGTAGAGCCTCTTATTGGTGTCAATGTCATAGGAACTAAATGGGTGTTCAAAAACAAGCATGGGGAAGATGGTGAGGTTGTGAGAAACAAGGCTAGGCTTGTTGCTCAGGGTTTTAGCCAAGTTGAGGGCTTAGACTATGGGGAAACCTTTGCTCCTGTTGCACGCATAGAAGACATTAGGATCTTGCTTGCATTTGCTGCCTCTAAGGGCATTAGACTCTACCAAATGGATGTCAAGAGCGCTTTTCTATATGATTTCATAGAGGAAGAGGTTTATGTGAAACAACCACCTGGCTTTGAGCACCACAAATACCCAAACCGTATGTACAAGCTTTAGAAGGCTTTGTACGGACTAAAGCAAGCACCTAGGGCATGGTATGCTAGGCTTAAAACCTTCTGCTAGAGTGTGGGTATGTCATGGGGTGTGTTGACAAAACCTTGTTCACTCTAAAGCATGGCAATGACTTTCTAATGGTTCAGATATACGTGGATGATATCATCTTTGGAGGTTCCTTTCATGCTCTTGTGTCTAGATTTCAGCAAGCTATGGAAAGTGAATTTCAGATGTCAATGATGGGCGAGCTTACCTTCTTTCTTGGATTTCAAATCAAGCAATACAAGCAAGGCACCTTCATACATCAAGCCAAGTACACGAAGGATCTCCTGAAGAAGTTCGACATGGTCAATGTGAAGCCGTTGTCAACACCAATGTCCACTATAACCGCACTTGACCCAGATGAAGACTGTGAAGTGGAGGACCAAAAGGAGTACAAGAGCATGATCGGCTCCCTCTTGTACTTGACGGCGACAAGACTCGACATACACTTTGAGGTGTGTCTTTGTGCTCGCTTTCAAACTTTCCCAAGGGTGACTCATCGCAAGGTTGTCAAGCGCATCTTCAAGTATCTCAAATACACCCTTGAGTTTGGTCTTTGATACTCTGCATCTTCATCTCTTGATCTCATTAGGTATTCGGATGCAGATTTTGCTGGGTGTAGAATTGATAGGAGGAGCACTTCTGGTACTTGCCATTTCTTGGGTACTTCTTTGATCTGTTGGTCTTCTTGTAAGCAGTCGAGTGTCGCCCAATCCACAATAGAGGTTGAGTATGTTGTTGCTGCTAGCTGCTGCTCACAAATCCTATGTATAGTATCCACCATGAGAGATTATGGGTTAACCTTTAAGAGTGTTCCACTCATGTGTGATAACCCCAGTGCCATATGCTTAGCCAAAAACCCAGTCCAACATGGTAAGGTCAAACACAAAAATATGAGATTTCACTTCCTGAGAGATAATGTTGAGAAGGGAGATGTTGAGCTCAAATACATTGACACTAAACACCAATTGGCTGATATCCTTACCAAGCCCCTAGATGCTTCGCGATTCGCTTCTCTTCGGGGGGAGCTTGGTGTTTGCCATCCTTATGGCATCATTTGAGGGAGAGTTGGTGTTCTCTTGTATATATGTATCTTATCTTTTCGCATTGCATCTCCTATGTAATATATGCATTGGTAGATAAGCTTTGATTCTTATGCTTTCTTACATTTCTCTTTGCTATGATTGAGCTTGAGCTAAGTTGTGTGGATGTGATAGTAATCTCTCATGCTTAGATTTTCTAGATGGCTCGTTATAGACTCTTTTGAGCAACTTGCTAATCTTAAAGGTAAACTTAGCTTCTTATGAATCTTATGAACTAATCTTGCTATGACTTGCTCATCATGTGTATAATTACTTTTATCCTTGTTGAAACTTGCATTGAGGCTAGTCTAGAGGATATCTTGGATTTGGCACCTTGTGTTTACGAAATATGGCTTTGCAAATGTTTAGCTCATGATGGAACATTGTGGGAACGTTTTTTCCGTTTGCCGCAAAGGCATGCTCATCCTTATGTTTTTAAGTTGCAAAATAAGTTGACTATGCTTCGAAGCCTCGGGGTGTTTGTCGTACCCAGTCGTGTGATCCTCCGCTTGGATTAGAAGTTACATAAAAAAGACTAAATCCAAAAATTGTACTTCGAAGCCTCGAGGTGTTTGTCGTACCCAGTCGTGCAACCCTCCGCATGGATTAGAAGCTACATGAGGATCACATAAAAATAATGCTTTTCTCTTTTCTTATGAGTCTCTGTTGCATATGTGAGCGTTTGTAGAGCTCATTTTCTGCAAATGCTTGACCTTGGTTGAGATTGAGACTGGCTAGATTCTTATGATTCACTTGATGCTTGTTTTGTCTTGGATACGAGTACTTGCACATGTGGTGGCAGCTTTTCTCATGATGAGCAAATTTGATTCTATCTAAGCTAGTCAATCTTTTTGCTTAGCTTGTATAGCTCTTGGTGTTTATGTCTTGCTATCTATTTTTGGGCTTTGTATGATTGTGAGTTATTGCTTTTACACTTCATGGCTCTATGTTTATGATTAGTAAGGTTAAATGCTTGTTTGCATAATTGTTGAAGCTCCTTAGGTTTGCATTTTCATGCACTGCATACTTGTTCTTTTGCTTCTTTGATAAGTTCATTGCCAAAGGGGGGAGAAAATATTGGGTCATGCACAAATAATGCTAATGATCCATTTTGCATTACATGAGACCTACCACAAGTTGAGGGGGAGCATATCATGTCCTTGAGCATTTTTCATGCGCTTTTCGCAATCTTTGCGTTCTCAAGTGGCTTTCTTTGTCATCTCTTAGTTTTGTGATCCCTCTTATGCTAGGTGGCTACTTTTCACCTTTTCTTTGGGTTTCGCCTTTTGGATGTGCTTATTCGGCTTCGCATTTTAGATCTCTAAGCTTTGTGCATTTGATGTTGTCAATGTACTCATCAAGGGGGAGATTCAGAAACCATGTGGATATATGCCATGGTTTGCAATATATGATGAGTAATTGGCATTGGTTGAGTTCAGTGTTTGACTTGAAATGCGGGAATTTAGGGATTGCATGGGTTTGTGCATGTCATGGTTTTGACTAACCAGAGTTGGTAATGGAGTTGGAGAGTTTGCAGAAGAAGGGAAATGTGTTTGCTTGTCTCATGATGTGTAGGTCACTGGAGTCAACTTGGTGGTCAACGGTGAGAGGATCGGGCACAAGTAGGAGACTTGGGGCCAGACGATCGGGAGGCTGGGTGAAGTCAAGGGTGATCCATACCGTACATGTGGAGAGGCAAGAAGCACGGACAATTTCGCGGTTGAGCCTCAAAACCGTGGGTGGTGATCAAGACGGTGGGGTTGACCAAGTCAAAGGTGATCGGGCGTCGGTGCAAGTGGAGGCTTCCAATGCACCAGAGGCGGGAGAGACTTGCCGACGAGGAGGATCACGGGACAAGATGACACGCATCAAGATCAAGAAATCATCCTTTGAGAAGCATGCAAGGAGGTGTCCCGGTTTGAGCCTCAAAACCGGTAGCGGCGATTGGAGGTGCACGCAGCACCATCGCGGAGCTTGCGTCGAAACGAAGCAAAGTTGTGAAGGGCTCGATGGCGTTCGAGCAACGAGAAAAAAGATGGATGGTTATGCCCCTGGTGGTAGGTGGCAGTGTATTATAGGTGAGGGGTAGGATGGTGTTTAGGACAATCTCTAGGCCTATATAAGAAGAGGTAAGGCTGGTGGAAGAGGTGCCTCTCTTTCCCATAGCCTTGCCATAGTTCTTCATTCAAAGTGCTAGGAGAGGTCTTCATGTTCTGGTGGGGAGGAGAGGGTGTGTGAGAGACATCTCTTTCTCTTCCAAATAGTGAGAGGAAGAGGGTGGCTTCCTAACCATGTATCCATGTATCTTTACTTGATGAATCAATGATATGAGATTCAAATTCGTGCTCAAATTCTTCCTTTCTCCCTAAATCCCGAATTTATCTTTTTCTCTATTTTTGGAGCTATTTTCGCGGTGATTTTTTATCTCATTTTTGAGTGGGTTTTAATACGAATTTCTTGAGGGATCTTGATGCTAGGACATGCCTAAACATTTCTTGATGGATCCTTGATTGAATCTTAGGCAAGAGAATCCTTGATTTGGTGGATTTCCTCAAGAACATTCAAACCCTAGAGCTTTCAGTAAAACCTCAAATACATGATGAATTCTTGAGCTTTTTGTGTGATTTCTCTTGGATAAGGAACATCCTATCATGAGACACCTTCTGTCCAAGTTTCGTGATTTTTAGAGTTTGTTTGGTTAGATTTTGCTGATTTTCTAACCAAATCACGAGTTCAGTTTTGGTTCTGGAAAGTGTCGATCGGCACTGCCGTTCTCTGAACCGGCACTGCCAGTGCACGAGGAAGAACCCCTGATCGGCACTGCCGATGACTGGACCGGCACTGCCGGTAGCCTGGGTCTGAAGCACTGCCGATGAGCTTCATCTGTGTGTTCCAGTAGCCTTGCTCTTTCTGTCGACCGGCACTGCCGATGGTCTGTTCCTTTAGCAGATCGGCACTACCAATGTCGTGATTGACACTGCCGATATACTGACAGTGTTGTCTATTTTATTTGTGTTTCCTTGACCGTTTCGAGTCTCAACTATTCTTCCTTGTTTTCGTTGTTTTCTTCCGCTGTAGTGAGTCATTCCTAGGGTTAGCACATCATAAGTTGGTGTGTGTAACCTTGGTGATTTGTTCAGAGGTTGGCTTGAGTTGTAATTGAGATATATACCAAGTTCTTGAGAAGAATTTTAATTGGCTTCCATTCACCACCCCTCCCCCCCCCCTCCCCTCCCCCATCTGGTTGCCTTCTCGATTCTTCACATACTTTGGCGGTTTGGTTATCTCGAAAGATCGGCAATCTAGGGGTGTCGGAGGACATAGAAAGCGGGCGACGTTGGTGACCAATTCGGCTTCTATACTCTAGAGAATTGGATCACACTTTGGCCATCATTAATCTCGCGCGGCTTGAATAGACGTTGGTGGCCGATTTGCTCCTATACTGATGGGATTATGTCACGATGGTATCGGAGATGAGAGACATGGATGTTGGCGTAACCATATGTAGTGGCATGTAGTTGCCATTTGTAGTCGTGGTGCTGCATGAAAGCTCCTTCCATCAGTATATTTATCTTCCTTTGTTTTTTGTTTCATCATTCTGATAATTCTGTACAACTGATGATGATCAATACTGATAATTGTATTTAACTGTAACTCAATTGAAAGCAAAATCATTTGACTGTAACTTTCCTTGGAGCTAAAGCTAGGACTAATATAATATTTCCATTATCTAAAAATTAATTTCAATAACAAGTGGAATATATGTTATTGATTTATTCTAAATTCAGTCCTACTCATATGGCCTCCAGCATCTGTAGTACTAGTATAGTCCCTCTAATTGTTGTCACCGTTGGCTTTTTTAATTATGTTTGATCTTTCGTCTTATTAAAAGTATTAGTTTAAATATGTAAAATTATAAGTTATATTTCTATTTTCTCTATGATCAAATATATCCTAAAATATATATGATAACTTTTAAAAAAAAACAAAGAGTTAAACATAATTTGAAAAGTCAATAATGATAATAATTTTAGAAACAATAACATTTGTGCAAGAAACAACCACTCGTGTGACTGCATCGAGTATCATGAATGTATTAGTTGACGCGGGGAACTAATTGCAACGCGGTGCTTCCTACCGCGTGGTTACCGCGTGTGGACGCGGACGTTACTGTCCAACGCGCCGATTTATGTATTCTGTTCTTGATCTTGACGAGTAATATAACGACTATATATATAGAAAGATATCGTCCGGTCATTAAACCATGATGAGGAAAGAATAGATAGCGACAAACTACTGTCCATAGCTCGTGATTATCGGTCGTTGTTACGATAAAGCAGCAGGAACATGTAGTTATAGGTAACCTAGGGCAGTAGGGCTTGCTTGCGGGCATCTTTAGGCGCAATAATCTTTCTTTCAGGGTCGTATCATGACTCTGTTGTACTCTAGAAAGTATTAGTATTATACCAATTATAACAACTTTAACAACTCTAGAACTAGCATATGGCAATCGAGACACTTTTATATAACAGATTTGATCATTAGCATTTAACTGATTTTTTACTTTTGCCTCAATCAGATTTTTGGAACAGTAAAAACGTAATGCTGAAACAATAGAAATATACTGTTGTAACAAAGAAAATGTACTGCTAGAATAATTAGTTTTTAGACGGCATATTTTTATGTTTTCATAGAACATTTTTTTTCGCACAAGTGAATGAAAAGTATGGAGGTCAAGATCCTATGACCTTCAAAGGTGACTTGGAGATTAGCAAAATCTAAGTCACCTAAGAATGAGACACTCACTTTATATATCAACATTTTATTGTTAATAAATTTAGATAGCCTTTGTTTCGAATTAAAAAACTCACTGCAAAATAAATCGCAGAGAACTCTATCTTTTGCATATATAGAGATTCGATACCAGTCCAGCGTATCTGATTAATACAAAATTCTACTGCTCGCCTGTAAATTCTATTCATCCAAACCATAACCAGAAAAAAAACTAATTTGTATGTGGGACATGCGTATATGGATATTGTACAAAATAACATAGAAATTCAGTGTAAAGTCAAGACGCACAATAGTATTCACGTGACTAGTACAAAACGACTAACATATATTCACTTAAAAAATCGAGTACGATAAAATTGTGAAAAAAAGCTGATCTAGGATTCCTAAAGGTCTTCACTCACACCTGATTTCTATGATATATACTACAGCGGCTTCTACATAAACAATGTCATTAGAGGAAAAACCGAAAAATGGACCTATACATATTTATATTTCATATATGCATTTCCATCGCCAGACCTACATTACTAAGTCAAATCATAGAGAAAAGCAAGTCAAGTCAACCCATTGATAATGCTATATATACACAATGATCTTATCCAGCTCAAGAATGAAGACGCGGCAACAACTACTAGAGTAATAAGGCTGAAAGATTGGCGCCCAGCTCCCCTTGGCCTCTCATTTCCAGCTTACTCCAGCAGTAAACACTAATACAACAGTCATGGGAGCCTTTGACGACTGCTGCGACGACTGCTGCACCTGCTATAGCTGGAGGCAGTTCTGGTGGTGCGTCCTCTGTCTCGTCATCCTCGCCGTCGTCGTGCTCATTGTCGTCCTCGTCGCGGCCTTCGGCTTCGTCCGCCACGTCCAAGTCACCGTCGACGACGCCTCCCTGACCCGCCTGGCGCTCGTGACCACGCCGACCACGGCGTTCGCGTACAACCTCACTCTGATGCTAACGATCCGAAACCCGAACTGGGCCATGGCCATGACCAACACCGAACCGCTTGATGCCGCGTACGGCTTCGACGGGCAGCAGTTCGACCGCGTCCGGCTTGCTGAAGACGGGGACAAGCACCCGGTAGGTAAGACCCGGGTGTACCGGCTTACGTCCGGCGCCGACAACGCGGTCGTCGCGCTGGGCAACGCCGGCGTCGCAGAGTTCAGGAAGGAGAACGCGACGGGAGTGTTCGACGTGGAGGTGAAGATCACGGGCGAGGTCAAGTACACGGCACGCGTCACCAAGTGCAAGATCGAGGCAACGTGCCCGCTCAAGCTGCAGCTCGCGACACCCGGTGACACGGCGGCGGCGGCAGTCGTGTTCCAGAAGGTCAAGTGCAAACTAGCCAAGGCGGAGACGAACTGCTAACAATTAATGATGATGGCTTATTTCGACGGCGTTAATAATTCCTTAAGAAGTTGGAAGTGATGTCATGTTCATGCGTAAGTGTAACGTCTTGTCGGTGTACTGCACATGCTAATGTCAAACGTGCAGTTTTAGTTCTTTTAATTTTCTGCGGTTAGCCTCTGTCGCTAGGTAGTAGGTACCATTCCTCGTTATTATGTTTGCTAAGATTTTTGTAAATTACCTGCACAAGAAAACAACGGTGCAGGACGTCGTTGCAATTAGAGGAATGGAGGACGCCAGAGCACAAGCCCGATGGCCGGCCGACGAACTTGAAGTTCTTACTGGTTACTCAGAGCTGTGTTCGATCATGTTCGTTCCGGTTTGTGGCTATGCATCGTTATCGTTACTGTGTTCTTCATCCGAGATTCGTCATCGGTTCATAATTTGTAATTATGTCCGTGTTAGATTACGCCTATAGTTTAGTTATCCTACTTATTGCGAAACCTGAAAAGCATGCAGCAGGTCCATTCTTAATTAGTAGTAGATCTTTCGCTACGCATCTACCCCCTCCAGACTTTCTTTTCATATTTTCTAACTTTCAATCGTCTGAAAATTTTCAGTTGATGGTTTGTTACTTTATGTTTTGATTTATTTTTTCTAAGATTTTTTATATAATAATTTATCTTTTAACTAAATGAGTTGTCCGAATGACAACAAAAGAAACCCAGATGGAGTTTTTATTTGTATCGTGCAATTGATTTCTGTATTTTAATTGTATAAGTAATCATAATCCTGGACTATAAAAGTATATTTTAGTCCATTTATAATGATAACTAGCAAAGTATCCGTGCGTTGTGACGGGTCTAAGAAAAATAAAACAGTTTGTGTGTTTTAAATAAAAAAAATTATTTATACAATATATTTGTTAAATATATAGTATATTAATATTTTTACATGAAAGATCATATTTATATTACTATTGATGCTTCTTAGAGTACCATTTTATATGCAAAAGCAATTATTTTCTCACAAATTTTCCACCATATTCTCATCATAAATATGTTTTTTTATCTCCAATATTGATGATTTTGATATATAGTGTTGTTTGAGATGTTGCAGAATTGGTGAAATAATACTAAAAAGGTTCAAAGATGAGAAGTAGCGATATGAAGCCCGACTCCAGATTTTCCACAAGCCCATAGTACCTACAAGATACCTCTGTACATACATGAAACCTAACATGCAAGACAAAGGTGATGACCCAATGACTAAGGATTTCTAAAAGATTTATACGAAAGAAAAAAATAATTTACACAGTCCCGAAACAGCACTGTATTGCATCACAGTTTTGAATTTCAAGATGTGCTCTAATGGGAAAAGTGTGACTACAAAAATTGTAGATCTCATCGATTGCTTTCCGGAACATATATGCATCATATTATTTGGATTCCGAAGCTATGAGATATAGGTCCAGCAAGAACACGTGCGTAGAGGAGTCCGAATCAAAACAGATATTTTTACATCGTATATTTGGACATAAAGACTTCCGAATCTGTAAATCTATTGAATACTAAAGTTGTAGAACATTTTGAGAGCTACGAGATAGAATTCGAATTTGTTTTATTTGGACTCCGGACGCGGGAGTTATGATTTTTAAAAGTCAGTGTTTAATATGGAAGATATAAAACCGACTTGAATTCAATCTCTAATTTTATGGACACGAAGTGGACGACCGTACCTCAATTAATAAGTTATAGAGATATAGGGTCACTTGCACCCCTAGGAATCGGGGTCAGTATACTCGTTATGAAATACTCCTCTATTTTTTTTATTTCTTCATGTTATAAAACAACCTATTTAGTGCCAATATACACTAATAAGTTGGCTGTCCCGAGCCCTAATCAACAAATAAAAACTGGGGGGAGTATATTACATCGAAAATCGAGATAGCACCATTTCGTTGGACTCCTATTACCCTTTGATTCCACTGGAGATTATACAAACGGTATTGGAAACTAATGTGATGTTTTGGATATGAAATTCACCGGGGCGACTATGGAGGGTTCCGTAGTTTGGGTGCATGACCCATACAAAGACCTGAAAAAATACATTGATTGTGCTGAAAAGGACCTATCGCTAGAGAACATGTAAACCTCAATGATTTCCAACACTACAATTATATTATCGTTATATACTCATGTTTATTAATTCATTGCTTGTGAAGATTAATAACCGATAATGTTTCGTTTCTACCATTCTGCGACCTAAATTTTTTTTGGAAAATGAAAAGATATGGAAATAAGGGCTGATGCCCTCGGCTTGTTGTGTAAAAACTTTAACTCGGAGGTGCTAAGAGTCAATCTCACCAACCTATACAAAACTATGTGGAACTAGCTCCACTTCACTCTCAGTCTCACGAACCGAAACCACTACTACACAAGATTCAAGGTGGGATGTTATATTTTCCTTCTCAATGAGTTTGCAAGATTGTTTTGTCCTATATGACATAGTCCCACGTGCCAGATGTCATGCCATTGTTTTCTTTTCTTTCCTTCCATCTCTCTCCATGACGGTGATCGGAGTTGGGCTTCACAAGTCAAAAGGCCGAGTATTTAGGAGGCCACGCACCTCCATCACAAAGTACCGTGGGCTAATAATTCAAAAACAAAGTAGTGATTCCTGTATGTTGGGCACTCAATGGAAAGACAATATTAGAGCTGTCCAAACGAGCGGCCCGGCCTGGCACGGCCTGGGCCTTAAAAGGCTCAGCACGGCACACGGGTTATTTCGGGCCGTGCTGAGACAGGCTTCAAGCTCAGTTGTCGGCCCATGGCATGGCCCTAAAATACGAAATCGTGTCGGGCTGACCCACTAGACACGCGAGCACACACGACTCAATAATTCAATTACAGCTCATTAACACTTAAAAGTGATAAAAAATAAAGAGAAATAGGGGTTGGTGGGATTTAAACTCAAAATTTTCACTAAAGTAATGAGATGACTTACCAACATACTAGAACTCTTTTTTGACTATAACATAAATATAGTTATACTTAAAAATAAATATGGTAGAAAACCTTACCATAAGGCCGTGCCGGCACGGGCCCTAAATTGAGTGGACTGTGTCATGCTCGGACCGTGCTTTTTGTGCGTGCTTCGTGCCAACCCACTTGACCCGGCCTCTTTGGACAGGACTAGACAATATATCGGACGCTTTGAGATTAGTGTGGTGGTGGAATAAAAGATAGTGTCACTGCCACAACATTATTGGGACAGGGGTGTGAGGGGAGAGAAATGAAAACGTTTTAAAACTTTAAGAATATTCTTTTTCCAAACCATAAGTCCATTTTTTAATCCCTTCAAACCGTTATGTTGTTTACAATTAATTCTATGAAATTAGGTCAAATGTGAATATTTTTTAATTTTGGAATTTTGGCCAATATTTTAAATGTACAATGTCAACATTTGTATATATTATGTCAACATTTTAAATATTTCAGGTCAATATATTCACAAAAATATTGACTTATTTTTAAAATTGTTGACATGAATTTATAAATAATATAGTAAAATATTGAAACATATTTGAAAAAAATATTAAAAATAAATATTTCAATGTTGAAGTTAATTCTGCAATCTATTTATTAATAAAAGGAGATGAAGTTTTCACCAAGGTGTCTAGAAAAAAAGAGAAATAGGCTAGAAATTCTAAGAAAAAAGCAAAGCATCCAGCCCTTCATCACCTTCCCATATAATTAAGATGTACATCAAACTGTTAATCCAGCTGCACCTACAACTCCCACCATCCTGGGCAGCCCTCAACTCCTCGTCGATCCAATCGTACTCTTCGTACCCAAAGAGATAACCCACACACGTTTCTACACCGATCCAATCTATAAGCGATGAAGAGTTGAAGACGAACGCCCAGCAATGATCCCATCTTGCACGCTCCAAGTTCTCCCGGTCCCCAAAAATAGAAGATCCCATCACGAGTTATTCATGCCCTGAATCCATGTTTATCCAACAAACGACAGAAGGAACAAGGTACAACATCGATGATGCAAAATTACCGAGGTCTCGTGTTGCTGTTATCGTAAATTAATTGCATGGATCAGGTACGGTTCTGGTGCTGCTCCATTAAGTTTGTTAAAAGGGACTCCTGGCAATAATTGTTAGAAGGGTCTCGTGTTACAGGACATAGGAAATCTAGATTAGAAGACTTTTTTTGCACTTCCTCTAATCTTGTGTAGTTTGATCCCACTGTCCAATCAATACCAATTGGCAAATACTATCTAACCCTTAAGGACTGAAATTTGCGCCCCTATTTCAGTGATTTTTTTTGTAGTAGTGACAATATGTTATATGTATGAACAGTTTCATGAGCTTTTGCATTGGCAATGGACTGCAGGAACCTTCCTTGCAGAACTGCCTGAAGCCAGACTACACCTAGAAGGTGGTGGACACAGTCGTGCTTATAACTGGCAATGCCCACCAGGGCAGCATTGGTGATAATTGGAATAAAAAACCTTACAATATCAGGTCAGATATATAAACTGTTCAGTTTCTATCCCCCGCAGCCAGTATCTGCAGCAAAACTGTGTTTGTAGGACTCGTACAAACCATACGTGCATGACAAATATAGATAAATATGGCCAAGAACTATTTAGATCATTAGATGATCCTGCAGTATAGGACAATGTAAATATGGCCTCCAGCACGTGCAAATTGAAAATTTAAATGTCTATACATGTATCATCTTGACTGGAATGAAGTTGCATCTAAGGAGCACCAACGTAGGTAATGTCCATGATTATAAAGAAGCCCATCATGTGATGATCCCTAATGTCTAAAGATTTGAAGGGTCGGGGTAACACAAATTATCTCGATCTATTACCTTGAAATAAAGTATATCGTGCCTCTGAAATGTCTTATGAGGATAACTAAGATTTATCGATCTATTACATTTTGTTTATAGGGAACGAACACATTTAAAAGTGAGATGGGTAGATTTGCCACAAAATAGCAGAATAATATCAAAAATTTCACCGATTTATGGCCTAAGGAGTAATGAAATTTATTAGATGAAGCATAATATCAAGAGAATACCTGGCAGATAGTACTATAAATTCAAAATAATCAACATAGAAGACAATACTGACTAATAAAGTTCGACGAAATTGCATCATCATATTATTGTCTCACCCTTTAAAGTAAAAGAATTATATCTAAAATGCAAAGAATCCACAAAACCTATCCGGTGTTTTTATGAACTATTGCTACTTCCTCTGGTGCATAGAAATATATATACAATGTGATGCAGCATACCATACAGCCAACAATTAATAGAAACTAGTAAACCTACTCGCGCATTTGTGCGGCTAGTTTTTATATCTTATTAAGAATAAAAAATATATCCTGCAGCTGGGCATTTGTCGGCCGTAGTGATGTGCATCATGGGCCACAGTGGGAATATCTATCAGAGGCATCCTATCAGGCTCCATGTGCATAGGTAGTCCCACACACACAACTGCCATGGCCCGTCTTTTGTTTTCATGGTATAAACAAATTGACAGTTTGATAGGTTGGATTTTTTTCTTTCCCTATCGATGGTCGCATCGCATGGTGCTTCACCTTGCTGCCAGTCGGCGGCTTGTGGCGGACGGTTCACGGTGTTCAGCCCGGACCGCCGCAACACCTCTGTGACCCGAGTTCTGAGGGCCCGGTATTTCACTGGGACGGCCCTAGCAGTGATCAACTTAAGAGAGATAAAAAAGGTAGAACAACTGATATGACATCTGAGTCATATAGGACCGGCAAATAACAATACAACAAAAAAACACCCTTAACCCTTTGCCTAAGTACTAGCTGTTCTAAAGTTTTAAAGAATGCTGAAGGTCAAAGGACCAAGTGGCGTGACATGGCTAGCTCTCGATCCCTTGAGTCTTGACATGGTGAAAAGAATCAAATAATCCAGGTGGCATATTGAACAAAAAAAAGCGTAAGCTTTTTGTCGTATGATGTATGAATCTAGTCCATTTGTGAATTAGTAAATTTGGGATCGAAAGTTCCTCTGCACCAAATGCCATCAATCTAAAATCATATAATATAGGTCACGCTACGAAAATACAAGCATGTAGCAATGCATGTGCTATAAGAGGGAATCTTGTTCACACATTTGATGTCGCATCAAGGTAAGCAACCTTTATTACAAAAAAAAAAAAGGTAAGCAATGTTTTGTTGTTCAATTTTTCCGATCAACCAACTCTTGTTGACACACTTGAGCAAGGAAAGAACGAATTTCCAGGGGGAAAAGAAATCAGACAGATTCAAAAGATCGGCAGTTTGCCACCGACAACCACATGAACCCCCTTCAATAGACCATCTTACAGTTATTATCATCAGATTTGGTGAGCTCGCAATCGACCTTCTGGAACACGACGGCCGGCGCGCCTGGTGCCTCGAGCTGCATCTTGACCGGACAGGTGGCCTCGAACTCGCATTTCGTGTAGCGCAGTCTATACTTGAACTTGCCGGTCAGCTTCACCTCTACCTCGAACACCCCTTCCTCCTCCTCCTTCTTGAACTCGGCCTCGCCGGCGTTGCCCAGCGCGATGCCCCTGCCTACGGAATTCGTGTCTAGGCGGTAGACCACCGTCTTCCTGGGGCCCTGCTTCTCGCCCTTATCGACCACCTGCACGCGGTCGAACTGCTGCCCGTCGAAGCTGTACGCCGCCTCCAGGGGCTTGTCGTGCTTGATGCCGATGGCCCAGTTCGGGTTGCGCACGCTCATGGTCAGCGTGAGGTTGTAGGCGAGCCTCGTGGTAGGGTCGGTGAGCAGGTCGAAGCGGGTGAGAGAGGCGTCGTCGACGGTGATCTTGATTTTCCGGAGGGGCCCGCCGAAGATGACGATGATGAGGACGATACCGGTAGCGACGATGGCGACAATAGCTAGAAACAAGGTGATGAGGATGCACTGGATCTTCTCGCGGACGTGCGGAGGGATGCAGCAGCAGACCTTGCTGGTTAAGCTCTCCCAACAGTCACACATTGTTGCCTCACCGCTGGAGCTTGCCTTGGTCGGATGGGGATCTTGGAGGAGCAGCCGGAGGCCGAGAGCTAGGATTTGCAATCGTTGACTTGATAATCTGAAGTCTGGTTGAGGATGGGCTGCTTTTGAGAAGAAAGCAAGCGAACTATATAGGCGTATTGCCGTGCTCGTAGTCTTACTTTTTGTTTCACACTTTCATTATACAGTCGAAATATCGCAGTGTTTATGTGGACTGTGCACATGTTATTCGCACCAACTTGTAGATACATATAAATGATTAAGAAAGAAGACTGCCATTTGTTCACGTCAACTAGATTAATCAGCATTCGGTGGAACGGACCTGCGGCCAGCTGGAATCATGTGCCTTTTGTTTAATATAAAACCTCAAACTGCTGAGACATAGGGGGAGCAGTATATAGTATGGCATTAGTAAGTAGACTAGCAAAGCATACGCGCTACGCTGAGCCCAGTTGAGGACAATTTTTTTTTTCTTATACATGAATACTGATCATTGGTAATACTCGCGTGCTATTGTGGTTGAGAAGGACACCTCATAAAGTTAAAAAAAATCACTAAGTCCAAAGCAAAAATGAAAATAAAATAGACAGGTGAAGGGACTGGAGCAGAGCAGAGGAGTGGTGCCTTTGCTAAAATCTGCAGCTCTCATCTACTAATCAATTCCAACGCCTTGGTTCAAATAAATAATTCCAGTATTACCACGGTCCCACCGCAGCCTTGTGCCCCTTTGTTTCTATCCATCTTCCTCGTTTAGTCTGCCTCCCTTCTTAGTAACGTATCCTATAAGAACTGACTTCGTGTATAAACTATGAGAATTCTAACAAAGATTACAGGATCCTCATCCGATGGCCAGAGGTAGAGGTGGGTTATTTTAGCACTTAAACCCCCCGCTCATCTCATCCTAATCCCTTATTTTGCAAATAACTCCCAGCTGTGCCGAGCACCGATGAAGAAATGGCAGAGTCTTCAGAGACTTTACACATGATGAAGATGGTCCAAAGGGGCAGTACCATGCCATGGTCAGTGAGAATGACCTGGCTTCTTTCAAAGAGGAGATTTCTGAAAACGACGACGGCACTTAGGACTTGCAAAATAAGGGATTAGGACTTACAAAAGAGAGCTTGTTGATGGCCACCTGAACCGGAAGACGCGGCTGACCGCTTGTTAGGGAGAGATGGCATTGTGCCACGGGCCTAACGTGAGGACCCATTGACTGACTCAGTGAGAATAACCAAGTTTATCGCTGCTGATTTTGTTCGTGCGGCGGCGGGTGACGAAATGACGCCCTCGTGCGTCCTGGCTTGGCGCTCGGCACAGCTAGGGGTTATTCGTAAAATAAGGGATTAGGGTGGGATGAGTGGGGGTTTAAATGCTAAAATGACCCACCTGTACCTCTGGCCATCGGATGAGGATCCTGTAATCTTGGTTGGAGTTCTCATAGTTTGCACATGAAGTCAGTTCTCATAGGATATATTGCCTCCTTTCCTATCCCCATTCCGGCATTGTCACATACAAAGAGAAATTTTTCAGAACCAACATCGGCGTGCTCCTCACTGTCTCTCTGCAGCCTCCCATCACATCCCCACTTGAGCTGTCATTGACCGACTCTGCAAGAGGGGCAGCGAGCTCTCCACTGCATCCCTGATTTGCAGCACCTTGCAACCGTCTTTGATGCGGTGGCCTACATCGTTGTTGCGCAACTCATTGCTTGCAACCCACCTCCTCACCGTGGCGCGCCACACGCATCGTCGGCGTCGTTCCATCCTCCCCGTGTAGCACCTATGCAAGTCATCGGCACCATGATCGTGATGTTGTGGTCCCCTCTCCCCCTTCACAGTTGCGCTGCTGTGAGATCATGCTCACTACCCCTCCCCCTCAATTGCCTCCAACGCGATGACAATGGGCTAGCACGTATGGATGAAGGAGGAAGAAGCGAAGGCAGGACCGCACATGGGCCAACCTCGCTCGATACTTGCTATGAATCTGACGGCTCATGGCCCATAATGTCAAAAACTGACTTACGAATGGCGGTGGGGGACATGCTCGCTTCGGAAGACATCCACGACATATAGAGCCAACATGTCAACGTTTGAGTTGGTCCACGCCATCAAAAATTCTAAGGGAAGTGGCAGGTATTCCTACGTCTATTTACTACTATACATGTGAGATTTTCATCCCTCCTAGCATTTGGAATGGCGTGTTCTTCCGGAGTCAACACGTCGCTTTTGTAAGACGTGGATGGCCACACTATTGAGCACGTCACCTCTTCAGCCGGTTCCCGTTGCGGGTCGTGGGCCACCGGCTTGGCCCGTGTGTGGGCCTCAATTTTCTTCTCCCTCCTTCACCAATGCAACAGCCTATGGGGAGCGACGACGTCGCGACAAACGCGCGCAGAGGAGGAATGGCTTCAGCACATGGAGAAGGTGACTACGACAGCTGGAAGGGAGGCGGGGTGGAGGAGGCACAAGAAAGGCAACACGCGTGATGACGCTCCATCGAACCTTTGGGGAGAGAGAGAGAGAGAGAGAGAGAGACGCTTCTGGAACAGCAGTTGGATTGGACGAGACGGCGAGGAGCATGGAGGGCAGGGGGATGGGGGCACGATGGCCTGCGGTGGCTCATGTGAGCTCAAAGGAGAGAGAGAGGCAGTAAGATGCGGGAGAGAGGAACCGTTCCGTGGAGAAGATAAACTTGATGGCCATTTTGCAAATAAGACCCTTTTCTATTTCAAATTTCCATCTACATTTCAGCTCCGTACAATGTTCTTTTAAACCCCTCCATTATCTCAAAACTATTTTACTCATTTGCTTCAGCTTTTTCATCTCAATTATTTTTTTAAATAAGACCCTAGATTATTTCAAAATTATTACGCGCAGTGCAGCGCACCAGCTTCACTAGTATATAATACTAGGCAAGTAGGTGTGCTACGCTGCGCTCGAAAGCAACTATAGCTCAGCTTCACTAGTATATAATACTAGGCAAGTAGGTCTGCTACGCTGCGCTCGAAAGCAACTATAGCTCTCTTTAATTTCTGTTTGTGGCAGCTACCCGAGTCAGAGCATCTCCAACAGCTATCTTATCTCTTCCCCTATTCCTAAAAATGAGCAATTTGGGAGATTTAGCTCCTCCAACAGATTTCCTATCCCATCTCCTTTCCCTAAATCTTTTAGGAGATATCTCAAATACCTCCTCCTCTCTTTCAAAGAAAGGAAATGACAGCCCCTCTCCTATTCTTATTTTTCACCATCCCACCCTCGATTCCTCATCCCCATGCTAGTTCCCCACCACACAGCCGAGCATCGCGTGCCACGGCACCACAGCTGAGCTCGCACGCCGCCGCCCCACAGGCGAGCCATGCGCACCATGTTGGTTGCGCTCGCCCTCTTGTCACACGCCGTCCGACCCTCCTGCTCGTTCCCCGCCCCTATGCTCAACACCATGGATTGCAAGGCGGCGTCAACGAGTGGAGCTTCTCACATCCTACCCCAGCCTCTCTTCATGCTCGGCTTCCTCATCCCTGACGTCATTGGCTTCTCCATTTGTGGCAGCCACAAGATATCCGAGCATCAACAATCAGGAGAACGCACAGAATGCCCACAACCTGCTCGATGGAATGTCAACCAGGTAAAAGTGATAAGAAATGGAAGAAAACAAATATAGGAGATGTGTTTTAAGATAACTACTAAATCTGCGCTCTCCTATATGCTGAAAAAGTTATAGGAGTCTTTTGGAGATGCTCTCACGGTGCGTAATGGGTGCAAGGTTCCCTTCTTGACTTCTAGTTGGCTTGATGGGTACCAGCCGGCAGTGTTGTTTCCTGCACTTTTCAAGCAAGAGAAAGAATCGCATAGTCACGGACACGATGCGTGACGAGAACTAGATCTTGGACCTACTCCCAGGACTTACGGTGCAGCTGTTCGATGAGTATGTCAACCCTTGGAGCTTGATCAAACATGCGGAGCTCAACATGGCACAAGAAATCGAGGACAAGATCACCTGGACCAGGACAGCAGATGGTGAATACTTGGCAAAAACAGCATACTCGCTGAAATTTGAAGGGAGTACGGCTTCGCTGTTCCCCATCAAAATCTGGCGCGTGTGGGCATCAGCACGTTGTAAGTTCTTCCTCTAGCTACTCATCTAAAACCGTATCTGGACAGTTGATCGGTTGCTACAACATGAATGGCCAAATCAATACTTCTGCCCGCTTTGCTACCGCAACTTGGAAACCGTAGCACACCTTTGCTGAGTGTTACTGAGAAACACTAGATAAAAACTTTGTTGAGTGTTACTAAGAAACCATGTTGAGATGTGCCATGATTTGCAATGTGTGATGAGTAATTGACTTGAGCTGTTTCGGTGTTTGAGTTGAAATACGGGGATTTGAGGATTGTATGGGTTTGTGCATGATTATGCTTTGACTAACCAGAGTTGATGAAGGTGTTGGAAAGTTGCAGGATTTGGAAAAGTGTGTTTGCTTGTCTCATGATGTGTAGGTCACTGGAGTCGACATGACGGTCAACGGTAAGAGGATCAGGCACAAGTAGGAGACTTGGGATCGGACGATTGGGAGCATCGAGCACAAGTAGGAGACTTGGGGCCAGCTGATCAGGAGGCCGGGTGGTGTCAAGGGTGATCCATACCGTACACATGGAGCACCAAGAAGCACAGACGGTTTCGCGGTTGAGCCTCAAAACCGTGGGTGATGATTAAGACGGCAGGGTTGACCAAGTCAAAGGCGATCAGGTGTTGGTGCAAGTAGAGACTTCCAATGGACCCGAGGCGAGAGAGACTTGCCGGCAAGGAGGACCATGGGACCAGGTGACACGCGTCAAGATCGTGAAGTCTTGCTTCGGTGGAAGTGAGCATTAAGTCACACTTTGAGAAGTGTGCAAGACGGTTTCCTGGATTGGGCCTCAAAACCGGTGGCGGTGGTTGGTGGTGCACATGGCACCATCACGGAGCTTGCTTCGAGGCGAAGCAAAGTCGTCATGGGTGCGAGGGCGTTCGTGCGACGAGGAGAAAGATGGACAAGTTTGTCCCCGGTGATAGGTGACAATATTATGTAGATCAAGAATAGAGTGGTCGTGTCGACAACCCTTAGGCCTATATAAGAAGAGGTAGGGCTGGTACAAGAGGTGGACTTTTTGGTTGTTCCATCAGTCCCTTCCCATTAGCCTTGTTAGGACTTCATTAGAAGTGCTACAAGAGATCTTCATGAAATAGAGGAGAGGAGAGAGTGTATGAGAGACATCTCTTTCTCTTGTAAATAGTGGGAGGAAAAGGGTGGCTTTCTAGCCACGTATCCATGAATTTTGTATGCAAGGATCAACAATCTGAGATTCAATTTCGTGCTCAAGATCTTTTTTTCTCCCGAAATTCCTATTTTCTCTATTTTTGGAGCTATTTTCGTGGAAATTTTTTATCTTTATTTTCACTGTGTTTTGGCTCGGATGTTCTTGAGGATTTGGATGCTATGACATGTGAGAACATTTGTGTGTCATGGATTAATTCGATTCCCTCACGAGCACCTCTAATTTCAGTTTTTCCTAAGTTTTTCCTATTTGCTAGGGTTTCATGAATTCCTGAAATTAGTGCTAAAATCCTTGTCTTTTGATGGGGCTTTTCGTTGGAATAGATCACGCATGATCTGGTGAATCTGTGGTTAAAATCGCGTGATTATTAGAGCTTATTGGATGGAGTTTCAAGGAATTCTTTTGGAGATGGCAGGTTGATGTTTCGTGTCTTGGTCCTCTGTTCTTCATGTGCTACTAACCGCGGCAATCAGCAGTAGCAGTTTTTAGAGGCCAGTAGCAGCGAACTTTGATCTTTCAATCTGCTAGATTTTTGGTTGTTCATTTTGGAGTATGCACTTCGAGTTCTGCAATTTTGGTTGCATTGTCCCGTAGTGCTTGCCTGCAGGTCTGAAGAACAATTAGGCACCAGCGACGAACTCGCAGGAGTGCATGTCAGACTGACGCAGGTTCACGGTAGCAGCTCGGCCGTTTTCCCCTTCATTCTGGCAATCTGCAGTCCCCAAGAATCGACGAGAGGCTGCAGCAGGTAGAAGCAGACTGCTGGCCTGCGAACAGCAACCGCACTAGCAGGATGACTCCTGGGTCCAACGCAGCAGCTCGCCAAGGTCTGAGCGTCTCTGTGCTTGGCACAATTTCTGGTTTGTTGGTGAGGTGCAGGCTTTGAACATTGGCGTAAGATTCAGTCTTCCTCAGATTCTCTAGATAAATGAAAAGAAATGATATTTGACTGAACTTTGCTTGGGTGCATGTTTGCTAACTGAACTGCAGTCTATAGCTTTGAGTTCCCTGCAACGCTGAACTTGTCCAGCCAATCGAGTTGTTTATTTCAGCATATGCACCCTGTGATGCTTGCTTGATCGATGTGAACTGAACTGAGAATGGCTTGCTTTCTCAAATGATTACTTAATTATCTTTGCCTAATTCTTGTTAGTGCTTGTTGTTATAGCTCAGTTCTAGTTCTGTACACGATCTCTTCTACATGCATGATGTGTTTTCTAATTAGTTTGTGCACTTCGAGCAGCACTTTTCTTTGCTTGCATCAGTAAATTGATTAATGCTTGCCGGCTAATTAAGCTCATGGCTGTATGTTCCTGTAGTTGTTTGCTTTGGTAAATCGAATTTCAGAATTCTAGGAGTTTGTCTGTTTGCTTGTTTATCTGCTACGGTCATATGCTTTGAGCCTTTTTGAGTTCTCCAAATATAGCATTGTGTCTGTGTCTTGACTAGCAATAGTATAATCATCCTTGCATATACTTGAATATTTGCTGCTAATCTGATCCTTACACAATCAATTTGTTTTCCGATTAGTAGCACACTTCTCGTTTTATCTCATTTCGCTTTCGCATTGCATTGAGGATTTTCCCGATCTATTCCTACGGTTTGTATGTCCATCTTGACTACGAAATCATGATAGGTCAGAAGAGAGGTGTGTCGGATGAAAATTAGAAAACTTTATTTGTTTTGCAAGGAATTTGTTGAGGCGCCTATTCACCCCTCCCCCCTCTAGTCGCCTTGCTCGGTCCTTTAGTTACACATGGCATACCGCACACGGAACATAAAGTATTGGCAAAGAGATCAACTTTGCTGAGTGTTTTATCATGGGCACTCGGTAAAAGCTTTACTGAGTGTCAGATAGGATCTCAGCAAAATTCCTGTGATCTGACGGTGCCTTTGCCGAGTGCCAAACGCAGGACACTCAACAAAGGCCTTCCTTGACGAGTGGCATGGTTTGGGCACTCATCAAACTCACCATACTTTGCTGAGTGTCTTGGTCATGACACTCGGCAAAGTCTCTCTTTTTGCCGAGTGTCTGGGCTATGACAGTTGGGAAACTGTTTGTACTTTGTCGTGTGTCATGACCAAGACGCTCGAGAAATAATACATTCAGGTTCTGGTTCATTTCACAAATCACTTAAACCAGCAACATTTTAATACAAAACACACATATGACCACAAGCATCACATACAGTTGATATTCAGCACATTAAACATCACAAGCATAAATCCACACATATAGATCAATGTTTGCCGAGTGCACTATGCATACACTCGGCAAAGAGACAAGGTTTGCCGAGTGCCCGTAATGGACACTTCACAAAACCTAACGGTCGGCACGCGGAAGGCCGCCGGCGTTAGCACGTGATGGACACATGTACATTTGTCATGTGTGGGCTCTTTATCGAGTGTCAGGGTCGGTTTTGCCAAGAGCTTTTAAAATAGCACTTGGCAAACATTGATGTTCACCGACTGTCATGTCTTTTGCTGAGTGTTTTCTTTGCTACACTTGGTAAACCTTATGTTTGCTGAGTGCCCGATGAAAAACACTCGACAAAACATATGGCATTCAGCAACTACCAGGTTTTCGATAGTGAATGCAAGGAGTGCATTCCCTGGCTCTGCTGGTAATCTGGCACATTTGGCATGAACGAAATGATCGGGTGTTCAATGGTGTGGAGAAGTCGGTGAATCATATCATCTCAGCAATCAAACAAGAGGGCGACCTGTGGTGTGCAGCAGGAGCAAATTAAAACGCTTATCTGCCCTAGTTGCCCACTCGATTAGTGAGTAGTTGTTTTTTGTTTGGACCTGGTTTTGCCCATGCTCCTAAACTATGGTCACTGTTGTATTGTGCCTAGGCGTATCTAAAAGCTTTGTTCTTCTTATAAATATATGCCGGAAATGTTCTGGGACTTCTGAAAAAAAATAGCTCTCTGTTATGTGCACAATTAAGAGGGAGAAGGAGAGAGCAGCGACGGTGGTGGCGAGGCAGCAACAGCGGCAATGGCGACGGTGGCAGCGGCGGCGATGCCACTAGGGGGAGGAGGCGGCAGCAAAGAAGGAGAGAGGAGGAAGAAGGGGAGCAACAGCCCTAGGGCTGCTGTCCTAGGCACTGGAGGGGAGGGGCGGCAACATGTTGCTGCTATGGCGGCGGCGCTGGTGAGGCAGCGGCGGCTGGAAGAGAGAGAGAGAGAGAGAGAGAGAGAGAGAGAGAGATTTTAGGGTTTTACCTCTTTAATCCTGCTTGTCCTTTATTAATAAGATATCTCTCTTTATCTAGATAGGACATAACTTGACCTCTAAGTAACCAATTACAATATAAAAGACTCTAGATCTAATCTTATCTATCTTAATAGGTAAGGATCTATATGCGGGCCTGATGCTACAGTAACGGCGGTACTGTCCACGCATGTGAACAGTACCTGTCTTTGTTACTAGGCCCGCCCTTTGGGCCACTAGGCAGCTCAACGGACGATGGGCCGCATATTGACCATAACATCTCTGCACAGCTCATCCTCGAGCTGCTAGGTAGGGGGTCCTAAAGCTGTTAGGCGGCGGCCATGGTTGAAGTCCAAGTAAGCCCCATGTAGATGCACGCGTGAAGCTCCTACGCTGTTGCTGCAGTTGGTGACGAGGTGTTTGACAAAGAAGTCGATGCGCCATGTGGTGTCGACGATGATGTATCCAACAATGAACTTGATGATGTATGTCGATGAAAAGCATGTGGAGGTTGGTGTAGTCTCTGTTGCTAACATAGAATTGTATGAGCTCCTTTTGGAAGTAACCATGATGGGACTGGTTTGAGTAATTTCCATTCTGCAATAACAGAAATACCACCATTCTGAGGAAGGCCATGATAGCTCACAAATTCTTCACTAAGATCAGCAAGTAATAGCCATGGTGGTTCCCGTGGAAGAATATGCCATGTTATGCCACTAATAGGTCCATGAAATCCACCCGCAATGGTGTGCAAACACTTAATATAATCTTGGGCAAACTCCATGCCGTAGTATGCACTTTCTCCTTGATGAAACTGCCATATGTGAGGGATTGCCATTGTCTGTGCCATGAGGATGAATATCAGGCTGAGGAACAAAGCGACAAGGCTGCCAAAAGCACATTGAGGTTGGAGCTTACAGCCACAAGCCTTGTTAAGGATGGTGTTGCCACAGTCTAACTTTCAGCGTTGCCCCTGAACATGGCAATTTGCTGGAAGTGTGCTAGAGGCTGTTGTCCGAGAGACAACGTCAAAATTGTCACTGGATTCCCTCTTGTCCATGATAAAGGGTTGAAGCGCATAGCTAGAGATGTCAATGAGCCTCCACTTGCAAGGAGACCATACTGCGGAGGGTGTGTTATTGAGGCTAGAAGCTTGGTGTAGATGTTCAAGCGCCGAATGTTAGAGAAGCTATTGATAGATATATGCATGGAACCGTAATAGAGAGATGTCATACCATAATAAACATTAGATGCCATAGGGTTTTTTCTCTAAAGGGTGATGGCCTGGATCAATGACTCTACGGTGTTCGGCTCCTGGTGCACCATGAAGTCCATCGATGAAGATAATGCACTGAAGGCATCCTCTGGCGCCATAGCATCTCCTTCCTCAAGCATGGTATTCACATCATCAGTTAATGATAGTGTGCATCCCATGTTGGAGTCCTCCTTGAAGTTGTTTGCGGCCCATAGTAGAGGAGGTAATGCAACAATATGACCCATGAGGCTGTTGCGGACATGAAATAGGTGGGGCACTAAGAATGGATCCTAGAACTTGTGGTGAAAGAGGTCGTCTTGAATGACTTATGCATGATGTCAAAGATAGAGGACTTTGAATCTGTTGAGTTGCAAGCATGTCTGATGTAGAAGAAGCTGAAGAATGCATACTCATAGATTTGTCGATTATTGGTGGTGGTCCAAGAATGCCCAAATCAAATAATCCACCAGGGTCAAACATCTTATCTTGCACATGACCACCAATGCAAGAGGGAGCATATAATGTCGAAGTATTCTTCCCTCGCCGATAACGAATAACATACGGTAATTGAAGTTTCAGTGAAGTATTGTTTATTACCATTGTTGGAGATGAAGATTGCATCATAAAAGAGACAACAAGCAACAATTTGATGGTATGCCCAATGTTGTCCTGAAGGTCTATAGTGTAACGTCCCGCCCCTCCGAGGCCAGGCCCGCTTACACCTGGCAGCTCTCTAGGACCTCAAGACTGTCCTCACAGACCAACACTAGTCTTTTCTGCATACTTTGTTCTCACTCGTGCGCACCCGAGAATGACTTCCCGGTCGGTCACCCATCCCTAAATTGCTCTAGGCCAAGCACGCTTAACTTTGGAGTTCTTTAGGGATGAGCTTCCGGAAAAGAAGTTGTAACTTGTTGGTATGAGTATTCTATCAATCCTATTAAGCCCTGGGTCAGGATTGATAGAATACTCATAGAGAGGAGGAAGAAGGGGAGCAACAGCCCTAGGGCTATTGTCCTAGGCGCTGGAGGGGAGGGGCGGCAGCATGGTGTTGCTATGGCGGCAGCGCTGGTGAGGCGGCGGCGGCTGAGAGAGAGAGAGAGAGAGAGAGAGAGATTTTCGGGTTTTACCCCTTTAATCCTGCTTGTCCTTTATTGATAAAGTATCTCTTTTTATATAGAGAGGACATAACTTGACCCCTAAGTAACCTATTATAATATAGAAGACTTTAGATCTAATCTTACCTATCCTAATGGGCAAGGATCTATATGCGGGCTGTTGCTACAGTAACTGCCTTTGTTACTGGGCCCGTCCTTTGGGCTTTTGGGCAGCTCAACGGATTATGGGTCGCATGTTGACCATAACACTCTCTTTAATTTTCATTAATATTTGAGAAAAAGTAACAATTCTACTGTCTCTTTTATTTGGTTGAAAAAAGTGGATCCTACACTCATGCACTACATTGCCAATTCCACCGTATTAATCGCCCTTCTCTCTCTTTTTTTCTGTTTTCACTTCCTCGTTGTTGTCGCTGAAGACCAGCACGCATGCAGGGAAAGCACCACTCGTCCGACCTATCTTTTGTCTTCCCTGCAGTTTTCCTCAAATCTCGCCATTCTTCCGAGTTTGGCAGGGAAAGCCGACATCCTCCCTACTGCTCTCTCTCACCATCACACCATTTCACACAATGGCTCCTCCATCTATGATCATCTCCTGCCACACATCAACGCCTGCAAGGTCAAAGCAGCTCCTCCTTCCTGAGTCAAGTACATAAAAATGGGGCTTCCTCTCCATTGTTTCTCTCATGCGCATCTCGTTTAGCCTACCATAGCCCTGAATTCCTCTTTGCTGCTCTATTCGATTCAGCCATGAGAACCCATCCTCCCTCACTGCCTCCTCTAAATTTAGTTCGTTTCATGTAGCCGAAGAAGCTCTTTAATGCATCATTAGCTCCACTCCTCTCACCTCCACCCATCAATCCAACGTCTATGAATCGCACCAAATCTCCTGAATCGCTCATGTGTGTGCCTCACTCCCAAATCCCTCATCCCCTCACGCCATTGTTCTCCCTCTCCTTCATGCACCGTCATTGGATTGGTTCTCATTCCAACTCCACAAGCCACGCCCCTCCTGCTCCCCCTCACCCACAAATGGCGCTGCAATGCTGAATGAGATCCCCCTGGCCACACAATTGAATGAGAAAGAGCCAAAGCAAGGCTCATACATGGGCAGCTTCGATATGACCATCTAGCCATGGGCCCATGGGTCGCAATGCGAGCCCATTAGCGGCCACACTGTTTCGTCCAGGAGCGGACAACATTGCATCACGTAAAAGCACCAGAGGCAACCATGTCGACAAGAAGAGAATGTACCCTTTCCAATGGCATGCACGACACTCAAAATCACCAGAGAACCGGAATTCCTTTCTGAGTCAGCTTTAGAGTGTAACACGTCTAAAGACAAAAGTAGCTGACTTGGTGAAACCAACCGCAAATTTGTTGAAGGGCCCTTCCAAAAATTTTATTTTCCATCACAAATTTTATTTATTTCAGATGCATATTTTTATGTTACAAATTTGTCTTTACGTCATACATGTCATTTTTTTTTCTATAGTGATGTTTTTCTAAATGACCAAATTATCCTGTCTTCCACCTCTAGCAAGTGGTTCGGGCAGGTTAGTATTTCGCCGCTGCTGTTAGCCAGCATGCCTCTGACACGTCCCCCTGCATGTGGCAACATATAGCGCTCCATCGAATAATGCCCCTCCCGTATGGATGAAAGTGAAGCGGAGTGGATTATATAATTACTTTCTCATATCCTAACCCATATTTCTTTATCAGATTTGAAGCGGAGCGGATAATATGCGAATGCAAATGCAGATTTTTACGGATGTCAGAGATGGTACGGATTCAGACCGGAGGCGGATCAGAAGCAAAATTTAAATTATCGGATGATACTTCTTTATATAGAGAATATGCTGATTAAGACTTTGTAGAATATATGCATGATCGCAGCAGCCACAAAGAAATAACTACCAAAACACAGAACCCAATCTTTTTTTGTCAGTACTCATAACAAAAACTAGATGTGTTATATATTTGAAATACCAAGAAAGTATGTAAAACTGATGAGGACATCCTCCACTATTACCTGTGGCAAAGACGCAACAAAAAGGGATCATGTGGCACAGTTGTAGTCGGGTGGCGACTGTGTGAGCCTCTGAATAATCCTACCTTGCTTAGCTTGGAAGAAGGAAGCCATCATAAAAGGGACAGCCACCCTTCCCCTATTAGACTAGTCTTTTAGGGCGATTGGGCTTTTCCCTGAGTGGGTGTGCCGAAGTTGTGATGCTAAGATTACGGAGGTCAGATAGTGTGTATCTGAAACCGGATCGGTGTGTCGTGTTGCCGGAGTTATGGTGCTAAGACTATGGGTTCGGGTCACGGATCTAGAATCGGGTCGATGTGTCGTGCTTTTCCAACCCCACCAAGTCCGGATGTATCATTTGGTATCAGAGTTGGGCCCTTGTTTAAGGGGTTGGGAATGATGAGGACATCCTTCACTATTACCCGTGGTAAAGATGCAACAAAAAGGGTCATATGGCCCAGTTGTAGTCGGGCAGCGATCATGTGAGCCTCTAAATAATCCTACCTTGCTTAGCTTAGAAAAAGGAAGCCACCTTAAAAGAGAGAGCCACTCTTCCCCTATTGAACTAGTCTTTTAAGGCGTGGGCCTTTCCCTGAGTGGGTGTGCCGGAGTTGCGATGCTAAGATTACGGGGCTCAGATAGTGCATATCTGAAATCGGATCGGTGTGTCGTGCTGCCGGAGTTATGGTGCTATGACTGCGGGTTCGGATCACGGATCTAGAATCGGGTCGGTGTGTCGTGCTTTTTCAACCCCACCTGGGTCAGATGTATCAGAAACAAATAAAAATATTTGAAAAAAATACACATCATCTTTTTTTTTTCTTTTGTCATATGACCACCCTCTGTAGATAATATTGTAGGATAATTCTATTATGTGCTTTGAATAATCTGCTTGTAATTTTCAGATAATCCATATCCATTCCTACATCCGCATGTCATTGAACTTGGATTATCATCCACGCCCCTTTAACCCCTACCACCCGTGTGGACGTGTACGCCGTGCCACACCATTCTCACTGGCAGCACAACAATGGTTGCCTGCATCGCACAGTCGGCCTGCCTATCTTTCGTGATGTGCTTTGGAGTGTCCTTTATCCTTTCTTTTTTTCAACATCAAGAATTATGATCAGTGGCAGATCTAACAGTGAAGTAGGAGATCAATTTTGTGATCATATATGGGAGTATGGGACTATGAGAGACGGATCAGCCTAGAGGTCAAAGACAACTGATCCATGCGTGACTTGGACTGAAATGCAGCAGTTGGGTCATCCCTAGCACTCCAATTGACCAGGCCTAATATTGACTAAATAATTGATAGGCCATAAGGCCCAGCCCAAGTAGCTAGCCACCTTTTTTTTTGAAAGCAAGTAGCTAGCCATGGTATAGGTGGCCAAACGGGCCGGGCTAATTGGACGGGCATGAAGCCCGAGTTTTTTGGCCTGGCCCGGCCCGATGCACCGGGTCGTGCTTGGGCCGGAGGAGCAGTCGATGGGTGGCACGGCATGCCCCGTTTTAATTATATTAAGTATATTTATACTCTATTACAAATCAAATAAGGTGTTATGGCTTGGTGGTAGGGTTCCTTTTTCATTTCTCTAAGGTCTTGTGTTTGAATCTCTTTCTTCCTTCTGTTTTTGCAACATTTAACACGGAATTCCATTATTACTTGTTTAGATGGGCCTGCGTGCTAGGTGGGCTGTCGTGCCTAACGGGCCGGCCCAACATGATTATACATTTTCGTGCCATGCCGTAGGCCGGTGCATGAGCCCATGGGCTGCCTTAGCACGGCCCGAAAAGACCCACGTGCTGTGCCGATCCGAAATAAAACATGCTGGACCTTTTAAGGCCCTGACCATGCTGTGTCGGGCTGCCCGTTTGGCCATGTATAGTCACTGGCACCAGTCCACCATGTTACATTACATCAATTTTACCCACCACGTTACATTATATGAACTTTTAGCCCACCATGAATGTGCTACTGTGCTTGATCTTTTCAATTGCTAATCAAATCATGCGACGCATTTGTAGATTTGTAAGATGGATAAAGGAATATAGACCGATAAAAAATGAATCAAAAGGTCGAAACTTGAGTTTTGTCTCTTGATCCTAGGAATCACAAATCACTGGTCACTATACATTTCATATTAGATATTTAGAAGCATTAGTGGTGAGAAAATATAAAAGTATTTAAAAACATAGAATGCCACATGTTAGTTGCAATACATACTCGTACGGTATCATGGTGTATGAAATTACCTTGAAGATAAAAAAATTGAGATTCAAATTTATATACAAGACTATTTAAATTTTTTGTGGCGTATGGTTCAGTCCCTCCTACAAGTTCTATATGGATTCATCACTGATTATAATCAGATTTAGTATAGAGATATCTTTCCTCTTGTGTTTTGGGCTACTGACAAAATTCCTCTATGAGCCAGTGAGTTTGGTAATAATGCCCGTTGTCACAAACCTATCAGTCAAGACATATTCTTAATTTGGAATCTCTCCTGTCAAAAGTTATATCTCATGAGCTTGCATTGCTACAGTTTTTGTAGCGTCAATGTTGAAGTCAAGGAATTGCCGACATGTGTACAGTAGGTGACCAGCTTCAGAGATCACGACTACAAAAATGGTCATAAATCACGCCCTATCAGCAACGGTTCATAGGAACCGTTGCTAAAAGATTATCAACAACGGTTCAAAAGCTAGTCCCGACCAATAATTGATGGCACACTGAACCGCTGCAGAAAATAGGTATTAGCAGCGGTTCATTTAAATGAACGCTGCTGATGATAATTATCAGCAGCGGTTCTCTATCTGAACTGCTGCTGATAAATAGCCTACGTATATAACTCCCATCCTCTTCATTTCTGTGCACCCAAGCACCATTTCTTTTACCATTTTTGCAAGTGTTCTTCCCCCAAAGTCCAACGTCGCCTCCCCTACCGACGTCGCCTCTGTCTCCCCTGTCGAAGAGAGATTGTTAGGGAGATTGCCTTGGATTTCAAGGTGAGATTGCCCATGGCTGCACCGACCATCGACACTTGTGTGTTTTCCCCTTGTATTCTTCGTCTACGTCATGACCTTGAAATGCACCATGTCCATTATTTTTGGCCTTGCTAGCATCTGTTATTCACAAATATTCTGTAAATTACACTGTAAATTATTGGACTAGTATTGTGGACTTGTATGATGTGAGACATATAATTGACTAGTATTGTGGACTTGTATGATGTGATATTTATATTGGACTTGTGTTATTATGTGGACTGTATGATTATGCGGCATGTTTATTTATGGATTTGTATGACATATATGTATGTATGAACTTGTCTGTTGAGATTACATGTTGATTTATGTATTGAGACTATTATTTCTGTTGAGACCAAAAATACCTAGGAGAATTATTTTTTCCCCCCGAAAATCCATATCAGCAGCGGTTCAGTATGTAGAGTATCAGTGGTTCATAATATCAACAAAGTTCTGAAACCGCTGCTGATAAACCGACTATCAGCAACGCCTTGTAAGCAGTGCTTGCAAAACCGCTGTTGATGAGGGGGTTTGAACCGTTGTTGATGTGGGGTTTTGAACCGCTGTTGATGGGGTGTTTTGTAGTAGTGGATAACATATTTGCGCGTAAGTGCATCTCACAGTTCAGTAGGATTAGCATAATTCATATAAATATCATAGAGATTATTAGCCAGAAGGGTCAAGATGTCATTGAGAAGACAGTGGTCTGCTCAACTGTGGATGGCAGCATTGGGTGGATTACCCACCACAACCTCATTGACATAAGCCAAAATTTGAGTTCTGCTAACGATATTAGTCTTCTAAAAATGAAAGTTTTCACCACCACCAAACATTTTAAGTTGCATTTCAAAGCACCCGCCATTATTAGATGGATTCTAGATTGTTGAAAATATATGTGTAATTCTAAATTCAGAATTTAATTTGAGGAATATTTTATAGTCATTCATAAAGTGATGTGAACTACTAGCAACAACTAGAACAACACAACTAAGAATAGAGATGAGACATTTACTCATGTTGGGTTTGTCTACACTTAAGATAACATAAATTATAGACGAAGTAGACTTTCAATACCGACATAGCCGATCGCCAATGAGATAAGATAGGTCATGGTGAAACAACTTCGAGTGGTCGTATAGATGCACTATTCAGAAACCTTTTTGAAACCTTATTGTTGGCTCTCGTGCAGACTTCACGCCAATAACGGATTGGAAATACCCCTGACACTCTTTTTTTATGCACGCCGAGGAAAAGAGCCAATGAAGTACAATATCTCAAGACCACAACACAACACTCTAGCACAAAAAAAGAAAGAAGAATGGAAGGAATTTTTTGTAAGACAGAAAACTGGACGTTTCAAGGGCCAAATATAGGCACGACTGCACTTAAGAAGTTATTTCCTCCCTAATTACCATTAATTAGCAGCCAATTAACTCAAATTATGACATTAAATAGTATATTAATCATCTCTTAATTAGTATAAAATAATTTATATTTTAGGGTTACGAGTGACAAAAATACACTTTTGTAGCCACGATCGCAAGTCATGTGGGAGAACATGCAGCCATGCTCTCTCTTTTCCCTAATGTTTTCTTTATTCAACCACGAACGTGAGCAATACTTATTCAAATAACTTAAGTTGATATACCGAAATTATTTTATCTTTCTTATTATTTCAAAATTAGGTTCCTATCAAAGAATCTTATTATTTTTTTAGAGCAATACTTATGCAAATAACTTATACGGATAGTGCTTGATATGGACTCTCAGTTGATCAAGACCGTTAAATCTTTATAAAATCTAACATTGTATATTTTTCTTTTGCAAAGAAACTTGTTAATTTCATAGCTTTAAGAGCGAATGTGTAAATAAATTATATAAATAGTATCTTACATGGACTTGATTTAATTAACAGTGGGCTAAACTATCATAAAATCGAACAATGTATATCTTTTTTTTATGAATTAATGGTAATTTCATGACTTTGCGAACGAACATTGTGATTCTTTCGATCTTCAAATATTAAGTTAATAGATATTGATCATCAACTTGTGTAAAATGTGCTGATTTAATATATAAATGTTTTAAATTAAAAATGAAATCATATCCGGTTTTCTCAACTATAACGGTTTTTTTTCTCAATTACAAAAATGGGTATCCCAGTTCCTCCAAGTGACAAAACCGTTTGTTGTTCCTTCTTGTGTGGTTTGGAAGGGACACTCGTATAATGCATCAGTTCATCTCTTTGCAAGGTTGACTCCAATAACTGCATCCCACAGAGATGATCTTCACTAAGGCTATACAATTTTTATACACACCAGAATCTCCAACCTCAAAATAAAGGGTCTAGATCTCTCCAATGAGCAACTTCATCATATCCGACAGCCCATCTTTGGTGTATCGTCCAACCTCCTGTCCTCCCCCCCCCCCCCTCCCCTCTCTCTCGGATTCGCACCGACATGTGGACTCCACCACTAAATCCCCTCCCATCCCTGCTGTTCCTCTTGCAAGACGCAACTCCCCAAGATATTTTTTTTTTTTGCAAACCCTAGCAAGGGAGTGGCGGCGGCCATCCTCGCGACATCTTCATCAGGAGGCGTCCCACGCACTCCTCCCGAACACCCACGTCACATCCGTACTTTAAACTCCACATGTTTGAAGGAATGGCTTATGGAAATGTTCAATTTAAATTAGGGCAGAAAACAAAAGCTGTTGCAATTTTCATGGTTAACCTTACTTCTATTTTTGTGAATCGAAAGCAGCAGCATCTTCTGTGCGAATTATCTGATAATAAATTTTGTACTTTAAATTCTACAAGTCTGGAGGAATAGCTCGTCTGCATCTCAAGGGATGGCAGTAGGCAACAGCTGCATTTGGTTCTGCATTTAGAATAAGGTTGACCGTAGAAGAGCTAATCTAAAAGGAACAAATCCAGTGCAGATCTTAAGTATAGTGCCTGTTTGTTGTCTCGGTATTTCCATCTGGTTGCTCATTACATAGCTACAGGTTCTGAAGATTGACATGATCTTTTAGTATGTCTGCATTCAGATTCCTTAAATTGCAACTTTAATTGGGTGCAGGGCACTATGTTGTATGGGATGAGCAGAACCTGGATCACTTTGGACACTCAGATGCTTGCCAACAAGGTACAGTACATGGGCCCATATACATATATATACTTGCCTTCATATACATATATACCTTTATCGTTTCTTCATGTAAACCTTTCTTGTTGTCATTGATTTGACTAATTGGGAATTGATCAAATATCTTCTCCAACGTGCAAGGAGAAAGTGAGGTAAATGAGATGGCATTTCTGACTACTAACACTATGACGACTACACTAGAGACATCATTTATACCTGAAAATTAAAAGAGGATTTCTTTTATTCTGAAACATACAGTTTTGGGTTATCTTAGATGGAGCAAATATCAAAGGAAATATATAAATAATAGGATTATATAGCATCTGTTACATGTAGTTGTACTGCATGCAGATAATATTAACTTTTTTCTTGCTACTTTCAGATGGACGGGTGCTGCAGCGGCCGAGCAAGGCTCAAGTCAATGAGATGTGTTTCGTGTACTGATGCCTTCCTTAAATAAGACGTTAAGTTGTGCCTGCTATGCGTTCTCTGGATTTGATCCAATGATTCCTCCATTTAATCATTAGAGGCTCATGAACACAACTTCATTTTTTTTCCCAAAAGGAAGCACTAGATGGTATTGTAGCTGTAACTTGAAGACTCAAAATGTGTGATTTGTTTGTGGACTACTCTCATAAGGGTTTGTGTTGTTTCATGGAGCAAACAATCGTTTCATGATAAGTTTCAACTGCTAAATAATCTAAATGAATATATCTGTCAAATTTCATTCTTTATTTAATTATCGATATATATATTTTTTGATTGTCTGTATTGTGTTATCAAATGTCACCATAACATGAGCAGGGGTAATATACTAGTATAGGACAAAGAGGAGGTAGAGCAGATGACATTACATCTGACATGCAAACAAGAATGACAACAAAATGAAACACTCAAACACCCTATGCCTGAGTACTAGCCGTTTAAAAGTTGATGTTGTTGCTATTAAAAAATGAAGGTCAAAGAACCAATCCCGTAACATGGCCAGCTCTCCCTTGAGTCTTTGGTATTGTCAAAAGAATCAAACCATCAAGTGGCATATTGAATTAAATAGGCAAAATATTTTGTCGCACTACGGGGAATCTGGCTCTTTGCCAAGTATTTGCCGAGTGTAACACTCGTCAAAAAGCATACGGTAAAAAAAATACCGGCAAAGTGCTCTTTGTCGAGTGTCCGAAATATATTCGGTAATGACTTACACTTGACAAAATATAAATTATAAAAAAACCTAAAAAGTTTGCAAAAAAAAAATCATGCCTAAGAATCTTGCCTGCCTGTCCTCTGCAAATTACGGCATTTTTTCACACGCTACGTGCTAAGTGTGGCTGGTGGGATTCGAACCGGCGACCTTTCCTTCACGTGTGAAGCCTCCTTACCACTGCACCATACTATTACTTGCGTCTAGACTCTGTTTTCAATTTTCTTATATTATACCTCTTTGTCAAGTGTGTTTTATCGAACACTCGGCAAATAGACTCTTTGTTGAGTGTCAAAAATAATATACTTGGCAAAGAGGCTTTTTTCTGAGTGTCAAAAATAATACATTCGGCAAAGATGTTCTTTGTCGAGTGCTAAACTAAACACTAGGCAAAAAAAAATTCTATGGTTTCAAAAAAATTAAAATTATCAAACAAATTTCAAAAATAGTTAAATTTTGAAATGATATAATTTATGTAATCTATGACCTATACAAAATAATTTGAAGTTAAATTGAAATATGACTATCAATTTGACTCCAAATCTTAACGACTCATTTCTAACTAAAATTATTCTTCAGAGATTTTTCGTTTTGTAAGCAACGTACATGACAACTTGCGTGAAATTTTCTCTAGTTTTTATCATAACTTCCACTTGTAATATCAACACTTTATGACAAATCTCATAATTTTCACACTTTATTTTATTTTATTACAATTTATAAATCATTCGTACACACGTTATTGTGGTCATATTTCTTAAACAAAATGTCATATTTCTTTTTATTTCATGGTTAAGATCTTAAATTGGGCTAAATAACATGAATATAATTTTTATACTCATTGATTTTCTTTAATTTGAGTCACTTGTAGTTCAAATTTAACTTTATCCAAAAAAAATTATGACATGTAATTAATTAACTAAATATAGCAAATAAATATTAAAAATGGACAAATTTTAACATGAAGTAACACATGTTGTATGTGGTGAGAATAAAAAATTTTAAAATTAGAAGAGTAAAAAAATTATTTGTTTTCCGGGTGTCAAGAAAAAACACTGAGCAAACCCTTATCTTTGTCGAGTGTCAAAAAAAATACAATCGACAAAAAAAGCTTTTCCGAGTGCCAAAAAAAACACTCGGTAAATACTCTTCTTTGCCGAGTGTATTTTTTTTACTCGACAAAGCATTCTTTATCGAGTGTATTTATTTTATCAAGTGTTTTTTGTACAACACTCTGCAAAGACGTTCTTTGCTGAGTGCAAAAAAAAAAATACTCAACAAACATCGATTTTCCCATAGTGTTGCATGAATCTAATCCTTCTGTTAGCGAATTTCATAGATTTTTTCTCAGCACCAAATGTTATAGATCTTTAAATCATAAAATTGGCCATGCTAACAAAAATAAAAAAAAATGGAGCAACGCCGGCCTGTGCAATACGAGGAGATCTTGTTCACACATTGATGTTGCAAAAAGGTAAGCAATGTTTGGTTGTTCAATTTCCAACGAAACAATCATGTTCAAAAGTTTTTAGCAAGGAAAGAATGAATTTTGAAGGGGGGAACAAGACATATTGCCACCAGCACAAGAGCACTCTATGACGCCTACAGATAGAGGAATAAAACAACCACATGAACTCCAGTTCAATAAACCATCTTACAGTACTGATCATCAGACTTCGAAAGCTCGCAATCCACCCTCTGGAAAACAACGGCCTGCGCGCCGGGAGGCGAAACCTGCATCTTGACCGGGCATGTGGCCTCGAACTCGCACTTGGTCTTGCGCAGCTGGTACTTGAATTTGCCCGTCAGCTTCACCTCCACCTCGAACACCCCGTCCTCCTTCTCCTTCTTGAACTCAGCCTCGCCGGCGTTGCCCAGCGCAATGCCCCTGCCTTCGGAGTTCGTTTCAAGGCGGTACACCACCGTCTTCCTGGCGCCCTGCTTGTCGCCCTCGTCAGCAACCTGCACGCGGTCAAACTGCTGCCCGTCGAAGCTGTACGCGGCTTCCAGGGGTTCGTCGTGCTTGATGCCGATGGCCCAGTTCGGGTTGCGCACGCTCATCGTCAGCGTGAGGTTGTAGGCGAGCCTCGTGGTGGGGTCGGTGAGCAGGTCGAAGCGGGTGAGGGAGGCGTCCTCGACGGTGATCTTGATTTTCCGGAGGGGCCCGCCGAAGATGACGATGATGAGGACAATACCGGTAACAACAATGGCAACGACGGCTATGGTGAAGAGGATGCAGCCGTCCCTGAGCCACTCGCAGAACCTTTGGCAGCAGTAGCTGTCGCAACAACCGCACATTGTTGCTTTTCCTGGTCGACCTTTTGGAAGAGGAAGGCAAGAAGGCGGAGGTCGGATTTTGCAACCTCTAAAATGAGAGTTTGAGATCCGATTATGGGAGAGATGCTGCTTTTGGAGAGGAACAAGTATAAAGTATATAGGCACAGTACTGCCGTGCTACTAGTCTTCGTCTTTGTTTTACACTTCTATATGGTCACCTAGCGCGGGCTTATCTGGACTGTGCATATGTCATGCGCAACATGGCAACTTGTAGAGGTTAATATAGTATACTGATATATGATTACGAAAGAAGACCTCCATTTGTTTAGGCCAACTAGATTAATCAAATGAAATCGAACTATGGCCAGCTGGAATCATGTGGCTCTTTTTTAAACCTCAAACTGCGGAGACCCAGTAATAATAACAGGCACGTCTAAAGACAAATGTGGCTGACTTGGTGAAGCCAACGCAAATTTGTTAGGAGCAAGCTGGATCCTCATGCTCAAAAAAAATTCTTCTCCTTGCCAATCCCCTTGAGCTTTCCTAAAATATTAGCTCGTCAGCGTTATAAACAATTGAGATTTGTTAGTTCGCACTTCATAAGTTTTGTAAACATCAGACATATTTTTAGAACAAATAAAATGTACACACTTGGAACATCTCTTTTGTGAATTTGTAACATGTTCTAATTGAAGCTAGAACATTTACTTTCTAGGGAACTAAAATCTTACATATACTTGTATATATCGTATTATAAGAAGAAATAAATTGTATTCATTAAATATTATTTTCTTTAAGCTGGATCATTTTTTGTTCAAGCTAGAACATATTATCGTTGAGCGGAACATTTTAATAAAAGGGTAAGATTACGAGAGAATGTTATGATCTAGATGGTTTGGTCCATATCACTAGTTGAAAAGTGACTGAGACAAACCCATTAGGATATTCATCCTGATTCACAACTAAAATTCTCCATAGCAATACATTGTAGATCACATGTACTAGACAGAAATTTCCTTCTCACGGTATCCACCGATTTGGTCATTTGGAACAAAATATCCCACATGAAGAAAAGACAGATTTTTGCATATGGTCCAGTCAAATATTTTCGAAGATAAAAGCATTTACAGCGGAAAAAATCTGCCTGTTCTGTTCAGACAGTCTCCACCAGAAACTGATTGGACTCAGTGTGCAAAATAATGTCTCCATAATTTAGTACCTTCAGAGCCGAAAAAACAGTGGAACTCAATGGCAACAAGCTTCCTTGCCTCCACATGGTAGACCCAAGACATCTTTTTATACATCAAGGGAACTCCGAGACATGGTTAGAAGAACCGGCCGGACACTGCTTATTTGACTCTATCAGTAGGACCATGTTTTAGCTCATTAGCTGGTTGCCTACTCATGTAGTCATGTTGTCTATTGATGATTTGGAGCATCTTCTTGGTTATTCTCAGGGGCCGATCGCCCTCGCTTGCGAGACCCCGCGCCCCTCGCTCACCCCTGTTACCACGGAGTGCACTAGAGCTCTGACGCTTGACGCTTGAGTTGAGCCCACACACGCGTTCCTGACTGTTTCGCTGACCGTTTATTTTTGTCTTGTTAATCATATACGATCAGCTGATTGTTTGAAGAAAGTAAAAAAATCAACATAGAATATACGGGTGTGTCGCATCATCAAGTAACTTAGATTTTGCTTATGTCTTAAGTCCCAGATTTGTAATACAAAAGATTTCATTTTTATAAGAAAAAATGTTTAAAAAAAAGTTCCACTCGTATATATATAATATGTCTCATCTTTATTAAAAATTATTTCAATCTTATTGAAACACTATTTCATCTCTCAGGAGGAAAAGGTTCCAAACAAATTAAATAATGTAATTATATGTTCCAACTTCAATAATAAAATGTTTCATCTTCAATAGAAAGAAGTTCCATTGATATATTTATTTTGTTCCAAAAAAATGACTAAAAGAAGTGTAGAATCTCAGTTAACTGAGAACTAGCAAATCTCATATTTTAATTAGCCTAGAGTAAAGAATCCTAATAATTCATTGGGCAGGATGATGGAAGAAGACAAAAAAAGTTGTTTTATTTAATAAGGTTATAAATTAACAAATAAGACAAGAAAGAGTAAATATTCGTCCGCGAAAACCTTTTTCTCTTGAAACTTCTTCAACAATAAAAAAAATAGACATGGACATAATATGTCTTTGTTCTAAACTATATGAATTGTAAAAAAACATCATCTAAAACAAGTATAGTCCAAAAGTAGCATGATTCCTCACGCTTTAAATATATATTCAAGAGAATGTAAAGCAGAAAAATTATTAAAAGACATAAACTAAATAAATAAAATGAAGGCAAGATAAGAAAATCTTATATCCCCACAACTATTTAGCAACTGAAACAAACCAAGAAAAGTGTTTAGAACAAATTGAAACAAACTATTTAACAACTTGAAACAAACCATTCACATGCCTAGAACAAATTTTTTAGAAAAGTGAAACAAAAAAATCGTACTCGTGGAACAAACTATTTAGAGAAATGAAACAAATCATCTACTTCGTGGAACATGCTCGGAACAAATTGTTTGGATGGAACAAAGAAGTCACGTATTTGAAACAAATAATTTAGGTATATAACCCGAAATCTTCTACATGCATGGATCAAATCGTCTAGGAAGTTACAAAAAAAAAAGAATTGTAGGACAAACTATTAAAAAACATGGAAAAATCACTTACATGCTTGAAACAAATTTGTTTAGAAAGTTGGAATAAATAAGTCATATTTCCTAAACAAATTATTGAAAAATATGAAACAAATCAGCTACATACTTGGAATAAATTGTCTAGAGAGTTGGAACAAATAAATCATATTTGTTGTACAAATTCTTTAGAGATATGAAACAAATGATCCACATATCACATATGTACGTTGTAAACAATCTGGTATGTGAGTACTGAATCGGAAGTGCCATGAGCCACATAGTGTTGTCCAACTGGCACGAAAAGGCATGACCCATTTAATTTTGGGCCGGTACGACACAAAATTAATGTCGGATCATGCTGGGCTAACCCACGTGCCCAGGCATCAGCCCACAACAAGACACGAACTGGAATAATCGTGTCAGGCCGACCTGTTAGAACCATGGTTCATTAATTCTTTAGTAGTCCATTTACAACTGAAGTGGTGAAAATGAGGTTTGAACTCAGGACCTCCTCTATTCAAGCCTGTTTACTTACCACCAGATCACTGTGTTGTTTTTGTTTGGTGTTAAAGTATATTTTTTTAATAAAATTAAACGGGTCGTGTCATGCTAGTCCGTGGGCTTGAGTGACGGCCCAAGCACGGCATGCGGCCTCGTGTTGGACTGGTCCAGCACAAAAATATTACGGGCCGTGCTAAACTCATGCTAGGTTTTTTTGCAATCTTTGGGCTGGTCCACGGGCCACGGGCTTTTTGACAGCACAAGCGCCACGGTTATTCTCATTTGGACTGGGCTGATAAGATGGGTTTTGTTTCTCTTATAGGCATGCTAGTATTATTAAGATGGGTTAAGTTAATAGGTTGACCTAAAATTAGCTAGTGGAGTAGCATTTAGAAGGTCAATGAAGCCCCTCAGGGAAGAAGTTGAAGAGACTATTAAAGGAACAGAGACTTGGTTAAAATTTAAATTCTAATTTTCCCTATATTGGACAGGCAGCCTGACGGAGTCACCACACGGTTTCATAGCATTCGAAAATTTCTAGATAGTTGTCTATTCTAGGTCTAGCCCATAATTTAACGTGTTCTACTTACCAAATGGTCCGACGCTGTTAGGGAAATGAGCAGTAGAACATTTTCACAGTAAGGGTACAAAGCAGAGTGAATAGAGTTGAAGTTTGTAGTCACTGAACCGGTCTCTTTTCTTCAAAATAAAAAAAGAAAAGAAAAAAGAACTGAACCGGTCTCGCGCAGATACAAGGAGAGCATCGGACAATGAACCATAGGGGTCTCGAAAGAATAATAATATTGTTAGTCTTTCGTTCCTTTTCTTTTCTGCACACACCCCTTACCAATTTTTTACAGCGAAACAAACATTAATCGATTGTGCGGATCTTAATGATCAAATAATTTTCTTTTGGAATATGTAAATTTCATTTTGAGAAATGAGAAGGCAAGTTCAACAATTCAAAACGCCTGCTCTTCTTTACTTGGTCGGTGTGTTGGTAGCAGCAGTAGACATAGTTATATATGGAAATGGCAATTCACTTGCTTGGGACCGGCGTCATATGTATACTACTACGTCCTCTGCCCAGGCTTGACTGACCCCGTCGTCAAGTCAACGACTCCAGACCAGGGTTAACAAAACCGCAATTTCCGGTTAACCGGTTAACCGGAAATCGGTTCAGACGGTTATTCCGATTGGTCGGTTAACCGTCAGTTTTGATTTAAATATTTTTAAAATTTAAAAAAATTTATATTTATTAAAACCATTAAAACCAACCGGTTAACAGGTAAAATCACGGTTAACCACGAAAAATTAATTTAAAAATCAGTTTTTGAAATTATATCATTAAAACCTTTTAACCGTCGGTTAACCGGCGAAACCGACCGGTTAACTGGCGACAGCCAGGCAACAACAACAACTGCGACCCCCAGATCCACCACCGAGCCCAAGAACATCCACACGCGGCGATGGGGTGCTGCTGCGACGACTGCGGCTACTGGTGGGACGAGTGGAAGTACTGTCTGGCCTGCATCGGCATCTTCATCCTCGTCGTCCTCTTCGCCGTGCTCCTGGCCGCCTACGCCGTCGTCCGCCACATCGACGTCGAGGTTGAAGACGCGTCGCTGACCCGGTTCGACCTGGTGACCTCGCCGGTAACAGCGTTCGCGTACAACCTCACGCTGACGCTGACCATCCGCAACCCGAACTGGGCGATGAGCCTGAAGAACACCAAGCCGCTGGAGGCGGCGTACAAGTTCGACGGGCAGCAGTTCGACCGGGTCGGGCTCGCGGAAAAGGGCGACAAGCACAAGCCCGGGAAGACCCGGGTGTACCACCTGGTCAGGAACTCCAACAGCAGCTTCGTGGCGCTCGGGAACGCCGGCGAGACCGAGTACCGGAAGGAGAAGCCTACGGGAGTGTTCGAGGTGGAGGTTGCGGTCACCGGCGAGGTGCGGTACACGGCAAGGTACACCAAGTGCAAGATCGAGGCGTCGTGCCCGCTCAAGCTGCAGCTCGCGCCGCCGGGAACGGAGGCCGTCGTGTTCCAGAAGGTCAAGTGCAAGCTCGCCAAGCCAGAGAAGAACTGCTAATGTGCCGTTCCAGTTCCAGCCAACGGCGGTGGATGGTGCTCTGTTTCTTCTGCTCTTAGCTCGTCTCTCTGTGGCGTGATGTGTTGTGGGCCGCGTGATGATTTGTTCAATTATTTGACTGCACTTTGTTCATTATTGGATTGACTGCACTGTGTGTTTTCAACATTTTCTTCTCAGGATGTTGTGAATTGATCAACTGTTTCTGTTACATCTCGTATACTTTCCCCTTCTATCGGTTCGCTCGTGATTCGTGAAAACTTTTTATGTTTTTAGGGGATATATATTTTCTATGAAATATATTTAGTTACTCAGGCGCAAGAAATTGCTCCGGCGAGGTCAGGCTGTCCGGCAGTGAGGTCTTTTCTCTACTGACAGTGGCGCTATGCTTTGTTTTGTTTACTTGCATTTTGGGATAGGAACTACGAATAAAGCGACAAAAGTGGCAAGACAGGAGGGTGTCTGCGTGTGGACCACTTATATGGTTGAATGCAAGTGACGCGCTCATGGGAAGCAACTTCAAGGAAGATGCTTGTCCATTGCAAGGTCGGATGCTTGCCCATTGCACGTATCGCATACTTAAAAGAAGATGCTCTATCAGCTGTGTCGATTGGCCAGCAAGAGTGAGTATAAAACGGAAAGAAAATACATTGGTGGGCTTATTTTATGTATTGTACTACCATGAATCTGTCCCTCATTCAAATGATCAGAGCGTAGATTTGTTATTGTGGAATTAGCAGTAAACATATTGTTACATTTCTTTTTCTTTGTTTCACATTTAAGATGACATGGTGTACGGCCTAACCAGCCCCCGCCTTCCATTATTATTGCAAGGATCAGTCTTATGTAAATAAGCCGTCCAACCAAGTAGCAACATCTTATATTCGTTGAAAGGAAAAAGGGGATAAACAGCTATTGTGTGCTGGGAACGTTGAGTGCATCGGACAGCCTAAGATGGTCTGCGGCTCCACACTTCTGTTTTCTAAAGAATATTTACCCATGTGGCAGCAATGACAATGAAATCACCTAGAAAAAAAAAATTCCGTCAGAGATAAATACAAGATGACAATGTCATGCACAGATTATCGTCATACCCACACAAAAATATTCAATCCAGAAAATCAGAAAGTCGATATCTTGAGCAGAAAAGAAAAGAGATTACCAAGAAAAACAAAACGTTCTCTGCACTCTAGTTTCAAGTACATGAACTCAACTGACTTGTGGAAGCATCCAGTGTCCTTGGTAAAGTTCATCATCAGAAGCATTGCAGGTACAGGTGAGTTTCCTATGCACTACATAGGAACCTAACTAACAGAAACGCGGATCATAAAACTTAAAAATAAACACAATTTGGCCGCACTTCAGTGAATATTAATATTTGGAAACTTCTATTGGCATGTTAACCTGATGCATTCGTGTGCATAGGATAAAAAAATAATCAGACTGCAAAAATTTTACCCTTTTAAGGGTAGGATAATCCATCATCAAAACAAAGAATAGTCAAGTAACATTCCAATTGAATTAGTGGCTGTGGCCTAACACATTACAAATTACAACTCTCTACAGGCTTATAAGGGGTAAAAGCTACTAGTTGGTAGTAGGAAGTATACAATACAGTGAATCAAGGTATGACTCAATTCTCCATTAGACGACATTTCACAAAAGTGCGGTGCAGATTAGCCTTTGCTCTTTGGCTCCTGTATTAGAATCAGCGAACCATTTTCCAATGAATTATAGATTATCATCATCAATGATTTCATGACCCTCAATTTCACTTACTTCTGTAGCTGCAATATTGGTAGTATGAACAGTATTATTGCTACCACGGCAATGTAGTAGCTGACGCTGAAGGCTCTCAATAAGCTGATTAAGCTGTTGAATATTTTTCTCCTGTGATAATATTATCTGCAGATAGCATTTGAAGCTTAGATGACGGAAACAGGGTAGGATATCTAGATATGAACCTTAGCAAAGTAATGCCCTCAATAGGAAGCAAATCCACCAAGGAATCGACAGCGATTAATCTCCAAATAAAAGGTCACACTATGGTACAAATGTGGATATAAAAAAATTGTTACCAAAAGGAAAGTGCGTCATCAGTAATGAGTTATTCTGTGGCGAAGAAACAGGTTTTCTAGCAGTAGCAGGTTCAAGAACACAATAATTATGATTCAGGTTTAAAAACACTAGTCTCGGTTAATCTTAGTGAGGCATACTCAGCACAATCTTTTCTCTTCCAAGAGGACTATTTGTTACTGATAACCAAGTCACCAACACTTTTTCATATTATTATTTGAAGGCATGAAGTACCACAAAAATAGCCTACTCTTCAAACCATTTCATGCAAGATTTTATTTAACAGTTGCAAAGGAAAAGAGATGCAACCAGTACAGAAACATCAGTTTCTAAATGGTAAACTAATGTTCCAATATAGCACAAAAGATTGCTCGATCCATTACACTGGACCGCAAAAGCTCACTAACTATGACAGATCAATTCAAAATTCCCATCACTGTGACGAACCAAAAGTCCTTCTAAATTATAATTCGTCACAGTGCAACTTTTTTATTTGTAAAATTCAGGAATAAGATATTCACAAGTGTTAACCTATATTAATCCACAAATCATTCTATTGACATTGACATGATGACCAGCTACACTACTAAATAAGCACCAGTGCATCGAGGGATGTTAAGACACCCTAATAATGTAAAGAATGGTAGATGAAGACCGGAGACATGCTACCAAATACAGAACATCACTTTCTAGATAGGAGTCTGTGAAAAGAGATATGAAGTATTGGAGCATCACCAAGGAGCTATCCATACATAGGAACGTGAAGAGATTAGCAATTCACATGCCAGAACCATGACTTTATCACACCCACCCTCTTTTTTATCCTACCCATTCTTTTTTATGACTATGCTGGTTCTTCTTGGTCCTTGTGGGATTCATTTCTAGCCTACCCCCACTTGCTTGGGACTAAAAGGCTTTGTTGTTGTTGCAATCTGAAAAAAAAAAAAAACTTCTGGCAAGCTAAGCTATTGCACAAGTGATGATTAACATAGCATAGAATCGGGCACTTGTAGAATTCTAGAAAAATTGTATCTACAGGATTGCTATGGTTGCTTCAGTGTGCACAGAAGCAGGCCCAGAGGTGGTCGTTAGCAAGGCTGATGTTGCAAGGATAGGAACAGAGGGGGGTTGCATTAGCTTTTCCACTTAATTAAGTTACTGGTTATTAGGAAGTTTATGTCAACTACAATTTACATGTTATAGGAAAGGATAGTTAGGCCTTATGCTTTACGTAGAGTATGAAATATATTGGGGGATTGGGAGTATTTCTTCATTATTTGATTTGATCTATTCAAAATGACTGCCATACCACCCTTCATATAGAGCCAGCCCTAATAGAACTAGCCAACTAACGTTATCCCTAATTAACATAACTTGAAGGCTGAGAAAGGGCGTCGCTACGCTGTGGTGCTACAATGAGAGGGAGAACACTCACATTCGGAACACATGCATTTCACAAAAGGAAGCAAAACAAGCCCACAAAAATGCGCTGCTTTCCTTTTTTACATGACAACAACTGAAAATGTTTGTGGAATTCTTATCCACACCAAATGCACCAATATGTTCAACATACATGATTTTACCTTGATACCTTCTTATACTTTTGAAGCCATGCCCATAAAGAAACCATGATAAGTGGCACGCTATACTATACGGCAAAAAAATCTACACGATGTGAAATGACAGGAAAGCCTGATTGCACCAACAAATTGGAAATAGCTGCCTGATCTGATTTTCTTTTAAAACATGATAGGGTTCCATTTGTTTGAACTACTTTTAAAAAATGGTGAAATGATGGAAAAGTTGATTGTTATAGAAGTGTTATCCTATATCAGCTCCAATCGAGCAATGGATTTGAAGGGATGCATTAATACCTATTACCTATCATGCATATAACAGTGACAAGTAGCATTGTTTCTTCATCTCAGTTATTTTTCCTACAATTTCCAATATGCTTAAGGGTTTGTTTGCAGTTGTACTATGTTATCTAGATACATAAGAGGAAGTTTTTTTTTCATTGCTCGTTCGATTTCTTTTTATAGATCCGACAGGGATTCTCCCAATTAACAATCAAACCCAAAATAGAAAATCAATTTTGAAAAGCCATTGCAATGCCATCAGGATCAAAATTTGACCTCAATGCTTTACATACTCTTTGGTTTCTTTACCAGCTGGTTGCTACTGAATACTAGTAGCCAAAAGCAACATACTTTCACAACCTATTATTGTGGAACATTAACTAATTCGCTAATGAAACATACAATCTACAATTCTGTCAGGAATTGCTACTATGTGATATGACTGGCTTAAGGTCTGTGAATTCTAGAAGCCAGCAAATCATTTCAAAATAGATTTGCAAACGCTTTCATATGGATTATGAATATGATGTAAGCAAACATCCCATATTTGTGTCAAGCACTCAAGCTATAGAATTGATAGATGTTAGCAAGTGAGAGGTTTGGTGCAAATTTGCATATTCACCGGGGATACACAGGCATAAACAATGCACTTGCCAGCAGCAAAAAACTTATTACTATTGAAAAACAGAAATAAAATTGTAGTACTTAGCACTTCACCGAACAATACTATCTATTGACAGACTGCATTATCCCTTCCAACTATAAGTTTGCACACTTTGGGTAGTTTCTAATGGAGATTATTATTTCAACAGGTACCAAAATTTAGTTCAGATATCACTATATGTAACAGCAGATTATTTCATAAATGGTCCGTAACAACTAACAACCGTGACAGATGTTCCAATTGATTAAGAATGCAACTATTTAACCTGCAGACCACACGAATCAAGGTTGCACCCACCAAACAACAATTAAAACGAACTCAAGCAGATTTGGCACGAACCTTTTCCTTGACGGCGTCGTCTCTGCCGAGCAGCTGCTGCCGCCGGCGCGCGGCTGCAGGGTCAGCGTCCGCCGCGTCCCCGATCTGCTGCTTCCACTCGAACTGCGACGTGATGACGAGCACCAGCAGGAGGAAGACGAGCACCACCGGCCTAGTATTCATCCCCGCGGCCTGCCACCGGGCGATCCCCAAAATCAGAAGCAACCAACAGTCCCACGCGCAAAGAACCTAGCCGCAACACGAGTTCGGTGAGAAGCCATGCGATGGAAGCAGGGACCGGGGCGGGGAGGCCTAGCCGACTAGACTGGTCAAGGACAAGAACCAGGGAGTCCTACTTACCGAGAACGCCCCGGATCTCCGGCCGCTGCGTCAGAAGCAGCCGCGCGGGGGGGGGGGGGGGGGCAACTGGGCGGCTGCAGATGCTCCTGGAGGGAGTGGACAACGGCACCGCGGAGGGAGCGGGCGGCGGCGGGTCCGTGGGGCGGAAGAGGGCCGTGCGATGAAGAAGAGGGTGGGTGGGGGGGGGGGGTGCGGTCCGGTCGTGGGTGGGACTGCTGGTACAGAAACAGGACAGGAGAACGAAGGTGCCGCTGACCAGGCGACTGCTTCTCTAACACAAGAAGCGAGATAATATAACAGGTTACTAGCAAATGTGTTGCCACGGGCTTAAATATTTTAGAACTTTAACTATTTGTTTTCTACTATTATCTGATTATTTTGTAAAATAAAAAACATCATAGTATCGCGTGGATTATTGCAACTTTTTCTATCCAACTAAAACTTTTCTTATGTTACAAATTTTTTTCATAGGTTGGCTCAAACAATATTTTTTTCTATTTGACTACGAATGGATAGCTCTCCTCTATTGCACCGACTTCCGCAAGCTCGTATTCTCCTATCGACTTTCGGTTTTTAAAGCTATTTCCTTTTCAACCTTCGCCCTGCCTTGACACCTTGGTCACTAGACCAGGAGCTGAGTGTCCACACGTCGTCATCGCTACTTATCGTGGTCGCTCCTCCATTGATTCATGAGCTGGGATTTGAGGCATCAGTGAGAGGAGGGGATTTGCACCGCGGGCCGCAAAGGTCATGAGAGCTTGCGGCAACACGAGAGTCGAGCTCAAAGCCGGTCTTTTTGGCTCAGCATCTTGACATCATCGCCACCTTCGCCGATGATGACACGTGCCCCTAGTTACGTCGGTCTTACTTGTCCGAAATCATCAACCTTCTCTTCATCGTTACAGTCGTTGCAGTCGTGGATGGGGGATGCAGGTTCTCTCCTCCCATCTCCTCTCCCTGGCTGAAAGTCCCTGGATGTCGTCTAGAGGGGGGAGGGGGAGTGAATAGGCATTTCTAAAAATTTAACAAAAACTCACAACGGAATTAAAACTGCTAAAATCGGTTGTTTCGGTTTAGCAAATCGGTACCTCCGGTTTTGTCAAAGAGCTTAGGATAAAATAAATTAATGAGGAAAACCGCCAAGCTCTAAAGACAAGCAAGCTAATAAAACAATCACAGGAACCACCCCTATTGGATTCACAAAGAAACAACCTCAGAAAACAAACTTCCAAACCGGACCCACCGGTTTACCAAACCGGACGCACCGGTTTCCTCGGGACAGAAAGAGTAAAATAGGAAATACAACGCCCCACTCAGTTCTAGCAAACTTATAGATCTTAAAGAGCATGCAAGATCTAGAGCAAGTAATCACAGAGAAAACTAGCATAACTACACATGCAATCTATGAATCATCAAGAAATGAAGCAAGAACTTAAGAAAGCAAACTAAATGAAGCACATGAAGATTTGTTTGCCAAAGTTCAGATTCACCCTGTGAACCATAGGGTCTTCGTTGAGGAAGCTTGAGCTACTCACAAGACACACTCCAAGTCGGGTCTCTTTCAACCGCTTTTCCCGATCCACTATCTTTGCTTCTTTCCTTGTGGAGGCGAAGCGAACCTTCACAAACTTTTCCAAGACTCACCACAAGCTTGGGAGTTCTAGGGCGACGCCTAGCCGACTAGGAGGTTTCACCTCCAAGAGTAACAAATGCTTCACAGATTCGCACCACAATGCTCAAATGCTTAAGAGTGAGATTTTCTCTTTTGTGCTCTCAATCTTAATCTCTCTCAACTCAATGCTTATGATTTATCACAAATCACTCAAACCTTACAAAGAGGTGTTGGGGAGAGCTCTACAAGGCTTTGTGATGTGAACAAGGGTTCCCGATCTTCCGAAAGGTTCTTGGTAAGTTGATTTGGTTGGAGACGACACACAAATCGATCCGGCTTCAGAACAGCACGTTCTAAACCCCGCAATCGCAGCACGACGTCTCCTCTGGTTATCAACCGTCCAAAAGACGATTGACCTTGCCGAGAAGGCTAATCCCTGCCTGCAAATCAAGAACACAAGCAAGAACAACGAAGAATGCAACACAATTGCAGATGTATGATTAAACCTTCGAAGTTGGGGTCTCACAAACCAATGAACGGCGAAACTGTTTATGAACAGAATTGATCTAAGCAAAAACCGAACCCTAATGGTGCGGTGGCGGCTGTATATAAAGACCCTAGGGTCGTGCAAGACCCTCTGGACACGCCCCTAATTGGGCTCAACTAGATACAAAGCTCAAAGGTCAAAAATAGGCGACGCGGCACTGACACAGATTCTGGACTCTCTTTTGTTTTGATGATTCCCGATGACTCCGGATGAATTTTGACATGCGGCCAGCGGCATTGGAAAGGTCATCTCTTTATCTTTCCGTGCATATGTAGAACGTCCAAATCCGAGTCCGTATGCGTCCTGGGCGACTGTTTTAGTACAGACTGGTCCTGGGCCCCGAAACAGACTCGAAGTCGGTTTTGATTGGGCCTCCACTTTGGCTTTCAAGCCCTTGCTGGTCCTCCACGTTCCCAACTCCTTCTCCCATCATCTCCTGGTCCTCTCCATGGTTTCTAATCATAAAATAATCATTAGGTAGCAAACCATTCTCAAAAGTAACATATAGCGAAGAACGTAGGAACGAGCTCACCTCTAAATTTAGTCGTCGTGCACGAGCTCTAGTCATTGGACCTTGCAAATCCAGATTTGGAGGAGTGTTGTGTGTATCCATAGGAGTGATGTCCTCCTCATCCTCCCCCTGTTGAAGTGGAGTCGTGCTCGACTCGAGCTCATCCTCTTCTTCCAAGTATGGTTTCAAATCTGAAATATTAAAAGTAGGACTAACCCTGAACTCGGGAGGCAACTCAAGTTTGTATGCATTATCATTAATCTTCTCTATTATTTTGAATGGACCATCAGCTCTAGGCATTAGTTTAAACTTTCTCAATTCTGGAAATCTATCCTTCCTTTAAGTGTAACCACACTAAATCTCCTACATCAAGCTTTACTTCCTTTCTTCCCTTACTACTAGCAATTTTATACTTTTCATTCATCTTTTCAATGCTAAGTCTAGTGGTCTCATGCATTTGCAAAATAAATTCAGCACGCTCCTTAGCATCAAAATGAACTCTCTCATTAATAGGTAGAGGAAGTATATCAAGTGGAGTACGGGGATCAAAACCATACACTACCTTGAATGGACTTACCTTGGTAGTAGAATGTGTTGCCCGATTATAAGCAAACTCAACATGAGGTAAGCATTCTTCCCATTGCTTCAAATTTTTAGATCAAGGAGATAAAACTGCTCAGGAGTATTTTAGTGAGCTTCAGAAGGGTTTGATTCGTTGTGCTGTGGTTGAAAAAGTAGAGGATCAGATTTGCCGCTTTTATTCTGGTTTGAGAAAAGAAATTCAGGACATCCTTGATTATAAAGAATTTTATACCCTCAACCAGTGTTTCCAGTATGCTATGCTTGCAGAGAAAGAATCATAGGGACTTTTCCAGGCTTTTGAGGAGTACAGCAAGTCCAGGAATTTCTACCCACCATGGCCAACGGGGACTTCGGGGCTGCCCAAGCCATCTTTCCGGCCGCCCCCACCAGCTAGTGTTGTTTCTGTAGCACGAAGATCAGCCCCTGCCCCTTCCACGCGCTCAGGTAAAAATTCTGTGCAGGTACCGGCTAGTAGTGCCTCCTCTGTTGCTTCGACGGGACGCACTACAGGGATTCAGTGCCACCGCTGCCATGTCTTGGCCATGTGCAGAAAGATTGCCCAAGTAGGCGGGCATATGTGGCGACAGATGATGGCGGTTACATGAGCACCTCCGATGTGGAGGATGAGGAGAAGGATGTCGCTGCCACCAGCGGTGACCTCGTCCTTGGAGGCGGAGATACCACGGGCTACATGAATATTATTGTGCAGCGTGTGCTTAGCACACAAATCCAGCAGCCCGAGATGATGCAGCGACATAACTTGTTCCAGATTTTCTTCGTCATCAAGAACCGTTGGGCACGTGTCATCATTGATGGAGAAAGCTGCAACAATTTGGTGAGTTCTGATGTGGTTAAGAAGCTTGATTTGACCACACGCCCACATCCACATCCATACTACATTCAGTGGTTAAATGACTCTGGAAAAGCTAAGGTAACACAAACTTGCAGAGTTCCTTTTTCCATTGGTTCCTATGTGGATTCTGTTGATTGTGATGTTGTACCCATGCAAGCTTGTTCACTTTTATTGGGTAGACCTTGGGAATTTGATAATGATGCTGTACACCATGGTAAAAGTAATAAGTACACTTTTATGCATAAAGGAACTAAAATTACTTTGTTACCAATGACCCCTGCTGAAATTGTATAAGCTGATTTAGAACGAGCTGCTAGTTTGAAAAATAAAAGCCCTGAAATTCAGCAACCTGTTAATTCTGCTTCTACACCAAGTAATGTTAATGATTCCTCAAGTTCTAAGGGTGCTGCAATTAAATTACAAGGTCGTTCATGTCTTGCCACAAAATCTGAGCTTGCTGAAATTTCTACTGATGATATTTGCTATGCTTTGATATGCAAACAAGCCTTGTTTTTGCTTGGTGATATTGCTTCTAGTGCTTTGCCTCCTGCTGTCACTAACCTTTTGTAGGAGTATGAGGATGTTTTCCCAGCTGAGATACCCCCGGGATTGCCACCTTTGAGAGGGATTGAGCATCAAATTGATTTGATTCCTGGTGCTACTTTACCAAACCGTGCTGCTTATAGGACCAACCCTGAGGAGACTAAGGAGATACAACGACAAGTCCAAGACCTTTTGGATCGTGGGTATGTTCGTCAATCACTTAGTCCTTGTGCTGTTCTGAAGCCGGATCAATTTGTGTGTCGCCTCCGACCAAATCAACTTACCAAGAACCTTTTGGAAGATCGGGAACCCTTGTTCACATCAAGTGGTATCAGAGCGTAGCCTAGTGTGGGTATGCTCAACTTTTTGTCAAGAATCTCCTGTAAAAATTTCAGCCAAAACGGACAACCGAGCGAAAAGTTATGCCTGTTTTACCGAAGGGGTGTCGGAATCGGTTATGAAGAACCCGGGGGTTTGAGTGAAATCCGAGTCAGGCTTGGGGTCGGTGATGTGAACAAGGGTTCCCGATCTTTCGAAAGGTTCTTGGTAAGTTGATTTGGTCGGAGGCGACACACAAATCGATCCGGCTTCAGAACAGCACGTTCTAAACCCCGCAATCGCAGCACGACGTCTCCTCTGGTTATCAACCGTCCAAAAGACGATTGACCTCGCCGAGAAGGCTGATCCCTGCCTGCGAATCAAGAACACAAGCAAGAACAACGAAGATTGCAACACAATTGCAGATGTATGATTAAACTCTCGAAGTTGGGGTCTCACAAACCGATGAACGGCGAAACTGTTTATGAACAGAATTGATCTAAGCAAAACCCGAACCCTAATGGTGCGGCGACGACTGTATATAAAGACCCTAGGGTCGTGCAAGACCCTCCGGACGCGCCCCTAATTGGGCTCAACTAGATACAAAGCCCAAAGGCCAAAAATAGGCGACGCAGCACCGACATAGATTCTGGACTCTGTCTTGTTTTGACGATTCCCGATGACTCCGGATGAATTTTGACATGAGGCCGGCGGCATTGGAAAGATCTTCTCCTTATATTTCCGTGCATATGTAGAACGTCCAAATCCGAGTCCGTATGCGTCCTGGGCGACTGTTTTAGTACAGACTGGTCCTGGGCCCCGAAACAGACTCGAAGTCGGTTTTGATTGGGCCTCCACTTTGGCTTCCAAGCCCTTGCTGGTCCTCCACGTTCCCAGCTCCTTCTCCCATCATCTCCTGGTCTTCTCCATGGTTTCTAATCATAAAATAATCATTAGGTAGCAAACCATTCTCAAAAGTAACATATAGCAAAGAACGTAGGAACGAGCTCACCTCTAAATTTAGTCGTCGTGCACGAGCTCTAATCATTGGACCTTGCAAGTCCAGATTTGGAGGAGTGTTGTGTATATCCATAGGAGTGATGTCCTCATCAGTCGGGTAGGGATTTTTTTGGCGAGGTGGATGCAGCGGAAAGTGGAATTTATGAAAATTAGTCCGAGGTGGTGAGGGTGGGTTTAGGGTGGGATTAGGGTGGCCGTGTTGGTCAATCAACCCTAGCACACAAAGCCGACAAAACCGAGGATGGTGAAGGGGATGGCGGCTAGAGTTGCAAGGGAAACACTACTGACGACAAAAACACAAACTAAACCAGCGACTAAACAAGAACTAGGGCACAAACTCAACACTACGGACTCTGAAATTGAAATATGCAAAGGCTAAACACGTGGTTATGGGCGGGGGAAATTTTTTTTTGGTATTTTCTGTGGACGATAGGAAGAACACAAAAATAAAACTAAAGGGTAGTGTGAACCTGACGGTGCACCTAAAGCTCTGATTACCACTTGATGTGAACAAGGGTTCCCGATCTTCCGAAAGGTTCTTGGTAAGTTGATTTGGTCGGAGGCGACACACAAATCGATCCGGCTTCAGAACAGCACATTCTAAACCCCGCAATCGCAGCACGACGTCTCCTCTGGTTATCAACCGTCCAAAAGACGATTGACCTTGTCGAGAAGGCTAATCCCTGCCTACGAATCAAGAACACAAGCAAGAACAACGAAGAATGCAACACAATTGCAGATGTATGATTAAACTCTCGAAGTTGGGGTCTCACAAACCGATGAACGGCGAAACTGTTTATGAACAGAATTGATCTAAGCAAAACCCGAACTCTAATGGTGCGGTGGCAGCTGTATATAAAGACGCTAGGATCGTGCAAGACCCTCTGGACGCGCCCCTAATTGGGCTCAACTAGATACAAAGCCCAAAGACCAAAAATAGGCGACGCAGCACCGACACAGATTCTGGACTCTCTCTTGTTTTAACGATTCCCGATGACTCCGGATGAATTTTGATATGAGGCTGGCGGCATTGGAAAGGTCTTCTCCTTATCTTTCCGTGCATATGTAGAACATCCAAATCCGAGTCCGTATGCGTCCTGGGCGACTGTTTTAGTACAGACTGGTCCTGGGCCCCGAAACAGACTCGAAGTCGGTTTTGATTGGGCGTCGACTTTGGCTTCCAAGCCCTTGCTGGTCCTCCATGTTCCCAACTCCTTCTCCCATCATCTCCTGGTCCTCTCCATGGTTTCTAATCATAAAATAATCATTAGGTAGCAAACCATTCTCAAAAGTAACATATAGCGAAGAACGTAGGAACGAGCTCACCTCTAAATTTAATCGTCGTGCACGAGCTCTAGTCATTGGACCTTGCAAATCCAGATTTGGAGGAGTGTTCTGTGTATCCATAGGAGTGATGTCCTCATCACTTTGGATGTATTTTCTTTGTGCACACAATCAGCTTCATCCAAAGGAGGGGTGGAGGAACTATTTATACTAGTCCCACAAAAACTAGCCGTTATACTGAACCAGTTAGTATGAGTGTAGGCCTTATGTTTCTCTCATCTCACTTGGGTTTTTTTTAGCATTGAGATATTAAATGCAAACCATGTAGCATCCCTCTTAATAGAGCGGCATGCCTAAACTCAAGATTAAATAAAAAGACAAATCTTCAACTTGAGCTTGCATGATTAAGAATTTTGCCACTTCTTCTCTTTTAGCTTCATGAGGGCTGCCACATATGCTTTTGCTGAGTGTCATCACCTAGAGTATGTGACTTGGGAACTCTTCATTAATAAGATTAATTTTTGCCTTTTGGTTCACAAGTCACATTAAATCTTCATGTTCCAATAAAGATTGACACTTGGAGATGTATGACCAGTCATAGCTTGATCAGTCCATCGCGATTGCGCTCCACCTGCCCTTCACCATGGCTTGGGTCCCTCGATGCCAAGACCCCATCTTGCCTTTCTCCCGTGCATGGTCCGTCGTGGCCAAGTCATGCCAATCCTTCACCATCTTGCTATCTTAAGCCAGACATAACTTTGTATCATCATTATGTCTTCTTTTGAATTCTTGATTTGAGGTATTGATTCGATCGAGTTGCTTCTAAGATTAAATACCATAAAGAAATAGCACTTGATCACTTATTTTTCTTGATAAACACCAATTTGTTGAGACCATCTCATATCAATGGTTTTCATGTCCCATATTCATTTCAATCCTTGGCTTGTCGTAATATTGCTTATATGGACCTATTTATTTGACACTTCTCCTTTTCATCATATAGGCCAATTTTCAATACACAATTGTACATTATCAAAGATGATAATTTGTATTCATGCAACGTATATTCTTCATGTACAAGCTGCTCATATACTCACAAAGAGGATTAGTTCTTTAATCACGTTGTCATACAACCACCAAAACCCACTAGGGACATAGATGTACTTTTAATCTCCCAATTTTTGGTGATTGATGACAACCTTGATTAAAGCTTACAAATGATATTCATAAAAGGATTTTGAATGCAAACATTTTGGTTGAGCTCCCCCTAAAACTGTGCATATAAATGAAATTCACCAAATTTGGCCTCAATTGCCAATTGCACATTCTGCAATCAATCCATGAGAGCTCCCCCTAAATGTGTGCATTCGTGGGGTGCAACAAGTGTGTGTGAATAATTTAGTACGTGATGCATATGACAAGAAAACCACAAAGGAATAAATCAAAAGAATCATATGTGCTGTCTGGCAAAACCTTTTGCTCTGATTTGCCAAACCGGTGCCTCCGGTTTTTCCAGACTTCACATATTCACTGGAAAAATAGTACATCAATTCAACAAATATCACATCATAGCACAATAAAAGGTCTTAGAGAATTATTACAAGGTTCAACACACAAATATCACACATTACAAATTGTCTCAAGTCCACGAGATAAAAACAGAGGAAATGGATAAATTGGTTCTGTCTGGCAAAACCGGTTGCTCCGTTTTGCCAAACCGGTGCCTTCGGTTTTTCCAGACAGAACAGAAATGAAAAACAAAAAGAACTAATGCCTCGGAGATTTAATCCATCTCTCCCCCTTTGTCATCTAGCACCAAAAGGGGTCTTCCTAGGCAACATGAGTCACTTCTCCTTGTCGTCTTCCTCATCATCTTCATCATTGTTGGGCAGAGGAGGTGGAGGGTTAAATGGTGGCATTTGTGAAGTTCCCGCTCTACTAGGACCAAAAATAGTCCCACTAATATCTACATCTCCAAACCAAGAGGTGTAGGGATTATCCTGCGCAAAGCGGCTCATTCTAGCCTCAAAAGTCTCAATCTCTGAAGGTTGCTTTGTTGGTGGAGAAGCTTCATGGTCCTTGTGTCCGTCTTCCTAGCCTACCTCTCATGATGTGCTCTCACATCTGCATCATGCTGAGACCTGCACATACCAAAGAGCAAGCCAAAGAGCTTCTTAATGGGAGAGGGAGGCTTGTCCCTTTGCTGCCCACTCCCTCTAGGTGCTGCAGAGGTGGATGCACCATGTGTTGGTGCTGCTGCACTGCTGTCCTCTGCTGCATTCCTCAAGTCATTCTTGATTCTCAGGGGAAGATGCTCCTTGTCACACCCAAAAGTGCGACCTGTCACCCTCTCAATCATATGCATACTGTAGGGTGCGTATCCACAACTCTTCAATAGGCTATTTGAAATGACTTTTATCTCCTCCCAGATAAAGTCAAATACTGAGAATTCCTGCCGATTTAGTGCCATGGCAGCAAGGATGTTCCTATTGTAGGAGGGAAGTTTTGTGCCATCTCCCTCTCTAGGAGTGATAGTCTTCCTGAAGAGACTATTGATGTAGGCAAAGAATGGAAGCAAATCTATGATAGTACCATAATTCCCTTGCTTTCCTGTCGGATACATGTGCCTCAATCCTCTAGCATCAAGACGGGTGGCAAGGTGAATTTTGGGACGGTTGGCATCATGCCTCCCAAAACCAAGAAGTCTAGCAAACTGAGAATAGCTCACCTCATACCACATACCCTCTGTCATCCAATGCATTTTGCTTGTGTTTCCATGCTCCTCCACATACAAAGTAGCATAAAATTAAGCAATTATCTCATTGCACCAATTTTTCTTGAAGCCAAGAATGTCCTTCACATGCTTTGTCTTGCAAGCTGCAATGACTTGCTTGAAAATAGGGTCATTCTTGCTTTCCATGTGAGCCCAATCACTCCATTGAGAGATAGCTACAGGAGCATTCTTCTTTGTCAAAATCACTGACTCATAGAAATCCTGCTGAAAGAATGTGTCAAATCTGTAGTCAGTGGCCTCTCTAGGAAGTGGTCTAGGGTCCTTGGCTCTCATGTCCCTCACTAAATCAGTCTGACCCTTGTAGTTCACCTTCTGTCTCCATCTCGGGTTTTGAGGATCCCAAAAAAAGAGAGCTCCTAGATTGACATATGCTTGTGGGATGATCTCATTCACATAAAATTCCTCTAGCTCTTCCGCTCCCTCATCACTGTCCTCTGAGTTGCTAGCAGTTGCTGTCCCAGAGCCCCCAGCTGTTGTCCTAGGAGCAGCCCTAGGAGCACCACTAGGAGGGATATAGGGCTCATCCTCAGTGTCATCCTCATCAGATGACTAATCTTCCTGCACAGGATTTGCGCAAGTGTCATCAATGGTCATAGTGCCTTTCGGCAGCCTCCTGGCTAACTGCTTCCATCTCTGATAGATGGTGCCAAATTGTGTTCCTTGCCCAGCATCATGCCTTGCTTTCACATTCCTCTCTCTTTCCTCATCTGACATACTGACCTGAGTTAGATACGAATGAACAAGGTCTTAGGATTCACCAGGGAATGATAAAGAGAGACTTGGATAACAATTAAAGGTAACAGAATGGAAATAGGTGTTTTCTGGAAAAACCGAGGCCTCCGGTTTGCCAAACCGGTACCTCCGGTTTTCACAAAGAAAACCTATGTCCATAATTTCATCTATAATTGTTCTAGGTTATTTCTTGGCATGAACTATACTTGAAAACAAAGGTGAGATCAAATGGACAATAAAAATCAACAAAAATCATGATAGGGGTTTTCTGTCAAAACCGGATGCTCCGGTTTGCCAAACCGGTGCCACCGGTTTTTCCAGACAAACCCTAGGTCACGAATCCAATTGATTTTTCCAAGCATTGAAAAACAGGTTGCATGGATAGGTTCTAGGACAATCTAGGAGACAATGTACCATAGAGAACATTGAATCTACCAAAGGTGCTAAGAGATCAAAACTTGAAGCCATAGGTACCTTTAGAGAGGAGAAACTCAAATACGGAGGTGTAATCGGAGTCTCCGATCTTGGGGCACCAAGATCCACCCAAGAATCAAAGAATCCTATGAAGAGACTTTGAAATTGCCAATGGAGGGGAGAGGAGGAACAAATGAGGGTGAAGGGGTAAGAAACTGGCTCGGGCTGGTTAAAACGACAAAACCGGTGCCACCGATTTCCCAAACCGGTGCCTCCGGTTTTGTCAAGATCTGAACAAAATGAGATTGAGAGGAAATCTTCAATGGACATTGCTTCCAAGCCTTGAATCCTTGGCATTTTTCTTTGTAGATCAAATCCTTGAGATTTATGATGATGAGTGTGAAATTGACCAAGATTTGAGAGTCGATGGAAAATTGGACTTGAGAGAGCCTTGCTAAGTGTGGTGAGGCAACAAGCAATCAAGTTGAATGATAACCACAAGTAGCTTGACACGATAAAAAAGATCAAGAATCAAATATTTTGAAATCCACTCAGAACAAGACATTATATAGATGTCCTTCATTAATTTTTGAAAAATCTATCTTTACTCACAGAGAGTATGTTTATGACAAAAGTCACACACATACCAAGGCACATGCTACCACATGAATTCTATATGCAGTAATAAGGACAAAGAATTTAGGATGACATACCTTTGGTAGCAATTATTCCTTTTCAACTAATGAAAAAGAAACCCAAATTTTCTTGCGCTTACTTTATCTTTTACCATTAATGCCTACTTTCCAAAAATCACTTTTTGATGCACTTTCAATGGTAGACATTTGGATTAGTAGCACAAGATAGAATCTCTCATGTAGTGATTTTCTATTCAAATTTAAGCAAGAAACACCTCAAGAAATAGAATATATGTTTCCTGTCAAAACCGGTCCCTCCAGTTTTGCAAAACGGTGCCTCCGGTTTTCATGGACAACATATAATGAATTAAATACTAAACTGAGATAGAGAGTTACTCCTTTTTTTTTGCTTGATCTCAGCATGAGGCATCATTCGTCATAACTTATTCCATATTGAGACTAATCACAAGATAACTTAAGCAAAACATTAGTCTCTTTTAACACAAGATATAAAAAGAATCTCCTCTTAAATATGTCCTACAAATACTTTGAATAATTTTTACAATGTGCACATGTTCTATTAGGAACTTGGAGAGGTTCAAATTATATCTTACTCAAGATGAGGAGATAATTAAAATCAAGAAAAGAGAACAAGTCAAGGAATACTCACAACCAGACAAGTGTGTGTGATCACTTCATATCTTCATGTTTGACTCACATGATGTTGTCCTTCCTCATCATAGGTCAATTGTTAATCTATATGCTATCTTGTTGTTGCCTCTCCATCACTTCATCTCATTAAGCTTTTTCAGAAGAAACCGGACCCACTGGTTTGACAAATCGGTGCCACCGGTTTTTCCTGGTTTCTTGTTTCTTCACTTCATCGGACAAGTCCGATGGTCATTGGATATGTCCGATGATACATAGTGGGAGGGGTTCTGAAGTCCGATGAATATGTCCGAGACGTCGGACTTTCCTCATGGCATCGGACAAGTCTGAGGACCCTGAGTGGCAGCCTTACTGGAGTCCGATGGACTTGTCCGACACACCGGACAACTTGGGAAAACCGGTCCCTCCGATTTTACAAACTGGACCAACCGGTTTTCCTGGTTCCTTGTTTTCCAGTTTTTTCATCAGAAATCCTTTTCTTCTTGCTTTGTGTTGCTTTCTTGGCCTTTTGTTTGTGTTCATCAATCCTAAGAGATATTCACAAAAAAAATTTTTCTCCAAGGGAGACATTAATTGCATCACTTTATAAGTTCACTCATGCTTGTATACTTGAGAGCATTTCTCAAGTGGTAGCATGAACTTGTGGGATCATTGCTGCAGGATTAAAGAACAACACAAAAAGTTTAGTGGTACTTATTCTTTTCGTTGATGTCATTGATGTAGATAGTATTTCAATGTCTCCATGCTTGGCAACTTTTTGTGTTGTTCCATCATTCTTGTACATGCCAAGTCATCAATGCATCATCTGCATCTTATAAACACTTTCAAGCACATTTGGTTACCCAATGCTTATTGGATCCTTGAGATTTAGTCGCACAAGCTTTGGGCATCCAAATTGACTTTACACTATCAATGGGTGAACACATCACCTTGATAGCACAAGTGTCACTTTTGGCCTTAGAGGGTAAATACTTATTATTGACCAACTTAGAATTTAAAGTTTGTGTCAAAGTGCAACCCTTACTAAGATGTCCTTTGTCCCGACATGTGTAGCATGTTTGATGCTTAATTCTTTTGGCCTTGTCCTTGATTTTCTTCTTGATGTTTTCATTTTTGTTCATGTGTCTTTTGTATGCTGACACAAAATCTTTCTCCAAATGCGTAATGGGATGGAGCTTTTCTGCCGAAACCGGTGCCTCCGGTTTAGCAAACCGGTCCCTCCAGCTTTGACAGACTTGTTCCATTCTTGTATGTCTTGGACATGAGGCTATCTTGTGTCCTTTCTCCTTACATCCAAAGCATCTTCTCTAAGATAGACTTCTTTGTCTTCTAGAGAGTGTAGCTTGGCCATTTTTCTTTGTTGGGCATTTCAAAGCAAAATGTCCCATTGATGAGCATTCAAAGCACTTGATGTGTGACTTCTTCTTGATCTTTTGCTTGTTGCTTTTGTCATGGATTTTTAGGTTAGTGGGGTGGCTTTTTGCACATGTGATGGTTGATCCCTTCTCAAGCTTTTTCACCATGTTATCACGGTTATCCTGAGATGGTTGCACATGGCCTTTGCCTTTCAACCGACTTAAGTCCATGTTTAGCCTCTGAACTTCTCTCCTGAGGTAATCATTTTTCACTTGCAACAAATTCATCACAAGTTTCATCAATCACTTGCTCATCATACGATGGCTTTTCTTGAGAGCAACAAGTGTTAGCACAAGATAAAACAATTGATTGTGTTGTGCATGTGCATGTGTGAGGTTGAGAAGATTTTACCATAATAAGTGCAACCTCATGAGTTGTTTCTAGAATGGTATATGAGTCAATGAGCTTCTCATGTAAGCATAGAGGATCACCATGTCTCTCATGCAATTTCTTATGCATGCTAGCAAGCTTTTGAAACATAGCCATGATCATTTTGTTTGCTTCCTCTAGCTGTGCTACATAAGAGGATTTGTTAGTAGCACTAGTATAATCATTCCTTAAGTTGTCAACCTTTTCAACTAAGGATACATGAGATTTTCTTTGTCTCTTGGATATGAAACAAAATGATTTTTCATCATCTGAGCATGAGCTTCTTGGTGACATAGACTCTTCACTTGGTCCAAATCTGCAACTAGGATCTTCATCTTGATTATCAACAGAAGTAGTTTCTGTTCTGCCAAAACCGGTTCCACTGGTTTGGGGAACCGGAGCCTCCGGTTTTCCTAGATTGGCAGTTTGAGTCTTCTCTTCTTCATTGTTGGAATCATCATATATTTCTTGAATCCTAATCCACATAGCATGAACATTCTCCAACTTGTATATCTTGTCGAAGACATCCCTACTCAATGCACCGAATAAGGCATTGGTAGCTTGGGCTTGGAGATGTAGGCATATTTCTTATGCTTGTGTGGTGGATTCCCTGTTAATGTTATGAGAAAAACCTACATCCACAACCCACCAAATTTTAGGACTCATCTCCCAAAAATATGAGATCATCTTAGCTTTCCAATTAGCATAATTTATGCCATCAAAATATGGTGCCTCAAATGAAGGTTGTGAAATGATAGAAAACGAGACACTAGAACAACCATAAGGAATTTGGCACCTTTTACCTTGCGACATGATCGATTCTCCAAGCAGTTAGTCCTAATGAGGAGATTAGGCTTTGATAACAATTGAAAGTCCCAGGATGTCACCTAGAGGGGGGCGGGGTGAATAGGCATTCCTAAAAATTTAACAAAAACTCGCGGCGGAATTAAAACCTCCAAAACTAGTTGTTCCAATTTAGCAAACCGGTACCTCCGGTTTTGTCAGAGAGCTTGGGATAAAACAAATTAATAAGGAAAACCGCTAAGATCTAAAGACAAGCAAGCTAATAAAATAATCACAGGAACCACCCCTATTGGATTCACAAAGAACCAACCTCAGAAAACAAACTTCCAAACCGGACCCACCAGTTTAGTAAACCGGACGCACTGGTTTCCTCGAGACATAAAGAGTAAAATAGGAAATACAACGCCCCACTCAGTTCTAGCGAACTTATAGATCCTAAAGAGCATACAAGATCTAGAGCAAGTAATCACAGAGAAAACTAGCACAACTACACATGCAATCTATGAATCATCAAGAAATGAAGCAAGAACTTAAGAAAGCAAACCAAATGAAGCACGTGAAGATTTGTTTGCCGAAGTTCAGATTCACCCCATGAACCCTACGTTTCTGTTGTGGAAGCTTCAGCTGCTCACAAGGCACACTCCAATCCGGGTCTCTTTCAACCGCTTTCCCCGAGCCACTATCTTTGCTTCTTTCCTTGCGGAGGTGAAGTGAACCTTCACAAACTTTCCCAAGGCTCACCACAACCTTGAGAGCTCTAGGGCGACGCCTAGCTGACTAGGAGGTTCCAAGAGTAACAAATGCTTCACGGATTCGCACCACAATGCTCAAATGCTCAAGAGTGGGATTTTATCTTTTGTGCTCTCAATATAAATCTCTCTCAACCCAATGCTTAAGATTTATCACAAATCACTCAAACCTCACAAAGAGGTGTTGGGGAGAGCTCTACAAGGCTTTGGATGTATTTTCTTTGTGCATACAATCAGCTTCATCCAAAGGAGAGGTGGAGGAACTATTTATACTAGTCCTCAAAACTAGCCGTTATACTGAACCAGTCAAAACTGGTCCCTTCGGTTTCCTAAACTGGTACCTCCGGTTTTCCTGAACTAGCCGTTAGAGGTTTGAACCCAAACCGGTTACACCGGTTTTCCCTGTCACAGTGAGAGTTTGTGTGAGTGTAGGCCATGTGTTTCTCTCATCTCACTTGGGTTTTTTTTTATCATTGAGATATTAAATGCAAACCATGTAGCATCCCTCTTGATAGAGCGGCATGCCTAAACTCAAGATTAAATAAAAAGACAAATCCTCAACTTGAGCTTGATGATTAAGAACTTTGCCACTTCTTCTCTTTTAGCTTCATGAGGGCTGCCACATATGCTTTTGCTAAGCGTCATCACCTGGAGTATGTGACTTGTAAACTCTTCATTAATAAGATTCATTTTAACCTTTTAGTTCACAAGTCACATTAAGTCTTCATGTTCCAACAGAGATTGATACTTGGAGATGTATGACCACTCATAGCTTGATCGGTTCATCGTGATTGCGCTCCACCTGCCCTTCACCATGGCTTGGATCCCTCAGCGCCAAGACTCCATCTTGCCCTTCTCCCGTGCATGGTCCATTGCGGCCAAGTCATGCCAATCCTTCACCATCTTGCTATCTTGAGCCACAAACTTTCTATCATCATTATGTCTTCTTTTGAATTATTGTTTTGAGGTATTGATTCGATCAAGTTGCTTCTAAGATTAAATACCATAAAGAAATAGCACTTGATCACTTCTTTTTCTTGACAAACATTTTCTTGACAAACATCAATTTGTTGAGACCATCTCATATCAATGGTTTTCATGTCCCATATTCATTTCAAACATTGGCTTGTCGTAATATTGCTTATATGGACCTATTTATTTAACACTTCTCCTTTTCATCACATAGGTCCATTTTCAATACACAATTGTACACTATCAAAGATGATCATTTGTGTTCATGTAATGTATATTCTTCATGTACAAGTTGCTCATATACTCACAATAAGGATTAGTTCTTTAATCTCATTGTCATACAAACACCAAAATGTCGCATCATTTGTAACACTGCTAAGGTGGGATGCAACACACATCGATGAGCCAGCCATATGACAGCGCTGGTGCCTAAGCTCGAAGTGCGCTAGCTTGAATTCGTCGAGCGGAAGCGCTGCCATCTTCTGATAGTGGGGACAACAATGAGTGCGTTGGCTATGCACTTGGTCTGACATCAACTCGCACTGCACCATGGGATTTGTATTCTTGAGTCTTCATTGGTACATGACAGAGTTATATCTGAGAAGAACCAACAATTATCATACACTGCACCATGCATGGACTGCGGATCCTCTGCTGAGCTGGGACAAGAGAGAGAAAGAATCAGAGTCCAATAAGATTTGGACTAGACACATCCGTGGATGGGAACGGCATAATTAACCAGATCTTTTTATTTTCTTTTATTAATATTTGAATTTGGAATAATATAAACAGACTCAAACTCAGACTCAGCTTGTTTACAAGGCAGAATAACAGACAGGCGGACAATGCCACCTCAAATCATTAGTTGTACAGATAGAAAAGCTAAAAAATAAAAATAGTAAACAATTATGGGCTCAAACAGTAAATAGGTTAACGGGCAAAGTTAGCCGAACGTAGTAGGCCGTATTCGGCCTGGCCTAATTAGAGCACGGGCACGTCCCGCAGGGGCCAACAGCCCAGCAGGATGTGAGTCGGCGTGTGACCCGGCTCACCCGACGACCGGATCGATCTGAGATGTTCAATTGTGATGAACGGTCAGAATTATCAGCTGCTTGATGTAAAATGCCAGAAAAATCGTGACCCTACTCTAGCCGATTGCTACCCATTTCCTCCTAGAAAAATCATCGCCGCCGCGGAGGGTAAGTGTAAGCTTCATGACCATTGATGACTGGATCCCCAACGTATGAATATTTTGGTGATAGATGACAACTATGAAATTGTGGGCTAATATCTACATGAGTGTTGTCTATGCAGAAAACATCTCTAAACTCTACTACAAATCATATGGATAATGGTTGCCTTGGCGATGTATGACAATGACCTTAAGCATGGAGGCTTGTAAGTTTGATGGAGTGTAAGGGTTGATGAAGATGGATCAAAGCTAAGGACAAGCTATGGAGCAAGTGTTGGGAGCACTTGTCTAGTTGTTAGGGCTTTGAGTCCATAGGAAAAAACAGACTATCAAGGGGGTCTAGGTCATGTCTCTTAGGTCACACTAGTTAGTGATGTGCATGGATGCTCAGTGAAATCATAGGCACTAGGTGACAGTGGAGAAGTCAAGGAGCTATTCGGAGAAACCGGGAAACGAAGTCAAGTAAGGACAAGGAGTTTCAGTTTCTAAACCAAGTGACCGGACAGAGGGGTCAGTGGAGATCGGACTGCATGGTCACTAAGTGGGTAGAGAGCAGTTTGCAAGGAATTTGTCTACGCAAGGATCAATAGTGACCGGATGGTCTGGTCAGCAGACCGAACGGTCCGGACTGTATGAAGACGCGCCAAGAAAGAGAGGACATAAATTGGGAGCTCTCTAGATTGAAGAGAGAAAGTCTGACATGACAGTTTGGTCAGCTGACCGGACGGTCCGGTCAGTAGGAGTCAGTAGAGGGGTAGAGCCGTTGGAGCAGAAGTCTACAGTGACCGGACTGTCTGGTCGGGCAGTGACCGGACTGTCCGGTCAGTATGTCCAGAAAGCTAATTTCATGGAGCAACAGCTAGTTGGAGGTTGGAAGCCTATATAACTTCGTTGCTGGGGTCTTGGAGACCTCTCTTGGCCAGTGGAATTGCTTGGAGCATTTGGTGAGAGCCAAGAGGAAAAGAGGAGAGCACTAGGAGGAGATATTGCATATCTTGAGATTGCTAGTGAGAGTAACTTGAGAATTGATGCACATCTAAGGCTACGGTGTCCTTGAGGGTGTAATCTAGATTGTTACTCTTGGTCTATGGTGAGACCTAGACCGGTTAGGGGTTAGCGATCGAGCCTATCATGATCGGTTGTGAAGGTCGTCACACATTTGTACATATTTTGAGCCTGCCGATGAAAGGGGCATCGCTAGTGAGCGCCCGTGCTAGCTAGGGAAGTCTGGCAAGTTCTCAAGAGAGGCGAGTTTGTGCCTTGGTGGCAGCGGTAACGCGCACTGTGTCTGCACTCCGGGAGTGATTGCAGGCTCGTGGGCGAGAACTCCACATTGGTGGCGGGAGGGACCGGGACTCCGGCGGGAGTGGTCCAACGAGGAGTAGGGGAAGGCGTCGTCCTTCCGAGACTTCGAGAAAAAATCATGAGCATTCCTTGACCCCCTGTTTACTATTCCGCAATTGTGTTTTCTAGTAACTAGGTTGAATTGTGGCTTGCATAGGCTAGTGTGTTTGGCTTTGGTGCTTGCTATCATCATGAACACTAGCATGTGTAGGGTCTTGGCCTACTAGAATCATTAGGTTGCAATGATTGTTAGGTTCTAGTAGTGTAAATTGAAGTATTCGGATTCGTGGTCGGCTTTTTGATTCAACCCCCCCTCTTGGTACGCCTTCGAGCCTTACAAGTGGTATCAGAGCCAAGTGCTCATCTTTGAGGCTTCACCGCCTTGAGGAAGTATGCCGGGACAGGTGGGGAGTGTTCCCATATTTTATGGGGAGGACTATAAGTATTGGAAGGCTCGTATGCAGGCCTACCTAGAGTCCCTTGATCCAGAGATATGGATGGTGACCCATGAGTCTGATGCGGATGTGAACCTGCTTGAACCTGATTTCATTAAGTGCAACATTAAGGCCAAGAATGCTCTGTTTGCATGCATATCTAAGGATGTCTTTGTTAGGTTGGATGGAAGTTCCACAACACATGGTATCTGGACTGAGATTCAGGGTCTCCATGAGGGTACCGGTGATGTCAAAGAGGAAAGATACTATGTGCCGAAGAACAAGTATGATAACTTCACTAGATTGCCACATGAGAGAGCTAACACTGTTTATTCTTGCTTTCATGTACTAGTGGAGGAGATCAATGCTCTTGGGGATGACTTCAAGCTTAAGCCTGTCGAGGTGATAAGAACATTCTTGAGGCTATTCAAAGACCCTAAGTATGAGTCCATCATCACCTTCACCTTGCAAGGTGACCTCAAGACCAAGACCATGAAGGATGTACTTGGCAAGATCACCGCCTTCGAGAGCTACCAGCTGGTTTTGGATGATCCTCAACCATCCAACCTTGCTCTTCAAGCCGAGAGGCAAGAGCCTATCAAGAGCAAGAAGAGCAAGAAGAAGGCAGTAATTGAAGAAGAAGAAGAAGATGATGATAAAAATGACTTGAGTGAGGACTTGGCTCTTCTCATAAGGTAGATGAGGACCTTAAAGAAAAAGTTTGCCTCCAAGTCCAGGGGCAAGTGCTTTAACTATGGCTCAAAGAATCACTTTGTACGAGAGTGCCCGAAGCCCAATAAAGAAGGTCTCAAGTCCCAAGAGTCTAGTGATGAAGAAGAAAAGGATGAAGACCGCAAAGCCAAGCAAAAGAAGAAGAGGTACTTCAACAAGGACAAGAGCAAAGGCAAAGGCAAAGCTCAAGACCACAAGAAGAAGTTCTCACGCAAGGCACTTGTTAGGGAGTGGACAAGTGACAACTCAAGTGATGAGTCCTCTTCCTCAAGTGATGAAGAAGTGGCCGGCCTAGGCATGATCAAGATCACATCGCCACAAGCTCTTCCTCCACCTCCCACGTGCCTCATGGCCGCGAGCCAACTTAGGGAGAGTGAGGATGAGAGTAGCGACGACAACGATGATGAGGAGCTCTCCTGCGCCGATCTTTGGAGTATGCTTGAGCAAGCCCGCGACATCACCATCAAGAAATCCAAAATGTTGGATGTGGTAAGAAAAGAATGTAAGTTGGTTAAGGACCGTGTTGGTGAGCTTGAGAGTGATCTCAAGGACCTTGTCATATCTCATGAGGCCCTAAACAAGAGTTATGACAAACTCAAGGGTGATCATATAGAGTGACGCGAGAAGTACGAGGCCCTTGAACTTACTTTTGAGCCATCAATGTTGATAACCTTGCCTCTCCCTCCTCTAGTTCATCCAAGAGTAATGCTTCTACTATGTGTGATGAACTAACCACCTCGGTCGAGGTTTCTTCTCTTGAGCCATTTCTTTTGGAGGAATATCACAAGCTCAAGGAAGAGAAGAAGATGGTGATGGACGGCTTCGAGAGGCTCACACGTGCTAGAGCCATCCACAAGGAGATTCTTGGAGAAACCTTGAGAACAATGCCTCCCACCGGGGACTTGGCTCATATCCCGCCGCCATCGACATCATTGGGGCGAGTGACTCCATCCCCGCTGTTGACTCCAGCGGTCACTCATGGTAATAAACCGCAAGCATACGACTGTCGAAGTAGCTTTCACCCAGGAGTATTCCAAGGGTATCGAAATCCACGGGGAACATGTGTGGACTATCAAAGAATCGGGCTCGTCCAGGGACAACAAGAATATGGTAGGCAAGGGTAGAGAGGATTCTAGGATGGATTGGACCAAGGACAAGGTAAGGTCAAACTCTAATGCTTACTTCGGGCGCCGGCTTCCCCCTGGTCTGCCAGGACGTTCCGGCCTACAGCTCTAAGACGTACCCGAACGTGGAGGGTTACTAAGGACGAACAGGGCTGTCACCACCTGCCGTCTACCTCTTCAATCCATGGAGCACGCGGCAATCAAAGGTAATATATGGCCTAGACACCATGCCTATGCTACGAATTACTACTCTAATCTTGATCAAAGACTAAAGCATTCCATTACGAACGATGAACCCATAAGCATGTAAAGAGCAGATCTTATTGAATCAAAGGAACAATACCATAGAAGAATCCTGAAGACTTACTTGAAATGGCAAGACTCCATCGAGGTAGAAGATTAGGGAAGAGTGCCGACAGGCCGGCACTTCCCCGAACTACCCCTCACTCTCTCCCTATTCTCTAAGCACTAAGGAGGTAGTGCTTCGCCTTTTTGAGTGGAGCTCAAGTATTTCTCTTCTTGTGTGTGAGAGTGTGAAGCCACACCCTCCTATTTATAACCTCTATAAGTCGGCAAAGGGGAGTAACCGCCAAGAAAGACCCTTCCCACCGCCTTCAGGGATCAACCAGGAGCCTCCACGTGCAAGCCCAGGAGAAAAGGGCGCAGGCCTGGGTCGGCCGACCTAGGGGGGTCGGCCGACCTGTGGCTGGGCCCTCCTGGCTTGTGCTTCCTCAGGGTGGCTTCCAGGTGGGTCCTCATCCTAGATGTCGGGGTCGTTTTGTGTGTTTCTTCGGTGTAGTACTGAAAATAGGCCCTTCAATCCATGTGCTCTCTCCTGATTGGCTGAAGGTGTGTTTTATCCCCTAATTACTTGTGTTTTATTAATACTCCATGGTAAATCACCTGCATACACATAATCACCAAAACTTGTGGAATTTGTTAGTAATAAACTTCTACCACTAGTTGGTTATTTATTTTGTAGTTTTTATGCAAGCAAATGACGGTCATATTTAACACTTAAGGACCATCAACAAGCTCCCCCACACTTAGCCTTTGCTCGTCCTCGAGTAAAGAGCAAAAGACTAAGTATAATCATAACTTCCCATGGTACAATACTAGCATGCAAATTATTCCATATCATACCTGTATCCATGAATATGTAGGTGTCTTTCATGTTACCTTGGCAGGTTGACGAATGGATTAGTCTTGACTTCAGATTACTTGCCTCCTTCTGCTATGTATCTTGGGTTTTTGAAAAGATTTTTTTAAATAAAGCATAGCCATACTCCTCAAATGATTCTCTCAAGGCACTCAATGTGTATTTTCATGACCAAGGTACTTGACTTTGCCCTTTTCATCCTACCTCTAATTTATTTTGGCTTATGTGGAGCTCAGGGTAAGGGATAAAAGAAGGCATACTGGAGTCTCATATATTACTAAGTCAAAGACCAGATCCACAGAGAAATCAAGTTATGAATTATGACCAAACATGTGCACACACCTGTGGATGGAATGGATGATGGATAATGGATACTCCTATTTGAAATGACCTCTCTCTCTTTTGGTTGATTCACTGTAGAGAACATGGCTCTCTCTTTTTCTCTTTCTTTCTTCTTTCCCTTTTTTTAGGCCTTGTCTCTTTTGCATAAATATTTAGAGAGATCACGAAAAATAAATAGAGTGGTTTATGAAATGGCAGTGGAAGATGATAGTGCTATCTCCCATTGTGGAAGTTTAGCAATATGATGGTGGGTGTGCACATGATCTTAATCAATAAAACATAACTAGTTTCATACTGGGGTCACAACAATTTGACAAAGTTCAATGAATCTACAAGCAGCATATGTATAAGGTTTCTCAAGAAAATCATCATATGGCTTTGGTAGGAAAATTACGTCATTGAGGAGTAGGCATCTTTTTACAAAAATCCCAAGTACATAAGCTTAAGAGGAAGATTTCATTTGTCAAACCATATCTCATAAGTCAACAACCTAGGTGACATGCTTTCCTAATATATTTTTCATGAACAACAGGTATATGAATTAGGAATAAGGAGCATGCAAGTCAACCAAATTGAAGCATGATCATGGAGATACACAAGATCCAATTTTTTTTTAAATTTTGAGTTGATTTTAATAATTATGCTAACGTAAATTGAACTAAACAATTAGGGAGGATGAGGGATAGGACGTGCAAACTAGCGCTCTAAAGAAAGGGGAGGCCGAGAGGTGCCAGGATTGGGTCGCCCGACCATGTAGTCAGTCGACTTGCTTCTGGGCCAAATGGCCTCGCTCTTTGACGTCTTGGTCTTTGTTGCGTCTTGTTGCACGTTGTTGAGGTGCTTTTCTCTATTTGTGCGTCGATGTTCCTAAAATCCTTCCCCACACTTGTTCCTTGACCTGGATCTTTATTCAAAACAGACAAACAAGTGGCAGCAAAAACTCTACCGGTATGACTACCGGAGAGTCACATATCTAAGGAAGTTCGAAGATGAAGCAAGTAGAGTTATGGTAATGCATTGAAGTCAATTAATTCAATAACATCTACGTCTTCATCTAGAATTTTATCCGGTTCTCAGAAAACTTTTAGGTGTTGGCCATTTACCTTAAAGTGGTTGCCATCGTCGTTCTTGATTGTGACTGCTCCATGTGAGGCGGCGTCAACGACGGTGAAAGGCCCTTCCCATTTACTTCTAAGCTTCCCATTCCTGAAAAGCTTCACTCTAGAATTGAAGAGCAACACTGATGAGTACATCAAACTCATGGATACACACAACACTCCTTCCACTAAGATGAAAGTTCATGTGCATCACCTGAATTTACAGGTGAGATCGTTTCTAATATTTTTATTATATGGTTTTGAGAATAGATTGCTACCTAATGAATTAATTGTTGTTAGAAACCATGGAGATGATGATGAGATAGCTGGAGAGGTGATTGGAGACGTGATGGGCCAGCAAGGACGTCCAAGCCAAGGTGGAGGCCCAATCAAAACCGACTTCAAGTCTGTTTCGGAGCCCAGGATCAGTCTACACTAAAACGGACACCCAGGACGCATGCGGACTCGGATTTGGACATTCTATATATGCCTGGAAAGATAATGAAAAGCAATTTCCAACCCAACCGGTCCCATGTCAAAATTCTTCCCGAGCCGTCGGCAATCACCGAAACAAATCGACTTCCAGAATCTGTCCTGGTGCTGCGACACCGTAATCGGTCTTTGGGCCATGTAACGAGTTGAGCCCGCTTAGGGCTGCGTCCAGGGGGTCTTGCACGACCCTAGGGTCCTCATATACAGCCGCCTCCTCTTCATTAGGGTTTGGGTTTTGCTTAGATCAATTCTGTTCATAAACAGTTTCGCCGTTCATCGGTTTGTGAGACCCCAACTTCGAGAGTTTAATCATACATATGGCAATTGTGTTGCATTCTTCGTTGTTCTTGCTTGTGTTCTTGATTCGCAGGTAGGGATTAGCCTTCTTAGCGAGGTCAATCGTCTTTGGACGGTTGATAACCAGAGGAGACGTAGTCCTGCGATTGCGGGGTTTAGAACGTACTGTTCTGAAGCCGGATCGATTTGTGTGTCGCCTCCGACCAAATCAACTTACCAAGAACCTTTCGGAAGATCGGGAACCCTTGTTCACATCAAGTGGTAATCAGAGCTTTAGGTACACCGTTAGGTTCGCCCTTATCCTTGTTATTTTGTTCAATCCTAGAGTCCAGAAAATTGCCCTACAAAAATATTTGTTCGTCGTGTTTCCGCTGTCCTACACCCCCCTTGTGCCTTGCAATTTTCAGTTTAGTTTGCTTCTCTGAATTTTAGTCCCTACAAGGTCATTGTGTTGTTGGTCTAGTACTTGTTCTTTGGTCTTGTTTGAGTCGTATGTGTCCTTGTTCATAGACAATCAAGAAAAAAAAATCAAATTGTTGCACACATTGAGAGAATAGTACTGCTGGAATTGTTTGCACTAAATATTTATTTAACATCTAGCCTTCTACTTTTTGTGTGCAAAAGAAACTTAGAGTGTTTTCTGTTGCACGTTGTTCCTTGAGTCAAGAGATTGCTGCACGTTGTTGCATATGAGAATTGTCGGTTCAGTTCTACATATACATCTATTCCTTACGTAAACAGTGCAAAAAAGAAAGTTTAGGTTTTTCCTTTGTGCTATAAAGTTCGTAACTCTTGCTGCAGTTCTATGTCAAAAAAATCATGAAAGAAGTAAAAGGCAAAGAGGTGCTGAAAAAAAAATAAGAAGAAAAAGCCGCACCTATAACAAAAGAAAAAAACGAAAGGAGAAGAGAAAAAAATTCAGAATTGCTTGCAGCCTTTGTGTCCTTTGTTGAGCCATTTGCTTGCTTGCTTGAACTAGGTTCAAGACAAGTTTAGGCCAGTGACATAGACTAGCTTGGGACTATTATTCAGTTTTGCAATTTCTGAATTTAAATTTTGCTAATGCTTGCTACTATAAATTGCCTACCTAGCTCCATACATATCCTTCTGAATAGGCACAGATCTTTGGACCCTCACAATCGTCGGATCACACTCTCCAAGGTATTCTCTGTTTTGCTACTAGGAATCTTGTAAGAACTCAGTTAGGTTCTGTCATTTGCTTGTTGAGAGTTTCCACCGTGATCAAACAGTGGTGATAGGAAAATATACTCTTGTGTGTTTTCTTGTTTTCTATTAACAATGACAGGTTACAACACCGATGGTGATGAGTCGATGGTGTCAAATGAGGTTGATACAAGTGTTGTAGCACAACGAGTGTTTAGTTCTCAAATGGAGAAGGTAGAGCAAAATCAAATGAACAACTTGTTTCAGACTCACTTTGTTATGAAGGATCGACGTTGTCGTGTCATCATTGATGGAGAGAGTAGCAACAACATCGCAAGCTTGGAATTGGTCGAGAAGCTCGGCTTGACCACACAGCCACACCCATGTCCATACTACAATGGGTAAATTCTTGTGGTAAGATAAAGGTAGATAAATTTGCACGCATTGAATTTTTTATTGGTTCTTATAAGGATTGTGCAGATTTTGATATAGTGCCTATGCAAGCGTGTCATTTGTTATTGAGTAAGCCTTGGATTTCTACAAATAATGCTTTACACAATACCATTGTTAATAGCTATTCATTTAAATACAATGGTAGAAGAGTTACTCTTAAACCTATGTCTGCTGCTGAAATTTTAGAAGAGGATCAACAAAGACTTGAGAGAAGAAAGAATGAACCATTTAAGAAAGAATGGACTATTTCAAATGTTGCAACACTTATATCAAAATCTGAATTAGATGATGAACATATTTCCTTGCCTCTTGTTGCAACTAATACATTTCAGGTTCTACACAAAGAAGAGGATAGTGTGAAAGATGAAGAACATGTTGTTGCTTCAGGTAAGAGCTTTCTTGATGTGATGAATTGTTCCAACAATCTTGTTGTATTGGAACCTTGTCTTGATCTGCCTTTGCCACAAGTTGATTTATCTACTGATCCTTGTGATAAAGAGGAGTTGTGTGCCACTGCTTCACTTATAACTTTGCCACAACAAATGAACAAGATTGATGTTTTACCTTATGATTCACCTACTAGTGCTGAAATAAAATATTTGATTTTAATAACATGTGAAAAGAATGAGCAGAAATTATTGTCTTCTCTAAATACTTTGGGTTATATTGAATTTGATGTTCTTTGTGATCTAAATACCGTGGAGAAGCAAATCTTTTCTCAAACTGAATTGCCTTTAGTAACAAGAAACAAATTTTATGCTATAGGAAACTATGATCATAGAGGTGTATTTATGGTGCATAAAGTTTATATTTGCTCAAACATGAATACTCCTTGTGTTGTACAACCAAATGATGAACTAGAAAACTGCAATAACAATTACCATATCATGTCATGTTTTTCTAGTGTTTTTAAGATCACACATTTTCCATCTTGTCATAAGAGTGAGAATGACGTTCATATTGCTGAGCAAGTTTTCAAAGAGGTCATTAATTTGCATGGCATGCCTTCTATTATGGTTTCACATTGTGATGATAATTTTCATAGCACATATAAACACGAGGTGCATTCCAAGTTTAGGAATAGTTCTATATTTTATATTTCAGATTCGAGACCACTATTGGGAGAAAGAGATGGGATCGAGTCGAGGACGACTCTAATTCAAAAGCAGGAGAATAATGAGTACATCACACTCATGGATACACACAACACTCCTTCCACTAAGATGAAAGTTCATGTGCATCACCTGAATTTACAGGTGAGATCGTTTCTAAAATTTTTATTATATGGTTTTGAGAATAGATTGCTACCTAATGAATTAATTGTTGTTAGAAACCATGGAGATGATGATGAGATAGCTGGAGACGTGATTGGAGACGTGATGGGCCAGCAAGGACGTCCAAGCCAAGGTGGAGGCCCAATCAAAACCGACTTCGAGTCTGTTTCGGAGCCCAGGACCAGGCTGCACTAAAACGGACACCCAGGACGCATACAGACTCAGATTTGGACGTTCTATATATGCCTGGAAAGATAATGAAAATAAATTTCCAACCCAACCGGTCCCATGTCAAAATTCTTGCCGAGCCGTCGGCAATCGCCAAAACAAATCGACTTCTAGCATCTGTCCTGGTGCTGCGACACAGTAATCGGTCTTTGGGCCATGTAACGAGTTGAGCCTGCTTAGGGCTGCGTCCAGGGGGTCTTGCACGATCCTAGGGTCCTCATATACAGCCACCGCCTCTTCATTAGGGTTTGGGTTTTGCTTAGATCAATTCTGTTCATAAACAGTTTCGCCGTTCATCGGTTTGTGAGACCCCAACTTCGAGAGTTTAATCATACATCGGCAATTGTGTTGCATTCTTCGTTGTTCTTACTTGTGTCCTTGATTCGTAGGCAGGGATTAGCCTTCTCAGCGAGGTCAATCGTCTTTGGACGGTTGATAACCAGAGGAGACGTCGTGCTGCGATTGCGGGGTTTAGAACGTGTTGTTCTGAAGCCGGATCGATTTGTGTGTCGCCTCCGACCAAATCAACTTACCAAGAACCTTTCGGAAGATCGGGAACCCTTGTTCACATCAAACACCTTATCACCTTGCTTGAATTCTTTTGTCTTGATCTTCTTGTCGTGCCATCTCTTAGTCTTTTCTTTATATGTCTTGGCACTATGATAGGCTTTGCTTCTCTATTCTTCTGGCTCAGATATCTGCATTTTTCTGTGCCGTCCGGCTTCATCTAGGTTCATGTTCCACTTTCGGATGGCCCAGTGTGCTCGATGCTCCAACTCAACTGGCAAGTGGCATGTTTTCCCATAGACAAGTTGATAAGGTGACATGCCAATTAGAGTTTTATATGTAGTCCTATATGCCCAAAGTGCATCAGGTAACTTCAACTTCCAACCTTTCCCCATCTCTTGGACCGTCTTCTGTAGAATATTCTTGATTTGCTTGTTGGACTTTTCTGCTTGGCCACTTGTCTGAGGATGGTATGGTGTTGCAATATTGTGCTGGGCTCCAAGCTCCTTCAAAAGCTTCGAAAGGTCTTATCAATGAAATGAGACCCTCCGTCACTTATCACCATCCTAGGTGTTCCAAAACGAGGGAAGATAACCTCGTGGAACATCTTGCGGGCGTTCTTGGCGTCAGCAGCTCGACAAGGCATAGCTTCTACCCAGTTGGACACATAGTCAACAGCCACCAAGATGTACTCATTGTCGTAGGACTTTGGGAAGGGTACCATGAAGTCAATGCCCCAGACATCAAATAGTTCCACTTGAAGGTTGTATGTCAATGGCATTGCATCTCGAGCAGTGATGCCTCCATGCTTCTGACATCTCCAGCATCTTCAAATGAATTCTCTTGTGTCTTCATACATGGTTGGCCAAAAGAACCCACTCTGCCAGATTTTTGCCTGTGTATGGAATGCACCATAGTGCCTGCCATATGGAGCTGCATGACACTTGTCGATGATCTTGGTTGCTTCAATTGTTGGCACACATCTTCTCAATAGTCCGTCTGCACAGACCCTATAGAGGTACGGATCATCCCACAAATGCAATCTACTATCGTAGATGAGCTTCTTCTTGTTTTCCCCTGGTGGTACATACCCTGAAACCATGAAGTTCACAATGTTTGCATACCAGGGGTTGGAGTCCGTCACTTTCAGCAGCATGTCGTCTCGTAGGAAGTCGTTTATGGGCAACTCCTGCATGTTAGTGACTTGCATATGAGACAAATGATCTGCTACAGAATTTTCTACTTCTTTCTTATCTCTGATCTCAAGGTCAAATTCTTGGAGTAGAAGAATCCATCTAATTAGCCTTGGTTTAGCATCTTTTTTAGTGAGCAAGTATTTTAATGCAGCATGGTCAGAGTAAACAATAACCTTTGCTCCAACTAAATAAGATCTGAACTTATTGACAGCAAAAACAATAGCAAGGAGCTCTTTTTCAGTTGTTGCATAATTAAGTTGAGCTCCTGACAAGGTTTTGCTAGCGTAAGCTATCACGTGATGCTTCTTATCCTTGGTTTGGCCCAGGACGACCCCAACGGCATAGTCACTAGCATCACACATGATTTCGAATGGCAACATCCAATCGGGTGGTTGGACGATTGGAGCTGAGATGAGCGCCTTCTTAAGAGTATTAAAAGCTTTAAGGCACTCATCATCGAAATCAAAGGGAACATCCTTAGCTAATAAGCTCGGGTCTAGAGATTTGAGAAAAATCTTTTATAAAGCGCCTATAGAACCTTGCATGACCCAGAAAGCTTCGAATCCCCTTAACGTTAGCTGGAGGTGGCAACTGTTCTATAACTTCTATCTTTGCCTTATCCACCTCTTTCCCTCTATCGGACACAAGGTGTCCTAGAACGATGCCCTCTCGGACCATGAAGTGGCACTTCTCCCAGTTAAGCACTAGGTCCTTCTCTTGGCACCTTTGTAAGACCTTGTCCATATTCTCGAGACAGTGATCAAAAGTTTTTCCATAGATAGAAAAGTCGTCCATGAAAACTTCCATAATTTCCTCGATCATGTTAGAGAAAATGGACATCATGCACCTTTGGAATGATGTGGGTGCTTTGCATAACCCGAAAGACATACGCCGATACGCGTAAGTTCCATAAGGACACGTAAAGGTGGTCTTACTTTGATCATCAGGACGGATGGGTATTTGATGATAGCCAGAATACCCATCAAGGAAACAAAAGAAGGAATGATTAGCAAGCCGCTCCAACATTTCATCAATGAATGGGAGCGGAAAATGATCCTTTTTTGTTGCCTTGTCGAGTTTCCTATAATCAATGCACATCCTCCATCCTGTGATGGTTCGTAGTGGAATCAACTCATTTTTGTTGTTCCTAACTACCGTCATGCCTCCCTTCTTAGGCACTACCTGAACGGGGCTAACCCACTCACTATGTGGCACAGGATAAATAATCCCGGCATGAAGGAGTTTCAAGACCTCCTTTACTACCTCTCGCATTGCGTTGTTTAGACTCCTTTGGTGCTCCCTAGAAGGCAAGCATTCAGGGTCAAGGGGAATGCGATGGGTGCAAAGAGCGGGAATAATCCCTTTAAGGTCTTGGAGTGAGTAGACAATGACAGAGTGATGCTTTTCTAAGATGGCTATGAGTCTATTGGTTTCTTTATCAGACAGTTTGCCACTTATGATGACAGGGGCCTCTATGTCATCATTTAGGAAAGCGTAGCGTAGGCCTGGGGCCAAAGGTTTAAGCTCAACTGCAGGCCGTGATGGTAAGCTTTCTTTGGGGAGTTCAAAGATTTCTTGCATTTCATCCTCCTCCTCTACAAAATTCTCTGTGCCTTGCTCAAGGATAGAATCAGGAGAGTCAAAGAGGAGAATGGCCATCACTTCTTCAACTGGCTCACACTCAGGATGAGGTTCCGCTAAAGAATTTTTCGCTCGAACAAACGGAACTGAAGGGGTGTCTCTCCTGAGTTTTATGTCGAGGTTTCCTAGTGGAGGAACATCTAAGAGAAGTTTCTCTAAAGGATGTCCGATCAAAAGATCAAAGTCATAGACTTCGTAAACATGGAAATCTAGGATGGCCTCGACATTTCCGTGCCTAACGGTCACATTTCGTATTATCCCGTATCCTTCTAGGATAGCACCAGACTGGCTCTTGAAGCATTTATTGGTCGAGGCTAAAGGGTCATCGCCTAGCAGGGCGAAAGCAAGGGAATCAGACATTATGTTTGCTCCGACCGTGGGATTATAAAGAGAATCTACATCGGTCCTCCTTATTTGAAGACGAATAGTTGAAGGGGGTGAACTAATTCGAAGGATATTAGGAGAATGCTCAACTTCCCTCAACCATTCATCACTTGGAATGGAGGTTAACTCCTTCACGCTCTCCTTTAGGAAGTGTTCTTCGAGGGGATTGGGGAGGGAAGAAGGTACCGAAGGCTTCTTCTCACAGCAGTGATTCCAGGTATTCCATATTCATCAAATAGATTATCCTCGAATTCAAAAGTGAACTCCAAAGGTGGAATTTCTTCCTCCCTTGGTGTTCGTGGTTCGGGCAAGGGCTCAATAGTTGAAGCTTGGGATAAACAAGGTGAAGGCTTGGGTTTGGCTAAAGAGGTTTCCTTGCAACTAGTCTTGATGTCATCCTTTGGTGGTTCAGGAAGGTCCTCGATGAAGGAAGTGTTTTCTAGAATACGATCTAGAAGGTCCTTACATTCTATCGTGGTCTTGTGTGCAAACGAACCTCCAGCGAGATATACAGATTTAGGGCAGACTCCTTGTTAAGACCCAGACAAAAGTGTTGTAAAAACACGTGGTCGGGTATAGACAATTCCGGGCCGAACTGAATTAAGATTGAAAATCAGGCCTAGGCTGCACCTATGGATTCCTTCTCATGCTGCTGAAAGCAGAGGATTTCCCTTCATAGAGACGCGATACGGGATAAAGGAACAAAAGCAAGACAAATTTTGTCTCTTAGTTCTATCCAATCACCGTTCACACTTCCTACGGTATGAGTGTACCATTGTTTCGCTTTCTCTGTGAGAGAAAAAGGAAACAATTTCCACTTTAAGGTTTCTTGTGTCATGCCTGAAATCATCAGACACGAGCTCAATTACTCAAACTCCCGCAGATGGTGGTATGGGTTTTCATGGTCAAGCCCGGAGAAGGATTGCTCCCAAACCATGGCTATAAAGCCAGAGCGGAGTTCATAGCCAGATGCACGAATTGGGTTCATAGAGGGAGGTGGCTAACAAAACTCGCCTTTCGGAGCAGAGAATTGGTATAAAGGTTGTGGCTCCTTCGTAGAAGTTGGAAATAGGAACGAAATAAAATAAAATAAAAAAGATATACAAGGACGAACTAGGTTCAAAGATAATTCAGCAACCGTGCCCCGGCAACGGCGCCAGAAAGCTTGTTGACTCCAGCGGTCACTCATGGTAATAAACCACAAGCACACGGCTGTCGAAGTAGCTTTCACCCAGGAGTATTCCAAGGGTATCCAAATCCATCGGGAACGTGTGTGGACTATCAAAGAATCGGGCTCGTCCAGGGACAACAAGAATATGGTAGGCGAGGGTAGAGAGGATTCTAGGATGGATTGGACCAAGGACAAGGTAAGGTCGAACTCTAATGCTTACTTCGGGCGCCGGCTTCCCCCTAGTCTGCCAGGACGTTTCGGCCTATAGCTCTACGATGTACCTGAACGTGGAGGGTTACTAAGGACAGATAGGGCTGTCACCACCTGTCGTCTACCTCTTCAATCCATGGAGCACGCGGCAATCAAAGGTAATATATAGCCTAGACACCACGCCTGTGCTACGAATTACTACTCTAATCTTGATCAAAGACTAAAGCATTCAATTACGAATGATGAACCCGTAAGCATGTAAAGAGCAGATCTTATTGAATCAAAGGAACAATACCATAGAAGAATCCTGAAGACTTACTTGAAATGGCAAGACTCCGTCGAGGTACAAGATTAGGGAAGAGTGCCGACAGGCCGGCACTTCCCTGAACTACCCCTCACTCTCTCCCTATCCTCTAAGCTCTAAGGAGGTAGTGCTTCGCCTTTTTGAGTGGAACTCAAGTGTTTCTCTTCTTGTGTGTGTGAGTGTGAAGCCACACCCTCCTATTTATAACCTCTATAAGTAACCGCCAAGAAAGACCCTGCCCACTGTCTTCAGGGATGAACCAGGAGCCTCCTTGTGCAAGCCCAGGAGAAAAGGGCGCAGGCCTGGGTCGGCCTACCTAGGGGGGTCGGACGACCTGTGGCTGGGCCCTCCTGGCTTGTGCTTCCTCAGGGTGGTTGCCAAGTGGGTCCTCATCCCAGATGTCAGGGTCGTTTTGTGTGTTTCTTCAGTGTAGTATTGAAAATGGGCCCTTCAATCCATGTGCTCTCTCCTGATTGGCTAAAGTTGTGTTTTCTCCCTTAATTACTTGTGTTTTATTAATACTCTATGGTAAATCACCTGCATACACATAATCACCAAAACTTATGGAATTTGTTAGTAATAAACTCCTACCACTAGTTGGTTATTTATTTTGTAGTTTTTGTGCAAGCAAATGATGGTCATATTTAGCACTTAAGGACCGTCAACACCCGCATGGATCAAGCCCCTACTCATCGACGACTACGATTTGCGAGAGGTGTTGCAAGGATGGCCACACCATCAAGGATTGTCCTATGGTGAGAAGTTCCACTATTTTGCCTAACACTAACTTGTTCCATGAGAACACACATTTCAAGCTTTTTAGGAACAGGGATGGCAAGGTGAATGCTAAGGCTTTGGGACCACCAAACATGAAGAGAAATGTCAAGAGCATATGGGTGCCTATGTGCATTGTTGATCTTAAGAGGTCCACCAAGTACAAGTCGGTGCCCAAGAACAAGACCTAGAAGATGGTGGTGGTGGTGGACCGGGAGCTTCATGAAGATCATGTGAAGTCCACCACAAGTGACATGGACCTCAACGACATATCTACTCATGAGGGAGGTATCCGTGTTAGTTCTTGGTAGTTGTAGTGTGTTTTTCCTTCTCTTGCATTGCATGGTAATTTGGACTCCTTTGTGACTAGTATGCTTTGCATCTATGCATGTGTAAATAACTAAAAGAAAAACATATAAAAATGCTTGAGATGGTGGTTTGGCTTCTCTCAAGGCAAGGGTATGGCTTATAGTGAGTAAGCTTGAGAGGGATTCAAACTTGACATTGTTAGGTTTCCTTTGTGTCTTGTTTAATATTGCTTGCATTCACATGGCATGTTTACTTTTATTGCATATGTAAAATGCTTGTTGCATGCATCATATAGGAAACACAAAGGAGGCTTGTCACATTTGGAGATATTTGTGCCTCAAGATCTATATGAGATTACATCTCCACATGTGTGACCAAAGGAAAGGATTGTGGTTCATGCCCATTGAGCAAGCTCTTATGAACTCCGAGGTTAAACCCACTCGTGTGGTTCATGGACTAAGGCTCATACATACCCATTTGGTTCTTAATTGCCTTGATTCTTCATTTGGCATTTGCAAAAATTATAAGGCCATAAAGAGACATTATTTGAAAAGGAGTATTTGAGAGTTCCCTTCATGCTCCAAGTACAGTGTTTAATTGGGTGTTAAGTAAGGGCACTTGGAAAAATGAAGAATTTCCTTATTCTAGTGAAAACCTGGATGTGACCGTATAGTCCGGTCATTGGACTGTACAGTCCAGCCTGTGCCCTGTGCACAGTTGCTTCGGGAAAATGGAAAAGGAGACCAGACAAAACCTTCTCTAATGATCGGACAATCCAGTCGACATAAGTTCTGTTCATCCAGAACCAAGTTTCCAAATTTCCCGAAGTGACCGGACTGTATGGTGTCAAGAGCGGACCGTCCGGTCACCTCGTTTGATCGCATGACGCAGCTCTGATTCTGAGACGTTGATCTATTCCATGTTGATCTCGGCCGTTCATTGCAGATTGACTTAGGTCAAAATCCTTGTCTCCTTCCCTGTTTGACCGACGCTGAGACTTTGCCCAGGACACGCTGCTGTCGCTCCTTCCGACGCCATCACCGCTCGCCTCCTCGCCGACGCCACGCCCGCGCCGACATGCCTCACCTCGCTGTGTCACCGCTTGCCTGCTCGCGCGCAGCCACCCACCGTCACCCCTGCTCCTACACTGCCTCAGCCGCGCCCGCGCTCAAGGCTCGAGCCATGCCGTCGTCTGCCGTCAAGCAGCTCGCCGTCGTGCGCCTCGCCGTCGGCCCCCTGCAGCATCGCCTCTGCCTCCTACTGTGCGCGCGCATGACCACTGAGCTGCCGCAACCTCTCTCACCCACCTCGTTGAGCTCCACCAATTGAGAGAAAGCTGCCTCCTTTACTGTTCATTGGCGTTCCTTGGCGATCGGTCGTGTTCCTGGCATTGTTCGTCATCAATTCTCCAGGGTATTGTGCCATTATCTCTCCATTCATCGTTTATGCCCTGATTTAGAGTAGTTGCCTTAATTGATGCAATTGGATTAATTTCCCATGTTTAGTTGCATTAATTAGGTAATTAGCTCAACCTAGATGCAATTAATTCCCTGCATATCTGTTAATTGGAATTCTAGGGTTTGTCTCTTGTTTAGTCTGCAGTTAGATTTATTACATATTATTTGACTGCACACTAGATGACACACACCAGCCACATATAGTCGATGATCACTGTTGTTACCTTGCATATTTGTCTAGTGATCATGCCCTTCATCTCAGTGCTAGGATTTCTATTGTGCGCTCTTACCTATCTGTGCTATGCTTGTAGATCTATATAGATTCTATGCTTATCCTGTCTATACCTACATGCATGCAGTGACAGTTTCAACAATAGAGATGGCAGGATAGGTCAGGACAAGGGCAAGGTTAAGATGCCAGAGAAGCCCAAGAGCAAGAAGAAGACTAGACTGGACCCTGAGTCAGAGAGAGCCAGGAGGTTAGCACAACACCTGGATGCCATGGAGGCTTCACGCAGGATACCTGGACCACTGTTAATCACAGGTACATAGACAGACGACCAGGGTCACAGGAGGAGCACCAAACAGAGGAACATAGGGCCAGAGCTATATGCAGAGATCAGGTTGCCACCGTGGTCGCAGGGTACTCCAACTTCTCGTCAGGAGAGCTTGTCGAGAACTACGGAGCAGGGATCATCCAGACAACAGGAGGAGTCCAAGGAGGAGGAGAGCTCAGACTCAGAGTCTGGGAGTCAGAGGAGCTTGAGGAGGAGGAGACTGAGCAGACAACACAACCACAACAGCAGAGTTCTTCTCACCGGGCAGGAGACCTGAGGTGCACCTCTACAGTGTGCACGAGGAGGCTGCAGAGACTCGTAGAAGCAGTCGGAGAGCCAGATATCCTTAAGGTCCCTGCGAAGGACCTTAAGTCACTCCGTCTTGTCTGCTTCGAGCAGTGGGTTTCAGTCCCTAGGGACCCTGCTGCAGGAGAGAGGTACTGGACCGGTCTTCAGAGGAGGATCGATGAGGGACTGAGACGCTACCTTGCCAGGAAGGGCAAGGCTGGACTGTTTGTGCCGCAGCAGTACAATACTTACTAGGATATGAGGAGAGCCATAGGCAGAGACATGGAGCAGTATTTCACTTATCTACCTGGTCTGGCAGAGTTGGTCACTGAGCCCTTTAGATACAGAGAGGATTGGCTCTGGAGTTCTATGCTACACTGTGCGTAGCGAGAGATCGTTCTGAAATCTGGTTCCTATTTAGAGGAGAGCCCGAGAGACTTACCAGAGAGGACCTGATAGCTTCACTAGGACTGCTTGCTTTAGACCTGTGACTGTACACGAGTGTTTACAGAGACCTGCTTCCACCCCGCAGACCATAGGGAGGGATCTTGCCCTCAGACGAGATGGTGTTTATTGCCTTTCTACCGCCACACACACCAGGCTTTGACATAGACCCTGCAAGAGTCACCGCAGATGCTAAGGTGGTTAGAGCAATAGTCACCAGGACTATCATTCCCAGGTCTGGATACAGGGAGGAGTTTACACTCTTGCACTAGTGGGTTGTAGCAGCTATTCCAAGGAGACAATACTTTGACCTTGTAGACCTATTCATTGCTGAGTTAGAGGAGGTCATATCTGAGAGGGTAGGAGGATGACACCTAGTCTACGCTCCTTACATCTGCTACCTTTTGAGGAGGATGGGACTAGTGACAGAGGAGTAGTACGATGCGTTCCCTGAGGTGAGCACCAGCTACTCACCTCGAGTCCCCAGGGGATCGCAGTTAGCCTCGAGTTAGCAGACAGAAGAGGAGGAGCAGGAGTCACCGCTAGTTACTCACGAGCAGGCAGCTCATCCAGAGACGGTGGTTCCTGAGTCGGCTAGTACAAGGGCACCTCCCCAGCCTGCAGGGACACAATCAGAGGATGCTATCACTATTGTAGCACTTGTAGGACGCCTGAGTGAGTTCATTCAGAGCACAGCCAAGGATAGACATCTGATGATGGAGGTCATCAGAGGATAGGCAGAGCTTCAGAGACAACAAATGGCACTGATGACTACTCTCGTGACATAAATGGTTGATTTCACTCAGAGGCAGGCTAGTCAGTAGCCAGGACCTTCTACACTTCCACAGTTTTACACGTTGCAGACATAGCCAGGCCCCTTCACTTCCATGATCACAGCCCAGTCCAATGGGTTGTCATACTCAGGGGTGTTACCAACAGGGGGAGCAGGACACTCACTCACCAGCTCAGTTCTCCCCCATGTCCGCCTTCTCAGTTTCCGCGTTGTTCTCTTCACCGACCCACTCTTTGACTTCGCAGATGGCAGGACCGTTCATCTCTCAGTAGCTACCAATCAGGAGTCTGTTTTCTAAGATAGTGCACACCACAGGTGCAGACTCCCAGAGAGCCCCAGAGTCAGCTACAGTTCCACCCCCTTCTGCTACAGACACACCTCTAGTCACATCTGAGGTAGCAAAGGATCTTATCCACCGAGGATTCACTCAGGAGGATGTGGATGACCTTGCTCTTCTTCAGGCGACAGTTGCCGAGGAGACATCTACAGTCCCACCAGCAGGGCAGGACAGAGGGTCTGAATCACCAGTAGACCTTGAGTACTTTGAGCAACTTGACGCTCAGGTGACACAGTCTCAGGGAGAGCGGCAGGACCCAGCACAGGAGCATCCCAGAGCAGAGCCTTCAGAGGATGTTGCTGCACCACCTCCTTCGACCACGAGTGCGTAGATATCTGCTTCTTCCTACTTTTTGGTGCTTGTTGCCAAAGGGGGAGAAGTATGTCATAGGTCTAGGGGGAGTTGGAGTGCGATCCAGTGTGATCGAGAGTAGCTTGTATCTAGGGGAGCATACGTGTACATGGGTTTTGGGAGATACATACATTTGGATCTTTTTTGATGGATTTATTGAGTGTTCGTGGATTTTGATGAGTCATGGTTTTCATTCGCGTGTGTTTGACTCATCTTGATCTCACTTGGTTTATTTCCTTATGCAGTGCCTTGTTTTCCTTTATTTATCCCATTTGCCTGTGTATGATTCCATGTTGATAATTTCTTGTTCTTAATTCATATGCATTGCCATGCTACCATGTTGCATATCATCATTCAGGTCTTGCATTGCATGTCTTTATGCTTTAATTAATATCTTCACATGACATGTATGCATATCATCTAGAGTGTGCTCTTCTTTCTTATTTCTCTTTGCTCTTGATGATGCTTGATTGAGTAGGACCTTGTTTATTCATTGTTTATGCTTTGAGGTTCCTCTCGATCGTTGTGTAGCTCTTTTAGCCCTGTTATTTTATGACAAAAATTGTGATAAGTAGTGGTTGTCATCAATGACCAAAAAGGGGGAGATTGTAAGCTTCATGACCATTGATGATTGGATCCCCAAGGTATGAATGTTTTGGTGATATATGACAACTATGAAATTGTGGGCTAATATCTACACGAGTGTTGTCTATGCAGAAAACATCTCTAAACTCTACTACAAATCATATGGATAATGGTTGCCTTGGCGATGGATGACAATGACCACAAGCTTGGAGGCTTGTAAGCTTGATGGAGTCCAAGGTTTGATGAAGATGGATCAAAGCTAAGGACAAGCTATGGAGCAAGTGTTTCGAACACTTGTCTAGTTGTTAGGGCTTTGAGTCCATAGGAAAACCGGACTATCAAGGGGGTCTAGGTCATATCTCTTAGGTCACACTAGTTGGTGATGTGCATGGATGCTCAGTGAAATCACGGGCACTAGGTGACAGTGGAGAAGTCCAGGAGCTATTCGGAGAAGCCGAGAAATGAGGTCAAGCGAGGACGAGGAGTTTCAGCTTCTGGACAAAGTGACCGGATAGAGGGGTCAGTGGATACCAGACTGTACGGTCACTAAGTGGACAGAGAGTAGTTTGCAAGGAATTTGTTTGCGCAAGGATCAATAGTGACCGGACATTCTGGTCAGCAGACTGAACGGTCCGGTCTGTATGAAGACGCACCGAGACTGAGAGGACGCAAATTGGGAGCTCTCTGGATTGGAGAGAGAAAGTCTGACCGGACGGTTTGGTCAGCTGACCGGACGGTCTGGTCAGTAGGAGTCAGCAGAGGGGCAGAGCCATTGGAGCTGAAGTCTGCAGTGACCGGACTGTCCGGTCAGGCAGTGACCGGACTATCCGGTCAGTATGCCCAGGAAGCTGATTTCATGGAGCAACGGCTAGTTGGAGGTTGGAAGCCTATATAAATTTGTTGCTGGGGTCTTGGAGACCTCTCTTGGCCAGTGAAATTGCTTGGAGCATTTGGTGAGAGCCAAGAGGAAAAGAGGAGAGCACTAGGAGAAGATATTGCATATCTTGAGAGTGCTAGTGAGAGTAACTTGAGCATTGATGCATATCTAAGGCTAGGGTGTTCTTGAGGGTGTGCTCTAGGTTGTTACTCTTGGTCTATAGTGAGACCTAGACCGGTTAGGTATCGGTGATCGAGCCTATCGTGATAAGTTGTGAAGGTCGTCACACGTTTGTACACGGTTTGAGCCCGCTGGTGAAAGGGGCTTCGCTAGTGAGCGCACGTGTCGGTTTGGGGAGTCCGGCAAGTTCTTGAGAAAGGCGAGCTTGTGCCTTGGTGGCAACGGTGACGCGCACCGTGTCTTCACTCCGGTAGTGATTGCAGTTTCGTGGGCGAGAACTCCACATTGGTGGCGGGAGGGACCGGGACTCCAGCGGGAGTGGTCCAACGAGGAGTAGGGGAAGGTGCCATCCTTTCGATACCTCGGAAAAAAATCATGAGCATTCGTTGACCCCCTCTTTACTATTCCATAATTGTGTGCTCTAGTAACTAGATTGAATTGTGGCTTGCATAGGCTAGTGTGTTTGTCTTTCGCGCTTGCTATAATCATGAACACTAGCATGTGTAGGGTCTTAACCTACTAGAATTGTTAGGTTACAATGATTGCTAGGTTCTAGTAGTGTAATTTGAAGTATTCGGATTCGTGGTCGGCTTACCGATTCACCCCCCTCCCCTCGGTACGTCTTCGGTCCTTACAGTAAGGCGACGAGGCAGCAGCCCTCGTGCGAGCAGGCACGAGGCATGAGGCAGTGGCAGTCTCCGACCCTAACGCCAAGTCACGAGGCGGCGGCCGCCACACGTGTGCTCGATGGAGGCGGTCTGAGCGCAGGTCTTGAGGCATCGGTGGAGCCCTTGCGTATACACGGGTCTTGAGGCTATGGAACCTCATGTTTGGCCGCAGCGAGCCGTGAGCTATAAGCGTGATGCTGCTGAGAAGCATTTTGCCTCATGCCAAAATGAACCTCATGTTTGGTCCCAGTTTTTTAGATTTGTATTTTCCTTAGGGACCTGAATGGGGATTTTGAGGGAATTTTGGTCCTTTTGAACGATGGTTTCAGATTTGCATTTTCCCCTCCTAATTTCTTTCAGATACATGATCATGAAGTTTGGAAAACAAATATTGCCTTTGAGTATTCCGCACACATGGTTTTGTTCCTCTGTAATTTCTTTGTTGTCTTTGACTCCATTGTCTATGTGCAGGCTGCCTATAGATATTCTTTCCATTCACACGCAAGTTTGGGATTGTGCTCCCTAGGAACTCGGCGACCGGCAAGCTTTGTTTTGGAGGTGTTTCTTCAGTTCTACTCATACGTATATATGAGAAAGGGAATTCCGTGACCGGCAAGCTTTATTTTGGAGGTGTTTTTTCAGTTCTACTCATACGTATATATGAGAAAGAGAGAATTCCATGTTGTTTTCTAATTTGTGTTGCAGTTGGACTCGGTTGGAGTCGATGTGTAAGCTTCTGTGTTCATTTTTTTTATGCCAAAAATTAGTTTTGACTTGGATGGACTAGGGCGCTTATGGACCCCTGCTGTGTTGATTGTTTCTATGCTAAAAATTAGTCTTGACTCGGATACAGACTCTAACTGCGGACACCAAAAATTACTGGCGTAGATGATCGTACTAGAAATAATAAAAAAAATTAGTTTTGACTTGGATGGACTTGGGCGCTTATGGACCCCTGCTGTGTTGATTGTTTCTATGCCAAAAATTAGTTTTGACTTGGATACGGACTCTAACTGCAGACACCAAAAATTACTGGCGTAGACGACCATACTGAAAATAATAAGGTGTATAGATATAGATATAGATTAATAGGTATGGAAAGATATAGCAGAACTCGACTCGACAAAGCAGAAGGTTTATGGCGCTGTCCTCATGTCTATTCTGTGGAATATATGAAATGTTCAAACAATAAAATTTTCAAACAAAACTATGAAACAAAACTATGAATCAAATTTCAAAAAGATACGGGTATTTGCAATTTTTACCAGAAAATTATAATTTCTAAAGATCATTTTAGAAACCTATGATTATTTATATTATTTCTTTTTGATAAAATAAAATATGTATACGATTGTTTACTAGTCATGCCTCAGAAAAATAAAAATATAACACGGATAATCACTAGATGATCCTACCAGAGCATAAAATCAAAGTACTCAAAAGACACAACATACCTCGCATCTATATATGCAGGGTTGCAGTGGCAGACGCGATGAGAATTTTAGGTACAGTGATATTGTGTAGCAAAAAAATTTAATTAAAAATTTACTGATGTTGTGTACATTTTTTTCTAAACATGAAATAATGTCATTAATAGGGATGAATGCAAAAATGATAATTATCAGTTTATCGAGGCTCGTCACATTTTATTGACTGCAACATGTGAAAATTATTTCAATAAAGTGGAAGAAAAAATAGTAGTAATTGGTAAAAGTTGTAGTAAAAATAATTTTGAGGTCTTTCGATCGTTTTCGCATATTTTCATTTTAATGTAGACAATTACCGTATGGAGCATTTGTATTATAGCTAATCCATCTAAAAGGCAACTAATCCTTCCAGCGGGAAACAAATCATAAGTTTATCTGCAGAAATTTTGTCTCGTTCTTATATTTGTAGGCCCATTTTTTCATGCATCTACAGAAAAGATGATTCAATAATTAGTACACTACAACCAGTTATAAACCAGTCCAACAGCTAGTTTTTAATTTATGCTTAGATGCACAATTATGTTAGTCCCTACCATATAAATGGTTTTTTACCATATATACTTAATTATAAAAAACTTGTTTATTGTTCCTACACGTTGTCGATTCCCGATATATACCATCCCTTTTAGCTACAATAATACCATTATCAACTTAAAAAAATGAAATAAAAAAAAATTAAGACATCTTTCGAATGTTCGCTGCCAAAGTTAGGTATGGCGGTGACCACACCTTGCGAAGGAATCAAATGAACAAGGTTCAACTGTCATACCCCGAAATTTTAAATATTCAAATCAATTAGATAAAATCGTTGCAAATTTAAATTTTTAGAATTTATCATGCGAATTTATGATTTGTCAAAAACAAAACCTCACTAATCAGTTAAACTAGAGATAGAGAAATTAAAATTGTAAAACAAATCTTGAGGAGTGCTTGTTTGTTTTGATTTTATTTTATTTTGAAGTGTTCTTGCTCTAATTTAAAACTCCAACTCCCTTTTAGAAATTATGCCCAAAAGCCAAATGAAACAAATTTCCAGGAAAAGATAAAGTGGATTTTCCTTTTTGAGCAGAAAACCTCACTTCCCCTTGCTCAGGCCCACCCGACCAACTCCCTCTTCCCTCCCATTTCTCCCACCTGGGCCTCGCCCCCTTCGTCCCCCTTCCCTCTCCTTTTGCGGCCCGTGCGCGAACGTAGCCCAGCGCGGCCAGCTAGACCAGCACACTCGACGCATGCGGCCCAGTTTCCCGACGCAACATCGTCTTCCTCATGGAGATGCGCTCGCCCCTGTCACTCGGCCCCGCCTGCCCCCAGCGACGCCGCGCCGTAGCTCCACCGACGAGCCCACCGCCTCGAGGCCCCGTCACATCATGGCCCCACTGTCCGAGCCCGCCACTGCGCTGTGCCGTCGCGCAACGCTCCGGACCTGCCAGCACCGCGCCGGGAGTCGGCCACCTACTCGCCATGAATGGCAAGCCGCCTCTGCACAACAGGCCAAGTCGCCGCTGCTCCCTACACCGCACAACGTCTCCACCTGCCGCCAACGCCGCTGTGCACGAGCGCCACCGACGCTACCCGACGCCGCCGGCCTCCGTCGCATTGTTTCACGCCCCTCCACGCACACTGCTCGCCTACACCCATGCCGCGAGCCGTCACCTCCACCTACAAAGCTCTGCATCGTGCATACCCCGCTTCGCGACGAGCCTTCCCCACTCCTCGACGACGAGCTACGTGCCGCCATTAAACGCCTGCCGCTCTGGTCACCTCGCCGCACAGTTCGACATCGACCACTCCCTGCTGCTCCGCAATGACGCACGCTACGCCGCCCCACGGAGTACCCACCCCGCTTGCCGACGATGCACGCTTTAAACATCGATGAGACGGCCCCCTGAGGCGCACTGCACACGCACAGTGCTGCCATTATCGCGAGCTCGCGACCAGCCACTCCGCGAGGCCACCCGCGCCCTGTCTCGCCTATAAAAGGGACGCATCTCGATCCCCTCTACGCATCGGCACCAGCCCCGTCTCCCCTCTCCCATCGACCAGCTCCAATCGCCGCTTTTTCCCTTCTCCCGAGCTTTTTTTTAGATGAAAGTGTCACGGACCCGCCTTACCACAAAGACGGCTCCATTCCAGGATATCCCTCGGGTGGCGACACGCGCTGTGGCGCCCAATAGTACAACACATGACAGAGAAAAATAATTACAACAAGAACATAGATGGGAAAGCAGAGTTTACATGAATCCGAAGTTATAATACAAACCGGAGTGTTGACAAAAATAAGTTGCGGAAGCGAGATGTTCAACATTGGTTCACCCACTCGATGAAATAGCTAAGATACAATCGCCCTCTCACGGCGACACATAGGGATCATCCGGCCATAATAGGTACTTTGCCCAAGCACCGTACCGGCAAGCAAACATCTAATCCTCATCTTCATTCGTGCACAGCTCCCATTCGATGTTCCAGTAATCGGGGCACTGGCCTTCCCAATGGAATCTCCCACCGCAGTGGCAGTCTCCGTCCTGGTCATCTGAAAACCACATAGAGCTACGCCCTGAGTAACTAATTTACTCAGCAAGACTGACCTGTCAAAATGGCCAACTATAGCCGACGCCTAGACATGCAAAGGCTGGGGATAGGGTTTAAATTGCCAAAAAGCCAGCGTAGGAGTGGATCCTTATTTTTCAAGTTTTAGCGTCAAGTTAAGTTGTCATGCGGAATAATAAATTTAGTTTACACTAAAGCTATAACAAATCAAGGTTGCAACACAATCTTAAGAATCCCAAACAGCAGTATTATACCCACTCATCATCTTAATGGCTTCCGACACTGTTCCGGACCAGCGATCAAGTGGTACTCGTTACTGTGAGGGGTAGCGACTCGAATCGATTTACATCCTGCAGGAGAGACCTGCTTGCACGACCCATACGCGCTTCTGGGAAGCCGCATGGAGCAACCTTTCGCTCACGGTACCGCAGGGTCTTCCGGGTCCAGACTCCCCCGAGAAGGGTCCCCCAACGCGATGCGCACCGTGCCGCCATCCGTGGGTGGATTGCTCCCTCCTCTCAGCCTCAGTTCCACCAAAGAAGGGAGAAGGCTATCTTCAGACCAAGCGGTAGTCGTAGCTACGTCGGTTTACTGGGCCCATATCTCCAGCATGCAAATAGTACGTTCAAACTTGATCCCATGGGCCACGAGGCGTAGCCTTAGGTGACTCGGACGGGCCTACCACCTTGAAGACAAACTGTCCTTCCCTTTCCACCTAGTTGCCCGTCCGGTCTTCATTGTGATTCCATCCACCCTTTCCTTCATCCGATATCATTCCCCAGTGATAATATTTCCTATCTGCGAGTGGTCTCCATACGACTCGATAAGTAGTCGTCCTAATTTAAGCAGAGCGACAACCATCCTGAGGCTAATAATCGGGAAAGAGGGACCTACTGCACGCTAGGGTTTCAATCAACTCCTATCACTTAATGCACAGGCAAGCTTACATCCCTAGCTAGTGATAGAATACAAATTTAAAACGGGGTTATGCATCGAGGCTTGCCTTGGGTCTGCTCTTGTTCAGCAACGGCACCTCCAGCTCCTTCGGATTCCCGCTCCGGTCCCGTCTCCACGTGGTTCACGGCGTGATCTATATGATGCAAAAGACGATACTATGAGAGAAGATTCATGGCACTTCCTCAATAAATACATTAATGTACACTGCTATTTATGGAAGTAAGCGGGGTGTGATGATGCGTTCAGTAGTATATCACGTTGAGTGGGACACAGGGTGAGGGCGTTTCGTGTATTTCCTTTATGGACTCCAGTACTTAATTGCGACAACGTCGCACCCAAGTATGGTGTGTTTGTGTGTGCCGGGGTGAAGCTATGCAAGGGATGTCCATGACTAGTAGGTGATAATTAAATAGTATTTTAGTGTGTCGAGCATAACCCTCGCAAGGTACTAAGTACCCGTGAACAACCCTAAAGCGGAACCATTTTTATTAACGGGTAAACTTGCATTCGGGGCATAATTTAATAAGTTGATATGGTTCTGATCTTCAAATGGGCAGGGGTGATTTATTGTAGTTAGATTACACCAGTAGTGATTTATTTGCCAAGTTCACCTTCATGCCCCAAGCCCATAATTTCTATTAATTATTATAAGGAAAAGGGCATTAAATTAATTTCAGCTAATATACAGAGAATTTCCCTATGAAACTTTTCCAGGGAGTCTAAAACTGACAATCCTACTTGGTGACCAATTTTTAATATTTTATCAGCTCTCTGTAATTAATTATGAAATTATAAGTGTTTTCATCATATAATTAAATCTTAACAGTAACATAAAATGCACTGTGATTTAGTATTTTCCCTTATTAGTACAAGTCCAAACAAGGCTAACAAAATTTATTTTTTCTCAAAATACCTAGTAATGAATTAGTTATGAATTTATAAGTGTTTTCTCATTTATTTTAGTCCTGAAAATAATATTAACATACAATGTGGTTTAACATTTTTCTACCGCAGTTCAAGTCCAGACAAAGCTAACAAAATTTACTTTGCCTCAACATCCCTATTAATTATTTTACTATGCATTTTACAAGTTTAACCTATTTCTGGAAATGATTAAATCGAGAAAATCCAATTTTTACTACGCGGGCCGCAACCAGGCAGCCCAGTGGGCTGGGACTTGCGCGGCCCAGCGGGCGAGCGCGTGCGCGGAGGCGCTTTGGGCCAGGCGCGGCCTGAGAGCGAGGCCAGGCCCACTGGCCATCACGGCCCAGTGGCCAGAGCGGCCAAGCCGAGCGCGCGCGCGCGCGACGGCGGCGCTCGGTCGCGCGCGGTGGCGCGAGCACGGCGGCCAGCAGGGGAGGCGGCAGCGGCAGCATTGCCAGGGTAACAACCAGCGAGCTCCGAGGGATACGCGACGCGCAAAAAGAGGGAGGGTGGCTCACCGAGGTTAGCTCGGCGACGACGAGGCGGAGCGCCGGCGGTGGTGTCCCGGACGAACGGCTGCATGGGGAAGGCCGAGTGAGGTCGGGAAGGGAAAGGAGGGGCATTCACTCATGATGTGGACAAGGGTTCCCGATCTTCCGAAAGGTTCTTGGTAAGTTGATTTGGTCGGAGGCGACACACAAATCGATCCGGCTTCAGAACAGCACGTTCTAAACCCCGCAATCGCAGCACGACGTCTCCTCTGGTTATCAACCGTCCAAAAGACGATTGACCTCGCCGAGAAGGCTGATCCCTGCCTGCGAATCAAGAACACAAGCAAGAACAACGAAGATTGCAACACAATTGCAGATGTATGATTAAACTCTCAAAGTTGGGGTCTCACAAACCGATGAACGGCGAAACTGTTTATGAACAGAATTGATCTAAGCAAAACCCGAACCCTAATGGTGCGGCGGCGGCTGTATATAAAGACCCTAGGGTCGTGCAAGACCCTCTGAACGCGCCCCTAATTGGGCTCAACTAGATACAAAGCCCAAAGGCCAAAAATAGGCGACGCAGCACCGACACAGATTCTGGACTCTGTCTTGTTTTGACGATTCCCGATGACTCCGGATGAATTTTGACATGAGGTCGGCGGCATTGGAAAGGTCTTCTCCTTATCTTTCCGTGCATATGTAGAACGTCCAAATCCGAGTCCGTATGCGTCCTGGGCAACTGTTTTAGTACAGACTGGTCCTGGGCCCCGAAACAGACTCGAAGTCGGTTTTGATTGGGCCTCCACTTTGGCTTCCAAGCTCTTGCTGGTCCTCCACGTTCCCAGCTCCTTCTCCCATCATCTCCTGGTCTTCTCCATGGTTTCTAATCATAAAATAATCATTAGGTAGTAAACCATTCTCAAAAGTAACATATAGCGAAGAACGTAGGAACGAGCTCACCTCTAAATTTAGTCGTCGTGCACGAGCTCTAGTCATTGGACCTTGCAAGTCCAGATTTGGAGGAGTGTTGTGTGTATCCATAAGAGTGATGTCCTCATCAACTCGTGCCCGTGCAAGGAATCGGCCAGCGGCTCACCGTGGGGGTCGGGCAACGCGGAGGAGCGGCGGTCGGAGGCGGGGAAGAAATGACCGATTCACGGCGGCTCGTTGCGGGAGGGGGAAGATAGCTTCGCGTGGAGCTTGAAGACGTCGAGGCGATGCCGTGGATGTCGACAAGCACCTGGGAACTACGGCGAGACGGCGGTGGCGCGGAGCAGCACCGGGCGGCAATGGGGCGCGGCGAGCGAGCGGGAGAGAGAGAGAGCGAGAGCGAAGGGAGTGAATGGGGGGGGGGGGGTGTTCGGATAGGGCGACAGAGGAGATGTCCGAACGTGCGCGTGAGGCCGTCGATTCGCGGCAACGGCCGTTGGCCGTACGCCGGCGACCATGCGGCGCGCGTCGAGTCGGGCAGAGCGGCTGCGGCCGAGTGTGTTTTCTCAGGGTCGCTGACAGATGGGGTCCGCGGGGAGTTTTTCTTTTTTATTTCTTTTTCCATTCCTATCAGCCGACTACCTTTGTCATTTTTGTTAGAATTAATCCAGGGCTGCTAAATTCAAACCAAAAATAAGGTATGCTCCCCACGATGTGCTGAAGTTAATAAAAATACTAACTACCAACAGTTCCTAATAAAATTTGGTTAGGAATTTTATGAACAGAGCTGGTTTTTAACCATTCTAGCATTTATTTGAGGCCTTTATTGAAGGATTAAAAATCTGAGAAAATTCCCAAAATTCTACTTGACCATCACCATCAACATATAATTTTTGCAGTGGTGACTTGTACTGAAAATTTGGAACTTGCAGTGCAAAGGTCATTTAATTTGGTTTGGATTTGATTTGAATTGAAAAATTTAAATTTCAATTCTAGTGTTAGGATCTGATGCTGTCTAAGTGTTGTCATTGGGACCCTACTGACACTAGGAGTGTCACAGAAAGGCTTTCCCCGCTTATATTGAAAACGAAACAGTTGATACAAACATTCCTAAAGAGCACGATCTCGACGCAGCGAGCAAATGTCAAAGCAGCTCGACGCAGCGAGCACAGAGAAACCAAAAGAAACGCAGCTTCAGCAAAACCACGCCAACTAATCTAAAAGTTGCCGCCAGCTAGATGAAGCTAATATCAGAAGGATCGCTCTCCAGGGGCTTGAAATCTCTAGCACATTGCAACAACCTTGTTACAATATTGTCCGCCTTTGTCCTGCTTTCCGGTCTCAGCAGTATCCTCCATTTCTGCAGAAAAGACATAGTATTGAATATTATATCCATAGGTTTATTGGGGAACTCCGACTTGAAGCACATCCTGTTCCTGACATTCCATAATGCCCAGGCTAAACCAGCAAAGGTGAATGACCCTATGTCGTAGCATACGCCAGAATCTGTAGGGAGCCAATTCGACACCAGCTCCTCTCTCGACCTAGGATAGACCTTCCATCCGAAGGATTCCCTCAGGAAGCGCCAGACAAAATGAGCTAACGGGCAAGTGAAGAGAAGGTGGTCCGCGTCCTCACTCTGGTTACAGAGCATGCATCGTTCGCCTCCTTGCCAATTCATATGCGTTAGTTGTTGCCAATTCATATAAATCCTCACTTTTAGCGGGATTTTGTACTTCCAGATCTTCTTTGCAAGGCGATCGGTCAACCCACCCGAAGTTAGAAATCTATATAAGGAGTTGGTAGTAAAGGTTTTAGATGTAGTTAGTGCCCACTCTACCGTGTCTTCTTCTTCTGTTAGTTGGACCCCATTCAGTAAGTTCTGTAACTGAGCCCATTCCTCCCTTTCTTCTAGACCCAGCATTCTCCTCAAGTTTATGAACCACTCACCCTGCCTCTGATCTGCCACCTTGGCCTCTTGGTTATGGCAACAATTGTACAGTCTAGGAAAGCTGATCCTTAACGGGGTATTTGTAAGCCACACATCTTCCCAAAAGCGGGCGGATTTTCCATTTTTAACCTTAAAAATGGCGCCCCATTTCAAGAGATGTTTCACCTTGTGGAGACTTTTCCAAAACTGGGATCCTTTTGATTCCTTTGAAGTCATGAAGTCTCCATTTGCCATGTATTTTGCTTTTAATAACCTGGCCCAGAGTTCCTTTTTGTTATTGTAGATTTTCCAGATCCATTTAGTCATAAGGCATTCATTGAATATTCTTGTATTTAAAACACCTAGACCACCTTGATCTTTGGGTCTACAGACAGCCGGCCATCGAATCATGTGATATTTGAATTTGTCGTTAGCCCCACGCCAAAAGAATCTTGACCTAATGGAGTCCATTTTCTTATGTATCTCTGGTGGTAGGAGATAGAACCCCATTGTATAAGTAGGTAGACTGCTAAGAGAGGAATTAGATAAATTTAATCTACCCTGAAGACATTTGTTTTCCTTTCCAAGAGGGAAGCCTTTTTCCTAACTTCTCTGGTGCATATGTGAAGGCGCCCATGCCTAGTGTTTGGTCGTCTACCGAGATACCTATGTATTTAATAGGCAAGGTGCCGAGTTGACAGTTTAGCATGTTTGCAATTCTAACTTTGTCCTGTTCTTGCATACCAAAAACATAGGCCTCACTCTTATGGTAGTTTATTTTCAGTCCTAATAGCCACTCGAAGCTATAGAGAATGAACTTCATGGTTATTATCGATTTTTCATCACCTTCTACCATTAGGATCATGTCATCCGTGTATTGAATATGTGTTATCCCTTCTGGAAGCAGATTAGTCATAACCCCCTTAATCATGCCTTTGCTCACTGACCTTCATAGGAGAGTAGCCAAGGTCTCTGTTGCAAGGTTAAACAGGAGTGGAGAAAGAGGATCCCCTTGCCTTAACCCTCTATACATTCTAAAATAGCTGGTTCTCTGTCCATTTACATTAATGCACACTTTCCCCCTTTGGATTGTGTTCATCACTTGTTCTGTCCATTGTGATGGGAAACCTTTTTCCTCCAACACTTCTCGGACAAATTCCCACTTTATCTTGTCATACGCTTTCTCAAAGTCAATCTTGAAAAGGATCCCCTGTTGTTTTGATCTCCTTAGCTCATGTATCACTTCATGTAATGTCACCACTCCTTCCAATATATTCCTTCCTTTGATGAAGGTTGTTTGGCTCTCACTAATGATCTTTGTTGCTAGAGGAGACATCCTCTCAGTTAGTAGCTTGGGAAAGATTTTGAAGTCTATGTTTAGAAGACAAATTAGCTTGTACTGTTTGATTGTATTTGCCTCCCTGATCTTAGGCACCAGGATGATGACCCCATAATTTAATCTCTTTAAATCCAAACTCCCTTTGTTAAAGTCCTCAACCATCCGCATTATTTCAGGCCTAATGTAAGGCCACAACTTCTTGAAGAAAGTGACTGTAAACTCATTGGGGCCAGGCACTGGTTCTGTTTTGAGGCTGTTTATCACCTGATTGGTTTCTTTCTCCATAAACGGGCAGCTAAGCCAGCTTCTATGCAAGTTATTTAGCTTTTCCTCTTTCCCCCAAAAGTCTTTCATTAGATGTACACCCTTGCTCATCTCTGACCCGAACAGACCTTTGTAGAAATTTACGATGTGTAGTTCTATTTCCTTCTGTTCTCGTATTACCCCCTCTTCTGTTTCTAGAAAGCAAATAGTGGTTTTTTCTTCGTCTGCTATTGGCATATGCATGGAAGAAGTCTGTATTAGCATCCCCCTTGACAAGCCATCTCTCATCTCCCCTTTGCTGCCAATGTAGTTCCTCTTTTGTATATATATCTTCTAGTTCCCTTTCAATGCTATATCTCGTTTCCCCATGGGTGACCGGCACTATTTGTTCTTCACCCACCTTGTCCATTCGGTCTAGTTCTGCTATCAGTTCCTTTCTCTTCCTTTTTGTCTCACACACCCTGTTTGCATTCCACCCACAGAGGTACTGTCTGGACAAGCTTAGGCAACCATGCCAAATATCTATAGAATATCTGCTACTTCCTATTCTCTCCTTAACCTTTTCCCAGTTTGTCATGAACTTTTCCATAAAGTCTGCTTCCATTAGCCATTTTTGTTCGAGATAGAAATGTATTTGTCTCTCCTGAGAACCTTCTCATGAGTCCAAAAAAATCGGGCAGTGGTCCGATCCCACCTGTGTTTTGCTCCATGCAAAGCACCTCGGGAATCTGGACTCCCACTCAGTTGACACCAGAATGCGGTCTAGGTTTACTAGAACTAGGTTTGTTTGTTTATTCGACCAGGTATATCTAGGTCCCTTCTCCTGATTTCCTGTAATTGGTGAAGTTCAATGAACTTGTTGAATTTATCGCTCAAGCCTTGGTGGAAATTACTGTTATTTTTGTCACTTGTCAGTCTGGTTAGATTGAAGTCACCCCCCATGGTGATCGGCAGGGTTGCCCGCATGCATTTCCTGGATAGTTCTGTAATGAACTCTGATGATTTCTCATGTTGTGCAGGACCGTAAACCGTTATCATTTCCCATCTGAAATTGGTGACTCTATTTCTCAGCACCATGCTGATAAAGAAGTTCCCAATCTCATGGTCTTCCATCTCCAACAAATCCTCCCTTATCCCTATGTGAATGCCCCCTGAGTGTCCAATTGCAGCTTTCGAAATCCACTTGAACTGTAAGCCCCCTGCTATATTTAGTCAAGTCTTTTTGTGTAAATTCTTCTTTAATCGTCTCTTGAAGGGCAACTCCATCCAGTTTCTTTTCCATAATGTATTCTCTGATTCGCCTTCTCATATCTAGCTTCCCGAAGCCTCTTTTGTTCCAGAACATCATCCTCATTTCTTCTTCCTTCTGTTTTCCTTCTGATTCCTAAATTTCTTGGAGCTATTTTCCTCCTTTGAATCATAAGGTATGTTATCACAATTCCTTTGGTTGTTGTCAATCGGGTTCAAGTCAACTTGATCCTCTCCCTTTAGGTCCTCTTTGTTTATAAGTTTTTCTAGATGTATACGATAGGTGGCCTCTGCCATCTTAGCCCTAACTAACTCCTCAGCTTTAATGGCTGAGATTTTATCTAGAATTTCCTCTTTACTATTAGATAGGATCACTCCCAGGTCTCCATCCATATCCGCTAGAGTCTCATCCTCAATATCATTCAGGATCGTGAAAGAGTTAAAGTTTTTGTTACCTGTATTCAGATTCTTTTCTTGTTTCCTCTTTGTGGCTTTCTCCTCCATGCAGATCCCACCATTCTGTCTGATCCTTGAGCTCTGTCTTGTTGCCACTAACACCGTCTGCTTCTTCCATACTCTGTTGCTCCTCTTTCTCTTCTCAATATCAGACAAGCCATGTTCAGATACCGACAGCTCACCTTGGTCCTCCACTTCCCTAGTCGACATAAAGTCCAGATCATCTGTGTTCACCATCCTGTCTTCCTGGGCATTCAGACACTTCTGTAGTGTTGGCTCCCCTGGTTCCCTTGTTGTCATCACAGGCCATTATTCCTTTGGCAAGAAGTACTCTCCTTCCATGCTATGCACTAGAATGTACCCGTCTGGTACCATCTGGTTTCCACTTTCCCCATTTGCCTTATGGTTTTCTTCTTTGATATCTGCATCTTCCTCTTCTCCCTGATCTATTGTTTTCTGCAAGATTTTGGGTTCTCCATTCTCCTTTTCAGACTACACCATTACATCCATGTTGGTATTCCTTAGTGGCAACTCCCTCTTGTTACTCGAATTCTGTGAGTAATCCTTATCTTCTTCTGTCTCCTCTTGTGATGAAATATCCATTCCATTTTCCCCCATCTGGCTATCATTGGGGTTGTTCTTATCACCCACTGTCATTTGGGTATCTAGTGGCGACGAGATTTCTAGAACATCCCCGCTAACTGCTAGTTTTGGATTTATAGATTCCTGCACTCTCTTGAGACTCTCCACCTCTGTTGAAACACCAGCTTCCTTGCATGGTGGGTTAAACCTGGATGTGTTACTCTGGCGTCCTTGACTCCCCTTTGGGTTCACCTCTTTTTGTTGGGTTCCCTCCTTCAGTTTTGTAGTATCTAAAAATTTTCAAAGTCATAATCATCATCTGAATCCTCTTCTGAATCATTCTTTGGTTTTTTATGTGGCGGAGGTGGGTGGTGGCTCCTTGCCTTGTATTCCTCCGACGCGAACCTTATGTCGTACCCCACTTTGTTGAAAAAGATTTGCACAAATCCTCTCAGCTTCTTTGGATCCCTACAGTTGAGTTGTGCCCTCACTGGTCCTTGATCTGTTCTCTGCCAGAGTAGCTAATTCCTCTACTATATTCTCTGTTCTGGCAATACTTGGTAAGCCGTAGATCTTGACCCATGTTGTTTGTAAGATTCCAGTTGCATCAGGGTCTATGTCTGATTTTGTAATCTTGACCTTAAACCCATATATTCCTAGCATGAGCTCAGGAATTTTGGCAAAAGTTTCTAACGTTCTTACATTTGGGAAGACTGCTGTAAACTCCTTGTTATCCACTTGTTTGACTTGCCACTCCCATTTCTCATCCACTAGATTCTTGAACTCCTCTTCCAGCTTGCCAACCGTCCCTTCTCCATGAAGGACTTGAATTATGCCTACGGTCTTCTGGTTCTCCCTTGTTGTTGGGATTTTGATGCTGTAGAATCCTTGCTCAGGGATTGCGAACCCAAACATCTTTAGGTCTCATCCTTTCGATCTCAACTCATTGCATTCTGCTGCCATATGCCCTTCCTCCTTGCACTTATAGCATATCGGTGTGTTGTTGCAATCTTTCTGATGATGACCCATGGCTTGACATCTGAAACATTTGCTCTTCCTATAATCTGTTTCCTCATCCAGCCTCTCTATTGCCATTTTCTTGCCTTTTGTTTGTGCTGCCTTACTATCCAGGATTTCCCTCAATTCCCTGGGTCTGTGGGGTATAGCATTTACCTATTGATTTTGCTCCCTCCCCATACTTTCCTGGAAGCCCCCTTGGCCTCTTCTTTCTCCACCACCCCCATGGCGCATATCCTGGACCTGGCGATATCCACCTCTAGGTTCTTCTGGTCGGCGACCTTGCCAACCAGGTCCCCTTGTCTCCAACATATCCTCTCCTTTGTGTGAAGGCTTGGTCCCTCCATCGAGCTCAAAGGTACCCATACCTTTTTGCAACTTGGATCTTAGATCTTGTTCTTCCTGTTGATAATCTTCCTCACTCTATTCTTCATCTGTTCTTCTCTTCCAATATCGGTTTGGGTGTCGGTCATCATCTTGCCCCATCTTGACTACTTTAGCAAAGGACTTCTAGAGCTCAGATGGAGGATGGCGGCGGAACACCTTACTTGCCTTTGTCCCAAATTTCCTGATTTCGTCTTTTCTGACTAGGAACCCTAATTAACTGTCTTCCGTTAGGGTACAACACTTAGAAATCCAGACCCACTAAGCTGCTGGTTTCCTCCACGAATGCCTATGGATTGCCTCATGTGTTGTTTCCACTTTTGGCCCATGAGGCCCATGTGCCTTATTTGGGCTTCTCTTTCCATATGAATCCACCTTTGTCCTATTACCAATTTGGACACTTTGATTTTTAGGAATTTTCTCAAGTGCTGCCTCCAGATTACTAGCTGCAGTTGCCAATTCTTCCTCCAAAATTGGTCTGGACAACATGTTCACTGATCCATACTCAAGGTCCACACGGCTGGTTGATTGAGAATTTGAGGGCTGAAAAAAGTGCCTGTTTAATCTCCTCTGCTTCTCTACTTCTCCTATCAGGCTCCTCCTTCTCTGATAGTTTCATCATTCCCCATGATATGAAGTTACTATTGCATAGAAATTATTGCCTATTCTGATCATTCTTACTCGGTTCAAGTGCATCCTTCTTCAGTTGGTTCAAATGGCCAGCACCCTTGCCGCCAGAATGTAGGGGTCTACCCAAAATCCTTGAGGGTTGTGTCCCTTTATTCGTGTCGCCCTCCTGCAGAGACTTCCCCTTCTCCTTGCACACGGGGTCCCCTACTCCAGCAAAAATGGGTTCACCATCCCCTGTCCTCTAGATCCGCACCATGCAGGATCCCTCTCCATGAATTCAGGTCTAAGAACCCAGCCACAGAGCAATCCGTCAGGAACCCCCCTCAGGTTAGGAATCAATCGCTTCTTAACCCGTTCTTAACCACCCAAAAATCACACCACCTTAGCGAGACCAGTTCAACGAGCAAACACCCAAAATCAGACTCTGAATCCCAAAAAAAAAAATCGGAGGAATTACTCACCTGGTTATGCTCCATCGTTCCCATGGATCAGAATTCAGTCGTCTTCTTCAGATCTCCGGATTGATCCACGGATGGCTCTCGCATGCCAAATTGCCTCGAGAGCCTTCGTTCAACGCCAAGTAAATGCGAACCGACCTCCCCTTCTCCCGAGCTCACGGCAATGGCTTCCTTCTTCCCAAAATTTGCCCGAATCCAGCTGCCCCTCCCAGGGATTCTACCTCCTCTAGTCACGCGTGAATGCCCTCCTCCGTTCTCCCTACCGCCGGCCATCCTCCCCCTCTCCCCTGCTTCGGCCCCAATCTCCCAAGCTCGACTTGGAGCGAGGAAGAAGACAATCCTTCTGTTCCACATGAGAAGAAAGCCAACTTTACACTCTAGCCCCCGTACTTTCTTCAAATAAAACCCCCTCACCATATTAGTTATACAATCTTGCACCTAGGCCCTACCCCTCCTTCCTATTTTCATTTTAGCCCCTGTCATTTTTACAACCAAGCCCTAGTTATTATTGTAATTACAAATAGGTCCCCATGACATTATAAAAATTACAAATAAGCCCCTAGACCTTCCAAAAATCATATCTTTTCAACCATAGCTCCGTTTTGGGAGATTCTCTCGCTCACACGATCGTCCCGATACGAGGAACCTTTTGCCACCCACCATATTTTTTGTTTCTACCACGATATCCCCCTTGTCCCCCTTAACATCATATCTTCTCCGCCTGAACTCCGTTTCCCCTGATTGTTTCACCATTGACCTTCTGAGACCCAACCTACCCAAATCATACCTTGTAAAACTGAACCATATCCACCAAGTCCTGACCTACCTATAATCCCACTGGTATACACCAACACCTCAAATAATTCTATTCAGAGTTTTAATTAGAGTTTTGATTATTTCTTATTGATTTATTTCCTTCACGATAGTGTCACGTACCGTTGCATACGGAGAACCTGAGGAGCCCGATGCTGGAGACGAAGCCCGAAGTCCCAAGTCTTGAGATGGTGATGTGCATGGATGCTCAGTGAAATCACAGGCACTAGGTGATAGTGGAGAAGCCAAGGAGCTGTTCGGAGAAGCCGGGAAACGAAGTCAAGCAAGGACGATGAGTTTCAACTTTTGGACAGAGAGACCAGACAGTCGATCAAGGAGTGACCAGACTATATGGTCATCAGTGGAGAAGATAGTCCAGAGAGAAGACTTAGTGAGGAATCTGTCTGTGTCAGGGACCATAGAGGCCGGACAGTCTGGTCTATAGACCGGACGGTCCAGTCTATACGAGTGAACCATAGGACAGAGAGGAAGCAAGCTCTCTGGAGTTCGACGAGGGTGTCCGACATGTCGGACTTGTTTGACGGCTGGACAGAGCGGATGGTCTGGTCTACTGACCGGACAAACTGGTCAGTACAAGAGGTTGCAAGTACAGCGAAGCCAATGGCTCTGGGAGACGTTCCAGGAGTGACCGGACGGTTCGGTCAGGCAGTGACCGGACAGTCTGGTCAATGTGTCCAGAAAGGCAATCTCGTGGAGCAACGCCTAGTTGGAGGTTGGAAGCCTATATAACTTTGTTGTTGGGCTCTAGGCGACCTCTCTTGGTCAATGGAATTGCTTGGAGCATTTGGTGAGAGCCAAGAGGAAAAGAGAGGAGCACTAGAAGGAGATATTGCATATCTTGAGAGTGCTAGTGAGAATAACAAGAGCATTGTGCACATCTAAGGCTAGGGTGTCCTTGAGGGTGTGATCTAGGTTGTTACTCATGGTCTATGTTGAAACCTAGACCAATTAGGTATCGGTGATCGAGCTGATTGTGATTGGTTGTGAAGGCCGTCACACGTTTGTACACAGTTTGACCCCACCGGTGAAAGGGGCATCGCTAGTGAGCGTTTGTGTCGGCTCGGGGAGTCCGGCAAGTTCTCAAGGGAGGCGAGCTTGTGCCTTCACTCCGGGAGTGACTGCGGGCTCGTGGGCGAGAACTCCACATTGGTGGTGGGAGGGACCGGAACTTCAGCGGTAGTGGTCCAATGAGGAGTAGGGGAAGGCTCCATCCTTCCGAGACCTCAGGAAAAAAAATATCATGAGCCATCTCTTACTCTACTCCTTACTTGGATGCCTTTACCTTTCCGCATCTACGTACCGTGCTATTCATGCTTGTGTGTTTGCCTTGTTCTAGTTGATTATCTTGTAGAATTGCATGAATAGGCTTCTTGCTTGCTAGTGGTGTTTTAGCTTCCACATTTGACCACTAGCATGTGTAGGAGTTGCATTGGCTTGATTTTTCACCCCTGTATGTGTTGTGCTACTCATGCTTGTTTGCACTAGTGCTCTACCTTATAGCTTTGCATGAGTAGGCTCCTTTGCTAGCTTGGTGTGTGCTTCCGTGTGTTTCTATTACTAGCTTGCATAGGAGTTGTATTGCCTTGAGTGATTCACTAGTATGCTTAGGTTGTTGTTCCGTTTATAGGTTCTTTATCTTATTAGTGTGATCACCACTAGAACTGTGTAGGAATTGTTTGAAAGGTCGGTTTTAGTAATTGGCAAATTAGGTACATAGTTTGAGTTCCCGATTCACCCTCCCCCCTCTTGGTCACTCAATCCTTTCAAGTGTTATCAGAGTCAAGTGCTCATCATAGGGCTTAACCGCCCTGAGTAGTGACCGTATTGAGTTGGGATGCCATCCCATTTGGAGCCAGGTCATGGCTCATGGAAGGATCGCTTGAAAAGCTACCTAAATGCCATGATTCCGGATGAGTTGATGGACACACTTGTGGATTTTGCCAATACCTTTACCGATGATCATGTGTATGATGATTATTGTGTGGATTTGCCTAGGTCTAGTGAGTGCCTAGACCCTACTAGTGATGATTTCATAGGTTGCTCTGCTAGTGTGCCTATTGTGTTGAATGATAATGATGTGTCTCTTGGTCTTGCTTGCTCTTTTGGTGTGACTAGTGCTGATGATGCTTGTGAGCCTTTTGTTGGTCATGCTAGTGTCTTGCTTGTTGAGGAGTTCTTTACTTTTTGTGCTAATGAGAATAAGGACTTACTTGACTCTCTTATTCGCTTGTGAGGTACCATGAACAGAATTGCAACAACTAATTTCGAGCTTCCCAAGATATTGATTGTCGAGAAGATCCTCACCTTGCTCCCTAGCAGCAAGCTCCTCTACATCACCCTTGATCTCATCATGGACAAGAATCTTTCCGTTGATGATGTGATCGGGCAGCTCTTCAAGGATGAGGAGATCACCGCATGGTTGACGGGGAAGAAGAAGTTCAAGGAAAACAATGAAGCATCTTCAAGAAAAGGGAAACAAGTAGCTTCGAGCTCAAACTTCTTTGATCCCTCCAGAAGATTGTCGTGCAATAGCTTCTACAATCCTTTCGGATCAAGACCTACACCAAGCTCATCATCAGGTGCTTCAACAAGCTCTACCCCAAGTGTCATTCCAAGTTCTACTCCAAGCACTTCGAGTGGACCTCACATTGGTGTGAGAGGAGCGCTGACCATGATGCTCACAGGATTGCTTGGGATAATCGACCTCACCACTACGGCTCCGGCGCCGCCACCTCCTCCACCACAAGATCGACTCCGGCATCTTCGTCGAGCTCAACAACAAGACCTCTTCTTTCAATTTTTTGAATTTGTGAGAGGTCCAAATGATGACCTTTGTGAGACTCCCTTGAGCACTTATGATATTGTGTGCAGGATATACTCCTTTCGAGGCCTACGGAGGATCCCATCATATGAAGTGATTGATAGACTCCTCTTGCAAATCACAACTCCTGAGAGGGGTTTCTTACTTGAGGAGGTGATCAATAGAAGGCATGAGCTCTCAATTAAGAGAGCAATGGAGATGATACTTGTGCTCCACTCACAAGTGGCTGGAGCACGTCTCTAGCCTCTATGACCCTCCCCACTACTACATTGACCTCGATAACGTGCACATGCGGGATGATTTTGGGCAATGGAGGTATTGTGCTCCTCACTATCCTATATGGAGGAGACTTCGGGAAGGGATTGCAAGAATCCCTAATTATAAGGATGGTCTCATTCGACATGATGAGGTTAGTGAAGGTCAATCAAGTAATGCATTGGATACTAATCCTTCTTCCTCTAGTACTTGTCTTATGGCTACTACCAGGGTCAACTACAAGAGTGGAGGTACCCACTGGATACTTGATAGTGGGTGCACCCAACATATGACCGGGAAGCCAACCATGTTCACCAACGTTGATGAAGACGAAGACTGTGAGAAGGTGCCATTTGGTGATAATTCAAAAGGGAGAGTTAGAGGCTCAGGCAAGGTGGCCATTATAGAGGACCTCCATCTCTCCATGGTCTTTCTTGTGGAACCCCTCAATTTCAACCTCCTATCTATTGGTCAGCTTTGTGACATGGGATTCAAATGCACTTTGATGAGGATAGATCAATGATTGAAAATGCAAAGAAGGGGCTAATATTTCATGGAGTGAGGCACAGGAACTTGTATGTCACAGACTTCAAATCAAGCAACATGCCACCAAGTACTTGCCTATTCACCAAGGCAACTAAGGGATGGTTGTGGCATAGGAGATTGGCACATGTTAGAATGAATCAACTCAGGAAAGTGGTCAAGAGGAATCTAGTTGAAGGAATCAATGATGTCACCTTTGAGATGGATAGACTGTGCAATGCTTGTCAGGCTAGAAAGCAAGTTGCATCTTCACATCCCACCAAGTCTTTCATGTCTACATCTCATCCTCTGGAGCTCCTGCACATGGACTTGTTTGAGCCACCATATTACAAGAGTCTAGGAGGGAATCTATATTGCTTGGCGATTGTGGATGAGTTCACAAGATACACTTGGACTTTCTTTCTTGTGGACAAGTCTCAAGCAAGTGATATCTTTAGAAAGTTTGCTAGGAGAGCAAAGATTAAATTCAAGGCCAACATTGTGAAGATAAGGAGTGACAATAGGACTGAGTTTAAGAACACAATAGTAGAGGAATACTGTGTCAAGAAGGGGATCAAGCATGAATTCTTCATTACATATACTCCCGAGCAGAATGGAGTAGTGGAGAGGAAGAACAAGACACTCATCACTCTTGCTCGTGCCATGTTGGATGAGTATGGAACTCATGAGAGGTTTTGGCCTGAAGCAATCAACATAGCTTGCTACACCTCAAACCGTGTCTATCTCCACCGGTTGTTGAAGAAGACACCATATGAGCTATTGGTTGGACAGAAACTGAATGTTTCCTATTTTTGGGTATTTGGCTATACTTGCTACATTCTCAAGAAGAGGAGGAAGCCCGGGAAGTTTGAGAGAAGAATTGATGAAAGCATTCTTGTTGGGTACTCAGGGACTTCTTGGGCATATAGGGACTACAACTCAGCCACAGGTTGTGTTGAAGAATCCTATGATGTGCAATCTGATGATTCAAATGGTTCCCAGAAGGGAGATGGATTTCATGAAGTGAACATTGGACATGAACCCATGAGGGAAGCTTTGAGGAACATGCCTGTGGGTGAGGTTTTACCCCGTGAGGCCAATAATGATGATATTGGTGAGCCCTCTACTCCACCATCTCAACCAACCTCATCCTCCGAGGTGCAAGAACCAACCCAAGATGTCACTGACACACCCACTAGCTCCTCCCAAGATTCATTGAGAGTGCATCCACCTACCCAAGAGGAAACCCAAGTGGGAAGTGAGCCACAAACCTCCCCACATACTTCACCTCGAGCCACTTCTCGAAGCTCTTCACATGATACTTCCTCATCCACTCCAAGCTCAAGTTCCAAGACAAGAAGGCATATGAGTGATTCCACCACCCCTCTAAGAATCCAAGACACTCATACCTCAAGAAAGCAAGCAATCTATGATGCACAAAATACTTCACCTAGACCTCCTCCCACTCAAGAAGAACCTCTTCCTAGACCCAAAGCTATCAACAAGGATCATTCACATGACTTGATCATTAGGAGTCCATCTCAAGGAGTTAGGACAAGGAGGAATCAATACAAGCCCAACGAGTGAAGAAAATCTTGATGAGGCAAATGTTGCAATGAGAACTTCTCCTTCGTCTCTATGATTGAGCCCACTGCCAGCGATGAAGCTATGGATTATCACAAGTGGGCAATGGCTATGCAAGAAGAGTTGAACAACTTCAAGAGGTGCAAAGTTTGGAAACTTGTTGACAGGCCCAAGAATCATAATGTTGTTGGCACCAAGTGGGTCTTCAAGAACAAACAAGATGAGAAAGGGACCATTGTCAAGAACAAGGCTCACCTAGTCGCAAAGGGGTATTCTTAAGTGATGGGTATTGAATTTGAAGAAACCTTTGCTCTTGTGGCCCATCTTGAAGCGATTCGGATCTTACTTGCCTATGCATCACACAATGGCTTCAAGCTCTATCAAATGGATGTCAAAAGTGCCTTCTTGAATAGAGAGATCAATGAGAAAGTCTATGTGGAACAACCTCTGGGGTTTGAGGACCCTAAACATCCAAGACATATATACAAATTGAAGAAAGCTCTCTATGTCCTCAAGCAAGAACCAAGGGCATGTTATGAACACTTGAAGAACTTTGTTCTCAAGAATGACTTCAAAATTGGAAGTATTGACAGTTCACAAGACATGTTAGGAAGGATCTCTTTGTGTGCCAAATCCATGTGGATGATATCATCTATGGCTCAACCAATGAGAGGTTTAATGAAGAGTTCCAAGAGATGATGGCTAGGGAATTTCAAATGTCAATGATTGGAGAGTTGCATGTGTTCCTTAGTTTTCAATTCAAACAATTGAGAGAAGGGAACTTCATCTATCAAGAGAAGTATACCAAGGATCTTCTCAAGAGGTTCAATATGGAGAATTGCAAGCCTTTGCACACACCTATGGCGACAAGCAAACCCTTTGATGATGATGCAAAGGGAAAACCAGTGAACCCCAAGCTCTATAGGTCAATGATTGGGTCCTTGCTCTATCTCATTGCCTCAAGACCGGACATCATATTTAGTGTGTGATTATGTGCATGCAATCAAGCAAATCCAAAGGAGTCACACTTGAAGGCCGTGAACAGGATACTTAGATACCTCAAGGATACACCTACCATGGGATTATGGTATCCTAGAGGAACAAGCTTTAAGCTACTTGGGTATTCGGACTCGGACTTCACGGGATGCAAAGTGAATAGAAAAAGCACATCAGGTGGTTGCCAATTTCTTGGAAGATCTCTTGTATCTTGGAGCTCAAAGAAGCAAAACTCGGTGGCTCTATCTACAGCCGAAGCAGAGTATATGGCAGCGGGAGCTTGTTATGCACAACTTCTTTACATGAGGCAAACACTCTCAGATTACGGCCTCAGCTTCACCCAAATGCCATTATATTGTGATAGTGAAGCGGCAATCAAAATGGCTCTCAAAACCGGAGATCATGGTCATGCAAAGCATATTCAAGTCAAGCACCACTTCATAAGAGACCATGTTGAGAAGAAGTACATTGAGTTGGTGAGTGTTCGGACTCATGAACATTTGGCGGATATCTTCACCAAGCCACTCAACGAGAAGACCTTCAATAAGCTAAGGGGAGAACTCAATGTTCTCGGCCTTTCCAACTTCACATGAGTAACCCTAAAGCTTGTCTCTTGTAAATATGTATAGCCTTGCTTGTTTTGTTTGTTGTTTGTGCCTTTGTTTTTGTGCTTGTTTCTCTTTGCTTGTAGGTCAACTTCGGACCTCCTTGAGATAGCAATGGACATGGGTTAAGCTTGGGAAGGTGGTTCATGGTGTGCCCAAGGCTTTGAAGAATGGTTCATTATGAGTAAGCTCAAGAAGGGAACAACTCGTTGTTGGCACTTTGGTTTGTAGTCTTTTTCTCTCTTTCCTTTAGCATTGCATCATGCATTTGTATACTTATTGCATTTGCATTTGCATTCTTGCATTGTGATACCTTACACTTTCAAGCATGTTTCTAGGGGGATTTGCTTATTTACAATGTAAGTATATGACCCTCTAGAAGATCACATAGTGATCTTTGTGCTTCATGCCCATTGAGTCATGTTCAAACAAGCTCCGAGGTTAAATCTACTCGTGCGGCTCAAAGACAAGTGACTCATACATTCCTAACATACTAATGACTAACCATTGCATTCTTGAGGAAATATTATGTTCAGTCATGTGTGTAGGGGGAGCTATGGTGGAACACCATCGTGACCAAGGAAAAGCACCATGGAAGGAGGAGTTTCCTAACTCTTGTCATTTATTATTTGCTCCTTGGTTCTCTTGTGTTTTGTCTTCGGTTTGTGGTTTTTGGTGATAGGTGACAAAGAGGGAGAAGGAGCATGAAGATCCAAAAGCCAAGTCTAGATCGATAACATAAAGGGGAGAAGAACATGAAGATCCAAAAGTCAAGTCAAGATTGAGGATAGCAAAAAGGAGAGAACAAGAAAGAGGAGAACATGAAGAACAAATGAACATGACGAACATCTACACAACAACGGTGCATGTCTACAACAACATTGAACATCTACACCGACATGAACATCTACGTCTTTGGTGTGTGTCTACTTCAACAAGATCATCAACCATGACACCAAGATGGGCGCAAAATTCAACTCAAGATTGATATCAAGTGCGCTACATGATTGAGTAGTTCTCCCTCAACACCTAGCATATTCCAAGGGGGAGACTACTTCCAAGGTGAGGAACAAGGTAATTTTTCAATCCTTTCTTTTCCTTTGGTTCCTTGTTGCTTGTTCGTTTTGGATCATCATAAGTAGTGGTTGTCATCCATCACCAAAAAGGGGGAGATTGTAAGGACCATGACCATTGAGGTCACCCCAAGGTATGAATGTTTTGGTGATGAATGACAAACATGAAATATGACTAATGCCTACACAAGTGTTGTGCATGTAGGAAACCTTTTCTACTCTATGATGATTATTAACGGCGGCCTTGGCGATGGATGACAATGACCACAAGCATGGAGGCATGTAAGCTTGATGGAGTCCAAGGGTTGATGGAGATGGATCAATGCTAAGGACAAGCTATAGAGCAAGTGTTGGGAATACTTCTCTAGTTATTAGGGCTTTCAGTCCATAGGAAACACCAGACTATGAAGGGGATCTAGGTCATTTCTCTTAGGTCATGTCTAATTGGTGATGTGTATGGATGCTCAGTGAAATCACAGGAACTAGGTGACAGTGGAGAAGCCAAGGAGTTGTTTAGACAAGCCGGAAAACAAAGTCAAGCGAGGACGAGGAGTTTCAGCTTCTGGACAGAGAGACCGGACAGTCGGTCAAGGGGTGACCGGACCGTACGGTCATCAGTGGAGAAGACAGTCCAAAGAGAAGACTCAGTGAGGAATCTGTTTGTGCCAGGGACCATAGAGACCGGACGGTCCGGTTTGTATGGGTGAAGCATAGGACAGAGAGGAAGCGAGCTCTCTGGAGTCCGATGAGGATATCCGATGCGTTGGACTTGTTCGATGGCTGGACAGACCGAACGGTCCGGTCTACTGACCAGATAGACAGTCAGTACAGGAGGTTGCAGGCACAGCAAAGCCAACGACTCTGGGAGCCATTCCAGAAGTGACCAGACGATCCGGTCATGCAGTGACAGGACAGTCCGGTCAATGTGTCCAGAAAGGCAATCTTATGGAGCAATGACTAGTTGCAGGTTGGAAGGCTATATAACTTCGTTGCTGGGGTCTTGGAGACCTCTCTGGGCCAGTAGAATTGCTTGGAGCATTTGGTGAGAGCCAAGAGGAAAAGATAGGAACACTAGGAGGAGATATTGGATATCTTGAGAGTGCTAGTGAGAGTAACAAGAGCATTGTGCACATCTAAGGCTAGGGTGTCCTTGAGGGTGTGATCTAGGTTGTTACTCTTGGTCTATGATGAGACCTAGACCGGTTAGGTGTCGATGATCGAGCCTATTATGATTGATTGTGAAGGCCATCACACATTTGTACACGGTTTGAGCCCGCCGGTGAAAGGGGCATTGCTAGTGAGCGCCCGAGTCAGCTCGGGGAGTCCGGCAAGTTCTCGAGGGAGGCGAGCTTGTGCCTTGGTGGCAGCGGTGACGCGCACCGTGTCTTCACTCCGGGATTAATTACAGGCTCGTGGGTGAGAAATCCACATTGGTGGCGGGAGGGACCGGAACTCTGGCGGGAGTGGTCCAATGAGGAGTAGGGGAAGGCGCCCTCCTTCCAAGACCTCGGGGAAAAATATCATGAGCCATCTCTTACTCTACTCCTTACTTTTATGCTTTACCTTTCCGCATCTACATACCGTGCTATTCATGCTTGTGTGTTTGCCTTGCTCTAGTTGATTATCTTGTAGAATTGCATGAATAGGCTTCTTGCTTGCTAGTTGTGTTTTAGCTTCCACATTTAACCACTAGCATGTGTAGGAGTTGCATTAGCTTGATTGCTCACCCTTGTATGTGTTGTGCTAGTCATGCTTGTTTGCGCTAGTGCTCTACCTTATAGCTTTGCATGAGTAGGCTCCTTTGCTAGCTTGGTGTGTGCTTCCGCGTGTCTCTATTACTAGCTTGCATAGGAGTTGTATGGCCTTGAGTGATTCACTAGTATGCTTAGGTTGTTATTCCTTTATAGGTTCTTTATCTTGTTAGTATGATCACCATTAGAACTGTGTAGAAATTGTTTGAGTGATCGGTTTTAGTAATTGGCAAATTAGGTACATAGTTTGAGTTCCCGATTCACCCTCCCCCCCTCTCGGTCACTCAATCCTTTCAAGTGTTATCAGAGTCAAGTGCTCAACATAGGGCTTAACCGCCTTGAGTAGTGACCGTATTGAGTTGGGATGCCATCCCATTTGGAGCCAGGTACATAGTTTGAGTTCCCGATTCACCCCCCCCCCCCTCTCAGCACTCGATCCTTTTAGTAGGAACGGACTCAGGGGCTGTGATGAAAGTGGTGATAAGTCTAGTACTCGGCAAGATTATATGACTTTGTGTCAAAGTGCGGTGATATGACTGTGTGCCATAATGGTGGAACCCCTGAACTCCGTGGTGGACTTGTGAGCGTGCCCAGGTGAAGTGGGAGCGTTATGTGTTTTCGCGCGCAAGAGTGCATAGCCTGTGGGTACAGCATACTAAGCTCTGCAGAGTTAACCCTAAATCATTCGGATATCCGTTGTCACTGGTCATGACACATCAATCATTGGGCTCTTGTTGATCAGCCAATCTCCTTGATGTATGAGTGGTGATGTGATACCCGTGTTTTGGAAGTACAAGGTTTGGATATGGAGATCCATTCCCTTTAAAACTATGAGAACTGGTGGGAATGGTTTGTACTCCCTCCAGGGCCAACCTACTAATATATTGGTAGGTCCCATCTTTCCTTGAAATCTATTCTTAGTGAACCCCGACTACTTAACTGTTAGCACAAATATTAAACTCTTTGCCTACATCCTTGCTACAACCTCAATGCATGATTTTACCCTTGAGTAGTGTTAGTGCTTCCTGAGTACCTTATGTACTCACGGTTAGTGAACGAACTCCCGAAGAGTAAAAGCAGTAGGGTTTCGTCATATGCTCAAGTTTGCCTGTGGATGTGTTGTGATGTGATGGACATGAAGCGAACCAGTCTTTCGCACCTGATTTCCGCTGCAATGTAAATTTTCCATGTTTGGTAAGTCATCCGTATAATCTCATATTTTAGTATTGTATGGATTTGAGATAATCTGATTGTGCGTACCAACTACTGATCCACGAATTAGTACAGGATGCACAGGACGCCCCCGGAGAGTGGGGTATCACATCAACTTCCTTCCCTCCATATCATATAAACTTATCTCTTAATAAAACCATATATTATTGTACACGTGGTGTTGCTAATATTGATCATAGTATTTTTTAACCTCTCTTTTTAAATCCTTGCATTTTATTCTCTTTTCTTAACCAAGGAGCTTTCATTAATTATCTAGCAGGATTACAACTCACTACTACCTTCCAGTCACTAAATTCCATATCTTTCAATAGTTAATAAGGAATTTTCTGTTTAGTACTCCCTCCGGATTTAAATTGTTGACGTAGTTGACTTTTTTAGCTATGTTTGATCATTCGTCTTATTCAAAATATTTATTCAAATATACAAAATTATAAGGTAGATTTCAATTTTTTAAACTAATAAAACAAATTGTAACAAAATATCTGATAAATTTTTAAATTTTTTGAATAAGACGAATGATCAAACATAACTAAAAAGTCAACTATGTCAATAATTTAAATCCGGATGGAGTATTACAGAGTGTCATATCAACAACATTCTTGCGTCTTTTGCACTTATATTCTCTATACACATAAAATTATGAAATGTGTCTCTTGTAATTGTTTAATTACATTCATGCTAGTTTACATGCTTATTTTCTTTTTCTCATATATACTATTCCCTCTGTATCATTATGTAAGCATTTAGGGCTTTTCAAATTTTCTTTATTTGTAAAAATTTGTGAGCCCCACTGGCATTAGATTCTCCCCACACATCCGCTCCTATCTCTTCCATCTACTTTCCCGTCTTTTCAGCCAAGGTCGCCATTGACCACCCCTAAATGCCCAGTCATCTTCGGCTCCTCTCTTCATTCATTGCTACATAGAGTTTGCTGCAGGTCTAAAGTGTGCCATTGACACCACGGCTGAAGGGGATTCATCACAGCGCTATTGATTGGAGGTGCAATGGTCAAAGTTGTGTCGTCATAGACCAGCTTGGAGGAAATGCAAAGCGGCCAAAGGAGACTCCACCGCAGATTGTATCGCGCATCGACACGTGTGGTGGCATGTGAAACCAAGATTGGAGGATGGCCTCACATCTCCACGCGGCGCTCACCATCCTTATCTATAGGTCATCGCCCCCACCTGTGGCTTGTCCCTATGGATTGCACCCATGAAGGTGAGGTATGGCTCCATCAAGGGGTGGTATGCCATGGTGTGGCTTGCAATAGGGTCGAGGTCGTTGTTTTCATCCACAACAAGCTCTACCATGGAGCTTCTTTGGGATCCACGGGCGTGCCATCTTGCACTGTACATTGGACCAGCACATGTACTGTCCATGAGGGTTACAACCTATCAGCCCTCATCACGATGGCCGCAAGTCTAGGGCACCAATGCTCCATTCCGGTCCAAGGCATTGCTGATTGTGTTTAGGCCGCGATGAAGAAGGCACGAGGAGGTTAGAGAAGATGGGGCAGCCACTAATAAGGGGCAATATGGTCTTTTTCTTTCACTACTACTTTCACCTGAAGCCTGAAATACTTATAAAATGGAATAAGGAAGTAATGTGGGTAGATCTTGTTGAGTTATCCCGTGGATTTTGTTATCTCTTGTTCTTGTATATCCAATTTCTAATATGTAGATGTATATATATGATCTTGTAGATTGTGCTATCAAAACTTGATCACACTATTAATGCACATATCTATCCATATAGGTTAAGTTTGTCTTTATGCAACTATAATGATGTATATCTATATGATCTTATAGATTGTGTTATCAAAACTTGATCATACTAATAATACACATATCCATATAGGTTAAGATTGTTTTCTTTATGCAACTAAAACTACTAGAAAAGAAATAGTTTTTTATGTATCCCATTCAGTCTATGGGGTTCACGCATGAGAGTGTCTGCAGCAGCGACCTCCGCCTCAGCTATGCCAGCCGTCCCCTGCGTCGCCTAAAAAGCGGATTCATATCCAACCATCGTCTTTGCATTGAGAGATAAGGAAGAAACAGTACACGATATATGGAGACCCGGTTGCTGCCATCCGTGATGCTGCTCGTGTTGTTCCAGCAGCTAGCGCCAGCGATGAGAAACCAGTCACGAAGGGACAAGAGAGGAGGAGATTTTTCTGGTGGCGGTGAGGTATTGCCACCCGAGCCCCCTTGCTGACGATGCGGGACAGTTGAAAAAAGTGATTTCACTTTTCAAATAGATAGGATTTTCTTCGATTGTCTTTTCTCACGTGGCATGGAAGTTTGTAAGATACACTGATGCCTTACGCCTGGCACGGGCACGAGCACGAGGCTGCACGCACGTCCCGCATGCCCCAAGCCCCCAACACATCAGCCTAGGACTCTTTCGGACCCGGCACCTGGCGCCTACGTTTGCCTGTTTGACTTTAACCCCTCGAAAGCCGGGTTTCAGGTGTCTTCGTCGACGACAATGGCCGCCGCCTCCGGTCTCGTCCTCCTCCTGCCGCTGCTACTCTGCTCCCACCTCTCCGTCGCCTCGCCGGCCTTCTCCCTCGCAGGAGAACTCCTCCACCAGGCGCGCGCGCCGGGGTTCGCCGCGTGGCTGCGCTGCGTGCGGCGGCGCATCCACCAGCACCCGGAGCTGGCCTTCCAGGAGCACCGCACCAGCGAGCTCGTGCGCGCCGAGCTCGATGCTCTCGGACTCCCCTATGACTGGCCTGTCGCCCGCACCGGCGTTGTGGCAACCATCACCGGCGGCAGCGGCGGCAGTGTCAGGCCCGTCGTCGCTCTCCGCGGCGACATGGACGCGCTCCCGGTGCAGGTCTGTTTAATTAATGATTCTAACAATACCATATTGATGGCCGTTATTATAGGACACTGGGGTATTATACTATTATATGATTTGGAGTCTACTAATAAAAAATATATAAATTCTTCTATTCAATGCACTGAATAAGAGGAGATTTCCGTTGACGCCGTGTGGGTTTGTACACCGGGTTCCTCCTCCATCTCCTCTGGACATAGTATCTGTCGTAAATTTCTAATAATTTTGGATGGCAGCGGTGACGGTGGAGGACCACATCGCCTACAAGTTAGCACGGTGCAGGAAGCGGTTGCGGACCTGATGGTAGGGGCAATAGCAAGGACGACCGGAAGAGGACCAGAGCGGCGGACTTAGAATTTTTTTCAAGGATGTGTTGCAAAAAAAATTGTTTAAAAAATTAGAATATCACATTCGACTATTTCTACAGGGTCTGGCACCCGAATTTTTTTTTCTACGGTAGCTTGTTGTCCTCCCTTCTTCTCCAACTCAGGTAATCTTCGACATCATTCCCATCCCCGGCGACCTTGAATGTTAGGGTTTGGGGTTCTTGGGGCCTCCTCCATTGCCAGACATAGAAGGAAGGTTTTGGGGTTTTAGAGGGGGGGGGGGGGGGGTGGGGAGAGGCCGGCCTGGCGATGGAGGCGGTTGGTGGGCGGCGAGGTGACGGAGGACGACGGTTGGGTGGGGTAAGGGTGAGAGCGAGGATAGTGACGACGGTGGTCGAGGCGGCGGTGGGTGATGGTAGCAGGTGCGGCGCCTCGACGAGGCATCCTGACGGAGCACCATGCCGACGACCGCGCGTCATGCGGGGTGGCGGTGGGAGCGAGACAGCTCGGCAGAGAGAAAACAGAAGGTTGAAGATGACCTTGCGCCATTTAATCTACAATTGACGGTAGAAAAAATCGAGTGTTGGGATCGTTTTGAATGCCCGAGTGTGCGCTAGACATTTCCTAAAAAAATTGTTTTGAATTGAACTGATAACCTTGATGATAAACCAATTAGACTATGTTTCTTTCTATGATTTTATTTAGTAAAGAAACTATTCATTTTGTATTGACATTAGCCTAATGTATCGATACCTGATTAGACATAGGGTATACCATCGCATATATAGCATACCTCCTAGGTCAGCCCGTACAGGGAGCGAGCTTCTGCTTTGATGGGAAGAGAGAGAGGAATTAAGAGACGTGCTAGAGATTGAAGAAACTTGTAAAATGATCGGATGAAGATCCTACATTGTTATTCATCTACTGAAAGACACCCCTATTTTCAGTCGATTGAAAAATAATAGGTCCAGCATAAAGATCATGATCTTTTTTGGACATTAACTAAGAGATGATCTGTTTTGATTCCATGATGTTAACTCACTACAGATCTATCATGTTATCAGATAGAGTATAATAAATCCAGCTTGCCGAGTAATTTCATCAATTAAAGCATTTCTTTTGCCGAGGTAATTGTGGTATCATCCAAATCAAGTAACACAAATGGTGGCAGAGGATGCAACTTCGACCTTGTGAAACTAAAATGTACGACAATTTTATATAATAGTCTGAAAGTCCTTTAGTGGTGAGTGCAACACATAGGAGAAAAAGAAAACATAATTGTTTCGATCGCTCGTTTAGTTTAAATGCATTCACAAGGGTGTTAACTAGGTGCACTACCAGTTGGTTCCGTTCCATACCCCATTACAAATTTTCTTTCAAAAAATCGGTACTTTAGATGTGCTTCTTTGGGATACTATACTGTGTGGTACTGCCTTTCTGCAGGAAATGGTGGATTGGGAATTCAAGAGCCAGGAAAATGGAAAAATGCATGCTTGTGGGCATGATGCACACACAACAATGCTCCTGGGAGCTGGTAAGCTGCTCCAAGATCGGAAGGTCGACATGAAGGTATTTACTATTCAGTAACCACATGGAATGTTCATTGGTTCTTGTCAGGGACATTTCACTATTCATCTTATGGGGAGCCATATCTGCCTGTAGGTTTCCTTCTTTGATTCTGGTGATTCACTGTGTCGTGTTTATGCACTCCCTGTTCACAACTTGTTCATCAGGGTACTGTAAAGCTTGTATTCCAGCCAGCGGAAGAGGGCGCTGCCGGGGCCTATGACGTCCTACAAGAGGGCGCCCTTGATGACGTGTCAGCCATATTTGGCTTGCATGTTGACCCAGTTCTTCCCGTAGGTGTTGTTTCATCCAAGCCCGGGCCTTTTGCTGCAACAGCAGCTCAATTCTTAGTATCTGTTACTGGAAAAGGTGGGCATGCTGCAAAACCCAATCAAGCAATCGATCCGATTGTTGCTGCATCTACTGCAATCCTTAATCTTCAACAAATTGTGGCTCGGGAAATTGATCCCCTCCAGGGTGCAGTATGTCATCTATTATTGTCAACTATCTTTTCATAGTATATTCATCTATGGAGAAATTCTGCACAACTATAATTTCAAGAATTCTCTGCCATTGAACTTTCAGGTTGTATCTGTCACTTTTGTGGAAGGAGGAGGACGCGCTTATAATGTTATTCCAGAGTGTTTTACCTTTGGTGGTACCTTGCGAAGCATGACGAATGAAGGTTTATCATATCTTATGAAAAGGACCAGAGAGGTAAATTCTTCTTTAACCTGAAATGTATAATCACCCTTCTATTTCTTCTTACAAGGTGACAAATGTTTCAATGGTAGATTGTACAAGAGCAATCAGCAGTACATCGATGTAATGCCTTAGTGGACTTCATGGAGGACAAAATGAGACATTATCCGGCTGTAATCAATGATGAAGGGATGTATGCTCATGCCAAGACAGTTGCCGAGAGCTTGTTTGGGAAAGAAAACGTTAAGATTGCACCTCAATTGATGGGGGCAGAGGATTTCGGGTTCTATGCACAGAGAATGGCAGGCGCCTTCTTCAACATTGGAGTCGGCAACAAGAGCACTATGGTGACAGTCCATTCCACGCACTCCCCTTACTTCGTGATTGACGAGGATGTTCTTCCTATAGGAACTGCTTTCCATGCTGCCGTGGCAATTGAGTTCTTCAAGAAACATGTGCCATAATGAAGCTGAATGAAAAAAAATAAGGCATACTCTCTCCATTCTAAAATTATTATCACCATCGACTTTTTTTATTATCTTTGAATATTTATGTTATTTAAAATATTTATTCAAATATGAAAAATTATAATTTATATTTAAATTTTATCTAATGATAAAACAAACCATGAGAAAATACATAATATTTTTTGAATTTTTTTTAAATAAGATGAATGGTTCAAGATAATAAAAAAATCAATGATGATAATAATTTTAAAATGGATAGAGTATTCTTTATTTAGGTATCCTACATCTATTCTGATCGTGGAGCTATTCTGAATTTTGTTTTGTGTGCTTCTCCTAATATACTTCATTCCTTCTAGATGTTAACGCATCTCTAGCAGTAGATTTAAAATGAATTATTATCCCTAAAAACTATTAAAAGTCTAAAATATATCAAATACTCCTTCGGTCGATGATTTTGTTACTTTATATTTTGATTTTTAGACACTGGCCAATTTTTCTCTCTTCTCAGCCTAAATATACAAACCCAACTCTTGGAGATATAAACTAAGACTGCGCACGTGCAAGGAGCCAACTGCTATCTTTGGACGCTTCTGCCACCACCCTCATTTTCGTCTCACATTAGCTCCATGGGCTACGGTCAATGGATCACATCGCAAGCCACTAGATCTGAAAGTGACGAGAGGGGGGGTTTGAATAGACAATTATCTCTAAAATTTATTTAATAATAAAAGTTAACTGCATAGTATCGGACTTGTCCAGATGATTGTGGGGAAAGTCCGATGACTTGTCCGATAGCACGAGATAGAAAAGTAGATCGGTCGGGTAAATATTAAAACTAGTGTAAGGCAAGCTAGAAGCAAGTGAATACAATCAAAGGGAAGCTGTAAAAATAAGGAGAGCAACTAGCAAACAACCTACATAAGTTAATTTAACAAATACGAAGCAAACCCTAACTAACAAGTTTATGAGCAAGAACAAGTAAATGAAAGACAAGTAATTAAAGCACAAGTGAGGCACAAGAATTGTTCGCCGAAATTTAGCTCCACAAAGAAGCCTACATGTCCGTTGAGGGATCCACAAAGGATCGGGTCTCTTTCAACCCTAACCTCTCCAAATAACCACAAAGATCAAACTTGGTTTTCTACTAGGAACTTCACAAAGGAGGGGTCAATACAAACTTCCCGAGGTGTCACCACACAAGTTGGGAGCTCTACGGGCACCTCTAACCGTCTAGGGGATGAATCTCTAAGAGTAACAAACACAATAGTCATCGGCGGTGAGGATGAACCAAGTGCTCAAGAGGATGGAAGCTTGGAGTTGATGGAGCACTTCAATCTTCTCTCAATCCCTTCACAAATCAAGAGTGGAAGCAAGAGAGGAGAGTTGGGGAGAGCAAAGTGAGCTTGAGAGTGTTTTTGAGTGGAATGAGTGACCAACCGGCCAAAGAGCGAAGAGGGGTTCTATTTATAGCCCAATGGGAAAAAGAGCCATTGGAGAGCCAATTTCTGAGATCTACGTCGGACAAGTCCGATGGTCATCGGACATGTCCGATGAAACAAAGTGGCGTAGAAACTGGAATCCGACAAGTTTGCCCGATGCCTCGGATAAGATGACCATCGGACAAGTCCGATGGCTATCAGACATGTTCGACGGTCACAGGGTGGTAGAAGAACTGGAATCCGATGGACTTATCCGATGGCTCGGACAAGTCTTGTCCATCGGACAAGTCCGATGAAAATAGGATGGCAGGGGAACTGTACTCCGATGAAAGTGTCCGATGCGTCGGACTTCCTCTGGTCATGGGACAAGTCCGATGATCGTTGAACATGTCCGACGACCCAGAGTGGCAGAGCTACTGGAGTCCGATGGACTTGTCCAATGGGTCGGACAAGTCCGATGATTTTGCCCTGTAAAATTTGATTTGGCCTGGAAAGGGGAATGTTGCATTTAGTTCACCTCTGCTTCACACTTTTGTGTCCCTCTTAATAGTACGGCTTTTCCTATACTCAAGATTTAAAATAAAACTCCATGAACTTCATTCTTAAGCATATTTTGAATTTCATCTTGAAGCACTTTACTATCTTCTTTTCTCCCTTTATGTTTCTATGCATTTAATCACCAAATTTTGTACCATAATCTACACACATGCTCATTAAAAGATTAGTCCATTCTTAATTATATTGATGCCAATCACCAAAGTAAAATTAGGGGCCTAGATGCACCTTCAATCTCTCCCTTTTTGGTGATTGATGACAATACAACCAAATTTCATAAAAATATGCAATAAAGGTTCAGTTTGTGATAAGGAGCTCCCCCTAAATGTGTGCATGAGTAAGAAGATATGAGATAATAACAAGTGCACATATTTAAAGAAAAAATGTGAGAGCTCCCCCTAACACTATGCATACATGTTAATTTGCAACAATTGATCACAAAAGATAGAAAAGATGCAAATGACATGTTATTTCACACAAATGCAACAAGCTGAAGATAATCAATGAAGCACCAATACTATAAGCAAATATAGTGCCCAAACCAACCACAAAGATAGCAAAATAGAGTTTTACAAACCAAATAGTGTCACAAATAGTTCAACTCCAAACTCGCTCACAACTCACAAACTAATATAGAGAAAAAAACTAAGATAACTACACTTCTCCCCCTTTGGCATCAAGACACGCAAAAAGGAGAAAAGTGCGGGTAGAAGGTGATGAGAGCTCTAGTCGTCGGAGAACTCATAGTCTTCATCATCATCATTGCCTTCTTCCTCTTCAATGGCTGGTCCTTTCCCTTTGCGCTGGTGAAGAGCATAGGCAGGTTGATCTTCACCACCCCCGCCGTCCTCATCCTCAAAGCGAATGTGTTGAGCACTCGAACCTGCGCCGGAGGAGAAAGGAGGAGGAGTCGGGTAGTACCCAAAATAGTTCATCTCCTCGACGGTGAAGGTGGGGTCAACATGAGTAGTTGGGTCATCATGAGTAGGAGGAGGTGAGCCTTCTGCTGGGGACGGTGGAGGAGGGGTCTCAATACCAAAATGGTCATAAAGACCCTTTTGATTCCTCTCAATGACGTCGAGCCTCTGATTAATGCTCCTGCACATGCTCATAAGGGATTTGAACATCTTCATAATCCCGCTTCTCTTCCCACGAGGAGGCGGAGGCACATGAGAGGATCCAGTGCCCCGAGAGGTAGCCCGAGGTAGCTGAGGGGGTGCAGCTGAACCAAAAAACTGATCGGAGGTGGTGTCGGGAGTCCAATTAGAAGGAATCTGAGGTTTGAGACTCAGATGCTTCATATCCTTGTTGAACGTCAAACCCTATACCTTCTCAATCATGTACATGATGTGAGGATCGTATCCACAGCCACGCTTGGGAGAGACGGAGATGTCCCACATCTCCTAATAGACATAATCAAACACATCAAACTTCTGACTTCCATGAATTCAGTGCAGAATATCCCTCTGAAAAGCAGGGATACGATTAGAGTTGCCTCCACGAGGCGCTAGTGTGCTTCGGCAGATTCAAAATAGGACTGAGAAGATGAACTTCAGTCCATTTGAGTTGGAAGGAGAGCAGTTATCCGAGTCCACATACATGTACCTCATGTCCTCAGCATCCATATGATTCCCCTTATGAACCTTGTGCTTTTCCTTGCGTGTATGCTTAAGTCCAATCATACTAGCAAACTGGTTCAGGGAGCAGGTGTACTTGGTGCCATTCGTCATCCAGGACATGGTTTTGGCATTTTCATTAAAATAGACAGTGGAGTAGAACTGAGCTATGATTTTCGTATTCCAAGAGTACTGGAAAGTCAGGAAGGTCTTGAGATCATGATGCTCACAGGCAGCCAGCACTTGATCGGGAAGTGGATGCTTTCTTATCTTCATGTGATTCCAATCAAGCCACTTCATCTCAACCACTGCATTCTTCATGCGTAGATTGGTGGACCGGTACCAATCCACATGGAAGTGTGTGTGAAAGCGGAAATCAGAAGCTTCTTTCTCACCAGCATAGTGGTTGGTTAACCTTGCCTCAAAGCAGGTCTCAATGGAGGCATGAAGGTAGTTCACAATGTCGCGGTCAGAGTTCTCCACTTCTGCTGGAGGATGCATGACCCTAAAGAGCTCATTTGTCTCTTCCGGCTCCTCTCTCTCAGCTGGAGCTTTCAGGGTGGTGCGGCGGATGCGCTTAGTAGTGGCCTTCCTCCTCTTTGGGGCTTGGCTTTGACCTTGGTCTTCGCCGGTCTTGGTCCTCTTCTCCCTCAAGGGGGATGCTTCCACGTTAGACATGCTAAGAAAATGTGGCGAGCAACAAGTTAGGAGGGAGTCAAAAAAAGGAATAGGGGTGAGGAGAATCAACGAAGAGCTCAGGTTTTTGAAGAAACTGCAGGTCGTCGGACATGTCCGATAATCATCAGGCAAGTCCGATGCGTCGGACTTGTCTGATGACACGCAATTTTTCCAAAAACCTAGATCCTTCATGAATCCACCTACCACAAGTACCCAAACTTCTTCTACTCCACTAACAACTAACTAGAGGCTACCTCCATGGATCAAATATGCAAGGGAACAAGATTTGACACTAGCATTGATCAATAACCCTAACCCAAAGTGAGAGAGAGAGGATTAGGGTTAAACCTTACAAAAACGATGGGGGATCGGACTTGTCCGATGGAGGAGGACCTCTTGACCTCCAAACTTGCTCCAATGGATGGTGGGAGAGGGAGATCGCCTTGGTGCCCCCAATGGGGGTGTTCTTGAGGAGAGAGAATGTGAGGGAGATGAATGAGGAGGGGTTGACCGAAGGGGTAAGTCGGGCTAGGTTAAAAGGGTCGAAACCTGGACCGTCGGACTTGTCCGATGCCGTCGGACAAGTCCGATGGCTGTCGGACTTGTCCGACGCCAAAATGACCAGAGAGATTAGAGTCCAGCCAGGAAAGAATAGAGGATTTTTATTTTCTTTAAAATAGTTTGATGGAAAGTTTTGATATCTTATGGTCAGCCAACAATCAACAAAACATAACAATGGCCATATTTTGTCAAGATTCGATCTAGTGATCAAAAACCAACTTCAATAGCACAAATAATAGGTTTTTGACATAAAACAATAATTTTTGTAATAACAAAACAGTCACCATTCAGATGTGCACATTCTCTACATCACATTGTTAGAGTCAAGAATATTTAGTTCACTCCTAAGATAGCAAAATCTCTTCTCATCTAGGGGCTTGGTGAATATATCGCCTAGTTGATCTTCGGCTCTCACATGGCTAACTTCGATATCCCCCTTGATGGAATGATCTCTCAAAAAGTGGTGGCGGATATCTATATGCTTTGTGCGCGAATGCTCAATGGGGTTATAAGCAAGCTTTATGGCACTCTCATTGTCACATAGGAGTGGAACACAGTTCAGCTTGTAACCGTAATCCCTTAGAGTTTGTCTCATCCAAATTAGTTGTGCACAACAACTACCGGCTGCAACATACTCCGTTGCGGCCGTGGAAAGTGCAATGGAATATTGTTTCTTGGATGACCATGACACTAGGGACCTACCTAAGAATTGGCATGTCCCAGAGGTGCTCTTTCTATCTACCTTATCCCCGGCATAATCCGCATCGGAATAGCCTAATAGGTTGAACTTTGAGCCCTTGGGGTACCAAAGCCCTAGGTTGGGTGTGTGAACCAAATATCTCAATATTCTCTTCACGGCCACCATGTGACACTCCATAGGAGCGGCTTGAAAACGTGCGCACATACACACACTAAGCATGATGTCGGGCCTAGATGCACAAAGATATAGCAAAGAGCTAATTATGGAGCGATATACCTTTTGATCAATGGGTTCATCCTTTTTGTTGAGGTCGAGGTGGCCATTTGTTGGCATGGGAGTTTTGATGGGCTTTTCCTTGTCCATATCAAATTTCTTCAATAAGTCTTGTGTGTACTTTGCTTGACATATGAAGGTGCCCTCCTTGAGTTGCTTCACTTGAAAGCCTAGAAAGAATGTCAATTCTCCCATCATGGACATCTCGAAACTTTTGGTCATTATCTTGCTAAATTTATCACAAAAGGTTTGGTTAGTAGAACCAAATATAATGTCATCGATATATATTTGGCATACAAAGATATCATCACCAAAACGCTTAGTGAAGAGGGTTGGATCGGCCTTGCCAATGACAAAACCCTTTTTAACAAGAAAATCCCTAAGGCATTCATACCATGCTCTTGGCGCTTGCTTAAGCCCATAGAGCGCCTTATGGAGTTTATAAACATGGTTAGGATACTTAGAGTCTTCAAAGCCCGGTGGTTGCTCCACATACACCTCTTACTTAATTGGCCCATTTAGGAATGCACTTTTCACGACCATTTGGTACAACTTAAAATCATGGTGAGTAGCAAAAGCAAGTAATATTCTAATAGACTCAAGCCTTGCTATGGGAGCATAAGTTTTATCAAAATCCAAACCTTCCACTTGTGAATACCCCTTTGCCATGAGCCTTGCCTTGTTTCTTGTCACAACAAAATTGTCACAACACCATCTTCATTTTGTTTGCTACGTAACACCCATTTGGTGCCCATAATATTCTTGTTCTTTGGCCTTTCCTCCAATGTCCACACTTTATTTCTTGTGAAGTTGTTCAATTCTTCTTGCATGGCCATCACCCAATCCGCATACTCAAGTGCTTGCTCTACCCTAAATGGCTCCATAGAAGAGACAAAAGAATAATGTTCACAAAAACTACTAACTCGAGATCTAGTGATTACCCCCTTGTCAATATCTTCAAGAATTTGCTCGACGGGGTGATCACGTTGTACATTTTGATGCACTCTTGGGTGCGGTGGGTGTGAGCTTTCTTGACCACCATCTTTATCAACCTCTTCATCATGTCTTTGAGAATCATTGCTTGATGCTTGTTCATGATCCCCAACATCTTGATCTTGACCACTTGCGTGACCTATTTCTTCATTCTCATGATGTTAGTTTTGTCTTTAGGGAGAGGGTTGATTTTCAATACTTGATGTTTCTTGTGGTCTCACATCACCAATGGCCATCCTTTTTATTACACTTCTAGGAGCTTCATCATCTACAACATCATTAACAACTTGCTCCCCTTGAGAGCCATTAGATTCATCAAATGTCACGTCACGTGAAATTTCAACACAACCGCTGGTTTTGTTGAATACACGATAGGCATGAACATTCGACCCATAACCAAGCAAGAAACCTTCATCAACTTTTGGAGAAAACTTAGAAGTCTTGGGTTTCTTGTTTAGCATAATGCATTTGCTCCCAAAAACATGAAAGTAGGAAATATTAGGCTTGTTACTGGTTAGTAGCTCATATGGTGTTTTCTTTAATAGTCGATGGAGATATAACCGGTTGGAGGCATGGCATGCGGTGTTGACGGCTTCGGCCTAAAAGCGGTCGGACGTCTTGTATTCATCAAGCATTGTTCTTACCATCTCAATGAGCATGCGGTTCTTTCTTTCGGCCACCCCATTTTGTTGAGGGGAGTAGGGTGCCGAAAATTCATGCTTGATGCCTTCTTCATCGAGATACTCTTCAACTTGAGTGTTCTTGAATTCGGTGTCGTTGTCACTCCTTATTTTCTTGATCTTGACTTCATATTCATTTTGTGCTCTTTTCATGAATGTCTTGAGCACATCTTTTACTTCACCTTTATCATGCAAAAAGAATACCCACGTGAAGCCAGAAAAGTCATCAACAATTACAAGACCATATTTGTTACCACCAATACTTATGTAGGAGACAGGGCCGAAGAGGTCCATGTGCAACATCTCCAATGGCCTTGTGGTGGTCATCACATTCTTAGCGGGGTGTGATGCTCCAACTTGTTTTTCCGCTTGGCATGCACTACAAATTTTATCCTTCTCAAAGCAAACGTCGGTTAGTCCTATGATGTGGCCGCCCTTTTGGAGTTTGTGAAGATTTCTCATACCAACATGGGCTATGATGAGGACATCAACGACATACGAATAACGACGACGGAAGATGGCGCGCCAAACCAAGTTGTCACGCCTCCACCTCTCGTCGTCGCGCCCCCTCGAGTTACGGATCCATCTTCTAACAAGACGACGACATATAAGGGCCCAATCACTAGAGCTCGAGCCCAGGAATAGAAGACGGTTTTGATACTAAGGAACGACGACCCAGGATGATGCCTCCTGAAGGCCCACGTGGCCCAAGTCGCGCGACTCCCTCTCCACTGCGCGACTCTCCACTTCAGCCGGCCCTAGATGCCGCGTCCTACCCCTATTTAGTCAAGGGCTGCGCCCCTTGCAATCTTTGAGTTTTATTTTAAGTTTAGCTTAGCTATACATCCGTCTCTCGACATGAATTCAGAACTCCACCTTCGTGCAATACATCAGATTGCTCGCCTCTAATTCTTGCTCGTTCTTCGATTACGCGTAAGAATTGATCCTCGTGATCAGGTTGATCTTGTTTACCACAAGGTTAATATCCTCCAGAAGTTGGTTCAGCGATTGCATTGGCGCTTCAGCTTGCTCGTCGTAGTTGGATCGTGAGGGTCGACATCCACCAAATCGAAGTTATCTCCACTCGCCGAAAGATCGGGCACTCTACACCTATCAGGCTAGCCTTCTATGCCACAACCATCCCATGTTGGACTTCGCTAATAAGCATGTACCAAGTCTAGCTTCATCCGTGGAGAAATCCACAACATAAAGATTTCCTTTAAGCACACCCTTAAAAGCAACTGAGCCATCAGTCCTCTTATAGACGGTCACACCATATTCGTTGAACAAACAATCATAGCCCATTTTACAAAATTGTGAAATGGACAAAAGATTGAAGTCAACGTGATCAACAAGCATAACCTTAGAAAGAGAATACGAAGGAGTGAGAGGGACTTTACCATAACCTAGTACTTGTCTCGTTCCATTGTCACCAAATGTGATGTACTCATTTTTGTTGTGACTTGGCTCGAATGACTTGAACATCTTTTTGTCTCCGGTCATATGATTGGTGCATCCACTATCAATCACCCAACTTGATCCTCCGGAGACATAGTCCTTCGATCCTCTTGCCATGAGGCACTTGTGAGTGTTGTCATCATCATCATCACTCAAGATCCCAAATAGAGAAGTGTTGGTGGGACTGACGCCAATGACAAGTGTAGCAATGCCTCCCTCATCCGATTCGGATTCGGAGAAGGAAGATGATAAAGAGGATGAATCATCGGAATTCTATTATTGACCAATGTGAGCTTCACCTCTTCTATGCTTCTTGTACTTCTTGTCTTTCTTGTGGTGCTTGTCTTTCCTTCTTTCATCTTTGTTCTTCTTCTTTGGACATTTCGCAATAAAATGTCCTTCATCACCACATTCATAGCAAGTTCTTTTTGACCTTCTTGCTTTGCCCTTGTCAAAGCTTTTCTTCTTGTAGCCATCTTTCTTAAGAAATGACTTGAATCTTCTCACGAGTAGAGCCATCTCATCATCACTATGTTCACTGCTAGAATCAACCACTTTCTTCTTCTTCTCTTGCTTCTCTTGTGTGGCTTTGAGTGCCACATCATTTTTATCACTATTTGCTCCCTCAATTTGCTTGATCAAGGCATTTATCTTGTTGGCTTGATCATTTGTTTCTTTTGGGAAAGAAGCTTTCCAAGCACTTCATCGGTGGAGAAGATTTTGAAGTTGTCCTTCTCTCTAATGTTTGAGCAAATGTTGCTATCTCATGGTTTCAGTGCTTGTAGTAGTCTCTTGTTGATGTCCAAGTCGGTCATTTTAGCTCCTAGTGCTCTTCTTTGATTCACAATCCTCATGAGCCTATCATAAACTTCCTTTGGGCCTTCTCCCGGACCCATGATGAATAGGTTGAACTTATTTTGCAATTCTTCAAGTCTTGCATCTTTGACGGAATCAATGCCCTCATAGATAACCTCAAGTTTTCTTCATAGTTGGTTGGCATTCTTTATTCCGGCTATCTTGTCATACTCGGTGGCACTAAGTGCGGAAACAATTGCACTAGCAGCCCGGACATTGTGATGAATGTTGATTTGATCCTTATGGGTTGGATTGTCTCTATTTTCCCACAAAAAATCATTCTCGGTTATACTTGCAACATGAGGACTCATGGATTCCAAATACATCATCATCTTGCATTTCCAATGATCATAAAATTGTCCATCAAAGTAGGGGAGTCTATCGGACCCTTGCCCAATGCGATCTTCTTTGAGATCATCATAATCAAACATGACATTGTTGTAGGTTTTTGGTAGCCCATCTTTATCAATATCTTCAATCCTTGGATTTTCTCCAGGTGCATCATCCTCGGACCTTGCTTCATACGATCCACTAGGCGGAATTTCTTTTTCCATTGTCATCTTTATCTTCAAGCGGTTAAGCCTTCAAGAAGATCCCGCTCTGATACCAATTAAAAGTGCCTAGAGGGGGGTGAATAGGCAATTATCCCTAAAATTCACTTAATAATAAATGTTAACTGTCCAGTGTCAGACTTGTCTGATGATTGTGGGGAAAGTCCGATGACTTGTCCGATGACACGAGATAGAAAAGTAGATCGGCCGGATAAATATTAAAACTAGTGTAAGGCAAGCTAGGAGCAAGTGAATACAAGCAAAAGGAAGCTGTAAAAATAAGGAGAGCAACTAGCAAGCAACCTATACAAGTTAATTTAAGAAATACGAAGCAAACCCTAACTAGCAAGTTTATGAGCAAGAACAAGTAAATGAAGGACAAGTAATTAAAGCACAAGTGAGGCCCAAGATTCGTTCACCAAAGTTCAGCTCCACAAAGAAGCCTACGTCTCCGTTGAGTGATCCACAAAAGACCGGGTCTCTTTCAACCCTAACCTCTCCAAGTGACCACAAAGATCAAACTTAGTTTTCCACTAGAAACTCCACAAAGGAGGGGTCAATATAAACTTCCTCAGGCATCACCACACAAGTTGATGGAGCACTTCAATCTTCTCTCAATCCCTTCACAAATCAAAAGTGGAAGCAAGGGAGGAGAGTTGGGGAGAGCAAAGTGAGCTTGAGAGTGTTTTTGAGTGGAATGAGTGACCAACCGGCCAAAGAGCGAAGAGGGGTTCTATTTATAGCCCAATGGGAAAAAGAGCCGTTGGAGAGCCAATTTCTGAGATCTACGTCGGACAAGTCCGATGGTCATCGGACATGTCCGATGAAATAAAGTGGCGTAGAAACTAGAGTCCGACAAGGTTGCCCGATGCCTCGGATAAGATGACCATCGGACAAGTCCGATGGCTATCAGACATGTCTGACGGTCACAGGGTGGCAGAGGAACTGGAATCCGAAGGACTTGTCCGATGGCTCGGACAAGTCTTGTCCATCGGACAAGTACGATGGTCATCGAACAAGTCCGATGAAAATAGGGTGGCAGGGGAACTGTACTCCGATGAAAGTGTCCGATGCGCCGGACTTCCTATGGACATGTCCCATGACCCAGAGTGGCAGAGCTACTGGAGTCCGATGGACTTGTTCGATGGGTCGGACAAGTCCGATGATTTTGCCCTGGAAAATTTTATTTGGCCTGGAAAGAGGAATTTTGCACTTAGTTCACCTCCCCTTCACACTTTTGTGTCCCTCTTAATAGTATGGCTTTTGCTATACTCAAGATTTAAAATAAAACTCCATGAACTTCATTCTTGAGCATATTTTAAATTTCATCTTGAAGCACTTTACCATCTTCTTTTCTTCCTTTTTGTTTCTATGCATTTAATCACCAAACTTTGTACCATAATCTACACACATGCTCATTAAAAATTAGTTCGTTCTTAATTGTATTGATGTCAATCACCAAAATAAAATTAGGGGCCTAGATGCACCTTCAAGATCCCACTAAGATCTTGTTCGTTTTAAGCTAAAATGAGATGGAATGGAGCCCAAACCACATGGAATGATGGGGCATGGAGTCAATCACTTGGTTTGATTTAAAACCTAACATGTTTTGGCATGTTTTGGCCTAGGTGGGGTTTGTCGAGCGGAAGACCGAGTGGTCGCGCGCGGCCTGGCCTGTCCTGGCAAAGGGCCAGCCCACAAAGAAGAGAGATGTGGTGAAAGAGAGACGAGACGGGAGCGTGGCGGCGTCGACGAGCCCTGACGGCGGAGCGCGGGCAAGGGCGCCGCCGCGTCGCCGGTGGTGGTTTCATGCAGGCGGTGACGGCAAGGACACTGGAGCATGATGGCACCACCGCGTCGGCGGTTTAATGTGGGCGGATTAAGGTGTTCGGATTGCCGGGTGTGTACTCAATTCCGACGACCATGAAAGGAATTTGGCGGGCCGGTGGCTGGGCCGACGGTGGGAGGCGGTGCGGCGAGGCGGCGTCTAGCGCCGTCGGAGCCGCGGGTGGTAGGCGGGCGGCGGGGGAGCGCAACGGAAAGATTAATCCAATAGGAAAATATTGACTCTCCTTTTTAAGGTGGTCTCCTCCTCCCAAGGTAAGCATGGTGGGATTATTCAGAGGCTCATACGGTCGCCGCCCGACTACAACTGGGCCACTTGACCTCTTTATTGCGTCTTTGCCAGCGGGTAGTAGTGGAGGATGTCCTCATCACATGGTCCTCACATCGAGGGACGTGAAGAGCATAAGGGGGGCAGTGGCTCTTCAATTTTAGGTGGAAGATGGAGGAGGAGCACGGGAGAGTGATGATGAGATTTAGGGGTAGTGGCCGGAGATGACGACGTTAGTGAGAATTTTGTCATGCATGGCCATGATTTCCCGCACAAAAGGCACTTGCAAAGACTTATACTTTACTATGTCATGGTGATTTTAAGGAGATCCAGAAAACTAAGAGCCTTTTCAGAAAGCTTTATAGGCATCCGGTTTTAGGTATGTTCTTGGAGAATAGTATTTTTTTTTCCCTGAAAATCACTCCAGCGAAATTAAGGTCACGTTTATATACAGTTTTAACAGTCCAATGCAACTTGAGTCTCGTCCATTCTATCGGCCAAGGAAATGATGAATTACTATTGGCATGATAATAATGACGAGGACAGCGTGTGACAAATTAAGACCATAACATAAATGAAAAATGAAAATTTCACGAAATTAATCGTCCTTGTGCAGATCAAGTAGTAGCATCGTATGATCAAAGCGGAGAGCGTTGCTGGTCTTGTGGTGCGACGAAAACAAGGAACTTTGCCGTGACTGGCCTGAAGATGCGGAGCGGGTCACCCTCGAGAGCGTCGGCGAGCCATGGCCACACCAAGGCGTTGACGATCAATGGCCCGTCGTCCCGTCCCGGCTGGGAGCACGTCTGCACGTATCCGGAGGCGATCCTGGCCACCTCCCTGACCGTGGGCAGCGCCAGCGCGGCGTGGCCGAACCCGAAGTCCATGTCGATGCGGAAGGAGGAGAACATGGTGACGCTCACGGCCGGGCTGCCCATCCCCATCACCGCCGTCTCGATGTACCGCCTCGGCTTGTGCTCATCCACCCAGTCCACCAGCTCCTGGAAGCGCTTGTCGTACGCGGGCGCCGACACGGCCTCCCGCACCAGCGCCGCCACGTCGCGCAGCGGCATGGCTAGGACCTCCTCCACGCCCGCCTCCTTTGATGTGTACGTGATGAAGTTGCCCATGTAGTTTCGCGCCGGGTCGGCCACTGCCGCGTGGCGCCCGTCCACCCACCACCCCATCCGGCAACGCGCGTCGGCGGGGCCCGCTGTCATGGACCCGCCTTACCACGGAGACGGCTCCGTTCCAGGATCTCCCTCGGGTGACGACACGTGCTGTGGCGCCCAATAGTGCAACACATGACAGAGAAAAATAATTGCAACAAGAGCGTAGGTGGAGAAGCAGAATTTACATAAATCCGAAGTTATATTACAAACCGGAGTTTTGACAGAAAAAATAAGTTGCGGAAGCGAGATGTTCAACATTGGTTCACCAATTCGACGAAATTGCTAAGATACAATCGCCCTCTCACAGCGACACACAGGGACCATCCAGCCATACTAGGTACTTTGCCCAAGTACCGTACCGGCAAGCAAAGATCTAATCCTCATCTTCATTCGTGCACAGCTCCCATTCGATGTTCCAGCAATCGGGGCGCTGGCCCTCCCAATGGAATCTCCCACCGCAGTGGCAGTCTCCGTCCTGGTCATCTGAAAAACCATATAGAGCTACGTCCTGAGTAACTAATTTACTCAGCAAGACTAACCCTTCAAAATGGCCATCTACAACCGACACCTAGACATGCAAAGGCTGGGGATAGGGTGTATGTTGCCAGAAAACCAGCCTAGGAGGGGATCCTTGTTTTTCAAGTTTTAGCACCAAGTTAAGTTGTCATGTGAAATAGTAAATTTAGTTTGCACTAAAGCTATAACAATCATAGTTGCAATACAATCTTAATAATTCCAAACAGCAGTATTAAACCCACTCATCATCTTAATGGCTTCTGACACTGTTCCGGAGCAGCGATCAAGTGGTACTCGTTACTGTGAGGGGCAGCGACTCGAATCGATTTACATCCTGCAGTAGAGACCTGCTTGCACGACCCATACGCGCTTCCGGGAAGCTGCATGGAGCAACCTTTCGCTCATGGTACCGCAGGGTCTTCCGGGTCCAGACTCCCCCGAGAAGGGTCCCCCAACGCGATGCGCCTCGTGTCGCCATCCGTGGGTGGATTGCTCCCTCCTCTCAGCCCCTGTTCCACCAAAGAAGGGAGAAGGCTATCTTCAGACCAGGCGGTAGTCGTAGCTACGTCGGTTTACTGGGCCCATATCTCCAGCATGCAAACAGTACGTTCAAACTTGATCCCATGGGCCGGACACGAGGCGTAGCCTTAGGGAACTCGGACGGGGCTACCTCCTTGAAGACAAGCTGTTCTTCCCTTTCCACCTAGTTGCCCGTCCGATCTTCATTGTGATTCCATCCACCCTTTCCTTCATCCGATCACGTTCCCCAGTAATAATATTTTCTACCTATGAGTGGTCTCCATACCACTCGATGAGTAGTCGTCCTAATTTAAGCAGAGCAACTATCGTCGTGAGGCTAATAATCAGGGAAAAAGGGACCTACTACACGCTAGGGTTTCAATCAACTCCTATCACTTAATGCACAGGTAAACTTACATCCCTAGCTAGTGATAGAATAAAAATTTAAAACGGGATTAATGCACCGGGGCTTGCCTTGGGTCTGCTCTGGCTCAGCAACGGCACCTCCGGCTCCTTCTGGGTCCTGCTCCGGTCCCGTCTCCACGTGGTTCACGGCGTGATCTATATGATGCAAAAGATGATGCTATGAGAGAAGATTCATGGCACTTCCTCAATAAATACGTTAATATATATTGTTTCTCATTGAAGTGGGCGGGGTGTGTTGATTAGTACAGCAATATAGCGTATGTAGCGGAAACACTGGGTGAGGTCGTTTCGTGTATTTCCTTCATGGACTCCAGAATTTAATCGCGACGACGTCGCACCAAAGTACAGTGGGCTTGTGTGTGCCGGGGTGAAGCTACATAAGCGATGCCCCTGACTAGTGGGTGCTAATTAATTAGTAGTGTAGTGTGTCGAGCAAAACCCTCGCAAGGTACCAGGTACCCATAAAAAAGCCCTAAAGCGGAACCATTATTATTAACGGGAAAAATTGCACTCGGGACATAATTTATTAAGTTGATATGGTTCAGATCTTCAAATGGGCAGGGGTGATTTATTATAGTTAGATTACACCAGGGGTGATTTATTTGCCAAGTTTCACCTTCATGCACCAAGTCAATAATTTCTATTAATTATTATACGAAAAAGAGCATTAAATTAATTTTAGCTAATACACAGAGACTTACACTGTGACATTTTTCCAGGGAGACTAAAACTGATAATCCTACCTGGTGACCAAATTTCAAGATTTTATCAGCTCTCTGTAATTAATTATGAATTTATGATGATTTTTATCATATAATTAAATCCTAACAGTCAAATTAACATGCACTATGATTTAGCATTTTTTCTTATTAGCACAAGTCCAGACAAGGCTAACAAAATTTCTTTTGCCTCAAAATTCTCATTATTCATTTTACTATGCATTTTACAAGTTTAACCTATTTTTAAAAATGATTAAATTGAGAAAATCCAATTTTTACTTCGCGGGCCGCAATCCCGACAGCCCACGGCTGCATCGCCCGGGGGGGGGGGTGCTCCTGGGCCAGATTTGGCCCAGGCGGGCACGGCCCAGCGCCCGGCTGGCCCACTGGCCAGCTCGTCCGAGTCTCGCGCGTGCGCGCGCGCTCGCCGGAGCACGACGGCGCTGGCCGGGGGCTCGCCGCAGCCCGTTGCGGGTCCTGGCTCGAGCTGGGTTTGGAGGGAAAACGGTCTACTCTTCATCGCGCGCCCTTCTAGGCGGTCGGGAATCGCCGGCGATGGCCGGGTATGGCCCCGCGACGGTGGCGGAAGCAGGGCAGGGCTCGGTGCCGCCTAGCACGAAAAGGGGAGGGCGGAAAGGCTCGGGATCTAGCCTAAGAGCTTCACCGGAGCATGGAGAAGGATGTCACCGAGTTTCCCCTGCGAGAGGGAGGCCGGGGATGCGGGCTCACCGGCGGGGTGGTGGCTGCGGTAGTCGACGGCGGCCTCAAGCTAAGAATCTAGGGGAAGCGGTGGAAGGATTCGTCCAATCAGAGTTCAAACGTGTGCGCGATTAAGAGGGAGAGCTCCCCATGCGAGGAATCGGAAGTTGGCTCACCTCGGGGTGAATGCGACGCGGGGAAGCAGCTCGGGGTCGATTATCGACGCCGGGGAAGAACCGGGCCGATCTCCCAATGTCGGCCGAGCGAAGCAGAGGGAACAGGTGCAGGGTCGTCGGATTGTCCCGGGGTTGCTCCCAGAGGCCTAGCTCGGGCTCCGGTGGGCGGTGGCGGCCAGGCGATGCAAGGCAGAGGCGACGGCGGAGGAAGAGACGAGTGGAAGAGAGAGAGAGAGCGAGAGCGAAAGGAGTGAATGCGGGAGGGGTTGTTCGGACAGGGCGACAGAGGGGATGTCTGAACGTGCGCGTGGGACCGTCGATCCGCGGCAACGGCCGTTGGCCGTACGCCGGCGACCACGCGGCGCGCGCCGAGTCGGGCGGAGCAGCTGCGGCCGAGTGTGTTTTCTCTGGGTCGCTGACAGGTGGGGTCCACGGGGAGTTTTCTTTTTCATTTCTTTTTCCAATCCAATCAGCCGACCTGCATTTGTTATTTTTGTTGGAATTAATTCAGAGCTGCTAAAATCCGACCAAAAAGAATGTATGCTCCCCATGATGTGCCGAATATAATAAAAATACTAACTATCAACAGTTCCCACTAAAATTGGATTAGGAATTTTATGAGTAGAGCTGGTTTTTAACCATTCTAGCATTTATTTGAGGCCTTTATTGAAGGATTAAAAATCTGAGAAAATTCTCAAAATTCTACTTGACCATGACCATCAACATATAATTTTTGTAGTGATGACTTTTACTGAAAATTTAGGACTTACAGTGTAAAGGTCATTCAATTTGGTTTGAATTAGATTTGAATTAAAAAGTTTAAATTCAAATCCTAGTGTTAAAATCTTATGCTGTCCAAGTGTTGTTCTTGGGACCCTACTGACGCTAGGAGTGTCACACCCACCACGCGGGCGACCACCTTCCAGAGGTAGGCCGAGAAGGCCTCCGCGCGCGTCGCGCGACCAGTTGCTGCGTCGCGCAGCCGCGCCATGACCGATGCGTCGACGCGGTAGAGGCGCTCGACCAGGCTGCGCTCCAGCGTGAGGACGTTGACCTGGCGCGCGGGGTCCAGCGGCGTGAACCACTCGTGGAGCCACGCGCCGTAGGACGGGGGCCGACGCGGCCGGAACAGCGTCCCCGAGCGCGCGAGCTCGGACAACGCCCTGACGAGTAGGGTCAGCGCGCCGCCGTCCATGAGCACGTGGTGGCTGCACCACGCCACGGTGAAGCCGCCGCACGCGAAGGAGACCACCTGCACGGACAGCGCCACGTCCTCGGCGTACGGCAGCTGGGCCGCGCGCGTGAGCGGGCCGATGGCGCCGTAGTCCAGGCTCGAGAGGGCCGACGACGCCGCCTCGCCGACCACCAGCTCCGCGCCTTGGTTGCCGCAGTCCACCTCGGGGAGGCCCGAGATGGGGTTGGTCACCAAGCGGCCCGCGAGGGGGAAGAAGTGGTTCAGCAGGGACGGTAGGCCGGATCGGAAGGCGTCCACGACGGCGTCGAAGCCGCCGGTGGTGGTGGACGGCGGCTTCGGGTACATGCAGAACAAGGAGCCCTGTATCCGCTGCGGGACGAGGTCCAGGTTGGAGACGGCGAGGACGTGCGGCTCCATGCTGGAGTCGGAAGCCCGCACCAGGATCCGGCTCACTTCGCGGACACACAACACGTTCTGCACCTGCCTTCCCATCCTGCCTTCGTGTGTCTCTAACATGAAGAACGCACAAATGAGCTTCTCATTTGCCTCTCTACTGAACTGATCTATATACCTTCAGATTCTCTGTATATCCTTGTTGCACCACATCATAACCTTAAATAATTTTGTCCATAACATGAAGATTAGACGTTGACCATTAGTACCACCCTAAACCTTCCTAACCATTGGATCATCACTCTGGCCATGCTACCCTCCACGTACGCACCTCTCCACCAGCTCCCTTGGCTATAGCTTCCATGGGAAAGACCAGCTTGCACTACTCTTAATGATTAATTAGGCAATCAAGCACCTAGTATTATCAATGGAGCCATTCGTCTGGTATATATCAAGCACATCCATCCCCTCCACACACCTCTGTATCAACCCCCTTGACTCCACCCTTTGATGGATATGATAATTACATTCTTAATTAATGTTTCAATGCTACGAAGAACTGCCAAAAGGAGAAGACCTCACCGTTGGCCATGCAGAGCGATGGGGTAAAGCCAGCCTTATGAAAATTGCACCGCCGTTAATGATGAATTAATTAGGCAACCAAGGCACCAATGTCATCAACGGAGCCATTCATCGGGGTACAAGCATTGGTTATATAATCGCTGCCTGCGGTTCATCCAGCCTACGCACCCATTGCTGAATCAGTCCTATGGAATGCAGATCAATTCTGACTTCGTAAGGTTGGCTTAAAGAAAGAACTCGATAGTTTAGTGACCTCTTCCATGCGGGATCCAAGCTCGCTCCTCGACGATATATTATTGTGTTGTCACTGGTATCTTATTCGTCTTACCTGCATGCTACAAACATGCCATAAGATAATATCCAGCTATGTCTACTGTTTCAATTTTATTATTTATAGAGCTACCTGCACGTGCATGCAAAAGTCTCCAGCAGGACCAAGAGTTCTATCAAATCATTCCGTCCCGAATATAAATGCATTTACTATATGTATGTTCTATCTATCAAGGTAACACATTATTCCTTATTGATGGCTTATATAACATACAACTACTACCCAAAATCGTTGTGCACATGCTTGGTTGTTGCCATATATTTATTTATTCTTCTCTTTTTTTCTTTACAGGAGGTAAGATTGTGACTTATGTACAATCTTATTTCACTACAAGATTTCTAATGTTTAACAACAGTTTGTAGTGAGTGGTCAACAGTTTGATCACTCTCCAGTATTAACAAGTTTCCAACAGTTTTTTTTTTTTGACCGGAAAGTTTCCAACAGTTTCTCTAGTATAAATTCTTTTGTTTCCTGACATACCAAACTCCCAACAATGGCATTTCCAACAAGGTCATTAGCCACAGTTTTACAATATACTTAGCTAAATATACTAAGAACTGTCAGCCACTTGTTACCAAACTGTCGGGAAAGCTTACCACTCATAGTGTTTTCACAAAAGTTTAGTTTAAGCCTATACCTCTTCTTGACGTGTAGTTATAATCAGTTGTGGCATTTGTTCTTCAAAACTACTACATATATTGTGCATCCGTACTGAGTGGCTTCCGGTATTGTAAGCCAACATTGCAAAGTAATTGTTGTCGTTAGCACTTTTGCTTCTGCAGCTCTGCTTGCTTCAATATTATATGGAGAGACTTCTTTTCTTGGCCCTAAAATGTCATTCTTGCTTTCTTCGTCACTTTTCAAATATACTTTTCCCTGTCAGTACCTAAACCTATTTTGTTGGCCCTTTCATTAGTTTTTTGCATGAACGGTGTTAGGTAAGGAGTGAAATGACCATTTTTCCTCTAACGACAAAATCATATCAGTCATACACCCGACTCCGCCAATCATGATCCCTTCTTCTAGCAAATTTGTTACCACAAATAGAACGGTCCAGGTCATGTCCCTTGATCTCAACCATGAATTTGGAATAGACGGACCACAACGCTCAGGCATCAAATTAGCAGTGCAATTAGGGTAGGAATGAAAACGGATAGGAACAGGTGGGCCCTAACCATTACCATTCTTGCTTTTGTTTAAACTGATAGAAACGAAAATAGGATTTTTTTTTTTGAAAAGGGAATATATTGATTAATATTCTGGCCTCTGCATCGACCGATACATGTAGCTCAAATCAAGTATAGTAACAACCCATCAGAGAATCATAAACACAAAGTTTGAAACCATTGATTTAAAACACTAGAAAGTTATTCTATTAGCTCATCCATTGTATGCGAAGATCTCCATGACCACAGTCTCAAGCAATCTACAAGCCGTCTTCAACAAAGGGCGCTCATCCTCCTTATGGAGTAGGGACCAAAATCTCGACTAATGAGTCCCTCTGAAAATCACCTGTAGGTAAGAAGGTATTGATGATTTATCAAACACCACATTATTGTGACACAACCATAGTGCCCAACAAAGACTAGATACACCACACCAAATTAATTTCTTAGTTTTAAGCTCCATATTTCCAAGCCAATCAGCAAACATATGCTGAAAGTTATCTGGTGGCGGGAGATTGAAAGTAAGAAAGACAACACGCCACACAAAGCGGGCTATAAAGCAATGGAAAAACAGATATTGGATGCTCTCACTAAGATTGCAAAAACAACATTTGGTACTTTTATTCCAGTTTCTTCTAGCCAAATTGTCTTTAGTTAGAGTAACCCATTTATAGAGGTATCATAAAAAGACCTTAATCTTAAGAGGTACTTTGATTTTCCAAAGATGCATAGTGTACGGCAGAGCTTGTGTGGTTGCTAAGGCTCCGTTTGGGTTGCAGGAATTTCATAGGAAATAGTAAAGGAATCCTTTCTAGAGGAAAGGAAATGAACTGAGTGTTTGGAACGAAGGAGTCAATGATTCCTTTCCTCCGGAATGATGCAGTCTACCCATGATTTCACGGGAAAGAAAAAATCCACTGCAACCTCTTGGTTTCTCTTCCTTCGCTGAAGCCCAAGGTTGTCTACGTGATTAAACTCAACGAATGAGAATCATTAGTCATTTCACGTAGACAACGTTCATCCTTGCTGCTACCTTTCTTCAATAGTGAGTTATGAACAATAGGCTCCAAATAATATAATATAAAATGCACCCACATACTTCACGGTGGAATAATCTTACTAACTATTCTTTGTGTGCATTAAATGGTAATAACATAGCTTAAAGCATTTTTAGACCATTTTTTAAAAATAATTAAGTTGCATTAATATTTTCATTCCTGTGTTTCTATTCCTACATTCTAAACAACTTAAGTTTTTCATTCCTCTGCTTCTCATTCTTGTAGTTTTCTTGCTTTTTCAATTTCTTTGTTTTCTCCATTCCTACGTTTTTTTTCCTATTCCTGCGTTCTTCATTCCTCTATTCCAAACAGACCCTAAAGCTAAATACATGGATTTCACAGAGAAATGACCATGTTGATGTAAAACCCACCTAAACTTGTTCGTGTTGTTTGAGAGGTTGACATTAAGAAGCGAAAGTCACCAATTGGTACCACAAGACTAGATTCTGACCTACTAGAGACCTACTGAACGAAATATTTAAAGGGGTTGCAGCCAAGACTATAGACACAGTTACATTCTTTGTTGTTGCTAGGTGGTAAAGATTTAAATATTTGTCCATTAGGCTATCATTACCAAGCCAAGTGTCCTCCCAAAATCTAACCTGACTTCCATCACCTAGATGAAAACTCCCTAAACAAAAAAACTCCCTCTTTGCTCCCAAAATGCTAGTCCAGAAATGGGAGTCACCCGGTCTAGGCTCCACATGAGTTAAGGTTTTAGAAATTAAATATTTCCATCTAAGAATGGTTTGCCAAATACCTTCAGAATTATAAAGTCTAAAAAACCACTTGCTAAGAAGGCATTTATTTTGAAGATGGAGATTTAGAATGCCCATACCACCCTGGTCTTTTGGAGTGCACAAAACACTCCATTTAGTTAGATGGTATTTTTTTGTGATCCTCGTTTTGCCAAAAAAAAATCTAGATCTATAGTAGTCTAGTTTTTCTAGAACTCCTTTAGGCAGTTCGAAGAAGGAAAACATAAACATAGGTAAATTACTCAACACTGAGTGGATTAGAGTTAGGTGTCCGCCCACAGACAACATCTAGCTTTTCCAACAACTAAGTTTCTTTTGAAAACGTTCTTCTATTTTGTCCCAATCTGCATTTTTAATCCTTCTAAAATGCATTGGTATTCCCAAGTACCTAAAAGGAAAAGCACCCAGTTGGCACCCATTATATTCTTGTTGGTAATTGCTAGCATCCCCAAAACAAAAAAGCTCGCTTTTATGAAAATTAATTTTAAGACTAGAAAGCTGTTCGAAAGCACATAGCAATAGCTTGAGGTTTCTGGCATCATCAAGATTCTGATTTAATAATAGAATTGTGTCATCCGCATACTGTAGAATGGACAAACCATCATCTACCAAATGCGGAACCACCCCCCAAAACTGCCCATCCTCCTTCGCCCCGATCTATTAAGATTGGAAGGAGATCCACTGCGAGGTTAAATAACATGGGGGGACAGTGGGTCCCTTTGCCTAACTCCTTTTCTACTTTGAAAGTAATGCCCTATGTCATCATTGAATTTAACCGCAACACTACCTTTTTCAACTACCTGTCGGATCCAACTACACCACTTAGGTGCAAAGCTTTTGATTCTTAGAGCCTGTTGAAGAAAAGTACATTTAACTTTGTCATATGCTTTTTCAAAATCTAATTTAAGGATTACAACATCACTCTTTCTCTTATGAATTTTATGCAACATTTCATGAAGAGTTACCACTCCGTCTAGGATGAAACGCCCCGGTAGAAAAGCCGATTGGGACTAGGATATAATTCAGTCTAAAATTTGAGTAATCCTATTGTTTAGGACTTTAGTGAAGATCTTAAAACTTACATTCAACAAACAAATAGGACAATATTGTTGAATGCACATAGCATCTGATTGTTTGGGAAGAGTGATTAAGCCGAAGTTGAGACTATAGATAGGGAGATTACCCCTATGGAACTCATGGAACATATCCATTACATCTCCCTTGATTACCTCCCAGAAAAATTGGTAGAATTCAGCTGGGAACCCATCGGTCCCGGTGCTTTATTGTATTCCATCTGAAACATAGCTTCTTTAACTTCATTTTCACTAAATGGTGCCGTGAGAAACTCATTCTCCCGTATGGAAACCTGGGGGATGTTCATTCTTAATTCCTCAACAATGATAAACTCATTATCCTCATGAGGACCAAAAATATTTTTATAAAAATTTGTGATATACACCTTAAGGTTTTTGTGCCCTACTATTATCCCCTCGTCTTGCTCTAGTTGGAAAATTTGGGTTTTCCGGTGTCTCCCGTTTGCTAACATTTGAAAGTACTTAGTTGCTTTTGATCATTGAAGCCAATATAATTCTTCTTCTCTAAGAAGATTATTCAATTCCTTTTCTAGAACAAATCTATATTCGGCTTCTGAAGGTGAGAGCACAGAGCTTTCGGCTATTCTATCTAACACATCTAGGTCCTTTAGAAGTTTGATTTTTTGAGATTTATTCTTTGCTCCTACATTCCTAGCCCATCCTTTGAGGAAACTCTTGACTCTCCTAATCTTATTTTGCCACCATTGAATTAGTGATGATCCTTTTTTTTCTGCTCGCCACACTGACGGAACAAGGTCAAAAAAACCTTCTTGAAGAAACCAACCTAGTTCAAACCTAAAAAGCCTAGTGTTCCCTCTATGGTTACGCTGCCCCGAGGACAACAATAAAGGAGTATGATCAGAGATATCTCTGGTCAAAGCCTGGACTGAAGCCAAAGGAAATTTGAACTCCCATTCCGTACTCACTAAGATACGGTCTAGTTTTTCATAAGTTGGGTTGTCTGCATAATTGACCCAAGTAAATTGTCTCCCTGACAGTTTTAACTCCATAAGGTTTAAAGAATCAATAATTGCATTAAAGATATTTGGCCAATGACTCTAGAACCTAGAGTTATTCTTTTCTTATGCATTGCGAATGATGTTAAAGTCTCCTCCAACCAATAGAGGAATCTCTTCACTCTTGCAAGCGCGAACTAGTTCCAAAAGATACTCATCCTTAAACTCATCTTGTGCTGCCCCATAGACCGTCATGAGCGTCCATTTAAAACCATCAGCTCTAGTAGTAAGCCTAAATTTAATAAAGAAATCACCAGTTTCCACGCTGTCCACCACAAAGTTTGACAGTCTGACTCCTAATAACAAACATCCCAAATGGCCCCTCGGTAACGAAAATGGAATAGCCAGTAAAACGATCAGGATAAAAATGGTTAGCCAAAAATGATCAGATTTGATCGGGAATATGCTCGTAACGCCACGTATCGATAATAGAAGATGAAAAACACTATATACTACAAAAATCCTAACACCGCTTTAGTACTTGGAGTAAAATCATAAATCTATAATTAAAATATACCTAATATGTTCTAAAAATATAGCCTAATATAATATTTAATAACACTTTTTTATAAACACATTGTATGATTTTTTTGATGAAAAAATATGATCATAAACCCTAAATCTTGACAGAAAAAACTGCGCTCACTAATGAGTAGCTAATGAAAAAAAAAAGATACATCCAAAGGCTACCCTGGACTCCATGGCTACTGGCAAGGACAAGCTCTGCCCAAATCCGTGGTCGCCGTATCGAGGGGTTGAAGGAGCTTGAGGGGTGATTGCTCTTTAGTTCAAAGCGGAGGATTGAGGAAGAGTGGGCCGGCTGCTCGATACAGGGGTTGGAGATGGGTATGATGATGGATTTGGGGGTACTGGCCAGAGTGATAATTTTGCCACGGCCATGATATTTGGCAAAGGAAAAAAAAACTATCAAAGACTTCTAATTTTCTATAGTTTTTTGTGTGTTATGTTGTTTTGACGGAGGCGCTTGAAATCTAAAGAGTATTTTTAGAAGAGAAGTGCTCCGTTGGAGTTCTTTTTAAGTTTGCATGAATCTTAAAAGCAATAGACTAATTAAATTTCAATTATTAATTCCCTTAATCATGGACTCTTCCCTATCCATCGAACCCAGACCCAAAACCAAGTTGAGCCCGGTCAAGGCGAGAAAATTGGATCGAACTGAACGCTGAGACTCAAAGATTTTCTCCGTTCTCTTCATCCTCCTCGGCGACAGGGACGACATTGGCCGACGGTGACCAGCTCCATTGATCCATGGCGGAGGTGGCACTCATCACCTGGCGGCCAAAGTCAATGACGTCAATGCTTCCCCGAGTCCTGGCTCGGTGCAGCGCCTCTCTGCGTTGTGTCGTCCATTCGCACTAAGGAGAGTGAGGGAGTCAAGTCGACAGCAAAGAACTGGCCCACCTCCATCACCTGCTGTGCAATGACTGCTCCTAGCGGTCCGCTTGTGTTCCTTGTTCGCCGATATCGATGAAGAGCATCGGATTAGCCAGTTCCTCTACGTGGAACCTTAGGTCCCCATTACAAAATTGCAGCAGAGTACTCTCTCCTTGCATTAGCACTGCATCCTAATAATCATGGTAAGTGATTGATGTGGTTTATGTTTCGGTTGAATGCATGCCTATTGTTAGAAACTCTGTTCTAGTCAGTGTCGGATGCAACATCTCTCACCTGGGGATTCAAACAAGAATTGGGGATTCAAACAAGAATTGGATACTACTGATGCATATGTTCACTGAAGGAGCTGATTTATCATGTATTGCAGGAGTACAATAATGATGATTCTATGGATGAAATGTTCAGGAATTTTACGAATTCTTGGTCTAATTAGAAAGCAGGAATATTGTGAACAAGACCTTTGCAAGTGGAGGAGGCCTTTTCCAGTCATAGGTAAGTAAATGGAGGAAGAAACCGGTGGCTGAAACTACTCTGCTAAGATACAAATCAGATAATCAATGTTAAAGATGAGGTCAAGAAAGTTATCGGGAGAAGGCAGATAATCCTCAAGAAGAGCAGGGAGAAGACCTACCCTTCTCGAAGAAAGCAGATCACAAATCATAATTTTTTAAATTTTTGTTATCCTTAGATGGAGTTCAATTTTATTTATGCTACAGAGTGAATGTCAAGGTTTTTAGGTACAGGGTGCTAGGATTATGAGTCCTAATTGTATACCTTTTTTCTTTTATTGGGCTTCCAAGTGGTAGCACCATAAGTCATAATTACACATCAATCTTTTAGTTTCATAGAGAGTTCAGATTGTTTTATCCTAATGAATCTATAGATAGTTATTTTATGATCTGATTATGTGAAGTCACTGGTCTGAATCCTCAAAACTTGCATGGCACATGCCGCTCGTCCAGGCCCAGGCACTCAAAATCAGTCGCCTGGCTCTTGTTAATTATTTTGATCCTGGCAGTTCTGTGTCATCAGTTTGTCTTCACCATCAGACATATTTCAACTAATTTTCAGGCTATCTACAGGCAATAGATTTGCCTAGGAATGCTAACCATTGCAGACATTACGTTGTAAATGAGCCCAAAAGAGCAACAAAATACAATTTTTGAGAGCGTCGAAGATACAATAAGATATGGGAATGTCTGAAGACAAACTAGGAAAGAGATACCAAGTGTTCAATACACATGTGCATGACAACTTACTGCTTGATCATTCAAGCAAAACTCAATAACTGATGAAGAGCAGTTAATGACAGCATTAGGCAAGTTACTGTGTGGCCATGTTTCACTCGCTAGGAAAGATCATATATTTTGCACATGTGAAAACCGATCGTTGATATGCAAAACACACAAGTTTCTGAAAAGATTCAATGAGATTCACAAGTTTCCAACAAACTGGACAACAACATCCATATATTAAAATTCAGGCAACATACTAATTTGAACTATCAAACAAATTGCTTTTTTCTCCAGCTAAAATCCTACATTTTCTGGTTCTATTGATGGCACAACATCTCCTATCTGCATCTGAACCTTTGCTACCTGCTGAACTCTATTTTCCATGTTTGAAACCATGTGTCTCACCCCTGCCGAAAACAAAGAAGCATCAATTAGAAGAATTTGAAACACAGAGGATAACTAGTCTCGGTCTCCTCATCACCGACCGACAAAGGTAGAGGCGCGCCACCGCGGCGAAGAAGGAACGGGGCCGCGACTGTCACCATCCACTTCGGCAGCCACGTGATGAGTGTTGCCGCCGCCACGGTCGGTGGAGCAAGTCACTGCCGGGCAATGCCGTCCCTGCCGCCGAGGAGTAGGAAGAGAACGAAGAAGGAAAAGAACGGGGAAATGTGCAAGTTTGGGAGATAAGAGATTTCAGTTCGATCCGATTTTCCTGCCTTGACCAGGCTCATCCGGGCTTCGGGTCTTGGTTTGATGGATAGTGTCAGGCCCATAATTAAGGGAATTAAAAATTAAAAATTAATTAATCTGCTGCTTTAAGATTTGTGTAAACTTAAAAAGAGCTCCACCAGAGCACTCTTCTTTTTAGAAAGCTTTATAGGTTTGCAGTTTAGGTATGCTAGTGAAGAGGAACATAACTTTTTTTCTCAAAATATTTTCTTTTATATATCTATTGGTGATTTCTAGATGCCCATTTTTATCTACCAATAAGGGATGTTTTGTGTCTTAATTTGGTGGTTTGGACTAACAATTAATCCCATATTTACATATATTTATAGTTGTTCTGTTTTGGATGTAATCATAGGAAACAGGTGTAAAACAGGGTAATTATGGATAAAGAGCTGAAGAGTAACGAAGATAGGCTAGATGCGGAGCCGCGCCGATCGGTGCGACGCTTGCGCCGATCGGCGCAGCAGGGAAAGATGACAAAAACACGATCCAGTCCAGGAAAGACGAAGGCCCAACCCAGTATGAGTTAGAGTCGGTGAAAGTTGACTTAATCCCGTCGAGTATAAAAGGAAGATAATTATCAAGAGCCAAAAGGGACGGAAGGAGGGATGGCGATCGCGAGAATCAATTATTAGAACTAGGGTTCCAGGATATTGGCGACGGAGGTTGGTCAACACTGAAAAGATCCACCAGAAGGGAGGTTGCGCCGATCGGCGCGACATTTGCGCCGATCGGCTCGTGCGCGTTCTAGCGCTATTTCTCACCCCTCTGCTATGTCTAGCGGAAGGATGAGTGAGTAGTCTCATATTCTCTTCTCTAGTGCGGGGATCTGGTCATGTAACTCTCATAATTGTTGATACTCTCTCGATGAATTTAATCTATGTGATGAACTTTATTGCACATCTATCTATCCCTTTTATTAGTGTATCGACCAATACAATTTTGCCCATTACATAGTGCAATAAACCAATGGGGAGCTAATAGCCTCTGTAGTGACAGTCGGGGTGAACGAAACCACCATGTCTTGTATAATATTAGAGTCATCACTCGAGTTGATAAGAATAAGGTTGCATGCTAGTGAACCAATCCTAAGTAGAGAATCCTTCATCATTCTGTTACCTCTTCAATAACATCCACCTTTCACTTTCTCACCGTCATCATTCACACCAACCAACCCATTGCAATTTTTTAGTAATCCTCTAATAGTATTAGTTCCGCTTGTTCCCTGTGGATTCGATAACCTTGGAATACTCTGAGGGAAAAAGAGCTACAACTGTACACCGTCCTCTTGCGGTATATAAGTGGGTGTGTAATTACGACCAACAAGCTACTTTTTCTGGCGTCGTTGCCGGGAACAAGCCAGTTCTTTTACTATTAATATTTTACTAACGTCTAATCCTCTCTTTTCTAGTTGTTTTCGTTTTTGTGTTTTGTGTGAATTTTCAGGATGAGTACGACAGGATCTTCTCTGACGCTCAGGGAACTTTCTTTACCATCTCCAGAGGTGCTGGTGCCTCAATCCTCAGATGAGAAGGTCACGGCCTCCTCGTATGTGTTGAACCCTATTATCATTAGCATGGCCGAAGCAAACAAGTTCTTTGGAGCGAAAGAGGAGAACCCGTATACTCACTTACAAGATTTGAAGGCACTTTGCCAAACATTCCATCATGAAGGAGTGCCTTGGGATCTTTACAGGTGGCTGCTTTTCCCATTCTCTTTGGGAAGAAAAGCCAAAGAGTGGCATAAGGCAGCATCTCGAGAAGCAAAAGGTAAGTGGAGTGAGTTAGTTGGAAATTTTTGTCTCCACTATTTTCCTTTGCCAAAGGTGCAGAAGTTGAGAAGGGAAGTGGTGAACTTCTTACAAGAAGATGAAGAATCTCTCGCGGAAGACTGGACGCGTTTTCAAACATTGTTAAAACAAGGACCTGACCTCGGCATTGATGAGAATATGTGCGCTCAAACCTTCTACATGGCAATAAACAAGGCATCGAGGATGCATTTGGACGGATCGGCTGGAGGAAGTTTTCTAAGATTAACAGCCAAGGCAGGGATCAAATTGTTAGGCAAAATTGCCAAGAATGAAGCTTTGCACAAGCATTGGGAAGAATATCTAGAACCAAATTGACAATGCCCAGAAGTTATGCAGAAGGGAGAGTCGCCAGCTAAACAGATCTTGATGTCCGAGAGTAGATCAATGATTACTTCAGAGCAGTTCGAAGAAATAAAGTCCATCGGACCCACCACTGTGGATCTGACGTGTGCATCGATCGGCGCAGTCTCTAAGCCAATCGGCGCAGTCGCGACGACAGGAGAACCGATCACCCTGACAACTCCGTCAAGTAGCAAGGAATATACCAAGATAGAAGCTGCGATTCTGGACAACCACCTGAAGGAATTTGAAGGGAACTTCGCTAAACCAAAGGGGGATATAACATTGGCGAATGCTAAACCACTTGACGAATTTGAGCCGATGGACTGGATTCCCATTGATTTTTCGCACGAGTTGCTCAATATGAGAAGATCCTTTAGTCCGTAAGACGCCTTTGAAGCCGGAATTGTGTATAATTTCCCAAGTAATCGCCTCAAGTTGGAAGTTTTCGATCAAGAGATTATTGGGAAATTTTTAGGGAAGCTTTACAAGGATGATATAGAGCTTGATGGAACAGAGGTGAAACAAGCGAAGAGATTGCTAGACAGTTGCTTTGAACCATCCTCCTACGAAGGATTATGTGGTGTGTATGCTGTAGGTCTCACTAAAGAGGAAAAAGAAGAACCGTACATACCATGTGAGATATCGGGAAAGAAATTTCCGAAGGCCTTGTGTGACTTTGGTTCCCGTGTCAGCTTGATGACTTACGATGCATTCATGAGCATGCCTTATGGAACTCAACAGCAGCTGATAGGGACTGAACTTGAGCTTATCATGGCGGATGGTAAGAAGAGCAAGCCACTGGGAGTGATCAGGAATGTCGAAATTGAGATCAGCTCAAAAACAATGCCGGTAGATTTCTTTGTTCTAGACAATAAAGAAACTGGGGTTGAAGATATCATTCTAGGAAGGCCATTCTTAAGATTAGTACAAGTTGTTCTGGATGCTGGGAAAGGTCAAATTACGCTACACCGAAATGGAGAATGTGCATAGATTATAAAAGTTTGAACAAAGTGACGAAGAAAAATCACTATCCTCTTCCGTTCATTGACAAGATGCTTGAAAGGTTAGCAAAGAATTCATACTTTTGTTATTTGGATGGATATAGTGGTTTCTTTCAAATACCAGTAAGACCAGAAGATCAGCAGAAAACTACTTTTACTTGCCCTTTTGGGACATATGCATATAGAAGGATGCCATTTGGTCTTTGCAACACGCCCGCAACATTTCAAAGATGCATGAATGCAATATTCGCTGAATTCATAGAAGATATTATGGAGGTATTCATGGATGACTTCTCCGTGCATGGTGCTGATTTTGATAGCTGTTTGGAGAATTTGGAGAAGGTTTTGAAAAGGTGTGTTGAATGCGACTTAGTTCTTAATTGGGAGAAGTGTCACTTCATGGTAACAGAAGGGATAGTACTTGGTCATGTCATATCTAAAAGAGGGATATAGGTTGATAAGGCAAAGGTATCTACAGTTGAGAAATTACCTCCCCCTACTGATCTTACAACTTTGAGGATTTTTCTTGGACATGCCAACTTCTATCACAGATTTGTTAAGAATTATTCGAAGATTGCTAAACCCCTGACAGAATTGTTAAAACAAGATACAGAATTTGTCATGGACGAAGAAAGACTCTTGGCCTTCAGAAGATTAAAGGAAGCTCTATGCTCTGCACCTATTATGCAGCCACCTGATTGGACTTTACCTTTTGAAATTATGTGTGATGCAAGTGACTATGCAGTTGGAGTTGTTCTTGGACAACGGAAGGAAGGTAAAGTGCATGCTATTTATTATGCTAGCAAAACTTTGAATGAGGCGCAGATCAATTATACTACAACTGAGAAAGAGATGTTAGCTGTTATATTTGCTTTTGAGAAGTTTAGATCCGACATTCTAAATTCTAAGATGATTGTATATACTGATCATGCTGCTATAAGATATTTGGTTTCAAAGAAGGAGTCTAAGCCTCGGTTAATGCGATGGGTATTGATGCTGCAAGAGTTTGATTTGGAGATAAGAGATAAGAAAGGAGTAGAAAATTCTGTAACAGATCATTTATCTCATCTTGAATCATCATCAATTGAGCCAATAAGAGATGAAATGCGACAAGAGCAGTTGTTTGCCGCATTTGATTGTAGAGAGAACTAGATGATGGATATTATCAAAGGTTTCAAGGGACAAACTGACCTGATGAACAAGAACACAAGGAAAAGAGTTCAGAGTGAAATGAGAAAATTTATATGGGCCGACCCATACTTGTATAGGTATTGCGAGGATGGAGCAGTACAAAGATGTGTACCCAGAGAAGAACGAGCGAGCATTTTAGCAAAATGTCATTCTTCGGATTATGGGGGACACTATGGCTACTTCAGAACACAGGCAAAGGTATGGGCGAGTGGATTCTATTGGCCTACTATGCATGAAGATGCAAAAAGGTATGTTGCAACATGTGCTCAATGCCAATGAATAGAGAATGTTAACAGTAGGAATGCAATGCCTCTTAAGTACAATCTTCAAGTCGATATTTTTGATGTTTGGGGTATGGATTTTATGGGACCCTTTGTGAATTCTCATGGTTTCGAGTACATATTGGTTGCCATTAATTATGTCTCCAAGTGGGTCGAAGCAATGGCATGCAAGGCTAATACTATAAGAGAATCAAGGAGTATACTTCAGGGGCAGATATTTCCTAGGTACGGAGTACCAAGGATAATAATTACAGATGGAGGATCCTATTTTACAGAAGAAGAATTTGCTAGGTTTTTAACCAAATCTAGAGTTGAACATAGAATTGGAACAGCCTACCATCCCCAGACGACTGGACAAGCAGAAACTTCAAATAAGCAATTAAAGGGAATCCTGCAGAAGATTGTTACAAAGGAAGGAAAAGATTGGGCCACGAAGCTTAATGGAGCGTTATGGGCATATAGGACGGCATTCAAGACACCGATTGGTATGACACCATATCAATTCGTCTATGGGAAATCGTGTCACCTACCGGTGGAATTGGAACATAAGGCTTATTGGGCTATAAAGGAAATGAATTTAGATCTTGATGCCACCGGCATGAAAAGAAAGATACAAATAAGTGAATTGGAAGAGATGCGATTGCGTGCATATGAAAATGCAGTCATATACAAAGAGAAAACAAAGAATAGGTACGATAAGAAGCTTTTGAAGAAGGAATTCAATGAAGGAGATCGGGTGCTCCTATTTAATTCGTGATTCAGATTATTTGGTAAAGGCAAACTGCGAAGCAAATGGGAGGGACCTTATCTTGTGAATACGGTGTTACCTTCGGGAGCGGTAATCATAATGGATGGCAAGAGAAATAAGTACACGGTGAACGGACAACGTCTAAAGGTATACCTAGAACCCGACACATTTGAATTAAAATCTTTTGATGTGTATTTTACTGCTTAGTACCCCGTGTGGTCGAGCTTAACGACGTAAAACAAAGGCTTGTATGTATTTTGATTTCTGTAGTTTTTCTTTTTCTGATTTGGTAATTTAATGTACCACGCCAATCGGCGCAGCCCTGCACCGATCGGCACGGCAGAGTCCTTTTGGTTTTTGAGTCGGTTTCGAACCTTGCCTTTTTAAGACTCGTTAAATTCCATGAATAAGAGAAAGAGTCCTAGTCCAATTGGAAATCAAGGAATATAAATATGAGAGGACAGCAACCCACGCATCAACTCGCATTACATCGTCACCAGAACAAAACCCTAAGAGCAGAAGCGATGGAAGGCGGCACATCAGGCAGAAATCAAGGCGGCGTCGATCGGCGCATGACTCTGGAGCCGATCGGCTTGGCGGGGGATTTCCTCAGCCCTCTGCAAATTGGTCCTGGAAAGAAATCAACGAAGTGTTGAATCCAACACGAGATGATCCTCTCGTCTGGTCAGATCTGCGGAAGCAATTCATGAAGAAAAGCGAAGCTGACGCGTGGAACGCCGACAAGGTGAAGATGGACAATGAACTTCGGCAGATGATGAAGAGAGTATTGGTGCGCAAGAGAAAATCTGTAGCGCCTATTGAAAGTGAAGCGGTTTCTCAAAGGTATACCATGGAAAGTCTTCTTGATCTTGCTAAGCCCTTGTCGTATGAGGATTTCCTATCTCTCGAAAGATCATTAACTGAGCAAAAGAAGGAAGAGCTAGATGAAGAGAGCACCCTCACAATCCATAGGTGCCGACTTTATAGTGAACATAACATTGCCGCCAAGTATGAACTTAAGCTGCGAGAGGAAGCCGAAGAAGCTATGTACCAGCGGGATGCGAAGAAGGATCTTCAAGCTAGAAGGGATGAATCCTTTCCCAGGGTTCTTACTGATTGGGAAAGTTTTTAAGAAAATAAGATTCATAGGAATGGTTGTATTGAGGGTTGGAAGTGTTTCTTTTGTGCTAAAGATCTTCAACGCAAGGTTGAACTCCAATTGGCAGAAGATCCAGCTTTCATACCTAGAGATTTAATATATGATGATGCCTATCGCGTAGTTCCTGGAGGGAGGACACCTAAGGAGATTAATGATGAGATTTTACGAAGGCAGCAGAATAAAGTGATCCGTGAGCGTAATCTAGAGCAGTTAGCTGAGTATATGAAGGAAGATGATAGCTGCACCGATCGACGCGACACTGGAGCCGATCGGCACGACCTGAAGATGGCTGAATTTATTGATCTGACGGCTCTACCAAGTGCAGACAAAGAACCTGCTGCAAGGAAGTGTGAGACCACACCAGAGGTTCGCAGATCTGCTAGACTATCGGGTAAGCCAATTCAAAAGTATTTCGAACGGGATAGCGACTTTGATACGTCATACTATTTGGAAACTTTGGAAAGCGGTGATCCTAGTGTGCTTGGAGATTTTAGTGATGATTTTGATATGCGACCAAGCGTTGGTAGCCCTAAGTTCGAAAATCAGGAAACACTTGCAGAATGCAGTAATGACAGGGCAGCAGGACTTGAACAAGAGTTAATGGTAATGCAGAGGGAAGTGGAGGAAGTCGCAATGGTGGAAGAACACCACTGCGCCGATCGGCTCAGCCTTTGCGTCGATCGGCTCGGAGGAATTTGAATAGTGCCTCCCCTTACAGCGTTGAAAATCATAACCTACAACAGCCTGCTTGTTGTCCTGTCTGCCGAAGAAACATTGAGCGCCTGTACCTAGACAGAGATCGTGCTTACTGGCATCAAAGAGATGTGGACCGCAGAATCCAGGATACAATCGAGATGAACGAAGGGGACTACACTTTTCTCATAAGGAATATAAGACGAATTTTCCAAGTCTTAAACAGGCATGATCGACATGATTAGTGTGTTGAGTTTCTTCTCTTGCAATGAGGACATTGCAAATTTTGAGTGTGGGGGAAGGGCTTTGCCATTAGTCATAGTTTTTAAGTGTTTTTGAGTCTAGTTTCTCATTTGTTTTTCTTAATGAGTGTTTATTCAAATTTATTTGTTTTTCTTAATGAGTGTTTATTTAAGTTTGTGTGTGTGTTTAAGAGAGTCACGAGTCATGTTGAGAGTTGCTTCAAGGTTTTTTATGTAGTTTGAATTATTGAATTGTCTTTAATAAAGTTAGTGTCGATTGTCAAATTGAAAGTACCCCATGCTATTTATCTTGTCTTTCTGATGATCGATTGGTTGATTACTTGAATTTGTTGGTTACCACTTAACTTTTGAGCTTTGTATTTGTAAAAATCTCTTTTGACTCATCATAAGCTAAAGCAAAAGCAAGGTTTAAATATGCCTACATAGCCGAGTGAATGAGAGCAAGCTATACATTTGAACTAAGTGGATTGTAAGTAACTTTGTCAACTTTTTGCTCATGATTTTGACCAAGTTAGGAAAAGATGATCTATTTTATTTATCTCTGTATTTCTAGCCATTCTTATCCATTTAAATTTCTTGCTATCATGAAACCATATATCTTTGTTTCTCCCTCCTCCTTGATACAACCTATATTCTCAATAAAAGGAAATTCAGAAAATTTTTGCTGCTGATACAAGACAGAAATTGCTGATCATACCAAAAATAGAAAAAAAAAGTGAAAGAAAAGAAAACATAGACCGCGCCGACCGGTGCAGTGTTGCGCCGATCGGCGCTGTTGCAGAAGGAAGAAAAAAACGGGGTTATAATAGAAAAAGAGGTAAAGAAAAAATATATATTCTCTGAGAGGCAGTAAGGTCATCAAAGAAAGCAGATTTCTAATTATTTTTTATTCTTTGCCATTATTCTCATTGAAATCTTTTTAGATCTTCTACATTCCTCTTCTCCATTAAAAGTTCTTTTCCAAGAAAATTCTTTCTTAATAGGCATGATTGAACACATTGTTGACATGGTTAATCTTATGGTTTAATTTAGTTATATAGCCCTCCAAGATCCACATATAATCCTTGATTAGATAGGAGAGGAAAAGAAATACACTTGAGAGACCTAGAGAAGACCAAATGTTTGATGTTTGATGCTAAAAGATGAGTTGAGAAGAACTAAAATTGTTTCTGAAAAAGTTTTATGGTGATTTGATTAAGTTCAAGTATGATATGCCGATTGGTTAAAAGAAGATGAGAGAAGATCTTTGTAGTGGGATAACGAGTAAAAATGATGATTGAGATTGATTGCATGAGAGATGGTGTGAAAATTCTTATTACATATTTGATTTTGTATTGCTCGAGGACTAGCAATGATTTGAGTGTGGGGGAACTGTTGGTGGTTTCTAGATGCCCATTTTATCTACCAATAGGGGATGTTTTACGTCTTAATTTGGTAGTTTGGACTAACAATTAACCCTATATTTGCATATATTTGTAGTTGTTCTGTTTTGGATGTAATCGCAGGAAACAGGTGTAAAACAGGGCAATTATGGATAAAGAGCTGAAGAGTAATAAAGATGGGCTAGATGCGGAGCCGCGCCGATCGGCGCGACGCTTGCATCGATCGGCGCAGCAGGGAAAGATGACGAAAACACGATCCGGTCCAGGAAAGACGAAGGCCCAGCCCAGTATGAGTTAGAGTCGGTGGAAGTTGACCTAATCCCGTTGAGTATAAAAGGAAGATAATTATCAAGAGCCAAAGGGGACAGAAGGAGGGACGGCGATCACGAGAATCAGTTATTAGAACTAGGGTTCTAGGAAATTGGCGGCGGAGGTTGGTCAACACCGACGAGATCCACTAGAAGCGAGGTCGCGCCGATCGGCGCGATGCTTGCGCCGATCGGCTCGTGCGTGTTCCAGCGCTATTTCTCACCCCTCTGCTATGTCTAGCGGAAGGATGAGTGTGTAGTCTCATATTCTCTTCTCTGGTGCGGGGATCTGGTCATGTAACTCTCATACTTGTTGATACTCTCTCGATGAATTTAATCTATGTGATGAACTTTATTGCACATCTATCTATCCCTTTTATTAGTGTATCGGCCAATACACTTTTGCCCATTACATAGTGCAAGAAACCAGTAGGGAGCTAATAGCCTCTGTAATGACAGCCGGGGTGAACGAAACCACCATGTCTTGTAGAATATTAGAGTCATCACTCGAGTTGATAAAAATAAAGTTGCATGCTAGTGAACCAATCCTAAGCAGAGAATCCTTCATCATTCTGTTACCTCTTCAATAACATCCACCTTCCACTTTCTCACCGTCATCATTCACACCAACCAACCCATTGCAATTTGTTAGTAACTCTTTAGTAGTATTAGTTCCGCTTGTTCCTTGTGGATTCGATAACCTTGGAATACTCTGAGGGAAAAAGAGGTATAACTGTACACCGTCCTCTTACGGTATATAAGTAGATGCGTAATTACGACCAACAATATCTAAAACATGTTTTGATTTTTTTAATTTTAAATATACTGTTAGAAATGTTCTTAGTCTTTGATGTAATAAAAGAAAGTGATATTCAAATCGCTTCTCTCATGTCCGAGTATGGCTTCTCTTGAGAAACTGTCTTGGCGTGTCTAAATTCTCATGTCCGGCTACGCCGCGATCAGAAATACTAACGGAGCTACGTCTATGTCTTGTGCATGTTGGCATCGAATCTACGTTAGTATTGTTTTTATAAAAAAGGATATATGTTATAACAAATGTATACAGCATTGCGTCTTGATCATAACAAGCCAATCGATACCAAATAGGAGGCTCTATTTTATTGCATAATCTGGATCCTTAGACTGACTCCAACAGACATAATGTAAAACTAAAAATGAAACATGGAGACTCTCCTCCGAGGCATTCCTCGCGTCCTGTCTTGGAGCAGGCGACCCGAAGCGAGCGAGCAGGTGACTTGACGGCAGCGTGGGCGTGGACGGCGCGAGCTCCCGTGGAGGCGGCGCAAGCGAGCGGGATGGAGGGCGCGGCGGTGGTGGCTGGAGCTCGTGCGGGGAGGCGAGTACGGCGGCGGCGAGCGAGCTCGCGTGGAGGCGGACGCGCACGGGCATGGAGGCCGGCTCGAGCTCGGGTGGAGGCGGGCGCGCGCGAGCGTGGGGGCCGGCGCGAGCTCATAGGAAGGCGGGTGTGCGTGGGCGTGGAGGCCAGTGCGAGCTCGCGGGAAGGCGGGCGCGAGTGCGAGCTCGCTGGTGGAGGCAGGCGCGGCGGCGGCGGCTCGAGCTTGTGTGGGGCGACGGGCGTGCGGGGGCGGCGGTTCAAGGACGACGCCCTGGAGCTTGGGGGAGCGCAGCGCGGTTCGCGAGCTCGATGGGGCAGATCTGACGTCACGCGGGAAGGCAAGGAGGTGGGGCCGTCGGCGCGCAAGTGGGCGGCGTCGCCAGCTCGCGCGAAGGCGGGCGCGCGTGGGCGAAGCTCGCAACACGGAGGTGGAGCTCGGCGCGCGGAGGCGGTGGCGCGTGGGTGAACCGTCGGCGGCGCATAGGGCAGCGGCATGGGCCAGACTGCACAGGACAAGAACGGTGGCGTGGGGCAAGCGCACGAAGTCACCAGCGACGAGATACGACCCGAATATGCATTCTCATGGAGACAAGAAATTACATTACTTCTTACTCACTATAGACGCAAGGCAAACCTTCTTTTGCCTTTCCAAAATACATTCTATTGTTAGAGTCAGCATTAATACAATGGTGTTAACTGTTAAAGAATTTGCGACACTAAGCGAAGTTTGTCTATATTTGGCACATAACTAGGATCATTCTTGTTCTATCTTGTAGGAATTTTGATATGACACCTCTAATTTCACGTGGATCGTTTTCATGTCTAGCACCTGAACCGGAGTAATGAACTAGAGTACTCATACAAGTATAAGCAAAATTAGAATTTTTTTCCCATTTCATTAATGAGCCGATCAAGCTAGTTCGTTTTAGATTCACTGAACTGAGGGTGCATTTGCCATTGTTTATGCTCAAAGTGTTTATAGTATTTATTTTTTAAAATTACTTACAATGCTTATAGTGTTTATAGTATATAAGCAGTCAACCCGTTTGATAAAATTGCTTATCATATTTTTATAAAACTGCTTATGTTGAGAAAAAAAATTATCATAAGCAGTATAAACTATGTTTTGCTGTTTTACCTAAAATATTTATAGGTAGTATAAAATAATAAAGTAATTATACTTATAAGTACTGTTTTATTTTACTATTTAACTATCCAAACTGCTTATTAAGAATAAACACTTCTAATAAGAAGTTTAATAAACAGTGACAAACGCACCTGAGTCAAGCCGACGCTCGACATCGACGCACGCTCGACATCGACGCCTAGTGGGTAGTCGCGTCTTGACAAATGTGTACTATTTATATATTTTGTGCTCTGAGCTCACGATATTTTGGCCCTTGAACTGAACTAACGTGAAACGAGCTCTGCATTTGGCTTCAGTTGCAAACGGGTGGGCGCTGCGACGGCGATGGCCTCGCTGTCGTCGCTGATGTTCCCCCTTCTTGCTTCCCTCCTCGCGCTCCTCATCCTCTCCAACCTCTCGCCGCGTGCCGTAGCGTCGTCGTCCGCGCATCTCGGTAAGGACCTCCTGGCCGCGTCGCGCGCGCCGGAGTTCGCCGCGTGGCTCCGCGGCGTGCGGCGCCGGATCCACGAGCACCCCGAGCTGGCCTTCCAGGAGCGCCGCACCAGCGAGCTCGTCCGCGCCGAGCTCGATGCCATCGGCGTTCCGTACGTGTGGCCCGTCGCGCAGACCGGCGTCGTGGCCACCATCGGCGGTGGTGGCGGGCCCGTGGTCGCGCTCCGGGCGGACATGGACGCCATCCCTCTGCAGGTATTTCCGTAGTACGTTTCTTCATTATAGGGATACTGGTTGTTGGGATTAGGATAAGAACAGACACTTGCGATTTTTTTTATTGTTAACAATTTGATGAATTTAGTTGGACTCGTGACAGTTGCACACTGCTCATTGGACTTGTTTTTATCGTGCATTGGCTGTCCACATACTTAACTTTTTTATTTAGGGATCTTTCATCTTTTGTTCTGCCTCGTGCATTCAGAAGGCTTAACATAGTTTCTTCCTGGGACAACTACATAGATAGGCCCATTTTCATTAGTTTCCACAGTAGCCGGTATGAATTTAGTACCCCATTTACGATGGTCACTGAATCTTTCAGAGCCAGCCTTTGGCAAAAGAAATGAAACGAACACTGTAGCACATATGTACTGTTTCATTTCATGAAGAAATCTATTTATATTTTTTAGTCCGAAAAAAATCAGGGGTGCAATGCTTCTTCTGACATGAAAAATTGATCCATTGCTCACGCCTTTTATTATAGCTCATTACATCGTCACTTCTGCTGGGACCAATGTTTTTGTCTTCTTGAAATGAATAGCAGAGTTCTTCCGATTGTAGGAGAAATATTTTGTTTCCTTTTCCAATTGCTCCGTAATCCATTTGTCAGGAATTGGTTGATTGGGAGCACAAGAGCCAGGAAAGTGGAAAAATGCATGCTTGTGGACATGATGCTCACACAACAATGCTTCTTGGAGCAGCCAAGTTACTTCATGCTAAGAAGGATCATTGGAAGGTACATATGGTGTGACTAGAACTTGTGAGTATCAAGTCTGCCATGGCTTGAAAGGTAGAAATCAAGGGAACCAGAAAAAGAATAGAACACCTTTTTTGCCATATATAATATATATTGTAGGATATTTTTTTTATATGCCACCTTGATAAACTTTGGGCTTGTCATCATTAAGCTTCAAATTGCTTCAACACACTGAGGATCAAAATTTTAACTCGGAGGGAGCAAAGAAATTTCCACTTTACCAATGGTAAATCCGAGATAGAAGTTTATCCCAATGGCACATAAAGGGATATCCTATGGAACAGAATTAAATCAGTTTATGGTATCATAATGATCTTTGCTTGCTAAGATGTTTTACATGTACATCTTTGTTTATAAGCTAACTGGCTCAAACAAGTTCGACTCAGCGATAGGTTTTTTTTCCTTGTACTTTCTAGGGTACTGTGAAGCTTGTCTTCCAACCAGCAGAAGAAGGTTATGCTGGGGCTTATCATGTTCTTGGAGAAGGTGTTCTGGACGATGTGTCAGCCATTTTTGGTTTGCATGTTGATCCAAACCTTCATGTAGGGAAAGTTGCCTCCAGACCAGGGCCACTTCTTGCAGGAGGAAGCAGATTTTTGGCAACAGTCACTGGAAAAGGCGGGCATGCTGCAAGCCCACACCATGCCGTCGACCCCATCATCACGGCATCCTCTGCTGTCATCAGCATTCAGCAACTTGTTTCCCGGGAAATCGATCCCCTTCAGGCTGCTGTATGTAATCGGCTAAGCACACTTGCACTGTACCTCTCTCTTTGCAGCCTATGTTGTGTAAAACTTATTCATCATAAATTGTGATCCAACTCAAATACTATGATTGTCATTTTGTTGCAACTTTCAGGTGGTCTCTGTCACGTTTATGAAAGGAGGGGATGCTTACAATGTCATTCCGGAGTCTGTATCCTTTGGTGGTACCTTCAGGAGCTTGACAACTGAAGGTTTATCATATCTTATGAAGAGGATCAGAGAGGTACACAATGAAATAGCAAATCTTTTTTTCTCCAGATTCTTTCAATCCAGTTGCAAATGCTATTGAACATTAAGTCATACTTTTTAAGCAAATTATAACTTGATGTTTCTTTGGAAGATCATAAAAGCTCACGCCACTGCCCACCGCTGCACTGCCACCATCGACTTCATGGAGGAGAGGCTCCCTCCATATCCGGCAACTATCAATGATGATGGAATGTATCATCATGCCAAAGAAGTGGCGGAGACCTTGCTTGGGCAGGACAATGTGAGGATGGCTGCCCAAATTATGGGCTCTGAGGATTTCGCATTTTATGCACAGAGATTTGCAGGGTCATTCTTCTTTATCGGGGCTCGCAACCACAGCATGAAGGAGAGGCATCCCCTGCACTCCCCATATTTTGTAATTGATGAGGATGTGCTTCCTGTTGGAGCTGCCTTCCACACTGCTGTGGCCATGGAGTACCTGAAGAAGCACCCAACCGCATCAAACTGATTTGGACAATACATATGATGGATTGATGATTCATTACCATGTGGAAAAATAACCAGCTGACATATGAAAATTTAGTAATTTCACTTTTTCCTATATATGGTCTTGGAGCAGAGCCGTCTTAAACTGCCTGGCTCCGCCATCGATAGAATTTACTGTTTTGCGCACAGTTTGTGCAATTGGCAAAAGTGCTCAGGGTTTCATTGTAGTAATTTTATTGTGGTGTTATGTAAATAAGTTTACCAAGATACCTGATAAGTTTACATTAAATTCATACATGAGCAAGGAATGACGTCATTTTTTGTAGCACCAGACTCTAGTGACTACTGTTAACAATATCTTCAGAAGTACTATCGCACAACAGAGGACGGGGTTGTCTATTATCACCATGGGCTGGAAATTCATTGTAGCGTATTAGGATTTTGTCTGAGTGATAATTGATGTTATCAAGATAATGCAGTTGAATCATCCATTCCAATAATTGATGTTTTAAATAGCAGAGTTCTTCCGATTGGAGAACAGTTGAATCGTCTATTATCACCGTGAGCAAAGTTTTTCTGCACCAAGAATACAGCACTTGACATTCTTAAGTGCAGATAGATTTTGTTACATTTACACAAATGAAGTACAAAAATACAAACCCAGCCAATGGAGGATTGAAATTTGAAAATCATGGACACTCCTCAATTATATTTATATCCGTGTGTCTTTCAACATGAATTACAGGTCTGGCTACAGATAATAGGAGTTTGAATAAAGAAAGCCTGTTGAAAAAGACTCTTGAAAATGAATTATTATATCTCGTGGTACACCAGATCGATGAATTCAACATTCTGGAAGAACCAGTGAAAGAAAATAACAAATAGTTAATGTAAAAGAAAACCAAAAGAGAGGAAAAAACTATTAAATTAGAATCGATAGAACAATCAGTGCACACATGAGAACTTATTAATTTGATTTTTTTTTTGTTCCCAAATGGCCTTTTTGTTTTTCAAAAATTTTACCGAGATGCCTGATAAGTGTACATTATTGTCATTAGGGTTTCATCATTTATTTGCAAAAAGTATCAAATATATATTTTTTTCAGACTTCCTATGATGTCGTATTTTATGCTTTTCTTGGATTTCATACAATTCTCTAACATTTGAATGCTATTTTTTGAGACTTGTGTATCGCCCCCACCTAATACCTTTTTTTTTTTATTTGAGGGCATAAGATTTTCAAGCGCCATGGAAACGATACAAGCTAAAGCCAGGTTGGCAAAAAAAAAAACAAGAAGAAGTACAATCTAATTACGGAAGCTTGTGCGTATTGCATCCATTAGTCCTCGAAGCTTGTATAGCCTCTCCTGCTTCGTCTAACAACGGGGTGAAGCTTATGTCGTTGATGAAAGAAATTAGGTGCAAATTGCAGATGTGGACTATCATGGGACCTTTCGTAGTAGATTGTTAAGATCTAAAACGGATGTTCCAAACTCCACCTTAAAATTTGATGTTCATTTTCAATACATCATGTAACTGTGTACTAAGAACTTGCTTTACCAGAATTTGTAGAGGTTATGATACTTACAAAAGAAGAAAAGGACCGGAAATAAAACATCAACAATAGCACAAAAGCTTCAAAACCCATAAGTTGCCGACCATCCAAAAGAAAAATTTAGCTTTCAAGATATACGAGGCAAAAGCTGGCAGCTAGGTCAGGAGCAAAAATTTTCTGCACCAAGAATACAAAATTCTATAGTGCAGATAGATGTCGTTAGCATTTTTTACATATATGAAATACATTAATACACACTCCGCCAATGGAAGATTTAAACCTATGGACACTTCACCAATACACTTACAACCGTGTGTTTTAACATGAATTACATGCCTGACAGAAGATCGTAGGAGTCTGAATACACAATGCCTATTGGAAAAGAGTGTCCCTTGAAAATGAGTTATTGTCTGTTTGCAATCTCACGGTAAACCAGATCGATGAATTCATCATTCTGAAAGAAACCATGATCAGAATACAGATACCAAATATAGATAAGCAAGGAATACAGATATCAAATAGGTGTAAAAGCAAACCAGAGGAAAGGAAATACAAGAACGCCCTTTTAAAAAAAAATACATATATTAAACCAGAATCAATGAAATAATAATTATGCAAGATATAATCTACAAGCTCATTTAAGTTTAATCACCCATCTTCCTACTACAGGTACAAAATAGATAGTGAAAAGAGCATCAGACATCAGAGCATGTCTACAAATTCAAAATGAATTAACATATGAACATACCTCAACAAGTTTCAGCAACGCATCCCTGACACCATCTCTTGACAAAATTGGGCTGTGGATTGGTGCTGATGCAAGAGATGGAGATGGATTTGGTGGTGGAAATGGTTGAAGTAATGGAGTCCCATATGGTGGAGAAGGTGAAGCCACAGGTAACGAGAAGGGCTGAAGCAATGGAGCACTCTGCGGCTGCTGAAGGCTATGTGATTGCTGAAGTGGAGCAGTTGGTACTGCAGAATTACTTCGCACCATTGTTGTTTGTGAAGACATCAAGGGTGAAAAATGTGAAGGATTTACGAGGCTTGTGGACCTCAATATAGGACCAGCCACAGCATGAGCCTCAGTGGGCATCCCGGAAACTGATGAGGCTTGTGAGGGAAGCAAATGATGCAAGGCTGGTGAATGCGATGTAGTGATACTAATTGTTGGTGCATGTGTAGACAAAGGCGCAGCACCAAAAAGTTGATCTGGCTGTCCTGTAACTGCTACACTGGAGGTGCCACCTGCATTAGATGCTGCCTGCTCCCAGATATGTGCATTCAAAACAGAGAATAGAAGTCATAGTTGTTGTCTTTTTTTTTCTAAAAAAAAAAAAGATCTTATGTGGTGCAATAGACACTGTAGCATTGATGCAAAAAAGGAGCAATTTCCATACATTGAAGAATGCAGATAAGGGATCCTCTTGGATGTGGCCAGCAGTTGGTATGATGTTTGACGTTGGAGGTTCTAGAGGACCTTCAACCAATGCAGGTGCCGGTTCCAGCTCTTCAAATTCACTGAAATAGGATTAACAACAGTAAAATATCATCATATTTTCTTTTGTGAACTTTAAATTTATCAGATATTATGGCTTCACATAAGATGGTAAATGGTAATGATAAAACTTTTTGTTGAATGTACTCCCTCTGTTCTTGAATAAAACAATTCTAGTTCAAAATTGGAAAGTTGTTCTAATAACAATTTGAAGATGGAGGGAGTATTAACAATCACGAGTAAGTTCAAAATATTAAGTAATAAGAACTAGCAGTCATGCTCATATTAAACAGCACTATTTTAATTTGGTAATTGGAGCAAAAAAAAAGTGCCATGTGATTGCTGTGTACGCAAGATGATATATTCCATAAACACATCATTATATGTACTGTATGTGAAACTCAGTTTTTCATAGTAAAGATCCAATCACAAACAATTTTTCATAAACGCTTGTTTACTAGAATAAGTATGTTTGAACTGTCCTGCATTGCATATAACCTTTTCATAGAGGCAATCTTTGGCTTTGTAGGCACCTTCGAGAATGCATTCAATATCCTGCCAAATTGAGCAAGTGATAGTTGTTCACAGAGTAACAGAAAAATAAAGGGAGATTGCAAAAGCCTCAACTCACAATGTGTGCAACACATAGTTTAATACTTTTTAAAGCTACTCATGTGGCAAAGAAGCAACTGTAACAAACCGGTGTAGACAGCATTTTCATAATTGCAGGAAATGATATCAACACAAATGATAAGCATTAATTTTACTTTGGACTCAAAAACACCACAAAATCACACTTCAAGATACAAATATGCCTTAATGACCCAGAATGCAACATCAACAAGGGGTTATATCAGTTTCTACCCCTTCACGCATAATTAAATTACCGTATTAAAAGTTTTGGCTGCTTAAGCAGCAGTAATGGTCCAAGTGGAAATGTCTGTACATTCCGAAACCTAAGTATGGCACAGTTCAGGGGCCTTGACTTACCAAGTTCATCTGAAAGTTTGAAGACTTAAATGTCACATTTCAACCAGGTCTGTATGTTCTGAAACCGCACAGTTCAGGGACCTTGGCTTACTAAGTTCAAGTTACAGTTTGAAGACTTCAATGTTGCATTTCTACAAGGTCTGGGAATTCTGATGCATCATTTCAGATAGATGTAGTCTACTCATTTTAAAACAAAAAAAAGAAAGAAAAAAAACAGCTCTGTTTTAGGAAGAGTTAAGATACATTTGGAAAAGGCAAATTCACCATCTGCTTATCATATCATAAACATCATATTCTCAACACAGAACCATTGTCACATGTCTTTTATTAACGTGTAGCAAATATTAAAACGTTTTTTTTTTCGGCAAAGAAAGAATCGACGATAGAGAAGATGGCCTAGCTCGCAGGGAGAACTACTGAAACAAGAAAAGGTGACCAGGCTTAGAATGAGGGGAAGGAAGGAGTCGAGGTGGAAAGTTGCTCCTGTTTTTTTTAATATGTAAAGGGCTGGTTGAGGTGCTGATCTTGGTTGCTCGACATCGATAGTGACAGACGAGGGCAAATCGTAACTAGAAGAAGGAGACTACCTCCAAACTGCTTCAAATCAAGAAATTGTGGGGAGCTTTCTGGCTTGCAGTGCCTGGCCTGTTTATACATTGTTCTGTCCTATTTACTGAGTATAGAAGGTACTCCATAAAAACAAACATAGAAAAATAAACATCATCACGTTTTTCATCAATGCATAGTGAACATTGGCACAGTTTGATTGAGATGTCATTTTATTAACAGAGGAAAGACAATACTCAATAATAACAAACTTAGAAGAATAAATAAAAATCTAACTATCTTGGTCAGGTTGCCTAAAATTATTTAACATTAAATAATTTTCTCCGACTAGCTTTTGAAAATGAACTTTTTGGCTAAAAAAAGAGTTGATGCGCTTGTGAAAAATCATGACCTGGACATTTTACGACCACAAGGACATCATAACAGCATACCTGCTAAAAAGGTTTGCAACTTCTTCACATTCCTGAGTGTTATAAAACCAAATTCCAATAACTTCTTGTGCGGCATTGCGGTACATTATATAAGGAACTTGAAGTTGGTACTCAAAATCTCCCAATAGATCTTCTACTAGATTATCTGATAACAAGAGGAAGCCAATGAAGTATGAAAAGAAAAACATTACTAGGTATGTATAAAACTAGATAGCATAAGGCTACAACTTTAAGTCCAATGACATAATGATCTTTCTCAATCTTTTTTTATGAAGCATAACAACATAATATTTTCAAGGTTGTATCTGCGAGCAATCATCCAATGCTACTCTTACGAAGACCACTGAGACAGCGATTTGAAATTTAGTCTTTTCTCAATACGACTGTCAAACCATTCAACATATCAAATTACACCCTCCATCCATAGGGTAGAAATGTATAATTAAACATTCAACTGCAAGATATTATATTATAAATATTCACTCTGTATTTAAATATAGAACACTGTTGATTTATATTGCTTTTCCACGTGCAACTTTGACTACTACTGCCTATTAAAATTGAAACAGAGTGGTATCCACCAAAGGTATGATACTACGAATGTACTTTGAAAGATGAATCTAGACATGATTTCATATTTCAAAAGTAAATCTTTTAAATGATAATCAAAGGTCTGAACGTTTGATTAAATCTTAGCCAAAGCATTGTAGGGAGCACAAAATTTGTGCGTCCCAAACTCCCAATTTCGTCTCAAGTATTGAAATTACAGAGCAGGAAAACACGAACTTTGTTTGAGAAAACAAAAAAAGGTCATATGGTTTTGTATATCACAATTCACAATAATAGAAAGAAAATGAGTGTAATGTAACATTATAAAATTCAACAGCTAGTAATTAGCCAAATAAAATTATTTGACATGTTCTTTGCCAGAGAAGTATTTTAGGGTTAAACATTAGCATACAAAACCAACATACTTTACATCATGTAACACCACTTCATTATAGTTGAGAATTCATAAAGAAGGTAGGAGGTAAGTTAGGAGCTTCATAATATTAAGCTACATAAACGAACGAGTTTGCTTTCACTTCAAGAACTAGATGATTATGTACTTTATCAGATAAAATTGATCCAAACTCTCTACTATTTTGCATTGGGGGGAATGGACAGGCCTGGCGCAGTGGTTAAGTCGCCCTACGTTATCAGATAAAATTGATCCAAACTCTACTATTTTGCATTGGTGGGGGGGGGGGGGGGGAATGGACAGGTTGGCGCAGTGGTTAAGTCGCCCCACTTGTGCCAAAAGGTCCTGGGTTCGACGTAGCCTCTCTGCAATTTATTGCAGGGATAAGACTTGCCTTATATAATCCTTCCCCAGACCCCACCTAGCGTGAGAGCTTACGGCACTGGATCTGTCCGATGTATTACTCAAAGTTTTCAACTGTCAGTTGGTATATCTATCCTCAAGTGTGCTCTATGATAGAATAACCCTTGTGCATAAGGCTTAAAAACGTTAGAGATAGTTGATCATAAGAACACTTTTACAAACTTCAGAAAAATCCAAGTTTGTTGCACGTTAAATACCTGTGTTCCGACGGTTCATGACAATAAATTGGAATCTTGGTTGGGCATTCCTGCAATAAATATAATCTACTCAATACTCATAAAAAAAATACAAGGTATTTAACACAACTAGCAAATGCAACACTCCTAAACCCAACATTTAAATGAAGGCACACATCTGGAACACTAGAACAAAAAGAAATATGGACACATGGTAACAGATTAATGGTAGCTATGTTATGCTGAGTCGCAGAAAATGAGTTGATATGTTCAGAGTTTTGTTTTTCGTTTCCTACTATTCACCACTTCGTAACCTGGACTTTAATATACATATCCCAATCCCCAAGGCACTACTTCTAGAAAATCAAATAATCGAAACATAACCAGTATTATCCCAACGAAAACAACATGTGCCCTGCGCCTGCATCAAGGAAACAGAGAGAAGCGATCTACTGCATATCATACTTCTTTGGCACTAAAATAATCAGGTCTCAGAATCCAGTTGTATCAAAACACCAACCATTTAGCCACTTCGGATTAGAAGAAACTGCTAAAGTGTGCTAAAGTGGAAAGATCTTGATAAATCGTATCATTGCAAAAGACGCATCAATTCAACTACTCATAAATAGGTTAAAGCTTTGGTTTTGTATTTTACAGAACAAGCTGCAGGCAACACGGCACATCTACAAAAATGCGGAGTGAAGCAATCTGTACCCAACGACTGCACTACTCTTTCCGTTACACTAATCAGATTTTTGTTAGTTATATCATCCTGCTAAAATAATATTTTGACACATCGCGCAACTTCCTATTATACTTCAATGCATCACACATTAGAACCTCACTCTTATGCAATGAAAGGCTCAAAAGTCCACTGTTATGGCACCGGTAGAGAGACGAACCTCTTGACGACGAAGAGCGACCCCTCCACGTCCTTCCGGCTCTGCAGAAACACGCACCAAGAGCTCAAAAATCAGGCCAACAGCCACAAACCAATTCTCCACCCCATGAGCACGAAAAACACAAGGCCGAACACGGAGGGGCGAGGAGCAACCCATACATACCCACTGGTTGACGTTGGTGTCGAAGTCGTAGAGCGTGACGTGCGCAGCGGTGATGAGGATGTCTTCGATTGCCGGGTCGAGACGCTGGAGCACGGTCAGGTTGAGCGTCCGTGTGCCCTCACCGTCGATGGCTAGATTGGGCGTCACCTTTGCCCTACCGCCGCCGTAGGCCATGGCCGCGCTGCCGCGGGTGGATGGCCTGACCCTAATGGTGGGTAGGGAGGCTGGATCGGTGGGGATTCGAGGGGGCAGTGGCCGGGCGAGTCGAAACGAAGAGGAGGAAGAAAATAAAAAAGGGGATTTAATTTTTTTTTTAGGAAAAAAGGGGATTTATTTTTGCTCTTCGATCATTTGTTGCTTTGTTTTTTCGGTTTCGGGAAACGAGGAGGCGGAAAGGCGTAGCCGAGATCAGGGGCGGAATGTTGGTGGTGGCCGTATCGGGGTTGGGTTCCTCTGCACGTGACACCGTGCCTTCTCGTGCTGGGGACGGCGGAGAATAAGTGAAAATTATCGTTTTGTTATCTACTACTCTCTCGGTTTTTAAATTACTGTCATCGTTAATTTTTTAGTTAACTTTAATTATTCGTTTTATTCAAATTATTTTTAAAAATATCATATATATTATCATAGTTTATTTTATTGTCAAAGAAAACTGAAACATAATTTCAAAATTTTTATATTTGAAATAATATTTGAATAAGACGAATAATTAAAGTTGAATAAAAAAGTCAATAAATATGCACGGAGAGAGTATTTGATATTTTTCTCTGTCAGATTAAGATATTTGAAAATTTGACAAGTTGAAAAATTACCAATCACGAGGAGCCCGCTGAGATTTACAACCATACAGGTAAATCAGTACGCACAATCATTACACTTTTCATAGAATTTCTTATTACTTTTTTGTTCTACTTACCAACTTCATTTAAAGTACCTTGTCTACTTAATAAGGACAAGAAAGTGGTAAGATAGTATTTATAATTCATAAGGGCCTTCAAAACAATTACTGTTCACTAGCGTTAGTGTCAAACCACGTCAGATAGCTACTCACGTGAAAGAAAGAAAAAGGATGTTCTAATAGAATTATCTTGCCTTCACGGCGTGAAATTGTGATGAGCATCTGGGTCAATTTATTAAAAAAAATCTGATGAATAGGTTCTATGCTGATTTTCGGATAGTGTGTTACGACTACACCTAGGCCGAGCCGTTGTCCGAAGAGCTATAGGGCCAGGAAAGAGAATCCAAAGGTTAAGAGGTCCGAGTGGGCTGTGTAATCGTGTGAGTTGTATTCGGCTTGTGGCCGAGGGAGTATAAGAACCGAACGGTGAGAGGGGAGAGACAACGATTATAAGGCAATTACCTCAAACAATTTCCTTCCCTACTCTACCAACTCCTGCTTTGTTCTTTCTTCCCAAGTCAGAGCCGGCGATCCGATCGGATCGCTAACACTTGGTATCAGAGACTACGATCCCCGGACCTGGAGGAGGTGATCCACTACACTAGACGCGCAAAGATGTCGGGAGCCATCGACCCTAACATCAAGCTGGTGATTGAGGCGCAGATGAAGGCCTTCGTCGCTAGGCTGGATCAGAAGTTCGCCGCACAGGATGTGAAGTGGGAGGCACGCGTGAGCGCACTCGAAGCGACTGCGTCGACGCCGGTCTTGGTTGAGGAGTTGAAGACAGAGATCGATGTCGTGGTGCCATCGCAGCTGTCCGCGTTCGAGTCATCATCAGCGGAGTGTCTTCTTCAGTTCGAGGCGGCGGCGATCACACGCGTGGCGGCACTCGAGTCAGTGGTCGCAACCTTTGATTCGTGGAGGCCGTACATTGAGTCCTCGGTGGGTGACGTCAAGTCATCCGTCAAGGGTGTCAAATCTGAAGTCACCAAGATGAGCAAACTTTAGGATTGTGAGGCCATGGACTCGACGTTCTCGAAGCCAAGCATCTTGGGTGAGCACGGGTCGGCTTCCGCGCGGCCATCTGTCGGAGCTCCAGCCGACGGCCTAATGGGCACCGCGTCGAATTCCACCGCCGAGAGACTGGTCCTAGACGAGATCCGTCCCAGCACCACCTCCCGCACAATGGTGCGTATGAGTTCAAACCATCTCGTCCCTCCTATATGTTTGGATCTCATTCGGAGTCGTAGGATGGGAAAACTTGGGGTTCTAATCGTTCGGGATCCATGGGTAGATTACCTAAGATGCATTTTCCTGAGTTCGATGGTGAGAATCCAAAGTTGTGGCAGACTCGCTGTGAGAATTATTTTGAGATATATTCTATAGAACCAAGTATGTGGATTAAGGTTGCTATGATGCATTTCACGATCCGGCTACTAGGTGGTTGTATTCGGCAGAGCGTAAGCTAGTGCAAGCTTCATGGGCTGATCTCTGCAAGTTAATTAAGGATAGGTTTGGTCGCGATCAACATGAGTCTTTGATTAGGCAACTCTTGTTGGAGATATGCCCAAGAGATAATACGGATTTGATCCATATATGAGGGTCATATGGATATTAATTCGTGAGGGATTAGTCCACTAATGGGTCAACTAGTCGAGGCCCATTATAAAGGACTATTTAAGTGCAGGAGGGGACTTAAGACGCAGGTAATCATCCAGTCTAGAAACACTAGCCATCGCCACCTCTCTCTCTCTCTCTCTCTCTCTCCCACGTCACCCTAAGCCGTGTCGCCGGTGCCAGCACACCGCGCACGGCTTTCTGTCCTGTACGTGTGGATACCGCAAAGAGGCGCTGCAGCTATGGTGCTTTGGCTGGACCAGGAGGACACGATTGCTATGAACAACTATATCCTCTACATCGACGCACGACTATGTTGGACGTCGCTTCTCCAACCTTGCTTTCGCTCCGCCTGCGCGTCTAGTGGTAATGATCTATGATCCTCTCTCGTAAGGTTTCCTAGTTGAATGGTAGAAATTATTTCAAGCTATCATAGCCTCACCATTCTCCAATAGTGACACCAGAGCCGACCTTGTGTAGTTGTAGATCCGGATCTTACGCATATAGTGGATATGCTTGTGTAGTATATATGTCTATTACATATTTCGTACGGGTTGATGAGATCAATCGGTCATTAGGAGGGTCTCATAAGGTTATGAGATAATAGTGTCACATGTATCCTTGATATGTTTGTGCTCTTTCTCCGTGCGCTTGCAATCTATCCCTATCGGCTGGAATCACCATCGGGACTAACCGTATATGCCAATAGATAGAGCCGACGAGGTCAGGACTATATGTCGCGGTCTACTCATGGAAACCTAATGAAAATATGAGGCATTGCAAATGACTCAAAATCGGTCAGATGTGATCTGTCCGATGAGATTTTCATTGAGATTTCATAGATACGATTTATGTAATCCTGTGAGATTTTCAGGGCGCTACCGTAAAACCCGCGTGGGGCGGATCCCCCCTCGACCCCTCGCTCATTGACCGGCCAGCGGGACTGCCGTACGGACTCACGCCTAGATGGTTTTACCGCTTTTGATTCACACAATAGAATCCGTTCTCGCCTAACTTGTTTTTGTAGAGAATGTTGTAAATGGTATGACCCATAATGTGTATGTGATGCATATTTGTGTTCTTCCATGGCCTATAAGTCATGTTTAAAATAGCTGGGTTGAGGTTGTCATATTATTGTATAACAACATGCGTGCCGATTTGTGATGTTTGATCTATTCATGTAATTCACTACTAGCTATTAGATGTAGTAGCTTAGTACTTGTTCATGGAGGCCGAATTTGGAGCATGGTGGACACGTGGACAGGAGGAGGCATGTAACAATGGAGATGGAGATCACTATGTGAAAGGGCCATACTATTTCATAGTTAATATGATTGCCTGTGATGATGTTCCTGCCATCCTATTCCATCATGTATTATATGTTGGATATAATGATCATGCTAGAGTAGGCTCCCCTGGAAAAATTAAGATTAAAATTGATGCCCTTGCAATAGCTGCACCTACTATAATTTTGATCGTTGTGTGGTAGGTCTGCCAAAGTAGAGTGCCCCAACTATCTTAACAAGTAGGGTGAATGTCGGACATTCACAAGCATAGTATTGGTTTGCTTGACAAAGCTAGCAAAATGGTTTTTGGCTTTGGGGCATAGTGTTAGGCGTCGTGGCATATGATGACTCCCAACAAACAAGAGTCACATATAATGTGATTAGCAAATGTTGCTTACCTAGGATACTAGACTTCTAGCAGTGATGCCAAAGCTCACTAGAAACTAGTTGAATATGGATCATGGACCACTATATATCGTTTTGAGGGAAACAGTTCCAAGCATATAGTAAAGAAACTCTTTTAAATGATTTAATAGGAGTTTTACATTTACATAGTGCTCATACACTTGCATATGTTTCTATTGTAGATCATGTCGTCCGCTAATAATGCTTCTAGTTTTATTTTGCGTTCGATTCTTGAGAAAGAAAAACTTAATGGAACAAACTTTATGGATTGGTATCGCAACTTGAGAACTGTTCTCAAGCAAGAGAAAAAGGAATGTGTTCTAGAGCTTCCTTATCCTGATGACCTGCCTGAGAATGCTAGTGTTGCCCAGAATAGGGAGTATGACAAGCACACTAATGATGCACTTGATGTTGACTGTCTCATGCTTGCTACCATGTCCTCTGAGCTTCCGAAGCAATATGAGAACACTGATGCCCACAATATGATTGTTGGGCTTCGAGGCATGTTTGAGAACCAAGCAAGAACTGAGAGGTATAACATCTCAAAGGCCTTGTTTGCATGCATGCTAGCTGAAGGTAGTCTCGTCAGTCCTCATGTAATCAGAATGATTGGTTACATTGATAGCCTAGAGAAACTTGGTTCTCCCCTTACCCCAGATTTGGCTATGGATGTCGTTCTCCAGTCGCTCCTAGCGAGCTATGAGCCATTCATTATAAACTTTCATATGAATAGCTTGGAGAAGACTATGGCTGAATTGCATAGGATGCCAAAGACAGTCGAGGAGAGCATCATGAAAATAGGGGCAAATCATGTGATGATGGTGCAGACGGATAGGAAGAGAAAGCGCAAGTCCAAGGCTAAGAGTGCGGATGAGATCTCAAACTCAAGGCCTAAGGTTGCAACAGCTCCTCCCAAGCCAATAGTGCCTCTAGGCGATCCTTGTCATTATTGCAAGAAGGTTGGGCACTGGAAGAGAAACTACAAGCTTTACTTAGAAGAACTCAAGAAGAAGAAGGCTACTGATCCTTCTACTTCAAGGTCTTAAAGGGACAAGGAAGTGTGCAAGAGGCGAGGTGGATGCTCGTGTCGGCAATGGTGCAAAAGTTGTTGTGTTGTCTGTCAGGACTTATCCACTCCTCTTACCATTAGGATTAGTTTTGGAATTAAATAATTGTTATTACATTTCTGCCTTAGGCAAAAACATTATATCCTCCTCATGTTTAGAGGAAGTTGATGGTTATAAGGTCATAATAAGGAACAAATGTTGCTCCATTTATTTGAATAATATTCTCTATGCAAATTGTGCATTAGTGAATGGATTGTATTGTCTTGATATGGAGAATAGCCGATTTATTACATTGATGCAAAGAGGCTCCGCCCGAATGATTTGAATCCCACTTACACTTGGCATTGTCGTTTAGGCCGTATAAATAAGAGGCGCATGGAGAAGCTCCATAAAGATGGTCTTCTACACTCATTCGATTTTGAATCAATTGAGACATGCGAATCTTGTTTGCTTGACAAGATGACTAAGTCACCTTTCACAAGACATAGTGAGAGGGCAAACGACCTATTGGCTCTTATACATACAGATGTATACGGACCAATGAGTTGTTTGGCTAGAGGTGGTTTTCAGTACTTCATTACTTTCACTGATGACTTTAGTAGATACGGTTATATCTACTTAATGAAGCATAAGTCTAAATCAATTGAAAAGTTCAAAGAATTTTAGAATGAAGTACAAAATCAATTAGGCAAGACAATTAAAACTCTATGATCTAATCGTGGAGGTGAGTACTTGAGCCATGAATTTGGTGATCATCTAAGACAATGTGGAATTGTCCCACAATGGACGTCACCCGGAACACCTCAATTAAATGGTGTGTCTAAGCGGAGGAACCGAACCTTGTTGGACATTGGTAGGTCAATGATGAGCCAAAGTGATCTTCCATTGTCCTTTTGGGGATACGCTCTAGAAACTGCCGCTTTCACTTTAAATAGAGTTCCATCTAAATCTGTAGAGAAGACGCCATATGAGATATGGACCGGGAAGCGTCCCATGCTATCTTTTCTCAAGATTTGGGGTTGTGAAATGTATGACGTCTAATAAGCTTTCTCCCAAGTTAGATAAATGTTTCTTTGTGGGATATCCTAGAGAAACCAAAGGGTATTATTTCTACAATCGGGAGGATGGCAAAGTGTTTTTCGCTTAAAATGGTGTTTTTCTGGAGAAAGAGTTTCTCTCACGAAAGATAAGTGGGAGGACAGTGCAACTTGAAGAAATTCAAGAAACACCAGAAAATGTTTCCTCTCCCACTGAACCTCAATTGGAACATGTTGCACAAAATGTTGTAGAACTTATTATTGAGGCACCAGCCCCACGTAGATCTGAACGGGCATATTGCGCACCTGAAAAGTTCACACTCCTAATAACAGGGCAGCATGACATATTATTGTTAGACAATGATGAGCCTAAGACATACACAGAAGCAATGATGGGACCAGATGATGAGGACATCACTCCTATGGATACACACAACACTCCTCCAAATCTGGACTTGCAAGGTCCAATGACTAGAGCTCGTGCACGACGACTAAATTTAGAGGTGAGCTCGTTCCTACGTTCTTCGCTATATGTTACTTTTGAGAATGGTTTGCTACCTAATGATTATTTTATGATTAGAAACCATGGAGAAGACCAGGAGATGATGGGAGAAGGAGCTGGGAACGTGGAGGACCAGCAAGAGCTTGGAAGCCAAAGTGGAGACCCAATCAAAACCGACTTCGCGTCTATTTCGGGGCCCAGGACCAGTCTGTACTAAAACAGTCGCCCAGGATGCATACGGACTCGGATTTGGACGTTCTACATATGCACGGAAAGATAAGGAGAAGGCCTTTCCAATGCCGCCGGCCTCATGTCAAAATTCATCCGGAGTCATCGGGAATCGTCAAAACAAGACAGAGTCCAGAATCTGTGTCGGTGCTGCGTCGCCTATTTTTGGCCTTTGGGCTTTGTATCTAGTTGAGCCCAATTAGGGGCATGTCCAGAGGGTCTTGCACGACCCTAGGGTCTTTATATACAGCCGCCGCCGCACCATTAGGGTTCGGGTTTTGCTTAGATCAATTCTGTTCATAAACAGTTTCGCCGTTCATCGGTTTGTGAGACCCCAACTTCGAGAGTTTAATCATACATCTGCAATTGTGTTGCAATCTTCGTTGTTCTTGCTTGTGTTCTTGATTCGCAGGCAGGGATCAGCCTTCTCGGCGAGGTCAATCGTCTTTTGGACGGTTGATAACTAGAGGAGACGTCGTGCTGTGATTGCGGGGTTTAGAACGTGCTGTTCTGAAGCCGGATCGATTTGTGTGTCGCCTCCGACCAAATCAACTTACCAAGAACCTTTCGGAAGATCGGGAACCCTTGTACACATCACCAGACTATGAGAAATGGCTTGGAGCCATGAGATCCGAATTAGAATCCATGAGAGAAAATCAAGTTTGGAACTTGATTAGTCCACCTGATGGTGTTAAAACCATTGAGTGTAAATGGGTTTTTAAGAAAAAGATAGACAAGGATGGAAATGTTCACATCTATAAAAGCATGATTGGTGGCGAAAGGTTTTAAACAAATTCAAAATGTTGATCATGATGAGACCTTCTCGCCCGTCGCTATGATAAAGTCTATTCGGATCCTCCTAGCAATTGCCGCACACTATGATTATGAGATATGGCAAATGGATGTCAAAACGACTTTCCTTAATGGAAACCTAAGTGAGGATGTGTACATGACACAACCTAAAAGTTTTGTTGATCCACAAAATGCTGGGAAGATATGCAAACTTCAAAACTCCATTTATGGATTGAAGCAAACATCTCAGAGTTGGAACCTTCGTTTTGATGAGGAAGTCAAAAGGTTTGGCTTCATCAAGAATAAAGAAGAGCCTTGTGTTTACAAAAGGGCTAGTAAGAGCGCACTCGTATTTCTAGTCCTTTGTGTGGATGACATATTATTGATCGGAAATGATATTCCAATGCTTGAAGATGTTAAGTCTTCATTAAGAAAGAGTTTCTCAATGAAGGACTTGGGAGAGGCAGCATACATTTTGAGCACTAAGATCTATAGAGATAGATCAAAAAGGCTAATTGGATTAAGCCAAGACACGTATATCAACAAGGTATTGAAATGGTTCAATATGCAAGATTCCAAGAAAGGTTTCTTGCCCATGTCTCATGGCATTTCTCTTAGCAAGACTCAGTGTACTTCGACACCTTATGAGGAAGAGAAGATGAGAGCGGTCCCATATGCCTCGGCTATCAGATCCATCATGTATGCCATGTTATGTACACGCCCAGATGTAGCTTTTGCTCTAAGCGCTCCAAGCAGATTCTAATCAAACCCAGGAGAAGCTCACTGGGTGGCTAGTAAGAATATCCTAAAGTACTTGAGAAGAACTATGGATATGTTCCTAGTTATGGAGGTGAGAAAGAGCTCATTGTAAATGGTTACACTGATGCTAGTTTCCAAACCGACAAGGACGATTCAAGATCGCAATCTGGATATGTATTTTGCCTTAGTGGAGGCGCGGTGAGCTGGAAGATTTCCAAGCAAGATATGGTTGCTGATTCTACGACGGAGGCCGAGTACCTTGCTGCTTCAGAAGCTGCAAAGGAAGCTGTTTGGATTAGAAAATTTGTGTCTAAGTTGGGTGTGGTCCCTAGTACGTCCAGTCCAATGGACCTCTACTGTGTGGTGCCATTGCGCAAGCCAAGGAGCCTAGAGCGCATCAAAAGAACAAACAAATACTACGACGTTATCATCTCATCCAGGACATTGTTCATCAAGGTGAGGTGAAGATATGCAAGGTGCACACGTATTCAAACATTGCTGATCCGTTGACAAAGCCTCTCTCTCAGCCCAAGCGTGAGGCACATATGAGATTCATGGGTATTAGATATCTGCATGATTAATATATGCGAGATTATGTAATGTTTATGTTTATATGTGATTGTATAAAGTGTTATTATGTTCCTTGGATAATAATTATTGCATTGATTGGCAAGTACGTGACATGTTTGTGAAACTCATTGTTTTTTATAATATTATCCTAAATGATCCCTAGTTCTTTATCATTATGTGGGACAATAATGATCTATGGACTAGCACATGTATTGGTTGATGATCATGTTTCATAGATCATAGATATGGAGATATCAAATCAATAATGTGGACACATGTTAGAGAACATGGTGTTGGATTGAGCCACTAATAGACTCTGCTGAGATGTTATTGTTGTGCCATCAGTTGTTATCTTGTATGATGTACCTTCGGGATCCTTAGACCTGAGATCATCATTGATTCCTAGAATGTGTAATAGCACACTTAGGGGTTACCAAACGCTATTTTGTAACTGGATAGTTATAAAGGTAATTTTTGAGTATGCTATGAAATATGTCATGGGATGTGAGTGATCAAGATGGAATTTGCCCCTCCTGATAACAGGAGGGATATCTCTGGGCCTCTCGAGTTTGATGGATTTGGAAGTGCATGGCCATGCCATTGTGATTAAAAGTTAATCATGAGGACTAAGAGTTAGTCATGATAAATCCACTAGACAATCGAGTGAATGGTCAAGCTATCACAGGGATGACACGTATCTTGCCTTGTGCTTGACTGATATCGTGGGGCAAAGGGATCGGTGAATGTGTATGTCAAAGGTTCAGCCGATATGATCTTTATGTGTACAGGAGAGTCAATATGTGCTGCTATTGATTTATGATTTGAAAATGGTTTTCACATCATTGTCGTGTGCATGTGAACCTAAGGGGTCACACACTTAACGGGTTGGAACATCACTTGCCTATGTGATTGTCTCTAGTGCAAGTGAGAGATTGTTGGAGATATGCCCAAGAGACAATACAGATTTTATTCCATATGTGAGGGTTGTACGGATATTGATCCGTGAGGGATTAGTCCACTAATGGGTCAACTAGTCGAGGCCCATTACAAAGGACTATTTAAGTGGAGGAGGGGGCTTAAGGCGCATGTAATCATCAGTCCAGGAAACCTACTCGTCGCCACCTCCCTCCCTCTCTCCCACATCACTGTTGGTCGTATCTACGCACCCACTTATATACCGTAAGAGGACGGTGTACGATTGTAGCACTTTTTCCCTTGAATTGAGTATTCCAAGGTTTATCAAATCCACTGGGACCTTAGGAATTTATTAAACAAAGTTAACAGTAAAAGATCTAGTCAAGGCTACTGTCAAAGTCAGGTTGCATGAGGGGGAGACTGGCCAGCGCAAAAGGTACGCCAGACAGTGAATATGTCGTTGCGCCGATCGGCGCAGGAGTCGAGCCGATCGGCACACTAGTGAAACTAAGTCAAAGTGTGCAAGATCTAGTGAATCTGTGGTTGTGCTGATCGGCACAGAAATTGAGCTGATCGGCACACTGGTGAATCTAAGCCAAAGTTGTTGCGCCGATCGGCACAGGAGTTGAGCCGATCGGCACACCAGTGAATCTAAGCTAAAGTGTGCCAGATCTTGTAAACCTATGCTGTTAAGTGAGTAGCCAGATATCTACTAGTGAGATCGTAACCAGAAAGTCTAATTGAATAGCATCATAATAGGTAATTACATAGATCAATGAAAACCTATAATGAGTAAGACCACCCTGCTTTCCGAGCGGCTCCTGATTTATCGTTGTCGAGAGGAAACCCTTAATCGCGCGAGTATCTTACCCTACTCAACTATCCAATAGTGCTGCGCAGGCTTAGTGCTGTCACCGCTAAACCATACTACTAGCATCATCAAGCAACCATAATCAATACAATGTCCGAACACTATCCTAATCACCACGATTAAGATAATATCTACTTACTTAGCCTAGAACTAAGCAATTGGAATAAGCACATGCATGATTATAGAATCAAGATAGACAAATCACCAAAACCATCATCAACATATTCAATCATCCTTGAGATACATAGAGTAAGATTCATCCCCGTCGAGATGGCCTACCTTGACGGATCAACTCTTAACTCCAATGGTTCTTGAAACTCAACTAGAGATCTATTCTAACGGGGCAAGCCCCGGTGGCTCTAACTCACGGATCTGGTGTCCCTCTGTCGCCTCCTCTCTCTGCGGCGAGGGTTTACAAGCATTTATAGGGGTTCTACTCGTAAAGGACTCGGTTTCTAGCAAATAAGGTGGTTGCGCCGATCGGTGCAAGCCGTGTCTTCTCTGATTTCTTCCCCGAGTCGGTTCCTCTGTCTTCCACAGCTGCCATGTGGGCCTTTTCCTTCGAGATAAAGTCTTGTACTGCACGTTGAGATCTTGAAGTTCCATAAATCTTCTTGAAGTTCCATAAATCTTCTAGACAAATATCTTCAAGTGTCTTGCACAGATAAACTTTCATAAACATGTGGAATGGGCCTCGGTCACTTCTGTGAGGCAAAACACCCTTGCGCCGATCGGCTCATGGACTGCGCTGATCGGCGCACTGGACTTCTTCAGTGCTTTTCGTCGGTTCTGGACTCCTGTCCTCTCCATCATCACATTAATCACCAATTTTACCTGTTTCTGTAATAAAGCTCCAAAACAACGCATATACAAATATATAGACAATATCAGAGGTAAATGGCCTAAATTAGTATCAATTATGCTCTAATTGGGGTAATATTCACATATAAAAGGGGCACTTGGGAAGCGCGAACAGTCACCCTAAGCCGTGTCACCGGTGCTAGCACACCGTGCATGACCTTCTGCTCTGTACGTGTGGATACCGCAAGGAGGCACTGCAGCTATGGTGCTTTGGCTGGACTAGGAGCAGACGGTTGCTGTGAACAACTACATCCTCTACATCGACGCGTCACTATGTTGGACGTCGCTTCTCCAACCTTGCTTCTGCTCCGCCTGCGCGTCTAGTGGTAATGATCTATGATCCCCTCTCGCAAGGTTTTCTGGTTGAACGGTAGAAATTGTTTCTAGCTATCATAGCCTCCCCGTTCCCTAACAACTCTTCCATATCAAGCTGATTACCACAATAGCTGGTTATGTTGAACGTTTTTCCCAATTAGTTGATCAGTTAGATGCTTATCAATCTGCCACTGATACGCTTTATTACACTATGAGATTTCTGGATGGGTTACGTGATGAAATTCATATTGTTGTTTCTGTACAAAGGCCTTCAGACTTTGATACTACTTGTGCATTCGCCTTGTTACAGGAAGAGGTCTAGCCGGCCAAGAAGAAGGAGTTCAAGCGACTTGAAGTTGGGTATTTCTCAAGACCCATGACGCGATCAGCTCTATCACTCCCCCTTCCTCCGGGTACCGTAAGCAGCAAGCCTCCACTGCCGCAACAACAAGATGAGCGCAAAGGTGCTCACGGGGCCAAGGGGAATTCACTTGAGGAGCGCCTCACTTCTCTGAAGGCGTATCGTTGTGAGCGTGGACTCTACGACAAGTGTGGTGAGAAATACTTCAGAGGGCATAAGTGTGCCGAAACTGTACAAATGCATGTGATGCAGAAACTCAGGAATGTGCTACAGATGGATGATGGTGTAGACATCACTCAACCAAATTCTGAGTTGCTGGAATGGTCCTTAAATTTATCGCTGGCAGCGGCCACTAGTACAGAGTCCCCAAGAACTATGAAACTGGTGGGCAGTATTATGGGCATATCTCTATTGGTGCTGGTAGACTTAGGGAGCTCTCATTCCTTTCTGAGTAAAACTATAGTAGGCAAGTTGTCAGGGGTGTCTCAAATGCCTTAGAAGATGTCGGTGCAAGTGGCAAATGGGACTCAAGTGTTATGTCATTCTGAAATAGTTGGTGGTAAATGATCTCTCGATAAATATGAATTCCAGTTGACTCTAAAAGTTTTTCCACTAGCTTCCTATGATTTGGTGATTGGCATGGACTGGTTGGAACAGCATAGCCCCATGAAGGTGCACTAGGCACTTAAGTGGATGGAAATTCAGTATGGGGATTCTTCTATGTTTGTATAGAGTTTATTGGCTTCAACACCTGTATTCACCATGGTGGTGGTTTTAACTATAATAGAGTTGTCTAAAAATGATTAGTTGTTGATTCATGAGTTGCCTGACAGTATTCAACAACTTCTGCTCCAGTATATAGATGTGTTTCTGCCGCCCTAGGGTTTGCCCCCATCCAGAGCCTGTGATCATTATATTCCACTCATTCCTGGAGCCAATCTTGTAAGTGTGAGACCTTACAGACATGCCCCTGAACTCAAAAATAAAATTGAGAGGCAAGTGGCTAATATGCTTAAGCAGGGAATCGTTACACATAGCACTAGTCCTTTTTCGTCGTCAGTCATTCTTTTCAAGAAGAAGGATGGAACTTGGCATTTTTGTGTTGATTATAGACATCTTAATGCTATTACCCAGAAGACCAAGTATCCAGTTCCCATCATGGATGAATTTTAGGGGGCTTCTTGGTTCTTCAATTTGGATTTAACTATTGATTATCATCAGATACTTCTCGCACCAGGTGAGGGTGCTAAAACTACATTTTAGACTCACCAGGGGCACTTTGAATTCAGAGTGTTGGCTTTCGAGTTATCAGGGGCCCCAACAACTTCTCAGTGTGCCGTGAACAAGACTCTAGCTCCTCTGCTTAGGAAATGTGTCCTAGTGTTCGTCGATGATATTTTGGTTTATAGCCCAACTTGGAACGTCCACTTACTCAATTTAGCTCAAGTGCTTGATCTCTTGCATAAAGATAAGTGGCAAATCAAATTATCAAAGTGTTGTTTGTGCAACAATAGATTGCTTATCTGGGACATGTCATCAGCAGTAAAGGTGTGAGCACTGACCAGAGGAAAATTGAAGCGATAAAATCTTGGTCAGTTCCTACATCTGTGAAGGAGTTGAGAAGTTTTTTGGGTTTGGTAGGCTACTACAAGAAATTTATCAGGCATTTTGGCATTATTGCTAAACCTCTTACAAGTTTGCTTGGGAAGCATGCTTTGTTTCACTGGACTACTAATCAGGAGAATGCTTTTGACACTCTTAAGTCGGCCCTATGCTCAGCCCTAGTACTGGCTTTGCCTGATTTCAGTAAGCAATTTGGTATAGAAACTGATGCTTCTGATAAAGGTGTTGGGGCAGTGTTACTTCAGGAAGGCTACCCATTAGCTTTTGTGAGCATGGCTTTGGGTCCTAAGTCCAGGGGATTATCTACGTATGAAAAGGAGTACATGGCTATTCTCATTGACGTGGAACAGTGGCAACCTTATTTATAGCACTCTAAGTTCCTCATTTTCACTGACCAAGTCAGTCTCACTCATTTGAATGAACGAAAACTTAACACACCTTGGCAGAAGAAAGTGTTCACCAAGCTTATGGGTCTTCAATACAAGATCATTTATAAGAAGGGTTTAGAAAATTGTGTGGTAGATGCTCTATCTAGGAAACCCACCTGTTCTCCTCAGTTGTGTGTTGTGTCTAGTATTACTCCTAACTAGATGTCTAGAATAATTTCAGGATATGATAAGGACCCTAAGGCTATGCAGATTCTTGCTCAACTTGCGGTTTCACCTCAGTCAGTTCTCCATTTTTCTCTTCGAGAAGGGGTGATTCACTATAAAGAGCGGATTTGGTTGGGTGATAATGTGGAAATGCAATCTCAAGTGTTGTCTGCTTTTTATGACAACCCAGTTGGAGGCCATTCTAGGCTCCCTGTTACTTACCAGCGTGTTAAAAAGGTATTTGCTTAGTATGGATTGAAGACCTCAGTACTTAAATATGTCAAGTCCTGTCTGGTATGCCAACAAGCCAAATCTGACCATGCCAACTACCTAGGATGGTTACAACCATTGCCTATACGTCAACAAGCATGGCAGGTGGTGTCCATGGACTTTGTGGAAGGTTTACCCAGATCAGGCCACGCTAACTACATATTGGTAGTTGTGGATAAATCTAGTAACTACAATGATTTCATTCCTCTGTTGCATCCCTTCACTGCTGCCAAGGTGGCTCTAGTTCTTCATGAACAATATATATAAGTTGCATGGCATGTCATCTGCTATTATTTCTGACCGGGACAAAGTCTTTACTAGTGCCTTTTGGCAAGAGCTATTCATGTTAGCTGGTACCAGTTTGAAGATGAGTTCGGCCTATCACCCCCAAACGGATGGCCAAACTGAGGGAGTTAATCAATACTTGGAAACATTTCTTCGATGCTTTGTCCATGCTTGTTCGGTGAAGTGGAGCCAGTGGTTGTTTATAGCTGAGTACTAGTACAATACAAGCTGGCACTCTGCTTTAGGGAGGTCACCTTTTGAAGTGGTGTATGGATATGCTCCTAAGCATTTCGGTATTTCAGCAGACACAGTAGTTGTCAATGAGGACTTAGACTCCTAGTTACAAGAGAGGCAATTGATGACTGACGTCGTTTATCAGCATTTGAACCGGGCTCAGCAGCATATGAAATTACAGGCTGACAAGAAAAGATTTGGAGCGAGTGTTTCAAGTGGGTGATTTAGTACTTCTGAAGTTGCAGCCTTATGTTCAGACCTTAGTGGCCCGTCGTGCCAGTCATAAGCTTTCATTCAAGTTCCTTGGACCTTTTTGCCATAGAGGAGAAGATTGGAGCGGTGGCTTATAAACTCAAGCTGCCCGAAGGGTCTACTATTCACCCTGTGTTTCATGTGTCTCAGTTGAAACCCGCTCATGGTACTAAGAAAGAGGTATGTCCTCAATTGCCTTCATGTTCTGCTAATTTTCATATTCCTATGCAAGTGATGATAAGCAGGGAAGTGAAGCAAGGAGAAGCTATGAAGAAGCAAGTGTGTAACCACTAGTCTCATCTTCTAGAAGCTCCTAGTTCGTGGGAAGACTTGGAAGACCTCAAGCAACGATTTCCCTGACCTCCTGCTTGGGGACAAGCAACTTCTAAAGGAGGAGGGGATGTTACGACTACATCTGGGCTGAGCCATTATCGGAAGAGCTATAGGGTCAGGAAAGAGAATCCAAGGGTTAAGGGGTCCGAGTGGGCTGTGTAATCATGTGAGTTGTATTCAGCCACAGGAGTATAAGAACCAAGCGGTGAGAGGGGAAAGACAATGATTGTAAGGCAATTACCTCAAACCACTTTCTTCCCTACTCTACCAACTCCTGCTCTGTTCTTCCTTCCCAAGTCAAAGCCGGCGATCCAATCGGATCGCTAACAGTGTGCTAGCGATAGATCATATATGACTGAGTTTTGCTCTCATCTTCACACTTATACAGCACTGACAAAGGAAGTAGAGCGTCCATAAACCAGTTAGGAGACTCTAATAATGGCTAAAATAATGATATTAAAGTAAAATAAAAATCCTTAAAAATCCTTTGTCAATGATTGTGAAGAGTCCCATGAGTCATAAACAAACATAGATGGCTTATAAAAAATTAGAAGTTTCCCAAGGACATATAAGAAAATTCATCAGGAGAATTTGTTTTCACATAATTGCTTTTTAAAAAAACTAATCTTCCCATATCACATATTTTTCTTAGATATAAAATTATCCTTTATTGAGTTTTCATTTTTGTTAAATAAGATACCATATAAGCATATCTGATGACATGGTAAGAAACTTATGGAGAAAAAGGGAAGGTGCTTCATCTAAATTAAACCTAGTATAATTGGTTATCTAGAATTAAAACACCATGAAAACTAGTATTGGAGATGAATAATTTCATTTCATTTTTTAGGCAACCAATAAATCAAATAGAAAGTAAGTGCTATGAAACATCAAAATTAAACTATGTTGAATGAGTTGTTTTATTTATTATTTCAAATCACTAAAGATGATGCCACTCTCTTGAAAACGTCAAAATAAGTAAGTTTTGATCATAATAAATCACTTGCACAACACAAATTCCAAATCATGTGAACTTTGCTAGTTCCGCAAGGAAGGCACCAATGTGCTCCTCCCTGACACACCGGCTCAGCACATTAGGCCCATTCTTTTCTTTCCATTCCATGGCAAGCAAACCACACAGGAAGGCACAGTAATGTGTGGAGTGTGGGCACGGCACATCACCCTCGCCGGTCAGGACGCCGGGAGAGGGGCGGCCGGGGGCCGGAGGCACGCGGGTGGCCGGCCGGCTGGCTGGTGCCGGTCAGGACGCCGAGGGAGGGGCGGCCGGGGGCTGGGGGCACGCGAGAGGGTGGCCGAGTGGCCGGGGGCACGCGGCTGGCTGGTGCCGGTCGGGACGCCGGGGGAGGCTGTGGCGCCGGGGGAGGGGCGGTCGGGGGCCGGGGGCGCGCGGGAGGGCAGCCGGGTGGCCGGGGGCACTGATGAGGACATCACTTCTATGAATACACACAACACTCCTCTAATTCTGGACTTGCAAGGTCCAATGACTAGAGCTCGTGCACGACGACTAAATTTAGAGGTGAGCTCGTTCCTACGTTCTTCGCTGTATGTTACTTTTGAGAATGGTTTGCTATCTAATGATTATTTTATGATTAGGAACCATGGAGAGGACCAGGAGATGATGGGAGAAGGAGTTAGGAACATGGAGGACCAGCAAGGGCTTGGAAGCCAAAGTGGAGCCCCAATCAAAACCGACTTCGAGTCTGTTTCGGGGCCCAGGACCAGTCTGCACTAAAATGGTCGCCTAGGACGCATACAGACTCGGATTTGGACGTTCTACATACGCACGGAAAGATAAGAAGAAGAACTTTCCAACGCCGCCAGCCTCATGTCCAAAGTCATCCGGAGTCATCGGAATCATCGAAGCAATAGAGGGTCCAGAATCTGTGACGGTGCTGCATCGCCTATTTTGGCCTTTGGGCTTTGTATCTAGTTGATACCAATTAGGGGCGCGTCCAGAGGGTCTTGGACGATCCTAGGGTCTTCATATACAGCCACCACCGCACCATTAGGGTTCAGGTTTTGCTTAGATCAATTCTGTTCATAAACAGTGTCGTCGTTCGTCGGTTTGTGAGACCCCAACTTCGTGAGTTTAGTCATACATGTGCAATTGTGTTGCATTCTTCGTTGTTCTTTCTTGTGTTCTTGATTCGCAGGCAGGGATTAGCCTTCTCGGCGAGGTCAATCGTCTTTGGACGGTTGATAACCAGAGGAGACGTTATGTTGCGATTGTGGGGTTCTGAACGTGTTGTTTAGAAGCTGGATCGATTTGTGTTTCGCCTCCGCCCAAATCAAGGTTTATCAGAACCTTTCGGAAAATCAGGAACCCTTGTTCACATCAAGTGGTAATCAGAGCTTCAGGTGCACTGTCAGGTTCGTACTACCCTTTAGTTTTGTTTTCGTGTTCTTCCTATCCACAGAAAAGCCAAAAAAAAAATCCCCGCCCATAACCACGTGTTTAGCCTTTGCATATTTTAATTTCACAGTCCATAGTGTTGAAATTGTGCCCTAGTTATTATTTAGTCACTGGTTTAGTTTGTGTTTTTGTCATCAATAGTGTTTTCCTTGTAACTCTAACCGCCATCCCCTCCACCACCCTCGGTTTTGTCGGCTTTGTGTGCTAGGGTTGATTGATCAACACGCCCACTCTAATCCCACCCTAAACCCACCCTCAACACCTCGGACCAATTCTCACAAATTCCACTTTCCGCTGCATCCACCCCGCCAAAAAAATCCCTACCTGACCCCAAACCCGACTCGGGTTTCACTCAAACCCCGGGTTTCTTCATAACCGATTTCGACACCCCTTCGGTAAAACGGCCATACTTTTTGCTCGGTTGTCCGTTTTGGCTGAAATTTTTATAGGAGATTCTTGACAAAAAGTGGAGGTGACTCACACTTGGCTACGCCCTGTGTGCCCTCGTCAAAAATTTCAAAAAAAATCGGGAAGATAAAGAAAAAATTTCATTCAAGTTGAAACCCGACGTTTTCTGAAACTTCAAGAATTTCTGTAGGCCACGTCCTAGCTCTTTTGAGCTGAAATGTTTTGTGGTTTCTCCCCCTTTGTTAGTGAGTCGGAGAAAAATATCAAAAAAATAAAATAAAGAAAATAAATTTAGGATTCCTACTAGTGCTCCATCTAGCCACCTGGAATTTCTGAGTTTGGCTGTTTTACACTTAGCCTCCTGTTATCGACTGTGTGCCTTTGTCTCCTTGTTTCTTCTTTGCTATCACTACTGTTCTAGGACATAGTTAGACCAACAACTAGGGACAAGTTACTTGGGCACTTATTCAGCTTTACTATCTGTTTTTGATTTGTGTGCCACTCACATATATATATTTGGCCTTCCTAGCTCTACATATTTCTTCTGGACAGCACACAGGTTATTTTGTAACCCTTGCAATCGTAGAACACATCTCCCTGGTATCCTTTACTTTGTTTTTTTAGAACTTTGTAAGAGCTTTGCAAGAAGTTTCCTTTTGCTATGTTGAGAGGCACCACTGCTTAGTAGCTTTGTAGGGATAACCTTCACTTTTTGTTTTCTATTTTTTTGTTTCTGATGTCAGGAAGCGATGGAGAGGGTGCTTCGCCCTCAAAATTTGATGAGTGCGTGAGCCAAAGTCAGCTACAAAAGGTTTTGCAGGCGGTTCAGAGTGATTTGGCAGAGACGATCACCAGGGCCGTCACCAAGCTTCACCTGGGAGAAAGCATTGAGCGGTTGGATAAGAGAGTCTCTAAGTTAACCGATCAGGTTGTCGAATTGGAGACCGCTCACAAGACCATCAACACCAACACCAACAACGATGTTGAAGACGATCATGATGAAGAAACGGTGTATAAGGCTGATGACACCGTTGATAGGTCAGCTACAAGGACCGCAATGTTACGATGTCGTTTGCACCGTAACCCTCAAGGTATGGGTGGTTTCCACAATCACAACTGTCACACACAAGGTAACCATGCTCCAGATGACCCGTATGCTAAAATTAAGTTTTCAATTCCTTCGTTTTTGGGTCAGTACGATGGTGATGCTTACCTTGATTGAGAAATAACTATAGAACAAAAATTTAATGCTCACCTTGTTCCTGAACAACATAGAGTTAGACAAGCCACTAGTGAGTTGAAGGAATTTGCTATTGTTTGGTGGAGTGGTCTAGCTGCTGAAACTGATTTGCCTACTACTAGGGAAGAACTTAAGGTAGCAATGCATGATCGTTTTGTTCCTCCTTCTTTTTATAGAGAGATTCGTAATAAACTGCAGCGTTTAGATCTAGGAGATAAAACTGTTCAGGAGTATTTTAGTGAGCTTCAAAAGGGTTTGATTCGTTGTGCTGTGGTTGAAAAAGTAGAGGATCAGATTTGCCGCTTTTATTCTAGTTTGAGAAAAGAAATTCAGGACATCCTTGATTATAAAGAATTTTATACCCTCAACCAGTGTTTCCAGTATGCTATGCTTGCAAAGAAAGAATCACAGGGACTTTTCCAGGCTTTTGAGGTGTACAACAAGTCCAGGACTTTCTACCCACGACGGTCGATGGGGACTTCGGGGCTGCCCAAGCCATCTTTCCGGCCGCCCCCACTAGCAGCTGCCAAGGGAGCTAGTGTTGTTTCTGCAGCACCAAGATCAGCCCTTGCCCCTTCTACGCGCTCAGGTAAAAATTTTGTGCAGGTACCAGCTAGTAGTGCCTTATCTGTTGCTTTGACGGGACGCACTACAGGGATTTAGTGCCACCGCTGCCATGGTCTTGATCATGTGCAGAAAGATTGCCCAAGTAGGCGGGCATATGTGGCGACAGACGATGACGATTACATGAGCACCTCCAATGTGGAGGATGAGGAGGAGGATGTCGCTGCCATCAGCGGTGACCTTGTCCTTGGAGGCGGAGATACCACGGGCTACATGAATATTATTGTGCAGCGTGTGCTTAGCACACAAATCCAGCAGCCCGAGACGATGCAGTGACATAACTTGTTCCAGATTTTCTTCGTCATCAAGAACCGCCGAGCATATGTCATCATTCATGGAGGAAGTTGTAACAATTTGGTGAGTTCTGATATGGTTAAGAAGCTTGATTTGAACACACGCCCACATCCACATTCATACAGAGTTCCTTTTTCCATTGGTTCTTATGTAGATTCTGTTGATTGTGATGTTGTACCCATGCAAGCATGTTCACTTTTATTGGGTAGACCTTAGGAATTTGATAATGATGTTGTACACCATGGTAAAAGTAATCAGTACACTTTTATGCATAAAGGAACTAAAATTACTTTGTTACCAATGACCCCTACTGAAATTGTACAAGCGTATTTAGAAAGAGCTGCTAGTTTGAAAAATAAAGGCCCTGAAATTCAGTAACCTGTTAATTCTGATTCTACACCTAGTAATGTTAATGATTCTTCAAGTTCTAAGGGCGCTGGAATTAAATTACAAGGTCGTTCATGTCTTCCCACAAAATCTGAGCTTGCTAAAATTTCTACTGATGATATTTGCTATGCTTTGATATGCAAACAAGCTTTGTTTTTGCTTGGTGATATTGCTTCTAGTGTTTTGCCTCCTGCTGTCACTAACCTTTTGCAGGAGTATGAGGATGTTTTCCGAGCTGAGATACCCCCGGGATTGCCACCTTTGAGAGGGATTGAGCATCAAATTGATTTGATTCTTGGTGCTACTTTGCCAAACCGTGCTGCTTATAGGACCAACCCTGAGGAGACTAAGGAGATACAACGACAAATCTGATGAGGACATCACCCTTATGGATACACCCAGCACTCCGCCAACTAAAATACAAGTTCATGCGCGACAACTGAATTTATGGGTGAGCTTGTTCCTAATGATTCCTTTATGTGATTTTAGATTGCTACCTAATGAATTAATTGTTGTTAGAAACCATGGAGATGATGATGAGATAGCTGGGGAGGTGATTGGAGACGTGATGGGCCAGCAAGGACGTCCAAGCCAAGGTGGAGGCCCAATTAAACCGACTTCGAGTCTGTTTCGGAGCCCAGAACCAGTCTGCACTAAAATGGATGCCCAGGACGCATACGGACTCGGATTTGGACGTTCTATATATGCCTGGAAAGATAACGAAAAGCCCTTTCCAACCCAACTGGTCCCATGTCAAAATTCATCCCGAGCCGTCGGCAATCGCCGAAACAGTTCGACTTCAGAATCTGTCCTGGTGCTGCGACACCGTAATCGGTTTTTGGGCAATGTATGGAGTTGAGCCCACTTAGGGCTGCGTCCAGGGGGTCTTGCACGACCCTAGGGTCCTCATATACAGCCGCCGCCTCTTTATTAGGGTTTAGGTTTTGCTTAGATCAATTCTGTTCATAAACAGTTTCGCCGTTCATCGGTTTGTGAGACCCTAATTTCGAGAGTTTAATCATACATCTGCAATTGTGTTGCATTCTTCGTTGTTCTTGCTTGTGTTCTTGATTCGCAGGCTGGGATTAGCCTTCTCGGCGAGGTCAATCGTCTTTTGGACGGTTGATAACCAGAGGAGACGTCGTGCTGCGATTGCGGGGTTTAGAACGTGCTGTTCTGAAGCCGGATCGATTTGTGTGTCGCCTCCGACCAAATCAACTTACCAAGAACCTTTCGGAAGATCGGGAACCCTTGTTCATATCAAGAAAGCTCTTACCTGAAACAACAACATGTTCTTCATCTTTCACACTATCCTCTTCTTTGTGTAGAACCTGAAATGTATTAGTTGCAACAAGAGGCAAGGAAATAGGTTCATCATCTAATTCAGATTTTGATGTAAGTGTTGCAACATTTGAAGTAGTCCATTCTTTCTTCTCTCAAGTCTTTGTTGATCCTCTTCTAATATTTCAGCAGCAGACATAGGTTTAAGAGTAACTCTTCTACCATTGTATTTAAATGAATAGGTATTAGCAATGGTATTGTGCAAAGCATTATTTGTAGAAATTCAAGACTTACTCAATAACAAATGACACGCTTGTATAGGCACTATATCAAAATCTGCACAATCCTTGTAAGAACCAATAAAAAATTCAATGCGTGTAATTTTATCTACCTTTATCTTACCACAAGAATTTACCCATTGGATGTAGTATGGACACGGGTGTGGCTGTGTGGTCAAGCCGAGCTTCTCGACCAATTCCAAGCTTGCGATGTTGTTGCTACTCTCTCCATCAATGATGACACGACAACGTCGATCCTTCACAACAAAGTGAGTCTGAAACAAGTTGTTTATTTGATTTTGCTCTACCTTCTCCATTTGAGAACTAAACACTCGTTGTGCTACAACACTTGTATCAACCTCATTTGACATCATCGACTCATCACCATCGGTGTTGTAACCTGTCATTGTTAATAGAAAACAAGAAAACACACAAGAGTATATTTTCCTATCACCACTGTTTGATCACGGTGGAAACTCTCAACAAGCAAATGACAGCACCTAACTGAGTTCTTACAAGATTCTTAGTAGCAAAACAGAGGATACCTTGGAGAGTGTGATCCGACGATTGTGAGGGTCCAAAGTTCTGTGCCTATTCAGAAGGATATATGTGGAGCTAGGTAGGCAATTTATAGTAGCAAGGATTAGCAAAATTTAAATTCAGAAATTGCAAAACTGAATAATAGTCCCAAGCTAGTCTATGTCACTGGCCTAAACTTGTCTCAGACCTAGTTCAAGCAAGCAAGCAAATGGCTCAACAAAGGACACAAAGGCTGCAAGCAATTCTGAATTTTTTTCTTTTGTTATAGATGCGGCTTTTTCTTCTTATTTTTTTTTAGCACCTCTTTGCCTTTTACTTCTTTCATGATTTTTTTGACATAGAACTGCAGCAAGAGTTGCGAACTTTATAGCACAAAGAAAAAACCTAAACTTTCTTTTTTGCACTCTTACGTAAGGAATAGATGTACATGTAGAACTGAACCGACAATTCTCATATGCAACAACGTGCAGCAATCTCTTGACTCAAGGAGCAACGTGCAACAGAAAACACTCTAAGTTTCTTTTGCACACAAAAAATAGAAGGCTAGATGTTAAATAAATATTTAGTGCAAATAATTCCAGCAGTACTATTCTCTCAATGTGTGCAACAATCTGATATTTTTTTCTTGATTGTCTATGAACAAGGACACACACGACTCAAACAAGACCAAAGAACAAGTTCTAGACCAACAACACAATGACCTTGTAGGGACTAAAATTCAGAGAAGCAAACTAACCTGAAAATTGCAAGGCACAAGGGGGGTGTAGGACAGCGGAAACACGACGAACAAATATTTTTGTAGAGCAATTTTCTGGACTCTAGGATTGAACAAAATAACAAGGATAACGGTGAACCTAACGGTGTACCTGAAGCTCTGATTACCACTTGATGTGGACAAGGGTTCCTGATCTTCCGATAGGTTCTGATAATCTTGATTAAGGCGGAGGCGATACACAAATCGGTCCGGCTTCCGAACGACACGTTCTGAACCCCGCAATCGCAGCACAACGTCTCCTCTGGTTATCAACCGTTCAAGAACGATTGACCTCGCCGAGAAGGCTTATTCTTGCCTGCAAATTAAGAACACAAGCAAGAACAAAGAAGAATGCAACAAATTTGCAAGTATACGATGAATCTCACAAGTTGGGATCTCACAAACCGATCAAACGGCAAAACTGTTATCAACAGAATAATCTAAGCAAAACCTAAATTCTAATGAAGAGGCGGCGGCTATATATGAGGACTCTAGGGTCATGCAAGACCCCCTGGACGCAGCCCTAAGTGGGCTCAACTCCATACATGGCCCAAAAACCGATTACGGTGTCGCAGCACCAGGACAGATTCTGGAAGTTGAATTGTTTCGGCGATTGCCGACGGCTCGGGACGAATTTTGACATGGGACCAGTTGGGTTGGAAAGGGCTTTTCGTTATCTTTCCAGGCATATATAGAACATCCAAATCCGAGTCCGTATGCGTCCTAGGCATCCATTTTAGTGCAGACTGGTCCTCGGCTCCGAAACAGACTCGAAGTCGGTTTTGATTGGGCCTCCACCTTGGCTCTATATAAGGACCCTAATGAATTAATTGTTGTTAGAAATCATGGAGATGATAATGAGATAGCTGGGGAGGTGATTGGAGACGTGATGGGCCAGCAAGGACGTCCAAGTCAAGGTGGAGGCCCAGTCAAAACCGACTTCGAGTCTGTTTCGGAGCCCAGTTTCAGTCTGCACTAAAATGGATGTCCAGGACGCATACGGACTCGGATTTGGACGTTCTATATATGCCTGGAAAGATAACGAAAAGCCCTTTCCAACCCAACTGGTCCCATGTCAAAATTCGTCCCGAGCCGTCGGCAATCACCAAAACAATTCGACTTCCAGAATCTGTCCTGGTGCTGCGACACCGTAATCGGTTTTTGGGCCATGTATGGAGTTGAGCCCACTTAGGGCTGCGTCCAGGGGGTCTTGCACGACTCTAGGGTCCTCATATACAGCCGCCGCCTCTTCATTAGGGTTTAGGTTTTGCTTAAATTATTCTGTTGATAACAGTTTCGCCGTTTGATCGGTTTGTGAGACCCCAACTTGTGAGATTCATCGTATACTTGCAAATTTGTTGCATTCTTCTTTGTTCTTGCTTGTGTTCTTGATTTGCAGGCAAGGATAAGCCTTCTCGGTGAGGTCAATCGTTCTTGAACGGTTGATAACCAGAGGAGACGTTGTGCTACGATTGCGGGGTTCAGAACGTGTCGTTCGGAAGCCAGACCGATTTGTGTATCGCCTCCGCCTTAATCAAGATTATCAGAACCTATCGAAAGATCAGGAACCCTTGTCCACATCAAAGTCCAAGACCTTTTGGATTGTGGGTATGTTCGTCAATCACTTAGTCCTTGTGCTGTTCCTGTACTTTTGGTTTCTAAGAAAAATGGTTCTTGGCGTATGTGTGTAGATTGTAGAACCATTAATAACATTACTATTAGGTATCGTCATCCTATTCCTAGGCTAGATGACATGCTTGATGAGTTATGTGGTGCTATAATTTTCACTAAAATTGATTTGCGTAGTGGCTACCATTAAATTAGAATGAATCTTGGAGATGAATGGAAAACAGCTTTCAAAACCAAATTCGGGTTGTATGAGTGGTTAGTAATGCCTTTTGGTTTAACTAATGCATCTAGTACTTTCATGCGTTTGATGAATGACGTTTTAAGATCTTTTATTGGCAAATTTGTGGTTGTTTACTTTGATGATATATTGATTTATAGCAAATCCATGGATGATCATATGATTCATTTGTGTGCTGTTTTTGATGCTTTGCGAGCTGCACGTTTATTTGGTAACCTTGAGAAGAGCACCTTTTGCACGGATCGAGTCTCTTTTGTTGGTTATGTTGTGACTCCACAAGGAATTGAGGTGGATGAGGCGAAGATTGAGGCCATAAAGAGCTGGCCTGTACCAAAAACTATCACACAGGTGAGGAGTTTTCTTGGTCTTGCAGGTTTCTATCGCCGCTTTGTCAAAGATTTCAGCACCATTGCATGAGTTGACAAAGAAGGGCGTTGACTTCCATTGGGGTAAGGTACATCATGAGTCTTTTGATGCTTTGAAGGACAAACTTACACATGCACCATTGCTGCAATTACCCAATTTTGATAAGACTTTTGAGCTTGAATGTGATGCTAGTGGTATAGGCATTGGTGGTGTTTTGATGCAAGATGGTAAACCTGTTGCATACTTTAGTGAGAAAATTACTGGGCCTGTTTTGAATTATTCCACGTATGATAAGGAACTATATGCACTTGTACGTTCTTTAGAGACGTGGCGTCATTATTTGTTGCCCAAAGAATTTGTTATTCATTCTGATCATGAATCACTTAAGTATATCCGTTCTCAATGCAATTTGAACCGTAGACATGCTAAATGGATTGAGTTTATTGAGTCTTTTCCTTGTATTATTAAACATAAGAAAGGGAAGGATAATATGATTGCTGATGCTTTATCTAGGCGATATACTTTGTAGTCTCAACTTGATTATAGAATTTTTGGACTTGAGGCAATTAAAGAACAATATGTTACTGATGTTGATTTTAAAGATGTATTACTACACTGTAAAGAAGGTCGTGCTTGGAACAAATTTATGTTGAATGATGGTTTCTTGTTTAGAGCTAACCGCCTATGCATTCTAGTTGGTTCCGTTCGTCTTTTGTTGTTGCAGGAGGCGCATGGAGGTGGATTGATGGGTCATTTTGATGCTAAGAAGACGGAGGATATTTTGGCCACACACTTCTTTTGGTCAAGGATGAGAAAAGATGTTGAGCGTTTTGTTGCTCGATGCACTACATGTCAAAAAGCTAAGTATCGCTTGAATCCACATGGTTTATACATGCCACTTCCTGTTCCTTCTATTTCTTGGGCGGATATTTCTATGGACTTTGTTTTAGGACTGCCTAGGACTAATAGGGGGAGTGATAGCATTTTTTTTTGTTGTGGATCGTTTTTCTAAGATGGCACACTTTATACCATGTCATAAAACTGATGATGCTAGTTATATTGCTGACCTTTTTTTCAAAGAAATTGTATGTTTGCATGGTATGCCTTCTAGTATTGTTTTAGATCGTGATGCAAAATTCTTGAGTCATTTTTAACGCACGCTTTGGAATAAGTTGGGTACAAAGTTGCTATTTTCTACAACTTGTCATCCACAAACTGATGGACAAACTGAGGTTGTGAACTGCACTTTGGGCACTATGTTGAGAGCTATTTTGAAAAAAAATTTGAAGCAATGGGAAGAATGCTTGCCTCATGTTGAGTTTGCTTATAATCAGGCAACACATTCTACTACCAAGGTAAGTCCCTTCATGGTAGTGTATGGTTTTGATCCCCGTACTCGACTTGATATACTTTCTCTACCTATTAATGAGAATTCGTGTTGATGCTAAGGAGCGTGCTGAATTTATTTTGTAAATGCATGAGACCACTAGACTTAGCATTGAAAAGATGAATGAAAAGTATAAAATTGCTGGTAGTAAAGGTAGAAAGGAAGTAAAGCTTGATGTAGGAGATTTAGTGTGGTTACACTTGAGAAAGGATAGATTTCCAGAATTGAGAAAGTCTAAACTAATGCCTAGAGCTGATGGTCCATTAAAAATAATGGAGCAGATTAATGATAATGCATCCAAACTTGAGTTGCCTCCCGAGTTCAGGCTTAGTCCCACTTTTAACATTTCATATTTGAAACCATACTTAGGAGAAGAGGATGAGCTTGAGTTGAGGACGACTCCACTTTAAGAGGTGGAGGATGATGAGGACATCACTCCTATGGATACACAGAACACTCTTCCAATTCTGGACTTGCAAGGTCCAATGACTAGAGGTCGTGCACGATGACTAAATTTGGAGGTGAGCTTGTTCCTACGTTCTTTGCTATATGTTACTTTTGAGAATGGTTTGCTACCTAATGATTATTTTATGATTAGGAACCATGGAGAGGACCAGGAGATGATGGGAGAAGGAGTTAGGAACATGGACCAGCAAGGGCTTGGAAGCCAAAGTGGAGGCCCAATCAAAACCGACTTCGAGTCTGTTTCGGGGCCCAGGACCAGTCTGCACTAAAATGGTCGCCTAGGACGCATACGAACTCGGATTTGGACGTTCTACATACGCACAGAAAGATAAGAGGAAGAACTTTCCAATGCCGCCGGCCTCATATCAAAAGTCATCGGGAATCGTCAAAACAATAGAGGGTCCAGAATCTGTGTCGGTGCTGTATCGCCTATTTTTGGCCTTTCGGCTTTGTATCTAGTTGAGCCCAATTAGGGGCATGTTGTTGACGGCTGTTAAGTACCATCTTTAACCGTCAACTATACTCAAATAAAGGAGAATTTGGCATTTCATACACGCATGCTTTATCACAATAATATAGTTCCACTTGTACTTGGAGAACTTTGTGCATGCAGGAGGAAATGTGAAGGAAACACCTCAAAAGGCAAGAAAACACACTTTCGACCAATCAGAGAGTGCCACATGGACGTCACACGGATTGAAGGGCCCATTGTCAGCACTTAACCGACGTAACTCCCTGTAATACCGCGCAAACCAACGTCAGGGCCCACAGGACAGCCACCTGGAGAAAGCACAGGCCAGGAGGGGCCACCCCCAGGTCGGCCGACCTGGTCAGGTCGGCCGACCCAGCCGGGCGCCCTCTCCGCCTGGGCTTCCACGTGTTGGCTCCTCCGCGACTCCTGATGACGGTTTGAGATGCCTTCCGTGGCGGTTACGCTCCCTTGCCGACCTATTGAGGCTATAAATAGGAGGGTGTGCCGACCTATTATCAGTAAAAAGCTTGCCACCACTGATAGGACTCTTGAGAGCATCCACACTAAGATAGAGGGTGTTTCCTCTGCTCTCAAGAATCAGCTGAGCTTTAATAAAATGATAGAAACCCAATTAGCTCAGTTAGCTGCTGCTGTTCCTACTGCTGAGTCGGGGAAAATCCCGGGGCAACCCGAGACCCCCTTAGAAAATGTTAATGCGGTTACCACGAGAGGAGGTAAGTCCACTCGGGATCCGCCATACCCTAACCATGCAGGAAAGGACACATCAGCTGAGAAGCCGGCAGAAGAAGAAGAACTGCTGCCCAGGAAAACGGCCCCACATGAGTTCTATGACACGAGCCTCATGCCGTTTCCTGAAAGAAGAAGGAAGCCCACTGTGGACGAGCAGTTCACACGCTTCGTTGAGGTAATCCAGAAGCTGCACATCAACGTGCCCTTGCTGGATGCGATACAAGTACCCACGTACGCTCGCTACCTCAAGGATCTTATCAGCAACAAGCGCCCACTACCGACCACACAAATTGTCAAGCTGACGGAAGAGTGTAGCGCTGCTATACTCAACCGGCTTCCTGAGAAGAAGAAAGATCCGGGGTGTCCCACGATCACCTGCTCGATCGGGACACAGAACTTCGACCATGCCTTATGTGATCTTGGGGCAAGTGTGAGCGTCATGCCGAAGGATGTCTTCGACAAGCTCAACTACACCACACTATCCCCCATGCCGATGCAGCTGCAGCTGGCCGATTCAACGGTCCGCTATCCGGCGGGGATCGCCGAAGATATTCCGGTGAAAATCCGGAATTGCTTCATCCCCGTCGACTTCGTAGTGCTTGAGATGGACGTCGGGAAGAGCACACCGCTCATCCTGGGACGCCCATTTCTCAGCACTGCAGATGCTCGCATCGATGTAGGAGCCGGAGAAATCCGCTTCCACATCAATGGCAAGGAGGAGAAGTTTGACTTTCGGCCACGGAAAGAACAGTGCAACATGATCCGTATCAAGTACGGGCCGAACCCAAGCAACATCAAGGAAGTGGAGGTCACTCCGCCAAAGAAGGACAGCCTCATCACATTCATGAAGAACTTCCTTGAGAAGGAAAAGGCTGCACAGCAACAACTGATGAAGGCAAGGAGGCAAAGGTCACACATTAAGCAACAGCCTCCGAAGTCCACAAGGCAGCAACCTCCGAGGTCTGCAAAGAAACAGGCTGTGAAGCCTGCAAAAACGCAGCCTCCGAAGTCCGAGAAACCACCGACCGCAACAAAGACCAAGAAGGTGTGGCGAATGAAACAAGAAGCATCATCCGTGTCTTCATCTCCGGGACCGGACAACGCTTCATCGAGCTGAACGCCGGAGAAAAGTCCCGCTCGTCGGACTTTAAAAGGTGAGTCCTCGCCGGGAGGTTAAACCGGTAGTTATCCATATTTGCTCTTTTAATTGCATATTTGCTTTCCACCACATTTTGATTTTTCCCGACCACTGTATTTCTGCATTTTTGAATTTTTCCAGCCACCTTGGAATTTTTCAAAACTCATTTGCATTTTTTGAAAAAATTAGAAAATAGGTTTTTGGGCTTTCCATTTTGAAAAGATTTTTTGTCGAGCTTTTTGAGCAAAAAGGCAGCAGGGGACAAATCCCCTAGCCGTTGGGGAACACATAGGAAAAAGGGGGCTGCCAGGAGGCCCACCTGCCAGGCCGGCCGACCTGGTGAGGTCGGCCGACCCCCTGGCCCCACCTTTTTCCTGTGCTCCTTTCTCCCAACGGCTATATGGCCGTTGCTCTGTCTCTTTCTAACGGCCATCCTGCTTCCTTGGCTATAAAAACCGCCCAGGAGGAGGAGTTTCACCATTCCAAGCTCATCTTTCACTCCCCTCCTTTGCTCACTTGTTGCTCTCCCAAAATTTCGTGTTCTTCAACTTTACTACAGCCCCAAAAACCCAAAAAAAAAAATATTTCCTCTCTGTTTTAGTGCATTTGCAAGTTGTTTTGAGAAGAAAACCAATTTCGGAGAAGCTCGGGTTTGTCGTTTTCACTGACGCTCACCCGAACACTTGTTCGATCTTGTTTTTGTTCTTGTCTTGTGTTTGTTCTTGTGTGCAGCCATGTTCAACCGAATGAAGCAAGTCGCCGGAATCAAGCGGAGAAAAAAGCACTCGTGCAAGCACGAATCAAGCATCCTCCGTCAATTTCAGCGACAACCAATTCCGCCAGCTGAACGCAATGATGGCTCAGAATCAGAGCAATTGGGATGCCTTCTTCCGCTCCCAAGGCTACGACCCGAACCAGCAGATATGAGCAAGAACAAGCTTGGGGGAGGACCCCCCTTCTCACGGTAACTTGTATCTTTCCCCTTCCCTTTATTTCTTGCATTTGCTAAATCTGAAAATCCATAAAAATTTGCAAAACATAAAAAGAACAAAAATATTTCCCTTTTCCATGCGCGGTATGAATGTGTATAATTTTCCTATGTTGAGATGATGAATAGTTGCTCTGTCCTTTATTCCTCTCTAATGCTAGTTTACAACTTAGTACTCTCTCAAGAGTTAGGTTTGTTGGTAAATCTTGCCTTGAACTTGAATCTTGTGGGTAGCATATGCATTCTCTAGTTCTAAGTTGTTGAGAGGTATGATATGATAGATAGGGCTGCTATGATCTTGCTCAACGTAAAGCTTGAATTCCGGAGTTTTATTTTTCAAAATGACAAATTGATAAGTTCCTCAATGATGAAATTCCCACCACAGCCATATGTAGTGTTTACATTTGAAAACCTTTACACATATGCTGCTTGTTTCACATTGAGCTTAGTCAAAATTGTTGTGACCCTAGTAGAACTCTTTTCATGCTTTCTTGATCAAGATCATATACACACATCCACCGCCATGAGCTATCCTTCTAAATCAAGAAGATAGTATCCACCATATCCACCATATCCACCGTGAGCTATTCTTCTACACCGGAAGAAAGCCACTATCCATCCATCCATCCAAAGAAACACTCCATATATCCATTGCAAAATTCCTCTCTCAAAGTATTCATTGCAAACTAGGACTATGGCTATGCAAAAAGAAAAGAAAAAAAAAATGCTCAAAAAAGAGAGCAAGCAAAAGGTAGCCATAGCCTAGAAACTCCAAAAGAGAGAAGGAAAATTCAAAAAGGAGTTATTTCTTCCCATCCACCATTCCTCCGTTCTCCCACACACTTGCACATCTTGATCAAGATTGTTTGAATTGATGTTTTTCTTGGATCCGGTCTTTTGACATAGCAATATTATGTGAACATGAGTGCTTCATATATCCCTACCTTGAGCTCCACATAAAGCCTTATTTAGAAGTAGGTGATTATAGGCAACACTTTGCCTCGGTGAGGAATCATACACATATTGAGTGATCTGAGAGAATCATTTGAGGAACTTGGTTTTTATTTTCAAAATCTTTTGAAAACCTCCGGAATAACATAGCGGAATCTAGAGCAAGTGATTGGTGCCCTGCAATTGTTCTATCTCTCAACCGCCCAAGACAATGAGGTGTAAAAGCCCCATGGATCGAGGTAAATGGGTAAGTTATGTGCCAACATATTTAATTCTAGGAAGAGTACTTTGTTGTGCGCATAGTATTATTGAGGAATAGGACATTGTAGCAACTCCTGATCAACAACTTAAGTTTATCTTTGCTTCGGGACGAGCAAAGGGTAAGCTTGGGGGAGTTTGTTGACGGCTGTTAAGTACCATCTTTAACCGTCAACTATACTCAAATAAAGGAGAATTTGGCATTTCATACACGCATGCTTTATCACAATAATATAGTTCCACTTGTACTTGGAGAACTTTGTGCATGCAGGAGGAAATGTGAAGGAAACACCTCAAAAGGCAAGAAAACACACTTTCGACCAATCAGAGAGTGCCACATGGACGTCACACGGATTGAAGGGCCCATTGTCAGCACTTAACCGACGTAACTCCCTGCAATACCGCGCAAACCAACGTCAGGGCCCACAGGACAGCCACCTGGAGAAAGCACAGGCCAGGAGGGGCCACCCCCAGGTCGGCCGACCTGGTCAGGTCGGCCGACCCAGCCGGGCGCCCTCTCCGCCTGGGCTTCCACGTGTTGGCTCCTCCGCGACTCCTGATGACGGTTTGAGATGCCTTCCGTGGCGGTTACGCTCCCTTGCCGACCTATTGAGGCTATAAATAGGAGGGTGTGCCTTCACATTCAACACACACCACAAGAAGCATTTCTCTCTTGCTAGTAGTAATTCTTGGAGTTTTAGTGGAGTTAGGCTGAGTCTAGAGCTCTCTAGTCCCAAGTCTTCACTTGGAATTGGTATGGCTCTTGTATCTTTTCCCTTTTGTAAGACTTTGCTCTTATCAATATATATATATTTTCTATATAGTTGTGCTTGGGTCATGAGTTTCTTGTTTGATATTGTGATCCATATATGTGATAGTATAGTCTACTTGTGTGATAGTAGTTTATATTTATTATACTACTATTGTCATGCTAGTTATATACCGTCACTATAGTCTAGTTTATATGTTATAGTCTCTATGCTTAGTTTTAGCTGATAAAGTATAGCATGGGTTTGGTGATCGTATTCGTACGGTAGCTCTGCCTCGTTAATAGTAATCGCGGAGGGGCAGAGTGCTCTTTGGTCATGCAAGTATGGTACTTGGGTGACTGATTTGCATCAATTATTCGTTAGTCTACTGGTTCGTTGAGGTAGGCGGCAGGTGGTGACAGCCCTGTCCGTCCTTTGAAATCCTCCCCACTAGGCTAGTGCGTAGGCTCTTGGCGGAAGTCGCCTGTGGATGCAGGGGTAAGTCCGTGCCTGAAGTGCTATACTATTGACTGCTGAACCTGAGTGTGGGTCTGTATGTATTCTACTTAGGCTATGCAACTGTATAGGAATGTATAGTAGGAGTAGCTTAGCCTAGTCTTTCCTCCACTAGACTTTATTTATTTAGTAGGAATCTTCTGTGTGTCACACTACCCGGTTATTATCATGTACCCGCCTGTCTTGGTTAGATATCCTTGCTAATTGTTAACATGACCTTATATGTTAGTAACGCTTCTTGATCATAACCTTCCTTTGGGATAAACAAATACGATACCCTGAATACTTCCGGGTGAAATGCTACAGCGGTATTCTCCGTGCGCTTGCGGATTTTACCTACTTGACTCTGGGACATATTAGTGAACCGTTTCTGGCTCCGTGCCGGGAATGATTTATTAATATGGCTTAGCAAAAGTCAACACATGTTCAGAGGGTCTTGGACGATCCTAGGGTCTTCATATACAGTCGCCGCCGCACCATTAGGGTTTGGGTTTTGCTTAGACAATTCTGTTCATAAACAGTGTCACCCTTCATCGGTTTGTGAGACCCTAACTTCGTGAGTATAATCATACATCTGCAATTGTGTTGCATTCTTCGTTGTTCTTGCTTGTGTTCTTGATTCACAGGCAGGGACTAGCCTTCTCGGCGAGGTCAATCGTCTTTGGACAGTTGATAACCAGAGGAGACGTTATGCTACGATTCCGGGTTCTAAACGTGTTGTTTAGAAGCCGGATCGATTTGTGTTTCGCATGTGCCCAAATCAAGATTTATCAGAATCCTTCAGAAGATCGAGAACCCTTGTTCACATCAGGCATGCCCTCTAGCGGCGGTGGCCGGGGGCGGGCGGCGGCGGCCGGGTGGCCGGGGGCACGTGGGCGGGCGGCGACCGGTGGAGGGCGGGCCAGGAAAGCGGCGGTGGAGCGCGTCGGGCGAGCGGCTTTGGGCGTGAGAGAAGCAAGAAAATGAGAGATTGAGGGAGAAAGAGAAGGCCGTTCGGCTAAGTCCAAATCGGACGTTCGTCGTGTGCCTAGATATAAGGCACACGACTAATCAGAATTTCGCCGTGTGCCTAGATCCAAAGCACACGACGAATAAATTTTCCATTATTTCATGTACATAAGAAGTGAGTATAAATTCATATTTCAATTTATTAAACAAGCAAAATATGATTACTAAATTTCATTATTTCATGTGAATATAAATTTGGCAAACATAGAATTCTATTACTCCATAATTTGAATTATAATTTCAATTTTCACAAAATTAAAATGATATACTTGGATTTAATGCATTAAAATTATCAACCGAACCCGAAAAATTATCGAAACTTAATGTGAAGCATTTTTGTGTTCAATATTATCTATTGAAAAAGTTTGAAAAGTGAAATATAAATTATAATATTGTTGCAGTTAGAAACCTATAGTCATAACTTCTTTAACACATGGAAATTCTTCCGAAATCTTTGAGTTTCTAAGCCTCGTACGTGTCAATATTTATAGAACCATCTCAACTATTTACTATAGACTCCGTGTATGATAAGATGATATAATGACAAATTTTATGAATTTGAGATTACAGTTGAATTAAATATAATTTAAATACTATTTCACTTTTACTTCTCGGTAATGTTTTTTCAATTCGAATTTGGAAATTTCATTTGAACTAGTGCATAAGGTCCTAAATTGGTCTATACATTATGAATATCATTTTTTCATTCTCTTAATTCTATTATTTCATGCTCTTCCAGTTCAAAAATTACTTAAACATAAAAAATCTTGTAAATGACATAAATTCATTAAAAATAGTAAAAAGAGAAAAAAAATGTCTTAAAGTAGAATATAGGGAAATACTCATTGCATATATATTTTGAAAAAAATGTGTAGAGCGTAATTTTATTTTATTTTTCAATTTCTTGTTGTGTGCCTACAAAAAACACACGGCAAATAGCTATATTCGTCGTGTGCCACCAAAAAGCACACGGCAAACACGCTTGTTTTCCGTGTGTCCCATTTTTTAACACATGGCGAACAATGTGTGCGTGGGCCGGGGCAAATTCTGCCACGCACACGCTATTTGCTGTGTGCCAGACATGAAGGCACACGACAAATAGCTATATTCGTCGTGTGTCAAACGCCGGCACACGGCAAACTATAACGGCCGTTAACCCCAGACCTGCCGGCCGGATTTTGCCGTGTGCCGTGGTGTCTGGCACACGGCGAAGCTGTGGTCGCCGTGTTCCTGAGCTATGACACATGGCGAACTGGTTATTCCCCGTGCGTAAAATCTTCGCCGTGTGCTAGGAAAATGACACACGGTGAAGGTGCTGTGCGCCGTGTTCCCGACAAAATGCATATGGCAAACACCGTGGCATACGGCGAACTAGCCGGTAGTGCAGGTAACATATAGTTCAATTTTCTCAAATTAAAATCTGCAGCAAAGACTTACGATTACTTTATCATGATATAATCATGTTACAAACAGATTTTATTGTTCTATTAAAATATACTTTTCCACGGTGGTTTTATTTGGCAAACTAAGTCGATCGACAACATGTTATATGTTGAGTTTATTTGTAGCCATAAACATGCAATTGTTCTACTTCTGCTAACATAAGTACTTCGTCATGTTGGTTTCATTGGGTAGAGTAGAATCAGGAACCTGCTAATCCATAAACACTACTCACTCTGTTCCAGTATATAGTTAGTTTAAATTTTTGCTAAGCCAAACTTTCTTAACTTTGACCATCCATAAAAAGTCCTCCTTTGAAAGCAAGAATCCAAAAACACAAGAATAAGAAAAACAGGTTTGTCATCCATTGCAATCCTACAGACATTGAACATGTTGGAAATTTTTCTAACAAGTGGTAGCAACATAGGAGAAACACGGGAATCTAACGATAGATAGATTCATACGAATTTTACAAGAGGTTGGACATCTTGCTTATTTTCCTTGAAAACTTGCATGAAGGAAAGAAATCCATAGGAATTCTAAAAGATTTGGTAGGATTCAATGCTGCATTCCAAAGGCTCTTATAGAAAAAGTTCTTCTAGCGATTGAATCCTATGAAAATTTATACTTTTTCTCCTTTTCAAAGAAGGCCTGAAAAATATATAAAAAATAACAACAAAAAGATACTACTAGATTATTGGTCATGAATCATTTTACCTTAATATACAACTCTTATCCATTTTTATAATATTTTTACTATTAAAAAAATTAACTTAGGATAAACTTATATCAATTTACCTTTATCTATATCTATATATATTTATATATACATACATACATATATATATATATATATATATATATATATATATATATATATATATATATATCCTATTTAACACGCTACGTGCTAAATAGACTATTTAGCACCCAAACTTTTATGGATGTGGAGTGAAAGTTTTATAGTTACGAAACTGAATTATAATTTTTTTATATTTGCATATGAATAATTTTATGGTTATGACTAAAAGTTTTATGGTTGTGAATAAAAATTTTATGGTTGTGAGTGAAAATTTTATGTTGTGTGGGTAAAACAAATAAGGTTGTACGTGCAGTGCTAAATAAGTATTTAGGGTGCTGCGCGTTAAATAGCAGATCCCTATATATATATTACACACACGATAACGCTAAATGGCACGCTGCGCGCTAAATATTATTCAGCACGCCGGTCGGTTTGACCACTAGGCGGATCGTGTTCTGCTGCATGTACCCTGTTGAGCAGCAGACCAAGCGGTGTCACCCATGCCGTGTGCTTGGTCCTCTGCTTTTGTGTCAGCAGCTGCATGCAAAGAATCTTTTTGTGTCAGCAGCTATATGTGTTTTTGGTCCACCACCAGCTGGTCAAACCAACCTCCATGATCGTATATATACTATAAGAGTAGTATACTTTCAAAAGTAGTATATATACTACAGTCATATATTTTCAGGTCGAAATTTTTTTTATCACCAGTTGGTCAAACTAGCCTACGTGATCGTATTTTGTGATAGTATAAGTACAACTATGGTCGTATATTTTCTACCGAGATCATATATTTTCAGATTGATATTTTTTTGACCACCAGTTCGTGATCGTATATCACGGTAGTATATGTACAACCGTGGTCATATATTTTCAGGTCATGAGTCGTATATTTTCTACCGAGGTCGTACATTTTCACGTCGACATTTTTTTGGCCACCAGCTAGTCAAACCAACCTTCGCGGTCATATATCACGGTAGTATATGTATAAGTGTGGTAGTATATTTTTAGGTCAACAGTCATATATTTTCTACCGAGGTCGTATATTTTCAGGTCGATATTTTTTTTACCACCAGCTAGTCAAACCAACCTCCCGATCACGGTAGTATATCTACAATAGTGGTCGTATATTTTCAATCACAGTCAAACCAACCTCCTGGTGATAGTATATTTTCAGGTCAACAGTCATATATTTTCTACTGAGTTTGTATATTTTTAGGTTAATATTTTTTTACCACCAGCTGGTCAAACCAACCTCCGTGAGAGTATATCACGATAGTTTTCAATCATGGTTATTTATTTTCAGGTTAACAGTCGCCTATTTTCTACCGTGATTGTATATTTTTAATATGATGGTATATCTTCAAAATAAGATAGTATATTTTGAAGATCAAATATGACTGAAGCATAGATTTTGGAGATAATATATCTTTGAAATCTTATATGATCGTATATCTTCAGGATCTTATATATACTTATAGAATGGCATCATATACACTTCAAAAAAATATAGTCACAAATATATAAATATACTCATAAGTATATAGATTTACACTTATAGAGATATACATTTGTTATAAAATACTATCCTAAAATCTCATGTAGTATATATACGATCTTACAATGCACACTATAATATGAATTCAGAGAGAACAAAAGTTAAAATACTATCCTAAAATACTATGAGAGCTTCAACTGAACAAGATCTGTGAGTTGCACGCAAACAAAAAGTATCACACTTAGGCATCAAAATCTGATAGAAAAGAGAAAGAAAATTGATTAGTATATATACTCATTAAATGTCATCATATACACTTCAATAATATAGAGTCACGAGTATATAAATATATACTCATGAACTCATGAGTAGAGATATACTATTACTGTGTCTGTACACCATCAGGAATAAAGATATACTATCACTAGAACGAGATATACTGTCACAATGCCTATAGCATCATCATCAGTAGAGATATACTATCACCACAATGAGATATACTATCACGAGGAGTATATATAAATATATGATCCTAAAATATTATCATTGTGCACACTGTAGTATGAATTCAGAGAGAAAAAATTTAAAACAATATTCTAAAATACTTTAATGGTGCACCCTATAGTATAGATTTAAAGAGACCAAAAATAAATACTATCCTAAATATCATAGTGCACACTATAGTATAGATTCAGACAAAACAAAGGTAAAATACTATCCAAAACCAATAATATATATACTCTCACGAACCAAATATACACTCCCATATTTTTTGATGTTCTAAACACAACCAATACTGATGTTCTAGACACTAAAACAAAGAACAAGTAGCACGAACAATGGCTCTAGAGAGGATGGTCTAAATCAAAATGTATTACAGAATACTATCAAAGTTATATATACACTATAGAAATAGCTCATACTTTCACTTTAGTTGTATATATGCTATAAAAATAGCACTTCTTGTAAAAGCCGTATATATAGTTTCTATCCACTGGTATATTTATTACATGTCGATAGTATATAATCCTGCACCTTGATAGTATATAACACTGCACGTGAATGATCTATATCTTAAAAACAAAATTAAAATAAAATCCCAAAAAATAATATTATGTATACTGAGAGATAGTACATATACCACTTAGAACTAATATGTATACCACTGAGAGATAGTATATATACCACTGAGACACTAAGAGATAGTATATATACCACCGAGAAAAACACTAACTCACTGAAGATGAAAAGGAAAATCACTCCAGATCTGTGAGCTGCACGCAAGAAAGTGAGCACTGATTCATTGATAGCTAGCTTCCTGCTTGCTTGCTTCCTTGTCCAGGCATCTGGTGAAGCTTAAAATTTAAAGAAATGTAGGCAATCAAACATGGGCAGAAAATCAGCATGAAAAAAAAATATTCGAGAAGATGAGTAATTTGAAACAGGACGCCTCGAAGAATTCAAAATCAACTGAAATCCAAAGAAAAAAACAAAAAATGCATGCCCATGTACAGGTACTGATGGTTGCAGCTTCGTCCTGGTTTTCTCCTCGAAGACGGTGAGGGCCTGCGAGTGTGCTCGCCAGTGCACATGCATCAATTGCATGCTTAAAAAAATCTCAAAGAAAATTGAAAAAACAGATGCGCAAGTACAACGAGATTTCAGCAAATGGCTTCCGTTTGCATCTGCTCCGATCCGCGCCTTGGTCTGCTTCTCCTGCAGTGGCACCGCCTCCAGCACCTCGCAGCAGGCGTCCTGGTCATTGTCGCCGAGGAGCTCGGCACTCTTTTGCTGAATCGACACAGCTCCAGCTGCTGTGTGTTGGGCTGTTGGGTCTGTTGGAGATATGCCCAAGAGACAATACGGATTTGATCCGTATGTGAGAGTCATATGGATATTGATCCGTGAGAAATTAGTCCACTAATGGGTCAACTGGTCGAGGCCCATTAGAAGGGTCTATTTAAGTGGAGGAGGGGCTTAAGGCGTAGGTGATTCCACCAGTCCTTAACCCTAGCCGTCGTGCTCCTCTTCTCACCCACAAAACCCTAACCGTGTTGCCGGTGCTAGCACGCCGCTCACGGTGCTCCAACCCCGTACGTGTGGATACCGCGAGGAGACGCTGCTGCCGCTGCGGTGCCGACGGCTGGACTAGAAGGAGACGATTGACGTGATCGACTACTTCCTCTACATCGACGCGCGACTACGTTGGATCGAGCTGCTCCAACATTCGCTTCCGCTCCGCCCGCGCGTCTAGTGATAACGATCCATGATCCTGTCTTGCGAGGTTTCCTGGTTGAACAGTAAAAATTATTATATGCTATCATAGCCTACCCGTTTCCCAACAGGCTCGACATCTTTCTGGTGATTACGTGCGGCAAGAAAAAATAAAGAACGATTTTCAGACTAAAGAAAGCATACTCAAATCGGATCCAATCATGAACCCTACGAATCCAGCCCCAAATCCAAAAAAAGAAATTAAATCCAAGAACTAGTATATACAAAGCATGTCAAGTTCAAATCGTGGAATCCCAGAAAGCAAAATCATGGTGTCTCTATCAAATCCTGCTATTTCTCTTTCTCATGGGATGTTTGGTCACGGCATGGAAGAATAAAAATGACATGGACAAACAACAAATCTTTCGTAAAAGAGAAATCTGGAATCCCACCAGTAAACTTCGGATCTAGCAAAAAAAAAAAAACACTAACACACTGAAGATGCAAAGTGGAATCGCTCGTCTGTTGATGTTGCTGCTCGCGCACGAAGGGAGGTGTCAGGTACTGCTGCTGCTGCTCGCGCACGCAGGGAGATGGCGGGGACTGAAGTGGCGGGGTGGGGGGGGGGGGGGGGGGGGGGGGGGCGCGACTGCTGTCGCCGTCCACGCCGTATGCGCCCTTGAGAGGGACGGGTCTACTGCTCGTGCGCGAGGAGGCGCGGCAGGACCCAGCAGTTCATCCGCCTCCGTCGGCCGTCGCTCGGAGCTTGCACGCTACCTCCGTCGGCTGGCGTCCCGATGGCCATCCATGGATCTGCGGAGTGAGCAGAGCCTAACGATGAAGAGACAGAGCAGAGCAGAGATTCAAAATAAAGCTGGAGAGAGAAATACAGAAAACAATCACATATTTATAGCAGTTTATGATATACTACTAGATGGTTTAATATACGATTGCGGTATATATATATATATATATATATATATATATATATATATATATATATATATATATATATATATATATATATATATATATATATATATATATATATACATCAGGAATTTCGGTGTAAGGAGGTTGTGACAGATTCTTGACTTTGGACAAATCAAGAAGGAATCCATAGGTACAGCCTGGGCCAGGTTTTCCTTGTTAACCTCTTTTGGCCTTGACTTGTCTTTGCCCGACCACATGTTATTGCAACACTTTTGTCTGGGTTTAAGCAAGGAGTCTGCCCTATATCTCGACGTCACTGTCGGAGGTTCATTTGTCCACAAGACGCTTACAGAAGGAAGAACTATTCTAGACCTTATCCAAGAAAACTCCTCTTTCCTAGCCGACTATAGAGAGCCCCCTCAGGAGGACGCTTCGTCAAGCATTGAGTCCAGTCCACTAGTTGAACCTAAGCCAAATCCTTGTCTATCCATTGATTTATCTAGTGAGACCTCAACCGAACCACAAGCGATGGAGGAAGAAGAAATTCAACCTTCAAAGCTTCCTTTCCAATTCGAGGAAAATCTTGTAAAAGATTATGGGAAATTCTCGAGTTGTCGCTATCAATAAAAATCACCAACTCTTGTATCTTCTCCCAATCCTCTTAAGTAGCCTTTTCTCCAAGAGATGGTGAAGGAGTTAACTTCAAGCATGAGCAATGAGCGGTTGAGAGAGGCTGAGTTTTCTTTAAACCTAATTCGGATTAGCTCCCCTTCCTCTTCCATTCAATGCCTCATAAGAGGAGCTAAGGTTGATATTCTTTATAATCCCACTGTCGGTGCCAACATCATTTCTGATACCTACGCTTTTGCTATTTTGGGTGAAGAACCCTTGGCATCGACTTGCAAGTTTCTTCAATGTCCCGCTGGACCCATTTTAGAGGAATATGAGATTTTGCAAAATGTGCCTTTAAGGCACAGAGATGTGGAAACTCTCCTTGATTTCCATGTGTTCGAAGTCCATGACTTTGACATTTTAATCGGGCATTCCATTGAAAGACTTTTCTCTAATGCACCGACCAAGGAGATGTTAAACATTGAACTCAGGGGAAAACATTTTTCTGTCCCTATGCCTCAATTAGAAAATTCTCCTGAGTTCTCTATTAAATTCGAGAAAGGTCTTTTAAAAGACCATAGGGACACCTCAAATTATTTTTGCAAGAAAGACCCACCAGTCCTTGTCTCTCCTCCCGATCCTCTAGAGAACAATTTCCTCCAAGAGAATAAGAGGGAGTGCTCTGCCATGCCAAGCGGTGAATGGTTGGATGATGGTGCACACTCTACTGATATAATTTGTGTAAGACCGCCTTACTCAACCATTCAATGCCACATAAGAGAGATGAAGGTGAATTTCTTTTCAGTCCTATAATCGGTGCAAATATCATGTCGAAATCTATTGCACCAGCCTTCATAGGTGGTGAGCCCCTTGCACCGTTTAACAAACCCTTCATGAACACCTTAGGCAAATCTTTAGAAGGATTTGGGACCTTACAAAACGTGCCTATAAAGCATAAGAGTGTTGAGACTATCCTAGACTTCTATATAGTTGAGGTCTATGACTTCCAAATCTTGATCGGGCATCCGTTGGATGAGCTATACCCCGATGGACCGAAACTAGGAAGTCTCGACATAAGACTTGAGAGAGGCGTATCTTCTGTCTCAATCTGTCAATCAGAAAATCTTTTGACAGAATCTCCCCCAAGGGGTGAGCCATTCAATGAAGCGATGGCAACATTCCCGTTTAAGCCCCCTGGATCTATCCTCAAGGAACAAAGCCAGCAATTTATCCAGGGGGAAGGCAAGCCAACCCATGAGGGTTTCTCAACAACTAAATTTGAGCCCATTGCTATCTCACCCTTCAATTCTACCGTTGAGACTGCTCAAAAGGCAAGAGAAATTCTACCTTTAGGGTTGCCAGTCGAGTTCAAGGAAGGGCTATTTGATAAACATGAAAACACCTCGAATCACTTCTGGCAGAAGAAGCCTACGTCATCCCTTTCACCCCCTAAGCCTTTCCAAGAAGAAATCCTATAGGAGGCCGTTAACAAGGTGTGGTTGAAGGAAGAAAGATTTTTTCAAGAGGAATTCAAATCTCTTCTCCTTCTTCTATCATTTCTTGTTATATAAAGGGAAATGCTGTAGAAGCCCTTCTTGATCCCACCGTAGGAGCCAATATCATCCCCGAGTATATAGCTTGGCAAATTTTGGATGATATACCTCTTGAACCAAATAACACACTCCTCAAGGATGATTTGGGAGTAACCTTTCCATGTAGGGGGATTGCAAGGGCTATAATAGTTGAGACAGACAAAGTCGAAGTTCACCTAGAACTCAACGTCTTTCCAATCATCGATTTTGAACTTCTCATAGGCTTCCCACTAGAAAGCCTTCACCATAGAGGTGCATCTCTAGGGATCCTAAATGAAAAGCTTAGGAAAACCGCTTTCACCACCAAAGCCTATTGGTTAGAAAATCCTGTGGTGAGGCCTCATCTCAGGCGCTCCCCGCTTGAGGAGGTGATATATGTTTCCCAACGCGCATCTCCGAGGTTTGTTCTTTATGAGGACGCAAAGCTTTGCACCCAAGAAGGAGACAATTTAGAGGAAACTCTTAATTGTTTTGAAACCAAACAGTCATCCTTCTTGCCTAAGCCTTTTACCTTTGGTCCTCAATACTCCATTTTCCATGGTGATCAAGAATCAACCACGAGCATCATCGATGAAGTTCTTGAGAAGGAGAAACTTTAGACCATTGTATTGCTTGAGGAGTTGACTCTGGAAGAAAATAATTACATTTATGAGCATGAGAGCTTCTTCCTTGAACAACCACAAGATACATGCTCATCCAACAAAACTCTAGAGTTGATCGCTCCTTCTACTGAAAGCACCTACGGGGACTACAACCACCTTAAGGCCCTCATTAGTAAAATGTTTAGGATGATTGTTGTAGATGCTTTTGTTTATCATAAATATTGTAAATCTCGTAGTTGCATTTTTGCACTAACATTGCAACTAAGACTTTATTGATACATAAAAAATTGGCGGTGAGATGGCAACTACATCGCTAATGAGAGCTGTAGCATAAAGTCCCTGTAGTCAAGCTTCTGACTATGAACAAAGCACTACCGGGAGATGACCATGATTATCATTTCCCTTTTTCCTTTATTAAATAATTGCAAGCACGTGATTTTAGGATATATTTGTCTTCGAGTATTTTTGGTCATTGACCCTTTCAGGTGGAGATTAAAAAGAATGATGGTCACACTATGCCTAAGAACATGGGAACTGCATCAACTTGACACCTTGGTACTTTTGGCGAGGGAACCTACTACGGGAAGGCTGCAACACTACACACTTAATTTAATGTGTCTAAGTGCTACAAAAATCCAAGTGAGGGGGGGGGGGGGGGAGTTCTGTAAGTATCACGTATTAAGGTCTCTTCATGTCAACTTACCTCTTGGTTTAGAGTTGTTAGTTCCTGCATTCATGCCTTACTAAAAAAAGAAAAAAGAATCTGCATAGAGCACCACGCCATACGGTGACCAAGCTAGATGCCAAGATGATTTAGCCGAACCCTCCGAGTCGACTGAACCCACCTTGGCCCTACGCGGCATCATCTACTAGTGCGACGGTTTGCGCGTCTTATCCCTCTATCGCTCTATTTCATGCATTGATTTAATTTTCCTAGAAAAAAATGATAAAATCCAAACTAGAAAATTAAAATTAACCTTGATGACCTCCCAATTATTCAAAGCTTTCCATGGTTGGCTTGCATGCTCTTTATTCCTTGCTCTTATGCCAATACTAGTGGACTATATTCATAGGGACCACATGCTACCTACATTCTTTTTGAAAAATTAAAATTTATAAGCTTACTCCTCAATAATTAGTAAGTTCCCACTAGAGTCATATGATACATTCAATTGAAAAACCTTATGCATATGTTGCTTGTGTCTTCATTGAAACTTGTCAAACTGTTGTGACCCTAGTGAGATACTTGTTATGTTTTGTTGATCAAGAACATGTGCACATTCCCCTGATATGTTAATCTTCTACATTGGAAGTTAGCACAATCATCATCATCATCCATCCATCCATCCACCAAAAACAATGACTCCATGATTATCCTATTATGACTCTCTCTCAATTGTTCCCATAGAAGGTATGGCTATAAAAAAAATGCTCTCAATCCTTGAGCATGAAAAAAAAGAGAAAGAAAATAAATAGCCATACCCAATATCATTTCAAAGAAAGAGAGAGTCTACACATAAAGGAGTATTCATCCATCCCCATCATCCATCTCTTTCCATATGCTACTCTTCCACTCCGGAAGATAGCATCACACATATCCATCATCCACCCATAAAATAAAGTGCTCCACAATGCTTTGAGAAACTCCCTCTCCAATTATCCTTGCAAAAAGAGACATGTGCTGTCAAGTATTCAAAAAAAAAAAAAGAAGAGAGATAGCCCATGTTCTCAAATAGAAGACAGGGAGGATATCAAGAGGAGTACCCATATTTCACCACCATATCCATTCCTTCCATATATGTGCACAAACTTGATTGGTGATTCATGACTTATTTTCTCCTTGGATCTGGTTTTTGACTTGGTAATATATGAAGCACGGGTATGCCTTTTTTTTATTTCCTACCCTGAGCTCCACATAAGCCTCTCTATAGAGGTAGGAACAAAAAGAGGCAACAACAAAAACCTTAGTGAGGATCCACACACATATATGAGTGACTTGAGAGAATCACTTGAGGAGTACAGCTTTGTTTTATCTTTGAAAATTCTTCAAAACCCCAAGTTACTTAGCACAAGGAGCAAAGATTATCGGAATCTATACCGTTCCACTCTTCAACCACCCAAGGTGACATGGTAGACATTTCAAAGTCCATTGGTGTAGGTATGGTTTGGAATAATTTGCATTCTAGCATTATACTGTTTGGAGATTATGATCCACCTTAGTCCTTTTCCTTTACTCGAGGATGAGCAAAGGCTAAGTGTGGGGGAGTTTGTTGATGGTCACTAAGTACCAGATCCGACCGTCAAATACCTGCATAAAACTATAAAATTAAACAACCAACATAGTGGTAGGAGTTTATTACTAGTGAATTCCAGAAGTGTTGGTGAATATTTGCTTGCAGGGGATTTACCCACGTAATTGAGGTAAAATCCATGTCATCACAGGAGAAAGCACACTCCTAGCCAATCAGAGCTCAGTACAAGGATCTATGGACCCATAAACAGTAGGGGGAATCGACGTTTCTCGGGGCCTAACGTATGCACAAGGTTAAAGGGCCCACTGACCAGTGTATGTGCGAAAGGGCAGCGCGAGGGGGCTGTCCTCTTGTTCGGTCGAACTACCCTGTTAGGACGAACAGAAGGTGGGCCGGTTCGCCCCCCTCCCCCCTCCCCCCCCCCCCCCCCCCCCCCCCCCCCCGCCTCCATGTGTCGCCCGTTACCGCCTTCCCAAGGTCTGTTAGGCACCTTTGGCGAAAGATATCGCCTTTGGGCCCTATAAATGTAGAGGACGCCTTTGGGCCCTATAAATGAAGAGGAGAGGCCTCACTATCAACACACTTCAAGATTAGTCTAGTATTTTATTTCTCAAAGGCTTTTGCACTGCCAAAGTGCTTAGAAAATAGGGAGAGAGTGCGGGGAAGTCCACAGGAGGAGTGGGCCTATCCACCTCTTCTCCACGCTTGTACCTTGACGGATGCTTGCCATATTTAGTAAGTCTTTGTGATTCCTTCTTGGTATTTAAGTTTCCTTTTTAAGTAAGTTTTATACTTAGTTGGTTTGCTCGCTCAGCGCTGTATTTAGTTAGAGACCTTTGTCTTGTACCATCGTAGCTAGAGATTGAGTAATTGAAAGCATAGACGTGGTGTCTAGACCATAGGTTATCTTTGTTTATCGCGTAGTCCACGGATTGCTTGAGGTAGGCAGTAGGTGATAACAGCCCTGTCTGTCCTTTGAAATCCTTCACATTTGGCTACGCAGTAGGCTCTTGGCCAGAATCGCATTGTGGATGCAGGGGAAAATTGGATGCCCAATGCAAGCAACCTAGTAGTACTGTTACCTTAAGTATGACCTTATACCCGTTAGGAATCCTCTCTACCCAAAGCCACATTTATCTTGGTGTCCTTGGACAAACTAAAATAGAAGATTAGGCACACACGTTCCCAGTGCAAGAGGTCATGTGTCAAAATAAATCTGCACAACAGACTACCACTACACTACACTTCGGTATTTTAACGATAACAGAATAAATCCGCAAGCGTACGAATATGGGAGTAGCTTTCACCCATGAGTATTCCAAGGTATCAAATCCACAGGGAACGTGTTTGTTTAATCTTCTGTTCTAGTTTAACCAAGGACACCAAGATAATTATGGCTTTGGGTAGAGAGGATTCCTAATTGTTATAAGGTCCTAATCAAGGTAAGAGTACTACTAGGTTGCTTGCATTAGGCATCTAGTTTTCTCCTGCATCCACAATGCGATTCCGGCCAAAAGCCTAGTGCGTAGCCGAACATGGAGGGTTTCAAAGGACAAATAGGGCTGTCATCACCTATTGCCTACCTCAAGCAATCCGTGGACTACGCGATAAACAAAGGTAACCTACGGCCTAGACATCATGTCTATGCTTTCAATTACTCCCTTAATCTCTAGCTACAATGGTACAAGACTAAGACCTCTAACTAAATAGAGCGCTGAGCGAGCAAAGCAACTAAGTATAAAAATTACTTAAAAAGGAAACTTAAATACCAAGAAAGGAATCACGAAGACTTACTAAATATGGCAAGCATCCATCAAGGTACATGCATGGAGAAGAGGTGGATAGCTCCACTCCTCCTCTAGAGTTCCCCTCACTCTCTCCCTATTTTCTAAGCACTTTGGCAGTGCTAAAGCCTTTTGGAAACGAGGCACTCAACTTTATCTTGAAGTGTGTGGAGAGTGGAGGCACTCCCCTCCTTATATAGGGGCCCAAAGTCAGTAACTAAGGCAATAACTCCCGCCCTAAGCGTGGGAACCAACCTTGGAAAGGCGGTAGGGGACTCCCTGAGCAGACCTAGGCCGAGTGGGCCCAATCTTTGTTCGGCCGAACAAGGGTGTTCGGTCGAACATAGACCAACCCATTTCGGCCACAGCCTTCTCCAGGTCTCTGACTTGTTGTTCTCATTCGTCCCTCCACATGCTTAGCCTTCTGATATGTCAGTTTGCTCTGTTTATGGGCCCGTGGATCATTATGCTGCACTCTGATTGGCTAGAAGTGTGCTTTGTCCTATGATGACATGGATTTTACCTCAATTATGTGGGTAAGTCACCTACAAGCAAATATTCCCCAACACTTGTGGAATTCGTTAGTAATAAACTCCTACCACTACTTTGATTGTTTACTTTTATAGTTTAATGCAGGTATTTGATGGTCAGATTTGGTACTTTGTGACTGTCAACATCAAACATTTTGCTCAGTCGGGTCCGGCGCAACGATGGATTCGAGGGGTCGGGAACTTCTCTGGTCTCGTCATCAAAGACATATTCCCATTCGGGGTGGCATTGCTGCTTGAGTGGCTGCACCTAGCATACGATGAAGGTCTTAGCGACGGTAATGCCGTCAATCCCTTTCTTCTTCAGCTCGGTGATTTTCTTCAATAGATCATGCACCTGAGCATCATTTAGGTTTGATTTTTCTGACCAAGACGCTTAGGCGCTAGCCTTTGCGCTGGTGAAATCCGAGATGATGGGAGGAGGATTGTCACAGTAAAACCATTCCTCCCACTTGTTCTTGTTCCCTGTAGCCAGGGGAACATTGATGTAGGCCTCCTTCTTCCGCATCTGGATGCCGACGCCCTCAATGGCTTCCTGATTGGCAGCTGAAGGCAAAGGGCGGAGGATGAAAAGGTTCCAAAACAAAGTGAAGTGGGGCAGAATGCCTAGGAAAGCTTTGCACAAATGCACGAAGATGGCAATATGAAGAACAGAGTTGGGATTGAGATTGATTAACTCAATCCCATAAAAGAAAAGGAGCCTGCGCAAGAAGCTGCAGCAGGGAACTCTAAACCCTCGCTCGAAGAAAGAGCGGAAGAGAACAGTCTGTTTGTGGATTGGGAGGGGGTGAGATTCAGACTCAGGTACCTTCCAGTTCAGCCGCGCCTGCTCCGGTAGGATGTCATCGATGACCATGGTATTCAAGGTGTTAGTGCTGATGGTGCTCCGGGGGAACTTGCGAAGGTGGTCCGGGATCTCCAGCTCTGACGAAGATGACTCGGCGGCGGCGGCGACTCCCTTTGATCCCTTCACCAGCTTGCGCGACATGGCGGCGAGCAGTGGAGTGTGGTGGATCTAAGGCGATGACCCTAACCCTAACTTTTAACCTCGGGGGCTTCGATGCAATGAATAATTACGGTGGCAGAATCGAATGAACCCTAGCAAAGGGAAGCAGAGGAGTTGCGAGAACAGAGGAGGCGACATGAAATTTTCGTCGACCCACCTTGCTCCTTTTATACCTTTGCGACAAATAGAAAGAAGAAAGAAAGTATTAGTAAGGAACTGAATGAGCTAGATATCCTTGCTGAATCTCAGCTGTTGAACCAAGTTCAGAAGGAGAAATATGAGATTTTTAGTAAGGAATTAGGAGAGATTAGGTACATAGAGGAAGTCAAAGCTAAACAGAGAGCGAGGGATAGAGACATAGTTGAGGGGGGACAGAAATGCTAGGTTTTTCCAAACGTTGGCCAACTAGAGGAAAAGGAAGACGACTATCCATAGTGTTGAAGGCCGAGGTCAACACTACTGACGAGATTATGAAAGTAGCCACTAACTATTATAAAGAATTGTTTAAGTTTGAATCCAAACCAAACATAGGGATTCAAAATAATTTGTTTTCGGATGATGAAAAAGTTACGGCAAGAGAAAATGGGAGTTTGGAAGCCTCGTTCACTGAAGAAGAAGTTAAAAAAGTGTGAGACCCTAAAAAATTGGCCATTTATAATATACCTCATAAATTATTTTTTCTATTTTCAACAAAACCATTTTGGAACAGGAAGGAAAAATAAACCATTTCACTTATTTTCAAGAAAAGTATTTTAAAAAAGGGAAAAGCTAGAGTTTAACTAGACATAGAATAACTATTTTTCAAAAATAGTAAAATATGGAGCTTGTCAAGCGTTTGACGCCTTTTCCTTTCTTGGGTTTTATTTTAATGGACTCTTAGATTTGATTTAATTGTTTTTGAGAAAATGAGGGGAAAAGAAAAACCATTTCCTTTCCCTAGGCCGCCTCCCCCCTCCTTTCTCCTCTCCCCGGCCCAGCCCCTTCTCCCTCTCCCTTGCCGCACGGCCTAGCAACTCCAGTCCACTCACTCCCCTCTTGTGCCTGCTCGTCCCAATAAGTGTGGCCACTCCCACGCTCGGCCCAACCCGCGCTTGACTCTCCCTCCCCTACCTCCCGATGTCGTCACCACACTGCCACTCAACGCCGTGCCTACCTACCCCGTCGCACCGACGTGAGGTGACGGCGCCGCCTTCACTGCCGCTCGGTCTCGTGTGCCTTAAACACTCATCACGTCTTCACTCGGCTAGGGATGCATCTTGTCGCCCTAACTCATGCTCCGACGAGCACAAGACCGCCGCAGCCTTCCCCTGCTCCGCGAGATGACCCTACGATGGTCTGTCGCGACGCCCTTGACGCCGCTCAGCTCCTGGCCACATCGCCCTGCCTTCACCGGTGCCCAGGCTCTATCACATCGCCATCAATCACTGCCATGTTGGCTGCTGATGCGACATCACCCTGTCCACCGCTGCTTGCTTGCCCGAGGAGACTACTCCATGACGCCGCCATCGTTGAGCCCTTAGCTCCGTGCACCGAGAGGTCACACTCACCCTGCTCCACCAGTTGGCCCTGTGGTGGCACTGCTCGCCATCAATGCCCGCCATGGCATGCTGGCAGCTTGGCACCAGCCGCCACCTAGCCTCGCCTATAAAAAGGCTGCGCCCCCTCCCAGCTTGCTCACGGCCACCACAGCCACCGAAAGGCAAGTGCCTAGCTCGCTCCCTCTTCCTCTACCCCGCTCTAGACACGCCGAACCACCCCCTACACCGTGAGCCAAATCTAGTCACCCAACTACCTCGCTATCAACCCCATCGAACGTGGCATACCCCTCTCCCTCGTCTGGACCCCCTCTCGACTGAGCTTAGCCACCATTGTCCCGCACCGAGCCCACCGGAGTTGGAGGCGATGGCGCCGCCATCACCCTCCCCTCTGACCGCCGCACACCGACGCCCTCCACCCACAGCTGTCCATCGCCTAGCCAACGGATAGGATTAGAAGCCACATACCTCGTCACTTCATTAAATCCCAGCTGCACATCCCTAGATCGATGACCCATGATGCCCGGGTCCATGGACCATCCCCGTGCACCCGGTCCACAGCCCGTAGACCTATTCTATAGGATTCCCAGAACAAAAATAATTCCAAAAAGTATCAGAACACTATAGTTTTAATTTTGCCCCTCTGAGCTTTAGGATAATTCTGTTTTAGCCCTAAAAATTTTTTATAGAAAAGTACCTCAACTTATCTGTAATTATACTTCAGCCCCTGCCATTTTACAACCAAGCTCCTGATATTTTCTAGAATTATAGAAAGGTCCTCAAGATATTCTATAAATTCCAAATAGACCCTTAGACCTTTCCGAAAGCCCTATTTTTCAAACTATAACGATTCTTGCGTTGTTGCAATCGTTGTCTCGAACCCTAGCCCATGAAGCCCTTCACCTAGCACCATTCCATCTGGTTTTCTCATTGTTTGGGTTCTTCTCTTTTGTGTTTGTTTCTATGTCATTTTATGTCATGACAGCTTACACGTAGTTCGCGATCTGCAGACGAAGAGAACCAGGAGCAGGAACCCGAGGTCCCGAACTACGAGCAATACTTCGAGGATGCGTTAGGAGGCAAGCTCTATCTACTCTTTGATCATGATTGCCCCTAATATTTTGAAAATACACCCGACTTAGAGCCTACTTCTTATATGCATTATTCCTTGTATTTTCGCAATTGCTTAGTTAAAGCCCACTTGCGTGAAAACTAACATTCCTTTTGCCTATATAAGATATGAACATTAGATCCTTGATTGGCCGAAATTGTTATCCCGCTACCTTGATAAACCTAGGAAGTTATCAATAGCTTTGCTAACGATGACGCCACCCTTGCTAGTATATGCTTAGGACTCTGTGATCCATATCATTGTACCCTTACAGTATAAAGTCTAACAAAATGGGTGAAAATGTGTTTGGTGGTGTGTGTGCAAACGGATGGGTGTTAAACCAACTGTGTTGAGGTGAAGCTGGGTGGGATAGACTTAGTCGTGGGCGAGACTCCATTGTACTGGTGCAGAGTACTTGGTAATGCTCGCCCAGTCGCTTAGGAATGATTCGTTAAGACCTCAACTTGATGATATTTTCAGTACAACCACAGAACCTATATGGGCAAGACTAACACGGAACCTAGGTTGCAGCAAGGAAGTGTCACCTGGTGAAGTAGGAACGGACACAGGGGTCGGTTTTGGTGCAAGTGGTGATAAGTCCAGTACTTGGCAAGAATATATGGTGAATATGACTGTGTGTCATAGTTGCGGTGATATGACTGATAAGTCCAATACTTGGCAAGAATATATGGTGAATATGACTATGTGTCATAGTTGTGGTGAATGATATGACTAAGTGTCATAGTTGCGGAAGCCATGAGATCCATGGTAGGCTTGTGGGCGTGCCTAGGTAAAGTGGAAGCGTTATGTGATCTGTAGTTAAGAGCATATAGTTTGTGGGTACAACGTACTAAGCTCTGTAGAGTTAATACCTAAATCATTCGAATGTCCGTTGTCACTAGTTATGGCACACCAAATCATTGGGCTCTTAAGATTTCCTTGATGTGAGTGGGTGTAGTGAGACCCGTATTTTGGTAAATGGTGTTGGCAAGGTGTGCCAGAGTCGTTATGACTGTGTGTTAGAAGGCTCAACTAAAATATGGGAACTGTCAAGATCGATTGTAATCTCCCCCTGGTCCAACCAACTAAAAGTTATAAAACTGTTTTCATCGCTCAAAAACCCCCCTTGGTTCTGTAGCAAGCCCCTACATCCGTGCCTTTCTGCAAAACTCTAAAAACTCAACCCCATTCCTTGACTACTATCCCAAATGCATGTATATACCCTTGCTAGAGGTAGGGCTTGCGGAGTACCTTACGTACTCACCCTTGCTTTAACTTAATTATTTAGAAGATGGAGAAGAAGAAGAAGAACCCGTGGAGTTTGACGAATAGGTTGCGTCCTATGCTCGAGTTGCCTGTGGACTTCAATAAACCTTGTGTGTTGTTATGTTTATTTTGAGGATGGCATGACCACCTCCTGGCTTCTAATCTAAGACTTGTATGACCTTATCGTCCTTGCATGGACTTAATAAAGATCGTTGTATCGCCCTTGTATCAATCATATGTGTGTACCAACTACTGATCCGAAGATTGGTACGTATAGACAGTATATCCCGGATAGGGGTATTACAGATGGTATCAGAGCCCATACTCAACCGTAGGATGAAGCCTATAGGAATAACACCTACTAGGATGCAGGGACACTGCACTCTATCTTTCTTATAAAGCATAAGTTCTTACGTCTCCTATACTCTATAAACTAAAACTTGATTTCTTCTATAAACCTCTTGCCTTTTCTCACTGGTGAGATGCTTGTCTTATAGATGGATGACAATGCATGGATCCACACCTTCGCTTTGGATGTGGAAGGCTTCCGGATGCTGCTGTGAAATGTTATTCAAATTTTTTGTGGTTTTGCTATGCCTCATTACCGATACCACGAGTATGAAGAAAGTGGAGTCCCTAAGTGCACCATGGAACTACGTGCCTGTCAAATTTTTAGGACCATCACTGACCCATATTTCATCGTTATGGGACAAACAGGAGTCGTTTTTGCTGACACCATACAGATATTAGCACGAGATGTCCTGCTTCACCTTTGCAACAAAGGCCTGGGTGTGACTGGCAATACACCCATCATATACTTTCTGGTGGATAACCAGAGTGATCCAGTCTGGGCTCATCATGTCCTCTGCCTGGGAGGACCTACTCGCACGATGACGGATCCTACGCTGGCAGCTACAACAGAATACCTACTAGTGCAAGATCACCTCACCGAGACTCTCCTACATCATTGGATAGGGGAAAAGAACTGCTCCCAAGCACTCATGATAACCAACCAACATCTAGTCGTGGGAATGGAAGCCCAATCTCAATAATGCTACTGGACCAGGCTACAACCCAGACCGAGATCGAGAACCTCAAGTAGCAAATAAATACTACTCAAGCTGAGATAGAAGAGGTCATTAAGAAGAAATATTCCAACGTTGAGAAAGTTGTTCACCAGAGGGACGCCGTACATGCGGAATTAGATGCAACTAAGGAGGAAATAAAGAGCTAGAAGAGGGCACTTGAAGAGGCCAAGACCCAGAAGCTCAGGGAGGATGGACCATCTAGGGGTACCTGCTCGTGCACCACTCCACTAGCACATGGTACGATGTTCTCCAGGTGTACCCCAGAGATCGCCAACTCTCAGACTACAAGGACCCTCATGGAGGTATTCTCCAGCTTTCGTGGAACTACCAAGTGGACACTACATATTCCCAAACTCGGCACCCGTGTTGAGCCTCGAATTGTGCACAGTAATCACGCGAAAGGTAGATAAGATGGCACCTCGAACCACCTAGATAGGCCAAGAAGGCTATTTGGACCATGATTCCAACTCAGGGACAGACTCTAGCAACGGCTCCGACAGCTCGACCAGCCATTCTCAGGGAGAGTCCGTCCCAAAGACATATGAAGAACCAATGGAGACCCAGGAGATATCAAAGGAGGGCCCCGTTGAGATCATTGAGTAGACCCCAGAAACTAGGTGTACCATGTATCATGAATAATGCATCATGTACCAAGTACTTGTACCATGTATCATGTATTATGTACCATGTACCATGTGTTGTATCATGTGCCATGAGTATGTACCATGTATAATGTATCTTGTGTCATGTAGCAGATATCGTGTGTCACACGACATGTATGCCTAAGAACGTTGTGTAAAATAAGAAATGTATGGTGCTTGATTGTTGCTTGCTATTTTGGTCTTTGATTGAGTGAAAATGTGTGTTTAAGCAAACCTCAGATAACAAAACATCAAGGCCATTAGATCTGACTCTTTCCCCTTCATCTAGTAAAGGCAACCCGCCTCGACCTAAGATGGACGGACACAGCCAGCATGGTGAGAACACCTCAGAAAACAACATGGAGTCAACAGCCATGGAACTAGAAATGTACAGCTGCCGCCTCTGCCGCCATAGCAGGCCACCATAATGGATATCATGAATGCCCAACTATAGCTACTCCAGGCCGCCGTAGGAGGAGGACGTGGAAACGAACCCTCTAAGATGTCTAAATTCATGAGACTCAGGCCACCAACTTTCAAGGGCAATCCAAAAGACCGACTAGCAGCTGACGACTGGCTATGCGAGATTGCCAAAAAGCTAAAGATAGTTGCTGCCAAAACTAGCAGCTGACGACTGGCTCTGCGAGATTGCCAAAAAGCCAAAGATAGTTGCTGCCAACGACCAGGAGAAGGTCGCACTGGCATCCCATCAACTAACTGGCCAAGCGGCCAAATGGTGGGATAACTACTACGAAGCCACGACAGATCCAACCGCCATTAGCTAGACAGAGTTCCAAGAGTCTTTCTGAAAATACCACATCTCTGATGGAATCATGGACATGAAGAAGGATGAGTTTAGAAGCCTGAAGCAAGGCTCCATGACGGTAAACCAGTACATCAAGAAGTTCATGAACGTTGCTCGTTACGCACCTAGTGATGTAAGCACGGACAAAGATAAGCAAGAGCATTTCAAGAACGGATTGTACGAAAGACTGAGGACACGCGCTATTGCCAACACATACGTAGATTTCAACACTTTAATGAACAAAAGCATACTACTAGAAGCATCTCTAGACCTAGAAACCAAGGACGTGAGGCGCAAGTTCCAGGAATGTCAAGACGGACTGAAGAAACAGTGCACTGGGTACGCGCAGAAGCCACAGTGTCACTCCACAATGTAGTTTCGTGCCCCCAGCTCAACCCACCGCCTTAAGGGCGCTAGAACCTAAGTTAGAATAATACACCACCAAGGAGCCACACTACTGTCAATCAAACATCCACCAACAATAGACATGCTATGCGTGTGGAGAACATGGACACATGATAGCAGCCTCTCCCCATCGGAACCAAGGAAACCGAGCCCCCAACAGTACAAGGACCAAATCAATAGGATCGGTCGCACGCGACGTCCCCCAAGGTTTGGGACAGCAGTACAAGACCCAGAGCTACAATCATGGGAAACTGAACCACATATCCACTGAAGAAGCAGAGGTTGTGAACGACGTAGTGCTCGGTGACTACCTAGTCAACTCTACCATTGCAACGGTTTTGCTTGATTCAGGAGCTTCACATTCATTCATTTCCTTGGATTTTGCTAATAGAAATCACATACCCGTGATACCACTTAAGGTACCTCTTATGACACAATCTCCGGGCGCCATGATAAAATGCCAACATGGCTGCCTAGGGGTCGAAGTTATTTTAAGTGGGATATCCTTCTGAGCAGACCTAATAGTAATAAACACTAAAGGAGTGCACTATACTCGGAATGAATTGGCTATCCAAGCACAAATGAAACATATCTTGTGAAGACCACATAGTAATAGCGGTCAACCATCAGGGAATCTCTGTGACCTGTCAGCCTTGTCGGACAGGAATGAGTAGTATGATATGCCATCTAGAAACCCCATCCTTGGAAACAGTACCCATAGTAAAAGAATGCCCGGATGTATTTCCCAAAGAACTGCCAGGGTTGCCACTGAACAAAGAAGTTGAATTTGTCATTGACCTAGTCCCTGGGGCGAGACCCATTGCCAAACGCTCGTACATAATGGCAGCTAATGAACTAGAAGAGCTAAAGGCACAACTTGCCGAATTGCAGCAAAAGGGAAACATCCGACCCAGCTCATCCCCGTGAGGAGCACTAGTATTATTCATGAAGAAAAAAGATGGAAGTTCGAGAATGTGTGTGGACTACCGCTCGCTGAACAAAAGTAACCATAAACAACAAGTACCCACTGCCCAGGATCAATGACCTTTCGATCAACATAAAGGAGCCAAGTATTTCTCCAAGATCCATCTTAGATCAGGATACTACCAACTGAAGATCAGAGAAGAGGACATTAAGAAGACAACCTTTGTGACATGATATGGACAATTTGAATTCACTATGATGCCTTTCGGACTGACAAATGCACCAGCTTACTTCATGAACTTGATGAATAAGATATTCATGGAAGAACTGGACAAATTCGTGGTATTATTCATAGATGACATACTCATCTACTCCATGAGTGCTGAAGAGCACGAGCAACATTTAAGGATGGTGCTAGAACGCCTCAGAAGACATCAGCTATAAGCCAAATTCAGCAAGTGTGAATTCTGGCTATAACAAGTTGGATTCTTAGGACACATCATCACTGCAGAAGGAATTGCAGTGGACCCCTCCAAGTTTGAAGCCATAGATGACTGGAAACAACCTAAGAACACCACAGAAATTAGAAGCTTCTTAGGACTAGAAGGCTACTACCCGAGATTCATTGAGGGATTTTCAAAGATTGCGAGACCTATGATGGAACTAATTCGGAAAGATAAGAAATTTCAATGGAACCCTCAATGTGAGCGTAGTTTCCAAGAACTAAAGAAAAGGCTCACGGAAGCCCTAATAGTCACCCTACCACACATACATAAGGACTTTGCGGTGTACCGTGACGCATCGTAAAATGGAATCGGATATGTGCTAATTGAGGAGGACCGAGTCGTTGCATATGCATCCATACAATTAAAAACTCATGAGTAGAATTACCCAACGAATGACCTAGAATTAGCAGCTGTAGTGAATGCGCTAAATATATGGAGACATTACCTAATTGGTAATAAATGCAAAATCTATACGGACCACAAGAGTCTGAAGTACATCTTGTAAGCTTCATGACCATTGATGAGATCCCCAAGGTATGAATGTTTTGGTGATAGATGATAACTATGAAAATGTGGGCTAATATCTTCACGAGTGTTGTCTATGTAGGAATCATCTCTAAACTCTACTATCAATCATATGGATGATGGTCGCCTTGGTGGTTGATGACAATGACCACAAGTATGGAGGCTTGTGAGCTTGATGGAGTCCAAGGGTTGATGGAGATGGATCAAAGCGAAGGACAAGCTATGGAGCAAGTGTTGGGAACACTTGTCTAGTTGTTAGGGCTTTGAGTCCATATGAAAAACCAGACTATCAAGGGGGTCTAGGTCATTTCTCTTAGGTCATGTCTAGTCGGTGATTGTCAAGGTTGCTCGGTGAAATCACAGGCACTAGATGACAGTGGAGAAGCCAAGGAGCTGATCGGAGAAGCCGGGAAATGAAGTCAAGCGAAAACGACAAGTTTCAGCTTCTGGACATAGTGACAAGACAGAGGGGTCAATGGTGACAAGACTATACGGTCACTAGGTGAGGTTGTCTGGGACTTACATTGAAGAAGCGAGGAAACTGCCAGAGTTGAGGTTGTAGAGACCGGACGGTCCGGTCTATATAAGTGACTCTGGGCCGTGAGGAAGCGAGCACTGGAAATGTTTCTATACTGGAGAGAGAAACGGACCGGACGGTCCGATCAACTGACCGTACAGTCCGGTCAGCAGAGGTATTAGCAGTGGGCAGAGCCGTTGGAGCCAGAGTCTGCAGTGACCGGACAGTCCGATCAGGCAATGACCGGACAGTTCGCTCAGTAGGCCTAGAAAGCTGATTTCGTGGAGCAACGGCTAGTTTGAGGTTAGAAGTCTATATAACTTCATTGCCTTGGAGACCTCTCTTGGACAGTGGAATATATGAGAGCATTTGGTAAGGTCCAAGAGGAAAAGAGGAGAGCACTAGGTGATGAGGACATCACTCCTATGGATAAACACAACACTCCTCCAAATTTGGACTTGCAAGGTCCAATGACTAGAGCTCGTGCACGACGACTAGATTTAGAGGTGAGCTCGTTCCTACGTTCTTTGCTATATGTTACTTTTGAGAATGGTTTGCTACCTAATGATTATTTTATGATTAGAAACCATGGAGAGGACCAGGAGATGATGGGAGAAGGAGTTGGGAACGTGGAGGACCAGCAAGGGCTTGGAAGCCAAAGTGGAGGCCTAATCAAAACCGACTTCGAGTCTGTTTCGGGGCCTAGGACCAGTCTGTACTAAAACAGTCGCCCAGGACGCATACGGACTCGGATTTGGACGTTCCACATATGCACGGAAAGATAAGGAGAAGACCTTTCCAATGCCGCCGGCCTCATGTCAAAATTCATTTAGAGTCATCGGAAATCGTCAAAACAAGAGAGAGTCCAGAATCTGTGTCGGTGCTGCGTCGCCAATTTTTGGCCTTTGGGCTTTGTATCTAGTTGAGCCCAATTAGGGGCGCGTCCAGAGGGTCTTGCACGACCCTGGGTCTTTATATACAGCCGCCGCCGCACCATTAGGGTTAGGGTTTTGCTTAGATCAATTCTGTTCATAAACAGTTTTGTCGTTCATCGGTTTGTGAGACCCCAACTTCGAGAGTTTAATCATACATCTGCAATTGTGTTGCATTCTTCGTTGTTCTTTCTTGTGTTCTTGATTCACAGGCAGGGATTAGCCTTCTCGGCGAGGTCAATCGTCTTTGGACGGTTGGTAACCAGAGGAGACGTCGTGCTGCGATTGCGGGGTTTAGAACGTGCTGTTCTGAAGCCGGATCGATTTGTGTGTCGCCTCCGACCAAATCAACTTACCAAGAACCTTTCGGAAGATCGGGAACCCTTGTTCACATCACTAGGAGGAGATATTGCATATCTTGAGAGTGCTAGTGCGAGTAACATGGAGTGATCTTGCACATCTAAGGCTAGGTGTCCTTGAGGGTGTGATCTAGGTTGTTACTCTTGGTCTATGGTGAGACTTAGACTGGTTAGGTGTCAGTGATCGAGCCTATCGTGATTGGTTGTGAAGGCCATCACACGTTTGTACACGGTTTGAGCCTACCGGTGAAAGAGGCATCGCTAGTGAGCACCCGTGTCGGCTCGAGGAGTCCGGCAAGTTCTCGAGGGAGGTGAGCTTGTGTCTTGGTGGCAGCGGTGACGTGCACCATGTCTTCACTCTGAGAGTGATTGCGGACTCATGGGCGAGAACTCCACATTGGTGGTGGAAGGGACCAGGACTCCGGCGGGAGTGGTCCAACGAGGAGTAGGGGAAGGCGACATCCTTTCGAGACCTCGGGAATAAAATCATGAGCATTCCTTGACCCCCTCTTTACTATTCCGCATTTGTGTGCTCTAGTTGATAGGGTGACTTATGACTTGCATAGGCTAATGTGTCTAGGTTCTGTGTTTTGTTTTGCATCATGAACACTAGCATGCATAAGGTCTTGGCCTACTAGAACTGTTTAGGTTGCAACGCTTGTCGGGTTCTAGTGATGTGAAATTGAAGTATTTGGATTCGTGGTCGGCTACCGATTCACCCACCCCCCCCCCCCCTCTTGATAGGCCTTCGGTTCTTTCAATTGGTATTAGAGCCAAGTGCTCATTTTTTAGGCTTCACCGCCTTGAGTAAGGATGCCGAGAAAGGAGGGGAGTGTTCCCTTTTTCGATGGAGAGGACTACGGGTAATGGAAGGCACGTATGCAAGCCTACCTGGAGTCCCTTGATCCGGATATATGGATTGTCACCCATGAATCGGATGCGGATGTGAACCTTCTTGAACCTGATTTCATTAAGAACAACGCTAAGGCCAAGAATGCTCTGTTCTCATGCATCTCTAAGGATGTGTTTGCTAGATTGGACTCAAGTCCGACAGCATACGGTATCTGGATTGAGATTCAAAGTATCCACGAGGGTACTAGTGATGTCAAAGAGGAAAGATACAACGTGCTGAAGAACAAGTATGATAACTTTGCTAGATCACCACATGAGAGAGCTAACACTGTGTATTCTCGTTTTCATGTGCTAGTGGAGGAGATCAATGCACTTGGGGATGATTTCAAGCTCAAGCCTATGGAAGTCATCAGAAGATTCTTGAGGCTTTTCAAACACCCCAAGTATGAGTCCATCATCACCTACACCCTGCAGGGTGACCTCGAGACCAGGACCATGAAGGATGTACTTGGCAAGATCACTGCCTTTGAGAGCTACCAGTTCGGGATGGATGATCCTCAACCATCCAACCTTGCTCTACAGGCTGACAAGCAAGAATCAAGCAAGAGCAAGAAAAACAAGAAGAAGGCAGTCACTGATGATGAAGATGATGAAGATGATGATGAGGGTGACTTGACCGAGGACTTGGCTCTTCTCATGAAGAAGATGAAGACCTTCAAGAACAAGTTTGCTTCCAAGTCCAGGGGCAAGTGCTTCAATTGTGGCTCAAAAAATCACTTTGTTCGAGAGTGCCCAAAGCCCAAGAAAGAAGCATTCAAGTCATAAGATTCAAGTGAAGAAGAAGAAGATGAAGACCCCAAAGCCAAGAAAAAGAAGAAGAGGTTCTTCAACAAAGACAAGAGCAAGGGCAAAGGCAAAGCCAATGACTCCAAGAAAAGATTCTCATGTAGGCTCTTGTTGGGGAGAGGACAAGCGACAATGAGTCCTCTTCCTCAATTGATGAAGAAGTGGCCGGCCTAGCCATGATCAAGACCACACGTCCACGAGCTCTTCCTCCACCTCCCACGTGCCTCATGGCCTCGAGCCACCTTGGGGATAGTGAGGACAAGAGTAGCAATGACAACGATGATGAGGAGCGCATCTGTGCCGAGTTGTGGAGTATGCTTGAGCAAGCCCGCGACATCGCCGTCAAGAAATTCAAAATGTTGGATGTGGTAAGAAAAGAGTGTAAGTTGGCTAAGGACCATGTTGTTGACCTTGAGAGTGAGCTCAAGGACCTTGTCACATCTCATGATGCCCTAAACAAGAGTTATGACAAACTTAAGGGTTATCATGTAGAGCTTCATGAGAAGTACAAGGCCCTTGAGATTACTTATGAGGCCATCAATGTTGAGAACCTTACCTCTCCCTCCTCTTGTTCATCATGAGCGATGCTTCTACTATGTGTGATGAACTAACCACCTCGAATGAGGTTTCTTCTCTTGAGCCTTTTGTTTTGAAGGAATATCACAAGCTCAAGAAAGAGAGGAAAATGGTGATGGACGGCTTTGAGAGACTTGCACGTGGTAGAGCCATCCACAAGGAGATTCTTGGAAAGAATCTTGTGAACAATGTCTCCCACCGTGGACTTGGCTCATATCCCGCCTCCATCGACATTATTGGGACGAGTAACTCCATTTCTGAATGGGTCAAACCCCTACTCGCTGATGACTACTAGTGCGAGAGGTGTTGCAAGGATGGCCACACCATCAAGGATTGCCCTATGGTGAGAAGTTCCGTTGTTTTACCTAACACTAACTTGTTCCATGAGAACACCCACAAGCATTTTAGGAACAAGGATGGCAAGGTGAAAGCAAAGGCTTTGGGACCACCAAACCAGAAGAGAAAGGTCAAGAGCATATGGGTGCCTAAGTGCATAGTTGATCTTGAGAGGTCAACCGCGTACAAGTGGTTGCCCAAGAACAAGACCTAGATGGTGGTGGTGGTGGACCGTTGCTTACTTGAAGATCAAGTGAAGTCCACCACAAGTGACATGGAACTCAACGTCATATCTACTCATGAGAAACGTAACTGTGTTAGTTCTTGATAGTTGTAGTGTGTTTTTCTTCCTCTTGCATGGCATGATAATTAGGACTCCGTTGTGACTAGTATGCCTTGCATCCATGCATGTGTATATAACTAAAAGAAAAACACATAAAAATTAGTCAATGTCTAACCCATCCAAGATAGCTATAAGTAAGGGGGAGTGCTTGAGATGGTGGTTTGGCTTCTCTCAAAGCAAGGGTATGGCTTATAGTGAGTAAGCTTGGGAGGGGTTCAAACTTGACATTGTTAGGTTTTCTTTGTGTCTTGTTTAATATTGCTTGCATTCACATGGCATGTTTACTTTTATTGCATATGTAAAATGCTTGTTGCATGCATCATATAGGAAACACAAAGGAGGCTTGTCTCACTTGGAGAAATTTGTGCCTCATGATCAATATGAGAGAAAATCTCTATGAGTGTGACCAAAGGAAAGGATTGTGCTTCGTGCCCATTGAGCAAGCTCTTATGAACTCCGAGGTTAAACCTACTCGCGCGGTTCATGGACTAAGGCTCATATATACCCATTTGGCTTTCATTTGCCTTGGTTCTTATTTGCTCGATCTTTCATTTGGCATTTGCGAAAATTATAAGGCCACAGAGTGCCACTATTTGAAAAGGAGTGTTTGAGAGTTCCCTTGATATTCCAAGTGCAGTGTTTATTTGTGTGTTTAGTGAGGGCACTTGGAAAATGGAGAAATTTCTTGACTCAGCGAAATTCCCTATAGTGATCGTACCGTCCGCTCTTCGGAATGTACCGTCCGGTCAGTGCCCATGGTCGCAGTGTTCTGGAGTGTCTAGTCATAGAGACCGGACATAGCGATCCTAGTGATCGGACCATTCGGTCTGCATTGATGCTAGTAGACCCAGAAACAGACCAGACCGTCCAGTCCGAAGACCGTACAGTTCAGTCACTCTGATTGATCGCACAAAGCAACTTCGATCAGTGACCGTTGATCTATCCTTGAGTTGATCTTGGCCGTCCGACAGTTTTTGACCTAGGTCAAAATCTATACGACCTTTGTTCTCTTCCCCGTTCGACTGCACCGAAGCCGTCGACCTCGCCGACCTCGTCGAGCCGTAGTGCCACCTCGCCTCGCTCTAGCTCAACAGCGCCGCTGCTCGTCTGAGTGCCTGCGCTTGCAAGAAACCTAGCGCCGCAGCGCACCCGAGTTCCCACGCCGCCAAGCCGAGCCGCCGCTTGCTGTCGCCGCCGTACCCCTCACCGTCATCGCCAAAGACCCCCTTCACCGCCTCTACTCCCTCGCGCGCACCCAGACACCAGAGCCGACCCCCCACTGCAAGCCTACGGGAAAAGTTTGCACTTTTCTCCCCTACTACCAGCGAGTCCAAGCTTCGATCTTTTCGGTGTTCGATCGTGTTCCTCTTGGTGTTCGACTTCGGATATTCCCAGGGTATTGTGCACATCTCCTATTTCATCGTTCATGCCCTAATTTTGAGCAAGTAGGTTAATTGATGCAATTAGATCAAATTCTCATCTTTGATTGCATTAATTAGTTAATTGGCTCAACCTGGGATGCAATTAATTTAATGCCTATCTGTTAATTGCATATCTATGGTTGTCTTCTGTCTAGTCTACAGTTAGATTTCTTGCCATTATTTGACTGTACACTAGATGACTCGCACCAGCCACATATAGTCGATGATCACTGTTGTTACTTTGCATAATTGTCTAGTGATCATGTTCTTCATTCAGTGCTAGGATTTCTATTGCGTATTCTTTCCTAGCGGTGCTTTGCTTATAAGTGTATTAGGTTCTATGCTTATCCTATCTATACCTACGTGCGTGCAGTGACAGCAGTCAGTAGCAGAGATGGCAGGGTCAGAACAGGACAAGGGAAAGGGCAAGATGCCTGAGAAGCCCAAGAGCAAGAAGAGGACCAGACAAGACCCAGAGTCAGAGAGAGCTAGGAGGGTTGCCAGGCACCAGGATGCCATGGAGCAGTCACGCAGGACACCAAGGACACAGCTGATTCTAGAGCCATCTGGTGACACTCAGAGACTCAGGAGGAGTACCCGGCAGAGGACAGTGCTTGCCACAAGAGTCACTCCGGCACCTTGGTCGCAGAGTATTCCGGCTTCCCGTAAGGGGAGGTCGTCGAGACCTACAGAGCAGGGATCTTCCAGGCAGTAGGAGGAGTCAGAGGAGGAGGAGACCTCAGAGTCAGGGTCTGAGGAGTCACAATCAGAGGAGGAGGAGCCAGCACAGCCAGAGCAAACAGGACCCTAGAGGTCAGCTCACCGGGCAAGAGACCCGAGGTGCACCTGTGCAGTGTGTACTAGGAGGCTGCAAGGACTTGTTGAGGTAGCCAGAGAGCCAGACATACTTAAGGTTCCTACAAAGGACCTTAAGGCACTGCGTCTAGTCTCCTTTGAGCAGTGGGTTCCAGTCCCCAGGGATCCAGCTGCCGGAGAGAGGTACTGGAAAGGCCTCCAGAAGAGGATTGGAGAGGGACTCAGATGCTACCTTGCCATGATGGGCAAGTCTGAATTGTTTGTGTCGCACAGTACACGACTTACCAGGCCATGAGGAGGGCCACCGGCACATACATGGAGGAGTACTTCACTTACCTCCTAGGGTTGGCAGAGTTGTTCACCGAGCCGTACAGATACAGAGAGGACGTGGTCCTAGAGTTCTATGCTACACTATGGATAGCCAGTGACCGCTCAGAGTTCTGGTTCTTGTTCAGAGGGCAGTCACAGCATGTGACCAAGGGGGGTCTCATTGCTAGCTTTGGCCTTCTTGCTTCAGACTTCTAGCTTTACAGGAGTGCCTACGGGACGTTTGCTCCACCTCGCATACCACAGGGAGGGAAGCTACCTTCAAATGACATGGTGTCGATCGCCTTTCCACCACCACACACCCTAGGCTTTGAGAGAGGCCCTGCAAGACTCACCGCAGAGGCCAAGGTGGTTAGAGAGATAGTCACCAGGACTATCATTCCCATGTCTGGCTACAGAAAGGAGTTTACACTACTTCACCAGTGGGCTATAGCAGCTATCTTGAGGAGACAACAGTTTGACCTGGCAGACCTACTGATTGGAGAGATGGAGGAGGTTATTTCTAAGAGAGTAGGAGGACATCACTTGGTCTATGCCCCATACATTTGCTATCTTCTGAGGAGGATGGGCCTAGTGATAGAGGAGCAGTACGACGCATTCCCTGATGTGACTACCAGCTATGCACCTCAAGTCCCCAGGGGATCGCAGTCTGCCTCTAGTCAGCAGACGGGAGAGGAGGAGCAGGAGTCACCGCCGGTCATTCATGAGCAGGCAGCTCATCTAGAGACGGTGATCCCTGAGTCAGCCAGCACTAGAGCACCTCCCCAGGATGCTATCACTATAGCAACACTTGCAGGACGCATGGATGAGTTCATCCAGAGCATAGCTAAGGATAGATGTCAGATGATGGAGGTTATCAGGGGTCAGGCAGAGCTTCAGCGACAGCGGATGATGATGACGACCACCCTGATGGCTCAGATGGCAGAGATGACTCAAAGGCAAGCCAGTCAGCAGCAGACACAGGTTTCACTTCCACAGTTTTAGCAGCTGCTGACACACCCAGGACACTTCACAACTATGATGACAGCTCAGTCCAGTGGGTTGTCACACTCAGGGGTGTTACCGACAGGGGGAGCATGACAGACTTTCTCTCTAGTGACTCAGCTCTCCTCCGTGTCCGCCTTCTTAGTGTCTGTGTTGTTCAGCTCACTGACACACTCTTCAACCTCATAGATGGCAGGACCTTGCATCTCCTAGCTATCAGTCAGGAGTCTATTCTCAGACATAGTGCACACCACTCGTGGAGACTCCCAGCCAGCCCCAGAGACAGCTACAACTCCATCTTCCACTGCTACAGTCGGCACTCTTACACCTCAGGTAGCAAAGGATCTGGTCCACCGAGGCTACACTCAGGAGGATGTGGATGACATTGCTCTTCTCCAGGTGACTGTTGCCGAGGAGATATCCACGGTCCCACTAGCAGGGCAGGACAGAGGGTCTGAGTTGCCTGTAGACCTTGACTTCTTCGAGCAGTTGGATGCTCAGGCGGCACAGGCTTAGGGAGCACAGCAGGATCCCGCACAGGAGCAACTAGGAGCAGAGCCTTCAGAGGACATTGCTGCACCACTTCCTTCGATCATGAGCGTGTAGATGTTCACTTTTTTGCTTTTTGGTGCTTGTTGCCAAAGAGAGAGAAGTATCATAGGTCTAGGGGGAGTTGGAGTGTGATCCTATGCGATTGTGAGTAGCTTGTATCTAGGGGGAGCATACGTGTACATTGGTTTTGGGAGTTAGATACATTTGGATCGTATTTTGATAGAGTTATTCGATGTTCATGGATTTTGATGAGTCATGGTTTTCATTCGCTTGTGTTTGACTCATCTTGATCTCACTTGGTTTATTTTCATATGCAGTGCTTTGTATTCCTTACTTATCCTGTATGCATGTATATGATTCCATGATGATGATTGCTTGTTCTTAATCATTATGCATTGTCATGCTAACGTGTTACATATCAACATTCATGTCTTGCATTGCATGTCCTTATGCTTTTATTAAATATCTTCACATGACATGCATGCATATCATCTAGAGTGCACTTTTCTTCCTTATTTCTCTTATCTCTTGATGATGCTTGTTTGAGTAGGACCTTGTGCGTTTCTCTCTTAGACTTTTGAGGTTCCTCTCGATCATAGTGTAGCCCTTTTAGCCTTGTTATTCATTGATAAGATTATGATAAATAGTGGTTGTCATCAATCACCAAAAAAGGGAGATTATAAGCTTCATGACCATTGATGGGATCCCCAAGGTATGAATGTTTTGGTAATAGATGACAACTATGAAATTGTGGGCTAATATTTACACGAGTCTTGTCTATGTAGGAATCATCTCTAAACTCTAGGAATCCTCTCTAAACTCTACTACAAATCATATGGATGATGGTTGCCTTGGCGATTGATGACAATGACCACAAGCATGGATTCTTGTGAGCTTGATGGAGTCCAAGGGTTGATGGAGATGGATCAAAGTGAAGGACAAGTTATGGAGCAAGTGTTGGGAACGCTTGTCTAGTTGTTAGGGCTTTGAGTCTATTGGAAAAACCGGACTATCAAGGAGGTCTAGGTCATTTCTCTTAGGTCATGTCTAGTCGGTGATGTGCAAGGTTGCTTAGTGAAATCACAGGCACTAGATGACAGTGGAGAAGCCAAGGAGCTGTTCGGAGAAGCCGGGAAACAAAGTCAAGCGAAGACGACAAGTTTCAGCTTCTAGACATAGTGACTGGACAGCGGGGTCAATGGTGACCGGACTGTACGGTCAATAGGTGAAGTTGTCTAGGACTTACAGGGAAGAAGTGAGGAAATTGCCAGAGTTGATGTTGTAGAGACCGGACGGTCCAGTCTATACAAGTGACTCTGGGCAGTGAGGAAGCGAGCACTAGAAATATTTCTGGACTGGAGAGAGAAACAGACCGGACGGTCCGATCAACTCACCGTACGGTCCGGTCAGCAGAGGTATCAGCAGTGGACAGAGCCGTTTGAGCCAGAGTCTGCAGTGACCGGACAGTACGGTCAGGCGGTGACTAGACAGTCCGGACAGTTGGCCCAGAAAGCTGATTTCATGGAGCAACGACTAGTTTGAGGTTGGAAGCCTATATAACTTCGTTTCTGGGGTCTTGGAGACCTCTCTTGGACAGTGGAATACCTGAAAGCATTTGGTAAGGTCTAAGAGGAAAAGAGGAGAGCACTAGGAGGAGATATTGCATATCTTGAGAGTGCTAATGAGAGTAACATGCAGTGATCTTGCACATCTGAGGCTAGGGTGTCCTTGAGGGTGTGATCTAGATTGTTACTCTTGGTCTATGGTGAGACCTAGACCGGTTAGGTGTCGGTGATCGAGCCTGTCGTGATTGGTTGTGAAGGCCATCACACGTTTGTAGACGGTTTGAGCCCGTCGATGAAAGGGCATCGCTAGTGAGCGCCCGTGTCGGCTCGGGGAGTCCAGCAAGTTCTCGAGGGAGGCGAGCTTGTGTCTTGGTGGCTGTTGGTTTTTCTTACGTCTACGAATAAATCCGCAAGCGCACGGAAGACCGATGTAGCACTTCACCCAGAGTATTCCGGGGTATCGAATCACGAGGAACGTGTGTGTCTATCGTTGGACTAAATCACCCAAGGACACAGAGATTGATTAAGACAGGCAGAGGACAGAGAGGATGTCCCAAGAGTCAGGTTCCTACGTTAACTAAGCTATGCTCTAGTTTGCTCGCGTTGGGCACGGACTTACCCCTGCATCCACAGGCGACTTCCGCCAAGAGCCTACGCACTAGCCTAGCGGGGAGGATTTCAGAGGACGGACAGAGCTGTCACCACCTGCCGCCTACCTCAACGAACCAGTAGACTAACGAATAATCAAAGGTAACTTCCTGCCTAGACACCACGTCTATGCGATCGATTACTACCTTAACCTTCTAGCAACGAATATTCAGGCTAAGGCACCCTAAGAACTTAGAGCGATGAACGAGCTCACAAGCTAGAACTATAACTTAATTAAAGTAGAAAGTAAACTGCAAGAGGGGAAATCTCGACACTTACTATGATTGGCAAATGTCGTCGAAGTACAAGCGTGGAGAAGGCGAAGACAAACCCAAGCCTCCTCCGAACTCTACTCCACTCTCTTCCTAATCTAAGCACTAGCTAAATAGTACTTGGCCTTTGCAAGAGGAGCACTAAATCTTCAATCTTGAGTGTGTGTTGGAGTGAAGGCCCTCACCCTCTATTTATAGCCTCCTAACGTCGGTTTCAGAGGAGTAACCGCCACGGAATCCCCCCAAACCGCCATCAGGGAGTCCTGAGGAGCCAACACGTGGAAGCCCAGGCGGAGAGGGCGCCCGGCCAGGTCGCCCGACCTGACCAGGTCGGCCGACCTGGGGGTGGCCCCTCCTGGCCTGTGCTTTCTCCAGGTGGCTGTCCTGTGGGCCCTGACAACGGTTTGCGCGGTATTACAGGGAGTTACGTCGGTTAAGCGCTGAAGGTGGGCTCCTTAATCCGTGTGCTTGCTCCTGATTGGCCGGAAGTGTGCTTTCTCCTTGAATTTCCTTGAATTTTATTTAAACTCCATGGGTTGCTTCCTGCATACACAAAGTCACCAAAACTTGTGGAAATAATTAGAAATAAATTCCTACCACTAAGGTGGTGATCAAATTGTGTGATTCTTGCGGGTAAACGACGGTCATATTTTGCATTTAAGGACCATCAACAGTGGCAGTGGTGATGCGCACCGTGTCTTCACTCTAGGAGTGATTGTGGGCTCGTGGGCAAGAACTCCACATTGGTGGCGGGAGGGACCGGAACTCCGGCGGGAGTGGTCCAACGAGGAGTAGGCGAAGGCGCCATCCTTCCGAGACCTCGAGAAAAAAATCATCAGCATTCCTTGACCCCCTTTTACTATTCCGCATGTGTGTGCTCTAGTTGATAGGGTGACTTGTTGCTTGCATAGGCTAGTGTGTTTAGCTTCCGCGTTTTGTTTTGCATCATGAACACTAGCATGCATAGGGTCTTGGCCTACTAGAACTGTTTAGGTTGCAACTGTTGACTTTTGCTAAGCCATATTAATAAATCATTCCCGGCACGGGGCCAGAAACGGTTCACTAATATGTCCCAGAGTCAAGTAGGTAAAATCCGCAAGCGCACGGAGAATACCGCTGTAGCATTTCACCCGGAAGTATTCAGGGTATCGTATTTGTTTATCCCAAAGGAAGGTTATGATCAAGAAGCATTACTAACATATAAGATCATGTTAACAATTAGCAAGGATATCTAACCAAGACAGGCGGGTACATGATAATAACCAGGTAGTGTGACACACACAGAAGATTCCTACTAAATAAATAAAGTCTAGTGGAGGAAAGACTAGGCTAAGCTACTCCTACTATACATTCCTATACAGTTGCATAGCCTAAGTAGAATACATACAGACCCACACTCAGGTTCAGCAGTCAATAGTATAGCACTTCAGGCACGGACTTACCCCTGCATCCACAGGCGACTTCCGCCAAGAGCCTACGCACTAGCCTAGCGGGGAGGATTTCAAAGGACGGACAGGGCTGTCACCACCTGCCGCCTACCTCAACGAACCAGTAGACTAACGAATAATTGATGCAAATCAGTCACCCAAGTACCATACTTGCATGACCAAAGAGCACTCTGCCCCTCCGCGATTACTATTAACGAGGCAGAGCTACCGTACGAATACGATCACCAAACCCATGCTATACTTTATCAGCTAAAACTAAGCATAGAGACTATAACATATAAACTAGACTATAGTGACGGTATATAACTAGCATGACAATAGTAGTATAATAAATATAAACTACTATCACACAAGTAGACTATACTATCACATATATGGATCACAAAATCAAACAAGAAACTCATGACCCAAGCACAACTATATAGAAAAGATATATATATTGATAAGAGCAAAGTCTTACAAAAGGGAAAAGATACAAGAGCCATACCAATTCCAAGTGAAGACTTGGGACTAGAGAGCTCTAGACTCAGCCTAACTCCACTAAAACTCCAAGAACTACTACTAGCAAGAGAGAAATGCTTCTTGTGGTGTGTGTTGAATGTGAAGGCACACCCTCCTATTTATAGCCTCAATAGGTCGGCAAGGGAGCGTAACCGCCACGGAAGGCATCTCAAACCGTCATCAGGAGTCACGGAGGAGCCAACACGTGGAAGCCCAGGCGGAGAGGGCGCCCGGCTGGGTCGGCCGACCTGACCAGGTCGGCCGACCTGGGGGTGGCCCCTCCTGGCCTGTGCTTTCTTGGGGAGGCTGGCAGGTGGGTCCTGAGGTCGGTTCCCGCGGTATTACAGGGAGTTACGTCGGTTAAGTGCTGTAAATGGGCCCTTCAATCCGTGTGACGTCCATGTGGCGCTCTCTGATTGGTCGAAAGTGTGTTTTCTTGCCTTTTGAGGTGTTTCCTTCACATTTCCTCCTGCATGCACAAAGTTCTCCAAGTACAAGTGGAACTATATTATTGTGATAAAGCATGCGTGTATGAAATGCCAAATTCTCCTTTATTTGAGTATAGTTGACGGTTGAAAATGGTACTTAACAGCCGTCAACAAACTCCCCCAAGCTTACCCTTTGCTCGTCCCGAAGCAAAGATAAACTTAAGTTGTTGATCAGGAGTTGCTACAATGTCCTACTCCTCAATAATACTATGCGCACAACAAAGTACTCTTCCTAGAATTAAATATATTGGCGCATAACTTACCCATTTACCTTGATCCATGGGGCTTTTACACCTCATTGTCTTGGGCGGTTGAGAGATAGAACAATTGCAGGGCACCAATCACTTGCTCTAGATTCCGCTATGTTGTTCCGGAGGTTTTCAAAAGATTTTGAAAATAAAAACCAAGTTCCTCAAATGATTCTCTCGGATCACTCAATATGTGTATGATTCCTCACCAAGGCAAAGTGTTGCCTATAATCACCTACTTCTAAATAAGGCTTTATGTGGAGCTCAAGGTAGGGATATATGAAGCACTCATGTTCACATAATATTGCTATGTCAAAAGACCGGATCCAAGAAAAACATCAATTCAAACAATCTTGATCAAGATGTGCAAGTGTGTGGGAGAACGGAGGAATGGTGGATGGGAAGAAATAACTCCTTTTTGAATTTTCCTTCTCTCTTTTGGAGTTTCTAGGCTATGGCTACCTTTTGCTTGCTCTCTTTTTTTTGAGCTTTTTTTTTTTTTTTTTTTTTTTTTTTTATAGCCATAGTCCTAGTTTGCAATGAATACTTTGAGAGGGGAATTTTGCAATGGATATATGGAGTGTTTCTTTGGATGGATGGATGGATAGTGGCTTTCTTCCGGTGTAGAAGAATAGCTCACGGTGGATATGGTGGATATGGTGGATGCTATCTTCTTGATTTAGAAGGATAGCTCATGGCGGTGGATGTGTGTACATGATCTTGATCAAGAAAGCATGAAAAGAGTTCTACTAGGGTCACAACAATTTTGACTAAGCTCAATGTGAAACAAGCAGCATATGTGTAAAGGTTTTCAAATGTAAACACTACATATGGCTGTGGTGGGAATTTCATCATTGAGGAACTTATCAATTTGTCATTTTGAAAAATAAAACTCCGGAATTCAAGCTTTACGTTGAGCAAGATCATAGCAGCCCTATCTATCATATCATACCTCTCAACAACTTAGAACTAGAGAATGCATATGCTACCCACAAGATTCAAGTTCAAGGCAAGATTTACCAACAAACCTAACTCTTGAGATAGTACTAAGTTGTAAACTAGCATCGGAGAGGAATAAAGGACAGAGCAACTATTCATCATCTCAACATAGGAAAATTATACACATTCATACCGCGCATGAAAAAGGGAAATATTTTTGTTCTTTTTATATTTTGCAAATTTTTATGGATTTTCAGATTTAGCAAATGCAAGAAATAAAGGGAAGGGGAAAGATACAAGTTACCGTGAAAAGGGAGGTCCTCCCCCAAGCTTGTTCTTGCTCATATCTGCTGTTTCGGGTCGTCGCCTTGGGAGCGGAAGAAGGCATCCCAATTGTTCTGATTCTGAGCCATCATCGCGTTCAGCTGGCGGAATTGGTTGTCGCTGAAATTCTGCCATTGCTGGGTGTCGGCGACATGTTGCGTGAGAGTTTGTTGCATGCTCTCGGTGCGCAAATCAATGTCGTCCACCCTCCTTGTCAACTCGGACATCCCATAGTTGAGCCCACGGGATGAGAATGACCGAGTGGCAAAGGATGGCGGTCCGCTTGAACTTGATGACGTCTGCATGGGGTAATCGTACTGAGATTCCCATGCTCCGGCCTGCCATGTTGATGCACCCGCCTCGTCCTGTGGCGGGGGCTGCTCCCATACCGGATCTCCGGTCGGAGTGTGAAACTCCGGTGTAGGCTCCATATGCCTACGGGAACGTGTCGGTCGCCCTGAAACACTATGCCTGCGAACTTCTCCCACTGGCTCAAGTGGGAGGGTTAGTGCCCGATAGTGATACAAACGAAGACCCGGGTTAGGTAACGGGAATTCATTTGTATACCCGGGAAAGTGATAGATCAAGGTGTTATTTGGACCATGTTTCAAAGTATGTCCTTGCACAAAATAGTCCTCGCCTAGAAATTCTCTATCTACCGTCAAATATTCAACATGAACATTCTCAAGCAGACCACACTTCTGCGCAATGCGAGTAACTAAAGAAGTGCACTCAATTGGTCCTGTCAACTTTATATTGTCTAACCATTGATCAATCATGCATTCCGCGGGTGACACCCTAATTTTCTTAATCATGGCATAAAGTATTTTCAATTCATCTTGCCGGACAACCCTAATGTCACCTCGAGGAAATAAGGTCATAGCCAACCACACATGCATAAATCTAAGTGTAGGATTATGGATGGCACTTGTTCTAGGCTTGGGACCCCACTCGTTTCCGGAAATCTTTTTCCAAAAACTTTCTTTATGGAACCCCTTTAGCGCTTTATCTAAGTCTAGCCTACATTTAGGATTTAGACCTAGCATAGCATGAAGATCACCCCATGTGACCAAGCGCTCTTGCCCAAACAAGCGAAAAGAAATGCCTTCATCATACTTTCTAAGGGTGCATAAAAACTGCATAGTAAGCAAACGAGAACCCGGCTCATCTACTTCTACGAAATTTAGCCAACCCATAGTGCGAAAAATAGAGGCAAATTCTTCTCTCATACCTATTTTCTCGAGGAAGTCCGGATCGAAGCGTCGGGTGTGGGCGAATGGCCGTTCTCTCATGAGCGCGATGGCTTGGCCCTCGCGGTCGTCCTTGATGTCGAGATGCTCCTTGGTGATGAGCAAGGCCGGCCTTTCCTCCGGAATTTCAGCTTCGGGGTCACCATGCCCCGGACTTGGTGTGAGCTCGACGGAGGATGCTTGACTCGTGCTTGCACGAGTGCTTTTTCTCCGCTTGATTCCGGCGACTTGCTTCATTCGTTTGAACATGGCTGCACACAAGAACAAACACAAGACAAGAACAAAAACAAGATCGAACAAGTGTTCGGGTGAGCGTTAGTGAAAACGACAAACCCGAGCTTCTCCGAAATTGGTTTTCTTCTCACAACAACTTGCAAATGCACTAAAACAGAGGGGAAATATTTTTTGGGTTTTTGGGGCTGTAGTAAAGTTGAAGAACACGAAATTTTGGGAGAGCAACAAGTGAGCAAAAGAGGGGAGTGAAAGATGAGCTTGGAATGGTGAAGCTCCCCCTCTTGGGCGGTTTTTATAGCCAAGGAAGCAAGATGGCCGTTAGCAAGAGACAGAGCAACGGCCATATAGCCGTTGGGAGAAAGGAGCACAGGAAAAAGTGGGGCCAGGGGGTCGGCCGACCCCACCAGGTCGGCCGACCTGGCAGGTGGGCCTCCTGGCAGCCCCCTTTTTCCTATGTGTTCCCCAACGGCTAGGGGATTTGTCCCCTGCTGCCTTTTTGCTCAAAAAGCTCGACAAAAAATCTTTTCAAAATGGAAAGCCCAAAAAACCTATTTTCTAAATTTTCAAAAATGCAAATGAGTTTTGAAAAATTCCAAGGTGGCTGGAAAAATTCAAAAATGCAGAAATGCAGTGGTTGGGAAAAATCAAAATGTGGTGGAAAGCAAATATGCAATTAAAAGAGCAAATATGGATAACTACCGGTTTAACCTCCCGGCGAGGACTCACCTTTTAAAGTCCGACGAGCGGGACTTTTCTCCGGCGTTCAGCTCGATGAAGCGTTGTCCGGTCCCGGAGATGAAGACACGGATGATGCTTCTTGTTTCGTTCGCCACACCTTCTTGGTCTTTGTTGCGGTCGGTGGCTTCTCGGGCTTCGGAGGCTGCGGTTTTGCAGGCTTCACAGCCTGTTTCTTTGCAGACCTCGGAGGTTGCTGCCCTGTGGACTTCGGAGGCTGTTGCTTAATGTGTGACCTTTGCCTCCTTGCCTTCATCAGTTGTTGCTGTGCAACCTTCTCCTTCTCAAGGAAGTTCTTCATGAATGTGATGAGGCTGTCCTTCGTGTTGCAAATCTCCAGGAATTGCTGGAGATGAGCACTAGCGTCCTCATTGGCTTTCCCACAGAATGGGCTAGCCTGCACCATGGTGATGAGACCGGTCTTGATCTCGAAGTTCGCATCTCCCACATTGCCAGCTGGTCCCGTAGGGATGTTGGCAGCGGAGGGAGCGGAGAACTCGCGGAGGGTCTTGTCGGCCATTTGCTCAGAGCTTGATGGTGCGGGAATGACAGGTTCGATTGGCCGAGTCTCCTTACGAGGAGGGGTGAGCCTAGCTCGTGTCCTTCTCAGGAGTGACTCAGGATCTTCAGTGAAGTTTGTCGGCAAGTCGAAACCAGTCATACACTACCCTGTTTTCATACAAAATGCAGAAAACAAAGCAAGGTTAGCCTGCCTAGGAGATAGCCTTACTAATTGCAACACTACTATATACATTAGTAATTTTTCTTGAATCATACGCCTTCCCCGGCAACGGCGCCAGAAATGCTTGTTGACTTTTGCTAAGCCATATTAATAAATCATTCCCGGCACGGGGCCAGAAACGGTTCACTAATATGTCCCAGAGTCAAGTAGGTAAAATCCGCAAGCGCACGGAGAATACCGCTGTAGCATTTCACCCGGAAGTATTCAGGGTATCGTATTTGTTTATCCCAAAGGAAGGTTATGATCAAGAAGCATTACTAACATATAAGATCATGTTAACAATTAGCAAGGATATCTAACCAAGACAGGCGGGTACATGATAATAACCAGGTAGTGTGACACACACAGAAGATTCCTACTAAATAAATAAAGTCTAGTGGAGGAAAGACTAGGCTAAGCTACTCCTACTATACATTCCTATACAGTTGCATAGCCTAAGTAGAATACATACAGACCCACACTCAGGTTCAGCAGTCAATAGTATAGCACTTCAGGCACGGACTTACCCCTGCATCCACAGGCGACTTCCGCCAAGAGCCTACGCACTAGCCTAGCGGGGAGGATTTCAAAGGACGGACAGGGCTGTCACCACCTGCCGCCTACCTCAACGAACCAGTAGACTAACGAATAATTGATGCAAATCAGTCACCCAAGTACCATACTTGCATGACCAAAGAGCACTCTGCCCCTCCGCGATTACTATTAACGAGGCAGAGCTACCGTACGAATACGATCACCAAACCCATGCTATACTTTATCAGCTAAAACTAAGCATAGAGACTATAACATATAAACTAGACTATAGTGACGGTATATAACTAGCATGACAATAGTAGTATAATAAATATAAACTACTATCACACAAGTAGACTATACTATCACATATATGGATCACAAAATCAAACAAGAAACTCATGACCCAAGCACAACTATATAGAAAAGATATATATATTGATAAGAGCAAAGTCTTACAAAAGGGAAAAGATACAAGAGCCATACCAATTCCAAGTGAAGACTTGGGACTAGAGAGCTCTAGACTCAGCCTAACTCCACTAAAACTCCAAGAACTACTACTAGCAAGAGAGAAATGCTTCTTGTGGTGTGTGTTGAATGTGAAGGCACACCCTCCTATTTATAGCCTCAATAGGTCGGCAAGGGAGCGTAACCGCCACGGAAGGCATCTCAAACCGTCATCAGGAGTCACGGAGGAGCCAACACGTGGAAGCCCAGGCGGAGAGGGCGCCCGGCTGGGTCGGCCGACCTGACCAGGTCGGCCGACCTGGGGGTGGCCCCTCCTGGCCTGTGCTTTCTTGGGGAGGCTGGCAGGTGGGTCCTGAGGTCGGTTCCCGCGGTATTACAGGGAGTTACGTCGGTTAAGTGCTGTAAATGGGCCCTTCAATCCGTGTGACGTCCATGTGGCGCTCTCTGATTGGTCGAAAGTGTGTTTTCTTGCCTTTTGAGGTGTTTCCTTCACATTTCCTCCTGCATGCACAAAGTTCTCCAAGTACAAGTGGAACTATATTATTGTGATAAAGCATGCGTGTATGAAATGCCAAATTCTCCTTTATTTGAGTATAGTTGACGGTTGAAAATGGTACTTAACAGCCGTCAACAGCAACGCTTATCGGGTTCTAGTGGTGTGAAATTGAAGTATTTGGATTCGTGGCCGGCTACCGATTCATCCCCCTCCCCCCCCCCCCCCCCCCCCCCCCCCCCCCCCCCCCCGCCCGCCTTGGTAGGCCTTCGGTCCTTTCACATCTTCACCCAACCAGATTTGAGCATGAGACAAAGGAGATGGCTGGAGTTGATAAAGGACTATGATTTGGACGTACAGTACCACCCCAGAAAAGCCAATGTGGTAGACGATGCGCTTAGTCATAAGGCATACGGCAATACCATAATTATGACATCTATCAACCCAGAGCTAATACAAGAGATGGGTAGACTGAACGTACATATAACCTCTCCAGGAGAAATGCAAGACCTAGAACTTCAACTGACTCTAGAAGAGAAAATCCGAGAAGCTCAGCTTCAAGATCCTGAATCACAAGAGCAGAAGAGACTTATGAAAGAGGAAAATACTCCCAGATACCGATAAGATAACAAGGAAATGCTATGGTTTGAAGATTAGATTTGCATACCCAACACGAAAGAACTCCAAAAATTAGTACTAGAAGAAATCCACGACTCCACCTACTCCATTCATCCCGGATCTACCAAAATGTACCAAGACCTCAAGCAGAAGTACTAGTGGAATGGCATGAAAAAGGACATAGCAGAATATGTGGCCAGATGCGATACCTGTATCCGGGTAGAAGCCAAACACCAGTGACCGGCTGGACTATTGCAACCATTGCATATCCCTGTTTGGAAATGGGATGACATCGCGATGGATTTCATCGTAGGACTCCCAAGAACCTTGAAGGGAAATGAATCGATATGAGTCATAGTCAACCGACTAACAAAAGTGGCGCATTTCATAGCCGTAAAGATGACACATCGAGGAGACAAGCTAGCTCAGTTGTACATCAACAACATCTTAAAATTGAATGGAGTGCCCTCTAGAATCATGTTTGATCGGGGGACTCAATTCACATTGCATTTCTGGCAAAGTTTACATGCGCATGATGCACCAGGTTGGACTATAGTTCTGCATATCACCCCCAGACTGACGGACAAACCGAACGAGTCAATCAAGTCCTCGAGGACATGCTAAGAGCTTGCGTGCTGACTTACAGAGCTAATTGGGAAGATAGCTTGTCCTTCGCAGAATTCTCATACAACAATAGCTACCAGACCAGCATTAAAACGACATCGTTTGAGATGCTCTATGGTAGGAAATATAGAACCACACTGATGTGGTCAGACGTAGGAGAAAGATCCTTCTATGGACCCGTGATCATTAAAGAGGCAGAAGAAAAAGTCGCTGCTGTTAGAGAGACATTAAGGGCCGCACAGAGCTGACAGAAAAGCTATGTAGACAAACATCACAGAGATCTGCAGTTTTACCCAGGAAACCATGTCTATTTGAAAGTATCACCCATGACAGGAGTGGGAAGATTTCAGGTACGAGGCAAACTAGCCCCTCGAGAAATAGGGCCCTACAAAATCCTAAAGAAGGTAGGCGAGGTAGCTTATCAACTGGAGCTACCTGAGGCCCTATCGAAGGTACACCCAGTGTTTCATGTCTCACAACAAAGAAGATGCTTAAAGGTGCCAGAGCACCAGTTGCCGCTAGAAACTATTGACCTACAGCCGGATCTCTGCTACAAAGAGTACCCAGTCAAAATCTTGGATACTGTCACTTGACGGACCCGGACAAAGGCCATCAATTTCTGTCGACTGCAGTGGAATAATCACACAGAGAGTGAGGCCACATGGGAAAGAGAAGAACATCTAAGAAAAGAATACCCATACCTATTCGAAGATCAATGTGAGTCTCGAGGACGAGACTCATTTTTAAGTGGGTATGTCTGTGAGACCCTAAAAAAATGGCCATTTAAAATATACCTCATAAATCATTTTATTTATTTTCAATAAAACCATTTTGGAATAGCAAAGAAAAATAAACCATTTCACTTATTTTCAGAAAAAATATTTTTAAAAAAGGGAAAAGCTACAGTTTAACTAGACATAGAATAACTATTTTTCATAAATAGTAAACATGGAGCTTGTCAAGTGTTTGACTCCTTTTCCTTTGTTGGCTTTTATTTTAATGGAGTTTTAGATTTGATTTAATTGTTTTTGAGAAAACCAGGAGAAAAGAAGAAACATTTCCTTTCCCGAGGCCGCCTCCCCCCTCCTTTCTCCTCTCTCCAGACAAGCCCCTTCTCCTTCTATCTCGCCCGCACGGCCCAGCCGCTCCAGTCCACTCACTCCCCTCTTGTGCCCGCTCAGTGTTGACTTTTGCTAAGCCATATTAATAAATCATTCCCGGCACGGGGCCAGAAACGGTTCACTAATATGTCCCAGAGTCAAGTAGGTAAAATCCGCAAGCGCACGGAGAATACCGCTGTAGCATTTCACCCGGAAGTATTCAGGGTATCGTATTTGTTTATCCCAAAGGAAGGTTATGATCAAGAAGCATTACTAACATATAAGATCATGTTAACAATTAGCAAGGATATCTTAACCAAGACAGGCGGGTACATGATAATAACCGGGTAGTGTGACACACACAGAAGATTCCTACTAAATAAATAAAGTCTAGTGGAGGAAAGACTAGGCTAAGCTACTCCTACTATACATTCCTATACAGTTGCATAGCCTAAGTAGAATACATACAGACCCACACTCAGGTTCAGCAGTCAATAGTATAGCACTTCAGGCACGGACTTACCCCTGCATCCACAGGCGACTTCCGCGAAGAGCCTACGCACTAGCCTAGCGGGGAGGATTTCAAAGGACGGACAGGGCTGTCACCACCTGCCGCCTACCTCAACGAACCAGTAGACTAACGAATAATTGATGCAAATCAGTCACCCAAGTACCATACTTGCATGACCAAAGAGCACTCTGCCCCTCCGCGATTACTATTAACGAGGCAGAGCTACCGTACGAATACGATCACCAAACCCATGCTATACTTTATCAGCTAAAACTAAGCATAGAGACTATAACATATAAACTAGACTATAGTGACGGTATATAACTAGCATGACAATAGTAGTATAATAAATATAAACTACTATCACACAAGTAGACTATACTATCACATATATGGATCACAATATCAAACAAGAAACTCATGACCCAAGCACAACTATATAGAAAATATATATATATTGATAAGAGCAAAGTCTTACAAAAGGGAAAAGATACAAGAGCCATACCAATTCCAAGTGAAGACTTGGGACTAGAGAGCTCTAGACTCAGCCTAACTCCACTAAAACTCCAAGAACTACTACTAGCAAGAGAGAAATGCTTCTTGTGGTGTGTGTTGAGTGTGAAGGCACACCCTCCTATTTATAGCCTCAATAGGTCGGCAAGGGAGCGTAACCGCCACGGAAGGCATCTCAAACCGTCATCAGGAGTCGCGGAGGAGCCAACACGTGGAAGCCCAGGCGGAGAGGGCGCCCGGCTGGGTCGGCCGACCTGACCAGGTCGGCCGACCTGGGGGTGGCCCCTCCTGGCCTGTGCTTTCTCCAGGTGGCTGTCCTGTGGGCCCTGACGTCGGTTTGCGCGGTATTACAGGGAGTTACATCGGTTAAGTGCTGAAAATGGGCCCTTCAATCCGTGTGACGTCCATGTGGCACTCTCTGATTGGTCGAAAGTGTGTTTTCTTGCCTTTTGAGGTGTTTCCTTCACATTTCCTCCTGCATGCACAAAGTTCTCCAAGTACAAGTGGAACTATATTATTGTGCTAAAGCATGCGTGTATGAAATGCCAAATTCTCCTTTATTTGAGTATAGTTGACGGTTAAAAATGGTACTTAACAGCCGTCAACACTCAGTCCAATAAACCACACGACCACTCCCCCGCTCGGCCCAACCCGCGCTCGACTCTCCCTCCCCTACCTCCTGACGCCGTCACCACACTGCCGCTCAACGACGTGCCAAGCTACTCCATTGCACCAACGCGAGACGACAACGCTGACTTCACTCCCCCTCGGCCCGGTGCACCTTAAACGGTCATCACGTCTTCACTTGGCCAGGGATGCGTCTCGTCGCCTTTACTCGCGCTCCGACGAGCACAGGACTGCCGTAGCCTTCCCCTGCTCTGCCACGATGCTCTTGACGTCGCTCAGCACGTCGCCATGCCTTCACCAGTGCCCATGCTCCGTCACATCTCCATCACTCGCGATGTCCACTGCCGATGCGACCTCACTCTATCTGCCATTGTTCACCTGCCTGAGGAGACTACTCCCTAACGCCGCCGTCGTTTAGCCCTTAGCTCCGCGTAGCAAGAGGTCACACTCGCCTTGCTCCGCCAGCTGACCCTATGGCTGCACTGCTCGCCATCAATGGCCGTCGTGGCAAGCTGGCAGCTTGGCACAAGCCAGCGGTGCCATGCGCGCCACCTGACTGAGCTTAGCCACCATAGTCCCGCACGGAGCCCACCGGAGTTGGAGGCGATGGCGCCATCATCGCCCTCTCCTCCGACCACCGCACACCGACACCCTCCACCGATAGTCGTCCATCGCCTAGCCAACGGACAGGATTAGAAGCCGCGTACCCCTTCGCTTCATTAAATCCCAGCCGCACATCCCTAGATTGACGGTCCATGATGCCCTGGTCCACGAACCATCCCCCGCACCCAGTCCGTAGCCCGTAGACCTATTCTACAGAATTCCCAGAATAAAAATAATTCCAGAAAGTAGAGAAATCACCAGAACCCTATAGTTTTACATTTAGCCCCCCTAAGCTTTATGATAATTCCGTCTTAGCCCAAATTTTTTTATAGAAAAGTACCACAACTTTCTAATAATTATAGTTCAGCCCTTGCCATTTTACAACCAAGCCCCTGATATTTTCTAAAATTACAGAAAGGTCCTTAAGATATTTTGTAAATTGTAAATAGGCCCCTAGACCTTCCAAAAGCCCTAATTTTCAAACCATAACTCCGATTCACGCGATTCTTGCGCTGTTGGATTCATTGTCTCGAACCCTAGCCCCTAAAGCCCTTCACCTAGCCCCATTCCATCTGGTTTTCTCATCATTTGGATTCTTCTCTTTTTTGTTTGTTTCTATGTCATTTTATGTCATGATAGCTTACGTGTAGTTCGCGATATGTAGACGAAGAGGACCAGGAGAAGGAACCCGAGGACCTGGACTACGAGCAAGACTTCGAGGACGCGTTAGGAGGCAAGCTCTATCTACTCCTTGATCATGATTGCCCCTAATATTTTGAAAATACACCCGAGTTAGAGCCTACTTCTTGTATGCATTATTCCTTGTATTTTCGCAATTGCTTAGTTAAAACCCATTTCTGTGAAAACTAACGTTCCTATTGCCTATATAATATATGAACATTAGATCCTTGATTGACACAAATTGTTATCCCACTACCTTGATAAACCTAGGAAGTTATCAATAGCTTTGCTAACAATGACGCCACCCTTGCTAGTATACTCTTAGGACTCTGTGATCCATATCACCAAACCCTTACACTAGAAAGTTTTACAAAATGGGTGAAAATGTGTTTGGTGGTGTGCGTGCAAACGGATGGTTGTTAAACCAACTGTGTTAAGGTGAAGCTGGGTGGGATAGACTTTGTCGTGGGCAAGACTCCATAGTACTGGTGCAGAGTACTTAGTGATGGTGTCTTCAGTGTGGGTCCACCTATCGTGGATGAGTGCTCGCCATGCCGCTTAGGAACGATTCGTTAATACCTCAACTTGGTGATACTTTCAGTACGACCATAGAACCTATATGGGCAAGACTAACACGGAACCTAGGTTACACAGGAAGGAAGTGTCACCCGATGAAATAGGAACGGACTCAGGGGTTGGTTTTGGTGCAAGTGGAGATAAACCTAGTACTTGGCAAGAATATATGGTGAATATGACTCTGTGTCATAGTTGCGGTGATATGACTAAGTGTCATAGTTGCGGAACCCTTGAGATCCGTGGTGGGCTTGTGGCTGTGCCTAGGTCAAGTGGAAGCGTTATGTGATCCGTAGCTGAGAGCATATAGCCTATGGGTACACCGTACTAAGCTCTGCAGAGTTAATACCTAAATCATTTGGATGTATGTTGTCACTGGTTATAACACACCAAACCATTGGGCTCTTAAGATTTCCTTGATGTGTGAGTGGGTGTATTGAGACCTGTGTTTTGATAAATGGTGTTGGCAAGGTGTGCCAGAGGTAGGGCTTGCGGAGTACCTTATGTACTCACCCTTGCTTTAACTTAATTATTTATAAGATGGAGAAGAAGAAGAAGAACCCATGGAGTTTGAAGAATAGGTTGCATCCTATGCTCAAGTTGTCTGTGAACTTCAATAAAGCTTGTGCGTTGTTATCTTTATTTCGAGGATGACATGACCACCTCCTGGCTTGTAATCTAAGACTTGTATGACCTTATCGTCCCTGCGTGGACTTAATAAAGATTGTTGTATAGCCCTTGTATCATTCGTATGTGTGTATCAACTACTGATCCAGAGATTGGTACATATACACAATATATCCCGGATTAGGATATCATAGATGGTATCAGAGCCGATACTCGACCGTAGGACGAAACCTATAGGAATAACACCTACTAGAACGCATGGACACTGCACTCTATCTTTCTAATAGAGCATAAGTTCTTACTTCTCCTATACTCTATAAACTAAAACTTGATATCTTCTATAAGCCCCTTGCCTTTTCTCACTGGTGAGATGCTTGTCTTATGGATGGATGACAATGCCTGGTCCACACCTTCACTTTGGACATGGAAGATTTCCCGACGCTGCTGTGAAATGTTATTCAAATGTTTGGTGGTTTTGCTATGCCTCAGTACCAATGCTAGGAGTATGAAGAAAGTGGAGTCCCTAATGGCGGTGGCTCGAAGAACTTGTCCTTTGGAGCATACAAATTTGGAATGGTAGGGTGCTCCATTGGTAAAGAGAGGTTAGAAATAAACAAAGATAAATAAAAAAGATACGAGGCCAACTAGGTTCGAAGATTGAACAACAACTGTTCCCCTGCAACGGCACCAAAAATGCTTGTTGGTATTTTTAACGAATGCAGATGAGTCCACAAGAGCACGGATACCGCTGTAGCACTTCACCTCTGGAGTATTCCAAGGGTATCAAATTCATAGGGAACGTGTGTGCTAATCTTCTATTCTAGTTATCCAAGGACACCAAGATAATTATGGCAATGGGTAGCGTAACACCCTAATTTTCAAATTTTTGAATATTTTAAAATTTTTCTAAAACTTATTAGCTTGTTAACATTTTATTACAAAAAAGAATTATTTTCTAAAGAAAATAATCAAATATAGATTATTTCCAAAAATTTGTGTGTTGCATTCATGCTCGTTAAGTGCATTAGGTTTTTGCTGTGTGAAAAAGAATTTAAAATCCCTTTTGAATTCGATTTTGCTTTGGTTTAGAAAATAGAAATTAGATTAGGGAAAGAGAAAGAAGAAAAGAAAAGAAAAACCCTCCCTGGCCAGTTGGACCAAAACCTCTTTCTCTGGCCCACTTTATTTTCCCCTGTCCCCACTCTTTCTCCCCCCCCCCCCCATCTTCTCTTTCGGCTTGGGCCGAGCCCCCCCCCCCCCTCTTCCCTCTTCCTGCCTGGGCTAGAGCCTCCCGCGGCCCAGCTTCCCTTTCCCCAGGCCTACTTCGGCCCACCCACGCGACCCAGCGTACCCGCCAGCCCGCGCACAACAAACCCTAGCCACCGCCGTTGTCCAACCTCGGCATGCACGCCAAAACCTCGGGGCCCGTGCCCCTATAAAAGGCGAGACCCTCACCCGCGCCGCCTTTCCTCCTCGCTTCCCTCCCCGTGCTCCGCTGTCGCCTCCCTCTCGCGTTACCCCGTCGCCGCCGTCGCTTCCCGCCGCCGCCTCGGCCTTCCCCCGCCTAAGCGTGACGCACCGGTGAGCTCCCCTCCCCGCGCCACTTTCCCCATGCCACTCCCCGCTAGCCGCCGTGCGCCGGTGCGCCTCCCCGGCGAGCTCCAGGAGGCCACCCATGGCCGCCGCCGCCGATGGTCCACCGTGGACCACGGGTCAAGCCGGTCCACAAGCCCCGTGGACCTAGTCCATGAGAATTAATTTAATTAATTTAATTATTTAATTCTTGATATCGATTAATTAGCTGTTAATGCATATTTTGCATAAAAACCCTTGTACTTTAATTAAATTAGATTTTAGCCCCTATTTTTCTAAGAAAATTATATTTAAGCCCCTAGTATTTTCCTAAAAAATATTTTAGTCCTGTAATTTTATAGAAACACTGCTGGACTTATTTTTAATTATGTTTTAGTCCTATAGTTTTACAATTTGGTCCCTATACTTTTTATAAATTGCATTTTGGTCCCTAAAATCTTCATAAATTATATTTTATTCTTAAATTTTATAGTTTAGCCCTTATTCTTTTCTAAAATTACTTTTAGGCCCCTAAACTTGTCTGTTTTTCTATTTTAGCCCCTGAAATTTCAAATCGTCATAACATTTCAAACGTAGCTCGGAACTGAGAAATTCTTGCACCAGAGCGATCGTAGTGTTTAATATTAATTATTCATACTATTTCATAATATTGTGCTAATTTAATATTTTTAATCCTAGAACTTTAAACCTTTAACTTTTTACTCGTAACTCGGATTGAGGCAATTCTTGCTTAGTTCGTAACTTTTTACTCGCAACACGTACTTTTTTGTAGTTTTGTTTTCATTGTTGTTTGTTATTGTGTGGTGTGTTATTGCTTAGTTTGTTTGTATGCTTGTGTTTCCAGTTTGATGTTGAGTAGACAAACCGCTGTTAGAGAACTTCCGGGATCTACATCTTGAAGACCAGGCAAGTGTCCTTGATGCATTTTGAACCTATGTTTTACATTCCTCTCTATCTTTATGCATGCGTATTAACATTGAATCCTATGTGTCACCGTCCTATTCCATATGATTCCTTGTCGCCTGGGTTTTGGTGTAGCTTATTAGTGTGGGTACGTCATGCTTAGTTGGCTATGTCAAGAAGGAAAGTGTCTATTGTTAATCTTGACTAATGGTTCACTTTAACATAATGATCATGAGGGGTGGGCAATCTTTTTTAGCATCATGGAACCTAGGTGATCCAAGCAGGAGGATGACAAGGATGGTGCGGGTATGCACGTGTACTCGGTACAGTACTGTGGGATTATGGTGGTACCTCCTTGGGATCACAAGAGTTCGTTCGTGGAGCGGCCACCCAAGAAAACAACACGAAGCACAGGTCTGATATGGGTAGGCTTGGTTGAGTGTCAAGATGTCTTTCTAGTTTTTCAGGCAGTCGAGGGATGAGGATGGGACGGTTTACTCTCAGACTCAGGCGATGGACGGTTCACTCCTAACCACGGTGCTAGAGGGGGCTTCTGTAGGAACAGTTTTATTCCGCAGTGGTGAAACCTTAGCATGGATTGTTTGCAAGCTAGGAAGCTCTTTGAAAGACCTTGTGGTGATCTCTTGGCCTCACACCCACGATAGTGTGATTTAGGCAACATGGAGACTCTCTAGTCACTGCATAGTGATGAAATCACCAACCTGTGGGTAAAGTTGTGCAACCTCTACAGAGTGTCAAACTGTTATAATAGCCGTGCTCACGGTCATGAGCGGCCTGGATCCTCACACGCTTAGGAAGGTTGATGATGGGTGAACTTGGTGGGTAGCCAAGTTTGGTTTGGGCGGTGTAACCCTTGGTTTGCTACAGGTAGTGCAACCTGTAGTATGGTTTATTATGGGCGGTTTAACCCATGGTTGACTGCAGGCGGTGTAACCTGTAGTGTGGTTTCTTATAGGCAGTTTAACCCATGGTTTACTACAGGCGGTGTAACCTGTAGTGTGGTTTCTTATGGGCGGTTTAACCCATGGTTGGCTACAGACAGTGTAATCTATAGTGTTGGATAGATGGGGTTACTTGTGGGAACTTTTCACCAAGTAAATAGGAGTGCTTTTAAAATGGTCTTAGGTGTAGTGCTCATTTATGCAAATGAACCATTATGTTGGACTTTCTTCTATTCAGCTTGCATGTCATACTTTCCCTCACTTGCTGAGTACCGCATGTGCTCACCCTTGCTATTTCCTTTGTTGTTGTACTATCAAACTGCTGCTCAGAAGATGGAGAGATGGACTACATCGATGAAGACTACTACTAGGCGAGCATGCCCCCGGTCGATTGCCTTTGGTGTTATTGTGTCTTCCGCTGTTATTCTACGAGAGAGTCGTTCTTAGTCTTTAATGACAATTATTTATGTAATAATGGTACATTGTAATAATGACATTGGTTATACTGTTATGCACTTACTGTCGATATGTGTGAAACTTGTTCCTGGGCACACATATGAATAGCACTTGGTTTTGTCCTTAAAACCAGGTGTGATAGAAGTGGTATCAGAGCCGTGTTGACCGTAAGACGCTAGCCTAGATAGAGTGGTTGTGTTCTAAGGTCTATTTTACAAACTAAAACTATTTTTAAAATTCTTTGAATTAAAATTATAGTCTTGTTTAGATTCACTTTTGTTATTGGTCTTGTTTTTACCCTGCAGTTTATAAAACTCTTTTTACTAATTCGTCTCTCCTATTTCAAAACTGTATAGATGGCCCGTACCAAGAAGACTACTCATAGGTGTGATCACACCCCACGTGTCTGGCCTTCACCAGAGCTCGTTCCTTTTGGATATGAAGAAGCGTTTGGGATAGAAGAGGCTGAACAAGAGATGGTGCCACCACCGAGTCCACCACCTTATCGTGACACTTGACTCTTCAAGGATGCAGGAACTAATGCAGGAAGGTTACCTCACATGCTTTGGGAGATGCTACAATAGTTGGGTTATGAGAAGCAACCAGAGTATTATGGTACCCAAGTGACCTATGAAGGTTCTGAGCCTGCATGGAAGGTTCAAGTGCACATTTTTGCTCCAAGACCGCTCCGAGGAACTTTTGAGGTGGAAAGGATTCATGAGGCCATTGCTCCACGAAAGTCTTTCTCCGCTGGGATTCGTGATGTCGCTCGTCAAGCTTGCATGGTCATTCGCTCCCGTTATCGCCAGTATTTTGAAGATACAAAGTATGCTCATTTCCCTCAGTGCGCAAGTGGATCCACCTATATTCACGCGGGAGCCTGTATCTCGACAAGGACACGAGAAGTTTAAGAAGCAAGTCACTCTTACCACGGTGATTTCCAGCGAGTTGGATTCAACCATGGAGGAACTAGGGTTTTGGCAGAAGAAATATGAGGATGCAATGAAATAGTCCGCCAGCTCAAGCGACGCTTGCCTAATGACTTGGACTTACCTTCGGAAGAAGAGATAAAGGATGCGAATCCTTCCTCACCACCTCGCAGAATGCCTAGTCATGCCCTACTGGCTTACGTCATTCCCAACCTTGACGAGGATTAGGAGGTCTATCCCTTAGTGGCTTCATAGGTATCGATTAGTGTTATCATGTCGAATAAATGTAATGGATTCATGAGAGAGTCTTACCTTTTACACGTTCTTCTGTTTGGTTTGCTAGTTTGATCTAGTGTGATGAGTGTGATCTGGATTTTTTTTGTAATGAGTGCTGATGTGATGCAAGGCCTGTCTTGCCACCACATCCTTATACTATACTTTTTTATTATTATTTTAATAAAGATTAGTTAATTTGGGGTACCTCTTTATCTACCTCTTTTGTTTCGCACCTCTTCTCTGCTTTACTGTATCATATCCTTGCACTCTACCTATATCTTCTACCCGTTTTTGCTTACCATATCCCAATTTATATCAGATGGCAAGGGGTGGAAACCGCAATAACAACAACGAGGAACAGGAGCAGCCACCCCCACAATTCTCTATGGAACAACTCATGGCTATGCAGACACAGCTTCTCCAGACCATGCACCAGACCCTGGTGCAGCAACGGAACAACAATGTCGCAGGAGCTGCTCCCTAGCCTAGAGACAAGCTAGGGGATTTCCAACGGACCAAGCCTCCAACTTTCTCTCACTCTGTGGAGCCCATGGATGCAGATGATTGGCTAAAGACTATTGACAAGAAGCTGCAAGTCGCTCAATGCAACAATAGGGAGAAAGTGTTGTTTTCCGCACACCAGCTTGTTGGACCCGCTGCTGATTGGTGGGATGCTTATGTTGCAGCCCATGAGGAGCCTGATAGTATTAACTGGCAGGAGTTCCAGAACAGCTTTGGGTCTCACCATGTGCATTAGGGAGTAATAAGGCTAAAGAAGAAGGAATTCTAGGATCTACAGCAGGAATCCATGACCGTGAGTGAGTATGTTGCTTGCTTCACCCAGCTATCTAGGTATGCCCTAGGAGAAGTGGACACGGATGAGAAGAAGTGTGAGTGTTTTCTTGATGGGTTGAATAATGCTCTTGCCTGTGCACTTGAGGCTCGTAACTATGCGAACTTTCAAGAGATTGTGGATAAAGCTCTAGTCCTGGAGAATAGAAGGTCGAGGATGGATGCCAAGCGCAAGCTAGAGCATCAAGGTCAGCAAGGAGGCAGCAACACTAGGCCTCGCCTTGGTTCATCTTCTGGTGGACCTGTATTCCACTCTGGACAGGAAAGTGGACAGCAGAGGACTCAACCTACCGGTCAAGGATTCTTTACCCCTCAACATCAGTTTCAACGTTCCAACTCTCAGACGCCTCCTGTGTCAGCTCAAACCCAGCAGAGGACCAATGGCAATCAAATGCCAACCACTAGTAGGAACTACTACAGATGTGGATAAAAGGGTCACTTTGCAAACCAATGCTCAAACCCGCAGACGCGCCAACCTCCGACCCAAGATGTTGCCCCAACACCCAACCACAATGGTAACTCTGCCCCGACAGCAGCCAAGCAGAACTATGCTAGAGGTCCAGTCAACCAGGCTGCTCTTGAAGATGCTCAGGAATCCCCAGACGTTGTTCTTGGTATGTTACTCGTTAACTCAAATCCTGCTGTAGTTTTCTTTGATTCTGGAGCATCACATTCATTCATATCATCCAAGTATGTGGCCAAGTACAACATTCCCATCACCTTGCTTAGGAACAAGATGATAGTTAGTTCACCTGGAGGGGAATTGAAAGCAGAACATGGATGTCATAAATTAAGTGTTACCATAAGGGGGGTAGACTTTACTACGAGTTTCATCGTTTTGGATTCCAAGGGTATAGATGTGATACTCGGAATGGATTGGTTAACCAAGCACAAGGGAATCATAGATTGTGCTAGAAAGGCGGTCAAGTTGACACATCCCAATAGAGCAAAGGTGGAATATGTGGCAAAAGCATTTCCACACGACAAGGAAAGGTTGGACAAGGATGCACCCGACGAAGTGAGAGCCTAGTTTCCTTCTTTCTTTCTGATCCTGTCCAAATCTCGGGACGAGATTCCTTTTAACGGGGGTAGGTTTGTAACACCCTCATTTTCAAATTTTTGAATATTTTAAAATTTTTCTAAAATTTATTAGCTTGTTAACATTTTATTATGAAAAATAATTATTTTCTAAAGAAAATAATCAAATATAGGTTATTTTCAAAAAAAATTGTGTGTTGCATTCATGCTGGTTAAGTGCATTAGGTTTTTGTTGTATGAAAAAGAATTTAAAATCCCTTTTGAATTCGGGTTTGCTTTTGTTTAGAAAATAGGAATTAGATTAGGAAAGAGAAAGAAGAAAAGAAAAGAAAAACCCTCCCTGGCCAATTGGGCCAAAACCTCTTTCTCTGACCCACTTTTTTTCCCCTCTCCCCTCTCTTTCTCCCCCCCCCCCCCCTCTTCTCTTTCGGATTGGGCCGAGCTCTCCCCCCCCCCTTCCCTCTTCCTGCCGGGGCCAGGGCCTCCCGCGACCCAGCTTCCCTTTCCCCTGGTCTGCTTCAGCCCACTCGCCCGCTCGGCCCACTCGCACGGTCCAGACCGCCCGCCAGCCCGCGCACAGCAAACCCTAGCCGCCGCCGTCGTCCAACCTCGGCGTGCGCGCCAAAATCTAGGGGCCCGCGCCCTTATAAAAGGCGGGACCCTCACCCGCGTGTCGCCTTTCCTCCTCGCTTCCCTCCCCGTGCTCTGCTGCCGCCTCCCTCCCGCGTTGCGCCATCGCCGCCGCTCGCCAGAAGCCGTCGCTGGCGTCGCTTCGCGCCACCGCCTCGGCCTGCCCCCGCCCGAGCACGACGCACCGGTGAGCTCCCCTCCCCGCGCCGCGTTCCCCGCACCCCTCCCCGCCGGCCGCCGCGCGCCGGTACGGCTCCCCGGCGAGCTCCGGGAGGCCACCCATGGCCGCCGCTGTCGATGGTCTACCGCGGACCATGGACCACAGGGTCAACCCGGTCCATAAGCCCTGTGGACCTAGTCCATGGGAGTTAATTTAATTAATTAATTCTTGATATCGATTAATTATCTGTTAATGTGTATTTTGCATAAAAACTCCTGTACTTTAATTAAATTAGATTTTAGCCCCTGTTTTTCTGAGAAAATTATATTTAAGCCCCTAGTATTTTCCTAAATAATATTTTAGTTCTATAATTTTATAAAAACACCCCTAGACTTATTGTTAATTATGTTTTAGTCCTACATTTTTATAATTTAGTCCCTGTACTTTTTATAAATTGCATTTTGCTCCCTAAAATCTTCATATATTATATTTTATACTTATATTTTATAGTTTAGCCCTTAAACTTTTCTAAAATTACTTCTAGGCCCCTAAACTTGTCTATTTTTATATTTTAGCCGCTAAAATTACTTCTAGGCCCTTAAACTTTTCTATATTATATGTTTTGTTTTCATTATTGTTTGTTACTGTGTGGTGTGTTATTGCTTAGTTTGTTTGTATGCTTGTGTTTCCGGTGTGATGTTGAGTAGACGTACCGTTGTTAGAGAACTTTCGAGATCTCCATCTTGAAGACTTTGAGCAGCAGCAAAGGGAACCAGGCAAGTGTCCTTGATGCATTTTGAACCTATGTTTTACATTCCTCTCTATCTTTATGCATGTGTATTAACATTGAATCCTATGTGTCATCATCCTGTTCCATATTATTCCTTGTCGCCTAGGTTCTGGTGTAGCTTATTAGTGTGGGTACGTCATGCTTAGTTGGCTATGTCGGGAAGAAAAGTGTCCATTATTAATCTTGACTAATGGTTCACTTTAACATAATAATCATGAGGGGTGGGCAATCCTTTTTAGCAACATGGAACCTAGGTGATCCAAGCAGGAGGATGACAAGGATGGTGCGGGTATGCACGTGTACTCGATACAATACTGTGGGATTGTGGTGGCACCTGCTTGGGATCACAAGTGTTAGTTCGTGGAGCGACCACCCAGAAAAACAGCGCAAAGCACATGTCTGATATGGGTAGGCTTGGTTGAGTATCAAGATGTCTTCCTAGTTTTGTGGGCAGTCGAGGGATGAGGACGGGACGGTTTACTCTTGGACTTAAGCGATGGATGGTTCACTCCTAGCCACGGCGCCAGAGGGGGCTTCTGTAGGAACGGTTTAATTCCGCAGCGGTGAAACCTTAGCGTGGATTGTTTGTAAGCTGGGATGCTCTTTGAAAGACCTTGTGATGATCTCTTGGCCTCACACCAACGATAGTGTTATTTGGGCAACATGGAGACTCTCTAGTCACTGCATAGTGATGAAATCACCAACCTATGAGTAAAGTTGTGCAACCTCTGCAGAGTGTCAAACTGTTATAACAGCCGTGCTCATGGTCATGAGCGGCCTTGATCCTCACACGCTTAGGAAGGTTGATGATGAGTGAACTTGGTGGGTAGCTAATTTTGGTTTGGGCGGTGTAACCCTTGGTTTTCTACAGGTGGTGTAACCTGTAGTATGGTTTTTTATGGGCGATTTAACCCATGGTTGACTGCAGGCGGTGTAACCTGTAGTGTGGTTTCTTATGGGCGGTTTAACCCATGGTTGACTACAGGTGGTGTAACCTGTAGTGTGGTTTCTTATGGGCGGTGTAACCCATGGTTGGCTACAGGCGGTGTAACCTATAGTGTTGGATAGATGGGGTAACTTGTGGGCACTTTTCACCTAGTAAATAGGAGTGCTTTTCAAAAGGTCTTAGGTGTAGTGCTCATTTATGCAAATGAACCATTATGCTGGTCTTTCTTCTATTCAGCTTGCATGTCATACTTTCCCCAACTTGCTGAGTACCGCATGTGCTCACTCTTGCTATTTCCCTTTGTTGTTGTACTATCAAACTGCTTCTCAGAAGATGGAGAGATGGACTATATCAATGAAGACTACTACTAGGCGAGCGTGCCCCCGGTCGATTGCCTGTGGTGTTATGGTGTCTTCCGCTGTTATTCTACGAGAGAGTCGTTCTTAGTCTATAAAGACAATTATTTATGTAATAATGGTACATTGTAATAATGATATTGGTTATACTGTTATGCACTTACTATTGATATGTGTGAAACTTGTTCCTGGGCACACATATGAATAGCACTTGGTTTTGTCCTTAAAACCGGGTGTGACAGGTAGAGAGGACTCTAACTGGTAAAAAGGATCCTATTAAGATAAGTTAGCTTAAGCTGTTTGCGTTGGGCATCCGGTTTTCACCTGCATCCATCCGATCAAGAGCCTACTGCATAGCCGAACGTGGAGGATTTCAATGGACAGATAGGGTCGTCACCACCTACTGCCTACCTCTAGCAATCCATGGACTACGCGATAAACAAAGGCAACCTACAGCCTAGACACCACGTCTATGCTTTCGATTACTCCCTTAATCTCTATGTACGATGGGCCAAGACTAAGGTCTCTAATTTAATAGAGCGTTGAAAGAGCAAACAACTAAGTACTAAAACTTACTAAAAGAGGAAAACTAAATAATCAGAGAAGAATCACGAAGACTTACTTAAAAAGGCAAGCATCTGTCGAGGTACAAGTGCCAAAAAGGGGTTGGACAGGCCTGAACCTCCTCTCCTGGACACCTCCTCACTGTCTCCCTATTTTCTAAACGCTTTGGCAGCGTTGAGCCTTTCAGAAATAAAGTACTAGACTAATCTTGAAGTGTGTGAGAGAGTGAGGCTTTCCCTTCCTTTTATAGCACTAAATGGCGGTTCCAGGGTCGGTAACTCCGCCCAAAGGGGGGTAACCGACGTAGGAAAGGCGGTGGAGAACCGACCTCAGAAGATGGTCCCCACTGGGCTGCCCACCTTCGGCCGAACACCCCTGTTCGGTCGAATAGGGGGTAGGGCCCAGTGGGTCCTGCCTCTTCTCGGCCCCTAGTGGGTGCCCCCTCATCCCCTCTGACACTGTAAGGTCTTCAGTTATGTCGGTTGTTTTCTCGAAGTGGGCCACTTGATCCCCACACTTGGCTGAGATTGGCCGGAAGTGTGCTTTTCTCCTTGAAGATGTGGATTTTCCATTAATTCCATGGAGTAATTACCTGCAGCAAATACAAACCAACACTTGTGGAATTTTTTAGTAAATAACTCCTACCACTATGTTGGTTATTTTTTTATTGCTTTTATGCAGATAAATGATGGTCTATATTAGGTACTTAGTGACCGTCAACAACCAACTACTGATCCAGGGATTGGTACGTATACACAGTATATCCCTTATAGGGGTATTACAAAAAGCCATTGATGAATCCTACTCCGATGGGGCACCAGGACCAGATGGCCTCTCTTTCATGTTCTACAAAAGGTTTTGGGATATTATTAAAGCTGACCTCGTGAATATGTTTGAGGAATTTCACAGGGGAGACTTAGAACTGTATAGAATTAATTTTTCTCTTCTCACCCTGATTCTAAAGGAGAAAGATGCTACTAACATGAGCAAGTTTAGACCTATTAGCTTACTTAACTGTAGTTATGAGATTTTTACGAGAGTGTTGACAGCTAGGCTTGGTAGCATAGCGGATAGGTTGATTCATAATAATCAAACAATGTTTATCAAAGGGAGATATATCTTGGAAAGTGTAGTAACTGCCCATGAGGTGATCCATAGTGTTTATCATGACAAAAAGAAAGGGGTTATCCTGAAACTTGACTATGAAAAAGCATATGATAAAGTGAATTGGGATTTCTTCCATGAAATTTTAAGGAAGAGAGGTTTTGGAGAAAGATGGATAGGGTGGATTAAACTTATCTTAGAAAAAGGTTTTGTGGGAATCTCTATTAATAATATGGATGGTAATTTTTTTCCTAACAGGGAAGGGCCTTAGACAGGAGATCCTCTGTCCCCAATTTTGTTTAACCTTGTTGTTGATGTCTTTACAGAAATGTTACAAAAAGCAGCTAATGGTAGTATTATCAAAAGGTTAGGAGATGATTTGGTGGATGGAGGAATGATTAGTTTACAATATGTAGATGATATAATCTTATTCTTAGAAAATAATGTGGAAAAGGTAGAAAATTTGAAATGGGGGATGACTTGTTTTGAACTAATGTCAGGGATGAGAGTAAACTATCATAAGAGTGAGCTGATTTCTATCAATTTAGAGAGAAGTGAAGTAAATGGTTTCGCTGAGGTGTTTGGGTGCTCTGTAGGGGATTTCCCAGTCAAATAGCTTGGCATTCCTTTGCATCATAGAAAGCTGAGCAGAGAAGACCTCCAACCTCTGATTGACAAAATTATTAAGAGAATAGCTTCGTGGAGGGGTAAGCTGCTGTCTCAAATGGGTAGAATAATTCTGATCAAAATGTGTTTAGCAAGTATCCCTGCTTATTTGTTGTCCTTCTTTAAATTTCCTAACTGGGCGATTGATCTGATTAACTCACACATGGCCAACTGTTTGTGGGATGACTATGAGGATCATGGTAAATTGCATCTAACTAACTAGAATTTGGTAGAGATGAAGGAGTTTGGAGGATTAGGGGTGCCTAATCTTAAAGATCTTAATCTGTGTCTGCTAGGATCTTGGGTGAAGAGGTATATTAAAGACAATAACAAGATCTGGCAGGAAATCATTAGTAGGAACTTTATGAATAGTGTTCCAAACATTTTGTGTCCCAGTGATAGGAATGTGTCCCTGTTCTAGAAAGGAATCCTCCGTGCGCCTAAAACACTGAAGTTTGGGTATAGTTGGGTTGTGGGAAATGGAGAGTAGGTGAGGTTTTGGGAGGATGCTTGGCAGGGTACTTATAACATCCCAAATTTTAAATTTAGGATGTGAATAAAATTTCACTCATTTTTTAAAACTTTTTTTCAATAGATTAAAATTTGACTTCAATTAATTATTGTGCTATCATTATCTTTAGGCAAATGTTATATTTTATAAATTAAATAAATAATTTAGCTTATTATTTTTATTTGTCACATTCATGCTGGAATAGTATGCACTAGGGATTTTATTCTGTAAAAATGTATTTTAAAATTGTAGTAGAAATTCGTTTTAAAATTAACAATAAAAATTAGAAATAGAAAAGCAAAGAAAAAGGAGAATAAAAGCTCACGTGAGCCCCCCTGGCCTGATTCCCTTGCCATGGCCCAGGTAGCCTATTCCCTTTCCCTCTCTCTCCTAGCCTGTTTCGGCCCAGCGCGCCGCGCAAGCCCACCCCACGCGCTGGCCCAACCAGCCCCAACGCGGATCACCAGAACTCCCAGCCCACCTCCCCGCCTACCTTCGTCTTCCGCCAGACGAACGAGCGCTGCCGCCACCGACTGCAGAAACCGTTCGCCGCCGCTGCTGCTTCGCATCCCCACCCCTCTGGCTTCAAGAACCGGCGCCCTAAGACATCAAACGGATGCGCCGCCTTCTTCTCTTCCAATTCCGGCCGTTTCCATCATTAGTCACGCACCAGGAGCTCGAGTGGCCATTAATGGTGCCACCGGCCATCTACTTTGCACCGCCTTCCACCCCTATAAAACGAAGTCTAGATGCACCCTTGTCAAGTATTCCGACGTCCCTTGCCTCCCCTCTATCTGCCCCAACCACTGGAGCCCAACTTCTCGCCATCCTCCCCAGCTCCATTCGCGCCCAGCAACGCAGCGCCGTGCTGGCTTCGACGTTCCCGGCGATCCACTGCACTAAACGACGCAAAACTTCATCAGCTCGTGTTCCAGGTTTCCTCCTTCAACATATCCGAAAGGCATAGCCATAGGAGCCGCGATGTGACCAGGATCTTGTTCGCCATGATTGATGTTCCGTGTCAGATCACGCCCTACGTGCAACATGGTAATGTCTAACCTTTCTGTCATCAATCCCGAATATTTTATGCTTCAAAGTTTGATCCATATCGTGTTCCAGGAATCCCTCTTCGCGATCCAAGGAGCCCTCGCCGAGATCGGCCCCCGAGACTTCAGGAACGCGTTTGGCCCATGAACTGTTGCTCGACGACCTTGCCCTGTTTCAACCTCTCGATCTCCATAGCAGGTGAGAAAGCATCTGAACCAATTTGCTGATATCGTGTTCCACAACTCGTAAAACACGTAGAATTAAGTGCTATATAGATTAGTGCAACCAGTTCATGGGAACGCGCAAGTTTTTCTTTATGCTGTTCTGTCCATTGCAGCAGCAGAGCTATCCACCAGGCCCAACTTGCATCTCCCCATTCCCTGCTTGGGCCTGCAAATGCTTGACCCAGCCACTTGCAGCAGCCCCAGCCCACTCGAATGCCGACCCAGCTTCGTGCAGCCTAGGCCAGCCAGGCACACCTTCGTTTTCTAGGCGCAGCACCCTCGAGCGCTACCGCCGCTGCTGGTAACCGTTGCCGCTGCTTTGCATCCCGCCTCCCCGGCTCCCAAAACACCGCACCAAGCCCAAAATCGAGTCACCCTCATTCCCCTTCACACTAGAAAGCCCTAGTGGCCTGTAACTCGCGCACTCAGGCGCTAGTGCGCATCAATGGCGCCATTTAGTCATTGATGGTCGTGGAGCTCGGTTCGTTCACCTCCCCCTCCCAGAACCTATAAGAGCGACCCCACGACATCTCCCTCCTCGCCTCCTTCACCCCACGCTCACGTCCTCCGTCTCTCGACTCCTAGAGCCCTCGCCGTCAAGCTCCAAAAGCCACTGCCGCCACCTCGACATCGCCGGCAACCTCCGAGCCCTCCCCGACCCCGTGCGCGACGCCTGTATAAGAACGCCCATTCCCTCCTTTTCGTTTTAGACTGCACTCCGAGGCTTCTAGGCCACCCGCGCACTGCCCCGACGAGCTCCAGAGCTCTACCCATGGCGCCACCGTCCTTGTCGTCGTCGGCCACCGTCCACTCCGCTTGGAACCCTATCAGCCGACCATCACCATATATGCGGCCCAGATTAAAAGCCCCGAAGGGGTATGGTTTCGGTCCACCATGACTCCTTAGTTTTATCCTAATTAGGTTCTTGACACTAGTTTCTACATAACCTTTATTTATTTATATTTTAGCACCTAATCTTTTCATAAATAATATTATGGACCTAAAACTTTATAGAAACACCTCTGAGCTTATATTTAATTATACTTTTAACCTTGCCTTTTTACACTTAGGCCCCTTCACTTAATAAAAATTATGTTTAGGTCGTAAAATTTTGTAGAAACAACCCTAGTATTTTTATTAATTACTTATTAGTCCTAATATTTTACACTTTAATCCTTGTAATTCAATAATATTGCAAATAGGTCCTTGAACCTTGCTGTTTTCACTTTTTGCCCCTAAAAACTTCAAACTAGCATAACTTTCCAACCGTAACTCCGATTTAGGTGATTTTTGCGCTCACGGAATCATAGGAACGCGTATTATCTTTTGGTACTATTTTCATAGTCATTAGAAAATTTTTGGTGTACTGTTCGTTATTTTTTTGTGTATGTTTTACTTTTCTGGTATTTATCGATATTAGAAGAAGAGCAGCTCTAGAATTTTCAAGATCTTGATTTTGAGTAGCAACCAGCGGGAGAACAAGGCAAGTGCCCTTCCATATTGCACCTACTAAGGATAGATAATAGTTTATTTTTTATGCATACTTTTCTAAATTTGAATCCTATGTTAGGATTGCCTAGAAATTGATTTATCCTGTCCTTGTCGCATGGTTTGGGACTTGGTGGTTGAGTTTGTATAGTCATGCTAGTGCAATACTTTGGGTGTATAAAAATGAATAATAATACTAATATTCACTTGGGTTGGTAATCATCACTTGTTGGTAATCTTTTTAGCAACATGGATTATAGGTGACCAAGTAGGAGGAAGTTGATGATGGTGCGGGTATGCACAGGTACAGACAATGTACTATTTGGATTGCGGTAGTAGCTGCTTGTGGTCAAAAGGATCAGTTCATGGAGCGGCCACCTAGAAAAACAGCGCAAAGCACAGGGCTGATATGGGTAGGCATAGTCCTGTATTAGATGTCTTCCCAGTTTTGTAGGTGTTCAAGGAAGGAGGACGAGAGGGTCACTTTCGGTCACAGGTGATGAAGGGTATGCTTCTAGCCACGGCGCTAAAGGGGGCTTCTGTATGGATGGTATGAGCAACCTCTACAGAGTATAAAACTGTTATAACAGTCGTGCTCACGGTCAAGAGCAGCCTAGATTCTCACACGATTAGATGGATGGTTGGGGTGAATCTGGTGGGTAACCAGATTTGGAAGATAGTGTAGGTGGGTAACCTGTAGTGTTCTGGTATGGGTGGGTAACTCATAGATTTGCTATCGGTGGACAACCGATAATGTCGGACAGGTGGTTAACCTATTGGGCTACTTTTCACCTACTGAATAGGATGCTTGTATAATTAGAGTCATAGGCTAAGGATGCATAGTGCAGTAAACCTGTGTCAAGCCTATTCTTGTTTTTAGCCTGCATGTCATTACTTTTCCTTATTTGTTGAGTACTTTATGTACTCATGCGTTTTAGTTTTCCTGCGTTATTGCTGCTATATTACTGCTGCTCAGAAGACGATGGCAAGATGGACTACATCGATGAGGACCACTACGACTAGGATTGTGACCCCTGGTTGACTGCCTGTGGTGTTATGAAGCCTTCCGTTGTTTAGTCTTTCAGACTATCTAATAACGGTATGATGTAATAATGACATTATAATTGCATTGGTTTTACTATTTATTTTACTTTTGTCCTGTATGCGTGAAAACTTGATCCTAAGCACGCATATAGATGCATTCGATTTTGGCCTTAAAATTGGGTGTGACACTACTGTGCCGCTGGCTATGTAATTTTGGGATCTGTACAGTATATGTAACGAATGGAATAGAACGCTAGCAGAGTTCTGGGTACATGAAGAACTTAGGTTGACTTTTAGGAGAACGTTCTCTGATGAGATGTTTGTGAGATGTTTGAGAGATGGTTAGAACTGGTCGAGGTAGTGAAGGATGTGAAGTACAGAGAAGATTCGGATGCTCTGATCTGGCAATATGAAAAGTCAGGCATTTACTCTTCTAATTCTTTTTATACTGTTATAAGTTATCGTGGGGTCACACCTGTGTACATCCCTGCAGTGTGGAGTATTGAGGTACACCTAGAGTACAACTTTTTTTTTTGGTTATTATCAAGGAATAAGCTCATGACTGTGGACAATTTGAAACAGAGAAATATTCACAAACCAGAGGAGTGTGTGTTCTGTTGTGAGAGAGTCCATTAATCATCTTTTTTTCGAGTGTGTAGTAGCTACAGCTATTTGGTCTTATGCCTCTGAATTTCTGGAGGAAACGGTAGGGCATAATTTTGAAAATATTGCAGCCAAGTGGTTATGTAAAAAGAAACATAGATGCACAAATATCATTATAGCCATGGTGCTGAGGGCTATCTGGCTAACGCGTAATGACTTTGTCTTTCGTAAACAGTGTTGGTGCGATGTCAAAACCATTCTAAGGAGGATCTGGAGGATCGGAAGAAGCTGGAAGATTATGTTCAAGGAAGAGACCTGGCAAACATTGGAAGAATGGTCTACCTTCCTGGAGTTGAAGATGTCCTCACCACTGAGTCTACAAAACGGATGAAGTTCTGGGGAATTGATGAAGCTGGACCAGAAGGAATGAAGATGCTCCAAGATGATTTGAGCAGGTGCATGGCTATCTACTGAAATGTAATTTGAAGCTGTTGTGCGGTTTCTTTCTGTACTTGTGCTAAACGGTGATGTTTTGCCTAGTTCACTGCTAGTTAAATGGAGAATAGCTAGTTTAAGGTGCTAGTGCTGATCTTTCTGAGCTGTAATGAACATTGTTGTCTCGTTTAATGGGGCCAGGCTCTGACCTTTCTCATCTAAAAAAAATCAATAATGAATAGGAACCTGTAGTCATGGGCAAATATCTTAGTTTAGGATGTATCGAAGAACACATTTGGGCCATGAATAGAGTTGGAGTGCTTGATCACGGTTAGCAATACCAGCAAGATATTTGCCATGAATAGATTTGGACTACTCGATCATGGTTAGCTAAACCGGTAAGATCATGAAGGAACCGTGTGTAATGTTCATAAGCATCGGTTAATTACCTTTTCTACGCTCGATTCATTATTGAGCTTGTTGGTTTTGCAATGGTTTGCCTCAAACTAGAGTTCAGGTTCACGAAATCATAACCGGACCGGTTTTCCAGTCCACAGGCTCGGTGTTTATCAAAGATGCTTTTCCAGTTAACTAAAAAGAGATGGTCAACTTTTTTCTTACAGTACACAGGCTCGGTGTTTATCAAAAACCAGCCATCCAGTGAAACCGGATGGGACTAGTTCTCCAGTCCGGTCAGTTTTCATCTTTTTTTTTTTAAACATTAGAGTCCTCACTCTAAACGTGTGTATTGGGGAATACTTGATGATTGTATTGATGACCGATGGCAAGTACATATAGGCTAACCCTACCGTATCTCTCGGGAGGGAAACAAACTCTAGAGATATGGCAGGTGCCTTGACTAACATGCAAAATACATCCACTACCACAAAACGGGTCTGTAGTGGCGGCAGCCTAAAGGCCGTAGCGGCGCGGCGCAAAGTGGGCCACCGCTACAGGGCCTAGGGAGCCTGCCGCGGCTTGAGTCGCCGCTAAAGACACACCTGTAGCAGCGGCTGACATTGTCAACCGCCGCTATAAATGACCCATGTTTATAGGGCGGTTGACAATGTCAGCCGCCGCTACTAATGAAATTATAGTGGCGGTTGATAATGTCAACCACCGTTATAAAATGCTCGACCTATATAAGCGTGCTCAGACAGCTTCCTTGTTTTACTTGAACAGTGACGGTTCGAAAATTTGGGCAAATCACAAAAATCAAGGGGAGAAGGTTTTGAGTTTGTTTTTGTAGAAATTTGCTCCCTGAGATAAGGGAAACTCATCCCATATATTTTTATGCTATTATTTTGAAATCAAGTTGAATTTTGCATTTCAAGATTGTTAGGTTTTCATCAAATTTTAGCTAAATTCATTTGATTTGTATGGTTCTATTGGGTTGTAGTTGAACTTTATGAAGGCATACATCATCTATTTCCATTACTATACAAAACAATTACTATATCTAGCCTCTTATTTCAATGACAATCTAGATCTAGTTTGGTTACTAAAGAGAGAAAAAGTGTTAGGACAAGACGGATATTTATTTTTATTATTTTTCAATAAAAATTAAATATTGTATAGAATAATTTGATGTTTGTTTCATTTTAGCTTGTATAATATTTTTCGTTTTATGTAATTTATTTTCAATATATATATAATGAATATTTAATATTTTTGTTACACATAATCAATTAATTAATTTGAATATTTTTTTTGGTTCACGTTCAAGTTCGTTCATGATGGATAGGTCTAGGATGTACGAGGCACCAAGACCGGGTCCAATATTTTTATGCGAAGTCTCCAAATTCATCGAAGGGGCCGCATAACATGCTCGATGTGAACAGACGACTGATGTATATTGTCCATGTTTTGATTGCAAGAATCAGAAGCTGTGGAATGATATAGAAGTAATCAAGTCATACTTGGTGCGGAGGGGTTTTGTTGAGGGGTACACAAGATGGACAAAACATGGTGAGAACAGTGTGGCCGATATGGAATTTGATGAGCATATTGAAGTTGAAGTTGAGACTGTCAATTCGCCTGGTGCAGATGCGACAGAATCGTCTGGTGAAGCTGATTTTGATGTTGAGGAGTTGTTATGTCACATTGAACCGTAGGTGTTGATCAATGCCGATACAACTAAAGAACTTGATAATTTTCATAGAATAGAGAAGGCATCAAAGGATCCATTATATGTTGAATCTAAAGGATGTGGTAAAGAGTTCACCGTGTTGTGTACTGTACTTGAGCTGATGAAGCTGAAGGCCATGCATGGTTGGTCGGACGCTAGTTTCACGGATTTGTTGGAACTTATTTCCGATGCGGTTCCGAAGCCCAGCTTGGTTCCAAGGACCACATACCTTGCTAAGAAGCTAATTTCCCCACTTTTGTTGGGCGTGCAAAAAATTCACGCGTGTCCAAATCATTGTATATTGTATCGAAAGGAGCATCAGGGCACTGTGAGATGCCCAAGGTGCAAACGCACTCATTACAAGAGGAACAACGATTGTGACATCGATGGTGGCGTGAAGAATACAACTAAGGGGAGAAGGAAGAAAAGAAGTTCTATCGTCGAAGACTGTGATGATAGTAAGGTTCTTGTCTTAGTCATGTGGTACTTACCCGTGGTTGATCGCATCAGATGCTTGTTCGCCAACCCTAGGGATGCGACAATGATGACATGGCATGCACGCGAGGGAGACGGTAAGCTCAGCATCCCGTAGATGGAACAAATGGAAAAAGTTCGATGAGGATCATCGAGACTTCTCTAATGAGAAAAGGAACCTACGGTTTGCATTGAGTACAGACGAGATGAACCCATTCAGTCAAATAAAGAATCCGCATAGCACTTGGCAAGTGATACTAGAAATGTACAACATTCCACCATTATTATGCCATAAGCGTAAGTATCTACTGCTGACCACTCTTATATCTGGGCCTAAAGAACCTGGTAATGATATAGACGTGTTCTTAGTACCATTGTTCGAAGACATGTAGAAACTATGGTTGGAGGGGGTCCGTATATGGGATGAGTATCGAAGAGAGTACTTCACGCTCAGAACAATTATTTTTTGCACGGTAAGTGATTCCCCAGCACTAAGGGCGATGGCTAGATACTTACCAACATCCCAGAAGCTAGTGTATACGCGAAACCGCCGATTCTTACCAACAAAACACAGGTATTGCGCGATGGCTAGATACTTTGATGGCAAAGTTGAGAATGACATAGAACTTCGATGTTGGACTGGCAGGGTTGTGTTTGACCTCGTTAAAAACATCAGTGTTCTTTTTAGAAAGCCGGTGAAGGGAGTCAAAAAGGCAAAAGGTCTCAAGCCGTTTAAGAAGAAATCCATTTTCTTCATATATTTCAATTATTGGAAGGAATTGAAAGTGAATCATGCCTTCGACTGGACGCATATTGGGAAGATTGTATTTGACAGTAGTAGCGGACTTATACTCGACCAACATGGTAAGACAAAGGATGGACTCAACACACGTGGAGATCTTGTAGTGATGGGAATAAGACCAGAGCTCCATCCGCAAGAAAGAGCAAATAGAAAGTACTTCCTCCCCCTGGCAGCCTACATACTTACGATTGAGGAGAAAACAACTTTTTGTAAGTGCCTCAGTAGGATTAAAGTTCCAACGAGTTTCTCATCGAATATCAAGAATCTTGTAAACATGGAAGAGTTCAAGGCTAACTCAAGCATCACGTAATTTTATTTTGTTAAGTACCTTTTATTATTCGAACCTTGTATTATGTTCTATGTAATTTATGCTTATTTGAATATAAAGATTGTGTAACTTATTTAAATAAAAAGATGCTATTGAAACGGTAAGAGGAGACCAAAGATTTAAGATGCAATCAAAAAATAAGAGTGCAAGAAAAAATAAGAGGACTAAAACTATAATTTTTAAAAAGTGTAGGGGTGTTTCTGAGAAAATCCAGGACCAAAACAAAATTAAAGTTTAAAAATATTAGGACTGAAATGTAATTAATTAAAAGAATAGGGTTGTTTCTGCGAAATTTTAGGACCTAACATTAATTTTTATCAGTACAGGGGCCTAAGTGTAAAAACACAGGACTAAAACTTAATTAATAATGAACTCAAGGGTTCTTTTGTAAAATTCTAGGGCTAATATATTATTTATAAAAAATCAGGGGCTAAAATGAATAATACAATTTTTGGAAAATGAATAACACTATTTTTTTAAAAAAAACTCACAACTTATTAGCGGCGGCTCACAAATCCAACCACTATTCCTTTTTAGCGGCGGTTGGCTTTGTGAGCTGCCGCTAAAGAGCATTGCCTTATATAAACACGGGGCGCGGCAGGGCCCAAACCCTAACCGCGGGGAGAAGAGACGACGCCATCAGGCTACCCAAGTCCCGAGCGCCGCCGCCTCCTCTCTCGACTGCGCCCCCTATCTCCGCCTCCCTCCCCGAGCGCTGTTGTGGACTGTCCCTCCCTGAGCGTCGCCGCATCGACCTCTCCGCCTCCCTGAGCGCCACCGCATCGACCTCTCTGCCTCCTCAAGCGTCGTGTTGGCCTCTCCGCCTCCCTGAGCGCCGTCACACGGGCTCTCTGACGCCTCCCACAGCGAGCCGTGTGCTCTCCCTAACGCCTCCCCGAGCAAGTGCGTGCTCCCCTCCTCCTCGATGCCTCCCTGAGCGTGGGCTCCCCTCCTCCTCTGCACTGTCCCCAAGCGTCGCCTCCCTGACTCCTTTGTGCCGTCCCCGAACGCAGGCTCCCATCCTCCTCTCTGTCCTTCTCGTCAATGGCATCTGCGCGGGCCACCATCCTCTATCTTGGCCTCCGATGAGCTCCGATCAGGTGCGCCTATTCCCCTCTCCCTCTCCCCCTCCTTCTGCCCCTTTGATTTGGTCATACGTGACCAATTTTGTGCTGAGCTTGTTGATCGCGAAGGAAAAACTCTATTCTGTATATCACATTTCAGCCCGTGGTGTAGATGAAATGCTTGTCAGCTTTAGACCTGCAAGGTGCTTGTGCTTCGCAGCGATCACTTTCTTGTGGCTGTTAAATCCTAAACAATGGTAGCAAACCCCTCAATCCGCTTGCTCACTACGGCACTGCTTGCCTGACGAGATTTTCCAGCACTATGGGCTAAAACTGTTAATTTCTTCAGACCTGTTTCTCAGCATTTACTAGCATTTTCAGTAAACAATCAGGGCCAACAAGTTAATTAGGATACTCCAAAATTAAAAATGAGCCGCAAGCATGTAGCAGATCCGAATGAATGAATGGTGCTAATTTTTATCATGGAATCAAAGTATTTCTGATAAACTGATGTTCTGCTTGTTAATCCTAGATTCACCTAATAACAGATGTTGGAACTTGCAATCATCATATATGCTCTAGTGATACTCATGTTGTGTTATATAATGTGATGGAAGTCATGGCCATGGCACAAGTGATACTCATGCTGTGTTGTTTCTGGTGATAGAATCAAATGATTTTTGCTAGTGAGATTGGATTTTGTACTTATATTGGTTTATGGAGTATCTGCCCCAGTGAGAATTGAAGTTGCTTTCTAATGTTTATATAATGTTTTGCCGAGTACCATGTACTTAAAATTTCCACCCATTGTGCATGTTTTATGAGTTCTAGGGTTTGCTTACATGTTGATTTATCAGTTTTGTGGATTACTTTTGTTGATTGTCTTCATGTTTGTGATGGTACAAGGAAACCTGTAGCTAGTCGGTTCATCTCCATATGTTATATTTCTTGTCCTTTGGTTTAATTTCACCCTGTAGATATGCACCTTGCTCTTAGCTTTTGTTGGTATGATTTTAGGGTCTTATATGCTGATGTGCATGATTCACAATATTTATTATGGCTTCTTCTAGCTCATGTCTAGTCATAGTTTGTGCTAATTCAAGATTTGCATGCTTCTTCAAGTTCCCTGTGCTGTATTTTCCTCTTTCTTTGTCCTTGATTAGGCTTTTGGGAACTTGAATTGTTAGACATAAATCATAGGAGAAACCAGAATAGTCTGCCCTCTTGTTTTTAGCCTTCAAACCTTATAGTCATGCCCTTTATTTCTCAATGGAACCAAAAAAAAAAAGATGTTTTGTTCCATTTGTTTTCAAGATATTAGGTGATGTTGCAGCTCTAGCACACAAGTGGAAAGCATCCATGCCTCTTTTCTATCTATGTATTCTAATTCTCAGCTTTTCCACAATTGGTTTAAGTTATTCTTGAAAAGTTATCCTGGTGGTAGTTTGTTAGCTTACTCTATCTGTATACACAACTTGATATACTTATTGTTATCCTTAGCATAACCAATTAAACAATGCCAACAGTGCTGATGTGTCTACTAAATCATACATCTAACTCATGTCCTATAATTCTATGCAAATGTTGGTTTGCTGCTAATGTATTTGTTCCCAGAATGAGTATGGAGTAATTGTGTTGGTCTGAACCTGTTTTCTAAACTACTGCTTGTCTGCTTATCTATTCATGTCACTTTTTAAGTTGTCTACAATGCATATCATGTTAGTATTCTAATAACATGCAAATAGTGAGACTAACTATCCTATATGCTTGTAGTACATAGTTGCTTGCTGTTGGATATGGTTGTTGCCATATTTTTTTTTGGCCATCTAATTATATTCCTGCTATATGCTTGCTGCCTATGTATATTTACTTGTGGCTATATATGTATGTCATAATACTTGCGGCATATAATATATTTGCTTATGATACCTATGCGATGTTCCTATGAATGAATGGTTAATATAGTTGATCGACCCAAGCTCAATGATGAAAGCGGGCTAAGTGAGGCTAGTTCGGCGACATGGACCATATCCTAGGATATTGGATACATGCTGCTTGGAGCGTCGGAAGGCTGTTGATTCGGCAACCCGCACTGAGAGCAAATTTTAACTTTTCGATTCCATCGCGACGCAGACGGAGGCTGGTTTGTTTACACCGGAGTATCACAAGGATGAGCTAGCGAAGGCTATTGGGACCAAAGAACATGGTGGTCGGGTACGAGGAATGTCATCATCAGCAACATGGAAAGAAGGTTTCTCTGAAACATCCTCACACCTGTACAAGAAGCATACATTGCACAAGAAGGAGCAAGAAGATAAAGCCAGGGAGGATTGGAGGCGGCAACTTCTTATGTTCGCTATTGACAAAGAAAGCGGTCGTTTGGACCCCAACCTACAAGCTATGATGGATGCCTTCTTACGTGGTTCGTCCACATCCATGCAACCATCCGTCACCACGCAACCATCAGTCTCCATACAATCAGAAACAGAGGTCATCACTGAGGATACTCCTTGTGAGTTGCATGTGTCATTTGGTTACAAGGGGAAGACGATGAAGGTTGCATCCAGCATGGCATTTCCAGGAGAGACGCTCCATAATAGGGATATCCCCATAGGTTACGTGCGTGTCACCGTGTCAGAAATAGTACCTGGCTATAAGGACAACGAGATCAAATGCCCGATACCTGAGGTGGGTATAGAAACTCTCCAAGATGCACTCGGCTCTTTCATTATTTGGAAATGCCATGATGTTGTCCTCTCACTACGAGTTTCTCCACCCCCTTTGTCTGGGCACTGGTCCTTTCATACGAGCCAGCCAATCAATACAAGTGGATAGCCGTCTCCTATGTCTGCGGCAGCCTTGGGAAACAAGCCCCAATATCCTCATGCGGAAGCCAACTCGACTCATAGTCCTATAATCTATAGTGACAACGAGCCTCTTCTGCAGAATGTTCAACTCGAGCCTTCTTCTGTTGTCGTCAAGGCTCCGCCAATTCAAGTCCAACCTACGGCAACTCAAGTCGAGCCTTCGTCAACAGCTGCTGCGGCAGTTGAAGTTCAGGCTCCGGTAATCCAAGTCCAGCCCGCGCCAGTTGTCGTCAAGGCTCAGGTAATCCCAAAGACGATTACCAGTTTTGACAAAGAGCCAAAGGACCCAAAAGCAAAAAATGATGTTGGTAAGTACTTGGCTAGATTGAAAAAACGTCTAGCAAGCACCGGTAAGCTCGTCCTGTAGGAACAAGATCCACGAGATAGATTGTCGTACGACGATCAAATTTTTGACAATCCTACGGATGATGTGGACTACCCGAAATTCATATTTGGGAAACCCCTTATATCGAAGAACATGTACAAGAACCTCTCGTGGGAGATGCGGAAGTTTCACGACTGGTACATGATAGCGTCGAAGGAAGGAGTCACCATAATAACTTGTAGGATTCCAAATGAGGTGTTCAATGAAGAAGGCGATTGCGATGAACAAACCTTACGCCTATTTTGGGATGATGTCCATGAAATGTTTTGCCTAGGCAAGATGGACGTTACCTTCATCACCTTATGGTGCATGTAAGTTTTGCGTTCGATCTACTTCGTATTTCAAGCATAATTCAATATATTCTCTTATGTCTTTTTTTGTAGCATGAACTCTTTTTTCCAAAGAAAGAGGGTCGATAGAAAAGATTGGAAGGTGGCCTATGTCAACCTGAACCGCATCAACCAAAGCATGATAAACCCATAGGTAAATCCAGATAACTACCCGGATAAGACACCAGCAGAGATAGCTACAATGAAGGCGGTCCTGAGAAATAAAGCAAGGGCTCAGGTTATGAATTATTTATGCGAGTGCTACCTGAAGTGGCAAGATAGACAATGAGTAAAGACCTCTTTGACAAACTCGATTACCTTTTTTGAAGTTATCTTCCTGACCGGCTTTGCTTCAATCCACTTGGTGAACTTGTCAATGGCAACAAACAAATGAGTAAACCCGCCTAGCGCTTTTTTGAAAGGACCAACTATATCCAGCCCCCAAAATTGCAAAAGGCCAAGTCATATCTTCTGAAGTTGTTGTGAAGGCACGTGTGTCTGCTGAGCGAAAAATTGACAACCTTCACACTTCCGAACAACCTGGTGTGCATCTTCGACCATCGTGGGCCAATAAAACCCTTGCCGGAAAGCCTTGCCAACCAAAGTTTTGGAAGTTGCATGGTTACCACATGCTCCTGCATGAATTTCCTCCATCAAATTTTAACCTTCTGGAATTGAAATGCATCACATCAAGATGTTCGATCCTCCTTTTTGATAGAGCATGTTATCCACCATAAAATATCCCCGAGGTCGAGCCACTACTACGTTTTCCCCCTAATACCACGTTACCTTTAGGCTACACCACACATTTGGATGCAATAGGGGGGGTACTATGGCACCAAAACAGTGATTTGGTTGTAATAGGCCTGCCTATTACGACACATAAATTGTGTTGCAATATTTTTGCTTTGTGTTGCAACAGAATGACGCTAATGCACCCATTTGTAGGAATTATGTTGCAATTGGTTGGAGAAGTTACTACACCAAATCTGAGTTGCATTAGCATTTCTTGTGTCATAATAGAAAGGTGATATGGCAACCATAGTATCGATGGTTGCTTCTGAACGGATATATTGCAACCATTGCTTTGGGTTGCATATTACTTGGTGCGTTGTGGCAATAGATAGGTGGCTATGGCATCCATTCTTGACGCCAGATGCAAAAGCATGTATAAATTGCCACGAATGTGCGTGGTTGCCCTACTGATCGTAGTCGTTGCAACTGTAACACACTTATTGCAATGAAGTCTGCCTTGGTTGCACTTAAAATTGTCTATGGCAACGATTGTTTTTCCTACAGGTGGGCCTACAATAATCGGTACAGGAGTTGATCTCTTGGCTTGCCTTGTACCCACCACTGGCCCGATTGAGGAACTCGTGGCCCGTTCAGAGTCAACACTATCGATCGAAGTGTCCTAGTGGCCGGCGCTCGTCGAACTGATCTCTTTCTTCCTCTATGATCAAGGAATCGCCGCCAAGCAAGGTGCGACTCCATCCTGCGCGCGCCTAGAGTCTGCCATCCCTCGATCGAGTCCAATTGTGTATATACATGCTAGATCATGATCTCTCTCTCGTTACAAACAGGCATGCAGATTAATTAATGGCATCGCACGAAGATAGGAGTTGGATGCGGCTGCCTCGACATTCAGAGGAGTGGAAGACAAATTTCAGGAATTTTATTGCAAACTTTGGCACATCATCATCGGGAAGAGCTGGTGGATCTGTTGCGTGCCCATGTGTTACATGTCAATGCATGATAAGATATCATGACGTGTTTCAGATTCAGGTTCATTTAGTTACCAGAGGGTTTGCTGATTGTTTCATGAATAATGAATTATTGGAAGGCCCAACTTGTTCATCATTAGCTGAGGGTCATGTGAATCATGGTGTTGGTACTGATCTCAATACTGGTATAAGAGAAGAACATGAAGATGACTCAGCACCGTACTTTGGAGAAGACGATGAAGGAGCTGACAATGATCCTGCTGCCACTAATACTCTAATTAGAAATATTATCAGTGGCTCCATATGTGGACAAATCATAGATGATGGTGAGGAGCCAAATAAGGATGCAGAGATTTTTTTGAAACTATTAGAGGAGGCAAAGAAGGAATTGTATCCAGGATGCAAAGATGCAACTAAGGTATCTTTCATAGTGCAACTTTTTCAGATAAAGTGCTTGTACGGAATTAGTAACTTAGCATTGGAGGCCGTCCTAAAACTGTTCTCAAAGGTTCTCCCTGAAGGCCATTGTATCCCTGACTCGTTGGATAAACTGAAAAGGGTGGTACGAGACCTAGGCTTGGATTATATCAAGATACATGCATGTAAGAATGATTGTGTCTTGTTTTTTAAGGAATATGCAAAGCTGAAAGAATGTCCCATTTGTGGGGAGTCTAGGTGGAGACTTGCAGAGAAATCCTCTGATAATGATGTTGTGGATGGTACTGTAAAGATGAAGAGGTTACCAGTTAAGATCCTATGCTACTTTCCTCCTATTCCTCAGCTTCAAAGAATGTATATGTCCAAGCAGTTATCAGAGGAAATGCAATGGCATAAGAAAAAATTGGTCAACGATAGAAAAATGCGTCACCCTGCTGACTCACCTGCATGGAAGCATGTGGATAAAGAATATGAATTGTTTGAAGGAGAAGGTCGTAATATTAGGCTGGGTCTTGCTTCTGATGGGTTCAATCCCTTTGGGATGCAAAATGTTACATACTCCATTTGGACTGTTATGCTAATACCTTACAATTTGCCTCCATGGTTGTGTCAGAAACAATGTAACTGGTTGTTGTCAATGTTGATACCTGGTCCAAAATCTCCTGGAATGGATATTGATGTGTATTTGAGGCCCCTTATATTGGAGCTCAAGGAGCTTGGGGAGAAGGGTGTTCCAACATGGGATGCACGGACAAGGAAGAATTTTAAATTACATGCTCTTCTACTTTGGACAATTAATGAATTCCAAGCTTATGCTATGCTATCTGGATGGAGCACGAAAGGAAAGTTTGCATGTCCTTACTGCCACAAAGATACGGAGTATTTGTGGTTGAAACATGGGTCGAAGCACTGCTACATGAGACATCGATGTTTCTTGCCCTCGGACCATCCATGGCGCAAGAACAAGGTCAGCTTCAACAACAAGGTTGAAACCAGGGATGCACCAGTACCTCTGTCAGGCGCACAAGTACTTGAGAAGTTTGAAAGTTTTGAACAAGTGAGATTTGGGAAGAATAATGCATCAAAAAAAAGGAAGCGTGATGAAGACCAAAGATGACACAACTGGAGGAAGAAGAGTATTTTTATTAGCTCCCTTACTGGTCTACTTTGCTCATCAGGCATAATTTGGACATCATGCATATTGAGAAAAATATATGCGAGAGCATATTAGGCACTCTGCTTGAATTGGCTGGTAAATGTAAGGACGGGGAGAGAAGGCCCGGCTTGACATGGAGCTTATGCAGATACGCCCAGATCAGCATCCTGTGATTAAGAATGATAAGTATATCTTAACACCAGCCTTGTACAAGTTAGGTAAGAAGGATAAGGAAATGTTATGCCAATTTCTATATGGAGTGAAGATGCCTGATGGGGTTGCCTCTGATATAAGAAGATGTGTTGACCTAAACTCGTGTAAGGTGCCTGGCTTGAAAACTCATGATTACCATCTAATTCTACAAAAACTGTTACCCTTAGTGGTGCGTAGGATTTTGCCAGAACAAGTTGTCATCGCATTGATTCATCTTAGTAATTTCTTCGATGCACTATGTTCCAAGGAGCTGGTGGCAGCAGAGTTGGACAAACTTAGCATTTCAATTAGGGAGACTGTTTGTCGACTTGAGATGGTATTCCCACCATCATTTTTTGATATCATGATGCATTTGCTTGTTCATTTAGCTGAAGAAGCTAAACTTGGTGGGCCTGTCTGTTATAAATGGATGTATCCAATGGAGCGGTACCTACGTACTGCGAAAGGATATGTGAGGAACAAGGCGTACCCTGAAGGCTCAATAGCCAAGGGATACATACCCGAGGAGTGCCTTGCATTTTGCTCAAGATTCTTAGACGTGGACACCAAACTGAATCGTGTTGATCGACATGAAAGTGTTGCTGTGAATGAGCCACCATCTGGTCTGAGCACCTTTGCTGACATGGATTACAAGAGGAGAGGACAGACGATCAAAAGAATTGAAGGAGATGAAGCTACACAATGGATCAAATAAGTTACGCTACTAAACATCAATATTTTAAAATTGTATTTTTTTTGGACTAACAGGAATATACATTTCTTTGCAGTGCACATATGGAAGAACATAAAAATTATGGTTCAAGAAATATTAAAAGGAGACATGAGGAACAATTTGTAAGATGGTTCGAGGCCAAGATCAGGGATCTACATGCGAAAGGGGAAGTAAGTTCAGAGATGTTTGCACTTGCTCAAGGACCGGACGATCAAGCTCGTACATTACATAGATGTCATATCAATAATTGGTTGTTTCGAACAGTTGACATTGAGAAAAGCCTCGTAACACAAAGCGACGGTACTACTAGCAACATGAATTGGTATGGAGTGATTAAAAGAATGATCTCACTAGAATTCCCTGGACAAAAAGAAGTTAGTTTGTTCGAGTGTGACTGGTATGATGTGCCTGCTGCCACTAGCAACAGAGGTAGAGGATACAATAAGGATCAATTTGGGGTTATTGATATCGACACTACCAGATACAGGTATACGAATGAACCCTATATTCTGGCAACACAGGCAGAACAGGTGTTTTATGTGAATCTAGTAAACAAATCTGGTTGGAGCAGTGTCATTGCTTTGAAACCAAGGGACTTGTTCGCCATGCCTGGATTAGAACTTGAGGACTCGATTGATGTGGGTATCGAAGACAGTAATTTATTCGGTGGACACCAGGATTTGACAAATTGGACAAGATCTGACAAGGAAGGCACAACCGAGGATGTCTCTGTTATTGCTCAGGTGCACACCCAAGCAGTTGATGAACCAGACGATGTGGTCTTTGATTGTGATGATGAAGATGACGAAGATGACACATACATTGACGATGGAGTTGTAGCACCAGTTGCTTCTGTGATACAAGGCGAAGATGATGACTTTTTTATTTGATACTTGTACGATGCTGGCTATGCTTGTCATGGAACTTGCATTTTCATTACATGGAACTTGCATTTGCTGCGTATAGAACTTATATATTGGCCACATGGAACTTGCCTTTCCATAATATACTTGTACGATTTGTTTGTCTTTCCATCATATACTTGTATGATTTGTTTGCCTTTTCATCACACCAATACAAACATAGCTAGAGAATAAGATCCCCAATACAAACATAGAGAATAAGAACACAAATATAACATAAAACTTATATATTTAGGAAGTCCACACCACCACCAGCATTCGATACTACATAATGTACCTTGTGCAACCAACCACAGCGTGCATATATTACATCCATATCCATGACATGCTAGGAAAGCAACCACTACGTAAACTATGACAGCAGAGGCAAGCAAAGCAGCAGCTCCATCACATCCCATGGTCGTCCATGATCCTTCTCTTCAGCAGGTACCTGAACCTTCTTCCCTGTCTCCTAAGCTGGTCCCATGACAGCAGAGGCGCGCCTCCAGCTTCGGCAATGTTCCCGGGAGTGTAATCCAGCTCAATGTACAGGTCCCTGAGCCTCAGGCATAAAGTGTCGGGCTTCCCCCTGTGCCCCTATTTTAACAGATGCATGCATCAACTTATCAATCATAAACAAACAGGACACTATCACCTAATTAACCATAAGGACTACTTTGATAAAATCAGGACGATAAGATGTGAACTACAAGTACTAAAAACCATAAACCTACATGTGAACTTCAATTAAAACTGGATATACAGCATGCATGGGATCCCATAATAAAGAATAATTTAAGACATGTGAACTACAACCTACATGTGAACGACAGTAATAAACAATATTGAAGTATCACATTTCAACAAGAATGATTGAATATGACAAAACTGGACAGTAATAAACAAACAAGATTGAAATAAACCAACATATATAACTAATTTGCATCTCATTGGAATCCACATTCAATCTAACTTTGAAATAAACCCTATTTCCTGGTGATGTGCTTGAATGGAGTTACTCACCCCTTTCGCAATGGTCGGGTCGGTCTCGAACTGGGGCTTCACGTCCTCGATCTCATCCATGGTTGTCGGCGTCGCAGAGGAGGAGTGTCGCGCCGACGTGCCTCGAAGGGAGGCCGCACCCATGGAGGTGGACGCGCGAGGAAGGGTCCACCTCCCAGAAGTTGTCACGGCGCGTTTGGAGCGAGTCCGCTAGATCTTGGGCGTGACACGGCGCATGGACGTGGTCCCCGAGGCCCTCACGACGACGACGGAGGTCTTCGAGGCGCGGCGGGAGGTCCCCTTCCCTGGGGTCGTCACGGCCACAATGAAGATCTTCGAGGCACAGCGGGAGGTCCCTTTCCCTGGGGTCTTCGTGATGACGCGATTCGACGTCCTCCCGGACGCCGTCGATGTGCGGTGGATGGCCGGCGACGCCGAGGTGGTGGACCGCGTGAATCGGCCTGACACGTCACGAGCCTGCCAATGGGACTGGTACGTGTAGGGAGGCGGAGCCATGGATCGTCGTCGGGGGAGGCGGAGAAACCGGAGATTGGATTGGGGGATTTTTTCGGGAGATGAGCAGTTCCCGCGAAACTGAGGCTTTTGGGCAAGGTTTGGAAGGGGAGGAGTCATTTCGAGGAGAGGGGGCCTTTATACATTCCTGGACCAGGAGTTTGGGTGGCCCATTCACATTTGCGTCCATGACATGAAGGTCCCACACCGGTGCCTGTTATCGTTGACTCACTTACATGCAGGACCCAGCCCACGCGTGCGCATTTCTCCTAAGTTGGCACGGGTTTTCTCTCGCTTACATGCAGGTCCCACATGTTAGTGCGGGGATTGTCGCCAGTTCGTCCTCAGTTAGTCTTGTTCTTCATGTTTTTCAATCTAGATCTTGGGTGGAATTAATGAAAATGTTTTGATTTCGCATACGATGTCCAAATGAGATGATTCTTTTTCTTTATTCTTAGAATCATTTACTCTATCCCATAGAGTCACTTGATTCATTACAATACAACAATATTTTTAAGTTATCAAACGCACCCATGTTTGCCACTATTTTTCATTTTATTCAACATTTTCTAACACTCAAATTAAGAGGTCAATGCCAGCAAGATTCAAAACCCAGGTCACCTTAACATCTCTCTAGCTATAGAAATTTTTATGGAATTGTTTAAACAACAGGAATTTCTTCCATAGAAACAAGAACCTAGCTACTTGCACGTGGTTGGGCAAAACCACAATGGCCACTGGAGTGCATCACCAACAACAAGGACAGAGATACAATTCATCGTCTTCTCACGCTGCTCGTGAATGTTGAAAGCAGCACAATGGCTGCCCCCCACATCAGCGATGTACACAAGATCTCCCTTGAGGTCCCCATTGGGGGTCTGCACTTTGATGAAGAAATGATAAGCCAGCCCCATGAAGAGAGACCTTCCATTGCCAAAGTCCTCAACAATTCCCCATGAACCAGCAGCGGCGTCTCTCTGCCAAACCTTTATGGCCTTAGGGTAGAAGTTTGAAATCTCATTTTTGGCCACCCCCCTGAAGCTACTGTATCCATCATCTTTTAGAACTACCAACACAAGATCACCATCCCCGGACGATGCCAAGAAGTATGTCTCCTCCCTGCACCATCCATCCATTGGTGGCAGCGACAAGCGACATGATGTGGACAGATCTCCATTGAGGTCCCAAGAGAACAATTCACCCCTTGCTGTAACTACCACCAAGTTGTTGCCGACTAGAACTGCATCACAAAGTCCATTCCATCCTACAGGTGGACAACGCACATCCACCCAAGAATCCTCCCTAGGCCGTGTGAGAAAAATCAAGTCACATGCCACGATAGCAATCACAAGGTATCCGGAGGGATGCCTTGGAGTCCTAGCCAACACAGCCCTCTTTAAAGAAGGTCTATTCGTATAATAGCCGACATTGTTTCTCAGATTGCTAATTCACGGAACTGCTGCTAGAGAAGGAAGCAAGATGAAACCTGTGTTTATCAAATTGACAAGTGCCAAATTCAGATTTGGATCCAACGTCACCAGCCAATCATCCTTTCCCCCAACCCATGAGTGACCTCTCAGCAAATCCGACTGACATTGGAATGATGAACCCTCTGCAATATCATGCATTCCAAACTCACCAGCCATAAAATCCCTCTCAGCTGACCAAGTACCCTGGCCGAAGTGTGAAGTGATGAGGATGGGAGCACCGGATCAGAGCAGATCAGGTCGACCAGAATACTTGACCGCGTTCCTAAACGGACCATAACTAACACATAACCGCAACAGTCCAATAGCATCGGCAGCAGATCTCTCCAAAATCATCGTGGCTAGGTCGGAGGTAAGATGGGCGAGAGAACCATAACTGAAAAAGACAATGGCAGCCACTGTAAAGCAACACACAGACAACTCTAGATGCAGATAATAAATTAAACACCAAAGACAACAGAATCACGATCATAGAATAAGAAAACTATAATGCTATTGTTTGGTTTTGAGTTGGGGAAACTATAATCACAACTGCCCAAATTCAATTGGGGAAACTATAATGATCTTATCAAATATGGTATATTTATCAAGATCAGACTGAACATTAATTAATACATAATTATTAAGGGGCATGCAGACACTATGATGTTGCAGTTTAACTAGGTGTTGCAGTTTCATTTGCTTCTATCAATGCATTCTCTGTACCAAAACCATACTAGAATGCTTTCTAACACCCACTTTGCATCTACTAATTTCTGAACATAGATCATGTACTCAGTCTTTGCGGCACAAATGAAAATTTAATCTAACACAACAATATTATGATTTTTATAGAGAAGAGGCGTATCATACTATTGAAGCGCAGCTTCCTCTTCGACTTCCTCTTTGACTTCCTGTACTCCATGGCCCCTCTTGTCACCTTCATCCGCCCCTTGCTGGAAACAAGAAGAGGACGCCGCGGCGGAGTCATCACCGGCGTTGAGTGGTGTCGCACGTGTCGTAGTGGTGCTCCGGCGATGTGAATCCGACAAGGGCTCTTCCGAGGTCCCTTCATCGCGAGCCCTCTTGGTCGCCATGTATATAGTAACTATCCCTCGATCCCTCCCGTGGTGAGCAAAATGCGAAATGAAAGCAGGGAAAAATCTCCAATGAAGAAAGCGAAATACTCACCGGTCCTAATCCGCGCGTCGTTGGCTTGAAACCACCCTATGATTGCTCGGCGTCGGGAAGGTGGTGGCAATTCCTTCAAGGGTTTGTGTGGGAGGGAGCAGCGCGAGCACATTAATGACGATGAAAAGGAAACGACGCCGATGGAAGTGAAGGGATGCCCCTAACGCTTAGCGATGACATGGGCCTGTTTCCAAATGGGCCACGCCAACTGACACAGGGGACAACAAAGGGGAACTGGGAAAGGAAACCGATGCACGAATGGAACTTGCCAAATAACAAGTGGGACCCACCAAATCCAGATGCCCCAGAGGCACCAAATGACATGTGGGACCCGCCAAATCCAGGCGCACGAGATGCACCAAATGACAAGTGGGACCCACCAAATCCAGGTGCCGCAGACGCACCAAATGACATGTGGGACCCACCGAATCCAGGCGCACGAGACGCACCAATTGACATGTGGGACCCACCAAATCCAGGCGCACGAGACGCATGAACACAAATGGAAGAACAATTTTTCTTTTCAATCTCTGCATACAATTTGTAACTAGTCTTTCTCCCTCATACGAACTTCAAAATGTGTCATTTTTTTCCTACACCTTCATAAAATTATGCTATATTCTTTTATGCAACTTATTAATGCTACTAAGTTGAAATATATTCTCGTGTGAGTCTGTTTCCACAATCCAATTTTTAAATTTAAATAAATGACAACTACAAGCAATATGTTCATACACTAAATGATGTCAAATGGATAGTTGATGAATACCGAAGTTTCGTATCTCATCATGATCTACAATATTTATTTAGGTCATTTGGTCATTTTCAAAAGTGGTAGTAACATGTAGTGCAAACTTGACAAGTCTCTAACATAGTTTCTTAAACCTTGTGAGTGAATCTAGGATTAGAGAGCAATGTACACTACCACTTTGTCAAATGAAAAAATGTCCTAAATAAATATTGTACATCTAGATGAGTTATGAAAGTTTGGTATTCATGACTTTTTTGGATGAAATCATTTACGGCTAACAAAAACTGGCTTTTACTTAACAACTTTGAAAATTCTATATTTGTAGGATCAAAACTTTGTCAAATGGATTAGTGACTTACATAAAGTTTGTAGAACTTGATGAGTTCTACAACTTTGTTATTGATGACTTTTTATTTTGAAAATATTTAATACCCTAAAAAACTACGTGAATTTGTTAACATTTGAAATTTTAAATTTAAAGAGTTCAATCTAACTAGGAAGGGGAATGACAGAACATTTTAACAATTTCACTCAGATGGGGCATAGTACTAGCACGGTAGTTTGGCTCTCTAACATGTGGGTCTAGTGATGCTGGGGCCCGTGAGTCAGTGATTGATCACTAAACTCGTCCCTAAATTTTTGGTTACGAAAATAAGTGGAGCCGATTTTTCCATCCGAAACTTTTGTTCTGCGCCATACTACCGCGCGCCACACCATCCCTGGGCCCACATTGAAGCCTAAAAGCGGCATTATCAACTTGACTGCATCTTAGCCTCCCTAATCCCATCGCATCAGTTAGGGTTATACAGGCGCCGCCGGCGGCAAGGTGGTTTTTCGCGATCGCCTTCCACCACGCAGGCGAAGAGGATGCCGGCATCGAACGAGGCGGCGAGGGGAACCAATTCCTCTTCGACATCATTGCACACGCCTTCAACGGCGTCAGCGATGCTACCTCCAATGTTCACACCATCGTCTCGCAGGCCTAGGGCGGCGGCTTCGCTCTTTGTGTCGCCGTCATCCCAAGGACCATCACGCAGATCATACGACGAAGTTGCTGGCCGGGACGACTCTCGAGATCCAGAAGATTTCCTGCCTTCGTCTCAGTTTGAATCTGAGAGCGGGTACGTGCCTGGGATCATCCCCTAGTACTAAGGCCCATAGCTTGCATGCATTTGTCCTCGCGATCGATTCCCTGCACAAAATTGAAATGTTCGCTAAATATGCAGAACGGACAATACATGGCTTGTGTATGTCGTTTGCAAGGGGAGTGAGGAGGGAGAACAATTTTTTAAGGCATATAGAGTTGACAAGAGTCAAATCACGCTGGGTAACTTGACAACAATGAAAGCAAAGTTGGGGTATGTGATGTGAACAAGGGTTCCCGATCTTCCGAAAGGTTCTTGGTAAGTTGATTTGGTCGGAGGCGACACACAAATTGATCCGGCTTCAGAACAGCACGTTCTAAACCCCGCAATCGCAGCATGATGTCTCCTCTGGTTATCAACCATCCAAAGACGATTGACCTCGCCGAGAAGGCTAATCCTTGCCTGCGAATCAAGAACACAAGCAAGAACAACGAAGAATGCAACACAATTGCAGATGTATGATTAAACTCTCGAAGTTGGGGTCTCACAAACCGATGAACGGCAAAACTGTTTATGAACAGAATTGATCTAAGCAAAACCCTCTGGACGCGCCCCTAATTGGGCTCAACTAGATACAAAGCCCAAAGGCCAAAAATAGGCGACGCAGCACCGACACAGATTCTGGACTCTCTCTTGTTTTGACGATTCCCGATGACTCCGGATGAATTTTGACATGAGGCCGACGTCATTGGAAAGGTCTTCTCCTTATCTTTCCGTGCATATGTAGAACGTCCAAATCCGAGTCCGTATGCATCCTGGGCGACTGTTTTAGTACAGACTGGTCCTGGGCCCTGAAACAGACTCGAAGTCGGTTTTGATTGGGCCTCCACTTTGGCTTCCAAGCCCTTGCTGGTCCTCCACGTTTCCAACTCCTTCTCCCATCATCTCCTGGTCCTCTCCATGGTTTATAATCATAAAATAATCATTAGGTAGCAAACCATTCTCAAAAGTAACATATAGCGAAGAACGTAGGAACGAGCTCACCTCTAAATTTAGTCGTCGTGCACGAGCTCTAGTCATTGGACCTTGCAAGTCCAGATTTGGAGGAGTGTTGTGTGTATCCATAGGAGTGATGTCCTCATCAGTATGGGTCTAGGGACTACATGTACTACAAGAAGAGAAATCCTGATAATCCTGCGACAGCAACACTAAATGATATCGACTATGATGTTCATGCATTAAGAATGGTAGATAGTAATGAGGAAGAGAGGGAGCTCAGATTAGAATTGTCGAAGAATCCATTGGCAGAGCGATGTGTGGCCATTACACCAATTAAATACAGAGCAGTTTGCTCAGATCCTGGTTGAAGAAGAAGAAGTGGACGAATCAGAATTACATGCATACAAAGATTTGCTACATTATCTGCATACAAGGGACCATGCCATAGGTGAGTTATATATGATGCAGCCCAATACATACATGGTTTTTTCAATGCACTTATGACTAATGTTATCATTTCCTTTTTAGAATTTGAAGATATCTACAGAGAGGACACAATCAAGACATACCAAGAATGGTTGGGTGTTCAAGGAAAACTTGATGACATCAGTAATATCCCTCTCCTAATTGTCAATTTAATTACTATTCTTCACCGTCAAACTTCACAGCATTATGCTAGCTGATCATGTGACAATATTGTCTACATATTCTTTTTTGCATTTTAGCAGTGAGGTACATTCCAGTCAAGACAGCAACCCAACACCTCCAGTGCAGGCACCATCTCATGCTCGCCGTTCAACACAGGGGCAAGGAAATGGTAAGTTGTGTTCATTAGGAATTAATCTTGTTTCTGTTTCATTATATATATATATATATATATATACATAGTATTACAGTTTGTTCATGTGGGAATATGTTCAGAAAATGGGAAGAAAAGAGGACGTGGTCCTCTAAAAGGCTTGAAGGCAATCTCCAAGAGGATCAAGGCAGGCAATCAGAAGATGAAAGTTGAGTTCTCTAGACTTGGACGACCAGTAGGTGAGAACTACTGCTCGTTCACTGATGAAGTAGTACTATTTATGAGAAAAAGGGCGCCACTCATTGGAGTGAGATCGTGGAAAGAGATCCATGAAGAAGTTAAAGAATCAATAGCAACTCATATATTGGTAATAATCATGTTTGCTTGTGTATCCATTTTAATAATACACTACCATAAGAACTGACCTAGTATTTGCATGTTCTTGTAATTTTATAACAGGCTAGGTGGGACATTGAGGATAATTACAAGTCAAGGACAATCATATGGGGCATTTCAAGGGAGCGTTACAAAGGATGGCGTTCAACTTTCAGTGCTACAGCAAAGGCATACAACAGCTACCGCGAGAGAATGTTAAATAAGCCTGTAGAATTAGATATTGTTGAATGGCACTATCTATTGTAGTATTTTAGGACTGCCAAATTCAAGGTTTATTTCCACTAATTACTATTATTGACAATACCACTTTCATATAAATGGATATGTCTGGGTTATTAAGATTATTGTTCAAATCTATGCACTCTATAGGCAAGGAGACAACAAAATTCTAGGATTCGAGGCCAAAAAAAGACCACACATTTGTCAGGCGCTAAGCCTTATGCTCAGTGTAGCTATGAGAAGGTAATAACTGGAAGTGCACATCTATAGGCTTTCTTGCATGATGATTTACTAATTTGTTATTTTCTTGGCATCTCAGAGAGACCCAGAAAGTGGTGAGGAGCCCAATGATATGGAACTTTGGTTCATAACTCACAGCAAGGATGGGCAATGGAAAGACCAAGAATCTAGGGATGTCTATGTGAGTTCTCATTGAATTTGTACATGACTTACTATATTCCATGCAAATAGCAAATGCATGCAAATTCTTCTGCAACTAACTCCTCCATCTGTGACTTGTAAATGTTAGGAGAAAGCAAGCAGCCTTATCTCTGAGACGAAATCAAATTTGGAAGAAAACTTCATCACCTTACAGGAAAAGAATGAGATTTTCTAGAAGGCATACCAGGCATTCATAAAGTGCAAATCAACCAGGTTGCATGGTAATAGGTACCTGGCAAAGAACCCAACTAGAAGGGAGCTGCTGAATGCTGAGCACCTGGAAAAAATTCATGTGGAGGAGCAACTATATCAGGAACACCTAGAGCTCATGGAATCATTTGTCAGCTACATGAACAAATGACCACATATGAAGCTGAGAGGAAAGCAGAAAGGATAGAACATGCACGATAGATTGATGAGCTGAAAAAGGCAAGGGAGGCTGATTTATAAGCGCTTAGGCAAGAGTTCCTATCCATGATGCAAGCGGCACATGGACAAACAACATTTGAGCAGGTACTAGTCAAGCCAGTTTCTGAATGCCTATTTTTCCTTAGGTACTATATCTACTTGTCTGCATGTTTCATAGATTCTCCAACCAACATCTGTCCACGCAAACAACAATGTCACTAAAGTGGCAGAGGTGGCGGCAGTTGCAACAAACACGAATACTCAAGTAGTTGAGCCAACCACACAACATGAGGTCCCTTCAGATCAGGTTGTTTATGAATTAACAAGCTTTTAGTGCTATCATCAGATACTAAACAAAATGGCACCTAATTATTTTCTTCAAACTTTTTTGTTCCCAGGAAAACACTCCAACCAACCCAGTGCAATCTGAAGTCGATGATATATCAAGGGCAAACAGCGCTCGGACTACAAGAAGTACAGCTACAAATACGACAGCTGCAAATACGACACGGGCAATATTCATTACTACAAAACAACTAAGGGATAATGCTTTAAAAAAACGAAAGGGCGGCAAAAAGACAGGTGGAATTTTGGTTTACTGCCTACTGTTGTTTCCTCATACTCATAAATTCAGATTACTTTCATGATAAAAATGTTATTCTTTCTTTTCAGGTAACTAAGGCAGTTCAAATGGAGGGAACAAGTGATGGGACCATCTTGAAGTCACCCTTTGCTGATCAAGTGATGGGATCATCTGCCTTGCGTTTCTTTGCTCATGATTAACTTACTATCCAGTTCTTGTAGAATTAGCCTACTATATGTGTGTGTTCAAACAATCTGGTGGCGCATACTCGTAACTATTTTAGTACTATATGTGTCATGTAATTGTACAATGAATGGTTGAATTAATCTTGTTTTCATGAATGATGAATGCATAATTATGATTGATCCTATATTATATTGTTTTGAAAATTGGTGATACAAATAATTGAACATGGCATAATAGACAGGTGGCAATAGCTACCAAAATCATACGTGGCAAATGAGAATTTATCCTATCGCAACCCAGCTTTTTCGGTGTCACAAGGGTCGTGGCAATATGAAGTTCCACATGTAGCAACACACTATTATGGTGGTAATAGAGAGATGAACTTTTGCCTACGCAAACATTTACGAAGCAATATAGGTGATCACATCTAACAACCACTCAAGTTTGGTGGCAATATAGTGCTCCACCTATAGCCTCCACACATGTTTGGTGGTAATAGAATATCGACCTCAACTAAGCAAATATGGTGGAAATATAGTGCTCCACCTATAGCCTCCACACACGTTTGGTGGTAAAAGAGTGTCGACCTCTAGCAACTAAGCAAATCTGGTGGCAATAGCGGACACCATCTATGGCACCGAAATCAACTTCGTGGTAACAAAGATGACCACTTACCGCAACCGAAACACTAAAGTGGCAATAGAGGTGCTTGCTCTATAACAACTGAAACCATAGTTTAGCAATAAAATCATTTGCAATGCATGAATTTACACATTGCAACGCGATGGGTACGATGCAATTGAATCTCTGGCAACATCTTGTGCGTCGCAATAGGATAATTTGCAACCAACACGAACGCGCCTTTAGATGCTAGTTGCAACGCTGCATTGTGTTGTAATAGAAAAACAGTTGCAACCAACAAAAGACATTCGTGGTTGAAGGCTAATACCACTTGACATATTGTAGCAATGTTTTACGAAACTATTTGGTAGTAATTGCGGCTATTGCACCCTAAAAGGGCATATTGCAACATATTTCCTGTGTTGTATTAGGGGGAAAATCTAGTAGTGAGCCTTAACCTCTGTTGCTTATTAGAATCCGCAGGCAGCGTACCGCTAACCAGAAATTGAATAATTGGGTCGTGCCAATCGGTCTCCATGTCGGCATCTTCCACAGGGTCAGCAACATCGATCATCAGCACATCTGACCAAGGAGAAATAGTTGGTGTATCAAGGGTGTGTAGAAAAACACCAGGTGGGACAATCGATCGCGATGATCCCATTTTAGCTAGCTTATCAGCAGCCTGGTTATTATCGCAGAGAACATACATGAACTTAAGTCCATCAAACTTGTTCTCCAGCTTCCTTACTTCTTGACAGTAGGCAGCCATGTTGTCATCCACACAGTTCCAATCCTTAGTGACCTAGTTGATGACCAGAGCCGAGTCACCAAAGATATCAAGGCGCTAAATACCGAGTGATATGGCAATTCACAGACCGTGTAGAAGAGCTTCATACTTCAGAGCGTTGTTGGACGCGCGAAACTTGATCTGGAGGGCATATCGCATTCTCTCTCCTATCAGAGAAATAAGTACAATTCTTGCCCCTGCTCCCGGCAATTGGAGTGAACCGTCAAAATACATTTTCTAGTACTCAATATCTTGCGGTGCTGGTGGCATTTGAATCTTTGTCCACTGGGAACGAAGTCAGCCAGCGTCTGTCCTCTGATCGCCGAGCGAGGTACGAACGTAATGATATATTGACCAAGTTTGACTGCCCATTTGGCAATCTTACTGACCGCTTTGCGGTTATGAAGAACATCTCCGAGTGCAAAAGTGGTATGAACTTCGATCGGATGAGCTTGAAAATAATGTTTCAGCTTCCTATAGGTGACCAAGAGCGCATATAGCAGCTTCAAGATCTGATGATATGGGGTCTTTTGGAGGCGTTGAGAACCTCACTCACGAAATACACCGGGTGTTGTAATTTTTGAACAAGTCCCTCTTCTTCTCGGCCGACCGTTAAGACAGAACTCACAACTTGGGTTGTGGCCGATACATAAAGCTGAAGCTTCTCTTGTGGCTCTGGAGGCACCACGACTGGAATGTTGCCGAGGTATGTCTTTAATTCATCCAATGCCGATTACGCTTCTTCTATCTAGATGAAGTTGTCATGCTTTTTGAGCCACTTAAAGAATGATAGACCCCTAACCCCCAATCGAGAGATAAAGCAACTCAAAGATGCTATGCACCTGGTCAGCTTCTGTACATCTCTTTGGGAATTAGGAGGTCCCATATCAAGGATTGCCTTGATTTTTTTTTTCCAATTTTGCCTCTATACCTCGTTTCAAAACGATGTAACCGAATAGCTTTCCCGAAGGTACCCCGAAGACACACTTCTTAGGGTTCAGCTTCATCAAGTATCACCTCAAATTGTCAAACATCTCTGCCAAGTTAGAGAGAAGTTCACCAGCGTTCTGAGTCTTTACCACAATGTCGTCAACATAGGCTTATGCATTTCGACCGATCAGAGTTTCGAGGCAGCGCTGAATACCATGTTGGTAGGTCACGCCAGCATTCTACAGACCGAACGACATTGTTATATAGCAATAGGCACCAAAAAGTATTATAAAGGAAGTCTTGATTTGATCCTCGACTTTCAGTGGGATCTGGTGATAGCCTGAATAGGCATCCAGAAAGCTCAAGAGCTCACACCCGGCTGTTGAGTCTACGATCTGATCAATGCACGGCAAAGCGAAAGGGTCCTTGGGACAGACCTTGTTCAAATCGGTATAATCAACGCACATATGCCATTCTTTATTCTTCTTTGGTACAAGGACTGGATTAGCCAGCCAATCTGGATGGTACACTTCCTTTATAAAGTTAGCATCTAAAAGCCAGCTATCTCCTTCTTCATGGCGTCCTTGCGATCTTGAGCAAATCTTCTAAGTCTTTGCTTGACGGGTGTAGCCCCAGGAGGCACCCTTAATTCATGCTCAACCTTTTCCCTAGGAACTCCCGGCATGTCACAAGGTTTCCATGCAAAGATGTCCCTATTTTCCTGGAGGAAAAGAGTGAGCGCGAGTTCCTATTTCTCTCCTAGATTGGCCCCCGCATAAGTAACCTTAGCAGGGTCTTCAAGATCAAGCAGAATTTCCCTAGTCGACATGTCATCCGTCTGTATCTTCTCCTTATTGGGCTTCTTTGTGGGGATCTCTGCGTCGGTCTCCACCTCTTTGCTGACTGCCTTCTGGATCTCCAGCTGACCGGACAGCATCAACTATCGGTCAGCCAACTCACAACTCTGCACATCGCAATCAAAACAATTCCGAAGATTAGACTGGAGGGAGATGATTCCTTTGGGTCCTGGCATCTTCAAGGTGAGGTAAGGATAGTGCAGGATCGCCATGAACTTCGCTATTGCCGATCCACCAATGATGGCATGATAGGCAGACTCGAAATTAGCTACTTGGAAGACGATACGCTCGGTCCTGAAGTTCTCTCGGGTACCGAATGTGACAGGCAGAGTGATCTGTCCTATGGGCACTGAGGTCTTGCGTGGCATAATCCCATGAAAGGGAGAGGTGCTTGGTTTGAGGTCGGTGATTATCAGGCCTAGCTCCCTGAGGGTCTTGGTGAAAATCAAGTCAAGGCTGCTTCCTCCATCGATGAGTACTTTGTTGAACTTGACCTCCTTCAAAGTTGCCGCGAGCACAAGCAGGTAGCAACCCAGTCTGGGCAGGTGTCTGGGGTGATCTGACCGATCAAAAGTGATCGGGACCTCAGACCACTTCATGTACTCAGGTGCAGCTAGTTCCACGGAGTTGATCTCTCACAGTTCCAGCTTGTGTTTGCATTTGGACGCCTAGGCGTCAGGCCCTCTGAAGATAAAGTTGACTTCCTTCCGGGGTTCCGGAAACTCTCCTTCCTTGTCCTTGTCGTCGTCATCGTCGACTTTATCCTTGTCATTCCGCCTTGGTGGGTCTTTGGCCACCTTCAACGTAGCAGTCGCAAAGCCCTTCAGACGGTAACAATCCTTTGCTTTGTGGTTTCCCTTTGGGTGCCATAGGCACGGGCCACTTAGCAAGTCATCCATGGTTTGCAGGATCACCCGTAGATTTTTCTTGGATCGGTCTACAGCGGCAACCATGTTATCATTTTTCCTCTTCTTGTCCTTTTTGAAGGACTCGGTATTGTCCTAGCGCTTCTCCTTCCCTTTACCTCGGATGTCGTGTAGAGCCGACTCCCCTAAAGCATACTTGTCCACGATCTCAAAACATTCCCGAGCGATTAGATCGAGGTTATGATTCCACCGACCGATCTCCCGAACCAGGTTATCACTTTGCAACCCTCCTTAGCACGCAGTGATGATCTGCTGGTCCAGAACATTGGGGATTTCTGTCTTTTTGGCGCAGAAACGCTTGATGAAGTCACGCAAGGGTTCGTCGGGCTTCTGCTTGAGTCAAGTAAGGTTGAAGTGATTGCCCAGATGATTGTAGGTAGTGTGAAAACTCTCGATGAACTGTTTATTGAGCTCCCCCCCCCCCCCTAATTGGAGATCGAGTTCTCACGAAGAGACGTGAGCCAATCCGAACGACGGGCTCAAGGCAGACTGGCAGGTAGTTAGCCATGACATAGGTGCTTCCCCCAGCAGATCGAATAGTCGTGCTATAGATCTAAAGCCACTCCTTGGGGTTAGTTTGGCCATCATACTTTTTGATAGCAATAGGCTTGAAACTCCTTGGAAAATTGCACCTACACAGCTCGGGGGTATAAGCCTTTATTCCGTCAAACTCCTCGTCGGTCGGAGACGGAGTCCTACGCCATCAATCTGGAGATCGCGATGTGGAGGGAGTACGGCGGCTATGGCGTGGACCCACATTATCATCGTGGTGGCAGCGACGGTTATCCTCAAGGTAGTTTTTGCACCGATCCCGATCGTTGTGTCGACATCAATCGTCGCGGTTATCCCTCGGAGGCGGACCTCATCGGTCGTCGTTATCCCTTGGAGGTAGACCTCGTCAGTTGTCGCAGTTATCCCTCACAGGTGGATCTCGTCGGTCGTCGCGGTTATTTCTCAGAGGTGGATCTCATCGGTCGTCATGACAATAATCATCCCTTTGGTCACGCCGCTCTTCTTCATAATGGCGGTTATCTCGAGCTCGCTCGTCATGATGAGAATTGATGACATCTCGAAGATCGTGAGACCCTAGCAAGTCTCTTAGATCACGATGTCCTCGACGACTGCGTGAGGTAGCATGGCTGGAGCTTGCTACCGATTGAGGTGGCTATTTGTGAGCCTCTTGAACGGCAGCCGCTTTGAGCATGGTTACGGCCGTCTTCATCATGGGGATTTGGTACACCTCATCAGCCATCAAGCTGTCGAGTAACTTTTTTGCCCCAGGGATGTTATTCTGCGGAGTGTCGTAGACCTTAAAGCCATCTACTTCGATCTCTAGTTGTCCGAGATCTAATCTTCACGCAAGGCGAGATCCTCACGATCCTCTTGCTCGGCGGTAGTGTCCCGCCGATGAGTTGTTGTCTTGGGGGTTTTCTTCCCTATGACCGTCTTCAGCGCAGCCATCTTCTTTGCGACCATCTCTACCATGGTCACCTTCCTCATCATTATCGCCCAACGGATTCTCATCTACTTCGACCACATTTACGGCCAAAGGGTATAAGCAAGCAGATCCATCTGAGTCCTCATCAAAGGAATGAACCGACTTGGAGTCGTACCCTGTGGGTAGGTCTGTGTCGCCGATTCCGAGTGGAGACAATACTGAGATCAGATCTGACGAAATCGGTCATCACGCCATAGAACCGGCTGCGGCCGAGTCGGATCGGTAGTTTTCCAAACCTAGTTCTCTGTTAGTGTCGACGGCGAAGTCGAGCGATCCGAAAGAGATCTTGAAGTCCGATAGAGTACTGGATGTTGGGAATTTCGGCCATCGTAGTCGACGGAGAATCCCAGTCCCCCAACCTGTCGCGTCAACTGTCAAGACTTATTCTCGACAATATATTTATAGAGCTACGTCGGGACTAAGAACTATGATGGTAACACAAGACACTGAGTTATACAAGTTCGAGCCCTCAATAAGAGTAAAAACCCTATATCCTATGTTCTGTGGTTTGTACTGCAATGTGAAGATTTGGTGCCCTCGATGGGGAGGTCCCTGCCGCCTTATATATCCGGTCGGCAGGGGGTACATGAAGAGTCCTACTCGTAATCTATAATGATTTATATAGAAAGTATATGTCCAATTGCCTTGTGCTCCAAGCTAACTTGGTTGGTTCCCTTATGGTGGGCCACCCGGTTGTCTACTGACTTAAGCCTAACTATCAACACCCGGAAGGTATATATTTCACATCTGGAACAAGGGACTCCAGGTAGGCTTGCATATGAGCCTTCCAATACCCGTAGTCCTCCCCATTGAATATGGGAACACTCCCCACCTGTCCTGGCATCCTTACTCAAGGTGGTGAAGCCTCAAAGATGAGCACTTGCACTTGTAAGAACCGAAGGCGTACCGAGAGGGGGGGTGAATCGGTAAGCCGACCACGAATCCGAATACTTCAATTCACATAACTAGAACCTAGAAATCATTGCAACCTAATAATTCTAGGAGGCCAAGATCCTACACATGCTAGTGTTCATGATAAGAGCGAATACGGAAGCTAATCACACTAGCCTATGCAAGTCATAATTCAACGTACTCACTAGAGCACACAAGTGCGAAATAGTAAAAATAGGTTCAAGGAATGCTCATGATTTTTTTTTCCGAGGTCTCGGAAGGATGGCGCCTTCCCCTAATCCTTATTGGACCACTCCCACCGGAGTTCCGGTCCCTCCCACCACCAATGTGGAGTTCTCACCCACGAGACAGCAATCACTCCCGGAACGAAGACACGGTGTGCGTCACCGCTGCCACTAAGGCACAAGCTCGCCTTCCTCAAGAACTTGCCGGACTCCCCGAGCCGACACGGGTGTTCACTAGCGATGCTCCTTTCACCGGCGGGATCAAACCGGATACAAACATGTGACGGCCTTCATAACCAATCATGATAGGTTCGATCACCGACACCTAACCGGTCTAGGTCTCACCATAGACCAAGAGTAACAACCTAGGTCACACCCTCAAGGACACCCTAACCTTAGATGTGCATCAATGCTCAAGTTACTCTCATTAGCACTCTCAAGATATGCAATATCTCCTTATAGTGCTCCTGATGTGGACAAGGGTTCCCGATCTTCTGATAGGTTCTGATAATCTTGATTAAGGCGGAGGCGATACACAAATCGATCCGGCTTCCGAACGACATGTTCTGAACCCCGCAATCGCAGCACAACGTCTCCTCTGGTTATCAACCGTTCAAGAACGATTGACCTCGCCGAGAAGGCTTATCCTTGCCTGCAAATCAAGAACACAAGCAAGAATAAAGAAGAATGCAACCAACTTTGCAAGCATACGATGAATCTCACAAGTTGGGGTCTCACAAACCGATCAAACGGCAAAACTGTTATCAACAGAATAATCTAAGCAAAACCCAAACCCTAATGAAGAGGCGGCGGCTGTATATGAGGATCCTAAGGTCGTGCAAGACCCCCTGGACGCAGCCCTAAGTGGGCTCAACTCGATACATGGCCCAAAGACCGATTACGGTGTCACAGCACCAGGACAGATTCTGGAAGTCAAATTGTTTCGGCGATTGCCGACGGCTCGGGACGAATTTTGACATGGGACCAATTGGGTTGGAAAGGGCTTTTCGTTATCTTTCCAGGCATATATAGAACGTCCAAATCCGAGTCCGTATGTGTCCTGGACGTCCGTTTTAGTGCAGACTGGTCCTGGGCTCTGAAACAGACTCGAAGTCGGTTTTGATTGGGCCTCCACCTTGGCTTGGACGTCCTTGCTGGCCCATCACGTCTCCAATCACCTCCCCAGCTATCTCATCATCATCTCCATGGTTTCTAACAACAATTAATTTATTAGGTAGCAATCTATTCTCAAAATCACATAAAGTAATCATTAGGAACAAGCTCACCCGTAAATTCAGTTGTCGCGCATGAACTTGCATTTTGGTTGGCGGAATGCTGGGTGTATCCATAAGGGTGATGTCCTCATCATTCTCCCCCTTTTGAATTAGAGTCGTCCTCGACTCGAGCTCATCTCTTTCTCCCATGTATGGTCTCAAATCTAAAATATTAATTGTGCAACTATTCCCAAACTTGGGATGCAACTCATATTTATATGCATTATGAAATTTGTCATCACAATGAGAATCTACAGTAGAAGGCATTCCGTGCAAATTAATAATCTCTTTGAAAACTTGGTCAGCAATATGAGCATCATTCTCACTCTTATCACAAGGTAGACAATGTGTGATCTTAGAAATATTAGAAAAAGATGACATGACATGGTAGTTGATATTAAAGTTTTCTAGTTGGTCATTTAGTTGCAAACCAAGAGGATGTTTCAGATTTGAACAAACATAAACTCTATGTACCATAAATACACCTCTATGATCATAGTTGCCAATAGCATAAAAAATGTTTCTTATCAATAAAGGCAACTTAGTTTGAGAAAACATTTGCTTCTCTAAAGTACTTAGATTACAAAGAACATTAAATTCAATATAACCTAAAGTATTTAGAGAAGAAAACAATTTCTGCTCATCCTTTTGACAAGTAACTAAAATCAAACGTTTAATTTCAGCACTAGTGGGTGAATCATAAGCAAAAGCATCAAGCTTATTTATTTGTTGTGACAAAGGTATAAATGAAGCATTGACACACAACTCCTCTTTATCACACGGACCACTAGGTAAATCAACTTGTGATAAAGGAACATGATCATAAGGTTCCGATATAGCAAGACTATTGGAACAATCCATCATATCAAGAAAGCTCTTACCTGAAGCAACAACCTGTTCTTTATCGTTCCCACTATCATCTTCTTTGTGTATATGCTGAAAAATATTAGTTGTAACAAGAGGCAAAGAAATATGTTCATCCTCTAGCAATTCAGATTTTGATGAAAGTGTTGCGACATTTGAAACAGCCCATTCTATCCTAAACGGTTCATTCTTTCTTCTCTCAAATCGTTGTTGATCCTCTTCTAAAATTTCAGCTGTGGTCATTGGTGTAAGAGTAACCCTTCTACCATTGTATTTAAATAAGTAGCTATTAGTAATGGTATTGTGCAAAACATTATTTGTACAAATCCAAGGTTTACCCAATAACAAATCACATGCTTGCATAGGTACTATATCAAATTCTGCACTATCCTTATAAGAACCAATAAAAAATTCAATGCGTGCAGTTTTATCTACCTTCATCTTACCACAAGAATTTACCCATTGGATGTAGTATGGACATGGGTGTGGCTGTGTGGTCAAGCCGAGCTTCTCGACAAATTCCAAGCTTGCGATGTTGTGGCTACTCTCTCCATCAATGATGACACGACAACGTCGATCCTTCACAATAAAGTGAGTCTGAAACAAGTTGTTCATTTGATTTTGCTCTACCTGCTCCATTTGAGAACTAAGCACTCGTTGTGCTACAACACTTGTATCAACCTCATTTGACACCATCGATTCATCACCATCAGTGTTGTAACCTATCATTGTTAATAGAAAACAAGAAAACACACAAGAGTATATTTTTCTATCACTACTATTTGATTACGGTGGAAACTCTCAACAAGCAAATGGCAGCACCTAACTGAGTTCTTACAAGATTCTTAATAGCAAAACAGAGGATACCTTGGAGAGTGTGATCCGACGATTGCGAGGGCCCAAAGTTCTGTGCCTATTCAGAAGGATATATATGGAGCTAGGTAGGCAATTTATAGTAGCAAGGATTAGCAAAATTTTAATTCAGAAATTGCAAAGCTGAATAATAGTCTCAAGGTAGTCTATGTCACTGGCCTAAACTTGTCTCGGACCTAGTTCAAGCAAGCAAGCAAATGGCTCAACAAAGGACACAAAGGCTGCAAGAAATTCTGAATTTTTTTCTCTTCTCCTTTCGTTTTTTTATTTTGTTATAGGTGCGGCTTTTTCTTCTTATTTTTTTTCAGCACCTCTTTGCCTTTTACTTCTTTCATGAATTTTTTGACATAGAACTGCAGCAAGAGTTGCGAACTTTATAGCACAAAGGAAAAACCTAAACTTTCTTTTTTGCACTCTTTACGTAAGGAATAGATGTACATGTAGAACTGAACCGACAATTCTCATATGCAACAACGTGCAGCGATCTCTTGACTCAAGGAACAGAAAACACTCTAAGTTTCTTTTGCACACAAAAAGTAGAAGGCTAGATGTTAAATAAATATTTAGTGCAAACAATTCTAGCAGTACTATTCTTTCAACGTGTGCAACAATCTGATTTTTTTTTCTTGATTGTCTATGAACAAGGACACACACGACTCAAACAAGACCAAAGAACAAGTACTAGACCAAAAACACAATGACCTTGTAGGGACTAAAATTCAGAGAAGCAAACTAAACTGAAAATTGCAAAGCACAAGGGGGGTGTAGGACAGCGGAAACACGATGAACAAATATTTTTGTAGGGCAATTTTCTGGACTATAGGATTGAACAAAATAACGAGGATAAGGGCAAACCTAACGGTGTACCTGAAGCTCTGATTACCACTTGATGTGGACAAGGGTTCCCGATCTTCCGATAGGTTCTGATAATCTTGATTAAGGCGGAGGCGATGCACAAATCGATCCGGCTTCCGAACGACACGTTCTGAACCCCGCAATCGCAGCACAACGTCTCCTCTGGTTATCAACCGTTCAAGAACGATTGACCTCGCCGAGAAGGCTTATCCTTGCCTGCAAATCAAGAACACAAGCAAGAACAAAGAAGAATGCAACCAAATTTGTAAGTATACGATGAATCTCACAAGTTGGGGTCTCACAAACCGATCAAACGGCAAAACTGTTATCAACAGAATAATCTAAGTAAAACCCAAACCCTAATGAAGAGGCAGCGGCTGTATATGAGGATCCTAAGGTCGTGCAAGACCCCCTGGACGCAGCCCTAAGTGGGCTCAACTCGATACATGGCCCAAAGACCGATTACGGTGTCGCAGCACCAGGACAGATTCTGGAAGTCAAATTGTTTCGGTGATTGCTGACGGCTCGGGACGAATTTTGACATGGGACCAGTTGGGTTGGAAAGGGCTTTTCGTTATCTTTCCAGGCATATATAGAACGTCCAAATCCGAGTCCGTATGTGTCCTGGGCGTCCGTTTTAGTGCAGACTGGTCCTGGGCTCCGAAACAGACTCGAAGTCGGTTTTGATTGGGCCTCCACCTTGGCTTGGACGTCCTTGCTGGCCCATCACGTCTCCAATCACCTCCCCAGCTATCTCATCATCATCTCCATGGTTTCTAACAACAATTAATTCATTAGGTAGCAATCTATTCTCAAAATCACATAAAGGAATCATTAGGAACAAGCTCACCCGTAAATTCAGTTGTCGCGCATGAACTTGCATTTTGGTTGGCGGAATGCTGGGTGTATCCATAAGGGTGATGTCCTCATCAGCTCCTCTCTTTTTCTCTTGGCTCTCACCAAATGCTTCAAGCAATTCCACTGGTTAAGAGTGATTTCCAAGACCCCAGCAATAAGGTTATATAGGCTACCAACCTCTAACTAGTCGTTGCTCCATGAAATCAGCTTTCTAGGCCAACTAATCGGACTGTTTGGTCACTGCCAGACCGGACCGTCCAGTCTCCACAGATCGGCTTCTCCAGAGTCGTTGGCTCTCGGCCCAAGCTAAAGTTCTGAACTGACCGGACCATCCGGTCAGTAGACCGGACCGTCCGGTCTCTTCTCGCTCGTCGATTCCAGAGAGCACCACTTCTGTGTTCTCTCTGTCCTGCGCCTCCTTGATACATACTGGACTGTCCGGTCTTTGCTAATCTTTGCGCAGATAGATTCCTTGCAGACTCCTCTCTGATCTTCTAGTTACCATACAGTCCGGTCTCCACTGATCCCTCTATCCGATCACTATGTGCAGAAGCTGAAATTCCTCGTTCTCGCTTGACTTCATTTGCCGACTTCTCCGAACAGCTCTTTGGCTCTCCACTGTCATCTAGTGCCTGTGATTTCACTGAGCATCCATGCGCATCACCGACTAGACATGACCTAGACCCCTTGATAGTCCAGTTTTTCCTATGGACTCAAAGCCCTAACAACTAGATAGGCGGCGGCGAGGTGAAGAGGGTAGGGTTTGGAGAGAGAGAGAGAGAGAGAGAGAGAGGGAGAGAGGGAGACTACACTTTTATTCAGATCGGTTGGGCCAAACATGCCACAAAAATGGGCTAGGTTTTTAGCAGGGTCACAATATGATCCACCCCTAAAAATTGTTTTGTAGAGGTGGATCATATTGTAGTCGGCCTCTATAAATCGATGTCATTTATAGCGACGGATCACAATATGTCCCACCCCTAAACATATAAATCGATGTCATTTATAGCGGCGGATCACAATGTGTCCCACCCCTAAAAATATTTTAGGGACAGATCACATTATGACCCACCGTTATAAATGACATCGATTTATAGATGCAGACTACAATGTGATCCGCCTCTAAAAGCAATTTTTCTACTGTAGCGGCGGCCTTTTTTTAATCCGCTGCTACATGATTTTTTATACCGCCGCTAAAGATCATTTTTGTGATAGTATACATCTACTATTGTGAATAAAAGAAAGAAATTGATGACACATTAACCATCAGTTTAATGTCTTAAACCATGATGTTGTGGGTTTAAAGAACCGGTGCTAACCAGCCGGTTATCCCGGTTAACCGGAGAACCAGTATCGGCCGGTAGCGCTAACCGGTCGGTCCCTCCCGGCTAACCATAACTAGTTACTATAGCTACCGGTTAATCGGCCAAAACTGAACTGGCCGGTTGTAGCGACTTTTTCAACTTGTGACGGTGTGACTCACTGAACAGAGAGCCATATGCCCATATCGACATGTTAGGCAGAGAAGATACACTACTCCTCGATCAGTCCTGGCAGGAAGATGTCCGTTAGCTGGCAGGTCAAAAGAATATTGAAAAGGGATTTACCGGATTGGAGCGTGAAACTATACGATCGGGTGTGTTCGTTTACTGTCCGTCGGCTGGCAGGTCAAAAGAATATTCCCTCCGTTCAGGAATATAAGGATTCCTAGAATCCCGAGCTGGAAATAAGCAAAGAACCAAAAGACCAAAATGCCCATACTAAAATCTTCTCTCATCCCCATTCGCACACAACGCACATGGCCGAGCTGCTCCCATGGAGCCAAATCCGCGCTAGTGGTCCATGGCCGCCCGAGCTACTCTTCGTCGAGCCCGTCGCCACTGCCGCATCCCTCCATCCGCGACCGCCAGTCTGCGAGCTGCTCCCGGTTGTAACATCCGCCATGGTCGAGCTGGCCTCACCGCATCACGGCTGAAAAGCTCGCCTGCCTGCTTCGCCTCACTGAATGCGCGCGGCTTCGCCTCGTTGGGTCCCCACCGCCTGCTCCGCCTCGCTGGATGCGCACGGCTCCGCCTCACTCCCCGTCGCCTGCTCCGCCTCGTTGGATGCGCACGGCACCGCCTCGCTCTCCGCCGCCTGCTCTGCCTCGCTGGAAAAGCGGAGCTCCATATTAGCTGTCGCCCGAAGCTCGAGGTGCGGTCACCATGCCATGAACCGAGCTCCCTTCCTTCCCCGCCGCCATGTCGAGGGCCCGTCCTCGAGTCGCTCGTGGTCACGGAGACCAAGGTGGACGGCGGTTGCCGCCTCCACTGCTCGGCTTCATGGTGCAGGGCGACATGAGGGTGGAAGCGAACCTCATCGCCGACGTTCCGGCGTCTTTATCGCGTAGATCTAGAGGTGGCGAGGAAGGGGATCGGTTTCCTGGACTGGTGCGGGACGGAGAGGACGAGGAAAGGGATGGATTAGTGGGAAGACAAAGCAATAAATATTAGTGGGACCCACTCTCAAATCCTTATATTATTAAACAAACTAAAATATTCAAAAATACTTATATTTCTGGACGGAGGAAATACTCAGCAGGCAGAGAAGATACCCAGCCGGCCGAGCCACTATAACTTGCCAGAATTCAGTGCACATGTGGCTCTCCGATAAAATACTTGAGTCCATGCATGTGGATCTTCGCAAGGGAATTAGAGGGTAGCCAAGAACTTTCGCAGCGACAGAATACGCGACCATGTGAATGTCTCTCTCTCTCTCTAGATGTTTAAGTAATGGTGGTGGTCCAGCTCGACCGACCGATCAATCACCCTCCCGTAGTCTATTGGAATGCCCCACATTGCATAAACAAAGCTGGAGCCAGTACACTGCGATGATGCGGTTGTTGGATGTGGAGAGAGGAACTGAAACTGTCGGCGGCACGGAGCTCGCGGCCGGGAAAATACATATGCGCGCGCCGTGGCGAGATTTGAAACCGCGTGGAGAGTGGAGACAGGGCAGGGCTTCGGAATCGGAACAGGGAATTACTACTCCTGCAGAAAGGGACGTGGGATCGGACGACGCACGGGTTCCTCGTGGTGGATCATACGGCTGCCTTTTTTTCTCTCACCCCGAGGCGGCCTGGGGCCCTGTTCGTTATTTTGGGGGATTTTACTCTAGTGTTATGATAAATAAAACATCTAAAATATTAATCCCATACAGTACTAGAATATTTCTTTTTTAAGGGCTGGTGGTTCTAAATGTAGGCACGCTTGCAAAACAGTGCCTCTGTATAAGATGGCATCCATGTTGTCGTGTTCAAACTCCACATCTTTTGTTTCGTCGACGAAACAAGAGGAGTAGAGACGATATCGGCAACCTTCAGTTCATTAGCCATGAAGAAGTTGAATAACTCTACAAAACCATCGGCAATATGTTCCCAGTCAGAACAACAATTGAATTGTCCTGCACTATCATGTCAAAATACTCACTTTTATTCATGTTTTTTTTAGGTTAATGAAGAATATCATACTCACTCTCATTCATTTATATTCTAGATTAATGAAAAATATTGTACTCTTATTTATTCTAAATTTTCATGATTAATAAATAATATTATATTAACAAAAAATGTACTTTTGGTTGAATCTGACATACTTTTCGGAATATAATATTTTACATAAGAGATGTCCTCTCAAGGATAAATCTATCCACAAGACAAAAAATTAATAGCAAAAAGGATATGAAAGAAATTCAATGTTAAAATTTTGGTATATAATGGAGTTGGTTTGGATGGGGACAAATAAGGGATAGAATTTTAAATTAGGAGGAAATAAGTAAGGGTTTGTTTGTGTACAGAATATAATCTAGATCAAATAATCTAGACAGACAAACAAACAAGTCAGCTTATTTGGTAAGATTATATAATCTAGATGTCAGATTATCATAATCCAATAAGCACCTCAATAGATGTTTATTTAATTAAAAAACCCACTATCCTTATTAAATTAAATAAAATTACCTATATTGCCATCAACAGACCCACCTATTGTGTGATTAAATATAGGGCATTATCATCTTCTCCCATCTACGACCAATAATCTGGACAACAATAAGCTAGGTTAACAAACAACTCTTCCATATTATATAGTCTGGATTATTTAATTTAAGTTATTTAATCTAACATCAATAATCTAAATTAAATAATCCACTTGGGAAATAAACATCCTCTAATTTGCTCCAATAGCTTTGTGAAATGATGACAGCTAGGAGTGTGTTAGTGATTTTAGAGCATTTCAGTTAAAAACTAATCTGTAATGTCTTGTTTTGAGTAGTTAGTCAGATTCTACTGTAAACATGCATGGAATTCTTGAAATGTGAAATCGTGCTACTAATCATTAATGTTAGAACTTATGTCTAGTAATACGATTTGTTGTAGCACATGGCTGCGGCCCCCGTTTGCCAGCGATGCTGCGGCAGTTTATACAGGTTCGCGTTGGTTTTACATTGTCCTCAGTAATTGAGTGACACACAAGCTGTCGGTTTGACCTGTCTTCTTCCTCGCGCTGGTGCTTTTGAGCGAGCCCACATGAAAGAGTGGTTTGCGAGTGAATAGAATAAGAGATTAGCCACATGCGGCACACCTAATAAAACACGGACCTAACTCATCCCCATGCGTTGATCCCCTGCCCCATGTTTCCGTTTCTAGTGTCTCGATAGCTGTCACTGTGCTCTGGTAATATTGAGGCCTGATTAGATAAAATTTTAACAAGTCAAAAACTGGGCGATTGTTTATTAGCGAAGGAGATTCCCTACTAGCGTTTTTGTCCCCGCCTGTCATCATGACAACTGGGGGTTGGATGTCGAGCTTGGTTATTAGATTTATTTATGCTAGTTAACGAAAAAGCTCAACTCATCTATCAGTTAATAGGAGGTACAAGGTCGCTGAGAGGCACCTCGCACCTGATCTGAATCATGCGGCGTGCGTCGAGCGAAACAAATGTCTGATTTCACTCTGCTGAAAAAAAAGCGGGCCTTTCATTTCATAATAGGTTTAAACCGTTTGGCACGTCACCTGTCAATTCCGCTAACTACATCTATTACTAACATAATTTCCCGCCCAGCAAAGCACAGTTTGTTATGCTAGCTGCCCCGATCAGACATTCCACCAACCGAGTGCCTCTCTCACACACTCTCTCTCTCTAGCACGCACTGCACTGCTGCCACCAGCACCACAGCAGACCAGTTGCCGTTTTCGTGTGGCGCTCTCGCCTCGCACCGACACCGACACTTTCTTTCTCTCTCCTCGGCGTCCATCTGATCGATAAAAAAAAGAGAAAAAAAAAGAAAAGAAAACCCACTAGCTAATCAGGCAGCATCGACGCGGTGGTTGCGCTGCTCTGCTCGCCAAGCAACGCACCAACGCGGCGGCCATTATTATACCACCCACCCATCAAACCCACAGCTCAGACCCGAGCAGAGAGCAGAGCACCAGCAGCTCGCTCTCGCCTCGCTGGTGGTGGTGGTGGCCGCGTCGTGCGTTCCCTCCCCGAGCGTCTCTAGGATCGAGATCCGGCGGGCGGGCGGGCGGCGATGGAGGCGAGTGCTGGCCTGGTGGCCGGCTCGCACAACCGGAACGAGCTGGTGGTGATCCGACGCGAGCCCGGCGGCGCGGCGGCGCGCCGCGCGGCGGACGCGCAGGCGCCGTGCCAGATATGCGGCGACGAGGTGGGCGTGGGGTTCGACGGGGAGCCCTTCGTGGCGTGCAACGAGTGCGCCTTCCCCGTCTGCCGCGCCTGCTACGAGTACGAGCGCCGCGAGGGATCGCAGGCCTGCCCGCAGTGCCGCACGCGATACAAGCGCCTCAAAGGTCACTAGCGCTTCTGCTTTGCTTTGCCTTCTCGCTCTCTCGGCCTTGATTGCCTCTGGTGGTTGGCTTGCGCTCGGAATTGAATCGAATCGAACTGAATTGCTGCAGGGTGCCCGCGCGTGGCCGGGGATGAGGAGGAGGATGGCGTGGACGACATCGAGGGCGAGTTCGGCGTCGACGCCGACGACGCGCAGCACGTCGCCGAGTCCATGCTCCGGGCGCAGATGACCTACGGCCGCGGCGGCGACGCGTCGGCCTTCAACGCGGTCCCCAATGTGCCGCTCCTCACCAACGGACAGATGGTCGACGACATCCCTCCCGAGCAGCACGCGCTCGTGCCGTCCTACATGGCCAGCGGAGGCGGCGGGGGGAAGAGGATCCACCCGCTCCCCTTCGCGGATCCGAACCTCCCAGGTGCGTACCCCCACCCAATTCGGAATCTCGGAAACTTGCTTCTGAATGTGTGCTCACACCGAACTGTCTTGTCGGCGCTGCAGTGCAACCGAGATCCATGGACCCGTCCAAGGATCTCGCCGCCTACGGCTACGGAAGCGTGGCGTGGAAGGAGAGGATGGAGGGATGGAAGCAGAAGCAGGAGCGCCTGCAGCAGCTCCGCAGCGAGGGCGGCGGCGACTGGGATGGCGACGATGCAGATCTGCCACTGTATGTGCTCCTCCACAACTGTTTGACCACTCACTCACTGCTTGAATTGGACTCTTCATAATTAGTCTTGGATGCTGAGTTGCTGACCGCGCGCTGGAATTGGTATTCTTACCCAATTTAGCTAATGGAATGAAGTGTTAGCTGCTTCCACTAGATATGCCTTGCTATGCTACATATGAGTACGTTATTAATTGAAAATGTCCAGCTAAACACACATAAAGGTGATATGACATCTCATTAGGCAGTATCCGAAATTGGGGCTTCTCATGACATTTCCCAAAATGATGTACTTACAAGGTGATGTGCAATCATATAGTTGGAGTAGAATATGTAAATAGAAGTTCAACTGTTTTTAACTACTATGATGTCTTTATGGCAAAAATGGGTAAATGTTTTGAATAAGCTGACACATCACCACATCTTTGCATAAGTGTTCCTAAACTGGTTGTTCTGTAATTTCTATTTTTTTCCAGAATGGATGAAGCTCGGCAACCATTGTCCAGAAAAGTTCCGATATCATCAAGCAAAATTAATCCCTACAGGATGATTATCATTATCCGGTTGGTGGTTCTGGGTTTCTTCTTCCACTACCGTGTGATGCATCCGGTGAATGATGCGTTTGCTTTATGGCTCATATCTGTAATCTGTGAAATCTGGTTTGCCATGTCCTGGATTCTTGATCAGTTCCCAAAGTGGCTTCCAATTGAAAGAGAGACTTACCTGGACCGTTTGTCACTAAGGTTGTTTAAGTGATAAATCCAGCAAAAGATTTTCTTACTTTTTTATGAACTTTCAAATCTAAAAAGCGTATTTCTCTTCTGACCAGGTTTGATAAGGAAGGTCGACCCTCTCAACTTGCTCCGGTCGACTTCTTTGTCAGTACAGTGGACCCCTTAAAGGAACCTCCCTTGGTCACAGCAAACACTGTCCTTTCCATCCTTGCTGTGGATTATCCAGTTGAAAAGGTTTCCTGCTATGTTTCTGATGATGGTGCTGCAATGCTGACGTTTGAAGCACTATCTGAAACATCTGAATTTGCAAAGAAATGGGTTCCTTTCTGCAAAAAGTTCAATATTGAGCCCCGTGCTCCAGAGTGGTACTTCCAACAAAAGATAGATTACCTGAGAGATAAGGTTGCTGCATCCTTTGTTAGGGAGAGGAGAGCAATGAAGGTGAGATGTACTCTGTTTTGCTATGCTTTCCCATGCAGTTTTTTAAACTTCTATAATAGGTTACTAACACAGCCTTAATTTTTTTCTCATTCAGAGAGAGTACGAGGAATTCAAGGTAAGAATCAATGCCTTGGTTGCAAAAGCCCAGAAGGTTCCCGAGGAAGGATGGACAATGCAGGATGGAAGCCCATGGCCTGGGAACAACGTGCGCGATCACCCTGGAATGATTCAGGTAAACTTTAATAGTACTTGGTGTTGTTCTACATGCTGGTTCAGTATGGCATGGCTAGTAATATGACTTCTTTATCTCTCATCACCTAAAAATGTTCAATTGTTTTTTTGAATAGGTATTCCTTGGCCAAAGTGGTGGTCATGATGTGGATGGAAATGAGCTCCCTCGCCTGGTTTATGTTTCAAGAGAAAAGAGACCCGGTTACAACCATCACAAGAAGGCTGGTGCGATGAATGCACTGGTAACAACTCTGCTCATGGTTTTTTTGTACCATTTGTTCTGTCACCTCATAGCAGCATATGATTGATGCTTTGTTATCTTCCCTTTTTAATAATTGATAGGTTCGTGTCTCTGCCGTCTTATCAAATGCTCCATACCTATTGAACTTGGATTGTGATCACTACGTCAACAATAGCAAGGCCATAAAAGAAGCTATGTGTTTCATGATGGATCCTCTGGTGGGGAAGAAAGTTTGCTATGTGCAGTTCCCTCAGAGGTTCGATGGTATTGATCGTCATGATCGATATGCTAACAGGAACGTTGTCTTTTTTGATGTAAGATCCTGCATCCTTGTCCAGAACTTTTGGCTATTTATATGGTTCTTGTTAGTTTGTATACGTTTCCTAACACTTGCATCATACAGATAAACATGAAAGGTTTGGATGGTATTCAAGGACCCATCTATGTGGGTACTGGATGTGTCTTCAGACGTCAGGCACTGTATGGTTACGATGCTCCCAAAACAAAGAAGCCCCCGTCAAGAACTTGCAACTGCTGGCCCAAGTGGTGTTTGTGCTGCTGCTGCAGTGACAGGAAGAAGAAGAAGACAACTAAATCAAAGCCAGAGAAGAAGAAGAAGAGATTATTTTTCAAGAAAGAGGAAAATCCATCTCCTGCATATGCTCTGGGTGAAATTGAGGAAGGTGTTCCAGGTATAGTCAACCTCTCAAATATAATTCACAGTAGTTCTGGAGTTATTCCACATAACCTGGCTCTAACACTCATGAATTCTATTGTCCACCAGGTGCTGACAATGAGAAGTCTGGAATTGTTAATCAACAGAAGCTAGAAAAGAAATTTGGACAGTCTTCTGTTTTTGTTGCATCAACCCTTCTTGAGAATGGTGGGACCCTGAAGAGTGCAAGTCCAGCTTCTCTACTAAAGGAAGCCATACATGTTATCAGCTGTGGTTATGAAGACAAAACAGACTGGGGAAAAGAGGTATATTATAACATCAATACAATACTTGACTGAAAAATTGTTGATCACTTTAACGAAGAAGATTGATCTTACCAAGTGGCTCATGTTTTCTTGCAGATTGGCTGGATTTATGGATCAATTACAGAAGATATCTTGACTGGATTTAAAATGCACTGTCATGGCTGGCGGTCTATTTACTGCATTCCAAAGCGGCCTGCATTCAAAGGTTCAGCTCCTCTGAATCTTTCTGATCGTCTTCACCAAGTCCTTCGTTGGGCTCTTGGATCTGTTGAGATTTTCTTCAGCAAACATTGCCCACTTTGGTATGGGTATGGTGGCGGTCTGAAATTCTTGGAGAGGTTTTCTTACATCAACTCTATTGTATATCCCTGGACATCTGTTCCACTCTTAGCATACTGTACCTTGCCTGCTATCTGCTTGCTCACGGGGAAATTTATCACACCAGAGGTAAACATTCTTTACTTATGAAAATATCTGGGATCTTCTGTTTATACTCATGAATCTCACTATCGTTGTTATTTGAAATTGAAGCTTACCAATGTTGCCAGTATCTGGTTCATGGCACTTTTCATCTGCATTGCTGTCACTGGTATCCTGGAAATGAGATGGAGTGGCGTGGCGATTGATGACTGGTGGAGGAATGAGCAGTTCTGGGTCATTGGAGGTGTTTCTTCACATCTCTTTGCTATTTTTCAAGGGCTTTTGAAGGTGCTTGCTGGTATCGATACCAGCTTCACTGTCACATCGAAGGGTGGGGATGACGAAGAGTTCTCAGAGCTGTACACGTTCAAATGGACAACATTGCTTATCCCTCCAACTACTCTGCTTCTATTGAACTTCATCGGAGTCGTAGCTGGAATCTCCAATGCGATCAACAATGGGTACGAATCATGGGGTCCTCTCTTCGGAAAGCTCTTCTTCGCATTCTGGGTGATTATCCATCTGTACCCGTTCCTTAAGGGTTTGGTGGGAAGGCAGAACAGGACGCCGACAATTGTCATTGTCTGGTCCATTCTCCTTGCCTCAATCTTCTCCCTCCTATGGGTGCGCATCGATCCTTTCCTTGCAAAGAGCGATGGCCCTCTCCTGGAGGAATGTGGTCTGGACTGCAACTAAGAGGAACTCCACCAAGAATCTGCGCGGCAACGTGCTTGAAGATATTCTTTTGCAGGCAAACCATGCCCAATTTTTCGGAATTCTTTCCTGTAGATAGATTCACAGATCCGCGGCATTTCTTTTGGTGTATGGTGGTAACTGTGTAGCGCAGCCTGGTCTGCAATATGGTCGGCAAATTGGAGGCTGACATCCTTGTGCAGTGAGTGATCAACCACCTGGACTAGAAGATGCCAATTGTTTATTTAGTAAATTATAAACTAAGTTATATCGTGCACATTCCAGAGTATGTACTCCTTCCGTGTATTCGTTCCCATACAGTTGATATATTAGCAAAGAACAGATTGGTTAGGACTTCATTCTTTTTAGCAATATGTTCAAATCCGGTGTTGTAATTTGCCCGTTCCGCTGTAAATCGCGGCGGGCAGCGTTGTTTCTCCTGCTGTAATGTTGTACACAGACTCTTTTGGCTCTTCACATTTTGAAAGAAGAAAGGTTGGAACATCTGGTCCCGTGAATTCTTGGCTTCTTTTTGCTGTCTTTGCTTTTCATTTGGACTGACGGCATGAGGGGGGACCACCAGCAGGCACAGGCAAACTGGACACCGTGTGGCATGGGACCGGCGGTCTGGCGCTGCCTGCTGCGCTGCGACCGACCAAGCCACGGCGCCCTCCGCTGAACGCGCGACTCGCACATGAGCGGCGCCGCGGTTCTGAAAAGGCCTGCGGCTAACGCGGCCGGCTGCACGTCGCGCCGGCCAGGAGCTGCCAGCCGTGCCGTGACGTGACGTGGTTTGGTGGGCCCCATGCTGGCTGCACCGAACGGAGTCACGGGGACGGCGGAAGCTGGAAGGCTTCAAATTTTGGGGTTGGGGACCAGCGCGCGGGATAGTAGTAACCCGACCCGGCCCGCCAAATCCCGAATTTTTGGCGGGTCCTGTCTGCAATGAATTTCAGGGTGATATGCGCGGATTGCGGGATTAGCTTAGCTGGCAAGGCGTTTTGCTTGCTGGGCTGCTGGCGCGCAGCTGGAGGACAGGAGACAACGAGTGTGCTGACATGTAGGGACCGGGCGTCAGCGTTTCCGGTTTCTCTAAAATCCGGTCCACGTTTGCCTTCGATTTTTCTTACTGACGACATTAAGCCAACACTTTTAGTCCATTAACCCGTGCGTCTGCTCGGGCTAGCAACGTGTTACGACACCTACCGGCGCCATTATCAGGATGTCCGACACGCTGAAGAAAGGAGGGTTTGCTTTGGCAATGGTGGAGAAGGAAAAGGCGTCAAGCAAGGGTTGTCGTGCGTGAGTTGTGTGCAGCCGTGAGCTGTTGTAAGCAGGCCCACAGGACGGTGAGCGAGCGAACTATAAAGGAGAGAACTCTGTAAACAAGAGGACAACTTGGAACAGAAGGCAATCGGAAACGAAAGCCTCCCCGGCTGCGGTTTCCTTCCCCGTACGCTGACCCTTCTTGCTGATTTCCTCTCCCGCTTGCCTTCTCCCTCTATTCCTTTCATTGCACTCCGTTTTTGGGTTCGTAACACAACGTTACAGGACATGCAGATAAATATTTATCTTTTTCCAAAAATTGCATTAAACAGATTACCCCCAAACAGTATTACAGTATTGAGATGATTTCTACACGTTTCAATTTTCCAGGAAGAGAGTTTTTGTAGTTATGATTTAAACTCAAAGGATATAAGTTTTTGTTTTATTTTTGGGGTATAAATGATTGAAGCGAATATGACTCACTCGATGTGGATTTAAATCCATCGAAGGTATTAATTTTACTTTCATGAATCGATCTTCTCAATATGCTATGTTAAATCCAAGAAGCATATAAAGCCACATTGAAGTTGAATGATGGTCAACCTGTTTTGTTGTCCCGCAGGCTCGTCGATTAGCAGGGGTAGAGTGGACGACGACACCGCCCCCCCCCCCCCCAAAGGTTGGAGCCCCTTTTCCTCAGGAGGGTAACAATAATAATGCTCCATTTGATTTCTTTGGGTTTGGACATATGGGCCAACCACCTTTGAGGGACAAGAACAGGAAGAAAACAACCATCAACCTCAAAATGCTGGCGGTTGGGAACAATGGCTTCAAATGGCAGCTTATAATATACCTCAACCAGCCTAGAATAATAATGTAGTAAATGACGAAGACAATGCACTAGACCACAATGCTAAGGAGGACCTTCTAGGACCCAATATCCCTCCTAGACAGAACTTTGTGGTCAGGGAAATCTGATGTAAGAGGCCTAGATGATGGCACCAGATCAGGAGAGTATAAATATCAATGATCACTCCGATCACTCAACAGTCTCTGTCAACCAGGAAGCATGATTGCCTGACCTAAATGTAATGGCTGAAGATAGTGATGATGAGAACTATGTACTGCTGGGGTTGCCAGTTGTCTTTCAGGAGCCGTATTTGCCGAATTTCATACACCATGAGATCAATGAGGAAGAGTTGATTGACCTAGAAGATGGAGAACCTCCATAGAATGGTCAATCACTTGCCATTCAGAATGATCTAATATAGACAGATGAAGAACAAAATGCCATTCAGGAGCACATCCACATGGGTATAATGCAGATTCTTAATGAAGAGTCAGTTGATCCTGTATTTCACTCCTCTCATCACTCCAGTACCATGGTCCCATGGGCACCTTAGCAAAATGCTGATGCTGTGAGACTGTGGGGTAAACATTTCTCCTTTGTGTAACAAGAGAACTTCATTTCCATTCTGACAGATTGGGCTGACTTCTTCACATATGCTTTGGTATCTCCAAATAGATTTGAATGGGCCAAAGGCTTTTTGTTCAGTAAAGCTTGGGAATTCTGTGCTGCTAACACCTATGGACCTTCGATCAGATTTGAGATACTATTCAAATGCCCCATGACTATAACACAAGAATGCCGAAACAAATCATTAACCTACACTGAGATATCAGCTCCACCCTACAGTAAGGAAGATAAGGGAAAAGGGATACTTATTGATGACTCAGAGGATTCTGATGATGAAGTCCAGATCCCTACAACTCCCCCTTCTTTTAATAAAAACACTAGGATTTCTATTAGCACTTCAGCTATCCATGTAAAAAAAAAAGGAAATGTTGTGAGAACCACCCTGTTGTGGTTTCAAAAGTCAGAAGGAGTGAAAGACTCAAAGGAAGGCTGAAGGGATACAAGGGTGATACCTGTGTAGATAAGAACTGTTCCTCCTATCAGGCAAGTCCTCCAACTTTGTCCACATAGGTCCTTCGTAATTTGGGTCAATGCTTCTGCAAAATGGGTGGGGAAACCATTTTAGATGCAACACTAACCAAGAAAAAGAAGCCAGGAAATGCTATTGGAGCAGAGAAGGTAGCTGGGAAGGCCAAGAAGGGGCAAGACTAGCATATCAACACCAACAAATCCAATGATGTTAAGAAGCCCAAGAAGCCAAAGAAGAATTAGACAAAGAGGACCTTTTGCAGTTTGTCCTATTTTTCCAGATATTTTGTTATGTCTAAACTTGTTTTGCTTTATGGTTGTTGGACTTCTGTTTCCCTTTATGTCTGGTCCATGAATCTTGGCACAATGGTGAAAGTTTGGTTCCTCTTTATGGTGAATGGTGGAGACTATTATCTAATCTGTTGACTCAATCACTCTGGTCCACTCCAGAGTGCATATTTTCCTGTTATGATTGTGTGATGGATATCTTATCCATGCTTTATTCTTTGATCTGGTCCATCATAGATCTCTTGGTTGTGGAATGTTGTACAAAATCAGCTGCATGTTGTACATGTAGATGGCTTCTCTTACCTTACCAAAGGTTTTTTAATGGATCCACATCATAATTCTAATAATAGACAGTGAAAAATTCTTTGTTAGAATACAAGGGAACAAATTCTGACAGAAAATAGAGCTCGATTAGGAACAAAATTATTGAAGCTAATTGTGGCATTGTCTTTCTTCAAGAAACAAAGAGAGTGCACATTGATTTAGCTTATATTAAAATTTTTTGCCCACTCCAATTTGATAACTTTGAATTTTTGCCTTCAAATGGAGCTTCTGGGGGAATTTTAGTTGTTTGGAAGGGTGCAAGATTTGCTGGAGAGTTAATCATGATGAATGAGTACTCCATCACCATTGAATTCACCACCATGTTCTCTGCAGCTAAATGGGTCTTAACCACTGTCTATGCACCATGTATATATGAGGAAAAAATCTTATTCCTAGAATGCCTTAATTCTCTACACATCCCGGATGATTCTGAATGGATGATCATAGGAGATTTTAACCTAATCAGAAAGCATGAAGACAGAAACAAACCTAGAGGAAGTGTACAGAATATGTTCGGATTCAATGAAGTCCTGACTAACCTAGGACTAATAGAAGTACCCCTGAAAGGTAAAGTTTACACTTGGAGCAATAATCAGGAATGCCCTCTACTGGAAAGACTGGATTGGTTCTTCATATCTAACTCCTGGTTTGTCAGTTATCCAGGACACTAGCTACTGCCCTAAGTAGACATAATTCTGATCATGTTCCATGCCTCCTAACCATTGGCACAGACATCCCAAAAGGAAAAGTTTTCAGATTTGAAAATTATTGGATGCAGCGAGAGAATTTCATAGAAATTCTGTGGCATGGATGGTCAGTACCCAGTCTCACATGAAGATCAGGCTATAAGGGCGGTAGCTAAATTGAAAAACCTAAGAAGGGTTCTGAGAACATGGAGCAAGAAAATTTCAAACTTAGCTTCTACCATTGAAAACTCAAAGGAGGTCATCATGATGTTGGATGTCATGGAAGAATTCAAAGACCTGTCTCTTGAAGAGTGGAATTTCAGAGCAATTCTCCAAGAGCATCTCACTAGACTGTTGGATCAACAGAGAATTTATTGGAAGCAAAGAGGAGTTATAAAATGGGCCAAACTAGGGGATGGAAATACAAAATTCTTTCACGCAAATGCTACAATCAAATATAGGCAAAATCTTATCACCTCTTACTACACCTGAAGGAAATGTCCTGCATACTCATGAGCAAAAGTCAAATCTACTTCGGGAGTCTTATAAGCAAAGACTAGGCACTACAAAGTTCTCAACAATGCATTTTGACCCGTCGTCCCTTCTCTCAGCTATCGGAAACCTTGAGTGGTTAGATGAGCCTTTTATGAATGAAGAAATTGATAATATTATCAACAATATGCCAACAGATAAGTCTTCAGGGCCTAATGGTTTCAATACTGACTTCCTTAAGAAATGTTGGCCAACTATAAGACATGACTTCTATGATCTTTGCCATGCCTTCCACAGTGGTTATATTTGTATGCAAAGTATAAATGGCTCCTACATCACTTTGGTACCAAAAAATGACAACCCTTGTATTGTCAATGATTACAAGCCGATCTCCTTTCTAAATTTAACTCTCAAACTCATTACAAAGCTGCATGTAGACATATTACAAAAAATCATCTTGCAGGTTGTACATCAAAAACAATATGGCTTCATTAAATCCAGAAGCATTCAAGACTTCTTAGCACAGTCTTTTGAATATTTACACCTATGTCATAAATCGAGGAAGGAAATAGTTATATTGAAGCTGGATTTTGAAAGAATAGGAGGTCATTTTGTAAATCTTACAACACAAAGGATTTAGTTCCAAATGGATAGGCTGGATCAAAAGCATATTGGGATCTGCTACATCTTCGTTTTTGTTGAATGGAGTCCCAGGGAAGCTATTTCATTGCAATAGGGGAGTCAGACAGGGTGATCCACTTTCTCCCTTGCTCTTTGTCTTAGCAGAAGATCTTTTGCAATCTGTGAGTAATAAGGCCAAGGACATATGAATCCTCAGACTACCAATTCCAATGGATTTTAACAATGACTTCCAATTTGTGCAGTATGCAGATGATACTCTACTAATAATGGAAGCCTACCCACGACAATTGTTTGCTCTTAAAGCTCTCCTTAATACCTTTATAGATTCAATAGACCTAAAGGTAAATTTTAGTAAATCAATGATGACCCCTATAAATGTAAATGAGGAAAAAAAAATGCAACTTCTTGCAAGCACTTTTCAGTGTCCGATTGGAACACTCACATTCACTTACCTGGGTCTGCCATTGGACCTCAACAAGCCAGTAGTTTCAGAATGCTTGCCTCTAGTGCAATGTATTAAGGGAAGACTGGTAGCTTGTTCACTATATTTAACATAAGGTGGTAAACTTCAAATGGTAAACTCTGTTCTATCCTCTCTATCATTTTTTATATGTGCACTATTAAAGTGCCTATAATAGTGCTTAAGCAAATTGATAAATACATAAGACATTGTCTCTGGAGAGGTGCTGACATGAACTCGCGAAAACCCTCACAAGCCTCATGGGAAATGGTAACCAGGCCCAAGAAAGAAGGGGGTCTGGGGGTAATCAAGTTGAGGACTAAAAATGATGCACTATTAATGAAAAACCTTCACAAATTCTTCAACAAGCACAACCTCCCATGGGTGAATATGATTTGGATGACATATTACTCAGATGGACTTTTACCTGGTCACAGATCAAAAGGTTCATTTTGGTGGAGAGCAATTATCAAACTCCTAGACAATTTTAAAGGAATTGCGCAGGTAACCTTGCAAGAAGGGAAGTGTATCCTTTTCTGGTCAGATCTCTGGAATGGGCAAATCTTGGCAAATAAATATCCTAAACTATTTTCCTTTGTGCTCAATAAATCCATGACTGCAAGACAGGTGATTCTCAATGACCAGCTGTTAAATCTTTTTCACTTACCCCTCTTCGAGGAAGCATATGAACAACTGCAGGAAATGCAAGTTCTGTTGCAGAACATAGAGCTGAATCAAAATCCTGACATCTGGTGTTACATCTGGGGCAGTGCCACTTATAGCTCGAACAAAGCCTACAAACAACTAATTGGTCATATGCAAGTTCATCCAACAATTCAATGGTTGTGAGTTTCATCATGTCAGCTAAAGCATAAGGTGTTTTTCTAGCTAATCCTTAATGATAGAGTGAGTACTAGAGGATTACTTAGAAGACGAAATATGCATCTAGATTCATATGATTGTGAACTATGTATCCGACAACATGAAGAAACTCTGCATCATTTATATCTTAGCTGCCCGTTTGCAATAAGATGTTGGGCCTTATTGGAACTAGTTTTTTGCACATGCGACACATATGCGCTATTGTTCTACATAGAATCATGTACTAACTGAAAACATGTATTGTGATACATTTCAACATGGTACATAAAAAGGATGATTAATACACAATGCACGCTAGTTTTTTATTCTCAATAGGCGTCGTGCTTGACCATCCAGCTGATGTCTCCTCAAGGAGCTGTGATGTGCTAGGCACGACGAAACCAAGTTACTTTGCACACTCCACACTAAAAATAACTTACCTCCCACACTCCATATAGGAAGTATTTTGCAGTTCACACTTACCACTGCATATATTGTTTGTAAGATCTTATAGCTGCATCCACCAACAATCATTTTCGTTTTCCATCCATTGCACCACGTAGAGAAAAACGATCAGACTGCAGCACTATGAAATACCAAATCTTATACTACTCAATTATTATTATTTAATTAAACTTCATCTTTTTGGGCATTGTGGAGCTGATGCATCTAACTCATTCATTAGCAATGTGCAACAATTTTCCCACATAAATACAACATTTTCATATTTTTGAGATGACTCACCTCAAAAACAATTGATGGCTTAATGTATAATAAGAAGTTTCAATTATTAACAAACGATGTCTATAGAAGATACTTAAGCCATGTATCCTTATTTTCATGTAAAATTTTGAGGGTACATGAAACTATAAACTATTGTATAAACCCCAGGGGTAATGTATCTTCGAGCAATTTGAAACATACAATGCTTGCAGTTGCAGAGCAATGCACTATGTAGGTTGCAAACATAGAGTTTTTTTTAGTTGGGTAGAAACCATCTTGACGGTTGCCACACAAACACAAGCGACAAGAAAGAACGCCATACATACAAATGATCATACAAATGATATTGCTGCCTCCTTTTAGCTTTTACATATATCGAGTAATTTCACTTAAACTGCTTCCAGTTTATATCCAATAAAAAAACTTGATGCCTACATAGCCTATCAATTGCACAGAGGGATAAAGTGAATATTCAATCATTCAACACGAGCAATCAAGCTTAGTCAATCTTGAGCAGCTAATCACAGAAAAAACAAGTAAAAGCGTTGATCCCATAGACACAAAAATAGTTCGGTATCGTGGCTCGCATTCGTGCCTCCAATGCGCGATCAGATTTGTGTGTGGACGATCTGTCGACGTGGCATGCGCTGGGCTCAGACAACGACGTTTCGGGCGAGTAGCCAAGAGCAGAGGACAAGCTGTCGCAGCCTCCGACATCCAGCAAACAAAGGCAATCAGCACCACATGCGTTGGCCTTAGACAGCGAGGGATCAAGCGAGCCCCCGCGGCGTGCATTGGACTTGAACGACAAGGGATGACTTGCATCGGGTCTATGACCATCGAAGCCACCAACGTCTAGTAGGACATGAGATTACCGCCGCATGACGTCGAGGTTTCAGGCAAGCTTCCGTGGCCGTCGACCTCTCCTGGGAGATTGACAAGCTGCCAAAACGTGAGACAGGGTGGGAAGGTGAAGGTTCTAGCTGGCCAGCGCCCTGTGCGGTTGAATAAGATTGCTGCCCGCGGAAGCTAGCTGCCTGGCAAAGGCATGATATGCGAGAGGCCAATTTAAGAAAGATAATAGCATGCAAGGAAGGAATCAAGGAAGTTAATCGCATGCAAACTCACGTGGCAGGTAATCGCATGCATGATTAACACATGACAATAATTGCCTTGATTCTTCGGCCATGCATGCCATAGAAGATTAATGGCATATGGTAATCATTGGCTTGATTCTGCTCTGCAAAAAAATTGCCTTGATTCGGCCATGCATGCATGCAGGCCAACACTCTTTTCTGCTCCTGCAAGAATGAAGGAAGGAAAGCAGAGTCAATCAAGGAGTCCTATCAATGCTGGTAAATAATTCGAGGATGCATGTAACGCTGGGTATGGATGAGCGTGTAGGAAAAAATTGAATAAGTTTAGACACTAGATGATGGACTTCTAACACTAAGAGGTGTTAAGAATTTGTGACATTGTGTCACACTTTGAACAGAAAAGTGGACCCTGCTGTTGATCCAAGGGCGGATGGGTATGAGGTGGCTGAGATCAAGGGCAGATGGAGACGGTGGGTAGATGATTTTCAGGTATACGAAAGAAGTTTAATCTTTATAGTAAAGAAGACTTACCTATCTAGTGACTATTCATCCAATGGAAGCCTTCAAAAGATTAAGAAAGCTAAATGTTGAGTTTGTGATGGAGATTATTATTATAATGGCATGGTCCATCTGGACAGTAAGAAACAAATGGATTTTCGACCAGAAAGACCCCACAGTGGACAGTTGCAAGGCACACTATGTAAAAAGGACACAAGAATAACACCTTAATTAGTGACACTTCTGAAGAAAAGTGTCACTAATCACATAATAGTGACGCGTGAAAATTGGACGCGTCACTAAATCAAGTCCCCTCATCAAGACGCGTCACTAATAACTTTGTAATAGTGACGCTTCTAATCTTAACGCATCACTAATATCTGACCTCTTTAATAGGTGACGCTTCCTAAATTCACGCGTCACCTATTCTCTGAGTCTCGGATAGGCCTGCAAATGGGTTGGATTGAAATGAGTAATTTGGGTTGGGTTTTAAAACGGGTTGACTTTGGTTGGGTTGTAACGGGTCTTCAAAGCTGGCGGGTTGGGTTGGGTTCGGTTCCTCGTGATGACGGTTGGGAATGGGTCCGTATCTTTGGGTTTTCTATAAGTTCAACCCACGGGTTCTCACCCATTTTACCCCACGATTGAACCCAAGGCGCGGTTACTAAGCGGTGGCGGGTGCGATCGTATGCGGCGAGAGCAGAGACGGCTAAGACGAGGTGCTAGTGCAGAGGCACCCAGTGGATGCGACAGGTAAGACCAGAGGAAGCGACAGCGAGCCGCGAAGGTAGAGGCCGCCGAGCGGTGCAACTGGGAGCGGTCGTCGGCCGTGACCGGTGGCGGCGGCTTCGTCAGCCGTAGTAGATCCACCCCACCCGGGGCGGAGCTCTCACGTGCGAAGGCAAACTGGCGTTGATCGATCCCTTCACTGTCTGCGATAAAAGCGAGCTCTGATTTGTTGATCCAAATACCGTTTTGATCGGAGGTGTCTGCCTGCTAATTCCAGATGTCTGTCTTCATGATTAATCGAATGAAAAAAAGGTATGTGAAAGCATCAGGACAGGATGAGGATTTTGTTTTGCACGAGAGCATTGAAATTCGTCTTTGTCGGTGCCAGATTAGAGCAACGTGTGTCATGGATGAGCAGTACAGAGAAACAGAGTCGCCGCTCTCAGAAAGAAGAAAGCAGTATTAGGCCGAAGGCCATGCATCATCAGACCATCAGGTATCAAGGGGCCTAGGCCGCTTTGTGCATAGAGATGGACAGATGGTAATTGGGTAGAAACAGTATTGAACTTCTCACTTTGGACCACATCATCTTTAAATAAGAGATGTTATGAGACTCTTTAAATAATAGATGTTATTTGTCTCATGGCCAACATACCTCAGCTTTCTTCTTCGTTCTTCCTCACGTGAGCAAATGCAAGAACAGGCAAGCCGTGGTCATGATGAAAGCGTGAGCATGTCACTCCGCGTGGTATAAAACGATCATCTATGTACATATGATATCAGGTGCCGCATCCCGTAGCTCAAGCGTACAAAACCCATCACCTGCCATAGCTCACATACATCACCCATGGCTGTATAAAACCCATAGATACACCAACGAGTTGGATTAGGTTGGGTTGGGTTCACCAGCGCTTGTGGGGTGGCACGGGGTGGGTGGAGACGCCAAAATTTTGGACGGAATTGGGTTTCAAAAACATAGAAGTATCCGTATGGAGTGGGTTGGGTACGAGATGGGTTCTGCCCCCATTAGAGGCCTAGTCTCGGACCCGAAATTTTTATCCACCCACATTCATCCCTTCCTCGCGTCCGCCGACGTGACTCTTCGTCCCGATCGATGTCCTCTCCTGCGACCTTCTCTTCTCTTCTCCTCTCTCTCTCTCAGATCCACCCGAGCGTTGGCCTCCCCGCACCCACCCAAGAGCCCTCCCTCCCGACGGCGGTGTGGATCCCGGCAGAGAGAGAGGCGTTGAGGCAGCCTCTTCTCCCTCCTCCGAGGCAGCGCCCTCTCCTATCGACGGCAGCGCCCTCCTCTCCGTTCCCGGCGGGGCGGATCCCTCTTCTCCCTCGCTGGCGGCGGCGCCCTTCTCTCCCACGGAGGTGGCTGCAGCTTCGGGCGTCACGGCGGTCAAGGCAACCGTGCGAGCGGAAACGCTTCTCGGAGGCGACCGGCTGCAGCTGCACGCCTCGGCTATCCTCTTCGTGGCTCCCTCCGCAAGGCTTCCTTCAACCGCAGTCTTCTCCGCGTCGGTACGTCGCCTCCTCTGCTCTTCGCATCTGCTTATTCACTCAAACCCCCTTTCGCTGACTTTCTCTGGCAGCCGCGGAGGTGGGCGAGGACTCCATCCGGGCCTGCGCGTCGACCACCTCGACGTCTCCGACCTGCCGCTCTTCAACACCGACCTCGAGACCGGCTTCCCGCCCATCGTCGAGGCCTTCAGCGGCAACATCTAACAGGCACACTGCATCCTCTTCGCCGCGCCCGAGTATAACTACTCAATCGCCAGTACGTCACGCCTCCCCCTCCATTTTCCTCTCCCACATGTCAAATAAAATCTCCGTCAATTCACAACCAATCAACAGTGGTAGAATTTTTGCTCGGGAGTTTATTCGGGCTTGCAACGTCCAAATCCTACAACCTAATACTGCAATTCTGCACGCAATGTTATAGTCCACATTAGCATCAGTTCAGTTAAGGATTTAGATTTTGTTCCCTTGCGTCGGCAACAAAGCAACTTGATGGGTTCCTAAAATTTTCAGCTGAAATACAGGTTATGATGCAATACTGAGGTGAACTGTATAAAAGCTGAAATACAGGTTTTTCCATGGTGTTGTGGTGGTGGCTTTTCCTTTATTTTTTTCCTTGAGTATCTGAAGTCCAGTTACATAGTGCTCTAGATGCTTATTATTCCTAATATCTAATGCAATGCAACTCTGGCACATTATCACGCTATTATTATTTCCCAGAACTCATCACTAACATTCTATTTTCGTAGATAGTAGAGATGATTTATCACTTTCCAAAATCAGTGAGTGTCAGTGTGCTGCTACTGTATTTAGAATTGTGACAAGTGTTTAAGCTCTGCGTAAGAGCCCTCCATATATACTGCATTCCAAATCAAAACATCAACTCTGAAGGTTTAACTGAACTATTACCAGATACTACTAAATGACATTATGATTATTTCTTGAAAGTTCAGAAGGTTTACCTGAGCTAGCATATTGCCATGATTACACACTGAACCCAGATTCCTATATGTGGATTCAATTATCTAAACTCCACTCTGACCACAAGCATTTTAATACTGAAAGGCTGAGAAGATAACATCTCGAATGATTTGAGGATAGAATGCGGGGTTGGATCGATCAGGTACTTAACTCCTTTTCTCTTGACATTATGTCTTTGATACACGGGTGAAAAGAGTGAACACTTCCAGGTGGGTTCACATTTCTTTTTGTATTGTAAAACATTGGATTATACAAATCCTTGATTTCTTTTTGAGCACCTAGTTTAGGCTAGATGATTTAAGTACCTCCATTTCTGATAGAAATTCTCTCTTGTATGTTCCCAATGCAGCTGAAATGGTCAGAAGGCAGCCTCTATTTCCAGGTGACTCAGAATTGCAACAGTTGCTTCACATTTTCCGGTAATTTGTTTGCCCCTGCTTATCTTATTGTTGGCTATCTCTCTGTTAGACACTACTCCAGTGAATAAATTCGTGTTGGCTGTTTTAAGTATTGACTAGTATTGGGCGCATATAATGCCCTTGTAATGTGTAATGTATATAATGTGAAAACCTTATGATGCATTTCAATTGATTTAAGACAATGTGTTTAAGTAGGGCCTTGTTGCACTAGTGCACAATTCACTGGAACACACGATCTGTGTGCAAAACAGTGCCAATGGAAGTGTTGTGTCATGCATGAGTGTATATGCAAGACTGCATGGTGCACGCCTCAGATTAATTTAGCTGTTTGCAGATAGTGTTAAACTATTAAATTACTATCTTGTGATTGTATCCTGTTGTTACCTGGTTAGATATAGAGAACAATTCACCCCTCTGCTTTTTATCTTTCAATTATGGTAGATCAGTGCAAACAGGTCTTAAAGCGTTCTTTAGATAAATGAACATGACTGTTATATGCATGTATTAATAACTGTACATTTACAGAAATGTTTTCAGAGCTTTGTTGGAAATCTAACCTATAGTTATGATTCTACAGCTTCCTAGTGTATTTATCTGTTAACTAGACATTATAATTTCAAGGCATAATTATTAAAATAAACAGTTATACAATGTATTGAACAAGCTGCTTGTATTAACTATATTCTCTTCATTTCTTAGCTTGGATGTGAACATGGCCTCCCTGGCATCTTTGCCGGTCTCAAGTTCTTATAATAATCTGGTGATGGTTTTTATATGTCCTCTGCTATGTTTCTGCAGGGCATCAGTTCAGGCGATGGGTGCATCGGTCCTCTACTCCAGCTTGTCAGAGCGAGAAGGTTGAGCTCTGAAGATTAGCAGTGCCACCACCAGCTTGAACGCAAGAAAGTCAACAGCTCTGCGCGTCTCTCTGCCTCAAATACAACGAAAGGCAATTGTTTTCTTTTCTCTTAGGCCAGCAGCTTAATCTTTTGCTACATCAGTGAAGACATGGTTTTTCAATGAGGTAGCGCATGAGCTTAGGTGTAAAGTACCTGCCCTTTCTTCTGTTTCTTCAGTGCAGTAGTAGACGTAGCAGCTAGTAATTTACTGAATAGTGTCTGACTTTTCCTTCTGTGTACTAGCATTTGTTGCTTGCTTGTTTGATTGAACAGCTCATTGTAAGCCTGCTAGGGCAGGGAACACACTTTATTCTACGTTCTGACGAATTTTTCATTGCAAACATGCTAGGACAATATGAAAGTAAAAATGGCAGTTGCTTTCATGGGCTACTCTAGGCTTGTTAGTTTGCACTTGTTTGCATTTATCATGACAATGTAAAATTTGTTGTGTAAATATAAAATATATAGATGATAGATACCCCCCGTTCATCATGGCAATGTAAAATTTGTTTGCTTCTTCATTTCCCTGTAGTTCAATATGTGCACATTGTTTCCTTGTACCATTATATGCCCCAGTGAAATATACATTGTTTCCTGAACATATATATTATTTCTAGCATTGTGTATAATGGACAACCAATCTCCTGTTTTCTTCTTTTTTTTTGTTTTTTAATTTTATCATTGGTGACGCGTCTTGCTGTGATGCGTCACCAATGACCCCCACATTGGTGACGCTTCTGGACCAAAACGCGTCACTAATGACAGTCATTCGTGACGCGTAAAATCCGCGTCACTAATGACTTTACATTAGTGACGTGACGTTAGTTATGAAGTGTCACTAAAAGGCTGTTTTTACATAGTGCAAAATTCGTGAAAGAATTCTCCATCCTGTTGCACAGGATGAAAGCAAGGCATTTCCCAAAAAATTAGAGAATGGCTGGATTCCTTTATGTAATTTTTTATCTTCTCTTTTCAGTTTCTTCAGTTTCTAACAACTCTTATTATCTATCTTCTTTATTACTCCTTATAATTTGAGTATGGTCGTCTCTTCCTGCCACTAGTCCTGTTAACGGTCCGGTTCCAAACTGGTTTCAGCGGGTTGGTTCTCGATTGGTTTCGTATTGGATCGGGTGGAAACAGGCTGATGAGAATACTGGTTTGGTTTGGATCGGGTTCACATAGATAATGGTTTGGTTCGGTTTGGGTTGGGCCCGAACGGTCTGGGATGGAATTGGGTTGGAACCGGTTGCGCGGACTGGATCGAGGACCGGCGCTTCTCTCGTTCTCCCTCGCTCTCTTCCGCCGCCGCTGCGCACGCCCGCTCATGGTCGCTCTGTTCCTCTATCCATCGCAGCTCCCTCCCTCCGTCCACCACCTACAGCGGCGGCGCCAGTGGCCTCTCCTCTACTCCGCGACGCTGAATCTCTGATTTTTTAGCGATGCCGATCTACTGCGACGAGGACATCGACTGGCCCACCGGCCCGGGCAGCGGTCGTCGTCGAGCAGTTTAGCGCGTCGGTTCAGCAGCAGCAGAAGCCAGCGGAGCCGGCCGCCAAACTGGTCTTGAAGCGGAGTGTCGTTGCAGCGGCGGCGTACGGCGTGCAGGGCGGGGGCGTGCAGGACTAGCCTCTTGACGACTTTTTCGGTTTCTCCGAGTTCAACACTGTTCGACGGTATTTTGTCACAAGTCCAAGTCGTATACATGAAGCAAACAAAGCCGGAGCTCCTCAGCCACCTCATGTACGTGTGCAAATATGCAAGCTACATGCATGTGCGTATAAGAGGAAAACTCTATCTCACGCGTGTACATGGTGACCACGAAAGGAGATTAAACGGAAACTCGCCGTGTACGTAGACTTCTCACGCAAGCCGCGATCACGAACCAGCTAAACTGCATAGTGGGCCAGCTATACATATTAGCCCCACAGTCTGGCGAAACAAATACGAGGATGTGGTCGGCATGTGTGGCGTCCTTATCCCCCTGCGTATCACGCACGCAACAAACTCTATCTCCAATTCAAACGATAACGTGGCTGCTCCGCGTATCCCGGACGGGCGTAGCAACCTGATGACGGCGCACGCAGACGCGCCGCCTCCAAACTCTACCCTAACCCCTTGCCTATATAAGCAGACCGAGAGGCAACGTGAGGGGGGAATCCAGCATCCACGCGCAACATGCCATCAGGATTCGTACATGCCGCCGCCGCCACCCATCCACGTCAACGCGCCCCCGGCAATTAACGCAGTGCCTGGGATAGACGCCGGTCCTTGCCGAACGAGGCCGTGAAGACGATGACCTTGCTGCACTTCGCCGGCGAGGAGATGACGACGCACACGTCAACCATGGGTGAGAATAATCTTTAAGTCGTTTTCTTCTACTTGCTTTCAGATTGCATGCACGCATATGATGGCACGTACGAGAGCCGCTACTGTCGGCCTGCCGCCTGGATCGAGCAATTTAAGGAGGATCGACACGACGACGGCCTAGATCGCGATGAAGATCGTTGTCAACCCGGCGCCTGATATCGTAATGAAGACGGAGATCGATGTCGAGCCAGCAGTCTGGAACGTGATGAAGACCGACACAACTTATGGTTTTCAGACGATCGTGAAGACCATTATGGAGGTGCCAACGGCATGCACGCTCATGCTGTACATGGAAGCGCCCCAAGTCGCTGGCATCGTCGAGACAAGCAACCACAAATCCAAAACGGTTCTGCCCAAAGAAACAACGTCAAGCCAACGATCAAAGATGGGCGAGGCGCTGCCGTGAAGACCGGCGGCGAGCCGGTGGAGGCGACGACAAAGCTGCCGAAGAGATAAGCTGCTTGGGACGATACTGAGCTAATAATCAAGAACATCGTGTTGTTGCTGTCAAGACCCAAGTCCAAGTTGTGGAGGATTTTAGCGCGAAGCCGAAGTCCTATGCTGCCATACCAAGACTCAATGTCATTTGCCATCCGAAGCTCACATGTGCTTGACGTCAAGCATACACATACATTCATGTACATGCGTTGTGCGTGAAGTCAACCCACAAGCGCGCCAGCCTGCAGGCTGCTCCAATCTGCTTCTCTGACGACCGTTGCCAAGTTGCTACTTCGGACAAACCGAGCATCGCCGTGCATGTTCCTCTACAACAACCACACTACACCATGTCGTACGTGACCGACGAGGCCGGACGACAAGGGCGGGCGCTGCCGACGTGAAGGCCGCGCTACAACCGGCTCATGGACCGACGAGGCCATGGATAATGCCGACGCCCACCCTACACCACCATCAACACACATGCATGGAGAACGCGAAGCGAAGACCAAAGACGACGACTATACACAGCTTAATCGGAGGTTTCTGAGCGAGTTTAACTCACCAGGGTAATTAACTAGGAGCTTTCCGAGGCCATAGGAACCAATAAGACCACGTCGCACGAGTGAGATGGCCGCCATCAGACTATGGAGCTCACACATATGGAAACTATTTGTATTTATATTATCAAATATAAATGAATATATGTTTTCTCTTTTATTTCTTTGTGTACTTAGTATACTGGCACGCCCGTGTATATTTTATTTTCCCCCACGGCAGTGCTAATGATATCCATCTAGTCAGCCTGATTTTTCTGCCCGAACAAACGCTGGGATCGGATTCGCCGAGAACTGTCCAAGGTCAGTACTCAGTACTCTGAATCTCTGATTTTTCAGCTCGTGGGCTCGTGGCTGCTGAATTTTTGCTGTTTTGGCAAATTTCTCAGTACTCTGAACGAGCACGGACTGCCTCACCATACAACTTGTGAGCTTGGCCGCCAAGATCATCCTATGCTGTTGGCTGTTGTGTCACTGCAACTCAGGTAATAAAGTGCCTCTCACATAATGAGATGAATTGTAGACTGTTTTGCTCACATTTATGTGCCAGAGGTAGCTACTCAATGATGATTGATAAGAGTTCAACTCCTGAATGTGACTATGTATCTTGCTTTTATTGTATTTTTTGAGCCTGCCTTTTTTTTTCAGTACTACACTTGGTCATTTCGTCAATTTTCTTTCTTGAATTTGAACACAATTCAGTGAGCCATCTACAACTGAAACTGCAATAATAAGAACAAATTGCTTGTGTGTCAGATTTAGGAAAAGAAACAGATAAGTTATGCAAATCGGACTAGCAATTGATTTCCTAGTCTTCTTGTTTTCATAGAAGTACTTGGTGTTCTATGACCCACATATTTCTAATCGACTATTTTCTACCATAGTTAACCTTTGCTCTGTGTCTTTAGTATGACTGATGAGTTACCTAACAAAATCTGTTTGTCTTCATTGAAGATCAGTGTTCTATTACCTCCTGTAGGTCGGATTTACCCAGATGTCAGCAATAATATGGAATGATTGCCAGTCTATTTATCCTGACCATTACTCAATTCTCTTGTAGGTTTTGGCTGGATCTTGCAGTAGGGCCAGGTTAGATTCTCAATAAGAAGTTCAGAACTTCTTATTGAGAATCTGCACCAAAAACAGTTCTTGTAGGTTTTTGGTGCAGATTCATGCTGCTATGAGCAATATGTTTGCCAATCACGTATCTGTGCATAATAATAACTGCTAATGATGGGTTGCATTTTGTCTTTCTCAAGATTGTTTCCATTCCACCTCAAGAGTTCAAGATGTATTTTAGTATTTGATCAGCACATATAACATTCTCCTATTTGAGATTCTAAGCAGTCACAGTTGGAGGCTAGACTCTTCGTTTGATGTAGGCTGTAGCTGTTTGTAGTTTTCGGGTAGTTATTTCGAAATGCCATTGCATGTAATTATTAATGCTTCATCTTAATGCACTTTATGATGCTGAAAAAGTATATGGAGTTCTAAAGTATGTATCGTCCCTCTCAAAAGTAATGGATTACTTGTAACGTGTCAAAAGAGGAAACTTCAAACGTGTGTATTTCTCAAGTAACCGACATGGTAGCCTTCCATGCCAAATATTCTTGCCAGCTCTCTATCTGCAACTTTCATAATGGGATAGATTTTTTTTTATTGTGAGATCACGATAATGGGATAGATGATGTGCCTGCCTTCGGTACAACCGTACAAGCCACCGAGCGGCCGCGCAAACCACCGAGCGGTCCAACAGTCAGGGCCCAATAATGTCAGGCAGAACCGCAGGAACCGGGCACAACAGCTTCTGCGCTCTGCAACGAACACTAGGCTCGCCACCACGGTTTGAGATCGGTTCCAAACCACAGTTTGATGCACAGGGTCGGTTTGGGTTGGGCTTATTTTTCTCTTTAGTTTGGTTTGGTTTGGTTTTGACAAGTGGGTTGGTGGGTGGTGGGTGGCTTGGGTCGGGCTGGCTGTCCTATAGTGAATGGGGTGGTTTGGAGTTTGGTTTGGTTCTCGGCCCATTTACAGGTTGACCTGCCACCTATCCATCGGTGAAAGTATGGATTAATTGTCTAGGCCAATCGTAAAACATGTAGAGTCTAACAAAAAAACATAGTCCAAATCAGCTATTGTAAGTCTTTTTTCGTACAGGTGCTTCCCATACCGATCACTCGCTTTCTCCGACAATGTCTAGATCCAATCGTAAAACATGTAGAGTCTAGAAAAAACAGAGTGTCCAGATTAGCTACCGTAAGTCTTTTTTGTATAGGTGTTTTCCATTCCGATCGCTTGTTTTCTCCGGCAATTCTATCTCCTTTGTTCTTTTAAGACGATCTCCCTTGCCAACTGCCATCGAACGTCGAGAGCCTTTGAAGTTGTAGATCATCACGGAGCTCTCTACCAGCTATTAGCAGACGTACCATGGCTAAGCGGAGAGAGAGAGAGAGACTAAAGAAAGAACGATTTGTCTCCTAAAAAAAATTAGGCTTCATGGGCCAAAAGAAACAATAGGCATCCCAACTCACGCTACCCTATTTCTTTTACTTTAGTTTTTTTGTTATTTGTGCTCATACTTTGTATTTTGTATGGACTTCAATGAAAAATAAGAAAACAATGCAACCAATTTTATTATACTCATTTGGAGCTTGAATTCAAACAATAAAATTCAAACACTACAAAAATAACACTATAAAAAATATATTCAACTTAAGTGTGGGCTGTTTCCTGGAATTTGATTAAAAACTAAAACTTGGTTTCATTCTAAAATATAAAGTTTGAAATTTGAGTGAAATTTATTCATATTTCAAAATTGAGGATCTGACATAACCTGTAACTATAACTAATTAAATATTTTATAAATTACTTGTTATCCTGACTTTTACTAGGTTAATTGAACATTCTGTGAATTTGGACAAACTGCCTGTCCAAGTTCATTGATCATTTTATAAATCTAGATAAATAAAAAAACTCCCAAATGAGAAGTAAGCTGGAACGAATATATTTTTAAAGCCCATAGCAACACATGGGCACTTCTCTACTCCTTATAATTTGGGTATGATCGTCTCTTCCTGCCACCTGCACATCGGCGAAAGTATGGATTAATTGTCTAGGCCCAATCGTAAAACATGTAGAGTCTAACAAGAAAACATAGTCCAAATCAGCTATTGTAAGTCTTTTTTCGTACAGGTGCTTCTCATACCGATCACTCGCTTTCTCAGGCAATGTCTAGATCCAATCGTAAAACATGTAGAGTCTAGAAAAAACATAGAGTCCAGATTAGCTACCGTAAGTCTTTTTTGTACAGGTGTTTTCCATACCGATCACTCGTTTCTCCGGCAATTCTATCTCCTTTGTTTTTTAAGACGATCTCCCTTGCCAACTGCCACCGAACGTCGAGAGCCTGTGAAGTTGTAGATCATTACGGAGCTCTCTATCAGCTATTAGCAGACGTACCATGGCTAAGCGGAGAAAGAGAGAGAGATTAAAGAAAGAACGATTCGTCTCCTGAAAAAAAAATTAGACTTCATGGGCCAAAAGAAACAATAGGCATCCCAACTCACGCACCCTATTTCTTTTACTTTAGTTTTTTTTTGTTATTTGTGCTCATACTTTGTATTTTGTATGGACTTCAATGAAAAATAAGAAAACAACGCAACTAATTATTATACTCATTTGGAGCTTGAATTCAAACAATAAAATTCAAACACTACAAAAATAACACTAAAAAATATATTCAACTTAAGTGTAGTCTGTTTCCTGGAATTTGATTAAAAACTAAAACTTGGTTTCATTCTAAAATATAAAGTTTGAAATTTGAGTGAAATTTATTCATATTTCAAAATTGAGGATCTGACATAACCTGCAACTATAAATAATTAAATATTTTATGAATTACTTGTTATCCTGACTTTTACTAGGTTAATTGAACATTTTGTGAATTTGGACAAACTGCATGTCCAAGTTCATTGATCATTTTATAAATCTAGATAAATAAGAAAACTCACAAATGAGAAGTAAGCTGGAACGAATATATTTTTAAAGCCCGTAGCAACGCAGGGGCACTTTGCTAGTTAATATATAATCTGTAGAGCCCCGGCTCTCTAGCTCTTTTAAAAAAAAGGTTGGGGCCCTAATTTCTAATTACCTTAATTAATTAATAAACAAAAAAAAATTGAAGTGCTCAGTGGAAGATCTCTATTCAAGGACCATATCTTAATTTTTTTTTCACCAGGATCTCCTCCCCTTCATCAGTTTCTCATTTTGCTGAGCTCCGCCTCCAGCGAGCCGCCATTGATAAACCTGGTGAAAGCTCAATACAAACGAACAGACTGAGGAAGAAGACTGAATCCTTATCTTGCTCAGCTTCTAGCCTTGTCAGACGTGAGTTGTTTTGCTTCGTGGGTCATCTGCCATCAGTTTGGCCCATCCTCCATCAAAGGGAGCCGTGCTCTTGTAATTGCCTAAGCAAACCGATGAACTAATCAGACTATTTCTTCTCTATCTTAATGCTAACACATAACACCTACCAGTTTTGCTTGAAAAAAGACATTTTCAGAAATTCTTCTAAATCAATCTTCTAGAGATACGAAGTATTCCCTCCGTCCCACAATACTTGACGTTTTAGCTCTAAACCAGATTCATAGAAGATGCTATGAACCTGGACACTAAAAAACAGAGCCAGAATGCCAAATAAATTGAGACGGAGGGAGTACTCTTTAACTCTCCGATCATTAATATTTAAATAAATCACTAAGTATTGTAACTTGTATTGAACTTATAAAATTAGCTGAAACTTTGATTAATTTCTAAATTTTAGGGCCTCCTTATGTATTTCGCACCGTACCGGTCCTCAAATTCCTAGAGACGGCCCTGTTGTCCTGGTAGGGTTATTGTATTTCCTTCGTTAGTGCTTAACGCAATAATTTTTGACGTTTTTTGTACTTTCATGGTAGTTGGGGAACAGGGGAAACCTATGCATGCATCTTCAAGTTAATATGTTTGCAATAGAATGAATCTTTATTTAACAACATGAGATTATAACCTTAGTTCAAAAATTACAAAACCATGGGAGCTAACGTTAGAAGAAGTTTTTTTTTTTCAGATCAGTTGAACATAGCTATACCACATGAACACACCATTCTTTTTTCCTTGATTGGCCGATGTTCAATTCTGAACCGTGAGGCAAATCAAATCTTGATTGGCTGCCGTTGTAGGCAGCGGCATCTGGCTTCCTTGTGTTTTCCAGTTGGGCATGCTGCATGCACTTCCACCTAAATCGCTGCACTTTTGTCGTTCGTCCTGAACCTTGGAGCCTATACTTGTCTTCATCTCACGGACAGTGAACCACAGTGGGTAGTGCTATTCAAACGGGCCATTTTTTAACCCAACCCAAGTACAACACGGTCCGTTTAATTTTATGTCGGGCTAGCACGAACAAGCTCACCAAGACACGGTCTATTAGCAACCCAACAAACACATGACCCATTACTCTAATCCCTTCCTCATCTGCCCTAGCCTCCAATCCCCTCCTCAAGCCTCATCTGCCCTAGCGGCCTAGCCTCCATCTAGGTCGTTTGCATCGCTCGTGTCACACCTGCCGCCGCCCTTCACCCATGTAACCTCTGCCCTTCGCCCACACCGACGTCGTGGCACGTCCACGTTGTCGTTACCCTTGTTCCGCTCCGTAGCAGTCGTCGCCGACCATCACTCACGACAGCGTTTGAGCACGCCTGTGTCGTCGATGCTGCCAACGCACGCCTGTGTTGCAACTCCTCAACTGTTCTGCAGTCCCAGCTCGCCCGAGCCATAGCTGTCTCGGCCGTAGCTTGTCACTCATGCCGCCACAGCATCGGCTCCTCGCCGCTTGAAGGTCACCTCCAAATGACAAAGAGGCCATCGACCTGTCATGCCTGCTGCGCCAGCCGGGGCGTCGTGCCTAATGGCCCGACTCAACAAGTGTTGCTTAATTCGTGACATGTCATGGGCTGACGTCTGGGAAGGTGGGCTGGAAAGGCATGATCCAAAATCAATTACGTGTCGTGCCGACCAAAAATTTAATGGACCACACCATTTCATGCTAGGGCTGTGATGTGTTGAACACCACTAACGGTGGGTACGTGTTGACCTCCTCACCCACACCCATCTACTTACCTAGGCAGCCAGACCATGCAGGCCTACCAAAGGCCTAGTGCTCTATGCGGTTGATTGAGGCCCAAACATGAAATTTTGCGACCTATAATCATTGACATATATAGAATATGTTGAAATTTAGAGAGGAGCCACGCCGCCTTCGCTGCTGCATCGTGAAGAGGAGCCACCAATGCTGTGCTTTGGGCCAATCCGACATGAATGGGCCTGATGGGCCATCGGCACGACATGGTGGTCTGTGTAAAAGTGGCCATGCCGTGCTTGGGCTTGGCCTTAGGCTGTTGTGCCATGAGCCCGTCAGTCGGCTCGGGCCGTGCCAACCTGTTAAGGAAATGGCATGGCCCGTTGACCACCTACAATACTGCCGTAGTAGTAAATTTTTTTATATCAGGTTTGTACCATCAAATGAAATATTGGCTAGTAGTTTTGAGAAAATACTAACTATTATTCTGGACAGTAAACTGCTCAAAACATTTTGTCTAAGGCCCTAGCAGCAGGTGGAGTTAAAATACCTCTGCTCCTCCTCCGAATTGAAATAAATTTAAAATTGTAGAACCTAGTCGTGACAAATTAGTATGGCCATACTAGAAGCAAAAGCACCGCAGGATCTGTCAAAAACGGTATATGAGGATATTTTCCTAAGAGGAGAGCTTCACATTGCCCTGTATCATGGTCATGGGGGTACAAAATGTAGATGATTTCTTTGAAAAGGAATAATCAGCCGTTGAGACTTCTTCATACAGCTAGCATCCGAATACAATCCTTGCGCACCACACAGGTCGAGCTCACTAGCTAGATCTTGCTCTGATAGCAATGCTCCAGCCTCCAATCCAAGGTGTCCGCACCAGGGTTAACAAAACCGCGGTTAACCAACAGGTTAACCGGTAAACAGGTCTAGTTACTCCGGTTGGTGACTAACTATCGGTTTTGATTTAAATATTTTTTAAATTTGAAGAAATTTATATCAAACGAAATCAGTGAAATTGACCGGTTAACCGATAAAAGCAGTCAGTAACTAGTAAAAACGATGAACCATAAAAATAGGAAAAATATGTATTTAATTTTTTTTGAAAATCTATTACCAAAACCGATAAAACCGACTGGTTACCACTAAAACCATTTGGTTAACCGGTGTAACTAGCCGGTTAACCACCAAAATTCAATTTTGTCCGGTTAACTGGTCAGTTTTATTAGTTTCTGATTAACCAAACCGGTCCCAACTGGTTTCATGACTGGTTTTACCGGTCGGTTCCGTTATGTAAACTTTTATCCGCACGTTGTGGGGTGCGTTACTTCCATGTAACATGCTGTCATGGACCATGTCCACCTTCCTTTTTAGGCTTTTATTATATAGAAGCAGGTACCAGCGCCCATTTGTGTCACACGTGTACTCACGCAGTCTTAATAGCTTCTCTTTAACCGCACGTATTCGCTATTCTCTTGTGGACCGCCTTTTGTATGCTTTCCAATTCTGAGTCTGAGAGGCAGATGAGGTAGAGTGCGAGGGAGGCAAGGGCCAAGGCGGAATAAATAAGAGACGTTGACATGAAGCCTATGGATTAGAAAGGAACAGTAGATAGCTGCGTGCAGATCGAATTACTCGTTATCATATCCTCCGATCTTCAGTAGATGAAGAATGACGAGGATGGAGGCACGCATGAGGAAGCTATGCCTTCACCTTGTTATGTTCATGAGTATCTTACTACTGTCGTCAGCTGCTGTCTCGGATGGCTCTGGAGTTGATCATCATCATCATCTTTCAGATAGCGGCAGCAAAGGCCAATTCGGTGGTGCGCCTCTCTCTCTCTCTCTCTCTCTAAAACATGTTACCAATGAGTTTTCGATTACGTCACAGATGTAAATTAACTCTCTCTCTCTCTCTCTCTCTCTAAAACATGTTACGAATGAGTTTATTAACGGCATGGCTTTTCTAATTAACGTGACGTGCCCACAGGAGCTGATGACAAGACGCGCGCCACAGAGATGGGACGGCCTCCGACGACCACCATCAGAAGAAGCGGGCACGGTCACGGCCGCGGCCACGGACGCGGCCACGGCAAGGGCAACGGCCGGGGGCGTGGCAACCCGGAGACGCCGGCCGTGTTCAACCCCCGGACGGTCGTCGGCGGCAGCAACTATCACCACGGCCGCAACGCTGCGGGTACCAACACCGGCCGGCCGCGCGCGGCGGTGGCTGCTTGTTGCCTCTTCCTCGGAGCGGAATTTCTGCTGCAACTTCTTTGATGTTCTGACCCCACCTGCATCGATCGTCAGATGACTGCATTGAATTTGTGTCTTCATTTGTTGGATGGAATATATGCCCTGGCGTTTTATCGGACATCTGTAAATTGCGACAAGGATAAGTGAATGTGTGAGATGCTTTTTTTTCCGACACATCACGGTTAGCAAGTTTTTTCCGACACATCACGGTTAGCAAGCACAAGTAAGATATTTGTTGTACAAGGAGGAAGAATCAGTGGCTGCTCGCGAATTGTAGCCCTTAATCACCTCCTTATCGAATCAAATCCGCACAAAACCGTCACTGTATCTCACCGTCGCTACCCCAGCATTCATGGAGGATTCGAACTCATAATTACCAAATCAGCAACCAACGGGCCGTACGTGCTCAAATACCAGGGTGCCGTACATGTTCGCATACCAGCTGGAGTCATTCTGAATCGTTTGCACACTGCGCAAAACTGGCGCCGAGATCACGGTGTCAAACACTACGCCATGGACAAAACGAAGCAGCTTTCTCTTCTCGTTTGTCTCATCCTCCTCTCAGCTTTCGCCTCAGGTGTTCGTGCAGTAGTAGACAATGACACTGCAGACGGCAGCCAAGGACCAGGCAAGTGACGCTCTTTTCCATTCCACCTGTCCATCACTTATCTCCATCGATTTTCTGATTCCGACTAACGAATATGTTTTCATGAACGCGTAACAGGAACCGGCGGCGGAAGAACGCACTCCCTGCAGCTCGACGTCGTAGCCAACAGCAAAAAGGACTGCAAAGAACACAAGCACCACCACGACGACCATGACCACAAGCACAAGCACAAGAACAAGCACTGCCACGGCCACAAAGGCCACAAAGGCCGCGGCGACACGCCAGGACCGCCAGCCAGGCCCAACCCTTGGACCACCTCTTCGGCAATGCCGGCGGGGTTGACTTCGGGAGCTAATCGCGTCATTCCCATCGTAGCCATTGTTAGTTGGTTTCTTGCCTTTCAGGTCTGACAGAGCCATAGAGATATCTCTTAGTTTAATTGTTATAAAAGTCCAAAGATTTCGTTTCAAAAAAATAGTCCAAAGATTTTGGGAGGGACGCAAATGCTACGGGTGTAGTCTTTAGCTCTTGACTCACGTATTTGGTTGGTGTTTTTATATATATTCATGGTTTCAGTCTCCACTCATTTCTATCTCGTTGGGTTCCCATTCCACGAAAAATGTGCTTGCCTCTATCTGTTTTAAGGAAATTTAAATACTCCGTTGAGCCCTTTTTTGTTGAGGCGGCTTAGCTTGCCAGCAACAAAAGATCGGACGGAGCATACCATCAATCAAACCAGTCCTTATACTGCAATGTTTCCTATTTGTCCTCCTTTACTGAGGCCATGTCGTCAAAGCTAGGTACTGCCAAGCTCCTATGAGACGACGGTTCCAGGACCCATATCCTTACCACTATGAAGGCATGAAATAATATTATCTTTATAAATGTTAGGCGATGTGCAATTGATAATTCCCCAAATGATTGTTGCAAAACAAGATATAACATTATGTGTCTTGAATGACCATAACCAAGTCCATCAAAATATATTAAAACACATGTATTCTCTCATAAAAGAGCTATTTTACGTCATCTTCAAAAGAAAGACCATCTGATCTCTCAGAGAACAATTATGAACCATAGGACCATACCTCCCAGTGTTTTCTTCTAGGTCTTTCAGGAACTATTGTACCGCAAGCTTCGTAATCTGATCCTCCCATCTCATCTTCACAATAAAACCTTCCTGTCGGTTGATATTTTTATATATGTTCATGGTTTAAGTCTCCACTCATTTCTATCTAGTTGGGTTCCCATGAAAATTGTGCTTGCCTCTATCTGTATTCGGGAAGTTTAACTACTCCCATGCAATAGCTTGCAAGCAACAAAAGATTGGATCACTACCAGAAAATCGGCTTATTGCCACGAGCCGCATTGCAACCAGAGACTTTTTCTTGCAATATGTAGGTGCTATTACAACAATGTTCATTAATGGTTGCAACATGTGGGCAATAATGCCACGAATATGTTTCATTGTGATAATCTTGAGTTTTGTTGCAAGAGGTTGGAGGTATAGCAACCAATCAAAAAATGGTCACAATACTTCACAGTATTGCCGCAAATTTCTTTTCGTTGCGATAATATTATCCTTCATTGCAAGATGGGAGCCCTATTGCCACGGGTGTCAAAATGGTCGCAATTTATAGTTAACTATAGTGCCACAAATATCTTTCCGTTGTCATGATATTTTGCAAAATTCTTCTCTATATTGCAACGAAACACTAATTCCTTGCATAATTAAATCTTGTATTGCCACGAAAAGAATTCTATTGCCATGGATATGTTTTGTAGCAGTTAATCATTGTATATTGCCACTAAAATACTTTCGTAGGCTGCCAGCAGCCGTGTTTTTTTTTTTGAGATCAACCAAACTCTTTATTCATGTAGCTTGGTTATAAGAGATACACACGCCATGGGGTGGCGTCAAGAACCAGAAATATCTGCCTGTAGTAGCCGTTACATTGCTTCTAGCTACGATATGAGCATCAGAGTTCGATCTCCTATTCTCATGGACAAAATCTACCGATACAAAGTCCCTGGACCTTGCCGTGATCTCCTGCACGATCTGAGTATAACTCCCTAGATTGGTCCCCTTCAAGCTTCGAATCACGTTGACGTTATCATAAGCAAGCCGGAATTTTTGAGGCGCCAGATCACTCGCCAATGCAAGTCCCACTCGACAAGCGACGGCTTCAGCAATCTCCGGATCAATTATACCATCCATCACCACCACAGAAGCACCCAGGAACAGGCCTTCCGTGCTTCTAGCCACAGCTGCCGCCGAGGCTCTTCTGCTATTCTTTGACATCGCTGCATGCACGCTAATCTTCATGAGGCCTTGGGGTGGAGCCAGCCATTTCGGGTGAATGGTCCTCACCGATGGCATACTCTGCTTTACCGGTTCTGCATTCTGAAGATCTGCCATGAAATTTGCCACAAACATGTGAGTCGACAACGGACTCTGAAAACTTTCCTCATGTATAGCCTTCCTTCGGGTGTACTACCCGCGGGAGGAGTTTCTGAAACCCACACCACCGAGGTATTTTGGCAAGGCCATATCTTCCCAGGGGACCCAGGCTGTTTACCGTTTGCCATCCTTACTCCCCCACCAAAAATTCCTCAGCAAGCTCGTGATGTGTTTACATAGTTCCTTCGGCAGCCTGAACCACGCCATAGAAAATGTCAGGATGGCCTGTGCTACAGATTTAATGAGTACCTCCTTACCACCCGCCGATAGACACTGCTCCATCCAGCCCTGAATTTTATTCCAGATCCTGTCTTTCAAATACTTGAAAACTCCATTGGTTGCTACCCCTACATCAGAGGGCATACCCAAGTATTTCTCACTCAAGGATTCATTCTGAACATCCAGAACTTCCTTGATCTCTTCCCGCAAGCTCTGTCGGCATCCCTTTGCAAAATGTATGGACGATTTGTCCGAATTAATTCGTTGCTCCGAGGCCTTGCGGTATGTTTCAAGAGTCTCCTTCACCACTTCTGCACTGTCTCTATTTGCACTGAAAAACAGCAGGCTGTTGTCTGCAAAGAGAAGGTGACTAACCATCAGTGTCGATGCTGCCACTTTGATGCCTTTGTGCACTGATGACTGAATTCTAGATTTTAGGAGGCATGAGAGGCCCTCCGCTGCTAACAGAAACAAATAGGGAGATATGGGATCTACCTGGTGAATTTCCCTTGTCGGTTTGAGGCTATCCAAGTTTTCTCCATTAAAGAGAACATAGAAAGACACATAAGTAACTAGCCTCATCACTGTATTTACCCAAACATGATGGAATCCTAACTTCTGCATAATTGCATGTAGATATGACCATTCAACACGGTCATAAGCCTTCTTCATATCCAACTTTAAAGCACAACACCGTGAGTCCCTGCCACGCTTCTTCTTCATGTGCAGCGCTCCCATGAACCAAGCTTCTTAGCTATGCCCTCATGCTTTGATTTCAGACCTTGAATATCCGTTGCCACACCCCCCCCCCCACATGCCTGCCATGACTCAGTAATCGTCTTCGGGAACGACTCATGTGCTTCCCACATAAGTTCATATTTGAACTTTTTCTTGCTTCTATGTCTCTTTTCCTTCTGCCGCCAATACAATATAATGGGGCCATGATCCGATGCCACCACCGACAAGTGAGAAACTGTTGCGGATGGAAAACTAAAAGTGCATCTAGACCCCTAATTTTATTTTGGTGATTAGCGTTAATACAATTAAGAATGGACTAATATTTTATTAAGCATGTGTATTGATAGTAGTCCAAAGTTTGGTGAATAAAATGCATTGAAACAAAAAGGAGAAAAGAAGATAGCAAAGTTCTTCAAAGATGAAATTCAAATATACTCAAGAATGAAGGTCATGAAGTCTTTTTTTATTATTTTTTGAGTATAGGAAAGCCGTACTATCAAGAGGGACATAAGAGTATCAAGTAAAAATGAATCAAGTGCAAAATTCCCACTTCCTTGGCCAAAAATCACTTTTTCAGCACAAATTTATCAGTCCATCAGACTCCAGAGAGGTTGCCACTCTGGGTCGTCGGACATGTCCGACAGTCATCGGACATGTCTGATGACCTGAGGAAAGTCCGACATCTCAGACTTTTTCATCGGACTCCAGAGCCCCTACCACTTTGTGTCGTCGGACTTGTCCGATGAACTAGGGTTGTCCGATGTATCAGGAAATTTCATCAGACTCCAGAGAGCATGCCAACAAATTTCATCGGACATGTCCCATGACTATCGGACTTGTCTGACACAGATCTCAGAAATTACTCGACCAATGGCTCTTTTTATCCATGGGCTATAAATAGAATCCCATCTCGCCCTTTGGCCGGTTGGTCACTCATTTCACACAAAAACACTCTCAAGCTCACTTTGCTCTCTTCAACTCTCCTCCCTTGCTTCCACTCTTGATTTGTGAAGGGATTGAGAGAATATTGAAGTGCTACATCTTCACCAAGCTTCCATCCTCTTGAGCACTTGGTTCATCCTCACCGCCGACGACTCTTGTGTTTGTTACTCTTGGGTATTCATCCCCTAGACGATTAGAGGTGCCCGTTGAGCTCCCAACTCGTGTGGTGACGCCTCAGGAAGTTTGTATTGACTCCTCCTTTGTGGAGTTGCTAGTGAAAAACCAAGTTTGATCTTAGTGGTCACTTGGAGAGGGTAAGGGTTGAAAGAGACCCGATCCTTTGTGGATCCCTCAATGGAGACGTAGGCTTCTTTATGGATCTGAACTTTGGTGAAAAATCCTGTGCCCCCTTTGTGCATTATTACTTGTCCTTTATTACTTGTTCTTGCTCTTAAACTTGCTAGTTAGGGTTTGCTTTGTAATTCTTAAATTAACTTGTGTAGATTGCATGCTAGATTTTATCCTTGCTTCTACAGCTTCCTCTAGCTTGTAATCACTAGTTTCTAACTTGCCTTGTACTAGATTGAAGTTTTAATCGGCCGATCTACTTTTCTATCTCATGCCATCGGGCAAGTATGTGGACTTTCCTCACAATCATCGGACAAGTCCAACACTGCGCATTTAACTTTTATTATTAAGTCATTTTTAGGGATTGTCGCCTATTCACCCCCCTCTAGGCACTTTCAATTGGGATCAGAGCCTAATCTTCTTAAAGACTTAACCGCTTGAAGATAAATGCCAAAGCAAATGGAAAAACCAAAGAATGATACAACGGGAACATCATCCGGGGCCGAGACCGAAGGCAATAAGGATGACTCGAGAATCAAGTACAACACCATGCTATTTAACTATGGTGAGCTCAAGAATGAGTATATTGGTAGTGGCTCCGGAAGGCTACGACACTTTGATGGAACATATTATGATCATTGGAAATATAGAATGGAGTTGTACTTGGGGTCTATGGGAGGACCAATCTTGAACATTGTGAAACAAGGCTTTGAGTTGGAAAATGAGGAAAATCCATCCACTAAAGATGAGAACAAGCTTACTCATAATGATCATGCCACATCCGCCATCGTTTTTGCCCTATCACCAAAGGAGTATGAGAAAGTGACAGGAATCAAGAAAGCTCATGATATTTGGAAGAAGCTTGAGGTAATATATGAAGGGACTGAGGGAGATAGAGAAGCAAAAGAAGATATCCTAAGAGGCAAATACAACTTGTTTATCAAGTAAGCCGGTGAAGGGCCACAAGAGGTCCATGGAAATTGTGAACAAGGGAAGAGCTTTAGGAATCAAACTTGACACCATTGAGGTCAAAAAGAGGTTACTTCTTGCGTTGCAACCTTGAAATCAAAATGCTTGTGACTTTGTAAGAGAGAAGGAGAACTTTAAGAGCTTTAGCACGGATGAGGTGCTTGGAAGACTACTCGCTTACAAAGAGAGAGATGAAGAAGCAAAGAGAGTAAACACCTTGTTGGGACAAGATGAAGAAGAGAAGAAAGAAATAGCTCTCAAGGCCGCTCATGAGACAAGTGAAAAGAAAGACAAGAAGAAAAAGAAGAAAGTGGTTGACTCTAGTGACGAAGATAGTGATGATGAGATGGCCCTGCTTGTGAGAAGATTCAAGTCATTTCTCAAAAGATGGCTACAAAAAGAAAAGCTTTGACAAGGGTAAAGCAAGAAGGTCAATAAGAACTTGCTATGAGTGTGGTGATGAAGGACATTTCATTGCAGAATATCTAAAGAAGAAGAACAAGGATGAAAGAAAGAAAGACAAACATCACAAGAAAGACAAGAAGTACAAGAAACATAGAAGAGGTGAAGCTCACATTGGCCAAGAATGGAATTCTGATGACTCATCCTCTTCATCATCTTCCTCCTCCGAATCTGACTCGGATGAGGGAGGCATTGCTACAATTGCCATTGGCGTCACTCCCACCAACACTTCTTTATTTGGGAGCTTGAGTGATGATGATGATGACAACACTCATAAGCGCTTCATGGCAAGAGGATCCAAGGTATCTAAATCTATACATAAGCGTTCCTCTTATGCAAATAGTAGTGATGATGATGATGATAATGTTAATGCTTCACTTCCTAAAATGCTTGAATTTATGGAATTGTTTGAAAAACAAAAGGAAGAAAATGATAGGGAAGAGGAGCTCCTTGAAAAACAAGAAGACTTGCTTATTCTTGAAAAAAAAGAAACCTTGAAGTAGAGAAGCTCCTAGAAGATGAGAGAAAGAAAAATAAAAATTTAATCAAGTCTCTCAATGAAACTAAAAATTTATGTGAAAGTATTAAAAGCACAAAAGATGCACTTCAAGAGAAGTATGAGGATTTGTAAAATACTCATAAGTATCTTGAAGCACAATATAAGATACTTTCAACCTTCACATTCTCCAATAATTCTTCTCATGCTTCCACTAGTAATGGTTGAGATAGATGTTATAATATTGATGTTGATGCTTGTGCTACTAATGTCAAATTGATTGATGATTTGAACAAGCAAGTGAAATTTATTGAAAGCAAAATACAACATGAGAAGCATGTTGTTGATGATGAGAAGGTCAAGTATGAAAGAGGTGCATACTCATATTCTAGGCCCCCAAATGTCATGGATGGCATTGGATATATTGAGGGTGCTAAGCACAATGCTAGGGAGAACAAGAATGGGAAAGAGTTCCTTAAATTCACGAAGGAAGGATCTTATCAAAAGAAGCAAGTCAAGAACATGAACATTAACCAATCTTCTTTTGTTAATGATTCTCATGCTAATATGCCTAATGCTACTTGTGCCCTCTTTCATGATTTTGATGCATCATATGTGCTTATGCAAGGTCGTGTTTTTGCCAAATATGTTGGGCCATGCAACAAGAGACCAAAGGCTTGTGTGTGGGTGTCCAAAGTGCTTGTGACTAATATGAAATTACCCAAGCAAATTTGGGTACCTAAAAATAAAGCTTAATTTGTTTTGTAGGACTATGTCTCCGGCGGGTCAAGTTGGATGATTGATAGTGGATGCACCAATCATATGATCGGAAATAAAAAGATGTTCAAATCTTTTGAGGCAAGTTATGACAAGAATGAGTACATCACATTTGGTGACAATGGAACGAGACAAGTACTAGGTTATGGTAAAGTCCCCCTCACTCCTCCGGCCACTACAAGACCATTGGAGATGTTGCACATGGACCTTTTCGGCCCCGTTTCCTACATAAGTATTGGTGGTAACAAATATGGTCTTGTAATTGTTGATGATTTTTCTCGATTCACGTGGGTATTCTTTTTGCATGATAAAGGTAAAGTTAAGGACGTGCTCAAGACATTCATGAAAAGAGCACAAAATAAATATGAAGTCAAGATCAAGAAAATTAGAAGTGATAACAACATCGAGTTCAAGAACACTCAAGTTGAGGAATACCTTGATGAAGAAGGCATCAAGCATGAATTTTCGGCACCCTACTCCCCTCAACAAAATGGGGTGGACGAAAGGAAGAACCGCACACTCATTGAGATGGCAAGAACAATACTTGATGAATACAAGACGTCCAACCATTTTTGGGCCGAATCCATCAACTCCGCATGCCACGCCTCCAACCGGTTGTATCTCCACCGACTATTGAAGAAAACACTATATGAGCTACTAACCGGTAACAAACCTAATATTTCCAACTTTCGTGTTTTTGGGAGCAAATGTTTTATGCTCAACAAGAAACCCAAGACTTCAAAATTTGCTCCAAAAGTTGATGAAGGTTTCTTGCTTGGCTATGGGTCAAATGTTCATGCTTATTGTGTGTTTAACAAAACCATCGATTGTGTTGAAATTTCATCTGACGTGACATTTGATGAATCTAACGACTCTCAAGAGGAGCAAGTTGTTAATGATGATATAGATGATGAAGCTCCTAGTAATGCAATCAAGAAATTGGCTATTGGTGATGTGAGACCACAAGAAACAACGAGTGCTGAAATCAACCATCTCCCTCAAGACAAGACCAACATTATTCAAATAAAGAAATTGATCATGCAAGTGGTCAAGATCAAGATGTTGGTGATCATGTACAAGCATCAAGTGATGACTCCCAAAGAAATGATCAAGATATTGATGGAGATGGTGATCAAAGAAGCTCACATCCACCACACCTAAGAGTGCATCAAAATGTACAACGTGATCATCCCGTCGAACAAATTCTTGGAGACATTGAAAAGGGGGTAATCACTAGATCTTGAGTTAGTAATTTTTGTGAACATTACTCTTTTGTCTCTTCTATGGAGCCATTAGGGTAGAACAAGCACTTGAGGACTCAGATTGGGTGATGCCATGCAAGAGGAATTGAATAACTTCACAAGAAATGAAATATGGACATTGGAGGAAAGGCCAAAGAACAAAAATATAGTGGGCACTAAATGGGTGTTCCGCAACAAATAAAATGAAGATGGTTGTGTGACAAGAAACAAGGCAAGGCTCATGGCAATGGGGTATTCACAAGTAGAAGGTTTGGATTTTGATGAAACCTATGCCCCCGTAGCAAGACTCAAATCAATTAGAATATTACTAGCTTTTGCTACTCACCATGATTTTAAGTTGTACCAAGTGGACGTGAAAAATGCATTTCTCAATGGGCCAATCAGGAAGAAGTGTATGTGGAGCAACCACCGGGCTTTGAAGACCCTAAGTATCCTAACCATGTGTATAAACTCCATGAGACGCTCTATGGGCTTAAGCAAGCTCCAAGAGCATGGTATGAATGCCTTAGGGATTTTCTTGTTGAGAAGGGTTTTGTCATTGGCAAGGCTGATGCAACTCTCTTCACAAAGCGTTTGGCAATGATATATTTGTATGCCAAATATATGTCGATGACATTATATTTGGTTCTATTAACCAAACCTTTTATGATGATTTTAGCAAGATAATGACCAAGAGGTTCGAGATGTCCATGATGGGAGAATTGACATTCTTTCTAGGCTTCCAAGTGAAGCAACTCAAGGAGGGCACGTTCATATGTCAAGACAAGTATACACAAGACTTATTGAAGAAGTTTGACATGGACAAGTCCAAGCCTATCAAAACTCCCATGCCAACAAATGGCCACCTTGACCTCAACAAAAAGGACAAGCTCGTTGATCAAAAGGTATACTGGTCCATGATAGGCTCCTTGCTTTATCTTTGTGCATCTAGGCATGATATCATGCTTAGTGTGTGTATGTGTGCATGTTTTCAAGCCGCTCCTATGGAGTGTCACATGGTGGCTGTTAAGAGAATATTGAGGTATTTGGTTCACACACCCAACCTAGGGCTTTGGTACCCCAAGGGTTCAAAGTTCAACCTTTTAGGATATTTCGATACGGATTATGCCGGAGATAAGGTGGATAGAAAGAGCACCTCCGGGACATGCCAATTCTTGGGTAGGTCCCTAGTGTCATGGTCATCCAAGAAACAAAATTCTTTTGCATTTTCCACAGCTAAAGCGGAGTATGTTGCAGCCGATAGTTGTTGTATACAACTAATTTGGATGAGACAAACTCTAAGGGACTATGGTTACAAGTTGGAACGTGTTCCTCTCCTATGTGACAATGAGAGTGACATAAAGCTTGTTTATAACCTCGTTGAGCATTCGCGCACAAAGCATATTGATATCCGCCACCACTTTTTGAGAGATCATTCTATCAAGGGGGATATATTCACCAAGCCACTAGATGAGAAAAGATTTTGATATCTTAGGAGTGAACTAAATATTCTCGACTCTAGCAATGTGATGTAGAGAATGTGCACATCTGATTGGTGATTGCTTTATATTTGCGAAAAATATTACTTTATGTCAAAAACCTATTATTTGTGCTATTGATGTTGGTCTTTGATCTCTAGATCAAATCTTGTCAAAGTATGGTCATTGCTATGAAATGCTGATTGTTGGTTGATCATATGATGTCAAGACTTCCCTGTGTCCATAAAAAAAATTATTTATGAAAACCTCTACTCTCTTCTTAAGATGAACCCTGCTTTATCTGGTGTCGGACAAGTCCAACAACATCGGACAAGTCTGATGACTCCAGACTTGACCATTTAACCCAGCCCGACTTACCCCTTCGGTCAAACCCTTCTCATTCACCTCTCCAACATTCTCTCCTCAAGAACACCACCATTGGTGAGCCAAGGCGATTTCTCCTTTCCACCATCCATTGGAGCAAGTTTGGAGGTTAAGAGGTCCTCCTCCATCAAAAAGTCCGATCCCCCATCGATTTGCAAGGTTTTGACCCTAATCCCCTCTCTCTCCTCTAGGGTTAGGGTTATAGGTCAATGCTCCTCTTCAAATCAATTTCCCTTGCATCCTTGGACCATGGAGATGGTTCCTAGTTAGGCATAGTTGCGGTAGATGTATTTTGAGTCGATGTTAGTGGTGGATCCATGAGTAAGATGAGATTTTCAAAAATCCTATATGTCATCCGACAAGTCCAACGACCATCAATAAAGTCTGACACATCAGACTTTCCTCATGATCATCGGACATGTCTGACGACCTGTAGAGTTTTCGAAAGCCCATTTCATTCATGCATTCACCTCTCTCTCGTGTACATCTCCATGACTTCTCCTAATTAGTTGATTGGCTTCTTCTTCAGTATGCATGATTCATCACCTTTGAGGGAGAAGAGGACCAAGAACAGTGAAGAACAAAGCCAAGCTCCACAAGAGAAGGAAGGCCATTGCTCGTCGCATTCGCAAAACCACTTTGCGGATGGCTGAAAGAGAAGAACTAGAAGAGCCCACAGATTTGGTTCGAGTCATGTATCCTCCAACTGAGGAGGAGATCTCAGACAGGGAGATTGTTGACTACCTTTATGCATCCATTGTGGCATGCCGTGAAGCCCGTGAGACCAACTACTACACCTCTCGCAGAGAGGCAGCTGACATTCGCTTTTGGGCTCATTTTCATGTGGATTGGTACCGCTCCACCTATCTTCGCATGAAGAAGTCTATTGTGGAGATGAAATGGCTTGATTGGAATTACATGAAGGATCAAAAACATTCTTTGCTCAATGAAGTGCTGGCTGCCTGTGAACACCATGGGCTCAAGACTCTCCTAACATTCAACTATTCTTGGAACAAGGAGATCATTGCAGAGTTCTACTCCACAGTGTACTTTGATGATGGTGCCAATACCATGACTTGGATGACAAATGGGACATAGTACACTTGCACCCTAAATAAATTTTCCTCCATGATTGGACTCAAGGGCTCTCGCAAAGAGAAGAACAATGTGCACAAGGGAAAACACATGGATGTCGAGGAGATGAGGTACATGTACATGGATCTCGACAACTGCTCTCCACCCAACTCAAATGGACTGAAGCCCATCTTCTCAGTCTTACATCGGATCTACAGGAGCACTTTAGCACTTCGTGGAGGTAACTCTGATCACATTCCTGCCTTTCAGAGGGACATCCTTCACTGGCTTCATGGAGACAAGAAGTCTGATACATTTGACTATATCTACCAAGAGATCTAGGACATCTCTATTTCTTCGAGATGTGGCTGTGCTTATGCTCCATATATCATGTACATGATTGAGCAGATCTCAGGCCAAACCTTCAACAAAGACATGAAGCAACAAAGCCTCAAGCCTTAGGTTCCATCCAATTGGACTGCCTCCACTTCAGCGGGTCAGTATTTTGGTGCAGCTTAGCCCTCCTCTCCTTAGCCTCCAAGGGCTCATCCTAGAACCTCGGGATCATCTCATGTCCCTCAGCCATCCCGTGGGAAAAGAAGTGGTATTACGAAGATGTTCAAGTCTCTTCTTGGGATGTGCCAGAACATCAATCAAAGGATGGATTTTATTGAGAGGAACCTAAAAATCATAATGGACCATCTTAGTTGTGAATTTCCTCCTCCTCCATCACCTCTAGAGGAAGACTCATACCCGTTGGCGTATGCGGATCCCACTACCACCTTCACTCTGAAGGAGATAAACTACTTTGGTTACTATCCTCCGCCACCTCAGTTTGACACCGGAGCATCTACTAGTGGTGGACACACTAAGTTGGATGAAGTTGAAGAAGAAGAAGAGGAAGAGGATCCCGCTGCATATGATCTTCATGTGCGCAAAGGCAAGGCACCCGTGGTTGACGAAGAAGAAGAAGACGAGGAAGAAGATGAAGACGATGAAGACTATGACGATGAGTTGAAGATCGTCTTTCCTCGTATCTCCTTTTCTCCTTTTTGGTGTTTTGATGCCAAAGGGGGAGAAGTGCTATCTATCTCTTTCGCTTATTTGTTTAGTTTGTGAGTTGAGTGAGTTAAACTATTTATGGGCTTGTAAAACTTAATGTGCGTCGACTTTGTGGTTTGTGAACTTATTTGAGATTTATGCTTATTGTAATTGTGATTTGTTGTTTATCTTTCTCTACATGCATTTGAGTGAACCTTGTATGTCATTTGCATTGTGTTTATTTCATATGGCTTTTCGTTGCAAATTGACATATATGAATGGTTTTAGGGGGAGCTCTCACATTCTTATTCAAATATGTGCACATGTTTTCACTTCTTATTTTTATTTACGTGCACATATTTACGGGGAGCTCCATACTTCTTTTTATCACAAAGTGAACTTTATTGTATATTTTTATAAAACTTAGTTGTATTGTCATCAATCACCAAAAAGAGGGAGATTGAAAGTACATCTAGGCCCCTAATTTTATTTTTGGTGATTGGCGTCAATACAATTAAGAATGGACTGATATTTTATTAAGCATGTGTGTAGATAGCAGTCCAAAGTTTGGTTAACAAAATGCAATGAAACAAAAAGGAGAAAAGAAGATGGCAAAGTGCTTCAAAGATGAAATTCAAATATACTCCAGAATGAAGTTCATGAAGGTCTTTTTTTAATGTTTCTTGAGTATAGGAAAGCCGTACTATCAAGAGGGACATAAGAGTATCAAGTAAAAATGAATCAAGTGCAAATTCCCACTTCCTTGGCCAAAAATCACTTTTTCAGCACAAATTCATCGGACTTGTCCGACCATCAGACTCCAGAGAGGTTGCCACTCTGGGTCATCGGATATGTCCGACGGTCATCAGACTTGTCCGATGACCTGAGGAAAGTCTGATATCTCGGACTTTTTCATCAGACTCCAGAGCCCCTACCACTTTGTGTCGTCGAACTTGTCCGATGAACTAGGGTTGTCCGATGTATCAGGAAATTTCATCAGACTCCAGAGAGCATGCCAACAAATTTCATCGGACATGTCCCATGACTATCGGACTTGTCTGACACAGATCTCAGAAATTACTCGACCAATGGCTCTTTTTATCCATGGGCTATAAATAGAATCCCATCTCGCCCTTTGGCCGGTTGGTCACTCATTTCACACAAAAACACTCTCAAGCTCACTTTGCTCTCTTCAACTCTCCTCCCTTGCTTCCACTCTTGATTTGTGAAGGGATTGAGAGAATATTGAAGTGCTACATCTTCACCAAGCTTCCATCCTCGTGAGCACTTGGTTCATCCTCACCGCCAACGACTCTTGTGTTTGTTACTCTTGGAGATTCATCCCCTAGACGGTTAGAGATGCCCGTTGACCTCCCAACTCGTATGGTAACGCCTCGAGAAGTTTGTATTGACCCCTCCTTTGTGGAGTTGCTAGTGGAAAACCAAGTTTGATCTTAGTGGTCACTTGGAGAGGGTAAGGGTTGAAAGAGGCCCGATCCTTTTTGGAACCCTCAATGGAGACGTAGGCTTCTTTGTGGAGCTGAACTTCGGTGAAAAATCCTGTGCTTTCTTTGTGCATTATTACTTGTCCTTTATTACTTGTTCTTGCTCTTAAACTTGCTAGTTAGGGTTTGCTTTATAATTCTTAAATTAACTTATGTAGATTGCATGCTAGATTTTATCCTTGCTTCTACAGCCTCCTCTAGCTTGTAATCACTAGTTCCTAACTTGCCTTACACTAGATTTAAGTTTTAATCGACCGATCTAATTTTCTATCTCGTGCCATCGGGCAAGTACGAGAACTTTCCTCACAATCATCGGACAAGTCCGACACTGCACATTTAACTTTTATTATGAAGTCATTTTTAGGGATTATCGCCTATTCACCCCCCCCCCTCTAGGCACTTTCAAAAACGCCCACACCAGTCTATCGTTGCCAGCGCACGATCCAGGCGCACCCGACAGAAGGTTCCTCCCGTCACCTTCTTTTCAAAAGTCCATGATTGGCTCTCAAAGCCGAGGTCAGTTAGTCCACACACATCCACCATGTCACGGAACCCTGTTATTTGAGCGTAGCTTCTCTCCTGCATGCCCACATGCTCTGGGCGGTGTAAAACTTCATTAAAGTCACCGATGCACAACCACAGAAGTGGTGATGATGACTTAATAAATTTTAGCACACCCCACGTCTTATGATGCTCACTGATCTGCGTCTCCCCGTAAACACAAGAAATCCTCCAAGGGTCAGTGTCACCCTCTGTGATGATCAATATGGTACTACGAATAAGGTAAAAAAGACACATTGATATCATTATTCCAAAACAAACCTATTCCACCACTCCGCTCATTGCTACTAATAGCAAAAGAATTATCATATCCCAAGGTGGACTTTAGTCCTTCCACCCGCGATTTGTGTACTTGTGTTTCAAGAACATACAATACGGATAGGGCAACATTATTCGCAAGCTCGCGAAGCTCCTTCACTGTATTGGCATTGCCAAGTCCGCGACAATTCCAACTCAAGCAGCTTATTGCACCTGGCGGCACTCCTCAAGAGAGCCCACCCTATTCTTCTCCATATTCTTCTCCTTGCTACTACTTGGGTCATCCTGCTTGGTCCTCTTCTTGTCTCTAGGAGACACATATGCTGGCGGATGTGGAGGTACCCCCTGTGGCACAGATTCTATGGGGGCCTCGAGGACCAGTTTCTTTTGTGCCGTCGACTCCTTCCTCTCTTGCGACTCGCCTGCCCCCGCAATGGCCTTTAGTGGGCTTGAAGTAGTATCCTTCAGCTCATCTCGTAGCTCTCCATCCACCCTAGCTTCCTCTGAGTTCCTTTTGCGTGACCCAGAGTTCTCAGAGAGGTGATTCCCCTTCGTGCACCAGACAGTGCCTTGTGATCCTCGCGCTCCTGCCCTTCCTCCTCTACCTGAGCGTCCAGGTGCCCGACCCCCTCAACACCCTGGACTCCTCTTGCTGGTCCTTTTGGTGTTCACCCTCCCTTTGCGTAGCGCTACGGAATCTCGGTGTGCCTGGTTTCCATGTTACTTCATCAGCAAGCATCCAATTACCATAGTGCAGCTCTTCCTAAATGTACTCGCTAGATCCACACTCAAAGTGAGTGTGCCCCATTATACCACAATAACAACAAAAATGTGGGAGCTTTTCCGACGATATAGTAACAACTCTTGAAAGAGGTTTCGAGGACTCAAGCCTGACCCTCGCTCTGTGGAAGTCACCCGACCTCGACGAGACAGCCCTCATGTCAACTTCAACCATCTCCTCAACCTTCACCGCTAGTTGGTTCACGATGTGATCTGTGCGATACAGGTGGGGGATCCTATGGATCTCAATCCATGCTAGTACCTTGCTTGGTTCTACCTTTGGAAGGGAGGTGGCACCATCAAACTCATCCAGCATCAGGGCGCATCCCCGAAAGAGCCAAGGACCCTCCTCCATAATGCGGTTCCAGTCTCCCAAGCACGCCGCCTGGACAAGAAATATATTCTTCCCAATTGGCCTGAATGTCACTTCCTTCGCCAGATTCCACGCCAACTTCATTGTTGAGAACAACGACGTAGGGCTGAATTCTTTCGTGGTCAATAGCTTGGCCACTGCCATCCACTTTACCGCTAGTAGATCCTTCTTCTCCTTCTCTACCAGCACCACTCCTTCCTTCTCCGCGTCGGTCAAGTGCAAATGACGCAACAGATCATTGACATCCACCTCGCGCTGCCTCATGTTTCCCCTAGATGATTCTGCCGCCATCCCAAACCAAACTGCACCCGCCAAACCCTAGAGGCCAACTATTCTGCCAAGGCTGGGAAGTAGCGCAAAGGCACCTCATAGTCAGCCCGAACAAGATAGAGAGCCCCGAGGGAGGGATGGACGCTAGCTTGTTCGGTCTGGCACGCCCGCCGACATGATCGCCGCCGGGGTCGCCAAACCCTAGGAGAGTCCTAGGTCAGTCATCGCTCCAGACAATCCCGCCAGCAGTCATGGTGGCCGAGTTGTAATCAAGCTGGGCGTGTCTTATTCAGCCCATTGGTTACTAATTCTAGTACCTAATAATCAGTTATCAGGCCCAAGGCCTGTGATCAGGCTTAGACGATTCAGGAAGGTACACACGCTTGAGGAGATAGGGCAGCCTGGTGACCATGGATTCAAAAACCGTCAAAAACCGCTCAGTTTTCACGGTTTTCGATCAAACCGGTCCGGTCCGATTTGATCGGACGACTGGTTTTTGGTATAATACAATTTAAAATTTTGAAAATTCAAAAAATTATGAAATCACGAAAATCGAGAAAACCGAGTGGTAAACCGAAGAAACCAAACGATAAACTGGAAAAACCGAGCAGTTTAAAACCTATGAAAAACAGAGAAAACTGAGCGATAAACCGAAAAACCAAACGATAAACCAAAAAAATCAAGCGATAAACCGAGAAAACCGACCAGCTTCCTTTCAAATCATATTTAAATTCGTGTTGTCATTTAAACGGTTTATAGTCCGATTTTTCCGGTTTCACGGTTTTCGTCAAACCAGTTGACTCCGGTTTTCGTGATACAAACGGTTTTTTAATGATGACTCAATTGATCGTAGGAATTTGATCGTGACTAGAACACTTGCCGAACCTACGACGGAACCTGCGGCGCGAGCAGGCAGTCCGACTACAATTACTCGACGATGGAACGCGTGAGCCCTCCTGATTTCGCGGCACCCACGCAGCCTGGAGCGCCCCTCTTGATTTCACGCCGTCGATTCCCTCTGCTGCAGCGCCGTCGTGATTGTCCTACCCGGACTGATTCAGGCGCATCGTCATGCGGCCGTCAACGTCAGGAACCATGGCCGCATCACTCCATTAACAATCAGAGGTTAGAATATTTCCATTGTTTTACATGTACCGTAAGTAGGTATTTTGTGCATCAGTGAAAGTACATGTGTGCCTGTTCTGCTTGCTATTTTCATGTCGTGCTCATGAGTATCAGATGCTCATCAAACATCTATATGTTCCAAGCTCTTCCACATTAGAAACCAAAAAGAAACAGGTGTCCAAGATCTCAGAAAATCGCACTATACTTTTCATGTCTGATGTTGTTAGTGAGACAAAAGGAAACTAACACTGTTGCCGTGCCGGAGTTGTTTTTGGTAGAATAAGTATTGATTGGTTAGTGATAGTATCAATTTTGATTTTGTCACTTATACTTTTTTTCCCTTTCAGATAGGATTTCTCTATTGCTATATGGTTCCGATACGGCAGGGCATTCACGTTGTTGCTCTCATGCACCTTCCCGTCTTCAGTTCGACAACTTAGTGGATGACGACCCGAATCATTTGGATCTTGACCCCTCCAGGAGTCCAGGTAATTGGATGATCCAGGAATCATGATCATTACAATCGTCACCCCAACCTCTATTGGTTTATAAAGGAATCTCTACTTTTTTCTGAACGCTGGTTCTGTTCTGTATGTTTGACTTCAGTACACGAGGTCAACTATAATAACGAAATTGATTAGTAAAATAGTTGAAAAGCATGCATCCAGATTGGTAGAGACGAATTGTACTATAAATTGGTTAGTAAATTTTAGGACTCTATACAGACAAGGATGCATATTATATATCTTAGCACAAACCCTGCATTTTGTACACGACAAGCAGTACTGCTAAAATAATTAACCTGGTCTGATCACTAACTAAAGATTGTTTATTGTTAATCCCTAATAGTCTAGCGTTGTTCTATAGTCCAATTGATCCCACACATTGTAATAATGAAATAGGAACTGAAAGCTGATTGAGTAGTGCTTTTATCATTTGTCATTGTAATGGTTTATTTACTGAATTTTGAATTTCTTTCAATGTAATGGCTTGAAATTTGCTCATGTTTGCTGCATTGTTTACAACAATCCAGAAAAGAAACTTGATTTTTCTTTACACCTGTTTATGTTCTGTCATTGTTTTGTCTATATACACATGTTGAACAACAATGGAATTGACTAGTGTAAGGACCGAAGGCATACCGAGAGAGGGAAGGGGTGAATCGGTAAGCCGCTCACAAATCCAAATACTTCAATTCATACTACTTGAGTCTAACAATCGTTGCAACCTAACCGATACACAACCGATCACGATAGGCTCGATCACCGACACCTAACCGGTATAGGTCTTACCATAGACCAAGAGTAACAACCTAGATCACACCCTTAAGTACACTCTAGCCTTAGATGTGCATCAATGCTCAAGTTGCTCTCACTAGCACTCTCAAGATATGCAATATCTCCTCCTAGTGCTCTCCTCTTTTCCTCTTGGACCTTACTAAATGCTCTCAGGTGTTCCACTGGCCAAGAGTGGTCTCCAAGATCCCAGCAACGAAGTTATATAGGCTTCCAATCTCTAACTAGCCGTTGCTCCACGAAATTCACTTTCTGGACCCCTAATGACCGGATAGTCCGGTCACTGCCAGACCGGACCGTCCGGTCTCTCTGGAACGGCTCCTAGAGCTATTGGCTGCTCTGTCCAGACTGAACTCCTGTACTGACCGCACTGTTCGGTCAGCTGACTGGACTGTCCGTCCAGACTTTCTCTCTCCATTCTAGAGAACTCCCAATTTATGTCCTCTCTGTCTCAGTGCGTTTCCATACAGATCGGATCGTCCGGTCACTATTGATCCTTGCGCAGACAAATTCCTTGCAAACTGCTTTCTGTCCACTTAGTGACCATACAGTTCGGTCTCCACTAACCCCTCTGTCCGGTCACTTCATCCAGAAGCTAAAACTCCTTGTCCTCGCTTGACTTCGTTTTTCGACTTCTCCGAACAGTACCTTGGCTTCTCTACTGTCACCTAGTGCCTGTAATTTCACTGAGCATCCATGCACATCACCGCCTAGACATGACCTAAGAGAAATGACCTAGACCCCCTTGATAGTCTGGTTTTTCGTATGGACTCAAAGCCCTAACAACTAGACAAGTGTTCCTAACACTTGCTTCATAGCTTGTCCTCAGCTTTGATCCATCTCCATCAACCCTTCGACTCCATCAAGCTCACAAGTCTCCACGCTTCTGGTCATTGTCATCAATCGCCAAGGCAACCATCATCCATATGATTTATAGTAGAGTTTAGAGATGATTCCTACATAGACAACACTCGTGTAGATATTAGCCCACAATTTCATAGTTTTCATCTATCACCAAGACATCCATACCTTGAGGATCCAATCATTAATGGTCATGAAGCTTACAATCTCCCCCTTTTTGTTGATTGATGACAATCACTACTTATTATAATCTTATCATAAAATGACAGGGCTAAAAAGAGCTACACAACGATCGAGAGGAACCTTAAAAGCATAAGCAATGAATAAACAAGGTCCTACTCAATCAAGCATCACCAAAAGCTAAGAGGAATAAGAAAGAAGAGCACACTCTAGATGATATGCATGCATGTCATGATGGGATATTAAGAAAAGCATAAGGACATGTAATACAAGACATGAATGATGATATGCAACAGTTTAGCATGGAAAAGCATAGGAATTAAGAATAGGCAATCATCATCATGGAATCATACACAGACATATGAGATAAGTAAAGAAAAAAAACAAGGCACTGCGTATGAAAATAAACCAAGTGAGATCAAGATGAGTCAAACACAATCGAATGAAAACCATGACTCATCAAAATCCACGAACATCGATAAAACCACTAAAATAAGATCCAAAAGTATCTATCTCCCAAAACCAATGTACACGTATGCTCCCCTAGATACAAGCTACTCTCGATCGCACAGGATCACACTCAACCTCCTCCTAGACCTATGAAATACTTCTCCCCCTTTGGCAACAAGCACCAAAAAACGGGAAAAAGTGAACATCTACGCACTTGTGGTTGAAGAAAGTGGTGCAGCAATGTACTCTGAAGGCTCTGCTCCTGGCTGCTCCTATGCTAGATCCTCTGTGCTCCCTGAGCCTGTGCTGCCTGAGCATCCATCTGCTTGAAGAAGTCAAGGTCTACGGGCGACTCGGACCCTCTGTCCTGCCTACTGGTAGGACTGATGAGTACAACACACCCATGGATACACACAACACTCCTCCAACTAAGATGAAATTTTATGTACATCACCTGAATTTACAGGTGAGATCGTTTCTAATGTTTTTATTATGTGGTTTTGAGAATAGATTGCTACCTAACAAATTAATTGTTGTTAGGAACCATGGAGATAATGATGAGATAGTTGGGGAGGTGATTGGAGGCGTGATGGGCCAGCAAGGACGTCCAAGCCAAGGTGGAGGCCCAATTAAATCGACTTCGAGTCTGTTTTGGAGCCCAGGACCAGTCTGCACTAAAACGGACGCCCAGAACGCATACGGACTCGGATTTGAATGTTCTATATATGCCTGGAAAGATAACGAAAAGACCTTTCTAACCCAACCGGTCCCATGGGCAATCGCCGAAACAAATCAACCTCCAGAATCTGTCCTGGTGCTACGACACCGTAATCGGTCTTTGGGCCATGTATCGAGTTGAGCCCACTTAGGGCTGCGTCCAGGGGGTCTTGCACAACCCTAGGATCCTCATATACAACTGCCGCCTCTTTAATAGAATTTGGGTTTTGCTTAGATTATTCTATTCATAACAGTTTTGTCGTCATATTGGTTTGTGAGACCCTAGCTTGTGAGATTCATCATATACTTCCTAATTTGGTTGCATTCTTCTTTGTTCTTGCTTGTGTTCTTGACTTGCAGGCAAGTATAAGCCTTCTTGGCGAGATCAATTATTCTTGGATGGTTGATAACCATAGAAGACGTTGTGTTGTGATTGCGGGGTTCAGAACGTGTCGTTCAGAAGCCGGATCGATTTGTGTATCGCCTCCGTCTTAATCAAGTTAACTAGAACCTATCGGAAGATCGGGAACCCTTGTTCACATCAAGGACTGTGGATGTCTCCTCGGTAACAGACACCTGAAGAAGAGCAAGGTCATCCACATCCTCCTGAGTGAAACCTCAGCGGACTAGATCTTCTGCTACCTCAGGTGTGACTAGAGAAGTGTTTGTAGCAGAAGAGGGTGGAGCTATAGCTATCTCTGGGGCTGTCTGGGAGTCTGCACGTGTGGTGTGCACTATCTCTGAGAACAGACTCTTGACTGGAAGTTGTTGGGAGGTGGAAGGTCCTGCCATCTGTGAAGTAGAAGAGTGTGCCGATGAAGAGAACAACGCAGAAACTAAGAAGGCGGACACGGGGGAGAACTGAGCTGGTGAGTGAGTCTGTCTTGCTCCCCCTGTCGATAACACCCCTTAGTGTGACAACCCGCTAGACTGGGTTGTCATCATAGCAGTGAAGGGCCCTCGCTGTGTCTGCAGCGTTTGAAACTATGGAAGTGTAGAAGGTCCTTGCTGCTGACTGGCCTGCCTTTAAGTCATCTCAGCCATCTAGGTCATGAGTGTAGTCATCAGCACCATCTGCTGTCTCTGAAGCTCTGTCTGTCCTCTGATGACCTTCATGATCTGATGTCTCTCCTCAGTTGCGCTCTAGATGAAATCACCCAGCCGTCCTGCCAGTGCTGCTATAGTGAGGGCGCCCTCTGTCTGTGTACCTGTAGGCTGGGGAGGTGCTCCTGTAGTAGCTGATGCAGGAACCACCGTCTCTGGATGAGCTGCCTTCTCGTGAGTGACTGGCGGTGACTCCTGCTCCTCCTCTCTTGTCTTCTGACTCGAGGCTGATTGTGAACCCCTAGGAACTCTAGGTGAGTAGCTGGTGGTCACCTTAGGGAACATGTCATACTGCTCCTCCGTCACTAGTCCCATCCTCCTCAAAAGATAGCAGATGTAAGGAGCATAGACTAGGTGGCGTCCTCCTACCCTCTCAGAGATAACCTCCTCCATCTCACCAATCAGTAAATCAGCCAATCAAACGGTTGTCTCCTCAGTATAGCTGCTACTGCCCACTAGTGAAGTAAAGTGAACTCCTCTCTGTATCCAGACCTGGGAATGATAGTCGTGGTGACTATCGCTCTAACCACCTTTCAGTGAGTCTCGTAGGGCCTCTCTCAAAGCCTGGGGTAAGTCTCACAGGACCTCTCTCAAAGCCTGGAATGTGCGGTGGTGGAAAAGCAATCGACACCATGTCGTCTGAAGGTAGCTTCCCTCTCTGTGGTCTGCGGGGTGGAACAAGAGTCGGATAGGCACTCCTGTACAGCTGGAAATCTAAAGCTAGGAATCCAAAGCTGGCTATCATATCACCCCTGCTCAAACGCTATGGCTGCCCTCTGAACAAGAATCAGATCTCTGAGCGGTCTCTGGAAATCCACAGTGTAGCATAGAGCTCTAGCATTATATCCTCTCTGTATCTGTGGGCTTTGTGACCAACTTAGCCAGACCAAGTAGGTAAGTGAAATACTGCTCCATGTTTGTGCCTGTGGCTCTCCTCATAGCCTGGTAAGTAGTGTACTGCTGCGGCACAAACAATTTATCTTTGCCTTTCAGCAAAAGATAGTGTCTTAAACCCTCTCCAATCCTCCTCTGGAGGCCCGTCCAGTACCTCTCTCCTGCAGCGGGGTCCCTGGGGACTGGAACCCACTCCTCGAAGGAGACAAGACGTAACAACTTAAGGTCCTTTGCAGGAACCTTAAGAATGTATGTCTCTCCAGCTACCTATACCTGTCTCTGCAGCCTCCTCGTGTACACTGCGCAGGTGCACCTCGAGTCTCCTGCCATGTGAGCAGTCCTCTGCTACTGTGGCTGTACCGGCTGCTTAGTCTCCTCCTCCTCAAACTCCTCTGACAACTCAAACTCTAACTCTGAGCTCTCCTCTGACTCCTCCTCTGACTCCTCCTGGTGCCTGGAGGATCCCTTCTCTGCAGGTCTCGACGACCTCTCCTAACGAGAAGTCAGAGTACCCTACGACCACAGTGACAACCTGATCCCAGTGTATAGCTTTGGCCCGGTGGTCCTCTGCTTGGTGCTCCTCCTATGACCCTGGTCGTATGTTTGAGTACCTGTGATCAACAGTGATCCAAGTATCCTGCGTGAAGCCTCTATGGCATCCAGGTGTTGTGCTAACCTCCTAGCCCTCTCAGACTTTGGGTCCAGTCTAGTCCTCTTCTTGCTCTTAGGCTTCTGAGGCATCTTACCCTTGCCCTTATCCTGTCCAGAACCTGCCATTCCTGCTGATTGCTGACACTGTCACTGCATGCACGTAGGTATAGAAAGGATAAGCATTGAACCTATATAAAACTACAAGCAAAGCACCGTTAGGTAAGAATGCACAATAGAAATCCTAGCACTGAGATGAAGGACATGATCACTAGACAAATATGCAAAGTAACAACAGTGATCATCTACTATATGTGGCTGGTGCGAGTCATCTAGTGTACAGTCAAATAATGGCCAATAAATCTAACTATAGACTAAATAGGAGATAGACCCTAGATATGCAATTAACAGATATGCAAGAAATTAATTGCATCTAAGTTGAGTTAATTAGCAATTAATGCAACTAACCATGGATAGTCAATTCTAATTGCATAAATTAAATGAATTACTTAAAAATAGGGCATAATCGATGAATTGGAGAATGAGGTCAATACCCTGGGAATACTCGAGGCCAAAGATGTCTAGAGCACGCAACCGATCGCCAAAAACTTAAACTTTCGGGTCGCCGGCAATGAAGGAGGGAAAAGGTGCAAGCTTTTGCCCTATTCGGTGGAACTCGGTGTGGGCAGAGGGGTGGTGCAGCTTGCGCACGCGTGCATGGAGGAAGCAGGCAGCACTGCTCAGTGGCGAGTCGACGGCGAGCGGTGGCGGTGACGGCTATGCGGCAGCGGCGGCTTGCGCAGAGGCGGCGCTCGGGCACAAGCAGCAGCAGATGCAGCTGCACGCGGGCGAGGGCGAGGGCGAGCGCAGCGGCGCAGGAGCTAGTGCGCGGTAGCACGGAGTGGCACGGCGGCCCTTCGGCGACATTGGGGGAGAGGAGCTTAGCGGCGGAGGGAGCAAGGCGGCGGGTTCGTGAACTCGGCGTCGGAGAGAACGAGGATGAAGCCAATGCCGATTTTGACCTAAGTCAAAGAAGAAATCAACGGCCACAATCGGATCAAAGACGGATCAACGGTCACAGATCAGGATTGCATTACGCGATCAATTATAGTGAACGGACTGTACGGTCCAAAGATCGGACTGTACGGTCACTCTGAAAATTTTACTGAATCAAGGAATTTCTCTATTTTTCCAAGTATCCTCACTTAACACCAAATAAACACTGCACTTGGAATATGAAGAGAACTCTCAAACACTTATTTTCAAATAGTGGCTCACTATTGCCTTATAATTTTCGTAAATGCCAAATGAAGAATCAAGCAAATAAGAACCAAAGTGAATAAGAGCCAAATGGGTATGTATGAGCTTTAGTCCATAAACCGCGCGAGTGGGTTTAATCTCGGAGTTCATAAGAGCTTGCTCAATGGGCATGAGGCACAATCCTTTCCTTTGGTCACACTTGTAGAGATGTAATCTCATATTGATCATGAGGCACAAATATCTCGAAATATGACAAGCCTCCTTTGTGTTTCCTATATGATGCATGCAACAAGCATTTTACATATGCATAGAAAGTAAACATGTCATGTGAATGCAAGCAATATTTAAACAAGACACAAAGGAAACCTAACAATGTCAAGTTTGAAGCCCTTCCAAGCTTACTCACTACAAGCCATACCCTTTCCTGGAGAGAAGTCAAACCACCATCTCAAGCACTCCCCCCTACTTATAGCTATCTTGGACGGGTTAGACATTGACTAATTTTTATATGTTTTTGTTTTAGTTATTTACACATGCATGGATCTAAAGCATACTAGTCACAAAGAAGTCCTAATTACCATGCAATGCAAGAGAAAGAAAAACACACTACAACTACCAAGAACACACACGGTTACCTCCTTCATGAGTAGATATATCGTTGAGGTCCATGTCACTTGTGGTGGACTTCACATGATCTTCATGAAGCTCTTGGTCTACCACCACCACCACCTTCTAGGTCTTGTTCTCGGGCACCCACTTGTACTTCATTGACCTCTCAAGATCAATAATGCACTTAGGCACGCATATGCTCTTGGTCTTTCTCTTCTTGTTTGGTGGTCCCAAAGCCTTAGCCTTCACCTTGCCATCCTTGTTCCTAAAAAGTTTGAAATGTGTGTTCTCATGGAACATGTTAGCGTTATGCAAAACAATGGAACTTCTCACCATAGGACAATTCTTGATGGTGTGGCCATCCTTGCAACACCTCTCGCAATAGTAGTCGTCGGCGAGTAGGTGTTTGATCCATGCGGGGATAGAATCACTCGTCCCGATGATGTTGATGGCGGCGAGATATGAGCTAAGTCCCTGATGAGAGACATTGTTCACAAGGCTTCTCTTAAGAATCTCCTTGTGGATGGTTCTACCATGTGTAAGCCTCTCGAAGCCATCCATCACCATTTTCCTCTCTTCCTTGAGCTTGTGATATTCCTTCAAAACAAATGGCTCAAGAGAAGAAACCTCGACCGAGGTGGTTAGTTCATCACACATAGTGGAAGCATCACTCTTGGATGAACTAGAGGAGGGAGAGGCAAGGTTGTCAACATTGATGGCCTCAAAAGTAAGTTCAAGGGCCTCGTACTTCTCATGTAGCTCTACATGATCACCCGTGAGTTTGTCATAACTCTTGTTTAGGGCCTCATGAGATGTGACAAGGTTCTTGAGCTCACTCTCAAGATCACCAACACGGTCCTTAGCCAACTTACATCCTTTTCTTACCACATCCAACATTTTAGATTTCTTGACTGTGATGTCGCGGGCTTGCTCAAGCATACTCTAAAGCTCAGCGCAGGAGAGCTCCTCCTCATCGCTGTCGTCACTGCTCTCATCCTCACTCTTTCCAAGCTGGCTCGTGGCCATGAGGCACATGGGAGGTGGAGGAAGAGCTCGTGGTGATGTGGTCTTGATCATGGCTAGGTCGGCCACTTCTTCATCACTTGAGGAGGAGGACTCATCACTTGAGTTGTCACTTGTCCACTCTCCAACAAGGTCCTTGCGTGAGAACTTCTTCTTGTGGTCTTGAGCTTTGCCCTTGCCTTTGCTCTTGTCCTTGTTGAAGTACTTCTTTTTCTTTTGCTTGGCTTTGGTGTCTTCTTCTTCTTCTTCTTCTTCTTCTTCTTCTTCTTCTTCTTCTTCTTCTTCTTCTTCTTCTTCACTTGAGTCTTGGGACTTAGCTTCTTTCTTGGGCTTAGGACAATCTCGAACAAAGTGGTTCTTTGACCCACAGTTGTACCACTTGCCCCTGGACTTGGAAGCAAACTTGTTCTTGAAGGTCCTCATCTTCTTCATGAGAAGAGTCAAGTCCTCACTCAAGTCATCTTCATCATTATCATCATATTCTTCAATATCTGCCTTCTTCTTGCTCTTCACAGGCTCTTGCTTCTCGGCTTGAAGAGTAAGGTTGGATGGTTGAGGATCATCTAAACCCAGCTGGTAGCTCTCGAAGGCGGTGATCTTACCAAGTACATCCTTCATGGTCTTGGTCTTGAGGTCACCTTGCAAGGTGAAGGTGATGATGGACTCATACTTGGGGTCTTTGAATAGCCTCAAGAATCTTCTTATCACCTCAACAGGCTTCAGCTTGAAGTAATCCCCAAGAGCATTGATATCCTCCACTAGAACATGAAAGCGAGAATAAACAGTGTTAGCTCTCTCATGTGGCAATCTAGTGAAGTTATCATACTTGTTCTTTACCACATAGTATCTTTTCTCCTTGAAATCACCGGTACCCTCATGGAGACCTTGAATCTTAGTCCAGATAGCATGTGCTGTGAAACTAGCATCCAACCTAGAAAAGACATCCTTAGATATGCACGTAAACAGAGCATTCTTGGCCTTAACGTTGCACTTAATAAAATCAGGCTCAAGCAGGTTCACATCCGCATAAGACTCATGAGTGACCATCCATATCTCTGGGTCAAGGGACTCCAGGTAGGCTTGCATGCGAGCCTTCGAACACCCGTAGTCCTCCCCATTGAATATGAGAACATTCCGCACCAGTCCCGACATCCTTACTCAAGGCGGTGAAGCCTCAAAGATGAGCAGTTGGCTCTGATACCACTTATAAGGACCGAAGGCGTATCGAGAGGGGGGGGGGGGGTGAATCGGTAAGCCGCTCATGAATCCAAATACTTCAATTCACACTACTTGAGTCTAACAATCATTGCAACCTAACAATTCTAGTAGGTCAAGACCCTACACATGCTAGTGTTCATGATGATAGCAAGCGCGGAAGCCAAACACACTAGCCTATGCAAGCCACAATTCAACCTAGTTACTAGAGCACACAATTGCAGAATAGTAAAGAGGAGGTCAAAAAACACTGAAGATTTTTCCAAAGGTCTCAGAAGGATGGCGCCTTCCCCTACTCCTCGTTGGACCACTCCTGCCCAAGTCCCGATCCCTCCCGCCACCGATGTGGAGTTCTCGCCCACGAGCCTGCAATCACTCTCGGAGTGAAGACATGGTGCACGTCACCGCTGCCACATAGGCACAAGCTCGCCTCCCTCGAGAACTTGTCGAACTCCTTAAGCCAACACGGGCGCTCACTAGCGATGCCCCTTTCACCGGCGGGCTCAAACCAGGTACAAATGTGTGACAGCCTTCACAACCGATCACGATAGGCTCGATCACCGATACCTAACTGGTCTAGGTCTCACCATAGACCAAGAGTAACAACCTATATCACACCCTCAAGGACACCCTAGCCTTAGATGTGCATCAATGCTCAAGTTACTCGTACTAGCACTCTCAAGATATGCAATATCTCCTCCTAGTGCTCTCCTCTTTTTCTCTTGGACCTTACCAAATGCTCTCAGGTAATCCACTGGCCAAGAGTGGTCTCCAAGACCCCAGCAACGAAGTTATATAGGCTTCCAACCCCCAACTAGCCGTTGCTCCATGAAATCCACTTTCTAGACCCCAATGACCGGAGAATCCGGTCACTGCCAGACCGGACCGTTCGGTCTCTCTGGAACGGCTCCTAGATCCATTGGCTGCTCTGTCTATACTGGTCTCTTGTACTGACCGGACTGTCTGGTCAGACTTTCTCTCTCTTTTCTAGAGAGCTCCCAATTTGTATTCTCTCTGTCTCGACGCATCTCCATACAGACCGGACCGTCCGGTCTGCTAATCGGACCGTTCGGTCACTATTGATCCTTGCGCAGACAAATTACTTGCAAACTGCTCTCTGTCCACTTAGTGACCATACAGTCTGGTCTCCACCAACTCCTCTGTCTGGTCACTTCGTCCAGAAGCTAAAACTCCTCGTCCTCGCTTGACTTCGTTTCTCGGCTTCTCCGAACAGCTCCTTGGTTTCTCCACTGTCACCTAGTGCCTGTGATTTCACTGAGCATCCATGCACATCACCGACTAGACATGACCTAAGAGAAATAACCTAGACTCTCTTGATAGTTCGGTTTTTTGTATGGATTCAAAGTCCTAACAACTAGACAAGTGTTCCCAACACTTGCTCCATAGCTTGTCCTCTGCTTTGATCCATCTCCATCAACCCTTGGACTTCATCAAACTCACAAGCCTCCATGCTTGTGATCATTGTCATCAATCGTCAAGGCAACCATCATCCATATGATTTGTAGTAGATTTTAGAGATTCCTATATTGACAACACTCGTGTAGATATTAGTCCATAATTTCATAGTTGTCATCTATCATCAAAACATCCATACCTTGGGGATCCAATCGTCAATGGTCATGAAGCTTAGAACTAGTATATTGTACTGCTATTTCTTTGGCTAATAGATCCTATGCTGCTACATCATTGTTATACATTTTAGACTATACTTTCTATTTTGTCACATGCACGCATCATGTCCTTACTAGGTACAAACATGCATTTTAAGTATCGCAAGCAGTGACCACTACTTAGAGATTGGTAATTGGTAATCTTGACACTCTAGTATTGTTTTGTCTAAGTGATCCCATTTATTTTAATAAAGACACATGATGTACTGTGCAATTTTTTTAGAGCTTATATTATGTTATTTGTCATTGTAATGGTTTATTTTTTGAAATTTGAATTTTTTTAATGTACTGGCTTAATGTTTTCTCATGATTATGACCCATTAATTTCAACAATAAAAAACTTATTGTCTTGCATCATGAATATCATAATATCATTTCAAATCATTGTCCTATCTGTTTTTGTATTACAGCAGGTTGATTGGTCAAACATGGTTTCTTCCCTTTCATTGCAAGGGCACACGAGACCTACAACGAGTTTTTTTTTCTCGAATACAAAGGAGAGCTTCATATCTTTGTATTAAAAGAGAAATGAGCATCTTCGTATCTGTGTACATGCTTCTAGCATTATTTGATAAAATAAAATAAAAACTATCAAACCTAAAAATTTTCAATTCTGATGTATGATACCATATAGTGCCACTCAACAATGTCTAAATCAGCATGTTTCTTTTTCATTCTTTCATCATAAGCGTTCTATGCCTTGTAAGTGGAACTGAATGTTGATTGTCATCCTCTGTATCACCCCGAGGCAATATTCAATATCTTTTCCTTTGCATTCTCAGTGTTCACGATGGTCAACTTATTCTATTGCAATGGAGAAAAAGGAAAATAAGGTGAACTAATCTGAAATTAGAGTTATAAAATGCTTAGCAACAAAAAACAATATACACACCAAAGTATTAGTTACTATAGAATTTTTGACATGTTGCTTTATATCCTTCCAACTTCTCACTCCAATGAGTCAGCCCTTTTTGTTATATAAAGGTCACCACTTCATTGGTGAGCCCGTGAGCATTATATTTGGTCCTATATTTTAATCTTTTCGTTGTTAGAATATAGAATATGTTTTGGTCCTATATTTTAGTATACAAAAAAGTGCACATGTGCACCTGAAAGGAAATAAAAACAAATTTACAAGTCATATTCACTTAGCTCATTATAAGAGCATTTCCAACAGGTTCCAAAAAATAAAGAGCATTTCCAACAAATTAAGTATAATGTTATCTAAATTTATAGTTTTTACCTCATTTATAAAAATAGAAAACATCTAGAATAATATTTCAATAGACTATTCAAAAATCTTGACTCTTCATATTCCAACCAACGTAGTTGCTCTTTTTTTTTTCAAAACACCAATCGTGCATGTTATTGCTATCGTGGCTCGCCACGGCCACGTCCAAGGCGAGAGCTTGGATATTTCTGGTCCTCTTGTGTGCCGTGCTTCTAGTTTTCATCTCCCAAGCCTTCGATGAAGATGACGATGACTAGGAGTAGCTAGCTAATAGCCTGCCACACGCGCCATGCACTCCCGGTTCACACTATAGCCGTAACTGTCATTTGGCTTGTCAAGAAAACCGGCTTTTTCATAGCCAATCTACCAAAGTCGATTGTTGTTAAGTGAAAATCAAGTGAGTCCTAGGAAAATGCTACTGCTACTTTGGTTGGTGTCGCGTGGCCTGAGTTTATGTTACAATTTTGTGTTACGATATTGCTCCTGCCTGCATGTCCCATTAATAATTTGTGGAACGTAGCGCTCCTACCTGCACGGCTGCTACTACCTGCACTACAATAGAAAAGCGCTATAGCAGCTGATATCAAATTATAGTAGCGATGGGATGACCTCTCGCTGCTACCCTTGCATAGCTAAAAATCGTAGTATAACGGCAGACTTTTTAAAACTCTGTTGGAATGTCCAGCGTATCGACGGATAGTAATGTCATCTGCTGCTATTAATTAAAAAAAACTAGAACCCTAGTCGTCCGACTGCCCGTGCGCCACCACCGCCCAGATCTGCCTGTCGCCCGTCCGCCCACGCGCCACCACCGCCCAGATTTTCCCGTTGTCATCCGGATCTGCCATCTCCCGGCTGGATCCATACGCGGGGAGGCGGCTCAAGGCTGTGCCTCGCCGGTACCATGCCTCGGGGCTGCTCCAGCTCCTTGCCAGGGCTACGTACGGGGAGGCGGCTCGCGGCTGCTCCTAGATGGGGCTGCGCTGGGGGAGGTGGCTTGCAGCTGCTCCTTGTCGGGGCCGCACGGGGAGGCGGCTTGCGGCTGTGCCTCATCGGTGCCGTGGCTCGTGGCTGCTCCTTGCCGGGGCCGCGCGCGGACAGGCCACTCACGGTTGTGCCTCACCGGTGTCGCGCCTCATGGCTGCTCCTTGCCGGGGCTGCGCGCAGGGAGGCGGGGGAAGAATAGAAGGTGGCCAGCACACCTTGCCTCGGTCGAACCCAACCGTTGGGAGTGCGGTCGACCGGTTTTATTTGGACTATATCAAAGTTGGACCGTCAGATTCAATCTGATGGCTTAGAGGCACCTTGTTCACTATTGCCCATGTAGGAGTTCGCGTGATGTGAGCTGCTTATCAGCACTCCGACCTATTGGACGCCGCTACAAATCAATTTTTAGCGGTGGCTTATATTATATAACGATGGTTGATGTGTTAACCGCCGCTAAAAGTTGATATATAACGATGTCTGACTTCTCTATCCGCCGCTAAAAGTGGGATCACATTTGCAGCGACCGCGTGCAAACCAAAACCACTGCTACGAGTTTTTTTGATAGGACCGCTATAGTGCAAATTTCTGGTAGTGCTGCAGGCCTGCGCTGGTATCAAGCAAACGAGCAGCGGACCCACGGTAACGCGGATGGCGAGCGGCGCTTCCTAGCCAAATATGGAGAGCCGGGAGTTGAGAATAGCTAGTGAGAAAAAAATGGAAGGGAGAAAAAAAGTCTGTTGAAAAGCATTTTTCTTATAAAACAGGTATATTTACGTTATTACGTAAACAACTTGATTTAGAGAACCTGTTGGAGATAAGCATTGGATGGTACCTGGAGTGAAGCATCTAATTTCTCTTTTGGACAGGTACCTGCAGTGAAGGATCATATTACTCGGTATCAGAAAACATTGTATACAGTTCTTCTGTACTATGACGCACACATAAATTAAACAACCTTACTAATGTGTCACAATCGAAATGTGCATCATACTTCTCTCAACAAAAATAAACGGTTGTCGTACATGCAACCAATCAAGACCCACTTTTTTTGTATTATTGCTTAATAAGAAATACTGATGATAACGTTGGTAATTAAAAATTAAGAAAGACATGAATTAGTGCTGGCTGTTAGAGAGGGATAAACAATAAGGTTGGTGTGGCCATGTTTGGAAAGACCACGTGTAAAGCTCCTCATGGAACATATTCTATCTCTTCCAAGAGCATTTTAAGGGAGCGGTCAAGAACTTTAGCAGCAGAAGCAGAGCACTTTCTTCATCATATAGTTGGTCTCTTACTCTGTGCTTAACTGAAGTTGTTCTGAGCTGAGCCATGCAGAGTACACGGAAACCTTGGTTTGTCCCCACATTTCTCATCTTCTTGCTCCTTGCGTCGACTGCCCATGGAGCTGAACTTGCTAATGCTGAGGACGCAGGTATACCATTTCGCTTGTGATAGGTTATGTATCTTCTGATTCGAACTTGATATTTAGGTGTCTATTTGTTCTTATACCTTTGATAGTCTTGATGTACCAAGTTTATTTCGAGTTAAATCTGATTATTTCCTAGGAATAATTGGTGGCTACTCGTCCTGCTTGTTCTTTATGGTTCAGGAGTGTAGGCTCTAAATCTATTGGGTTGGGAAAGTAAAGTAACAACCTAAAAAACACCTGTGCCGGGAAGGAAAACACATGATCTTAAATCAGTAAATCGTCAGTTGAACTGCATACTACCAGGATATTACATATGGATCTGCAGTTTCTGGGGTAGTACTGCAGTTTCCAGTCGATATTGCTAAAAGTAGATTGATAGGCGTAAAACAGATCCACGATTTGACGAAACATTGTTATTCCTAAAGGTATATATTGAAACGATATATTTTACTTCAAGTAACCGTTGCAAATGCTGATCATTATGAAAAAAAAGAATTGTACCAAGTTACTATGTAGAGATTCTATACGAAGGATTAATCATGAAACAGGAGTCTAATATGCAATTTTCTACTTCTGAGAATTACTAAAGTTATTTGTTGTTTTGGAGCATTTATTGGCTCCGTCATCTCATTTGCACGATTGTGTCCCCATCTGTTTCAACCGTATCGACCTGACATGTGCTTTAAAATTGAGATTTAAACATATAGTACAGAAATTGAGCCAGTACCACCTGATTTAAACATAATGTCGTTGGTTCACTTCAAGTCTTAGCACCTGTACAGCCTGGAAATGTTGCTAAATTTGTACCAAAAAGATATTTCTTCAGAATTTCGAAAATAAAAAAAAATTGTTCCCGTCTAAGCCCCTCTCCCTCAAAGAGAATTCTTGCAACTACAGCCAGGGAAAAATATATTGAATAGAAACAAACATTTCTTCTACCTGCTGAAGTGTGCAGATGTAGATTCTCGGCTTCTTGCCAACCCCAGACGCTCTGTCGGCCTGTCCTGTCCATGTGTAACTATAATCAACTCCAGATATTATTCCTACATCTCAGGACGCACACAACACGTTAAGGATTCTCTTATCAAAAAAAAAAAAACACGTTAAGGATATACAATTACATATTCCTGATGATGCCTTGCCTATCGATATCATAAAGGGATCATGAGCAAATGCTCTAACACCGCATCATGGCATATTAGGAAACCAACAACCTGATCAAGAAGATAGCGAAAAGAAGAGGGACAAAAGATGCCAATTTATTCGATTCCATTTTAAATAGCATGTGAACTACAGCAGCTCATCAACTCACGGGTCAAATGATGTGTGTGCAGCGGCGACAGAAACTGACGGTGGTGAGCGGACCACGGTGAGAACAGGTGCTGCCGGACACGCTGGCCACGGTTATAGCGGCCACAGTGGTGCTCACACGAACGGGGACACGTCGGAGCAGGGCGGCGCTGGGGTGGTCGATCCACGTAACCTCAATGCCCGGAGCCGCCACCACAATGGCGCGGCGAGCAGGGTCGTTGGATACTCTTCTCCGGCAATCTATGCGCTTCTTGGAGAATTAGTCATGATGATTGTTGCCTGAGTTTTTGGGATAAAAATGTGGTGCTGTTTTTCTCTTTTAACTCCAGTTAAACCATGTTCAAGTGTCGGCCGCAATGCATAATATGCATCCTTCTTCTTTTGCCCCACTTAAACCTTGTTCAAGTGTCGGCAGCAATGCATAATATGCATCCTTTTTTTCTTTTGCCACTTATGCATAATATACATGTGATGTTACATTACTAAAAAAAACAATCATCAACAACGAAAGGCTGATGATCATTAGTGGCAGGCATAATGATGTCCGCCACTAAATCGACTCGAAGGGTGTGCCCGTTACTAATTAGAAACATTGTTCGCCACTAAATGGCTCCACGCTATTTAGTTACAGGCCAAAAATATGATCCGCCACTAAGTAGCACCACCTCCTATAAAAGGAGGGACACGGGGTGGCGCAAACCCCATCTGCCACACCCGTTATCACTCATCCGCCTCCTCCCCTCCACCACCCCGCTACCACTCTTTCGCCTCCTCCCCTCCGTCACTACTCTTCCGTCACCCCCGCCGCTCCCATGGCCCGTCCGCGCTACAAGGCCGCCACTGGATCTGTCGGCATCATCGGCCGGCTACGCCACACCTAGGGGCAGCGTCGCCGCTGCCACCGGACCGTGGCCCGACCCATGCCGCCGACGACGGAAGCCCGAGCAAAGAAGCGCAAGGCTGGGCCTCTGCCGGCCGGGTGCCGGCCGTCGAGGCGCCGCGATGACCGTCACAACGACGACGGCCGCGGAGGACTGAAATTGTAGCCGCGGACTCCTCGGTGCCGCCCCGCTCTACAACGGATCTGAGGGATGGGGTCGCCGGCACGACGGCCGCGATGGCCACGGTCACTAGGGTCACCGCCGACATTGCGGGCACAGTGACCCTCAAGGCGACGGTAGCTCTCGACGCCGAACGCATTGCATCAGGGGCCGTTGGCGACCTCCCGAACGACTCGTAGTAGGTGACGGTCGCACGTCTCCCGGCTGAAAATGTCGCCCGTCACTACCGCACTTTTTATTTTGTTACGAAAAATATAATTAGTGGCGGGCATATAGCTCATAAAAAAATAGCAACATGGTGAATATTTCGTTTGTGACGGACACCTTATCCGCAAATGCCACTTATGACCTGTTGTAGATGAGTGTTATTTTAGTAGTGTTAATGCATTTGAAATTTCTCTAATATCCCCTCTCTCTCCTACTTTGCATATAAGAGACAAGTATTATTAAGGGATTTGTTTGTGATAAAGTTTGTTCTTGGTTTGTGAATGACTAGTTTTAGTTTGTTGAAGGTTTATACTCCCTCCCGATTAAATTATTGATATTGTTGACTTTTTTAGTTACGTTTAATTATTTATTTTATTTATAATATTAGATTAAATATACAAAATTATAATATAAGTTTTATTTTTAATAGTAAAATATATCATAATAAAATATCTAATATTTTTTTAAATTTGTAATAAAACAAATAGTCAAATATAGCTTTAAAAAGTCAACTATGTTAATCATTTAAATCTAGAAAAAGTACTTACCTAACATATATAATAGAAAAATTAAAAATATGTGTCATGTTGATCAGTACTAAAAAGATAAAAATATTAGTAAATTAATTAAGGACAAACCAAAAAATAGACATACTAATCATGTTTATGTCCACGTGCACGTGCAACACTCTTTATCTATATATGCACTTGTTCTACTGATTTGTGGGATCCACAATAACCCTCCCGTCTCATATATCATACTCCGCAATAATTATATCATATTTAACAATACGCCTTCGACGTTGCTATATCCGACGCTCCATGCTGCCTGGCGGCCGCCGCGCCAAAGCCGCTCTTCGTCCGTTCGTCGCCGGAAGCGGAAGGGAGTGCGCCCAGGCCGAATCTACGCCGGAGACCCACTTGTGTCCGTGGAGCGAGCTCGCCTTGCCGCCGCCGCAGGCGCCGCCTCCCCCGTCGCCTGAGCTCGCGTGCTCCCGGCGAGTTGCCTCCGCATCGAGCTCTCGCCTACCCAGGTCAGCGCCTCCGAATTAGCCTGGTCCAGCCGGCCTTCGACGCCACCGCGCTTCAGCCGCCGCCCCAACCGCGTGGTTGCGAAGCAGCCGCCCTATCTGCCCTGACCGAACTTCGGTTCCTTGCCCGGTAGCTTTTGAGGATGAGGGTTCTTAATCCACTACGGTTATTTTCCGATCGGAAATGTTGTTAGAATTGTATAAGTGGCGACAAGTGAAACATCTGCTTCCTGTTTATTATAACCGTGCACACCTCTTATGTGTTGTTGTTTCAATTTCTTTTTTTCAAGGAATAGATGACATTAATGATTTTATTAGATAGAAATATCGATAGCGCAGACTTGATTTCACAGCTTCATGTCTTCACCAAATTACTCTGTGTGTTTAGTGCATCTGTGAAGAATTCAGCTCCCAGAATTTTCATCTGCATTTTCCTTTTACGAGCAGGAGTGTTCATCTGCATTTAGAGCAAATGAGTGGTACTAGTATTATCTAACCGAATTGAATTCGCTCTTCTGTGCTAGTTTGATGAAATCTTGCTGTTTTATTAGCTAGTATTAAGTTCAGAGGATATTAGTCATATTGAATCAAACATGAATTAAACAATTTTACTGGTCAAAACCTGCATAACGTTTAAGAGAACAGCAAAGCTATTCAAAACTTATCAAATTGTCAATGGAATTCAAAACGTGCTGCTAATTATGTTTGCACCACCTTTGTACATGCTTCTTGCAGCAATTCCTTGTTCAGTACAAGACCAGCTACCATGTTTGACATGCCTTGTGTTTTTACCCACTATCCAGGGATATCAGCCACATGACTGTTTCAACAGTTGTAGTTGGTAGCATTGAAATTATCCTTTACATTTTCCTTTTGATGCTTAGATTGGACTAGCTTCCACGACATGATGTGCAAACTATTTTGGTTATCTCACTCTTTGGACCTGTTTTAGTGCGAACATCACTCTGACTTTTTGCTATTGATAAATCCATGAGGACTTTCTTAACTTCCATGCATACTGTACCATGTTTATACTACTGACCTTTAAACCATTTCGATTCATAAACTGCAGGAGTATTTTGTGTGCCAAAGAAATGTCTGCTTCTGAGATCCAGGGTAATGAAGCCAGCAAGGACACCAATGTCAGGAAAATTGGTCAATCCGGACTAAGAATTCGTATCCGTCTACCACCAAGGAAGAGGTCTGACAGCACTAAGATGGCGAGCACAGGAGTACCTGAGGATAGTGAAAATGAAAACCTCACAGAGAAGAACATGCCGGAACAGACTGATAATAACATCCAAAGCACGATCCGTGCATCTGCTGAAGTGAAGGCTGAGGAGGCCAACAGCAATCCGGCAGGAGTACTTGAGGATGCCAAAAATCTCTCTGCTAAGGAAGTACCTAAACAGATTGATAACAACACCCAACGCATGATCTGTGCAGCCGCTGAAGTGAAGTCTGAGGATGCCAGCAGTAATCTGCCAGAAGTACCTGAGGATATTGAAAACCTCACAGAGAAGAACATGCTGGAACAGACTGATAACAACGCCCAAAGCATGATCTGTGTGGCCGCTGAAGTGAAGGCTGAGGAGGCCAACAGCAATCCGGCAGGAGTACTTGAAGATACCAAAAATCTCTCTGCTAAGGAAGAACCTAAACAGACTGATAACAACACTGAAATAACGATCTGTGGAACCGCTGAACTGAAGGCTGAGGAGGCCAGCAGCAATCCTCCTGGAGTACCTGTGGATACCAAATCCCACTCTGCTAAGGAAGTACCTAAACAGACTGATAACCACACCAGAAGCTCGTTCTCTATGTCTAGTAAACTAATGGTTGAGGAGGTCAACAGCAGTCATGCAGGAGAAGGGTCTGATAACCACATCAGAAGTAAGGAGTCAAGCAGCAACATCGAAAACGAAACCTTGTCAAGGGACACTCCACCTGAAAAGCTCGATTTCATTGCCCCAAGCAGGAACCCTGCAACCTCTTTTGTAGTGCAGGGTAAAGAGGAAAGCAGTTACCATGTAACAATGAGGCTCTGTGAAGAGGGAAACAAAAATATCTTGGGCAAAGAGCTGTCTCCTGAGAACAGTTGCAGCACACCAGTTAACAAGTCCTGCACTGGAGTTACTGATGAGAATAAGACCCTAAGAAAGAACCTGGCAAGCACTGGGGTGTATGTTGAAGTGGAAAAGAACTACTCTGTAACAGGTCCTTGTGAAGATGCTAGCAACAATGTCCTGAGCAATAGGCTACTCTGTGAGAAAAATTGCAACACGTCCAGTAAGAGTCTATCTGGAGAGCCTAGAATCAACTGTCCGAGCAAGAACCTGACAACCTCTGCATTGAAGAGTAAGGAGACAAATGAGAACCCCGTCAGGACTAGCCAGTTTGAAGCTAGAAACTACGTGACTACTGAGAAGCTTTCTGCTGAGGCTCGAAAAAATGCCCTAAGCAGAAGACCAGCTGTTCCAGCTAATGCCAAGACATCTAAGAAAAGGTTGCGTAGCTCTGTGGCACATTCTACTGATACCTGCAAGAATACTTCTGGAATGAAGAGTTTTCCCTCTGTTGTCCAGGCTGTGGAACAAAGTAGCAGTGACGCAAACCTGGAGGCCATAAAAGTTTATAAAGAATTTGAGGAGAAGGTCAGGAGAACTGTATACCTTGATAACATGTCTCACCTAGCTACAGAGACAGTCATAAATATGGCTTTGAATCAGTTTGGGACTGTCAGAAATGTCAATTTTCTTATCAATTACACAGTTCCATATGACATTCCTCAATCTGCATTAGTAGAAATGGAAACGGAGAAGGATGCTGAGTCGGTAGTCAGTATGCTTCATGAGTTCCCATTCATGATGTCTGGGATGCCAAGGCCTGTGAGGGTGCAGCGTGCCACTGCTGTGATGTTCAATGATCGTCCCCGAAAACCTGGTGGTAAGTTAGAATTCCATTGGGTGCGCCCTACAGACCCTGATTATCACAATGTCAGAAAGTTTAAGATAATGTCGAAGAGACATGAGGTGGAGAACTTGGCACTAATCAAGGTAAAATGTTGTTCTTCTTTTTCTTGATTCTGTAGCTTTGTCTTTAGTAGCTCTATTCTGAAACTGTAAACTTGAACAGCTATTGTTATAATCTATTCAAAGAATTGTTCTAAATAAGGACATATCACAAAATTTTTTTACTTGGTACATTTGTTTCTGCAGTAGAATTTGAGTACAAGTCGTTACCTCTGGCACATAACAGTCCTTGCTGTGGCTGAGTCTCTTGTTCACTATTTGCTTCGTCGATGAAGTAGTAATCCTTCATTACTTTTGACCCTGCACCTATGCTTATTATGTATTTGAATCCTTGTAGCTCGAACTGGAAGGAGAGAAACTGCTCGCAAAGCAGCAGCAGGACGATCTGGATTGCAACTACAGGAAGCTTGAGACTGTGGACACAGTTGTTACAACTGGCCGGGTTGGTCGCCTGTCCCATATTTATAACATGAGGTTCAATGAAGCTTTCTGAAAGCAGTAATCCTACATGGCCATTTTTTATCTTGTAGTATCTTTTTGGGAGGATTTTGACCTTGAAATATATTCTTGTGAAGATCTTAACCGTGCAAACGTGAAATAACTTTTTGGGAGGTGTTGCAGTCATGCAGTCTAACTGCTTTAATGATTTGTAGAGATGATAGGATGGAATTAATGTAGTTTGCAACACATTCGCGATTTGATGTAGGAGATTGAGCTATAGCTTGTATTCAGCATTATATATGATGCCATGTGAATGGGAAATTTGACCTTATACTGTATTTTGTAGTAAGCATTTGCTATACAGATCTTGGCTGCTCAAAGTACTGAATTCGGTTGTAATTAAAAAATTAAATATATTAGTGTCTTTATATATTTGCTCGGTGCTTTAGGACGAACCAGAAGTCTGTTGATGCTTTGCCTATTGTGCCTTGAATCAAATGCTTAACGTCTGAGTACATTTCTTAAAAGGAAAGCTTTTCCAGATTGATGGATTGCAGCATCACTCTGGAATCTGCTTAATGAAATACGTGCCCAGGCACGTTCGCTAAAAAAAGCATCACTCCGGAAAGCATGACCTGATTCGAAGTCCATGCCATTCTTCATGTGGTTGTGTTGAAGATGACTGCATTCCTAGCGTTTGTTGATCTGTTGAACATCCAAGTGCGGATAATATCGTGTCAAATTCAAAGAATCAACGAATGGCATGATAATCTTTCCCCATCAAATATTTGGCTGATTTGGTAACAGAAATACACGAGCAGCTTGCTGATTGAAGGAGTAAACATTAGACAATAGAAAACTATATTTATCTAGGTGCATACTAAATACGAAATCACGTTTTTTTTGTGTGTGTTTCCAGAATCTCAACGATCCAGCTCATGCAATGAACTCGACACAAACAGGGCAATACTGATAGAACCGCGTGCGTTCCACTATGGCATGTCGAAGTTTTGCTTCAGAGCATATTCCTCCTAAACTATTTTCTCAAGGAAGCTCTGTAATTATTGTAACTATTTCAACTGTGCATATAAGAAACAAAAGGTTAAGAAAGAACGAAGAAATTCTTTTTGCCTCCTGTAAGAGACTTCATAACAGCAACCAGCATCACTCGTCGTCAAGGCCAAAATCATCATCAGAGGCACATTCTAGAAATGAGCCAATGGACTTGCGAAATATGATAAAGGACCTGTCATCCTGCATAAACAGAGCCAGGAAACAGAGAGACACCTTATCATAAGCAGTTCTGGAATCTGGAAAGGCAGATTAAAACGTTTATGTACCCGCTTCATCCTTCTGACAGATCGTTCTGCATATGCTATTTTCTCTGTGAATGTTTTGTCAAGTTCCGATAACGTGGTGGTCCCTGCCTTTTCTGTTTGAAAGAGTGACGGTTAGGCTAGCATCGATTTTGTTTAAGGTAAAGGCTAGCATTGTTATCATGTTATGTCACATGAAACAGACAACTCATTGAGTTACTTACTATGATGTTCATACTGCTGAAGTAATTTCTTCTTTTCAACTTCAACTTGTGAGAACAGGCCTGCACAGCATTACATCTAAAGGTGTCAGTTGATAGGTTAATTTCTTACCAAATAGACACGGATGTGGAAGCTCTAGATGGCATAGGATACAAGTCCATCCAGAAATCACCAGTCAGGCGACAACACCGCATTTTAGTAAACAAAGCATAAAAGTTTATCTTATGCTGTGCTGTATGTTCTATTAGGTAAAAAGTAAGTCGAACATCTACTTTCTGGTGGGCAAAAATAGGCGCACTTTAAACATAGAAGAAATTGGTGAGATAAATATTCTGTAGATCTTATGTGACCAACCTCTGAAAGTCTGCATGTGTGCGTCCTTTTCTCTACAGAACATTTCATATGTTTCTTGAAACTTGCTGTACTCTTCGTTCAGTGAACTCTCACACTGCTAATTATACAAATCTCGAGCCACTTATGTATAGAATAATAAACTGGCAGACAATTCCATACAAACTGTAATACCTCTTTGGAAGTGTTTGTCAGTACTTTTAGCAAGTTCTGCCTGCATGTGTAAAGGTGAGCACAGATTAGTGTATTTTCAATGAAGATGAGAGTTCCAGATATTATATCTGACTTGCAAGTGTAACATTTTTGTGCTCCAACAAAGAATATGTTTAGTTGTATGAACACAAATTCACAGGCACGTGAAATACCTCTCCTTCTCAAATTTCATCTGGGTTTCTTCTAGCATAGTCTGAATATCCTCTGCGACACTGCCGATGGACAAAAGCTTCAGCGACAAGATTGTGGTAGCTCAGATGAAAGAGCAAGCTTTTAAATTTCAATAGATCATGGTTTGCATGAGCAAACTCGAGAAAATGGAGAATAGCTATATAAAGGCACTCTTCGGACTATATCTCGTCCCAAATAATCTGTCGTTTATGATTCAACAATGCTGCCTGACGGTCAATAGGAGATAGAAACGTAATGCAGATAAAGAAAATCACCTTAACTGCTTAAATGTAGTAGCCCATCACAACATTACCACAAAAAAAATGTGAAGTACAGCATTATCGGCAAATTTTTACCAACCATATTTTCTGAGGAAAACAAATGCTAGAAGTAAACACAGTGAAATGGAGCATTCGGTGCGACTGCAAACCAACAGCTTGGTATAGGGAACTGACACTAACAACTATAATCACGTAACCAAGCTGAAAAGGGGGGAAAATAACGAGGAAATGCTCCCGGACGATCACCTGGCAATGATCTGCTGGCACATCTTCTGGCCATCCTTGTTGCCCCCGCCCTTGATCAGCCGCAACAGGGACACGATCTCCCTCAGGTCGCTGCCGCGAAATTATATGCATCAAATTCATGCAAATATAGAATACGAATTATTAAGAAACCGAGGAGGCATTTCGAAGACGGAGGTTTCAGAACGGAGTTGAGGCAGGGAAGGGGAGGCGCCGAGGCAGCGCCGTACCTGACCATGTCACCCTCGGATTCGGAATCGCCGTCGCCGTCGCCGTCGCCATCGCCGTCGGAGGACGACCCGGACCCGGAGTCGTTCGAGTGGAGGGGTCGCTTGCTCGGAACCGGGGCTTCGCCGCCAGTAGCCTGCCTACCTCCGCCGCCGGGGGCCGTCACTGGCGGCATTGCTGCGAGGTTTGGGGTTGTTGGGAATTGGGACGGCGGGTTCGCGTCGTGCGGGAATGAAAAAAAAAAAAAAAAAGGAAGAGGCGGCGGGTGTACGCGGAAGGCGCCGCCGTTATTCGATCAGACAACGAAACGGTGGAGAAGCTCTTACTTGTTGGGCCGAAGCAACCAAAGTTTGGGCTGGTCATAGAATTACTTGTGTTTTGAGAAAACTGTTAGAGCAACTCCAGCAGAATGAGTAAAATGAGTAAAATTAAGCATCTATTTTTTATTTTAAGGGTCTAATTAAAAGTTATAGAAGCTCAAACAAATATTTCACTTCAACCCAGGTGATTAAAATTGCCCCCCATCCATCTGTTGGTGGGCCACACCGCACCTTTCTTCCTTCCACTCTCACCTCGCGCGGCACCTCGTCCTGGCTCGCTCGCGCCATCGGCCTCCTCCCCCACTCGCCCGTGCCGCCGGCCCTCCTCCCTCGCTCGCCCGCACGTGCCGCCGCTGCCTCCCTCGCTCCCCTGCGCGCGCCGCCCGCCGCCTCCCTCGTTCCAGCTGCTCACCGCCACCGCGTACATCTCTTCCCCGCACACCGCCACCGCCATCTCCCTCTCTCCCCCGCTTGCCCGCTGTCGACGCTGACGCCGACGCCCGCCTCCGCCTCGCCGACACCGCCGCCGATGTCCGCCGTGCCCATTGCTGATGGCCCGCCCTACTCGGCCAACGGTGACGGCGGCGACCAGGTTCTTGCGAGGGCGGCGACCACCAGGTTCCATTCGAATCGGGAGAGGAGGAGAGAAAAGGAAAGAAAAAAAATAGTGGGACCCGTGTTTTAGGAGAGAAATAGTGACCCTCTATTCCTAGGGGGTTTGCTCTAAAATTTGGTAGGCCACTAAATTTAGTCACCCGGATAGTCATGGATTGAAGAGTTGTGTTTTTTTACCTGGATGACTAAAATGACATTTAGGGGCTCATTTGATCACCCGGCTGGAGGTGCTCTTATTAACTTCTCTCAACTATATGGGAAGCGTACTTAACACCTTCATCTATAAAAATAATCAGATAGGTGACCCGTCCAACTGTTGAACCTAGTTCAATTTGACTCTTTAGGTAGATTTAATAATGATTTTGTCCTACGTAGCATGGTAGAACTCACAATGTCAGATCCCATGTCATTCTTGTTTGTATAGATGTGTGGCAAATTATTGAAGTGGGTAGGAATCATGCCATGTGGGAGCTTTATTTGGGCTTTTTGTACAAAAAGTTTTAGTTGGGCATTCTTTTCGGAGAAAACCTAGTTTTGCCATGTTCAGCAGAAGTTTAATCAGTGGTTGAAACATAAGATTCCTTCGAATGTAAAATTGCTATCTTATTGTGCGTTATAGCACTGTTGCCTGTGAAACTTTTATATTGCCTATTGCCCTGTGATTCCGAATGTTATTTCGAGTAAGTTTACATGCTCTGCTGCATATATGACTTTTATAAGATTTTTGAAACATTGTAACATTAAATTATAGCATTTACCTCTCAAGCGAATTCTGTATATGTATTGTTTCAAAATTTGTCAAAAATCATGTATAGAGTTAATAAGCATCTTTGTGCATCAAATTCATTGCAGATATTTGACAGGACCAATCTAGCCCTGCATCCATTTAAGTAGATCTCGGTGAGCTCTTGCACCAAAGGGTGTAATACTTCTATTATTATATTTAGAAATAAGATTTTAGATTTTGTGGATTGTTTGTTATATATGCAGAAAAAACAAACTATTGCAGTTGCCGCGTGCATTTGGTATGTGGCAAACATGCATTTGACAAAATGTGCACACATGTGACGTGCATGTGAACAAAAAATGTACATCATGATTAAAATACATGTGGACATATGTGTATCATTGGAAACACCAGCCATGTGAACGGCACTCGTGGTTATGAAGAAATAGTACTTCGTGATAGGTGCAAAAAAAGTGATATGTATGCGTCTGTTTTGACACTTACCATATCAACAAAAGTATGTTAAATTCTATTTTGGACAACCCAATCACCAATTAGATCTCTATATAAATATTACTTGGCTACCTAATGATAGATTGGATCGATAACGTCACAAAAAAAATATGGTTACTCTTTTGCTCAACATTGATAGATCTATATCTATCGATCCAAAAATAGGATCTGGTAAATCACGCAACACAACAGAATTTTAGGGACAAAAAATAAGGCCCGCAAATTAGATAGATTAAATAAAAATGGAAAAATAGATAGAAAATAATTTCACCTCCGGAAGCCCGGATTTTGGAAAGGAACAATAGGATCGGTAAATTCCATTTTTTATTTAACTTTTCTTTTAAAAATCAAGGGCTGAGATTTATTTCTTATCTTACACCCTTGGGTGCAAGAGAACTTATGTCGACTACCATAAAAGAGCCCTTTTTTAATCTCAATACCATGAATTTTAGATGCATTTATTTGCAGGTTTGTTTAACTCCTTTTGTTGTCACATAATAACATAAGTGATTTTTATTAGATTTCTGTATCGTTGCTGCATGTTGCTTTGTATCATCTCTAATGGGGACGCTAGAACTGGTTATCTATGAGATTGCAGTTATTATTTTCTGTCGTTTAAGGACCATTTGCTGTCAACATTCTCTTTATGGCCTTTGGGTTTCACTTTTCGTAATGATTGATACTCAGGACTCAGGTGTTCCATTGTTACACATACAGAGAACGTTGGAGCATTTCACCAATGACGAGAATGGCGGCTTGTGGGGTATGAAAAGTTCAGTATCTTCTCTCAACCGTGCAGAAAAAAAAAAAACGAACCTGTGATCATTTATTTTTTAAAATGGAGCATCTTTTTAATGGCCATTTCTGTCAATGTACTGCTGGAACTGATTGTGATAGAGGTACCGGCGCCAATGTCACTAACGCACTAGACCACAGTGGTGTTACAGTGAGAAAAAAGGCGACGTCTACCTAATTCAGCATCTGGAAACAGTATGCTTGTGACAAGCCAAAACAATTGTTCCCTAAATGGCTGAATCACTAGACAATCTCAGCATCAAGATGACAAACTAAAACAGAGGCACAAAGTTTCGTACAAGTCTTTGCAGGGATAAAATTAAGAACAAACATCACTAGTTGAGGAATGTGTGACTATGTGTCAATGAAACATTGTATTGTTTTTCTTTTTGTTTTTGAAGTTCTACACTTCTGAAAAATAGCATGATGCATTGTGTCATCCTAAGTATTTGTGCATTTTTTATATGGTTGGCAGTTGTTAATAGGTGTTAGACTGCGGATCGGTTGGCCAGGCGTAATCTCCCTTAACCGATTGTTTGCGTTTTCTGTGGCCAAGATGAGAAAACTATACAGAATATTCTTATACCTTGTGTGTTTGCTTAGAGAGGTTTGGCATGCAGTCCTACACAAGATTTGTGTTGGAGCTGAGGCACCTCAATCGAGTGTAACTTCATTTTCTATTTGGTGGTGTGCTGTTGTCAAACAGGCTCCAGAGGAAATGAAAAGACTCGGTGGATTATACTACTTTAATCTTATCCTACTATTTATTTAAAAGGATAAAATTATAATTAACTAGATAATTAATTAATTTACAAATATTGCTATAAGAAAGACAACACTTGTAGTTACAAGATTCGATCTCGTTATCTGCATGGAAAAAGAACGCCCACGAAGTGTTGTCCTTCTATCGGAATCGTTGCAGCGCTGACAATCGGTAAGGAAGAAAGGAGTCTCACATCCCCGGCGTCCGCGCCGCCTCCGCCTGCACAATGCGTGCGTGAAATCAATGCATCGTTTCTGCATGGCACCGTTTACGTGCAACTCACAGCGCGCGATACCATCGACCAAGATCATCTTCTGAGCGTGTGGGAGGGAGACAAGATCATTTGTTGGAATTTGACTCATTTTATATGGTTCATTCTAGAGAAATTGTAAAGCAATAAATGACTATTGGTTTTAGTTCTATCTTATTAGTCTACACACTAATTTAAATAGTAGCACTCGTATCATGACTGAATAAAGAAAGCATTAGGAGAGAAAGAGAGCATTACTATGAGTACGCACTCACGCACGCGCATGTGCATATACGCACTTTTTCACGTATTAACCCGCATGACTTGTGACTTACGACGCGTGACAATTGCATGGCGTGTCTACAAGACTAGTGATTTTTGTCACTCGTATCTTTCATCAAATCTGAACCGTTATGTACTAATCAAGAGAATTAATATATGATTAATTGCCATAATTAGAGTTAATAGGCTAGCGTGCTATTGACTTCTAATTAGTGAGCGTAATTAGAAAGAAAACGACTCCCGAAGGGCAGCCGTGCCTATATTAGGCCCCTGAAGACGTCCAAGTTTCTATAACATGAAAATTCCTTTTCATTTCGTCTTCCTTCTATTGGAGAGCTGTGCTGTGGTGTTGAGCTGCTTCCATGTCACCGACCCTATTCCTTGGCGTGCACCGGGGAAAGGGTGAGCGAAATCTTCGATCCTTTGCCATCGTGAAGCCTGCACGAGGGACGGCAATAAGGTTTCTGGGCAGCACATCTGCATGACCGCTTGAGGCTGATTCGCGACGATCTGCACTGCCTCATCGACGAACTATGACGTCTATATCGACAGTCTGCTTTGTCTACTATTTGCGCTAATTTAAGCACCGACAAATCCTACGTGAGTTCTAATGGTTCTCCTAATTTTTATTGCGTTGCTTTGTCTGCTGCATGTGTTAGTTAGCATCTCGTGTTAATGTCTATGAAATTTACCTAAAACAAAAATTTGGAAATAGATTTTTTTTTTCAATAGCCATAACCTTGATTGCGTTGGGGAGAGATGAATCATGAAGACAAAGTCTTTATTTTATGGACGGATGGTGTGACATAGATGATTTTTAATTTCCAGTGTGAAAACTTAGCATGATATACGTAGACTTGATCATGAATGCAGAAATATTTCTAACTAGGGTCACACAATTTTGACAAGGCTAAATGAAAATAGATGTAGCATTTGTAGAAGGTTTTGCAATATAGCATAACATATGACTGTGGTCGGCATTTATATCATTGAGGAACTTATTATTTTTATCAAATTAATTCTCCGGGTGTCAAGTTTTACAAATTGAGAAAGATCATAGCAGCCCTACCTAACCATATTATATTTCCCAACAACCTAGAAGGATAATGCTTATGCAACCCACTAGTGTGTTTGAAGTGAAATTTAATCATGCCAATAAACCAAAACTAGATAGAGTGCTAAGTCATGAATTGGGCATATTAAAGAAATAAAAGATAGAACAACTATTCATCATTTCAACATAGGAAACTTTATACATTCATACTGCGCATGAATTTATTTATTTATTAATAATATTATTATATTTATCATGCATGTCAAAAGGAAATAAAACTTTTTTATGTTTTTGGTTTATCATGCATGTGGTGTTTGGAAAGGAAAATGATACAAGTTACCTTCACATTAGGGGGAGAAACTCCCCCTAAGCTGGCTTTAGCTCACTCGAACGGCGGCGGCCCCTGACCGAAGTAGCCTTGAGAATGAAAATAAGAGCTCATTTGGGTGTTACCCAAGAGACCTTATCCTCAATTCTCGAGAGCTGCCATTGGATATCATCCCTCCACTCATTTTCCCGCTGGATAGGAGTGTGGATGGTGTGGTCCAACTAGTCGATCTAGAGGGACATACTATCGATTTGCCTGGTGAGGTCGTTTGTGCCCCTCCTTGAGCCGCTGCGAGAGTGATGTGTGCTGAACGGTGGTGGTAAGCCACTCAAACTTGAGCTACCGTAGGTTCCTTCGGGCCAATCGTCGGTGCCCGAGGATGCACCGTGGCTTCCGTGAGGAATGGCGTGATCCCAAGAACACGTGTTTGGAAGGATGCCTCGGTGTTTCTCTATGATTTGTTTTTGGTCATAGGACAGGAAACATTGTTCCTGCGAGCTGCAAAGCCTGTCTCTAGAGGAATGGTTAGTTCATCACAGTTATACAAAAGAAAATCTAGGTTAGGTAACTGGATTTCATTTGCATAATCGGAAAATAAATAAACCAAAGAGCCATTGGGTCCTTGTTTCAGAGAATATACCGATCTAAAAAACTGTTCACCTAGGATAGCCCATTCAAAAATTAAATCATTGATGTGGGCATTTCCAAGTAAACCAAGATTGTGCATAAGGCGATAGATCAGGGACGTGAATTCAAAATCTCCTACTTCTTTGATAACTTCGACCCATTGCTTAACCATGGCTATGGCAGGTGAGACTTTGATTTTATTAACCATGCAGTAAAGAAGAAACATTTCATCCCCCGCATAGTTCTAACACCCTTTCTAGGGAACAAAGTCATTGCCAGTCATTTATGCATAAAACACAAGGTAGGGTTATGGATATCCATATTTCAAGGTGACACAACGAGGGTGTGCCCTGTGATTTCTTCCCAAAAACTTCTTTTGTCAAAACCAAAATTTTTGGAATGAAAATCTAAAACAACAATAGAAAAAAAACCTAGCAAATTACTGAATTGCCTCCAAGTGAGTGAGATTTCAATCCCATTGAATCGGAACAAAATCCTCTCACTATCCCACTGAAGGGTGCAAAGGAATTGAATGGTAAACAAACGAGAGCAAAGCTCATCTACCGAAACAAACAATCCCATTCTGTAGCATGAATGATAGAAGAAAATTCAGTACCCATACCTATTTTGGAAAGAAAGTTTGGATCATATGTTCACGTAGGAACATAAGACCGCACGGTGATCATCCGATGGATGTCACGTTCTCTCTTTTCAACCAAGTCGAGGCCGCGGTTGGTGTTGAGTCGGAGTTGAACACTGCTGAAATCCGGCAGTGGTTCCGGCTCTACTTTCATTGGTTCCTCAACCGGTGTGTCTTCTTGTGGCTCTTCCTCAAAACGTTGATGACAGGAGCGAGTATTATACACCATTGAAGGTGTAGGACTGCTCGGGCTTCCCGTCACCTTGTTCTTCATTTTTCTTAAAGCTTACTTCATCTTGTTCATCGCTGCACACTTGAACAAACCAACACAAGAGCAACTCGAATAGGGGTTAAGGTTAGTGAAAAACACCAAACTAAAACTCCGTTGGAAACTCTTGCAAATATGAAACTAACTCATAAATGCAAATGAAATCCAAAGCAACTTTTTCTGGTGGAATTTTCAGAGTATTGAACAATGCAAGAGCTTGGAGAAAATGGAAGCAAATGGCTAGACAAAGTAAAGAGGTGAAAAATGTGAATGGAGTGAAGAACTCCCTCTCCCGGCCATTGCCTTAAATAGCAGGGCAGAACAATGGTCAATTTGAAGAGTGACCGTTTCCTACTAGCCGTTGGGGCAAGTGGGGCCAGAGAGCCGTTGCTCTCTGGTTGGCCGATCGGCAGGGCCTGGCTCCTCTGGCCCACAGCTCTGGCTAGTGGGCCCTACTAATGGTGACTCACAAGAAAGAAAATATGTTTTGAGGAAAAACATTTTCAATCTTTTTGCAAATCCAAAATGTTAAAAAGATAAACTCTGAAAAATTCCATTTTTTTAAAAAAAAATAGGTTGGAATAAATTCTAACATGCAGTGGAAAATGAAATATGCAAATTGAAATCAAAAAGTTTTGAAAAGGGTAATATGGATAAATACTGTTTTACCTACTAGCAAGGGTTCACCAATTTTGAGTCTGGTGGACGGGACTTTTTCTCCTTTGATGTTTAGCTTGCTGTCGGTGCATCCTTGTTCGGAGATGAGGATGTGGTTGTCTTCTTTGGCCGCTACACCTTTTTCACCTTCTTGGGTGGTGTGGATGAAGAATTCTTCTTCACTGGCTGCTTCTTTGTCCAGAGCTCAGGCGTGCCTGTTGCCTTCTTCTTTTGAGCAGCAAGAGCATTGTGTCCAGAAGTTCAACATAGCATCCTCTAGGTTGTCCCTTCTTGGTCCCTCCTCTAGTTTCTTGATGTCCTGTAAGTTCGACCAACTCTTGACTCCACCCATGAGGCAGGGCTAGAACTCAAACTCTTCTTCCTTGCCATTGAGGTCGAGACAGATTAATTCGGCCCCAACATCAATTTGTGCAAATGTGGTGCTTAGGAATGGCCACCCAAGGATGAGCAGCATACTCTTATTGACCTCCTTGTCGAGCATCACAAAATCTATAGCGACAAGGCATCTGCGGATCTCAACAAAAATTTCCTCAACAATTTCTGCGGGGTACCACATTGTTGAGTCGGCGAGTTAAATCCTTATTTGAGTTAGGACTAGGCCTGTGAGGTTCAGCTTATTGAAGATAGCTCTTGGCATAATGCTGACACTGGCTCCAAGGTCGCACAATGCTTGCTCAAAGAATTCTGTCCCTATTGAACATGAGATCATTGGGCTCCCTGTATCGCCTTGAATCACTGAGATGATGTTCAACTCATCCTCTTCATCATCTCCTGCATGGTTAGTATACGACGGGTTGTGAGCGGGATTACCCACAAGTGTCACCGCATTCACATTTTCTGTGGTAGATTCGGGTTGCCCCGGAATTTTTCCATAGTCCAAAGCAGGCAAAGCAGCGACTATTTAAGCTAGCTGAGTTTCCAATATTTTATTAAAGCTTAGATGGCTCTAATAATAAGAAGAAAAGCCTTCTATCTTAGCATTTATGCTTTCTAATGTCTTGTCAGTGGAAGCAAACTCTTTATTATAATTTTCATTGATTTTAGTTTGGTCTAATACAAGAATTATAACCGTAATTACCTCCTTGATAGGGGCGTGGTTGCCACCCCTAACCTCATTAAGGGCGATACTCGTTGTTCACGAACACAAACTCCTCATGAGTCTCCGGGCAGTCATTGCTCGAATGTCCCGTGTTGCCACAGACCTCGCACATCATGCGATGGTCCAGAGCTTGTACTGTGCCCTTTAGGCTGGGGTCATCGTGGATGTCGAGCCGCTTCAATATAAGTCCACTTTCACGGCGAGCATGTCCGTCTCCTTGATGGTGTGCATGCCTCGTGCACGTGGCTGGAGTCGCTCATCATTCCAGCCTTGATTGGAGACCATCTCCTCAGTTAACTTGGTTGCCAGGTTGACGGTGAGTGAGAAGAAGGCTCCTCCAGCGGCGGCATCAATGTGCTGACGGCTTGAAGCTGTCAGTCCATTATAGAAGTTCTAGATAATAATCCATTTATCCATTCCATGATGGGGATTGGCCGGGATGTACTCCTGAAGCCTTTCACATGCTTCTGGTATTGTTTCTCTAGCCGCCTGCTGAAAACTTAAAATTCTTCCTTGTAAGGAGTTAGTTTTACCCAACGGAAGAACTTCATGTGGAACGTAGTAGAGCATTTCTCCCAGGTGTTGACAGCCTCCTTGTTGGCATAAAACCACTGCTTGGCTTTGCCTAGCAGCGAGAACAGGAATAAACGAAGCCTAATAGCATCCGGAGTCACATTTCTTATGGTAAAGGTGCTGCACAACTCCAAGAACTGCTGTAAGTGAGCGCTGACGTCCTTATTGGCTTTCCCACAAAATGGGCTAGCCTGCACCATCGTGATCAGACTGTTCTTGATATCAAAGTTTCCATCCCCAATGTCAATCTTGGACCTAGTGAGCATGTTACTGGAAGAGGGAGCAGAATAGTCCTTGAGAGCCTTCTCAGCCATTGGCTTAGATCTTGGTGGTACAGTGATGACTGGTTGATCTGCTGGCTTAGAGTTTCGAGGAGAAGAGATGTTAAGTCTACTTTTCCTTAAAACTTTTTTTGGATTCTCGATGAAGTTCTCAAGCAGATCGAAACCGGTCATGCACTACCCTGTTTTCACACCAAAAGGCAGAAAACATATAAGGTTAGCCTGCATAAACAATGACTACCATACAACCAATATGCTTATGTTATTATTAACAACATATATTTGTCTATGCCTTCCCCGACAATGGCGCCAGAAATGCTTCTTGACATTTCTTAATGTCGCACTAGAAATATCACTATTCCCAGCACGGCGCCAGAAATGTCTGGTGACACTTGCAATGTCATAATAGTATAATCCGAAAGTGCACGGATAATATTGTTGTACCATTTCACTATTGGATTGCTCCAATAGCTTATCATTTATAGTTCTACCAATGGAAGGCTATAGCATAAATATATGATTGTTATTGGTAACATAGTCATAAAGATTAGTATGAATATTCAGAGTTCATACAGGGGTGAGTATAATAATAAGGATAGGGTAGTGTGACGCACAGAGCAATCATTCCTAAAGATAAATAAAATCCTAAGTCACTAGGGAGTTTTAGTTAGGTAAGCAAAGCTATATCTCTAGTGTTAGTCTACCTATATAGTTACTTAGTCAAATAATTATAAGCAAGGTTATACTAGTCATAGTCTAATGCATTCAACACTTCGTGTATGCATTGATGCCCGGCATACACAAGGCAACTCTGTCTTGGACACACGTCGTAACCGAACGTGGAGGAGTACAATGGATAGATAGGGCTGTCACCACCTACTGCCTACCTCTACAAATCGTGGATTACGAGGTGATCAATACTACTTAGCCATCTAAGCACCACGCTTACACATTTAAGTAGAATTCTAGCATTGATCACACTAGAATCACCAATTAGATTAACAAATACTAAAACATACATAACTGTAACCTTACGGATTAACAAGCCATGAGCTAAGCAATTTCAACCCTAATTAGATATCAAACCCATGTTGAATCATAACAACTAGACTAAAGTAAAACTAGCATTATAACATTTAGACTATAGTTAAGGTATATGAAAATCATGACAATAAGGTAGCAAGTCTATATCATCATGAAAGTATAAAGTCCTATAACATGAATATGATATATAACCAAACAAGGAACACATACCATACGCATAACTATAAGGAAGAACTATATTACTTGAATAGAACAAAGTCATAATAAATATAAAAGAATAAAGGTAAAGATACAAGAGCCATACCAATACTCCTATGACTTGGAGACTTTAGCAAGGCTCCTCCTAAACTAAACTCCACTCACAAGGTATCGATGCTCTCTCTGCTGATATCTCAGTCTGATGATATGCTAATTTAGGTAGTGGCGGAGGATGGGGAAAAAAATGAGGTGTGGACTGCATTTCATTATTGTTTGCACTCAGATTCGTGCAGTTTGCACATGTTCTTCTCTGTCCGTACTAGGAGGCCTCTGTCCGTACTTTGATAGTTCATAAAAAGCAGTAGTGGTGTTGAAAAAGCTTTAATTTCAATGCACTACGAGGTCACTAGAGCTGTTTGCATATCAGATTGTTGTGCCATCCAATCAAGCCACTAGTTGTGCTGTTCTCTGTCATGTGAACAAGGCATGAAATTCCCGAGTAAGCTGCTCCCCTGTCTGGACTCACTTGTCAACAAGGCAAGCTAGTTTTAGTAAGTGTCAAACTCCTAAAAGTTGTTGTACTTTTTATTTCTCATAAGACGTGGTCCTACCTGCATACTAACTTAACACAACAATCTGACTTGGACATGATAGATTAGTGATTCAGGTAGTACTCTGTCAAGAATGCATTAGGAACAAATGTATTACTAACCACTTTTCAGTTTTACTATTTCTTTTAATGCCCTTAGATTCCATATATTAACCACTGAATAACTTTGTAGTTATTAAGTAATATCTATTGTAGCATCAACAACTTATTTCCACATGCAAAAAAATTCCCTACTGTTTCTAGAGTTGCATCGTGGGAAACTATGTTGGTGGTTCCAAACAATTTCATAGCTTTACTACTTAATGTTAACTTCTCCTCGTTCATGTTGTTTCCTGCATCACGGTTAGGATATGACTATTCGCGAGTAGATTCACATCCCCTCAAGTTCATCGTATTGATAGGTCTAACAGAGGAAATAGCAGCAGCTAACTGGGCCAACTTAGATTCTAATAATTCATTAAATTGTTGTTGGTGCTCAAAGAAAGTAGACTCTACTTAGTAGAGAAAGTTTCCATCATAGCTCTGACACGTTCTATTTTTTTTTTCATGAGCGTCTAGCTTTTTAAATACTTTTTCTTTTAGCTTAGGTTGGCCATGAATAATATCTATTAAAGAGGGAAAACTATAATCGAAAGTACTGAGATTGCTTTTATTACCTCCGTGTTGATAAGGGCATTGTTTCCACCCTTGACCTCCTTGTGGATGACTCCTGTTGGTGTTGCACGATATGTCCTCATATGCTCCAGGGCGGTCATCCTTCATGTTACGGTTGACTTCATGCTTCATACATTCTACGACTTGAAACATGTCGTGCATCTCCATCTTTTTTTCTCGGAATATTCATCCACACGCTTCATGATGAGGTCCATCTTATCATTGAGCATCTCCATCTCCTTGTTGGTATGCTCATACTTCTGGCAGGGTTGGTGATGATCATCATCTCACCCTTGGCTGGAGACTATCTTATCAATTAATTATTTTGCTTGAGTAGTTTTAAGTGAGAAGAAGGCTCCTTTGGCAGCAGCATCGAGATGATCACGGGCTGTTGATGCCAACCCGTGGTAGAAGGTGGTCAAAATTGACCAATCGTCCATTACATGATGTGGGCATGCTAACATGTACTCTTGAAGCCTCTCTCAAGCTCTAGGAATGGATTCCTCTTCTGCTTGCCAGAAGTTTGAAATTTTTCCATGAAGGGCATGGGTTTTTCCTATTGGGAAGAATTTCTTGAGGAATGTTGTGGAACAATCATTCCAGTTAGCCACAACACTTGAGTTGGCATAAAACCACTATCTCGCTTTCCCTAAGAGGGAAAAGGGAAACAAGCAGAGTCAGATGGCTTCTTGAGTGACTCCTTTGATGGACATAGTGTTGCAAATTTCCACGAATTGTTGAAGGTGAACATTTGCATCCTCATTGGTCGTCAGACTAAATGGGTTGGCCTGCACCATGTGGATTAGACCAGCTTTGAGACTGAAGTTTCTGTTCCTAGTGTTGACATTTGGCCCAATAGCCACATTATCAACAGAGGGAGTTGAGTTCTCGTAAAGCACTTATTTGGCCATTGGTGTTGAGCTTGATGGTGTGGATGTAGCTGGCTTGACTGTCGAGAGTATCTTGAGGATGGATGATTCGAGGTTGTGCTCTTCTCAAGATTACTAGAGAGGTTAGATACATGCAACATATACAAGACTAAGTCCTATGCCCAACCGAGACAGGGAGGATTAATAAGCACAACAGGGTTGTCACCACCTGCTGGCAATCCAATACTAGGACACATGACAAAAGGCAATTAAGTCCTTACCACCACACCTATTCCTGTTCATGGGGAAACCAAGCACTCAAAGATATTTACCGACTTAAGCACCATGCTTACATTGCTAAATAATACACTTGATTCCCATGAGACTTTGGCCCTTCGGACCAACAAGTCTAGAATAAGAATACACTTAATTTTAACCCGATGGATCAACAAGTCAAGTACTAGAGAATGCATAACTCCGACCCTACGGATCAACAAGTCAAGGGCTAAGACATGCATAACTTCGACCCTACGGATCATGAAGCTAAAGACTATAGCAGACATAACATTAACCCTACGGATTAACAAGTTATGGACTAAAGCATGTCTAACCACACTATGCATTGAACGAGTGCAAAAGCATAGACTGACTAGTATAAGTATGTGAAGCATAAAACAACCAAACATGACTAAGCAACAACCATATAAAAGGCACATGATTATCACACTAGTATAAAGACAAAGCATAGAGTAAAGAAGATAATTCTATTGATAAAAGGAACATGTTTTACTAGAGAGGGATAGTGTGGAACTATACCCAAGATGCCAAGACTAGGCCAAGGACCTCAAGATAGCTCTCCTCTATCCTAAACTCCACTAGGACCTGAAGACTAAGTACAATGCTAAAGAATGGATTCTTATTTGTGTGTGTGTGTTGGAGTGGAGCTCTACTGTTTAACTTATAGGGGGGATAAGTCGGTACTAAGGAGTAACCGTCACGAAACTGCCAAGCACCAACCTTCCAAAAGAGCTTAGGAATTGACACGTGAAAGCTCGCCCGAAATGGGCTCAAGACCTGGTCAGCCGACCAAGCCCCTAGATCGGCTGCCCTGGGACTGGGCCCTCTTGGGTAATGCTTCCTCAGGATGGCTGATAGGTGGGTCCTCTTCTGTTTTGACTCAGTGTTTCCCGGAGCAATCCCATGTAGCCACGTATGCAATCCAAGAACGGTCCAGTTGGCACCGTGTCATTGGCTGGACCTGTGTTTCCTCAGATTATGCTTCATTTCTTCACATATATTGTATCAAATCCCTGCATGCATATAATTCTCCAAGGTCAAGTGGAATCTTATTATTCCTAACTAACATGCAAATATGAAATGCAAAGTCTTCATACTTTTATAGGTATATTGATGATTGGAATTGGTTTTTAACGACCGTCAACATTGTTCCACATAGACTTTCTCATTGATCCATCCATTAAAGAAAGCACTCTTCACATCCATTTGATAGAGCTTGAAACCATTGTGTGATGCATAGGCAAGTAAGATCCGAATTGCTTCAAGATGGGCCATAAGAGCAAATGTTTCTTCAAAGTCAATACCCACCACTTGAGAATATCCCTTAACCACTAGGCGAGCCTTGTTCTTGACAATGACCTCTTTCTCATCTTGTTTGTTCTTGAAGACCCACTTTGTGCCAACAACATCATGATTCTTGGGCCTCTCAACAAGTTTCCACACATTGCATCTCTTGAAATTGTTCAACTCTTCTTGCATAGCCATTACCCACTTGTGATCATCCATAACTTCATCAATGGTTGTGGGCTCAATCATAGAGACAAAGGAGAAGTTCTCAATTGCAACATTTGCCTTATCAAGATTTTCTTCACTCACATAGTTGGGCTTGTATTGATTCCTCCTTGTTCTAACTCCTTGAGATGAACTCCCAATGATCAAGTCACGTGAATGATCCTTGTTGATAACTTTGGGTCTAGAAAGAGGTTCTTTTTGAGTGGGAGGAGGTTTAGGTAAAATATCTTATGCATCATGGATTGCTTGCTCTCTTGTGGTACGAGTGTCTTGGATTCTTAGTGAGGTGGTGGAATCACCCATATGTTTTCTTCTTTTGGATCTTGAGCTTGGAGTTGATGAGGGTGTCATGTGAAGAGCTTGGGGAAGTGGCTTGAGGTGAGGTATGTGGGGAGACTTGTGGCTCACTTCTCACTTTGGTTTCCTCATGGGTAGATGGGTGTACTCTCAATGAATCTCGGGAGGAGCTAGTGGGTGTGTCAATGGCATCTTGGGTTGGTTCTTGCACCTCGGAGGATGAGGTTGGTTGAGGTGATTGAGTGGAGGACTCACCAATATCATCATCATTGGCCTCGTGGGGGTAAAACCTCGCCCACGGGCATGTTCCTCAAAGCTTCCCTCATGGGTTCATCTCTAATATTCACTTCATAAAATTCATCTCCTTTTTTAGAACCATTTGACTCCTTAAATTGCGCATCATAGGATTCTTCCACACGACCTGTGGCTGAGTTGTAGACCCTATATGCCATAGAAGTCCCTGAGTACCAAACTTCCCGAGCTTCCTCCACTTCTTGAGAATGTAGCAAGTACAGCCAAAGACCTACAAATAGGAAGCATTCGGTTTCCATCCAACCAATAGCTCATAGGGTGTTTTCTTCAATAGCCTGTGGAGATATACAAGGTTGGAAGTGTAACAAGCCGTGTTGATTGCTTCATCCCAAAACGTCTCATGAGTTCCATACTCGTCTAGAATAGCAAACAAGCAAGAGTGATGAGTGTCTTGTTCTTCCTCTCCACTACTCCATTCTGCTCGGGAGTATATGTAGCAAAGAATTCATGCTTGATCCCCTTCTTATGACAATATTCCTCCACTGTTGTGTTCTTGAACTATATCCTATTATCACTCCTTATCTTTATAATGCTAGCCTTGAATTCATTCTTTTCTCTCCTTGCAAAATTTCTGATGATATCACTTGCTTGAGACTTGTCCACAAGAAAGAAAGTCCAAGTGTATCTCATGAAGTCATCCACAATCACCAAGCAATATAGATTGCCTCCTAGAATCTTGTAATGTGTTGGCCCAAACAAGTCCACATGAAAGAGCTCTAGAGCACGAGATGTAGTCATGAAAGACTTGGTGGGATGTGAAGATGCAACTTGCTTTCCAGCCTAACAAGCACTGCACAATCTATCCTTCTCAAAGGTCATATCCTTTATTCCTTCAACTAGATTCCTCTTGACCACTTTTCTGAGCTGATTCATTCCAACATGTGCCAATATTCTATGCCATAATCATCTCTTAGTTTCCTTGGTGAGTAGGCAAGTACTTGGTGGCTTGTTTCTTAATTTGAAGTCTGTGACATACAAGTTCCCATGCCTCACTCCATGAAATACTAGCCCTTTATTTGCATTTTAAATCATTGCACCATCCTCATCAAATGTGCACTTGAATCCCATGTCACAAAGCTGACAAATAGAAAGGAGGTTGAAATTAAGGGTTTCCATAAGAAAGACCTTGGAGCGATGGAGGCCCTTTGTGATGGACAGCTTGCCTGAGCCTCTAACTCTCCCTTTTGAGTTGTCCCCAAAAGTCACCTTCTCACTGTCTTCATCTTCATCAATGTTGGTGAACATGGTTGGCTTTCCGGTCATATGTTGGGTGCATCCACTATCAAGTATCTAGTGAGTACCTCCGCTCTTGTAGTTGACCCTGATACTAGCCATAAGACAAGAACTAGAGGAAGAAGAGTTAGTATCCAAAGCATTGCTTGATTGACCTTCACTAACCTCTGCACTTTGAATGAGACCATCCTCATAATTAGGGATTCTTGCAATCCCTTCCTGAAGTCTCCTTATAGGATGGTTTGGAGCACGATACCTCCAATGACCAAAACTTCCCCCACGTGCACATTATCGAGGTCAATGTAATAGTGGGGAGGGTCGTGAAGTCCAGTGACGTGTTCAAACACGTGTCCCACTTGTGTGTGAAGCAAAAGTATCATCTCCATCGCTCTCTCAATTGAGTGCTCATGCCTTCTATTGATCATCTCCTCAAGCAAGAAACTCCTCTCAGGAGCGGTGATTTGCCGAAGGCACTTGTCAATCACTTCATGTGGTGGAATCCTCCGAAGTCCCCGAAAGGAGTTTATCCTACACACAAGATCATAAATGCTCAAGAGATTCTCACAAAGGTCATCATTTGGATTTCTCACAAATTCATCAATTCAAAGAATCGATCCTATTGGTGAGCTCGACAAAGATGCCAAAGATGATCTTGTGGTGGAGGAGGCGAAAGCGCCGGAGCCGTAGTGGTGAAATTTATCATCTCAAATGATCATGTGAGCATTGTGGTCAGCGCTCCTCTCACATCAATGCATGGTCCACCCGAAGTGCTTGGAGTAGAACTTGGAATGGCACTTGAGGTAGAGCTTGATAAAGCGCCTGATGAAGAGCTCGGTGTAGGTCTTAATCCGAAGGGGTTGTAGAAGCTATTGCAAGGCAATCTTGTGGAGGGATCAAGAGACACGTCATTATCATTCATCACAATAGGCACACTAGCAAATCAACCTATCAAATCATCACTAGTAGGATCTAGGCACTCACTAGAACTCGACACATCCACACAATCATCATCATACACATGATCATCGATAAAGGTATTGGCAAAATCCACAAAAGTGTCCATCAACTCGTTCAGAATCATGGCATTTAGGTAGCTTTTCAAGCGATCCTTCCATGAGCCATGACCCAGCCCCGAATGGAATAACATCCCAACTCAAAACGGTCACTACTCAAGGCGGTTAAGCCCTATGATGAGCACTTGGCTCTGATACTACTTGTAAGAATTGAGTGATCGAGAGGGAAGGTGAATCAGGAACTTAAAATTATGTACCTAATTTGCTAATTACTAAAACTGACCATTCAAATAACTCTTACACAATTCTAGTGGTGATCACACTAACAAGGTAATCCTATGAAAGGAAAGACAACCTAAGCATACTAGTAGATCACACATAAGGACAAGCAACTCCTATGCATGCTAGTAATTAATAACACACGGAAGCACACCACTAGCTAGCAAAGGAACCTACTCATGCAAAGCTACAAGATCAACAAGTACAAGATAGGCACACAATCATGAATAGCACAATACATACTTGGGTGATCATTCAAGCCAAAGCAACTTCTATACATGCTAGTGATAAAGTGAAAGCTAAGCACAACTAGCAAGTAGAGAAGCCTATTCATGCAAGTCTACAATGTAATCAACTAAAGCAAGGTAAGCACACAAGCATGAATAGCACAGTATGTAAATGTGAAAGGTAAAGACATCAAAGTAAGAAGTAGAGTAAGAGATGGCTCATGATATTTTTTTCCCGAGGTCTCGGAAGGATGACGTCTTCCCCTACTCCTCATTGGACCACTCCCGCCGGAGTCCCGGTCCCTCCTGCCACCAAGTGGAGTTTTCACACACGAGCCCGCAATCACTCCCAGAGTGAAGACATAGTTGCGTCATCACTGCCACCAAGGATGGCAAGGTGATGCCAAAACCTTTAAGACATTCGGACAAGAAGAGGAGGATCAAGAAGATTAGGGTGCCCAAATGCATTGTGGACCTTGAGAGGGACACAAAGTTCAAATAGGTCCCAATGAAGGATACCTAGATGGATGGAGGTGGTGGATCATGTACCTACTTGAATATCAAATGAAGTCCATCAGAAGTATCATATGCCTCAACTTTCAAATCTACTCATGAAGGAGGTACTCCTTGTACATAGTAGCGACAATGTGTTTTCCCTTATGCATTGCATGGTAATATAGGACTTCTTTGTGTATTTGTATGTTCTGCATTTATGCATATGTGAATAACTAATAGAAAAACACATAAAAAATTAGCCAATGTCTAAGATGTTCAAGATAGCAGTAACTCCTCTATAACTACTAGGTTACTGGAAGGTATTCGTTGCTTCCTGACGGTTTGCACTGTCATGAAAAACTGCTTCGTTGCAGTGTGATCAATATAATTATATAAAGCTTCCCTATTACTTGATTACCATTTCATACGGAGTCCTTTCATTTGTTCATGACAGATACTCGTTAATTTCCTTCCACATGCATATCCAACAAGAATCTGTGGGTCCGCAGCAGGTTTCTGAAAGCCATGAGCCCATGGCATGTTACATTGCATTCAGAACAGGAAACAAATGCAAAAAGGCAGCTAGTACAATTATGAGTTATGAGAGATCCATGAGTATAACGCCATGGGTAGATTTCAATGAGTGCAACTTTTTACTGGATAGACCCGAGTGTGCTCCAAAATTGGTTCCAAGTCCTTCCCTTCTTGAATACAGTAAACATTCATTCTTCCTGTCTTAGTTTAACGTAACATACCAAACAGTATGGGACACATCGTTCTGCTTTATATTTACTTAGATATCTCCGTGATCTTAAATTAACAAGTGATAACATTTTTAGGGTTGATCTGTCAGTGGTTTCACGAAACTGTAGTTAGGAGGAGAGGGAGGGGAAGCCGCACACGGTAATGGTGTCGTGGGGTTCCATTTATACAATGCTCAATGGAGCTGTTAGGATTACAATCAAAAGGGATTGCGTGAAGCTGTTAGGACGTTACGCATGAGTTAAGAAGTAAATCCCATTTCTGACGGCAAGAATCATGTCGTGATGCCAGTGACGATCACTAATAATGACTCACTAACTCAAGATAGTTATGTCGGCCCAGAGACGAAGTACTGCTTTGCATACCCACGAATATTCGACGTCTGTCACAAGAGATAAGCTAGGAGACGAACCATCCACCATTTGCAGTTTAAGCATCTTCAGTACTTAATTCCTGGAACTGTCAACACCATGACATCCACAGACGGAAAAGAAAACTGAACTCTGCATCAAAGAGAGGAAAGAGGGAACAAGATATCGGTAGTTTGGACAGGCACGCTTTCTACTATGAAGTATAAAAACATGGCTACCTCCCAAGGAGATAATACAGCAGGCATGCTTGGGCGGTCCGTTTATTGTGTCACTGGAATATGTTAAGATCTGTATGTTCTCAGAATAGCATTTGCAACTGCTCAGTCGTCCGTGCGACGCTATCTTCATGTTCACTTTTGAATTACTGTTAGGCAGTTCTACCCTTGCCTTCAGAGCCTGCGTCCAGAGGCCTTGTTCTCTTCACATTTTTCATTTTAGCACGAACAAGTGACCAGTGTTTAACTAAAACATGTAACAAGTTAGCCCATACCTTAACAACTAAGACTCTAACCCAATAAGAGCTGTAAATAAAATTGGATTTAAAAGTTTGTTAGCATTTTGTGGGGAAAAAAGAAGTTCAAATGATAAGGGACAAAGATTAGTTTCCATTTCTGCCCAGCTCAAACTTCTACAGTGGGCAAGTTCAACCCAGATCCAGATCAGGTGGTTGTGTTAATAGCATCATCGGTGTCTTGTTCCTAACATATGATTCATAGCAGCAAAGAATTATATCAAAGAATATGATAACGGTCTTGACTTAATCTAGCTAAGTATAGTGGACCTGCCTAGCTTGGAAGCGCTTATGCATAAGGGCAGTACCGGCAGAGTAACATACACATGCTTCCGCAGTAGGCAGGACCCATCTTGAGCCGGAGTTCCTGATCCCACGGTAATTTTTTTTGTCTTTCAGAATGCCTAATGTCGATAGCAAGTACAAATGGTAAAATAACCTTATCATTAGCAGGAACAGCTTCCCTCTTCTCTCTGCGTGTAGAACTAAACTGCCAGCAGCTAGATGTTTCGTAACAGTGAGAACTAATACTGGACCATGTGGAGATAATTTTACAGCAGGTGCACCTGTCATTACACGACACCGTTCTCATCGCTGTCGGCCAGACGTTCGTCTACACCTATATAATTAAACAAAATATAGTCACAGAGTTAAAAAAAAAAGCGGGTTGACTAATATATATTCACAAAGCTGACACCGGAATTTGCACCTAAACCATCACTCTCTCACAAAGTATAGCAATTAAAATACCCTAGATAATGACATTGCTTCGCTCATGACAAATAGTCGTACCCTGGATAAACCTGAATTTCATCTATATGTTGTCCTAACATTAGACCAATAAACAGTCACTGTGTGTTCATCGAGGCTGTTGATTAGAGAAAGAAAAATAGACCACCATTGCTATTATCAACAATAGACAGAAAATAGTGATGCTTGTCAAGCAATTAACTTGCCTAAAATACTCCAATGCATGATTATAAATTAGCAATAATTTCATCTTGGAAAGCGATTAAATGTAATATGCTGTTCATACATAACCATCGCTGCCACTGTAAAAGTAAATCTACACAAAATTATGCAAAAATAAGACAATGATATAGTTCCTACAGATTAAAACATCGGGCACATGAGCAACACAGTAGTAATAGAAAGAAGTGATAATAATGCAAAAATAAATTAATAGGACACGCAAGATAATGAAACATTAGTTATAATTTAAAGTATTAACATCTGCTGCGCAAATGCATGCAACCCTACTAGCTGTAATCTAAAACGAATAAATTTCAGTAAAAAAGGAAGCCGTATGTTTTCTGGCCCCTCCTATTTGGTCATGCATATGAGATCGATGCCCAAATGGAGCTTTCTTATGTACGTTTACGCACTTTGTCCAATCTTTTATTTTAATCTATGCAAAATATATGCATATGTCTGTACGTATGGCGTGTATATAAGATGGACAAGAGGGTGGCAGGAGGACAGACACTCCACAACGTCTCCAAGCCTCTGAGCCAGTTGAAAGATACCGAGCATGGAGATTGAGAGAGAGGGAAACCAGACGGCTAATGTGGCACAACAAGAATCTAAGAAGCTCCAGGACAGTGAAGAAATGATCAAGGTACATCTCTTTTCTCGATTCAATATTGGGCTCGATACGAGGTTTCAAGTGAAACTAGTTTTATTGGTGGTGTCAACAGCAGGTAAGACATCAGGACTACATCATTCTGAATCTTGAGGGTGCTTTCTTTCTTTCTCCTAAATACCCAGGTGTTAACTTTCTTGTGTTGTGTCACTCAGGAGCCTGCATGGAAAAGGTTCCTGGCTCATGTTGGACCTGGATTTATGGTGTCTTTGGCATATTTAGATCCTGGAAATTGTGAGCACCTCTCTCTCTCTCTCTCTCTCTCTCCCCCCCCCCCCCCCCCCCCCTGGCCACACACACACATTTGTAACTTCTTCTCTTTCAAAATGCAACAGTGGAAACGGATCTGCAAGCTGGAGCCAATCATAGATATGAGGTACATTATCAGTCGAAGTACCAAAGATTTTCTTTACCTTTCAAGATTTTACGCTTTCTTTTTTGCACCCCATTTCCTCTAGAAAATCTTGTTTCTTTTAATTCCAGAATATCCTATAAAGGAGAACCTAACTGGATGTTTGTCTTTGACGTAACTTCTTGGTGCTCTTCTTTTATTTCTTTTTCTTTAGCTCCTTTGGGTCATTCTCATTGGTCTTATCTTCGCACTGATCATACAATCACTTGCAGCTAATCTTGGAGTGGTGACAGGTAACTATAAAGCAATACTAATGAGATGTTAATCACGGTGTACTTGTATCTATAGAACTAAGTAACAAGTTAGCGCTAATGTCCATTATTGATTTTACTTAGGGAGGCATCTTGCTGAGATATGCAAGAGCGAGTATCCAAAATTCGTTAGGATTTGTCTTTGGATCCTTGCAGAGCTGGCCGTGATTGCTGCTGATATTCCAGAAGGTGAGAAGCAACACGACACTCCAAATTTAAAGATTTTCGAAAAAAGGCCTTGTTTGACTTGTCTAATAAATTTTAAGCTTACTGCAACAGAACAAGGTATATATAGCATAATTCCCACTCTCTGGTCCTACCGTTCTAATGTAAACTTATATCAACAGCAATTTGTTTTATTCTAGTTATCTGTCTCCAGGCTCTAATCCATTTATGAATAATTTAATAGCATCCCACTTATTAATAATATATGTGCTAAAGTCAAGGCCTTCTATGTGTGATGTGAATTATTACTAGCTCACAAAATTTAATTGTCCAATGCTGTGCCGTATTGTCGTTTGATCTGAACTATATATATAGTGGCCGCAGAAGAAGTTACAAGTAGCAATATATATTCTAATCGTTCATTGTTTCTTGCTGACTATGAAGTCTTTCCTTATTCTGCAGTTATAGGAACGGCATTCGCTTTCAACCTCCTGTTTCACATTCCCGTATGGGTCGGGGTTCTCATCACGGGTTCGAGCACGCTCCTGCTTCTGGCTCTGCAAAAGTATGGGGTATGGATTCTGAAATTTTACAATCCGAGTCGCCCCATATCTAAATGTTTTCGTGTATAGCTTTTTTTATGACTTGCACATAATAGATTATAAGAATTAAGGGTGTTTCGCAAAGTTGTTTGGCAATTGAGGACGCGGCGTACCCTCAGGAGGGTTAAATATTGTGTTATCATTAAATTTTCATGATATTATATGATATAATATTTGTCGACTCTTCCTTAATTAACTAGTTGCATCATGTCCGTTTTTTCTCTCTGACTAGGTTCGCAAGCTGGAGTTCCTGATCTCAGTGTTGGTGTTCGTCATGGCAGCGTGCTTCTTTGGGGAGATGAGCTTCGTCAAGCCTCCGGCTGTGGAGGTCATGAAAGGCCTGTTCATTCCCAGGCTCAAGGGACCTGGTGCCACCGGAGACGCCATTGCCCTCCTCGGGGCTCTTATTATGCCGTAAGCAATATGTTCAGATAATACTGCTTTATGCTGCAATGGGATGGGATCCTTATAGAAGAGAAATTGTCAATATTTTAAAGAAAAGTGGAGTGACTGTCAGAGGAATATAATACAGTTCGTGCACCGCATGCTCAGTAGCAGTTGATATAAACATTTTATATAAAATTTGTTATTCTTTTGTTGAATAAACCATTAAACTTAATGTTGAGTTGTTTATTTATTATCGATTGCAGGCACAACTTGTTCTTGCACTCTGCACTCGTGTTGTCGAGGAAGACACCGCCATCGGTGAGAGGAATCAAGGTCGGTTCAATTCAATCGTCGCCAAGAAGAACACATATATTGCTTAGAGAATCATTAGTTAGTGCACTGCAATTAAGCTCACTACGGTCTTGGATCGATCAGGATGCGTGCAGGTTCTTCCTCTATGAGAGCGGGTTTGCTCTGTTCGTGGCGTTGCTGATCAACATCGCCGTCGTCTCTGTCTCTGGAACCGTCTGCTTTGCCAGTAACATCTCACCGGAGGACGCAGACAAATGCAGCGACCTCACGCTTGACACCTCCTCCTTTCTCCTCAAGGCACTATATCTTATTTCAACTGGATCACAGCTGCAAGGATTACTGTTATAATATGTTGTAGTTAATTCAGTTCACCCTTTTGTTTTATTCTCCAGAACGTGCTGGGCAGGTCGAGTGCAATCGTGTATGGCGTCGCGCTCTTGGCATCTGGGCAGAGCTCCACTATAACAGGCACATACTCGGGCCAATACATTATGCAGGTACCATTTTCCATAATAATAAAAGAAACTGTAATCTGTTGTTTCTCTTGATGTTGAAATATTCCAGAAGTACGTTTCAAAAAAAAGTAATATTCAGAAGTATATGCTCTAGCGTTATATTTTGATGTCAATACCCACAAAGTATGAAATATGTTGAAACATGAATATAAGTTCAGTATTTATTTAAGTTTGCTGGTAATAAAATATAATATTTCAACCTTCAAATGCTTGGGCCCCTGATAAAAGTAAATGAAAGTCTATTCCCTTTTTCAGCAGTCACCTTTTTCCCTAACAACTCAAAGAACTATCACATTCTTTACACCCGTAAAGTCAATTATATATGCTAATCCTAGTAGGACTTCACCAAGAGCAAGAAATGAGCGGCACAAGATTAATATTTTCCGGCCTCATTTCTTTGTCTCTACATGCGCATACAGGGGTTTCTGGACATCAGGATGAAGAAGTGGTTAAGGAACCTAATGACCCGCTGCATCGCCATTGCGCCCAGCCTAATCGTCTCTATCATCGGCGGTTCCAGTGGCGCTGGCCGTCTCATCATCATCGCTTCGGTGCGTCACATTCCACCACGTAGACCGAGTGGCCCGTTCACTCTGTGTCCATTACAACTTGAGCATATAGCTAATTGTAACAGAGCTTAGTAACCAAAAGTGCTCAATAATCCTATATTGCTCATTCTCCATCCAGAGAAATCAAATTATGAATTAATGATTTGCAATTTTTGGTTTAACTTTCCGCAGATGATACTGTCGTTCGAGCTACCGTTTGCTCTCATCCCACTTCTCAAGTTCAGCAGCAGCAGCAGCAAGATGGGACCCCACAAGAACTCCATCTACGTAAGCTCATGATGAAAACAATGCCCTTGTTGCCTTGCTCTTGGCTACACTTACATGCATGAATAATGTCTATACACTTTAATAACCTGACATGTCTCACTCGTACCATGAGTACGACCATCATGCGGGAAAAAGTTCTCCATGCCCTGCATGCCATGTTCTTCAGCAATAATTTCGTGCTTATCATAGAACAAATTGCAGAACACGTCCAAGCCGAGCAAAACAAACTAATCGCACCAATCAGATCTAGCTCACGCAACTGCCAAACTCTGCATCATTTCCTGACCGACATATCAGACCACTTAGCAGTTTCACCAAGCTACCAATACAGTGTTGAATTTTACTGAGCTTTTAAATATTGTTATGATCATTTTCTTATTATTTGCTCACAGATTATAGTGTTATCGTGGTTGCTCGGGCTGCTGATCATCGGCATCAACATGTACTTCCTGAGCACAAGCTTCGTGGGCTGGCTCGTCCACAACTCCCTGCCCAAGTACGCCAATGTCCTCATTGGCGTCATCGTCTTCCCGCTCATGCTCATTTACATCTTGGCAGTCATCTACCTCACCTTCAGGAAGGATACAGTTGTCACCTTCGTCGCCGATTCCTGCCTCGCCGACGCCGAGAAGGCCAAGGAGGCCGGGGAGGACGATGAAGACGAGCCCGTGCCGTACCGGAAGGACCTGGCTGATATCCCTCTCCCAGAGTAGAAAGGCTATACAAGTATACAGTGTAGTTTGGAAAAATCCACGCGCCACTGCGACCCCTTGGATAATAGTTGGACGATTTCAACAGTTCGTGTAGGTAGCTACCCATGAACGGGGGCAGGCATGTAACCGTGGCACTCAATTAGAATTTTCCAATCAAAGAGGTTCCAAGAGTACATAAGTGTAATTGTTGAATAAAGAGTATATGTGAATTATATAGTTCCATGAAGTGTTGAATTAAATATACATAATTTTTGAAACAATGGAAATAACGTCTCCAAGCCTCTACAAAAAAAATTAAAACAATATAAATTAACCATCGTAAAATATTTGAAAATCTTTAGAACTCATCATATGATTGATGTCTCAATGGAGTCCAAGCGCTTAATGCCATTCTTAAACAGGTGCATATAAGTATATGGCTGTAGGGACAGCGAGTGACCCTACAACACCATGTTCATTGTTTGGAATGGAGTAGCATATGTCCTTTTTTCTCTCGGTTGTAAGGATCGAGGAATATTAAGAGGGGAGGAGTGAATTAGACCGAGATATGGATCATGAACTCAAACTTTACTAACCAATTATGCACACCTTGCTAATGGCAAGTTCTATGTAGTTCTACTAAGTCAAGACCCTAGCAATTCTAGTATAATGATGCAATACAAGCGGTCTCAAGAAAATCAAGAAGGATGCAAGCCCATGACAGCCCTATCTCTACTTACACACAAGTGCGGAATTAAAGAAGGTAAGTAAAGAGAGGGTTTAGAGAATGCTCATTCAGTTTTAGCCCGAGGTATCAAAAGGATGGCGCCTTCCCCTAGTCCTCGTTGGATCAACCTCGCCTGAGTACCGATCCCTCCCGCCACTCAACGGTGGAGTCCTTGCACACAAGCCTTCATCACTCCAAGTGAAAACACGATCGTGTAACTGCTGCCCTAAGGCACAAACTTGCTTCCATTAAGGACTTGCTGCAGTATTCTAGTGCAAGCATGGATACTCTCTACGTGACGCTCATTTCAAATATGAGCTCCCACCTTGTATAAACTTATGATGGCCTTTATAATCCATGACGATAGGCTCAATTACTGACACCTAACTAGACTAGGCCCTGCCATAGACCAAGAGTAACAACACCAATCACTCTCTACAACCTCACTACTCTAGAGATGAAGGGATGCTCTCGTCACTCTCCATGACACTCAAAGATTCCTCTCAAATCTTTGCACAAGTGTCCTCTCTTGTCCTCTTGATCCTCTATTGATTCCTTCAGCAATCCAAATGGCCAAGAGAGCTCTCCATGAGCTAGGCAACAACTATATATAAGATCCAACCACTCCACTAGTTGTTGACAAAAAGCTCACTATTGTGGAATTAACCACCACCGTAGCTTATGGGGACCTATCACCATAACTTACGGTGACCTCGAAGTATTCAAACCTCAACACTAGCCATTGAGTGGCTAGGTCACTGTACCTTATGGTAACTCCTTCTCATTCTTACGGTGACCCCTGAATCTCAGTGCCTTCTCTGTGTGAATTCCTTCTTGGCCCACCGTAGTATATGGTGACTACGTTGTAACCTTTATAGAGACATCTGAGTTATGCACTTCTTCCTCTCTCTAGGTCACCGTACCTTACAGAGACCTCGCCATCACTTTCATAGGGATGTCCATTTTTCTGGTCTTCACCTCGTCTAGTTCACCGTAAACTATGTCAACTTTGTTGTTCCTTGTGGTGACCTCTTGTGCTCCTATCAAGAGATTTGCAGCCTCTTTGTACATCTTCTTGGCATTCACCGTAGCTTATGATGACTCAACCTCCACAGCCTACGGTGACCCCCACATACCTGCGTGTACAGAGAGTCCATCTCTCCTGGACCAGTCACCGTACCATATGGTGACCTCTTCTGGATCATATAACGACCTTTGCCTGATTCCTTCTTTGAGTAACTCCTCACAGCCGTGACCATATCCTATAGTGATTCTGTCCTGAAGGTGAAACTCATTGTCCTCTTCACTTCATTTTCTAGCTTCCCAACCTTGGTTGATTCTTCTCCACTGCCCCTTCTAGTGTCCAAGAGCATCATTGAGCATCCCAACACTTGTAACACTAGAGAGACCTAAGATAATGACGTTTGCCTTCATGATAGTCCGTTTTTTCTATGGACTCAAACCTACACACTAGCCAAGTGATCACAACACACTTGAACCTAGTTGTCTTTAGCCTTGATCGATCTCCATCACCGCGACTCTCCACATAAATCACCAAGGTGGCCGATCACCGAGATCATGTGAAGATAATAAGTTTTTTTTGGTATTCACAACACTAAATATAAATGTTAGAGCATATTTTTATGTTGGTACTCAATCATCAAAACATTCGTACCTTTGGAGTTACATATGGTTATAAGGCTTGCATCGGTTTGCATGTAGATTGCTCTCATCACTATTTGTTTTTCACTAACTGTAAGTGACATATATCCTAAAAATTACATTATTGTTTTTTATGTCCCAACAGATTGATTTTTTTGGTACATTGTTACACTGTTTCACAAGTTTAAGAAACAAAAAGGTCAGGGACGGCTGGTAAGTCTTATTATAGGGGACTGGCGTGACAGTGGGGTTCGAATCCAGGAAGGACTTGCCAACCAAGTAGATCCTTGTTTGCTGGTTTGACATCCTTTATCTATCTGGCTATACTCAAGTAACTGCACATATAAGTCTCCTAAACAGTAAAACACCTCTATATATATGGATTAGAAAGTGATACTCTGTTAGACTTTTGTTCAGCGTTCTAATGCATGAGAAATTGGATATTTTGTTAAAATAAGAAGCCACATTATGAATTCACTCTGGCAAAAAGTTAGGAACATAAGTAGCTATGTGGCAAACAAAAGGTCTCAATGTCTCATGGTATGATATATCTATGAAAGTTTGAAACCTAAATGATGGCTAGCCATTGGTGATCTGAAGACCATCACGTTTCAAATTAAACTTGACTTTTTGGTCCCAATGCGATCATCATACGCTGACAGAGATATTGGGCAGTTTAGTTTTGTCTATCTTATCATATCTTTTGATTTCATGTTGGCAATGGTACTCTTTCCCATCGATGGTTATTATAATGTAGGGTCTCATAAAAGAATCTTGTCAAAATTTTCTGTTCAGGGAAAAAGATTTAGAGGGTGAATTATATAGTGCACCCTCATGTTGTTAATTATTTCTTGATGTTAAGAAAAATTCGTCCCAACACCATCAATTAACAAAAACCGGAAGGGTGTACCTGTTACTCCTTCAGTGACATTATTTTGCTTTCTCCTGGTTGCTATTTCACTACTACCTTATTAATAAGAACAAATTAATGAACTGTTTGAAAAACAAAAAAAAATCCTAGGGTCTACTACAGAACAGTTTGTCTTCCTAGGCTTAGAATCTTAAGCTGTCAAAAATACAATATACCTTTAGAAATTAGGATTTTCAAATTAACTGTTGTAGAAATAGGCCAATCATTATCCAAGACCATTACATTAAATCTATAATGTTTTGGAACTAACTTGAACAAAGAGAAACTAGCTCGTTACATTACACATATCCAAGACCGTCCTCCACATCTCTTTTGGAATCTACAAATAAAAGAACTCAAACATGGTGCTATAAAAATTAAAATTGATCAAATGTGAACATATAATGTTTATCTTGTACTCCCTCCGGATTTAAATTGTTGATGTTGTTGACCTTTTTTAGCTATGTTTGATCTTATTCAAAATATTAGTTCAAATATGCAAAATTACAAGATAGGTTTTAACTTTCTTTAATGCTAATTTTTTAATTTTTTTAAATAAGGTGAATGATCAAATATAACTAAAAAAGTCAAGTGCATCAACAAATTTAGAGGAAGTACTTATTTTGCATTGCCTGCATACAGTATTGCAACCTATTGTAGCTAAAAGAAACTGTTATCACAACCTAGCCTGGATAAAATCCAACAGTTATGGATTGATTATTAGATGGTAGACCGTTGCTTAACATTACAGCACAAGAAACCGAGCCAGCTAAGTATAGCTATTACAAATCCGGATCAGCAATATATATATATATATATGTATATGTATATATATATATAGCTTATTCATGTGTATAAATGCCAGGTCCAAGAGTTAATCAGTACGCCCATATGATGGCGTATAAATTATATATGCGACAGAATGAGGCCTGCAAGAGTTGGTGGTATAGTATAATGGTCAGTTGCAGCGTTCATATCATCTTCTTCTCGATTGTCTTATCTCATCCCTCTGGCGGCTTACAGTTTAGTTTTATGCAAAAGTCAATGCTGAGACAACTTTGTGCAGGCCCCAGTATAAACTATGATACACATCATGTGCTGAGCTCATTCTTGCTAAACATTAGTGGATATTTTTAGAGAACATTGGCCTATAAAATCGGAGGAATATATAGAATTGAAATGCTACTTTGTTGTGTTCCAAGCATTATTATTACTGTAAGTGAGTTCACTGTGTAGATACTACAGTTACGGAGTTATCTGTGTAGATACTACAATTACTGCAGTTCATAATATGGTTTAAAATAGTAAGTTTGTTTATCTATGACTTGTGTAGATGTTTGAGTTGGCACAGGGTAAGAAGTAAGCAGATAGGGGGTTCAATTTTGATGAGTGTTATGTCAACTTCCTATAAGAGTAAATTCTTTGACACTTAATAGATGCCTACCCCTCTTGTAGGAACGCATTGGTTTTTACCACATCGAAGATTTTTGTAAATAGAAAGATCTTGCTTTTCTTTTGAACGGAAAAGTGGGGTCTTGAAATTTTCACGCGCTAAAAAGGGGTCAGGAAAGGGAGAGAGCATTATGAATTACCCATTTTTTAGTTTGGTTTCAGTTAGGAGTTAGAGTTTTTCCCCATCAAAACAATGGACTTCAGACAGTATGGTGAATTAAGTTTACCTGACGAGGCATGTTGTGAGAAAAATAATTACGGAACATGAGTTCTATTGTAGGAAATTTTTTTCGAAATGCTTGTTATCTTAACTTTCTAAATCCATATATAAAGACCTTTAGAGCCTCTATATACCCTCCTCAAACTATGCAAAACAACCAAAAGAAGGGTTAACTTCAAAAATCATCCAATAAGTCACTTGGAGTTTGAGATTCTCAGCCATAAGTTATTTTGTTACAAATCTCCATCCACCTACTCGGTTTTGTTGCAAAAACTATCTCAATTTACTCATATTTAATTGATTCAACTTGTTTTTATTCATTTAGAGCAGCCAATGATGTTTTTATCAAACATATAAAATTTTGAAAGTATAATGTTCACAATTTTTTTAGTGAATATATAGCAAAAATGTCAATTAGAGTTTGAACGGTGTTCCACAATGTTTCCAACTTGATATATTTTCCATGAAAATAAAGTAAATTAAACTTGTCAAAAATCTTTAATAATATTAAACTTATTTAACTTAGTTTTTTTGAAATTATATTGATGAAAACATATGAAATCAATTAAACATGTTTTAAGTTCGATGGTTTCTACAAAAAAAAACTGAGTAAGTGGGTGCGGATTTGTAACAAACAGACTTATGGGTTGGAATCTGAAACTCTACTAAGTGACTTATGAGGTGCTTTATACAATTATCCTCCAAAAGAACGCAAGTTACCTGAAAACTTTCTCGACAATCTTTAAATCGTGTCACATATCAGGTTATTAGCTTCGTCTTTCCTATACCACGTACATACATTCAGTAATTCACCCAAGGCTTGTCCAAAAGGACTAACAGTATTTAAAGACTGATGAAAGTACGGAAAAGTACTAGGCAGAACAACGATGTCCTACATCAAAGATACTTTATTGGTATGAAGAGTTATATGATAACAAAATCTTGTAATATTTCACTTGTGAACTGGTTTCGTACGAAAGAACCACATCCAAATAAATGAATATATTTTAGATTGTCAACTTCCTATCACTAGCTAGCCGCCCATAAATAAAAACTGGCAAAGTTACTAATGATTGTTTGTCAATGCTAAAACTTAAAGAAATCAGATCAAACCGTATAGCTATTACAAGTGGCTGCTCTTCAATGGCCACAAATGCTACAGATGCATTTTTTTTTCTTCTCACGTACAATGGCGACACTCCATTTGGCTAATGATGCAGAGAATTGCCAGATCCAAGAGTTCACGAGTTTATAACACCTATATGACCGCTTGATTTTTGTGGATATATTCCCTTCAATCATACAGTTTTAATATATACATACGACAGGATGTGACTTGCGAGAACTAGTAGTATATTATACTGCCTGATTGCGGCCTTACATATCTTCATTCCTAATATCTTGCTGAGATTGAATCCGTGCCTTTCTCATCCCTACGCCAGCTTGCAGCTTAGTTATATGCTGAAGTCAATGCACTAAGATGTCCTTGTCAAGAGTACAGCTGGCCATGTGTTCGCTGTATGTTTCCAAAGATTTTAAAACACAAAACGCAAGTATACATTTAAATTATTTATAACTCGAAAATATTCTTGGCCCATTGGATTTGACCCTAGGATTGCATACTACCCTCTTCACTACCCTTGGTCTAATGGTGGCTTCTTCATTGACCAAGACAGGCTGGAGTTCACATTTGTCGACCCATACTAGGGGTCCTTTTTTCCGGACTGGAGCTTTTGAAAAAGTAGGTTGTTAGGTTTTTGTTATTGGCTTTAGTCCCTGTTTGGATCCTCTCAGTTTATATAAAAACTGGTTTATAACTATAGTTTTTATAAACTGGTTTATGAACAAATACTGAATGGTGGTGTTTGGAGACTAGATTATATAAACCATAAATCAACGTTTCTCTCTCTATAATGAACTGTCTGCCCCTACATTCTGTCTTTTCTAATCCATAAACTGGTTTAAGGTGGTCTGGTGTAGATTATGAGTTTCTACTAAACTAGGTGTCTAGTTTATATAAACAAAAAAAACTACCCCATTTGGAGGCCTCTTAGTTTATAAAATCCAGTTTATTATAAACTAAGAGGATCCAAACAGGGCCTTAGTTTTGTTATATATATAAACTCTACATCAAAAGTCTAAAAAGCGGCTCTAGGTGCGCTTTTCAGCTTTTAATTCATTTTCTTAAAAGCTAGATTTCCAGCTTTTCAGAACCCTGTTTATCTCAGCTTCCGGTGTTCCAGTTGAAAAAGCTAAACAAACAGGGCTTAAAGCTTGGACAACGGCAATTAAGGGGGTAAGAGTCGATAAAATGACTTGCTCACCATCCAGCACTTGATAAGTCTTTGGGGATAGTTGCGAGTGTTGTAGAGTATTTCCATATAACTGTTACTTGCTGCAGATTTATGTCATGTTTCACTGCTATTGATTGAGAATAGGTTTAGGGAAGATGCACAATACTTCCACTGATGTCGTATGATCAACATATATAGTACATGATGAGGTGACTAGAGAGGCAAGTCATGATCTAAAATAGAGTACAATAGATCAACGATATATGCTACAACCGGATATACTTTTGTATATACAGGAGATTTATAAACATATTCCAACAATCCCCTGCAGTGTTGACCGGGTAAGGTGTGACATGCCTTCCAAAAAATTGAGGTTTTAAAGGTGCTATTAACGCAGACACTTGATAATATAATAACGATTCAAATTTAAATCGAATTATTACATAATTAGGGTAGTTAAAGTACAGCAGAATATTACAAATTCATAATAGTTCAAAAACAGCGGAAGCAAATAACGATAAATTTTATGATCACTCGATGATACAGCATTAGTAATGATTCATGCCCATAGAATCATCACTCTAGCAGCACACAACATTACTGCGGCGGTATGTCGGACTCCCAGTGGGCAATCCAACCCTCAAGGACTTGCAAGTCCCATGACATCACATCAACAGGTAACTCTATCTTTGTATTACCTGAAAATAACATAGGTACAAAGCCTGAGTACTAATTACTCAGCAAGTCTTACCCGTCAAATAACCTAGACATGCAGTGGCTCTAATAGGATGACTGTTTCAAAAGACTTGCACTAAGCAACCTATTAGTTCTACCAATTTTATTAACCAAGTTTAATTGGGTAGAGTAGAAATATAACTTTAGTAGAGCAATACAAAAATAGTAAAACAAAACATGAAGTAAATACAATATAAGATCAGCAGCAGTAACAATCATCAAGTAACAATATAAGTAATTTTATAGTATCATATGAACTACGTGATGGCGCAGTGAACAAGCGGTACTCATTACTACGAATGATAACAATTACAATTGATTTACACCATCTGGAAAAACTCAAATACACGATATATACGCACCAATTAAGGTCATATATGGCAACCTTTCACAAGAACATCAAAACAACTCGGTCCGGGTTCAGTCTCATCGAATGGGCATGTCGTCCTGCTAGCAGTACTTCGTGGTATGAACTGCCCACTCCAGCAGCAGAAGGGTCAATGACCAATGTACTGGATACCATCCTCATTGCCGTGTTAATGCTACATCAGTTTACTAGTGCCCATAAACTAGCATGTATTCGGTACTGTTTAAAATTTGATCAAGGGGCCAACAACGAATGGGTCCTAGGTTCGACAAGGCAGGACTACCGCAATCAACATCTATATGTTGCTGCAAACCTACACATGCATTATCCCTGCCCGGTCATAACATTAACAGTAAATTTATTTCTATTTAAGTTCACTTTAGTGATCAAGTACATTCTCTAGGTATGAATAATAACTACCAGTATTATCCAGTTTCTAAGCATAGCAAAATAGCACCAAATCCTACCATGACACTTACAATAGTAACATAGGTCAATTGGGTAACATGCAAGTGGACTTCCAATCAACTCCTATTAACTTAGTGCAACAGTCAATATCGACACTAGCAGTGATATGTTTAAAAATAACAAACCTTTATAAAATAACATATGCAAACCGGGACTTGCCTTGATCGACACAAGTGTTAGCAACTACAATTTCTTGCTCCTGAAAATCAGTGTCCTTTTGAAAATCCGGCTCTTGCTCCTGGTTATCGGTACCTATATCTGTACACGGTGTCAACGGTATCGAAATAATACTAGAGCACGCAATGATATGGCAAATGCAAAATGTCGTGATGCTAATATGATAATATTTTTATTAATATGTTCTGGAAGACATACTTCAGAGAAGCAAGTTTGGTTATTAAGATTTTAGGTGGAATCTTCCCAAAAGCATTTAAATAGGATTATTATAGTCATTAGAGCAAATAATTCATTTAGTATAATAAAAATATGTTTCTGGATAGGAGTGATTTACTATGAACAGAGGCATGTATAAGGATTATTATTACCAAGTTTTAGCTCCTGGACATTATTACTTTATTTGCTAGCATTTATATAAGCACAAGAGCTAAATAAATCCTAGGGCATAAAATAAAGCATATTTTGCCTCGCCAAAAATCAGGGTGGTAGACTAACATAAACTAACATGCATACAAAAAATCAGAATTAAAATGTGTTCCTATAATTTATAGTGATTTATTTAGTATTTTAGCAAGATAATTAATTATTAATTGTACATTTATAGAGACATCTTGTTATCATTTTTCTTTAATAGACCACATCAATACGAATTGAACAAAGTTGGTTTTAGCTCAATTGGATTTGTATTTTATTTACTATGATTTTTCAAAATTAATCAGCATTTCCTGCAATTTCCAGTGATTTCTGGTTTTAATCATTTCCAGCTCATAGCTGAGTCAGCGACATGTCAGTGCTACGCGGGTGCCACACAGGCTGCCAGTAGGCGCCAGACGCACACCGAGGCGTGTTGGTCTGAGGGGTCTTCGAAGAAGTTTGCTCACCGGAGAGCGGTCGACGTCGAGCGGCGGCGGAAGTCAAGATTTGGCGGCTTCGCGCAAATGCCACAGAGGACCAAAGATTTGGCGGCTTCATGCAAATGCCACAGAGGACCAATACGAGTGTGGTTTCCCCCTACGGCTTCACGGAGACATGTTGGAGATTGGCGTTGAGTTTATTTGCGACGTGGAGGGCTGGGAGGTAGAACTCGTCGTCGAGACGACTTGGTTTTTGTCGACGTCAGAGCAGAGTCGGGGAAGAAAGGCAATATCGCCACCTCGAGTTGATGATTCAAGGAAGACAAGGGTTAGCACGATGCGTCAGAGAGTTGCGCAAACCCTAGAGAAGAAATGGGCTGCAAAGGCTATCCAGAGGTCGGGAATTTGACGAAATCACGAGCTCCAATCAGTGGTGACTGCCGAGGACAAATTCTAAAAATTCACGTGGTTTAAGGAAATGATTGTCTTTGGGTTTGCTTGAGGAGGGAAAGTGGGGTGAGGCGCGTCATGGATAGTTTGGCTTGGCTCGAGGTGCAGCAGACAAGCAACGCGACGAGCTCGAGCTTTCAGCGTCAATGGCAGGGGGGGGGGGCAGGGGGAAAGAAGAATGGAGCCGGGGAGGATTTTATAGGGCTAGAGGAGCTCCGGTTTTGGCGATCGAAACCGTGGGCTTGCGTGTGAGTAGTTTTGCTCGTCCAAAGGAGGCCGAGGTGGTCTTGATGCACGGGGCGGAGAGCTAGTTCTTTGGCCATGGCGGCAGCAGGCAGAGGAAGAAAAGGGCGATAGTTTTCACGGCACAAGGCGGGGTAGCGAGGGCGTTGATGCAGTGGGGAAGCGAGGCGATGTAGGGCAAAGAAAGAAAGCGAGGGAAACGACGGAAAAAATGGGCACGCGCAGGCGGCTTGACCGAGCGGGCGTTGACGGGAGGAAGAAGACAAGGCCTTTTGCAAAATGGCCCTCTAGGTTTTCAAAGCTATACAAAACAGTCCCTGGTTTCTATTTTAAGTCAATTAAAATACTTCTTGTGGTCCAAATGAATTGGAAATTTGCACATGGATCCTTTGGGGTATTTGAGAGGCTCTTTAAAATAAAACTTTAATTGTTAATAGTTTCTATGCCTTAATTCATTAATTGGGGTATTTCCCAACATGATAAATTTTTCATTTCTCACCTAAAATTCTAGTTTACCATTCGCATCATGTTGGTGTAATTATTTGGTAGGGTGTTCATAGAAAAATTAAAAGTTGTTTCACAACCAAGCTTTGCATGGATTTTATTTGCTAGTGATTAATATAATTGATGGAATTCTATTATTTCATGTCTGACTTTAGTTCTAATTTTGTGCTTAGTGCACTTGCTAATTAGAGATTAGTGCTTGTTAAGTTGAGATTAGACACGAGGTGTCACATAAGGAGCGGACATTGAGACTGGATTGGAAATCATAAAAGACAGCCATTGCCACTCCGTAAAGATGTCAGCATATTGAAGAGATGTTGGAACATGAAACACACGAGAATAGCTCCAAGAGCAACTCATTCCCGAACAAAGTGCAAGTTGTTCTCCACATGTTTGATGCATTGGTGCTGAACCAGGTTAGTAGACATGTACACGGCACTAATGTTGTTACAGTAAACTAGTATGGCTTTAGAAGAGGACGAGGATGCTCACCAATGAGTTGCTGCAACTAGCATATGCTTGGGCCACAGCATGTGCAACACCATGATACTTAGCATGTGCACTCGATCTGGGACCATGTGTTGGCGCTTGGATGACCATGAAATCAAGTTACCGCTATTGGCACTTCCCAAGTGCCCCTTTTATATATGAATATTACCCTAAATAGAGCATAATTGATACTAATTTAGGCCATTTACCTGTGATATTATTTATATATTTGTATATGCGTTGTTTTGGAGCTTTATTACAGAAACAGATAAAATTGGTGATTAAAGTGATGATGGAGAGGTCAGGAGTCCAAAACCGACAAAAAGCACTGAAGAAGCCCAGTGCGCCGATCGGCGCAATCCATGAACCGATCGGCGTAAGGGTGTTTTGGCCCACAGAAGTGACCGAGACCCATTCCACATGTTTATGGAAGTTTATCTGCGCAAGACACTTGAAGATATTTGTCTCGAAGATTTATGGAATTTCAAGAAGATTTATAGAACTTTAAGATCTCAACATGCTTTACAAGACTTTATCTCAAAGGAAAAGACCCATATGGCAGCTGTGGAAGACAGAGGAACCGATTCGGAGAAGAAACCAGAGAAGACACGGCTTGCACCGATCGGCGCAATCCTGCGCCGATCGGCGCAACCGCCTTATTTGCTAGAAACCGAGTCCTTTACGAGTAGAACCCCTATAAATACTTATGAACCCTGGCCGCAGAGAAAGAGAGGCAACAGAGGGGCACCAGATCCGTGAGTTAGAGCCACTGGGGCTTGCCCCGTTAGAATAGATCTCTAGTTGAGTTTCAAGAACCATTGGAGTTAAGAGTTGATCCATCAAGGTAGTCCATCTCGACGGGGATGAATCTTACTCCATGTATCTCAAGGATGATTGAATATGTTGATGATGGTTTTGGTGATTTTTCTATCTTGATTCTATAATCATGCATGTGCTTATTCCAATTGCTTAGTTCTAGGCTAAGTAAGTAGATATTATCTTGATCGTGGTGATTAGGATAGTATTCGGACATTGTATTGATTATGGTTGCTTGATGATGCTAGTAGTGTGGTTTAGCGGTGACAGCACTAAGCCTGCGCAACACTATTGGATAGTTGAGTAGGGTAAGATACTCGCGCGATTAAGGGTTTCCTCTCGGCAGGGATAAATCGGGAGCCGCTCGGAAAGCAGGATGGTCTTATTCATTATAGGTTTTCATTGATCTATATAATTACCCATTATGATGCTATTCAATTAGACTTTCTGGTTACGATCTCACTAGTAGATATCTGGTTACTCACTTAACAGCATAGGCTTACAAGATCTGGCGCACTTTGGCTTAGATTTACTAGTGTGCCGATCGGCTCAACTCCTGCGCCGATCGGTGCAATGACAGAATTACAAGATCTGGCGCACTTTGGCTTAGTTTCACTAGTGTGTCGATCGGCTCAACTCCTACGCCGATCGGCGCAACGATAGATTTACTATCTGGCGCACCTTTACGCTGGCCAGTCTCCCCTTCATGCAACCTGACTTTGACAGTAGCCTTGACTAGATCTTTTACTGTTAAATTTGTTTAATCATCCCTAAGGTCCCAGTGGATTCGATAAATCTTGGAATACTAAATTCAAGGAAAAAAGTGCTACAATCGTACACCGTCCTCTTGCGGTATATAAGTAGGTGTGTAGGTACGACCAACAACCGCCAAGGAACACGACTGCTCCTCTGCATCCTCCTCCCCCGCCGAAGTCTTCTGTTAGTGCAAACCTATCAGATGAACATCTGATGCCTGTTGGTCCTGATAATTTGAATGACGACTTGAAGGCCAAGATTAAGGAAAGGCTTGCACAATTTGAAGACCTTCTGATGGGTATGTTCAGCAAGACCAAAAACGGCAAGATCATAATGAAAGGAGAGCTACCAGAGCATTTCTTGGTCACAGATGAAAGTGAAGAGCGACCATCAACTAAGCCAGGAAGCATTGATGAAGGGAAGTTGAACAACATGATACATAATGCAATTCACCATGGTCTGATAGTCTCCCATGCTGGTTAAAACTTTGAGGACTCTAATCCTGCAGACAGGTAGATGGCTATATATATAATGATCCTGTATGCGGGCCGATGTATTTCCTTGTCAAGGGGAATATTCCTCGACCGGCCGCTAAGACAGCTAATCAGCAACAGCCGAACACTAGCACTTAACCTCCTATAGCAGGGACAGGTCCAGTGCCAGCAACTGCTATGGTGACTCCTCCATCTGCTAATACTGCTGGCAACGCAACAGGAGGATCACCTAGATCTAACAACATGATAGTTTTATGAATGACAACTCCTCAGACACATCCGTAGAATTATAGCCAAGACGCATCGGCTTCACCAAATGTCACTTATAGCATAACGCCAAACGTGGAACCAAGCATGTTCAGGATGCCAGCATCGGTTACGCTGCCAGAGAAGCTGGGAGGTCGACACACAGTTGCTAACTATGGATCACAAACCACCCCTGATGCCCCGACATCCGGTCCAGCATTGACCACCATTACTAGTATTGTGACCGATAATTGGGCCGCCAAGATTGCTAAGGTAATGAGGGAAAAGTTTGGTCTAAAACCAAAGCAACAGACCTACATGCATCGGCCGCCATATCCGCCTTGCTATGTGTAAGGTTCATGACCATTGACGTTACCCTAAAGGTATGAATGTTTTGTTGATGAATGACAAACATGAAATATGACTAATGTCTACACGAGTGTTGTGCGTGTAGGAAACCTTTTCTACTTAATGATAATTGTTGACGGTTGCCTTGGCGGTTGATGACGATGACCACAAGCATGGAGGCTTGATGACTTGATGGAGTCAAAGGGTTGATGGAGATAGATCAAGGCTAAGGACAAGCTAGGAGCAAGTGTTTGGAACAATTGTGTAGTTGTTAGGGCTTGAGTCCATAGGAAAAACTGGACTATCAAGGGGTTATAGATCATGTCTCTTAGGTCACACTAGTTGGTCATGTGCATGGATGCTCAGTCAAATCATAGGCACTAGGTGACAGTGGAGAAGCCAAGGAGCTATTGGAAGAAGCCGAGAAACGAAGTCAAGCGAGGACGAAGAGTTGTAACTTCTAGAGATAGAGACCGGACAGAGGGGTTTGGAGAGACCAGACTGTACGGTCATCAGAGGAGAAGGCAGATCAGAGAAGACTTGTTGCAAGGAATCTATCAGCGTGAAGGCCCATAGAGCCCAGACGGTCCGATCTACAGACCAGACAATTCGGTCTGTATGGAGGGAAGCAGGACAGAGAGGAAGAAAAATGTGTCGTCTCTGGAATGAGCAAGAAGGATAGAGACCGAACAGTCTGGTCTATTTAGTAGCAGTTGAGGGACAGAGCGCAATGGCTCGAGTGGATCCTTCCAGAAGATACCGGATGGTCCGGTCTGGTAGAGATCGGACTATATGGTTTGTACGTCTAGAGAGCTATTTCATGGAGCAACAGCTAGTTTGAGGTTGGGAGCTAATATAAAGTCATTGTTGGGTTCTTGGAGACCACCTTTGGCCCATGGGATAGCTGGGAGCATGAGTAGGGAGCCAAAGGGCAAAGAGAGGAGCACTAAGAGGAGATATTGAATATCTTGAGAGTGCTAGAGAAAGAGTAAATTGAGCATCTATTCACATCTAAGACTAGGGTATCCTTGAGGGTGTGATCTAGGTTGTTACTCTTGGTCTATGGTGAGACCTAGACCAGTTAGGTGTCGGTGATCTAGTCTATCGTGATTGGTTATGAAGGCCGTCACACGTTTGTACACGGTTTGAGCCTGTTGTTGAAAGGGGCATCAATAGTGAGTGCCCGTATAGGCTCGAGGAGTCCGTCAAGTTTTCGAGGGAGGCGAGCTTGTACCTTGGTGGCAATGGTGATGCAATCATGTCTTCACTCCAGGATTGATTGCGGGATCATGTGTGAGAACTCCACTTGGTGGTGGGAGGGACCGGTACTCCGGCGGGAGTGGTCCAACAAGGAGTAAGGGAAGGCGCCATCCTTCTGAGACATTGGGAAAAATCATGAGCCACCTCTTACTCTACTCCTTACTATGATGCTTTACCTTTTGCATTTACATATCATGCTATTCATGCTTGTGTGCTTACCTTGCTCTTCTCAATGACCTTGTAAACTTGCATGAATAGGCTCTTTGCTTGCTAGTAGTGTCTAGCTTCCACATTTGATCACTAGCATGTGTAGGAGTTGTTTTGGCTTGTTTTGATCACGGGTATATGTATTCTGCTACTCATGCTTATGCGCTCTAGTTCCTTATCTTGTAGCTTTGCATGAGTAGGCTCCTTTTCTAGCTTGTTGTTTGCTTCCGCATGTCTTTGATTACTAGCTTGCATAGAAGTTGTATTACCTTGTGTGTGATCCACTAGTATGCTTAGGATGTTGTCCCTTTCATAGGACTATCATCTTGTTAGTGTGATCACCACGAGAATTGCTATAGGAGTTGTATTGAGTGTTTGGTTTTAGGAATTAGAGAATTTGGTACATATAGCAAGGTCCCAATTCAACCCCCCACCTCCCCTACCTCTCGGTCACTCGGTCCTTTCAAGTGGTATTAGAGCCAAGTGCTCATTTTAGGACTTAATCGTCTTGAGTAGTGACCGTATTGAGTTGGGATGTCATCTCATTCGGGGCCGGGTCATGGCACATGGAAGGATCGCTTGAAAAGCTACCTCAATGCCATGATACCGGATGAGTTGATGGATACTCTTGTGGACTTAGCCAATACCTTTACTGATGATCATGTGTATGATGATTGTGTGGATGTTTCTAGTTCTAGTGAGTGCCTAGATTCTTCTAATGATAACTTGAGAGGTTTCTCTACTAGTGTGCCCAATGTGATGATTGATAATAATATGTCTCTTGATATTGCTTGCTCTTCTAGCATGACTAGTATTGATGATGCTTGTGAGCCTTTTGTTGATCATGCCAGTGACTCACTTGTCGAGGAGTTATTTGCTTTTCATGCTAATGAGAATAAGGACTTACTTGACTCTCTTATTTTCTTACGAGGTATTGTGCATGAAATTACAGCAACTGGAAGGCCCTTCGAGCTTCCAAAGATATTGATAGTCGAGAAGATCCTCACCTTGCTCCCTCGCAACAATCTCCTCTACATCACCCTTGATCTCATCATGGACAAGAATCTCTCTGTTGATGATGTGATTGGGCTACTCTTCAAGGATGAGGAGATCACCGCAAGCTTGATGGAGAAGAAGACATTCAAGGCAATCAATGAAACATCCTTAAGCAAAGGCAAAGAAGTAGCTTCAAGCTCAAACTTGTTTGATCCCTCCACAAGATTGCCTTGCAACAGCTTCTACAACCCCTTTGGATAAAGACCTACACCAAACTCATCATCCAGCTCTACCTCAAGTGTCATTCCAAGTTCTACTCCAAGCACTTCGGGTGGACCACACATTGGTGGAAGGGGGGCACTGATCACAATGCTCACAAGATCAAATGAGATGATTGATCTCACCACAGTTGCTCTGGCGCCTCCACCTCCTCCACCACAAGATCATCTTTGGCATCTTCATCGAGCTCACCAATAGGATCTCTTCTTTCAATTTGATGAGTTTGTAAGAAATATGAATGATGACCTTTGTGAAACTCTCATAAGCATTTATGATCTTGTGTGTAGGATTAACTCTTTTCGAGGCCTACGGAGGATCCCATCATATGAAGTGGCTGACAAGTGCCTCTTGCAAATCACAACTCCTGAGAGGGGTTTCTTGCTTGAGGTGGTGATCAACAAAAGGCATTTGCTCTCTATTGAGAGAGCAATGGAGATGATACTTGTGCTCCACACACAAGTGGGACACGTGCTTGACCACATCACTGGCCTTCAAGATCCTCCCCACTACTACATCAACCTCGACAATGTGGATATGGGGGATGGTTATGGACAATGGAGGTATCTTGCTCTCCACCATCCTATAAGGAGAAGAATTCAAGAAGGGATTACAAGGATCCCTAATTATGATGATGGTCTCATCATTCGACATGACGAGGTTAGTGCAAGTTAATTGAAAAATGCTTTGGATACTAACCCTTGTTCCTCTAGTGCATGTCTTATGGCTACTACTAGGGTCAACTACAAGAGTGGAGGCACCCATTGGATACTTAATAGTGGGTGCACCGAACATATGACCGGAAAGCCAACCATGTTCACCAACATTGATGAAGATGAAGATAGTGAGAAGGTGTTGACGTTTGCTAAGTTACACTGATATAATCATCCCTGGCAATGGCACCAGACATAATTATAAAGATGCACCTCAGTGTCAATAGAGTAAGATCCGCAAGCGCACGAAAAATACCATTGTAGCATTTCACTATTAGATTGCTCCAATAGCTTGTCATTTATAGTTCTACCAAAGGAAGGCTATAGCATAAATATATGATTGTTAATAGTAACGGAGTGATAAAGATGGGTATGAGTATTCAGAGCTTATACAAGGGTAAGTATAATAATGGATAGGGGTAGTGTGACACACAGAGCTTCATTCCTAAAGATAAATAAAAGTCATAAGTCTCTAGGGAGTTTTAGTTAGGAGAGCAAAGTTGTATCTCTAGTTTTAGTCTACCTATATACTCACATACTCAAACAATTACAAGCAAGTTATACTAATCAGAGTCTAATGCATTTAACACTTTGTGTACGGATTCATGCCCGACATACACAAGGCAGCTCTGTTGGCACTTTCCAAGTGCCCCTTTTATATGTGAATATTACCCTAATTAGAGCATAATTGATACTAATTTAGGCCATTTACCTATGATATTGTCTATATATTTGTATATGCGTTGTTTTGGAGCTTTATTGCAGAATCAGGTAAAATTGGTGATTAAAGTGATGCTGGAGAGGACAGGAATCCAGAACCGACGAAAAGCACTGAAGAAGCCTAGTGCGCCGATCGGTGCAGTCCATGAGCCGGTCGACTCTAGGATGTTTTGGCCCACAGAAGTGACTGAGGCCCATTCCACATGTTTATCGAAGTTTATCTGTGCAAGACACTTGAAGATATTTGCCTAGAAGATTTATGAAACTTCATGATCTCGACGTGCAGTACAAGACATTATCTCGAAAGAAAAGGCCCACATGGCAGCTGTGGAAGACAGAGGAACCGACTCGAAGAAGAAACCAGAGAAGACACGGCTTACACCGATCGGCGCAACCGCCTTATTTGCTAGAAACCGAGTCCTTTACGAGCAGAACCCCTATAAATACTTGTAAACCCTGGCCGCAGAGAGAAGAGAGGTGACAGAGGGACAACAGATCCGTGAGTTAGAGCCACCGGGGCTTGCCCCGTTAGAATAGATCTCTAGTTGAGTTTCAAGAACCATTGTTGTTAAGAGTTGATCCATCAAGGTAGGCCATCTCGACGGGGATGAATCTTACTCTATGTATCTCAAGGATGATTAAATATGTTAATGATGGTTTTGGTGATTTGTCTGTCTTGATTCTATAATCATGCATGTGCTTATTCTAATTGCTTAGTTCTAGACTAAGTAAGTTGATATTATCTTGATCGTGGTGATTAGGATAGTATTCGGACATTGTATTGATTATGGTTGCTTGATGATGTTAGTAGTGTGGTTTAGCGGTGACAGCACTAAGCTTACGCAGCACTATTGGATAGTTGAGTAGGGTAAGATACTCGCGCGATTAAGGGTTTCCTCTCGGCAGCGATAAATCGGGAGCCGCTCGGAAAGCAGGGTAGTCTTATTCATTATAGGTTTTCATTGATCTATGTAATTACCCATTATGATGCTATTTAATTAGACTTTCTGGTTATGATCTCACTAGTAGATATCTGGTTACTCACTTAACAGCATAGGCTTACAAGGCATCTGGCGCACTTTGGCTTAGATTCACTAGTGTGCCGATCGGCTTAACTCCTGCATCGATCGACGTAACGACAGATTTACTGTCTAGCGCACCTTTGTGCTGGCCAGTCTCCCCCTCACGCAACCTAAATTCGACAGTAGCTTTGACTAGATCTTTTACTGTTAACTTTGTTTAATTATCCCTAAGGTCCCAGTGGATTCGATAAACCTTGGAATACTCAATTCAAGGGAAAAAGTGCTACAATCGTACACCGTCCTCTTGCGGTATATAAGTGGGTGCGTAGGTACAACCAACAAACTCCATCTTGGACACACGTCGTAACCAAATGTGGAGGAGTACAATCACTACTACAAAAGGGATCTGCAGTGGTGGACGCCTAAAGTTCCTCAGCAGCGAGCATTAGAAAGCACCGTAACTACGCATGGCCTTACGGTGTAGCCCGCCACTACCTCGCATAAGACAGCGGCAGGCCAAAGAGGAGCGCGACTATGAAGGAAGCGCCCACCACTACCATGCATAAGACAGTGGCGGGCATGGTCAGGCCCGCAGGTACGGCCTGTGGGTCAATTTAGTTGTGAGCCTAATAGGCAGGCCCACCATAGCCGCCTCCGCTCTATCAATAGGCCGCCGCACCACAACCCTAGCCACACCACCTCCTACTCGCGCGCCGCACCGCGCTCCGCTCGTGTATTGACGGTCGTTATGTACCAATTTCGACCGTCAATATACCTATAAAAGTAGAAATACTTAGCATTTCATACTTGCATGTTAGTTAGGAATAATAAGATTCCACTTGTCCTTGGAGATATATGTGCATGTAGGGATTTGATACAATATAAGTGGAGAAATAGAGCATAATCCAAGGAAACACCATTCTAGCCAATGAGACGATGCCAACTGGACTTCCCTCAGATTGCACACTTGGTTGCAGAGGATTCCTTCGGAGAACACCGACTTAATTCAGAAGAGGACCCACCTACCAGTCACCCTAAGGAAGCACACCCTGAGGGGCTCCACTCCCATGTCGGCCGACCTAGGGGCCTGGTCGTCCGACCAGGTCTTGGGCCCGTTTCGGGCAGGCCTCCACATGTCGACTCCTGAGCTCTTTTGCAAGGTTGGTGCATGGCGGTTCCGTGGCGGTTATTCTCCAGAACTGACCTTTGGCTCTTATAAATAGAAGGGGAGAGCTTCACTTTGACACACACACTCAAGAGCTAGTCATTTCCCTCTTTTACTTTGTAGTTTTCTAGTCGAGATTGCTGCCGAGTGATGAACAGGAGGCATCCCTAGGAACACGAGGCGAAGCGGGAGAGGTCGGTGGCGGCCGGAGTGTCAGGAGGTGGCGGTGGCGGCGACGGCCGGAGCATCGGGCCTGAGCGGTGCCAGGAGACGGAGGCGGAGGCGGGGCAGGGGGAGGCGGAGGCAGAGGCAGGGCAGGAGAGGTGGCGGCGGGTGGAGCGTCAGCTGGCGCGCTCGGAGTGTCCTAGTGGCGGCGGCGGCCGGAGGGTTGGGGCGGCATGGCAGGGGAGGTAGCGGCGGAGGCAAGGCAGGGGAGGCGGAAGCGGAGGCGGAGGCTGGAGCGTCGGGCTTCGGCGGCCGGAGCGTCCTGGTGGCGGTGACAGCGGGGCCAGAGAGTAGAGTGCATCTGTCAGGGCAGGGAAGGGCATCGCTAATAATTTTAAAACATATCAGCAGTGATTCATTTAAATAAACCGTCTATTATCAGCAGCGATTCACTGCAGCAATTACTGCTCGGGGCCCGTATGCCCCGAACCGTTGCTGATAAATTTGAAATTTATCAGCAGCGGTTCATTGAGGCAACAATTATTAGTCAGGACCAAAGTTTTTGAATTGCTGCTAATAATCTTTTAGCAGCGGTTCCAGAGCAATCGCTGCTGATAGAGCGCTGTTTATATCCATTTTTGTAGTAGTGTTACTGTCGATGCTACAAACCGGAATGCTACATTGCTTCAATTCATCGACTATTCAAGCCTTGGATGAGTAGGAGCAAAGGTTGTGATCAGGATCCTAGCCAGCTCGTAGCTTTGAGTTTCTGCAGAATCTCCCACGATGCGATTTAGCTTATCCCAGACTGAACGTGCACGAGGAGCCACTGCAGAGTGCAGAGCTTGTATTGTCTAGCGGCTATTAGGGTGACAGCTCCTCCTAGTGAGCCGCATCACTGTACTCATTGGAGCCACGGCGTAATGAAGGTCGTCTGATCGTCTCGTCCGGGATGCTGCAGGCGCGCCTAAACGGCAATAGCTCGTGGGGAGGCTCTCTGGTTATGCGGCCACAAGCCACGCCTATCGATAAGCTAGCCTTCTTCCGTTTGGGCCGCATGAATGGTGTGGGATGGCCCAATAGCTGAATTTTGTGAAAAGTAATATAAATTATTAATTCAAATTGTAGAATTACAAAGATACCCTCAAACTACTGACCAGTATTTTGGAGAGTAAAACTCCTGTAATAAAATTAAGGATGCCACTGCATTTATTTATACACAATTCTAAAAGCAGTCATGCTGAAATAAACAGATAACCAAAATAAAGTCATAGTCATGAAGCACGTTGATTTGTGCAAAAGAGGATTTCATCTCTCCTGCATCAATTTATCAATGACCAGTCCAATAATGCAACTAGATTCATGCATGTATAAACTAATCCACAAGCAAGCAAACAGTCTATTTTAACAGGCAATTACAGATTCAGTGACACCACAATATAAAATCAAAGAACGAATGAAAGAAGGGCAGAACGAAAGAAGATAACTTTATTCAGAAACCTCTCGAGCTGCCGCAACAAATTATTCGTCTTTTATTGTGTTATATATTGTGGGCAAACGTTTTCCAACAAATTATGGTTATCAGCGATTATACATATATATAGTTCTCTACTACCTGACACCGCCGCAGGAGCAGTTTGGAGAGTTTCTAGTGCCCGGGTGGCCTGGTTCTTATCAACTGGTTACTCTGAAAGAAGTTGAACGGCCGCAGCTCGAACGCGCCACTCAACGAGGGCATCACCGGGAAGTCCTCCTGGCACGGGACGTGGTGCAGGCCCAGCGTGTACCACAGCACGATATCCTCATCCTTGATCCGCCTGTTCTTCTTACTCCAGGCGGCCAGGTTATCGTTCCCCGTGCCCTGCTCGGCGTACAGCCCGGACACCCATTTCTCCGACCTGTTGTACGGAGTCACCCAAACCTGCTTCTTGGTGTAGCTCGCACGCTGCTGCGGGTAGTCGTCGTCGTCCAGCAGCGAGGTTGCCGTCGCGCCACCCGGGAGGAGCCGGTACCCTACCTCGTTGCCGATCTTGGTCCTCTTGCTCGGGTTCACGAACAGAAGCTCCCTCGGCGCGCCGTTTAGCTTCACCTGGCCGTCGGACTCGTTCTCGGCCACCTCGCGGCGCACGGTCCAGTAGCTCCTCCTCGGCGTGTCGGCACCGCCTGTGGCCGGGTCCCTGGTATTGCGCATAGGAGTGAGGCTGTTCTTGACGAAGGAGTTGTTTGTGCCGTCCACGTCGAGGTCCAGGTGGCACGTGATGAAGTGGTCGTGGTAGATGCCGAGGGTGTTCTCGGCGACCAGCGTGCCGTGGGCGTCCTCCTTGATCTGGTCGGTGTGCGTGTAGGACGTTGCCTGCATCGCTAGGATGCCAGTGAGAGAGGCCTGCAACGAAGACGCGTTATAATAACATTTAGTTTTTTATGTTGATTTGCATTAGCGCCGGGGACAGAATAAATACAATACATACCACGAATTTGATTGTGCCGGTCGTCTTGAACTCCCAGTCCAGGATGTAGTCGTAGTTACCGGTAGACGCCACCATCCTCACCACCAAGGTCACATCTGGCCTGACCTCCGTGATCTGCATCATCGGGAAACGCATCTCAAAACTACAACTTCCCAGGAGGACCACTCCAAATCAATTATTGAGTCTAAGAAAAATCAAAGAAGAGGTCGCTCACAATTTGGTTCGCCAGTGCGGCCTCGGTGTGGCGCCACGAGACATCGCCCGCGTATCGCTCGAACACACATATCACGTTATCGACCTTGACTGGCTCGCCGTCCTGGTTGGCGTAGTAAGCATCCAAGTAGGCGGCGTTGGCCGGGCAGTCGCCGCCGGGCTGTAGCGGGAATGCAGAGATCCCTAAATTGTAGTCACCGGCGTCCATGAACGTCCGAAAGTACCACTCCTCCGCTGGGTCCATGTACGGAACGAAGACCTCCGATACGAAGCCGCGGTAGAGCACCCGCCGCCTCAGCCCGGAGTCTGCGTCGTGGACCGTGGCCAATGAGATGACCGTGCCGGCGCGCATGTCAAAGCCCACATGGAATTCCCAGTTGGCCCATCTGCACAATTCCACGCAAACGAAATGTTGTGATGTTACATTATATTATTTCAGATAATGGAATAAGCATCTGCGTCTCCACACACGGCCTTTACATGCTACATGAATCAGTCAACTAATATTATGGACAAAAGTCTGTTATTGAATTTTCCATCAGTAGTTGGCTAAGAGTTCCAATGCCGTCGCTAGCAACGTTGAATTCATTGAACCGAAATAGTAATGGTTTTGGTAAGAACGCTAGTGGTTTGACAATGAAATACCAGTTCTTGGTGCATGCCAAGAACGGACCCACATGCCAAGAACGGACATAGTAACGCTGTTGGTGAGAAATATAGTGGACCGATGTTATGTTATATATATGCACGTTTCCTCATTGTTTTAGTAGCTAAGGCAACGCTTCACATGCTTCCGATTTATAGAACCACTACTTCGCATGTTAACTCCTTTACAGCCAATATGTTGCATGCGCCTTCTGATTCGTATGTGACTCACCACACGCAGCTCAGTTAGGCCATTTATTTTTTTCTCATGGAGAGGCTAGCAAACATACAAGTCAAAGTACACGCCTAAGCTTGTGGAAATGGAGCGAGAGAACTGCACCTCTAACGTGGACTGCTGAGTTTAGGTCCAAGGAAGCGATTTATTCTGTTCACAGCCTTATACTATTGGATTTAAAGAAATTGTAATGTTTTGGTAAGAACACTAGTGGTTGACAATGTTTCCACATGGGGTATATCTGTTTGAAATTGGCAGCCTTGATCAGTATCAAATCAGTTCATCACATTATTATAATAAGCTATTTTCAATTTGTCCAGTGTATGGGTGATGGGAACGGAGCGGCAAGGCCCACCTTCCCATATAGAAACTCTGCAACTGGATATATGACTTTAAGTTACAAAATTCAGTAGAGATACTGATAAATGCAGGTCGCACCAAATTATTAAATCTGTTTTGAACATGTTACTCGAGATTTGACGTACTATGGATTTTTGTGACAGTCGTTGAGTGTTGTTGTTAACCAATACCACTGACGTTTGTTATGAAATTACTTGTAAAACACAGCCAGTAACGGAAACTAAATTTACGCAATCTTGAGTTAGATAAATAATTTTGAAACATTAAATGTTGATTAGATAAATAACATATATAATCTACAAAAAAACTAAAAATATTTGGTACCCGATTTTGATTTTTTATAGATAATAAAGAAAAGTGGCCCTACAAAATGCGGTGTGAATATATTTAGTTTTTGTGTCTACGTTGATGTTACATATTTTTAGGATGAAAGCGGTCGGAAACAATCGGAAGAAGGCTCAATTGTTTTTGCTTTTATATTTTTTTCGGAAACAAAATTGATAATGGTATTGACGGAAACGAATACGGCGTCGATATTTTGATAAAGTCAGAAATAATATTATTGTAACTAAAATGGACAGTATCGATCGGGAATCGATATTAACAATCAGAAATATAAATCATGAAGTATGACACTAATAAAATAGGTAAATTGGAGGTGTCATGCTTGCGTCTCGATGGCGGCACATGGACTATGATTAACTGACTGTAGCATATTGATTATTGAATAATTGTATGCACATGAATAAAAAATTATATTTATAAAAATAGAAAGTAGACAATTTTATTTATATTGAGAAATTTATGATTTATTTTAGTCTAGAAGAATCACTTGTCTTTTAGAGAGATTTGCTATAATCAAAATACCAAATACGGTAATTACCTATATTACTCTACGGTAATTTCTATGTTAAAATGGAAATTTGCGAAAACGATCGGAAGATATTATCACTTCTACAAATTATTATCATTTTTGCTTTTACTTCTTCAGAATTTCATTTTCACGTGTTGCAGTCGATAAAATACGAAAACGAGCATTGGTAAACTGATAATTACCACTTTTGCTTTCATCCCTACATATTTTCATAGCTAGTATGGTCAAGTCAGTGTCTATTAAGAACATATAAAACTATCAATTACTTCAAATTTGATACCTCTCAAACTTGATAATGAAATTAAACATGTTTTAAAATTAAGTACTTGGTATACAATTTAAAATTTAAGACATTATATGAAAAAACATGGACTAGAATCATTACATTTGGATAATACTTTATGTATCTTTTTCCATTTTTATAAGAGATAATGGCTTTTGCATAAAATAATAAAATATATCAAATTTTTTATATGAACGAAGATAATTAATAGCTACGTCCTCGGTCAAACGATAGAAGTATATAATGGTTATATCATGATTAAGTTTTTTCAACTTTGACAAATAATCTCTCCAACAAAATAAATTATTTTGGTTTTATACGTAGTTACTTAGTATGGTAATTGGTTTCAATTAGGATGAATCTAATAATATTATTTCTAGTTGATCCATCAAACATCATGAATTTATCAGTGTTGAAATATATTATCACTTCTCAAGGCCGTACTAACTCAAACAAGTCCATGACCAGGAGCAGCTTACCTGACAACGTGACCATCCATTCGGAAGCCCTTGCCCTCCGGCTGAACAACCACGCCGGGCGCCACCGACGGACCGGCGAACGGCGGCCCGACCTTATCCGCCCGGTACTCGGTGCCCTCCGCTTTGGGCACCGGCTGTACCACCCTGTCCCTGTACCCGACGACGGCCATCCGGTCGATATCGACCACCAGCGTGACGCCCGCCAGCGGCCGTGCGTAGAAGTTGGCCGTCCCGCTGACGACGAAGCACTGCATCTTCGCCACCCTCGCGCCGCGCCACCTCGCCTCCTCCTCGCCGCCGAACCACCCTTTGGAGAAGACGCCGCAGCCGACCTCGCTCAGGTTCAGCCCGCGCCGTCGCACGGACTCCACGAAGGGAGCGTACGTGGGCGGCAGCGCCCCTGCCGCGGCTTGCTCCTCGACCGTGAATGCCGGGAAGCCGGCGCCGCGGTGGACGGAGTCTGACAGCACCGATGGGGCCGAGATGTCGGTGACGTCGACGCGGAGCTCGTGGGATTCGCCGCCAGCTCGGGCGATAACGAGCGCGAGGCGTGGCAGGGTGGTGGAGGAGGAGGCAGGGTTGGAGGCGTAGGAGAGAACGTCGGCCTTCTCGGGCTCGTTGAGGCCGACGTAGTGGATGGTGATCGGCCGGGCTTTGACGAACGGTGAGGCGTGGACGGCGGCACTAGCGGCCGTGAGCTCTGCAGCGGAGAGGGAGTCCAGCGGGTGGGGATGGGACTGGGCAGAGGCCGTATTAGCTACTGTGACACCGGTGGCCGAGAGAAGGATGGCGATGGCAATAGGAAGCAGTACGGAGAGGAGTGGCATCATCTTGGTGGCCATATCGGTCGCCGTGAGGATGGGAGCGGCCGCGATGATGGCTGCTGAGATGAGAGGATTATATAGTGGTCTCCACAGCTCCACTATTGCAAAGTTGCGTATGACCTTGGCGGCGCTACCGAGTTGCACGCAACATCTTAGTTATACGGCCCGTGTACAAACACTGACTCGTACGTCAATGCAAGCTGTCCTTTCCTCCCGTCTGCTTAGCTAATCATGAAGCTCCACAACAATTAAAAAAATGAAATTAGTTGATGAACATTTGCATGGAAGTTGATCAAGAATGAAGGCTTCGAAATAAAATTTCGGCCATGCAACCATAAGCACCGTGACTGTCACCAACCTCATCTGGGATTGGTGGTGTCCACGATGCCTGGATAACATTTTGTAAGTCAAGTCTACGCTTGGGCAACAAGCTATTCATACATTCTAGATGCATGCATGGCTGGCTGATACCAATGGTTTTTTTTTTAAAATAAAATAATACTAGATAGCAATGTACCAAAGACTTTTCTGTTCCCATATATGTTAGGGTACATTATATAAGGAATCTAAATGACAGAGAAGGAGTAAACATTAAACGCACTCAATACTTGAAATAACTAATCTCAATTCGCAAACAGAAATAGATGAAATGAATCAAGTTACACTATAATAATGTTTTTTTGATGTCTTCTATGATCCTATACACAGTTTGAAATCTGAAATGTATACAAGAAGAAACCAAATAAATATGAGTAGGCGTAAACTGAACCAATGTTGAATTATTTATGGTAAACCGACTTACAAAATCGGGCGCTTGTTTTTCAATATAAACATATACTCCCTGACATGCTATATATGTCATTTAATATAACCAAAGTCTTTCAGGATATATACCACCTGACTCGATGATTATCTTTATTTCTGTTTATAGTGATGACGGTCAAAGATGGCTCAAACACAAGAAGTCTAAAGGGACTTGTCAACTTTCCACAAGTAAAATTATTTGTTGTGCAGGTCGCTTTACAAATTGAACTTCATGCTTTTCATTACAACGGGATAATGTATTGCGCATGTGCAGAATCCAATGACAACAAGTTGCTAGGCACTTCCTGAAAACGTTCCAATCAGATTGGTTAGTGTTACAAATCAGAAATAGGTATATTTGCGAGAGACCGTTGTGTTTTCTCAAAATCCCAATCATAAAAAACACAATCCCACCACCCCCGTGTCACCCATCATGGACGACTCGGGCAGAACCTTAGTCAGCCGCCGCCGCCGCTGCCTCTCCTTCCTCTCCCTTGCATTGTCACCACCCAAGAGCCACGCAGCCAACACGTGTCGGCACGAGAACGGCGGCAGCTGGGCGTTCCCTTCCCCGTGGTGCTCATCCCCCACCGTAGGGAGCCCGGTGGATTCCATGGTGCAAGTGTCTTCCTCGTCGGCTCCCGGTGGCGGATCTGCGCCATCGCGGTCGCAATTGGTCGTTGGAGGGCGGATTTGGTGGCGCTTCCGGTGGAGGACAGTGTGCCGTGGGCGGCGGCGTTGGCAATCATTCTAGTCCGATGCTTCATGGGCGCATGTGCCAGGCCTCCATTGTGTGGCGATGGTGGCAGTCCTCCATGGTGGGGGATGCAGCAAGCATCACGGGCTGGCGGTTGAGGCCATTTTGGAGAGGGCGTGGAGCTTCCTTGCTTCGGCTTCAACCTCCATGGTAGAGGGCTTGGAAGCTCAATGTGTGGCATTGACGGCGGATGTGCGGTCTTTGGCACTCAAAGGCACTCAAAGACGATGGTGGGGTGTGGAAGCTATTAGGCACGGTCGGCATCGATGAGCGAGGGCTGTCTGGCGCCGTTGGGCTGCTCAGTTGTGCAACGATGGTGCTGCTCCTTGTGATCCGAGTGGGGGCAGGTTGAGGGGCCCCTCTTTGCTTCCTGTGGAGGTCCTTCAAGTGAAAATCCAATTCTAATTCCTCGGAAGGATGGTGATGGCTTGTCAATGTCGTGTTTCTCCTTCGCGTCGTCATCTTGAAGGCCTCCCAAATTGGTCATGTGGTCGCAGGTTAGAGTGGTGGTGCTCATCATCGTTATGTCAGGGTGTTGTGCTTCCCCATTTAGTAGCTCTAGACCGTGTCCTTGCTTGTTAGTTGGTCGCTTGTGTTGGTTGTTGTGTGTTTTATGGGATGTCCGTGTTTGTGGTCATTGTTGTATCAAACTCTCTCTTCTATCTACCTTAATGTGAAAAATGGAATGCATGCTCTAGGAAAAAAAACAAATCAGAAATATTGCGCTGATAATATTTCTGTTCACAACATCATTGGAAAGTGATGTAGTATGCTCGTACGTGACTGATGATTCTATTCTCACACCATCACAAATCAAATGTATGGCCATACACCAGAATTTTTGGTTCCAATAGGTGTGTAGATAATATTTCTGAAAAGTTGTCTGTATGTTAGACTAGGTCATGTGAAAGTGCATGAACATTTTAATAGTATGGATGAAACCTTGGCTATTAATTTCATTGTTTGGTCTTGTCTACACATCAGGAAACCACACACATTCATCATGCTATTGAACTTTTGTTCTTGCTCTGCGCAAACAGGTTATTATGTTCTGGGTCGCTTCGAGATTAAGGAATAGGTATCATGCTATTAAGTTTTTAGATATTAGATATTTATTTCTAAGCAAGGTTTGTCACATCCCTTCTTTCTTAATCAAATTTATAATCCATTTGCTCAACATATATATGTTTTGGACTTATATATATCAGTTATTCCATGTTCTCCTTAATAATCTTTGGTTCGTTACATAATTTCTTTTAATTTATCAGTTGGTTCCTATCAACTGGTTACTCTGAAAGAAGTTAAACGGCTGCAGTTCGAAAGCGCCGCTCATGGCTGGCATCACTGGGAACAACTCCTGACACGGGACGTGGTGCAGCCCTAGCGTACACCACAACAGCACTATATCCACGTCCTTGATGCGCCTGTTCTTTGAGCTCCAGACTGCCAGGTTGTCCTCGCCTGTGCTTTGCACGGCATACAGCCCGGACACCCATTTCTCGGACCTGTTGTACGGCATCACCCAAACCTGCTTCTTGGTGTAGCTCGCGCGCCGCTGCGGGTAGACGTCGTTGTCCAGCAGCGAGGTTGCCGTCACTCCGCCCAGGAGAAGACGGTAACCGACCTCGTTGCCAATCTTGGTCGTCTTGCTCGAGTTCACGAACAGGAGGTCCCTCAGCTCGTCGTTGAGGCGCACCCGGCCGTCTGCTTCTGTCTCTGCCACCGGCGCATGGTCCAGTAGCTCCTCCTCTGCGTGGCGGCGCCGCCCGTGGCCGGGTCCCCGGTGTTGCGTATTGGGGTGATGGTACTCTTGACAAAGGAGTTGTTGGTGCCGTCCACATCGTACGTTGAGAAACCATGTTGAGATGTGCCATAGTTTGCAATATATGATGAGTAATTGACTTTAGCGGAATCTGTGTTTGAGTTGAAATACGGAAATCTGGAGATTGCATGAGTTTGTGCATGTCATGCTTTTGACTAACCAGAGTTGGTAAGGATGTTGGAGAGTTTGCAAGAGATGAGAAATGTGTTTGCTTGTCTCATGATGTGTAGGTCACTGGAGTCAACTTAGCGGTTAATGGCGAGAGGATCGGGCACAAGTAGGAGACTTGGAGCCGGACGATCAGGAGGCCGGGTGAAGTCAAGGGTGATCCACACCGTATATGTGGAGAGGCAAGAAGTACGGACGGTTTCGCGGTTGAGCCTCAAAACCATGGGTGGTGATCAAGACGGTGGGGTTGACCAAGTCAAAGGTGATCGAACGTCGGTGCAAGTAGAGGCTTTCAATGGACCGGAGGTGGGAGAGACTTGCCGACGAGGAGGATCACGAGACAAGGTGACACGCGTCAAGATCAAGGAGTTGCGCTTTGAGAAGCGTGCAAGGCGGTTTCCCGGTTTGGGCCTCAAAACCGGTGGTGGCGATTGGAGGTGCACGTGGCATCATCGCGGAGCTTGCGTCGAGACAAAGCAAAGTTATGAAGGGCTCGATGGCGTTCGAGCGAAGGAAAAAGAGTTGGACAGTTTTGCCCCTAGTGGTAGGTGGCAATGTAATATAGGTCAAGGGTAGAAGAGTCTTGGACTCTAGACCTATATAAGGAGAGGTGTGGCTGCTGGGAGAGGTGCGTCTTCCTATTGGCCTTGTTAGGAATTCATTCAAAGTGCTAGGAGAGGTCTTCATGTAATAGAGGAGAGGGGAGGGTGTGTGAGAGACATCTCTTTCTCTTCTAAATAGTAGGAGTAAGAGGGTGGCTTACTAGCCTTGTATCTATGGATCCTATAAGCATGTTTCTATGATATGAAAGTTCTTTTCGTGCTCAAGATCTTCCTCTCTCGCTAAATCCCAAATTTCTCTTTTTCTCTATTTTCGGAGCTATTTTCATAGGAATTTTTTATCTTATTTTTGAGTGAGTTTTTGGGGCGGATTTTTTGGAGATCTTAGTGCTATGATGAGCTAGAACAATCCTACATGGTTCCTTGACCGAATCAAGAGCTCTAGCACCTTCGATTTGTAGGATTTCTTAAGTTTCCCCTTTTTGGTGTTCTTAGCATAAGATCTGAAATTTGTGATGATTTTTTGAGCCAATTGAGTAGATCTTTTAGGAGGAAGGTCACAATGACCCGAGAATTCCCTGGTCCAAATATCTCACATTTTGGAGATCATTTGGTTGAGTTTTGGAGAGATTTGTGAGAAAATCATGACAATTTTCTGTTCTGTCGGGGGTCGATTGGCACTGCCGATGACCAGGACCGGCGCTGCCGGTGGGTCAGAGCTTGGATCGGCACTACTGATGCCACAACCGGCACTACCGGTGGCTTGAGCCTGAACCCCGCACCGGCACTGCTGATAGCCCTACCGGCACTACCGATGTGCTAAAGCCGCAGTTTTTAAGAATTTTGAGAACCCTACACCGACACTACCGATGGACGTGATTGGCACTGCCGATGGTGCCAACTGGTATTATGATGGCTGTGATCGGCACTGCCGATGGTAGTCTAGAGAGATCTACCCTGTGTGGTTCTTGACTATTTCGAGTGTTAGTAGTTCTTCTCTGTTTCCGCTGTGTCCCACTGTTGTTGTTGATCATCCCTAGGGTTGGCACATCACAAGTTGGTGTGTGTGGCCTTGATGATCGGTTTAGAGGTTAGCTTGGGCTGTAATTAGGACATAGGCCAAGTTCTTATAAAGAATTTTAATTGGTTTCCATTCACCCCCCCCCCCCTCCTCTGGTCGCCTTCTTGGTCCTTCATACGTCGAGGTCCAGGTGGCACGTGATGAAGTGGTCGTGGTAGATCCCGAGGTTGTTCTCGGCAATCAAGGTGTCGTGTGCGTCCTCCTTGATCTGGTCGGTGTGCGTGTAGGACGTCACCTTCATCTCTAGGGAACTGCTGGTGAGAGAGGCCAGCAAAAGTTAATATTATACCAAATGAGTTGTGTCGCGGATAGGGCTGGCTGTCGAGCCGGCTCGGCTCATCTCGTGACCAGCTCGTTATAGCTTATTAGTATAGCGAGCTAGCTCAGCTCGGCTCATTATACTAATGAGTTAATATTGTAGCTCGGCTCGGCTCATTATGCTCACGAGCTAGCTCATTATGGCTTATCGAGCTTTACTTAAAAACATATTATTTTAGTCATCAATAGAAAACAAAAAAATAACATACATCATGTAAAAATACCATATATTTTAAACCATGAACTCTATTTAAGATGTAAATCAAACATTACTTATTCTTATGTTTATCGATCTTGGTCACTAAACTATATATTTTTTAAGGAAGATAATACATTCACATAAATTTTATAACTAAGTATTCATTATAAGCTATATAAGAGAAAAATAATAATGCTCCAACTTCAAGTTCACCACTCTAGCTCATCAAGAGTTAGTTATTACTATCTTTATACGTTTATGGTTTATATTTGTACCGTTAAGTTGACTTGTGATAGGCTAGACCATGATCCATAGCCATAGATAGGCTTTAGTTTTAAACATTACGCGGCTCGGTAGGCTCGTGAGCCAGCTCACGAGCCCGCTCGAGCTGGCTCGTTAACATAACAAGCTAATAAATTAGCTCAGCTCGTTTGAAATTAGAACGAGCCGAGTCGAGTCGAGCCGAGGTCCGGGCGATCGGCACTGCCGATGACTAGGACCGGCACTACCGGTGGGTTTGAGCTTGGATCGGCACTGCTGATGCCACGACCGGCACTACCGGCGGCTCGAGCCTGAACCCCACACTGGCACTGCTGATAGCCACTACTGGCACTACCGATGTGCTAAAACCATAGTTTTTTAGAATTTTGAGAACCCTACATCGACACTACCGATGGACATGATCGGCACTGCCAATGGTGCCAACCGGCACTTTCGATGGCTGTGATCGGCACTGCTGATGGTAGTCCAGAGAGATCTGCCCTGTGTGGTTCTTGACTATTTCGAGTCTTAGCAGTTCTTCTCTGTTTCCGCTGTGTTCCACTGCTGTTGTTGATCATCCCTAGGGTTGGCACATCATAAGTTGGTGTGTATGGCCTTGGTGATCAGTTTAGAGGTTGGCTTGGGCTGTAATTGGGACATAGGCCGAGTTCTTGTGAAGGATTTTAATTTGCTCCTATTCACCCCCCCCCCTCTGGTCGCCTTCTGGGTCCTTCATACGTCCAGGTCCAGGTGGCATGTGATGAAGTGGTCGTGGTAGATGCCGAGGTTGTTCTCGGCAATCAGGGTGCCGTGTGTGTCCTCCTTGATCTTATCGGTGTGCATGTAGAACCTCACCTTCATCTCTAGGGTACTGCTGGTGAGAGAGGCCAACAAAAGTTAATATTATACCAAATGAGTTGTGTCACAGATAGGGCTGGCTGTGGAGCCGGCTCGGCTCAGCTCACGACCAGCTCGTTATAGCTTATTAGTATAGCAAGCTAGCTCAGATCGGCTCATTATACTAATGAGTTAATATTGTAGCTCGGCTCGGCTTATTATGGCTCATCGAGCTTTACTTAAAAACATATTATTTTAGTTATGAATAGAATACAAAAAATAACATCATCATATAAAAATACCATATATTTTAAACGATCAAATATATTTAAGATGTAAATCAAACATTACTTATTCATATGTTCATCGATCTTGGTCACTAAAATATATGTTTTATAAGAAAGATAATACATTCACATAAGTTTTATAACTAAGTATTTATTATAAGCTATATAAGAGAAAAGTAATAGTGCTCCAACTTTAAGTTCGTCACTCGCTCATCAAGAGTAGGTTATTACTATCTTTATACGTATAGGGTTTATACTTATACCGTTAAGTTAACCTGTGATAGGCTAGACCATGATCCATAGCCATAGGTGGGCTTTAGTTTTAAACATTACGCGGCTTGTTAGGCTCGTGAGCCAGCTCACGAGCCCGCTCGAGCTGGCTCGTTAACATAACGAGCTAATAAATTAGCCCAGCTCGTTTGAAATTAGAACGAGCCGAGTTCGTCTCCGAGTCGAGTGAACTATCGAGTTACGAGTTTTATTGCCACCCCTAGTCGCAAGGATGATCAACAAGCAGTTTTATGGCACATACTACTACCAGTAATTACTGGTAGTAATTAAAATCCAATGGTCTAGACTAGTTTCTTCCCATCACTATTACCACCAGTGATTTGAACTAGTTAGAAATTTACTGGGGTATTATTGGAAACACAAAAATGACAGACTTGTAATTGAATTTATTAATCAAGATTAATTGCTTTAATACTACCAAAGACACGGCTGCTCACAAATCATTTCATTTCGTGTGTTCTATTTTTGTGCCTGTCTAGGGTTCTTCCTGCCGACCGGCGGCGTGGTAGCTATGCCGCAGTGTACGCAGCTACGTGGAGGAGCACGCTGCAGCAGCTATCTGTACGGCGGCAGTGTCAGACGCGCAGGCGACGAGGTAGGACACGATTGCTCCGTGCGTCGCCACGGCTGCGAACGCATCGCGGAGGATGGAGGCGCAGGTGTGCTCAGAGGCGTACCCCACATTGCACTCGAGCGCGCTTGACATAGGAAGTCGACGGCAGAATTCCGTTGGTGGCCACTGTTCTACTCGTCCACCGGCGGGCTCCGTTGAGATGCATTTTGAAGAAAGAAGATGAGCGGCTTTTGTCGGAGCTGTTCCACTGCCAATGGGAATCAAATGGGTGCAACATGCATGTAATAATTATTGAGCTCGTTTAACAAAACGCTGGAAGAACATGGTGCTTGTGTGAAGTTTTTTCCTGACCTTGGTTGATATTGTGTTGTTGCTAGTGTCCATGTGCATTGATGGTCACGTACTTGCTGATTACTCTAGTACATGCTGTCCTTGTTACAATAAACTGATCCCTCACAAAAAGGCTGATTGCCTAAAACAATGGAGATACAAACCTATCTGGACACTTAATTGATTATCATATCACCAAGCATCAATCTCAGAATCACACTTTGTGAGTTATTTTTGTCAGGGTTAGACTGAAGTCATACGTTAGACAATCAGTAGCAGTGCATCAATCTCAGAATCACACTTCGACCAAGGAGCGTATTGAATAATAGGCATCAAATGAAATCTTTTATTCATGACTTGAAATATCAGCTATGACATTGTGTATCTTACACGAATTTGACTCAAAAGAGCAAGTGTGCCATTGCATGCCTCAGAAAAGAGCAAATCTGACTGTTCACATCCTATAACACTCAAAAGGGAACCGACTTCTATTTTACATGATCAAACATCATATCTTACATGACTCAAAATCACATGCCAAGCAAACAAGACGCTATGGAATTATATAGGATCATTGCCAGAAACAACATGTCATCTTCTTAGGCTTCTTTGAAGTGCTCGGCAGAGAACCCATAATATCCTTGTCATTGCATAGTCCCTGCAGAAAAAAAATCTGATTATTACAGTTGTGGCATATATATGGATTACTATGACTTGCATTTTCATATAATCACAACTATATATATGGATTACTATGGGATGGAGACAATAAATAAGTTGAGATGCATTTTTTAATGATGACTAGAATTACAAGCAAGCCACTGGCATAAAAGCAAAATTCCTTTTTCCAAATTACAAATGCACACGATAAATATCAACAAAGGCAATGGTTGTTTGTTCATATACCCTACAGTGTGTTCATATCTTAACTTGCAAAAGATGAATGAGATTTATCTATAAGTCAACAATAATCAATCAGTCTCATGCTGCAAATTAAATAGTTTATGGGTGCAGTTCAATGCAGCTCGCAAAGAACGTGCCATCTGAATACTACAGTCACAGGCATTTCGTCGACAACCTACGTGCAACAAAATACATGAACACCTAGCCTTCTTTCAAGTCACGTTCTCTTTCAGTAACAAGTTAGCTGTTGAGTTAGTATGTAAACGTATGTTAGTATGTGTACCTTGCTATATGCATAGCCAGTTTGGAACCATCCTCTCTTTTTTTTTTTTGCCAAGACATCCTATCTTGGTTCTGCATGTGTGATCTCTGAATTCAAATTTATTCTCTTATGTTAAAAACATTATATGCACAAGATTCTTGAGAAAGTTCTTTTAACAACTCACGCCATGTACAAACAATTACGAGAACTGCCCTTGAATAATCTCGCATCTAGAGCAGCTTGTACGATGATCAAGAGTTTTTTGTCTGTTAATGTAAGTAAAAAACCATTACAGTCACAACAATACCTTCCACGTCATGGTGTTGACAACCAAAATTGACATTCTGGAAAAACCGGAGGTTCTGGTTTTTAAAATCGAATGGTCCGGTTTTCACAGACTAAGTATAGTAGAAATTATCTAAACTAAGGCTAACAGTGATTATTTCATAAGTTTGATGTTTAGACATGTTTTGCAGGTTATGGGAATATTTTAGGTGCATTTTGGCTAAATTTCACCCAATAAGTAAATAAGTGTTTAGAAAGTTCATATGATAAAGACAAAATGCATATCTGAAGATTCCATGATGAAGCCCTCGTTGAGACGATCAAAATGGATATATGGAACGATTAATTTGGACTCTGGATGAAGAAGTTATGGTCTTTACAAAGTACTCCCAGGTTGGAAAACCGGTCATTCCGCTTTTATAAACCGGAGTTTCCGGTTTTCACAGGTTTGCTAGGGAAACCGGAGAGTCCGGTTTGGGAAATCGGATAGTCCGGTTTTGACTGTCCGAGACCAGAGTTCTAAATCCATTTTAGGTCGGTTTCTTTAGGGTTTTTCTTATGGATTATACCTCTCACGGGGTAGACCTCCCCACCCTTTATATACAAAGCGCCATGGCCGATTGAGGCAACATCCCAATCAAATCTATCAATTTACTTACATGTCTCTCCTTTTACTCTACTTTTCCAACCTCTCCTTGCTGTTCATCTACTGATCTCTACGACCATAGATGGCGTCCTAAGGCTCGTTGGTCGACCTAGGGCACACCAGCGACGCTCACGTCCTGACGGGGTCTCTCCCGGGTGAGAGTTTCGATGGCCTTTTCTAGTTTGCTTGTAAACTAGTTGTTCTTCATCACGTAAGGCGTCGTTTACCTCTTTGTTGGTTTGCTCGTAAACCTAGCCGTCCTTCACCACGTAACGGTGATAGTTACCCTCTTTTCTGTCGAACCAAACAAAACCGGACCCTCCGGTTTCAACACCGGAGCATCCGGTTTCCGTAGACTCAACGACGAAACACGGGTCTACGGGCTGCACTTGGGCGTGCTTGTGTTTAACGGTGCGTTTTAGCGTCAACACACCTTTTGGCGACTCCGCTAGGGAATAGATTATTCAGGTTGTTTAAGTAACCAAAATTTTCTACCCTAACTAATTCTCTAATTGATCTATTCTTGAGATTTGCCATCACTATTGAATCTGGCCCTACAAGCGATTCCATTGTCCCTACTGTTTTCTCCTTCTCGGGCAAGTATTGCAATTGACAAATCAAGAGCTTCATTGTTGATTGTTGAAAGTTTCAAAGAAAAGGAGAAATCAAGGCTGCTTTGCTGCTGCAATTTCAGAATAGAAGCAATCACATGGCAGGCTATTCATTCACTTCACAACAGTATTACTACAACGAGCCCAAGCTACAAATTGCAAATACATTACCTATTGCTAATAATTATTTTGCAAGTATCATGAATTCTCATGTTGATGTTGCTAGACGTACTGATGAGCATGCTGCAATGGTTAGTAATTATTTGGATAGCGGTTTTAGATATACAAATTATGGATCCGATAGATATTTGCAGAATCCTGTGTCAAATAATATGCATGCTTTGAATTAATGCAACTAGTAACATACAACATATCCTCATATATCGGCACCAAACCATGTTCATATGCTGATTAATTACTATCAAGTCCAAACTAACACGGTGAATTCAGCCAATAGTTATGAAACACCTCCACATGCTACTACAACATACACTTATTCGGCTCCATATGTTGCTGAAAAACATAGTCGACTAAATGAAATTTCAGCAGGTATACACACTACTACATCATGTACTTCACATACTACACAAGATCATTTAGGTAATGGTTGTACATCAGCAAGTAGGATGCACCAAACTGAAGAAAAATCTAATGATTTTATTAGTAAAGATTGGGTCAATCGGTTTGTAGAATTGTTTTCTCAAAAGCCGGTTAGCTCAGAATCATCACTTACTAATGAGGTAGAGGAAACAAACTTAGCCACACAGAAACATGTTATGTGTAAAAAGACAACCATGTTTGATTTTCCAAAAGAGGTTGTGTTTTTATGTAGTGAATATGCTATTGATGATAAGCAACAACCTATAGCCGAACAAGGTTCGGTTAGTGAAAAGTTTCAATAGGACCAAAAGCGGATTCAGGAAGGACAGAAGAAGGCATTGGAGTGCCAGGATTCGGAAAGGCTTGAATATTCTGGATTCAAACCAGAAACTCTACTTTCTATAATTGAGATGCCATACATCTCCAAAATACTGAAGAAGGTACGCTCTGTTAGTATTTTACCTTTTTCCCAATTCGATCATGCATTTACTATTAATGTGCCTATTGGTAATAATATCATGAATAGTATTATGAGATCGATTGAGGATAATACCCTGGCTATTCACAGTGGTAGTATTCTAGAAAATATCGGCCAATGCATTGTAAAAATTAAAAAGGCTGATGGTAGTAATGTTTTGACATTCAAAATTTCCTCATCGTTATTATCAAAATATTGCTTTACATTGTTTGCTTGTGATCGTTTTCAACTTAGGAGTTTTAGACCCAACTTTGTGAAAACTGTAAAAGCCGGATGTTCTGGTTTGGAAAACCGGAGGTTCTGGTTTTCTCTGGGAAAATCTGAAATTTCAGTTTTGGATACCAAGGTATTGGGTGATATTATAAAAACTGATGCTAATATATTGGTTAATTCTAAAGCATCTAGAAAAGAGAACACAAGCAAATGTATAGCTGAATGGATTGATGAGAAATCTAAACCATTTGTTTGCTTTGCTTTAAAGCCGTCTCCACAAAAGAACCGTCTGAAGAAAATTAAGTACACCTTTGACTTGACTTTCTGTGATGATTTATTTGATAGTTTGTTAGAGAACAATTTTATTAGGCTATTAGATCACAAAGTCATGTCATCTACTCAGGATTTAGAAAAGCAAATATATTGCAAGTGGCATAATTCTTTAGATCATAGTACTAACAATTGTAATATGTTTCGACAAATAGTTCAATCGGCAATTGACAAAGGACGATTGAAATTTGAAGAAGTAAATGAGAACAACCAGTTGACTTCAATTGGTCTTGATGACAAAAAGCTTATAAATCGGTTGTCACAAACCGATTCATCTAAAACTGAAGAGTTGGTTGTTCGAGAAGATGACTTGAAGCCCTCAAGTGAGGAAAAGATTACTACGCGTGAGATAAAAGTTGATTCTCCTAGTAGTATTAGTAATTCTATAAATATTTTAGAAGATACATCAAGTACTGGGGGGGGGGGGCAACAAATGGTGTCATGTCTTGTACATGACCGATTGACTTCAAATCGGTCATCAAAAGTAAGTCTGGAAAAACCGGACCATCCAGTTTGCCAAATCGGACCCTATGGTTTTGGTAGGATTTAGAACCATAAAATACTGAAATCTAGAAATTTGGAGATCAACAATTATAGGACTAAAGGAGGTAAAGGCCAAGTCAAGCATGAAAAGCTGAAGGTCACTTTTAAGGAGATTATGGCTAAATATGTGACACTGGGATATGTAAAAAGTGCTTGTCGACCAAACAAAATCAAACAATCAAGATCACCTCCAAAGTACAAATCTGAAGATTGGAATCGGCAAAGGAAGGAGTTCCATACAACAAATTTATATTCTCTATTTATGTCAATTGCACCAATGTCATATGGACCACCCCCTACAATTTTTCATCCTTTTGCATCAAGGGGATGGCATGTTCCATGGGTAAAACCTCCAACACATTCTACGCCTCATCACTTTCAAAATGCAGCTTCAAGGAGGTCAATGCATGAAGGAAGAACACATCTAAAAGACCGTTTAGATTAAAATAATCGGTCAAGAGTTCAAGAAAAGAAAAATGTGGTTAAGCAAGTTTATTATGTCAAGAGGGATGGCCGTAAAAATAAAAGTTCAGATTTGTCCACAAATAATGAAAAGCTGATAAATACTTCGGCTAATATTGTCAAGGAGGTCAAGCAACAATTTGTTGATTCACTAGATGTCAAATCTGAACCAAAGAAGTTGGAGGTGCCCAAAATCAAAGTAGAATTGCCAATGTTGAAGGGAGAAATAAAACCGAGAGGTTCACTCGGATTATCAAATTGGCAAATATGAAAATTGCAAAAACTTACCGCTGAGAAGTTGAAGGAGAAGAACATGGCATGGGTTCCAAAAGGGAGTGTGCAAACTCATATCAAAGATGATGCTCATGTGAAGGGTGCAAAAGAGCCAAAGCATGAGAAAGTGAAAACCAAACTAAGGTATGCGCCCAATGATAAAAACTATTGGTCATTTCATCATCCACATTCATTACCTATGCCACTGATGCATATCGTGGAATCCATCCTCAAATACGTTTTCTTACCCTTCGTTGCCTTGTTTTAATCCTTGGATGCTCCAAGAGCATTCATATTGTGGAGGATATCTAAATTATTACATGATTTGATTATTAGTTGCTCAAAGACCGAAATATTTACTTGTGTTGTCTTTATATTAGTTCCTGGATTTTACTTCGGTCATGCATTTTTATTATGGATAGATCACTTGTTGACTCTATCGTTAAATGCATAGATACTATATTTTGTTTTGACAGATATCCATTATGCATCAATGTCACACCCCAAAATTCTAAATTTTGGTATGTGACTTAAAATTTCACTAATTTTTAAAACATTTTATAATAGATTAAAATTTATCCTAAATTAATTAGAGTGTAATAATTTATTATAAGCAAAAGAGTTATTTTATAAAATAATAAATTAATTTAGGTTATTGTATTATTTATTTTTATGATCTTTGTTATTTTATTTATTGCATTAGATTTATTAGGTTTTTATTGTGTGAAAAACTATTTGAAAATTCGACTATTAATTGATTTGTTTTGGTTTAGGAAATAGAATTAGAAAGTAGAAAAGAGAAAAGAAGAGGACCCAAGCCTCTAGGCCAAAACCTCCCAACCAGGCCCACCACGCACCCCCTCTCTTCCCCCTCCTTTCCCCCACCCCGGCCACCTGGGCCAAAACAGCCCCGCGGCCCAGCCTTCCCTTCCTCCCCTCTCTTCCCTCTCTCTCTTTCTTGGCCTTGGGCCAAAAGCCTCCCCGCAGCCCACGCTCCTCCCCCTCACCTTTTCCCTCTAGTCGGCCTCGGCCTAGTCGCCCCGGGCGGCCCGCCCTGTGAGTCCGCTCGGCCAAGCCCGTCCTGTGCCTCAAAACCCTAGCCAATAGCTAGCCCCGTCGCCGCTGTCACCTCGGCGTGCGCGCGCAGCCCCCTAGGGCACCGCGCCCTATAAAAAGGCAGGCCCCAGCCCCCGCCCCCTCTTCCGCACCCCCCTGCTCGCGCCACCCTTGCTCCCCGCAGCCGGCTCGCCTCTATGTCGCCACCGCCACGGCCAAGCGTGGCTAGCTCATGGCCGACGCGCGTCGAGGCCTCCCCAAGCCCTGTCGACGGGATGCTGAGGACCAGAAGACCGCACCGCACCTGTAGAGCCTCTCCGCGATTAGATCCGTCGCCTGAACCGCCTTCCCGTCATTGCGGAAAGTCTGCGTCGCCTCCTCATCAACGGTGACCATCTTCGAGCTCTCCTCGGCCGCGCGCGACCCCATGGCGACCCTCCCCTTTCTCGCCCCTCTCTCTTGGACCTCTCACGGCGATGAAAGGGCTGTCGGAGTGCCCTAGGGGCCAACTCCGGTGAGCCCCTCAATGGCGTCGCTGTCTTCCCCGTGGCCGATGGCCATCACTCTAGCCGGAGCCCCCCCCTTGGCGTCGGATCTGGATCCCACGGTCCAGATTAGAGCCCTCGAAGGGGTATGCTCCGGGTCCACTGTGGACCGTGGACCATGAGTCAACCCCGACCCACGGATCCTATAGACCTGATCCACAATTTTATGATTTCATTTAATTCAGTAAAATTTCCTATAATTGCAAAATTTATGCTTAGGCCCCTGAATTTTAATTAAATTATTTTTTAATCCTAATTTTTCTGTAGAACTTTTATTTAAAATTATAATTTTGACCGATTTCTTCTACAGAACCTTTATAATTATAAATTTATGTTTCTCAATTTGTAATTAATTATTTTCTAGCACTATATTTTTATAGAAAAGCTCCTAGACTTTTTCTAAACAATATTTTAGTCCTAAAATTTTACAGAAACATCCCTAGACTTAATATTAATTATGTTTCAGCCCTCCTTTTGACAGTTTGGTCCCTGAACTTTTTATAAATTACATTTCAGTCCTTGAAATTTTCATTAATTATATTGTTATACTTACATTTTATAATTTAGCCCTTATACTTTTCTAAAATTATTTTTAGGTCCTGAACTTGCCTGTTTTTACATTTTAACACTTAAAACTTAAAATCTTCATAACTTTTCATCCGTAGCTCCGATCTAAGAAATTCTTACTCCAATGCGATCGTAGCAACGAATATTAACTATTCGTACTATTTTATGATAGTTTTCTAATTTTACTATTTTAACCCTAGACCTTTAAACCTTCATAACTTTTAGCTCGTAACTCGGATTTAGGCAATTCTTGCGCTCACGCGATCGTAGCAACGCGTACTATTTCATAGTTTTATTTTCATTGCTGTTTGGTACTATGTGATGTGTGTTTCTTAGTTTATTTGTATGCTTGTCTTTCCGGTGTGATGTTGAGTAGACGAACCGTTGTTAGAGAACTTTCGGGATCTCCATCTTGAAGACTTTGAGCAGCAGCAAAGGGAACCAGGCAAGTGTCCTTGATGCATTTTGAACCTATGTTTTACATTCCTCTCTATTCTCTATGCATGCTTGTTAATATTAAATCATATGTGTCATCATCCTGTTCCATATTATCCCTTATCGCCTGGGTTCTAGTGTAGCTTATTATTGTGGGTACGTCATGCTTAATTGGCTATGTCGGGAATGGAAGTGTCTAATGTTAATTTTGACTAATGGTTCACTTTAACATAATGATCGTGAGGGATGGGTAATCCTTTTTAGCAACATGGAACCTAGGTGATCCAAGTAGGAGGATGATGATGACGGTGCGGGTATGCACTTGTACTCAGTACAGTACTATAGAATTGTGGTGGTACCTGCTTGGGACCACAAGAGTTAGTTTCATGGAGCGGCCACCTAGGAAAACATCACAAAGCATAGGTCTGATATGGGTAGGCTTGGTTGAGTATCAAGATGTCTTCCCAGTTTTGTGGGCAATCGAGGAATGAGAACGGGACGGTTTACTCTCAGACTCCAGCGATGGACGGTTCACTCCTAGCCACTGCGCCAGAGGGGGCTTCTGTAGGAACGATTTAATTCCGCAACAGTGAAACCTTAGCATGGATTGTTTGAAAGTTGGAAAGCTCTTTGAAAAACCTTGTGGTGATCTCTTGCCTCACACCTATGGTAGTGTGATTTGGACAACATGAAGACTCTTTAGTCACTGACGGGTGACGAAATCACCAACCTATGGGTAAAGTTGTGCAACCTCTACAGAGTGTCAAACTGTTATAGCAGTCGTGCTCATGGTCATGAGCGGCCTGGATCCTTACACATTTAGGAGGGTTGTCTATGGGTGCACTTGGTGGGTAGCCAAGTTTCGTTTCGGTGGTGTAACCCTTGGTTTGCTACAGGCGGTGTAACTTGTAGTGTGATTTCCTATAGGCGGTTTAATCCATGGTTGGCTACAAGCGGTGTAACCTGTAGTGTTGGATAGATGAGGTAACTAGGGAGAACTTTTCACTTAGTAAACAGGAGTGCTATTCAAATGGTCTTAGGTGTAGTGCTCATTTATGCAAATGAACCAATGTGTTAGCCTTTCTTCTATTAAGCTTGCATGTCATACTTTCCCCCACTTGCTGAGTACGGCATGTGCTTATCCTTGCTATTTCCCTTTATTGTTGTATTATAAACTGCTGCTCAGAAGATGAAGAGATGGACTACATCGATGAGGACTACTACTAGGCGTGCGTGCCCCCGGTCGATTGTCTGTGGTGTTATGGTATCTTCTGCTGTTATTTCTCGAGAGAATCGTTTTTAGTCTTTAAAGACAATTACTTATGTAATAATGACATTGGTTATACTGTTATTCACTTTTACTGTCGATATACTAAGCATCTGGTTTTGTCTTTAAAACCGGGTGTGACAATCTAGGCATGAAATGATAGGTTTAGTTATTTGGCATAACAAGCATCTAGTTTTGTTGTTCAAAACAGAAAGATTCTCAATAATCATGAGACCGTTGTTTGAAATTGCCAATGTTAAAATCCAGGAAAACCGGATTGTCTGGTTTCTGAAATAGGACGTTCTGGTTTTCACTGAAAAAATGATAATTCAGCTAATATTGTTTAAAAAGATTGGTAAAACGAATTAATAAATTAGTAGAGTCCTATTTTTGTTTATGAATATAGGTGTAGCTAAAAAGTTGGTCAAAGTTCGACACTTGATATTTTTACATAATTTTGTAAGTTGTGAGTCATATTACCGACCTATGATCATTTGACCTTGAAGAATTTAAATTCACATCAGCAAGTTAATATGAATATAGGAGTGGATCATGGAGCTATATCTATGACCGAGGAGTTGTATTGACCATCGTTGAGAAACAAATGACTTCAATGCTCGGGGGGCAAGAGCTATTGAATAAGATCTAGGTGAGGCCGACATGTGCGTGGTTCATCCTTCTCAAGCAATTTTGGTTCAAAAGATTATTTTCTGGTACGCAAGCTGTACCAGAAAACAGCGGGGCATGTGTTGATAACCAAAATTGACACTCTGGGAAAACCGGAGGTTCTAGTTTTCAAAACCGGATGGTCCGGTTTTTATAGACCAAGTATAGTAAAAATTGTCTAAACTGAGGCTAACAGTCATTATTTCATAAGTTTGGTGTTTAGACATGTTTCGCATGTTATGGGAGTATTTTAGGTGCATTTTGGCTAATTTTTACCCAATAAGTAAATAAGTGTTTACAAAGTTCATATGATAAAGCCAAAATGCATATTTGAAGATTCCATGATGAAGCCTCATCGAGACAATCGAAATGGATATATGGAACGGTTAATTTAGACTCCGGATGAAGAAGTTATGGTCTTTACAAAGTACTCCTAGACTACAAAACCGGACATTCTACTTTTGTAAACCGGAGTGTCTGGTTTTGACAGGTTTGCTAGGAAAACCGGATGGTCCGGTTTGGGAAATCGGATATTCCGGTTTTGACTGTCCGAGACCAGAGTTCTAGATCCGTTTTAGGTCGGTTTCTTTAGGATTTTTCTTATGGATTACACCTCCCACGGGGTAGACCTCCCCACCCTTTATATACAAAGGGTCATGGCCGATTGAGGCAATGTCCCAATCAAATCTATCAATTTACTTAGATGTCTCTCCTTTTACCCTACTTTTCCAACCTCTCGTTGCTGTTCATCTACTAATCTCCACGACCATAGATGGTGTCCTAAGGCTCACTGGTCGACCTAGGGCACACCAGCGACGCTCATGTCCTGACGGGGTCCCTCCCAGACGAGAGTTTCGACGGCCTTTGCTAGTTTCCTCATAACTTAGTCGTTCTTCATCATGTAAGGCGTCGTTTACCTCTTTGTTGGTTTGCTCGTAAACCTAGCCATCCTTCACCACGTAACGATGATAGTTACCCTCTTTTTTATCGAACCTGATAAAACCGGAGCATTCGATTTCTGTAGACTCAACAACGAAACACGGGTCTACGGGGTGCACTTGGGCGTGCTCGTGTTTAACGGTGCGTTTTAGTGTCAACAGATGGTTCAAGAAAATAATATAGCTAGGCTCTAACAAGACTAAAGATGAGCATTCACAGGATGAAGCCTAATGCCAGACACAGGTGAGAGGTGACACAAATAATTAGCGTTTGTTCAAATCATGATCTAAATCATAAACAAGTTCAGTTCCATCAAACTTACCTTTGGCAAAGTGACCATATTGCACGTCAAGCAGCGGATTGCTGAGAGCCGGTGCAAATTTGGTGATTGCTTTGCAGGAATCATGGCACAGGCGTGGAGGTGGCTGATTCTGGGCATGAATGATGCGGGGAGGGCGGCGTCCGTGATGCGGGAGGGCATCAGCGTGGGTGGGCCATGCGGGGAGGGATGGGACGACGCGTCCCGAGGATGATTGAGGCCTGCTTGATGGAGGCGGCAGCGGTGCGTGCGGGAAGGAGGCTGCACGAATGGGGCCTGAGTGCTGGTGGCAGCAGCGCCATGTCGGCCTGCATGCGGGGATGTCGGCGCCGGGTGCAGATGACACATGCAGGAATGCTCATGGGGAGGGGCGTGGAGGCGTGAATCAAGGCGGCTTGCGGGAGGCGGCGGCGCGATGCAAGCCTGGGTGTGGGGACTTCGACGGTGGATGCCGGCCATGTGCGTGGGGATGCTCCAAGGAAATTACCTCTGTACCCCTAGTGTCATTACTGTAAATATGCAAAAATATGACCCAATTACATTACTGCCCTAAGCATTACCACCAGTAAATTACTGGTTGTAATATATATAGTAAAACTGCTCATGATCAACACGTTCTTTCATCAAGTTTTCTTGTTTGTTTTGCAAGAGCTAAGGACAGAAAAAACACAATCCTATATCATACCATGAATTTGATTGTGTCGGTCATCTTGAACTCCCTGTCCAGAATGTAGTCGTAGTTGCCGACAGTCACCACCATCCTCACCACTAAGGTCACGTCTGGGCGGACCTCCGTGATCTGCGCCTCGGAATCACATCAAAACTACTTGCGTTCCTGGAAGACAGACTACATAAAACAATTCATTCTACTATGAAACCAAAGGAATCATGAAGGTGTGGAATCACATCAAAACTACTTGCGTGACTGGAAGACAGACTACATAAAACAATCCCTAGGTTGAACTCGCCAGCGTCCATGAAGGTGTGGAAGTACCAGCCATCCTCCGGGTCCAAGTACGGGACGATGAGCTCCGACACGATGCTGCGGTAGAGCACCCGGTGCCGTGCACCGTCGTGGGCGTCGTGAACCGAGGCCAGCGAGGTGACCATACCGGCACGCATGTTGAAGCCAACATGAAACTCCCAGTTGTTTGCTGTGCCTTGCGGGTATGCTGTGAATGGGTTGGGATTCTACTACATCCCACACACATCGACTCAGAAGCAGAAGAGTGAATTCAAAACTGCTCTCATTCGTGTGACTGAGGGTATGTTGACAGTGGACCAAATGATTTCAGAGCTTGTGCGGTTGGTCTCTGATAAATGGAACTGGAACGTACATGACACTGGTAACAATACATTTAGAGTTATTTTTCCATCTCGTGCGGAATTGCAGCGTATGGTTGAGTGGGGTGTGGTGCACACCAAGTATAATGCTAGCACGAGAATTGAGGAGCACTGAGTGGGCAATGAAATCAAATATGTTATGCCTCGTGTCTGGGTATAATTTACTGGTTTACCTCTTGAGCTGAGAGAGTTTGAGGTTCTTTGGGCTGTGGGTTCCATCCTCGGCATCACTAAGGATGTGGATATGAAGTTCACAAGGAGTTATGACAGATGTCGTCTTCAGGTTCTGGTGTTAGACCCAAATCTAATCCCACAGTTTGTGGACGTGGTCATCGGCAATTATCTTTATGAATTACAATTCCGTGTGGAGGAGAACATGGATGAAAATAACCCAGAGCCCATGAACATGGATGACTTTGGGAATGATGAGGGCCACGACCAAAATAATGATGCACCACAGGAGCAGCAGGACAACATGGATGTGGAAAACACAAAGCCTGACAAGGATACCAGCAACAATAATGCACAGACAACAGCGCAAAGAACACCTCCACCACTGTACCAGGGAGAGCTACAAGGCCCATTCTCAACCTCCACATACCAGGTTTTGATGGCCCTCCAAACGGAGGCTTTCCAGAGGTCCAGGAAGGTGATCACGATGCGCGGGATGGTTTCAATGGCCTGCTTAATCTGAGAGCGGAGAACGGGAAGATCGGTGGCACAAAGCTGATGGAGGCGGACGGCAACATGGCTGCTTCGGCTGACCTCTCGGCATCCGGGCTGTCCATCGAACAGGGCGAGATGGTGGCCCTCCCGGTGACACAAGACTCTCTTGCGGCAATTCCAGAAGTGGTGTTGGGCGCATCTGCAACACGAAAGAGCAAGCGCCGTGCAGCAACTTTAGATGAGGAATCGCTAGGCCGTGCTGAGCGGGTCAAGGCGGTTAAGAATCTGGAACTTCGTGAAAGGTAAAAACAACACCACTTTATTCATTTACATGACGATAGCATTGCTTCTAGATTTAGTTCTATAAGTGTATCTTTTGGAAATGATTTTACCTCTGTCAGTAATTCTATTTCTTACATTAAGACCTTAGAAAAATCTAGATTGGAATCTAGTGAATTACAAGATTTTAGGAACGAGGTTATTGACAAAGAAATTAAAGAAATGGAGGAAAATGAGGAGCTGGATAAATTTATCTTAAATAACTTATGTGAAGATATTATGGAAGAGATTATGGACTTGGGCAGTGAACATATAGTTATGGATCATACTGACCCAAAAATCCAAAGTCTTCATTCCAGCAAAACGAAAAAAGGAAAGGTAAAAAGGTTGTACAATGAAAGGGGTTTTTTGGAACAGTGATGGGTTTAGGGATCCTAAGAAACATAGGTTAATTTCAGATTTAACCAAGGAGCAGAACCTTAACTATATTGCTATATCTGAGACAGTGAGGAGAACCTTTATAGACTCCTTAAGAAACTTATGTGCGGGACGTAACTTTATTTGGCATAGCAAAGAACCTAGAGGGAAATCAGGAGGTATCCTCTTAGGAATTGACCTTGATGTGTACGATATTGGTGTGATAGATGAAGGAGACTTCTATGTTAAATTTCATTTATGCAATAAAATTGACAATTTTAAGTGGGATTAGTAGCAATTTATGGTCCGGCACAACAGGAACTGAAGGAAAATTTCTTAACAGAAATTGTTGAGATGTGTTGTCATAAAACCTTACCAATAGTGATTGGTGGTGACTTTAACATCATGAGGAGCCCAAAAGAAAAGAACAATGACAAGTTTGAACATCGATGGCCTTTTTTATTCAATGCCATAATAGATGGTCTTAACTTGAGAGAGCTACAGATGTCAGGACGACAATTTACTTGGGGTAACAACCTACCAAACCCCATATATGAAAAACAAGACAGAATTCTAGTTAGTATGGAGTGGGAGCAGAAATATCCGCTATCCACGGTCATTGCTTTAACTAGAGATGTTTCAGACCATACGCCTCTACTACTTAATTTTGGTGATCCAGCTACGTTGAGTAACCCTATGTTCAAATTCGAATTAGGTTGGTTACTTAGAGATGGTTTTGCGGACATGGTGAAGGAAATATGGTTAAATGAAAAAGGAGGTACAACGCGAGTGGAAAAATGGCAAGCAAAGATCAGGAGGTTGAGACAACACCTCCGTGGCTGGGCTAAGCATACTAGTGGGGCATATAAAAAGGAAAAGAAGAAAATTTTAAACAGACTAGATAGTTTGGACAAAAAAGCCGAATGTAGTCTCCACTCACAACAGGAATTAGATTTAAAGCATTGTCTGCATAATAGACTAGCACAATTGCTTAGAGAAGAGGAAATAAAATGGTACCAGCAGGCAAAAGTAAAGGAATTGTTGGACGGAGATTCAAATACCAAATATTTTCAACTAGTGGCCAATGGGAAGCATAGGAAATCAAGAATCTTTCAATTAAAGGATGGAGAAAAAAATCATCTTGGGTGATGCTGATCTTAAGAAGTATATCACAAAATATTATAAAGGACTCTTTGTCCACCCATGCTCTAATAACGTGCATATGGATGAGACTCAAAGAGATGTCACACAAGAAGAAAATGACTTTCTTACTAGGGAATTTACCAAAGAAGAAGTTAAGTCTATAATCTTCCAAATGGAGCATAACAAAGCACCTGGCCCTGATGGCTTCCCTGCGGAATTCTATCAGGCGTTCTGGGAGCTAATAAAAAATGACCTTATGACCTTATTTTCGGATTTTCATGGTGGGAAATTACCGTTGGATAGTCTTAACTTCGGTACAATCATCCTTTTACCAAAATGTAAAGATGCACTCAAAATTCAGCAATACAGACCCATTTGTTTGCTAAATGTCAGTTTTAAGATCTTTACAAAAGCTGCCACAAACAGAATATCAAGTGTGGCAAAGAAAGTCATCAGTACAACACAAACGGCTTTCATACCAGGCAGGATTATATGGAAGGTGTAGTCACATTACATGAGACAATCCATGAATTACATAGGAAAAACTAGATGGCATCATATTCAAAATTGATTTTGAAAAAGCATATGATAAAGTTAAACGGGACTTTGTCCAACAAACGCCCAACAAACGCTTCGAATGAAAGGATTTTCTAGCAAATGGTGTGATTGGATTAATGCTTTTATTCAAGGTGGTCATGTGAGGATTAAAATAAATGATCAGGTGGACAACAATTTCCAAACACAAAAAGGATTAAGACAAGAAGACCCTTTGTCACCGATCTTTTTGAATATTGTGGTAGATATGTTAGCCATTCTCATCAACCGAGCAAAGGATAATGAACAAATTGAGGGAATCCTTCCGCACATAGTTGATGGAGGTTTGTCTATCCTACAATATGGTGATGATACCATTTTGTTTATGGATCATGACATGGAAAAGGCAACAAATTTGAAACTACTACTATGCGTTTTTGAATAATTATCGGGTCTCAAAATTAACTTTCATAAGAGCGAGGTTTTCTGTTTTGGAGAAGCACGAGAGTTTCAAAGTCAATATTCACAACTATTCGGATGCCAGTTAGGTACCTATCCTTTTAGATACCTTGGGATCCCAATGCATCACAGGAAGTTGAATAATAGTGATTGGAAAGCTATTGAAGAGAAATTTGAGAGGAAACTAAGTAGTTGGAAAGGCAAGGATATGTCGGTGGGTGGGCGTTTGGTTCTGATTAATTCCGTCTTAACAAGCCTTGCTATGTTCATGTTATCTTTTTTTGAGGTCCCTAGAGGAGTCCTTGAAAAATTGGATTATTTCAGATCATGATTTTTTTGGCAAGGTGATGAGCACAAGAAGAAATATAAGCTAGCAAGATGGGATATTCTCTGCCAACCTAAGGAATTAGGGGGTTTAGGAATCCAAAATCTTGATGTACAAAATCAATGCCTACTAAGTAAATGGTTGTTCAAGTTGATCAATGAAGAAGGATTATGGCAAAGTTTACATAGAAATAAATATTTGAAAAATCAGACAATCACCCAGGTAGAGAAAAAAACTTCTGACTCCCACTTCTGGTCGGGATTAATGAAAGTAAAGTCGACTTTTCTAAGTCTAAGCACCCTTCACCTAAATAATGGACAACATATCCGTTTCTGAGAGGATAAATGGGTAGGTAACTTTACTTTGAAGGAACAATATCCGGCTTTATATAACATCGCTAGAAAGAAAATGTAACAGTTACCCACGCTTTTGACAGGATACCTTTAAATATATCCTTTAGGAGAGGACTAAGGGATGACAACTTGGCAAATTGGTATCATCTGGTTAACCTCATTGCACATGTAAGATTGAACACTAATAATGACTTGTTTACGTGGAATCTAACTAATATAGGCACGCTTACTGTTAAATCAATGTACAATGCTTTTCTGAATAATGGTAATGTTATACAACATAAGGTCCTTTGGAATTTGAAAATGCCTCTTAAAATTAAAATTTTTATGTGGTACTTATTAAAAGGGGTGGTGCTCACTAAGGATAATCTAGCATGTCGAAACTGGAATGGTAGCAAGAAGTGTTGCTTTTGTAGTAAAGAAGAAACAATTAAGCACCTTTTTATTGACTGTCACTTTGCTAGATTCCTTTGGAGAACCGTTCATTTTAGTTTTGGTTTGTCTCCTCCTTGGAAGTATTGCTCATATATTTGGTAATTGGCTTAATGGGGTGGACTATGACTTACAAAGACAATGTTTAGTAGGTGCATCTGCTTTTTGTTGGGCTATCTGATTAAGTAGAAATGACATTATCTTTGACAAACATCCTATGAAAACTTATTTGCAGGTACTATTTAGGGGGACACACTGGCTTCATCTTTGGGCGCAGCTTCAGAAGAAGGATAGAGCCAAAGAAATAATAATGAAGGCATGCCGACGGATAGAAGGGTTGGCAATGCAGATCTTCACACATCATGGATGGAGATTTATAAATAGGATTGGTCCTTAGTGGATCTTGTCGTCCTAACTTTCTGGTGTGAGTTTTCTTATTTGCTTAGTGTGTGCAGACGGATGTGCTGCAATCTTGTAACGATCGGCCATAATCTCCAAAAGAGATAAAGGTCAGGTACCCCTTTTCCCATTATCTAAAAAAAATAAAACTCCCAGTTGGCCCATCTGTGCAGTCCAACGCAAATGATATTACTGACAATCAGCCCAAGTGGAGCCAATTGATTTTTTTTCCTATATGGTAAACGAATTGTACAAGAGATTTGACATGCATAGCTCGAAGTTAGGACTAGGCGCGGTGCAAATGGTCTGAGACACGAGCCTCTAGATCAAGAAAACCGATTAACTTTGTGCTTAAGTTAACCAAACGTGACCGAATTCCCAGCCAAGTATGCCGGTCGTCTTGGACTCCCAGTCAAGTATGTTTCACGAAAGTTTTATTTTGGCATTATTAGGTACACAACTTGCCGAATATTTTCACATTGGCAATACAGATTTGTCATTTTGAATCAGCAGCCCTTAATAACCACCAAATCATTAGTGTTATATATATGCTGTTTTGAGAAGCCCATCATCCAATATACAAACTCATGTACAACTCTGCCACTGTTTTTGACTTCAATTACAAAAATCAGCGGACAAACTGATGAAGGCAAGGCGGCTCATTGTTAGATCAATTCTGGACCTAATAATTAATCAAGTTTTTGTCTTAGTCATACTGGACTCTCACTACTACAATAAGCACTTTCAGTAACGGGCCGTAAGCGACCTTTATGACAGACGCAGTGTCCGCCAAAAAAAAATCGTTACTGATTTTTGCATTTTTTTCGGACAGGCTACATGGTTAGCAACATAAAAAATGTGTGGTTATGATGGGCCCCACCTGTCACTATCACACCACCAAACCTCAGAAAGAGCAGGGTCGACACCAAAAGGCGTTGGCTCCCGCTTCCAAACCCTAGTGTAAGGACCAAACGCGTACCGAGAGGGGGGTGGAGGGGTGGGTGAATCGGTAAGACAACCAAAATCAACAAATGCTACTAATTTCTCCACTAAATCCCATCAAACATTGCAACCCAATAATTCTAGTAGGCTAAGAGCCTACACATACTAGTGTTTATGATAAGTGCAAATGCAGAAGCTAAACACACTAGCCTATGCAAGCCACAAGTCATCCTACTAGCTATAGCACACAACTGCGGAATAGTATATAGAGGGTCAAGGATTGCTCATGATTTTTTTTTGTGAGGTCTCGGAAGTATAACGCCTTCCCCTACTCCTTATTGGACCATTCCCGCCTAAGTGCCAGTCCCTCCCGCCACCAAGTGGAGTTCTTGCACACGAGCCCGCAATCACTCCCGGAGTGAAGACATGGTTGCGTCACCACTGCCACTAAGGCACAACCTCGCCTTCCTTGAGAACTTGTCAGACTCCCCGAGCCGACACGGGCGCTCACTATCGATGCTCCTTTCAACATCGGCTCAAACCGTGTATAAACATGTGACGACCTTCGCAACCGATCATGATAGGCTCGATCACCGACACCTAACTGGTCTAGGTCTCACCATAGACCAAGAGTATACAACCTAGATCAAACTCTCAAGCACACCCTAGCCTTCGATAGGAATAGATGCTCAAGTTACTCTCACTAGCACTGTCAAGATATCTAATATCTCCTCCTGGTGCTCCTCTCTTTCCCTCTTGGCTCCATACTGATGCTCCCGGCTATCCTATGGACCAAGAGAGATCTCCAAGACCCCAGCAACGACCTTATATCGGCTTCTACTCTCAAACTAGTTGTTGCTCCACGAAATCCACTTTCTGGAAATAGAGACCATATCGTCCAGTCTCCTTCTGCACGGCTCCTCTAGAGTCGTTGGCTCTTGTCCCTCGTTGATTCCGTACAGACCGAACCATCCGGTCTGTTGACCGGACCGTCCATTCTCTATCGTCCTTGCTCATTCCAGAGAGCGTCCAATTTACTTCTAGTTATGCTCCCATCCATACAAACCAGACCGTCCGGTCTGTAGACCGGACTGTCCAGTCTCCACGGGTCTTCACGCTGATAGATTCCTCGGAACAAGTTTTCTCTGATTTTCCTTCTCCTTTGATGACCGCACAGTCCGGTCTCTCCAGACCCCTCTATCCGGTCACTCGACTTTGTTTCTCGGCTTCTTCCTCACTCGACTTTGTTTCTCGGCTTCTTCCAACAGCTCCTTGGCTTCTCCACTGTCACCTAGTGCCTGTGGTTTCACTGAGCATCTAGGCACATCACCGACTAGCATGACATAAGAGACATGACCTAGACCCCCTTGATAGTCTGGTTTTTTCTATGGACTGAAGCCCTAACAACTAGACAAGTGTTTCAAACACTCGTTCCTAGCTTGTCCTTCGTCTTTATCCATGTTCATCAATCCTTAGACTCCATCAAGCTCATCAAGCCTCCATGCTTGTGGTCATTGTCATCTACCACCAAGGCAACTGTCAACAATCATCATTAAGTAGAAAGATTTCCTACACAGACAACACTCGTGTAGATGTTAGTCACATTTCATGTGCATCATTCATCAACATAAGATTCATACCATGGGAATCCAATCATCAATGGTCATGAAGCTTATAATCTCCCTTTTTTTGGTGATTGATGACAACCACTACTTATCTTAAACAATAAGGCTAAAAGAGCTACACTATGATCGAGAGGAACCTTAAAGGCATAACAAGGAACGAACAAGGTCCAACTCAAATTGTCGAGACTTATTCTCGGCATTAGACATAAGGTAGTTCACCTATGACGATTTATATGAAAGATAGGGATATGTGCGAGAACGAGAGATGATGGTAACACAAGACGCCAATTTAGACAGGTTCGGGCCCCCTTGATGAGAGTAATAACCCTACGTCTTGTGTTCTGTGGTATTTGTATTGATATGTCTAGATCTAAAGATCTAGACGAGGAGGGTAGATGTGACACCCCTACTGTCATTAGGGTCCCAAGGGTGTCACCTAGGCAGTTAAAACCTTGACACCAAGCATTGGTTTAAATTCAAAAAAAATTCAAATTCAATTGAATTCAAAACCCATTTGAATGACCTTTGAACTGCAAGTCCCAAATTTTCAATAAGGCTCACCTTTGCAAAAATTATATGTTGATGGTCTGGGTCAATTAGAATTTTGGGAATTTTATCAGAATTTTAGTCCATCAGTAAGGGCCTCAAATAATTGTTAGAGTGGTCAAAAACCAGCTCTGTTCATAAAATTTCTGAGGAAATTTCTGTGGGGACTGTTGGTAGCTAGTATTTTTATAAAAACCAGCACATTATGGGGAGCCTACCATAATTTTGGTCTGATTTTAGCAGCTCTGGATTAATTCCAACAATTTTTGCAAAGGCAGTCGGCTGAAAGGAGTGGAAAAAGAAAAGAAAAAGAAAACTGCCCACGGGACCCACCTGTCAGCGACTCGGAGAAAACACAACTCGGCCGAGGCCGTGCTGCCCCGCCCGTCGCGCGCCGCGTGGTCGCCGGCGTACGGCCAACGGCCGTTGCCGCGGATCGACGGGCCCACGCGCGCGTTCGGACATACCTTTTGCCGACCACCGCGTTGTCCGAGCCGCATTCACTCCCTCTCGCTCTCGCACTCTCTCCGCCTTCGCCTCTACGTCCGCCGTCGCTGCTGCTCCGCGCCACCGCCGCCTCGTCACCGCTTCCGGGAGCTCGTCGACGCCCACAGCCTCGCCTCGGCGTCTTCAAGCTCCCCGTGAAGCCATCTTTTCCTTTCCGCATCGAGCCGCCGTGAATCGACCTCGTCCTCCCCGTCTCCGACCGCCGTCCCACCACGTCGCCCGGCACCCACGGTGAGCCCCTGACCGATTCCTTGCTCGAGGAGCTTCCCATCTTGTTCGCGCACGCATTTGAGCTCGGGATGGGCAAATCCGACCACGTTTTCCCTTAGTTCGTCGCTCGAGGCCGCCGCCGACCACCGCAATCCCCACCTCGCCGGTGAGTCCACACCCCCGGCCTCCCTCTTGCCGGAGAAGGTCGGTGACCTCTCTCTCCGTGCTCCAGCAAAGCTCTCCGACCGGATTCCGAGCCCTACCGCCCTTCCCCTGCCGTGCTAGCCGTTGACGACCTCTGCCCTGTTTCTGCCACCGTCGCTGGGCTGCGTCCGACCATCGCCGGCGGTGTCCGATAGCCTAGATGGGTGCGCGGGGTTGAGTAGATCATTTCTCCTTTAAGGACCGGCCCGAGCCAGTGACCGCAGCGAGCTGCGGCGACCCCCCCGGCCGGCGCCGCCGTGCTCCGGCGAGCGCACGCGCGCGCGCGCGCGCACTCGGCTGTGCTGGCCGCTGGGCCGCGAAGGCCAGTGGACCTGGCCTCGCACTGGGCCGCGCGCGAGTCCCAGCCCAGTGGGCTGCCTGTTTGCGGCCCGCGGAGTAAAAATCGGTTTTTCTTATTTAAATCATTTCCAGAAATAGGTTAAACTGGTAAATTGCATAGTAAATTGAATAATAGGAATTTTGTAGCAAAATAAATTTTGTTAGACTGGTGTGAAGTTGCACTGCTGTAGAAAAATACTAATGCCCCATGTTTAGTAATTTTTATTTCAGGGTTAAAATAAATAGGAGAAACACTAATAGAATTTTAATTAATTACTGAAAGCAGATAAAATATGAAAAATTGACCTCCAGGTAGGATTTCTAGTTTTAGTCTTCCTGGAAAAATTTCATATAGAAATTCTATGTTTATTAGCTGAAATTAGTTTAATGCCTTTTTCCTTATGATAATTAATAATTAATTTTTGGCTTAATATTTGGTAGGGAAAACTTAGCAATTAATTCTCTCCTGGTGTAACCTAATTATAATTAATCACCCCTGCCCTTTCGTAGACTAGAACCCTGTCGACCTAATAATTGCCCGAGTGCAATTTTTACCCGTTCGCTAAAAGGTTCCGTTTTCAGGCAGTTCACGGGTAATTGTACTTTGCGAAGGTTTGCTCACACTAGTGCTATTTAGTGAGCACCCGCGAACCCTGGGCGGCACTTGCACAGTTCTGCCCCGGCACCCACCGACACACCGTACTTGGATGCGACGTCGTCGCGGTCAAGTACTGGAGTCCATGAAGGAAATACACGAAGTACCCTCGTCCTGTGCCCCACTCCTTGAGTGATGCTTTCGAACGTCTCGGCACACCGTTTAATTCCACTAATAACAGTGTGCATTAACGTATTTATTGAGGAAGTGCCATGAATCTTCCCTCACGGCTTTCCCTCTTGCATCATATAGATCACGCCGTGAACCACGTGGAGGCAGGACCGGAGCAGGATCCCGAAGGAGCGGAAGGTGCCGTAGCCGACCAAGAGCAGAACCAAGGCAAGCCCTGGTGCATAACCCCGTTTTAAATTTTTATTCTATCACTGGCTATGGATGTAAGTTTGTCTGTGCATTAAGTGATAGGAGTTGATTGCAACCCTAGTGTGCAGTAGGTCTCTGCCCAATCATTAGCCTCAGGACGATAGACGCTCTGCTTAAAGTAAGACGACTGTTTATCGAGTGGTATGGAGACCACTCGTAGGTAGGAATTATTATATCACAAGGGAATGGGTTGGAATGAAGGAAAGGGTGGATGGAATCACGATGAAGACCGGACGGGCAATTAGGTGGAAAGGGAAGGACAGCTTGTCTTCAAGGAGGTAGCCCCGTCCGAGTCCCCCCTAAGGCTACGCCTCGTGTCCGGCCCATGGGATCAAGTTTGAACGTACTGTTTGCATGCTGGAGATATGGGCCCAGTAAACCGACGTAGCTACGACTACCGCTTGGTCTGAAGATAGCCTTCTCCCTTCTTTGGTGGAACTGGGGCTGAGAGGAGGGAACAATCCACCCACGGATGGCGGCATGAGGCGCATCGCGATGGGGGACCCTTCTCGGGGGAGTCTGGACCCGGAAGACCCTGCGGTACCGTGAGCGAAAGGTTGCTCCATGCGGCTTCCAGGAAGCGCGTATGGGTCGTGCAAGCAGGTTTCTCCTGCAGGATGTAAATCGATTCGAGTCGCTGCCCCTCACAGTAACGAGTACCACTTGATCACTGCTACGGAACAGTGCCGGAAGCCGTTAAGATGCTGTGTGGGTTTAATACTGCTGTCTGAAATTATTAAGATTGTATTGCAACTATGACTGTTATAGCTTCAGTGCAAACTAAATTTATTATTCTGCATGACAACTCAACTTGATGCTAAAACTTGAAAAGTAGGGATCCACTCTTAGGCGAGTTTTTCTGGCAATATCAACCCTAGCCCTAGCCTTTGCATGTCTAGGTGTCGGCTGTAGTTGGCCATTTGACGGGTCAGTCTTGCTGAGTAAATTAGTTACTCAGGGCGTAGCTCTATGTGGTTTTCAGATGACCAGGACGGAGAATGCCACTGTGGAGGGAGGTTCCATTGGGAGGGCTAGCGTCCCGACTGCTAGAACATCGAGTGGGAGCTGTGCACAAATGAAGATGAGGATTAGGTCCTTGCTTGCCGGTACGGTGCTTGGGCAAGGCACCTATTAAGGCCGGGATGTTCCCTGTGTGTCGCCGTGAGAGGGCGATTGTATCTTAGCTATATCATCGAACTGGTGAACCAGTGTTGAACTTTTCGCTTCCGCAACTTTATTCTGTCAAAACCCCGGTTTGTAATATAACTTCGGATTTATGTAAACTCTGCTTCTCCACCTATGTTCCTGTTGCAATTATTTTCTTTCTCTGTCATGTATTGTACTATTGGGCGCTACAGCGCGTGTCGCCACCCGAGGAAGATCCTGGAACGGAACCGTCTCCGTGGTAAGGCGGGTCCGTGACAGCGTGGTATCAGAGCCCTCTTGGGAATAGTACAATATTCAAGGACATATTTTCGAAAACCCCGTAACGAACGTGTGAGGACGTGCCCAATAGGTTATGTGTAAGTTATGATTCAGGTGGCAAGGCTAACTGTAGGAGGTTGGTTGCTTAAATACTGTACCTACGGCATCGTCAACGCAGGTATGTGTCCCGCCCAGTGGACTGTAACATGGGAAGCTAGCACAATGGTGTGAACGCGGGCTGATTGCGTAAAACATCAGTGTCCTGCCCTAGGACAATAATAAGGGATTATTTTCGGCTCGTTTCTTTTGATTTGATGTAATGTTTCTAGAATGAATCTTCTGCAGGTACGCTAACCACGATTCTCGTAAGAAACGGGTAGTATACGACTAACTTGAGAGATCGTCTGCCACCGACTATACGAATGGTCCTATTCGTGACCAATTTCTTATTTGGTGAGGATGGGTAGGCCGACAGCATTTGCATATTTGAAAATGTTTAGAAGGCGCTGCAACGCTAACAAGAAACCAAAGTTCTAGCAGTCTGCCTTCTGTACGAATCGACACCTCCTCGCTCGTATAGCCGGAACGTTGGTTTAAGAATCTTCGGACACCACCAACGTGGTCTCCCGAGTCAGCGCGTCGAAATCGGGTTATTACAAATTTCAGGTGGTATGCCTATCGCGCTAAATCCGTGAATCCTTGTTCCGCTCACCCTAGGGCTGTGGCTGTGTTTTCGGGGAAGCGGTTAAGGATTCTATTCCGGTAGTGTTGGATTAGAGCCGGTATTTTACTCACTGCTTCAAATTGTTTATTTTGACCTGCACCCTCTGCGTCGGGAACTAGTACTCACTTTTGGGGTTTGTGTTCCAGATGGACGAGCACGGGTTTGAGCTGTTCCGGCACGACGGGTGGCGTTATACCACCGGTCTACACCACCGTGGCTTTCCCACCCTTCTGTGGGAGATGCTACGCGCCCTGGGCTACGAGGAGCAGCCTTCGTACCGTGGGCGTGAGACCCGCCACCACGGTGTGCCTTTTGCAGAGGTGCACCTCAGTGTCTCCCCACACCCGCGCAACCCCGACTTGGCGGGTATGGAGAGCACCGTCACGGCTGGGAGCCTCCGGGAGGGCCTGGAGAGGGTCGCTCACCAGACTCTCACTCACTTCTGTGGGCGCAGCGTAGCAACGCTCTCGGGGACGCCGTTCGAGATGATCCCCATCTGGCACCAGGCTGACCCGGTGTGGCAGAGGCGTGTGAGACGCGTCTCTCGTGACGACTACCCGGAGTACCACGCGAGGTACCACCGCATAGCCCACTACTCCGAGTATCTCCTCAAGTTGGATGAGGAGTCTAGCCGCCGCAGCAGAGTCTTGCTGGCGGAGGCTGAGCAGGTGTGGCTGCAGAGGAACGACCTGCAGACACAGGTCGATGCGCAGCAGGGAGAGATTCAGCGGTTGACCGCTGCTCTTGAGGCGAGTGAGACTCTCGTGACGGAGGTCACTGAGCAGCGGGACACCCTCGCACAGGAGGTGGACAGACGAGGTATAATTATGCAGCAGCGGGCGAACCATAACGAGCACTTACAGCAGCAGCTGGCGAGTGCCCAGCAGGAGATGGACCTAATGGGGGAGGATCTGGAGACGCTGATCCATGAGAACCAGGACCTTCAGGCTCAGTTGGACGCGGTCGCTGCACCACAGGCAGCACCCGCAGAGGAGGAGCCCGAGGAGGATGCGGGCGAAGAGTCCGACGTGGACTACGAGCCACTCGCTCCGACCGGCGCAGACCGGCCAGGGCCCTCTGGCACCGCTGGTGTCCAGGCTTGGCAGTAGTAGTAGCTGCGACTAGGCCGTGCTTGTAGGGCTGGATAGATGGATAGCTTTTGGGACACTCCACGCGTGGTTGTTGTATTTTGGGGATCACCCGCGTGATTGGCTTTTGCAGACTCGACGGTCACATATTCCGAGTTCATGTAGAGTGGAACTGTGGACTTGTACTAGGATTATGTTAACGTGGAAATTTCAGCTTCATCGAGATTATGTTGTGTACCACATTGCTGTCCCGCGTGCTGTGTCATTAGCTTTGGTACCCTATATGCTCACGATTGGATAAGTGACTAACTGGACCCTTGTTCTTGTATTTCAGAATGGTGCGCACCCGTAACACCAATGAGCTGCATGGCGAGCAGCCCGAAGGTTCCAGGGCTAGAGAGATTGACTCTCCGCTAGGAACTCCACCACCGCCGCCGCCATCTAACCCCATGCAGATGATGGTGCAGTTTTTCGCGTCGATGATGGAGAGCCAGCAACAGCAGGCGGAGTTCATGCGGGAAGTGGCACGGCAAAACCTAGCAACTCGTAATGCTAGGGGCCACCATGATGGAGCGCCCCAGAACAGCTCCTACTCCGACTTCCTCGCCACCAGGCCGCCCACGTTCAGCTCAACCACCGAGCCCATGGAGGCAGAGAACTTCCTTCGCATGCTTGAGTCCAAATTTGGACTCCTTAACTGCACGCCGGTGCAGAAGACACTGTTCGCCGCGCAGCAACTGCATGGTGCGGGTGGGGCATGGTGGGCCAACCATGTCGCTTCTATGGGAACCGACCGACAGATTACGTGGGATGAATTCAAGGATGCGTTCCGCGCTCACTACATCCCTGCGGGGCTCATCCGCAGGAAGGCGCGTGAATTCGCCGCTCTAAAGCAGGGCAATCGCAGTGTCGAGGAATACTGTGAAGAGTTCAACCGGTTGGCGCTGTACGCTCCGGAACAAGTGGACACCCACGCCAAGCGTAAGGACCGTTTCTTGGAAGGGCTAAGTGCTGAGCTACAGGACCGCCTCAACCTTAACATGGGAGGCACCTTCGCCGAGTTTGTCAATAACGCGATCGTCGCGGAGGACGGATATCGCAGGGTGATGGCAGAACGGAAGCGCTCCGCAAGTGCTATGGGGCCGTCCAACGGACCCACGCAGAAGTTCCGCATGGTGTACACCACCCCGTCGGGACAGAGGTACCGCTCCGCCCCCGTGCCGGCACCTGTTGTGCGCCCGCCTCAGCCAGCACAGCAGCGAACCCCGGTACCGCGTCCGCAGCAGAGTCAAGGCGGACTTCGCCCACCCCAGCGGCCAAACCCTCAACCCGGACCTTTCCCCTGCTATAACTGCGGCCGCCCGGGGCATTTCTCAAGGGAGTGCCCACACCCCAAGAAAAGCACTGGTCAGAACCCGTCAAGGAGTAACAACACCAACAACAACCGCAACAACCGAGGACCAGTTCGTGTGGGGCGAGTGAACAACACTACCCTGGAGGAGATTCCGGAAAACAGTCCCATACTTGCTGGTATGTTCTCTGTTCGAGACCACCCTGCACTAGTACTGTTTGACTCAGGAGCATCTCATAGCTTTGTCAGTGGGTTCTTTGTTGACAAGTACCGGCTGCCCCGTACCCTTATGAGAGCACGATACACCATTAAATCAGCTGGTGGACAAACCCCTGCTCTTTATGAAGTAGACAAACTTCCAATAACCCTAGGATCGAAAGTCTACCCTACTAAGTGCATAGTCTTAGATGGTTGCAGCATTGACGTTATCTTGGGCATGCCTTGGATGAGGCAACATAAAGCTATGCTGGACATAGACACCTACACGGTGCACTTAAACTCTCCCACCCATGGTAGCGTAAGCTTCCGAGTACGACCACCCCGACTGGTCGCACCAAGTGTTCACCACACCATAGCCGGACAAATAAAAGATATTCCAGTGGTTAGGGAATTTCCGGACGTATTCCCTGACGATCTCCCCGGACTTCCACCGGATCGGGATGTTGAGTTCAAGATTGAGCTTCAGCCAGGAACGGCACCCATATCCAAAAGACCATATAAAATGGCGCCCAAAGAACTAGCGGAGTTGAAGGAGCAACTTAAGGAGCTACTGGATAAGGAATTCATTCGACCAAGCTCCTCGCCTTGGGGTTGTCCGGCATTGTTCGTGAAGAAGAAAGATGAGACCCTGAGGCTGTGTGTAGACTACCGACCCCTCAATGCGGTGACTGTCAAGAACAAATATCCACTGCCCCGTATTGACATCCTCTTCGACCAGTTAATAGGAGCTAAGGTGTTCTCCAAGATTGATCTCCGGTCGGGTTATCATCAGATTAAAATTCGTGCCGAGGACGTCCCCAAGACCGCCTTTTCTACCCGGTACGGTCTATACGAGTATTTAGTCATGTCGTTTGGATTGACAAATGCACCAGCACACTTCATGTATCTCATGAACTCGGTGTTCATGCCCGAGTTGGACAAGTTTGTGGTGGTTTTCATTGACGACATTCTAGTCTACTCGAAGACGGAGGAAGAACATGCAGAGCGTCTCCGTGTTGTCTTACAGAGGTTAAGGGAACACCAGCTGTATGCTAAGTTTAGCAAGTGCGAGTTTTGGTTGAAGCAAGTACCGTTTCTAGGCCACATTGTTTCGGAAGAAGGCATCGCGGTAGATCCCAGCAAGGTAAGAGATGTGCAGAACTGGAAGACACCGAAGACCGTATTCCATGTACGCAGTTTTCTGGGATTAGCTGGCTACTACCGCCGTTTTATTCCCAATTTCTCCAAAATAGCGAAGCCCATTACAGAGCTGCTTAAGAAGGATAAGAAATTCATATGGGATGAGAGCTGCGAAAACGCTTTTCAAGCCTTGAAGAAGCACCTGACCACAGCCCCAGTTTTAGCTCAACCGGACCTGGGAAAGCCGTTCGATGTCTACTGTGATGCTTCGGGTATTGGATTGGGATGTGTGCTTATGCAAGACGGAAGAGTTATTGCTTATGGATCGAGGCAATTGAAGAAGCACGAGCAGAATTACCCCGTGCATGACCTGGAATTAGCAGCGGTGGTATTGGCCTTAAAAATGTGGAGACATTACCTCCTTGGAAATCTAGTTCGCATATACACTGACCACAAAAGCTTAAAGTATATTTTCACCCAAGACCACCTGAACATGAGGCAACGTCGTTGGTTGGAATTAATTAAGGATTACGAGTTGGAAGTCCATTACCACCCGGGAAAGGCGAATGTAGTGGCTGATGCCCTAAGCCGCAAGGCTCACTGTCACCATATCTTAGTCAGACAGCAAGTCCAAGATGGTCATTATGTCCAAGTAACACCCCACGGAGCCCTATACAACTTAGCATTAATCCCTACCTTACGGGAAGAAATAGTGTCAGCTCAGAAAAAGGATGAAGGCATAGCACATCTAAAAAGAAGGCTAAAGGAGGGTGATGATAAAGTACAATGCTTTCAAGAAGATACCGAGGGTGTGTTATGGTTCAAGACTCGACTGGTAGTTCCCAAGGATCCGAAACTCCGCAAGGAAATTTTGGACGAGGCTCACATGGCAAAATACTCCATGCATCCGGGCAGCAACAAAATGTACCATGATTTGAGATCCAAATACTGGTGGACTCGTATGAAAAGGGAAATAGCACGTTATGTCGCAGAATGTGATACCTGTCGCAGAGTCAAGTCCGATCATCTAAGGAAGGCAGGCCTACTCCAACCCTTGAGTGTTCCAGCTTGGAAATGGGAAGATATCAGCATGGATTTTATCGTTGGTCTTCCGCTGACGGCACATAAACTCGACTCCATATGGGTCATTGTGGACCGATTAACAAAGGTCACCCACTTTATCCCTGTGTCGACACGGTTTAAGATGCAAAAGTATGCGCAACTCTACATTGAGCGCATCTTGTGTCTGCACGGAGTGCCCAAGACTATCGTGTCCGATCGAGGCTCCCAATTTGTGGGACGCTTTTGGGAGAAGCTACACGAGACACTGGGTACCCGGCTGATTAGAGGTTCCGCCTACCACCCCCAAACTGATGGTCAAACGGAAAGAGTTAACCAAATATTGGAAGATATGCTGAGGGCATATGTGCTGAATCACAACAAGAAGTGGAATGAGTACCTACCCTTGGCAGAATTCGCTTACAACAATAGTTACCAGGAAAGCCTCAAGATGGCACCATTCGAGGCTCTCTATGGGCGCCGCTGTCGCACCCTATTGAATTGGTCGGAATCAGGGGAGAGGATAATCTTTGGTCCGGAGCTAGTGCAGCAAGCTGAACAGAAGGTACTTGAAATCCAATCCAACTTACGTGCGGCAAAGTCCAGGCAGAAGAGTTATGCAGATAAAAGGCGCCGCCCGTTAGAGTTCAGGGTTGGCGATATGGTCTACCTCCGAGTGTCACCCACCAAGGGTGTACAACGGTTTGGAATTCGGGGGAAGTTAGCCCCTCGTTATATTGGTCCCTACCCTATCATTGCGAGATGCAGACCCGTGGCCTACCAACTCCAACTGCCAGTGGAACTCGCTGGAGTGCATGACATGTTTCACGTATCCCAACTCAAGGGGTGTTTGAAAACACCGGTGGACATACCATTGGAGAGCACCCAGCAACTACAACCCGACCTGACTTATGTTGAGCATCCGATAAAAGTATTGGACGAGAAGGAGCGGGCGACACGTAAGAAGACGCTGAAGTTCTATAAAGTCCAATGGAGCAACCATACCGCCAGAGAAGCTACTTGGGAAACTGAAGAGTTCCTGCGAAGCCACTACCCCGAGTTCCTACACCACCATTTAGGTAAAAACCTTCAACACCTCTCTTAATCTCGGGACGAGATTTTCTTAAGGGGGGAGGGCTGTGACACCCCTACTGTCATTAGGGTCCCAAGGGTGTCACCTAGGCAGTTAAAACCTTGACACCAAGCATTGGTTTAAATTCAAAAAAAATTCAAATTCAATTGAATTCAAAACCCATTTGAATGACCTTTGAACTGCAAGTCCCAAATTTTCAATAAGGCTCACCTTTGCAAAAATTATATGTTGATGGTCTGGGTCAATTAGAATTTTGAGAATTTTATCAGAATTTTAGTCCATCAGTAAAGGCCTCAAATAATTGCTTCATCCTCGTCGACTTCGTAGTGCTTGATATGGACGTCGGGGAGAGCACACTGCTCATCCTAGGACGCCCATTTCTCAGCACTGCGGATGCTCGCATCGATGTAGGAGCCGGAGAAATCCGCTTCCACATCAATGGCAAGGAGGAGAAGTTTGACTTTCGGCCAAGGAAAGAACAGTGCAACATGATCCGTATCAAGTACGGGCCGAACCCAAGCAACATCAAGGAAGTGGAGGTCACTCCGCCAAAGAAGGACAGCCTCATCACATTCATGAAGAACTTCCTTGAGAAGGAAAAGGCTGCACAGCAACAACTGATGAAGGCAAGGAGGCAAAGGTCACACATTAAGCAACAGCCTCCGAAGTCCACAAGGCAGCAACCTCCGAGGTCTGCAAAGAAACAGGCTGTGAAGCCTGCAAAACCGCAGCCTCCGAAGCCCGAGAAGCCACCGACCGCAACAAAGACCAAGAAGGTGTGGCAAACGAAACAAGAAGCATCATCCGTGTCTTCATCTCCGGGACCGGACAACGCTTCATCGAGCTGAACGCCGGAGAAAAGTCCCGCTCGTCGGACTTTAAAAGGTGAGTCCTCGCCGGGAGGTTAAACCGGTAGTTATCCATATTTGCTCTTTTAATTGCATATTTGCTTTCCACCACATTTTGATTTTTTCCGACCACTGCATTTCTGCATTTTTGAATTTTTCCAGCCACCTTGGAATTTTTCAAAACTCATTTGCATTTTTGAAAATTTAGAAAATAGGTTTTTGGGCTCTCCATTTTGAAAAGATTTTTTGTCGAGCTTTTTGAGCAAAAAGGCAGCAGGGGACAAATCCCCTAGCCGTTGGGGAACACATAGGAAAAAGGGGGCTGCCAGGAGGCCCACCTGCCAGGTCGGCCGACCTGGTGAGGTCGGCCGACCGCCTGGCCCCACCTTTTCCTGTGCTCCTTTCTCCCAACGGCTATATGGCCGTTGCTCTGTCCCTTTCTAACGGCCATCTTGCTGCCTTGGCTATAAAAACCGCCCAGGAGGAGGAGCTTCACCATTCCAAGCTCATCTTTCACTCCCCTCCTTTGCTCACTTGTTGCTCTCTCAAAATTTCATGTTCTTCAATTTTACTACAGCCCCAAAAACCCAAAAAATATTTCCCCTCTGTTTTAGTGCATTTGCAAGTTGTTGTGAGAAGAAAACCAATTTCGGAGAAGCTCGGGTTTGTCGTTTTCACTAACGCTCACCCGAACACTTGTTCGATCTTGTTTTTGTTCTTGTCTTGTGTTTGTTCTTGTGTGCAGCCATGTTCAACCAAATGAAGCAAGTCGTCGGAATCAAACGGAGAAAAAGCACTAGTGCAAGCACGAGTCAAGCATCCTCCGTCAATTTCAGCGACAACCAATTCCGCCAGCTGAACGCGATGATGGCTCAGAATCAGAGCAATTGGGATGCCTTCTTCCGCTCCCAAGGCTACGACCCGAACCAGCAGATATGAGCAAGAACAAGCTTGGGGGAGGACCTCCCTTCTCACGGTAACTTGTATCTTTCCCCTTCTCTTTATTTCTTGCATTTGCTAAATCTGAAAATCCATAAAAATTTGCAAAATATAAAAAGAACAAAAATATTTCCCTTTTTCATGCGCGGTATGAATGTGTATAATTTTCCTATGTTGAGATGATGAATAGTTGCTCTGTCCTTTATTCCTCTCTAAAGCTAGTTTACAACTTAGTACTCTCTCAAGAGTTAGGTTTGTTGGTAAATCTTGCCTTGAACTTGAATCTTGTGGGTAGCATATGCATTCTCTAGTTCTAAGTTGTTGAGAGGTATGGTATGATAGATAGGGCTGCTATGATCTTGCTCAACGTAAAGCTTGAATTCCGGAGTTTTATTTTTCAAAATGACAAATTGATAAGTTCCTCAATGATGAAATTCCCACCACAGCCATATGTAGTGTTTACATTTGAAAACCTTTACACATATGCTGCTTGTTTCACATTGAGCTTAGTCAAAATTGTTGTGACCCTAGTAGAACTCTTTTCATGCTTTCTTGATCAAGATCATATACACACATCCACCGCCATGAGCTATCCTTCCAAATCAAGAAGATAGCATCCACCATATCCACCATATCCACCATATCCACCGTGAGCTATTCTTCTACACCGGAAGAAAGCCACTAGCCATCCATCCATCCAAAGAAACACTCCATATATCCATTGCAAAATTCCTCTCTCAAAGTATTCATTGCAAACTAGGACTATGGCTATGCAAAAAGAAAAGAAAAAAAAATGCTCAAAAAAGAGAGCAAGCAAAAGATAGCCATAGCCTAGAAACTCCAAAAGAGAGAAGGAAAATTCAAAAAGGAGTTATTTCTTCCCATCCACCATTCCTCCGTTCTCCCACACACTTGCACATCTTGATCAAGATTGTTTGAATTGATGTTTTTCTTGGATCCGGTCTTTTGACATAGCAATATTATGTGAACATGAGTGCCTCATATATCCCTACCTTGAGCTCCACATAAAGCCTTATTTAGAAGTAGGTGATTATAGGCAACACTTTGCCTTGGTGAGGAATCATACACATATTGAGTGATCCGAGAGAATCATTTGAGGAACTTGGTTTTTATTTTCAAAATCTTTTGAAAACCTCCGGAACAACATAGCGGAATCTAGAGCAAGTGATTAGTGCCCTGCAATTGTTCTATCTCTCAACCGCCCAAGACAATGAGGTGTAAAAGCCCCTTGGATCGAGGTAAATGGGTAAGTTATGCGCCAATATATTTAATTCTAGGGAGAGTACTTTGTTGTGCGCATAGTATTATTGAGGAGTAGGACATTGTAGCAACTCCTGATCAACAACTTAAGTTTATCTTTGCTTCGGGACGAGCAAAGGGTAAGCTTGGGGGAGTTTGTTGACGGCTGTTAAGTACCATTTTCAACCGTCAACTATACTCAAATAAAGGAGAATTTGGCATTTCATACACGCATGCTTTATCACAATAATATAGTTCCACTTGTACTTGGAGAACTTTGTGCATGCAGGAGGAAATGTGAAGGAAACACCTCAAAAGGCAAGAAAACACACTTTCGACCAATCAGAGAGTGCCACATGGACGTCACACGGATTGAAGGGCCCATTTTCAGCACTTAACCGACGTAACTCCCTGCAATACCGCGCAAACCAACGTCAGGGCCCACAGGACAGCCACCTGGAGAAAGCACAGGCCAGGAGGGGCCACCCCCAGGTCGGCCGACCTGGTCAGGTCGGCCGACCCAGCCGGGCGCCCTCTCCGCCTGGGCTTCCACGTGTTGGCTCCTCCGCGACTCCTGATGACGGTTTGAGATGCCTTCCGTGGCGGTTACGCTCCCTTGCCGACCTATTGAGGCTATAAATAGGAGGGTGTGCCTTCACACTCAACACACACCACAAGAAGCATTTCTCTCTTGCTAGTAGTAGTTCTTGGAGTTTTAGTGGAGTTAGGCTGAGTCTAGAGCTCTCTAGTCCCAAGTCTTCACTTGGAATTGGTATGGCTCTTGTATCTTTTCCCTTTTGTAAGACTTTGCTCTTATCAATATATATATCTTTTCTATATAGTTGTGCTTGGGTCATGAGTTTCTTGTTTGATTTTGTGATCCATATATGTGATAGTATAGTCTACTTGTGTGATAGTAGTTTATATTTATTATACTACTATTGTCATGCTAGTTATATACCGTCACTATAGTCTAGTTTATATGTTATAGTCTCAATGCTTAGTTTTAGCTGATAAAGTATAGCATGGGTTTGGTGATCGTATTCGTACGGTAACTCTGCCTCGTTAATAGTAATCGCGGAGGGGCAGAGTGCTCTTTGGTCATGCAAGTATGGTACTTGGGTGACTGATTTGCATCAATTATTTGTTAGTCTACTGGTTCGTTGAGGTAGGCGGCAGGTGGTGACAGCCCTGTCCGTCCTTTGAAATCCTCCCCGCTAGGCAAGTGCGTAGGCTCTTGGCGGAAGTCGCCTGTGGATGCAGGGGTAAGTCCGTGCCTGAAGTGCTATACTATTGACTGCTGAACCTGAGTGTGGGTCTGTATGTATTCTACTTAGGCTATGCAACTGTATAGGAATGTATAGTAGGAGTAGCTTAGCCTAGTCTTTCCTCCACTAGACTTTATTTATTTAGTAGGAATCTTCTGTGTGTGTCACACTACCCAGTTATTATCATGTACCCGCCTGTCTTGGTTAGATATCCTTGCTAATTGTTAACATGATCTTATATGTTAGTAACGCTTCTTGATCATAACCTTCCTCTGGGATAAACAAATACGATACCCTGAATACTTCCGGGTGAAATGCTACAGCGGTATTCTCCGTGCGCTTGCGGATTTTACCTACTTGACTCTGGGACATATTAGTGAACCGTTTCTGGCCCCGTGCCGAGAATGATTTATTAATATGGCTTAGCAAAAGTCAACAAGCATTTCTGGCGCCGTTGCCGGGGAAGGCGTATGATTAAGAAAAATTACTAATGTATATAGTAGTGTTGCAATTATTAAGGCTATCTCCTAGGCAGGCTAACCTTGCTTTGTTTTCTGCATTTTGTATGAAAACAGGGTAGTGTATGACTGGTTTCGACTTGCCGACAAACTTCACTGAAGATCCTGAATCACTCCTGAGAAGGACACGAGCCAGGCTCACCCCTCCTCGTAAGGAGACTCGGCCAATCGAACCTGTCATTCCCGCACCATCAAGCTCTGAGCAAATGGCCGACAAGACCCTCCGCGAGTTCTCCGCTCCCTCCGCTGCCAACATCCCTACGGGACCAGCTGGCAATGTGGGAGATGCGAACTTCGAGATCAAGACCGGTCTCATCACCATGGTGCAGGCTAGCCCATTCTGTGGGAAAGCCAATGAGGACGCTAGTGCTCATCTCCAGCAATTCCTGGAGATTTGCAACACGTTCAAAATGAAGGACGTCACCCCCGACGCTGTTCGCCTTCGACTGTTCCCGTTCTCTCTCCTTGGGAGAGCGAGACAGTGGTTCTACGCAAACCCTGAAGCTGTGAACACTTGGGAGAAGTGTTCAGCTGCGTTCCTTGCAAAGTTCTTCCCGCTGGGCAAGACCAATGCCCTCCGCGGAAGGATCTCAAGCTTCCAGCAGGAGTCGAAGGAGTCGATTCCTGAGGCATGGGAGAGGCTCCAGGAGTACATCCTGGCATGTCCCCACCACGGGATGGATGATTGGCTGATCATCCAGAACTTCTACAACGGGCTTACTCCGTCGGCCCGCGACCACCTCGACGCTGCTGCTGGTGGAGCCTTCTTCTCGCTCACTGTAAGCAAGGCAAAAGCTTCGATCGAGAAGATGGTGTCCAACCAAGGTTGGAATGAAGAGCGCCTCCAACCTCGCCAGCGAGGCATGCACTCCGTCAAGGAGGTTGACATGCTCGCCGCCAAGATTGACCTTCTCATGAAGAAGATGGACGACCAAGCCAATGGAGAAGTGAAAGCCCTAGATGCTCGGATGACTTGCGAGGTCTGTGGCAACACGGGACACTCGGGCAATGACTGCCCTGAGACCCGTGAGGACGTAATGTTCATGGGCAACAACAACAACAACGGCTATCGTCCACAAGGAGGTCAAAGTTGGGGTCCACCATGCCCCAACTACCAAGGAGGTAACTCTGGCAACTTCTCTGGTTTTAATTCCGGTTATAATCAGCCCTCCTTGAAAGATCTTGTGCTTGGTCAAGCTAAGGTTAATGATAACATCAGTAAAAAGCTTGCCACCACTGATAGGACTCTTGAGAGCATCCACACTAAGATAGAGGGTGTTTCCTCTGCTCTCAAGAATCAGCTGAGCTTTAATAAAATGATAGAAATCCAATTAGCTCAGTTAGCTGCTGCTGTTCCTACTGCTGAGTCAGGGAAAATCCCGGGGCAACCCGAGACCCCCTTAGAAAATGTTAATGCGGTTACCACGAGAGGAGGTAAGTCCACTCGGGATCCGCCATACCCTAACCATGCAGGAAAGGACACATCAGCTGAGAAGCCGGCAGAAGAAGAAGAACTGCCGCCCAGGAAAACGGCCCCACATGAGTTCTATGACACGAGCCTCATGCCGTTTCCTGAAAGAAGAAGGAAGCCAACCGTGGACGAGCAGTTCACACGCTTCGTTGAGGTGATCCAGAAGCTGCACATCAACGTGCCCTTGCTGGATGCGATACAAGTACCCACGTACGCTCGCTACCTCAAGGATCTTATCAGCAACAAGCGCCCACTACCGACCACACAAATTGTCAAGCTGACGGAAGAGTGTAGCGCTGCTATACTCAACCGGCTTCCCGAGAAGAAGAAAGATCCGGGGTGTCCTACGATCACCTGCTCGATCGGGACACAGAACTTTGACCATGCCTTATGTGATCTTGGGGCAAGTGTGAGCGTCATGCCGAAGGATGTCTTCGACAAGCTCAACTACACCACACTATCCCCCACGCCGATGCAGCTGCAGCTGGCCGATTCAACGGTCCGCTATCCGGCGGGGATCGCCGAAGATATTCCGGTGAAAATCCGGGATTGCTTCATCCTCGTCGACTTCGTAGTGCTTGATATGGACGTCGGGAAGAGCACACTGCTCATCCTAGGACGCCCATTTCTCAGCACTACGGATGCTCGCATCGATGTAGGAGCCGGAGAAATCCGCTTCCACATCAATGGCAAGGAGGAGAAGTTTGACTTTCGGCCAAGGAAAGAACAGTGCAACATGATCCGTATCAAGTACGGGCCGAACCCAAGCAACATCAAGGAAGTGGAGGTCACTCCGCCAAAGAAGGACAGCCTCATCACATTCATGAAGAACTTCCTTGAGAAGGAAAAGGCTGCACAGCAACAACTGATGAAGGCAAGGAGGCAAAGGTCACACATTAAGCAACAGCCTCCGAAGTCCACAAGGCAGCAACCTCCGAGGTCTGCAAAGAAACAGGCTGTGAAGCCTGCAAAACCGCAGCCTCCGAAGCCCGAGAAGCCACCGACCGCAACAAAGACCAAGAAGGTGTGGCAAACGAAACAAGAAGCATCATCCGTGTCTTCATCTCCGGGACCGGACAACGCTTCATCGAGCTGAACGCCGGAGAAAAGTCCCGCTCGTCGGACTTTAAAAGGTGAGTCCTCGCCGGGAGGTTAAACCGGTAGTTATCCATATTTGCTCTTTTAATTGCATATTTGCTTTCCACCACATTTTGATTTTTTCCGACCACTGCATTTCTGCATTTTTGAATTTTTCCAGCCACCTTGGAATTTTTCAAAACTCATTTGCATTTTTGAAAATTTAGAAAATAGGTTTTTGGGCTCTCCATTTTGAAAAGATTTTTTGTCGAGCTTTTTGAGCAAAAAGGCAGCAGGGGACAAATCCCCTAGCCGTTGGGGAACACATAGGAAAAAGGGGGCTGCCAGGAGGCCCACCTGCCAGGTCGGCCGACCTGGTGAGGTCGGCCGACCCCCTGGCCCCACCTTTTCCTGTGCTCCTTTCTCCCAACGGCTATATGGCCGTTGCTCTGTCCCTTTCTAACGGCCATCTTGCTGCCTTGGCTATAAAAACCGCCCAGGAGGAGGAGCTTCACCATTCCAAGCTCATCTTTCACTCCCCTCCTTTGCTCACTTGTTGCTCTCTCAAAATTTCATGTTCTTCAATTTTACTACAGCCCCAAAAACCCAAAAAATATTTCCCCTCTGTTTTAGTGCATTTGCAAGTTGTTGTGAGAAGAAAACCAATTTCGGAGAAGCTCGGGTTTGTCGTTTTCACTAACGCTCACCCGAACACTTGTTCGATCTTGTTTTTGTTCTTGTCTTGTGTTTGTTCTTGTGTGCAGCCATGTTCAACCAAATGAAGCAAGTCGTCGGAATCAAACGGAGAAAAAGCACTAGTGCAAGCACGAGTCAAGCATCCTCCGTCAATTTCAGCGACAACCAATTCCGCCAGCTGAACGCGATGATGGCTCAGAATCAGAGCAATTGGGATGCCTTCTTCCGCTCCCAAGGCTACGACCCGAACCAGCAGATATGAGCAAGAACAAGCTTGGGGGAGGACCTCCCTTCTCACGGTAACTTGTATCTTTCCCCTTCTCTTTATTTCTTGCATTTGCTAAATCTGAAAATCCATAAAAATTTGCAAAATATAAAAAGAACAAAAATATTTCCCTTTTTCATGCGCGGTATGAATGTGTATAATTTTCCTATGTTGAGATGATGAATAGTTGCTCTGTCCTTTATTCCTCTCTAAAGCTAGTTTACAACTTAGTACTCTCTCAAGAGTTAGGTTTGTTGGTAAATCTTGCCTTGAACTTGAATCTTGTGGGTAGCATATGCATTCTCTAGTTCTAAGTTGTTGAGAGGTATGGTATGATAGATAGGGCTGCTATGATCTTGCTCAACGTAAAGCTTGAATTCCGGAGTTTTATTTTTCAAAATGACAAATTGATAAGTTCCTCAATGATGAAATTCCCACCACAGCCATATGTAGTGTTTACATTTGAAAACCTTTACACATATGCTGCTTGTTTCACATTGAGCTTAGTCAAAATTGTTGTGACCCTAGTAGAACTCTTTTCATGCTTTCTTGATCAAGATCATATACACACATCCACCGCCATGAGCTATCCTTCCAAATCAAGAAGATAGCATCCACCATATCCACCATATCCACCATATCCACCGTGAGCTATTCTTCTACACCGGAAGAAAGCCACTAGCCATCCATCCATCCAAAGAAACACTCCATATATCCATTGCAAAATTCCTCTCTCAAAGTATTCATTGCAAACTAGGACTATGGCTATGCAAAAAGAAAAGAAAAAAAAATGCTCAAAAAAGAGAGCAAGCAAAAGATAGCCATAGCCTAGAAACTCCAAAAGAGAGAAGGAAAATTCAAAAAGGAGTTATTTCTTCCCATCCACCATTCCTCCGTTCTCCCACACACTTGCACATCTTGATCAAGATTGTTTGAATTGATGTTTTTCTTGGATCCGGTCTTTTGACATAGCAATATTATGTGAACATGAGTGCCTCATATATCCCTACCTTGAGCTCCACATAAAGCCTTATTTAGAAGTAGGTGATTATAGGCAACACTTTGCCTTGGTGAGGAATCATACACATATTGAGTGATCCGAGAGAATCATTTGAGGAACTTGGTTTTTATTTTCAAAATCTTTTGAAAACCTCCGGAACAACATAGCGGAATCTAGAGCAAGTGATTAGTGCCCTGCAATTGTTCTATCTCTCAACCGCCCAAGACAATGAGGTGTAAAAGCCCCTTGGATCGAGGTAAATGGGTAAGTTATGCGCCAATATATTTAATTCTAGGGAGAGTACTTTGTTGTGCGCATAGTATTATTGAGGAGTAGGACATTGTAGCAACTCCTGATCAACAACTTAAGTTTATCTTTGCTTCGGGACGAGCAAAGGGTAAGCTTGGGGGAGTTTGTTGACGGCTGTTAAGTACCATTTTCAACCGTCAACTATACTCAAATAAAGGAGAATTTGGCATTTCATACACGCATGCTTTATCACAATAATATAGTTCCACTTGTACTTGGAGAACTTTGTGCATGCAGGAGGAAATGTGAAGGAAACACCTCAAAAGGCAAGAAAACACACTTTCGACCAATCAGAGAGTGCCACATGGACGTCACACGGATTGAAGGGCCCATTTTCAGCACTTAACCGACGTAACTCCCTGCAATACCGCGCAAACCAACGTCAGGGCCCACAGGACAGCCACCTGGAGAAAGCACAGGCCAGGAGGGGCCACCCCCAGGTCGGCCGACCTGGTCAGGTCGGCCGACCCAGCCGGGCGCCCTCTCCGCCTGGGCTTCCACGTGTTGGCTCCTCCGCGACTCCTGATGACGGTTTGAGATGCCTTCCGTGGCGGTTACGCTCCCTTGCCGACCTATTGAGGCTATAAATAGGAGGGTGTGCCTTCACACTCAACACACACCACAAGAAGCATTTCTCTCTTGCTAGTAGTAGTTCTTGGAGTTTTAGTGGAGTTAGGCTGAGTCTAGAGCTCTCTAGTCCCAAGTCTTCACTTGGAATTGGTATGGCTCTTGTATCTTTTCCCTTTTGTAAGACTTTGCTCTTATCAATATATATATCTTTTCTATATAGTTGTGCTTGGGTCATGAGTTTCTTGTTTGATTTTGTGATCCATATATGTGATAGTATAGTCTACTTGTGTGATAGTAGTTTATATTTATTATACTACTATTGTCATGCTAGTTATATACCATCACTATAGTCTAGTTTATATGTTATAGTCTCAATGCTTAGTTTTAGCTGATAAAGTATAGCATGGGTTTGGTGATCGTATTCGTACGGTAACTCTGCCTCGTTAATAGTAATCGCGGAGGGGCAGAGTGCTCTTTGGTCATGCAAGTATGGTACTTGGGTGACTGATTTGCATCAATTATTCGTTAGTCTACTGGTTCGTTGAGGTAGGCGGCAGGTGGTGACAGCCCTGTCCGTCCTTTGAAATCCTCCCCGCTAGGCTAGTGCGTAGGCTCTTGGCGGAAGTCGCCTGTGGATGCAGGGGTAAGTCCGTGCCTGAAGTGCTATACTATTGACTGCTAAACCTGAGTGTGGGTCTGTATGTATTCTACTTAGGCTATGCAACTGTATAGGAATGTATAGTAGGAGTAGCTTAGCCTAGTCTTTCCTCCACTAGACTTTATTTATTTAGTAGGAATCTTCTGTGTGTGTCACACTACCCAGTTATTATCATGTACCCGCCTGTCTTGGTTAGATATCCTTGCTAATTGTTAACATGATCTTATATGTTAGTAACGCTTCTTGATCATAACCTCCCTCTGGGATAAACAAATACGATACCCTGAATACTTCCGGGTGAAATGCTACAGCGGTATTCTCCGTGCGCTTGCGGATTTTACCTACTTGACTCTGGGACATATTAGTGAACCGTTTCTGGCCCCGTGCCGAGAATGATTTATTAATATGGCTTAGCAAAAGTCAACACACAACTCGGCCGAGGCCGTGCTGCCCCGCCCGTCGCGCGCCGCGTGGTCGCCGACGTACGGCCAACGGCCGTTGCCGCGGATCGACGGGCCCACGCGCGCGTTCGGACATACCTTTTGCCGACCACCGCGTTGTCCGAGCCGCATTCACTCCCTCTCACTCTCGCACTCTCTCCGCCTTCGCCTCTGCGTCCGCCGTCGCTGCTGCTCCGCGCCACCGCCGCCTCGTCACCGCTTCCGGGAGCTCGTCGACGCCCACAGCCTCGTCTCGGCGTCTTCAAGCTCCCCATGAAGCCATCTTTCCCTTTCCGCATCGAGCCGCCGTGAATCGACCTCGTCCTCCCCGTCTCCGACCGCCGTCCCACCACGTCGCCCGGCACCCACGGTGAGCCCCTGACCGATTCCTTGCTCGAGGAGCTTCCCATCTTGTTCGCGCACGCATTTGAGCTCGGGATGGGCAAATCCGACCACGTTTTCCCTTAGTTCGTCGCTCGAGGCCGCCGCCGACCACCGCAATCCCCACCTCGCCGGTGAGTCCACACCCCCGGCCTCCCTCTTGCCGGAGAAGGTCGGTGACCTCTCTCTCCGTGCTCCAGCAAAGCTCTCCGACCGGATTCCGAGCCCTACCGCCCTTCCCCTGCCGTGCTAGCCGTTGACGACCTCTGCCCTGTTTCCGCCACCGTCGCTGGGCTGCGTCCGACCATCGCCGGCGGTGTCCGATAGCCTAGATGGGTGCGCGGGGTTGAGTAGATCATTTCTCCTTTAAGGACCGGCCCGAGCCAGTGACCGCAGCGAGCTGCGGCGACCCCCCCGGCCGGCGCCGCCGTGCTCCGGCGAGCGCACGCGCGCGCGCGCGCACTCGGCTGTGCTGGCCGCTGGGCCGCGAAGGCCAGTGGACCTGGCCTCGCACTGGGCCGCGCGCGAGTCCCAGCCCAGTGGGCTGCCTGTTTGCGGCCCGCGGAGTAAAAATCGGTTTTTCTTATTTAAATCATTTCCAGAAATAGGTTAAACTGGTAAATTGCATAGTAAATTGAATAATAGGAATTTTGTAGCAAAATAAATTTTGTTAGACTGGTGTGAACTTGCACTGCTGTAGAAAAATACTAATGCCCCATGTTTAGTAATTTTTATTTCAGGGTTAAAATAAATAGGAGAAACACTAATAGAATTTTAATTAATTACTGAAAGCAAATAAAATATGAAAAATTGACCTCCAGGTAGGATTTCCAGTTTTAGTCTTCCTGGATTAATTCCAACAATTTTTGCAAAGGCAGTCGGCTGAAAGGAGTGGAAAAAGAAAAGAAAAAGAAAACTGCCCACGGGACCCACCTGTCAGCGACTCGGAGAAAACACAACTCGGCCGAGGCCGTGCTGCCCCGCCCGTCGCGCGCCGCGTGGTCGCCGGCGTACGGCCAACGGCCGTTGCCGCGGATCGACGGGCCCACGCGCGCGTTCGGACATACCTTTTGCCGACCACCGCGTTGTCCGAGCCGCATTCACTCCCTCTCGCTCTCGCACTCTCTCCACCTTCGCCTCTGCGTCCGCCGTCGCTGCTGCTCCGCGCCACCGCCGCCTCGTCACCGCTTCCGGGAGCTCATCGACGCCCACAGCCTCGCCTCGGCGTCTTCAAGCTCCCCGTGAAGCCATCTTTCCCTTTCCGCATCGAGCCGCCGTGAATCGACCTCGTCCTCCCCGTCTCCGACCGCCGTCCCACCACGTCGCCCGGCACCCACGGTGAGCCCCTGACCGATTCCTTGCTCGAGGAGCTTCCCATCTTGTTCGCGCACGCATTTGAGCTCGGGATGGGCAAATCCGACCACGTTTTCCCTTAGTTCGTCGCTCGAGGCCGCCGCCGACCACCGCAATCCCCACCTCGCCGGTGAGTCCACACCCCCGGCCTCCCTCTTGCCGGAGAAGGTCGGTGACCTCTCTCTCCGTGCTCCAGCAAAGCTCTCCGACCGGATTCCGAGCCCTACCGCCCTTCCCCTGCCGTGCTAGCCGTTGACGACCTCTGCCCTGTTTCCGCCACCGTCGCTGGGCTGCGTCCGACCATCGCCGGCGGTGTCCGATAGCCTAGATGGGTGCGCGGGGTTGAGTAGATCATTTCTCCTTTAAGGACCGGCCCGAGCCAGTGACCGCAGCGAGCTGCGGCGACCCCCCCGGCCGGCGCCGCCGTGCTCCGGCGAGCGCACGCGCGCGCGCGCGCGCGCACTCGGCTGTGCTGGCCGCTGGGCCGCGAAGGCCAGTGGACCTGGCCTCGCACTGGGCCGCGCGCGAGTCCCAGCCCAGTGGGCTGCCTGTTTGCGGCCCGCGGAGTAAAAATCGGTTTTTCTTATTTAAATCATTTCCAGAAATAGGTTAAACTGGTAAATTGCATAGTAAATTGAATAATAGGAATTTTGTAGCAAAATAAATTTTGTTAGACTGGTGTGAACTTGCACTGCTGTAGAAAAATACTAATGCCCCATGTTTAGTAATTTTTATTTCAGGGTTAAAATAAATAGGAGAAACACTAATAGAATTTTAATTAATTACTGAAAGCAGATAAAATATGAAAAATTGACCTCCAGGTAGGATTTCCAGTTTTAGTCTTCCTGGAAAAATTTCATATAGAAATTCTATGTTTATTAGCTGAAATTAGTTTAATGCCTTTTTCCTTATGATAATTAATAATTAATTTTTGGCTTAATATTTGGTAGGGAAAACTTAGCAATTAATTCTCTCCTGGTGTAACCTAATTATAATTAATCACCCCTGCCCTTTCGTAGACCAGAACCCTGTCGACCTAATAATTGCCCGAGTGCAATTTTTACCCGTTCGCTAAAAGGTTCCATTTTCAGGCAGTTCACGGGTAATTGTACTTTGCGAAGGTTTGCTCACACTAGTGCTATTTAGTGAGCACCCGCGAACCCTGGGCGGCACTTGCACAGTTCTGCCCCGGCACCCACCGACACACCGTACTTGGATGTGACGTCGTCGCGGTCAAGTACTGGAGTCCATGAAGGAAATACACGAAGTACCCTCGTCCTGTGCCCCACTCCTTGAGTGATGCTTTCGAACGTCTCGGCACACCGTTTAATTCCACTAATAACAGTGTGCATTAACGTATTTATTGAGGAAGTGCCATGAATCTTCCCTCACGGCTTTCCCTCTTGCATCATATAGAGCCGTGAACCACGTGGAGGCAGGACCGGAGCAGGATCCCGAAGGAGCGGAAGGTGCCGTAGCCGACCAAGAGCAGAACCAAGGCAAGCCCCGGTGCATAACCCCGTTTTAAATTTTTATTCTATCACTAGCTATGGATGTAAGTTTGTCTGTGCATTAAGTGATCGGAGTTGATTGCAACCCTAGTGTGCAGTAGGTCTCTGCCCGATCATTAGCCTCAGGACGATAGACGCTCTGCTTAAAGTAAGACGGCTGTTTATCGAGTGGTATGGAGACCACTCATAGGTAGGAATTATTATATCACAAGGGAATGGGTTGGAATGAAGGAAAGGGTGGATGGAATTACAATGAAGACCGGACGGGCAATTAGGTGGAAAGGGAAGGACAGCTTGTCTTCAAGGAGGTAGCCCCGTCCGAGTCCCCCCTAAGGCTACGCCTCGTGTCCGGCCCATGGGATCAAGTTTGAACGTACTGTTTGCATGCTGGAGATATGGGCCCAGTAAACCGACGTAGCTACGACTACCGCTTGGTCTGAAGATAGCCTTCTCCCTTCTTTGGTGGAACTGGGGCTGAGAGGAGCGAACAATCCACCCACGGATGGCGGCATGAGGCGCATCGCGATGGGGGACCCTTCTCGGGGGAGTCTGGACCCGGAAGACCCTGCGGTACCGTGAGCGAAAGGTTGCTCCATGCGGCTTCCAGGAAGCGCGTATGGGTCGTGCAAGCAGGTTTCTCCTGCAGGATGTAAATCGATTCGAGTCGCTGCCCCTCACAGTAACGAGTACCACTTGATCACTGCTACGGAACAGTGCCGGAAGCCGTTAAGATGCTGTGTGGGTTTAATACTGCTGTCTGAAATTATTAAGATTGTATTGCAACTATGACTGTTATAGCTTCAGTGCAAACTAAATTTATTATTCTACATGACAACTCAACTTGATGCTAAAACTTGAAAAGTAGGGATCCACTCTTAGGCGAGTTTTTCTGGCAATATCAACCCTAGCCCTAGCCTTTGCATGTTTAGGTGTCGGCTGTAGTTGGCCATTTGACGGGTCAGTCTTGCTGAGTAAATTAGTTACTCAGGGCGTAGCTCTATGTGGTTTTCAGATGACCAGGACGGAGAATGCCACTGTGGAGGGAGGTTCCATTGGGAGGGCCAGCGTCCCGACTGCTGGAACATCGAGTGGGAGCTGTGCACAAATGAAGATGAGGATTAGGTCCTTGCTTGCCGGTACGGTGCTTGGGCAAGGCACCTATTAAGGCCGGGATGTTCCCTGTGTGTCGCCGTGAGAGGGCGATTGTATCTTAGCTATATCGTCGAACTGGTGAACCAGTGTTGAACTTTTCGCTTCCGCAACTTTATTCTGTCAAAACCCCGGTTTGTAATATAACTTCGAATTTATGTAAACTCTGCTTCTCCACCTATGTTCCTGTTGCAATTATTTTCTTTCTCTGTCATGTATTGTACTATTGGGCGCCACAGCGCGTGTCGCCACCCAAGGAAGATCCTGGAACGGAACCGTCTCCGTGGTAAGGCGGGTCCATGACAGTAGACCTAGACGATGATGTCTTGTCCTATCTAATTGTGTCCCATTATGGGATCTTATGCTTGGTGCCCCTTGAGGGAGGTCCCTACCCCTCCTTATATATCCGGGGGGACATGGTTACATGGCGGAGTGCTAGTCGGTCTACTATACATATCCAAGAAGGAGTCTACTTTGCTTTCCTTATCTGTGAGGTACCCCGATGGTATGTATCATCGACAAGCCCCCAGAGTCTTGCAAGCTGGATGATAATCTTTGATAGCTTCCCGACTGGTTCGTGACATACATAATGCTTCAACTTTATATCAGTGAGCTTGTAGGGGTCTCAAAATCTGAAAATGTCTTCGAGAAATCCACTGGTGCGCTGAATAGGTGCACCTAATTAGGTGTAGCCCCCAACTCTAGTATAATTTGGAAATTGCAAATAATGCAAGAGTCCAAAACAAGAATAGTCGTGTTGGCTGTACTTAAGAAAAAATCATTGAAATCATCAAATCTGAGTGATAAATAACTCAGTAGAATGACATCAATCATTACCGAGTGATAGATGATTAGACGAGTGACTTCAATCACCGCTGAGTGGTAGAAGACTCAAACCAATGACTTCAATCATTGCCAAGTGCTATATGATATATTCGGGTGACATCAATCACAGCCAAGTGATATTGAGTTCAAATGGATGACATCAATCACAACCGAGTGAACATGGCCTCATGACATCAATCATAGCCAAATAACACAAACTTTGGCCGACTGGCCTATGAGTGATTATGAATCAAACGGGGTAATTCAATCACATCCGAGTGAATGAGGGTTTATGACATCGATCATAGCCAAGTACTAAGTTACCATGACTTCAATCATGATTAAGTAACCTTTCCTTAAGATTAGTACTTACTCGTATCTTTGAGCTTTATTTTCACTATTATAGACTGACTTCAATCAGCCGAGTGATGCTCATTATTTCGCATATATGACCATCAAGTCATAGTGACATGATCATCAAATCATGCTTTATATGATTATGGCATCAACCATTTTTAATAAGCACTTCTCTTCGAAGAAGCACATACTGATAGAGTGACCATCAAGCCACTGTTATATAATCATCAAATCATATACTTTTATTTATTATGGCATCAACCATAAATTTGATAAAAAAAAAAGCTTCTCTTCGAAGAAGCCCCCGAGACAATCGCCATTACGAGTGTCGGTCGCGCTCAACTCAGAATATCATGTCCGAGTGGCAGCGGTGCTCAATTCAAGATGATAAGGTCGAGTGAAGAAAGCAGTCGAGGTCGACCGCTGATAAAGTATAAATCATTCAAAGTCATGATGACCGAGTGAAGCCGACGGTCTGATATATGGCCGACCGATGGTGGCGGTCAGATATGATGTGGCAGACCGATGTTGGCAGTCGGAGATGGTGTAGCCGACCGACGAAAGCAGTCGGAGCTGTAGGCCGACTGATGAAGATAGTCGACACTAGCATAGACGACCGATGAAGATGAGGTAATCACTCTGTGTCGAGTGGTGTATCTGTCTATTCCATCATAAATGTTTCTGACAATAAAGGAAATTAGAATGATTAGTTATAATAAATATTGTTTGCTTGAAAACTTATTTTTATAAGCCAAACAAATCAGTCAATTGAAAAGTCAAATCTATCTATTTTTCTCCTTTAAGTAGACCGACTAGTGCATAACAGCGTGTTTGCGTATTAGCAACCAGATTGATCCATCATAGGATACTTAGAACAACATATAAAAACCTCGAAGCTCGGTCTGCCGCAACAATATCGGTCATAATTATTCTTGCATAGCAATCAGAACCAGTCGACACATGACCTCTCGCAACTTTGGCTCTGGATTTAGTGTAGTGGTAGTCTGACGCGTAGCTAAGAAATTCTATGACCTAGTTGTTTGTCGGTGTAAAACCAAAAATAAGACCAAATCACAAATAAGATGCAATATATCGGTCGAGGCTAAAGCCAAAAACGGTGAAAATAGAGTAGACAACATGGGTCATAATGGTGTCAGGACTGAAGCACTACTAAAAGGTCACCGATCGACATGGGTGGTGTCAGGGCCGAGTCACTACTGAAAGGTCACCGACCGACATGTCTACTGTTAGATTCATAAAAAAGTGGCAGAACACGTATATAGATACACAAATAGCCCCTTGGCTCGATTGTTTAATGCGAAGGATTAAAGGATTGAGGCAATAAAAAGACGAATAAAGCCATAAATAAGAGCACTGATTAAAAAGCCCAACTTTACTTATCAAAAAAAAAATTACGACCTTCTGCTTAGAAAACAGAGAAAAGACGACGTGAGAAAAAGGAATGAAGGACATGAGCCTCAAAACCTCGGAACGAAATCGAGAAAGTATAAAGATACTTAGCTTTGCAATTCGGCGAATTGAAGAGGAGCCCCCGAGCGTGCTGATGTGGTTGGCGAGTGATCGAACGCCGAAGTCGAGACATCATGTTGCCGGAACATCGAAGCTTAGAGTGGTTGGCCGAGACGCCAAATCATCGAAGATGTTGACGAGTGGCTGAAAACTCTACGAAGGCCGAGTGGCCGAGTGGCCAAATGTTGTCAAAGGCAGTGCCGTGTGGCAATATTACCGAGTAGCTGAGTCACGATGCTGTTGTTGAATGGCGAAGTTGCCAAGTCACGGTGATATTGTCAAGTAACGAAGTAGCCAAGTCGCGACAATGTTGCCGAGTAGCGCAGTCATCAAATCGTCGTCAAATAGCCCCCAGGAATGCCCATGTTGCTGTTGAACGGTTAAACCGTCGAGCCGCGACGATGTCGCCAAGTCGTCGGTAGGCGTCATGTCACAGCGATGTTGCCTCATTGACCGAATTCACCGAATCATCAAGTTGCCAGAAGCGTCGTCGTAGTAGACGATATCGCCAAGTGATTGACTGAGTGGATGGCTGGATCGTTATGGTGTAAACCATGGTCTTGATCATCAGCTACTTCCGAGTATTATGGAACACCACACAGCCAACGACCATTGATGATTCACTCGTACATGCACAACAAAGCAAAAGACATTGCGTTATTAGTATTCCGTGCTAATTAGATTTATTAGCATATACGGAATAAGTAATGTAGAACGATTAAAGAACGAACAGAAAATTTCGTGCTGCGGTGCCTGTGCCGCGATCGACTTGGTCTTGGGCTTGTGCGACCCTGGATCCTAGTCGCTTTAGCAAACCAAGTGTGGACGAGATCGTGTTGGAGTCGGTCTGCTCGATTTTTTAGCCTTTCCTTCACTCACTCGCCGTCGATTTTGCTACAAGCTGGCTGCCTGATCGTTGGTCTCCATGCCGATCATGTCCTTGCAGAAATGGATCCCGTGATGTTTCACTAATCAGATTGATTAGTATATATAGAGAATAAAATAATGTGGCAAGAAAATAGAAAAGGAAAAATCTTTCCTGGCTGGCACGTGATGCCTTGCTTCATTGTCATCGAGTGTTTGATTCGGTTTGTAGCTTCCATGTACACGCTGAACTCGACGAGTATTTGGTTTCTCGTCGACTCATGGTACGAGTACTTGATTCACCGACTTGTACGTTGACTGCAACGACAGGAAAACACGACATAACATCATGCTGCATGTATGCATGCCGTCTCGCCGGAGGTAGTTGTTTCTTCAACTTGATCTGGCGTGTTCTTCGATGCCGTGATGGAGAAGACCGATTGATCGATCCAACCGGCCAACAGCATGTTCATCGGTGATTCGGCGCTTCAATGCCGGTCTGCTCGCGATCAGATCTTGTAGTAGATTGAGACCATCGAACTCAACAAGCCAATCATCACGCTTATCCCACAGACGACGCTAAATATCGAGACTTATTCTCGGCATTAGACATAGGGTGGTTCACCTATGACGATTTATATGAAAGATAGGGGTATGCGCGAGATCGAGAGACGATGGTGACACTAGATGACGATTTAGACAGGTTCGGGCTCCCTCGATGAGAGTAATAACCCTATGTCCTGTATTCTGTGGTATTTGTACTGATATGTCTAGATCTAAAGATCTAGACAAGGAGGGTAGACCTAGACGATAATGTCTAGTCCTATCTAATCGTGTCCCATTATGGGATCTTTTGCTCGGTGCCCTTTGAGGGAGGTCCCTGCCCCTCCTTATATATCCGGGGGGGACAGGGTTACATGGCGGAGTGCTAGTCGGTCTACTATACAAATCCAGGTAGGAGTCTACTTTGCTTTCCTTATCTGTGAGGTACTCCGATAGTATGTATCATCAACACAAATCAAGCATCATCAAGAGCTAATGAGTAAAAGAGAGAGAAGCACACTCTAGATGATATGCATGCATGCTATGTTAGGTGATAATGAAAGAAAACATAAGGACATGCAATGCAAGGAAGGGATGATGATATGCAACAGGATTGCATGAAACATGCATAAGAATTAAAGACAAGCAATCATCATTATAGATACATGCACATGCATACAGGATAAATAAAAGAAGGACAAGGCACTGCATATGTAAATAAACCAAGTGAGATCATAAAGACTCCAAACACAAGCGAATGAAAACTATGACTCATCAAAATCCCTGAACATTTTGATAAAATATCTAAAAATAAGATCCAAATGTATCTCCCAACCAAAATCCAAGTATACTCCCCCTAGATACAAACTACTCTCGATCATGACACATGTCACACTCCTCCTATCTCTATGACTTCTCCCCCTTTGGCAACAATTACCAAAAAGAGAAGGAAAAACTACTAAATGCTCAAGGTCGTAGGAGGTGGTGGTGCAGTGACGTCCTCTAAAGGCTCTTTGCTGGGGGGCTCCTGTGTTGGATCGTAGTGCTCTCTCTGAGTCTCTACCACCTGAGCATCAAGCTGCTCGAAGTAAGTGAGATTCTCTGGTGACTCTGACTCTCTGCCCTGAGCTCCCCTAGGATAGTGGCGGTCTCCTGTGCAACAGACGCATGTAGGAGACTGAGGTCGGGCACATCCTTGTGAGAGAACCCTCCACGGACCAGATCCTCTTCTACCTGAGGTGTGGCGAGTGTAGAGTCTGTAGTAGAAGAAGGTAGAGCTGAGGTAGTAGTTGACTCTATTTGTGGGAGTGCCTAAGTGGTGTGGACTATCTCACAGAATAAACTCCTGACAGGTGGTTGAAGTGTGATGTAGAAGTCACTGTCATCTGTGGAGCTGCAAACTGTGTTGGTGAAGTAAATAGTGCAGAAATATGGATAGCGGGCAGAAATACAAAGGTAAGAAAGTCTGTCCTGCTCTCCCAGTCTGAAACTCCCCAGTAGGCGCGCTGCTGCTAGACTGTGCCATCATCATCGTAGTGAAGGGGCCATTCTGTGTAGGCAGCTACTGAAACTATGGAAGTGTAGGGACTCCAGTCTACTGACTGACCTGTTCTCATGTGACTTCCATCATCTGACTCATAAAAAGAGTCATCATCCTCATCTGCTACGGCTGGTACTCGGCCTGCATCCTCAGTACGTCCATGAACTGACACCTCTCCTCAGTAGTGTTATGGATGAAGTCACCTAGATGCCCTGCCAAAGCTGCAATAGTGGAGGTGTGATCAGTCTCTATAGCTATCGGCTGATGTGGTGCACCCACACTGCCTGACTCAAGAACAACCGTCTCAGGATGGGCCTCCTGTTCGTGAGTGATTGGCGGTGACTTCTGCTCGTCTATCTACTAGCTGGAGGCTGACTGTGATCCCCAGGACACACATGGTGCATAGCTTGTAGTCACCTCATGGAAAGCCTCGTACTACTCCTCCATCACTAGTCCAAGTCTACTCTGGAGATAGCAGATATACGGTCCATAGACGAGGTGACGACTTCCTACCCTCTCAGAGATAACCTCCTCCATCTCGACTATCATCAGATCTGTCAAGTCAAACATCTTCCTGCGTAGCATAGCAACAACTACCCACTGGTGTAGTAAGGTGAACTCCTCCCTGTACCCTGACCTCGGATGATAGTATTGGTGACTATTGCTCTGACAACCTCCGCCTCTGCAGTGAGTCTCGCAGGGTGTCTATTGAACCCTGGGATGTGAGGTGGCTTAAAAGCAATAGACACCATATCGTCTGGAGGTAGCATCCCTCCCTATGGCCTACAGGGCGGAACCTAGGTACCGTAGGCACTCCTGTACAGTTGTGTGTCTGAAGATATTAGTCCAAGTGCTACTATTAGGTCCTCTCTGCTCAAGCGCAGGGGCTCTGCTCTGAACAAAAATTAGATCTCTGAGCGATCTCTAGTTAGCCAAAGTGAGGCATAGAACATTAGTACTATGTCCTCTCTGTACCTGTAGGGGGTGGTGATCAACTCAGCCAGTCTGGGCAAGTAGTCAAAGTATCCCTCCATATCTATGCCAGTGGCTCTCCTCAAAGCCTCGTAGATCATGTACTGTTGTGGCATAAACACTCCAGTCTTGCCCTTCTTGAGAAGGTAGCATCATAGACACTCACCAATCCTTCTTTGTAGGCTGGTCCAGTACCTCTCACCTCCAGCTGGGTCCCTAGGGATGGTAACCCACTACTCAAATGGGACGAGGCGACTAAACTTGAGATCCCGGGCGGGAACATCAAGAATGTCCCTCTCTCCAGCTGCAGCTACAAGCCTCTACAGTCTCCTGGTGGACATTGTGCAAGTTCACTGCAGGTCTCCTGCCCGGTGAGCAGTCCTCTGCTGTGGAGCTATCAGCTGCTATGGCTACTCCTCCTCCGACTCCTCTGACTCTGACTCCTCAAACTCAGACTGTCATGTCTTTTCCTCCTCAGACACCTCCTCCTGCTGCATGGAGGAAGCCTGGTCCGTAGTCCTCGATGAACTGCTGTAGCGTGAGGTCGAAGTACCAGGCGCCCAAGCTGGTGGTAGAACACCTGTGTACAATTCTAGGGCTGTTGTCCTCTTCCTGGTGATCCTCCTGAGGCCCTGAACCTTAGTGTTTATCTGTCTCCCTGTGATCAACAGAGACTCGGGCATCCTGCGTGACTGCTCCATAGCCTCTAGGTGTTAAGCCACTTGTCTGGTCCTCTCTAACTCTGGGTCCAGCCTGGTCCTCTTCTTCCCTTTGGTCTTCTCTGGCATCTTCCCTTTGCCCTTATCCTGATCACCTACACCTGCCATCTCTGCTGCTGACTGACTGTCACTGCACGCATGTAGGTGGAGATAGGATATGTATAGAACCTTGTATGATGTATAACCAAAGCACCGCTAGGTAAGAATGCACAATAGAAATCCTAGCACTGAATGAAGGACATGATCACTAGACAAATATGCAAAGTACAACAGTGATCATCGACTATATGTGGCTGGTGCGAATCATCCACTGTACAGTCAAATAATAGTCAATAAATCTAACTATAGACTAGATGAGAGATAAACCCTAGAATTGCAATTAATAGATGATCATGAAACTAATTGTAATCTAGGTTGAGCTAATTACCTAATTAATGCAACTAAAAACTAGACTTTTAATCCAATTGCATCAATTAAGGAATTGCTCGCAAATCAGGGCATATCACGATAAATGGAGGATTAGAACAATACCCTAGAGAAGATGGAGTCGAACACCACAGAGAATTCGCAACCGATCACCGGAGAACACGACTTGATCGCTGACAATAGGAAAAAGGGGAAACTTTTTCTCTAGGCTTTGGTGGAACTCGGGGAGGTGGAGTAAGCGCAAGCAGGTGAGGGCGTGTGAGCTGCTATGGTTGGCGGTGACGGCGACAGATGGCACGCGGAGAGGACAAGTGGCATGTTGGGGTGGCTTGCGGCGGTGCTAGGGTTTATGTGGCGCATGGGTGCAGGCGAGCGCACGGGGAGCAGCGGCACTGGAAGGGTAAGGCAGCACGTCGGCTCAGCAAGGGCGACGGCACAGCGGGCGTCAGCAACGGCGGAGTCCCGTGCGTGCTCCTAGCTTCGCGGTGGAGAACAAAGAAGAAAACAATCAACTCAATTTTGACCTATGTCAAACCAACATCCAACGGCCGAGATCACACAAGGACGCGATCAACGGTCGTGATTGAAAAGATATTTGTGTTTGCAATAGTGACCAGACAGTACGGTCTCTAGACCCGATGGTCCGATCTGGTTCCAAGTCTGCTAGCAACCCATACTGACCGAACGGTATGGTCTGTAGAACCGTTCTGTTCGGTCTTTATGACCAGTCTGCCTCAAGACATTGTGCACTAGGCACTGACTGGACTGTACGGTCCCTCGAACAGACTATACGGTCACTACCATAATTTTGTTGAATCAAGGAATTTCTCCAGTTTCCATGTGTTCTCAATTAACACCCAAATAAATACTGCACTTATAGCACGAAGGGAACTCTCAACCACTCCTTTTCAAAAAGTGGCCCTCCATGGCCTAATAGTTTGTGCAAATGCCAAATAAAGAATCGAGCAAATAAGAACCAAGGAAATTAAGAACCAAATGGGTATGTATGAGCCTTAGTCCATGAACCGCGCGAGTGGGTTAACCTCGGAGTTCATAAGAGCTTGCTCAATGGGCATGAAGAAGCACAATCCTTTCCTTTGGTCACACTTATGAAGATGTTTTCTCATATTGATCATGAGGCACAAATTTTCTCCAAGTGAGACAAGCCTCCTCTATGTTTCCTATATGATGCATGCAACAAGCATTTTGTCAATGCATTGGAAATTGAAACATGCCATGTGAATGCAAGCAATATTAAAGAAGACAAAGGAAACCTAACAATGTCCAGTTTGAACCCCTCTCAAGCTTACTCACTATAAGCCATACCCTTGCCTTGATAGAAGCCAAACCACCATCTCAAGCACTCCCCCTTGCTTATAGCTATCTTAAGTGGTTTAGACATTGACTAATTTTTATGTGTGTTTTCTTTTAGTTATTTACACATGCATGGATGCAAAACATACTAGTCACAAAAGAGTCCTAGTTACGATGCAATGCAAGAAAAGAAAGAACACACTACAACTTCCAAGAACAAACACGGATACCTCTTTCACGAGTAAATACGACGTTGAGGTCCATGTCACTTGTGGGGGACTTCACTTGATCTTCAAGTAAACTCCCGGTCCACCACCACCACCATCTTCTACGTCTTGTTCTTGGGCACCCACTTGTACTTAGTTGACCTCTCAAGATCAATAATGCACTTAGTCACCCATATGCTCTTGACCTTTATCTTCTTGTTTGGTGATCCCAAAGCCTTTGCTTTCACCTTACCACTCTTGTCCCTAAAAAGCTTGAAATGGGTGTTCTCATGGAACAAGTTAGCTTTAGGAAAATAATGAAATATCTCAACATGGGACATTCCTTGATGGTGTGGCCATCCTTGCAACACCACTCACAATAGTAGTTGTCGATAAGTAGGGGCTTGACCCAAGTAGGAATAGAGTCACTCATCTTGATGATGTCGATAGAGGCGGGATATGAGCCAAGTGCCAAGTCGCTCTTTGATGAACTAGAGGAGGGAGAGGCAAGATCATCAACACTGATGGCCACAAAAGTAAGTTCAAGGGCCTCGTACTTCTCATGTAGCTCTATATGATCACCCTTGAGTTTGTCATAACTCTTGTTTAGGGCCTCATGAGATGTGACAAAAGGTCCTTGAGCTCACTCTCAAGATCACCAACGTGGTCGTTAGCCAACTTACACTCTTTTATTACCACTTCCAACATCTTGGATTTCTTGACGGCGATGTCGCAGGCTTGCTCAAGCATACTAGCTCGATGTAAGAGAGATCCCCATCATCGCTGTCATCACTGCTCTCATCCTCACTCTCCCCAAGTTGGCTCATAGCCATGAGGCACGTGGGAGGTGGAGGAAGAGCTCTAGGTAGAGTGGTTCTTGTCATTGCTAGACCGGCCACTTCTTCATCTTCACTTGAGGAAGAGGATGCTTCACTTGAGTTGTCACTTATCCACTCTCCAACAAGGGCCTTGTGTGAGAACTTTTTCTTGAGCTCTTTGCCTTTGCTCTTGTCCTTGTTGAAGTACCTCTTCTTCTTATGCTTGGCTTTGGGATCCTCTTCTTCTTCTCCACTTGAGTCTAGAATTTTGAATGCTTCTTTCTTGGGCCTAGGGCCATCCCGAGCAAAGTGGTTCTTGGAGCCATGAAGCACTTTCCCTTGGACTTGGAGGTAAACTTGTTCTTGAAGGTCATCATCTTCTTCATGAGAAGTGCCAAGTCCTAACTCAAGTCATCATCATCATCATCATCTTCTTCTTCTTCTTCGATCACCACCTTCTTCGTGCTCTTCTTGCTCTTGACAGGCTCTTTCTTCTCAGCTTGAAGAGCATGGTTGGATGGTTGAGCATCATCCCCACCCAATTGGTAGCTATCAAAGACAGTGATCTTCCCAAGCACTTCTTGGATGGTCTTTGTCTTAAGATCACCTTGCAAGGTGAAGGTGATGATGGATTAATACTTGGGGTCTTTGAATAGCCTCACGAATCTTCTAATCACCACAATGGGCTTGAGCTTGAAGTCACCCCCAAGAGCATTGATCTCCTCCACCAGTACATGAAAGCGAGAATATACAGTGTTAGCTCTCTCATGTGGCAATCTAGTGAAGTTATCATACTTGTTCTTCAGCACATAGTATCTTTCCTCTTTCGTATCATGAGTGCCCTTATGAATGCTCTTGATCTTATTCCAGATACTATGTGTTGTAGCGCTAGCATCCAATCTAGCAAAGACATCCTTTGTAATGTATGCAAACAAAGCATTCTTAGCCTTAGCATTGCGCTTAATAAAATCAGGATCTAGCGGATTCATGTTCGCATCCGTCTCAGGGGTCACCTTCCATATCTCCGGATCGAGAGACTCAAGGTAGGCTTGCATAAAAGCCTTCCAATAGTTGTAGTCCTCACCATTGAATATGGGTACACTCTCCATCTCTCCTAGCATCTTTACTCAATGTAGTGAAGCCTCTAGATTGAGCACTTGGCTCTGATACCAATTGTAAGAACCGAAGGCATACCGAGAGGGTGGGGGCATGAATCGATAAGCCGACCACAATCAACAAATTCTACTAATTTCTCCACTAAATCCCATCAATAATTGTAACCTAACAATTCTAGTAGGCCAAGAGACTACACATGTTATTGTTCATGATGAGTGCAAATGCGGAAGCTAAACACACTAGCCTATGCAAGCCACACGTCAACCTTCTAGCTATAGCACACAACTATGGAATAGTAAAGAGAGGGTCAAGAAATGCTCATGATTTTTTTTTCAGAGGTCTCAAAAGGATGGCACCTTCCTCTACTCGTCGTTAGGCCACTCCCGTCAGAGTGTCGGTCCCTCCCGCCACCAAGTGGAGTTCTTGCACACGAGCCCGCAATCACTCCTAGAGTGAAGACACGGTTAAGTCACCACTGCCATTAAGGAATAAGCTCCCCTCCCTTGAGAACTTGCCGGACTCCCCGAGCCGATACGGGCACTTAATATCGATGCCTCTTTCAACGGCGGGCTCAAACCGTGTACAAAACGGCTGACAACCTTCACAACCGGCCGTCCAGTTTCCTTCTAGACGGTTCCTCGAGAGCCATTGGCTCCTATCCCTCGCTGATTCTGTACAGACCGGATCATCCGGTCTATAGACCAAACCATCCGGTCTATAGACCAGACCGTCCAGTCTATATACTAGACTGTTCAGTCTCTATAGTCCTTGCTAATTCCAGAGAGCGTCCATTTTGCTTCCTCTCTATCCTGCACCCATCCATACAGACCAGACCATCTGCTCTGTAGACCAGACCGTCCGGTCTCTATGGGTCTTCACGCTGACAGATTCCTTGCAACAAGTCTTCTTTGATTTTCCTTCTCCTCTGATGACCGTACAGGTCAGTCTCTCCAGACCCCTCTGTCCCATCACTAGCTCCAGAAGTTGAAACTCCTCGTCCTTGCTCGACTTTGTTTCCCGGCTTCTTCCAACAGCTCCTCGACTTCTCCACTATCACCTAGTGCCTGTGATTTCACTGAGCATCTAGGCACATCACCGACTAGCATGACATAAGAGACATGACCTAGACCCCTTTGATAGTCCGGTTTTTCCTATGGGCTCAAGCCGTAACAACTAGACAAGTGTTCCAAATAATCGCTCCTAGCTTGTCCTTAGCCTTGATCCATCTCCATCAACCCTTGGACTCCATCAAACTCATCAAGCCTCTATGCTTGTGGTCGTTGTCATCAATCACCAAGGAAACTGTCAACAATCATCATTAAGTAGAAAGGTTTCCTAGACGCACAACACTCATGTAGATGTTAGTCATATTTCATGCTTGTCATTCATCACCAATAAAATAATACCTTAGGGATCCAATCATCAATGGTCATGAAGCTTACACCTAGGCCACCATGGCCTTCATCGCTACCACTATCCTTGTGATGCCCGTGATCCACATTGTCACCTCCGTCGCCTCCGTCACTGCCATGAAGATCTCTGTACCGGCATGCCTAGTGAGGAAGAGGGTGTCCCCCACATGCTCGTCAACGACATGCAATGTCATCTGAACTGCATCGAGGGCCACCGTCCTGCGATGATGACAGTGGGCTTGGCGACCACGGCAATCGCGGCCACCGTGGAATCCATCGTCCCCACCCTCAGAGGTGGCAAGGGCGTAGGCGCCGTCATTACTGCCATCACAATGCCTCGATGGTCGGCACCCCACGTCAAAGGGCAGAGGCCTGGCCCTCCGCTTCTTGTGCGGGCATCCTCCATCAACGGCGTGCGCCAGGCCACAACCCGGTGGAGGCGGCAGTGGCGCTGCGCCTAGATGTGGTGCAGCCAGCTGACGCCTTCATTGTAGCATGGGCGGGCCATGGGAGCGAGGGAAGCAGAGTAGAAGAGGAGGAGTGGAAGGAGTGATGGAAGAGAAGAGGCAGAAGGGAGGAGGCAAAAGTGGCAGTAGAAGAGGAGGGCTGGACGGGGAGCGGATAGGGTTTGCGCTGCCCCCCCCCCCCCCCCGGCACCCCTTCTTTTGTAGGTGGTGGCGCAAGTTAACATGGTCCACCACAAACCTGTACAGCCCTAATTAGTGGTGAGCAATAAGGTGTCTTTCACTAATTTCTACCATTTAATAACGGGCACCCCCCCCCCTCCGGGCTCGGTTTTGTAACAGGCTTTATGATGCCCACGACTAATGTCAGTACCCTAGTTGTTGCTGAAAATTGTTTTTCTAGTTTGTGTCTTTGACCTTCCTTGAGTATGTGTCATTGTTCATATATCCTAATGACATTTGATATGAAATAATTTGTAAAAATCTCTACCACTAATTAAAAGAGGTGAACACGTCCATATGGTATTGCACGATGAACAAATACGACTTGATGTTCCATAAAGTGTAAGGAAATAAAGAATATAGTGCAGGAGCATTATAAGGAAAATATTACAGTTGCACGATGAACAAATACGACTCAGTGTTGCATAATATAAAGATAAGATATACTGTTGAGGCAATCCATAATAATAAAGAACATTTTTGTCAATTTGTCTCTAGGGTTTGTATAACCATCAAACAATGGCCTCTCCCGATGCTACCGCCAACGAAGCAACCCAGTGCACCATGGACATGGAGACCTACTAGGCAAGGCGACGCTATGTGGACCAACTGCTAGAGAAGCTTGGCGAAACTGAGGGCTACATCGGGCAAGTGGTCCTAGGCCTACCGATCATGGAATCTCGAGCCCCCGACACTCGCGTCATCATGGTCATCACTGGACTCAGGTCGTACGTGCACCCTCTGCCATGCTAGTGCCTCCTGATTCCATGCCGCCGCCGCTGAACCCCCTTGAGTAGTCGATCCCGGACGCCATCCACGAGCATATCATCACGCACAGGCCTGGCTACCAAGGCCCACAATGCGCATGCATGCCCGCGGCGTTGTCCTCACCAGCCACTGCTACGACTGCCTCAGTGGTGACCCAGCATCCAACGTCCACGCAAACACGCTCTAGTAGGATGTGGCATTCCCACCCACCCACAGCGAGGAACCGCACCCGCTGGACATGATTGATGCCGCCGTGCTATACTGGCCGGTGCGCACACCGCTCACTAGATGGGCTCATCGCGTGCATGCGCAGCTACAGCCCCGGCGATGAGAAGACGCTGTGGTGGCTAGCGTCAAGCAGGGCCGACCTCGGTGCTGCCGTACGGATGACCACCAGCGGCAAGCTGTTCAGTGCCACCACGTCTCCGTGATGCATTCGAGTCTGCTGCCATGGCCGCTCGGAATCCTGACCCGGCCGCATCCGCGTGCTTCTCCGAGGCGCTCATGGGACCTAAGAGTCAAAAACCTTACACACATTTTGTTTACTGGAAGAAGTTTGTTTCTTTTACACCCATAACAATGCACGGGCACTTTGCTAGTATGTAGTAATACAAACACAATCATGAGTTAGACAACTAGTTTTCAACCATTAACAGATTAATTGGTAGAATTTGAAACATAATCTATGAAGAACTGAGAAAAGATAGTACGAGGTGTTCATTTCCATTCACAAATCAGGAAGTGGCCGGCTGTAAAAGGGATGTCACTGAGCTATCCTTTTTGTTACTTGGGACGATGTTGGACATTTTCATATCAACCGTAGTTGGGTTAATGTTTATTGAAACTCATAAAAATATTGATTCCCTCAAATTTGATATGACACTAGCTACATCATGATAACAAAAGTAAAAAAGTGTGGTAAACATGAAGAGCTGATAAATTTTTTGAAACGTTTGCCTTTCTAACAAAACTATATGGAATGAATGGAGTTATTGCTTGTCTAAGGCTAGTGTCAATCCAAGTTTCATATGGGTTTCAAACTCATTAAATGACATGCCACAAAAGCAAAAACAATGAGGTGGCATGAAATTTATGATGAGGGAGAGGAGTTGGATTTCATGGAAATGAAACCTTATGTAGACGGTTACCTGAACTATGAAACTAAAATAAAACCTCCACTGAAAAGACCGTGTACAAATATGTAGAGAGGAGTTGGGTTTCATCTCTATAGATTTTATGGATTATCATGGGTCAATTAGATGTAGAATTTACATGATATTTTAGCCAATGAAACCGCAATATGAAATTGTGCATTGAGAAAGCTTCTTTCATTTACTGTTTGAAATATCTTTATATGACATGACACTTTTGAGAACCATGCAATGAAGCCATGTATTGAGACTAGTGTTGACACTACTAAGTGCACCATTTTATACATCAAAAGCGCTCTATTTTTTAGCATAAATAACATTATTTTAAGCCTTTAACCCTTGATATTAGCAAATTATTCGTACATTTGTTGTTCTTGGAGTTTTATTACAGAAACAGGTGAAAGGATGACATTTTGGACATTTTTAGTGGACTTGAACTCTGAAGAGGTGAAATGTAGTAGAAATGGCCCAGGTTCCGACTGACACAAGGGAAATTTGGGTTGATCAAGATCGGTCCAATTCTCTAGTTCTTCTAGAAGCAAGTTATTCGCACAAATATTTGAAGATATTCATCATGAAAAGATAAAAGAAGACTTCAAGTATCAAAACATGTAGTGCAAGACTTTACTTTAAGGAATTTGATGAGGAAACCCACATGGAAGCTACAGAAGACATGGGAACTGATTTAGAAGAGATATCGGGCTAAATATGGAGTGTGTCGGTCAGCACATCTTCCATGTCGATTGGCACATGGCCCTTTTCCCAAGAAATCAACTCTATCTCGAGTTGCACCTATATAAATACTTGTAAACTCTAGGGCTAGAGATGACGCCACCATAGGGACAATAATAATCATGAGTTTAGAGCCACCGAGGCTTTGCCTTGTTCTTCACATCTCTAGTTGCTAGGATTAGCTTGGCTAGCCTAGTCGATTCGATGATCATAGGGTCATAGGCTTGGAGTTTCAAGAACCACTGGTGCTTGAGGTGATCCATCAAGGTTTGCCTACTAGATGGAGATGTATCTTGTACTATGTGTATTGAAGTTATGTTGATAAATGGTTTTGGATATTCGATTAACTGGATTTTTTGGTCTTACATGTGCTTGTATCAATGCTTAGTACATAGGCTAAAACTTTCGATGCTATCTTGACCGTGGTGCTTAGGGTAGTATTCTGGATCTTGTATGTGCAATATTTCCATGTGTCTTTGCTTGTGCATGGTAGTAGATACGTGTAGCGTGGAGGGTGATAGACCGATTTTAGTCATGACAGGGCTTGTCGGAAAAGCATCACTTCTCTATCAATCTTCGGTTCATTGTATCCAAGTAATTCTGTTATGATGCTTTTTTATTGAACTTTGTGGTTATGATCTCAGCTAGTAGATATCTGGTTAAACTCATCAAACAGTTTTCTTTAAGCCCCTCTGCAAATAGCGACAATAGCTCACATGCGACGTCTTTAACCTATATTCTTTGGGATACGACATCATTGGATGGAATAGCTCACATGCGACGGTTGGAATGGCCCAAATAGCCACGGCCTGACACGGCTCTTTTAAGCCCTTAAGTAGTTCACGATTGTGGATTATGTTCGAACGCGGGACCTGCCAGTCAAACATTGCTTTCTGGGACCCACTACTTATCCATGTCATGCCTTAAGAGGCCTAGTCAGCCCTCCGCTCCCGTGCTTGTTCCCTGCCCCCGACATTACTGTTGCCTCCTCCCTTCCCTTGTTCTTCCTCGCGCACCTTCATCTTCCTCTTCTCCGGCAACGGTCCGCAGCGGCGGCGGCGAGCGATGTCCAGCTCCGCTTATGGCTCCCAGAAGGCCCCATAGAAGGCACGACCGCGTTATGGAGAAGTCCCTTTGACTACATTCCCTGACCGCCCTCGCCCAGATCCACTAAAGCGCTTGACATGTGTGCGCTCGTAGACGGGCAATGTCAGTCGGGAATTTGTGAAATGCGAGAGCAAGCCATGTAAGGGGAAGGATGGGAAGGTAGGGTTTGTCTTGATTTGGCATGATTTGGAATTTGCAATTTGGATTTGGGAATTAGGGTTTGCATTTCTCTTTTTAGGATTTAGAGCCCTGCCGTCATTTTGAGTGGATGGATACGTACATTCAGGATCGAGGGCTTGTAGTTGAAGTGCTTCCCCTAATTGAACCAATCCAGGCTCGCATGTCGTCTGGTGTGGAGGAGGAGATCTCAAACATAGCCCATGATTTTTCGGTGAATGGGGAGTTGCAAAAGCGGAACATGAACTTGAGCTAGATTGTGGAATTGAAGAAACGGTCAAACATGATGGTTGGAGCAATTTGGTGTTGGTATTCAGGTTAGGAATTCAGATTTAGGAGATGTGGCGATGTTGTTTGAATGTAAATTTGTGATCAATTTTGTTTCATCTCATAGATTATTTCGCAAATTTTGTGATTTACTTCACTTTTCCTCTTCTCAGACCGCATGAAAGCATGAACTTGACTCCGTGGACTTTAACCCCCACCGCCAACCCCACCTGTCATAGAGATGATGGGGGCTCACATGTCAGCCCGTGTTCCCGCTCCCACCCCAGGCCAACATGTCATTGAAAGAGCGTGGCCTATAGTTATTCATACGAGCGCGACCTATAGTTATCCACTCACCTCGCCGCTCCCACCCAAGGCCCCACCTGTCATACATAAGAGCGCGGCCCATAGTTATTTATAAGAGCGCGGCCCATCTGCTATTCATAAGAGCATGACCCATCAGTTTTAGGCCCCGTTTGGTTTAGATTCTAAAACAGCTTATGCTTCTGCTTCTCAAAAAAAATTTGCGCAAGCTTGGGATTTCTCTTCTCTTTCCAATGCGGGTCCCATAGTAATTGAATGGAAGGACTGCCCCCCGCATGACCAGCACGGCCTAGTCTCTCTTTCCTTTCATTGGTTCCAGTGCTCAAGTCTAAAATGGCTTGATTTCAGGGACGGAGGAAGCTATTATAGAAGAAGTTGAAAGCAGAATGTATTTTTATGAAAAGCAGTACCAAAGGGGCCCTTAGTTATTCATTTTTTTGGACTTGACAATAAAAGTGGAGATTGCATACGATAAAGAAAAACTAGCACGGAAGGCAAATGAGATTGGTAACAAAATTTGGTCTTGATGACCTAGATTTACATTGGCCTGAGGTCTACTACTCTACTCCTCATCGAAAAGTCGGACCACTATATTATTAGGGTGGACTTCGTCGGCGATAGTAGTCACAGTGGGCATATATTCCCACAGCATGTCATAGAAGTCATCATTGTCAGTGGTCGGTTCAAGGTGGAGGAAGTTCTCATCGGACTCCAGGTGGGCCAGGCTTAGGGCGTGGGCGGCGCCTTCGTGAACGCCGATTGTGGTGAGTTCCCGCACACGCGCCGTAATGTCACGGAGGCGAGCGGCCACAATGTCGCCGCGGAGGTTCATCTCCTCAGTGGCGATGTCGGTGGCCTCCTCAATCTTCTAAAGTCGGGCCGTCAGAGCTGAGCAAGGAACCAAAAAGAAGTCAAACATCAAAATCTGAGTGCGAAAGGGGGGTGGAATAGCTAACATGCTACGTATCAGCCACGTTGGCGTTGGCTGCGGCTAGCCGAGCACGTGCCTTCTGCGCCTGCTGCTCCGTCGCCGCTAAAGCAGCCACTAGAGCCGTCGCGATATCCCCTGGGAGAGCAGCAAGGGCCAGTGGAGGAAGAGGGGGTGGTGGAGCTGTCCCATCACTACATGAGAGAGAGGATAACGATGATTAGAAACTAAAGAACGCAACAGAGGAGATTACCATGATGTCTTACCCTCAGCGGTGGCGCAGATACGTGCCCGGAGTAGAGGGGCCATGGCTCCAGGTTGCGACCATCCATGGTGGGGAGCTTTCCTTGAGCAAGGGCGTGAAAAGAAGGGGAAGAACAAGGGCGTCAGGAGGCAAGAGGAATGGTTGAGCCAAGAGGAAAGTCCTCCCGTTTTATGGACAAGAATGGGAAGGAGCCCAAGGAGATGTTATGACCCACGATCAATATCACTTGTGTGTAAGGAGGCGAGCTGTCTGGGCCTGTTCGTTTCCCGATTTGCTCGCCAGTTGGGCGCATGCTCTGGATGAGGATCCTATGTTTGACTGTGCATTACTACAGAGAATCTGCATGCTCCATAGGCGGAAGAAGAGGAAGCAGCGGAGTAACCCTTAGGCATCAATGCAGCGTGCTCCAGACGATGCGTGCTGACCATGCCTATTCTATCGGGGCTCTTGTTCTTCTCGCATCTTCTATCATCCATCACATTGCACGCCAGGGCCAGTTTGTTCCAGGGTCAAAAATTTTTGAGTTAGGAGAGTGTTGGTTTCCCTCGCCTCAACTTATTCACGGTTCCCAATTAATCTTGCTATTTAGGAGTACTAAACAAAGTGTAATGACAGATGGGTTGTAAATTGTGAGATGAATCTAACGAGGCTAATAAATCTATGTTTTGGTACAGTGATGCTACAGTAACTAAACACCCTAACGAGACGAATCTAACGAGCGGTTTTGTCATTGGTAGTGGGTGAGGGAGATTAGTCTTCACCAACGGTCAAAACAACAAGGTCACTGAAATGTGGGTCTGATGTTTTATTCGGCCTACCGCTCAGTCTCTCTTGGGAATTGAACACCACCACAGGCCGACAGTCAAAACAGAAAGAGAATAGCTCACGCGTAAACTGCGCGAGGTCGCTGAAATGTGGGTCCGATGTTTTATTCAGCCCACCGCTCAGTCTCTCTTGGGAAACGAACACCACCGCTAAACCATTCTCTTTTTGTTTTGACCGCTCAGTCTCTCATTTCCCATAAGAGTACGCTTTCAGATTCTTTATTTTGTGTTCGAGCTGCAGAAGCGCCCTACAAGAGTACGCTTTCAGTTTTTTCAATATTTTGGCGATTTATATCTAAAACAATATAGCAAATTTTGCAGTGGAAATTGGCCATCATACGTAATACATAATCTTCAAACACCAGTAAAGTTTTGGTTATTTTTTGAAACTTTCCGATCATGTACGTGTCATAATCTTCAAACACCAGTAAAGCTTAATGACACTACTAATTTGAGGTTGACATGATAAAATTGTTTCAATAAATTCTAGAAATTTTACTCTATGGGTTAGAACTTGTGTTACATGCCTGCACCAGATTGCAGATCCTAACTCTTCTTATTTAGATCCCTACAAAAAAAACAATTTTTTACTCAATTTCTGAATATTTTGGCGATTTTTAATTCGAAAACTATAAGGATTTTGGAACTGAACTTTTGCATGTGATTGTTTCATGTGACATGCAATCACCTTCTATTTTTTTTTATTTTCTTTTGGTAATGTGAAAACAAATGTGTGTTGAAAATGGACTAGTCCATTCATCTGATATGAACATTGTACATATATCCATGTGATATGAACATTGTATATACATTTATGACTCTAATACCCATAACATGGTTGATACCGGCACAAAAGAATATAGTTGTTTTTTATAATACCGTAAAAAAATCATCAAATTTGGACTTGAAACGTCAGATCTATCCGTATTTGAAGATTTAATTATAAATTTAAAAGAAAAATATGAACACTCGGAAGGAACAGACGAAGAACTACCGATGAACTCGGCGCCGACATGTGGGACGACCTGTCAACGGAGTTGTGCAACAAGGCCCGCTGATGAAGTCGGCCCAAGAGCCCAAAACTGGATGGGCGGGTCTCTTGTCTATGCTCCCTCCTGGATTTGGCCTTACTTGCTTATTGGCCAAATTAAAAAATCTCAAAAAAATTCAAAAATTAAAAAAATCAAAAAACCTTCTCGGATTGATATTGTTGATGCAGTAGATGTTAACCCTCGATTTTGAGGTCATTTGAAGAAGGTCAAAAAAATGATCGCACTAGAAATGGGGCAGTTTGGCCTACCTTTGGGGCTCTTTGTAGCTCATTTCGAAGAAAATATTCACATAACGGAAAAGCAAACATAGTGCATACATATTTACAATTAAGACACAAGTTTCATGCCTCAGAATAAAAATTGCAATGTCATTCACACAAGTTTCACCTTCCACTCGATTTTCTCTTCTTCCTACCACTTGATTATGCAGGCACACCACACAAAACCCTCATGCTCTTGGTTTTCTTCGCATCATTAGGACTAGGCCGCCGCATGCACACTACAAGTTCTTGTTCTTCTTTTGTTTGCATGGCATATTGCCGAACACCTTCATTATGCACAACATCATCCAAAACCAAATCACATGGCACCACATCATCCAAAACAGATTCTGTTTGCACAACATCCAAAAATGATTCGGCCTGCATCACATCATCTAGAACTGATTCAGGTTGAACTAAAATTGATTCAGCTTGCCCCACAACATCTAAGACTAATTCAGTTTGTTGCATGGCATCTTCCAAATCCCCTGCATCCTGTACACTTTCCTTTCTTGTGCGCCCATTTAGTCTAGCCTTTTTTGTTGGCCAGCCATTTTCAACAACAACGGGTTCAAATTCAGCATCCTCACTTCCATTCTTTTTCCTAAAAAAATAAAAATGATACAGAAACAAAGTAAATTTAAGTGCTCAATTAGATGGCTCAATGATTTTTCTTCTAAAACTTACTTTGGCTTTTCTGGAGTGTAACAGCATTTGGCAGATCTAGCTCGGTGGCCATGTTCCTGACACAACTTGCATCTATTTCGTTGTCTTTCTGTGCCCATTTTGGTTTATCATCTTTTTCCCCTCTCTTACTACTACTACCTTTCTCATACCAAGCCTTGTATCTGCTCATTTTAGGCCTGTCGGTCATTCTTTTGGCAAGGGGGGGGGACACATTGAAAATTCAAATTCCACTTCAGGCCACTGAGACTAATTTGTAAGTGCTGCAATTGGAGTTGCATATGCATCCTTGAATCTTGCTACCGAATAATATTCATGCAGATAAGGGTGCATGTTTGCCTTCGACTTGCCAACCAAGAAGAGTATGGCATGCTTAGATGGTTTTCCAGTGTGCTGCCACTCGAGGCTTGTGCATTCATGTAGATCAATGTGAACCACATGTCTCCTTCCAGTCTTGGTATCTCTAACTTTAGCGCCCCACAAAGAAGAACTCGCAACTACCAAATGTGCAAGATTTTTGCTCCTGTTAACCACTTGTTGAACCACTGCTAGAAGCTTATCCCCTTGCAGAGCATCACCTATTCTTCTTCTCAATTCCCACATCCGCATGATCATGATCCTGATTTGGTCAACCATGTCATGCACAGGCAAGGCTTTCAACTGTCTCACGTTGTTGTTAAAACTTTCAGCCAGATTGTTATTGATATGGTCACAATTGATGGCCATATTAAATCCTGACCTATACCACAAAAAAAGAATGGTATGTTTTCTCCCACTGCTCAAACTCAGGATCGGCTGCATACACCTTGCCAAGGTGATGATCATGTGTCTTTTTACTATAAGCTCTTGCTGCGGGCCATAGCCGCCTAAAAACTTCTCCTTTATGATTCTTCATCACATTCAACCACATATGACTGAAGCACTCCCTCTTCTCAACATGTGGAAATGCATTCTTGACTGCATTTTCTAGCCCGTTACAAGCATCAGTGTGTATAGCCAAAGGTGTCACTGGCCCAATGCATCTTTTCAACTGCATCATGAACCATGTCCATGAAGCTTCTGACTCAGATTGAAACAGGCCAATAGCAATAGGAAACATTCAGTTATGTCCATCTAGAGCATTGCATGCTGCCAATTGACCAGTCCACTTTTCAGTGAAAAAAGATGAGTCTACACTCAAATATGGCCTACACCCTGCTTTGAAGCCATCGATGCAAGGCTTTAAAGCCATAAAAAAATTTGGAGAAATATACCTTGCCATTAGGTGCAACCTCTGTTTCTATCTCCACAACACTACCAGGTGACCTCTTCTCCATCTCTGCCTTGAAACTATACAACATCCTGAACGTATTTGCCCAATCACCATATAACTCTTTTATTGCCCTCTGTTTTGCCTTCCACACTATGGTATACTTCAGCATAATAGGATACAACTTTTCCAGGTCTATTCTCAGTTTCTTTGCAGTAGTGTTTGGTGTTTTGGCTAAAATAGGATTGATCTTTTGTGCAACCCGGGCCTATGATGTCATCTTTTATACACTCTGTGAACTAGTAATACAAGTATGTTCATGTGTGATTTGATTAACCCTGATGGTACCTCCATCAGGTTGTTTTCTAGTAGAAATGTACCACTTGCAAGGCTTGGCACCCCCATCAAAGCCTTTGCACTTCGCATAAAATTTCTTTGTATCTGTCCACAGTCTTGAAACACATCCTAAACCCTCCTCACTGCATAAGTCTTGAAACACATCCTAAACCCTTTCATGCTTTGAAAACACTTTCCTACTTCAATTACAGGATTGTCTCTGGCATATACATTTATGAATTCATCATTATTGTAATCATCTACCTCATCAGCAGCTTCGTTCATCAACTCTGGATCCACATCTTCAGAACCAACAGCCGCAGTACCCTCATCCCTCTCCTTCTCCTTCTCATTGTCTTTATCATCTACTGGAATTCCTAAAATTCTAGCCATCTCATTGTCAACAATTGGTGCAGTGAGCAAATCTATACGCTCTGGCAGTTCTACTAAATTCCAGTCCACAACAGCAATAGTTGCAGGGGGGGGCCATGTTGACGGCTGTTAAGTACCATTTTTAACCGTCAACTATACTCAAATAAAGGAGAATTTGGCATTTCATACACGCATGCTTTATCACAATAATATAGTTCCACTTGTACTTGGAGAACTTTGTGCATGCAGGAGGAAATGTGAAGGAAACACCTCAAAAGGCAAGAAAACACACTTTCGACCAATCAGAGAGTGCCACATGGACGTCACACGGATTGAAGGGCCCATTTTCAACTCTTAACCGACGTAACTCCCTGTAATACCGCGGGAACCGACCTCAGGACCCACAGGACAGCCACCTGGAGAAAGCACAGGCCAGGAGGGGCCACCCCCAGGTCGGCCGACCTGGTCAGGTCGGCCGACCCAGCCGGGCGCCCTCTCCGCCTGGGCTTCCACGTGTTGGCTCCTCCGCGACTCCTGATGACGGTTTGAGATGCCTTCCGTGGCGGTTACTCTCCCTTGCCGACCTATTGAGGCTATAAATAGGAGGGTGTGCCTTCACACTCAACACACACCACAAGAAGCATTTCTCTCTTGCTAGTAGTAGTTCTTGGAGTCTTAGTGGAGTTAGGCTGAGTCTAGAGCTCTCTAGTCCCAAGTCTTCACTTGGAATTGGTATGGCTCTTGTATCTTTTCCCTTTTGTAAGACTTTGCTCTTATCAATATATATATCTTTTTTATATAGTTGTGCTTGGGTCATGAGTTTCTTGTTTGATATTGTGATCCATATATGTGATAGTATAGTCTACTTGTGTGATAGTAGTTTATATTTATTATACTACTATTGTCATGCTAGTTATATACCGTCACTATAGTCTAGTTTATATGTTATAGTCTCTATGCTTAGTTTTAGCTGATAAAGTATAGCATGGGTTTGGTGATCGTGTTCGTACGGTAGCTCTGCCTCGTTAATAGTAATCGCGGAGGGGCAGAGTGCTCTTTGGTCATGCAAGTATGGTACTTGGGTGACTGATTTGCATCAATTATTCGTTAGTCTACTGGTTCGTTGAGGTAGGCGGCAGGTGGTGACAGCCCTGTCCGTCCTTTGAAATCCTCCCCGCTAGGCTAGTGCGTAGGCTCTTGGCGGAAGTCGCCTGTGGATGCAGGGGTAAGTCCGTGCCTGAAGTGCTATACTATTGACTGCTGAACCTGAGTGTGGGTCTATATGTATTCTACTTAGGCTATGCAACTGTATAGGAATGTATAGTAGGAGTAGCTTAGCCTAGTCTTTTCTCCACTAGACTTTATTTATTTGGTAGGAATCTTCTGTGTGTGTCACACTACCCGGTTATTATTATGTACCCGCCTGTCTTGGTTAGATATCCTTGCTAATTGTTAACATGATCTTATATGTTAGTAACGCTTCTTGATCATACCCTTCCTTTGGGATAAACAAATACGATACCCTGAATACTTCCGGGTGAAATGCTACAGCGGTATTCTCCGTGCGCTTGCGGATTTTACCTACTTGACTCTGGGACATATTAGTGAACCGTTTCTAGCCCCGTGCCGGGAATGATTTATTAATATGGCTTAGCAAAAGTCAACAGGCCATTTGCAGCACCATCACATCCCTCTTGTGTATCATCAGCTAACACTGTCAATTCGGTTAAAATGGGATCTACCTGTCTACTTGCAGCCCAATCATCATCTGCAATCTGCATAGCCAACTTTGATGGCACATATCCAACATAAGAATCTGATTTTAGATCCACTAGCTTGACAAGAAATGTAACACGTTTGCTTGTCCAACTGTATTGCCGAACGATTTCATCGACAAGGGCTTCGCCATCCACCATTCTCACATACTCGCCCTTCTAATCATCGAAGTGTATCAATGACACTTCTTGCTCCGGACCCCAAGGAATACTCTCCCCTATTTTCCCCACCAAATCCCTCACCGCTCCCGCTTCTTGGTTCACAAGGTCCTGCGGGTCGATCTCTGCACAATCAACCTCCCAACTAACCAATCTGTCCCGCTCTATGGTCCTCAACCTACCATGAGCTAGCTTCACGATAGAAAAAAGGGGAATTTAACGGCCCATTTGAAGCTACGCCTACTACGCTAGTCATCTCTCCTGTTTCGGCAATGGTGCGGGAATGTCACAAATTGGAAGTGAACGGGCTCTAATCGAAAGAAAAATCAGCACAAGGTGCAGAGGATTACCTCGAATTTGAATCTCCCTGCTCCATCTGTCGGGACAGCTGTCGCCGACCAAAATCTGTCGGGTCGGGCCTATAACTCGGGCAAACTTGGGCGCGAATACGTCAGATTCGGGCCTTAATTCAGATAAATAGGCGACTAGGGTGCGATTTCAGTCACCATAGAGGTCGCCAAGGACCTAGGGTGCGCGCCGCCTTTGACGAATGTGCGGCGCTCTGAGGCTGCACTACCGGAGACGGATTGGACCGCCGGTCAGAGGGCCTGATGCCGGAGAGGAATTGGTCAGAGGGTGCACTGCAGGACAGCCTGAGACTCATGCCGCCGGAGAGGGATGTACGCCACCGAATAGAGATTTGCGGAGCTCTGAGGGCGCGCTACCGGAGATGGATTTCCTGCCGCTCAAAGGGCGCGAATCTGGTCTTCATTTTGTCTGACTAGGTCCCACAACCTGAGACTCGCACAGGACAATGCTCTCATAGGGTCCCACAGCCGCTAAAACCAAAACCAAATAGTGTCAAGGCCGTTGGTGGGTACTGGCTATTTTGGTCCACACAGGAGTCGCACGTGAGCTATTACCGTCAACTACGTTGCGCCTTGGCCAATTCCCACCAAAGGCGTCGCATGTGAGCTATTGGCCCAAATTAAAATAGCTTTCAATAAAAACAGCCTCCATGTCGATTGGCATAGTAGTGTGTCGATCGGCACAACCCGAGCTCACCAACAAAAAGCTATCACCTTTAGGAAGCTTAACTAGATCTTTCACTAACAACTTTGCTTGGTTACTATTGGTCTTTGTGGATCGATATAAACCTTGGAATACTCTGGGGAAAATGAATGCAATGTACACCGTCCTCTTGCAATATATAAGTGGGTGCATACGAACGACCAACAACCAATCTTTTTCTGGCACCATTTCCGGGGACTAGTGTTCGAATTAAGCATTTTTTTAAGTATTTAGTTTTTCTTTCTTTCATTTTCTCTATTTCATTTCTAGTACATATGCCCTGTTGAGTTAATACAAAATAGGTATGGACAATGCTAAGTCGAATAAACCTCCTAATTATATCAACAATCCAGAATCTCTCTTTTGGAAAAGACATTAGAAAAGAAGAGCAAGTCAGTGGGAGACATAGAAGGCAGCAACTTAATCAGCCCCAGGGCATTGCTCTAGGTTGCTGAAGTAGAAGCCATGGCGGAACAACCGATCGTGAACCTCATGATGCCAACCCTCGCCACTGTTGTGAAGACGGAGCACGCAGCGCAATAAAATTCTTTTCAGTTGGAGCAATACATGGGAGTAGTGCAGCAATAGTCATTTACATGTTCTGAAGACCCCAATGCACATTTGTAGAATTTTCTTGAGATCTATAGCACCTTTCAGTTGCAACATTTCCAGGCAGATCAAGTTAAAGTGCGGTTGTTTCCTATCTCTCCATTGGATGCCCTAAACAATGGTACCATGGATTGCCAGCAGAGACCACTTGGTCGACACTCACTGTGTAGTTTTTCACAAAGTACTTTCCTCCTAGCAAGACTCAAGCTTTGGACAACAAGATCCTAGGATTCACTCAATATGCTGATAAGAACATTGGAGAAGTATGGGAAAGATTCTGGGAATTGATTAAGAAGATAGGACAGAATTAGACATGGAGCAGTGAGAGGAATACTCACAAGAGAAATCTTCAACCCTTCTCTGGTAAGATGAGAAGTGTCTTGGAGAGAGCTTATGATGAGTTGCTAATGGATAAGCTTGATGCTATACAAAGGAGATTGGACAATAATGATCATATTCCTAATAGAGAGACTGTCCAGTTAGCAGAAGCCCGCTCCACATGCGAGGAGTGTGGAGAATTTGGCCATGTGAGCAAGGATTTCCCTGAGGATGCCAAGATGCTCAACTATGTGAAGATTCAAGGTTGGAGACCCCCATATCAGCAACAAAAGAGTTGCTTCACCTCTTCATCTTCTATGAAAACTGCAGTTCTCCTTCGCATTTAATGCCCAGAGTTCTTTCAAGCTCAAGAAAAGGTCAACAAGGGCACTCAAGCTAAATTTAAGGAGGTTGACTGTAATCTTGAGGGAATCCATTACAAGGTGATTGAGGTTGGGAGCTCTAATAAAGAAAAATCTTTCAATTCATGAAGATGATGGAGAAATAGATGGGACAGTTGTTAGAAGCGGTGCAAGAGGATAGGAACTATTCTTTGCAACACTCGATCCACAGAGCAGCTGAAAGCAATCATGATAATGTCTGGGAAGAAAACCGAGGAGCCTATGATCGCAGCTGGAGCCAGGAAGGCTCATGCCGATCGGCACGACAACCGTGCTGATCGACGCATCGAAGACAGTCACGATCGACACAGGGGCGGTGTTGACCGGCACAAAGAGGATGTTAATGTGTCAGGTCTGATGACAAGGTACTGATGGCAAGGAACATGGCCTTGCTACTTTTATGGATACACAGCTACTGACCAAGACAGAGAGGGCTCAAACCTATAATGAGCAAATCTGTGGGTTTGTCGACATCATGAAAAGGTATTTTTTCATATAAGTCTAATTTGAACTACAAGTGAGTGAAACAATGGTATAGAATGAGTTCAAAAATGATATTCATGATATTGAGTCCATTTTGAGTCATTATACATGACATGAAAGAAACTTTCCAACATTTTGTTCTTGATACATGACCAGAATGTGTGACCAAATTGTTTTAAAATTTTATATAATTAAAACAAAGTCAAAAAATCATGGGAATTGGTAGGATGTCATGATATCATATATGCAGGTTGTGGCAAATAGTTGATAAGGTTTCACACAGTATTTCACGTATGGCCCTTACAAACCACACCAACTCCGAAGAAGTTTCATGGACTTAAGAAGGATACAACAACATTTTGAGTCAAACTGAATGTTGAATTAGGATTTTACGTCATGGCCTATTCTATAGGCAATAAACAATGAGGCTTGTGATGCCGACCTCGTGTATAGCAATCCGACAGTACTATCTCGGTGATAGTACACTCGACACGGTGAGTACTCTCATCCTCTCTCAGATTCAAGCACAGAGCACGAGTGTTGGCCTAACCATATGCCCACAACTGACCATTGCACACTTCAAGATGTATGCCCTCTAGGTAATTTCTGTTTTATTCATGATCCTTCATTTCTAACATTGGGATGCACGCACTCCAGGTTAACACTAGATGAAATATTGTAGGCCCAGCTTGACAAAGAGAGGAAGAAACAGGAGGATATGGAGGCGAAGATGCTTCAGATGGAGGCTAACCAACATAGGCGGATTGAGGAGACCCAACAGCAGTTCTATTGCTACATGCAAGGTCTTTCTACGTAGATGGATTATACTCACCAATGTCTTGGGCTCCACCACCTCCTCCCATTTCTCCTATGAGTCCCTTGACAAACTTATAATTTCATTTTAATTAGTTGTTTACCTTAGATTAGACAGCCTTAGATCGTTACTTAGTGTTTTTGTTAGTTCAAAAACTTAGACAACCTTAGATCATTACTTAGAGGTTTTTGTTAGTTCAAAAACTTAGACAACCTTAGAGAACTTAGATTACCTTAGATAACTTAGACAACTTTAGTTTGTTACTTAGAAATCTTTTTTTCTATTTGTAATCTTGTATCATACATGTAATTTGTTCTTCTTTGTGTATAATATTCCTCTGTCGGTGGCATCTAATGATGAGGTTGAGGACCAAGACCTGTCGCTCTGTCATAATCTGTTCCCACCCCTCAGTGATTTGTATATTATTTCTAGTTGTGATTTATGAATTGTTAGCAACTATTTCTGGTTGTGAACAAACTTGTGAACTTGTGGATTTATGTCTTGTCGAACTACCTATGATGCTTATTTGTGGATTTATGGTTGTCTACCTGAACTGTTCTTATTGTCATGTGTATGAACTGTCTGTAATGCTTATTTCCATGTCCATGAACTGCTTGTGATGTTTGTCAGTTACACGACCAAGCAAAAAAAAAAAAATAGGACCTGTATGGTCAATTTGCCAAGTGGCTTGGTCATGACACTCAGCAAAGCTTCAACACTTTGTCGAGTGTAATGACCAAGACACTCGGCAAAGTATGAGAAGTTTGCTGAGTGTTCAAAGGTTTGTCGAGTGTCTCTGTCGTTTCACTCGGCAAATCATTGACGCTTTACCGAGTGCTGCATTCTAGCACTCAGCAAAGCCACTATCAGCATCAACTTGTCGTCCACTTATCTTTTTTCGCCAAGAGTCGTCGTAGCACTCGGTTAATTTTTACCGCGTGCCCGAAGGAAAGCACTCGGCAAAGATCTCTTTGTCGAGTCTCCTTTTACCATGTGTTGTTTGCCGAGTGTCACTCTCGGCTAACACTTTGTCGAGTGTTTTTTTTCCAGTTTTGCTGATTGAAGGATGGTTTTTCAGTTGTGCAACCAATGGCCGAGCATAGACGTTGGCTTCGATGACGAAGCACTGCAGAATTCCCACCCTGGCACCATGCCACCTCGCCTCCTCGCTTCTACCAAACCATCCCTTGGAGAATGAGCTGCACCCGACCTCGCTCAGGTTTAGGCCGTGCCTCCGCAAGGAATCCTGGAAGGAGGGTAGTCCCAAATAACTCTTATTGCACTCTAGTGTGTAGGAGATCTCGTCATCAATTTGGGACTACGGACTACCATGCATATTAGATTACAATAAAGTTTTTTACATACGATAGTTTCAAATAACTCTTATTGCACTCTAGTGTGTAGTAGATCTCATCCTCAATTTCAAAAATAGTATCTGAATTTGTGAATTTATTAATTACCTTGATTGATAAAAATCTATCCTATAAAGACTAAACATTATCCTATATATTTTTATTCACAGTTAATCAACCATCCTAAAATCCATTGTTCATCCTAAAGAGTGAAACCCACCAAAACTATCGGATTTGTTCGGACCCACCAGAAAAAGACATTAGCGTTACAATGTTAGCTCGTGTTATGTTGTCTTACATTTTGCCGTTGTTTCCCTCATGACCGCATGGTGTTTCTGCTCCTTTTTTTCACCGACGTCCGCACGTACCCGCCCGCCCGTATTCACCGGCAATCACGCCTGCGTCCTGATCTTTCCTCTTTTTCCTCCCTCCTTTCCTCTGCTCTGCTGCCCACGAGATGGAAGGATGCGGTGGAGGACAGCACCCGCCGCCGCCAGCCCTCGGCCACCCCCTGCCGCGTCATCGGTCTTGACCTCCGTGGACTCCGCCGCATCCTTCAATCTATTCCCTACCCGCCCGCGCGTAACCTCCCGCAATCACGCCTGCGCCCCCCCAATCTTTCCTCTTTCTATCGCCCTGCTGATAGTCACGGCGTCGACCGAGCATGATGGCGGCGGTCATCCTCGATGTCGAGCGGGCTCCCTCCCTCCCTAGCACCTAGATCCGTTTAGATGGCGACGGATCTGTTGGGCATGCTCTCTTGTCCGGGAGATAGATGTACTGCGCTCTCTTCTCCCGGATCTCCAGCAGCAGCGGCATGCGGCCGCAGCAAGATCCCTGGCTAATGCCGGGCGGGGTAGGGCAGGGAGGGAGATCCCGGCGGTGCAAGCGGCTCGTCATTCTCAGGCGGATTCGAGGCCGGGCGTATCTTCTTCCCCAAAGCTGCGACCAAATCCCATGGCTTAAATATGATGTCCCCGGTGAGCTGCGACCAAATCCTGCCTTCCAGCTACTGCATCACTCGTTTGTAGTTCTGTTCAACTTTACTAATTTTTCGTGCCGTGATCTTGCAGCTACGCGCCTTGGATTTTGATTTCTCCAGGAGAGGCACGCTGGAACCTTCTTCCCAGCACCGTCAAACCAAGCTTTGCCTGATGCCGGTCACCTCAGAAAAAACATCCGAGATTCAATTCGGAAAAAAAAAAAAGAAAAACATCCGAGATTGCTCTTCTATCGCCATAGGCTTAAGGTCTGCCTGGAAGGGAGAGATGCACGGACCTCAAATCCTGTATGTGCTTCGCTTGGTCATCCTGCTGCTCCTCTTTCCTGCAATTTTTCATCTTCTTTTTTCTAATACCTTTTTATTCTTTTTTCCTAGGAAAATAAGAGAAAAGAAGAAGTTGTTCAGACCGTAAACAATCAAATTCAGCTGTGAATTTAAATCCTCTGCTTTAATCATTGTGGTTCAAGTAAGTAATCGATTGATGTTTTGTTCTCCTTTAGCTATACAACAAATGCACTTGCAATCTAATTATTCTAAATGTGTAAATTACAAGATTAGTTGGGATTCGCTACCTGAACTGTGCATGTAGATAAATTTTATTACCTTAGCTAATGGTAACCTGCAACACAAAAAGACATTAGGTGAAAACTGCACAAATCTCCCAGTGCTTTTCATTTCATGATTTTTCTGCAAAAGTTGAAATTTACTCTTTTTACTTGTATGTTCAAATGTATAATAATTGTCAAGGTAAGCCAGAGTGCTTGCATGCTTTTTATCAAGAGATCTTATCTTTAGTTTGTAAATCATTTCAAAGCATGGACCCATTCGTCGAGCACATCCACTACTTGATATCTCACTTTTACTGCTGTTTCAAATACCACTAAAAACTTCCAACCTTTTTTTGCTATTCTCACATGGTTATAGTAAAGAAAATATCTGACAACATCCTTAATTAAGTATATGCTATCCATTTATTCATATCTTTGATTTGAAGTCTTTATTAGTTTTTACATTCATATATATATATCATATTTTCTTCTAGATATCTTAGCTTATGCAAACTCAATATATGCCCTAAGTCTAATATTTCTTTGTAGGATCATTCTTTTAGGCACCTAGCATTTACTGAAATAACTTCTAAAGCCTGATGCTGATTCTATGCAATTTCAGCAAAATTATACACAAGGAGCAGGGTACATCAACCTTAAGGAAAGCGGCATCAAAGACTAAACCAACAAAGGGAATTGGTGAGCCAAAAAATAGTTCCTATGGCCTTTTCATTATTGTACATCTTTCTTCATGGTGGTATATGCATGGCTTCATGTTTCACTGTCTTGTCATGTTATGCTTTTTTTTATACAAGTTATAGAGAACACCCCCTACAGGAAAAACCAAGGGTGAGTTTTGTTTGCTGATATTACACATAAATCGATTTTAGAATGAAATGGTATTCACGGTTCCATGTTTTACTCTGTTATTACATGGTCAGACTTACTGACCATCAATAAAAAGACAATATTAACCGCGTGAATAGTTGGGCACGATTTTAAGTCGGGGTGGCGAACTGAGTCGCCAGAGCACCGATAAATCAATTCAGGCGATTAGTCGGACGACTCGAGCGATTAGTCGATAGTAAGTCAACCGAATTAGTCGCCAAGTCGTCCAGCATAGCCCTGACCGATACACTATATATATATAGCATATGAAGCTTATGAGTGCAGAAAAATACTACTGGTGTAACCCATGTAAGCAGAAATTGATGCTTGCTGCACCTTTGCCTTCCTTTTTGCATCCTTAACTTTTGTCCCTGAACTTGGGATTGGTGCTGCTGGTACTTCAACTTCACCTTCACTTTTTGCTTCTGCTTCATGATCAGCCTTTGTAATAGAGGGTTGAATCCTTGCATTTTTCTTCAAGTAGTCACTCATCTCTTTCCTAACTACTGCAACAACATTAGGACACTTCTCGGCGTCACCATAACCACCAGCATGATGTTGCTTGAATCTCTTAATTCCTGCAGGCACCATAGGGGAGGAGGCAAAAAAAAGTCGTCTGATACTTAAATCGGTGACTAATCGCCTAAGTCGGACGATTAGGCGGACGACTCAGAAACTAATTGCTCGAGTCGTGTCGTGCTCCCTGATCGAGCTCGGGTAACTGATACGACGACTAATCGTCGATAAATCGTGATATATCGGACGACTTAAAATCGTGGTAGTTGCTATAGAAAAATGTCGGTTAATGTTCTAAGGGAGTTGGCGATCACATGCCTTTTGTTGATTTTAAAACATATTTCAAAATCTTGTGCAATGAATTATGAGAGATTTTCTCTATGACTTGTAGAACCTAATGATTTTCTCTGTACAAATACAGCCTTTAGTTGTACATGGCAGCATGTATGTGGGCTGCGTTAGGGGGTGGGCTTGATTTCATATTTCACTACTAGCATAGCAGAATATAAGGGTGGGTAAGTTAAACCACAAAATTGGAGACTAAGAGTTATTGGAGAAATAAATATAGATGATCTTATGAAATTTTGAAGTCTGTAGAGTAGATGATCTTATGAAACAATCGGCATGCTTCTTTCTCATTGCAGGAAGCTCCAATTAAGAAATGCAGCAACTTCCAGGTGTGTTGAATGGCTCTATTTGGTTTATTAACCATGCATTGAAGTATAATATTTTCCTACACTCCTTCATGCTGGGTTGCAAAGTGATTGTTCCTTCTGTTATTTTGCTTTGTGAACTGAGGAATGTTATACAAACATGTTGATCATCCAAGGAGATGCTACCTATGGTCTTAATTCTAAATGGGTTGGCTCTTCCCGTGAAGACCATGGATTGAACATAATGTTGTTAATTTTGTGAATTGAACATAATGCTGTTAATTTAGGCAAGGGCTAGAAAAATCTACCACCTGTTGTAGGAGCATACTTTAGCCGTGTCTTCCAGCTAATGTCTCAAGGCCAATTTTAGTGGTCTTTAAATTACTTCATGTCATGGACCATAAATAACTTGTGATTGGCATGCATGCAATAAAAAAAAGCAAATACAATGATTTTTTTTTTCTTGTTTTGTTTGCGTTTACCTAACTGCAGGGATGCAATACAACATTTAACTGTATATATGGGGCACATGGGTGATCATGAGGTAAATAGGGGCAGGGCAGAGGGCTTGATTCCGTAATTGACTACTTGGCCTTAAAACTTTTACCATTTTGTTTGTTTTGTTCAGGAATTGAGAAGTGGTGCAGGTATGATTATGGATGATGCCTCCTTTGCTTGAAGGAAGCTAAAAGTGGTACTTATTGTTTTTCAAGGATCCGTGGATGGTAGCTTGAGTAGATAGGTTATGCATTGACTAATTTTTTGTTGGAGAAATTCCTCTGTAGAGGTTTTTAGAAAGTACTCACATTGTAAATTTGCTAACCTATTGTGTGTGGGATTTTGAAGACTATTTTCTGTTGAACCAAACTACATGATGCAATATGTTGTCTTACTTTGGATAAGATGTTATTCTACAATTTTTGCATTGCAATATTTTTCAAATGGGATGGATCAGTTCTTCATGAGTGTACTGAGATATATTGTCAGGAGAGTGAGTGTAAAGAGATTCTTTGTTATGTATACCCACTAAGCACATACCATAAACTATTTATTCTAGGTTATTATAATCAATCGTGTATGTGCCGCTTGTGTTCAATACTCTTATTTTGAGTAATGTGAAATAATCACTTGTTTTAGAAGTAACTTGTAAGTTATCTAAAGTTTAAATTAATCAATTCGTCATGTTATCTGAACTTATTTCAATTAATTAATACTTCATTGGTTTAAATAATAACACATTTTTTAAAAAAATATTTATATTAGAAAAATAGCATGTGTGTGTCGCACATGTAAAAAACTAGTGATCTTAAACGTGTAACGAAGATAACAAATATATCTGTCAACTGCAATTATATATCAATTTTGGCAAACATGTACAATATTTATTAGGCAATATACAAAACAATTACGTGTCAGATGGCAGGTGGCATGTACCCATGTTTATAGGCAATACAAAAAGGACGTCACCAGTGAGAGTGCCCACCGACATGATCAGATTCAAATAAAACATTACTGCATACGTTATATAGTCATCTTCAACAAGGCATTGTGCACATTCTTGGTCAGTTCATTAATATACAATATGAATCCTCCACGTCGCCACTTGACTCAAAATAATTTTCTAAAAAAGAAAAACTTGACCTGCTGGGGGAACGCTCCCATGGCATGATATTAAGAAGAAGACCTCACGTAGGTTAAGAAAATCCCTAAACCCCTATTCCACCCTTGCACAGAGAGACAATAGGCGAGGGGGTTTTTTCTATGAGAAGCGGGAGTCAAACCCCGACGTGTAGGTTGGCAACCTGTCGCCCTACCGCTGAGTCAGGCTCACTTCTTGAAAAGATTTTCTGTATGTGTTTATATCTGATGACAGTCAAATAGAGCTGAAAAAATTCTAACAGGACATCTATTTTATTTGTGCTGATACTTGATATATTCAGATCTACGAGAAAGTCAACCACCGACAAGTATAAAGGGAGGGCATTTGACCAATGGCGAGGCTTTCATGGCGCCGCTGACCAACACCGTGAGCTACTGATCGGGGAGAGAGGGTCCAGCGGATGGGGATGGGAGGGGTTCAAATCGTCTGACATTGCTTCACTATGTCGTGGTGTGACATTTCCTCCCCTCCGGGCCACTCATCTCCAAATTTATGGCTGCCTAATAGCCGAGCAATTTAGCAATTAATAGACTTCTGTTTTTCTTTTTTTTGTTTTGGCAAGAGTTTTTTATGACAACACATTTTCTTGCTGGCTAACACGTTGTAGGGCACTGCTCTTTTCATAGCTCAAGATGAGCAAAATGTGTATAATCGGCTGCAGCGATGTATCGATGATGCCAAGACCATATGGCTCTTCAGATTGACCAGATGATCAAGACTAGTTGCAGCGGCTTAAAACGGTCATACCAACAAATGCATTATCAACTTTTGTTCTACTGTAGTATCAAAAAGCGCTGATAAAAAATTTCTCTGCCCATCACTACTACAAACTCTTATACGAAATAGAGGCACATTAATTAAATTTCTGAGTTATTAAGCAATATACTAATTTAGAGCCATAGATTTGAAGATGGATGGTCTGGAATATAGGAATGTCACACGGTGACATTGCTTCATAATGTTAGACGATCTGAGTCCGGAAGGGAGTCCCCAGCCACGGTAGCGCTGGTGACTGATACAAGGGATGCCAAGAAGCATCGAAGAGAGTGGCTTCATCAATCACATGCTGACATAGATTAGGACATCTCTAATATTATAGCAGCACCGCCTCTATTGTACGACATCCACCATTGCAGATTTGCATATGCCTTTGTATCTTAGATCGAAATCTCTGTGTTACAGGTTTTGTCATTTTTGTAAACACACCACCTCTGAAGGCCTTTTTTTTTGTACTATTAGTGACGGAAACCAAAACCATTACTAAAAACGCGTCACTAAATCTGGACCAATAGGGACGGTTTTTTTACCCGTTACTGATATGGTTCTTACAGTTGTTAAAAAACCCGTCAGAGATATTTAGTGATGGTTTTCTAAAAATCCGTCACAAACTCTTAGGGATTGTTTAAGAACCGTCAAAGAACATTCAGAGAACATTAGTGAAGGTTTTCAGATCACCGTCAGAAATTTTGTTACGACTCATTTTTATTAACCCCATCCCTAAAGTTTTGTGACACGTTTTTAGAAACCTGTCGCTAAAGTGCTCCAAGCAATCCATAAGATAGTGACTATTTTTGAAAATATGTCACAACTAGTTAGTGACTGTTTTTGAAAATACGTCCCTAGTGGTTAGTGACTGTTTCCAAAAGATTTTTGTTATACCAGGGCAGACACAGGCATCAAAAACATAATGCATACAACAAGCACCAGGACATACACAAAATTTCAACGCCAGGGCATGTGCATACACAACATTTCTATAGTACCATGCATACACAACATTTCAACAGAATATAGCTCCAGGCATACACCAACAGTTCAGTAGGTAGCTAGTTCCAAAACTTGCTTTGTTCATCTAGTTCAACAGTAATCTATTTCACCTACCAAATGCTAGATATAGTTCTAAAAGATGCCACCAAGTGCTGCAAGAGTGATTTCAGTAGGTAGCAGTAGCAAGATGGAACTCCCCTTTGGAAGAGATGACCTGTGTCATTATAAATGTACATATCCTCTCCTGAAGACCAGCAAGCACCCAATTATCAAGGGGACATGACAACAGATTAATGTCCTGCACATCGAATAGGATTGGAAGAATGTATCAATAGTTTGCATATTGGTTTAGAAAACTCTAAGAAAAACTACATTTTACAGGAAAAAAAACTATACATTCTCATCATTTCTCTTTTTTTTCCGTAACAGCAGCAAACTCAGTTTACAAAAAAAAAAGATCTCCAGAGTGGAGTTTCAGAAACTCCAAGAGAAACTACAGTTTTGGAGATACTCCAGTAAACTTAGCATGGCTTTTTTTTTCTCAGCATTAAAGTCCAGTTTTTCTTAGCATTAGTCAAATATACAACAGTTTTGACAAATACTCTGGTTTTGACAAATATACAACAGTTCACACCGGCAAAAAAAAAAAAAACTCCAGTTTCTATGTATTACAGTATTGGCAGATCATGAATGTACATCTCAATTATATGTTCGCGAAATATAGTTGCTAAGTTTTGTCCAAAGTTTCTTTGGTGCTGAATACTACTGCCGCAAAACAAGTCTAGTTTCTGATTATCAAACTTTTGTCGAAATGGAGCATAAGTGACAAAAAAAAACAAAAACTCTAGATTAACCAGAAACATTGGAACAAGACAAAAAAAAACACCTAGAGATTTGAGATGTTCTTTAGTGTTGCAAAATATAGCATATGGTGACCGCACTAAAAGCCACATGCATTATCACCTTGCTGCTGTGCATATACGAAGACCATAGTTCCATAGTTTATAGGGAGTCATAAGTAGTAACATTTCTATTGCTAGTTGAATACAAGGTCAGTTACCTGAAAATTGGTAAGATGCCTTAGTACAGCTCCATCATTCTTCTTTTTCGAATCACTTGCAATGTAGACTGCAAAAGACCTACAGTACAGGTACCATCATTATGTATAGAGCTATGGAGCAGTATATTATCAGTACACAAATAACAGCAGCCTACTAGTGCTAACTGACTGACCATCCCAAGGGCTAACAGTATGCTCATAAACTGAATAAAAGAACATAGGATTAGTATATACTTACTTGTCAAGTAGCTTCGTTATTGTTGTGACATCATAAATCAAGCCAAATATTGAATCTAGGTACCACACGGTGCGTCATTTTTGGGCTGGTGATCACAATGATCCAATGGTTTCTGGTGTTGCAAGGAAACATCACAAACTCTTTGTTAGCCCTCATGCGGTGGCTTATTGCCTTCACCACATAGCTCTTGACAACTTCTTTACGCTCAACTTTAATAGTCAAAAGCGCCATCATTTGAGGATCCAGTACCACAAAAGGCCAGTTGTGGACTCTGCTTTCTTGAGACAGATGCCTGACATCATTGGAGAGAAATGAAAATATATAGAACAAATATCACTTTCACCAATGTTATGGTTAAGCATTTGCATATGCAAATTTTAAGAAGAATGGTCTAGTTAAAAAACTTACAACGTGAATGTTCGGATAACTGACATGTCGAGGGCATCAATGTTAAATAGATCATATACGTCGCCATAGTCTAGAATGAATGGAGTGCCTTCACTTTTTAGGAGGTGTCGAGGTTTGACATACACCACAAATTGCCTCTTCTTCTGTTTGACGCCATTCATACAGTATGCATGAAGGATGGCACAAGAAGGCCCAGCCTTTTGAAGATCTTCTGGAATCATCATCGGCTTCCCATACTTGTACTTGGAGTCCATGCTAGTCCACATTGATGTTTTTGGAGTATCAATGCCTTCAGCCTTTTTTAGAGCACGTTGCTACAGCATCATCCTTGGACTTCCTGTTCTTGATGCTTAGTGGTGCCTTAGGTGCATGGTTTTCATGTGTCGAAGGTACATACCTCCCCAAGATCTTGGCTTTCTTTGCTTCTCTGCCTTCTTCCATCTTGTCATGCTGGTCACTTGTCTTGGCTTTCTTTGCTTCTCTGCCTTCTTCCATCTTGTCATGCCAGTCACTAGTCTTGGCTTTCTTTGCGTCTCTACCTTCTTCGATCTTTTCATGCTGGTCACTAGTCTTAGATTTCTTTGTTGATCTGCCTTCTACAATCTTGTCATTTCAAGAGCCTTGTCCAGTTCTATTGTCACTCTTTGCCACTTCTTTGTGATGTCCAGAAGGTTGATTAACCTTTTTAGTAACTTTTTGGCTGCCAAGTGGAGGCTTAGGACAGGAAGTTGGAGAAGTTATAGGTGTGTGGTTGATCACAACATAAGCTCTTCACCACTGCACCCTTTGTAGAAGGGTTTCACCAAGTGTTGTTACCTCATCATTCAAGGGATGATCCAGCCTTTTGTCCTGGAACTTGGAAACCACGAGTCTACAAAAACCACCATGAATCCTTCTTCCACTTCAATGCAATGGAGAACACTTTGTTGAGGAAACACTTGACCTGTTGCAACCTATACTTGATATCCTCCAACATTGGCTAACAATGTGCAATTTGTTAGCTCTGTTAGGATGCTTATGGAATCAGCATCCAACTGTGGCACATGCGTCTCGGACTGCATCATCTTGGCATAAAGGTTGTGCTTAACTCCAATGGGAGTGTCAATGGATGAGCAGCTGCTCCTTTGCCAATCTATTGGGCTTCTATGCTATAGACTTGGAGATACTGGAACTATTTTCAGACCTTGGGCTGCAAGAATTTTCGACATGCTTGAGATGACATCTTGTGTGACTTGAACCCGGAGACTATCTGCTAGCTTTTGCATATCATCATTAGTTATTCTCTCTCTTTTGGTATCTTGGAAATGCTATCTTTCTGCCCTGGTAACTTGAGACGCCTCGCACACGACCAAAGGTCCAGCCAAGTTATTTAACAAAAAAAACAATACAAAAGACTATACAGAAAAACAAGTACCAGCATTACTAGGCAGCACAATTCAAGCAAAGGAATATTAATACGGAACTTCAATAGGCATCAGTACACAAAAGACTGCATAGAAAAAGCAGTAATGTAGTTGCTAAGTTGTTGTAAGTGCTATTTGTATGCTCTGGGTTTCCCAAGGCGGTGCTGAGTGCATCTTCCTGCCGAGTGCTTGATGCTGAGTCTTGACTGAGTTGTTTAATTCTATCAGAGACATCTCTGTCTCATGGCTCTTGAAGCTGATCTCTCCAGTCACTGTCAGTGAACCTCTTGCTCACAGCCAATGTTGGGACCACCCAGGGAACTGTAGCCATGGGTTTGGCAGATCCTCCTTTGATAACCTTTCATCATCAACCTCTGACTCTGAGATTTTTCCCTTGTATCCTCCTGTCCCTAAATGGTGATTATGCTCGTTCCTTGCCCTAAGACCCTTCATCCTGTCACCTTGCTCCAGAAAAACTTCTGAGGTCTTCAACACAACAAAGGATTCCCAATCATGTCGCTTCAAATGGCTGAAATGTTTGAGTGGAGAACGGTCTTTCAGCACATACTCATTCACAAGCATGCTCTTAAAGTTTGTCGAGCACTTCGAGATCGCTTTTATAGCCCTCTTCTGTCCCCTAGTCCTGGTCTGTGGGCTAAATTCTAGGAAAGGCATAATATATTCCTCAAACAAGACCTTCTTTCCATCTTTTCCCAAGCTAGAAACCTTAAACTATAGGCATACCATCAGGTGTAATTGATGTAACCACGATCTTGTCTGTAGGCCATTGTGCCTATGTCCTAATTTTTTTCTTCATCATCGTTCTCTAGTTGTTTCCCAGCTGTGTCACTTGTGGCTGCTACTTCCTCAAACCCATAGTGACCCTCTTCTTGCTCCTCAGAGTCAGTGTCGTGTGATGAGCTGGAGGATGAAGACATCTACAGAAGAACAATAAAAACTCACATGGTATGACCTACTATATGATGTATTATCAGCAACTGGTAAACAAGAACAACAATAAGTCACATACACCTAGCTATTTGTTTTAGACAACCTTACATTAAACATTACCAAAATGGCAACAGGTTAACCAAAACAATAATAACTCACATATGCCTACTGGCTATTTGCTAAGGACAACAAATACAATAATAACATTACTCAAGCGCTAGTGAACCCTACTGATCAGCATATTACTGAAGGACAACCTTATATTTTAGCTTTATGTGTAAGCTTGACTCTCCCTTGCTAACCTTTCATCTTTAAATAATGTTACATGCAATGGTTTATTTGTAGAGACATATATACAGTTGATGATTTAAAACTAAGCAAACTACTATTGCCAATACTTCAATTAGCCAAACCCGTCATGGACTCTTGATTTCTCCAAAAAGTCACCTTGAGCTCCTGTTGACGATGACAAACATAGCCTCGATGCGAAGCAGGGGATGGATGAGATTGGCCTCAGGTAAATGAAGCAAGGGACCCAGCTCGAGCTTGAGGCGTGATCCGGTGAAGAGGAGGATGAGGTCACAACCGAGAAGGATGGCGGTGGCGTGATCCAGAGGAGGAGGGAGGAGGATGGCGGTGGTAGGATCTAAAGGAGGAGGGTGGAGGATGGCAGCGGTGCGATCCAAAGGAGGAGGGCGGAGGACGGCGGCGGCTCGATCGGAGGAGGAGGGCGTTGAGGATGGCAGTCACAGCCACGTGCTCATGGACGGGAGAAGGACCGAGGACTGCAGAGGTGGGATCCGGCGAAGGCAGGATCCATTAGGTGGAGGCAGGAGCTCGTGCTTCTCGCGGCAGCACTCCCAAGAAACCTAAACCTATGTCAAGGAGGAGAGGAAGAGGGAGGAATGAGAATATTGATGAATGAGCTTGACAACTCGTGGTGTATTATCTTCTTGTGTCTAGTAGGTGTGCTACAGTGTGTGTATTAAATAAATAAAAAACAAATAGAAACGGATAGTTGGAGTTACCTATCAGTTATATGTGCACCTCCTGTAGATGGCGGCAGGCACTGGTCATCATTGCCATCCGGGCCTCCTTGCACCACCACATTAGGGTTAAGTCCTTCCTTCTTCATGATGCTTATTCCAAATTTTGTAGTTTTCTTTGAATCCATGCATAATCAAATATGCATGTATGTGCATAGATACGCAAACCTCTTGCAATATTCGCAATCGATGCATGGACAAAACATGCATAACTTCCTTCTATGTCTGCTTCATGTGATGCGCCACAACAGCAATGAAAGCCAACGCACCATTGAGGTAGGCATCACAAGAACAGTTCTCAAGGTACGTCCAATTTTGGTCCACCATCTGCAGTTGCAAATGCAATATATACATTATAATAAACCATGATTCATGAACTATTCATGTGTCCTGAAACAAAAAAAAACTATGCATGTATCCAACATGGCTTATCAGGAAACCATATCTAAATATTTATGCCTATTAATCTAACCATCATATAATTCAGAAATAATCAACCATGATCCGTGAACACTTCTCTCTGAACGTGCACATAGTCTAGGCTGGGGAAGTAAATATCTTGACTGTTTGTTCTTGGGTAATGTCAGCTTAGTTTTTAGCACCTTCACACACGGTACATCACTCATCATATCATCAGTTGATTGACACATATCAGTAGCAATACAATTTAACTGGCCTTTATAAAATTGCTAATTACTACTGCCAACCGACACTCCCAATTCTAGCACATAAATCAAACTAGGGATGCAGGAGAAAAATCATCGGTATGCAAGGGGTGTGCTTCAAGGAGGACAAGATGGCAAGCTTGATGTTCTCCTTCGCCTGGCGTTGACCTTCTAGGCGAAGAAGGTTCCCAGTGTTGGTGGTGGCTGCCAGGGAAAGGAAACCCGTCTGAAAAATCTGCTACTGAAGGTTCTTCAGCTAACCGTCCCTAAAATTCTGACGGTTTTGAGAAAACCATCCCAATAATATAGTGACGGATGCCTACTCCACATGTGAAACAATTTAGTGACGATTCTGAGAAAACCGACGCCGATATTACTGACGATTTCACGTAAAACCGTCTGAAAAGTCTGTAACGGGTGTAGAAAACATATCACTAACAGTAAAACCATCACTAGTTTACTGGCAGACCCAAAGAAAACCATCACAAAAATGTAAAACCGTCTGTAATCTGGGTCACTGCCCTGAATTGTAGTGACCGATTTTGTAAACTGGGTCACTACTTGTGCCTCGAGTGCAAATAGTAGTGACAGATTTTGTAAAATGCGCTGCTACTTTTTTATCAGTGACGGCTCTCTATCATCATCACTAATGGCGTGTCACTAAAGGCCGTTTCTATGGTTATGTAAGCAGCTATATATACTCAGCTGTCTCCACTATATATACCTTGATTATAAGGGACGGCTAATTAGTGCCCGCGCGCTAGCAGCCGAAGCTGCGGCTGAGGCCGAGGTCTGACAGCCCCCGCGCTTCCCTTTTTATGAAAGTTTTCGACCCACACACTTTCCTTTTTAGGAATGTCTTTGACGAAAACTTTGGTTCAAACCTTTTTACCGAAATTTTAAAAACAAACCTTTACGTGATAAACTTTTGATGAAACTTTTTTATCAAACTTTTTCGCAAAACTTTTTGACCTAGGGCCACTGCAGACCCCATCTCATGGACCCATTATGCAGGGCCATGGTGTGTCCACCATAGGTCGGAGGCACCCTGCATAGGTCCCACCATATGTGGTTCCACCATGCATGGGCCCACTAGGATGAAAAAATTTCCTAAAATGAAAAAAGGTTTTTTCAATGTTGTTGAAAAGTTGTATCAAAAAGGTTCTTCCTCAAAAAGTTTGATAAAAAAGTTCCGTGAAAAAGTTTGATGAAAAGCTCCGTAGAAAAGTTTGTACAAAAACTTAGGAGGAAAACTTTCCAAAAAAAAAAAGAAAGTTGCCGGAAGGAAAATTTTAGGAAAACAGAAAGTTGTGGGGTTGTGTGAGAGAGGCTGCAGGCTTGCTTTCCAGCGCGCACAGAATAAGCATCCCCTTGATTATAGAGGTACACAAGGTAAGTGCTAACCATGGACTGCTGCTGCATCAGTTAGGTGATTCTAATCCGCTGCAGCTCGAATCGTTCATCAGTTTGAGTTTTCTTACGCGTGAATGAAAACACTATGCGTGAATTTAGTAATTATTTATCACAATTATAAGATTTTAGTAATTGTGATATAGACCTAGTATATGTCCAAAAATAATGAGTAAAACATTTATCCACTGTATTCTCAAGTGTTTGGAAAGTTCCTTTTTGGCATGTAATGTTTTCTCGCTCTACCCATGGTCACAAGACGAGTTATGTGATAGACCAAAGCTAAACATGGCGCCTCCTAGAGCCGTCAAGTCATGGAGAAAGCCTAAGGCCGATTTCATTTTGACGAGGTCACAAAGGAGGGAAGTCCTAGAATGGTTCAAAACATTGATGTTCCCTGATGGGTATGCAACGAATCTGAGGAGGGGAGTGCACTTATCTACTATGTGAATCAACATCCTTAAGAGTCATGACTACCACATATGGGTTGAGCGGCTTCTTTCGGTGATGCTTTGAGGCTATGTTCCTGATCATGTTTGACAAGTGCTAGCAGAGTTGAGCTATTTCTTCCACTAGCTTTGTGCTAAGGAGTTATCTCATACTGAGATTGCAGACTTGGAAAGAGACACACTTGTCTTGCTCACTAAGTTGGAGACGATCTATCCACCCAGCTTCTTCCTTCGGATGCAGCATTTGATTGTGCACCTCCCATATGAGGCACGAAAAGGGGGGGGGGGGGTTGTGTAGAATCATTGGTGCTATTCAATTGAGAGATGTCAAAAGGTTGTTCGAACTAAATGTAAAAATAAATGTAAAATTGGAGCTTCCATTACGGAGGAATACATACTGGAGGAGGTGTCAAACTTCATAACAAAATACTATGTTGATAACCTTCCTAACGTGCATAATCGACCGCCATGTTACACTGCCGGCAAAAATGAATCGGACCTCAGCCTTTTCTGAGGGCAACTCAGAAGTGCAAGAGATGTGATCGACAAGACCTTGAAACTTGAACAATGGCATAGGATCATGCGATATGTGCTAACCAACCTTTCTGAAATGGAGCCGTATATGGGGTAAGTTCCCAATGAAACTTCTTCTCGAGTAGTCACTCTTCAGCAACCAACACCTTGTTCCTCATTGGTATAGGGAATTTATTCAATAATTTTGGCATGGTTCAAGGGAACCTTCACCGAACGAAGTTGAAATCCTACTTAGACAGGGTGCGGGAAATGGAATGCCCGATTTCATTTCTCGGTGCAAACAAAAGATACTTTCTACTTAATCTTGTACAAATTTTGACATTAAAAGTTACTCATTTATGAGTGCCTGGTTGAACTTGCTTGGCCAAACCGATGCGTCTATGAGTGTCGAGTTGGGACAGGTTATAGATGGTAGTGCCTATAGGGTTAGGTCATTTACCAGTTATGACGTCAATGGATATCGCTTCCACATAACAAGCTACAAGAATAATTGTCTAAATCAAAGATCCACCAATTTTGGAGTCTTTATGGCCGATCTTGATGGGGACGAGTATTATGGAAGAATTGAAGAAATATATGAACTCTCATTTCATGGTTGCAAACCTATTAATCTCGTCATTTTCAAATGCTATTGGTTTGATCCGAAAGTAGTGAGACGGACCCCCAATCTTGGGCTAGTCAAAAGTCGATAGTCATCCGTCTATCCACGAGACGATGTCTATATCCTAGCTCAACATGCCATGCAAGTTTATTATCTCTCATACCCGTGCCAAACCGATGACCGTCACAAAGGTTGGGATGTTGTGTACAAAGTATCACCATACAGTAAACTACCTGTCCCAAAACAATGAAGATTACAACATAGACCCAAAAACATATGATGGAGAGTTCTTTCAAGAAGAGGAGTTAGAAGGGAGTTTTGAGATAGACTTAGCCGCAACAATAGGAATGGATGTAGACAATGAAAGGATTGTTGACGAGGACGCTGGCGATGAGGTTCATAATGTAAAGGACATAGAATTACTTGAGTGGTTACATTTAGGAAATGACAGTGATGATTATGTTCCTCCTTTGGAGCTTGGGCATGATTATATTGAAATGCACGATAGTGATGACGAGACTTATGAGCCAACTAATCCTCATGACGATGATTATTTCTAATACATCTAAAATTGGTACTAAATAATTTATTATTCATAATACTATGTTATTTGGAATTCTGTTATGTCTATTTTGCATCTCTTTTATAGTGCACTAATCGATCTACTATTTTTAATTGCAAGTGATTGGACAAAGATGGTGGGCAGTTTGAAGCCATTGTACTCGTTTTACCGAGGAGGGTCTTCTACAGCTGAGGAGTCCGGGAAGGGTGGACAGAGAGGTGGAGATAGGGGACAAGGGAGAGGTGGAGGCAGAGGTCGAGGAAAAGGCATAGCGTGGTAATGGTCGCATGTTTCTTCGTCCGAGGAGGAGGAAGAGCATGAGTAGTAGCAGGAGCACGAGCACCAGCAAGAGCAGTAGTAGTAGCAGGAGTAGGAGTAGGAGGAGGAGGAGGAGGAGGAGGGGCAGGTGGAGGCAGGTGCTTCCGATTCTGTCTGGTTACGTGGTCCCTCGACCCTCCCGAAGCAACCGGTACCTCTTGAGAGTCGTCCGATAGTTCGACCCATGGGAATCGATAAGTAACTTGAGATGTTTTCAATACCTTTTCATTCAATATGTCATAAATCATAATAGAAACTAACAATATGTCTTAATCACTTCGGCAGGGCATGGAGTGTGGTCTCCCAGAGTGCTTATAAATGTTCAATGGGATATAATACTCGTTCCCGTCGTCAACGTCTTGAGGAAGAGCCAGAAGAAGACACACCGATTGAGAAACCAACAGAAGTATAGCCAGAAACAATGCCGAATTTCAGCAATGTTCAACTCTGACTCAACAACCACCGCGACCTCGACTTGAATGGGTGTTGACATTTCTTAACATCAACACTAAGTTTCCTTAGCCACGGTGCTAGAAATGCTTATCGGTAATATTTAACGAGTGCAGGTAGTCCGCAAGTGCACCGAGAATACCATTGTAGCATTTCACCTGGAAGTATTTAGGGTATCGTATTTATTTTATCCCAAAGGAAGGCAAGGGATTGATCAAGGTAATTACCATGTTCTAACCATGCATAGTAGATTATGAGACAAAGTCTTCACTTGGGTAAGGATATATATATATGAATAATGGGTAGTGGACACACATATAGCATACTCAATATAAATAAAAACTAGTCTAGTAGAGATGGACAAAGAAAGAACAAAGTTCTAATGTTACTTTTATATAATTGCATAGTCTACATTATATACTATTATAAAGATATATAAACAATGCAAGAGAATCAGATCATCACACACTAGGCATCCGGTTTTCCCCTGCATCCATAGTACGATTCCGGCCAAGAGCCTATTGCATAGCCAAACGTGGGGGATTTCAAAGGACAGATGGAGCTGTCACCACCTACTGCCTACTCCTAGCAATCCATGGGCTACACGACAAATAATGCATTCTATTGATCTAAGCACCACTCTTACATCTCTAGAACAATACCCCTAATCCCCTAGCGATGGATCAGAAAAGAAGCAATCACATTAAAGTCAACACTAAGCACGTGGAAATAATCTAAGTCACACATTAGTCATGCATCACTATAATGATATAAATAAAGACTATAGTAAGGGCTTATGTCTAACATGGTAATATAGTATAACTATATTACTAGCATGCTAGCATACTAACCAGATACATGAATGGACCACATAATCAAATAAGAAACACATGACCCAAGCACAACTATATAGAAAGACTAAATATATTAAATAGAATAAAGTCTTACAAAAGGAGAAAGATACAAGAGCCATACCACAACTCCAAGGAAGACTTGGGGAATGAAGAAGACTCTATTCTAAGCCTAACTCCACTAAAACTAGAGAGTATCTCGAAATACAAAGAGAGTAATGCTTCTAAGTGCGTGTTTTGGAGTGAAGCATGTTCCTTCTATTTATGGGGCCCAAAGTTGGTTCCTGGAGTCGGTAACCGCTGCCTAACAAGCACAAGCTCCATTGGAGAGTCACCTAGAGCCAACACGTTGAGGTCATGCACGAGGGGGTCCACCTTCTGTTCGGTCGAACACCCTTGTTCGGCCGGAAGGGGGGGGAGTCCCCTTGTGCCCTCCTTTCTCTGCTACTTTGGCAGGTGGGTCCCATTGCTCAGTGTCACCATTAGGTCGATTGTTGAGGCAGTTTGCTTCTGTAAGTGGGCCATTCAATCCGTGTACTTCAGTGTGATTGGCTGGAAGTTCATTTTCATGAATCATGAGTCATTTCTTCACTCATTTTGTGCATTTTCCCTACATGTGAACATTTCTCCAAGCACAAGTGGATATTTATTATTTCTAACTAAAATGCATGGTGGGAATAATGAATCCTCCTTTATTTTGAGTAATATTGATGGTCAGAAATGGTTGTTAACCATCGTTAACAAACTTCCCCAAGCTGAACCTTTGCTTGTCCCGATGCAAAGATAAAACTTTAGGTTATTGATCAGGAGTTGCTACAATGTTTTATATTCCTTCCATAGTACCAAGTGCACAACAAAATACTCTAACGTAAATCACCCTTTTTACCTTAGTCCCTATGGGGCTTTTGGCTTCTCTTCATCTTGGGTGGTTGAAAGACAAAATGGTCTTTTGTAGGACACCATTCTCTCATCCCTGTGTTCCACTTTCCATCCGATGGTTTTCAAAAGTTTTTTTTTGCAAATAAAACTAAGTTCCTCTAATGATTCTCTCGATCACTCAATGTGTATATATCCTTACCAAGGCATTTGAAGTTGCCTCTTCTTGTTCCTACCTCTAAATAAGGCTTATGTGGAGCTCTGGGTAGGGAACAATTAAGACATACTTGTAACACATATGTTGCTAAACCAAAAGACGAAACCCACTGGTGGAAGGGTGGATACTCCTTTTTGTGTAGACTCTCTCTTTCTTTGAGCAAGCAATTGAGCATGGCTATTTCCTTTATCTCTTTTTTTTCATCATGCTCATGATTGGGAGCAAGTATTTATTCTATTTTTGATTGCCATGGTGGCGGGACGGACCGGAACTCCGATGGGAGTGGTCCAACGAGGAGTAGGGGAAGGCGCCATCCTTCCGAGACCTCGGGAAAAAATCATGAGCATTCCTTGACCCCCCCTTTTCTATTCTACAATTGTGTGCTCTAGTGACTAGGTTGAATTGTGGCTTGCATAGGCTAGTGTGCTTTGCTTCTGCGCTTGCTTTCATCATGAACATTAGCATGTGTAGGGTCTTGGCCTCCTAGAAGTGTTAGGTTGCAATGATTGCTAGGTTCTAGTAGTGTGAATTGAAGTATTCGGATTCATGGTCGGCTTACCGATTCACCCCCTGCCCCCGCCCCCTCTCGGTAAGCCTTCGGTCCTTACAAAAAGAAATAGCTCACAATCATGCAAAGATCAAAAATAGATAGCATGACATAAACACAACAAGCTATACAAGCTAAGCAAAAAGATTGACTAGCTTAGATAGAATCATATTTGCTCATCATGAGAAAAGCTGCCACCACATGTATTAGTACTCCCATCCAAGATAAAACAAGCATCAAGTGAATCAAAAGATACTAGCCAGTCTCAATCTCAAAAAGGGCAATAGGCATTCGCTAAAAATAAGCTCTACAAATGCTCACATATGCAACAGAGACTCATGAAGAAGGGAGAGAGACATTATTATTAGCAGTTGATCCTCATGTAACTTCTAATCTAAGCACAACTTTTGGATTTAGCAATTTTTATGTAACTTCTAATCCGTGCAAAGGGTCGCGCGACTAGGTACGGCAAACACCCCGAGGCTTCGAAGCATAATTATCATTTCATCATTTTAATTTTGCAAATTAAAAGCAAAATTGAGCATGCCTTTGCAGCAAAAGGAACAACTTCCCACAATGTCCCATCACGAGCTAAACATTTGCAAAGCCACATTTCACAAACACAAGGTGCCAAAGCCAAGATATCCTCTAGACTAGCCTCAATGCAAGTTTTGATAAGGATAAAAGCAATTATTCATATGGTAAGCAAGTTTTGCCAAGACATAAGGTTCACAAAAAGCCAAGTTCACCTTTAAGATTAGCAGGTTGCTCAAAAAGTGTCCATAACAGACCATCTAGAAAATCTAAGCATGAGAGATTGCTATCACATCCACACAACTTAGCTCAAGCTCAATCATAGCAATGAAAAATGCAATGAGGCATAAGAATCAAAACTCATCTACAAATGCATATATTACATATGAGATGCAATATGAAAAAGTAAGATATATATATATATATATATATATATATATATATATATATATATATATATATATATATATATATACACACAAAAAAAGAGTAACTCCCCCTCAAATGATGCCATAAGGATGGCAAACACCAAGCTCCCCCCGTAGAAAAGCAAATCTCGAAGCATCTAGGGGCTTGGTGAGAATACCAGCCAATTGGTGTTTAGTGTCAATGTATTTGAGCTCAATGTCACCTCTCTCAACATGGTCTCTCACGAAGTGGAATCTCACATTGATGTGTTTGACCTTACCATGGAGAATTGGGTTTTTGGCTAAGCAAATTGCACTGGAGTTTTCACACATAAGTGGAACGCTCTTAAACACCAACCCATAGTCTCTCATGATGGAAAGCATCCATAGAATTTGAGAACAGCAGCTAGCGATAGCAACATACTCAGCCTCTGTGGTGGATTGGGCTACGGTCGATTGCTTACGAGAAGACCAACAGACCAAAGAGGTACCCAAGAAATGGCAAGTCCCCGAAGTGCTCTTCCTATCAATTCTACACCCAACAAAGTCCACATCTGAATACCCAATAAGATCAAGAGAAGAAGATGCAGAGTACCAAAGACCGAACTCAAGGGTGTATTTTAGATACCTGAAGATGAGCTTGGCAGCTTTGCGATGAGTCACCCTTGGGGAAGCTTGAAAGCGAGCACAAAGACACACCGCAAAGTGTATGTCAGGTCTTGTCACCGTCAAGTACAAGAGGGAGTCGATCATGCTCCTGTACTCCCTTTGGTCCATCGCTTCATAGTCCTTGTCTAGGTCAAGTGCTGTTGTAGTGGACATTGGTGTTGACAACGGCTTCACATTGACCATCTCAAACTTCTTCAGGAGGTCCTTCGTGTACTTGGCTTGATGTACGAAGGTACGTTGCTTGCATTTCTTGACTTGAAGTCCAAGGAAGAAGGTGAGCTCGCCCATCATTGACATCTGAAATTCACTTATTTCTGAACCACCAAAGATGATATCATCCACATATATCTGAACCATTAGAAAGTCATTCCCATGCTTAAGAGTGAACAAGGTTTTATTGACACACCCCATCACATACCCCCGCTCTAGCAAGAAGCTCTTAAGTCTAGCATACCATGTCCTGGGTCCTTGTTTTAGCCTATACAAAGCCTTCTAAAGCTTGTAAACTCGAGATTTGGGTACCTATGGTGCTCAAAGTCAGGTGGTTGTTTGACATAAACCTCTTCCTCTATGTAGCCATTTAGGAAAGCACTCTTAACATCCATTTGGTATAGCTTAATGCCCATAGAAGCAGCAAAGGCAAGCAAAATCCTAATGGCTTCTATGCGAGCTACAGGAGCAAAGTTTCACCGTAGTCTAAACCCTCCATTTGGCTAAAACCCTAAGCAACAAGCCTAGCCTTGTTTCTCACAACCTCACCATCTTCCCCATGCTTGTTTTTGAACACCCACTTGGTTCTTATGACATTGACACCAAACAGGAGGCTCTACTAGGGTCCATACTTTGTTTCTCTCAAATTTTTCCTATTCCTCATGCATAGCATTAACCCAATGTTCATCGGGTAGTGTGTGTCTAACATCCCAGGGTTCAAAGGTTGCAACAAAGAGAGAGTTGGTAAAGCAAGCAAGATGTGCAGACCTTGACCTTGTTGTCCTCTCATAGAGATTACCGATCATCTGTTGAGGTGGATGTTGACGCTGAATGTGGCTAGGGGCCTCTCTCTCAAAGCGTACCTCCCCGTCAACCACTGTTGGAGCTGGCACGACTGCGACAGAAGTTGATGTAGAAGCTTCTGGACCCTCTGCTTGAGTAGTGGATGCAACAGGAACGGGCTCGAACGTAGGATGTGTTGACTCATCATCATCCTCATCATCCAAGCCCTGTAGGCCCTCTTGTACAAAGATGCTTTCCTTCATGTCCCTGTCACCTGCAGTCTCAACCACATTGCTTGCACAAGAGTTTGACTCATCAAAGGTTACATCACAGGACTCTATGATGGTGTTAGTTTCCAAGTTCAAAACTCTGTAGGAATGGCCATGAAGAGAGTAACTAAGAAAGATGCCATCAAAAGATCTCAACTCAACTTATCAAGATTACCATGTTTTAGGATAAAGCACTTGCAACCAAAGGCAAGCAAATAAGAAACAGATGGCTTCCTCCCAAAACGTAGCTCATAGGAAGTCACATTAAGAATTGAGCGCAAGAAAACCCGATTAGAAACATAGCAAGCAGTGCTAATGGCCTCAGCCCAGAACCACCTTGGACTCCTATGCTCATCAAGCATCGTCCGAGCCATTTCCACCAAGGTTTTGTTCTTTCTTTTGACCACACCATTCTACTGGGGAACACGAGGTGCTAAAAATTGGTGCTCAATTCCATGCTCAAGACAGAAGGCATCAAAGGATGAGTTCTTGAACTCGGTGCCATTATCACTGTGGATTGCTCATAATGCACTAGGAAGTTCCTTGAACAACCTCAACGCTAAGCTCCGAAAGTGATGAAACACTTCATCCTTGTTCTCAAGAAAGTAAACCCAAGAGTAGCAAGAAAAATCATCAACAATCACAAGAACATACCACTTCCCACCTGCCAAACAAACCCGAGAAGGACTAACCGTGTCCATGTGAAGCAACTCCCCAGGGCGTTTAGTCATCACCAAATTAATTGGTGGATGAGAAGCGGCAACCATTTTCCCATGTTGACAAGGAGCACAAACCAAATTCTTATCAAATTTGAGCTTAGGCAATCCTCAGATAAAACCTAGGCCACTCAAGCGACAAAACAAGTCAAAGCTCATGTGACCTAGTCTCCTATGCCAAGTCTAGAGGTAAGAAGAAGATTGAGCAAACAATCACTTGTGAGAACCAAGAGAAACAGAAAAATCAGCCTGAAAAACTCTCCCAATGCTAGAAATCTCACAAACCAAAAAGTCATTCGAATCAAGAACACAAGAAGCATTTTTCTTAAAGCACACTTCCAAACTAACATCAAGCAATTGAGAAACACAGAGGAAATTGTACTTGAGATGCTCAACCAATCCAACATCCTTGAGAGTGAAATTTTCATTTACCTTTACCGCGCTCTAGCTTTCACTCTCCCTCTCTTGTCATCTCCAAAGGTCACATACTCCCTGTGCTTCAAGGGAGTGAGGCTGGAGAACCACTTTGCGTCTCTGTTCATATGACGTGAACACCCGGAGTACATCAACCATTTCTTCTCCAAGCCTCCACCTGCTACCTACAAAGAATGAGAAGGAAAGATCGATGACTCAGTGCTGGGGTTAGAGAGAAAACTTTTGGGGAGCTAGCACTTTACCATACGACCTGTAGAGGTTATCACAGTTCTTTGCACATTACCACTCGGACCCATGGGGCGAGAACCACGATGGGGAAAGCGTGGCCTGTCAACACATCTCGAATCAAACCTTGAGTTGTGAGGATAGAAATCATCTATGTGAAAGCCAAAGCCACGCGAGCGACGCTCACCACAATGGGAAAAATGTGGGGCACCAAAGCGCTGCTACGCAAAGCCTCTATTACGTGAATCAAATCCATATGAGGAATGACCCTATCCATGATAGGCACGGGAAAAGAGTGAGGCTGAAAATCAATAAAATCATCATGATGCACATTTTTAGTTAACTCAGCTTGCATCCTCTCAATCCTCTTACGCCTATAACAGTACTCATCCAAGTGACCCTTATGATCACAGAACATGCAAATGTAGACTCTCTCAGGTATAGGCTTCGATTCCATAGGAGGTTTGGGTTTTGGTTTCTCAGCTTCCTTTGGGTTGAATGAGGGATTTGGGTTTTGTGGATAGTATGTGTCAGTGGGCTTGATGGACTGTTCCTCATCCTTATAGCTAGAGCTTGGCACAAACTTACCCACATTAGCACTCTCTTTGTCGCACCTCTCATATCCTAACCCTAAGTTGTAGGTTGACCTACAAGCACTCTCTTTAACTCTTGACAAGTCACTCTTAATCTTTTCTTCGCTCACTAGGGTTCTTTTGAGACGAGAGATGAGGTAGTCATTTTCTTGAGTTAGGACCTTGTTTTCCTCTCTAGTGATTGCAAGCTTATCATTGAGAGAGCCACACACTACACATGGTGGTGGGAGAACTTTCAAGCGAGTCTTATTTAGCAGCTTGGACTCGAGCTCTTTGACTTTGAGGATTTGAGCTTCCAACTCACTTATGAGCTTGGAGCACTTCTAACATGCACCCAAAAGAGTTGGCCTAGCTTTGAACTCATCAAGCTCTTTAAGGGCACTCTCAAGCTGACTGGCAACTTGAGCATGCACACTTTCTCTCTGACTGAGATCATTCATCAGAACTTGACAAGACTCATACTCAATAACAATGTTATCTCTAGCAAGCTTAGACCTAAGCGAAGTGATCTCATACTCAGCACTCTCCAACTTAGACCTAAGCTCTCTACTTTCACGAATAGCACTGCGAAGCTTATCATCTTGCATGAGAAAAATATCGCATAAATAATCAAGTTCAGAAGAGAGCTCATCAAGAGTGGGTGATACCTCGCTTGTGTCAGAGTCGGTGTCGTGATCATTCTTTGCCATGAAGTAAAGCCCAGTGAAGTCGTCCTTCCTCTTGACTCGTGGCTTCTCAACCTTCTCCTCTGAGCTTGTAAGGCCTTCACTTGATGTGAGGTCGACATCGCTTAGAGCGGCAACATAGGCACATGCAACCACCTTCGCAAACTTGGAGTTCTTGCCTTTCTTGTAGAAGTGGTTCTTCTTCTTCTTGAAGTCTTTAGAGTTGTTGTCATGGTACCTGGCCTTCTTCTTCTTCTTCGGGCAGTCGGCGATGAAGTGTCCAGGGTCACCACACTCGAAGCAGGTTCTTGAACCACCGCCTCTTCTCTCCTTGCGGTTGTTGTAGAACCGCCTGAACTTCCTTGTGAGCAATAGCAGCTCACCAGGTATGCACTCCATCTGTTCATCAGAAGCTGCAACAAGGGAAGATAAGGCGAACTCCAAAGAAGGTTTGTCATGTGAGGGGTTAGTTTTATAAGAGGGACCACTGTGACTTCCCTTTTGAGAGCCAGAAAGCAAAACCATGCTAGATGAAGGATTACCATGATTAGGATAAGATTTCCTAGATAGTTCATGAGATTTCAGCTTGCTATATAGTTGCTCGCAATTAAGGGTGTTGAAATCAGCAGTTTCCTCTAGAGCATCAATCTTAACACCCCAAACATTTTAATCAAGAGAATATAGCCGATTAAGGTCAACTAGTGATCAAACCGGCTCTGATACCAATTGAAGGACCCAGAAGGCGACGAGATGGGGGGGGGGGGGGTAAACTGGAGCCAATTAAAATTCTTCTCAAGAACTTGGCCTATGTCCCAACTACAACCAAAACCCTCCTCTAGGCAAATCACCAAGGTCACACACACCAACTTGTGATGTGTTAACCCTAGGAATGATATAAACCAATAGGATACATAGCGGAATCTCATGGGGGTCAAAAGAGGAACAAAGAAGATCTGAGAAAACACGATTCCGGAGCTTGACAGAAGTTCCGTAGTGCCAGACGAAAGTTCCGAAGTCCACGGCAGAGGTTCTGTTACTCACGGAAGTTCCGGGCGATGGAAGTTCTGTCACTCATGAAAGTTTCGGGTTCTGTTACTCATGGAAGTTCCACTCAAATAGCACAAGGAATCATCATGAATTTTAGATCTTGTGCCAAGAACACAAAAATGGGAAAACTTGAGAAATCTATAAAATCGAGGGTGCTGGAGCTTTTGATTCGATCAAGGACCCATATAGGATTGTTCTAGCTCATCATAGCACCAAGATCTCTCAAATAATTCATCCCAAAACTCATCAAAAATGAGATCAAAATTCCCACAAAAATAGCTCCAAAAATAGAGAAAAAAGATAAATTTGGGATTTAGGGAGAAAAGAAGATCTTGAGCACGAAATTGAATCTCATATCATTGATCCTTGCATACAAGATTCATGGATACATGGCTAGGAAGCCACCCTCTTCCTCCCACTATTTGGAAGAGCAAGAGATGTGTCTCACACACCCACTACTCTCCACTAACACATGAAGACCTCTCCTAGCACTTTGAATGAAGACCTAAGGCAAGGCTAAGGGAAAGAGAGGCACCTCTTACACCAGCCCTACCTACCCTTATATAGGCCTAGGGGTTGTCCTAAAGATCATCCAACCCCCTACCTACAATACACTACCACCTACTACCAAGGGCACAACCGTCCATCTTTTTCTCGTCGTCCGAACGCTCTTGGGCCCTTCACGACTTTGCTTCCCCTCGACGCAAACCTCCGTGATGGTGCCACGTGCACCACCAACCACCGCCACCGGTTTTGAGGCCCAAACCGGGAAACCGCCTTGCATGCTTCTCGAAGCATGACTTCTCGATGTCGACGCTTGTCACCTCGTCCTGCAATCCTGACCATCGGCAAGTCTCTCCTGGTCCCGCTCCATTGGGCCCCCTTGTCACTTGCACCGGCATCCCGTTCGCCTTGACTTGGTCAACATGCCGTCTTCATCACCTTCACGGTTTTGAGGCTCAACCGCAAAACCGTCCGTGCTTCTTGCCTCTCCACGTGTACGGTGTGGATCACCATTGATTTCACCCAGCCTCCCGATCGTCCGGCCCCAAGTCCCCAACTTGTCCCCAATCCTCTCGTCGTTGACCGCCAAGTTGACTCCAGTGACCTACACATTATGAGACAAGCAAACACATTTCCCATCTCCTGTAACTTCTCCAACTCAATCACCAACTCCGGTTAGTCAAAACCATGACATGCATAGACTCATGCAATCCCCAGAGTCCCGCATTTCAACTCAAACACCAAATCAGCCGAAGTCAATTACTCATCACATATTACAAACCATGGCACATATCAATATGGTTTCTCATGTTTGCACTTTGATGCATTCCCTATGACATAAGAGTTGTGTTTAGTGATGTTAAATGTTGTAAATTATATTTTCATTCCCTTTGGTGATGTGAAAATAAATTATGTCCAAAGATGAGTTTGTTCTATGAGCATTCTCTAGGATATAATACGGATATTTCTTGCAATTCAGATGTCAATTTCTTGTAATTGAGATATCGATAGTGTTTACATTTGTTTTGCAATTGAGATGCAAATTTCTTGCAAAACCTAATACTTAGTTCACCGCAGTTAAGTCCATAGTGTGCTTAATTCAAGGAGAATTAAAGTTTAAACACCTCAACATTTATAACATTTTATTGCAATTGAGATTTATATCTCTTGCATACTCACCGTTTAATTCACCTTCATTAAGCATCATATGCTTAATTCAAGAAAAATTAAATGACAAACACAATATTTATTATAATATTGGCTTTTATTTGCAAGTGAACCTTTTGTTCCTTATAAATTTACATGCAAAATTTTAGTGTGAATATCTACATTATATTCTGAGAAACTAGAATTTCTCAAATATCTATATATGTTGAGGTATACATACATGAATCAGATTTTGCGTAATCGTTACAACGACAAAGAGTTGTATTATGTGACATCAATGCAATTGAGATTAAATTTTCTTGCAGTGTCACTTATTTGCAATTGAGATTAAGTTCTCTTCTAGTAGTTGAGATTAATTTCCCTTCTAAAATCATTTATTGAAATTGAGATTAAGTTTTCTTGCAATATCATTAATTTACAATTAAGATTCTATTTCTTGAAAATTATCAAGTTTAATTCTAAAAGAATTGAACATATGCAAAATTCAAGTGACAACCTTCATTCATATTTAAGAAACACGAAAGTGCTTTTCTCGAGTATCCATCATAGCCTAACATAATGTAAAAGGAATCAGGCATCTGCTAACAAATGTTATACTTTGCATCCTACTATGAGATTGACACTATTTAATGGTTCTCTTCTAAATGTTGGCTATATCATTTAAGGTACACACTATGTAATTCAAGCCTCAACTTGAATTTACAAATTTTGCATCCATCTTACATGTTACCATGATGGTTTTTAAATAAATCTCTGGTTAAATTCATGTTAACAAAGATGATCTCTTGTGGGTTTCTTCAACTCACATATTACAATCACAACTACTCAACATGGGCCATGAACGTTCAACGACATAGTTCGGCACCTATGGATTGAGTGTGATTATGCATCCTCTATATGGGGAGTGCAATGGTCAGGTGCAAAGTCTTATGTATTATAAGGCATCATATTCATCAAGGTCTCATATTTGAGTATCTAATGGACGAGATCCATGTGCTTTATGGGAACATCCCATGCATAGGATTGATGCAAAGACATATTCTAGTTCGACAAATCTTGTCGTATATATGGTTGCTACACGGTGCCATCAACAAATGTCATTCCTCAAGACACTTGATTGATCTACTTACCCACTAGAGGTCCATGGGACAGTGCCATCCTGGTCATGGATAAAGATATGGAGAATCCTTCAATCTGAAACATGACATCAATAGGGGAGGTCAGTTATTCTTACAAAGTTCTAGTGGACCTAAGTACCAACTATTCACTTATATACCAAGAGAACCTCTCAAGGAGAACATAATTATTGAATTTATTTCAGACAAATTTGTAGAGCTATACTACACTCCCATCTCCTTAGATACTATGTCATCTACGCCCTATTGCTATGGGATAAATCCGATGAAGGTGAAAATATGTCTATCGTGGATATATGCACCACAAACTCTATACATTGGAAAGTAAAAATTTCTATGCTCTTACAAAGAGACAAGAAAATATTTCATCGCTCGCTGCATGCGGTAAGTAAGATAGAAGGCTAACTATGCCTCTATCATCCTTCCCTACCGGTACTCAACTACAATCATGGATACATTGTTATATCCTGATTCAAGTAGTACCCCATTAAGTATAGACATATCCGTTAAAAGAGTTTTCTTGTTAAAACTCATGATGGAAACAAAGAAGAATTATCCTATTTGTATATTGTACATGAAAATTTTCCTACATACCATCTGGATTATATCCCATGACATGCATTTATTGCATGTAGAATTTTTCTTTCTTGATCACATCAAGACTTGGCTTGATTGCATTGGTTGTCCCATCATAGGGATGATGAGAAAAATTATTGTCATTCTATTGGTCATAACGTATTTCCAACATTTTGGATTTAGTGTGCACGGTATAAGTGTCACATGGAATTTGATGTGTGCCACTCAACTTCTTGAAGAAATTCAAGATTATACATGTGGTCATATCCAACTATTGATGGATTGTTCAGAATTTACATGGTTCTTATAGATACATCTCTTTACGATGATCTCTTGTGTGTCTATTATCCACACAACAACCATGTATTGATAAGATTATTGCTCACATCATGGGCATAAATCCTAAATAATTAATTCAATCATTCCAATAATTCAAAAGGACAATACTACCAAATTTCCATGCCTGTAATGATGATTGTATGGTCCAAAATTTAGAATCGCACCGTATATAGACAACCAAGTTTAAATTGACAGATACTAACCTCTTGTTAGTTACATGTGGTTTTACACATCACTAATCATCATTTTCCGCCAAACGGCTCCTCCCGTTGCACTAACACGTGAATGCTTGACACTCATGCCAAAAATTTCCCATTTATAGACTCAGTAATATTTTACACATACCGATGTCACTATCATAAGGCATACATCATGAGCATTAAGAGATATTATTATCCATCAATTCAAAATATCTCGGGTCTTTTATGGGGACTCTTTTGCTCGTATGCTTATACAGAGGATTATTCTAGGCATTAGGGGGAGATTTATACCACAAAGATAATACTAGAAATCTGAAATAATATTATATACATTCACATTCAATCCTCATATCCACGTATTAAAGGAACTGAACCTACTGTTCAGAATATCCTACATTTGCAACACTTTGCAAATACTCTGTCAATAACATCTACTTGTCATGAAGGTGTCATTAAATCAAATTCTCAGCGAGAAAGAATGGAGGTACCAATAAAAACCACTCAACTCCTAGTTCTAAAAAATATAAGGAGAAGTACGGTCACATGAATGCTCTTAGCATGCATTCTAGAGAATAGAGGGAGATCATCCTCCAAGACAGTAAATATAAACCAACCCTATGTTAATTGACACCTTACGGATATTTACTATCCAAGGCCTATGGATAGTTGACACCTTACGGATATTTACTATCCAAAATTACATATTCAATTTTTGATGAATTTGCATTGGATATGTCCTCTACATTCACATGAGGAGTAGAAATGATTTCCCTTTTCCATGTCTCTTTTTCTTATCCCTTCCATACCCAGCAATCGAAACTGTAGCAACGACACATGCTTCTTGACATTACATTCATTCTAATACTTCCTAAAGACTGTTTTCAAGTTCATAGTTGAACGAATGTAGTACTCCGAGTTCAAAGTTTGCATTCCATGATGGAATGATCAATCGAGATTAGAAATGTTTAAACAAAATCAGAAAGTCGCCGGTACCGTTAGTAGGCCTTTGGGTTAGGGAAGGAAACGTTACTAGGCCTTGTGGTAGTGTAAGTTGCACAATATTCAGTTCAGGCCCACTCAACACGATGTGGCTTCTCTCCTCCCATGCATACTCCGGCCACATGGAGGATTTTTATTGGACTATGTTTCTCTCTCTGGACCCAGCACAATGGAGGACGGCTCCCCGTCCTAACTCGGCAATTTGCCATTCCTCTCAAATAATATTGAACTGCCAAATAAAGAAGCTGGCCGGGATCCCTAAATTAAAAAGAAAAAGAAAAAGATGGCCGACAATGGCGTTGTGTCATCTGGATTCTTTCTCATGTATCGTATTATTAATCTCGTATTGTTTGGAGAACTGACCATGCAACAAAGCTACCTCCAGAATCTGATCACAAAGAACCTTATTCAGAGCTCAGAGGTGCTTCTTTGTAGGCCACAACAACGCCTCGCCGTCAACTCCTACTCCAATCAACGCTGTCATATGTGGAGGTGGAGTTGGCTTTCCCTGCTGTATGAGTTGTTTTATGTCTTCCCCAATCGGTGGTCCGTCGGAACGAATTGACCTCTTCAACACTGAGAGTTTTAGAGCATTCACAAGTATGAACTAGTTATGAGCAAGACAATGGTCACCAGCAGGAGGCGGCAATGGATTTGAGCGGAATTGCTCTTGTTTGGATGGTGTCAAAAGAGTTGAACGAAATCATTATCTAGATGCATTTTCCCATAATTGCTGTGCGACCAATGAAAATCTTAACATCTTTTATTGCGCTCGATATAGAAAAAAACAAAATTCAATCATAATCCGCCACGTCATGCCGGAGTACGCATGGAGGAAACGGGAGGAGAGAAGCCGCATCCCACTCAACAGCCCATCAGAGTGCACATTCAGCAACCCATGTAAACTCCCTTCCCACCCAGACCCAGGCAAAGCCCACTCCCACTCGAATCCTCATCCACGCCGCTGCTTCGCCGTCTTACCCTCCGGTGCCGGCGTCGGTGGTCTGCGGCGGCGGAGGAGGAAGATGTGGTGTCAGTCGTGCAAGGAGGAGTACGAGGAGGAGGACGCTGGGACGTGCAAGGAGTGCTACGAGGAGGCCAGCGAGACGGAGGAAGAGCTCAAGCGCGAGATCGATGACCTCCGCTCCCGCCTCCTCTTCCTCCGCCTCCATTTCCCCACTCTCGACGCCGCCGTCACGGGCCACGCCGACCTCCTTCTCCACGCCTCCTGCTGCGCTGGATCCGGGGGCAGCGACTCCGATGCCGGGCGCCTTGACACCCCCGCCGTGCCCGCCCACCGCGTCATCCTCGTAAGCTTTCCTCTCCGTGCATTTTCGATGGTTTCTTTTTAACTTAGGTTCGTGTTTGAGCTATGGATTGAGTGGTCTAATGAACTGACCTAGATCTTAGGGAAGCAAAAATTGTGGTTCCGTTATGCGATTTAAGTTTGAGCTATGAACGACTAATCAAGACCTAACCTAAATTCTGATGAAAGAAAAGATTGCGCTGAGGTTTTTTATACTGATGCTGTTTGGCTTTCCATCAATTGGTATGATCCCTAGGAGCTGATCTAATACTTGAAGTAGTTAACCACCTTAGTGCCTTATAATATCTCTATGGGTGGCTATTTCTGATTGAATTAAAATCTGAGTTACAGGGATGTTTGTTGCTTCTTGTTAAACTTGGTATCTGATGCGGCCAACCTGTGATCATTCTTCACGGTGTCTTTCTTAACGTAAAAATTTTCTGTGGTCATTGGAGTTCTCAGGTTTTCGGTTCCAATGCACAAACAATGAATCTAAACTTATACATGATAGATGTGATTATGCTGACACGACACAAACATAATCCAACAACCATAGAAACATATTGAGGACTCTTTGGGTATAGCCTCAAATGGCATCGGTTTCTTTTAACGCGTGTACCATAGGTGTGTTGTAGATAGAGAGAAGTCACAGCCGTTTCTCTTTCTAGAAATGAATAGGAAGCTGATGGGGCTACTTTTCCTAGCTTCACAGGCTTCTAAGAGCCGTTTGTACAGTAATGCTGTAATTGAAGAGATGGAGCTGTTAGCAGCCGTGCAAAATGCTCCTTAAAAAAGGTAGTATCAATGATAAAGCAAGATATCATATGAATGATAAACTATAACGTTTTGTACTAGATAATTCACATACTTCAAAGAAAAACGATAAAATTGTCAATTTAAGATATAAAACAGTTAGTGATGACGAATTCCAGAATCGTGGGACTTTTAGGAGACATTGCTAAGCGCTAGGAACAATTGGGGTATGAGATAAGATGGCCTAATGGACACATGCTAGAACTGATATGGGCCATAAAAGCACAGGCCCGTCTGATGATGTAGGGCATGTAGCATGTACCCCTTCGATAAGTTGCTTTTCTTCCTTTGACAACCACACACCAATGTTTTCCTAGATGGTAAACGGTAGACAGTCGGTCGACCATTGTTTAGCGTTTAATCGGTCTACACGTGTTTAGACGGAGTTTAGACGGGCTAAACGTTTTGCCACTGTAGCACACTAGAAGGGGAAAATAGAAGACAACTGTAGGAAAGAATAAGAAAATAGTAAAGAGAAAAGATGAGAAAAAAGAAAAAGAGGGCTCTGGCCCAGCCAATAACCATCCAGCCGAGTCCACAAGCCAGCCCACAAGTGCATTAGGTCATCGTGTCTTCAGGTGGCCAGGGAGCGCTCTCAACAGAATCGAAGCCACCGCAGCTGCGAGCGCTCCAGAATCAATGCCGCCGCCCCCATCTCTCGCTTCCCCTTCTTCCTCCCTCCACAGCACTGCCCAGCTCTCTTCCCTATCAATGGCGCCGTCCAGCTCTCTTCCCTCGCTCTCCCCTCTCTGCGCAGTCCATCCACGCTCCTGCACAGCTGGATGGTGCAAGGCATTCGATCTCCGACTCACCTCATGTCCTAGACGTCGCTCTAATCGGCCTAAACGATGTCTAAATCCGTCCAAAAACTGTCCTGTGTACTCCGTTTTTCCTGTTCTTCTCTGTTTTTGACCGTATAGATGGGTCAACCGTCTAGGAGTCCGATTAGGGGCTAAACTACGCAGTTGGGTGTCGTCTACGGTTTAAACCGGTCTAGACGGCCGTCTAGAACCGTTTAGGATAACACTGCCACACACACACAGCTGACAGCTCCATCAACCCATGGCGTCAAATCTGCAATGCCATCCATCTAGGGGTGGAGGGGTACTTGGCACCGTTGGTAGGTATGGTGGCTGCCATATCATGTCATATTGGACAATCCGTCAATGGGTTGAACAATGTGTATTAATGTCTAGGTGACATTTCTCTGTGTGGATAAACAGCATGGATTAAATGGGGTTAGAAATCTACTTCATGTTCAATTTTTTCCTAAGCGGTAAACGCTAAACAGTCGGTGGCCCCCTGTTTAGCGTTTAATTTGTCTACACGCGTTTAGACGGAGTTTAGACGGGCTAAACGGTGTAGTAATGTAGCACACTTTTCCATGTATAAATAATAGAATTTACCACTGAGATGAGATATTTGCACATACCTTTTGTAAACTGATATCATGTCCTTTGATTTCCCCATTATAAAAGGTACCTACAAAATAGAAGACAACTTTAACTGTAAGTAACTAGCAATAAAACCGTCGAACCATCATGATGAATTGCACTAACAAACCAACATTTCAGCAATTAAAATGACTGACAGAGAAACACATCTAAACATAGGAATAGTTCTTACAAACAGCCTGAGAAATGATGAAATGAGAAAAAGACAGTTCACACAAACAGCCCACACACAACATAGTTCTCATAAAAAACAACAACAGATAAACTTGATAATCAAATGTAGAGGCTGAAGAGCCTGCTCAAGCATCATTGTCCTCATCTCCCGCTTGGTCATATCTTGTTGTGACCACATCCTCTTGGTCAGACTCAAAATCAATATCTTCCTCATGTTGTTCGTCTTCCTCAGGGTCTGGACATCATCTTCAATCTCTCTTGCTTGATTTAGTCTTGCACTTCTACGGAGTTTATTGACCTCCTCAGACTACATGTTTCTGAATTAGTTTCCATGTCAGCCCTGTGAGAGGCTCAACATCAGTGCTTTCTTCTTCTCCACCCTCAACCATCCATCCTTGTGCACATGTTGCTTCAGTGGATAGCAGGGGGTCTATCTTTTTGTTCTTCACTGCCTTATTTTTCTTCTTTGCGTGTAGGTGATTTAACCGAACATAGACAAGTTGCTCAAGCCTCTCACATGTGAGTTTGTTTCTTTTTTTTGTATGAATCTACAATGCATAGATCAGATAACTACTAAACTAGCTTAGATTTGTAACAGCTAACTATTTCAGGTTTTAGAGACTTAGCCCTTCAAAGCAACTCCAATTCCTTTCACATTCAGAAACCTGAAATTGCTTCAAGTGCATCTGGATGTGAAAGGAATTGGAGTTGCTTTGAAGGGATAAGTCCAAAACTATGCATTTCATTGTAAGATTTAATTTCAATGAAATTATAAATAGCATGTCTAGACTGCATATTAACACCCATAACTATTAGCATGTTCACAAGGTCAAATAAGCACACTTCAAACATGCATGCGATGGAACCTCCTACAGCAGTAAGACTACTAATAGATCAAAAGCAATAGCAATAGTGCAGTATGTCTTCATCTTAGAAAAGATCTATCATTGTTCTAAGGAAAAAAAAATATGCAACTTGCAGTGAATCCTCAATCCTGCCCTATATAGGCGATAGTATAGTCTGGTGTAGCTGTAAAACATGTGTGAACCATAATCAAAGGCTATTGGTCATGCGATTCTGTCATCAAACCTGATATGTGTTCTTTTGTAGAACAGTGCTTAAGGTTGCTAAGACATGGACATATTTTGGCTTGGCAAATTACAAGATGATTTGACTTTGACTGCACAAAATAATTTCTCTTGACTCTTGACAGGACCTGCTCATTTTTTTACAACTATAGTATTTTGGAAAACAATCAATATCGATGTTAAAAATTTGATTTGTGTTTCACATGCTACTTTATGACGACCAGCAGAAAGCTTCTTCTTTTTGTCCCTACTACTAGTAGCATTTATCCATGAAAATATGATATTGTCTGTTTGTCCTTTTTTGCGCCTTTTGTCATCTGATAACATATTAATCTGAGTTTCCATTTTAAACAGGCAAGTAGATCTCCTGTCTTTAGAGCGATGCTAGAGAATGAGATGGAAGAGAGCCGGAGCGGCATCATCAAAATTTATGATGTGACCTATGATGTCCTTCGTGCATTTGTCCATTACATGTACACAGCAGAAGTTCTTCTAGATGAGCAAATGGCATCTGATCTCTTGGTGTTGGCTGAGAAATATGAAGTAAAGCACCTAAAGGCCTACTGCGAAAAGTTCATAACATCCAAAGTGAACAATGATAATGCCATTACCCACTATGCCTTTGCGCACCGCCACAGTGCGAAGCAGCTGCTCGAGGCATCTCTGTTGGTACTCATGGACAACATGTCTACACTGGCAGACCGGGAGGAATACAAGGAACTTGTTGAGAAGGACCCAAGACTTGTTGTCGAGATCTACGAGGCCTATCTCAACAGACAAGTCAACACTGCTGCTGGGAAGGATAGATCGCACTAGGGAGTGATAACAGAAAACAAAACTACTAGAGAAAGTAATAATCTAACCAGACAGTTACATATTTTTGTAGGCAAGACTTACATTTCTACATGTAAGGTAGATATCAACTGCTAATTATATTTCTGATGATGGCATGCACTAATATTGATGAAATGTGATGTATCAGTATCTTCATGTCATGTGATAAGTTCAACCTAATCGTGAGGTTATCCATTGTCTTGACAGTTTTTAAGGATGATACTTAGGCAGTGCTTGTTATAGCCTCATCTTTTGTCATCAAAAGGCATTTAGTTACACCTGTCGGTCATATTCAAATTTGTGATTGCGATACTCCCTAGTCTATTCGCTGCATTTTTGTTCCATAGATCATTATCAAGCACTAGGACGGGTGGCGCGCTCCCGCCGCGCCCGTGAAGCCGAACACCTTTTCTTTGTCGAGTCCGGGATTTGTATACTTTTTTGATTTCATCGAATGTATAGAACCCCAGAGCTGCTGGTCAGGTTTTCTCTTTAAACAAATAAAACCATGAATCCTCATTAACGTTCCATATAGTACATCTAAAACCATGAAGTCTTGGGTCTCTGTAACCTCATCTTTGTGTTTCACCGTGTTTTCAGCATGCAACAATGTCTTGGTTGTTGACATGCATGCGCGCATAAAAGAGGCCACGCGGCCCTGTCGCTCCTCGCCCATTCACAACTCCGAGGTCACTTACTAAAATTTTATATTATGTACACAGATCAAGAGCAGTTTTGTTGAAAAAAAACAATCATGCATCCACGTAGAAGAAGAACCTTCACGTGCTCTCTTTGTCCTCTACATCGTTGTCTTCATCTTTGTTCCTATTCTTTATCTCCATCTCCGAGCTCACATATCTCACACCGGGCTTCCCAATGGCAAGAGCAAAAGAAATTCCCAGAGCCGAGTGGACTTGTGCAGTTGTGCTTTATTGGTAAGAGCATGCTTCTCCATTCCTCCATGCGCACACAACTTCCTAACCATCCCACCCCATTATTTATTTCCCAATCTGCAAAGTATATAATCATCGGCCTCCTCTGAGCTTGAACCAGCCCTTCAGTCCTGCTTGCCAGTACCACATTCGATCTACCATTTTCTGAGTTCACACGAGAGGCCGACAGACACTCTTCAGCACATCTCTAAGCTGCATCGTCTTCTTCCATTCTTCCCACCATGAAGCTGCACAAACTCATCCTCTGAAGTCCTCGTCACTTCATTCGCCACATGGTTCACACGACCATGATGACCGCCAGTCCGCCATGGCGTGCGACGGGAGGGGCGAGGCCGTGTGCCGTCCATGTGCTAAGATGGGCTGACGATGGGCCGCTGGGCAACGTAGGAGAAGGCTTCAAAAGCAGGCCCTGCGATCAAGCAGCCAGTCGTTGCAAGCAGGTTAAAGGAAGCCCAGTCGCAACAAAAGCACGCTCTAGCTTCCGTGTTGATTTTTCACTGGTCGAGACGAGTTAGATCGATTCTGATTGGTCGAGAGAGCGCCGGACATCGCTGAGGGGCGATAGGCTAGGCACAATTAGTATATAGATATTACATGCATACTGCTCATTTATTTAAGGATAGAAGCAATAAAAGAGTTGCTTGTATTTGCCAGTAAAATCAAGATGTTGGGTGGGCAGTGGGCTGGAACATAATCAGAGGTTGTAGTGCGTAGTGAAATCCTTTGCCGACACAATTCATTGCATATTGAACTTTAGACTGCATACCAAGTCCATGACCACTAATAAGTAGAAACACCGCATTACATAGAGTAAATGCTCCAACGGTAGCCACCACCTATGTTTCTTTTGCAACGTTCAATCATCTCAGCGATCAGAAGGCTCAAGCACAAAATTTTGGTACGAATGGAGACATGCCATGGCCTAAACATTAAAAAGCCAAATTCCAAGCACCACATATATGTACAACAATAGATGTTTAAGATCCAGCACACAAAATATGCCAGATCTAGCCAATCTTAATCACATCATCAAGATAAGTTTTAGCCACCAGAATCTATTAACCAGCTAAACAAGACCTACACTCCGACGCTAATAATCAGTAAACAGTTCAGACATCTGTTCGTCTGTCCATTCACTGATGGGTGCCACCGAAATCATCCTCTTTGGTTGGGAAAGCAACGTCCCGTTGTTTGCATTAGCATCAGATGCCGATGTTTCTTTTGTGGGTTGGGCAGTGCCTGTATTCGCAGTACAAAAGTCCTTTCGCTCATGGTCATCAGGCTTACTGATAGAGGAGTGGCCACCATGAAATGGTTCTGCCATATTATGCACATCGATGTCCATATTTTTTCCTGAACTATGCTTGTTCTTAGTATCTAAACTTGTATTCATTGTTGTACCATAGAAATCTGGAAGGACTGCATTGGTCTTTGGCTTTTTGCTGCTAGGAAGCATAATCTCATCAGCAAGCGGCAGCCTCACCTTTTCATTATTGCTACTTTGACTACAGGCTCTGTCTCCTGGAGTGACTGAGCTTGCACCTGGAATTGGCTGTGAACATGTGTTAGTAATATTGAAACTTTGCCAGAGATTCCCATAAGTACTGCTGCTAAATTTATGTGCTGAAGTGTTATTAGTTGAATCAAGTGTACTTTGGTGATCATAAGATACCTCAGGAACTGTCATCTCCTTATGACCAGGCATCATCTTTTCACGACATAACCGTGCCATCATCACGTTGACAGAACCTTCAACTTCACTTTTTTCAAACACAGGCAAACTTCCTCTTTGTCTCTGCTGCCAACTATCTAGATTTTTGTTATTACAAGTTTTCAGCGGCTGCTGGCTGGCACTGTAGGTTGGCACTGTCTTGCTTCTATCCGGTTGAAAAATAGTACCACAAACATTTGCTGTGCCACCTTCAGAATGTAAGTCGGCTACCTGTGTATGGTTTGTCCTGGAGACCATCTTGCTGAAGATTGATGCTGATTCTTCAGATGTTCCAAAGGGTTTGTCTCCTAGGTGTTCAACTGGCTGTGTTACTTTCCATGTCCCTACTGCAGGATATGAAATAGTATCATATCAATAGTAACTAAAAAAGATGGAAACAAACAAGATCAAAATTTACCAGGCAATTGGCTTTCAATAATGCATGATGAAAGCTCTTGCTCAAATGTGGGGTCACAGTCCTTTCGCACAACCTGGAAGTATGAGCATCATTATACCTCCATGTCCCGTGAGCACAAATAGTCTGATTATTGTAATTCGCATTTTTAAATTGTTAAAACACCATTCTGAAACTTCTGGAAAAAGATTGTCATACACTTCTGGTACCCTTAAATTATATCAGTTGAAGTCCAAGATCTCCATTACATCTGGAGAGAACTTATGGGAAGGGATGGATACACTCATAAATTCCACCCTTGTGGATTCTACTTAGGTGGTCTTGTTTCCATTACAGAACACATATTTACCTCGCATTAGAATTTTGGAAATAGTTTTAAATGTTTTCCTTGCTAGTGAGATGCTGGGACAGGATTACATGAAAGGTCCAGGTTACGATAAGTAAACAGTAGCCAAAAGTTGTATTGCAATAATAGCACATTGGTTTTGACAGCAATTAGTGGGGGAAGCACTAGCACAGTACATCAAGAATTCATTGCACCCAGTGCCACTAGTAGAAATCTACTCGGCAGTATGAATTATACTATACCTTTACAAGTTTTCCTTTAGTGACGTTCAAGTAGCACGCAGTGTGGGCTGGACGGAAAACAGCAACCTGAAATAGATAATATCGTCAACAGTTCAACCAATTACTAGCCACCACAAAAGAGTAGGTCGACAACCTTATGAAGAAGAATGACACATCCGACTGATATGTCCTGACCAACATTTCCTTCTGAAAGGACTTTCCTATGAGCCGAAGCGCCAATGCTATCGGTAGGATCCTACAAGAAACAAACAATGGTCACTTTATGGCTTCCATTTAGACTGTCAGTTGAAAAGCAAAATACAATCATCGTGAATTCCATTCCAAGATGGTAGTCGATTAAGTTTCTGAAAACAACAGCGGCACAAGGTGCAGAATAAGGCAGTGATACCCATACTCACCTTAATAGTGAGGAGTAGATCTCCGACCCCATTTGGTTTACACGACGTAACCACCCCTGCGACCTGACACAACCAATAACCCGCAAAACGATCAATTCATCACGGCAACGCACAGGGTTTACACAAAACTGTCATTTTGAACCACAAACGTGACAGCAAGCTCGCACGCACCAGAGGTGCTCGATTTAATTCCCGGTCGACCTTGATCCCCTTGATCCCAGGCCTCTCCCACGCGCGGTCCTTTCCTGCATCCATTAACACATCAGGAGACCAATCGCGCATGAAACCCACGAAATGGAGGGATTTTGCGGGTCCGCACTTATCCCTCACCGAGAAACTGCAGTGCGCAGAGCCACGGGTGGCGCACGAAGTCGGCATCGACGCCCTGGGCGTCCGCGCGTCTGAGGAACGGCGCTACGCCGGAATCTTGGACGCGCATCGCGTCCTGGATGGCGGAGGCGGGCCCGGGAATGCGCTGGTCGTGAGAGGGGCGCGAGGACTTGTCCGGGTGCGGGGCCGCAGCAGTGGTGGAACTGGAAAGGAGGGGACGAGAGGAGGAAAGGGGGCTGAGGCGTAGGTCGGAGTCGTCGACATCGAGAGCGTCCTCCCAGGAGGCGCCGTCTTCTTTTGCGGTGCCGACATCGACGGCGGCGGGGCGTGGGAGTTGCGCCATGGGGGGGGGGGGGGGGGGGGGGGTGGGACGGGGGAGACAGAGGGCCGTTTCGTTTTGGTATGGCGCGGTCAGCCGAGCGGGAGGGTGGGCAGGGAGCTCTCTTCGGTTCCCTCCCAGCGCGCGCTACTTGGGCTGGGCCTGAATGTTTGCTAGGAGCAGGCAAAAGGCCCATGCTTAGATGTTGGTCCGCGAGTGCAATCTCTGGTTTTGATACGAACAAATTCCAGAAAAATGTTTTTGATTTTCTCAAAAAAAAAAGTGTTGGAAAGATGTCCTTGGACGTCAGAACAATGGCGTTCCTCGACATAAAATCTTTTGTATTGATGTTTACATAATTAGCCAGTGTTTTGGGTTTGTTAGGTGGCTTGTGTTATGTATGCGTTTTGCACTTCTTGAATTTTTTTTTAAAGTAACAAAAGTACTATTGGTACTAATAGCAGGTATCATGAAGCCCGTTACAAACCAACCCGTGGGGGGTGTCCGTCAGAAAATGGTAGAAATTAGTGACGGGCACCTCATAGTCTGTCACTAATTGGTGTTGTATAGGTTAGAGGCATGTCAAAAACATGGTCCACACTAACTAATGTCCACCTCCTACAGGGCAAACCCTATCCGCTCCCCCTCTGCCCTCCTCTTTCACCACCCCTTCCACCCCTCCTCTTCCGCCATCCCTTCCACCCCTCCTCTTCTGTCATCCCTTCCGTCCCTCGTCCCTCTTCCGCTACCCCTTCCGCCACTCATGGCTCGCCCGCGTCGTGACATCGTTGGCCGACTGCACCATATCTGGGCGCAACGTCGTTGCCGCCTCCACCGGACTGTGGCATGGCGCACTCCCGCACGAAGAAGCAGAAGGCTAGACCTCCGCTGCCATCTGTCGGGTACTGGCCATCGAGGTGCCACGATGATGGCCGTAGAGGCACCACCGTCCTGGTCGCCTCTGGTTTCTCACTTCCGCCCCCCTCCATGGCTGATCCGGGAGAGGGGATGGTCGCCGCCACGGTGGCCACGATGGCCGTGGTCGCCATGGCCAGCGGCGACATTGTTGGGACGGTGGCCCTCGACGTCGTCTTCATCGCGTCGGGGACCGGCGGCGACCTCCTGGATCGCTCAGAGCAGGTGGGGGCCGCCTTCCTCCTCACCAGGCGTGTCGGTGGTGGAGGCAACGACGAGAATGACAACCATCGCCAAGATTGTGGTGGCGACATATGCCATGACGGTTTAGATTAGGGTTAGAGTTTGGAAGCAGGGTCCAGCACCTTTTTTATGTTGTTAAACAAGACCGTTAGTGGCGGATATTTGGCTGCCACTAAATAATGTAACTATCAGTAATGATTATTTCTGGTGGATGACGCGTCCGTCATAAAGACCGCTTACGATCCATTACTGAAGATCAATGCAGTGTTGATTCGTGGACTACTTACATAGCACAAAAAACAGCTATACATTAGGCTCTCAATGTTTCTTATTCTAAATTGTAAATGTTTGATTATTAGGATACCATTTAGCGCAATTGTATCAAGGATCTGTTTTTTACTCTAATATTAAAAATGATCCTTTTTCACACTTTGCAAGATTAAATCTTTTTTCTTGTTTGAAGCAACCGTCAGCCCTTGTTTTCCACTTCCATCCCTTCAGCTCGTTTTTTCAAATAAAAAATAAAAAGGAAAAAGAAAAAGTCCTGATTCCCCCTCCTATTGTCTCCCTTTCCAGCCGACACACAGGGCCCCTCCCTGATGCCTGACCCTTCTCTTCTTCTTTCTCCTCTCTGCTCCAAGTCTGCAACACGGTAACGAGGAGGCGCACGTGCAGGGCTGCATGGCCTGGGTGCGAGGGCAGGGTGGCTTGTGCGAAGCGACGAGCATGGGGTGGCGCAGCCTGGGTGCAGTGGCGGGATGGGGTGGCCTAGGTACGGGGGGAGGGGGGGCTTGTGTGAATCGCTGGCCTCCTCCCTCGCTCCCTGGTACATGGCTTGCCATCGATGTGATTTGACGGTGACAATAGGAAGAACACCACGACGGAGGCCACAAATGGTGCGAGGAGCACCACGGTCTTTTTTTTTTGACACCATGACGGTCTATTCTTACAAGGGTAAAAATGTCTTTTGCAGTGTGATTTAACACCGATAAGTTCTACAAACGGAGTAGAGGCTAATGGCTGCTTCAGATTCAAAAAAGAGATCCGATTTTCAAAGTGTGACAAAGAGGTCTTTTCTTAACATAAAAGTCAAAAACAGATCTCTGATGCAATTGCGCCTACAACTTAATAGTACAGCCGTACATTTAAACCATGTGACGTATGCTAATGATCTTCCTTGTAAATTCTGCCTATGGACCCTGAGTAGTAATTTGAATGCAAGGATGGTACGTAGGGCTGGTCACAAAAACTGATAAGACCCGAACTGAAAGAACCGGAACCGGAAGCGAGATCGAAAGAACTGATATTTTGAATATCCGATATTTTTCGGGTAGTGAAGGTAACTGAAACACCTAAATAACCGAACAAGCAAACTTTCTACCTTCTCCACACATTCGTCCTACACAGATGCATCAACGTGTGTGATCTCAAATAATGCATACACGCAACAGGGATGTTATCTATGTAAAAGTGAGATGTCGTTGATAATAAATATAAATTAGTTCAGTGTAAAATTCTGAATGCCACTCAAATATGTTGAAACTAGCTGTCATGTTACAAAAATTGGGTACTTTGGGTATTAGAACCGAAAGCCGAACCAAAATTTTGATACCCAAACTTTTCGGATACCCATATAATCTTCATCAGTTTGGGTATTGATTTTCAAGAACCAAAGTTTTAAAAAACCGAACTAACCGAACCAAAAGTTCGAGAGAACCGAACACCTACCCCTAATGGTATATAGCGCTCTTCTCAACAAGAGTCATTTATTGGAATGCAAATCATGTTAAATAGCTCCTGGCATCCCCAAATCTTAACCTCCACTCCCCATCATAAATAGTTAAAATTGGGTAGTTCCAACTAATTTCAAATTAATAAATAGATGACTCAAGTTACAAAAATTTAGTGTAGTCAGAGTGGTAGTTGTGCTCATCACACAACGTGGAGCTTTATCACATTCTCTTGTATCATATATATAACCTTCTCGAAGCTCAGCTTCAAAGTTCAAGAGACTCGTCTGGAGCAGTCGTGAAGCCTTCTTAAGATCTTATTATTCATCTTAGATTCGTAGATGAGACTTATCTGAATTTGTAGATCAACTTCTCTAATTTTGTGGGATTGAGATGCATCAGGATACATCATATGCCAGAGGCCATTCTACAAATGACTAGTATTACTAGGCAGTGCGGGGCGCCCCGCTGTTCCAGTTTAGTCTTAAGTCTACACAATACACGTACACATATATAGAACTACAGATTGATAAGAAGAAATATGACATATTAATAAAAAATAATCTGTTATGAAAAGTTTGAAGTTAATGTACAGGTAGAATGGTTAAGCCATAAAAGAGTAAAAATCAAACATTCAATAGTGATGGGAGCACCGGGACTTGTTGTGAGAGGGAGCTGCGCATGTTTAAGAAGATTTATTTTATGAAATCACCATCAAAAGCAATGTGATGTAATAAGATGAGGCCAATGTTTTTGTTAAAAAAAATTTCTTTCCCAACTATGTCCGATTTTCTTTGCCTGTTCTCTCTCCAGAGCGTATAGGCCCAAGCCAATTTTTGAATCTTATACAACTGGGTAGCAAGACTACTACCGGTATTTCTTGCAACCGACGCAACTAGCTACCGGCCTCCACAATGGCTAAGTCCGCAATAAGGATTCTTACTATCGACCTTATTTCAACATTGTGGTTGCCCTAAGGCCATAAGTTATAAGTTACATTGGGGTCCTGTGTTCTCTATTTCTTTTTCTTCTCTCTGCCAACACGTACGCGTAGGAATCCAGCCAACACGCGTAGAGTCCAGGGCCACGCGTTGGTGTCCATGAGTCCATCTGCCACACATCGGCAGCGCATGCATGATGCATTCCGTATTGTATTTTCTCCCAGCAAAAAGAGCTACCCAGGCACACAGCTCTCTGCTACTCTCCCATCTTAGTTCTCTCTCTATTGCTCAGAAGTTGCAACGCCCAGCCCCTATAGTAGCAGAGGAACGTCCTGCTTAACATCCACGCTCCATTTACCATGGCCTGAGTTTGCAAGCTAGAGGCAGCGAAATGCAAACCCCAGCACACCCCCAAGCCGCACCATCTTTCCTCATCTCGCGTGCACGTCAGTCAAATCAGATTATCAGGAATCAAAGCCAAAGCGAGGCTGCGACGCCGGTGACATGATCTCCCGGATGGGCGATGCTATTGAAGCTCCTCGGTAGCGCGAACAAGCTATGGCAAGGATTCCTTTCGGTAGCTGTCGTCATCATGCTTCGAGCCTGCAAGATCCCCTAGCACTCCACGACAATGACATCCATTTAAGACGTAGATGTGGTATTAATCTTGAATCTAAATGGAGCTTTGAAAGCAAGTTTGTGGTGTAATAATATGTCAATTAAAACTTTTCATCTGTGTTTTTGTTGCTCTTTTTTTCCCTGAAATTTCGTGCTCATTTTTCATGTGATCCTGTGAAGCAATTTAGCCACACGGGAGTAATGCTAAACTTACATAAAGCACTTACTAAAAACTCGACCTGCCGGGAGAAGAGCCACCCCGACGGCATTACATTAAGAAAAAGAGTCTTCTCACGCAGGCCGAAAAAACCTCCGAATCTCCTCTCCAACCATACACAGGGACTCAGCTGGCCTTGTAAGCTGTGGCATGAGTCTTTACCTGTGTTTTGACTAGAGATAACAAAGAGATTTTTTTATCTGTATTGTGTGCATTGCACCACTACACGCTATAACAGTATCACGCACTGTGCGCACTACAGTGCCGCATGCTGCAACAGTGCAGCGGTGAGGCTCGTGGTCGATCCGAGGATCGAACCCACGACCGGTCGTTTGTACACCAGCGAACTGACCAACCGAGCTAACGCTCGGTCCTTCATAAAGCACTTACTAAAAACCTACACACGGCTCAAATCCTTCCAAATCCTGTGAGGACAACGAGGAGAATGAGAGAGGAAGAGGAGGCCCTCGCAAATGGGACGCGTGCACAGATGGTCACCAGCGGGCCGTGTAAATGAAGCGACATGCAGGTCTCGACCATAGATCAAACAGCCCAGGCACAAGCAGGGAGCAGGCGCTTGGGCGCGCGCGGCTCTGCCCACCGCCGCCATACGTGGCGATACGGTAGTGGATAACATGACGAGAAATGTATACTCTTATTGGTGGAGAGCGCTTGGATGCGCCGTAAGGAGGCGGAGGCCACACTAGGTCTAGATATGCATGTAATTAAGTTGCTTCGACTATGATGACATTGTATTCGTACACCGCAGCAACATGAACAAGATAGATAAGTCAACTTTCCAAGTAGTGATCACGAGGGATGCCATCGGCAGCAAGTCAGTGGCAGGTCCTGCTACTCGATCTGCCTTGTTCTTTGGGTTAGATGAGGGGTATGGTGACCTGATATTGCAGATTGATTAATGGAGTGCGGCTTGTCCACGTCAATGGACTGGTCCATAGGCTTGTACATGTGACAGCGGAAGAAAATTCTCTTCAGCGGTGCTGCAAATCCATTGATTTATAACACCATTCGGATTTATGCACTACAAAAATCATATGATTAGAAACAAAAAAAATTCACAAATTTTATTGTTAACACATGTTAGAGACGAAAAAACCCTTTAGCGATGGAAAATTTTCACTGGCAATCGTGTATCATTAGCCATGATTGGTGACAAAAAAGTGATTTCATCATTAATTTCTTAGCAACAGATTTTTTTTTATCGCTACTTAGTGACAACAAATTTTGACACAAATTTTATCATTAACGCCATGGAGCCACCGACGTGGCATCATTTACTTTCGTCACTAACAAGATCAGGCCTGTTAAAGACCCGTTGCTTAACAAATCGGATAGCCTATTTAGTTTTCATCACTAACAAGATCAGGCCTATTACAGACGTTTAGCAGGCCGAAAAAATTAAGCCCATTCAATTTCGTCACTAACTACATTCCACCTTTTTAAGCTGCGCCCTTTATCAGTGTTGGTCGTTCATACGCATCCACTTATATATTGTAACAGGACATTGTACACTGCAGTCTTTTCCTCTAGAGTATTTCAAGATTTATATTGATCCATAGAGATCAGTGAGAATCAAACAAAGTTGTTAGTTAAAGTTCTAATTAAGCTTTCTAAAGGGCAAGAGCTTTGGTCGGTGAGCGGGGGTTGTGCCGATCGGCGCACTACTGTGCCGCACAGAGGATTTTTTAGTTGAAGGTGTTTTAATTCACAAAGAGGCTTAAACAAAATTATTTAGTAAGTTTAATCAGATATCTACTAGCTGAGATCGTAACCACAAAGTGCAATCAAAATCATCATAAATAGAATTACTTGGATACAAGGAACCGAAGATTGGTAGAGAAGTGACGCTTTCTTGACCCTGTCATGACCAATCTCTTTAATCGTTCTACCACCCTCTACGCTACATGCATCTACTACCATGTATAAGCAGAGACACATACAAATATGGCGCATACAAGATCCAGGATACTACCCTAATCATCACAACTGGAGAAGTGGACCGGTCTTGATCATCTCAAATTAACCATGTGCCAATCGGCATAGCCTTGTGCCGGTCGGCACGTGGGCCTTCTCTACTAGATTTCATCTCTTTAGGGTCCAAGTCCACTAAAAAGTCCAAAATATCGTTCTTTCACCTATATCTACAATAAGACCCCCAAAACAATAAATGCACAAATATCCCACTAATATCAATGGTTAATGGCTTAAAATAATGGTGTTTATGCTCAAAACAAGATGCTTTTGACGTATAAAATGGTGTACTAAGTAGCACCAACAGCTCTCCCACATTAAAATCTTTGCTCATCCCGAGCAAAGTCAAGAATGAAAATCAGCTTATATATAACCATATCTGTCATAAGAGCATTTCAAATGTACACAAGTTGAGCACTTAATCATGGTGGAATTAGATCAGATTTAGTATTCAACGAATAATTTCAATGTATGGGCATTAATCTTGAAAACAACAGCCCAAAGCAAGTCTTAACATTCAACTCAATGATCACAACCTTTCCACCAATGAAAATCACATAAAAGAGTAATGTGAGTAAAAAGAACTATCCTTCTCACTCGATCAAGTAAACAACTCAACTCTAGGCACACATCCTAAAATCTACTCTATCTCTATATATGTGTAAGCCAATATGAGTAGCTTGGAGAGGAATTTCAAGGAAAATAGATATAGATCACCAATATATTGTAAAGTTAAGGGATAATTCTTATTGGATTTATTGAGACTTGTCAGGAAGGCCATTAGAATTTATCACTAAAGAAAGAGACTCACATCATTAGATAAGTGGACATGTGCAAGGCAAGAATTGATCTTCGGAATTTCAGAAATTTTTCCGCTATCAGATTGCACATGGTTGCAAAAGTTCTTGGCTAGTTGGTCAATATTTTTATTGAATTCAATAGAATTCTCTCTCCCCCAGGCTTAAATATTTGCTAGTCACGAGCAAACCTTCTCTTTTATTTTTTTCTTTTCCTATTCTTCACTTTTTATTTTTTCCTTTTCTCTTCTTCTGTTTTTTCTCTTCTCTTCTTTCTTGCAGTGCCGATCGGCACTAGGTTGTGCCGGTTGGCATGGGGTCTGCATATTTTGGTCTACTCTGAACTCTCATCGGGTAGGCATTCTCAATGCAAATTCTTGTCCAAGAGCTCAATGGGATGTGGCCAAGGATCGATATGACTTATCAAGAATATTTTGTCTCAAGTGTCAGATACTCTGTGAGCATTGCATGAGTAGACTACGGCTAGAAATCAACACGATACTCAAAGGATATTGCCATCTTCCAAGTCTCACACCAAAAGAATCAAATCCTAACCGAACTCAATTGGTAATCATAGTCATTAGAAATCAAAGGTTCTTGTTGAGTTAAACAATCATATGGCATTGGTAGGTGTAATCAAATGAAAGGGAGTGATTCTAGTGCTCAAAATAGAAACACTAAATTGTATAAAAAGATTCGGTACTTAGCTATTTTTCACAAGTTGGATTTATTGCAAGCACATGGGTATTTCTGAATACACAACATAAGAATTATTTGTTGAATAGTTTGAAAATGTAAGTTCAAATTTTAATTTGTGCTCAACTTTTCTCGATTATCATCCACGTTCTTCAAGAGAAGTATATATGTAAACATCATATTTTGAAATAGAGCATAAACATCACCATTACATTAATCATGAAGCTCGAACTACATGGCGATGATCTTCTAAAATTAGAAACAACTTACTAAAACAAACTACTAGTAGCACACTTGCATAATGAAAGCACACAAAAATAAAACAAACCCGATACATGGTTTCCCCGCTCACAAACACATAAGCAAATAAATGAAAACATCACACAAAAAGTGAAAAGAAAAAAGCCAACTGATACAAGTGTCGCTTGTGCGTAACACATCACTCGAACGATGGAGGCGACGGGTAGTCAAAGCCATAGTACCCCGCCTTCAGCCGCTCAAACTCCTCGATCATCACGTCGGTGTTGTTCAGCATCTGACCGACCAAGTTGTCGATGCGTTCAACATCTTGCATGTTGTTGTCGATGAATCAATGCATGGGGGCAAAGTTCACCCCTTCTGGACCTCCATGAGCAATGTGGGGTGCCCCCTGAAAGTTTTGAGGGTAGATAGGGGGCCTCTATTAACGCCAGTTAGCATGCCATTTTATGCGCCAAAAGCACCTTGTTTAGAGTTTAAATATCATTATTATAGGCCATTAACCCCTGAAAATGGTAGAATATTTGTACAATTGTTGTTCTGGAGAATTATTGCAAAAACAGGTGTTTATACAACCATTTGAACTTATCTAGTGGACTTGGACCTTAAAGAGGTGAATTGTAGCAAACAAGGCCTAAGTGCCGACCGACACGGCTTGCATGCTGGTCGGCACAAGGGTACTTTGGGTTGATCAAGGTTGGTCCACTCCTTAGGACCTTCTAGAAGGAAGATATTCACATAAATCTTAGAGATATGTTTCGTGAAGGGATAAAAGGAAACTCCAAGATCTTAAACATGCAATACAAGACTACACTTCGAAGGAATTTGATGAGAGGACCCACATGGAAGCTACATAAGACTTGGGAACCGACATAGAAGACTACTCGGGCCAAACATGAAAAGTGCCGACTGGCACGACCCCGTGTCGATCGGTACCTGACTCTTTTCCCAAGAAACTGACTCAATCTCAAGTTATGCCTCTATAAATACTTGTAAACCCTAAAGCCAGTGGGGGCGCCACCAGAGGGACAATAGAACTCATGAGTTTAGAGCCACTGAGGCATTGGCTCATTCTTTGTATCTCTAGTTGCTATGTTTAGCTTGGCTAATATAAGGACCGAAGGCGTACCGAGAGGGGGAGGGGGGGGGGGGTGAATCGGTAAGCCGCTCACGAATCCAAATACTTCAATTTACACTACTAGAGCCTAGCAATCGTTGCAACCTAACAAGTCTAGTAGGCCAAGACCCTACACATGCTAGTGTTCATGATGATAGCATACGCGGAAGCCAAACACACTAGCCTATGCAAGCCACAATTCAACCTAGTTACTAGACAACAAAAATGCGGAATAGTAAAGAGGAGGTCAAGAAATGCTCATTATTTTTTTTTCTGAGGTCTTGAAAGGATGGTGCCTTTCCCTACTCGTCATTGGACCACTCCCGCCGGAGTCCTGGTCCCTCCAGCCACCAATATGGAGTTCTCGCCCACGAGCCCGCAATCACTCCCGGAGTGAAGACATGGTGCGCGTCACCGCTGCCACCGAGGCAGAAGCTCGCCTCCCTTGAGAACTTGCCGGACTCCTCGAGCCGACACGGGCGCTCACTAGCGATGCCCCTTTCACCGGCGGGCTCAAACCGTGTACAAACGTGTGACGACCTTCACAACCGATCATGATAGGCTCGATCACCGACACCTAACCGGTCTAGGTATCACCATAGACCAAGAGTAACAACCTAGATCACACCCTCAAGAACACCTAGACTTAGATGTGCAAGATCACTCCTTGTTACTCTCACTAGCACTCTCAAGATATGCAATATCTCCTCCTAGTTCTCAATTCTTTGCCTCTTGGCTCTCACCAAATGCTCCAAGCAATTCCCCTGGCCAAGAGTGGTCACCAAGACCCCAACAACGAAGTTATACAGGCTTCCAACCTCAAACTAGCCGTTGCTCCACGAGATCAGCTTCCTGAGCATACTGACCGAATAGTCCGGTCACTGCCTGACCGGACCGTCCGGTCTCTGCAGTCTTCAGCTCCAACGGCTCTGCCCCTCTGTTGACTCCTACAGACCGTCAGGCTTTCTCTCTCCATTCTAGAGAGCTCCCAATTTGCGTCCTTTCTGTCTCAGCGCGTCTTCAAACAAACCGGACCGTCCGGTCACTATTGATTCTTGCGCAGACAAATTCCTTGCAAAGTGCTCTCTGTCCACTTAGTTACTATATAGTCCAATCTCCACTAACCCCTCTGTCCGGTCACTTCGCCCCGAAGCTGAAACTCCTCGTCCTCACTTGACTTCGTTTCCCGGCTTCTCCGAATAGCTCCTTGGCTTCTCCAATGTTATCTAGTGCCTGTGATTTCACCGAGCAACCTTGCACATCACCGACTAGACATGACCTAAGAGAAGTGACCTAGACCCCCTTGATAGTCCGGTTTTTCCTATGGACTCAAATCCCTAACAACTAGACAAGTGTTCCCAACACTTGCTCCATAGCTTGTCCTTAGCTTTGATCCATCTCCATCAACCCTTGGACTCCATCAAGCTCATAAGCCTCCATGCTTGTGGTCATTGTCATCAATCGCCAAGGCAACCATCATTCATTTGATTTGTAGTAGAGTTTAGAGATGATTCCTACATAGACAACACTCGTGTGGATATTAGCCCACAATTTCATAGTTGTCATCTATCACAAAAACATTCATACCTTGGGGATCCAATCATCAATGGTCATGAAGCTTACAATCTCCCCCTTTTTGGTGATTGATGACAACCACTACTTATCATAATCTTATCATAAAACAACAGGACTAAAAGGCTACACAATGATTGAGAGGAACCTCAAAAGCATAAGCAATGAATAAACAAGGTCCTACTCAATCAGGCATCATCAAGAGCTAAGAGGAATAAGAAAGAAGAGCACACTCTAGATGATATGCATGCATGTCATGTGAAGATATTAATTAAAGCATAAAGACATGCAATGCAAGACATGAATGATGAGATGGAACAGGATAGGAATGAACATGCAAGGAATTGAAGAACAAGCACTCATCATCATGGCATCATACACAGGCAAACCGAATAAAGAAGAGAAACAAGCACTGCGTATGAAAATAAACCAAGTGAGATCAAGATGAGTCAAACACAAGCGAATGAAAAACCATGACCCATCAAAATCCACGAACATCGAATAACTCCATCAAAATAAGAATCCGAATGTATCTAACTCTGAAAACCAATGTACACGTATGCTCCCCCCTAGATACATGCTACTAACTCTCGATCGCACAGGATCACACTCGCGCTCCCCCTAAACCTATGACTACTTCTCCCTCTTTGGCAACAAGCATCAAAAAGCGAGAAAAAGTGAACATCTAAGCGCTCGTTGTCGAAGGAAGTGGTGCAGCAACGTCCTCGGAAGGCTCTGCTCCTGGCTGCTCCTATGCTAGATCCTGTTGTGCTCCCTGAGCCAATGCTGCCTGAACATCCAACTGCTCAAAGAACTCAAGGTCTACAGACGACTTAGACCCTCTGTCCTGCCCTGCTGGCGGGACTGTGGATGTCTCCTTGACAACAGTCGCTTGAAGAAGAGTAAGGTCATCCACATCCTCCTGAGTGAAACCTCGGTGGACAAGATCATCTGCTACCTGAGGTGTGAGCGTGCTAACTATAGCAGTAGAGGGTGGAGTTGTAGCTGACTCTGGGGTTGTCTGGAAGTCTGCACGTGTGGTGTGCACCATCTCTGAGAACAGACTCCTGACTGGTAGCTGCTAGGAGGTGGAAGGTCCTGCCATCTACGAAGTAGAAGAGTGTGTCGGTGAAGTGAACAACGCAGACACTGAGAAGGCGGACACAGGGGAGAACTGAGCTGGTGAGTGAGTCTATCCTGCTCCCCCTGTCAAAAGGACCCCCAAGAGTGAAGGCAGCCTAGAAGACTGGGCTGTCATCATAGCGGTGAAGGGTCCTGGCTGAGTCGGCAGCTGCTGGAAGTGTGGATGTGCTGAAGGTCCTGGCTGCGGACTGGCCTGCCTCTGAGTTATCTCTGCCATCTGGGTCATGAGAGTGGTCATCAGTGCCATCTACTGTCTCTAAAGCTCTGCTTGTCCTCTGATGACCTCCATGATCTGATGTCTCTACTCAACTGTGCTCTGGATGAAGTCATCCAGGCGTCCTACCAGTGCTGCTATAGTGAGAGCATCCTCTGTCTATGTACCGGTAGGCTGGGGAGGTGCTCCTATACTGGCTGACTCTTAGGAACCATCGTCTCTGGATGAGCTGCCTGCTCGTGTGTGACTGGTGGTGACTCCTGCTCCTCCTCTCTCGTCTGCTGACTCCTCTCTGTATCCAGACCTGGGAATGATAGTCCTGGTGACTATCACTCTAACCACCTTAGCCTCTGCAGTGAGTCTTGCAGGGCCTCTCTCAAAACCTGGGGTGTGCAGTGGTGGAAAGGCAATCGACACCATGTCGTCTGGAGGTAGCTTTCCTCCCTGTAGTATGCGGGGTGGAGCGAGGATCCCATAGGCACTCCTGTATAGCTGGAAATCTGAAGCAAGAAGTCCAAAGCTAGCTATGAGATCCCCCCTGGTCACTCCCTGTGGCTGCCCTCTGAACAAGAACCAGATCTCTGAGCGGTCTCTAGCAACCCACAGTGTAGCATAGAACTCTAGGACAATGTCCTCTCTATACCTGTATGGAGCAGTAACTAGCTCTGCTAGCCCTGGTAAGTACGTGAAGTACTGCTTCATTTCTGTGCCTGTGGCCCTCCTCATGGCTAGGTACAACGTGTAAAGCTGGGGCACAAACAATCCAACCTTGTCCTTTCTGGGAAGGTAGCATCTCAGGTCCTCTCCAATCCTCCTCTAGAGGCCCATCCAGTACCTCTCTCCTGCAGCGGGATCCGTAGGGACTAGAACCCACTGCTCGAAGGAGACCAGACGAAGTGTCTTAAGGTCCTTTGCAAGACCCTTAAGAATGTTTGTCTCACTGGCTGCGTGTACCAGTCTCTGTAGCCTCCTCGAGCACACTACACAGGTGCACCTCGGGTCTCCTGCCCGGTGAGCAGTCCTCTGCTGTTGTGGCTGTGCTGGCTGCTCAGTCTCCTCTGTCTCCTCAAGCTCCTCAGACTCATACTTAGAGCTCTCTTCTGACTCTGACTCCTCCTCCTGGGACACTTCAGCCAAGTTTAAGGAGGTTGATCAAATTCTCGAGGGGATCAATGACAAGGTAATTGAAGTTGGGAGTTCCAACCAACAAATCCTCTAGTTCATGAAGATAGTGGAAAAACAAATGGGACAGTTGTCAGATGCCGTACAAGCTGATAAAGGGACTATCCCAGGCAACACCTGTTCTTCTGAACAGTTAAAGACAGTGGGAACAAGGTCTAGGAAGCAAACAGAGGATCCCACGGCCGCTGCTGGAGCAAGGAAATGTCGTGCCAATCGGCACGACGCGAGTGCCGATCGGCAGAGAGGGTGTCGACCAGCATGGTGCTTGTGCCGATCGGCACGTGCAGGATATTGATCTCTCAGGACCGATGATGGGTACCGACAACAAGGAACATGGTCCTGCTACCTTCTTGGACACACAGCTTCTAACCAAAACAGAAAGGACTCGACCTAAAGATGAGCAATTCTCTCGGTTCATCAATATTATGAAGAAGTTGTACATCAATGTATTGTTCCTTGACGCCCTTCAGGTACCCACCTATGCTAAGTATATCAAGGAGATTATGCAAAGTAAGAAGCCGTTGCCATCTGAAGGAGTGGTAAAGATGACAGAAGAAATGACAATGAATATCAGTGATGTTGCTCCAGAAAAGAAGGCAGACCCAGGTTCCCCAATATTCATTGTTTGACTGGGTCGTCGAATTTTGAGAGGACTCTATGTGATTTGGGTGCGAGTGTAAGTGTCATGCCTCGCTATGTTTTCTTGAACTTAAATTTGCCTGAGTTAGAGCCTACGACCATGTGTTTGGAGATGACCGACCAATCGATCTACTACCCCGACGGTATTGCAAGAGATGTGCCTGTCCAAATAGGAGATCATATTGTCCCTATGGATTTCATTGTGCTGGATATGGATAAAAGGACAAAAACACCATTGATTCTGGGTAGGCCATTCTTGAGCACAGCTAAGGAAAACATCGATGTTGGGAGAGGAGAAATCAGTTTCAATATAAGTAGAACTCCATACAGGTTCAAGTTTCATCCGAAAAGGGAAGAATGCCATGAGTTTGATACTATAGAGAAGTATAAGTTAGCATACCACAAAAGGATCGATGGTAATTGGAGGGATAATAAGGAAAACCTCCATAGGATGAAGAAAGAAGGAATAGAAAACCTTGTAGCATCGCAAACATGTTCCCTAAACAACGATGCTAAGGAGTGAATTGAATGGGGAGGTCAAGCTCTACGCCCTTTTTACCTAAGAGCACTTCTTGGGAGGCAACCTAAGGTCCGGGAGTCAAGTAACTAGTGTGAGTATTTTTAATAGTGCTTTTTGCTTTTGGGAGGGCAACCCGTTTTTAGTAAATTAGCACTGGTTAGGAGGGCAACCCGATGTTTAATTTGTTGCTTGTAACAACAATAATACTCCCACAATAAAATTTGTTAGTCTGAGTGTTTGTTTTAATTTATGTGCTCCCTATGCTGTCTTTTAGTATTTCTTTCATTTTTGTTATGACTAAAAGTGCAGGGATAAAAGGAAAATTACAAAAAGAAGGAAGAACACCAGTGCCAACTAGCACGGCCCTGTGCCAACCGACACCGTTGTCCACCCAGGAGAACCTCGCAAATGGTGGCCCTAATTAATGAAGAATATGGGAAAAGGGCCAATTAAGGAAACAATCTAGAAGTTTGATTAAAGAAATTATGTAAGGTAAGAAAAATTAATTGTCTAGAGTTAATTTTTGGTATGTTTTTCCATAATATTTTAGGATAAGGAAGTCTAAAGCGATTCCGAGAAAGAGAGATACGATGCCGATGGGCACGACCATGGTGTCGGTCGGCATCATTAGGAAAGGGTATCTCCAGGGTTCAGAAGCAACAAAGGGTCTCGTCGGAGTTTGAAATTTGAACTTATCTGACATTACATGACCTCTGATGCCGCGAGAGGCATGGTGGAAAGCCGTGTTGATCGACACACCTCTGTGCCGACCGGCTCACATGATGATGCATTAGCAAAAGGAATCGGTGTGGCGGCATGGGTAGTCGAGCAAAGCATTAACAACGATGCCGTTGTCGGGCGCAGAGGGAAGCGCTGAATCAATCAGAATCGGGTAGAACAAAAGTGCCGATAGACACGGTCCCATGCCGATCGGCACAGAGCTGCAACAAGCAGGTCTGGCGTTGTACCCCGGTCCATCGACATATATGGTAGAAAGCAGGCATCAGGAGGATAGAAGGAAGGCGTGGCGGCCTAGACGCAGCGTAATCAAGGAAATTTTGAATTGTGCCGACCGACATGGCCTTGGTGTCGATCGGCACAGAGGGATTTGAACCGCCTAGGGTTCCTTCCTCTGGAAGCCTTGGCCTAGGCTACAAAAGGAGGGCATGGCCCCTCATTCTCGCCACGACTCTCTGGTAACTCCTCCCACTACTCCACTTTCCCCATTCGCATGATTTCCTTCGGTTTCACAGGGATGGACAAGATCATGGCAGCCACGAAGAGGATCAGCAAGAGGGCTTACCGGAGTTCAAACTCCGGTGACTCTGACTCCTTCACCGACTCAAGGGCGAGCTCCGCGGGTGAGAGGAGCCGGGGTGGTTCAATGGAGACAACGCCACCACGTGGGTGTAACGACGACCTTTATATTGGTCACGTGACACCGACCTCCCCAACATGTCAAGGCCATGTACAAGGAGCACAACCGCTGCCGTAGGACGGGCGAGAGGTTCTACGGGGGAGGCTTCCTTGCAGCCACCGACCTACATGTCGTGCACGGTTTCGGAGGGGTTCACCCTCATGAGCGCAAAGGAGGAGCGCATGTATGAGAATGTGTGGGGATGCTTCACCCCCAACTTCCACATGGATGAAGACTTCTTGGGCCAGATTAGACTCTGGCCTGACATTCAGCGGTGCCTCGGCAACCTTGGGTGATTCTCTTCCACGAGCAAGGCGCCAACTTCACCCTCAATCTCGTCATTGAGTGCGCCACCATGATGGAACTCGGTGTGGATGACGAGGGGAACAACATGATCAACTTCCGTGTGCAGGACGTGGCCTACTCTATTGGGATCGAAGAGCTTATGGTGCTCTTTGACATTGACGGGGAGCCCCTCGTGCACGGTGAAGTGATGAAAAAGTAGCTAGATGCATTCTGGCTCCGCATCACCGGCCAAGAGGAGTGCAAGAGGGGGCACATCAAGAACCCCACGATCTAGATCGTGCACCGATGGATTGCCGCCCGCACAACGGGGCGGGTTGACTCCAACAACTTCTCTGACTTGGATCTGTAATGGCTGTACAATGCCATTGTAGATCCTTGCAAGTGCAACTCGCTCCCGCTGATGATGTCGAGCTGGTTCTGGTACAGGAACAACTCGACGGGGAGGTTAGCCTTTGGAGGCTACCTCCAAACTATGATCTTCAACAAGGCCGAGAACCTCGTCACAGATCCGGTGCAGTGAGTGCCCTCGATCATCCTCAACGACTCCATGACAAGGGGTTAGACCATCACGGGCAGCGCAAGGCAGGGCTACACCATGTGCGGCACCAACATCCGCCTGCCTTGTGCTCAACTCGGCCTCTTTCTCCCGCACAAGCTGAACGGGGGTAATTGGCTAAAGGTTGATCTCCGCGTGAACAAGAAAGTGGGGAAGAACAAGCGCGGGATGAAGGAGATCCTCGAGCAGGCGATGACGACCGCAGCAGCAGAGGGCTCTGGGAGTTCAAACTCTGTAGGAGCTACCCCCAGCCAAACTACACAGTTCGCCAGTGTGCCGATCGGCACACCTTACGTGCTGACCGACATCAACACCCGGTATGCAGGAACGCCCCTGCTCATACTCTACCTATAGGTCCAAGAGCTTTTGACTTTGGCCCCATGCACCAGTACATCGACAACAACATTCAGTATGTCGATCGTATCAAAAACTTGGCCGAGGATATGCAGAACAACACCGACAGAACAGTGGAGGAGTTCGAGCAGCTGAAGGCGGGATACTTTGGCTTTGACTATCCACCACCACCGCCATTTGAGTGATGTGTCGCATTCAAGTGACACTTGTATATGTTTCCCGGTTCACATTTTCTTTTTACCTTTTGTGTGATTTATTTTATTAATTTGATTATGCGTGCGTGAGTGAGTTGGGAAACCATGTATTGGATGTGGTTAATTCTGCATGTGTGTTTAATTATGTAAGTGTGCTAGTGATACTTTGTTACTTTTAATTATCATCACCATATAGTTTGAACCTAATGATTTATACAATGGTGATTGTTTATGCTCTATTTCAAAATACGATGTTTGTATGTATGATTGTCTGAAGAAGCTTTAGTGGTAATTGAGCATGTTGAGCACAAACTAAAATTCAAACTTACACTTGTAATTTATTCAATAATTATTCTTGTGTGGAGTATTCCGAAATACCCATGTGCCTGTAAATAATGGATTCAACTTGAAAGAAGAAACTTAGTACCAAACTTTTATAAAATTCAATTGTTCACATCATGAGTATTAGAATTTCTCCTCGTCATTTGATTATACCTACCAATGCCATATAATTGAACAGTTCAACAGAGCCATTTGATTTACATTGACTATGATTCATGATTGAGTTCAATTAGGATTTAATTCTTTTGGTCGGTGTCTTGAAAGGTTAGCCTTTTTCTTTGTATATCATTTTGACTGCTAGCCATCAAATTGCTCATGCAAATTTCACTGAGTATCCAAACATTAAACCTAAAATCTTGTTTCAGTCATTTTTCCTTGACCACACCCTATTGAATTCTTCGCTAGCAAATTCAGAATTGAATAAGGAGTCAACCAGTATAGAAGCCCAGTGCCGATCGGCACATGAAGTATGCCGATCGGCACAGATAAACAGACAGAGAAAAAGAGAGAAAGAAGAAAAAAAGGGAAAGAGAAGAAAGACAAGAATAATATTGCTGAAGAGAAAGGGTGCAAAAGAATATTGTAAGTGGTTTGGTTGGGACTAGCAAAATTTTATGTGTGGGGGAGAGATTCCCTTGAATTCTAGAATAGATTGCTACTCCTAGCCAAGAATTCATATTTTCCAACCATGTGGAATCTGATAATGGGAAATTTTCTAAAAATTCCCAAGATCAATTTATGCCCTTGCACATGTCCACTTATCTAAAGATGTGAGTCTTTTCTTAAGCATTCAATTCCAAGAAGGCCTGTCTGACAAGTCTCAATAAATCCAATAAGAGTTATTTCTTAATTTTACAATATATTGTGGATTTATGTCTATTTTCCTTGAAACTCCTCACCTAGCTACTCATATTGCCTTACACATGAAAGATTTTGCATTGAAATAGATGTTAGGATGAGTGAATTGGAAGTTGAGTTGCTTATTTGGTCATTTGAGAAGGATAGTTCTTTTGTTCAGGATGTACTTTTAAGTGATGATTTACATATGTGAAACAGTTTTAACTTTTGAATTGAATAATTTTAGAACTAGCTTTGGGGAGTGTTTTCAAGAATAATATCCATGTCTTGAATGATTTGCTGAATAATAAATTTGATCATACACTGTAACGATTAGGAGTGCTCAATTTGCTTATAATTGAAATGCTTCTATGATTGACATGACTTTATATGAACTGATTTTCATTCTTGACTTTGCTCAGGGACAAGCAAAGATTTAAGTGTGGAGGAGCAGTTGATGCCAGCTAGCACGCCATTTTATGTCAAAAGCACCTTGTTTAGAGTTTAAATATCATTATTAAAGGCCATTAACCCCTAAAAATGGTAGAATATTCATACAATTATTGTTCTGGAGCATTATTGTAGAAATAGGTGAAAAGACAACAATTTGGGACATATCCAGTGAACTTGGACCTTAAAGAGGTGAATTGTAGCAAAGAAGGCCCAAGTGCCGATCGGCACGGCTTGCATGCCGGTCGGCACAAGGGTACTTTGGGCCGATCAATGCTGGTCCACTCCTCAGGACCTTCTAGAAGGAAGATATTCGCATAAATCTTAGAGATATGTTTCATGAAGAGATAAAAGGAAACTCCAAAATCTTAAACGTGCAATACAAGACTTCACTTCGAAGGAATTTAAGGAGAGCGCCCACATGGAAGCTACAGAAGACTTGAAAACTGACATAGAAGACAACTCGGACCAAACACGGAGTGTGTCGACCGGCACGACCTCGTGTCGATCAGAACCTGACCCTTTTCCCAAGAAACCGACTCTATCTTGAGTTATGCCTCTATAAATACTTGTAAACCCTAAAGGTAGTGGGGGCGCCGCTAGAGGGACAACAGAACTCGTGGGTTTAGAGCCACCGAGGCTTTACCTCGTTCTTCATATCTATAGTTGCTAGGTTTAGCTTGGCTAACCTAGCCAAGTCGATGATTGCAAGATCATAGGCTTGGAAGTTCAAGAATCATTGGTGCTTGAGGTGATCCATCATGGTAGGCCTACTAGATGGTGATGAATCTTATACTATGTATTGTATCAAAGTTATATCTATTATGTTGATGAATGGTTTTGGATATTTGGGTAACCAGGGTTTGATGGTTCTTGCATGTGCTTAATTCTTACTTAGTACATAGGCTAAGTATTTAGATACAATCATAATCATGGTGAATAGGGTAGTATTCAGGATCTTGTAATGAATCAGCATTGCTCATAGAAATAAGTGTAGAGAGAAAGTCGTAGACAAGATTACGGGGACTGCTTGTGTCAGGAGACCCTCGAAAAAGTCTCTTCATCAATCACTCATGGCTTCATATACCAAGTAATTCCATTTATGATGCTATTATATTATACTTCATTGTTACGAACTCAACTAGCATATTATCTAGTTAACTCACTAAAACATATTCCCTCTATTCTGCTCTGCAACCTCAAAGCCTTCACATCAAAAGCTTAATTAGATCTTTTATTTATTACTCCGCTTAATTTCCATTGGTCTCTGTGGATTCGATTAAACCTTGGAATATCCTAAGGGAAAATATACTACAATTGTACACCATCCTCTTATGGTATATAAGTGAGTGCGTTACTACGACCAACATCCTCTCTACGTACATGGCGTCTGTGGCGATCGACACGAATGATTTGTTGATCGACACTTCCTCCTGCTGCGAGGTCTGGCTGGGGGCGTCTCCCTCTAAGTTCCATCTCTACCAGCCTTTTGTTGTTGCGCTTTTCGAAGCTCTTCCAACGCTCTCCTTCCTTCCGTGCTTGTTCTTCCCCACCTTGTAGCGCTCGCGGAGGTCGGTCTTGAGCCAATTCTCCCTGTTGAGTTTGTGAGGGTGGAAGAGGTCGAGGTCAATGTATGGGAGCCTGATGTTGGTGCCTCTCACGAAATAGCCTTGTCATGTGCTGCCTGTGATGGTCTTGCTGGGCGTCATGGTACCATCCATATTGACTAGCTTCATCTACAGCTGCGGGTCGAGGGCAAGGCTGCTGCCGGTTACGTTATAATATTTTCGAGTTCCTGGACTATAGGTGATGGGTTTTGTTGAGAAGAATCATTAATGACTTTTTACATTATCAGTGATGCGATTTACTAAAATGCATCACCTGACTGCACATTGGTGACGTGTCATGGTGAGCCAAACAAAATTAGTGACATATCTCATCAAAACGCGTCAGCTATAAATAAAAGGTGACACGTTTTAAAATAACGCCACTTATGATGGTATCATTTTGGTATGTTTCTTACATAGTGAATCACAATAAAAGTCATCGTTTAGTAATCTACTTTCAAAATTTATGTATGAAAAGTGCTTAGGAACAATCTCACCATTAAACCAATTCTTATGTACGAGCTCTAGTTATTGAACCTTGAATGTCTAATTAACTAATATTGTTTGTATCCGTAAGAGTGAAAGTCCCTTAATGTCGCCTAGAGGGAGGGGGGTGAATAGGCATTTCTGAAAATTAATGAAAACTCGCAGCGGAAATAAAACTATCAAAACCGGTTGCTCCGGTTTAGGAAACCGGTTACACCGGTTTTGTCAGAGAGCTTGGAATAAAACAACAAATGAAGAGAAAAAAAAAACCAAGCACTCAAGACAAGCAAGCTATCAAAGCAAACACAGAAACCACCCCAATTAGATTCACAAAGAATCAACCTCAGAAAACAAACTTCCAAAATCAGACCCACCGGTTTGGCAAACCGGTTACACCGGTTTTCCTGGAACAGATGGAAATAAAACAAGTAACACACTAACCAGAGGGACTACACTAGTGTGAACTACATAAGAGAGTAACTAAGATACACACAAACTAGATTCACCAAGAATCTACATAATTAAGCACTGACCAAAACTGGTCCCACCAGTTTGGAAAACCGGACCCACCGATTTCCTTGGGGCAGAGAGTATAAAACAGGAAATAATCGCGTTCCACTTAGTTCTAGCAAACTTAAAGATCTTAACAGAGCATGCAAGATCTAGAGCAAGTAATCACTAAGAGTACTAGCACAACTACACATGCAACCTATGAATCACAAATAAAAGAAGCAAGAACTAAAGAAAGCAAATCAAATGAAGGACGCGGAGATTTGTTTGCCGAAGTTCAGATTCACCCTGTGAACCCTACGTCTCCGTTGAGGAAGCTTGAGCTGCCTACAAGGCACACTCCATGCCGGGTCTCTTTTAACCGCTTTCCCCGATCCACTATCTTGCCTTCTTTCCTTGCGGAGGCGAAGCGGACCTTCACAAACTTTCCCAAGGCTCACTACAAGCTTGGGAGCTCTAGGGCGACACCTAGCCGACTAGGAGGATTCACCTCCAAGAGTAACAAATGCTTCACGGATTTGCAACACAATGCTCAAATGCTCAAGAGTAGGATTTTCTCTTTTATGCTCTCAATCTCAATCCCTCTCAACCCAATGCTTAGGATTTCTCACAAATCACTCGAACCTCACAAAGAGGTGTTGAGGAGAGCTCTACAAGGCTTTCGACGTATTTTCTTCGTGTACACCATCAGCCCCCTTCAAAGGATGGGTGGAGGAACTATTTATACTTGTCCCCTAAAAACTAGCCGTTATACTGAACCAGTCAAAACCGGTCCCTCCGGTTTTCCTGGACTAGCCGTTAGAGATTTAAACCAAAACCGGTTACACTGGTTTTCCCTGTCACAGAGAGACTCGTGTTTTATGTGGCCATTGTGTTTCTCTCACCTCACTTGGGTTTTTCTTTGAGCATTAAGACATTAAATGCAAACCATGTAGCATCCCTCTTGATAGAGCGGCATGCCTAAACTCAAGATTAAATAAAAAGAAAATTCTTCTTCTTGAGCTTGCATGATAATGAATTTTACCACTTCTTCCTTTTTAGTGCTTCATGAGGAGTGTCACATGTGCTTTTGCTGAGCGTCATCACCTTGAGTATGTGACTTGGAAACTCTTCATTCATAAGATCAATTTCCATCTTTTAGTTCACAAGTCACATTATATCTTCATATTCCAATAAAGATTGATACTTGAAAATGTGTGACCACTTGTAGCTTGATCGGTCCATCGCGATTGCGCTCCACCTACCCTTCACCATGTCTTGGGTCCCTCAGTGCCAAGACTCCATCTTGCCCTTCTCCCGTGCATGGTCCGTCGCAGTCAAGTCATGTCAATCCTTCACCATCTTGCTATCTTGAGTCACACACAACTTTATATCATCGTTATGCCTTTATTTGAATTTCTTCTTTGAAATATTATTTTGATCAAGTTGCTTCCAAGAAAAATGCATAGAAGAACAACACTTGATCACTTCTTTTTCTTGACAACACCAATTTGTTGAGACCATCTCATATCAATGGTTTACATGTCCCACATTCATTTCAAACCTTGGCTTGTCATAATATTGCTTTATATGGATCTATCTATTTGACACTTCTCCTTTTCAACATATAGGCCCATTTTTCGTACACAATTATACATTATCGAAGATGATCATTTGGATTCATGAAAAGTATATTCTTCATGTTCAACCTGCTCATATACTCACAAAGAGGATTAGTTCTTTAATCACGTTGTCATACAACCGCCAAAACCCACTAGGGACATAGATGCACTTTCAAATAGTGATACTCGTCACTCGACCAGGTGCCTTATGTCTACTACTAAAAAATCCCAATAAAATTCTATCTTTTACCTACAACATTCGTCCAATCTACGATCTATCTCCCCACCTACGACCCGGTAGCCCCACCACCTGTGACCCGGTACCGCTCTTGTGAACCACACACTCCATCTCTCCTCCATCCCCCCGCCGCATCATCCCACCACCCGTGACTCATGATCCGCCTCAGCATGCGACCCATGGTTGTCGTCTCCACCTGCGAACCAAGGCAGCTTATTGTGCCTCCGTCTACGACCTCTGCAACCATGTTCGACCTTGGCGTCCACCTATGAACCGCGATTCCGTGACTGCTCCTTGCCGGATCCACCTTTGACCTCAGCCTTCGTCCACCTCCCCCCCCCTAAGGTTAACAAAACTGCGGTTAACCGGCCGATTAACCCGGTTAACCGGAAAACCGGTCCGGGCCGGTTATCCCGATCGGCCGGTTAACCGCCGGTTTTGATTTAAATATTTTTAAAATTCAAAAAATTTATATATATTAAAACCGATGAAACCGAGCGGTTAACCAGAAAAACCGGTCAGTTAACCGGTGTAACCGCCAAATGTGAATTTAAAATTTATTTTTAAAATTCTATGATAAAAACCGGTATAACCGACCGGTTAACCGCGAAAACCGATCGGTTAACTGGTAAAACCTACCGGTTAACCGGACAGCAACCATGCGAGTCAAAAAACAAATTTTATCCGGCTAACCAGCCGGTTTTACCGGTTAACCGTTAACCGCCGAACCGACCCTGACCAGTTATACCGATTCGGTCGGTTATGTTAACCCTGCCCCCGCCTACCAAATGTGGCTGCTCCTCGCAAGATCCACCTACCACCTTGGTCTCCGCCTGCGAACCAGGAGCGTTCCTCACCGGATCCACCTCACCACCTCTAGCCTCCACGTGTGAACTACGGGTGAGAGGCTGCTCCGCCTCACCGCCGACACCCGCGTCGTAGGGGAGAGGAGTGGTCGCAGGCCTTTGCCTACGAGATGTAGACCCGTGGCTGCTCCTCGTTGGCTTCATGTATTCCACAGTCCCTTGTTCCTCTCGCACATCGACACCGTGACCATCAATTCCTTCTTCCTCTCGCAATCGACATCTCGACCATCGATCCTTTCTTTCTCTCTCGCACATCGACGGCGCGGCCTGTGATTTCTTTTCCTCTCCCACTCCCACGCCCACCAGTACCTACTCTAATTTCCAATCTTCCTTTCTGCATCTGTCGGAATTCACATGAATAATACACAGTCCATTTGTGGTGACTGATTAGTTTAGTCGGTGGATCATAGTGCTAATCCATGTGTGCTTGTGCTTTGTGGCCTCAGATTGGCGCTTATATTACATTGTTTGTGTGATTGCACCTCTAGATTGCAGATTGCTAAATTAGTGTAACATATGTTTCTTTAGTGCTTTGTGTCCTGATTAGTGTGCAATAGATTGCAGATTGCTAAATTAGTGAAATATATGTTTCTTTAGTGCTTTGTGTCCTGCTTAGTGTGCTCAGTTTATATGACTAATTGTTGTTTGAGCCCTGAAGAATATTATCATGTAGCATTATATATGTATAAAACTTTGGGTATTTCTTAAGTTATCCAAGATAGATGTTCGAACTCATCAATGCATGCTCTTCTTTAGTAATCTGCTTCCAAATTAGTGGTCTTTTCTCTCTACGGAGTCAAAGTACTTGCATATTCTGTAATAAATATATATACTCTAAAGAAACAAATTAATAATTCAGTTGGGTTGTATACATTTCTAAGACATTTTGAGCTTTGTGTTTAGTTGCCAGGAAGTGCCATCTGTTATGGGATCTGATGCACTCACCGTAGATGCTGAAATACCAATGTGGCTGTGATAAAACTGAAAGCAACAGGTTGAAAGACACTAAGTTCTGGCCTATAAAACCTCCTAGAAGTGACATTCAATAGAGTGGAAGAAAAAACTTCCGCCATAGTTGCGTTTTTATTTCCAACAATGTTAAAAGGGAAAATTCGATTCTTGGCATCGAAGAAGATCTCGATTTTAGAAATTTACCATCGAAAGATTTTAATACACTTTAATACCATCCAAAGATTTTCTGTTACGAACAACTATCCCGTGAGTCTTCTTCCCCCAATGGATGCTTCAGCGAGGAATTCCAATCCCATGGCCAAGCCCCGGCCACTGCCCATCTTGAGTTTGCCGTGACTCGTCGTCGCGCCCAGGAACACACCCGCATCCCTGCCGTAGGCTGCCGCAGGTCGTCCTCTTGCACTCGCCGCTCCTGTCCGTGCTCGTGGTGCAAGCCGCTGCTCAGTTCAGCTGGATTTGATGGAGAAAGCTAACATGGGGTAACTCAATCCAGCTGGATTTGATGTGGGCAATAGTAATTGAAACGTAGCTCACTGGAGAGGACAAATTTCGGTGGCGGGTGGAACTGTAGCCGCCGGACCTTGGGAAGATGTGGTCAACGAGCTCAAATCCGAAAGGGAAACAACAAGACAACCCTCAAAATGATAAAAGCAGGCTCTTCGAGTCGTCTATGCATGCCCAAATGGAGAGAGCTGGATTTCAGGATTTTTGTGGTGGTGCCATTCGTGGATGAACAGAGGACTAGAAACTTTCGTCAGTCAGCAGGTTGCTCTTGGTGCAGGCTGGTCACCTAGCTCGCCCAAGCTCGCTGGCCTGGCCGCCCCTCTCTGCGCTCATGGTGCAGGCTGGTCACCTAGCTCGCCCAAGCTGGCCATGTAGTCCGGCCCATCGTTGCTCATGGCGTAAGCTGCTGAAGATGGAGAACCAAGGGAAGGGAGGAGGCGCACAAGAAGAGGACACTGGAGATAGACGATGAGTCAACAGGATGGAACGGAGGTAACTCACAGATGACGGAAAACAGAATAGAGTGGTAAATTTCTTAACGGAGAAACTTTGTTGGTATTAAAGTGTACTATAATATTTCAATGGTAAATTTTTAAAATCAGAATCTTTTGATTTCAAGAACTCAATTTTCCCATGTTAATAAGATTGGCAAAACGATCACTAAGACAACTGTTACCTGTCCATTCATCGTTCCAAAACCGGATACCGGATCTGCTGTAGAAACTCCCTTTTTACTCCTAAAATACTACTCCAAAAATTTGAGTCCCGTTGCTCAACTTGTGTTAGAGTTTTGGATCATAGATACTTACGTCTTAACATTATCTGCCACATCCCATCACTATTAAAAAGCCTAAAAATTCACTAAGTAAGCATTTGTTCTGGATTTCTAAATTTATGATTTTCATTCCCTCTTGATCTTTTGATGTGCATTGTGTTCCTCATTCTGCTAAAAAAATCTAAAACTATAGTAGTCCAGTTTTTACAAAACCCCTTTGGGAACTTTAAGAAATGAGAACATAAACATGGGTAGATTGCTTAAGACCAAATTGATCAAGGTCCGCTCACCAAGTGACAACATTTTACTTCTCCAGCAACTTAGCCTTTTTTAGAATCTTTCTTCGATATGTTTCCAATCTGCATTAGCCAATCTCCTATGGTGCATCTGTATTCCTAAATACCTAAATGGGAGGGCACCCAGCTCACACCTAAAACTGTGGACATACTCATTTATGGATTCCATAGCCTCTCCATAGCAAAAGAGCTCCCTCTTATAAAAATTTATTTTGAGACCAGAAAGTTGTTCAAACGCATTTAGCAAAAGCTTCATATTTCTTGCCTCATCTAGGTTGTGGTCAAGAAAAAGAATTGTATTATTAGCATATTGGAGGATAGACAGACGGTCCTTAACGAGATGCGGAACAACACCACAAAGTTGACCATCTGCTTTGGCGTGCTCAATTACGTTAGAAAGAAAATCGACAGCTAAGTTAAAAAGGATAGGTGATAACAAATCATCTTGCCTGACTCCTTTTTTTCGTTTGAAAATAATGACCCACATAGTTATTAAACTTAGCAACTACCACTACAATCGCGCTATGTAGTAGCAGGCCAAAAGGGGCCTCAGTGGTGGATAACAAAATTAGCACTAGACCTTTGTCACTACTTACTTACAAACTTAGTAGCGTTCTAGGGGCCGCTACTGTCCTAGGTTACACTTAAGTTAAAAAAGGCGTCAGTAGCGGTTTATATACTACAAAATAAAAGGGCGGGTCCCAGCTATTGTTCAGACCCGTCCTAGACGCGCCGCCGCTGACGCCCACGTGCCGCCACCCTAGACGCGCCAGTCTTCGTTCGCCGTACGTGGTCCCCCCGCCCTTCACGCCGCGTCACGCCACGACCACCACCAGAGCCGGTGGTGGAGGAGGGGGAGTGTGCTCGTGGAGGTCGCAGTCCAACGCCGCCAAAACGGCGGTCAAGGTTCCAGCCACCGCCATCGATGCGCCCCCGCCCGAGGCATCGCCGTTGCCCCCTCGGGGGTTGATCTAGTAGCAAGCATCGCCAGATCCACCCACGGGGCGACGCGGCGGTGCTTGACGGCGGTCGGGAGACAGAGGAGGAAGAGGAGGAGGGCGACTCGGTGGTGTGTTGTTGGTGAGGATGACGGCATGCTGGCATCATATGCGCCAGACGCTCCATGCGTGGCCCTAACGGCGCCGACACTTTGTTGTCTTCGCCATCTCAGAAGGTGGAGGAGAGGAGACGGTCGGAGGCGGAGGAGACCGCCGGCGGCGCTTGGAGAACCCTAACCCTAAAAAGGGGCAGTGCGACACGCGAGGATGTGACACTACCTCGCTGCGCTGCCCTCTTTTTATAGAACGTTGCGGTTAGCAGTAACGGGTCTGTTTGTCAGGCCCGCAACTAAATGGCCTCTAGGCCTTAGTTGTGGGCCTGACAGAAACCGCTACTGCATGCTCTAGTTTAGTAGCGGGCTTTTCTATTCGTAGTTGTGGGCCTGTTATGCCCGCAACTATGTTTGTTATCTTAGTTGTAGTCTGGGTACTATTCTATAGTTAATTGTGGGCTCTTCAGCGGCCTGTGGTAAAAATTGCTTCCGCTACTACAGAACGTGATTGTAGTAGTATACACTCCCTTTTTACATGACTTGCCTGATCCATCTACACCACCTAGGCAGGCAAAAAGCCTTTTAATCTTATGACTTTATCGTAAGCTATCTCAAAATCTAGCTTAAGGATTACCACATTGCTCTTCTTCCTCTGAAGCTCATGGAGCGTTTCATGGAGAGTGACGACCCCATCCAAAATGAAACATCCAGGTAAGAAGGTCGATTGAGAATGCGATATGTGATTGCCCACTATTGACGAAATCCTATTATTTAAAACCTTAGTGAAAATCTTAAAACTCACATTAAAAGACAAATGGGGCGATATTGCTGAATGCAGGTAGCATCGTCTTTTTTAGGCAGCAACATGATTAGATCAAAATTAAGTGAGTGAATGGGTAGGTCACCACTATGGAAACCGTTAAACATATCGATTAAGTCTCCTTTTACCACTTCCCAAAAGAATTGGTAGAACTCGGCTGGGAACCCATCAGGGCCAGGCGCCTTATTGTGTTCTGATTGGAACACCGCTTTTTTTTTTACTTCTTCCTCTGAAAAGCTACACTGAGAAACTCATTCTCCTGCATTGAGACTTGCGGTATATCCTCTTTGACCGCCTCATCAATGACAAACTCATTGTCTTCGTGAGATCCAAAAAGATTTTTATAAAAGTTGGTAATGTAAGTCTTAATATTTTCATGCCCAACTATAATCCCTTCCTCTTGCTCAAGTTGAAAAATATGCATTTTCCTATGTCTCCCATTTGCCAGGAGCTAGAAATGTTTGGTATTGTTATCGCCTTATAACAGCTTAGTTGTCTTAGCACGTTGCAGCCAATACAATTCTTCTTCCCTAAGTAATTTCTGCAATTCACTTTTTAGGTTTAATATAGTGTCAATTTCATGAGGCGAGAGCACCAAGCTTTCAGCCTTCCTATCTAGAATATCCAAACCGTTTAAAATCTTAATCTTTCTTGACTTATTTAAAGCCCCTTCATTTTTAGCCCAGCCCCTTAAATACCCCCTCACTCTTCTAATTTTATTTTGCCATCTAGCCAAGGGAGATGAGCCCCTATTTTTAGATCGCTACACAGCTGCAATCTGATTATAAAATCCATCTTTTAGGAACCAACCTAGCTCAAACCGAAATAATCTAGCATTCCCTCTATGATTATGCTGCCCCGACGAAAGTAAAAAAGGTGTGTGGTTTGAAATTTCTCTAGTTAGGGCATGGACAGAAGCTAGAGGGGATTTTAACTCTCAATCCGTACTCACTAAGATAAGGTCCTTTTTTTCAAAACTAGGTACCTTATCATAATTGGCCCATGTAAATTGCCTCCCCGAAAGTTCCAACTCTCTTGAGGTTGAGCGAGTCAATAATAATGGCATTGAAAAGATTAGGCCAGTGGCTCTAAAATCTACTATTATTCTTCTCAGACGGGTTACGAATAATGTTAAAGTCTCCACCAACTAAATTAGGATGAATTTCATCTCTACACAGGTTCTAACCAGCTCAGCAAGGAACTCATCTTGAGCTGCCTCATAGACAGACATAAGCGTCCATTTAAACCCTTCATCTCTATTCGTTAATCTAAATCTAATGTGGAAATACCCCACTTCTACATCATCAACTAGAAAGTTGAAAGGTTAACACCTAAAAGAATTCCCCCGGACATCCCCCTAGGGGGTGTCCAGTGCCAAAAAAAGTCTACCCCTGCACAGAAATGTCCAAGACACTCAGCCAAAAAATTGGATTTAACTGTCTCAAGAATAGAGATGAAATCTAAATGATGCTCTCTAGATGACTCAAAAAGAAATCTATGCTTGGCTAGATCATGTAAATCGTTAATATTCTAGAAGATGTCTTTCATTAGAACACAATTTTCTTTTTCGCATTCACTTTCCTCTTTGATGTTCCTTGCCTCTTTAACACAATTTGCTTAATAGGAACATCGACCAGATCACCCCTAAGATGATCTGAGCTGTCAAAAAGTTCATCTGTGAGATCGTCATGTAGGCATTCTAGAGGTGATGAGAAACCAAAGTCATCCTCATCACCATTCAACCGGAAATTCTAACGTCGACTTACCGTGTTTAGGTTTTAGTCTAGCATTTTCTACCCTTCGAATTATCCGCTAAATCTACCTCACTAGAAAACTCTCCCAACAAGATACCCACTATTCTAATATTCTTCTTAATAATAGAAGGGGAGGTTGGGAGCGTTGTAGATAACTTACCTGGACTGTCGAGGTTTTTGATAGCCGCTGCCTTAACAGCCTTCTCCAACGAGTCGCAATCTGCCACTGCAGCTGAGCGCTTGCTCCGACTAATACACGAAAATCCAGGATCAGTTGAGTACCCATGCCTGCTCGGATCCCAGCACTTCACCCCTGCGGCCATCACGTGACCATGCATACCGTCAAGCGTCAACTCAGACCCCAAAGCCGGAGAAGTGGCTAGGCTGAAAGGAGCATGCAAAGGCAATTCGAACTCCACCGAGGTAGCCGAGGCATGCGCTCCAGGGGCAGCCCTAGTGGATCCTTCGCCAGCAGAGCCGACGAAGAAGTCCCCAGCTTGGGGGGCACAGAGATCGGCAAAGGACGTGATAAGGAGAGCTGACCACCATCACCTATTCCACTGCCCACGCCCGGCACAATGAGAATGGAGCCTGAACTGAGCCCTTCCTTGCTTGCAACCATGCTCATCACAGACTTGCCAACGTAGGCAAAGCAACAGGACTCCCCACGTTCTTCTTAGCACTAGCAACCTCAGCACCTGCACTAACACGGCCAGACACCACATAGGTCTGAGCCTTAGATTTTGCTACCAATAAATGGGCTCTCGATTGCACCTCCGATACATTAATCGTTCCATGTGGTGGCACGCTCACAAATTTTTTTTCATTTCAGCAGTTTCTTGTTCTTCACCTAGGAGATCATCATTCTACCGATCATGGCCCATTATTATCTCACCATCTTCAGCAGCACCAGTTGCTCCAGGATTAAGGGAGCTCATTGTACCATCCTTGCCGCCCTCTTCCTGGGTCCCCTGTTTAGGCTCAACATCATGCATGTCCAGGATTGAAATTGTTTTCTTGTCTATATATATGGGTTCTCTATCTCATAAAAAATAAGTACAAATCTTACTCCAGGATCATGCTGAAATGAGCAGCTCTGAAATCGGAGCTCAGTCCAGTTTCGAAGTATTGAAGTCTTTTTCAACTAAAATGGTATAACCGATGGACTACCATATTTCAGAGCTTGTTGATTGAAGTATAGCCATATAGCGCGATGCAGTAACTGATGACCTATCCGTCTTTGCACTCGTGAGTTTAAAATTAAGTTCTTTTATTACTCCCCAAATTTTTTGTTCTCACTGATAATTTGCCTATGTGCTATTGGACAGGAGCAAACAATTTATAGTCCATGAAAGTGGTCAAATATACTTTGCTTTGGTTGGCTAAAAGGTTGAGTATGGCCGCTGCTCCTTGAAAAATTGAAATGTTAGAAATTCCCTTTGTTTTAAGCACATATAGTTGTTTCATCATTATTCATTTGGTTTAATTGTAGAGTGGAAACATTGGATCAGGGACTAGGCGAGTAGTGCAAGTGGACCTGCAGGTCTTAAGTGAATACGTACACGAAGTTGATTAAAAGTGTAACAAGACTACTATATGTGGCGTTACTACTATATGTGGCGTTTAATTCCTTGAATCATTTAAATAATACTTCCTCCATACTTCTATTAGATGTCGTTCTGTCTCCATAACTCATTTTATAAAAGGAAGTCGTTTTCTCGAAAAGTAAAAAATTATTGCTATTGTGGGGAATTGAACTAGAGACTTCATAGGTTAAAGCACTTTTGATACATAGTAGTAACCACTCAGATGAGCACATATTATTGATTGATCTAGTTCCAAGATGTCTTTAATAACAAGAGAGAGGAAAAATACCTTCTAATTAAACACTCCTAGGTATTGTAAATCATGTCCAAAATGACATCTAATAGAAGTATAGAGGGAGTACATGTTTGTAGCTGTGAAATTTATTTTTCTTTGTCATTTAAGAAATAGTTGTAATGGGTTTGTTCATGTGTGGATTATAAGTATGGTGTAACTTTCACTATGTAAAAATAGGTCATTAGTGACACTTCACAAGTGACTACTTCCGCGTTACTAACGTAAAGTCATTGGTGACGCGGATTTTACGCGTCACTAATGACTCTTACATTAGTGACGCGTTTTGATCAAGATGCGTCACTAATGATAAAATAAAAAAAAAAACAGAAAAACAGAGATCGGTTGTCCATACATTAAGAAGGAGTCTAAACCTCGGTTAATGCGATGGGTATTGATGCTGCAAGAATTTGATTTGGAGATAAGAGATAAGAAAGGACTAGAAAATTCTGTAGCAGATCATTTATCTCGTCTTGAATTACCATCAACTGAGCCAATAAGAGATGAAATGCGACAAGAGCAGTTATTTGCCGTATTTGATCGTAGAGAGAACTGGATGATGGATATTATCAAAGGTTTCAAGGGACAAACTGATCTGATGAACAAGAACACAAGGAAAAGAGTTAAGAGTGAAATGAGAAAATTTATATGGGCCGATCCATACTTGTATAGGTATTGCGAGGATGGAGCAGTACGGAGATGCGTACCTAGAGAAGAAAGAGCAAGCATTTTAGCAAAATGACATTATGGCTATTTCAGAACACAGGCAAAGGTATGGGCCAGTGGATTCTATTGGCTTACTATGCATGAAGATGCAAAAAGGTATGTTGCAACATGTGCTCAATGCCAACGAATAGGGAATGTTAACAGTGGGAATACAATGCCTCTGAAGTACAATCTTCAAGTCGATATCTTTGATGTATGGGGTATGGATTTCATGGGACCCTTTGTGAATTCTTATGGTTTCGAGTATATATTGGTCGCCGTTGATTATGTCTCCAAGTGGGTCGAAGCAATGGCATGCAAGGTTAACACTACAAGAGAATCAAGGAGTATACTTCAGGAACAGATATTTCCTAGGTACAGGGTACCGAGGATAATAGTTACAGATGGAGGATCCCATTTTACAGGAGGAGAATTTGCTAGGTTTTTAACCAAATCTAGAGTTGAACATAGAATTGGAACAACCTACCATCCCCAGACAAATGGACAAGCAGAAACTTCAAATAAGCAATTAAAGGGAATTCTGCAGAAGATTGTTACAAAGGAAGGAAAATATTGGGCCACGAAGCTTAATGGAGCGTTATGGGCAGATAGGACGGCATTCAAGACACCAATTGGTATGACACCGTATCAATTCATCTATGGGAAATCGTGTCACCTACCGGTGGAATTGGAACATAAGGCTTATTGGGCTATAATTGAGATGAATCTAGATCTTGATGCTACCGGCATGAAAAGGAAGATACAAATAAGTGAATTGGAAGAGATGAGATTGCGTGCATATGAAAATCCAGCCATATACAAGGAGAAAACGAAGAAGTGGTACGATAAGAAATTTTTGAAGAAGGAATTCAAGGAAGGAGATCGGGTGCTCCTATTTAACTCGCGATTCAGATTATTTGGTAAAGGCAAACTGTGAAGCAAATGGGAGGGACCTTATCTCGTGAATATGGTGTTACCTTCGGGAGCGGTAATTATAATGGATGGTAAGAGAAACAAGTACACGGTGAACGGACAGCGTCTAAAGGTATACCTAGAACTCGACACATTTGAATTAAAATCTTTTGATGTGTATTTCACCGCTTGGTACCCCGTGTGGTCGAGCTTAACGACGCAAAATAAAAGCTTGTATTTTCCGTAGTGATTTGGCAATTTAGTGTACCGCGCCGATCGGCGCAGCAGAGTCCTTTTTTATTTTGAGTCAGTTTCGGACCTTGCCTTTTTAAGACTCATTAAATTTCACGAATAAGAGAAAGAGTCCTAGTCCAATTGGAAATCAAGGGATATAAATATGAGCTGACAGCAAACCCACGGATCAACTCGTATTACATCATCACCAGAACAAACCCTAAGAGCAGAAGCAATGGAAGGCGGCGCATCAGGCAGAAACCAAGGCGGCGCCGATCGGTGCAATTCTGGAGCCGATCGGCTCGGTGGTGAGTTTCCTCAGCCCTCTACAAATTGGCCCTGGGAAGAAGTTGATGAAGTGTTGACACCAACACGAGATGATCCCCTCGTCTGGTCAGATCTGCGGAAGAAATTCATAAAGAAAAGCGAAGCTGACGCGTGGAATGCCGACAAGGTGAAGATGGACAATGAACTTCGGCAGATGATGAAAAGAGTATTGGTGCGCAAAGGAAAATCTGTAGCACCTATTGAAAGTGAAGTAGTTTCTCAAAGGTATACCATGGAAAGTCGTCTTGATCTTGCTACGCCCTTGTCATATGAGGATTACCTATCTTTCGAAAGATCATTGACTGAGCAAGAGAAGGAAGAGCTAGATGAAGAGAGCGCCCTCATAATTCATAGGTGCCGACTTTATGGTGAACATGACATTGCCGCCAAGTATGAACTCAAGCTGCGAGAGGAAGTTGAAGAAGCTATGTACCAGCAGGGTGTGGAGACGGATCTTCAAGCTAGAAGGGATGAATCCTTTCCCAAGGTTCTTACCGATTGGGAAAGTTTTTAAGAAAATAAGATTCATAGGAACTGTTGTATTGAGGGTTGCAAGTGTTTCTTTTATGCTAAAGATCTTCAACGCAAGGTGGAACTCCAATTGGCAGAAGATCCAGCTTTAATACCTAGAGATTTGATATATGATGATGGCTGTCGCGCAGTTCCTGGAGGAAGGACACCTAAGGAGATTAATAATGAGATTTTACGAAGGCAGCAGAATAAGGTGACCCGTGAGCGTAATCTAGAGCAGTTAGATGAGTATATGAAGGAAGCTGCTGGCTGCGCCGATCGGCACGACACTGGAGCCGATCGGCACGATCTGAAGATGGTTGAATTTATTGATCTGACGGCTCTGCCAAGTGAAGATGAAGAAACTGCTGCAAGGAAATGCAAGATTACACTAGAGGTTCACAGATCCGCTAGATTATCGGGTAAGCCAATTAAGAATTATTCCGAATGGGATGGTGACTATACATCATACTATTTAGAAACTTTGGAAAGCGGTGATCCTAGTGTGCCTGGAGATTTTAGTGATGATTTTGATATGCAAGGAAGCTTTGGTAGTCCTAAGTTCGAAAATCAGGAAACACTTGCAGAATGCAGTAATGACAGGGCAGCAGGAACTTCAACAAGAGTTAATGGTAATGCAGAGGGAAGTGGAGGAAGTCGCAATGGTGGAAGAACACCACTGCGCCGATCGGCTCAGCCTATGCGCCAATCGGCTCGGAGGAATTTGAATAGTGCCTCTCCTTACAGCGTTGAAAATCATAACCTGCAACGGCCTGCTTGATGTCCTGTCTGCCAAAGAAATATTGAGAGACTGTATCTAGACAGAGATCATGCTTACAGGAATCAAAGAGATGTGGACCACAGAATACAGGATATGATCGAGATGAACGAAGTGGACTACACTTTTCTCATAAGGAATATAAGACGAATTTTCCGAGTCTTGAACAGGCATGATCTGCATGATTAGTGTATTGAGTTTCTTCTCTTGCAATGAGGACATTGCAAATTTAGAGTGTGAGTGGAGGGCTTTGCCATTACTCATAGTTTTTAAGTGTTTTTGAGTCTAGTTTATCAGTTTTTAAGTGTTTTTAATGAGTATTTATTTAAGTTTGTGTGTGTACTTAAGAGAGTCACGAGTCATATTGAGAGTTGCTTCTAGGTCTTTTATGTAGTTTGAATCCTTGCATTGTCCTTAATAAAGTTAGTGTCGATTGTCAAATTGAAACTGCCCCATGCTATTTACCTTGTCTTTCTCATGATCGATTGGTTGATTACTTGAATTTGTTGGTTACCACTTAACTTTTGAACTTTATATTTGTGAAAATTTCTTTTGACTCATCATAAGCTAAAGCAAAAGCAAGGTCAAAATATGCCTATATAGCCAAGTGAATAAGAGCAAGCTACACATTTGAACTAAGTGGATTGTAAGTAACTTTGTCAACTTTTTGCTCATGATTTCGACCAAGTTAGGAAAGGATGATCTATTTTGTTTATCTCTATATTTCTAGCCATTCTTATCCAATTAAATTCCTTGCTATCATGAAAACCATACATCTTTGTTTCTCCCTCATCCTTGATACAACCTATATTCTTAATAAAAGGGAATTCACAAAGTTTTCGCTACTGATACAAGACAGAAATTGCTGATCATATCAGGGAATATATATAAAAGAAGAGGTGAAAGAAAAGAAAGAATATATATATATATATAGGTCACGCTGATCGGCGCGACTCTTGCGCTCGCGCCGATCGGCGTTGTTGCAAAAATAAAGAAAAGGAGGTTATTATAAAAAAGGGGGTAAAGAGAAAAATATATATTCCCTGAGAGGCAGTAAGGTCATCAAAGAAAGCAGATTTCTGATTATTCCTCATTCTTTACTAATTGTTCTCATCGAATTTTCTTTTAGATCTTCTACATTCCTCTTCTCTATTAAAAGTTCTTTTCCAAGAAAATTCTTTCTTAATAGGCATGATTGAGCACATTGTTGACATGGTTTATCTTATGGTTTAATTTAGTTATATAGCCCTTCAAGATCCATATACAATCCTTTATTAGATAGGAGAGGGAAGGAAATACACTTGAGAGACCTAGAGAAGGCCAAATACTTGATGTTTGATGCTAAAACATGAGTTGAGGAGAACTAAAATTGTTTTTGAAAAGGTTTTGTGGTAATTTGATTAAGTTCAAGTAAGATATGCCGATTGGTTAAAAGGAGATGAGAGAAAATCTTTGTGGCAGGATGACGAATAAAAATTATGATTGAGATTGACTGCATGAGAGATGGTGTGAAAATTCTTATTACGTATTTTATTTTGTATTGCTCGAGGACTAGCAATGATTTGAGTGTAGGGGAACTGTTGGTGGTTTGTAGATGCCCATTTTATCTACCAAAAAGGGATATTTTGCGTCTTAATTTGGTGGTTTGGACTAACAATTAACCCCATATTTGCATATATTTATAGTTGTTCTGTTTTGGATGTAATCGCAAGAAACAGGTGTAAAACAGGGCAATTATGGATAAAGAGCTGAAGAGTAACGAAGATGGGCCAGATACGGAGCCGCGCCGATCGGCGCGACCCATGCGTCGATCGGCGCAGGAGGAAAAGATGACTAAAACATGATCCGGTCCAGGAAAGACGAAGGCCCAGCCCAGTATGAGTCAGAGTCGGTGGAAGTTGACCTAATCCCGTCGAGTATAAAAGGAAGATAATTATCAAGAGCCAAGATAACGAGGGGGAGACGGCACTCGCGAGAATCAGTTATTAAAACTAGGGTTCCAGGATATTGGCGGCAGAGGTTCGTCAACACCGACGAGATTCACCAGAAGGGAGGTCACGCCGATCGGCGCGACGCTTGCGCCGATCGACTCGTGCGCATTCCAGCGCTATTTCTCACCCCTCTGCTATGTCTAGAGGAAGGATGAGTGAGTAGTCTCATATTCTCTTCTCTGGTACGGGGATCTGGTCATGTAACTCTCATGCTTGTTGATACTCTCACGATGAATTTAATCTATATGATGAACTTTATTACACATCTATCTATCATTTTCATTAGTGTATCGGCCGATACACTTTTGCCCATTACATAGTGCAAAAAACCAGTGGGGAGCTAATAGCCTCTGTAGTGACAGCCGGGGTGAACGAAACTACCATGTCTTGTAGAATATTAGAGTCATCACTTGAGTTGATAAGAATAAGGTTGCATATTAGTGAACCAATCCTAAGGAGAGAATCCTTCATCATCCTGTTAACTCTTCAATAACATTCACATTCCACTTTCTCACCGTCATCATTCACACTAACCAACCTATTGCAGTTTGTTAGTAACCTTTTAATAGTATTAGTTCCGCTCGTTCCGTGTGGATTTGATAACCTTGGAATACTCTGAGGAAAAAAGAGCTACAACTGTACACCGTCCTCTTGCGGTATATAAGTCGGTGCGTAGATACGACCAACATATACCTCCACATATCTATTCCAAACATCATCACTGTTAATTAACAGCTTGTCATTTTCCCAATCCCAACCGAAGCCACTCTGAGAAAGAATCTTGCTAATGATCTCATAGTGCTTGTCAAAATTTTTGCACCTTGATGCTATATTGTCCTTTGTGATCTCCATGCCACACTTTTCACTTACATGTCTTATAGCAGCATTGTAGACATGTGGCTTCCATCCATTTTGGGCATGATCACCATTATTGTGATGTTCCACGAGAACAGCCAACAATGCAGCGTCCATCTCATCAGTCCAAGTGAGGTAGACCCTCTTACTTCCCTTTGATGCAGCCATGGTTCTATTCACATAATTTTTTGCAAAAGACCACAAAAGTTAGACTATATAATATTAACATGATGCACCACCAACTAGCTGCCCAACACAAAATGCAAAAGACCACAAAAGCTCTCTCACACGTCCTAGTCCATCAAAAGTGTTGTGTAGCTGATGTCTAGTTCAGCGTGCCTCAAAAGGTATTCATCAAACATGTCATGGGCTAGCTGGTCTCTAAAAGAGTTCCATTCAGTAGTGACTTGAACACTTGTAATTAAGTTAGCATCATGTAATGTTGATTTGGCATAGCTGCTAGTTCAGCATCTATTTCCTGCAATAATAGATCATCCATATGATGCTGCCTATCCCTTGCAAAGTTGTATAACACGCAACAAGCATTAATAATTCCAATCTGCAATAATATTACTAGTTAGATTAACCATTCAGATATCTTTTGTTCAACACCAGTTATACTTTTCTTACCTGATCTTTTATGTCAAAGAAACTTTCAGCAAGTAGAATAGCCCATTTTTTCTTTAACAAACCAAAAGATCTCTCTACAACATTTCTAGCATGAGAATGACGCAAGTTATATAACTCTTTTGGAGTTTTAGGCTGTTGCTGACTTGAAACCCACTCTTTCAAGTGGTACCGAGTAGACCTGAATGGAGCTAGAAATCCAGGTCCATTGGTGTAACCAGCATCAACTAAGTAATAGCGTCCTAGTGTCAAGCAATCAAGTTAGTTGAGAAGCAAATAAATAAAATAAAATGCCAAGACAAAGAGTCATACCCTTAGGTACAACAAATCCATCTTGGCGACTCATTGCATCACGTAGAACCCTTGAGTCAGAAGCTGAACCCTCCCAGCCAGGTAACACATACAAGAATTTCATGTTCCAATCAACCACACCTAGCATGTTAGTGGTGATATTTTGCTTTCTGTTTCTATACCTCCCTTGGTCAGCTGCATGCACACACACCTCAACATGAAAACCATCTAATGCTCCAAGTGCATTGCCAAACCACTTCCATTTGTAGTCATCAGGTGGTTCAATACAAGGATCGGGAAGTTTAATGAAATCCACACTTAAAGATAGAATGGCTGTCAACACATCAGAAAAGTGCCTACTTATAGTCTCTAAAGAACGCTTGTAGTCTCCATGAAGCAACCCCATTTTTAGACCATGTCCAACTACTAGCAAGAACATAGCCACCTTTTCTTCCACAGTAACATATACGCTGTCACACAGACCACACCTTTCACGTAATATGCTACACAAATCATGAAAGTTTCTTTTAGTCAAACGCAACTTATCATAGCATGTAACTTCAGACCCATCATACATCTCCTTGAGCAAATACTTCCTATAATTGTGCCGCTGCTCATCATTGCTCAAGCACCCTAAATCCCTTGGTGGTCGCTCCGAACTAAGATATAGAAATCCAAGAACAACTGACTCAAAGTAGAGTTCTGTCAATACAATCTTTCTCTTCTTTCTTCTTTTATTTTATTGAGTTATATAAGAAATCAATTTGAGGTCTGCCATACTATAGCTACAATGCACACACACCATTGAAAAAAATGAACAACAGGCACATCAGGGCATACAGATTAGGGTTAGGGTTCCAATTAGGCAAATTAGGGGCAGAAAAATTGGGAGCAGCGCGGCCGTACCTTGGCAGAGACGGGGAGGTGGAGGCTAGGGATGCGGCGCCAGTCGACAGCGGAGGCTTCACTGGTCGCCCTTTCTCCCGAGCAGTCTAGGAACCCAATGGTGTAGAAGTTAGAAAGGAAAAGGGCGGAGGCTTGTGAGAGATGCAAGAGCACGAGGAGGAGGGCCAGACGGAGCACACCTGCGGCGCAGATGGGGTCGGCGGAGGCAACGGCGGCCGACGGCGGAGGCGGCCTCCCTCTATCGCCCAGTCGCGCTTCCGCGGCTCCCCTGATGCCGCGCTCTTTTTTCACGCCGAAGCGGTACGTGGGGTGGGGTGCGGCTCAATTCAAAGGAAAACGGAGGCGGGAGGCTCTGAAGTGTGGGCGGCCTGGCGGTAGTGTTTGCGAATGCTGCGGGAATTCATTTTCCAATACCGTCTCTTAATGTCGTGGTCTTCCAAATATTGGTATTGAGGGCTGGTTAATGCCAATGCCAAAGCCAAGCCCCCAATATTAACTTCCAAACGGGGGCTTATAGTCATCTACACAGAAAAAACTACAAGTTTGGTATTCAACATAAAATTTAATTTGGACATCGAATAGTTGTAAATCAATCCACAATGCAGTACTATAAACTGTCCTTGTACTGCAAGACACCTGATTTCGAAAATCCATAACTCCAGTTCTACTGAACAAAAAACTGCAAATAAATATTCCTTGGAAAGATATGAAGACCTTCTACAAATTTTGTTATATAGTGCTTGTCCGAATCGATCTCTAAGACCCCTGAAACTGGGTTCAAACTACTACTGCCATCTGACAAAACTCCTGACAAAAACATCGACCTCTGAAATTCAGAAAGGCCTAGCTCCTTCAATACTCGATCAAAAATTGCGTTTAAATACTCTTTGGAAAGATATCAAATAATCTACAACTTTCGTATTCATTTTATTCTCAGATTCAGGCTACAAGTCCCTCCAAAACGCATCCCAACAGACCATTGTCAGTCTGAAACAGACTTTGCAACACAGCTGTGTGAGCCGCAACATCCCAATGAGCTTATAATTAATCTTAGTTATTAACACTCATTACCAATCAAAAATCAGAAGGAACAATAAATTTATCATTACCTTCCCAAACTACAAGATCTCTGGATGCATTGTTCCCTCTATCCGTCTTTTTTTCCTCTCAACTTCGCACCAACTGCTAACCAGCAGATCGTGGTGGTCTTCCTCCAGGAGGCAGTGCTTCAGTTTTTGCCCATGGGAGAATACTCGATTAGGACATGGCTGGATCTAAGGACGTGGGTGAGGAACTAGGGATAGGTAATTTCGTCCCTTTGTCTCCCTTGGACTCTAATTGGGCCTGTTAAACTTTCAGACTCAGCCCACTATTCAAGCCTAAAAGAAAATTAAGCTTCTTAATTGGGTTTGGGGGTGTTACCGAATATAATAACACGGATGTATCTGGAAAGTAGAAACTTGTTTGCCTCATCAAAATTCATAGTTTCGTCATGCTAGTACTACTGTGATAGGTGAATGAATTCATGTATAGCTTTTGGCAAGCAGGTAGTCTCTTAAGCAATGACAATTCATGTTTCATGTCAGCCCACATATTCTAAAGCAATTAACGACGTTGAATCCCTAGATTGCGCCAACTTGCGACCCACCCGCCGGCTGATCTGCTGAAGAACAGGGCAATACTACGGAACCGAAGAACAGGGCATTCAAAGAACAGTTAAAAACTGGACCGGCAGCCATGTAAAAAATGAATGATTATTTAATATTTTCCTCAAACGAATTAATGTTTTATTTTAACATAAGAGATCCATAAAATTATAACATGCCATTATCTTTATTTATCCATAATACCCCTAATAGTTTATACTACTTCAAAAATACTACTTCACTAGCAAAGTTGCCCGTGCGTTGCAACGGGCGCCAAAAATTGTTAAAATAATATTCAAACAACATAGCAATCAATTTAGATAAATGCACTAAGGAATTGTCAATTTATTAAAAAAAATATAGATAAATAAAGATGTTGTTGCATGCACAAAACTGAGTACATCATGAAGCAAATTGTTTTCATAGGATACATAGATAGATATTAATAGTACTCATGAAAATTCACATTGTCTCGAATTTTAAGCATGAATCCCCTAAAAATAAATTAAGCATAAACAATGTCAAGCTTATCAATGGCTATCATCTGATAAAATATAGAAAGGATTTTCCATGGCAATGGAATCTTTATGCAAAGTTTTACGTCACAACATGCGACATTTTTTTTCTCAATCTCACTTTGCCTGCTTCTTGTCGGTGTCATATTACACATCTGCCGCCTTTCACGGGTTGCTTCAATTTCCTGCTGACTTAGGGCTTCGTGTTGTAATGCATATTGCATATTTTGACGACCACGTCTTACTTTTCTCTCCTCAGATGTCATATTTATATAGCGTGTCCTGTCCCTTAAGCGTTTTGCTTCAATTTGTGCAGTCGATGATTTTCTACGTCTATTCTTAGAAGGTGAAGTAGGGGTATCATAACTACTGTTTGTTATAATTTCAACTGAACCAGAGATTCCTTGTTGTGTTTGCTCTTCTTTATACAAAATAAAATCTAATTTTGTATGAACGACACCTTTAGTAGCTGCAGGGAGTATAGGCACTTTCTTTCTTTGATATGCTTCACGACGCTTCATATTTCTCTTGTCTCTTTGTTAATCAGATATTTCACGACACTTTCTATTTCTCTTTTCTTTTTGTTCGTCAGACATTTGTGCATATCGGTCCCTCTCTCTGTTTCTCTTACATTCTTTAGGATCGGTATGTTGTTGTTGTGCACTGAATACTTTATGACCATCTGCATTGATAGTATTGACTTCACCTAAACAAGTATATAACATATGTTTAGTAATGAAATATGATAGTGAGACATTTATACAAGACATGAAAAGTTATTTCTGATGGTGGAGTTTGACATATATTAAAAAAGAGTGCAGCCTTGAATCTTTTTCAAAGACTCCATCTATCACTACTGGAATCCTCCGGTTTCCCTACTGTTTTCTAATTTCCCTAGAAAAAAAGAATCATTCTAGAGAAATATTTGTATCCCTAGGATAAGTTCTGATGTTCCTAGGGAAACCTAACATTCCCTGCTGTTTCGTTGCATTCGTAGAGAAAACTCTAACACTTCCTATGGATTCATTATATTTGTAGGGAAAATTTGATGAGCTGGTCCCCGCATACGCCATGGGTGCATATTTCCCGACAAAACAACATCAAACCGTAGGAAAAACATGGGATGTTTCTCTAGGAATTTGGGACCTAGGGAAACTCATCGATTCTAGTAGTGTATGCACAAGAGACTGATGTAAATACTCATAATGTTAATGGCAAAACTGAGCAGACATGTTATGTTAAAATCTTTATGATCATTAAGTAGTGCATTAATAATTCATATAAATGGATTATCCATGCATTCAACTTTGAATCAAGGTCACTTTATCCATCCGATGGCATGCTAATAACATGTCAAATTAATAAAGAAATTCTTTCTAAGAAAAAAAACAAAAGCCAAAAATCTAATCCTATCAGATGAACATCGAATTTTTGTAAATAAAGTAACCAAGATAAACTGGAAAAGCAATTGAGCAGAAAGAGGAGCATATATAGTTCATGAAAAAGAGACGATCAACTGTGTCTGAACCTGCGTGTGATTACACATGGTGAGAAAATAATTGGATCTTTAAACCATAATTTTTAGTAATAAAAATTGACTTTGGACTATGGTCAAATTTGGAGAAGTGCATAGGAAAACAACCACAACCCATGAGTTGCGCTTGTCAGTATATCAGCATATGGGAGTAAGACAAGATAACGCATGGATCAAGTGCTCACCGATTTCATTCAACAGGTCATTCTGATCTCGAGCTACTTCAACGGAGGACATCAATTCTCAGCACTGGGCGGAAAGAACGTTGGGCCTAAGGCTCTTTAGATAAAAAAGCTTGTAGTGGGAAAAATCAAAGAAGCAATACAATACCATGGACTGCTCTGATCTATTGAGGAGAGGTTGCCGACGATCTATCGTAAAGCAGATCAGATGGAACGCCCAAAGGTAGATAGTATGTCCCTGCTCTCCAAATCGACGTCCCGTGATGTCCAGCAATGTGGGTAGAGGCAGATCGTTTTCTGAAGTCACACGGCCGCCGCTTCCCTCAACTTCGTTAGTATCGTCAGCATCGCGACACTTGAACTTGTTACAGGTCGCCGCAATTGTGTGGCAGCTCGTCTCAACGTCGTAACGTCCAATAGTGAAACAACAACGGAAGCTGAAGCAGACGTGCCGGCCTCCCAAGGATACGCCTGTGTTCTTAGAAATCGGAAGATACGACAATGAGAGTAGAGAACAACAGACGAACGGACATTTTTATTGTTAATGATTGATGGTTCGAGATAGTTTCAGAGTAGACATCGTATTGTGAATAGACATCGTATTATTATGAGGAAAAAATAAATAAAAGAACGAAAGACAAGGCAGGATAGTTTCAGAGTAGATATCGTATTGTGAGTGTGAGGAAAAACAAAAAGCAAAAGACAGGGCAGACAGATGAAGATACGGACAGACAACAGGGTGAACAAACACGCTCACTGTAATTAATAGATTGTAGAGATACTACTTCAACGATTAAAGTAGTATAATTATATCTAAACCGTTAGATTAAAAGAAATAAACGGTCCATATTCACTTTAGCCTATTAGCCCATTGTAAAGGTTCTCCTGCTACTATTATACTACCTTCTCATGTTTCTAGCATGGTTTACAATCCCGACCAGATCCCGGCTGGTTTCCACGGAATCCGGGGATCCCGGTGGTTCAAAATTTAAATTTTTGAATTTTTGAAAGAATTTGTAAAAAAAAATATGTAAAAAAACTAGATGAAAAATGAAGATTTATGGTGAAATTATATCATAAAAATAATCAAATTTTATATAGGAAAAAATTGATAAAAGGCAAAGGTGAATAAGAAATAGGAAAAAAAGGGAAAAAGAACCTTATCCACTCCACCCATTCGCGACCTCCCCCCACAGCCGCAACCCCTCCCTCGCGACAGGTCCTCCGCGCCAGCTCCCCCTCATCCGATCGTCGCCACCGCGAGTGGGCGTCCCGGCCCCTGAGCTCCGAATCCCGACCAGGATTGGCGGGAACCGACCGGGAATGCCGGGATGGGTGTCCCGCGCAGCTGCCGCGCGCCTAGGCGGAGGTGCTCGGTCGGGATCCTGACCAGGAGCACCGGCATCCTGGTCGTTTCGGTCAGGAAACCACCTGGCAGTGGCAGGATCCCGACCCTCAAGCAAGCCAGCGAATCCCCCTTCTCCCCTCTCCCAAAATCCGAATTTTGTTTCGAAGGTTAGCATCGTTGAATTTGTTTCTATTTGTAGCTATTAATTTTTGCTATCATTTGTGAATATTATGCATATTTATATTATATAGTGGTTGGAATATGTAGTGAATGGAATGATTGATGTGTATGTTTATGTTCATTGGCAGGGCTTGGGCTAAATTCATGCACGCTGAAGCCATTGCTGGTGTGAAGGCAGATAGTCCTTACTTTATTGCAGCTGTTAAAGAAACATAAAGATGGGGTAAGTGTATTTATTAGAATCTCCTTGTTTATGGTTCATTTGCAACTGAATGGTCAATTGATACACTAATTCTTTTAGGTACTTGTTTCATACATTTATGTTCTTCCTTACTCATATATGACAAATCATAATTGACTGTTGTTTGTTGTAGGAAATTAAAAAGGTGATTAAGGAAGTTGGCCCGGAACATGTCGTGCAGATCATAACAGATAATGGAGCCAACTACAAGAAGGCTTGCAAGTTGATTAGGCGCAAGTATGCTATAGCGTGGCAACCATGTGTGGCACATACTGTCAATTTGATGCTGAAGGAAGTGGGAGAGTTTACAGAACACAAAGCTGTGATAGAATCAGGACGGAGAATATGTTGTTGGCTTTACAATCACAACAAGTTGCATTGCTTTGTTATGTCTTTTAATTTGATGAGATATAGCTAACATGTTTGTCAATAGCTGCAGGATTGAATCCAAGAACTCACTATGGTTACACGGCGGGACAAAGCATTCTTCAAGAACTTCGTACTGTATTCATGTTTATGTCGGACACAGAAACATGCATGACTGCACTCCAAGAAGCTGAGAACTACAGGCGCAATACTGGGTCTTTTGCATCTGACCTAGCGAGAAAGATGGCGTACGATAGCAAGACATCCCCTGGTATGTCCAACTCAAGTTTTTCTCTACTTCACATCCGAATGTAACATGCATGATGTACTCATATTTGTCTCTTCTTAACACAGCACAATGGTGGGCAATGTTTGGTACTGACACTCCAACACTACAGAAGCTTGCCTTACGCCTTGTCTCACAGTGTTGTTCCTCTAGTGGCTGTGAGCGTAATTAGAGTATATTTGCACTGATTCATACCATGGTGCGCAACAGGCTATCATACAAGAAGCTTCACAAGTTGAGGGAAGCTGGGTTATATAGGGTGCCTAAAGAAGACCCTTTCCTCAAGCTAATGGAGCTTTCCCTGTATGATGCAAGGAATCCAATAAGAGAATGGATGGAGAATGGCCGCTCAAATGCTGATCTTGTTCTTGATGAGGAAGCCACAGATAGTGATGTCCCTATACCGTCAGAGTTGGTGACTCAGGATGATGATCCAAGGGAGTTGCGAAGAATTCTGGGGACAAGTTCTCTAGTGTCTTGGGCAGAGCGTAATATCGGTGATACACACAGGCAAGCGCAAACATAAAGCCGTTGCACGGAAAGCACCTACAAAGAAAAAGAAAAAGAATGTAGAGAAAGAGGTGAGAAGTGATGACAACACTGAGGATGACACGGACAGAAGCCCTAGTTATCAAGAGTCAGATGACAGTAGCTCACCATCAAATTCAAATGCAAACAATGGTGATCCACCTCCTCAATAACCTATCTCTCCCCTCTGATTCACAGGTAAATAACCATATAAAGTATGTGCGCAATTTATATTTATCACACATACTTACCATTCCTTTGCAGGTGAGACACAATTCACACACGCTACCCAGAATCAGGATCATGGTGTTCCAGCATCACAACAGGTCATAATGGAACAACATAGAAAATCCACAGCTGCACAACATGATCAAGGTAGCTACCTGTCACCTCAGCAAAGTGGTAGTTCCTATAGTTCAGGTTCTGTGCCGTACCCACATGGCTACTACAATTACAAATGTGGTGATGCATCCACCGAACCACCGATTACTTGGATTTATGAGTGGCAAGACCCACAGGCTCATAGTATGTGGTACTCAGATTGGCAATGCACCACAGATTGGACTGGACTAAGTTGGAATCAATATAGTGCACAATTATTGGCTAACAAACGAACTCAACTCATGTCAAGCGAGGAATACAGCTATGCAATGTATAATTCCTTTAACGAGCCATGGTCTTGATTTCATGTTCATATGTCATGTTATGTATGTCATGGACTTATTAGTTGTGGACTTGATTTATGTGCTTGTAAGTTGTGGACTTGAACTATGTGTGATTTGTGAACTTGAACTATGTGTGATTTGTGGACTTGTAATTACTGATGTTTCATGTCTTGTCTCGTGGATTTGTTATTTTACTTCAGTTTTTGTCATATTTCATTTGATTATATATATCACAAATGATGTAACAAATATTCTACAAAAGTCATGCTAAATTTTTTAATTTTTATATATATTTTTTGGGTTTTTTCAACAATTGGTTTTTGGAGCCTCGGAACCGGAATCCCAGTCATCCCGGCCGGTTTCCCGGTTTCTGCCGACCGCCCTGTTGAATCAAATTTTAACCGGGATCTCGGCCGGGATCACCGGGAACCGCGGTTTCCGGCATCCAGGTCTCAACCGGGATCATCGGTACATTTGGGATTGTAATCCCTGGTTTCTAGTAGGCAAAGGATGACTGGTCGGTCCCCTAACTTGCTGGTCCCAAGTAAAAAAAAAAAAGTGAATTGATGTGCGATTTCACGGAACAATCGGATTCGAAACTGTCTTGCTAGTCATTTCAAATAGATGCGCTGCTGTTCCCAGTTCCAGGCTTCTGTCTGGGATTATTGTCAAAGACGTTTGGCCATGGCTTATGCGTGGTGCGGGCCGTGGCAGCCATGAGTGCTCTAGGAGGAAAACAATGAACTGGGCCATTGGTTTATGCGTGAAGGCGGCCAATGTTCACAAGCCTTCTCCGATAGGAAGCCCGTCAAAACGTTGTCAACCGATTCGAACTTCCCGCGATTTGGACAAGTGTTCCGCTAACTTTTAACAGGTCTGCAAGACTGGCGTGCTAACCTTCAGCTGTAACGATAACGCAAATCCGGTTGTCAAGTAGTACGGGCATTCGTTTGTGGGTCTATGTATATGCAATGCAAGCATGGAAGCCAACAGCATATTCAGGACGGTATTTTTGATGAACTAATAATATATGGAAATTCATATAGAAATCCCTTACCTTTATTAAAAGAGTATATCAACATGATGAAAATACCAAAAAATTAAAGACCTCATATATTTCTTTAAAACCTAGGCACTTATGTGCTAACAATACTGACATATGTCAATTCTACTGATCCAAGGTAAATTTTGCCACCATCTCTTTCCACTATCTCTGTCGGTCTTACGCTTTTGGGCCCCTTCATATCTTGTAACTTTTCACCATTAGCACCAATCCTTATGGCCAACAAATGACTATCTTTGCCGAACGGAAGCTCATACTTCTCGCGGTGGAGTGCAACCCAATATCCTCCATTCTTGTCGGGCCGAACATTGTCTGGATATCCTGGCAAGTCGGTGAATGTCTCATAAGTCCCAGCCTTGGATCCTTTGAGCCAGAATTTGAGCAACTGGCATGGGCCGGTAAGTGCGACAACAAGGTGACTCCTATCAGCACTAATGGAGATGCCATTAGGGTATGTCACGTCTGATAGGAGGACAGAGACCTGGTTGGTCTTTGGATCATACTTCAATATGCGCCCCGTTGAGTCTCCTGTTTTGGTGACCATCTCGTGTTGTGCCCGTGTATACGTCGTGCTACTTGACGTGAAGTACACATCTCCCGTGACTTGGTCCACATCGACACCATTGGTGAAGCTAAGGGGTACGCCAGCGGCCATCGTTGCTAGCACGGTTGCCTCGCCACCATTTGGCCCTACCCGCATCAACCCCATATATGCATCAGCAATGTAGAGATAGCCAGAGTCGTGGTGGAACCGTAGACCCAATGGACGACCACAGGCGCCCTCCTTGGCAACTGTGGGGAGCTCGGTTGACTTAATGGAGCAGTTGTTTCTTACATAGCTTGGACTGTAAGCAAACGTCTTCCAACCGATGCCCTCGCCACCGTACTTAAGGATGCAGCCGTCCGCGACGCTGACATATGGTCCCGCATCGTGCCCGTCGAATGCCACGCTCTCCGGGCCGATAACCAATTCTGGCAGGTCCAGGTGCTGGGTCTGGCTCGCGTCGATGGCTCTGGTGATGCTTGGCCCTACGCGAGCAGAGGCGGCGGAGGGTACGAGCAGGAGGACAAGGAGGGAGACAGCGAGGACGATCAGCTTCGAAGTGCACCCCATGTTGTCTGCGGAGTCACCGTGAACTCGATTCTCTCTACTTTGTTGGTTGTTGGCGAAGCCGTTTCTCTGCAAGTTAGTTTCTCTGGTTTGATCGATGGAGAAGACGGCATCCCAGCCTCTGGTTTTATTTATGATGCCAGTAGCTCCGAAATACGACTCGGATTGAGCCGCCGCGTCGGGTTCCGAGTCCCCTTGGCCATGATGCCAAACAAGGAGCGCAACGTAAACCGACTCCGCATGCGATTTCCGTATCAGTTTTAGTTTCGTTACGATTTCTATCCGTATCAGTTTGTATGGGATTTCCGTATCCTTTTCCGTAGTAGGGAACAGAAAGAACAGAGGACAACTTCGATTTGCATGCATATTCAGTCCATCTTGACTTTGGAAACAAAACATCGCGGCACGGGTATTTTAACAGAACATCCTGCACGACTTTGCTGGAGACACCTTCACTGAATCTTTGGTCGCCGCTTCACCTGTAGTAGACGAGCCAGACAGGGTCGATGTCCTCTGCCATGAGCACGACACCCCCTCCTCCCCACGCCACAACCTCTTACGCCGTGCCTTCATCATCGCCGGAGAGCTGCATGCCCATCCGATCCGTCATCTCGCATGCGATCCACCATGGCGCTAGCTCCCCAGGTTCATGAGTTCATGTCTTCATGACCGTGGAGGAGGTCAGGGCAGCAACACTGCCATACAAGTAGTCTCCCTTCATAGAGTGTGTGCGCGCGGCGGGGCGGGCTGGACACATACGAACGGGAAAAAAATCGCATCACCTCGCTATCAGGTTCCTTACAGCAACAATGTGAACGTTTCAACGCAACAGGATGAACACTGGTTTCATGTTAAATCCTAGCCACAAGTTTTTGGGGAATAAATTTCTATTATTATGAAAATGTCAAACATAAAAAAAATGCAACCTATTACCTCCTATCGGATGGTGTAAGAGCTCACCAATCTATTTCTTCCAAAAACAAATTCATCATTCTAATCAAAAGGAATGGTCACAATTGTTTTGAGGTGCAATAAAATTAGCTAACTGGACTAAAATACTTTTTCACATGTGTTTTAAATTACTCATTGTTGCCATTACAAAAGAAATAATCAAAATAACAAAGCCCTCGTTTTACTAAGTTACCTGCTATTGCCATAAGAAATGCAATCAACCAAAAATAGTAGTAACTGAAAAAATAGTGAAGATATGCTAAGTATAATTTAATACAAACAATATAATATATAATTAAAATGTTGATAACAGCATTATATCCCATTTTTTTAATTTGACTGCGCAAATGCATGGGCCACCAAACTTATGTTCACTATTATGGCCCTTTATTGGTTAGCTATCACAAAACAATTAATCTTCATATATTTCTTCAAAAGAAACTTTCTAACCAAACGTGCATGCTCATAAATTTTGCACATATGAATAAGGTCCTCTTATTGTCCGGGTTATATGTGGAATTAGATAAACTGGATTAGCTGAGACATAATCCAGAGTATGCGACCCATGCATCATACAAAAGGATGGTGAGAACTTTAATCCAATTAAATATTAGTAGTAGGCTAATCTGACCTATTATTATAGATAGTTTGTCCAGGGAAGGAATTACGGAGCTATTTCGATTGTGGGACTGTTTGCAGGGCATTACATTGTCTGATCATGAAGATGTTCACACTTGGTGGTTGGATGCTTATGGTCAGTATTCATCCACGTCAGCCTATAAAGCATACTTTTTTGGAGCGGTGACATTTGAACCTTGGCGACGGTTACAGAAAATATAGGCTCCCGCCAAATGCAAAATGTTTCTATGGTTGGCAATTAAAAATAGATGTTGGACAGCAGACAGACTTGCCAAGCATGGACTCTCTCATCCGGATAAATGCCCTCTGTGTGATCAAGAGGAGGAGACAACACAACACCTTCTCACAACATGTGTGGTGGTTCGGCAAGTTTGGTTCAGCTTGTTCAGCTCTATGCATTTGACAGGCTCCGTAGCACGGTTGACTGAAAAAAGCTTTGCTTCATGGTGGCGCAGAACCATGAAGAGAAGAAAGGAGTTAACTCTCTCATTATTCTTGACGCTTGGTCTATTTGGAAACATAGAAATGCTTGTGTTTTCGACGGCGCTTCTCCATCAGTTAACACAATTCTGAGTAAACTGAAGGATGAACATACACAACAGTAAAAAAGGTCTGTAGTGGCTGTTGGAAAGGCCCAGTAGCAGCGGGCAGGCCATCCCGCCGCTACGCAAACACAACTACAAATAAGCGTTTGTAGTGGCGGGTGGTCTGATGTCAAAATCAGCCGCCGCTACAGACCACTTTATAGCGGCGGTTGACTTCAACTGCCGCTACAGACTACTTTATAGCGGCGGTTGAAGAAGTCAACCACCGCTACTGCACGAGCTCAGCCGCTAGTTTGCTTTAGAAGTAGCGACGGTTGACATCTTCAATCGCTGCTAGTTCTTATTTTTGAAAAAATAAAACAAAATTTATATAATATACAGAAATCATAGCACAGTAAATTTAGAACATATCATCATAGAAATTTACAACACATCATCACTGAATATATATAACATCTCAAAATGTTCATGCATTACAAAATGTCTTATATGAATCCTAATGCATAGTCATCATCTTTCTTTGACACATTGGACTCATATGGTGCTCTTGAACTAGCCCACTCATAAAGGGATCTATGGTTTATTGCTAGTTCACCGTTTGAATCAAAACACTTCTCTTATGCACTAATTACCTCTCTCAAAAGAAAACAATAAAGAGAAGCTATAACTAGATACATGTTATTTGTACTCAAATGAACATTTTCTTTGGAAATTATACCCTTTCTGATCTTGTCTTTCTTCTTCATCTTTGCATTCCATGATGCCCTTTCCCTTATGGTTCTCTGTGTCACATGAGTAGAGTATGTTAATATGAGATCTTAAAAATCCACTGTAGAATAAAGTAAAATAGACATAAATAAAATCAACTTATCTCTTGATCGGACTCCTCAACGATATGGTATAGGTAAGTTGATGAGCTAGACGCAAACACACATGTGTAGTAGCCACAATGCACACTTCCTTTTACTTGCTTATAGCACTATGTCGTAGAGAACACAAGTTAGTTACACTTTATATGATGATACTATGATAAAGACATGTATGTGATGCATATAAATCTTACCTAAAAATTATGATGGAAGTACATCTTCTTTTTTCGTTTTGGATGACATTTCCCTCCTCCTTTGTGTCAGACCCGGTTTTAAGGACAAAACCAGATGCTTAGTATATGTGTGCCCAGGACAAGTTTCACACATATCGACAGTAAAAGTGAATAACAGTATAACCAATGTCATTATTAAAGTGTACCATTATTACATAAATAATAGTCTTTAAAGACTAAGAACGACTCTCTCATAGAATAACAGCGGAGGACACCATAACACCATAAACAATTGACCGGGGGCACGCACGTCTAGCAGTAGTCCACATTGATATAGTCCATCTCTCCATCTTCTGAGCAGCAGTTTATAGTACAACAACAAAGGGAAATAGCAAGGGTGCGCACATGCCGTACTTAGCAAGTGGGGGGAAAGTATGACATGCAAGTTGAATAGAAGAAAGGCTAACATAATGGTTCATTTGCATAAATTAGCACTACACCTAAGACCATTTGAAAAGCACTCCTCTTTACTAGGTGAAAAGTTCCCACAAGTTACCTCATCTATCCAACACTACAGGTTACACTGTCTGTAGCCAACCATGGGTTAAACCGCCCATAAGAAACCATACTACAGGTTACACCCCTGTAGCAAAGCATGGGTTAAACCGCCCATAAGAAACCACACTACGGGTTACACCGCCTGTAGCAAACCCATGGGTTACACCGCCCAAACCAAACTTGGCTACCCACCAAGTTCACCCGTAAACAACCCTCCTAAATGTGTGAGGATCCAGGCCGCTCATGACTGTGAGCACGGCTATTATAACAGTTTGACACTCTACAGAGGTTGCACAACTTTACCCACAGATTGGTGGTTCTATCACCCGTTGGTGACTAAAGTCTCCATGTTGCCCAAATCACACTACCGTAGGTGTGAGGCCAACAGATCACCACAAGGTCTTTAAAAGAGCTTTCCAGCTTGCAAACAATCCATGCTAAGGTTTCATCACTGCAGAATTAAACTATTCCTACAGAAGCCCCCACTAGCGCCATGGCTAGGAGTGAACCGTCCATCGCCTGAGTCCGAGAGTAAACCGTCCCGTCCTCATCCCTCGACTGCTCGCAAAACAGGGAAGACATCTTGATACTCAACCAAGCCTACCCAAATTAGACCTGTGCTTTGCTTTGTTTTCCTGGGTGGCCGCTTCACAAACTACTCTTGTGATTCCAAGCAGGTACCACCACAATCCCACAGTACAATACCAAGTACATGTGCATGCCCGCACCATCATCATCATCCTCCTGCTTGGATCACCTAGGTTCCATATTACTAAAAAGGATTACCCATCCCTCATGATCATTATGTTCAAGTGATCCATTAGTCAAGATTAACATTAGACGCTTGCAAACCTGACATAGCAAACTAAGCATGACGTACCCATTCTAACATACTACACCAGAACCTAGGCGACAAGGAATAATATGAAACAGGATGATGACACATAGGATTCAATATTAACGAGCATGCATAGAGAATAGAGAGAAATGTAAAACATAGGTTCAATATGCATCAAGGACACTTGCCTGGTTCCCTTTGCTACTGCTCAAAGTCTTCAAGATGGAGATCCCGGAAGTTCTCTAACAGCGGTTCGTCTACTCAACGTCACACCGGAAAAATAAGCATACAAACAAACTAAGAAACAACACACCACACAGAAACAAACAACAATGAAAAGAAAACTATGAAATAGTACGTGTTGCTACGATCGTGTGAGCGCAAGAATCTCCTCAATCCGAGTTACGAGTAAAAAGTTACAAAGGTTTAAAATTCTAGGGTTAAAATAATAATTTAGCAAAATATTATAAAACAATACGAATAAATAATATTAATCACTATGATCGCGATGGTGCAAGAATTTCTCAGATCGGAGCTACGGTTGAAAAGTTATGACGATTTGAAGTGTTAGGGGCAGAAATGTAAAAATAGACAAGTTTAGGGGCTTAAAAGTAATTTTAGAAAAGTATAAGGGCTAAACTGTAAAATATATGTATAAAATATAATTTATGAAAATTTTAGGGATTAAAATGTAATTTAGTAAAAGTACAAGGGCCTAAGTGTAAAAAATTGGACTAAAACATAATTAATAAGAAGTCCAGGGACGCGGCGAGGAGCGGCTCCACGGAGGCGGCGTGGGAAGGGGAGCTCACCGAGTGGTGCGGGGCGAGTGGAGGTGCTCGAGAACGGCCGAACGACGACGGGCTTGTGGCAGTGAAACTCGGCGGCGGCGGGGAGCTCCACAGCGAGAAGCGACGAGGCGACGGGGTGGGGGAAAGTGGCGCGAGGGCGCGGGGGCTCGCCTTTTTTAGGGCATGTGACCCTAGGGTGGCGTGGCGTGCATGCCAAGGCAGGCGGCGGCGGTGGCGGCGGCTGGGCTGGCGGCGTGGCCCGAGCTAGGGTTTCGGCCAGGCGGGCGAGGCCGGGTGGCACGGTGGGCCGTGCGGGCGAGGCGGCTGGGCCCCCAGACGCGGATGGGCTGAGGCAGGCTAGGGAGGGAGTGGGCCTCGGGGTGCAGTTAGGCCGCGTGGGGAAAGGCCCAAGGCGGGAGGGGGGAGAGAAGGAGGGGAAGGGAAGAGGTGGGCCACAGGGGAGGGGATTTCGGCCAAGCCGCAAGAGAGGGGGAGTGGAGGGGAATAGGGGGGAGGTGGGCTGCGGGGAGAGGATTTTGGCCCACTGCCAGGGAGGTTTTCCTTTCTCTTTTTCTTCTTTCTCTTTCCCTCATCTAATTCCTTTCTTCTAAATAAAATTCCCAAATCAAAAGTACAAAGTTTCAAAAATATTTTCACCGGCATAAAAACCTATATGCTACTATTCAACATGAATGCAACAATCAAAATTTCAAAATAACCTATATTTAATTATTTTCTTTAAAAAATCCTTTTTCTTAGTAAAATATTAACAACCTAATTAATTCTAAAAAAATTAAAATATTCTAAATTTTGAAAAATCAGGGTGTTACAAATCTACCCCCTTAAAAGGAATCTCGCCCTGAGATTCGGACAGGATCAGAAAGAAAGAAGGAAACTAGACTCTCACTTCATTGAGTGCATCCTTGTCCAACCTTTCCTTCTCATGTGGAAATGCTTTTGCCACATATTCCACCTCTGCTCCATTGGGATGTGTCAACTTGACCGCCTTTCTAGCACAATCTATGATTCCCTTGTGCTCGGTTAACCAATCCATTCTGAGTATCACATCTATACCCTTAGAATCCAAAATGATGAAACTTGTAGTAAAGTCTAGCCCCCTTATGCTAACACTTAATTTATGACATCCATGTTCTGCTTTCAATTCCCCTCCAGGTGAACTAACTATCATCTTATTCCTGAGCAAGGTGATGGGAATGTTGTACTTGGCCACATACTTGGATGATATGAATGAATATGATGCTCCAGAATCAAACAAAACTACAGTAGGGTTTGAGTTAACGAGTAACATACCAAGAACAACGTCTAGGGATTCCTGAGCATCTTCAAGAGCAACCTGGTTGAGTCGACCTCTAGCATAGTTCTGCTTCGCTGCTGTCGAGGCAGAGTTACCATTTCGGTTGGATGTTGGGGCAACATCTTGGGTCGGAGGTTGGCACGTCTGCAGATTGGAGCATTGATTAGCAAAGTGACCCTTTTCTCCACACCTATAGCAGTTCCTATTGGTTATCGGGGTTTGACTGCCATTGGTCCTCTGCTGAGTTTGAGCTGACGGGGGAGGCGTTTGAGAGTTAGGACGTTGAAACTGACGTTAAGGGGTAACGAAACCCTGACCTGCAGGTTGAGTTCTTTGTTCTCCACTCTGTTGCCCAGAATAGAATACGTGTCCACCAGAAAATGATCCAAGGCGAGGCCTAGTGTTGCTGCCTCCTTGCTGACCTTGATGCTCTTGCTTGCGCTTGCCATCCATCCTCGACCTTCAGTTCTCCAGGACTAGAGCTTTATCCACCATCTCTTGAAAGTTCGCATAGTTGCGAGCCTCAAGTGTATAGGCAAGAGCATTATTCAACCCATCAAGAAAACACTCACACTTCTTCTCATCCATGTCCACTACTTCTGGGGCATACCTAGATAGCTGGGTGAAGCGAGCAACATACTCACTCACGGTCACGGATCCCTGCTTCAGATCCTGGGACCCCTTCTTCTTCAGCCTTATTACTCTCTGAGGCACATGGTGAGACTTAAAGCTGTTCTAGAACTTATGCCAGTTAATACTATCAGACTTCTCATGGGCTGCAACATAAGCATCCCACCAATTAGCAACGGGTCCAACAAGCTGGTGTGCGCAAACAACACCTTCTCCCTGTTGTTGCTTTGAGCGACTTGCAGCTTCTTGTCAATAGTCTTTAGCCAATCATCTGCATCCATGGGCTCCACAGAGTGAGAGAAAGTTGGAGGCTTGGTCCGTTGGAAATCCCCAAGCTTGTCTCTAGGTTGGGGAGCAGCTCCTGCGACATTGTTGTTCTGTTGCTGCACCAGGGTCTGGTGCATGGTCTGGAGAAGCTATGTCTGCATAGCCATGCGTTGTTCCATAGAGAGTTCTGGGGGTGGCTGCTTCTGTTCCTCGTTGTTGCTATTGCGGTTTCCACCCCTTGCCATCTGAAGTAAATGGGGATATGGTAAGCAAAAATGGGTAGAAGATATAGGTAGAGTGCAAGGATATGATACGGTAAAGTAGAGAAGAGGTACGAAACAAAAGAGGTAGATAAAGAGATACCGCAAATTAACTAATCTTTATTAAAATAATAAAAAAGTATAGTATAAGGATGTGGTTGCAAGACAGGCCTTGCATCACATCAGCACTCATTATAAAAAATCCAGATCACACTCATCATACCAGATCAAACTAGCAAACCAAACAGAAGAACGTGTAAATGCTAAGACTCTCTCGCAAAACCATTACATTTATTTGACTCGATAACACTAATCGACACCTATGAAGCCACTAAGGGATAGACCTCTTAATCCTTGTCAAGGTTGGGAATGACGTAAGCTAGTGGGGCACGACCAGCCATTCTGCGAGGTGGTGAGGAAGGAGTCGCGTCCTTTAGCTCTTCTTCCGAAGGTAAGTCCAAGTCATCAGGCAAGCGTTGCTTGAGCTGGCGAACTGTTTTCATTGCATCCTCATATTTCTTCTGCCAAAACCCTTGTTCCTCCGTGGTTGAATCCAACTCCCTGGAAATCACTATGGTAAGAGTGAATTGCTTCTTAAACTTCTCGTGTCCTTGTCCAGATACAGGCTCCGCGTGAATGTAGGTAGATCCACTTGCGCACTGAGGGAAGTAAGCATACCTTGTGTCTTCAAAATACTGACGATAATGAGAGCGAGTGACCATGCAAGCCTAGCGAGCGGCATCACGGGTCCCAGGGGAGAAAGACTTCCATGGAGCAATGGCCTCATGAATCCTTTCCACCTCAAAAGTTCCTCTGAGCGGTTTCGGAGCAAATATGTGAACTTAAACCTTCCATGCAGGCTCAGAACCTTCATAGGTCACTTGGGTACCATAATACTCTGGTTGCTTCTCATAACCCAACTGTTGTAGCATCTCCTAAAGAATGTGAGGTAACCTTCCTGCATTATTTCCTGCATCCTTGAAGAGTCGAGTGTCATGATAAGGTGGTGGACTCGGTGGTGGCACCATCTCTTGTTCAGCCTCTTCTATACCAAACGTTTCTTCATATCCAAGAGGAACGAGCTCTGGTGAAGGCCAGACACATGGGTTGTGATCACACCTATGAGAAGTCTTCTTGGTACGGACCATCTATACAGTTTTGAAATAGGAGAGACAAATTAGTAAAAAAGGTTTTATAAACTGCATGGTAAAAACAAGACCAATAACAAAAGTGAATCTAAACAAGACTATAATTTTAAGCCAAAGAGTTTTGAAAATAGTTTTAGTTTGTAAAATAGACCTTAGAACATGACCACTCTATCTTGGCTAGCTTCCTATGGTCGACACGGCTCTGATACCACTTCTGTCACACCCGGTTTTAAGGACAAAATCAGATGCTTAGTATATGTGTGCCTAGGACAAGTTTCACACATAACGGCAGTAAAAGTGAATAACAGTATAACCAACATCATTATTAAAGCGTACCATTATTATATGAATAATAGTCTTTAAAGACTAAGAACGACTCTCTCATAGAATAACAGCGGAAGACACTATAACACCACTGGCAATCGACCGAGGCACGCACCCCTAGTAGTAGTCCTCATTAATGTAGTCCATCTCTCCATCTTCTGAGTAGCAGTTTATAGTTCAACAACAAAGGGAAATAGCAAGGGTGAGCACATGCCGTACTCAGCAAGTGGGGGGGAAAGTAAGACATGCAAGTTGAAAAGAAGAAAGGCTAACATAATGGTTCATTTGCATAAATGAGCACTACACCTAAGACCATTTGAAAAGCACTCATATTTACTAGGTGAAAAGTTCCCACAAGTTACCTCATCTATCCAACACTACAGGTTACACCTGCCTATAGCCAACCAATGGTTCAACCGCTCATAAGAAACCATACTGCAGGTTACACCGCCTGTAGCAAACTATGGGTTAAACCGCCCATAAGAAACCACACTACAGGTTACACCACCTGTAGCAAACCCAGGGGTTACACCGCCCAAATCAAACTTGGCTACCCACCAAGTTCACCCATAAACAACCCTCCTAAATGGGTGAGGATCTAGGCTGCTCATGACCGTGAGCATGACTATTATAAAAGTTTGACACTCTACAGAGGTTGCACAACTTTACCCATAGATTGGTGATTCCGTTACCCTTCGGTGACTAAAGCCTCCATGTTGCCCAAATCACAATACCGTAGGTGTGAGACCAAGAGATCACCACAAGGTCTTTCAAAGATCTTCCCAGCTTGCAAACAATCCACGCCAAGGTTTCACCGCCGAGGAGTTAAACCGTTCCTACAGAAGCCCCCACTGGCGCCGTGGCCAGGAGTGAACCGTCCATCGCCTGAGTCTGAGAGTAAATCGTCCCGTCGTCATCCCTCGACTGCCCGCAAAATAGGGAGGACATCTTGATACTCAACAAAGCCTACCCATATCAGACCACTGCTTTGCGCTGTTTTCTTGGGTGGACGCTCCACAAACTACTCTTGTGATCCCAAACAGGTACCACCACAATCCCATAGTACTGTACCGAGTACACGTGCATACCCGCACCATCATCATCATCCTCCAGCTTGGATCACCTAGGTTCCATGTTGCCAAAAAGGATTACCCATCCCTCATGATCATTATGTTCAAGTGAGCCATTAGTCAAGATTAACATTAGACACTTCCAAACCCGACATAGCAAACTAAGAATGACATACCCATTCTAACATACTACACCAGAACCCAGGCGACAAGGAATAATATGGAACAGGATGATGACACATAGGATTCAATATTAACGAGCATGCATAGAGAATAGAGAGAAATGTAAAACATAGGTTCAATATGCATCAAGGACACTTGCCTGGTTCCCTTTGCTGCTTCTCAAAGTCTTCAAGATGGAGATCCCGGAAGTTCTCTAACAGCGGTTCGTCTACTCAACATCACACCGGAACCACAAGCATACAAACAAACTAAGAAACAACACACCACATAGTAACAAACAACAATGAAAAGAAAACAATGAAATAGTACGCATTGCTACGATCGCGTGAGCGCAAGAATCGCCTCAATTTGAGTTATGAGTAAAAAGTTACGAAGGTTTAAAGTTCTAGGGTTAAAATAATAATTTAGCTAAATATTGTAAAATAATACGAATAAATGATATTAATCACTATGATCGTGATGGTGCAAGAATTTCTCAGAACGGAGCTACGGTTGAAAAGTTATGACGATTTGAAGTTTTAGGGGCAGAAATGTAAAAACAGACAAGTTTAGGGGACTAAAAGTAATTTTAGAAAAGTATAAGGGCTAAACTGTAAAATATAAGTATAAAATATAATTTACAAAAATTTAAGGGATTAAAATGTAATTTATTAAAAGTATAGAGGCCTAAGTATAAAAAAACTGGACTAAAACATAATTAATAAAAGTCCAGGGGTGTTTTTTGTAAAATTACATGACTAAAATATTATTTAGAAAAAGTTTAGTGCTTTTCTATAAAAATACAGTACTAGAAAATAATTAATTACAAGCTCAGAGCCTAAATATAATTATATAAAAATTTTGGAAAATATTCAGGATTAGAATGTATTTTTAATAAAGTGTAAGGGCCTAAACGCAAAACTGGCATTAAACCCGGATTTAACTAATTAAAATAAACCCTAAATCTTATGGACTCGGTGCACGGGGCGCGTGAACCAGGGGAGGTGCACTGGTCCACTGTTCCATTGTGGACCATGACCGTACCCCTTCGCCAGATCTTATCTGGACCATCCAGATTAGATCCAACGACTCGGGTTGCCCCTGCAAGGGAAAGGGGCGGCGACGGCGATAAGAGGCGATGGCGGCCATTGGCGGCTTCTCGGAGCTCACCGGGACGACTCACCATCGCGCGGGACGCGGCGGGAAGGGGCTCCATGGAGGCGGCGTGGGAAGGGGAGCTCAGTGAGGGGTGCGAGGCGAGCGGAGGTGCTCGGGAACGGCCGAATGACGATGTGCTTGTGGTGGTGAAACTCGGCGGCGACGGGGAGGTCGACGACGAGAAGCGATGAGGCGACGGGGTGGGGGGAAATTTGGCGCGAGGGCGTGGGGGCTCGCTTTTTATAGGGTGTGGGACCCTAGGGCGGAGTGGCGTGCACGCAAAGGCAGGCGGCGGCAGTGGCGGTGGATGGGCTGGCGGCATGGCCCGAGCTAGGGTTTCGGCCAGGCGGGCGAGGCCGGGTGGCGGGGTGGGCCATGCGGGCGAGGCGGCTGGGTCGGCGGGCGCGGGTGGGCTGAGGCAGGCTGGGGAGGGAGTGGGCCTCGGGGTGCAGTTGGGCCGCGCGGGGAGAGGCCCAAGACGGGAGGGGGAGAGAAGGAGGGGAAGGGAAGAGGTGGGCCACAGGGGAGGGGATTTCGGCCAAGCCGCAAGAGAGGGGGAGTGGAGGGGAATAGGGGGGAGGTGGGCTGCGGGGAGAGGATTTTGGCCCACTGCCAGGTAGGTTTTCCTTTCTCTTTTTCTTCTTTCTCTTTCCCTCATCTAATTCCTTTCTTCTAAATAAAATTCCCAAATCAAAAGTACAAAGTTTCAAAAATATTTTCACCGGCATAAAAACCTATATGCTACTATTCAACATGAATGCAACAATCAAAATTTCAAAATAACCTATATTTAATTATTTTCTTTAAAAAATCCTTTTTCTTAGTAAAATATTAACAACCTAATTAATTCTAAAAAAATTAAAATATTCTAAATTTTGAAAAATCAGGGTGTTACAAATCTACGCCCCTTAAAAGGAATCTCGCCCTGAGATTCGTACAGGATCAGAAAGAAAGAATGAAACTAGGCTCTCATTTCATTGACTGCATCCTTGTCTAATCTTTCCTTGTCGTGTGGAAATGCTTTTGCCACATATTCCACCTCTGCTCTATTGGGATGTGTCAACTTGACCGCCTTTCTAGCACAATCTATGATTCCCTTGTGCTCGGTTAACCAATCCATTTCGAGTATCACATCTATACCCTTGGAATCCAAAATGATGAAACTCGTAGTAAAGTCTACCCCGCTTATGCTAACACTTAATTTATGACATCCATGTTTTGCTTTCAATTTTCCTCCAGGTGAACTAACTATCATCTTATTCCTAAGCAAGGTGATGGGAATGTTGTACTTGGCCACATACTTGGATTATATGAATGAATGTGATGCTCCAGAGTCAAACAAAACTACAGTAGGGTTTGAGTTAGCGAGTAACATACCAAGAACAACGTCTGGGGATTCCTGAGCATCTTCAAGAGAAACCTGGTTGAGTCGACCTCTAGCATAGTTCTTCTTGGCTGCTGTCGGGGCAGAGTTACCATTTCGGTTGGGTGTTGGGGGAACATCTCATTTGAAATCCTACAAGTGATTGTGGTGACCCCTTCCTTTGATGTCATCATGTACCAGCCGTGAAACTTCCATATCTCCCACAGGAGGTTCTTGTACATGTTCTTTGATATAAGGGGTTTACCGAATATGAATTTCGGGTAGTGCACAACGTCCGCAGGATTGTCAAAAATTTGATCACCGTACGACAATCTATTCCGAGGATCTTGTTCTTACAGGATGAGCTTACCGGTACTTGCTAGACGTTTTTTCAATCTAGCCAAGTACTTATCAACATCATTTTTTTGCTTTTGGGTCCTTTGGTTCTTTGTCAAAACTGGTAATCGTCTTTAGGATTACCAGAGCCTTGACGACAACTGGCGTAGGCTATACATGGATTACCGAAGCCTGAACTTCAACCATCGTAGCAGCTGTTGACGGAGGCTCGACTTGTATTGTCGTACACTAGACTTGAATTGGCGGAGCCTTGACAACAACAGGCGAAGGCTCGAGTTGAATAGTGAAGGACCGAGAAGGCGACCAGAGGGGGGGGGGGGGGGTGAATGGGAGCTAATAAAAATTCTCCAAGAGAACTTGGCCTATGTTCCGATTACAACCCTAGCCAACCTCTAAACCGATCACCAAGGCTACATACCCCAACTTGTGATGTGCCAACCCTAGGAATGATCAACTACAGCAGCGGAACATAGCGGAAACAAAACGGAACTCAAAACACTGAAAACAATGCGAAACTGGACTACCATGAGCAATGCGGATCACAGCCATCGGCAGTGCTGGTTGGCACCATCGGCAGTGCTGGTCTGGCCATCAGTAGTGCTGGAGCGGGGCTCGGATGACCTATCGGCAGTGCCAGTCCTGGTCGTCGGCAGTGCCGATCGACCCCGACAGAACAGGAAAAGGTTTCGGGTTTAGGCAAAAACTTGGTCAAAACCTAATCAAACGAACTCCAAATGATGCGATTTTTGGACCAGCGAATCCTCAGCACATCACGACCATAATCCTAAAGGATCAAATCGATTGGCTCAAGGAATCATCATGAATTTCAGATCTTGTGCCAAGAACACCAAAAAGAGGAAACTTGAGAAATCCTTCAAATCGAAGGTGCTAGAGCTATTGATTCGATCAAGGATCTATATAGGATTGTTCTAGCTCATCATAGCAACAAGTTTCTCAATAAATCTGACCCAAAAACTCATCCAAAAAGGAGACAAAAAATTCCCACGAAAATAGGTCCAAAAATAGAGAAAAAGAGAAATTCAGGATTTAGGGAGAGAGGAAGATCTTGACCATGAAAATGAACCTCATATCATTGATTCAAGAATTCAAGATACATGATTACATGGCTAGAAAGCCACCATCATCCTCCCACAATTTAAGAAGGGTAAGAGATGTCTGCCACACATCCACTACTCTCCTCTTTACAGATAAAGCACTCTCCTAGCACATGAGAAGAAAAACCTAGAAAGGCTAATGGCAAGAGAGGCTCATCTTCCACCAGCCCTACCTCTCCTTATATAGGCCTAGGGGTTGTCCACATGACCACTCTACCCTTAACCTACATAACACTGCCACCTACCGCTAGGGGCAAACTTGTCCATCTCTCTCCTCGTCGTCCGAACGCCCTCGGGCCCTTCACGGCTTTGCTTCGCCTCGAAGCAAGCTCCGTGATGGTGCCACGTGCACCACCAACCACCGCCACTGGTTTTGAGGCCCAAACTGAGAAACCGCCTTACACGCTTCTCAAAGCGTGACTTCTCGATGTCGATGCGTGTCACCTTGTCCCGCGATCCTGACCACGGTTTTGAGGCTCAACCATGAAACCGTCTGGTGAACACCCCGTCTTCATCTCCACCACAGTTTTGAGGCTCAACCATGAAACCATCCATGCTTCTTGCCTCTCATCGTGTACAGTATGGATCACCCTTGACTCCACCCGGCCTCCTGATTGTCTGGCCCCAAGTCTCCTACTTTTGCGCAATTCTCTTGCCATTGACCGCCAAGTTGACTCCAGTGACCTACACATCATGAGACAAGCAAACACATTTCCTATCTCCTGCAAACTCTCCAACATCCTTACCAACTCCGGTTAGTCAAAACCATGATATGCACAACTCCTGCAATCCCTAGATTCCCGCATTTCAACTCAAACACAGACTCAACCAATGTCAATTACTCATCACATATTGCAAACCATGGCACATATCCACATGGTTTCTCAAACAGTCTATAAAAGAGGCTCATTGTTACTATAGATTATATGACTGTGAGTCGAGTCGGCTTCCGCATGAGGAGATTGGGGCTTGTTTCCCGAGGCCGCCATAGACACAGGAGACAACTCTCCACCTGTAATGATTGGCTGGCTCACATGAAATGACCCATGCCCAGACAACGGGGGTGGAGAAACTCAATTGGAGAGTACAACATCACGGCATTTCCAAATGATGAAAGAGCCAAGCGCATCTTGGAGAGTTTCTATACCCGCCTCAGGTATCGGGCATTCAATCTCGTTTTCCTCATAGCCAGGTACTATTTCCGACACGGTGACACACACATAACATGGGGGGATATTCCTTTTATGGAGCATCTCTCCTGGAAATGCCATGCCGAATGCAACCTTCATCGTCTTCCCCTTGTAACCAAATGACATATGCAACTCGCAAGGAGTATCCTCAGTGATGTCCCCTGTTTTTGATTGCATGGAGACTGATGGTTGACCGAAGACTGATGGTTGCATGGAGACGGATGGCTGCATGGATGTGGACGAACCACGTAAGAAGGCATCCATCACAGCCTACCGGTTGGGGTCCAAACGACTGATTTCCTTGTCGATATCAAACATAAGAAGTTGCCACCTCTAATCCTCCTTGGCTTTATCTTCCTGCTCTTTCTTGTGCAATGTATGCTTCTTGTTTAGGTGTGAGGATGTTTCAGAGAAACCTTCTTTCCATGTTGCCGTTGATGACACTCCTCGTACCTGATCACCATGTTCTTTGGTCCGAATAGCCTTTGCTAGCTCATCCTTGTGATACTCCAGTGTAAATAGACCAGCCTCCGTCAGCGTCGTGATGGGACCTTTCAAGGCTTGCACGACTTCAACTGTCACGGGATCCTTCTGATGAGGACATCACTCCTATGGATACACACAATACTCCTCCAAATCTGGACTTGCAAGGTCCAATGACTAGAGCTCGTGCACGACGACTAAATTTAGAGGTGAGCTCGTTCCTACGTTCTTCGCTATATGTTACTTTTGAGAATGGTTTGCTACCTAATGATTATTTTATGATTAGAAACCATGGAGAAGACCAGGAGATGATGGAAGAAGGAGTTGAGAACATGGAGGACCAGAAAGGGCTTGGAAGCCAAAGTGGAGGCCCAATCAAAACCGACTTCGAGTCTGTTTCGGGGCCCAGGACCAGTCTGTACTAAAACAGTCGCCCAGGACGCATACGGACTCGGATTTGGACGTTCTACATATGCGCGGAAAGATAAGGAGAAGACCTTTCCAATGCCGTCGGCCTCATGTCAAAATTCATCCGGAGTCATCGGGAATCGTCAAAACAAGAGAGAGTCCAGAATCTGTGTCGGTGCTGCGTCGCCTATTTTTGGCCTTTGGGCTTTGTATCTAGTTGAGCCCAATTAGGAGCGCGTCCAGAGGGTCTTGCACGACCCTAGGGTCTTTATATACAGCCGCCGCCGCACCATTAGGGTTTGGGTTTTGCTTAGATCAATTCTGTTCATAAATAGTTTCACCGTTCATCGGTTTGTGAGACCCCAACTTCGAGAGTTTAATCATACATCTGCAATTGTGTTGCAATCTTCGTTGTTCTTGCTTGTGTTCTTGATTCGCAGGCAGGGATTAGCCTTCTCAGCGAGGTCAATCGTCTTTTGGACGGTTGATAACCAGAGGAGACGTCGTGCTACGATTGCGGGGTTTAGAACGTGCTGTTCTGAAGCCGGATCGATTTGTGTGTCGCCTCCGACCAAATCAACTTACCAAGAACCTTTCGGAAGATCGGGAACCCTTGTTCACATCAAGTGGTAATCAGAGCTTCAGGTGCACCGTCAGGTTCACACTACCCTTTAGTTTTATTTTCGTGTTCTTCCTATCGTCCACAGAAAATACCAAAAAAAATTTCCCCCGCCCATAACCACGTGTTTAGCCTTTGCATATTTCAATTTCAGAGTCCGTAGTGTTGAGTTTGTGCCCTAGTTTTTGTTTAGTCGCTGGTTTAGTTTGTGTTTTTATCATCAGTAGTGTTTCCCTTGCAACCCTAGCCGCCATCCCCTTCACCATCCTCGGTTCTGTCGGCTTTGTGTGCTAGGGTTGATTGATCAACACGCCCACCCTAATCCCACCCTAAACCCACCCTCACCACCTCGGCCTAATTTTCACAAATTCCACTTTCCGCTGCATCCACCTCGCCAAAAAAAAAAATCCCTACCCGACCCCAAGCCCGACTCGGATTTCACTCAAACCGCCGGGTTCTTCATAACCGATTCCGACACCCCTTCGGTAAAAATAGCCATAACTTTTCGCTCGGTTGTCCGTTTTGGCTGAAATTTTTACAGGAGTTTCTTGACAAAAAGTTGAGCATACCCACACAAATGAATTCTTTAGTAGTTTGACATATGCATATGATGCATACAAAATAGGGCACCAGACTATTAAAAGTGTTCACTCAAGCTGAAGAGAATGCAATGTATATTGCCCAATAATTAATATTTGAGGTTATTGTCACTAAAAAAGGTAGGCCCAGCATCGCTAGGGGACACATAGATAGGAATTGTCTAAAAGTCCTTATGGACGAATCAGAAAGTATAAAAGAAAGCCCAAACTCATTGTGTGCATGCCTATGAGAGACACTCAACTTAAAGTAGAGCAAGTACATGAGAGACAGAGCACAGAGCAAAATTCAGAGGCCACCAAGGAAAGAGCACAGAGGATAGAGCAGAAGGGTTCGACTCAAGGCTGTGGAGGTGGTTCAGCACAGAGCACACAACACATGTGCACAAAGCACACACACAGAGAGAGAGAGGGTGCAAATGTAGCCGAAGACTGACACAAATAGAAATACCAAAATGTAGCTGATAGACTAGAGGCAAGGGACAGTAAGTGCAAACCTCCAATAGATAATTATACAAATCAAACCCAAGCAGCTCCATGGGACAAGTAAACAAGCTAGACAGGTAATCGATCCAAGCAAGCATGTTTTAGACAAGAAACATCGCACCTGGTAAGCTATAACAGAGACAAATGAAGCAACAAAATCAAGCAACTAGACATGCATGGTTAACCTAATTAGGTATAATAGAGACTGTTTATGCTCAGCTACAACAAGCAGCGAAGTGACAGTTGCATGTTGGAACAAAGAGATAGGTAATCGATCCAAGCAAGCAGGTTTCAGAGAAGAAACATCACACCTGGTCGTCGATGGGAAGGAGGGCGTCAGAGAGAGGGAGGGAGGAGGAGCACTTATCGGAGCCTAACGCGGCGGCTTGAGGAAGAGGAGGGGAGCGCAACATGGCGACGCTCGGGGACGAGGAGGGGGGCCCACGGTGGCAATGCTCGGGAACAGAGGAGGGGGCCTGTGCGCTCGTCGTCCATGAGGGGGAGGAGGCGGCGGCGCTCGTGGATGACCGGAGCCCAGCGACAGTTCAAGGAGGAGGAGGGGAGCCCGACGCGGCAGCTTGAGGAAGAGGAGGGGAGCCTAACGAGCGGTGCTCAGGGACGAGGAGGGAGCCCCGCAGCAGCGGTGCTCGGGGACAGAGGAGGGGGCCCGTGTGCTCATCATTGATGAGGGGGAGGAGGCGGCGACGCTCGGGGATGACCGGAGCCCAACACGACAGTTCGAGGACGAGGAGGGGAGCCCGACGTGGCGGTGCTTGTGAAAGAGGAGGGGGGCCCGCATGATGGCCGTCGACAAGGAGGCGACGGACGGAGGGCCGAGGAGGTGGGGGCGCGGTCGGGAGAGGAGGCGGCGCGGTCAGGGACTTGGGCATCCTGACGGTGTCTTATTCTCCCCCGTGGTTAGGGTTTGGGCCCCGCCACGCCTATGCTTATATAAAGGCGGGGCTCTTTAGCGGCGGCTCAAGAAGTCAACCGCCGCTAAAGAGTAGCCCCTGGTATTTTTTAAAAGAACCCCTGAGTTCATTATTAGTTATATTTTAGTCCTGTCATTGTACACTTAGACCATTGTACTTAATAAAATTATGTTTAGCCCCTAGGATTTTATATAAGAACCCTATACTTTTTATTAATTACATTTCAGTCATGATATTTTTACACTTTGATTCTTATCATTTTATAAAATTACAAATAGGTCCCTAGAAGTAAAAAAAATTGTTACATAGAAGTAAAAAAAATTCTTGCACTTATTTTTTACAAAATGTTTGATCGCATCTTAAATTTTTTTTCTTGCACTTTTTATACTCCAATAAACATAAAATACATCAAACATAATACAAAGTTTGAATAATAAAAGATACTTAACAAAGTAAAATTACATGATGGAGTAAGCCTTGAACGACTTTTCCTTGGCAGTGATCGGTGCGCATGTAGGGCATTCCGCCGACAAAGGAGAGTCTTGCTTCTAAGACTTTAAAATTTTTTAGATCTATGAAACATGACACCTAGTCATATTGATTATAGTCATCTCGATCCTCCACATTCTTCACTCCAACGATTCTTTGTTTACCTGGAACAATAATGTATTTCTTTTCGTCCTTTGGATCAAGTACATAAAACACCTGTTCCTCGGTCTTGACAAGTATCCAAGGCTTATCTTTGTGACCAACATTGTTAAGATCAACAATTGTGAAACCATATTCGCCCATTTAGATTTAAATATGGGAACCTATAAATTTGCATCATAGTCTAGCTCCCATATTTCCTCAATGTACTCATAATACGAGGTCGTTTGGTCCTCTTCGTCAATGGCTTCTACTCGAAGAGCGCTGTTTTGACACTTGCTCTTCTTATCCGTCTGTTGGGTGTAGAAGGTAAAACCATTGATGTCATATGCCTGAAAGGTAACCACGGCTCTTCTGGGGTGGTTAGCCAACTTTCTCAACATTTTCTCTTCCATAGACTCGCCACTTGGAAGGTCTAGGGAGCTAAACCATGATGTGAAAGAGAGCTTGTGCTCGTCTATGATCCATTTATCTGTCACATCCTTGTTGTTCTGGTGGAGCTCTAATAAATGTTTCTCAAAGTATGGTCCCACAATCTGCATCTGTTGCAATACGCTGAAATGTGCTTGGTCCACTCGTTTGAAGTCACGGTCGATGAACGATCTACGTCCTTTCATACCTTTTCCAGATAATCTACCCTCATGATGAGACATGGGGAGACCAATTGATCTGCTACCATCATTAATGTAATCTAAGAAACATTCGATGATCTCCTCAGTTGTGTAGCCCTCATCATAGAACCCTCTGGATGTGAACGAGTATGTACATAGCATTTCAATACATACATGAAACTCTCAAATGGAAACATCTGATGCAGGTAGACGAGGCTCAATGCAGAGATATGGTCAACAATATGAATCATGAAGTGTTCCATCGTATCGAAAAAGGATGGAGGGAAGACTATCTCAAGTATGCACATTGTTTCCTTCATGTGGGTCCGTACATCATTTAACTCATCTTCAGTTTTCACCTTCTTCGATACCGCGTTAAAGAAGTAGCTAAGGCAAGTTACAACCAACTTCAGCCATGGCAAGTTAATAGCTCTGATAGCAATAGGGAGAAATACCGGAAGCATTATGTGGCAATCATGAGTGTTGTACCCACTTATCTTTAACTCTTCCATGTTTACAAGATTCTTGATATTAGATGAGAAACCCGTCGGCACTTTAATCCCACTGAGGCACTTACAGAATGTTGTTTTCTCCTCAATCTTAAGAGTGTAGGCTGCCGGGGGGAGAAAGTACTTTCCATTTGCTCTTTCTTGCGATTGGAGCTCTGGTCTTATTCCCATCACTACAAGATCTCTATGTGCGCTGAGTCCATCCTTTCTCTTACCAGGTTGGTCGAGTATAAGTCCACTACTACTATCAAATACACCCTTCCCAATATGCATCCAGTCGAAGGCATGATTCACTTCCAATTCTTTTCAATAATTGAAATATACAAAGAAAAAGGAGTTCTTCTTAAACGGCCCGAGATCTTTTGCCTTTTTGACTCCCTTCACCGGCTTTCCAAAAACAACACTGATGTTATTAACAAGGTCAAACACGACCCTGCTAGTCCAATGTCGAGGTTTTATGTCATTCTCAACTTTGCCATTAAAGTATCTAGCCATCGCGTGATACCTATGTTTTGCTGGTAAGAATCGGCGGTTTCGCGTATACACTAGCTTCTGGGATGCTGGAAGGTACACATGGGATGTATCATCAATGCATACAAAACATGCCGCCTTTCCTTTGACCTGCCCAAATAGCGCCCTTAGTGCCGGGGAATCACTCACCATGCAAAAAATAATTTCTTTGAGCGTGAAGTATTCTCTTAGATACTCATCCCATAAACGGACCTCCTCCAACCACAGTTTCTGCATGTCTTCGAACAATGGCACTAAGAACACATCTATGTCGTTACCAGGTTTTTTGGGCCCAGATATAAGAGTGGTCAGCAGTAGGTACTTACGCTTATGGCATAACCATGGTGGAATGTTGTACATTGCTAGTATCATTGGCCATGTGCTATGCGGATTCCTCATTTGACCGAATGGGTTCATCCCATCTGGACTCAATGCAAACCATAGGTTCCTTTTCTCATTAGAGAAGTCTCGATGATCCTCATCAAACTTTTTTCACTATGTTCCATCTACGGGATGACTGAGCTTACCGTTCCCCTTACGTGCATGCCATGTCATCATTGCCGCATCCCTAGGGTTGGCGAACAAGCGTCTGATACGATTGACTACAGGTAAGTATCACATGACTAAGGTAGGAACGTTGCTATCATCACTGTCATCGATGATAGAACTTCTTTTCTTCTTTCACCCCTTTGTTGTATTCTTCACGCCACCATCGGTGTCACAATTGTTGTTCCTCTTGTAACGACTGCATTTGCACCTTGGGCATCTCACAGCGTTTTGTTGCTCCTTTCGATATAATATTCAATGATTTGGACATGCGTGAATTTTTTGCACGCCTAATGGAAGTGCGGCAATCAACTTCTTAGCAAGGTATGTTGTCGTTGGCAACAAGTTAGGCTTCAGCAGCGCATCAAAAATAAGTTCCAACAAATCCATAAAAATAGTATCCGACCAGCCTTGCATGGCTTTCAGCTTCGTCAGCTCAAGTACAATACAACACACTGTGAACTCTTTACCACATCCCTTAGATTCATCATATAAAGGATCTTTTGATGCCTTCTCTATTCTATGAAAATTATCAAGCCCTTTAGTTGCACCGGCATTTATCAACACCTGCTCAACATCAAAATCAGCTTCACCAGGCGACTCCGTCGCATCTGCACAAGGCGAATTAACAGCCTCGACTTCAACTTTAATATACTCATCAAATTCCATATCGATCACACTGTTCTCACCATGTTTTATCCATCTCGTGTACCCATCAACAAAACCCCTCCGTATCAAGTGTGAGTTGATTACTTCTATATCATTCCACAACTTCTGATTCTTGCAATCAAAACACGGACAATATATATTAGTCGTCCGTTCATGTCGAGCATGTTGTGCGGCCCCTTCGATGAATTTGGAGACTTCACATAAAAATATTGGACCCGGTCTTGGTGCCTCGTACATCCAGGATCTATCCATCGCGAACGATCTTGAACGAGAACCAAAAAAATATTTTTATTTAATTAATTTATTATGTGTAAAAAAATATTAAACAATCATTAAATATAAATATAAATAAATATATATTGAGCAATAAATACATAAAGTGAGAAATATTATGCAAGGTAAAATAAAACAAACATCAAATTATTCTATATATTATTTAACTTTTATAGAGAAATAATGAAAATGAATATCTCTATTACCCTAAGACCCTCTCTCTCTTCTAGTAACCAATCTAGATCTAGATTGCCATTTACATAAAAGAAGCTAGATATAGTAATTTTTTTATGTAGTGATGAAAATAGATGATGTATGCCTTCATAAAGTTCAACTACAACCCAATAGAACCATACAAATCAAATGAATTTAGCTAAAATTTGATGAAAACCTAACAAACTTGAAATGCAAAATTCAACTTGATTTCAAAATAATAGCACAAAAAATGGTATGGGATGAGTTCCCCTTACATCAGAGAGCAAATTTCTGAAAAAAAAAAAGAAATCAAAACCTCCCCCCCCCCCCCCCCTTGATTTTTGTGATTGCCCAAATTTTTGAGCCGCCACTTTTCAAGTGAAACAGGGGAGCTGTCGGAGCGCACTTATATAGGTCGGGCACTTTATAGCAGCGGTTGGCAATGTCAACCACCGCTATTATGCGCTGAATAGCGGCGGCTGGCATTTTCAACCGCCGCTATAAAGATGCACCATTTGTAGTGGGGGTTGATAATGCCAACCGCCACTACAAATGGTTCTATAGTGGCGGTTTGAATCACGGCAGGCCCCCAGGACTCTTTAGCGGCATCTCACTTCGTTTTGTGCCGCTACGTGGTTTTTGGAGACGCCGCTATAGAGCTGTTTTGTGGTAGTGATAGCCTATGGTGTATGGTGGGTGCAAAGAAGCTGTGAGGTCTTGATCTTGTTCTTACCTCAGGGTAGTTAGCTTTGTGTTGTTTGTCACGGTTCCAAATCAGGAAAATGTGTAAAAGCCTCACTCATATATGGTCCCCGTATGAGTGAGGAACATGTTGGGGACCTCTCTTTTTTTCTCACTGATACAATGAAGCGCAGTTCTCCTGCGTTTTCACAAAAAAAATTATAGATAGTTTGTAGCAACTCTAGCCACGTAAATGTGTGGGTTGTCATACTAGTTAATTAATACATATAATCAGTAGGAGCTTGTCGCCTATCTATTTTATCAAAAACTAGCCTACAGCTTGATTATATAATGGTGTATGAGAAACTGATGATGGCTTTGCAGCTCAGAGTGATGCCCGTACAGTATGCCATCTAACGGTAGTACCAAAATTTGTATAGTGGCGAGTTTAATGAAACCAGCCGCTATAGTGGTATAATGACTTTTAGCAGTGAATCATAAAGTGAACCAGCTCTAAAAAATTATTTTTTAGAGGTGGATCACATTACGGCCCGCCTAAATAAATGGACTCTATTTTTAGGATCGGATTATAACTAGATCGGCCTCTCAAAATCAATTTTTAAAGACGGATCATATCTTGGTCTGCTGCTAAAAAAGCTAAGGCCCGTTTGGCCTGACTAGTGGAAATAAAAAGACCCTGCCGCCTCTCCCAAACCCTAATTCCCAGTCTCCACCGCTCCTCTTAGCCACCGCCTCTCTCTATCTCTCTCACTCTCTCTCACTCTCTCTCTCTCCAGCGGTGCCTTCGTCTCCCTTCCACGCAGGCGAGGAGCAAGTCCTTGGCACGAATCTGGCGAGGAGGCCTCGCGTGCGAATCTGGGTGCCCTGTTCATCGGACAGCTGTGCAGCGGTAGATCCGTCTGCCCTCGAGCCATAGGCAGGCAGTGGCGGGATCCGTTAGCGGGCTACCACCTTCTTTGTCAGGCGGAGGTGGGCTACGTCGGCCACCGTCTTCATCGGGCGACCGCACAATGGTGAATCTAGCACCAATGACCTCCTCTCCTCCTCCCCTTCGGATCCAGCCACGGCGACAGGGAGGAGGGTGGCAGGAGATAGGGTATCGCGGGATCTAAGCTGCCTGAGGCAGCGGATCTGGCTGCCCTCTTCACTGGGCGGCCATGAGGCGACGAATCTAGGCAGCCATGCAGTCAAGATGCATTACATGTCCAATGAAGAAAGAATTATTTGGAACATGTGTACCTCCTCCTGGCATTGTTTGTTAAAATAAAGTAAAAGCTATCAGACCTGAATTTTTCTAGTTCCAAAGTATAGGATAAAATAGTGCCACTCAACAAATGTCTAAATCAGTAGGTTTCCTTTTTCATTCTCTCATCATAAGTGTTGTTTTCCTTGTAAGTGGAGTTGAATGTTGATCGCCATCTTTGTACTACTTTGAGGCAATATCCAGTGTCATTTCCTTTACATTGTCAATGTGTATAAAGCTTCACTTATTCTATTGCTATAGAGAAAGGAACAAGAAGGTGAACTGATCTGAAATCAGAGGTACAAAATGCTTAGCAAAAAATTTCAACATGTACAATTTTGACATGCTGCTTTATATCCTTCCAACTTGATGAGGACATCACACCTATGGATACACACAACACTCCTCCAACTAAGATCAAAGTTCATGCGCATCACCTGAATTTATAGATGAGCTCGTTTCTAATATTTTATTTATGTGGTTTTGAGAATAGATTGCTATATAATGAATTAATTGTTATAAGCAACCATGGAAATGATGATGAAATAGATGGAGATTTGATTGGAGGTGTGATAGGCCAGCAAGGACGTTAAGGCCAAGGTTGAGGCCCAATCAAAACCGACTTCGAATCTGTTTTGGGGCCTAGGACTAGTCTGCACTAAAACGAACGCTCAGGATGCATACGGACTTAGATTTGAGCGTTCTACATATGCCTGGAAAGATAACGAAAAGGCCTTTCCAACCTAACTAGTTTAATGTCAAAATTCATCCTGACCCGTCAGAAATCATCGAAAGAATCGACGTCCAGAATCTGTCCTGGTGCTGCGACACCGTAATCGGCGTTTGGGCCATGTATCGAGTTGAGCCCACTTAGGATTTCGTCCAGGGGGTCATGCACGACCCTAGGGTCTCTATACACAGCTGCCGCCTTTTCATTAGGGTTTAGGTTTCGCTTAGATTATTCTGTAGATAACAGTTTTGCCGCTTGATCAGTTTGTGAGACTCCAACTTGTGAGATTCATCATATACTTGCAAATTTGGTTGCATTGTTCTTTGTTGTTGCTTGTGTTCTTGATTTGCAGGCAAGGATAAGCCTTCTCGGTGAGGTCAATCATTCTTGGATGGTTGATAACCATAGGAGACGTTGTGCTACGATTGCAGGGTTCAGAACAAGTCGTTCGGAAGCCGGATCGATTTGTGTATCGCCTCCGTCTTAATCAAGATTATCAGAACCTATCGGAAGATCAGGAACCCTTATTCACATCAAGTGGTAATCAGAGCTTCAGGTACACCGTTAGGTTCGCCCTTATCATTGTTATTTTGTTCATTCCTAGAGTCCGAAAATTACCCTACAAAAATATTTGTTCGTCGTGTTTCCGCTGTCCTATATCCCCCTTGTGCCCTGCAATTTTCAGTTTAGTTTGCTTCTCTGAATTTTAGTCCCTACAACGTCATTGTGTTGCTGGTCTAGTGCATGTTCTTTGGTCTTGTTTGAGTCGTGCATGTCCTTGTCATAGACAATCAAGAGAAAAAAAAAATTAGTTTTTTGCACACATTGAGAGAATAGTATTACTGGAATTGTGTGCACCAAATACTTATTTAACATCTAGCCTTCTACTTTTTGTGTCAAAAGAAAGAGAGAAAAGTGCTTGTTCATCTGACATGTTGAGAGTTTTAGAACAATATATTATCTATCTTTGTGTCCATCATATTCATATCATAATTTTCCCTTGTGCTAGATTTTTTTTCCTTTTGCTTTCTAGCACTAATACCTTGCTGCAGTTTTGATTCAGAAGAAAAGAAAAGAAAAGAAAAGAAAAAGGCAAAAGTGCACAAGAGAAAAAGCCGCACAAAAAAGGAAGTAGAAAAAGGAACAGATAAAAATTCAGAATTGCTTGCACCCTTTGCATCTTTTGTTAAGTCATTTGCTTGCTTGCTTGAACTAGGTTCGAGACAAGTTTAGGCCGGTGACATAGACTAGCTTGGGACTATTATTCAGTTTTGCAATTTCTGAATTAAAATTTTGCTAATCCTTGCTACCTAATATTGCCTATCCAAGCTCCATATATATCCTTCTGAACAAGCACAAATTTTTGACTCTCGCAATCATAAGATCACACTCTCTAAGGTATCCTTTGCTTTGTTGTATACAACTTTGTAAGGATTTTATAAGATATTGCCTTTTTCTTGTTGAGTGTTTACATTATGATTGTATAGTAGTGATCGGAAAATATACTCCTGTGTGTTTTCTTGTTTGCTACTAACATGACAGGTTACACCACTCATGGTGATGAGTCAACGTCGTCTAATGAAATGATATGAGTGATGTAGCACAACAAGTGCTCAGTTCTCAAATGGAGAAGATAGAGCAAAATCAATTGAACAACTTGTTCTAAACTCACTTTGTTGTGAAGGACCGACGTTGTCGTGTCATCATTGATGGAGAAAGTAGCCGCAACATCGCAAGCTTGGAGTTGGTCGAGAAGCTTGGCTTGACCACACAACCACACCCATGTCCATACTACATCCAATGGGTAAATTCTTGTGGTAATATAAAGGTAGATAAAATTGCACGCATTGAATTTTTCATTGGTTCTTATAAGGAGAGTGCAGAATTTGATATAGTACCTATGCAAGCATGTCATTTGTTATTGAGTAAATCTTGGATTTTTACAAATAATGCTTTGCACAATACCATTGCAAATAGCTACTCATTTAAATACAATGGTAGAAGAGTTACTCTTAAACCTATGACCGCTACTGAAATTTTAGAAGAAGATAAATAAAGGCTTGAGAGAAGAAAAAATGAACCATTTAGGAAAGAATGGGTTGTTTCAAATGTTGAAACACTTTCATCAAAATCTGGATTACTAGAGGATGAACATATTTCCTTGCCTCTTGTTGCAACTAATACTTTTTAGCGTTTACACAAAGAAGAGGATAATGTGAAAGAAAAAGAACAAGTTGTTTCAGGTAAGAACTTTGCTAATGTGTTGAATTGTTCCAACAATCTTGTTGTATTGGAACCTTGTCTTGATTTTTTATTGCAACAATTTGATTTATCTACTGATCCTTGTGATAAAGAGGAGTTGTGTGCCAATGCTTCACTTATACCTTTGCCACAACAGATGAATGAGCTTGATGATTTTGGTTATGATTCACCTACTAGTGCTGAAATTAAACATTTGATTTTAGTTTCATGTGAAAGGGATAAACATAAATTATTGTCTTCTCTAAATACTTTGGGTTATATTGAATTTGATGTTCTTTGTGATTTAAATACCATGGAGAGACAAATCTTTTATCAAACTGAATTGCCTTTATTGACAAGATATAATTTTTATGCTATAGGAAACTATGATCATAGAGGTGTGTTTATGGTGCACAAAGTTTATATTTGCTCAAACATGAATCCTCTTTGTGTTGTACAACCAAATAACGAACTAAAAAACTGCAATAACAATTACCATGTCATGTCATGTTATGTTTTTCTAGTGTTTTTAAGATCACACATTTTCTATCTTGTCATAAGAGTGAGAATGATGTTCATATTGCTGAGCAAGTTTTCAAAGAGGTCATTAATTTGTATGGCGTGCCTTCGACTGTAGTTTCACATTGTGATGACAAATTTCATAATGCATATATATCTGAGGTGCATCCCAAGTTTGGGAATAGTTCTATATTTCATATTTCAGATTTGAGACCACTATTGAGAGAAAGAGATGGGATCATGTTGAGGACGACTCTAATTCAAAAAGGGGGAGAATGATGAGGACATCACACCTATGGATACACACAACACTCCTCCAACTAAGATGAAAGTTCATGCGCATCACCTGAATTTACAGATGAGCTCGTTTCTAATATTTTGTTTATGTGGTTTTGAGAATAGATTGCTATGTAATGAATTAATTGTTATAAGGAACCATGGACATGTTGATAAGATAGATCGGGAGTTCATTGGAGGCGTGATGGGCCAGCAAGGATGTCAAGGCCAAGGTGGAGGCTCAATCAAAACCGACTTGGAGTCTGTTTTGGGGCCCAGAACTAGTCTGTACTAAAACGGACGCTCAGGACGCATACGGACACGAATTTGGGCGTTCTACATATGCCTGGAAAGATTACGAAAAGACCTTTCCAACCCAACTGGTCCCATGTCAAAATTCGTCTGGACCCCTCGGCAATTGTTGAAAGAAATCGATATCCAGAATCTGTCCTGGAGCTGCGACACCGTAATCAGCCTTTGGGCCATGTATCGAGTTGAGCCCACTTAGGGTTTCGTCCAGGGGGTCATGCAAGACCCTAGGGTCCTCATGTACAGCCGCCACCTCTTCATTAGGGTTTGAGTTTTGCTTAGATTATTCTGTAGATAACAGTTTTGCCGCTTGATCGGTTTATGAGACTCCAACTTGTGAGATTCATCATATATTTACAAATTTGGTTGCATTCTTCTTTGTTCTTGCTTGTGTTCTTGATTTGCAGGCAAGGATAAGCCTTCTCAGTGAGGTCAATCATTCTTAGATGGTTGATAACCATTATGATAGATTTTGATAATCTTGATTAAGACAGAGGCAATACACAAATCGATCCGGTTTCTGAACGACACGTTCTGAACCCTGCAATCGCAGCACAACGTCTCCTATGGTTATCAACCATACAAGAACAATTGACCTCGCCAAGAAGTCTTATCCTTGCCTACAAATCAAGAACACAAGCAAGAACAAACAAGAATGCAACCAAATTTGCAAGTATATGATGAATCTCACAAATTGGGATCTCACAAACCGATCAAGCAGCAAAACTGTTATCTATATAATAATCTAAGCAAAACACAAACCCTAATAAAAAGGCGGCGGCTATATATGAGGACCCTAGGGTCGTGCATGACCCCCTGGATGAAACCCTAAGTGGGCTCAACTAAATACATGGCCCAAAGGCCGATTACGGTGTTGCAGCACCAGGACAGATTCTGGATGTCGATTTGTTTTGACGATTGCCGATGGGTCGGGACGAATTTTGACATGGGACCAGTTGGGTTGGAAAGTCCTTTACGTTATCTTTCCAGGCATATGTAGAACGCCCAGACCTGACTCAATATGCGTACTCAGCATCCATTTTAGTGCAGACTGGTCCTGGGCCCCAAAATAGACTCGAAGTCGGTTTTGATTGGGCCTCAACCTTGGCCTTGACGTCCTTGCTGGCCCATCATGCCTCCAATCAACTCCCCATCTATCTCATCATCATCTCCATGGTTCTTTGTAACAACTAATTCATTACATAGCAATCTATTCTCAAAACCACATACACAAAATATTAGAAACGAGCTCATCTGTAAATTCAGGTGATGCGCATGAACTTTCATCTTAGTTGGAGGAGTATTATGTGTATCTATAGGTGTGATGTCCTCATCATTCTCCCCTTTTGAATTAGAGTCGTTCTCGACACGATCCCATCTCTTTCTCCCAATAGTGGTCTCAAATCTGAAATATGAAATATCGAACTATTCCCAAACTTGGGATGCACCTCATATATATATGCATTATGAAATTTGTCATCACAATATGAAACAACAGTAGAAGGCACGCCATGCATATTAATGACCTCTTTGAAAACTTGCTCAGCAATATGAACATCATTCTCACTCTTATGACAAGATAGAAATTGTGTGATCTTAAAAACACTAGAAAAACATGACATGACGTGGTAATTGTTATTGCAGTTTTCTAGTTTGTTATTTGGTTGTACAATACAAAGAGGATTCATGTTTGAGCAAATATAAACTTTGTGCACCATAAACGCACCTCTATGATCATAGTTTCCTATAACCTGAAATTTATTTCTTGCCAATAAAGGCAATTCAGTTTGACAAAAGTTTTGCCTCTCCATGGTATTTAAATCACAAAGAACATCAAATTCAATATAACTCAAAGTATTTAGAGAAGACAATAATTTCTGCTCATCCCTTTCACATGAAACTAAAATCAAATGTTTAATTTCAGCACTAGTAGGTGAATCATAACCAAAATCATCAAGCTCATTCATCTGTTGTGGCAAAGGTATAAGTGAAGCACTGACACACAACTCCTCTTTATCACAAGGATCAGTAGATAAAACAAATTGTTGCAATGAAAAATCAAGACAAGGTTCCAATACAACAAGATTGTTGGAACAATTCAGCACATTAGGAAAGTTCTTAACTGAAACAACTAGTTCTTTTTCTTTCACATTATCCTCTTCTTTGTGTAAACGCTGAAAAGTATTAGTTGCAACAAGAGGCAAGGAGATATGTTCATCCTCTAGTAATTCAGATTTTGATGAAAGTGTTTCAACATTTGAAACAACCCATTCTTTCCAAAATGGTTCATTTTTTCTTCTCTCAAGCCTTTATTTATCTTGTTCTAAAATTTCAACAGCGGTCATAGGTTTAAGAGTAACTCTTCTACCATTATATTTAAATAAGTAGCTATTTGCAATGGTATTGTGCAAAGCATTATTTGTAAAAATCCAAGATTTACTCAATAACAAATGACATGCTTGTATAGGTTCTATATCAAATTCTGCACTATCCTTATAAGAACCAATGAAAAATTCAATGCGTGCAATTTTATCTACCTTTATATTACCACAAAAATTTATCCATTGAATGTAGTATGGACATGGGTGTGGTTGTGTGGTCAAGCCAAGCTTCTCGACCAACTCCAAGCTTGCGATGTTGCGGCTACTTTCTCCATCAATGATGACACGACAGTGTCGGTCCTTCACAACAAAGTGAGTTTGGAACAAGTTGTTTAATTGATTTTGCTCTACCTTCTCTATTTGAGAACTGAGCACTCGTTGTGCTATATCACTCATATCATTCTTATTAGACGACGTTGACTCATCACCATGACTGGTGTAACCTGTCATTGTTAGTAGCAAACAAGGAAACACACATGAGTATATTTTCCTATCACTACTATGCGATCACAATGTAAACACTCAACAAGCTAAAGGCAATATCTTACAAAGTCCTTACAAAGTTCTATATAGGAAAGCAAAGGATACCTTAAAGAGTGTGATCTGACGATTATGAGAGTCAAAAATTTGTGCTTATTCAGAAGGATATATATGGAGCTTGGATAGACAATATTAGGTAGCAAGGATTAGCAAAATTTCAATTCAGAAATTGCAAAACTGAATAATAGTCCCAAGCTAGTCTATGTCACCGGCCTAAACTTGTTTAAGACCTAGTTCAAGCAAGCAAGTAAATGACTTAACAAAAGACCAAAGGCTGCAAGTAACTCTGAATTTTTATCTGTTCCTTTTTCTACTTCCTTTTTTTTGTGCGGCGTTTTATCTTGTGCACTTTTGCCTTTTTATTTTCTTTTCTTTTCTTGCGAATGAAAACTGCAGCAAGGTATTAGTGCTAGAAAGCAAAAGAAAAAAAAATTCTAGCACAAGGGAAAATTATGATCTGAATATGATGGACACAAAAATAGATAATATATTGTTCCAAAACTCTCAACGTGTCACATGAACAAGCACTTTTCTCTCTTTCTTTTGACATAAAAAGTAGAAGGCTTGATGTTAAATAAGTATCTAGTGCAGACAATTCTAGTAATACTATTCTCTCAACGTGTGCAACAAACTAATTTTTTTTCTCTTGATTGTCTATGACAAGGTCATGCACGACTCAAACAAGACCAAAGAACATGCACTAGACCAGCAACACAATGACATTCAAGAGACTAAAATTTAGAGAAGCAAACTAAACTAAAAATTGCAGGGCACAAGGGGGATATAGGACAGCGAAAACACGACAAACATATATTTTTGTAGGGTAATTTTCGAACTCTAGGAATGAACAAAATAACAATGATAAGGGCAAACCTAACAGTGTACCTGAAGCTCTAATTACCACTTGATGTGAACAAGGGTTCCCGATCTTCCAATAGGTTCTTATAATCTTGATCAAGACGGAGGCGATACACAAATCGATCCGGCTTCCGAACGATACGTTATGAACCCTGCAATTACAGCACAACGTCTCCTATGGTTATCAAGCGTTCAAGAACGATTGATCTCGCCAAGAAGGCTTATCCTTGCCTGTAAATCAAGAACACAAGCAAGAACAAAGAAGAATGCAACCAAATTTGCAAGTATATGATGAATCTCACAAGTTGGAGTCACACAAACCGATTAAGCGACAAAACTGTTATCTACAGAATAATCTAAGCAAAACCCAAGCCCTGATGAAGAGGCAGCAGATGTATATGAGGATCCTAGGGTCGTGCATGACCCTCTGGATGAAACCCTAAGTGGGCTCAACTCGATACATGGCCCAAAGGCCGATTACGGTGTCACAACACTAGAGATTCTGGACGTCGACTTGTTACGACGATGGCCGATGGGTCAGGACGAAATTTGACATGGGACCAGTTGGGTTGGAAAGGCCTTTTCGTTATCTTTCCAGGCATATGTAGAACGCCTAAGTCAGAGTCCGTATGCATCCTAAGCGTCTGTTTTAATGAAGATTGGTCCTGGGCCCTGAAACAAACTCGAAGTTGGTCTTGATTGGGCCTCCACCTTGGCCTTGACGTCCTTGCTGGCCCATCACGCCTCCAATCAAATCTCCATTTATCTCATCATCATCTCCATGGTTCCTTATAATAATTAATTTATTATATAGCAATCTATTCTCAAAACCACATAAACAAAATATTAGAAACGAGCTCATCTGTAAATTCAGGTGATGCGCATGAACTTTCATCTTAGTTGGAGGAGTGTTGTGTGTATCCATAGGTGTGATGTCCTCATCACAACTTCTCACTCTAATGAGTGGAGCCCTTTGTCTTGTAAAGGTCACCACTTCGTTGACGAACACGCGAGCATTTGGTCTTATAGGACCTCCCAACCTTTCCAAAAATTCAGTTTCAAGTTTTTTATTTCCACTCTTGACTCTCTTGGTGAGCACCGACAAACCTTTCTGTGTACCACATCTAGATTTCTTGTCACCTTGCCCATTCAGTAATCAAGAATAAATAATGATCAAACACATTCCTCAAAGTAGATTTGAGCATAGAATGTAAACAATACGTACACAGTAGGATACTCTTTCCTTCTTTGGATGTCGAGCATGAGAGGGCCATTCTTTTATCAAGGCACTGATTCTTGGTTTTCGTCTTCTGGTTGTGTAAGCAAACCATTTGTATCTTCCTATTCATATAACTCTGTAAGCAACAAATGAAGCATCAATAATTTTCCTTAGAATATGCAGCTGAAAATATAATTGTTAGTATTTGATAGCATTTTTTTTTTTGAAATGGAAAGAACTTTCATTACTCATGTGCTGATATATCGTAGCAACTATAGAGTGAATATAATTCCGGAGAGTACCCACACCTAGCACTGCCTCCTCAACGCACTTGCAACCAAGCGCCGCTAAGGTGTGGGCAGCTCTATTACATTCTCTAGGCTGGAAAACACAACTAAAAGAACTCAAAGTAAGTCGGACAAGCTCTTGTATCTCTCAAGCCAACCACCTGTAACTGAGAGATTTGGCCTTCATCATTCACCGCTTGTTGAACCATGGCATCGGTTTCAAGTATGATCTAACTAATACCAAGGTCAATGGCCGCCTATATTACTTGGAGAGCAGCAATCATTTCTGCCTGAAAACTATCTAGTAAGAACTCCAGTCTTCCTCTTCCCGCCTGTACTACATCCCCGTTAGAGTCTCTGATTATGTACCCCCATCCTCTAGAGAAAGATGAAGGCGAGAAAACCGCATCCGTGTTAATCTTCAGAGTACCATGTTCTGGGGGCATCCACCTCTTGTTGACTTGGCATAGGCTTCTCAGTTCCTTCTGAAAACAACTCATAATTTCAACTGCATAAGCATGCACACACACTCTGCATCATAAACATAGTAGTTTGCCTTCTTTCTCCTTCTCTTATTCTATTTCTCTCTGATCACCACGACCACAGCAGTAAAATGATTTGCGTCTTGATATTTTTCTTTTTGCTGCAGAATAAATTGAACGGCCTCCCTTGGTGACATCAGTTTTGCCAAATGAAGCCTTATGGCTTCCATGCCTAACTGACGCCATATCTCCTTTACTGGCTTACACTTGAAAAACAAATGTGCTCCATCCTCTATTAAATGGTTACACACAACACACCCGTCATCTACCTTCATCCCTTTTCTTCTTAGGTTTCTACTCAATGGGTGACTGTTGTGAATAAATCTCCACAAGAAGTGCTTTAGTTTGTTGGGACAACTCAAGCTCCAAATTTGCTTCCACATCAAGTTTTCTGGGCTACCACCTGATGATGATAGAGTATCACCTCCTCTTGTGCTTCTGTTTATAGAATCAGCTTGCTAAACTTTGTAAGCACTTCTCACTGTAAAGATGCCCCTTTGATCAAAGTGCCAAACGAGAACATTCTCCCATCCCTCATGCAGAGGTAATGCTAGTATCAGCTTTACATCCTCAGCCAAAGCTATATCCTTGAGAAAGCACTACTGGAAATCCGATATCTGCCAAGTGCCTGAACCTTTGTCAAGTGTATTTATTCGAGCACTCGGCAAAGATTGCTTTGCCGAGTGCTAGGGAGAAAACACTTGGCAAAATAAATACACTCGGCAAAGATCTCTCTGCCGAGTACACGACAAAAAACACTTGGCAAAGAGCGCTTTGCCGACTCTTTCTTTGTCGAGTGTAATACTTGACAAACAATTTGCCGACTGTTTTCTAGGCTTTGCCGAGTGCCCCTGATACTCGGCAAAGCAAGCGATTTCGGTAGTGATGTCAGTGTCCCATTTTCCTGTCAGCGGGTTTATGAGCTCATCAACACGCGAGATAATGTTTGTGCCCATTGGTATTATTGGAATCCTGCTCCATTCTCTCGGTATCCATGGATCTGACCACACCTTAATGTTTGGGCCATCACCAGTTCTCCAAATTATCCCCGTCTTCAAAAGTTCAATACCACTTAGAATACTACGCCAAGTATAGGACATACCAGATTTTGCCTCCGCCTCCAGGCAAGTTTTCCCTCTGAAATATTTTGCTTGCAGCACTTTAGCATACAATGAGTCTGGGTTTTGGAGTAACCACCATCCTTGCTTAGCGAGCATAGCCATAGTGAAACAATAGATATCTCTACATCCGACCCACCTTCCCTTTTTGGTTTGATCTATTAGTAATAATTAATCTTAGACTAACAATACTTAGAACTCAGGATCACTAGTCAATCTAGATCACCACTAGCAAACTGATTTAATGCGGAAAAGTAGGTTCGATCTGTACCGGTGCTGGTGTTGGAGTCCATGGGCGTCGGTGTAGAGGCGATGAAGTCAATGACGAAGGCGGAGTCAGGGACGTAGCGTAGGGGCTCCTGGAGGGTTTTCTCGGGGTAGCGAAAACCCTCGGGGCGGTAGCGGGTTTGTCCTGAACGTGGACGTTGATCTTCCGTGACTTTTAGTGCCCTCAATGATCGGTTGGGTGGACTTAGATTGGATGATCACGACCTTGGGTTGACCCTTCTTTTATAGCACTGTAGCCACGGGGCCAGGTCCATTTCTATCTCTAAAATTGCCTCCCGATCAAGGCACAAAAACAGAAACATATCTGTTGACTAGATCCGAAATCCACAGGGGATTAAATTCCCTATTTTCGGATCTGTTGTTGACCTGGCGATCAATAAAATCTAAACCAACATTCTCCCCCTGACCAAAAGGTCAACAAATTAAAGTTACTCTTAACTTAAACTTAAACTAAAGCTCTTCCTCAGAAAATCAGTAAGTACCAGACCAATGTGTTATCAGTAGCACCACGGCATACTAGAACAACATTACCCATAGTGTTATTGGCAAACCTTGTCAGAACTGTTACTCTTAGTTGGGGAAATAAATGGCCCTAAAATCAGGACTGATCAAAAGGTATTTACCAGGCCCATGCCTAGGACATGTTTCTGAAAGAGGGTTGGTGGTAAACCTTTTGTGAGTGGATCCGCTATATTATCCTTAGTACTTCTATGCTTAATCTTAAGTGTATTGTCCTGATTCCTTTCTTTCATGACATGATACTTAAGATCTATGTGCTTGGAGGCACCACTTAGTTTATCATTGGCGCAAAAGAAAACTGCGGATTGATTATCGTAGTATATTGTGATAGGTCTCGAGATACTATCAAAAATTCTTAGTCCCGGAATAAAACTCTTAAGCCATACTACCTGTCCCGTAGCATGATAACATGACACAAATTCTGCTTGCATCATAGATGCAGCAGTTACACTTTGCTTACAACTCCTCCACGAAATTGCTCCTCCTGTCAGCATGAAGACATATCTAGAAGTTGACTTCCTTTCATCTTCATCACCAGCAAAGTCAGCATCAGTGTAACACTCAATCTCAAGATTATCTGATCTCTTATTTGTGAGCATGTAATCTTTGGTGCCTTGGCAATGTCTTAATGCCTTCTTGACACCTACCCAGTGAGCCCAGCCTGGATTAGACTGATATCTGCTAAGTACTCCGGTTACAAATGCCAAGTCTGGACGCGTACAAACTTGTGCATACATCAAGCTTCCAATAGCTGATGCATAGGGAATGTTCTCCATTTTCTTTCTTTCTGAATCATTCTTAGGGCACTAACTTCTATTTAACTTATCGCCCTTTTGAATCGGAACAGGTGACGTATTGCACTTATCTAACTTATATCTCTTAAGCATTTTCTCAATGTATGCTCTCTGAGATAATCCTAGTATTCATTGGGCTCTATCTCGGTGTATCTCAATGCCAAGTACATACGAGGCTTCACCAAGATCCTTTATGTCAAAATGTGATGACAGAAAATTCTTAGTCTTATACAACATATTCTTATTGTTGCACGCTAATAATATGCCATCCACATACAAGTACTAGGATTATCAATTTTCCAACCTTTTCCTTAATGTAGATGCATTTATCTACATCATTCTCCCTAAATTTGAATCTTTTAATAACTTCATCGAATTTAAGGTTCCACTGTCTGGACGCTTGCTTAAGTCCATAAATGGATTTCCTTAAGCTACATCCCATATGTTCCTTACCCTTAATAGCAAAACCTTCCGGTTGCGCCATGTAAATAGTCTCATCTAAATCTCCATTTAGGAATGGAGTTTTAACATCCATTTGATGTAACTCCATATCAAAATGAGCTACAAGTGCCATGACTATTCTTAAGGAATCTTTTGTAGACACGGGAGAAAAGGTCTCATTATAATCAACCCCCTCTTTCTGTGTGAACCCTTTAGCCATGAGTCATGCTTTGAATCTTTCGACGTTCCCTTTGGAATCACGTTTAGTTTTGTAGACCCATTTACGGCCTACTGTTTTGATCCCATCAAGAATTTCTACTAAATTCCAAACCTGATTTGAACTCATAGACCTGAGTTCTTCCTCCATGGCCTCAATCCATTCAGTGGAAATCTTGCTCTCAATTGCCTCTCTAAAATTGGCAGGATCATTTATTTTCTGGACATCATACTAATCCTCACTTAAATATGTCTCATAAATGTCAGGAAGCGCCCGTCTTAATGGTTCATTCACAGCTGGTTCTGGGTCGAGCTGAGGCTGTTCTTCTGGCGCAGGCTGCTCCTGAGCTGAAACCTGTGCATCAGTGTCTGATGCATGAGCCCTAGTAGGTGGCGCCTGTGCCTGAGTGGCTGCCACGGTGCTGCTAAGTTGAGGAATAATTGGCAGTACAAACTGATATACCTCCGTAGGCTCTAGAAAATCTAGAGTTGGAAGATCAACCCGTAATTCTTCGAGACTAATATCCCTCTTAGCAGAACTTCCTGAGTCCTCTAAAAACACAACCTGTCTTGTTTCAACGAACTTAGTAGAGCGACCAGGACAGTAGAATCGGTATCCCTTTGACTTATGTGGGTATCTGATAAAATGACAGCTCACTGTCTTAGAATCCAGTTTATTATGCTATGGATCAAATAACTTAGCCTCAGCGGGACAGCCCCATACCTTCAAATAACTGATTGACGGTTTCCTCCCATTCCACAACTCAAATGGTGTCTTGGAAACTGACTTAGATGGAACCCGATTAAGAATATGGGCAGCTGTCTTTAACGCTTCCATCCACAGCTCCACAGGTAAATTAGAATGACTGAGCATGCTACGTACCATATCTAATAACGTATGATTACGCTGCTCAGCCACTCCATTTTGTTGTGGTTCTCCTGACATAGAGTATTGCGCTCTTATGCTATTTTCTTCTAAATACTTAGCAAACGGTCCTTTAATTTGACCGTATGTTGCATGTTTCCCGTAATATTCTCCCTCACGATCTGATCTTACTATTTTAATGGAAGCGTTATGTTGTTTCTCAACTTCCAACTTATAAATCTTAAATATTTCTAGTGCATCTGAACGCTTTTTACCGATGATTATTCCCGTTATGGACATATTTACCCCATTAAAAAGCATTCAGATGCACTAGAAATATTTAAGATTTATAAGTTGGAAGTTGAGACACAACATAACGCTTCCATTAAAATAGTAAGATCAGATCGTGGGGGAGAATATTATGGGAAACATGCAACATAAGGTAAATGTTATAAAAGAATCATAGCCATCTACTGATGTTACTGAGAGCGGGCCACAGATATCTGTGTGAATTATTTCTAAAATGCCCGTACTTCTAGTAGCTCATTTTTTAATTGTCTTAGCGTATTTTCCCTTAATGCAGTCGATGCACTACTCTGAATGAGAGAAGTCTAATTCATATAGTATTTCATCTTTAATGAGACGTTCTATTCTCCCCCTCGAAATGTGGCCGAGGCGACAATGCCACAATTTCAAAGAAGTTTCATCATCATGCTTACGCTTATGTGAAATAATAGCAACATTCATCACAGAATCATCAAGAGAGAACATATAAAGCTTGCCTTGCCTAACTACAAGACCGACATTTATTGAATTAAACTTAATCACACACTTATTGTTGCCAAACTCACAAACATGTCCCCAATCATCTAAGGCTGATACGGAAATTAAATTTCTCTCTAAACTAGAAACATAAAGAACATCCTCTAAATTAAGCTGGAAGCCACCCGGCAACTCTAAGTGGAAGCTCCCAACGCCTTCGACTTGGATGTCATTCCCATCAACCACTCTTAGGCTTCGCTCCCCCCTTCTTACAGTTCGGATCGAACGGAATACTTGTAATGAATTAGAGATGTGCACAGTGGCACCTGAGTCAATCCACCAAATATTAGGGGAAAAATCCGCTAAGAATAACTCATCAATAAAGGAAACAACATCAAACTTATCATTACCTTGCTCTTTCAACCACTCTTTAAAGCTTGGACAAGCCTTCTCAAGGTGCTTGGGTGAGCCACAGAAAGAGCACGTCTTATTACCACCGTTAGACTGGTGGTTCTTGAAGTTGTTGTTGTTCTTGGGTCTAGCTTTGTTCCCATTCTTCTTCTTCTTCTTCCTTTGGCCTTGCTTGCTGCTGCCTGCCTCATGCTGGTTCTTAGAAGGATTGTTGAGACTGAAGTTGCCAACCATGTTCACAACATTCTCCTTCATCTGCTCAGTCTTAAGCCTCTCTTCTTCTTCAACATAACAGCTCAGTGATAGACCAAGTCGCTAGCCTGGCCCAGCCGTGGTTGACTCACCCCCGCCTGAATCCCAGCTGTTGGATGCGATGGACGGCCAGGAAACAATCGGAACTCACTTAAATTGCTAAGATTTCACCAGCCCTTCAACCCTAACTCATTTTTCACTCCCTCCCCATTCTAAGAGCAGCCGTAAGCAGCTGAGAGAGAGAGAGTGGCGTGGGGTGCTACTGCCGCTATACACGCCCACAGCAGAAGGAGCTTCTGACCGGAGTCATCGTGGGGCCTCTCACCGGTGCGCGTGCTCCCATGGCGATGAGCGCGCCACCATCGAGAGTCCCAAGGCGGTTCCCTAATGCTGTCCATGCACATCGCCGGCGAGATTTGAAGGTGTGTCTTAGAGGCGCACGCACATCACCGGCGTGTGTTGTGCCTTATGACCAGGTAGGTCTCTTACTTAGGGTTAGGGTTAGGGTTGAGGTTACGGGGAGTTGCGTGTGTGTGAATCGATTTGGTGTTTTTCGCAATCCCCTTCTTCTGATCTCATGTGTGACATGGCCTACTTAGCACATAACCGAAACCCTAACATGTTTATCGTGAACTAAAACTGAAAATTAACTTACTAATCTAACAGTTCTAGGCATGTAGTGTGTACTGATCTAACTAATGATAGTCTTAAACATGACTAGAAAAGTAAACATCACCTCTGATATGTTCTAACCGAACCATGCTAACTTAGGCTAGTGTATCTAATTAACTAGGCTTAGGCTAACTGATACCAAATGTTAGTAATAATTAATCTTAGACTAACAATACTTAGAACTCAGGATCTCTAGTCAATCTAGATCACAACTAGCAAACTGATCTAATGCGGAAAAGTAGGTTCGATCTGTACCAGAGCTGGTGTTGGAGTCCATGGGCGTCGGTGTAGAGGCGATGAAGTCGATGACGAAGACGGAGTCAGGGACGTAGTGTAGGTGCTCCTTGAGGGTTTTCTTGGGGTAGCGGAAACCCTTGGGGCGGTAGCGGGGTTGTCCTGGACGTGGACGTCGGCCTTCCGTGACTTCCAGTGCCCTCAATGATCGGTTGGATGGACTTAGATTGGATGATCATGACCTTGGGGTGACCCTTCTTTTTATAGCACTGTAGCCACAGGGCCGGGTCCATTTCTACCTCTAAAATTGCCTCCCGATCAAGGCACAAAAACGGAAACATATCTGTTGGCCAGATCCGAAATCCACAATGGATTAAATTCCCTATTTTCAGATCTGTTATTGACCTGGTGGTCAACAGTATCTAAACCAACATGATCTTCTTTTCCCAACTTAGCCAATGAATCTTAGCGATGACAACACCAAGTGTGCTCTCTTCCTCGTGGCCGTTAGTAGCACCATGAAGGTCTGGACACTTTTCTCTTCCCAGCTTGCACAAAACAATATTCTCCTCCATGAGGTAAAACTCAATGATGTTGGCTTCAATGATCCTACCAAACATCCACATAAAACTCGATGTTTCAAATCTTCAATTTGATTACTTGTATGTAGTAGTATTGTTGTGCATGGAATATCGGCTGCCTCACCACACCATCAACACAAGCGGGGCTTGATGTGGACAAGGGTTCCCGATTATCTGAAAGGTTCTAGTAATACTGATTAAGGTAGAGTCAATACACAAATCAATCCGGTTTCCAGATATCATGTTTTGAACCCCACAATCACAACACTATCACACCCGGTTTATAAAGACCAAATCAAGTGTATCATACGTGTGCCCAGGAACAAGTTTCACATGTACATGACAAGAATAGTGAAATACCAATACAACCATTATCATTGATACATTATAAATTCAGTTAATTGTTACATAAATGTTCATATACCGGATGATACATGACGATACAGCAGAAGACTCCATAACTCCACAGGCAGTTGATGGGGAATTGCTCGTCTAGACCACATCCTCATCATGGTACTCCACGTCATCTCCATCTTCTGAGCACAGTTTCATAATAATAGGGAAAATAGCAAGTGTGAGTACAATTTCGTACTCAACAAGTGTGGGAAATATATGACATGCAAGCTTAAACAAGAAAGGCTAACATAAGGGCTCATTTGCATAAATGCCAACTATACCTATAACCATTTGAAAAGCAATCTTACTTACTAGGTGTTTCATTCCCCAAGTAATACCATAAATATCAACCACTATAAGCATGCCCTGCTTATAGAACTATCCGCGGATTATACCACCCAAAAACCAATATCTTGCTATAGCTTACCTAGCCTGTAGCCCAAACCATACCATGCTACATCTTACCCAGCATGTAGCCCAATCCAACCATACCACTGTTACAGCATACCCAGCATGTAGGCCAATCCCACCATATACCACTGCTACAGCATACCCAACATGTAGCCCAATCCCACCACATACCACCTCCTGCATATCCCAAATGTCCCCCTAATCGTGTTTAAGGTCCATGCGCTCTTGACTATGAGCACAGCTGTTATAACAGTTTTACACTATGCAGAGGTTACACAACTTTACCCACAGGTTGGTGATTCCATCACCGTCGGTGACTAAAGTCTCCCTGTTGCCAACACACTACCGTAGGTGCGAGACAAAGAGATTTCCACGAGGTCTTTCAAAGAGCTTCCTAGTCTATCAAAATGTCTATGCTATAGTTTCACCGCTATAGAAGTAAACCCTTCCTGTAGAAGCCCCCTCTTGCGCCATGGCTCGGAGTAAACCCTCCATCACCTGAGGCCCAGAAGTAAAGCCTTCCGTCCCCCTTCCTCGATCGCCCGCAGACAGCAAAGACATCTCAGTACTTGACCAAGCCTACCATGTCAGCCTTGTGCTTTGTGTGGTCAACATGGTTACACATTCCATGAATCCATACCAAACCAAACCAGCTTGTCCAGACTCCTAAATCCTACGATAAAGACCATCATCGCATAGTGATTATGTTCATTATTCCAAACTAACCATTACCAAAATACCATAACTAAGCATGACGTACCCATTCGAGAGTACTACCCAAACCCGGGCGACAAAGGAATAATTATGGAAGGATAAAGACATAGGATTCATATTAACTGCATGCATGTTAATAAACATTTTAAAACATAGGTACCAAAATGGTAAATGGCCACTTGCCTTGTTCCATGGGTTGCTGCTGCTCAAAGTCTCCAAACTCGAGGTCCTGGAAACTCTTGGGCTGCTGACGATCTACACGATCAATTCCATTGCAAAGCAAGCAAAGCACAAACATAAAAAACAGTACACCAAACAATGCTTTAAGTCTAATAAAATATTATGATGGGGTTCTACTTATTGCTACGATCACGTGAGCGCAAGAATCGCTAAAATCAAAGCTACGAGTAAAAAGTTAGGCTAGTTTGATGATTCTGGGACTAATTTGTAATTAAGCCAAAAAGATCCTAGGGACCTAAATGTAATTTTGGAAAAGTATAGGGGTCTTAGTATAAAAATGTAGGGGCTAAAATATAATTATATTAAAGTTTAGGGGTCTAAGTGTAAATTGTACAGGGCTTAAAAATTATTTAAAGCTAAGCCGAGGACTATTCTATAAAAGAACCATTATCTGGGGATTTTATGAATTAAAATAAATCGAATAACCTGGTGGACTCGATCCACAGGATTGTAGACCGGGCTCGGGCTGCTACTTTATGGCCCACGGTGCGTTCTCGGCCGTCGATCATGCGTAGAGTGCCTCAAGCGGGTCGGTTAGGGGCAGGCGACTGCCGGTGCTGAACGGGACGGCGGCGACGCCATGGCGAGGGGCGACGGTGGCTCCGATCTTTGTCTGCACAGGCTCAAATGCGATGCCGCTGCTCCCAATCGGACAAGGGGATCGAGGGGGCGCTCACCACGTGGCTGCACAGATGCAGGGAGCTCGGAGCAGGGCGGGCGACATCGGCTCTTGGCGGCGGAGTGTCGTCGACGGCGCTTGGCGATGACAAGCTTGGAGCGAGAGGATAGGGGCCGGGGCGAGGGCGGGAAGAAGCCAAGGCACCCTATTTATAGGCCGGAGGTGGGAGAAGGTGACAAGAGGACCGGGGCGCGAGCATTTGCTGCGGCCATTAACGCCGGGTTGGTGGAGTTACGTCCTAACATGCTTTTATGAACTCTACGGGCAGGTGTGGCTGGAGCGGCTCAGCTCTACGGCGTATTGATGACATGCAGGCAGCGAGCGATGCAGCGTGGTCGGGCGGCAGGGCGTCAACTCGTCCTGGCTCCATTGAAGGCGTCGCAGGTGTGGGGCTCGGGCGTTGACACGAGGCGGCACGACCTGCAGCGCTTGATGACGGTGTCAGCTATGGACACGGCACAAGGGCGCGGGGCCATGGCAGGCGGCGGCGATGAACTGGAGGCACGGGACCGAGGCGAGCGACAGTGGAGCTGGCTGCGTCGGTGGGAGGCGGCGACTTCTATTTCAGCTGGAGGAGGAAGAAGGGTGGGGGCAAGTTGGGCATGATGCGCGAGATGTGCCGAAAGGCCGAGCGGGGTACGGCGGTTGGACTGGGCCGTGGTAGAGAAAGAGAGGAGGGAACAGGAGCTGGGCCGACGGAGAGGGGATTGGCCCAAATGACCGGGTGGACATATCTTTTTATTTTCTTTTTCTTTTCTGGGTTCAATTTTCTAATTCAAATTCAACCAAGTCGAATAACATTTTTCAATATTGTTTTCACACAATAAAAATCCTAATGCATTCTATTCCTGCATGAATGCAATCAGACAAATTTTATCTTTGATTAATTACTAATGCTAGCTCCCTAATTAGGTAAATTTCAATTAAATCCATATTTTGAAAATTAGGGTGTTACAAACCTTCCACCCTTAAAATGAATCTCGTCCTCGAGTTTCGGACTGGTTGGAGAAGAGGTTGGGGAACTGCTCCTTCAGGTCATCTTCTCTTTCCCATGTTGCTTCTTTTTCTAAATGATGGCTCCACTGTAATTTGCACATCCAAATCTTCTTGTTCCGAGTGACCTTCTCCAAAGTATTAAGGATCTTCACTTGATATTCCTGATATGTCAGATCCTCGGTGGTGTCCAAATCTTTTAGTGGCGCTCGTTCCTCGGGGACTCGAAGGCACTTCTTCAGTTGAGATACATGAAACACATCATGCACATTTGCCAACTCTGGTGGTTGCTCCAACTGATAAGCTACCTCACCTCTTTGCTCAAGGATCTTGAAAGGACTGATGTACCTTGGTGCAAGCTTGCCTCTAACACTAAAGCGATGAAGTCTTCTCATGGGAGACACTCTTAGGTACACATAGTCACCGACCTTGAAACTCAATTCTCACCGTCTGTGGTCAGCATTGCTTTTCTGTCGAGACTGAGCTATCCTTAAGTTCTCTCTTACATCTCAAACTTTTTCCTTAGCATCTTTTGTAATCTCAAGCCCAAATACTTGTCTTTCTCCAGTCTCATTCCAGAATACCAGAGTTCTGCATTTTTGCCCATATAAGGCCTCAAATGGGGACATCTTCAAGCTGGCTTAATAACTATTGTTATAAGAGAATTCCGCGTAAGGCAAACTCTTATCCCAACTTCTACCATACTTCAAAGCGTAGGCTCTTAACATATCTTCTAGGATCTGATTAACTCTCTCACTCTGCCATCTATTTGGGGATGGTAGGTTGAGCTAAAATTCAATCTTGTATCCATGCATTCGTGCAACTTCTTCTAGAAACGTGAGGTAAATTGAGTATCTCTGTCTGATACTATCTTCTTGGGCACGCCGTGTAGGCACACAATTTTGGACATGTATAGCTCTACAAGTTTGGATCCTTTGTAGGTAGTCTTGACTAGAATAAAATGTGCAACCTTCATGAGATGGTCCACAATAACCCAAATAGAGTCATATCCTGACTGAGTCCTTGGTAAACCTACAATATAATCCAAACCAATTTCTTCCCATTTCCATTCTGGTATCTTCAATGGTTGTAATGGCCCTGCAGGTTTCTGATGTTCCGCCTTGACTCTTTGACAGGTGTTGCATAACACAACATATTCAGCTACATCTCTTTTCATACCGTACCACCAGTACTGACTTTTGAGGTCATGGTACATTTTAGTACTTCTAGGATGAATGGAATAAGCTGAGTCATGGGCTTCTCGTAGTATCAATTCCTTAATGTGCTTGATATCTGGCACACAAATCCTCTTCTTATACCAAAAGGTTCCTTGATCATCCTCCACAAAATTTGGAGCTTTGCCTTCCTTGATTTGTTGCTTAATCTCTTGAATCTTCTCATCCTCTAATTGTCCTTTACGAATTTCTGACTCAAGTGTCGAGTCAACTTCCATTGCTACAACTTCTGTGTTTGACACCCATCCAAGGTTGAGTCTGTCAAACTCTATGCACAACTCGTGTCGAAATTCCCTAGCAGCCAATATATTTAGATATGATCTCGTACTAAGAGTGTCAGCCAGGGTGATAATTGATTTTCAAGTCATAATCCTCAATGAGTTCCAACCATCTTCATTGTCATAAGTTGAGATCTGGCTGGGTAAAAATATACTTCAAGCTCTTGTAGTCTGAGTAGATCTCACATCTTTACCAATGATGTAATGCCTCTAGACCTTGAGTGCATGAACCACAACTACTGGTTCCAAATCATCAGTAGGGTAATTTTTCTCATGCACTCTTAATTGTCGAGATGCATATGCTACTACATGACCATCTTGCATAAGAACACAACCAAGTCCTTGACGGTATGCATCACAACAGATAGAGAATGGTTTCTCCATATCGAGCATCACTAACACTGGTGCAGATGTTAGCCTCCTCTTCAAATATTGAAAGCTGTCTTCACAAGCTTGGGTCCACTTAAATTCTTTCCCTTTAACTAATAACTCCGTCATAGGCTTTGCGATCTTGGAAAACCTTTCGTCAATCTATGATAATAACCCGCTAGTTCAAGCAAACTACGAATGTCAGAGACACTCTTAGGTGTTTTCCAACTCAACACGTCCTTGACCTTGCTCGAGTCAACGGATATTCCTCCTGCGGAAATAATGTATCCAAGGAAAGAAACTTCCTTCAACCAAAATTCACATTTGCTAAGTTTAGCATACAACTGATTTTCTCTTAGTTTCTGCAAAACCAAGCGAAGATGCTGGTGCTAGTCGTAAATTCCCTTTTTCGACTACCAATTTACAATAAAAAGGTGGATCTTAATTAAAAATGTAATGAAAATAATCTTTGTACTTATGAGTTAGGTGTTATAGGGTCAAAATATGCAAAAACATGTGAAAATACCCCGTCGGTCGATCACGGCTGTGAAACAGCCGTTTCCTGGGAGCCGACAGGGTCGTTAATAGCTAGAATCAGCACCTGGCCAGGTCATCACCAAGTAAAACTCTCAATCGGCCGAATCATAAGCTATCATCACCCGGTAGGGTGAATCAAGTGTTCAATCAATTCTCGGTTGTACGACAACATGACCTAGGACCACCGGCCAATTTAGAACTTCAACCCCTCACCCGACCGACATGCAAACACCATCGCCATGAAGTCGTTTCCTAATTCCGGTCCAAACAATTTTCAAAGAGACAAAGGAAGGAGGTTGACACATGGCCTAACTGGGAGAGGGGAAGGACAACTAGGCCACAAGGCCAAAGGGCTGCCACCCAAAAATGGGCCGCAGGCCAGCGGGCCTAGCTGCCTGATGAGTTGTGCCGCCCGGCGGGCCTTGCCGCCCGGCGAGTTGGGCCGCCCGGCGGGCTTGCCACCTGGCCTACCAAGCCATTCGGCCCATCAAGCTTATCGCCCGGCCTGCCACACCTACCAACATAAAACCAAAGGAAAAAGGCCAACTGACCCTCGAAACTGACCTCAGAACATCATCACGGCCGTTTAGAATGAGTCGGTTAGAAAACCGACCGATTTGGGTGGTCGCCCTGCCTTCCCGACCGCCCGACCGACCCTGCGCCCAGCCTCCACCGCCGCCCGGCGCACCTGGCCGCCCGGCCAATGAATTTTCACCATTTTCGGCCACCAACTTCCCACCAGCCTACAAGTACTCCCCCTCCATCATTTCATTATAAATACTGCAGTTTGGCCATCGATTTAGACAACAATTGAAGAGGATAACAACAAGCGCCACGCTGCAGAAATGTATTAGAATAGGGAGTGAGAGTTAGTGGTAGAAGTTCAGGAGGGTTCAAGACATTCTTTTTTTCATTTAATCATTGAAGCTTTCTTTATTTATATCTTGTTTTACTTTATTTGACTATGGTTACTCTGCCTTTAGTTAACAGGGTTAGAGTAGTTGATGTGAACAAGGGTTCCCGATCTTCCAAAAGGTTCTTGGTAAGTTGATTTGGTCGGAGGCGACACACCAATCGATCCGGCTTCAAAACAACACGTTCTAAACCCCGCAATCACAACATGACGTCTCCTCTGGTTATCAACCGTCCAAGGATGATTGACCTCGCCGAGAAGGCTAATCCCTGCCTACGAATCAAGAACAAGCAAGAACAACGAAGAATGCAACACAATTGCAGATGTATGATTAAACTCACGAAGTTGGGGTCTCACAAACCGATGAACGGCGACATTGTTTATGAACAGAATTGATCTATGCAAAATCCAAACCCTAATGGTGCGATGGCGGCTGTATATGAAGACCCTAGGGTCTTGCAAGACCGTCTGGACGCGCCCTTAATTGAGCTCAACTAGATACAAAGCCCAAAGGCCAAAAATAGGCGACGCAGCACCGACACAGATTCTGGACTTTCTCTTGTTTCGACAATTCCTGATGACTCCGGATGAAATTTTACATGAGGCCGGCAGCAGTGGAAAGGTATTGTCCTTATCTTTCCGTGCATATGTAGAACGTCCAAATCTGAGTCCGTATGCGTACTGGGCGACTGTTTTAGTGCATACTAGTCCTCGGCCCCGAAACAGACTCGAAGTCGGTTTTGATTGGGTCTCCACTTTGGCTTCCAAGGCCTTGCTGGTCCTCCACGTTTCCAACTCCTTCTCCCATCATCTCCTGGTACTCTCCATGGTTCCTAATGATAAAATAATCATTAAGTAGCAAAGCATTCTCAAAAGTAACATATAGCGAAGAACGTAGGAACGAGCTCACCTCTAAATTTAGTCGTCGTGCATGAGCTCTAGTCATTGGACCTTGTAAGTCCAGAATTGGAGGAGTGGTGTGCGTATCCATAGGAGTGATGTCCTCATCAGTAGTAATTGCAAGTGTATACATGGTGTATAGACTTAGAATTTAAGTTTGCTCCCAACCCCACGGGTTGTGTGGCCGGTAGTTAGGTGGTGACAGCACTGAGCTATCCTCTGTATTCCACCACGTTTGGGTTGGGCTCGTAGGCGTTGATGGTAGTTTTAGCCGAGGTCCCTTCTTATCCCTTTCCGTACCTCGGACAACTATGCCCCAAAATAAACAAGAGTAAATATTAAAGTCTGATGATTATTTGGATATAAGTTGTCACATGAAGCCAAGGCTAGAGGACCCTCTCAACCTATTGTTATCCTTCTCTTTTGTTCACTCAAATTGGATTAGGATAGAATTTCACTTCACGTTCCTCGTGGATTCAATACCTTGGAATACTCTCGGGTTAAGGCTACATCGGCATCCGTACGCTTGCGGATTTCTCTGTTAGGCATAAGGATCGCCAACAAGCTTTCTGGCGCTGTTGCTGGGGAACGGTAGCTGACATTTATCCGAACCCAATTCTTTTTACCTTTCCTTTTTATTTTCTTCTCTTATTTTCTTTCCTTCCATGAATCCCCCATCCATCCGCGACTTCTAAGGCCCTAGGAGCGAATTCCTAGAACCCATACCCTCATCACTCTCAATCACAGCCCCGAGCTATGAGATTCATCCAGATCTCATACTTTTGATTCAGAAGACACCATTTATAGGGGCAAAAAATAAAAATCCATATACTCACCTACAACAGTTTGAACTTTGTTGCTCCACTCTTGCCATTGAAGGGTTTCCTCAAGAAACCATGAAATGGAAGTTGTTCCCTTTTTCATTAGGCGGGGCAGCGAAACACATGGTATTTTAACCATGTAGGTGAAGTAGATGGAGTTTGGTCCACCTTAAGAGATTATTTTTTGTGCAAATATTGTCCTCTCTATAAGATAGTTGCTCTGAGGAAAAAGGTTATCAATTTTGAGCAACAAGACCACGAATCACTTGGCGCATCATGAGAAAGGTTCCTATCCTACACCAAAACAGGGGTATGTTTAGGTATAGAAGAGCCTATAAGTCTGCAACACTTTTTGTTTGGTCTAAGGCCCGACAGTGCAAATTATTTAATAGTTGTGGCTGGAGGTGCTTTCTTTTGCGCAACACCATTAGAGGGAATGGACATCCTAAGTAAAATCATCCAAAATCTTGCAAATGAGTCATCCATCTCCCCAGAACCTACCAACCACAGCACCCAAACTTCTAGCCAATCCATAGGTGTGGCTGGAGGTGCTTTCTTACCCAAATCTCATGGCGAAGGTTCGAGTGGTCCTCTTCATTGGGAAAAGTCATGAAGACCCCTATGCTCCATCTTCCTAAATACTGGGTTGTTACATGAAGAGCTCATGTGGAGACACCTTTTCTACTCATTTGATGGTCGTGCCATGGACTGGTACCTAAGGTTCATCAATGATAGGGAGTGGTATATTATTAAAATACCACGTCCCTTGAAAGGTCTATGGGAACTACTAAAGTACCATTTCTATGAAAGCCTTTTTCCTTATGAAAAGCTTTATCATATAATGACAAATATCAAAAACATTAAGCAAGAGGATGAAGAACCCATAGAATCTTGTTGGGGTCAGTTTATTTCCTTTGTCTTTAGTAGTCCTAGCCTTGACACTCCAATAGAAAGGCTCTTGTCGTATTTTGTTCATGGTCTACACAAAAGGAGTGCCAAGCTATTGAATGAATGCTCCCAAGGTCCATTCCATAGAAAAAGCATAGAAGATGCATGGGCTGTTATCAACCATATTACCTGACTCACCCATCACAAAACACTTTCAATTGCCACTAAAAAACCAGTTTTGAACCATGTGACAGAAGTTGAGAGAAAAGACCATGAGCCATACTTTGCTTCATCGGCTAATACTACACCAATCCTTGAACCACATAGGTCTTGCCATCTCGCACCAATCCTCCCAAATCCCCCAAGGATCCATGTTCTACCTAATGGAGGCACCACAAGGCTATCAGCTACCAATGGAAAAGAGGTACCGAAGCAACCAAAGGATGATCTACAGAAGGAAAACTTTGAATGGGATCAATCCATGAAGCATGAAGGACAATTAAAATTTGGTCCATAGAAATTCGTGAGGCTTCATATTTAGAGTTAATAGGGAATTCTCCCACCATGCCAAGGAGTCATACTTTAGAAAATTCACATACTCCTCACTCAGACAAAAGTTTTCCCACCACAACAAAGATTTATGATGGTGGTACACAAGAGGCCTACAACCGCTCTACCCCTTTTGGACATAGTAATTTCAAAAGGGCAGTTGTAGATACTTTTGTTTATCATAAACATTGCATATTCCGGTATCCATGTCATATGCCTTAGTTGTGCAATGATTAATTAATGTTTGGTGATGATGAGAGCCACATTGCCAACCCAAGCTAGAATATGAACTCGTGCTCCCATGGTCAAACTTACGACCTTAAATAAGTACTAACAAGAGGTAACCCGTTCTGTTTTCCTTTACTAGGTTTTATTAGTTTCTCATTTGAACAAAAAAACTGCTTTGTTCCTTCTCAGTAATAAAATTTACTCGGCTTGTTCCTTCCGGTATTTTGTTAGCTAACCTTTGTAGGTTAAAGATCAAAAGGAACAAGTGGACAAGGTACGGAAGAACAACAACTATTTCATTATTCCTCGTATCACCTACCCCTTGTTGTTTTCATGTCTTTCTATGAACTGAATTTTTTTCGGCAAGCATGATAAATGGCAACTAAAATATAACTCTCTTCTCATTCATACTTGATATATAAAGATTGTTCCCTGCTTTCTTTCATGGCCCTTGGGAAATTCTCATCGCGTAGGAAAACCTTGCCTAAATTGTTGGTAGATGTGATATGACCGTAGAGAGCTTAACCTTTCTTGGCACCAAGTGAACTTCCTTGATTTTTAATTTTCAAAAGCATATAAATGAGACTCTAGATTCACAATCTTTTCAATGATGAGTATATTCCTACCAAAGCGAGATGATGATCTTGCTAAAAACCTATTGCATTTGCTACTTCTATTTTAATTGAACTTTGTCAAATTGGTGTGACCCTTGTGAGATGCTTGTTATGTGTTATTGATCAAGTTCATGTGCACACCTCAACCACTCCATATGTTGAAGATTCTACATTGGAAGTTCTCATCCATCATCCCCACAATCCAGTCATTGAATAAAGTGCTCCACTTTATTTGTTCATCTCTCTCCAACAATCATTCCAAAAGAAATATGGGCTATATAGCTATTTGAAAAGAAAATAATAATAATAATAAAGAAAAAAAATGAATCATGAATGCTAAAACAGCCCAAGTAAACAAATATAAATGAAATGGAAGAGAGAGAGATCACTTTGAAAGGAGCACCGACGTCCATCATCCATCCATTCATATCATAACTGTGCACATGGCTTGATCATAATTCATGACTTGTTTCCTCCTTGGGTCCGGTTTTTGACTTAGTGATCTGTAAAATACAAGTATGCGGCCTCAATATTCCCTACCATAAGCTCCACATAAGCCTTAGTATATAGGGGAATTTTGGCTACTGGCCTAAGTAAGGAATCAAAACCACATTGAGCGATTTGAGAGCATCGATTGAGGATAACTTGTGATCTGGAGCTCTGTTTTCATTGAAAAGAGCATACAAAATTGACGTTCCTTGGTAAAAAGAAAGGTAAGACTTCTCTATGTTGTTCCATCTCTCAACTTTTCAAGACAATGTATTTAGCCACCTAAAACCCTATGGCATGAGGAGTCATGGAGTAGTCTTTATATATGCAAAGTATGATGAGAATTTTCTTAGATCTTACTCATTCCTAGTCTTCATTTCTTACTCTGCTCGGACGAGCGAAGTCCTAACCGTGGGGGGTGTTGGTAGTCATAAATTCCCTTTTTTGACTACCAATTTACAATAAAAAGGTGGATCTTAATTAATAATGTAATGAAAATAATCTTTGTACTCATGAGTTCCACAAGTTTTGGTGAAATATGTGCTTGCAGGTGCTATATGGTCAAAATATGCAAAAACATGTGCAAATACCTCATCAGCCGATCATGACTATGAAATAGCCGTTTCCTGACAACCGACAGGGTCGTTAATAGCCAGAATCAGAACCTGGCCAGGTCATCACCAAGTAAAATTGTCAATCGACTGGATCATAAGCTATCATCACCCGGCAGGGTGAATCAAGTGTTCAATCAATTCCCCGTCATACGACAACACGACCTAGGACCACCGGCCGATTTAGAACTTCACCCCCTCACCCGACCGACATGCAAACACCATCGCCATGAAGCCGTTTCCTAATTCCAGTCCAAACGATTTTCAAAGAGACAAAGGAAGGAGGTTGACACATGGCCTAACCGGGAGAAGGGAACGACAACTAGGCCACAAGGCCAAAGGGCTGCCGCCTAAAAATGGGCCACCGGCTGGTGGGCCTTGCCGCCCGGCGAGTTGGGCCGCCCGGCGGACCTTGCCGCTCGGTGGGCTTGCCACCCGGCCTACCAGGCCATTTGGCCCATCAAGCTTACCGCCCGGCCTACCACGCCTACCGACATAAAACCAAAGGAAAAAGGCCAATCGACCCTCATAACCGACCTCAGAACATCATCTCGGCTATCCAGAATGAGTCGGTTGGAAATCCGACCAAATCGGGTGGTCGCCCGGCCTTCCCGGCCGCCCAACCAACCTTGCCGCCTGGCCTCCATGGCCGCCCGGCCAATGAATTTTCACCATTTTTGGCCACCGACTTCCCACCAGCCTACAAGTACTCCCTCTCCATCATTTGGTTATAATACTACAGTTTGGCCACCGATTTAGACAACAAATGAAGAGGAGAACAACAAAGCGCCACGCTGCAAAAATGTATTAGAATAGGGAGTGAGAGTGAGTGGTAGAAGTTCGGGAGGGAGCCGAGGATGTCGGCTCCTTCTCCACCTTGTGCCTTGGGGATGATTCTCCACCAAGAGTAGAGTCCCCGTCCTTGGGCCGGGTAACATGTAGACATTCTTTTGTTCATTTAATCATTGAAGCTTTCTTTATTTATATCTTGTTTATGGCTTCTTAGTCCATGTTAGACAAAGTCTTTTTACTTTATTTGACTATAGTTACTCTGCCTTTAGTAAATAGGGTTAGAGTAGTAATTGTAAGTGTATACATACTGTATAGACTTAGAATTATCTAAGTTTTCTCCCAACCTCACGGGCTGTGTGGTCGGTAGTTAGGTGGTGACAGCACTGAGCTATCCTTTGTATTCCACCATGTTCGGCTTGGGCTCGTAGGCGTTGATGGTAGTTTTAACTGAGGTCCCTTCTCATCCCTTTCCGTACCTCGAACGACTATGCCTCAAAGTAAACAAGAGTAAATATTAGAGTCTGATGATTATTTGGATATAAGTTATCACATGAAGCCAAGGTTGGAGGACCCTGTCAACCTGTTGTTATCCTTCTCTTTTATTCACTATAATTGGATTAGGAAAGAATTTCACTTCTTGTTCCTCATGGATTCGATACCTTGGAATACTCTCGGGTGAAGGCTACATCGGCATCCGTACGCTTGCAGATTTCTCTGTTAGGCATAAGGATCGCCAACAGATGCTCCTTATGCTCTTCCTTATTCTGTGAGAATACCAGTATGTCGTCAGTGAACATGACTACAAATTTATCCAAGTATTCTATGAAAACCTTATTCATTAGGTACATGAAATAGGCAGGGGCATTGGTCAACCCAAAAGACATGACAGTGTACTCAAAAAGTCTATATCGATTGATGAATGCAGTCTTGGGTATGTCAGTTGCCTGAATCTTGAACTGATGGTAACCTGATCGGAGATCAATCTTGGAAAAGACATTGGCTCCTTTTAGCTGGTCGAACAAATCATCAATCCGAGGTAAAGGATACTTGTTCTTGATGGTGACCTCAGTAAGAGATCGATAAACCACACACATCCACTGGGTTACATCCTTCTTAGGGACAAAGATGACTGGGGCTCCCCATGGAGCTGAGCTAGGATGAATGTAACCCTTGTCTAATAATTCTCGTAATTGTTCCTTAAGTTCAGCTAATTGATTAGTAGCCATTCTATATGGTCTCTTAAATATAGGGGCAGTACCAGGAACAAGTTCAAGAACAAACTCAATGTCACGGTCAGGTGGCATACCTGGCAATTCTTCTGGAAAGACATCCGGAAATTCACAGACTATCCGAATATTATCTGTGGTGGCAGCATTGAGGCGATTCAACCTTGCATGGTTGGTTGCTCCTTTTTGAGTGATGACTGTGTCATCCACATATTCCAATTCTGACCCATTGTCCAGTGTGAGCTTCACTGCCCTTTTTGCACAATCTATGACTCCTTTATGCTTAGTTAACCAATCCATACCAAGGATCACATCTATTCCACTAGATCCAAGAACTATGAGATTTGCGGTGCAATCTCCCCCCCTTATTTTAAGGTTTACCTTAGGGTAGACATGTTTCGCATTCATGTCTCCGCCGGGAAAACATACAATCATCCTATTCTTTAGCATGGCTATTGGTATGTTGTGTTTGGTGACATAATCAGCAGATATGAATGAATGTGATGCACCAGAGTCAAATAACACAACTGCAGGGGTATCGTTGAGGTGGAACGTACCGACAACAACGTCTGGAGCGGCATGTGCACTTTCCAAAGAGACATGGTTGACATGTGCTCTGACTTGACTCTGCTTGGCGGTTGGGGCATTGCTTCCATGCTGGCTCTGTGCTGATGGTGCACCTTGGTTCTGCGGCTGACCTTGATGCTTGCGTGGGCACCTACTGGCATAGTGTCCGGTCTTTCCACAGTTGTAGCATGGTTCTGTGAAAGTAAATCCTTGTCCAATGTTGACCTTTTGTGGTGGTGGTGCTGGTGACATGACCGTACGAGAACCTTGGGAGTTAGAATATTGAGTGTTGTTCTGTTGGTTGTAGGATCCTGGCCCTTTGTACTGTGTCCTCTGTTGACCATATTGTTGTCCTTGGCGGTATGTAGGTCCGGATGATTGAGAACCGAGACGGGGCTTGGAGTTGGTTCCTCCAGATTGGTTTTGATGCTCCATCTTGCGCATGTGGTCCATCAGAATTCCTCTATTCTCCAAAATAATGGCCTTGTTCACCATGGCTTGGAAGTTATCAAAGTCACGGGCTTCTAGAGCATAGGCCAATCCATCATTCAAGCCATTCAGGAAATGTTCCTGCTTCTTCTCATCAGTGTCAACATCATTGGGGGCATACCTTGACAGTTGTGTGAATCGAGAGCCATACTCGTTCATTGACATGGAACCTTGCTTTAGATCCATGAACTCTTTCCTTTTCAGCTTCATCACACCAAAAGGCACGTGATGAGCTCTGAAGCTATTCTTAAACTCTTGCCGGTTGATGCTTTCTGACTCTTCATGAGCTTCGATATACGCATCCCACCATGCAGCAGTGGCACCTTCGAGTTGATGAGAGGCATACAATACCTTCTCCCTATTGCTGCACTGGATGACCTGAAGCTTCTTCTTGACGGTCTTTAGAAAACCGTCTGCATCCAAGGGCTCTACAGAATGGGAGAATGTCGGGGGTTTGGTCCGCAGAAATTCTCCAAGTTTGTCCCTATGCTAGGGATTTGGTCCTTGTCCATTCCCTTGCTACATGTGCACCATTTGCTGATGCATGCTCTGAAGGAGTTGAGTTTGCATAACCACAAGTTGCTCTATAGTGACTGGTTGCGGTGGAGGATTATTATCATGGTTGTTGTGGTTAGTGTTGTTGTTGCCTTCACCAGCGATAGGCCTGGACCTCGTGTTCACCATCTGAAATGATTTTGCTATTTTAACAAAGGGTGGCAGGGCAAATAAATTTATACCCTAAAATTATTCTACCTAAGCACGGATGTTGGGTAAGACAAGTCTTACTGTCCATCGCCAAACATAAGATCCAAATCACACAAAGCACATCAATCAATTGCTTTCCTAATAAAGGTCGTTATACACTAAGTCTCACTCTTGCTATTATCGGGGCTAGATCTTAGTCAACATTTTGAATAGATGAGATAGCTGATAAATTTTGGTTATTTGCAAATAATAGCATGACTTTTTCAAAAATAAATGATTCAAGGAGGGAAAGAGAAACAATGGACTGGAACATTTTTGACTCAAAATAGTTTTTGAAAATAGTTTTGGGTTTTCATAAATCAAAATAACTACCTAGGCTAGCATCCTACGGCCAACGTGGCTCTGATACCACCTCCTGTCACACCTGGTTTATAAAGACCAAACCAAGTGTATCGCACGTGTGCCCAGGAACAAGTTTCACACCTACATGACAGTAATAGTGAAATACTAGTACAACCATTATCATTGATACATTATAAAGTCGGATAATTATTACATAAATGTCCGTATACCAGACGATACATGACGATACAACTGAAGACACCATAATCCCACAAGCAGTCAACGGGGGATTGCTCGCCTAGACCACATCCTCATCATGGTACTTCACGTCATCTCCATCGTCTCAGCAACGTTTCATAATAATAGGGAAAATAGCAAGCGTGAGTACAATTTCGTACTCAGCAAGTGTGAGAAATATATGACATGTAAGCTTAAACAAGAAAGGCTAACATAAGTGCTCATTTGCATAAATGCCAACTATACCTATAAGCATTTTAAAAGCAATCTTACTTACTAGGTGTTTCATTCCCCAAGTAATACCATAAATATCCACCACTATAAGCATGTCCTGCTTATAGAACTATCCGCGGGTTATACCACCCAAAACCCAATATCCTGCTACAGCTTACCCAGCATGTAGCCCAATCCAACCATACCACTGCTACAGCATACCCAGCATGTAGCCCAATCCAACCATACCACTGCTACAGCATACCCAGCATGTAGCCCAATCCCACCATATACCACCTCCTGCATATCCCAAATGTCCTCCTAATCGTGTCAAAGGTCCATGCGTTCTTGACCGTGAGCATGACTGTTGTAGCAGTTTTACACTATGCAGAGGTAGCACAACTTTATCCACAGGTTAGTGATTTCATCACCTGTCGGTGACTAAAGTCTCCCAGTTGCCAACACACTATCGTAGGTGTGAGGCCAAGAGATCACCACGAGGTATTTCAAAGAGTTTCCCAGTCTGTCAAAATGTCCACGCTAAGGTTTCTCCGCTGCAGAAGTAAACCCTTCTTGCAGAAGCCCCCTCTGGTGTCGTGGCTAGGAGTAAACCCTCCATCACCTGAGGCTCGGAAGTAAACCCTTCCGTCCCCCTTCCTCGATCGCCCGGAGACTGGAAAGACATCCTAGTACTTGACCAAGCCTACCATGTCAGCCCTGTGCTTTGTGTGGTAAACTTGGTTACACGTTCCACGAATCCATCCTGGAATCTGGAACAGGTACAGGCACAATCCCAAGTCTCATGCACGCCGGCACCATACCAAACCGAACCAGCCTATCCAGACTCCTAAATCCTATGATAGAGACCATCATCCCATAGTGGTTATGTTCATTATTCCAAATTAACCATTCCTAAAATACCACAACTAAGCATGACATACCCATCCTAGAGTACTATCCAAACCAGGGCAACAAAGAAATAATTATGGAAGGATAAAGACATAGGATTCATATTAACTGCATGCATGTTTATAAACATTTTAAAACATATGTACCAAAATGGTCAATGGCCACTTGCCTTGTTCCACGGGTTGCTGCTGCTCAAAGTCTCCAAACTTGGGGTCCTGGAAACTCTTGGACTGCTGACGATCTACACGTTCGATTCTATTGCAAAGCAAGAAAAGCAAAAACAAAAGAAAACAGTACACCACACAATGCTTTAAGTCTAATAAAATATTACGATGGGTTCTACTCATTGCTACGATCGCAAAACAAGCTTTAAGAACCATTATATAGGAATTCTATGAATTAAAATAAATCGAACAACCTGGTGGACTCGGTCCACGGGATTGTAGATCAGGCTCGAGCTGCTGGTTTATGGCCCACGGTGGACCGAACCGTTCTGGGTCGTCGATCGTGCGATGAACGGCTCAGGCGGGTCGGTTAGTGGCAGGCGACTGCCGACGCTGAATGAGATGGTGGCGGCGCCATGGCCAAGGGCGACGGCGGCTTCGATCTTCATCTGCACAGGCTCAAACGCGATGCCGCTGCTCCCAATCGGACGAGGGGCTCGAGGGGCGCTCACCACGTGGCCGCGCGGAGGTAGGGAGCTTGGAGAGGGCGGGCGACATCGGCTCTCGGCAGTGGAGTATCGTCGACGGCGCTTGGCGACGGCAAGCTTGGAGCGAGAGGATTGGGGCTGGGGCGAGGGCGGGAAGAAACTGGGGCACCCTATTTATAGGCCAGAGGTGGGAGAAGGCGATAAGGGGACCGGGGCGCGAGCATTTGCTACGGCCATTAACGCCGGGGTGGTGGAGTTACGTCTGGACATGCTTTTACGAGCTGTGCGGGTAGGCGCGGCTGGAGCGGCTTAGCTCTGCGGCGTATTGACGACGTGCAGGTGGCAGGTGGTGCAGCGTGGTCGGGCGGCAACTCGTCCTGGCTCCATTGAAGGCGTCACAGGTGTGGGGCTCAGGCGTTGACGCGAGGCGGCACGACCTGCAGCGCTTGATGACGGTGTCGGCTGCGAATACGGCACTGTGGCACGGGGCCATGGCAGGCAGCGACGACGAACTGGAGGCGCGGGACTCAGGCGAGCAACAGCGGAGCTGGCGGCATCGGTGGGAGGTGGCGGCTTCTGTTTCGACTGGAGGAGGAAGAAGGGTGGGGGCGAGCTGGGCCTGATACGCGAGATGGGCCGAAAGGCTGAGCGGGGCAGAGCGGTCAGACTGGGCCACAGTAGAGAAAGAGAGGAGGGAACGGGAGCTGAGCCGAGGCCAGGGGAGAAGAGGAGGGGAGTTGGGCCGAGGGAGAGGGGATTGGTCCAAATGACCGGGTGGCCTTATCTTTTTATTTTCTTTATTTTCTGGCTTCAATTTTCTAATTCAAACGAAACCAATTCGAATCACATTTTTAAATATTGTTTTCACACAATAAAAATACTAATGCATTATATTCCAGCATGAATGCAATTAGACAAATTTTATCTTTGATTAATTACTAATGCTAGCACCCTAATTAGGTAAATTTCAATTAAATCTAAATTTTAAAATTAGGGTGTTGTGGTTATCAACCGGTGTTATACAATTGACATCGTCAAGAAGGCTAATTCCTTCTTGTGAATCAAGAACATAAGCAACAAAAAAAAAAATGCAACCAAATTTGTAAGTATAAGATGAATCTCAAATGTTGGGATCTCACTAACCGATGAAACGGCAAAACTGTTCTCCACAGAATATTTTAGGCAAAACTTCAAACCCTATTGAAGTGGCGACGGCTATATATGAGGATTCTAGGGTCGTGCATTGTGACACCCAGGATGTCAAGGAAACCATTACTGAAACTCCAAGCTATCCCTTTTGATCAAACATGAACTCACTCACAAAGTTTAAAGTTATTTAAACATCATTTGCATGGAATTTGACTAATTTTGAACCACACTTGAACCACATGTTCAAATCTTTCAACATAACCAATGTCTGCCAAAATATGTGTTGTAGGTACTGATGAAATATAATTTTGAGAAAAATCTCAGATTTTTCTTTTAAGTGCCCCAAAAAAATGTATAAAGGCTCACAAACTACCACACTTTGGAAATTTCCCACCAAAACCCTATTTTTGTCGAGAGCTTAGATTCATTTTCTAAATTTTGTACACATCATGGGGAGTCTACTCATATTTTTAGTTTTTGCAGAACACGCTTATAAATAAAGCTATGCAAATAACAAAACCCTAAGGTTTGAAATTTTTGAAAAGAATAAACCCCACGGCCCCACATGTCAGCCTACCTGGTCGGCTTCTCCTTCAGCGGATTGGGCACCCCGGGCGGCCGCCACGCACTCGCCCAATCCCGCGCCCTGCTCCCCACCTAGTCGACGCCTTGGCGCTAAAACCGGAAACCGGCCCCCGTTTTGCACCCTCGCCCCCCTCGCCCCGGGTCTCTCCCACTCTCATTTCTTTCTCCCTCGGCCGCCCTCACCCACTCCCGCCGCCGCTTGCCGATCGTCGTCCGGCCACTCCATCGCCTCGTCAGTGTACTGCCCACCCACGTGCGCGCCTGGAGCTCCCGTTCAACATGGAGCCAAACCCGCCCCCATTTCACCTCAGAGCCGAGCCCAATCGGGGCTTTTCTCCGACAGCGCCTCTTCGGACTTCGGTGACCGCGCGCCAAAATTCCCCGAACCCAGTGAGCCTCTCAAGCTTCTTCTTGCTCACATGCATGCGTGGCCCCCTCGCGCCTTCCGCTAACCTGCCTCTCCCTTGTATTGGCCGTCAGAAATGCCTCGCGGCAGGTTTGCCCTTCCGCCGCCATGCTCTGCTCTGACCCTGCCGCTGACAGAACCTCCAAGCCGGCGCCAGCGCTCCTGGACCCGATGCCGATGGAGCCTGTGCAGCACTAAAGCTCTCAGACGAAGAGGGAGCTATCATCGTCGACCACATTGGACCTCCGGCCCACCTGAATCCTCCCCTCCTGCGGTGTCCACCACCGTCATCTGTCGGTGAGGAATCCTAGCCACCAACCCCACCAGAGCATCCGTTGTCATGCATGCATTCCCTCGATTTGCTCCACGCCGCCGTGAGTCGAGTCGCGTCTTGCTCCGATAGCCGCGCCGCCGCGCTCCGCCACTGTGCGCCACGGCCACAGCTTGGCCCAAACGGGTCCGGATCCAGTGTGGCCACGCCCAGATCTGGACACCTCTTCCCGTGACCTGCTGTGTGGCTCCGGTCTGTTTGGCCGAGATCTAATAAGCTTTTTATTTGGTTTATTAGTTCTAGAAAATTCCCCGTGGCTTGTAAAAATCATAACTAATTAGCTAGTAGGAATTTTTGAGCACACTAAAATGTTATGAGTTCCACTGACCTTGCCCTACAGTATAAAAATATCAAACCCCATTACATGTTAATGTTTTTATCAGGACTAAATTAAATAGGTGAAACACTAATAAAATCATAAATAAATTTAGGAAGCTAGTAAATTCCTGAAATTTGGTTCCCAACTATATTTGTCTATTGCTAATCATCCTGAAAAAGGACAAGTGGTAGTTCTCTATAGTTTAGTCGTAATTGAATTGTTGTCTTTTTCCTTGCTTTAATTAATTAAAATTATTGGCCCAATGCATGTCGATAAAACTTGGCACAAAAATCTCTCCAGATATGTTCAACTTATAGTAAATTGCTCAAGATCTTAACTCTTTCAGAACCATGTTCAAATAATTAATTTGGCTTATAAGCTTAATAATATACTTAACTATATAGTCATTTAACCTAGGATGTATATCACATACAGGCACTTCTTGCTTAGCGGCATGGATTTGCACATCGAGATCATATTTACCTTGTTTAATCACTAACCCTATTCACATACACTTGCTTGCTCAAATTGGCACACACATAATATATTAACAAAGTAGAGTCAATGAAGAAATGCACAAAACAAATTAAGCTAAGCTATCAAAAATCATCCCTGGTGCACTCTACTGATAGTGATTTGCACATGCTCACTAGTCTTCCAGTATCATGCTAAATAAGTTATTCTCTCTTAAACTTAGTATTCCAATTAAACAATTAGATGTAGTTGTGTCAATTCATAGTATATGTATTTGTCCTTTGCATAGCAACATACCCAAAATATGGAAAACAATATTTGATCATTACCCACTATATAAATGTTTTGCACACTTATATTGATTGCGATCGACACAAACACTGTACATTTATACACTTATTGAGTAACGTTCTGGAGTCCAAGAAGGAAATTCACCAACTGAATACGCTCGCCCTATGTCTCTATTTTAAACCTTATATTCACTAGACTAATCAACCCCATACTCAGCATACCTGTTAGTCTTAATTAAATAGACTGTCATGAATCTTCTCTCATTCACAGCATCGCATTTGCATCATGTAGATACGAGGTGAACCACGTAGAGGCGGGGCAGGAGCAGGAGCTAGAAGGACCCGGTGGTGTTTCAACTGACCAGGAGCGGGCCCAAGGCAAGCCCCGGTGCATCCCACCAAGTTTTAACCTTTTTACTTTATCACTAGTTAAGGATGTATGCTTGTCTGTGTATTAAGTTTGTAGGAGTTGTTTGAAAACCTAGCATTATAGTACGTCCCCTTTTTCCCGATAATTAGCCTCAGGACGGTAGTCGCTCTTCTTAATTTAGGACAACTATTCATCGAGTGGTATGGAGACCACTCGTAGACAGGAAATATTATCACTAGGGAATGATGTCGGATGAAGGAAAGTGTGGATGGGATCACAATAAAGACCGGACGGGCAACTAGGTGGAAAGGGAAGGACAGTTTGTCTTCAAGGAGGTAGCTCCGTCCGAGTCATTTAAGGCTACGCCCCGTGTCCGGTCCTAAGAGGTCAAGTTTGAACGTACTGTGTGCATGCTGGAGTTATGGGTCCAGCAAACCAACATAGCTACGACTACTGCCTGGTCGGAAGATAGCCTTCTCCCTTCTTTGGTGGAACTGGGGCAGAGAGGAGGGAGCAATCCACCCACTGATGGCAGCACGGGGCGCATCGCGTTTGGAGACCCTTCTTGGGGGAGTCTGACCCGATTAAGACCTTGTAGTACCGTAGTGAAAGGTTGCTCCATGCGGCTTCCAGAAAGTGCGCATGGGTCATGCAAGCAGGTTTCTTCTGCAGGATGTAAATCGATTCGAGTCGCTACCCGTCACAGTAACGAGTACCACTAGATCGCTGCTCCGGAACAGTGCCGGAAGCCATTAAGATGATGAGTGGGTTTAATACTACTGATTGGAATTATTAAGATTATATTGCAACCATGATTGTTATAGCTTTAGTGCAAACTAAATTTATTATTCCGCATGACAACTTAACTTGATGCTAAAACTTGAAAAATAAGGATCCACTCTTAGGCTGGCTTTCTGGCAACATAAACCCTACCCCTAGCCTTTGCATGTCTAGGTCTCGGCTGTAGTTGACCATTTTAACGGGTCACTTGCTGAGTAAATTAGTTACTCAGGACGTAGCTCTATGTGGTTTTCAGATGACCAGGGTGGAGACTGCCACTGCGGTGGAAAGTTCCACTGGGAAGGCCAGCGTCCCAACTACTGGAATATTGAATGGGAGCTTTGCACCAATGATGACGAGGAGTAGGCTTGTGTGCGCCGGTACGGTGTCAAGGGCCTGACACCGATCAAGGCCGGTTTCTACTTCTATGTATTTGCTGTAAGAGGGTGTTGTATCTTACTTTGGTTGAAAATCTTAGTACTATTGAATTATTTCGCTTCCGCACTTTGAAAACTCTGGGTTGTAAATTAAATTTGGATTTATATAAAACTCTATACTCCACCTATGTTCTTGTTGTAACTATATTCTTCTGTCATATGTTGTACTATTTGGTGTCACAGCGCGTGTCGCCACACGAGAAGGATCCTGAAACGGAATCGTCTCCGTGGTAAGACGGTTATATTACATGCATGACTTCCTGGACACAACCCTAAGAAGTGGTGTAGCTGGCATTCAATGCTAGGGTGGGCTACCAATTTATTTTTTCACCGCATAACAATTTGAACTGCCAACTCACAATAAAAGATCACGCTTAATAAAATGTCTTTTCAACAATGTAAAATCAACAATAAGGGTTCATTATTATAAAAATTAACAATAAGACAAGAAACAACTTCTTCTTATTTCCATCAGGCATGTGTCTTCTAATAGTCATAAAAGTACTGATAATATCACCTTCCTCCACATTCAAGAAAACATCCCACTCAATGAAAGTGAGTAAACAATCATCCAAAAGACTATTGCTCATCCTATTTCTCACCTTATGTTCACAAAGTTTATTACTGAAAATGCTCTTTCAACACTTGTTGTTGCCACGGGTAAAATCAATACCAATGAGAGAAGTAAATATACCAAGTCAGAAACATTATGCCTATTTGATTCAACGAGCTTAGTTGAGAGGTCAACAAGATTGTTTATGCCTTGAAAGCTCTCTTCCTTTCGCATGTCATCAATATAATTATCAAGTTGTTGGCCATGTCTTATCAAGTCGGAACTCAAAAATTTCTTGGGGTAAAATTCAGCAAACCTACGTACCTTGTTGTAATCAAATAAAGCAAAGGAAATAGAAGGATACAAGGCTGCCATAGAAGAAAGCAACTTCATATTAAACTCATCAAACCGAGTGTCAAGATCTTGAATTATTCGATCAACGAAGCCAATTTATACTTCTTTTCTAAAGTGGTCATCATTTCTTTGGATTGAAACAAACAAGGCTGATCCTCCAAAAGGTACATGCATAGCCTCCATTTGAGGGACTTGGATGTCATGCTTGTTGCAAAATAATGTGACCCCTTGAAGCAATCCAACCCATCCATCAGATCTCAATAGATGCATTCTATTTTTGCCACTCTAACAAGAGACAATGCATTAAGAACATCTTGGTCCCTTCTTTGTAAACACAATAACAAATCATTTGTGTATCCAAGAATTGTTGCCATCAAGTGTGCACTAAAAATGAAATCAAATAATTCAAATACCCAAACCATGTGTTGTATTTTTGACCAATCACCCTTTTGTGCAATATCTTGACCAAGACTTATGAGTGCATCATGGATGGTTGGAAACGTATTAATAATATTGATAATAATTTTATACTGAGAGCCCCATGAGGTCTCATCTGGTCTTGCTAATCCTATTTCTTGATTTAATCTCTTTCCAGTATGTATGTTACCACAATCGATTACTTTCAAAATATGCTAAAGATTAACATTTTGAAGCATGTCATGATGCTTACAAGGAACCCCAACAATATTGAACAAGGAAGATACTTGATGAAAGAACGAAACACACTCATCACTTCCCTTAGCAAAAGCAACAAGAACTAGTTGGAGCTTATGTGCAAAACAATGAATGTAATAAGCTGAAGGTGACTCTTTCATGAATAATGTTTTAAGCCCTTTGACTTCTCTCATATTGCTAGCCCCATCCTAACCTTGCCCACGGATTTGAGTTAAAGTCAAATGATGAAGAACAAGTAGAGCTGCAATTGCTTCCTTAAGTGACAAGTAGTATGTTTCACATCCACAACTGCAAGAAAGTGTTCATATGACTTCTTCAATTTATTAACATAACACTAACAAACATCTAGTTGTTGCCTATGTGACACATCACTTGTCTCATCAGCTAAAATTGCATAGTGATCATCACCAAGCTCTTCAATAATTTTATTTATAGTCTCTATGACACAAGTTTGAATAATTTTTTTCTTTATATCTGGGCAAGTCAAAGTACAATTACCTGAGCATTCTTCAAAACATGTTTATCCACCTCTTTACTATTTGATCCAAGCCACTGCAAAAGTTCAAGAAAATTCCCTCTATTGCTAGATTCCTTATTTTCATCATGCCCACGAAATGACAATCCTTGATTCAGAAGAAACCTCAAACATCTAAGTGAATAAGTAAACCAAATCTTATAAAGTTGTTACTCCTCACTAGTCACTTCCACAATTTTATTATCAATTGCTGCATTAGGAGTCATATAAGAGTTGTACCTCTCTTGGGCTGCATTGTGCGCACTATCAACCTTACCAACATGCTTATGTAGTGAATCATCTCTATTCCAATTTCTCAATCCAGCATTAGTAAATGGACTTTTCTTTCCCCTTTTGTTAAACAAAAAGCATACAAAGCAAAATGCAGCATCATTCTTGATACTATATTCAAGCTAGTAATATTTATTAAACCATATAATATTGAATGGTCGCTGTCTAGTGCCACCTTTTCTTTTCTTATATTCATGTGTATAAGGTTGAAATGGAAATTTCAAGATATATGCGCTTCGAAGTGCATCTTGATCATTGACAGCATAGCTTTCAATTGGCAATCTTTCTGCAGGATCTTGTGGAAGACGATCCGGATCATAAACAGAACGTAGTGGTGGAGGCAACAGTGAAACATCTTCAACTGGAACTGATGAAGAAATAGGTGTACTGCCACTGGTCTCATGCTCGTTAGCTTCCTCTTCCTCTTCTTTGGGCATTACTTAAGTGAACTGAAGCCACAATACCTTCACTTGTTCTTGAAGCATCATTTGAGGGAACCTGAGCTGATGATAAGGAGTTTTTCTTTGCTGCAGCTTTCCGAAACATAGATGCAATATTTCCATTTCTCTTCATAGTTCACTAATTTGCAATACAAAGAATCAATTGCTCACAGAACACTACAATTTGTTGTGCTTAACATCCTAGTACCGTGTGACTATTAATATACTTTTCTATATCAGCATAGAAAAACTAAAATTAAACACAAACCTAAATGTTTTGCTTCCCGCTTAATGTTGCCTTGCCGAAGTGAGCCAAGTTGAAGTTGTCAAGTAATCGAGTTGAGCGCAGCCACGCAGGCACACACTCCTGCCTGCTGCTTGCCAGAGCCGCGCAGGGGTGCAGCACGTCGCACCACTGTTTGCCAGAGCTGGATGTCTTGGATCCTCGCTGCAGGCCACCGCTAGTAAAACCCTAGAGCTTCCACTACTCATGTGTGCTGGTTTGTGTCTTGCACGATTGTCTCGATCGCTTGGGAGTTGGGAAGTAGGAACAAACAGACGAAGGACCGACATCGGTTTTCTCTGCTTGGAGCAAGGTACAATAGTTGGGTGGGGTCTCTTTAGACAAAATATTAGGGTGGGCACAGCCCACCCAACCCACCCGCCAGCTCGGCCCCTAGCCCTAATTAAATTGGCTCAACTCGATACATGGCCTAAAGGTCGATTACGGTGTTGCAACACTAGGATAGATTCTCGATATCGACATGTTTTGATAATTTCCAATGACTCCAGATGAACTTTTATATGAGCCCGGTTTCACTGAAAAGGTATTCTCGTTATCCTTTTTGGCATATATAGAATATCTTAATCCGAGCCTATATGCATTCTGGGCATCGGTTTTAGTGCGACCTCCTCCTAAACTTTGAGTCGGACTCGAAGTTGATATTATTTTGGCTTCATCATCATTTCTATGATTTTTAATAATAATTAATTGATTAGATAAGAATTTATTATCAAAATAACATAAACAGGACGTTAGAAACAAACTCACCTGTAAATTCAGTTGATGCACATGAACTTCTAGCTCATGGAAGCTGACCAGCGAAGGTGCCAGGAAGTCGATGCGGCGTTGTCTCCGGGCACAGCTTGTTCGGAGGGGAACGCAGTCACGCAGCTCAATCTGGTTCGGAACCGATGAATAAAATGGCTCATTCTCAAAAGAAGTCACTACGGCCTACAGAGTTAAAAGTAGCCGAGGATAGAACGGTTTGATCGCGAGGCAAGAGACACGTGTCCTGAATCTGAGAGGTGCTACACACCCGCTGGTTTACAGCCCATATGCATAGAATTTTTTTTCCCATAGTCTCTTATCACAATCATAGTAGTAAAAACATGATTCTAATCTCAGTTGTCATGCATGACAGACTTGAATAAAGATAGTGAATCTTCGCAATGGCTGAACTAGCGACCAAGCTCCCATCTGCGCCATCTCTATATATCAGGCATTGTGTTAGGCCAGCCTAGTCTATCAAACAGTGCTGAAATTACAATAGGAACAGAGTTTGTGATCTGCAGGTTACAATATCAGGCTGAATAGCCTGTAGATCGCTTCAGGTTGATGTGCGACTGCTTAATTAGGAAGGTTTATAGTCTACTTGATGTTTACGCAGCAACAACTTGCTCTGTTTCTCATAGTGGGTAGAGTGCCGGAAGCAGGGAGAGGGGACCAATAGCTGATCAGTGATGGGTGACCGTTGTTCACTTTAATTGAATAGCCCCCACACAGCAATGGACGGAACGGACAGTTGTGTGAAGCCTAAAAGCCCACCCGTCCACACCACACGACTGTGACGATCGCGCCTCGCCATGCTTCCTCCTCTTATCTTGGCCGTCCTCTTGGTCTCCGCCGCAGCTCGAGCTTCTTCTAAATCCCATCCTCTCGACCCTCTCACCGCCGGCGAGCACTCTGCTGTCAGAACAGCTGTGCTAGCCTCACCCCTCATCTCTGATCGTCCGCTTACCTTCCACTACGTCGGCCTCGACGAGCCAGACAAGGCCGATGTCATCTCTCACGAGCACGGCATCTCCTCCACCCAGCGCCGCGCCTTCGTCATCGCACGAGCCGGAGGCCAATCCCATGAGCTCCAGGTAGACATCACCAACATCTCCGCCCCATCCGTCCTCTCCCACGCCATCCACCATGGCTCTGGATTCCCCAGGTTCACGACCGAGGAGGAGGTCGCCGCAGCAGCGCTGCCAGACAAGTACCCTCCCTTCGCGGAGTCCGTGCAGCGGCGCGGGCTGGACATTGAAGACGTTGGCTGCGGGGTGATCGCCATGGGATGGTGGGGCAGCGATGAGCAGGCGAAGTGGGGCAACAGGAGAATTGCAAAGATGCAGTGCTTCGTCATCGCCGACGAGACTGCCAACTTCTACGCGCGGCCGATGGAGGGCGTCACGCTGGTTGTGGACCTCGAACGGATGGCCATCGTCAGGTACAAGGACCGGGTGAGGTACCCGGTGCCCAAGGCGGAAGGAACGGACTACCGGGCGGAGAAGGTCGGGCCGCCGTTTACGGGGCCGGCGGCAGCGCCTGGTGTGGTTGTGCAGCCGGAGGGCAGGGGTTTCCACATAGATGGTCACGTTGTCAGGTAACTCTAACCAGTACCCACTTGCTTCATGTAGATGTTCTAAGAGGTAAGCTAAGTTACTTAAAAAAAAAAGAGCTAAGCTAAGCATAGTTTCGCTCGTTTTCAGATTCACATATATAGACCGCTTCACTTTTTTTTTTTTGAATTCACCATGCAAGATTGAAAGTGGTTGTTAAAATATTTTAGTATGTCACAATTAAAATTGAACAGTTAGACGTACTTTGCCATTGTGAGTGAATAATATGCCTAGTTGGGTGACTAGCCTCGCCTTCAGCAACTGGGCATGGACAGTTGTGGCTACCGTCTCATTGATGATTGGTGTGGTGCTAGTGCTAAGACAAGCGTCAAAATCAATCGCACGCTGTCCACGAGACGATTATGTGCCAAAAAATATTCCGTTTCCCGATTACAAGTGCGATAATAATTCAAACCGAAAGCGACATTGCAACAATACAGAACTGTTGTAAAGTCGATTCTCATTGAAAATGCAAGGCCATCGAGTTGTATATCTATTTAAGGAAGTTGTACAAAACCAAACACACTATTTAATCTTCTGTCTGCAAGAAAATTTCAAATCAACGCAAGAAATCAGTTCGGCCCAGCATATATCCAACAACAGAACATGAGCCTCCCATATGCAAGCACAAGTTACCTATACTCACTGGAAGCATGGTACAGACGTAGGTCATAGATAATTATTTGACACGAAATAATATAGTAAGATGTATTAGCTTACAATAACGAAGTTTTTCAAACGAAATGCTAAATTTCATTCCACATTGCTCTCAGGGAACTAATTATAGGCGTAACTCCGACTCCATGACTTGTTTTACTAAAAATTCGGCGCTTCAGAAGTTAAGGTTACTTAAGATATTAGAAGGATTATACTAGCAACTAGACAACTACATTGTAATTTCTTTTTGAAGGACTGGAAGGATTCTTTTATAACCTTTTTAAGGACCTTCGGGATGCTACTAAGATTCTTAGGTTAAGTCCCATTTCACAACATGAAAATGTCTGGAAAGCTATCATGACACGGTAACGCAGAATCCACTTATCAATTATTGAATACTGAAAGCAACGGCCGATCAGATCCCCCAAAACATCGGCCTAGGTAAGTCGATCAGGATTCTAAGAAGAAAAAAAACAATTGGGCACAACCCATGCTTGTGCCTAAATGCCTAGCATGTGCTAGTGCATGAGCACCATAGCCCATAAAAGTGGATTGTTATTTCAAATCAAGTTCTCAGCACTGTAGAACAATGGAAAATATAATTGATCCCCCATACTTATGTTCGTGACAAAGAGCTCTGATTGACATTTTATTTCGTGTTGGAGCTAGTCTGTCTAGTAGTTGATCTAGACTGCTATGAGAATCGGTTTTTGAATTGACCACACAAAATAGATATATGTAGATTGTTATAATCCATACATAAGAGGGCTATGATAACCACACAGACACCTAACTACACACAAACTGTCATAATTGTATTATCAAAGCTTGTTCGCACTCTGCTCTGAAAATATTTCCCATAAAAATACAAACATTCATCATGGCAACACAAATTAAATTCCAGCATAATGTATAAACTACCGTGCTAGAAATAGGCATCTACCATTATAGGTACAACTGATTTAGTAAGGCATCGACAAGCATTCACAGGTCACATGATTTCAGATATCCAAGTGACCCACAGCTCAAGGTTTAAGGGAGACTCATCAGTCACGGTCGCTGCTCGCTGAGGACACCGATACTTGACTCCTTCAACTAATAACGCGAGGAATTATGTTCGAACTACTCCATCCTCTTCCCTATAGTTGAATCAGTTTTAGGATAATATATATGGGCCTGGGATGCACTGGGATATTAGCCATACTGTTGTTTGACTGACCGTGCTGCTTTTGTAGGAACTTCAGTATAGTTTCTTGCTTGTTTATAACATAATGCACATCCTGGTCTGCGACTACTAGTCCTATTATGCAGCACCTAGACGGGCAACTACTCTGATCAGGCTTGCCGGCCGGTCCGGATAGACAGTGCGTATCTGGATTTTAAACTTAGGGTATGCCAAACCAATATTCCTATGAACAATACCCGCAAGCAACTATAGAATTCATCCAAGCAACTCGGTACACAGGTATATAGCACTAAAAGTGTGGCAATATATATCAAAGATGGCATAAGAATATATTTAGAAGAATCATACCATATGAAAATCACGCAGCCATGTCACAAAATTTCATAATCAATATAATTCAAGTCTACTTCGATTGAAAACAAGAGAAATTTTTATTTGTAAAAATAATTACTACTGATTTGCTGCTACCCTGATATCATTCATTTAGTTGACAACGTGCAAAAATAAAAAAAAAGGGGGGGAGGGGGGGGGGGGGAGAGAGAGATCAGCGATAAAAAAAAAGTTAGGGAATCTGTGAATTTTATAGTTGTAAAATTAGTACTACTGCGTGTTACGGTAGATATTAAAGATAAAGATACTCCTTGATTGAAATTAAAGAGATACACTTCGTGGGTTTCAATGTATAGATACACTTTGTATAACAACATTCTTAAGAAAAGAATTAGCTAGTGCACTGAAATGAAGACTGTCTAAGGGCGATAGAAGAAATATTGACGTGTTCGCAGTTATCCAAAGGAGAACAAACTCGCAGAATTCTAAGATATTTCACCAATTCAAATTTTAATCGTATCACGCCACTCAGCATCCATTCCACTACAGATGGGCCAACTGGGAGTTCCACCTTGGGTTCGACATGCGTGCTGGGACCGTCATTTCTCAGGCCTCGATATATGACGCCGACGCCGAAATGCGGCGACGGGTGCTATACCGAGGCTTCGTCTCGGAAGTCTTCGTTCCGTACATGGACCCAGAGGAGGAATGGTACTTTCACACATTCATGGACGCCGGTGAGTATGGCCTGGGAACCGTGGCGTTCCCCCTCCAGCCTGGTGGAGACTGTCCGGGCAATGCCGTCTACTTCGACGGCTACTACGCTGACCAGGACGGCAAGCCTGTGAAGGTCGACAACGTGATGTGCGTCTTCGAGCGTTATGCTGGCGATGTTGCGTGGCGCCACACGGAGGCCTTGTTGCGGGGCCAAGTGGTAACAAGAGTTCTAGGATTGGTTTCATCAGGACAGTAGTAGCTACCTTCCATGGATCAATTCTCACGCCTCCAGTCATTTCTCTGACCAATGCAGTACACGGAAGTCCGGCCCGATGTGACTCTTGTGGTGAGGATGGTGGTGACAATGGGTAATTATGACTACGTATTGGACTGGGAGTTCAAGACGAGCGGCACCATCAAACTCATGGTATTTATCGCTCATTTTTCTCGTCATATGTATTTCTCTCCAACGATTATAAGTTGACATATGAAACGAAAATAAGGAAAAGATGACTTGGTGATTTGATTTTGACACGGAAATAAGCTATTAATTGTTGCCTGGTTTGGGTTGCAGGCCTCTCTCAGTGGAATCCTAGAGATGAAGGCGACGACCTACACGCACACCGACCAGATCAAGGAGGACGTGCACGGCACTTTGGTTGCAGAGAACACCATTGGTGTCTACCACGACCACTTCATCACGTATCACCTGGACCTCGACGTGGACGGCACCAAGAATTCCTTCGTCAAGAACACCATCACCCCGAAGAGAAACACCAAGGACCCGGCCACAGGCGGCGCTGACACACCGAGGAGGAGCTACTGGACGGTGCACCATGAGGTGGCGGAGAACGAGTCAGACGGTCAGGTGAGCCTGAACAGCTCGCCGCCGGCTGATCTACTCTTCGTGAACCCGAGCAAGAGGACCAAGATCGGCAACGAGGTCGGGTACCGGCTCGTCCCGGCTGGTGCCACAGCGACCTCGCTGCTGGCCGACGATGACTACCCGCAGCGGCGTGCGAGCTACACGAAGAAGCAGGTATGGGTGACACCGTACAACCGGTCGGAGAAATGGGCTCCAGGGTTGTACACGGTGCAGGGCACCGGGGACGATGGCTTGGCCGCTTGGAGTAAGAGGAACAGACGGATTAAAGATGAGGACATCGTGCTGTGGTACACTCTGGGCTTCCACCACGTCCCGTGCCAGGACGACTTCCCCGTGATGCCCACGTTGAGCGGCTCCTTCGAGCTGCGGCCCTTCAACTTCTTCGAGGGGAACCCGTTGATCAGAAGCAGGCCGGCAGGTCACGTGTCATCGAACTGCTCGTGCGGCGCCCAAGTGATGTAGCGGAAGATGCGTTTTGCCACCTTGTATGGTTGGTGCCGACAATTCGTGGCAAGACCCTTTCACAAAATAATAAAAGAACAAATTGGTTTGTTGCTTTTTACCATACTCCCGTATAAGTTGATTTACGAAATGAAATGTTTTTTTTTTGCTTCCATTCAGTTGTCCCTGATTTCTGTATTTTTGAAAATGCAATAGTAGTACTATTCTCCTCAATTGGCCCCTTGTGAACTAGTTGGAATCACCCAATCGGTCATGTATCTGGAACCCACTTCTCAATACTTAATTCACTTTCTATCCTAGATATATACTTCTAGAGCATATAGTCAAGCGCCCACTTGTTAGAGGTGATGTGATTCAGTTTCAACCTTTGGTGACTATCGGCAACTTCACAGGGTGTGCATTGTCCCTATACGCATGAAATCTATTATCGATATTTAAATTATGTGAGAAATTCCTATGACCTAAGTGAGATATCGACCTAATGTTTTATTGGAGGAAAAGGCAAAACATATCTTCTTGCTGTTCCACCTTGTTGTTTTCCAGAAACGTTATCATATTTTGCTTGACTGAACTTCTAAGATTAATTTTCCTCCATTTTCTTCATTTCAACTAATCACTACAGGAATCCGGCATTTTGCTGAGTGCCTCGCATTTTGCTGAGTGCTGGAGCCACTCAGCGAAGCTCCAAAGCCATTCGCCAAAGGTTTTGCCCAGCACCACCCACGGCATACGAGACACGACAAATATTTAGTCGATAAACATACTTTGCCAAGTGTCATTTGTCACGCACTCGGCAAAGATTTTACCAAGTGTAAGATCGACCCTCGGCAAAAAAGTGCATTGCTGACGTGCACATAACAGAGACGGCCGGCAGCAGGCAGCAATAATGGTGTGTTTGCTGACATGCACATAACAGAGACGACCCGAGGTGGACACTCGGCAAACCTTCCTTTTGTCGAGTGTCTAGACCTTGCACTCGGCAAAGTATTGACGTTCGCTGAGAGCTTTTTACTTGTTTGCCGAGTATGTCCTTTGTAGTACTCGGCAAACTGTTGCTTTTACTGAGTCAGTTTGTTGGCGAGTGTTTCCTTGCTGACACTTGGAAAAGGACCTGTTTGCGGAGTGCCTAAGGAAATGCCCTCGGCAAAGGATCTGACACTCGGCAAACATGCCCTTTCCGGTAGTGAATTTGTATGTCGAAGTAGTTAATGATAATTCAAAAGAAAAGATTAATCTCCTCAAGTTAACTTGCTTTGTTTATAAACCGAGCTCAAGATATCTATGGACGCTAGATGGTTTTCTTCATCACACGTCGTTCAGTGTTGCTCGTTTTCACCATATAAAATATCCAGCATTTTGCATCGTGTTAAAGCTTTACTGGAGCAATCATGTGATTGATGCTTGCGTGCTGCACGGCCGGCCGTCGTTAGAGTATTTAACTATCACTGATCTTCTCACACAGAGCTAGTGATCAATAACAGACAAATTCAGATCGCTTTTAGTTTGTTAAGGTAGAAATACGTGAGGGTAAATTGAAATAAGCTTGCCTACCTAATAATACTTTTTTAAAAAGGAAGAGATATATGAGGGTCAAAGATAGTACTCGGGCAGAAAAAAATCACGCCGACTAGGCGGACCTCCCTAACACTGCTACGGGGGAAAATAAATATAACACGGACATGCCAGTGTACTAAGTACACAAAGAAAAAAAAGAAAACATATATTTATATTTAATAATACAAATATAAATATAGTCTCTACATGTGTGCGCTCCGTAGCCTGATGAAGGTCATCTCACCCGTGCGACGTGGTCTTTTTGGTTCCTAGGGCCTCGGAAAGCTCCTAGTTAATTATCCCGGCAAGTCGAGCTCGCTCGAGAACCTTCGATTAAGCTGCATGTAGTCGTCGTCTTCAGTCTTCGCTTCGCATTCTCCATGCATGTGTTGATGTTGGTGTAGATAGAGCGTCGGCGTCATCCATAGCCTCGTCGGTCGGTCCATGAGCCGGTTGTAGCGTAGCCTTCACGTCGGCAGCGCCCGCCCTTGTCGTCCGGTCTCGTCGGTCACGTACGACACGGTGTAGTGTGGTTGTTGTAGATGAACATGCACGGTAATGCTTGGCTTGTCCGATGTGGCGACTCGGCAGAGTCGTCGGAGAAGGAGAAGATTGTAAGAAGAACACGCGCAGGGTAGATGACATCCATGCGCACGCTCACGTCGAAACGTGCTTGGCTTCTAGTAGCTTGTTATATCAGCAGTACACAAAATACATGTACATGCACACACTTATGTACGTATGACACCATGCACACGTGAGCTCCAATAACCAATGACGTCAAAAGATCAGCACGTATGCACAGGCTTTGGGATTTCCATCTTCGACTTGATACAGTGCGGCGCCATCCATAGCCTGCTGTTGGCCTCGACAACGGCGCCTCGTCTTCATAGCGATCTCTTGTATCTTGGGCTGGTCTTCAAGGCCGCGCAGCTCCGCCTCTGGTCCAACGGCACCTCGTCTTTGATCATCGGCTTCGGCGACATCCAGAGTCACTTGTCGGTTGGCACCTTGCATCTTGTCTTGTACCGCTTCTCGCCGGTCTTTGCGTAGACACCTCCTCCTTTAATTCGTCTTCTCGGCGGCTTTAGGCGTTGTCTCCAGTCTTCGCGTAAGCGCCTTCCCTTGAACCCGCCATCAGCTTCGGCAACATCCTCAGCGTCTCGATAGCAGTGATGTTGGTTCTTGGACTCAACAACTTCATGGTATTGTCGAGCTTCCGTGCTTGGAGCGCTTCGTCTTGTGCGACATGGGCTACCGGCGCTTCCATGGGCGAGCGTCATGACCTGGATCACCGGGTCAGCGTCGATCCGCATCTTCGTCGTCGATCTTTACCGGATCGTCTGTGCGGCGCAGCTCCTTGGACTCGGCATTATCTCATCCTTGAATGGCGATGAGTCTTCAGGGATGTCTTGGCGATGACCTCGGGCATGCGCTTCCTCGAACAGCATCACCTTCCGCTCCCTATGACTTGGAGCGCTTCATCATGAACGACACAGTCGCACAGAGATGTGTCCTATGTCGTGGCGCCTCCGTATGGTCATCACGATCGGAGCCCAGAGGTCGACGTCGATCTTCATCATGATAGGTCTTCATCATGGTCTCCTACGCAACACATCTCCCCAGCGCTACCGGCAGCATCTCATCTTTAACCTGCGACGGGTCTTTAACAGCAGCTCCGCGACGGTCTTAGCGAGTCCGGCATCGCCGTCTTGTGCATGGTGACGAACACAGCATAGAGGGCGTCAAAGGCTAGGAGTCGCGCCTTGGCACGGCACAGCACCGGAGCGCTCCATGACGAGCAGCGTTGGAACGAACATCGTCGGCACCCAGCCATCTGTTCTTCCTAGGCCACCGGCGACATCCTGGATGGTGGGCTCTCTTCTAGGCAGCAGAGAGAACCAGGCTTTGTAGCCATGGCCACGTGCCTATCCTGTAGATGGAATCACACCTCCAAACTGCACGCTATATGAAGGACATATAAAATAGATAGATCAAATAGTGTTTGCTCGTTAGTAACAATAAGCAGACAACATGGCGTGCGTAGGACAAAGCCCCTGGACACATAGAACAAATATCTTATTTAGATTTATATAAATCACGATCACACTCATGGCCTTCTTGGACTTCTGGCTACACGGTTGTGAGGGCTCAGTCCATGCGAGGATACATATACGGCATGGCGAGCACCGATGAGCACAGCGGCTAGCTGCGGTTCTGTCACTGGGTTCTCTTCTCCTCATCGGCAGAATTTTGAGGGCCGGCAAGGGGTGCCATCTTCATGGCCGTCGTTGGGATGGAGACGAGGGCACCACCGTGTTGGTGGTCATCGGAATCTTCTCCTCATCGTCTGGCCGGCAAGGGCACTTTCGAGAGGAATGGAGCTGCCATCTTCACGTTGGTTGTGCCGCCATATGCCCACCTTGGCTTTCAAGGAGAATGACACCGACGTCGTTGCGTCCTGGCCGCCGGTCTTCTCTTGTTCATCACCCGGCTCCGAGTTGGAGAAAGAAGGCTGCCGCAGCATCACGGCCGCTGCCGCCGGTATGTCATCTCGCCTGATCTCGATGGCCTTGCAGATGGAGAAGTATGTCATCGCGTCACGGCGGCCGGGCTATCGACCTGCTTATCATCATGTGGATCTTCGGTCTTCTCGCGATCTCTTCACCATCACCTAAAGGGAGAGCACCGTCGTGTTGTAGCCCCAAAGGCGCCCATCATGGCTGCCCGTTCATCATCTTTATTCATGATGGAGTAGAACAGCGCCATTGCGTCACGGATGCCACGCCTCTGGCCGCCGGCCCTGTTATTGCGTCTCCTGGCCGCATGGTGATGGGAAACAGTTGCCCTCATGCTGGCCTGCATATTAGATGGGAAGCCGAGATAGGGAGCAGATAGGTAAAACAACAACGTGATCAAAACTTGATTAACAAATCTAACAAACAGTCTTGGGCGGTCGTGCAGTAGCTCCGTGTAGATCCCGATGAGATGGAGCAGGGCACCACTTCATCACGGCAGCCAGGCTTCGCGATCTCTTCTTGCCGGCGGGAGCCCATCGCCTGGGCCAGCATCAGCAGGTCAGCTTCTTGTTGATCCTCCCGGCCTTCAAGGTGGAGAAGAATGGCGCCGCTGCATCACGGCCGCCATAGCGTTGGTGGCGTACGTCTTGGCACCTTGACGGCATGGCTCCTTGCGCTGTCCGTCTTTTCTCTTCGCAGTGCAGGGCCTGCTATCTTCTCTCCATCGTCTTGGTGTTTGCCGATGATGGACCTCCCTTCCTGGGGTCCCCTTTTACGTCTGGACTTGGTGCGCTTTTATAGTCAAGGGCTTAGGTTAAGCACCGGCAGGAGGCCCGTCCTGCGCGTGCGCCGCCATCAGGTTGTTCAGTGCTCGCGAGATACGCGGAACGCCGGTTGCCGTTTGAATTAGAGATAAGTTTGTCGCATTGCACGAGATAAGAACATCGTGCGTACACCAGCAACAATGCCGTCGTTGCTTGTTCCCGCTTCGCCGAGTTGTAGGGCTGGCATACATAACTGGCCCACCCATCAGTTTAACCACGTCAGAACTCCGAGCACACGACGAGGTGATTTGCTTAACCTTGTTTTGTGTTTATCACGTAACCTCTGGAGATAGCTATACCAGCATATCCCTGGAGATAGAATCGTTGCTCTATACCTAGCGCTATCTCTTGCTGGGATACGCGTATATGCGCATGCATGTATATTCTGAGTGTTTGCCTTTGCCCACGTACAAGCTATCAACAAGTACAAGCATGCGCCTTGGCTTTGAGCTGCACATGCGTATTACTCCCATGCATGAAGCTTATTTGCTTGTTCCTTTCCTCGCATCCTCCAATAGCCATATGAGCTAAATACTAGGAAAAAGTTTTGTACAAAATACCGTCGAACAAATAGAGGCCAGCGTAGTTATCTAATAACGGTATTTTTGGTTAATTAGTTTAAGGGACAATTGTGCCCTTGACCCTTGTATGATTGATCCCGTTTTTTCAGTTTGTATGGTAATTCTCCGTCTGATCCACTTTCGTGCCTCTGTTACCAGCAGGTAATTTTCGATAAAAACAAATAAATAATAGAAGAAGACTAAAATGTCCCATGTGACCCAATCTATCTAGTGACTGAGTCCATGTTGAAAATATGCGTGTTATTCTAATTCAGGATTTTAATTTTAGGCAAATTTCATAATCATTTAAACTCGTGATGCAAACTAACTCTAGCAGCAAGTAGAACAACATAATTAAAATCACGAAAGACATTGACTCACGTAGGGTTTATCGGTGCTTAATTTAGTGCAAATAGTAGATGAAGCAGACTGACGATATAGACATTGTAGTTCATCGATGAGACAACGTAGATCGTCGTGGATCAATCTCGAGCGGTTGCGCAGATGCGCTGCCCAAAAACCTTATTACCGCCTATCATGCAGACTTTATGATGGCAAAGGTTCGGAGATTCCGCTCACCTTTTTCCTTGATGCACGCCAAAGAATAGGGCCGGCAAGATGGAAACAGCTCAACCCCACAGCACGGCTCTCCAAAGGAAGGAAGAAAAAAGAAGAAGTGACAGAGAATTTTTAGGTTATGAAAACCTGGACGTCACCAGAGGCCTAATATAGGCACGGCTGCTCTCCATGAGTCGTTTCCTTTCTACTTGCGCCCACTAATTAGCAGTCAATAGCAATGTTGGCCTATTAACTCTAATTATAGTAATTAACCATATATTAATTCTCTTTGATAGTATAAAATGGTTCAGATCATGGAGGATATGAGTGGCAAAAATCACTTAGACTCACAGACACGTCATGCCACGGTCGCACGTCGCAAGTCACAATTCACGGGGGATAAGATGCGAAAAAGAGTGTATGCGCGTGCATGTGTGCGTATGTACTCATAGCAACGCTCTCTTTCTCTTTCAATATTTTCTTTATTCAGTCATGAGTAGGAGTGTTGTTAATTAGGTAGGTATGCATCATCATAGACTAACAAGGTGGGACTAAAACCAATAGCCACTTATTGATTTGGAATTTCTCCTGAATGGATCACAAAAAATGGGCCAAATTCCAACAATCCCCCACCAATTCCAAAGCAAGGAATATAGGTCAAAAGGATCACTGTGTTGTAATGTTGTTAATATACTAGTCTTTCAATAAAAGTTCTGTACGGATTGAACTTAAAGCTAGAATATCAATATTCATCTTTTCATGATTGAAGAATGGACTAGACCATGTGTGGACAGACTTCAAATGAAATCAGAACCGAGACTAGGCTGCCAAAACAACCTCGTCTATCCGGAGCGCTAATGGTTTGCTCCCAAATCTTCTCATGAGCCTTTATGAGAACGCCCTATTCTCACAAACTATGACCTACAGTTGAGATCAAGTAGGTGTTTTCCTTCAAGATATCCTGTAGGTTAATATCTTTCACGACAGAAAATATTAAGGCTTAATATGAACCATTCATATAGTAAAGAGTACTACGCTTTATCATTTGAACATGGGTATATTTTATTTTTTTATAATGTATTCTTTAGTCACAAGATCTCCGATCAAAAAAGAACAAGTTACCATTATTGTGTAACTTTTAAATGGGCCTCATACCCATGTTCTTAGACATCACGGTAATCATATTCCGTGATAATGCCTTTGTAAAAGGATTTGCCAGATTATTTTTGCTTTTCACATAGCTCATAACTATAACTTCGGAGGTTTTCATTTTTCTGACAGATTTCAATCTACGCTTGATGTGTTTATTGGACGTTGAGTTATCCTTTGTATTCATAACCTGAGCTAGCATTGATTGGTTATCGTAATACATTAGGATAGGCGGTACCATCTTTTCAATGAAAGGCAAGTCCATCAATAGCTTTCTTAACCATTTAGCCTCAGTAGTAGTTCTTTCTAGTGCTACAAGTTCTGCTTTTGTCATGGATTTTGTTAACACGGTCTGTTTGCAAGACCTCCACAAAACTACAGCGCCAACAAGCATAAACACATAGCCACTTGTGGCTTTGGTCTCATCCGCATCTAAGATCTAATTGGAATTATTATATCCTTCCAACGCTGGTGGATATCCTGAGTAGTGAATTCCGAGTGAGGTTGTGCCTCTCAAGTAGTGCAACACTAGTTCAAGTGCCTTCTAATAATTATCTCTAGGGTTTTATGTAAACTAACTCATGGCACCCGCTAGATATATGAGGGGCCCAATTATTTGTGAACATCTCAGTTGATATTTTCCGTCCTTCAAGTTTTTGAAGTTTGATGCTCGCATCCTAAGGAGTTAGAGAGATTTTACAATCTTCAAAGGCAAAACGTCTAAGTATCTTCTCCGCATAGTGGGATTGGTTCAAAGTAATCCCATTTTCATTTTTGACCAACTTCACATTTAGGATCACATCTACTGGTCCCAAGTCTTCCATGTCAAAACACCTCGACAAGAAAGTTTTGACCTCATCAATTACACTTGTGCTTGTTCCAAAAATTAATATGTTATCAACATACAAGCACAACATTACTCCGTCAACCCCACCATAATGATAGTATAGCCACTTATCTGCCTCATTTATGCTAAATCTAGTAGATATCAAAGTGGTGTCAAATTTTCCATGTCATTGTTTGGGTGCTTTTTTAAGGCCACATAGACATTTTATTAATTTACACACTTTATTCTCTTGCCTAGGAATTTTATAACCATCCGATTGCTCTATATATATCTCTTCCTCTAACACTCCATAAAGGAAAGTTGTCTTTACATCCATTTGATGGATATGCAAACCATAGGAAGTTGCAAGCGCAAGGAGCACTCTAATGGTAGAAATTCGGACAAGAGTGTAAGCTTCATGACCATTGATGATTGGATCCCCAAGATATGAATGTTTTAGTGATAGATGATAACTATGAAATTGTGGGTTAATATCTACACGAGTATTGTCTATGCAGATATCATCTCCAAACTCTACTACAAATCTTATTGATGATGACGGTTGCCTTGGTGATGGATGACAATGACCATAAGCATGGAGGCTGGATGGGCTTGACAGAGTCCAAGGGTTGATGGAGATGGATCAAAGCTGAGGACAAGCTATAGAGCAAGTGTTGGGAACACTTGTCTAGTTGTTAGGGCTTTGAGTCCATAGGAAAAACCGGACTATCAAGGGGGTCTAGATCATGTCTCTTTGGTCATGACTAGTCAGTGATGTGCATGATGCTCAGTGAAATCACAGGCACTAGGTAACAGTGAAGAAGCCAAGGAGCTATTCGGAAAAGCCGGGAAATGAAGTCAAGCAAGGACGAGGAGTTTCATCTTCTTGACGTAGTGACCAGACAGAGAGATCAGAGGAGACCGGGCTATACGGTCACTAGGAGACCAGAGAGAAGTCTGCGAGCAAATCTATCAGCGCGGAGACTGGTATAGACCGGACGGTCCGATCTACAGACCGGACGGTCTGGTCTGTATGGAGGTTGCTCGGGACAGAGAAGTGAAGAAATGGATGCTCTCTAGAATGGAGAGAGAAAGTCTGATCGGACGGTCCGGTCAGCTGACCGGACGATCGGGTCAGTACGATGATCAGCAGTTGTCAGAGCCGTTGGAGCTGGATCTACATTGACTGGACGGTCCGATCAGGCAGAGACCGGACAGTCCAGTCAGTACGCCCAGAAAACTGATTTCGTGGAGCAACGGGTAGTTGGAGGTTGTAAGCCTATATAACTTTATAGCTGGGGTCTTGGAGACCTCTCTTGGCCCGTGGAATTGCTTGCAGCATTTGGTGAGAGTCAAGAGGAAAAGAGGAGAGCACTAGGAGGAGATATTGCATATCTTGAGAGTGCTAGTGAGAGTAACTTGAGCATCTTGCACATCTAAGGCTAGGGTGTCCTTGAAGGTGTGATCTAGGTTGTTACTCTTGGTCTATGATGAGACCTAGACCGGTTAGGTATCGGTGATCGAGCCTATCATGAACGGTTGTGAATGCCGTCACATATTTGTACCCAGTTTGATCCCTTCGGTGAAAGGGGCATCGCTAGTGAGCGCCCGTGTCGGCTGGGGGAGTCCGCCAAGTTCTCGAGGGAGGCGAGCTTGTGCCTTGGTGGCAGCGGTGACGCAACCGTTTTTTCACTTCTGGAGTGATTACGGGCTCATGTGCGAGAACTCCACATTGGTGGCGGGAGTGGTCCAACGAGGATTAGGGGAAGGCGCCATCCTTCTGAGACCTCGGAAAAAAAATCATAAGCATTCCTTGACCCTCTCTTTACTATTACGTAATTGGGTGCTCTAGTGAGTAGGTTGAATTGTGGCTTGCATAGGCTAGTGTGTTTAGCTTCCGCATTCTCTCTCATCATGAACACTAACATGTGTAGGGTCTTGGCCTCATAGAATTGCTTAGGTTGCAATGATTGCTAGTATCTAGTGGTGTGAAATTGAAGTATTCGGATTTGTGGTCGGCTTACACATTCAAGTCCCCCCCCCCCCGTCCCCCCCCCCCCCTCGCTCTTGGTATGCCTTCGGTCCTTACAAATAGGAGAGTATGTATCAAAGAAATCCTCTCCTTCTCTTTGTGTGAATCCATTGGGCACAAATCTAGTCTTGTACTTTTCAATAGTACCATCAGGCCTCAATTTCTTTTGAAAGATCCAATTACATTCAATTAGCTTGCACCCGCTTGGACACTCAGTGATCTCCCAAGTCCCATTTGACATGATACAGTCCATCTCATTATGGACTGCCTCTTTCCAACATTCTGCATCTGAAGATGCATATGCCTCTAAAAGAGTGTTGGGCACATCATCCACAAGATAGACAATATAGTCATCACATTCTTTTGTCTCTTACTGCTACAAGAAGCTTCATTGATGATATTGTCATCTTTTTTAGATGGTGTATATAATTCATCATTTATCTCACATGGTGGTGTGCATCCTCAGGAGAATACACATGATTATGATAGTTCTCACTCTGAGAAGTGCTACCTGCTGCTCTCATAGGAAATATATCCTCAGAGAATGAAGCATCTCTCGACTCCATGATAGTATTTACATTTTGTTTAGGAGTATCAGATTTAACTACTAAGAATCTATAGGCCGTATTGTTATATGCATATCCCAAAAATGCACAATCTACTATTTTGGGTCCAAGCTTTCTCTTCAGTGGCTTAGGTAAATTAACCTTCGCCAGACAACCCCAAGTCCTTTTAACATTGGGTTTTCTCTTATTCCATCCTTCATAGGGAGCGACTTCTCTATTTTTTGTCATTACTCTGTTTAGGACAAAATTAGCTGTCAAGATAGCTTCCCCCCCCCCCCCCCACCATTCATAGGGCATACCGACGTTCACCAAATATGTTAGAGTTTGGTTTTTCATCTCATCTATCCCATTCACTTAAGGTGAATATGATGGTGTCACTTCATGGATAATACCATGCTTAGCACAGAATTGAGACAAATCATTTGAGGTATACTCTCCTCCACGATGATCGCATAATTATTTGATTTTCCTCTCAAGTTGGTTCTCAACCTTGGTCTTATAAATTTTGAAGTATTATAAAGCTTCATCTTTAGTTTTTAGCAAGTAAATATAGCAAAAATGAGTAGCATCATCAATAAAAATCATGAAATATCTCTTGTCTCCTCTTGTCAACAATCCACTCATTTCACACAAATCAGAATGAATAAGATCTAGTGGTGCCAATTTTTATTTTTCCTCTAAACTCTTAAATGGTTTTTGAGGTTGTTTTGCTTGCACGCAAGATTGACACTTTGATCCTTTGACAATATTAAACTTAGGAATAAGCTCTAATCTGGACATTCTAGCAATGGTGTCAAATCCAATATGACAAAAATGTGAGTGCCACACATCAGCCTCACAAATATTTTTATAAATCATGGATGCAACATTCAGCTTATAGGAATAATCAATAGTATTCAAGAGGAACAAGCCTCCGCTTACATAGCCCTTGCCAACAAAGTTTCCAAATTTGGACATTACAACTTTATTTGACTCAAACACTAACTTATAACCACCCTGACACAATAAGAAAACACTAATCAGATTCCTCTTTATTGTTGGAGCATGTTGCACGTTCTTCAAAATGACAGTCTTCCCTAAAGTGAGCTTTAGTTTGTGACTGTACCAACACCAAAAACAGAACCAGTTGATCTGTTTCCCAATAGGATAGAGGAGGACCACGTCCTCTAGGAAGAAAAGAACATAGACAAATCAGAATACACATGAACATTGGCAACCGTATCAACCCACCAATCCAAAGATTGAATAGTTGAAAAAATAAATGGTAAATTATCATACCTAGATGGATCGGTCTCATCACCATTGTTTTTGCCGATGGTCACATTGACAGCCTTCTTCTGTTGTCCATCAGAATTGTCTTTGCAGTGGCGGCAATCTTTCACACACATAGCATGTTCTGTTGTCCTTTTCCGTATTGTTCTTCTTAAAGTTAGTAGTTTTCTTAGGCATGCCACCAACCTGCATCTCACCCTTGTTCTAGTTGTAGTAAGTTTTACTTTCAACTACAATATTTGCACTAGCACCATTCTCTGCAGCGATAGAAGTGCTTGGAGCGTCTTTAGCCCTTGCCTTTTCTTCCACATCAAGTGCTATAATCGGATTCTCGGTTGAGATATCTTTCCTCTCGTGTTTCAAGCTCGTGGCAAAATCTCTGCACGAGGCAGGAAGTTTGGCAACAATGCTCACTGCCACAAGTCCATCATGCTAAGGACATCCCAAACTTGCAATCTCTCCGGCCAGAAGCTATAACTCGTGAGCTTGAGACACTATCGACTTTGTAGCATCAATGCTGAACTCAAAGAGTTGCTCACACGTGTACAGCAGGCGACCAGCTTCAGAGATGGCATATTTCTGCTAAAGTGCATCCCACAACTTAGTGGGATCGGTGTTGGCATCAAAATTTGTACCGAGCCCAGTGAAAATTGGCCAAGTCAAAGAAGTCTAACGGCCAAAGGGAATAAAGTGGGTCTACTAGGATTTATTTTATCTTTTTTGTTTTAAATAGATTTTGTAATACAACTCGGCACATCGCCACCTTTTCCTACTTGATGAAATCCTCGTCTCGCGCGAGTTGCATCGGCTCTGATCTCGGCGAGAGACTTGGATTAGTCACCCTTGGTAATCTCATTGACTTGAACTAGTACTTTCTCATGGATTTGATATTCTAGTTGTTATCTTTGCGATTGCTAGTTATCTAGTAACTAGGTTTTTATCGTGTTTGTCCCGGTTAGGTCCAATCTATTGCGATTTTTAGAAGGTTTAATGAACTTGATTTAGATATATTATTTGAGTCATCATATTGGTTTTATCTATAATTAGAACGTATCTAGATCTATTTGCTTTATTTGGGCACTGTCTCGATTAAGTTTGACCTGCTCAAACTAGCGAGGTTGCATCGACTTTGACCTCTCGCTGAGTCAATAGACTTAGGTCCAATATGATTGTAGATAGAGTCGATAGGGTTCTATCGGGATGTTTAGCCGATAGGTTATCACGGTCCGATCGACTACATAGCGATTTACTTGATAACTTCTGTACTATTGATAGTCGATCGTCCCCTTTGTTTAAGTAGATTAGATCTATTATTTTAAGGTATATTTACAGTACCGGCTAATCAGATATATCGACTTCACACCATCGACTGAGCAAATCTTAGCATGCCTTCCTTTAGATCTATCAACTTAGTATTTATCAACACTGGTGTTTGCATTATTTAATACTTATTTATTAGATTGTCAAGAAGTCGATACAATTAATTGATTAGTTTATTTATCATTATTATTTACTTTTTATAGCCATCGGCTAATTTTCACAAACAATGACTATCGGCTTTCTCATCGGCCTGTCTGGGACCGGTGACCCAGGGAATTTGACCATTTGTTTTCTTTATTGATTTATAGGGAAAATCGACTGACATGCCCCTGTTTCCATATTCAGTCTGCATTGTAATAAAGCAAATCTTCCAGGTCACGCGTGTAGATCTTTGTATCAACAATCGGTATAATTCATATATACATCATACAAATTATCCGTTAAAAGGGTTAAAATGCATCCAACCTCCAAATCACACACTATAGGAACGTAGTGGTCTGCTCAACTGTGAATGGCATCACTGAGTAGATCACGCACCACAATCCTATTGACATAAACCAGATAGTCTGCCAACGACAAAAGTTTTCACCACCATCAAACCTCACAGGTTTCATTGCATCTGAAGCACCAACCATTGCTAGAATAATAGAATAAATGCATCGATAAGGTTTCTGGATCGTTAGAAATATGCGTGTTATTCTAGTTCTAGATTTTAGATTTATGCAAATTTCATAATCGTTCAAACTCGTGATGCAAACTAACTCTAGCAGCAAGTAGAACAACCCAATTAAAAGCATAGGAGATATTGACTCACGTAGGATTTGTCGGTGCTTAATTTAGCGTAAATAGTAGATAAAGCAGACCGTCGATGTAGATGTCATAGTTCGTCGATGAGGCAACGCAGATCATCGCGGATCAACCTCGAGTAGTCGCGCAGATGCACTGTCCATAAATCTTATTGACATTCCTCGTGCAGGCTTCACGATGAGAAAGGTTCGGAAATTCTGCTCACCTTTTTCCTTGGTACACGCCAAAGAATAGGGCCGGTGAGATGGAAGCAGCTCAACCCCATAACACATCTCTCCAAAGGAAGGAAGAAGAAGAAGTGGAAGATAATTTTTCAGCTTATAGAAACCTGCACGTCTCCAGGGGCCTAATATAGGTACGGCTGCCCTCCAGGAGCCGTTTTCTTTCTAATTACGCCCACTAATTAGCTGTCAATAGCAAGGCTGGCCTATTAACTCCAATTATGGTAATTAATCATATATTAATCCTCTTGATTAGTATAAAATGATTGAGATCATGGAGGATATGAGTGGCAAAAATCACTTAGGCTCACAGCCACGCCACGCCACGGTCGCGCGTCACAAGTCACAAGTCATGCGGGATAATACGTGAAAAAGCACGTATGCGCGCATGTGTACTCATAGCAATGCTCTCTTTCTTTTCTAATACTTTCTTTATTCAGTTATAGGTAGGAGTGTTGTTATTTAAATTGGTATGCACCATCATAAACTAGTAAGGTAAGACTAAAACCAACAGCCACTTATTGCTTTGGAATTTCTTCTGAATAGGGCACAAAAAATGGGCCAGATTCTAACAGTGCAATCCTTCCCAATGACCTGAATTAACCCTGGTAATGAGGAGGCGTTGCAAGACAGAGGGCAGACGACGGGTGCAGGTGGGGGGCTCGTGTCGGCGGGTGGGAGCGCAGTCGGCTGGCGAGCTCATGAGTACGGGCGGCAAGCAGACAGGCGTGGGTTGCGACGGGCGGGCATGGCTCCCGTTGGAGGCGAGCGTGCGGTTCACATCGGGCAGGCATGGCTCACTGGCTGAGCGCCAGTCAATCCCCAAGGGCAACGAGATGACCATGGCGAACGCCATGAGCGTCTTGTTCTCAACACACGTTTTTTTCTCATTTTACCTGAGCAACAGATTCATAAAATTCACAACACATATGATGAAATTGAAGAGATTGATCCTACCCTTGCCTTATAGACTTACTAGGGAATCCATTTGATGGCCGCTGGCATTTGTATCACCAGGAGCAAAGCATATTCAGGTTTACTTTTTATTTTCCTTTTTAGAATGAAGGCATTCAGCCCTAGTTTTTATGCAAAACAAAAGATAATTGTTTGTTGGGTACTGTTACTTATGCTATTTTTATTTAAAAAAATATGATATGCATATTTAATCTTTTTATTAGAAAATAGTTGCTGAAATTTTTGTGAAAGTGATGCTCAAATTTTGATGTTTAGAATAGTGTCATTCATGCAGATTGGATAGAAAATAAAGGCAACGGTGCAATATCGAAGCAAGGGTAACACGGTCATTTTACCATGGGTTTAACACCGTTAAATGATTCAAATAGAATAGGGTCGATCAGCTTCTTCAATTTGAAAAATATGATGCCTCTGTTTCTTGCTCAAATATCTATATAATATAATAGATAAATATGTATTTTATAAAATATCAAAATGATGTTTTCGTCATTGAAACATTACACTCGAACCCTCAGTTGTGCACATCTAACTGAACCATCATGAGAACATTTGTTATTTGGGCAATGTCACAGAATGTTCAACCTATCACCATTCTGCGACACTTTCCAGCGAAACATGACAGCTGGTCAACCTTATCATATACCCCAAGAAGACCACCAGTATGAACGAACAATGGTTTTCGTCCTTCCCACTTGCCTGGATTATGAGCCATGTCCTCGAGCATTCGAAGTGCTGCCTTGCCGCTGCATTTAGATGAAAAACAATACTTTGAGTACAACATGTTGACTTGTTAAAATGTTCTCTATCTTCAACGGTCAGTAGTAACAAACAAAAACGGGGTATAAATATATAAGGAAACATATATTGCACCTGGAGACTGGATCAAGGACAATGCCTGCTTCTGCAGCTATATCTTTGACAAACTTAAGCTCCTCTAGAGTATTTTTGGCATAACCTAATCCTTTAGCCTGTCAAGTTAAATATGAACAGTATCAGATCCATGTTCTGGTAAAAGTTAACTATATATTCGCCTAAGATGCACAAAAATTGATGTGATACACCAAGGGACCAAATGGATTCATACTAAATAACAAAAGAAGTTTACTTACATATTCAATGTTGACTATGTCATGTGCCTTCAAACTAGATTGTTAGTCCGTCTATCAGCTCTTGCACATAGGAATACAAGTATCCAGGATCATTCCAAATAGAGAATGCGTGCACCTAGGGCATACGCTTATGTGTATCATTAATGTAGAGAGTTGAGAAGGACAACACAACAAACAAACAAAGATCGTACTTTGGCTTTCAAGCTGCTTAATCTGCAACCTAAAGCGAGCCCAGCGATAGTTCCACCACTGGCATAAAGTAACGGTAATGTTACAAATTTTAGGGCCTCCAGAAGGCAGGAAAAGTGCATGCAAGAAAAAAAATGAATATAACCTTAAAATCAGCAGGTTCAATTGACATACCTGCCAGATGCAACAACGATATCATCAAACTGAACGTCAGGTGACTGCTGAACCTGATGTTCTATCTCCCTTATCGCCTCAATATATCCCCTAATTTACATGTAGATTTATAAAGATCATGTTGGGGACTATATACTTGATTTTTACAAAACAAAAGATAGCTTAGATGGCATGTTATAGATTGAAATCGAATCTTTATTACACTGAATACATTTTGCATCATATCCACTTGGCATTACCATGCCATACATACAACGTTCCATTATCCGACTATTTTGACATATCATACAGACCTTAGTGCTTTGGGTACTCACATCATGTCCTGATAAGTTATTAAGCTATAATAAAGGTATTGATGGAACTATATTTTAATACATCATGGAATGCTAATAATGTCATAGGAAAGCATATATACAAAAACCTCTTTTAAGATGGACAAACAAACAGCCACCAATCCATTAATGTTACCTCCAAACCATGCATTGAAGATTTAACACCAAGTACAATACGAAATTATGGTTTGGTAGTAAATAGTGAATATAGACAATACCAAGTCCCTAGTGAGTTTGAACCACCAGCAGGAATCACATATGGCTTCCGCCCTTCTTCCTGTATCCTCTTTTTCAACAAATCAGCTAAAGCCTATAAAAAAATCCTTGTTATTCTTAGAATGTTACTAAAAAGAGCAGATGACCAGCGAGGAAGAGGGTAAACACTTTTTTGCGTAGTTTCCCAATAATTCAGATTATGCATGTGTACTTGAACTAAATACTTCTCTTTTTTATAAAGAAAATGAGTTTATTATAAAGCAGCTTATATAGAGCATGCTGTGCAGCTATCGGGAAAGAGAAAACGCAATTCAAGTTTTCATATCAATTGATGGCCTGGCAGAAAAAGAAATGAAGATGAGTGTACCACGCTGCCAATTTCATTAAACTCTTCTTCTGATACGAGATCAATGTGTGCCCCCACCAGTCTTTCAACAAGGAGATTGCCCACCAAACCAGGGTCCTTGTCCACAAGAAGCTGAAACTTAGTTAAATGTCCACATAAACCAAATCATATATACGATTGGAGCACACCTATATCTACTAATTTCACTCGACAGCTACACAATAATCACCTTGTTGGTACGTAGTATTAGGTAGCAATCAAGGTTGAGATACTTAGCAGCCACTGCCGACGCACGGCAATGACTGCTCTGGATACCTCCAAGAGTGATAATGCAGTCCGCACCCTGCCTCACAGCATCTGCCATCAGAAACTCCAGCTTCCGCACCTTATTTCCGCTCAACTGCATGCCGGACAGATCATCTCTCTACAAGTTTTACCAAAAATCTCACATGTCAAATATTAGCAAGACTAAAAAGCTATCATTCCGAATTCTTAAGCTATATACATATCAAATACTAAAGATTGAGCAGGATGGCCTTGCTCTATTCCTGCACCTTGATCCATACTTCCGTCCCTTCTGGCAGATTTGGAAGATTCCATTTATGAATTGGTGTTGGAAACTGCACAGAAAAATAATGTATAAAGACAGGTTACCCGTACTACACTGTATGTCTTGTTAGACATCTCTACAACTTGTGAATTCATTCACCCAGGTCTTCTATCCTTATTCAACATGTACAGGAAATTGTTTTGGAAAAAAAATCCAGATGAAGTCCAGTTTGAAAACAAACAACCGATTTCCTACTCCGATTCTAGACAGAGCCGGTTTGGAAACAATTGATTCCTACTTCGATTATAGACGGAGGGAATCTTTCACATGTAATTCGAAACAGAGGGAACACCAACAAAGGGAGAAAATCAGGAAAATATGTTGAGAAAAAAGTACTCCTATCATTGTCCATCGTCCGGCAGTCAAACTGAATGCGACGCTTCAAAACTTTGAAAAAGGTGTTGGATCGATGAAGAATGCCGACCTGCTAACACCATGCCATGGCTCGCCAGGGACGAGGACACTGCACATGTTGGTTATACCACGCGGTGATCGCCACCGTTGTCATGTAGTCCAACCCCCGCGCGAGGCGGCGATGGCGCCGCTGTAGCAGCGGGCGTCAAGACGGAGGTGGGCAGGGTCATGAGAGGGGGGGTGGCCAGACCAGTTAGCGTGGTGGCGATTCGGTGATGACGGCGACAAGGTGGGCGGCGCGGCGCTGCCTGACGCTAGGAGGTGGTTGCGGGTGGGGGAGGGGCCAGTACAGTGGGCGGCGACGTTACCGGGATGACGACAGAGGCGTAGGTGCGGCAGCATGCTGGGGCGGGGGTGGTGCTCGACAATGAGGAGGAAAGTATCGGTGAGCGGAAGCGACGGTTCTCGGTGTCATGGGATAGCGGAGCGCGGACGGGGGTGTAGCACGATAACCGCCCCCTTCTTTTATTGATCCTTTTTATTTGTAGCCTATTTTTTCCTTTTCTATTAAATTAAATTTAAAAATAGAGAATCAGTGCAAATCAATAAAAAACATATTACAAAAATGGTACAAAATTGAAGGATGAAACCGTGTAGTTGGTTTGAGTTTTTTTTCTTCCTGTTCAAAGCCCTATAACACGCTAACTTGATACCCATGACGTGTTACCAAATTCTACTTTTTTAGCCCGTTGCAACATATGGACACTTTACTAGTAATATATATATATATATATATATATATATATATATATATATATATATATATATATATATAGCATCTAGATGAAGAAACCTACGTGGCCAAGGGAGAAGGCATCGGAAGGGACAGAGGTGTTCAGCCCAAGATGGTGGCTCATACGCCTTACTCAAGAGGAAGCCTCCGATCAATGAGCTGAGAGAGGTGGTGGCTGCTGCAGGTCTATCCATCCCAGCGGTTCAGTCAGATAGAGAGTGAAGAAGCTTGAGAAAGAGTCCTGGATCGTTTGCATTTCATTTCTTCAATTATAAAGAAACGCTTATGCGTGATAAGGTGCATTATGGCACCTAAAATATAGAGGAGTTTTACGATATATTTTACTACCAGTAAATACTAGTCGTAATTAGAAGGTAAAATGAATCTAACGGTCTAGATTAGTTGTCCATCGAATACTGTTACTATAAGTAATTATAGGTAGTAATGATTTTATTAAAGTAATATTAGAAAAATTAAATTGACAAAGATGTAATTATATTTATTAATTTGATGAAATGTTTTAGTATTTTCGAAGGGATTGTGCTTCTCACAAAAGACTTGATTCCATTTCGTTGAAGGTTTATCCCGGCGGCGGCGTAGGGTTCATCGCGACGGCGAATCGAAGGGCGTCCGCTTTGGAGCGCTCCTCAGGAAGTAAATGGTAGATGAGATTTCTGGAGCATAGTTGAAATTCACTAGAACTTTCAGTCTCTTCACATCTCTGTTTTCAGGAAGAGAGAAGAAGAGACTGCCGCAGTGCCGCATCTGACCTCCATACCATACAGTGCCCTCCCCACATCAACGTCCACCTCTGCTGCTGGAACCTGTGCCTTCCGTCCCTCTCACGCTGTTCCACTCCGTGTGGAGATCGCTGTGGCGTAGGATCCAAAACAAGACATGGGCTGGCCGTTGCGACACAAAGTTCCTCCAGATGTACGAGCGGGGCAGCAGCACGGGCCTGGGTTGGTGTGGCGTGATGCGTTTGGCCACGACGACGTAAAAGCGCCGGACTTGTGGCAGGGGACGGCGGCAGCACAGGCGCCGGACCTTTTGCGAGGGCAGCAGCATGGGCCTGGGTCGGTGCGGTGTGATGCGTTCGGCCAGCGATGACGGGAAAGCGCCGGACCTGGTCGTCCGGTGGCAGGGGACAGCGGCAGCACAGGCGAGAGCCGGCAGCGGCAAGATTTGTTTTTTTTCTTTAATTCGGATCTGAGTCTGTACATGCTAGTATGTGTAAAACAATTTAGTGGTAGTTCTGTAAATATCTCAACATGTCACCCAATTATATTACTAACCTTCCTAATTACTACTAGTAATTACTGTGACATTTCCGTTAAAAAAAATTACCTTTACTGTTAGTGGGCCCTGCTGGACCCACCCATCAGCTACCGACACTCAGCGCCACGCACCGCCCGCGCCGGGGCAGCGCTGGCGCGCGCGGGAGCGCCGGAGGCGCCACGCGGGCCTGCGACCGGGCCCCGCCACTGCTTTTCACCGAGAGATAGAGATCATTATCTTTACCCGACTCTTCTCCGTTATTTCTTTTCTCTCCCACTCGGTTTCTTTTCTCTCACTCCCGCCTCCTCTGTTTCTTTTCGCCGCCGGCCGAACCTGTTCCTCGCCGTCAACTTCCTGGCCAACACCCCTCTTCGTCGCGCAATATTCCTAGTAACCCACTCCGGTCATCTAGTACCGCCACCCGTTGAAGACCGTGACGAGAAGCCGTCGTTTGGTTTGGTGAGCACCGATGACCTCTTCCCGCTTTCCCCTCTAATTCAATATCTACTCCCATCTATAATCAAGTTCCTTGAAACGGAAGGTTTTTAGCTTGATTATGCCTCCATTTGAACCTTGTTCACTTGATTTTAACCCCGGATGATTCTCTGCTCCACGTTTTTCCCGCAGCCATTGCCGAGCCCACATCACCACCGTTCGCCATCGGTTCTGCTCCGGTGAGCCTGCCCATCGCCATAGCCTTTTTCCTCTGCTACCCTCCCGCAGTCGCCGCCTCTGCTTCGCTGTGGCTGGCCGAGCCGAGCTCCGCAAACGCACTCAAGCTCTGGCGGCAAAAGCGCTGCGCGAGCGCACGCGAGCTCGCAGAGCTCTCTGGAGCTGGGCTTGCCGCACAAATGGGCCGGCAGGCCAAGCTACTGGCAGGCGCGTGTCGCGCAGCTGGGCCATGCCCACGCGGCTGGACCGAAAGGCCAGGCCACCGTGGAATGTGCGAGAGCCCACGTGCCCGCGTCGCTGGGCCGCACTCCCGCACCCCACCGTTGTGCTGGTGGGCTCAATCCAGCAGCAGCTGGGCTGTCCAAAGCCCATAAGGCCGAAATCGAGTTTTTCTTTTATTCTTTTCTTTTCCCAGGTTTTTCATTAAGATTTAATTCTAGAGTTTAGTTAAAATCTCACAAATAAATTAGACTTTCTAAAATCTTGAAATAAATTTTGTTAGGTTCCAAATAATTTCCTCTACCACTTTATGAAATAAAATTTAATATTTATTTTAAATAATTTTTAAGTATTTAAGTAAGTTTATAAATTATCTTTTAATTATTAGTTAATTTCTTTTCTAAGTTAGTATTCATTTTGTTAATGAATTTATTTTATATTTAAATGGGGTAATTAAGGGTTATTAATTTAAATTAAAATATGTTAAACCCTAGTCATTAATGGATTTAATTACTCTTATTTTGAAGGAAATACTTCAGATGAGAGTAATTAAAATTCTTAGTCTAAATATTCTATGGCATCATCATTCTCAATGCATTACATGTCATATTTCATTCATCGTTAATACTAACTTGTGATATGTCGACGAATCGTATAGGACTCGAGATCGTCGAACCGTCTGCTGACTGTGGACCCGAGGTGGTAATCGTCGAGACCGCTCCCGCGCCTAAATCGTCGCACCCGGACGAAACCCAAGGCAGGCCCCGGTGCATCCACCTATGTTTTTAAATTCTTTCTTTTATCACAGTCAGTTGAGTCATGCTTGTGCATTAGGTTTCAGGAATTTATTGACATCCACCTGCATCACTACCGTATCCTATGATGTTTTTACCCTATACATGTACAGGTAGCACGATAGCCGCTATGCTTATGTCGTAGGATTATCGGTAGCACTGCATAGGATGATCTTAAAGCATGGAGGCTTTAAGTTGATTGAGATCTTTGAGAAATTAAATGAAAGTTGATGATGATGAGACCGGACGGGCCCCGTAGAGGAAAGGGCAAAGACTGGGTCTTGCAAGGTGGTAGCCCCGTCCGTGTCAAATTAGGACCAAACCGTTGGCGGCTCCGTGAACAAGTATTGAACAGTACCGTCTACATGCTGGTATATGGGACCCAGTAAGCTGATGTACCCTAACTACCTCAGTGGTAGGACGTAGCCAACTTTTTTTTTCTGGCTGTTAGTGAGATTGAAGTCTCACGGGAGGGAAATGGTGGTCACCCATGGATAACGTCTGGGACGGGTATCTAGTGCGGTCTCCATATTCCCGGGTGAGTTGGAAACGAATCGATCTCTGGTTGGGGTTAGTGAGAAAAGTTGTCATATACGACCAATGCGGTGCGTATATGTCGTGTAGTCGGGTTTTACCCAGCTGGTAGAAATTGATTCGAATCGCTGTCCCTCGCAGCAATGAGTACCGCTTGTTCGCTTGGCGCGAACGGAGATAATCCAGAGTAACGAGAAGGAGAAGCATTATTTAAAATTATTTAGTTTGGCTTGATAAATTTTGATTGCAATAGTTGCAGGATGCGAACCTTATTCTTAATGAACATAATCTTGAGCTAAAATTTGAAAATAGATTTCCACTAGTAGGTGCTGTTTTTCGCAAGTCTGAGTCAACCCACCAGCCAAAGGCCTAAGCATTCTAGGTGTCGGCCTTTAGCGAGCCACGTTGACGGGTCAGTCTTGCGGAGTATATTAGATACTTAGGGTTTGTTCGACTTATTTATTTTGTTAGGTGGGGAGCCAAACTCCTATGGATGGGCAGGAGGCATGCCAGAGGAAGGGCAATTGCCGGAGGGAAGTTTTCTTTAGTGGGAATGCATCCCATCTCCGGAAGAATAAAAGCCAAGGCGTGCCTGTGAGAGTGATATAGAGAAACGTGGTTTTAAACCTGGTTCTGAACAATGATTAAACTTCTGTTGAGTTTGTAAAACTTGCTGTAATAAATGTTTTTCCGCTGCAAACTCTCGTCTATCTTTTTTGAAAAACTGGTTGTATTATACCATGATGCAATATATTTGGGCTTGTAAGAATATATATGCTGTTGTAACTCGTTTCGTCGAGTGTTCTCCTGTATACGGTTCTGGTCATCCCAGAGGGGATGTCACAATTACTGGCAGTAAAATATATCTAAAACTCCTCAAAATATAAATGAAAATAACAGTGGCATCTGAAAGGGCTTCGCTGATCTCTGTAATGTTTAGCTACGACTTTTATTCCAGGCGATGTCTCCAGCCATAGAAACTGAACCCACAGCTGCTGGGGAGTTGAGAGCCAACAGTATGCCATTGCCTTGGCGAGCACCCGAACCATAAAGCCCAAAGTGCTTGGTGAGGTAGCAAGGACAGGAGGAGCGCTTGGTTCAGAAAATATACTGGATTGTACAACAGTGCAGTCCAGCACCTCTGACAGTCATATGAACCTTTATTTACATATACTCTTTTTTTTATTTCTCAAGCATATGCACCAAAATGATGTAAAATCTAGGCACATGTTTGAGGTCACCTCAGATTGCATTAACAAATATTTTAAAATATAGAGGAACCGGAAAGCCTTTGCACTAGCTTGCATTATCATCCGAGAGATAAGAAACATTGCACTGTTTCATATTTATTATTCTTTTCTAGGCAATCCGAACAACCATTCTGCCACATAACCATACTCAAGAATATATTATTCACAACGGTATGATCCAGTTTGAATGCTATTTCCAGCTTTGATGACATTTCGTTTTTATACTAAACAATATGCATGGCCATAGCATCAATATCACGATAAGGAATTTAGTACAACGCACCGAGCATTCCATCCGACACATATGGTCAGTGAGCCCAATAATAATTACTGCAGATAATGCGTGCATAAACTTCTCAGATCACTGAGAAATGATGTATTCTCTTGGGCTGTTATGAACCATATGCAAAATTATCAATTTATTTGCGCCATATCTTTTTTTATATAACAATACATCTAGGTCACGTTTCGATCAATTTCTAGTTTTTAAGAAACTATTTTTTTCTTGGGACAATTGTGTTTCTATCCCTGGTTTCAACCTCAATTGTGATTTTATCCTCTGTTTTTCAACTTTATGATTTTACTCCTGGTTTTTAAATTGAAAACAAAGTATACCCCTATCAGGGGTAGAATCATAATAAAAATATTATGATTTTACCCCTGGTTGGGGTAAACTTTATCTTCATTTTGAAATCATAGGGGTAAAATCATAAAGTTAAAAAACAAAAGGTAAAATCACAATTGGACATTGAACCAAGAATGTATAGGTCATGTTTTGGATCAATTTCTAGCAAAGTTTTAAATCTCCGGTTATAGCTGCCGCTATCTCCGGATATAGCTGTTTTAGGAGCATTGCGCTATTTGCTTCGCTATATAATTTAGCCGCTATTTACCGCTATATCCTGATTTATCCGGCTATTAGCTGTTTTAGCGGGTCAACCACTAAATGGCTTAGCCGGCGATTTAAAACATTGATTTCTAGCCATTTTCCTAGAAGGTTGCCTATGCTCATGAGGCTAATCTTGCGATGATTATGACTCTATTTTTGGCCTCATTTGCCTACACCCCAGAGGCTCAAGGCTTTCTTCAAACTCTGGTTAGAGATCTGTAATATATTCTTTGATATTCCGATTACCTACAATAATTCATTCGTCTTGTTCCAACTAGAAGATACAGGTCTTCATGTGTCTCCCACTGTTCAGAAGCTGGAATTACTTTGTATTTTCATCTCCTTATAACAACTTAGTTGCTTTGGAACATTAGAGCCAATATAAGTCCTCTTTTAAGATCTTGTGACCTATTTTCTTTTAGGGGACAACGCTCTTCATTTCTTGTGTAGAGAGCACTGAGGCCTCCGCTTTCTCGTCTAAAATATCAAGTTTAGCTAGAAACTTATGTTTCTTTATAGATATGTCCTGTGATACCACATTTCGTGTCTATCCTCTCAATTACCGTCTGACACTTCTGATCTATTTTTGCCATCTGTTCTCTGATGATCACAGAGATGCAATCAGATCATAGATCGAAGCCCTCTTTTAGAAGCCAACCAAGTTCAAATTTAAAGACTTGTGAATTTTTCCTATGAGTCAGTTGCCCCAACGACAAGGAGAGGAGTGTCGTTCGAGATTTCTCTCTATCTACTGTCGAATTTGAAATGGAGTAATATGCTACGGAAAAGAACATATAAGATTCTGTGGGCTCTTTACTATCTAATATGTCATGTATATAGTTTGTGCAAAAGGGCTACGTAATTTTTGAATAAAAAACGTACTCGTCTTTACACGATACTGGTATAGTAGTGTTCAGCGATATTTATGCAGGCAAGAGGTATCTACGTACAACTACTATAATACGGCATCCACGCATTCACAGGCCACATGATTTGGTGTGAGTACTCCCATCTCAATCTATAAAGAGAGACTCGTCAGTCACAACAACACTAGAGTCCTTCGATTGATACAGAAAGGAATTATGTTCTAGCTAGTGGACCTGTTCCCTGCAGTTGTTCAAGGATCACATGGGTTTGGGATGCATTTTGGATATTAGCAGAGTATCTAGACTGAAGTACTGCTGTTGCTGTTAGAAATTTAGGCAAATTAAGGCATATTTTAATTCCAAAATATTGTATATATAACATGATATTGTGTAGTATGAGTGATCTTGTGACAAGGCTGAGAGAGTATGTGTTCATGTCTAATTCACAAATTAGCAAGAACAAATTAATAACCAGACAAGGTTCAGGGTGTACCCACAGGCGGGACCAGTGTCGGAGGCACCGGCGGCCTGTTCCCAACAGTCATATTGGGCTGCTCGAAGTAGTCAAACTAAGCCGATGCAGAAAGATATTCATAGTGCAGTCTCTTGAACAAACACCAGAAAGTAGTCATTCACATTGAGAGCTCAATGGAAAAAGACGAAGACGAAGTAGTCGATCAGTGAGCAGTCGTGCCTTGCGCTCCCTAAAAACCTGATCGCCCGCCTATCCGTGCAGATGTCATAGCAGCCCGTGGTTCCAAAGGCCTCCTCTCTTGGAGCCTGTGTGTGCAGGTGTCCGAGATGGAGAAGCTGAGAGCAACAACAATAAAGGAAAGAGGCTTTGTGGTTCTGGACTTGTTTCTTATAGTCTCACGGAAGGAAGAGAATTAAACATCATGCACTAGTAACTGACATCATGCTAATGCTTTATTATTCTTATTAAGCACAAAATAACCGACGTCATGCACTAGTGCTTTGTTTATTCTCATTAAGCACATTAGTAATTGGTGCATGCATGAACTGTCGTCCTTACTCGCCATTAGAGACTAGTAAATGGCATGCACCACTAATTGATCAGCACAAAACACACCATCGGGTGATAGTGCAAGACCAGGCCCAATTCCTTCTTAAATACCACCATAGCATTAGTTGTGGACTTGGAATTATAATTAATTAAAATAAATAGACCAAAATGTCTAATTATTCCAGCAAACCCCACCAAATTCCAAGACACACATCATATGCTCTTAGTTCCAATGTTGTTTGATATACCAGTGTTTTCATGGAGACTGTTAAGTTAAACATCCATCTAATAGAACAAGGGTTATACTTATCCATAACTGAGCAATGGACTATGCCTTACATTGTCAGTTTCGTGCGAACAAGTTTCACCAAAGTTCTTAACTGATACTAAGCTGCTAGAAGCATCCCCGCGGTTTGGAGCATATAAGTCGCACTCCTGGCCTTTTCATGAGTGTCTAGAGATTACCCTATCTCATAGAATGTGACTAGAATTCAACTCATATAGGTATGATCCTTATAAGATGTTATGTAGGACAACATCTCTGCTTACGTAAGCCACTCATATCACATGGAAGGAGCCTTGTACAAAGGTTCTCTTCTCTTAAACAGCCAATAGCTTGTTGCGCCATTCTACTTCACAGGATCTCCGACCACATAGAGCAGGTTACCACTAAGGCAGGACTCACATGGGTCTCAAGCCTAATTCTCTCAATGCAACATCTATCACATTACGTGAAAGACCCTTTGTGAGATTTTTAGCTGTCTGGACATAATCCAGGGCTATCACTCCGGAGTGTCTCTTTTTTCTGACAGATTTTAACCGCTGCTTTACATGCCTTGATGACTTCATGTTGTCCTTAGAACTGTTGACCTTGACAATCACAGTTTGATTATGACAGTTCATTAGGATGGCTAGTATAGGTTTTTTCACTACCGATAAATTCATTATGAGTTCACGAAGCCATTCAACTTCAACAGTTGTGGTGCCTAATGCTGTGAGTTATGCTTCCATATTGACCTCGTTAAGATGGTGTGCTTGCAAGACTTCCAGGAAACAGCGCCACCTCTAAGTGTGAACACATATCCACTTGTGGATTTTATCTCATCTGCACCAGATATCCAATTTGAATCACTATAACCCTCTAGTACCCTAGGATAACCAATGTAGTGAATTTTATAGCTCATTGTACCCTTTAGATAGAGCAATACTCTTTCAAGAGCATGCCAATGATCATCTCCCGAGTTTGAGACAAACCGGCTTAGTTTGCTCACAGCAAATGAGATATCAGGCCTTGTGGCACTAGTTAAGTACATCAGTGAGCCAATGATCTGAGAGTATCTCAGTTGATCTCTTGCTATCCTTTTGTTTTTTTCATAGAATTACACTAGCATCATAAGGTGTTGGAGCTGGTTTACAGTCCAGAGCAACTTAAAACCTTCTCCACATAATGGGATTGCAAGAATGTAACCCCACCATCACCTTCTCTCACTAGTTTTATATTTAGGACAGCATCAGCTTCTCTCAAATCTTTCATCTCAAAATTATGAGATAAAAATTCCTTGACTTCCTTAATCACATTAAGGCTAGTTCCGAATATCAGTATGTCATCGACTTACAAACCCAAAATCACTCCTTCACCCCCACCATGGCTAGCAGAGGTCAAAGTTCTATCAAACTTCTCATGCCATTGCTTAGACGCTTGCTTTAAACCATATATGGACTTCAGCTTTGTACAAACTTCTCATGCCATTGTCAGCTTTGTGGACAACAAAGCTAGCAGAGGTCAAAGTTCTATCAAACTTCTCATGCCATTGCTTAGACGCTTGCTTTAAACCATATATGGACTTCAACAACTTACAAACCATGCCTTTTTAACCTTGTGCTATAAATCCATCTGGTTGATCCATGTAGATCTCTTCATCTAACTCTCCATTTAGGAAAGTGATCTTAACATCCATCTGATGGACGAGAAGACCATGAGATGCAGCCAAAGAAAGTAGCACCCGAATTGTGGTCAATCGAGCAACCGGTGAATAAGTATCAAAGAAATCCTCTCCCTCTTTTTGGGTATAACCCTTAGCTATAAGCCTTGCCTTGTACTTTTCAATGGTACCATTAGACTTAAGCTTTTTCTTGAACACCCACTTGCACCCTACGGGATTGAACCCATAAGGACGTTCAACAACCTCCCAAGTACCATTAACATTATAGAATCCATCTCACTCCGCACCGCTTTCTTCCAATAGTCAACGTCAGGAGATGAATATGCCTCTTCAATGGTTCTGGGAGTGTCATCTCTGAGGTATACAATGAAATCATCACCAAAGGACTTTGTAGTCCCTTGTCTCTTGCTCTTTCTAGGAGATTCAATGTTATCCTCCTCATGACTCTCTATAAGTGTTGGTTCAATATGCTCTATCAGGGTAGATGGTTCAGGGAACTACATTGATTCTTTACTGGAATTGGTAGGTATTTCCTTTCTCATAGGAAACACATCCTAAAAAAATATAGCATCTCTGGATTCCATAATTGTACGAACATGCATATCAGGTACACCAGATTTTACTATTAAGAATCTATATCCAACACTGTGAAACGCATACCCAAGAAAGACATAATCCACAGTTTTTGGACCAAGCTTGCGTTTCTTGGTGATTGGCACATTCACCTTGGCCAAACACCCCCAAGTTTGCAAGTATGAGATATTTAACCTTTTCTTTTCTCATTTCTTGAATGGTGTCATTTCTTTATTCTTTGTAGGAACTCTATTCAGGACATGACATGCAGTCAATATCGCCTCACTCCACCATTCCTTGGAAAGTTCCGTGGTTCTAATATGGCGTTAACCAAATCAGTTAGAGTGTGATTCTTTCTTTCAGCAATCACATTAGATTCAGGTGAATAAGAAGGTGTCCTCTCATGAATTATACCATGTTCCTCATAGAATGAAAAAAAGATATCTGAAAAGTATTCTCCACCTCTATTCCATCTTACCCTTTTGATCTTTCTCTCAAGTTGATTTTCTGGTTCAGCTTTATAGATCTTAAAGAAAAGCAAAACTTCATATTTTGTTGAGGAGATACACATAACAAAATCTAGTGCAATCATCTATCAATGTCATGAAATATCTTTTACCACCTTTAGTCAACACACCATTCATTTCGCACAAATCGGAATGAATTAGTTCTAATGGTGCAACGGTTCTCACCTCTGTAGCCTTGTGAGGTTTGCGAGTTTGTTTAGATTGCACACACACAGGACACTTAGAACCTTTGTGAGAAACCATGTGGATATGTGCCATGGTTTGCAATATTTGATGAGTAATTGACTTTGGCGGAATTTGTGTTTGAGTTGAAATGCGGGAATCTAGGGATTGCATGAGTTTGTGCATGTCATGGTTTTGACTAACCCGAGTTGGTGAGGATGTTGGAGAGTTTGTAGGAGATGGGAAATATGTTTGCTTGTCTCATGATGTGTAGATCACTGGAGTCAACTTGGCGGTCAACGATGAGAGGATCGGGCACAAGTAGGAGACTTGGGACCAGACGATCGGGAGGCCGGGTGGAATCAAGGGTTATCCACACCGTACATATGGAGAGGTAAGAAGCACGGACGGTTTCACAGTTGAGCCTTAAAACCGTGGTAGTGATGAAGATGGCATGTTGACCAAGTCAAGGTGAGCGGGATGCCGGTGCAAGTGACAAGGGGGCCGATGGACAGGGACTAGGAGAGACTTGCCGGTGGTCAGGATCGCGGGACAAGGTGACACGCGTCGACATCGAGAAGTCACGCTTTAAGAAGCTTGCAAGGCGGTTCCCCGGTTTGGGTCTCAAAACCGGTGGTGAAGGTTGGTGGTGCACGTGGCACCATCACGGAGCTTTCTTCGAGGCGAAGCAAAGTCGTGAAGGGCCCAAGGGTGTTTTGGCGACAAGGAGGGAGATGGACAAGTTTGCCCGTGGTGCTAGGTGGCAGTGTTATGTAGGTCAAGGGTAGAGTGGTCATGTGGACAACCCCTAGGCCAATATAAGGAGAGGTGTGGCTAGTGGGAGAGGTGCCTCTTCCCATTTAGTCTTGCATTAGGTGTTCATTCAAAGTGCTAGGAGAGGTCTTCATGTGATAGAGGAGAGTAGTGGGTGTGTGAGAGACATCTCTTGCTCTTCCAAATAATGGGAGGAAGAGGGTCGCTTCCTAGCCTTGTATCCATGGATCTTATAAGCATGTTTCTATGATATGAGAAGTATTTTCGTGGTCAAGATCTTCCTCTCTCCCTAAATCCCGAATTTCTCTTTTTCTCTATTTTCGGAGCTATTTTCATGGTGATTTTCGATCTCATTTTTGAGTGGGTTTTGGTACGAATTTCTTGAGGGATCTTGGTGCTAGGACATGATTGAACAATCCTCTATGGATCCTTGATTGAATCCTAGCCAAGAGCACCTTTAATTTTGTGGATTTTCTCAATAACATTCAAACCCTAGAGCTTTTGGTAAATCCTCAAATTCGTGATAAATTCTTGAGCTTTTTACGTGATTCCACTTGGAGAAGGGACGTTCTACCATGAGACATCTTCTATCCAAGTTTCGTGATTTTTGGAGTTCGTTTGGATAGGTTTTGGTATTTTTTTTACCGAGTTTTAAGCACAGTTTTTGGTTCTAGAAAGTGTCAATCGGCACTGCCGGTCACTGAACCGGCACTGCCGGTGCCCGAGGAAGAACCCCTGATCGGCACTGCTGATGGCTGCACCGGCACTGCCAGTAGCCTAGGTCTGAACTCAGAGCGACATTGCCAGTGACTCAAGTCCGATCCCGCACCGGCACTGCCGATGACAACTATCGACACTACCCATGCACTCCGAATGCTGTTTACTTTTAGGTCCTAAGAATTCTACACCGGCACTACCGATGGGCGTGACTGGCACTGCCGATGGTGCACACCGGCACTGCTGATGGTAGTGATCGGCACTGCCGATAGTGGTCCAGTAAGGTCTGACTTGTGTGCGGCTCTTTGACTGATTCAAGTCTTTGTTGTTCCCTCTATTTCCGTTGTGTTCTACTATTGTTGTTGATCACTCCTAGGGTTAGCACATCACAAATTGGTGCGTGTGGCCTTGGTGATCGGTTTAGAGGTTGGCTTGGATTGTAATCGGGACATAGGCCAAGTTCTCTCGGAGAATTTTAATTGGCTCCCATTCACCCTCCCCCCCCCCCCTCCCTCTGGTCGCCTTCTCGGTCCTTCGGTTGGTATCAGAGCCAATTTGATCACTAGTTGACCTTCACCGGCTTTGTGATTCGAAGGCGACATGGAGAAGCGTGCGGTCCAGCTTTGGATGTTTGATGGAGAGGACTCTCCCTACTGGAAGTCATGGACCAAGGCTTATCTCTTGAGCCAAGGACATGCAATTTGGGAGATCGTGGAGCAAGACTACACCATACCGGACGACCTCAACACCGTACCAGTAGGTGAGTTAACCAGGTATGAGAACAACTCCAAAGCTGTCAATATCCTGCTTTATGCTCTAGGTAGGAATGAACATGACCATGTTGCTCATCTTGATACTGCACATGCCATTAGGGCAAAGCTTTGCACGTACCATGAGGGTACCAATCAAGTCAAGTCTATGTGTAAAGATTCTTACAATAGACAGTATCAAACCTTTGCAAAAAAACCTGGCGAGTCACTACATGACACTTTTCATAGTTTTGAGGCCATTGTGTGCAACTTGCAGGCTTGTGGTAACCTTGTGTACAGTGATAACGATAGAGCTAAGCAACTTCTATATTCACTTGATGAAAATGCTTGCGGGGTTAAGATTGCTGCACTAGAAGAAACTGCTGATTTCAATACCTTGGACTATGAGCAGCTGTATAGCAAGCTAAAATTTCATGAACTATCTAGGAAGTCTCGTCCTAATCTTGCTAATTCTGCTTCTAGCATGGCTTTGCTTTCTAGCTCTCAAAAGGGTAGTCACAGTGGTTCTTCTTATGGAACTAACCCCTCACTTGACAAGTCTTCATTGGAGTTTGCTCTTTCTTCTCTTGTTGCAGCTTCCGATGAACAGATGGAGTGCATTCCTGATGAGGAGCTGTCTTTGCTCACAAGGAAGTTCAGGAAGTTCTACAACAACCGCAAGGAGAGAAGAGGAGGTGGTTCAAGAACCTGCTTCGAGTGTGGTGACCCGGGACACTTCATTGCTGAATGTCCCAAGAAGAAGAAGAAGGTCGGGTACCACGACAACAACACTGAAGACTTCAAGCAGAAGAAGAACCGCTTCTACAAGAAAGGCAAGAACTCCAAGAAGTTTGCCAAGGCCATTGCATGCACCCACGTTGCCGTCTTGAGCGATGTCGACCGCACATCTAGCGATGGCCTTACAAGCTCTGAGGAGGAGGTTGAGAAGCCACGAGTCAAGAGGAAGGACGACTTCACCGGGTTTTGCTTCATGGCAAAGAACGACCATGACACCGATTCTGGCTCCGACTCTGACACAAGCGAGGTACCTCCCACCTTGATGAGCTCTCTTCTGAACTTCATCATCTGCGTGATGTTCTGCTCATGCAAGATGATAAGCTTCACAGCGCTGTTCGTGAGAATAGAGAGCTTAAGTCTAAATTGGAAAATGTTGAGTATGAGGTCACTTTGCTTAGGTCTAAGCTTGCTAGAGATGACATTGTTGTTGAGTGTGAGTCTTGTCAAGTTGTGATGAATGATCTTGCACAAAAGGAAAGTGTGCATGCTCAAGTTGCCAGTCAGCTTGAGAGTGCCCTTAAAGAGCTTGATGAATTCAAGGCTAGACCAACTCTTTTGGGTGCATGTTAGAAGTGTCCCAGGCTTACTAGTGAGTTGGAAGCTCAAACCCTCAAATTCAAAGAGCTTGAGTCCAAGCTGTTAAGTGTGACTCGCTCTAAAGTTCTCCCACCACCATGTGAAGTGTGTGTTTACCTTAAGGACAAGCTTGTAATCACTAGGGAGGAAAACAAAGTCCTAGTCCAAGAAAATGACTATCTTGTTTCTAGGCTCCAAAGAACCCTAGTGAGTGAGGAGAAGATTGAGAGTGACTTGGCAAGAGTCAAAGAAAGTGCTAGTAGGTCAACCTACAACTTGGGCTTGGGATTTGAGAGGTGTGACAAAGAGAGTGAAAATGTGGGTAAGTTTGTGCCTAGCTCTAGCTACAAGGATGAGGAACAATCCATCAAACCCACTGACACATACAATCCACCTAACCCCAATCCTTCCTTCAACCCAAAGCAAGCTGAGAAGCCAAAACCCAAACCCACTATGCAAGCTAAGCCTAAATATGAGAGTGTCTACATTTGCATGTTTTGTGGCCGTAAGGGTCACTTGGATGAATACTGTTATAGGCGTAAGAGAATTGAGAGGATGCAAGCTGAGTTAACCAGGAATGTGCATTATGATGATTTTGTTGGTTTTCAACCTCGCTCTTTTTCTAGTGCCTATCATGGACAAGGTCATTCCTCATATGGCTTTGATTCACGAAACAGAGGTTTTGCTCAGCAACGCTTTGCGCCCCACGTTTTTCCCATCATGGTGAGCGTCGCTGGCGTGGATTTGGCTTTCACACAGATGATTTCTATCCTCACAACCCCAGGTTTGAGTCGAGACGCCTTGACAGGTCACATTTTCCCCATCGTGGTTCTCGTCCCATGCGTTCGAATGATAATGTGCAAAGAACTGCGATGACTACTACCGGTCGTATGGTGAAGTGCTGGATTCCTAAATGCTTTTTGACTAACCCCAGCACTGAGCCATCGACTTTTCCTTCTTGTTCTTTGTAGGCAGTAGGTGGAGGCCTAGAGAACAAGTGGCTAATGGACTCCGGGTGTTCGCGCCACATGACCGGAGATGCAAGGTGGTTCTCCAGCCTCACTCCCTTGAAGCGCTGGGAGTATGTGACCTTTGGAGATGACAAGATAGGGAGAGTGAAGACAAGAGGCGCGGTAAAGATAAATGAAAAATTCACTCTCAAGGATGTTGGTTTGGTTGAGCATCTCCAGTACAATCTCCTCTCTGTCTCTCAGTTGCTTGATGTTGGTTTGGAAGTGCGCTTTAAGAAAAATGCTTCTTGTGTTCTTGATTCGAATGGCTCTTTGGTTTGTGGGATTTCTAGCATTGGGAAAGTTTTTCAGGCTGATTTTGCTGGTTCTCCTAGTTCTCACAAGTGCTTGTTTACTCAATCTTCTTCTGAGCTCTGGAAATGGCATAGGAGACTAGGTCACATGAGCTTTGACTTGCTTTGTCGCTTGAGTGGCCTAGGTTTGATTCAAGGATTGCCTAAGCTCAAATTTGATAAGGATTTGGTTTGTGCTCCTTGTCGTCATGGGAAAATGGTTGCCGCTTCTCATCCACCAATTAATGTGGTGATGACTGAACGCCCTGGAGAGTTGCTTCACTTGGACACTGTTGGTCCTTCTCGGGTTCGTTCGGCGGGTAGGAAGTGGTATGTTCTTGTGATTGTTGATGACTATTCTCACTACTCTTGGGTTTATTTTATTGAGAGCAAGGATGAAGTGTTTCATTATTTTTGGAGCTTAGCTTTGAGGTTGTTCAAGAAACTTCCTGGTGCATTACGGGCAATTAGCAGTGATAATGGCACCGAGTTCAAGAACTCCTCCTTTGATGCTTTCTGTCTTGAGCATGGTATTGAGCATCAGTTTTCAGCACCTCGTGTCCCTCAGCAGAATGGTGTGGTCGAAAGAAAGAACAGAACCTTGGTGGAAATGGCCCAGACGATGCTCGATGAGCATAGGACTCCGAGGCGGTTCTGGGCTAAGGCCATTGGCACTGCTTGCTATGTTTCCAATCAGATTTTCTTGCGCTCAATTCTTAATGTGACTTTCTATGAGCTACGCTTTGGGAGGAAGCCATCAGTTTCTCATTTGCGTGCCTTTGGTTGCAAGTGCTTTATTCTCAAGCGTGGCAATCTTGATAAGTTTGAGTCGAGATCTTCTGATGGCATCTTTCTTGGCTACACCCATCATGGCCATTCTTACAGAGTTTTGAATTTGGAGACTAACACCATCGTAGAATCCGGCGATGCAACCTTTGATGAATCAAACTCTTGTGCAAGCAATGTGATTGACACTGCAGGTAACAAGGAGATGGAGGAGAGTATCTTTGTAGAAGAGGACCTATAGGGCTTGGATGATGACGATGATGAGTCATTCCATCCCACATCTGAGCTTGTTCCTGCTACTTCCACCACTCCAGCAGAGGGTCTAGAAGCTTCTACATTGACCTCAGTTGTTGTCGAGCCAGCTCCAGCTATGGCTGAGGGGGAAGTCCGCTCTGAGAGAGAGAGAGGCTCCTCACCACATTCAGCGTCAACATCCACCTTAACAGATGATCGGTAATCTCTATGAGAGGACAACAAGGTCAAGGTCTGCACATCTTGCCTACTTTATTAATTCTCTCTTTATTGCCACCTTTGAACCTCGGGATGTTGGACACGCATTATCTGATGAACACTGGGTTAATGTCATGCATGAGGAGTTGGAAACTTTGAGAGAAACAAAGTGTGGACCCTAGTAGAGCCTCTTGTTGGTGTCAATGTCATAGGAACCAAGTGGGTTTTCAAAAACAAGCATGGGGAAGATGGTGAGGTTGTTAGAAACAAGGCTAGGCTTGTTGCCTAGGGTTTTAGTCAAGTGGAGGGCTTAGACTATGGGGAAACCTTTGCTCATGTTGCACGTATAGAAGCCATTAGGATCTTGCTTGCATTTCTAGCCTCAAAGGGCATTAGACTCTACCAAATGGATATCAAGAGTGCGTTCCTAAATGGCTTAATAGAGGATGAGGTTTATGTGAGACAACCACCTGGCTTTGAGCACGACAAATACCCAAACCGTGTGTACAAGCTTCAAAAGGCTTTATAGGGGCTAAAGCAAAGCACCTAGGGCATGGTATGCTAGGCTTAAGACTTTCTTGCTAAGAGCGCGGGTATGTCATGGGGTGTGTTGACAAAACCTTGTTCACTCTAAAGCATGGCAATGACTTTCTAATGGTTCAGATGTACGTGGATATCATCTTTGGAGGTTCCTCTCATGCTCTTGTGTCAAGATTTCAGGAAGCTATGGAAAGTGAATTTCAGATGTCGATGATGGGTGAGCTCACCTTCTTTTTTGGACTTCAAATCAAGCAGTGCAAGCAAGGCACCTTCATATAACAAGTCATGTACATGAAGGATCTCCTGAAGAAGTTCGACATGGTCAATATGAAACCGTTGTCAACACCAATGTCCACAACAACGGCACTTGACCCTAACGAAGACTGTGAAGCGGTGGACCAAAAGGAGTATAGGAGCATGATTAGCTCCCTCTTGTACCTGACGGTGACAAGACCCAACATACACTTTGCAGTGTGTATTTGTGCTCGCTTCCAGGCTTCCCCAAGGGTGACTCATCGCAAGGCTGTCAAGCGCATTTTTAGGTATCTCAAATACACCCTTGAGTTTGGTCTTTGGTACTCTGCATCTTCATCTCTTGATCTCATTGGGTATTCGGATGCGGACTTTGCTGGGTGTAGAATTGATAGGAAGAGCACTTCTGGTACTTGCCATTTCTTGGGTACTTCTTTGACCTATTGGTCTTCTCGTAAGCAGTCGAGTGTATTCCAATCCACCACAGAGGCTGAGTATGTTGCAGCTGCTAGCTGCTGCTCACAAATCCTATGGATTATGTCCACCATGAGAGACTATGGGTTAACCTTTAAGGGTGTTCCACTCATGTGTGATAACTCCAGTGCCATATGCTTAGCCAAGAACTCAGTCCTATGGTAAGGTCAAACATATAAATATGAGATTCCACTTCCTGAGAGATAGTGTTGAAAAGGGAGATGTTGAGGTCAAATACATCGACACCAAAAACCAATTGGCTGATATTCTCACCAAGCCCCTAGATGCTTCGAGATTTGCTTTTCTTCGGGGAGAGCTTGGTGTTTGCCATCCTTATGGCATCATTTGAGGGGGAGTTGGTGTTCTCTTGTATATATGTATCGTACCTTTTTTATGCATTACATCTCATATGTAATATATGCATTGGTAGATGAGCTTTGATTCTTATGCTTTCTTGCATTTCTCTTTGCTATGATTGAGCTTGAGCTAAGTTGTGTGGATGTGATAGTAATCTCTCATGCTTAGATTTTCTAGATGGCTTGTTATAGATTCTTTTGAGCAACTTGCTAATCTTAAAGGTAAACTGAGCTTCTTGTGAACCTTATAAACTAATCTTGTTAAGACTTGCTCACCATGTGTATAATTTCTTTTATCCCTGTCAAAACTTGTGTTGAGGCTAGTTTAGAGGATGTCTCGGCTTTGGCACCTTGTGTTTGCGAAATGGAAGGCTTTGCAAATGTTTAGCTCATGATGGAACATTGTGGGAACGTGTGTTCCTTTTCCTGCAAAGACATGCTCTTTTGTCTTATGAATCAATCATGAAAAATCTGCTAAGTGCTTTGATCAAAATAAACCTAAATTGCTAAATCCAAACACTGTGATTTGAGGCCTCGGGGTGTTTGCCGTACCCAATCGTGTGACCCTCCGCATGGATAAGAGGACACATGAGGATAAACAATAAACACTTGATCAATTGAGTCTCTGTTGCATATGTGAGCGTTTGTAAAGCTCATTTTATGTGAATGCTTGTTGCCTTGGTTGAGATGGAGACTGGCTAGGTTCTTTCGATTCACTTGATACTTGTTTTGCCTTGGATGGGAGTAGTTACACATGTGGTGGCAGTTTTTCTTTTGATGAGCAAATTTGATTCTATCTAAGCTAGTCAATCTTTTTGCTTAGCCTTTATAGCTCTTGGTGTTTATGTCTTGCTATCTATTTTTGGTCTTTGTATGATTGTGAGCTATTGCTTTTACACTTTATGGCTCTATGGATATGATTAGCAAGGTTAAATGCTTGTTTGCATAATTGTTGAAGCTCCTTAGGTTTGCATTTTCATTCATTGCATGTTTGTTCTTTTGCTACTTTGATAAGTTCATTGCCAAAAGGGGAGAAAGTTGTGGGTCATGCACAAATAATGCCAAGAAACCTAAAATGATTTATTTTGCATTACATGAGACCTACTATAAGTTGAGGGGGAGCATTTCATGTCCTTGAGCGTTTTCTTGCGCTTTTCAGAAACTTTCTGTCTCAAGTTGCTGTCTTTGCCAACTCTTGGTTTTGTGATCCCTATTTTGCTAGATGGCCTATTTCTCATCTTTTCTTTGGGTTTGGCCATTTGGACGTACTTTGAATTTTAATCTCTAATCTTTGTGCATTTGGTGTTGTCAATGTACATATCAAGGGGGAGATTGAGAAACCATGTGGATATGTGCCATGGTTTGCAATATGTGATGAGTAATTAACTTTGGCGGAATATGTGTTTGAGTTGAAATGCGGGAATCTGGGGATTGCATGAGTTTATGCATGTCATGGTTTTGACTAACCCGAGATGGTGAGGATGTTGGAGAGTTTGTAGGAGATGGGAAATGTGTTTGCTTGTCTCATGATGTGTAGGTCACTGGAGTCAACTTGGCGGTCAACGGCGAGAGGATCGGGCATAAGTAAGAGACTTGGGGCCAGACGATTGGGAGGCCGGGTGGAGTCAAGGGTGATCCACACCGTACACATGGAGAGGCAAGAAGCACAGACGGTTTCACGATTGAGCCTCAAAACAGTAGTGGTGATGAAGACGGCGTGTTGACCAAGTCAAGGCAAGCGGGATGCCGGTGCAAGTGACAAGGGGGCCCGATGGACAGGGACCGGGAGAGACTTACCGGTGGTCAGGATCGCGGGACAAGGTGACATGCGTCAACATCGAGAAGTCATGCTTTGAGAAGCAGGCAAGGCGGTTTCCCAGTTTGGGCCTCAAAACCGGTGGCGGTGGTTGGTGGTGCACGTGGCACCATCATGGAGCTTGCTTCGAGGCGAAGCAAAGTCGTGAAGGGCCTGAGGGCGTTCGGGCTACAAGGAGAGAGATGGACAAGTTTGCCCCTGGTGGTAGGTGGCAGTGTTATGTAGGTCAAGGATAGAGTGGTCATGTGGACAACCCCTAGGCCTATATAAGGAGAGGTGTGGCTGGTGGGAGAGGTGCCTCTTCCCATTTAGCCTTGTGTTAGGTGTTCATTCAAAGTGCTAGGAGAGGTCTTCAAGTGATAGAGGAGAGTAGTGGGTGTGTGAGAGACATCTCTTGCTCTTCCAAATAATGGGAGGAAGAGGGTCGCTTCCTAGCCTTGTATCCATGGATCTTATAAGCACGTTTCTATGATATGAGAAGTATTTTCGTGCTCAAGATCTTCCTCTCTCCCTAAATCCCGAATTTCTCTTTTTCTCTATTTTCGGAGCTATTTTCGTGGTGATTTTTGATCTTGTTTTTGAGTAGGTTTTGGTACGAATTTCTTGAGGGATCTTGGTGCTAGGACATGACTGAACAATCCTCTATGGATCCTTGATTGAATCCTAGCCAAGAGCACCTTTAATTTTGTGGATTTTCTCAATAACATTCAAACCCTAGAGCTTTTGGTAAATCCTCAAATTCGTGATAAATTCTTGAGCTTTTTGCGTGATTCCACTTGGAGAAGGGACGTTCTACCATGAGACATCTTCTGTCCAAGTTTCGTGATTTTTGGAGTTCGTTTGGATAGGTTTTGGTATTTTTTTTACCGAGTTTTAAGCACAGTTTTTGGTTCTAGAAAGTGTCGATCGGCACTGCCGATCACTGAACCGGCACTGCCGGTGCCCGAGGAAGAACCCCTTATCGGCACTACCGATGGCTGGACCGGCACTACCGGTAGCCTATGTCTGAACTTGGAGCAACACTGCCAGTGACTCAAGTCCGATCCCGTACCGGCACTGCCGATGGCAACTATCGACACTACCGGTGCACACCGAATGCTGTTTACTTAAGTCCTAAGAATTCTACACCGGCACTGCCAATGGGCATGACCGGCACTGCCGATGGAAGTGATCGGCACTGCCTATAGTGGTCCAGTAAGGTCTGACTTGTGTGCGGCTCTTTGACTGATTTAAGTCTTTGTTGTTCCCTTTGTTTTCGCTGTGTTCTACTGCTGTTGTTGATCACTTCTAGGGTTAGCACATCACAAATTAGTGTGTGTGGTCTTGATGATCGGTTTAGGGATTGGCTTGGGCTGTAATCGGGACATAGGCCAAGTTCTTTCGGAGAATTTTAATTGGCTCCCATTAGCCCCCCCCCCCTCTGGTCGCCTTCTCGGTCCTTCACTTTGACTAAAGTAAATTTTGGAATTAAGTTCAAACTAGCTAGCTGTATTATACAACCCAAATTAATATGACAAAGTCATGAATGCCAAACATTAGATTCATCAATATTACTCACATGATTCACAACATTATTACATGTGTCAGACAAAGACAAGCAGAACAAGCCTCCACTATCATAACCTTTACCAATAAATGTCCCATGCTTAGACAATACAAATTTATTGGATTCAAAGACTAATTTAAAACTATCTCTATATAGTAGAGATTCACTGATGAGATTCTTCTTGATAGATGGAACATGTTGCATGTTTCTCAGTCATACGATCTTTCCTGAAGTAAGCTTCAGATCAACCATACCAGTACCAGTATAACTGCATGTGAACCATTTCCCATGAACAAGGATCCAGCCCCACCAAACTGATAAGATGAGAATAAGGAGATGTCAGAACATACATGAATATTAGCCCCAATGTCAACCCACCACTCAAGTGAATGACACACTGAAAGGACAGTAGGTAAAAGACCCCAATGTTCCTTCTTCCTTGCTAATAACCATATTTGCAGACTTTTTATTCTGATTCCATTTGCGATCCTTGCATTCACTGGCCCAATGACCAGATTCACCGCAAACAAAACTGTGACCCTTCTCCTTGTTATTCTTCATCTTCTTGAAGGCGGTCGCTTGTTTAGTCTTTTGATTATTGTTCAACTTGTTCTTGTTCTTGTTTTTGTTTGAGGCATTAGATTTTTTCTTCTGCAACATATTTGAACTAGAAGACCCATCAACTCCTTAATCACGGTTGTCTTTTGCCCTCGCTTTCTCTTCAACATCCAACAATCCCATAAGATCAGCCACGCTGAACTCTTGTCTCTTATGTTTTAGAGAACTAGCAAAATCCCTCCAAGAAGGTGGCAGCTTCGCAATTATGCCTCCTGCTACAAACTTATCGGGTAACACACATGGGAAATTTTCGAGTTCTTTTGCCAGTTCCTGAATCTCATGAGCTTGTTCCACTACAGAACGGTCATCAACCATTTTGTAGTCATACAACTGCTTCATGACATACAACTCACTCCTAGCATCAGAAACACTGAATTTTGCCTCAAGCGCATCCCACAACGCTTTGCCAGATGGTAATGTCATGTAGATATCCACTAGGTTTTTAGTCAAAACACTCATCACGGTGTCTCAGAACAGGTTATCGGCAGCCACGAAAGTTCTCTCCTCCTCTTGAGTGAACTGTTCGGGCTTCCCCTGTGCGACATGAAAAATGTCCATGGCTGTCAACCATAGAACCATCTTAGCGCGCCAATGCTTGTAGTTCGAACCATCAAAAGTGTTTGGTTTGAGGGCAGCAGCAAAGTCAGTGACCGTAAAATGCCTATCAAGTTTTTGGATTGTTAGAAATTTAGGCAAATTAAGGTATATTTTAATTTCAAAATATTGTATATATAACATGATATTGTATAGCATGAGTGATCTTGTGACAAGGCTGAGAGAGTATGTGTTCATGTCTAATTCACAAATTAGCAAGAATAAAATTAATAACCAGATAAGATTCAGGGTGTACCCAGAGGCGAGACTAGTGCCGGAGGCACCGGCGGCGCCATTCCCAATAGTCATATTGGGCTGCTCGAAGTAGTCGAACTAAGCCGATACAGAAAGATGTTCACAATGCAGTCTCTCGAACGAACACCAGGAAGTAGTCATTCACGTCGAGAGCTCAATGGAAGAAGACAAAGATGAAGTAGTCAATCAGTGAGCAGTTGCGCCTTACGTTCCCCAAAAACCTGATCGCCCACCTATCCATGCAGATGTCACAGTAGGGCATGGTTCCGGAGGCCTGCTCTCTCAGAGCCTATGCGTGCAAGTGTCCGAGATGGAGAAGCTGAGAGCAACAACAACAAAGGAAAGAGTCTTTATGGATCTGGACTTGTGTCATATAGTCTCACGGAAGGAAGAGAATTAAACCTCATGCACTAGTAATTGATGTCATGTTAATGCTTTATTATTCTTATTAAGCACAAAATAATTGATGTCATGCACTAGTGCTTTGTTTAAATCTCATTCAGCACATTAGTAATCGGTGCATGCATGAACTGCCATCCTTAGTCACCATTGGAGACTAGTAAATGGCATGCACCACTAATTGATCAGCATAAAACACATCATTGTGTGATAGTGCAAGACCAGGCCCAATTCCTTCTTAAATACCACTATAACATTAGTTGTGGACTTGGAATTATAATTAATTAAAAAATAGACCAAAATGTCTAATTATTCCAACAGCTGCTACTAGTTAAAGTGGAAACTTGAAATAGACATCCAAATTAGAAATTTCAAATCCTTTCGTGGAACCCATTGATATTGGCTACAGTGATGATATTGGTAACCTGAAAGTGGGGCGGGCTGTGGGCTGCCCGTTAGCTGTCGCTCTGTCCGCGAGAAAACTTGGCAGGTTTAGCGGGCGCTTGTTAATCTGCTTGTTTTGTCCACTACAGTCCGGTGGGCTAAGCGGGTGCTTGATTTGTGGGCTAAGCAGGCGTCGCAAGTGTCCGCATAGTCTAGGACGCCTGCTCGCTGCGCTAGCCAGAACGAATCAAACAATCACTAATCATTTCTCACTAATCATGTTAAAGCAAGTAAGCAAACTTTCGAAGGTGAACCAAGATCATAGTCTGGTTTCAGCCAAAGTACAAGATCATAAGTTTACAAGGTTGGCTAAGATTAGAACAAAGTTTACAAGCTGGACTAAGATTAGAACAAAGTTTACAAGATGGGCTAAGATTAGAACAAAAAAGCTCAGTATCATGTATTCACTGCTACTAGAACTTCTTGCTGGTCTCTGCTCTTGGCAATGACGATTCCACAGCACAACAAAAATCAGATGATATAAAACTAAGAGAACAAGAGGCTACTGTTTAGGCATATCCATTCAGATGATATTAAGCAGTGTGCTTACACTTCTTTAATCATATTTGATGCATCTGAACTGTTTGGATCACCTTCAATCAGATAAATTAGCTTCTTTAGCCCACATTGCTAGAAAGGCAGAACAAATGAGTGTCACATAACTTTGCTGATAAAATAAACAGATATGATTGTGACCCTATTAATGTGGAACACGGCTTGTGTGCAGATTCACAAACTATAGATGCATGTTCTACTTCTACCAGCCATACCATTTGTCATGTTATTGCCTAGGGTGAGATAATATGCTTAAGTTTCAATAAAACCAATGAATAAAAGGCAATCTCAGTCAACTTTGAAATAATTGGAGAAGGCCAGGACACTAGATAAGTGCACACCAAAATAATTGTCAATCTAATTGTCTACAGGCAGGGGTTGCTGAACAAAACATATCAACTTATAACAGTGATCTTCCACACCCACTAGTTGAAATTGCCACAGGAAATACATGTTCAAGCAGTAGACAATGAACGTGAAAACAACCTAAGAACTGGGACTCCATTTCTAAGTGGGTAGAAACAGGACTATAAGTACTGTATCTTCTTTTATACTAGTAGTTCAGTGAGGTTATACTAGTAGTTCAGTAAGGTTATACTAGTACTATAGTGAGGTTATCCTAGTAGTACAGTGAGGTTATACTTGTACTAACAATATAACAATACTAACAGAGCAGTAAAGTGAGGTTACCTTGGATTCAGATTCATATATGAAAGTCATCATCTTCAACATCCAAATCTGTGCTTGACAATATGTGAGAATATGATGAGCCTGAAAAATTAAGAATTTAATACACTTTTATGCACAAATGGAACAAATATTAAAAAGAAGTAATATGTATGACCATACCTGCAGCCCGAAACCAATCTTGAAGGCACAATAATGCCTCAACAGTGTTGGTGGACAGACTGCTCCTATAGTCGCTAATTACCCTTGAACCAGAGCTATACGTAGACTCTGATGCCACTGTAGAAGCTAGAACAGCCAACACATCATGAGCCATGCGAGCCACAGTAGGGTACTTAGGCGAGTGTATCTTCCACCAGTGTAAAATATCAAAGTCATCTTCTTCACATGGGAACAATTCATCTTGGAGATATCGGCGCAATTCACTTGTCCCTTGCTTCCTTTGAACCCTCAAATGTTGACTCCAATCAGACCAAGGACAACCATGTCCTATAGATGTGCCACCTTGTTCATCAAATGTGTCTTGTGTTGGAGAAGTGTATGCATGGAACAGATCTGTGAGTACACTGCCAACTCTATTGATATGACTATCTGCATCACTTTCAAACACTTGCCTCAAACAAAAGTCAACAAACCCGAGCTTGAATCTAAGATCAAATACCACTGGAATGCAATTTGATAAGTATGTAAATTTGCAGTGCGTGTCAAACTTCTTTTGCATTTCACTCATCATAGATGTAATTGCTGCACGGGTACTTGATGCTCCCTCTATCAAAACTTGTCTCACTTCCCAAATTTGATGAAAGTAAAGGTTGGAAGTAGGGTATTTCGATCCTGATACAACTTTTGTGCTCTTCTTGAAAACCTTTAGCATATTGCAAACCACCTCAGCCTTTTCCCACTCCGCAGCCAATGGGCAGTTGTTGTAGTTTATGTCCTGCCTCTGGAGCTCAAAAAAGACATCTCTTAAAAGCAACGCTGAATTCAGCGTGAGATAGGTTGAATTCCATCTTGTTGGCACATCAAGAGGAGGGCGTTTTTTGCAAGAAATGCCCAAGTCTACGATTATCTCCTTAAACTTCTTCTATCTTGACTGTGAAGACTTTATGTATCTCACACTTTCTCTAATATTATCTATAACACCCTCTATAGTTTGCAAACCATCTCTCACTATAAGATTTAGCACATGAGCTGCACAACGAACATGAAATAACTCGACAGAGGGTAGCATCTGTCTTGTGGAAAGATGCTTATGCAAAGAACTGACCATAGATGTGTTAGCTTGTGCATTGTCCAAGGTTATGCTAAAGAGTTTGTCCTCAATGTTATCATAAGGGGCACTCTTCAGCCTTACATTGTACAAGTTTGCAGCATCATGTGGTGTCTTGATGTAATAAAAACCTTATTATTTTCTTCTGAACCTTTCATGTATCATCTATATAATGAAAGGTGATGCAAAAATAACCTATGTTTCCCTTAGATGTCCAATCATCGACAGTAAGTGACACTCTAGACTTGCAGTCCTTAAAAAAGTCTCTCAACACCCACTACCAGAAAAAGGGTTTGTAGCAGGGTTCCAAAAAATATCATAGCGACGGTTTTGTAGAAATTCGCTGCTACAGTGACCCTCCAACTTTTAGCAGCGGGTCACAATGTGACCCGCCGCTAAAAATGTCTCCATTTTTAGCGGCGGTCCACAATGTGACCCACCCCTAAAAATTGATTTTTAGGGGCGGACCACGTTGTGGCCCGCCGCTACAAATTGGTGGATCTCGGCCCGTCCAGCCCAACTAATGCAAATAAAAACACTCCACTCCTTTCCAGAACCTAACCCTAGCGCTCACTCTTCCCTCCCAACCCCCTCCCTCCCCCCCCCCCCCCCCCCCCCGGCGCCACCTCCTCTCTTCCCGAGCCTCGCCCTCTTCTCCACCCATCGTTGAAGGAGTGTTGTGTGTATCCATGGGGGTGATGTCCTCATCAGTTGCACTGGTACTTGATGCTCCCTCTATCAAAAGTTGTCTCACTTCTCAAATTTGATGAAAGTAAAGGTTAGAAGTAGGGTATTTTGATCCTGATACAACTTTTATGCTCTTCTTGAAAACCTTTAGCATATTGCAAACCACCTCAGGGGTTTTCCACTCCACAGCCAATGGGCAGTTGTTGTAGTGTATGTCCTGCCTCTGGAGCTCAAAAAAGGCATCTCTTAAGAGTAACGCTGACTTCACCATGAGATAGGTTGAATTCCATCTTATTGGCACGTCAAGTAGAGGACGTTTTTTTGCAACAAATGCCCAAGTCAATGATTATCTCCTTAAACTTTTCCTGTCTTAACTGTGAAGACTTTATGTATCTCACACTTTCTCTAATATTATCTATAACACCCTTTATAGTTTGCAAACCATCTCTCACTGTAAGATTTAGCACATGAGCTGCACAACGAACATGAAATAACTTACTGAGGGTAGCATCTGTCAAAGAACTCACTCCGGGGAAAAGGCCGGAATCCCTAGTGAAATTGTGCCTCCCAAACAAGCGCTCAAAATGCCGCGGGTAGCGGACTGCAGCCAATGCCCCTCTACCCCTCGGTAGTCCCCATCTTGCGTCAATGGAGCATGAGCTGCTCCGAATCTTGCGGAGCATCAAGGCCCCTCGACCCCTGCTGCAGACCCACGCTCAGCTCGTCGCCGCGGGCCTCGCCGCGAGCCCTCGCCTCCTCACGGCGCTCGTCTCCGCCGCGCTCTCTGTCCTCTCGTCTCCGCGCCACGGCGCTGCCGCCCTCCGCGCCGCGGGCGCCGACGCCTCCACCGTCGCGCACAACACCCTCATCGAGCGCCTCGCTGGGCGTGGCAGCGGCCGAGGCTGCTCCCCGGAGGACGCGCTCGCGGCCTACGCCGCCATGCGCGGCGCGGGGGTGCCGCCCAACGGGTTCACCTTCACCTTCCTGCTCCGCGCGTGCGAGTCCCTGCGGCGGCTGCCGACGTGCCGGTGCGTCCACGCCCAGATCGTGAGGTGCGGGTTCGCGGGCGATGTTGTCGTGCAGAACGCTCTCATCAATGTGTACTACAAGTGCAGCGACATGGGGGATGTCGCGGCGGCTCGGCAAGTGTTTGATGAAATTCCAGATAGGGATGTTGTTTCATGGAACTCCATCATTGGGGTTTACATGTTGAGTGGAGATGCTGCGGGGGCAATGGAACTGTTTGAGGGGATGCCGGAAAGGAATGTCGTTTCATGGAACACTGTTATTGCTGGGTTCACGAGGATGGGGGACATGACGTCAGCACACCGGGTGTTTGATAGGATGCCAGTGACAAATACCATTTCTTGGAATCTGATGATCTCTGGCTACGCAACAAGCAGTGATACAGAGATTGCACGGTCTCTCTTTGATCAAATGGACCAGAAAGATGTTGTTTCGTGGACGGCTATGGTCTCTGCTTATGCAAAGATTGGGGACCTAACTTCAGCTAAACTGTTGTTTGATCAGATGCCAGTTAAGAACTTGGTTTCATGGAATGCTATGATAACAGGGTACAATCACAACTCGAGATATGACGAGGCACTGCGTACATTTCAGCAGATGATGCTTGAGGGAAGATTCATGCCTGATGAAGGTACATTAGTAAGTGTGGTCTCAGCCTGTGGCCAGCTGGGCAGTTCTGAGTACAGCAATTGGATCAGTTCTTATATTAGCAAAAGAAATGCTTATATAACTGTTCCACTTGGAAATGCTCTCATAGACATGTTTGCAAAGTGTGGTGATGTAGGTAGAGCATGGTTCATTTTTGAAAAGATGAAAGAAAGATGTATCATTACATGGACAACAATGATTTCTGGCTTTGCTTTTAATGGGCGGTTCAGAGAAGCCCTGTCGATCTACAATGACATGTGCAGAGATGGAGTTGAATTGGATGACACTGTCTTTATTGCTGTTCTTGCTGCTTGTGCTCATGGAGGTTTATTGGGAGAAGGTTGGAGTATTTTTAAACAGATGGTTGAGCACTACCATATTAGGCCAAGAATGGAGCATTATGGATGCATAGTGGATCTACTTGGTCGAGCAGGGAAGTTAAAAGAGGCAGTTCAATTTATTGAAACCTTGCCTCTGAAACCTGGTGTTGTTCTTTGGGTAACATTGCTTAGTTCTTGCGTTGCACATGGTGATGCAGAGTTGATCAATTATGTCAGTAAACAGGTAGTTGAAATAGAACCATTTAATTCTAGTTACCAGGTACTGGTTTCAAATTGTAGTGCTCTGGAGGGAAGGTGGGCAAATGTGATGGATGCACGCAGAATGATGCGTGATTTGGGAATTGAGAAAGCTCCTGGCAGTAGCTTGATCCAGGTAGGAAGTGAGGTTCATGAGTTTTTGGCTAGAGACTCAAGACACAAGAAAAGTAAAGAGATATATAAAACACTAGATGGTTTAGTCGCCATCATGAGACATGCTGAGCATGCCCCTTTAATAGCAAAGAGTTCCTTATTAAGTACTCTGCAATTTGCACCTCACAACTAGAGGGGATTCTGTTGGAGGCCTTATTTAGTGAGGAATCTTGATTAACTAAGACTGTGATCAGATTAGCATTGATGACATGACAACATCCATGACTGATAGAGGACCTCTCTGGATATGTTGCCATCCTGCTAGGTTATTCAATATCCTTTCAATTTAATTGCATCGTATGCAGTTTGAAAGTTGATAATTGGGACCTTATGAAACTGTACTAAGATATTTGGGAATTATTGTTTCAATGTGATGCATGGTTGGACAACTTCTGCATCACAGATGGTTTATCTCATAGTGGTTATCAGAGATACAGATGTCTACAGTATTCAATCCATAGTTTATCTTGCAGTTTTTCTCAAAGAAACAGATAGTATTATATTAATGTTGTTTCAGTTAGTAATGATTGGAAGCTTATTCACGTATCGCTAATGATCTGTTTTCTGTAGTGACCTGTATTCTCTGTGAAACGCAATTTCATTATGTTCGCCTTGATAGGAAAGAGGAAGCATTGTTGCTGTTAGTATCCTGTTAAAAACTATAGCTTAGGTGTGCTTCTCATGATATTGCCCAAGTCTGCTTTGTCATGAACCATGCTTGCCTTGTGTTCTTCAGAGTAATTCAGTGTATTTAATTGATGAAACTAGAACAAACATTTTAAAGTCAATAATAAGAAAATCGGGGGAGAAAGTGCAAAAACCTCTCGACCTTGATGGATTGGGAATTCAGAATCTGCAAGTAATGAATTGGGTACTGCAAATGAAATGGATGTGGCTCCAAAAGACCACAACTGATCGACCTTGCTCAGGTTTGGAAATCCCTACTCACCCCAATATATGGCTGTGCTTTGGTTGATCTTGCTCCTGAAGTTGTTGAGGGAGTGCCAAACCATATAATATGCTCCAGAACAGTGGAGGAAGCTTTCACAAATCTGACTTGGGTGCGGGATATTTGTGGAGGACTTAAGGGTCTTATTGAGTATCTCATTCTTTGGGACTTGATTGCTGAAATTACACTCTCAGGTGATGATGACCAGCACCTTTGGAAGCATGATTCTTCAGGTTCTTTCTCCAAATCTGCCTACAAGTTATTGTTTCAGGGTTCGATCACCTTTGAACCATGGAGATGACTCTGGAAATCTGGGCTCCATCCAAATGTAAAATGTTCTTATGGCTTGCCATAAAGAATAAGTGTTGGACAGCAGATAAACTAGCAAAGAGAGGCTTAGAACATCCTGAGCAGTATGTTCTATGTGACCAAGAGGAAGAAATGGTGCAACATATTCTGTTTGGCTGTGTTTTTTGCGACGGATCTCTGGTTCAGATTATTACAAATATTTAACCTGCAGCAGCTGGCCCCTCACATGGACGAAAGTGACTTCGCATCATGGTGGAGACGTGCTAGCAAGAAGGTCAGGAAGGTGCACCGCAAGGGGCTGAACACTCTACTTATTCTGGAAGCACAGGAACGCAGGAGTGTTCGAAGGTGAAGGTGCCTCGCCCAACATCCAGACTGCCTTAACCAATCTGAAGTTGGAAGCACAACTCTGGGTGTTTGCAGGGGCACGAGGTTTCAGTGATCTAGGTCTAGGTAGATTGCTTAGCCAAGGCTAGCGTTCCGGTTTCTAGGTCTAGTTTCTTAGTGAGTTTCTTTTTATAGTACATCGTGTGTCTTTGTAAACACCCCTCTTCCTTTGGTCCTAAGCTTGAGGGGTCTTGTACGGACTACTCTCTTTTCCCTATAATACAAAGATACGTAGCTCTCCTATGTGTTTGAGAAAAAAAAGAAAATCAGGGGAGTAATGTTTTCTATATTAGGTTAGTATATGATGAGGAAATATTATATAACATTATTTTCAGTTCATGATCAACCTGGCTCATTTTGTTTAATATGCCACTGAATATTTTCACATTTACAGGTTTCAATTGAATGAGTGTTTAATGTGGTTTCTCTTGCACTTTCCTTTGTGTTACCACTTACCAGAAATGCCAATTAAGTGTTAGCTGAATTGAAGCTATGGGCAACTTGAAATACTACATCTAGGACTATGGATCAAGAGTAGAAACAGGCAAAAGCTCAATCACTGGTGCTGCACCCACTGTTGGAATTTGAGTTTAATTTGTTATCTTGTGGCATGATGTGCGTCAAAGTAGTCTTATATTTTGCTGTATCGAATTGCAATGACTGTTACATATGCTGCAAGCAGTGAATCAGTGACGGTCCAAATCAGCCAGCATGCAATTCCCAGCCTTGCTGATTATATGACCTTACTGGTCTAGCAGAGTGACAGTAGCACATGACATCAAGAGACTTTTACATGTATGCCATTAAAAAGATGGCCTTTATCTATATGTCATAAAAAAGTTTCTTCGCACCTTTGTGACATCTACGTAAACTTTTTTGATCCACAAGCCATTCCATCTATTTTTTACTGTTTGAAAGCCCTGACATGTGGGACTGGGCGTATGAAAGGTCTAAAATAGCCTCTGTCACCACCCACCTTCACCGCGTCTGCAACCGCCACAAGCGCGACGCCCTGCTTCGCCACTTCGAGTCCATCCACACCCGCAACCACGCCAAGCGCCTCGCCCGCATCGACTTGGCCCACGGATGCTGGCGCGTGCGCCTCACCACCGCGCTCTCCCTCAACATCTCCAAGTATGAGAAGGTGGCCCACGAGATCGCCGCTGCCACCACGGGCCCCGCCTCGCCCGCTGAGGAGCTCCGCCACGCCGGTGTCCGCCCGGAGCTCACCCGCACCTTGGCCACGTCGCTCCGGGAGCGCCCGCGGCAGGTGCTCGACGAAGGGTCTGCCCGGTGCCTGGTGCTGGTGTTCTTGTGCGAGGAGCTCGCGTCCCTGCTTCCCATGGCGAAGGAGAGGGGCGTGCGATCAGTGGTGGTCGGCGGGGAGTCCTGGCTGGCGAGGCTAGCCGACGTGGGGTTCACCTGGGCGGACGTGGTCCGTGGGAAGGCCAGGAACGCGACATCATCCATGTCTCGGAAGTGGCGGGCTCCTATGCCCTTGTTCGCCACCATGCACTTCGCCTTCGCCTCCCGCATCGTCGGACGCGCTGCTCCGCTTCCTGCGCCACCGGCTCGGCCCGCGCTGGTTGTGCTCCCTTCGCCACTAAGAAACCATGTTGAGATGTGCCATGGTTTGTAATATGTGATGAGTAATTGACTTGAGCTATTTTGGTGTTTGTGTTGAAATGCGGGAATCTGGGGATTTCATGAGTTTGTGCATGCCATGGTTTTAACTAACCAGAGTTGGTGAGGATGTTGGAGAGTTTACAGGAGATGGAAAATGTGTTTGCTTGTCTCATGATGTGTAGTTCACTGAAGTCATTGGTGGTCAACGGCGAGAGGATCGGGCACAAGTAGGAGACTTGGAGCCAGACGATCAGGAGGCCGGGTGAAGTCAAGGGTGATCCACACCATATACGTGGAGAGGCAAGAAGCACGGACGGTTTCGCGGTTGAGCCTCAAAACCATGGGTGGTGATCAAGACAGTGGGGTTGACCAAGTCAAAGGTGATCGAGTGTCGGTGCAAGTAGAGGCTTCCAATGGACCGGAGGCAGGAGAGACTTGCCGACAAGGAAGATCACGGGACGAGGTGACACGTGTCAAGATCAAGAAGTCGCGCTTTGAGAAGTGTGCAAGGCGGTTTCCCGGTTTGGGCCTCAAAACCGGTGGCGGCGATTGGAGGTGCACGTGGCACCATCGCGGAGCTTGCGTCGAGGCGAAGCAAAGTTGTGAAGGGCTCGATGGCGTTCGAGCAAAGGAAAAATAGTTGGATGATTTTAGCCCTGGTGGTAGGTGGCAATGAGTTATAGGTCAATGGTAGAGTTGTCTTGGACCCTAGGCCTACATAAGCAGAGTTATGGCTGGTGGGAGAGGTGCCTCTTCTCATTAGCCTTGATAGGGCTTCATTCAAAGTGCTAAGAGAGGTCTTCATGTAATAGAAGAGAGGAGAGGGTGTGTGAGAGACATCTCTTTCTCTTCCAAATAGTAGGAGGAAGAGAGTGATTTCCTAGCCTTGTATCCATGGATCTTGTAAGCATGTTTCTATGATATGAGAAGTATTTTCGTGCTCAAGATCTTCCTCTCTCCCTAAATCCCAAATTTCTCTTTATCTCTATTTTCGGAGCTACTTTCATAGGAATTTTCGATCTCACTTTCGGTCAAGTTTTAGGGCTGATTTCTTGGGGGATCTTAGTGCTATGATGAGCTAGAACAATTCTTCATGGGTCCTTGACTAAGTCAAGAGCTCTAGCACCTTCGATTTGAAGAATTTCTCAAGTTTCCCCTTTTTGGTGTTCTTGGCACAAGATCTAAAATTCATGATGATTTCTTAAGCCAATTGAGTGGATCTTCTAGGATTAGAGTCGTGATGTGTTGAGGATTGGCTGGCCAAAAATCGCACGTTTTGGAGATCATTTGGTTGAGTTTTGGAGAGATTTGTGGAAAAAACGTGACAGTTTTCTATTCTGTCGGGGGTCGATTGGCACTGCCAGTGGGTCTGAACTCTGATCAGCACTGCCGATGCCACGATCGGCATTGCCAGTGGCTTGAGTCTGAGCCCCGCACTGGCACTGCCGATAGGCACGACCGGCACTGCCGATGCTTTCTGACCGTTTCTTCTTGAGTTTTGAGAACCCCACACCAACACTGTCGATGGGTGTATCCGGCATTGCCGATGGCTGTCCAGACTTGATCTATTTTGGGGCGTTTCTGAAAGTTGCCTAGCGAGAGGGGGGTGAATAGGCAAATCTAAAATTCCCGCAAATTAGACTTAAACAAATTTATTAGTCTGACCGGCAGTCCCGGTGATGACCACCGCTGATGGGTGATCGGTAGTGACGATGAATGAGCAGACAGTCGAGTGAAAACTAGGTTTAAGTGGTTTCACAATTACTAAGTGATATTTGACTACAACAATTGTACAAAGGAAGCCTTATAATACTAAAAGATAACTAAACAAAGGCTACACAAGTAGATCTAGTAATTTAAGTAAATACAAGAGCAAAACCTAGAGTATGAATAAATAAATAACAAGTAAAATAAGAAGCACACGGAGACACAAGATTTGTTACCGAAGTTCGGGCTCACAAAGAACCCGACGTCTACGTTGAGAAGTCCACAAAGGACCGGGTCTCTTTCAACCCTATTCTCACTCAAGCGACCATAAAGATCGAGCTCAAGTTCTCCACTATTAATTCTGTTGCGGGAGGGTGATACAAACTTCCCGAGGTGTAACCACACAAGTTGGGAGCTCTATGGGCACCGCTAACCGTCTAGGAGCAAAGCTCCAAGAGTAACAAGCACAAGTCACAAAGATGATTAAATCGAATGCTCAAGAGTGGAATGGTGCTCTTTTCACTAGGAAACAATGGCTCACTCAAACCCTAGCTCAAAGAATGAAGCTTTGACTTGCAGAGGGAGAGTGAGGAGAGTGAAGCGCAAAAGTGCCAAATGATTTTTGGATTCTAGAGAGTTGGCACGAAGTGGGGTGAAAGCCTTTTATACAAGGGGCTCAAAAAGAGCCGTTGGCCTGATTGGACGCCCCGCACTAGCACTGCCAATCGAGCCATTGGCACTGCCGTTAGGGTTTCTGACACACTGTCATAGATCACAGACATGGAATAGGCCCGCACCGGCACTGCTAATCAGGACATCGGCACTACCGGTGAGGCAGCCACACAGAAGACAAGTGGTCTCTATAGACCTTGACCGGCACTGCCGATCGCAGTCAGCCAGAGAGCCCGAGGAAAAATAGTCTCTGTGGGAAGGTGTTGGCCGTATCTACGCACCCACTTATATATCGCAAGAGGATGGTGTACAGTTGTAACTCTTTTGCCCTCAGAGTATTCCAAGGTTATCGAATCCACGGGGAACAAGCAGAACTAATACTATTAAAAGGTTACTAACAAGTTGCAATGGGTTGGTTGGTATGAATGATGACGGTGAGAAAGTGGAAGGTGAATGTTATTGAAGAGTTAACAGGATGATGAAGGATTCTCTCCTTAGGATTGGTTCACTAGCATGCAAACTTATTCTTATCAACTCAAGTGATGACTCTAATATTCTACAAGACATGGTGGTTTCGTTCACCTCGGCTGTCATTACAAAGGCTATTAGCTCTCCACTGGTTTCTTGCACTATGCAATGGGCAAAAGTGTATTGGCCGATACACTAATGAAAAGGATAGATAGATATGCAATAAAGTTTATCACATAGATTAAATTCATCGAGAGAGTATCAACAAGCATGAGAGTTACATGACTAGATCCCCGCACCAGAGAAGAGAATATGAGACTACTCACTCATCCTTCTGCTAGACATAGAAGAGGGGTGAGAAATAGCACTCGAACACGCACGAGCCGATCGGCGCAAGCGTCGCGCCGATCGGCGCGACCTTCCTTCTGGTGGATTTCATCGGTGTTGACGAACCTCCGCCGCCAATATCCTGGAACCCTAGTTTTAGTAACTGGTTCTCGTTATTGTCGTCTCCCCCTTGGTCCCCTTGGCTCTTGATAATTATCTTCCTTTTATACTTGACGGGATTAGGTCAACTTCCACCGACTCTGACTCATATTGGGATGGGCCTTCGTCTTTCCTGGACCGGGTCATGTTTTAGTCAACTTTTCCTCCTGCGCCGATCGGCGCGGCTCCGTATCTGGCCCATCTTCGTTACTCTTCAACTCTTTATCCATAATTGCCCTGTTTTACACCTGTTTCCTGCAATTACATCCAAAACAGAACAACTACAAATATATGCAAATATAGGGTTAATTGTTAGTCCAAACCACCAAATTAAGACGCAAAACATCTCTTTTTGGTAGATAAAATAGACATCTAGAAACCACCAATAATTCCCCCACACTCAAATCATTGCTAGTCCTCGAGCAATACAAAATCAAATATGTAATAAGAATTTTCACACCATCTCTCATGCAGTCAATCTCAATCATCATTTTTACTCATTATCCCACCACAAAGATTTTCTCTCATCTCCTTTTAACCAATTGGCGCATCTTACTTGAGCTTAATCAAATTACCACAAAACCTTTTCAAAAACAATTTTAGTTCTCCTCAACTCATCTTTTAGCATCAAACATTAAGCATTTGGTCTTCTCTAGGTCTCTCAAGTGTATTTTCTTCCCTCTCCTATCTAATCAAGGATTGCATGTGGATCTTGGAGGGGCTATATAACTAAATCAAACTATAAGATAAACCATGTCAACAATGTGCTCAATCATGCCTATCAAGAAAGGATTTTCTTGGAAAAGAACTTTTAATGGAGAAGAGGAATGTAGAAGATCTAAAAAAAATTCAATGAGAACAATTGGCAAAGAATGAGGAATAATCAGAAATCTGCCTTCTTTGATGACCTTACTGTTTCTCAGGGAATATATATTTTTTTCTCTTTTACCCTTTTCTTTCTCTTTCTGCAATTGCGCCGATCGACGCAAGCGTCACGCCAATCAGCGTGACCTATATTTTCTCCTTTTTTCTTTCTTTTCTTCTTTTCTTTCTCCTCTTTTTTTTATATTCCCTGATATGATCAGTAATTTTTGTCTTGTATCAGCAGCGGAAACTTTTTGAATTCTCTTTTTTTTGAGAATATAGGTTGTATCAAGGATGAGGGAGAAACAAAGATGTATGGTTTTCATGATAGCAAGGAATTTAATTGGATAAGAATGGCTAGAAATACAGAGATAAACAAAATAGATCATCCTTTCCTAACTTGGTCGAAATCATGAGCAAAAAGTTGACAAAGTTACTTACAATCCACTTAGTTCAAATGTGTAGCCTGCTCTCATTCACTCGGCTATGTAGGCATATTTAGACCTTGCTTTTGCCTTAGCTTGTGATGAGTCAAAAGAAATTTTCACAAATATAAAGCTCAAAAGTTAAGTGGTAACCAACAAATTCAAGTAATCAACCAATCGATCATCAGAAAGACAAGATAAATAGCATGGGGAACTTTCAATTTGACAATCGACACAAACTTTATTAAAGACAATGCAAGAATTCAAACTACATAAAAGACCTAGAAGCAACTCTCAACATGACTCGTGACTCTCTTAAGCACACACACAAACTTAAATAAACACTCATCAAAAACACTTAAAAACTGAGAAACTAGACTCAAAAACATTTAAAAACCGAGAAACTAGACTCAAAAACATTTAAAAACTGAGAAACTAGACTCAAAAACACTTAAAAACTATGACTAATGGCAAAGCCCTTCCCCAACACTCAAAATTTGCAATGTCCTCATTGCATGAGAAGAAAGTCAACACACTAATCATGCAGACCATGCCTCTTCAAGACTCGGAAAATTCGTCTTATATTCCTTATGAGAAAAGTGTAGTTCGCTTCGTTCATCTCAATTGTATCCAGGATTCTGCGGTCCACATCTCTTTGATTCCTGTAAGCACGATCTCTGTCTAGATACAGTCTCTCAATGTTTTTTTGGCAGACAGGACAGCAAGCAGGCGGTTGCAGGTTATGATTTTCAACGCTGTAAGGAGAGGCACTATTCAAATCCCTCCGAGACGATCGGCGCATAGGCTGAGCCGATCGGCGCAGTGGTGTTCTTCCACTATTGCGACTTCCTCCACTTCCCTTTGTAATACCATTAACTCTTGTTAAAGTTCCTGCTGCCCTGTCATTACTACATTCTGCAAGTGTTTCCCAATTTTCGAACATAGGACTACCAAGGCTTCCTCGCATATCAAAATCATCACTAAAATCTCCAGGCACACTAGGATCACCGCTTTCCAAAGTTTCCAAATAGTATGACGTATAGTCGCTATCCCATTCAGAATAATTCTGAATTGGCTTACCCGATAATCTAGCGGATCTGCGAACCTCTGGTGAAGTCTTGCACTTCCTTCCAGCAGTTTCTTCGTCTTCACTTGGCAGAGCCATCAGATCAATAAATTCAACCATCTTCAGATCGTGCCGATCGGCTCCAGTGTCGTGCCGATTGGCTCCAGTGTCGCGTCGATCGGCGCAGAGGTCGCGCCGATCGGCGCAGCCAGCAGCTTCCTTCATATACTCATCTAACTGCTCTAGATTACGCTGACGGATCACCTTATCCTGCTGCCTTCGTAAAATCTCATCATTAATCTCCTTAGGTGTCCTTCCTCCAGGAACTGCGCGACAGCCATCATCATATATCAAATATCTAGGTATGAAAGCTGGATCTTCTACCAATTGGAGTTCCACCTTGCGTTGAAGATCTTTAGCACAAAAGAAACACTTGCAACCCTCAATACAACTGTTCCTATTAATCTTATTTTCTTGAAAACATTCCCAATCGGTAAGAACCTTGAGAAAGGATTCATCCCTTCTAGCTTGAGGATCCGTCTCCGCATCCTACTGGTACATAGCTTCTTCGACTTCCTCTCGCAGCTTGAGTTCATACTTGGTGGCAATGTCATGTTCATCATAAAGTTGGCACCTATAAATTGTGAGGGCGCTCTCTTCATCTAGCTCTTCCTTCTCTTGCTCAGTCAATGATCTTTCGAAAGATAGGAAATCCTCATACGACAAGGGCTTAGCAAGATCAAGAAGACTTTCCATGGTATACCTTTGAGAAACTACTTCACTTTCAATAGGTGCTGCAGATTTTCCTTTGCGCACCAATACTCTTTTCATCATCTGCCGAAGTTCATTGTCCATCTTCACCTTGTCAACGTTCCACGCGTCAGCTTCGCTTTTCTTCATGAATTTCTTCCGCAGATCTGACCAGACTAGGGGATCATCTCATGTTGGTGTCAACACTTTGTTGACTTCTTCCCAGGGCCAATTTGCAGAGGGCTGAGGAAATCCGCCCAGAGGTCATGCCGATCGGCGCTGCCTTGGTTTCTGCCTGATGCGCCGCCTTCCATCGCTTCTTGCTCTTAGGGGTTGTTCTGGTGACGATGTAATACTAGTTGATCCGTGGATTTGCTGTCACCTCATATTTATATCCCTTGATTTTCAATTGGACTAGGACTCTATCTCTTATTCATGGAATTTAATGAGTCTTTAAAAGGCAAGGTCCAAAACCGACTCAAAACAAAAAGGAGCGGCTTGAAAACGTGCACACATACACACACTAAGCATGATATCGGACCTAGATGCACAAAGATAAAGCAAAGAGCCTATCATGGAGCGGTATACCTTTTGATCAAAGGGCTTGTCCTTTTTGTTAAGGTCGAGGTGGCCATTTGTTGGCATGGGAGTTTTGATGGGCTTTGCCTTGTCCATGTCAAACTTCTTCAATAGGTCTTGTGTGTACTTGGCTTGACATATGAAGGTGCTCTCCTTGAGTTGCTTCACTTGGAAGCCTAGAAAGAACGTCAATTTTCCCATCATGGACATCTCGAACCTCTTGGTCATTATCTTGCTAAACTCATCACAAAAAGTTTGGTTAGTAGAACCAAATAGAATGTCATCGACATATATTTGGCACATAAATATATCATTGCCAAAACGCTTTGTGAAGAAAGTTGCATCGTCCTTGCCAATGACAAAACCCTTCTTAACAAGAAAATCCCTAAGGCATTCATACCATGCTCTTGGAGCTTGCTTAAGCCCATACAACGCCTTATGGAGTTTATAAACATGATTAGGATACTTAGGGTCTTCAAAGCCCGGTGGTTACTCCACATACACCTCTTTCTTTATTGGCCCATTAAGGAATGCACTTTTCATGTCCATATGATATAACTTAAAATCATGGTGAGTAGCAACAACAAGCAATATTCTAATTGATTCAAGTCTTTCTACGGGGGCATAGGTTTCATCAAAATTCAAACCTTCTACTTGTGAATACCCCTTTGCCACTAGCCTTGCCTTGTTTCTTGTCACAACACCATCTTCATTTTGTTTGTTGCGGAAGACCCACTTGGTTCCCACAATATTCTTGCTCTTTGGTCTTTTCTCCAATGTCCATACTTCATTTCTTGTGAAGTTGTTCAATTCCTCTTGCATGGCCATCACCTAATCCGAATCCTCAAGTGCTTGTTCTACCCTAAATGGCTTCATAGAAGAAACAAAGGAGTAATGTTCACAAAAATTACTAACTCGAGATCTAGTGATTACCCCCTTATCAATATCTCCAAGAATTTGCTCGACGGGGTGATCACGTTGTATATTTTGATGCACTCTTGGGTGTGGTGGATGTGAACTTCTTTGACCACCATCTTCATCAACCTCTTGATCATGTCCTTGGTAGTCATCACTTGATGCTTGTATATGATCACCAACATCTTGATCTTGACCACTTGTCCGATCAATTTCTTCATTCTCACAATGTTGGTCTTGTCTTGAGGGAGAGGGTTGACTTTCAACACTTGTTATTTCTTGTGGTCTCACATCACCAATGGCCATCCTTCTTATTGCATTTCTAGGAGCTCCATCATCTACATCATCATTAACAACTTGATCCCCTTGAGAGCCATTAGATTCATAAAATGTCACGTCACGTGAAATTTTAACACAACCGGTGGTTTTGTTGAACACACGATAGGTATGAACATTTGACCCATAACCAAGCAAGAAACCTTCATAAACTTTTAGAGCAAACTTTGAAGTCTTGGGTTTCTTGTTTAGCATAAAACATTTGCTCGCAAAAACACAAAAGTAGGAAATATTAGGCTTGTTACTGGTTAGTAGCTCATTTGGTGTTTTCTTCAATAGTCGGTGGAGATACAACCGGTTGGAAGCATGGTATGCGGTGTTGACGGCTTCGGCCCAAAAACGCTCGGACGTCTTGTATTCATCAAGCATTGTTCTTGCCATCTCAATGAGTGTGTGGTTCTTTCTTTCGGCCACCCCATTTTGTTAAGGGGAGTAGGGTGCCGAAAATTCATACTTGATGCCTTCTTCATCAAGGTATTCCTCAACTTGGGTGTTCTTGAATTTGGCGCCGTTGTCACTTCTTATTTTCTTGATCTTGACTTCATACTTATTTTGTGCTCTTTTCATGAATATTTTGAGCACGTCTTTAACTACACCTTTGTCATGCAAAAAGAATACCCACGTGAAGCGAGAAAAATCATCAACAATTACAAGACAATAATTGTTACCACCAATGCTTATATAGGAGATGGGGCCAAAAAGGTCCATGTGCAACATCTCCAATGGTCTTGTGGTTGTCATCATGTTCTTGGAGGGATGTGAGACTCCAACTTGCTTTCCCGCTTGACATGCACTAGAAATTCTATCTTTCTCAAAACACACATTGGTTAGTCCTATGATGTGGCCGTCCTTTTAGAGTTTGTGAAGATTTCTCATACCAACATGGGCTAGCCTTCTATGCCACAACCACCCCATGTTGGATTTTGCTAATAAGCATGTACCAAGTCAAGCTTTATCGGTGGAGAAATTCACAACATAAAGCTTTCCTTTAAGCACACCCTTAAAAGCAACCGAGCCATCACTCCTCTTATAGACGGTCACACCACATTCGTTGAACAAGCAATCATAGCCCATTTTACAAAATTGTGAAATGGACAATAGATTGAAGTCAACGTGATCAACAAGCATAACCTTAGAAAGTGAATACGAATGAGTAGAGGAACTTTATCATAACCTAGTACTTGTCCCGTTCCATTGTCACCTAAAGTAATGTACTCATTTTTGTTTTGACTTGGCTCAAGTGACTTGAACATCTTTTTGTCTCCGGTCATATGATTGGTGCATCCACTATCAATCACCCAACTTGACCCTCCGGAGACATAGTCCTACAAAACAAGTTAAGCTTTGTTTTTAGGTACCCAAATTTGCTTGGGTCCTTTCACATTAGTCACAAGTGCTTTGGGAACCCACACACAAGCCTTTGGCCTCTTGTTGCGTGGCCCAACATATTTGGCAAACACACGACCATGCTTGTTTCTCATGAGCACATATGAAGCATCAAAGTCATGAAAGAGTGCACAAGTAGCATTAGGCATATTAGCATGATAATCATTAACAAAAGAAGAATGGTTAGTGTTCATGTCCTTGACTTCCTTCTTTTGATAAGATCCTTCCTTGGTGAACTTAAGGAATTCCTTCCCACTCTTGTTCTCCCTAACATTGTGCTTGGCACCCTCAACATATCTAATGCCATCCATGACATTTGGGTGCCTAGAATATGAGTATGCACCTCTTGCATACTTTGCCTTTTCATCATCAACAACATTTTTCCCATGTTGTATTTTGCTTTATGTGACTTCACTTGCTTGTTCAAATCATCAATCAATTTGACATTAGTAGCACAAGCATCAACATCAATATTATAACACCTATCACATCCATTGCTAGTGGAGGCATAAGAGGAATTATTGGTGGAGGATGTGAAGGTTGAAAGTATCTTATATATGAGTCTTTTCCAAATCCTCATATTTCTCTTGAAGTTCATCTTTTGAGCTTTCAATACTTTCACATGAGGTTTTAGTTTCATTGAGAGACTTGATTAAATTTTCATTTTTCTTCCTCTCATCTTCTAGGAGCTTCTCTAATTCAAGGTTTCTTATCTTTTCAAGAATAAGCAATTCTTCTTGTTTTTCAAGAAGCTCCTTTTGCCTACCATTTTCTTCCTTTTGTCTTTCAAGCAATTCCATAAATTCAAGCATTTTTAGGAAGTGAAGCATTAGCAACATCATCATCATCATCATCATCTTCATCACTATTACTAGCATAAGAGGAACGCTTATGTTTAGATTTTTATACCTTGGATCCTCTTGCCATGAAGCACTTGTGAGTGTTGTCATCATCATCATCACTCAAGCTTTCAAATATAAAGGTGTTGGTGGGAGTGACTCCAATGGCAAGTGTAGCAATGCCTCCCTCATCCGAGTCGGATTCGGAGGAGGAAGTTGATGAAGAAGATGAGTCATCAGAATTCCATTCTTGGCCAATGTGAGCTTCACCTCTTCTATGCTTTTTGTACTTCTTGCCTTTCTTGTTATGTTTGTCTTTCGTTCTTTCTTCTTTATTCTTCTTCTTTGGACATTCCATAATGAAATATCCTTCTTCACCACATTCATAGCAAGTTCTCTGTGACTTTCTTGCTTTGCCTTTGTCATAGCTTTTCTTCTTATAGCCATCCTTTTAAGGAATGACTTGAATCTTCTCACGAGCAAAGCCATCTCATCATCACTATCTTCATCACTAGAATCAACCATTTTTTTTCTTCTTCTTGTCCTTCTTTTCATTAGTCTCATGAGAGGCCTTGAGAGCTATTTCTTTCTTCTCCTCTTCACCTTGTCCCAACAAGGTGTTCACTCTTTTTGCTTCTTCATCTCTTTCCTTGTAAGTGAGCAATCTCCCTACTACTTTATCCATACTAAAGTTCTTGAAGTTTTCTTTCTCTCTAACAAAGTCACAAGCATTTTGATTCCATGGTTGCAAAGCAAGAAGCAACCTCTTGTTGACCTCAATGGTGTCAAGTTTGATTCCTAGAGCTCTTCTCTTGTTCATAATTTCCATAAGCCTATCATGAACTTCTTGTGGCCCTTCACCGGCCTTCTTAATGAACAAGTTGTATTTTGCTCTTAGGATGTCTTCTCTTGCCTCTCTCACACCCTCGGTCCCTTCATAGATGACTTCAAGCTTCTTCCAAATGTCATGAGCTTTCTTGATTCCCATCACCTTTTCATACTCTTTTGGTGATAGGGTGAAAACAATGGCGGATGCGGCTTGATCATTGTGATTGAGCTTGATCTCGTCATTAGTGGTTGAGTTTTCTTCATCTTTCAACTCAAAACCTTGCTTCACAATTTTCAAGATCGGTCTTCCCATAGACCCCAAGTATAGTACCATTCTATGCTTCCAATGATCATAGAATATGCCATCAAAGTGTGGTATTTACCGGATCCACTACCAATATACTCATTTTTTAGTTCGCTATAGTTGAATTAGACATTATTGTATCTAACTTCCGAGTCATCCTTGTTACCCTTGGTCCCGGAACCGAATGTTTTCGGTGTAGTTTCCTTTGTTTTTCCATATGCTTCGGCATTAATCTTTAAGCGGTTAAGCCTTCAAGAAGATCCCTCTCTGATACCAATTGAAAGTTGCCTAGAGGGGGCTGAATAGGCAAATCTAAAATTCCTGTAAAATTGGATTTCAACAAATTTATTAGTCTGACCGGCAGTGCTGGTGATGGGTATCGGCAGTGCCGATGACCACTGCCGATGGGTGATCGGCAGTGCTGATGTATGAGCAGACAGTCGAGTCAAAAGTAGGTTTAAGTGGTTTCACAGTTACTAAGTGATATTTGACTGCAACAATGGTAGAAAGGAAGCCCCACAACAATAAGAGACAACTAAACAAAGGCTACACAAGTAGATCTAGTAATTTAAATAAATACAAGAGCAAAACCTAGAGTATGAATAAATAAACAACAAGTAAAATAAGAAGCACACGGAGATAAAATTTGTTACCGAAGTTCGGGCTCACAAAGAACCCTACATCTCCGTTGAGAAGTTCACAAGGGACCGAGTCTCTTTCAACCCTATTCTCACTCAAGCGACCACAAAGATCGAGCTCAAGTTCTCCACTATCAATTTCCTTGTGGGAGGGTGATACAAACTTCCCGAGGCGTCGCCACACAAGTTGGGAGCTCTACGAGCACCGCTAACCGTCTAGGAGCAAAGCTCCAAGAGTAACAAGCACAAGTCACAGAGATGATTAAATTGAATGCTCAAGAGTGAAATGGTGCTCTTTTCACTAGGAAACAATGGCTCATTCAAACCCTAGCTCAAAGAATGAAGCTTTGACTTGGAGAGGGAGAGTGAGGAGAGTGAAGCTCAAAAGTGCCAAATGATTTTCGGGTTCTAGAGAGTTGGCACGAAGTGGGGTGTAAGCCTTTTATACAAGGGGCTCAAAAAGAGCCGTTGGCCTGACTGGACGCTCCGCACCGGCACTGCCGGTAGGGTTTCTGATACAATGTCATAGATCACAGACAGGGAATGGGCCCGCACCGGCACTGCCGATCAGGACATCGGCACTGCCGATGAGGCAGCCACAGAGAAGACAAGTGGTCTCTGAAGACCTTGACCGACACTGCAGATCGAGCAGACCGGCACTGCCAATCGCAGTCAGCCAGAGAGCCCGAGAAAAAACAGTCTCTGTGGAAAGGGGACCGGCACTGCCAATGAGCTACAGCCAGCGCCAGACAGAGTGACTTTCTGGGAGGACCGATCGGCACTGCCGATCAGGGTGATCGGCACTGCTGGTTAGCAACAACCAGAAAGCCAGAGAGAACAACCTTCTCTGGAAGGAGAGACTGACACTGCCGATGGAGCCATCGGCACTACCGATGCTGGCAAGATAGAAGCCAGAGAAGTGACTGGGTATTACAGCACCTCTGGGAAGGGGGATCGGCACTGCCAGTGGAGGCCACCGGCACTGCCGATGAAGGCAAAAACAGAGGACGACAGAGGTGGTTTTTATTGGAAATTTGAGCGTTTGACTTTACCATATTTGTGAACTATACCCCTCTTGATAGTACGGTTTACCTATACTCAAGAAATAAAAATAAAACTCCATGATCTTCATTCTTGAGTAGATTTTTGGACCTTCAACTTGAGACGAATGACCATCTCCTTTTCCCTTTTTGTATCAATGCATTTTTATTCAACAACTTGAGATAGTCATCTTCACACATGCTCAATGAAAATATTAGTCTATTTTTAATTGTATTGATGTCAATCACCAAAACAAAATTAGAGGCCTAGATGCACTTTCAGTTTCTTTGATAGTTTCGAGTCTTTGCAGTTCTTCTTTGTTTCCGCTGTGTTTCGCTGCTATTGTTGATCACTCCTAAGGTTAGCATATCACAAGTTGGTGTGTGTGGTCTTGGTGATCGGGTTAGAGGTTGGCTTGGGTTGTAATTGGGATATAGGCTAAGTTCTTGTGAAAAATTTTTATTGGCTCCCATTCACCCCCCCTCTGGTCGCCTTCTCGGTCCTTCAGCCACCCTACCGGAGACGCCTCCCCACCGGAGAGAGAGCAGAGTGCTGCGGGATGGCGCTCTGGTCTGGAGACGGTTACGGATTGAGAGAGAGAAGAGGGCATTTTGGACATTTTATATGCCCGGTCCCACATGTCAGGGCTCCAAAACGGTGAAAAATAGACGGAATGGCTTGTGGGTCAAAAAAGTTTATGTAGAGGGCACAGAGGTGCGAAGAAACTTTTTTATGACACATAGCTAAAGACCATCTTTTTTTAATGGCACACAGGTAAAAGTCTCTGATATCAAGCATGGTATCATACATCTTTGATATTTTGGCGCCAACTTGCTTAGTATCATGTACAATCTTCTCATGCTGTACTTAATTCTGTGCACAGGAACAGAAAATGTTAGTTTCCAACTGTAGGAAGTATGTCTTGTAGTTGTTTTCCCACTTGTATTGGCATGTTGAGTATTATTGTTTTGTCTTGAGGTACATGTCATCGCAGAGTTTACATTGAGTTCTGTAACAAAATAAAACTGTTCGTTTTCTGAGTTAAATCTATATTTAACGTTTCAGAGTAAAAGTATGGTCCTTTGAATATTCATGCTGTCCAGCAAGGCTTTTCTTGGAATTTCTAATGTATTCATTCTGTACTTGCTTTTGCAGACCAATAGGTTTGGAATTTTTTGTAAGGTACTTTATGACTAAAATTTTGAATATTCTTCTCAAGACACCATCTCCTAGTAATAGGTTCTGCAGGTTTACGAGCTTTGATCTTGCAGGGTTTTTTTTCTTTTTTGTATTATCATCATCGATCCTATCTTTCAAAATCCCGTGCTTTTTCATATTATCCTTTTGTCAGTTTAATGATCAATGATGGCCATGTATGATATTCCTATGTCACTTTGGTTCGTGTCAGGCTTACAACTGAAAATATTAAAAGTGGTCTAGTGCGGCAAATTTCTCAAATTGAAGTCTAGAAAAGGCTGAAGGTGCTATGACTTCAAAGCATGCACTTGTTATCTGGCCTCGTACACTGAATTTGATGCCCATAAATATGGCTTCCTCACAAAGTTGTAGCAGAGTTCATTCCCTGAGGCTGCAACTATTGGCATATCATATTTTAGTGAGACCAACAATAACAAGTTTATTTGTGAGAGTATTGACTATTGACTTTTCAATTCTATATGATATACATATACAAGACATACTTATAAATGCTACATATCCTCTGTACTTAGTTTACATGCAGTGCTGGCCTTTTGGTCCCGTAAATAATGGTACTCACATATTCTGAACGTGGAAGCATGTCAAGCATCACTCATGCTCAACTACTCAGAGAATTTAGAGCACCACAGTACTGGGTACTACTCAACTAATAGCAGCTCATGTGTTTCTCATGTGCAGATAAGGCCATGGACAGCGAAAATCTTTGCAACCACAAAGAAGTCATGTTAGATGTCCATTAGTAAATGCTTGCAACCACGAGTCATGTTAGATGTCAATTGGTGCGTAAATTGTTGAATTTAGTTTGAGTTGTCTGCAGGCAGTTTCACTAGAGAGAAGTTTTTCCTAGTTTCTGCAAGTTTGCGTCTCTGAAATAGTAAGAAAAAAAACATAAAAGTTGCTCAAGTTTGTGACAAAAAGCTTTTGCACTCCTTTGGTTGATGGAACAATTAACTTGCATGCCTTTGCTTGGAGCAACGAGTTGTCTGCGCTCCATTCTGCCATGTCCTTCTGCAAGGTTCCTAGATCCGAGAAACACACTGCTTGTTCAATCATCTCCATGAACGGAGCAGAGCAGTGACGCCATGATCTGGTTATTTGACCGGGGTGGGTGCTGCAGGGCTTGATTTCTGTTGGGATGAAGCTCATTTATTTTGTGGTGTCATTTTCAGCTGTTCTTTCCTGTCAATAATGTGATACTAATACATCTATGTAGTACAGTACATGCGAGTATGTGACCACATTCTTACTTCAGTACTTGCCCACATTTGTCACATGCTCGCCAGTTGTTTGTTAGCTGTCACCTTTGTTGGAACTCTTGCATTGTTTTTCTTTTATTAAAGAGAACATTGATGAGAAAGTTCATTAAAGTTATTCACTATGTTAAAGTCATTGGTATAATAAACTGATTTTTTCCTTTAAAAAGCTAAATTAGCAGGCATTAAAAACTCTTATAAGATCTCCCCCTGGCTTGTGGTTGTGAGAATTGTTACGTATTATTTTCTGTTGCAAAAGATCAAAGTCCTGGTAGCGCGGCATTTTCCGTGTGTATCTCTAAAGAAAGTTGTGCTTTCTGCTGAGACCCCCACAGCTTTAGACGTGTGTTTTAAGGTATGATAGTGGGTTCTGTCATTGTGTGCATATTCATCAATGAAGCATGATTCATTGCTTTACTCTTTTGGTTAGAATTTTCTTTTGAATTCTTGCAATTATATATATTTTTTTGTTTTAGTTGTCAAAAAAAAAGAGAACACCAGTCTATATATGCGATAATAAGGAAAAAGATAGCAAACTGGACGCCTAGTTCACTGTGGTGAAACCAATCCAACTAGCTTCAAATACTAGATTTGATACGTGATATTGTATTTACGACTGATTGTTCTCTCAGTAGGAGACGACGTTCCCATCGACAATGAGGCACCGGTGAGGACTTACTAAATTTTAAGATCAAGCCGGTTCAGTCTTTGAGAAATGCTAATAGGGATAGGGTATTTATAAATGAAAAAGAATAATCTATTCATTATTTTTCGCTTATGGGAACAAAATTGTATCCATGACACATTTCAATGATCTACTAGAAAGTAATGGCTCCTTGTTGCCTTTATTATGTTCTTGAGTACAATTCCAAGAGCGTCACAGTTGAGAATTATGGCTTTGATCTTTTTCAGATTGCTATGGCCTCAGTAGCTAAGAAGGAAACAGGTACAATTGCAGCAACTAATAGTCACAAACCATATCAACCGATACGTCCTGCTGATAACTTGTCCCATGATCCATAGCAAAAAAGTTTAGATGCAATCCTAACCCTGTTGTGGCTTGGTTTAAAAAAAAAAACCCTGTTGTGGCTTGTATGTTGCACGTCTGATAGCATGGCCTCATAAGTTTGTGTGATGTGGAAATGAGAAAAGGGATCGATAACCATCGCTATGCTGTTGCTGTCCACGTGTCATGTCTTAAGTTGTGCAAGCTGACACAAAGAGTCACGGGCCTCGCGCAGAAGATCCCAACGGTCTACCGCCTCCAGATAAGATGGAAATCTACTTGACCATTTTCATGCGGGCCCCGCATGCCAGCGAGTCATGGACCATGTCCCGTCCCGTCTCACACGCCGCAGTGCAGTGCCAGCCAACAACAGCACCTCTCTGCTCTGCTCATCGCTCACTAGATTGCGGCTTACTCCTCGAATCTCTCGCCGTCCCCTTCTCGTCCCATCATGGCCGCAACCATCATCTCCTCCTCCTCCTAGCCGAAGCGGGGGCCCAACTCAGAGCTCCAGATCTCGCGCTGCAATGGGGGAAGCTCCGCGGAGCCGCGGTCGGAGGAGCGGCGGTGGCAGGGCCGCGCGCGTGCGGGCGCGCGGGTGGTGCTGTTCCTTCGCCGGCGCCCCGCAGAGCCCCGACCTCCGCCCGCTGCCGCCCGTGGCGGCCGCGCCATCCCCAGGTGGGGGTGCAGGGGCCGGCGATGGCGGGTGGGGCAGGAAGCTGCCGCCCAAGTCCCCGTCCGCGCCGTCCTTCAGCAGCTCGCCGGCCTCGTCCAGGCTCTCCAGTCTCGGTGGGCTCATCGACCCGCGCCGCATCCTCTCCCCGGGACGCGTGTCACCCATCGACCCTGACGGGGCGGTCCCGCCTCCGGCCGCGCTCCCGCTCCCGCCGGCGCCCCCGGCGATGGCGGCGGTCGAGACGATGGAATTGGTCCCCGTCGAGCCGCCGTCGGCAGCAGCGGCGGCTTCGTTGGCGTTGGCACCGGTAATGGCCGCGCGGGAGGAGGGGGGTAGTAGTGGCGAGCTGGATCTGAGGCTTTTTCTCCGGGGGAGGGACGGGAGGTGCGTGCTCATGGAGCTGGATTCCACGGTGCTGTGCCGCTGCAGCGCCTTCTTTTCTGCCTTGGCGCCAGGCACTGCGGTTGGTGAGGGGAAGAGGATTGATGTGGATGGGGTGGAGAATTTGGAGGCTTTCAAGGCGGCGGTTGAACTGATGTATGAACCTGACCCAATAAGGTGGCTAGCTGGAAGCGGTGTGTCACGGGCGATTGATGTACTTGAGGTGAGAAAGAGGAAGCCGCTTGTCTTCATACATTATAGTAATGTGGTTACTACAGTAATGTACCATATATGGGTTCTGTGGAACACTAATTGATTTAGTATAGATTAGTTGCATTGCACTATCAATCTAACAGAAGCATTTTGATAATTTGGTTGCACTGGAAACAATTTGTTCATCCCTTTTGCTCCATCATTTGGTATTCATAAATGTGCACGTAGTTATACTTTGTGTTAGATTCCTATGCTTGGCAATTGGAATTGTAGTTTGAACCATTTTTACATTGAGTAAGCATAAATGATGTGAATTGTTAGTCACAATTAGTCTGCCATACTAATCAATTGTTGCCGTTTTGTATTGTTTCTTGCAATCATCATAGCACTGTCAGGAATTTTCTCCACAGCCAAAATTTCCTCTGTATTAGTTGTCTACTTCGCAGGTGGATAGCTTACGATGTGTATGTTGATAGTGCATCATGTATTAATCATGGGTTCGTACAGATCAGTCGCATTGCACTATCAATCTAACAAAATATTTGGATTGGAACTCTGGAGTAGTTGGATTGATAATTGTTAAAGGTTTAATGATAACTTTCATGTATTACATATAATTGGAGCTATATACATTTGAACTTTTGTTAACAAGCCTAGAGCAGGTGTGAATCAGGCGAGCTTGGAAATGTATAGATATGGAACTCAAGTCTGAAGCACTGTCAGTATGTCAACATAGCTAGCAACAATAAAATATCTTTTTTTGTATGTGTGTAAATGTCCTCTAAGATGCATAGGATGAATTTATTTGTCATTATCTTTCCTAGTTGGTCAGCCCGATCGGATGAATATGTGAATTCTGCAAAACATGAAATTTGCTATGTTAAATTTGGGAGACAGGGAAAGAAACCAATGTAGCATTACATGGTTGTGCTTTTTCCTCTGGTAGTAATTGGGTTACGCAATCACACTAGCGCTTTCTATTTGCTGATATGAACTAGCTACATAAATTTTGATTAAGCTAATCACTTCAGGACGTAACTAAACAGAATTATATTATATCTTATGCTGCAGGTATGTTCTTCAATCATGTTTGACAGAGGAATCAAATTATGTTTGACATACATAGAAGCAGTTCCCTGGAGCGAAAATGAAGAGGAGAAGCTGAAGAGTCTCTTTGCAAGATGCACTTTTGATGATGTAATATCACAAGATATACTGGCACGATTGCGGCCACAAAGCTGGGACATTTCGGAAGACCTAACTGTCCGGATAATCCAATCTGTCACTAGCAGCACAAACAGTGGAGCGAGGAAAGACATGCAATCCTTGGTAAATGGTCTTCTAAGCAAAAGTTCAGTTTATCAAAAGGACTTATCAGGTCTAAACAAAGTTAGTTTGTACCAGATCTGTCATTCTTGTTTGGAGTCACTGGTTGATCTCTTTGAAGAAGCCACAGAGTCAACAACAGATCGCACTTCTCAGGCAATGATCGTTAGAGGAACTAAACCATTGGTAGAGCGGATATCTTACCAAACAGAGAATCTTATCTGGCTCTTAGATATTCTTCTAAACAATGGCATGGCCGAAGAGTTTGTGGAATTGTGGGCGAAGCAGGGCAACCTCGTCAGGATGCATGAGCAAGCTTCACCAATGGTCAGGTACGAGCTTAGTCGAATATCAGCTGGACTGTTTATCGCGCTTGGCAAAAGAAAAGTGCAGTGCTGTGGTGATATACGAAGCCTCCTCTTTTATGGATGGTTCAGCAAGATGTTGTGGGATTTTGGTTGTCTTCAGCGTTGCCCCAAAGGTCTAGATGTGAGATCATTGGAGGAGAATTTAGGGCGAGGCCTTCTGACTCTTCCTCTCAAGCAACAGCAAGGCTTTTTTGAGGAATGGTTCCAGTTTTATGCATCTAGAGGAGGAGAGTGTCCAAATCTTATAAGAGCTTTCCAGGTATGGTGGAGAAGGTCATTCGTTAGATAATGGGCTAAACCTTCAGGACATGGGTTTTCAGGATCTACTAGTATGTGTTGTGTGTATCACTTGTAAAGTTTAAAATGTTCTGATAACTTGTAGAGCGAACTTTATGTTACTGTAGTTTAGAATTCACGTTGTATGTGTATAGCTGTGTGAGTTTGTTTGGTTAATGGATAGCTGTGATGTGTGGTTTGTTGCTAGTTGTCTACTTAACTGGAGAATGGTGATCCTTTCTTGTGAGTTAAAGGGTTAATTTTGCATTTAGTGACGTTTGCTTGGAACACGTACTTGGCAACTGGTGATAGGAGTGAATATGAACACATATAAATAACTTTGTATATCTTCAGATGTTTCTTACAAATGCAAAATCAAACCCTGCGTTTCTGTTTAGGACAAACAAAATCTTGATGTTGCACTGATAGGCGTGATATAGCCTGAGCTCCTGCAGCTTTGATATCGAGGGCAGTTTGCACTGATGTATTCATATGTGAATCAGCACTTAAATATGGACCATCTCTTCTCTGTTTTCAGAGACAATCTGCTATTGTGCATTCATGTTAAGTACATACTGGCACAGATTAGGCTCGCGAAGTTAGATAACAGAGTAAAATGGAGACAACTTGTTAACAGGCGGACAGAAGCTGCACGACCACTCTTACAAAATTTCGATTTCCCAACCTTTACATGGATATTATGCCTAAGCATAATCTAAAAAAAAAAAATTATGCCTAAGCTAATTATTCAATCTGAAAGTGGCGCGGGCCTGCTCACTTATCTGCTAGGCCCGCCCCACTAAAAAGGCCCTTGCGACCATAGTGACGGCCTGATCTTTTGGTAGCGGCTCGAAGTGGACGCGCCACTTGGTCCGCTGGGCATCGCGACGCGCCCGCATCAATCTGAAAGTGGCGCGGGCCTACCCACTTACCTTGGCCGTGCGCCTCATCCTACGCCGACAACTGAGGCGGCCGTAGTGCCCGGGGACGCGTCCGAGCAGTGGGTGGCGCGGGACGGCAGGTCCTTCCTGGTGACCAGCGGCGGCTGCTCCTTCCTTCTCTCGTGCTCGACGGCGGCCAAATCATCCTGGTGTCCAGCGGGGCAGGCCCTTCTTCCTGGTGTCCAGCAGCAGCAGGACACGGTGCGATGGCATCTTCTTCACCGCCCTTCTTCCTGGTGTCCAGCAGCAGCTCGACTCGGTTCACGGACGAGCTGAGCCGAGTTTAGCTCTTCAAATTAACGAGCCAAGCCGAGTTAGCTCCCAAGTCGCTCGTGAGCTAAATGTGTAACAATCCGGAAAAATGTAACCCAAATTGTGTATGAAAATTTCATTAAGTTTGAAATCTTGTACTCAAATGATGATCAATCTTCATTCCCATACTGTTAATTTAATCAAATTCTCATCAAGAAATTAATCTAGACCAAGATCTGTGGAGAAATACTATTGGAATTCAAATCAAGACCAGTTTTCATTTGAAACTGCCTTCAAATACTTCTCAAATCATTTCGTTTCTATTCTGGAGCTTGGGCTGCCTTCTCCTCCCTTTCTCCTACGAAGCCCACGACCAATTCTTCTCTCTGGACCGCGCTATGCGCAAGAAACGACCCACTTGGCCCAGTAACCCCAAAGCCTCACTTGGCCCAGTATTGACTGAAGACATGTTCCTAGTTTCATCTGGTTTGGTTCGTATATCCGATAATGTTATGTTTTAACTTGAAAGAAAGGAGTTTTCCTTGTGTGGATTGCATGAATCAGCAGACAATGAACATTAATGTTGTCTGATTATATCCATTTGGCTATGTATTGATGAAAAAAAAATTACTTACCTTTTTAAATTTGCCATCGAGTTTAATGTCATTGTGTCCACTAGGGTATGCCTTAATGAAAAACGAAATAATTTGCATTTTTTTATTGGAAATAATTAATATTGTATATCAATGAACGTCCTAATAAGTAAGTAGAATATCTTAAGCAGCTAATTATGACATTTGGATATTTACTTTAGCTAGGAATAGAAAATGAAGGAAATTATATCGCTAGCTGTACAATAATTTATTTCCCTGCGCAAAACAAATTCCAGAGTATATTAAGCACGGCTGCAACACAGTGTTGGATAAGTAGTACTGATTCAGCTATAACCATGGCGACCACAGCATCCATGCCCTCCTCCTCTTCCACTACTCGTAAGAATATCATTCCGATGTTCGCGGTTATCTGCCTAATCTTAACCGCAGCGCATAAGGTCGCCAGCGAGCCCCCCGACGTGGTTCCACCGGCGTGCATGGCCGCCCACGCCACCGGCAAGAACCTGACCACCATCGACTTTTGCCTTTCGGTCCTCGAGCACCACAGCGTTGGCGCCGCGGACTTCAACGACCTCGCGCTCTTCGCCGTCAACATCACGACGGCCAACGCCACCGCAACAAAGACCAAGCTCGACGGCATGTTCACCGGCAGCGGCGTTATTGGTAATGACACCCTGCTCGAGGGACTCAGATTGTGCAGGGACCAGTATGACAAGGTGCTGCGTGTGTACCAGCCCTACTGCTATGCCGCAGTGAGTGACCGAAAGTTTGGGGACGCGAGGTCGTGCCTCGGCCGGACCGTGGAGGGGGCAGGGGTCTGCGAGCAATGGTTCCGGCAGCGGAACCTGACGTCACCGGTGGCCAAGGAGGACGACAACCTGGTCAAGCTCGCAAACCTTGCCGTTGCGCTAACCATGGTCTCCTATCCGGTCTCCTGATCTCAATCTGTAGCGCTATATATCAGTTTTTTTTTCTTTTGCAATTCATGGAATAATGGAAAAGTTTCTCCATCTTGCTTGTGATCTTGATCGAGTATCCCTTTATTAATAAATAGATGCACCAGGAAATATAAATAAATTCATAGAAATCCATGTGCCGCGTGGAACCTCCAGGTCTCACGCCTGCGGTCTTCTCTAAACGTGATGAAAATGAATAAAATATCTACAACCTATTATTTGAGGTGGCGTTGTCCGCTTTCGATTATTCTACCCTGCGTCGTCCGCTTTCGATTATTCTGTCCTACCCGTGAGTTTTTCCTATATATACGGACGTATAGTTTAGATCTCCGTCGGTCAGCACGTCATACGATTCATATTCCGAAACACATGCGAGTCCAACTCAAAACAAAGAAGGAAAACGAATCAATAAATCAGGGAATTGAGGGAGGCCCCCGATTTCCTCCCCTTTGTTCTCTCAAACGAAGCTAAGCTTTCGCTGCACCTTCCCCTCCCTAGCTTGTGATTTCACACCACCAAATGTGCGAGATGGATTTTTAATTGTGACTAGGAGAGTGAATAGAGGGGACAATAAGCACTCCATTTTACTTCTTTATTGTCATTTTGGCTCTTCAATGGTGCACCAGTGCGAGCTCGAGTGGGCTACCATGGTGGAAGAGAGAGACATACGATGCCTGCTCAAGGAGAAAGAAGGTCAAGACTGGGCCAACTTTGGACTATAATGTAAAGACAAATGGGCTTGGGGCCCACAATAACTTCTGATTTTTTTTTCCTGAAATGGAACAGTCACGTTAAGCACAATGAATTATGTTGTGTTGGAAAACAAAATGCTAATGAAATAGAGTGACTTTTGAATTTATATTTATCTACATTCCATCACATTGTCTAGATTTAGGCCAAAAAGAAGACTTCGAGCTGCTATACCTTCCTAGATTTTTGATCGATTTACTTTGCAAAAAATAAAAGAATATATTTCATGATTATCTTCCACGTTCATATTGCCAAAATTGAAAAGAGAACTTGGTTTCATTCAAAAATTGTAGAGTTTAAATTTATAAGTGAATTTTATTTATATTTTAATATTGATGAGGGTGTGGCATAACCTATAGCAATAGTAGGTTTATTTGGTTTGTGTTCCCTTCTTTGAAAAAAAAAGGACAATACAATTTTATAACATTTATGTAATTTAAATTAACACAAGTTTTGATGTGTATATGAATTTGTAGCAAGCAATGTGCAAATTTTCTATCCAAATATATATGCTTATAACTAGAAGACCATTAAAATTTTTTTATGGTTATCACTCTCAAAAATCTTGTTTTAAGTATGTGTACATACTTCAAATGATAAATGAGTATTAACATATACCCAAGGTGGATTTTTGAGCGTGGGAGTAACTACACCTGGGAGCAGAATGGATTTTCGATATATCTATCTATCTATCTATATGTATATATAAAAGAATTATTTTTTTATTTTTTTAAGCACGTAGCAACGCATAGGCACTTTGCTAGTATGTCTATATATAATACAATCTATTAATTAATATGCGGTCATCCACTTCGTGTCTATAAAGTTAGAGACTGAATCCAAATCGGTTTCGTAACTTCCATATCAAGTACCGAATTTCAAAAATCATAACTCCCTCATCCGTAGCTCAACTGAGGCCAACAAGGACTCTATCTCGAAGCCCTCAAAAAGTTATATAAATTTGGTATTCATGGAGGTCCAGATCCCGCCGTTTCGGTTTCCAAATATACGATATAAAAATATTTGTTCTGATTCAGACTCCTCTGTGTAGATCTCTATGCGGGCTCACATTCTTAGCTCCGAAGTCCAAATAATTTGATCCACATATGTTTGAAAAGATCTTCAACTTTTGTGTTTTAAATTTTTCCATTAGAGCATGTCTTCAAGTTTAAAATTACGTTGCAATGTAGTGTTATTTCTGACTGCGACACGAAGTGAAGTGGACGACCGCATCTGACATATAAAATGGTATACTAAGAAGCACCAATGATAATATAAATATGATCTTTTATATAAAAATATTAATAATATTGTATAAATAATTTATATTTAAATCATAAAGAGTGTTTTATTTTTTTATGCTCGTAGCAACGTACTGACACTTTGCTAGTAAAACAAATAATGGAGATGCAAGGAGTCGAACCCCGTTCCTTTATCAATGCGTTTAATAATGCTCTACCAATTGAGCTACATCCCCAATTTTACAATCTTTCACACTATAATTTAATTTATAGAGTGAAATACGTCGCAGATCCTTAAACTATTTAGTAATGATCATCTAGGTTCACGATCTTTTAAAGTGACCATCTGAGTCCTTAAATTGTTTAGGAATGATCATCTAGGTTCACAAACTTTATAGTGGTCCCATAGATTCATGATCTATTTATTTTTCATCAACTATGTCCTCCTGATCGTCGCCCATCCACTCCCGATCTTTTAAAGTGGACGTATATATCATTCTAAGAAATTGCAGAACAAAAGAAGATCACCAAAAAGAAAATTCTTTTCAAGAGTATTAGAGAGAGAGCTATTCTTAGGTCAGTTCCTGAAGTCCACTTTTTTTAGTCATAAGTTCACTTTAGCTAAGTAAGTAGTCCTTCATCAAACTTGCATATCTGGCATCGTACCATTGGGCACACCAATTGTCATTTTATTTTATTTCTCTGGTCTCCATGTATGATACAAAACTACTTTAGCATATTTATTTGTTGTTGGTACCTCGTATATTATGTATACTAGTCTAGTTTTACTTGATGAATAGAAAGCCACTCAATTTCGTTTCAGCCGTTGCTAACCACATATTCATAGTGGTATACCTGTGTATACTAACACTAGTGCCTGCCCCGAGGCTAGCCAGCGCTATAGAGGCCTCTTGACCATTGGCAATACCAACATCCTCTAAAGATAATCTTTGTTTATAGTGGCGGTAGACAATGCCATTCTCCACTATAGAATATGCCAGCCACCTTTAGAAATTGCCCATGTTATAAAAGCCACGCTCGGACAGCTCCCACCCCACTCAAATCGTGACAGTCCAAAAGTTTGGGCAAATCATTAAAATCAAGTGGGTAAGGTTTTGAGTTCATTTGTTACACGCTTTTACTCTATAATGTAAGGGGAACTCATTTCATTTTTTTTTTGCATTCATCATGAAATCAAGTTGAGTTTTAAGTTTTAAGTTTGTTAGGTTTTCATCAAATTTTAGCTCAATTCTTTTGATTTGTACGGTTCTAGCGGGTTGGAGTTGAAGTTTATGGAAGCATACATCATTTATTTTTATCATTACAAAAATATCAACTACACATATCCTCTTTTATATGGATCAAAATCAAGATCTAATTTGTTTACTAGAGAGAGAAAAAATGGAAGAGTTAGGGCATGAGGATGTTAATTTTTTTTAGTTCTCAATAAAAGTTAAATAATATATAGAGTAGCTTGTTGTTTGTTATATTTTACTCCCTCCGATTTTAGTTTGTGAAAGTTGGCTATGTAAATTTATACTAACCAATGTCAACAAATAAAATCTGGAGGTAGTACCTTTTATAATTTTTTCATTGCATGTATTTCATTTTTCAATATATTTAGTTTACATTTTAATATTTTTCACTATACTTAATTAATTAATTTAAAATAATTTTTGGTTTCCGTGTAAGGTTGTTTGGAATGAACAGATCTTGGATGTATGAGGCATAAAGGCCGGAACCATTATTTATATGAGAAGTTACTATATTCGTTGAACGAGGCACATAACATGCTCAACGCGAAGGGACAACGGATATATATTATCCGTGTTATGATTGCAAGAATGAGAAGTTGTGAAGGGATACAGATGTAATCAAATCACACTTATTGAGGAGGGGTTTTGTTGTGGGGTACATGGACAAAACATAGTGAAAACAATGTGGTTGATTTCAATTTGATGAGCCTACAGAAGTTGAAGTCGAGGTTGTCAAATCGCATGGTGCAACTGCGACAGAGTCGCTTGGTGAAGCTGATTTTGATGTTGAGTACTTGTTATATCACATTGAGCCGCAAGTGTTGATCAATGTCGGTAAAACAAAAAGATCTGATAACTTTAATACAATAGAGAAGGTATTAAAGGACCAATTTTATGAGGACCCTAAGGGATGTGGTAAAGGGTTCACCGTGTTGCGTACTATCCTTGAGCTAATGAAACTGAATGCCATGCATGATTGGTCGGAAACTAGCTTCACAGATTTGTTGGAACTTATTCCTGATGCGCTGCTGAAGTGCAACTTATTGTCAAAGACCACATATCTCGCTAAGAAGATAATTTCCCCACTTTCGTTGGGTGTGAAAAAAAAACATGCCCAAATCGTTGTATATTGTATCAAAAGGAGCATAAGGACATTGTGAGATGCCCAAGGTGCAAACATAGTTGTTACAAGAGGAACGAGAATTATGATGCAAGCAATGCCGATGGTGGGAAGAAGAATACCAAGAAGGAGAGGAAAAAGAAAAAAAAAAGTTCTATCACTGATGATAGTTATGATACGAAGGAAACTTCCTTAATCATGTGGTACTTACCTGTGGTCGATCGCATCAGACGCTTGTTTGTCAACCTGAGGATGCTATAATGATGACATAGCATGCACACAAGGAGGACGGTAAGCTCAGGCATCTTTTTGGTCCTTTCTCTAATGAGAAAAGGAACTTACAGTTTGCATTGAGTACATACAAGATGAACTCTTTGGGCCAAATGAGGAATCCACATAGCACTGGGCCAGTGACACTAGCAATGCACAACATTCCACCAGGGTTATGCCACAAACTTAAGTACCTACTGCTGACCATACTTATATTTGGGTTCAAAGAATCTGGTAACGACATAAACATGTTCTTAGTACCATTGTTCGAAGACATGTAAAAGCTATAGTATCGAATAGAGTACTTCATGCTTAGAGCAATCATTTTCATCACCGTAAGTGATTCCCCAATGTCCAGGACGCTATCGGGGCAGGTTAAAGAAAAGACTGCATGTTTTGTATGCGTTGATGATACATCCCATGTGTATATTCCAGCATCTCAGAAGGTAGTATATATGAGAAAGCGCCAATTCTTACCGCCAAAAACACAAGTATCGCACGATGGCTAAGCAATTTGATGGCACAATTGAGAACAACAAAGAACCTCAATGCTTGACTAGGAAGGTCGTGTTTGACCTCATTAAAAACATCAGTGCTGTTTTTGGAAAGCCGATGAAGGGAGTTAAAAAGGCAAAGGTTCTGATGTTGTGTCAGAGGAAATCCATGTTCTTTGTATATTTCAATTATTGGGAAGAATTGTAAGTGAGTCATGCCTTTGACTGGATGCACATTGGGAAGGGTGTATTTGACAACAGTAGAGGACTTATACTCGACCAATTTGGTAAGACAAAGGATGGACTCAACGCACATAGAGACCTTGAAGAGATGCGAATAAGGCCAGAGCTCCATCCGCAAGAAAGACCAAATGGAAAGTACTACCCCCCCTGGCAGGGTACACCTTTACGAGTGAGGACAAATGACATCCGACTAGTGGCGGGATTAATGTACTGACTTGTTTCTCATCAAATAAAAAGTGAACATGGAAGAGTTAAAGATAAGTGGATAGAACACTCATGATTGCCACACAATGATTTCAGCATTTCTCCCTATCACCATCTGACCTGTCAAATCACGATGGGTGAAGTTGGCTGTAACTCACCTCTGCTACCTCTTTAACGCAATTTCAATGAAGGTGATTACTAAAGATGAGTTAAATGACCTACGGATCCACAGAAAGGAAACAATGTGCATACTTGAGATGGTCTTTCCTTTATCCTTTTTCGATACGATGGAACACTTCATGATTCATATTGTTGACAAGATGTCTGCATTGGGCCCCGTCTACCTTCATGAGATGTTTCCAATTGAGAGGTTCATGTATGTTTTGAAATGTTATGTTCGGACGCATTCTCACCCAGAGGGTTCTATGATTGAGGGCTACACAATTGAGGAGATCATCGAGTGTTGCACATATTATTTTAAAGATGGTAGATCAATTGGTCTTCCCGTGTATCGTCATGAGGTGAGATTATGTGGAAAAGGTACAAGAGGACAGAGAATGTTCATCGACAGTGACTCCAAACGAGTGGATCAGACACATTTTAGCGTATTGCAACAGACACAAATTGTGGGCTCATACTTTGAGAAACATTTGTTAGAAATCACCGAAACAACGAGGATCCGATGAATGAATGGATCATAAACGAGCTCAAGCGCTTCTTCACATCATGGTTCTGTGTTGACATTTTTTAACATTGCACCAGAAATTTTACTATCCCTGGCACCGCGCCAGAAATATCTGTTGACACTTGCTAATAAATGCTAAGTTACATCAATACAATCATCCCTGGCAATAGTGCTAGACATAGTTATAAAGGTGAACTTCAGTGCCACAATAGTAAAATCCACAAGCGCATGGATAATACCATTGTAGCATTTCACTATTGGATTGCTCCAATAGCTTGTCATTTATAGTTCTACCAAAGGAAGGCTATAGCATAAATATGTGATTATTAATAGTAATGTAGTCATAAAGATTGATATGAGTATTCGAAGTTTATACAAGGGTAAGTATAAATATGGATAGGGGTAGTGTGACACACAGAGCAATCATTCCTAAAGATAAATAAATGTCCTAAGTCACTAGGGAGTTTTATTTAGGAAAGCAAAGCCGTATCTCTAATGTTAGTCTACCTATATAGCCACGTAGTCAAACACTTCGTGTATGGATTCATGCCCAGTATACACAAGGCAACTCCATCTTAGACACACGTCATAACCGAACGTGGAGGAGTACAATGGACAGATAGGGCTGTCACCATCTACTATCTACCTCTACAAACCATGGATTACGAGGTGATTAATACAACCTATCCATCTAAGCACCACACTTACACATTTAAGTAGAATTCTAGCATTGATCAAACACTAGAATCACTGATTGGATTAACAAATACTAAAGAATACATAACTCTAACCCTACAGATTAACAAGTCATGAGCTAAGCAATTGGAACCCTAATGGGATATCAAACCCATGTTGAAGCATAACAACCAGACTAAAGTACAACTAGCATTATAACATTTAGGCTATAGTCAAGGTATATGGCAATCATGACAATAAGGTAGCAAGTCTATATCACCATGAAAGCATAAAGTCCTATGATATGAATATGATATATAACCAAACAAGGAACACATATCATAAGCATAACTATATGGAAGGACTATATTAATTGAATAAAATAAAGTCATAATAAAATAGAATAAAGGTAAAGATACAAGAGCCATACCAATATTCCTATGACTTGGAGACTTGAGCAAGGCTCCTCCTACACTAAACTCCACTAGGACTAGGAAACTACTAAGTGAAAGAGAGAAAAATAACTTTTAAGTGTGTGTGTTGGAGTGAAGCTCTCCCCTTCTATTTACAGGGGCCATAGGTTGGTACTGAGGAGTAACCGCCATGCACCGACGTTGCCAAAGGGCTGAGGAGTTGACACATGGAAGCCCGCCCGAAATAGGCTCAAGAATTGGTCGGGCGACCCGGGGGGGGGGGGGGGGGGGTGGGGTTCGGCCGACCGGCCAGTGGGCCCTTTTGCTTTGCGCTTTCTCTAGGTGGCTGGTAGGTGAGTCCTCTTCTGAATTAAGTTTTTGTTCTCTGGAGGAATCCCACGTAGCCACGTATGCAATCCAGGGAAGTCCAGTTGGCACTGTCTCATTGGCTAGAACGGTGTTTCCCCGGATTATGCTCTATTTCTCCACTTATATTGTATCAAATCCCTGCTTGCACATGAATCTCCAAGGACAAGTGGAATCTTATTATTCCTAGCTAATATGCAACTATGAAATGCTAAGTTTTCCCACTTTTATTTATAGGTATATCGACGATCAAAAATGGTGTTTAACGACCGTCAACAAACCCCCCAGGCTGAACCTTTGCTCGTCTCGAGTAAAGGCAAAACTCAGATTTGTGTTGATCAGGAGTTGCTACAATGTCTTATTCTTAACATATACTCAAATGCACAACTAAGACACTCTATAAAAGATTGAATAAGTTGGCATGAGTACTTCACCTTTTATTACCTGTGGGGCGTTGTAGCTTTTCTAGATCTTGGGCAGTTGGAAGACAGAACAATTTTTAGGACACCATTACATCTACTCTCTTTTTGATTGACTTTAGCCCAAAGGTTAATTTTTGTGATAAATCTAAGTTCATCAAATGATTCACTCAGATCACTCAAAGTGTATGTATTCCCACCAAGGCTAATGATGCCTCAAAAATCATACCTCTAAAGGCTGATATGTGGAGCTCTGGGTAAGGATAAATGCGACATACCTATATTTCATATGACGCCAAGTCAAAAGAGTGGATCCATGGAGAAAACATTTCATACAAGCATGATCAAGATGTGCATGTGTGGTGGATTTGGTGGAGTGGAATGGAGACTCTTTTTATTTTTCTTTCCCTTTATCTGACGGTATTGGCTATCTTTTATTTCTTTCTTTTTCTCTTAGGCTCTTCATGGAGCAAGAGTTTACTCTCTTCTTTTTTTTTGATAGTCATAACCTTGATTGCCTTGGTGAGAGATCAATCATGAAGACAGAGTCTTTATTTGTGGATGATGGTGTGAGATGGATGATTGCTAATTTCTAGTGTGGAAACTTAGCGTGATGTGCGCAGACTTGATCATGAATGCAGAAAATATTTCTCACTAGGGTCACACAATTTTGACAAGGCTCAATGAAAATACAAGTAGCATATGGGGAAGGTTTTGCAATGTCGCACAACATATGACTGTGGTAGGAATTTGTATAATTGAGGAACTTGTCTTTTTTACCAAATTTATTCTCCGGGTCTCAAGTTTCACAAATTGAGCAAGATCATAGCATCTCTAGCTAACCATATCATATTTCACAACAACCTAGAAGGATAATGCTTATGCTACCCACTAGTGTGTTAGAGGTGAAATTTAATCATGCCAACAAACCAAAACTAGATAGAGTGCTAGGTTGTAAACTGGGCATATGAAAAGAATAAAAGACAAAGCAACTATTCATCATCTCAACATAGGAAACCTTATGCTTTCATACCGTATGAATTTATTTATTTTTTATTATTGTTATTATTATATTTTCAGTTTTTCTATTTATCATGCATGTGAAAGGGAAACAAATCTTTTTCGTGTTTTTAGTTTATCATGTATGTGGTGATTGAAAAGGGAAATGATACAAGTTACCTTCACATTAGGGGGAGGAACTCCCCCTGAAGCTGGCTTGAGCTGACTCGAACGGCGACGGCCCGTGACCAAAGTAGCCTTGAGAGTGAAAATAAGAGCTCATTTGGGTGTTTCCCAAGGAGACCTTATTCTCAATTCTCGAGAGCTGCTGTTGGACATCATCTCTCCACTTATTTTCCTGCTAGATATGAGTGTGGATGGTGTTGTCCAACTGGTGGATCTGGAGGGACATGTTGTTGATTTGCCTGGTGATGTCATCTGTGCCCCTCCTTGAACCGCTGCGAGGGTGATGTGTGCTGAACGGTGGTGGTAAGCCACTCGAACTTGAGCTACCGTAGGCTCCCTCGGGCCATTCACCGGTGTCCTAGGATGCACTGCCGCTTCTGTGAGGAATGACATGATTGCAAGAACCCGTGCTTGGCTTCTCCCTCGGGAAGGATGCCTCGGTGTTCCTCCGTGATTTGTTTCTGGTCATAGGACCGGAAACACTATTCCTGCGAGCTGGAAAGCATGTCTCTAGAGGAATGGTTAGTTCACCGGTGAGGTAACTGGATTTCATTTGCATAACTGGGAAAGAAATAAACCAAAGAGCCATTGGGTCCTTGTATCAGAGAATGTCTCGATCTAAAGAATTATTCGCCTAGGACAACCTATTCGAAAATTAAATCACTGATGTTGGCATTTCCATGTAAATTGAGATTGTGCACAAGGCGATAGATGAGCGACATGAATTCAAAATCTCCTACTTGTTTAATAACTTCGACCCAATTCTTAACCATGACCATGACAGGTGAGACTTTGATTTTATTAACCATGCAGTAAAGAAGAAACATTTTATCTCCATGCACGGTTCTAACATCCTTTCTAGGGAACAAAGTCATTGCCAGCCATTTATGCATAAAAGACAAGGTAGGATTATGGATATCCATATTCCTAGGTGAAATATTACTATCTCCGGCACGGCGCCAGAAATGTGTGTTGACACTTGCTAACAATTGCTAAGTTACATCAATATAATCATCCCTAGCAATAGTGCCAAACATAATTATAAAGATGAACTTCAGTGTCACAATAGTAAATCCACAAGCGCACGGATAATACCGTTGTAGTATTTCACTATTGGATTGCTCCAATTGCTTTCCATTTATAGTTCTACCAAAGGGCAATAGCATAAATATAGGATTGTTAATAGTAACGTAGTCATAAAGATTGGTATGAGCATTTAGAGTTTATATAGGGGTAAGTATAAATATGGATAGGGGTAGTGTGACACATAGAGCAATCATTCCTAATGATAAATAAATGTCCTAAGTCACTAGGGAGTTTTAGTTAGGAAAGCAAAGCCGTATCTCTAATGTTAGTCTACCTATATAGTCACATAGTTAAACAGTTGCAAGCAAGGTTATACTAATCAAAGTCTAATGCGCTCAGCACTTCGTGTACGGATTCATGCCCGGCATACAGAAGGCAACTCTGTCTTGGACACACGTCATAACCGAATATGGAGGAGTACAATGAACAGATAGGATTGTCAGCACCTACTGCCTATCCCTACAAACCGTGGATTGTACTGAGATTATTACTACCTAGCTGTCTAAGCACCGCCCTTACACATTTAAGTAGAATTCTAGGATTGATCAAACACTAGAATCACCAATTGGATTAACAAATACTAAAGAATACATAACTCTAACCCTATAGATTAACAAGTCACGAGCTAAGCAATTGGAACCCCAATTGGATATCAAACCCACATTGAAGCATAACAACTAGACTAAAGTACAACTAGCATTACAACATTTAGGCTATAGTCAAGGTATATGGCAATCATGACACTAAGGTAGCAAGTCTATATCATCATGAAAGCATAAAGTCCTATGACATGAATATAATATATAACCAAACAAGGAACACATATCATAAGCATAACTATATGGAAGAACTATATTAATTGAATAGAATAAAGTCATAATAAAATAGAATAAAGGTAAAGATACAAGAGCCATACCAATACTCCTATGACTTGGAGACTTGAGCAAGGCTCCTCCTACACTAAACTCCACTTGGACTAGGAAACTACTAAGTGAAAGAGGGAAATGAATAACTCTTGAGTGTGTGTGTTGGAGTGAAGCTCTCACCTTCTATTTATAGAGGCCATAGGTCGGTACTGAGGAGAAACCGTCATGCAGCGATGTTGCCAAAGGCTGAGGAGTCAACACATGGAAGTTCACCTGAAATGGGCTCAAGACTTGTTCGGGCGATAGGGGGGGGGGGGGTCGGTTGACCGGCCAGTGGGCCCTCTTCTGAATTAAGTTGGTGTTCTCTAGAGGAATCCCACGTAGCAACATATGCAATCCGGGGAAAGTCTAGTTGGCACCGTCTCATTGGCTGGAATGGTATTTCCTCGGATTATGCTCTATTTCTCCACTTATATTGTACCAAATCCCTACATGCACATGAATCTCCATGGACAAGTGAAATCTTATTATTCCTAACTTACATGCAAGTATGAAATACTAAGTTTTCCTAGTTTTATAGGTATATTGACGACCGAAATTGGTGTTTAACGACCGTCAACATTCAACTGCCTAGACCTTCCAAGTTGTGAATCTATGGAAGAGAAAATGTTGAGAAGGTTAGCTAACCGCCTAACAAGGAACGTGGTTAGCTTTTAGGCTTACGACATCAATGGTTTTACCTTTTACACCCAACAGAAAGATAAGAGAGCGAGTGTCAAAATAGCGGTGTTCGAGTACAAGCCATTGATAAGGAGGACTAAGAGACCTCATATTATGGGTGGAACGAGAAAATATGGGAACTAGACTATAGTGGAAATTTACAGGTTTCTATATTTAAATGCAAATTGGTGAAGCACCCTCATGGGATGGAGGTGGACGAATACGGGTTAACAATCGCTGATCTTAACAATGTAGTTTACACAAATGAACATTGGGTACTTGCCAAGACTGTCAAACATGTGTTTTATGTACTTGATCCAAAGGATAAAAAGAAATATATTATTGCTCCAAGTAAACAAAGAATTGTTGGAGTGGAGAATGTGGAGGATCTAGATGAATACAATCAGTACGACGAGATGCCATTTCTGGTAGGTCCAAAAATGTTTCAACTCTTAGAAGCAAGACTCTACTATTCTGGCGGAATGCCCTACATGCGCACCGATCATTGTGATGGAAAAACCATTCAAGGATAACTAAAGCATCATGTAATTTTATTTTGTTAAGAATTATTAATATGCAAACCTTGTATTATGTTATATGTAAGTTCTGGTTATTTGAATATAAAGACTTATAAGCTTTTTGAAGATAAAGATTTATAAAAGGAAAAATGTAATTGAAACAAAAAGACGAGAAAAAGTGTTGGAGATGGAATCAAATGGGTAGCACATGTCAGAACAAACACACGAGCGCAAGGATGGCTTAAATCAGAGTTACAGTTGTGAAAGTATGATTTTTGAAAGATATAGGGACTTATCTGTAATTAAAGAACCCTTCTAGGGACCTATTATACATTACTAAAAATTAGTCAGGCCAAAATGCAAAAATATGAGGACTATAAATGTAATTTTAGGAAAGCGTAGGGATGTTTCTACAAAAATCTTGGACTAAAAATGAACTTATATTAAAGCCAGGGGCTAATCTGCAAAAGGACAAGGCTCATTTGTGACGTCTCACAATTCCGACCACCGCTATTTTTGGCTAGGGGCATATCTGCAATAGGAGAAGGCTCTTTAGTAGAAGACAATGAAGGTTGCATTAGGCATGACACTTCTAAGACGAAAGCTCCATAACAGGGATATCCCTCCTAGTTACATGCGGGTCTCCGCGTTAGAAATAGTACATGGTTATGAGGACAACGAGATCGAATGCCTGATACCTGAGGCGGGTATAGAAATTCTCCAAGATGCTATCAGCTCTTTCATCATGTGGAAACAACGTGAAGTTTTTCTCTTGACGCCACAAGCTTCTCGACCCTAATTGTCTGGCAGGGATCATTTCATGTGAGCCAACCACTAACGGTAGGTGGACAAAGTCTTTCATCATGTATTTGCGGCCGCTTTGGGCATCAAGGTCAACTCTCCTTTTACTGAAGCTGAAATGACTCACAGTCCCTTACTCTACAGTGACCATGAGGCACTGCCAATCACTATTGAAGGTTCCATAGAGGCTGCTGCAGTAGTTGAGGGTGAGGCTCCACCAATTGCCTTCGAGCCTCCACAAGTTAAGGCCTTAATCTGAAAGACTATTACCAATTTTGACAAAGACCCAAAGGACCCATAAACAAAGGAGAACATTGGTAAGCACTTGGCTGGAATGAAAAAGTGATTAGCAGCCATCGGTAGAATCGTCCAGCAAGGTCCTCGAGATATATTGTCGTACAAGTATAATATTTTTGACAAATTTGACGACAATGTGGACTACCCAAAATTCATATTTGGTAAACCACTTGTATCAAAAAATATGTCCAAGAACCTAAGGTGGGAGATGCGAAAGTTGCACGACTAGCACATGATGGCATCAAAGAAAGGGGTTGACACGATCACTTGTAACATTCGCTCCATGGTGTTCAACAAACCAGGCGAGAAACAAATATTACCCCTATTTTTGGGAAGATGTTCACACAATGTTTCGGCCTGACAAGATGGACATCACCTTCATAACATTGTGGTGCATGTAAGTGCAATGTTCGATCTCTTTCGTATTTTGAAGGACATGTGAACATATTATATTATGTTATGCTTGTTTTTTTAATTGTGAATTCGTTATTCCAAAAAAAAAAAAACAAGTTCGATAGAAAAGATTGGAAGGTCACCTACCTCAACACAAACTGCATCAACCAAAGCTCGATCAACCCGACGATTAATGAAGTTCAGCTCTCGGATAAGATACCAAAAGAGCTATCTCAAATGAGGGCGGCCAGGACAAAAGAAACAAGGACTCAGGTTTCAAATTAAATATCTGATTGCTTCATGAAGTGGTAGGACAAAGAAGTCATTTTTGCCCCCCTACAACTTCAAGTAAGTTGGATACACTACATGGTTTCAGGGCTAATGCTACAAAATTAATCACAACAATGTGATTTTTGTTATAAAAGATATGGGTAATTGCAACAAAAGGTGATTTTGGTTACAATAGATTGGATATATCGCCATGCTTGCATGTGCGTTGTAATTAGGGGGATGTTTCTGCAATGTTTTTCTGTATTTGTTGCAATAAGATCATATCACAACAAAAGAACGATGAGTTAAGAGTCATATGTATAGCAACGAAAATCTATGTGGTTGCGACTGCGTCTTACATATTGCAACAAAATTTTTAGTCATTGCAACAATGCATAGATATAGCAACAAAAATCAGTGTGGTTGCGACAGCGTCTTATATATTGCAACGCAAATGTTTGTTATTGCAACTATGCATAGATATAGCAACGAAGGTAGAGGTAGTTGCGACTGCGTCTTACATATTGCAACAAAAATGCCTGTCGCTGCAACAATCCATAGATATAGCAATGAAAGTTGATGCGATTGCGATAGCATCTTACATATTGTAACAAAAGTGTTTGTCATTGCATTATCATGGTATTGCAACAAAAATTAAACTAAAGTCATCAAACGGGGTATTCTTTCTGAATGTATTAAGCTAAAGTCAAAAGGACTGTGATCACTCAGCCTACTTCGCTCATAATAATTGAGAACATCATTAAAACAATAGAAAACATGAAGCATTCACAAGTTAAAATTCAATCTGAGTGCATACATCAATACAAGTGTTCCGTGATCAAACAAACTTACACTAAACATCAAAGACTAAGAATAGGGGGGTGGCTACTTGAGAGGTGGGTAGCAGCGGATAAACAGAGGGGCCATTAGAGGTGGCTCAGAACGACATCGGGTGAAATCGAACATGTCATAGTGCCTAACATGACCGTGGTGATCATCAACAGGGATCTTCACCATTTCTCCAAACACATGGTCCAAAACTTATAGATGTGATGGAACACCTTTCTTGTCTCCTTCTGGTACAACTAACCAAAATGGATAATTTGCTCCCAGTAAAAGAGAGCGTTTGTAAGGATCATGACCATTCAGGTCACCCTAAGGTATGAATGTTTTGGTGATGAATGACAAACATGAAATGTGTGACTAATGTCTACATGAGTGTTGTTCGTGTAGGAAACCTTTTCTACTCTATGATGATTGTTGAGGGCTGCCTTGCCAATGGATGACAATGACAACAAGCATGGAGTCTTGTAAGCCTGATGGAGTCCAAGGGTTGATGAAAATGGATCAAAGCTAAGGACAAGCTATGGACCAAGTGTTGGGAACACTTGTCTAGTTGTTAGGGCTTTGAGTCCATAGGAAAAACCAGACAATCAAGGGGATCTAGGTCATTTCTCTTAGGTCACACTAGTTGGTGATGTGCATGGATGCTCAGTGAGCACTAGGTGGCAGTGGAGAAGCCAAGGAGCTGTTCGGAGAAGCCGGGAAACGAAGTCAAGCGAGGACGAGGAGTTTCAGCATCTAGACGTACTAACCGGATAGAGGGGTCAGTGGAGACTGGACTGTACGGTCACTAGGAGACCAGAGAGAAGTCAGTGAGGAAGTCTGTCAGTGCAAAGACCTGTAGAGACCGGACGGTCCGGTCTGTAGACCCGACAATCCGGTCTGTATGGAGGTTGCTCGGGACAGAGAAGTGCAGAAGATGGTGCTCTCTGGAATAGAGAGAGAAAGTCTGATCGGACGGTCCGGTCAGTACAGGAGATCGCTAGGACAGTGAAGCCAATGGCTCAAGGAGCCGATCCAGAAGAGACTAGACGGTCCGGTCTAGCAGTGACCGGACAGTCCGGTCAATGGTATCCAGAAAGGCAATCTCATGAAGCACTGACTAGTTTGAGGTTGGAAGCCTATATAACTTCGTTGCTAGGGTCTTGGAGACCTCTCTTGGCTACTGAAATTGCTTAGAGCATTTGGTGAGAGCCAAGAGGAAAAGAAGAGAGCACTAGGAGGAGATATTGCATATCTTGAGAGTGCTAGTGAGAGTAACTTGAGCATTGATGCACATCTAAGGCTAGGGTGTCCTTGAGAGTGTGATCTAGGTTGTTTCTCTTGGTCTATGGTGATACCTAGACCGGTTAGGTGTCGGTGATCGAGCCTATCATGATTGGTTGTGAAGGCCGTCACATGTTTGTACACGGTTTGAGCCCGCCGGTGAAAGCGGCATCAATAGTGAGCACCCGTGTCAGCTCGGGGAGTCCGGCAAGTTCTCAAGGGAGGCAAGCTTGTGCCTTGGTGGCAGCTGTGACGCGCACCGTGTCTTCACTCCGAGAGTGATTGTGGGTTCGTGTGCGAGAACTTCACATTGGTGGCGGGAGGGACCGGCACTCCGGCGGGAGTGGTCCAACGAGGAGTAGGGGAAGGCGCCATCCTTCCGAGACCTTAAAAATAAAATCATGAGCCATCTCTTACTCTATCCCTTACTTTGATGTATTACTTTCCGCATTTACATACCGTGCTATTCATGCTTGTGTGCTTACCCTGCTCTAGTTGATTACCTTGTAGACTTGCATGAATAGGCTTCTCCATTTGCTAGTTGTGCTTAGCTTCCACTTGATCACTAGCATGTGTAGGAGTTGTATTGGCTTGATTACTTACCATTGTATGTGTTATGATACTCATGCTTGTTTGCTTATCTTGTACTTGATGATCAAGTAGCTTTGCATGAGTAGGCTCCTCTGCTAGCTTGTTGTGTGCTTCCACGTGTTCTTTGATTACTAGCTTGCATAGGAGTTGTGTGCCTCATGTGTGATCCACTAGTATGCTTAGGTTGTCTGTCCTTTCATAGGGTTATCTTGTTAGTGTGATCACCTCTATAATTGTGTAGGAGTTGTATTGAGTGGTCGGTTTTTGTATTTGGCAAAATAGGTACATAGTTTGAGTTCCCAATTCACCCCTCCCCCTCTCGATCACTCGGTCCTTTTAGCGTTCACTCTACAGACCTCTCAACTCTGTCCATCGACCGTGTACTCTCTCATATAATTCCACGCCATCCACTATACCACACATTGACTGGTGGCTATGTAGTTGCCTATCGGTTCATGTTCCTAAAAATTCTCCCCAAACCTCGATGACCATAGGCTGGTTACGAGCTGACCGTGCAAGAAACATTGTGGTCTCACATTCGAGTATGTAGTGTAGTGGACGAGCAAAAGGGGGACCCTTGACCCATTGAGGAGATCCAATAATGGGCTTCTTGTCCAGGTCCCAAACCTTCATGTCTCCCCACCGACCGATTGTGTTGACATTTCTTAATGTCGCACCAAAAATATTACTCTCCCTGGCAACGGCGCTAGAAATGCTTGTTGAGATCTGCTAAGTCACATAGAATAAATAGACCTGGACAAGGCGCTAGAACTACTTGTTGGTAGAACTAAATAGATGGTTAGTGTGGGCAAGTTAAATCCGCAAGCATTTCACCACTGGATTACTCCAACGGCTGTCATTTATAGTTCTCCCAAGTGAAGGCGACGGTTAAGAGATAGCATGTTCATAACCATATAACTAACAATATACCAAAGTCATAGATAGAGGTAAGGATAATAAATAATAAGGGGTAATGACACACAGAACAATCCAATCTAACATTAGTCCAAAGTCTAGATTAAGTGGGTTAGGAAGATTTAAGCTGGGTACCTTTGTACTTCCATATTCCTATCTATGAGTTAGATACATGCAACGCATATAAGCCTAAGTCCTATACCAAGCCGAGTCAGGGAGAATTAATAAGGACAATAGGGCTATCATCACCTACTGGCAATCCTATACTAGGACACATGACAAAAGGCAATTAAGTCCTTACCGCCACACATATCACTATTTGTGCAGCAACTAAGCACTCAAAGATATTTACCGACCTAAGCACCATGCTTGTATTGCTAAATAATATTCCCGATTCACATGGGACATTGGCCCTTCGGACCAACAAGTCGAGAGCAAGAATATACTTAACTCTAACCCGATGGATCAACGAGTCAAGTACTAGAGAATGCATAGCTCCGATCCTATGGATCAACAAGTCAAAGGCCAAGACGTGCATAACTTCGACCCTACGAATCATCAAGCTAAAGACTATAGCACACATAACATTGAGCCTACGGATTAACATGTTATAGACTAAAGCATGTCTAACCACAATATGCATTAAAGGGGTGCAAAAGCATAGACTAACTAGTATAAGTATGTGAAGCATAGGGCAACCAAACATAACTTGGCAACAACCATATAAAAGGCACATGACTATCACACTAGTGTAAATAAAGCACAAGAAGTAAACAAGATAATACTATTAATAAAAGGAAAAAGTCTTACTAGAGAGGGATAGTGTGGAACTATACCCAAGACTCCAAGACTAAATCAAGGCCCCCCTCGAGGTGTGCTTCCTTTGGGTGGCTGGTAGGTGGGTCCCATCCTCTGTTAAGTCGGTGTTCTCCCGTGCGATCCTATGTAACCATGTCATTGATCCATGGGAAGTCTGGTTAGTGCTCTCCTATTGGTCGAAATGTTATTTCATGGATCTTGCTCCATTTCTCCACTCCTTTTATAGATATTCTCTGCATGCACATAAATCCCCAAGGACAAGTGGAATCTTATTACTCCTAGCTAACATGCGTGTATGAAATGCTAAGTCTTCCCTTATTTGTGGCTATATTGATGGTCGGAATTGGTATTTAACAACTATCAACAGGACCCCCCCCCCACCCAAGCTAAACTTTGCTCGCCCCAAGCAAAGCTAAACTTAGGTTTCGTTGATCAGGAGTTGCTAAATGTCTTACTCTTAATTATATACCCAAGTGCACAACTGAGATACTCTACATAGAATTGAACAAGCCGACACGAGTAATTCACCTTTTTATTTACCTATGAGGCGTTGTAGCTTCTCCAGATCTTGAGTTGTTGGAAGACAGAACAGTCTTTAGGACTCCCATTTCACCCACTCTCTCTGATCGACTTTAGCCTAGAGGTTATTAATTTTAGTGACAAATCTAAGTTCCTCAAATGATTCACTCAGATCGCTCAATGTGTATGTATCCCTCACCAAGGCTTATGATGCCTCAAAAATCCTACCTCTAAAGGCTAATATGTGGTGCTCAGGGTAAGGATAAATGTGGCATACCTGTATTTCATATGTCGCCGAGTCAAAAGAGTGGATCCATGGAGAAAGCATTTCCTACAAGCATGATCAAGATGTGCATGTGTGGTGGATATGGTGGAGTGGAATGGAGACTCTTTTTTTATTTGTCTCACTCTTTATTTGGTAGTTTTGGCTATCTTTTCTTTCATCTTTTTTTTCTCTGAAGCTCTTCATGGAGCAAGAGTTTTTCTCTTTTTTTCTCTCTCTCTTTTTTTTGTCAAGCTCTTCATGGAGCAAGAATCTTTTTCTCTCTATTTTTTTTGATATCCATAACCTTGATTGCCTTGGGGAGAGATCAATCATGAAGACAAAGTCTTTGTTTTGTGGATGGATGGTGTGATATGGATGATTGCTAATTTCCAGTGTGGAAACTTAATGTGATGTGCACGGACTTGATCATGAATGCAGAAAATATTTCTCATTAGGGTTACACAATTTTGACAAGGCTCAATGAAAATACAAATAGCATATGTATGTTGGTTTTGCAATGTAGATCAATATATGGCTATGGTAAGAATTTATATCATTGAGGAACTTGTCATTTTTATCAAATTAATTCTCTAGGTGTCAGGTTTCACAAATTGAGCAAGATCATAGCAGCCCTAACTAACCATGTCATGTCTCCCAACAACCTAGAAGGATAATGCTTATTCTACCCACTAATATGTTTGAGGTGAAAATTAATCATGCCAGAAAACCAAAACTAGATAGAGTGCTAGGTTGTAAACTGGGCACATAAAAGAAATAAAAGACAAAGCAACTATTCATCATCTCAACATAGGAAACCTTCTACATTCATATCGCGCATGAATTTATTTCTTTTTAATTTCCTTTTTGTCATGCATGCGAAAGGGAAACAAATCTTTTTGTTGTTTTTAGTTTATTATGCATGTGGTGATTGAAAGGGGAAATGATATAAGTTACCTCACATTTAGGGGGAGGAACTCCCACCAAGCTGGCTTTTGCTTACTTGAATAGCGATGGTCGTCTGCAGTGGAATGGTTATTTCCTATGGTTATATAAATGATAATCCAGGTTAGGTAACCGATCTCATTCACATACCCAGGGAAGACAAATAGATCAAAAAGCCATCGAGAGTATACTTGATAGTATGTCCCTACCAAATATATCTCTCGCCTTGATAAATACGGACATTGATGGGATCATCAGATGTAGCTTGATTGAGCAGCCCATAGTTATGTGCAAGGCGAGAGATCAAAGATGTTCATTCAATTTTATATATTTGTGTAAGGATCTTGATCCATTGTTTAACCATGGCTAGGACTAGTAAAAATTTAATCTTATTAACCATGTAGAATAAAATTTTAATTTCATTATCAGGCATGGTTCTAAGATTGAGTCATAGTCATCCACTGTTGCAAAGAGCGCAATATAGGATTATGGACATTATTTGTTCTAGGCCAAGCGCAACATGATTGCCAAGATCCTCCCAAAATGTGCTTGTAACAACACCCTCAGATGCAACATCTAAGTTTAAAGCGCATAAGGAAGAAAAGCCTAGCATGTCACTAAACTGCCTCCAAGTCAGAGAGAATTCAATTCCAGCGAACTGAAAAAAAAATCCTCTAATCATCCAAGCGAAGGGTGCAAAGAAACTGGATTATGAGCGACCACGAGCAAGAATCAATTACTGGCAATAAAGCATTTCACCCTATGGTGTGGAAGACAGAAGCAAAGTTTTTATCCATACCTTCTTGGAAAAAAGTCCGGACCCTACACTCGCGTAGGAGTGTAAGACCGGGTGGTGACAGCCCGAAATGATATCACATTCTTTAACCAAGTTGAGGTTATTGTTAGAGAGAAGCTTACTTTTGTTGTTGCTTGCAACCGGCAATGTTGTAGCTTCTTCCTCCATTTACGGTTCCTCCATAGGTACGTCCTCCAACAGATGTTGGTGGTGTGCGCTTGTGTAGTACACCATTAACGGTGTAGGACTTGCTTCGATTGGCACATTGCTTGAGCTTACCGCCAACTTACCATTCATTGCTGCACATGTGAGTAAATCAATACAAGAGCAACTCGAACGGAGGTTAAGGTTAGTTGAAAACCAATCGAAAGCTCCATCAGAAACTCTTGCAAACGAGAGACCAACTTGCAAATGCAAATGAAACTTAAAGCAAATGTTTTTGGCAGAATTTCAGAGTGTTTAATGATGCCAGAGCCTGGAGAAAATGATGACAAATGGCCAGAACATAATGGAGAGGTGAAATACATGCATGCGGTGAAAAACTTCCTCTTATTGACCTTGCCTCAAAATGCAGAGGCGAATCAACAGTCATATTGGGACATGACAGTTGCAAGCTAGCAGTTGGGGCATGTGCGGCCAGAGAGCCATTTTTCTCTGGTCAGCCGACTAATAGGTCTGGTCGCCCGACCAGGGAATGGTTCGTCTGGTCCTCTACTTTGGTTAGTGGGCCCAACTTGTGATGGCCCACAAGAAAGGAAATATATTTCAAAGAGAAAAACATTTTTGATCTTTTGTATTTTCTCAAAGGATGAATACTAAAATTCTATTATATATATTTTTTTATAATTTTGGAAAATGGAAATGGGTTGGAGTAAATTCCAACATGCAGATGTGGTGGAAAAAAAATGCAAATCCAAAAATTTGTGGACTGCAAATATGAGATAACTACGAATTTACCTCTGGCAAGGGCTCACCAATTTTAAGTCCAATGAGCGGGACACTACCCTGCTTTCACTTAAAGAGAAAACAAAGCAAAAGTGAACCTATCTAGACAATGGTATTAATAGAAATATAATTAAGGACAATGCTAGTGATTCTCTTTACCCGGTGCCTTCCCCGGCAACGGCGCCAGAAATGCTTGTTGACATTTCTTAACGTCGCACCAGAAATATTATTATCCCTGGCAATGGCGCCAGAAATGCTTGTTGAGATCTGCTAACTCACACCAAATAAATAGACCTGGGCAAGGCGCCAGAACTACTTGTTGGTAGAACTCAACAGATGGTTAGTGTGGGCAAGTTAAATCCGCAAGCGCACGGACATCCCATTGTAGCATCTCACTACTGGATTACTCCAATGGCTGTTATTTATAGTTCTCCCAAGGGAAGGCGGTGGTTAACAGATAGCATGTTCATAACCATATAACTAATAATATGCCAAAGTCATAGATAGAGGTAAGGATAATAGATGATAAGGGGTAGTGACACACAGAACAATCCAATCTAACATTAGTCCAAAGTCTAGGTTAAGTAGGTTAGGAATATTTAAGCTGGGTCCCTATGTACTTCTGTATTCCTATCTATAAGTTAGATACATGCAACACATACAAGCCTAAGTCCTATACCAAACCGAGACAGGGAGGATTAATAAGCACAACTGGGCTGTCACCATCTACTGGCAATCCTATACTAGGACATGTGACAAAAGACAATTAAGTCCTTACCACCACACCTATGCCTGTTCGTGGGGCAACTAAGCACTCAAAGATATTTACCAACCTAAGCACCATGTTTACATTGCTAAATAATATTCTCGATTCCCATGGGACATTGGCCCTTCGGACCAACAAGTCGAGAGCAAGAATATACTTAACTCTAACCCGACGGATCAACGAGTCAAGTACTAGAGAATGCATAGCTCCGACTCTAGAGATCAACAAGTCAAGGGCTAAGACGTGCATAACTTCGACGCTATGGATCATCAAGCTAAAGACTATAGCGCACATAACATTAAGTCTACGAATTAACATGTTATAGACTAAAGCATGTCTAACCACAATATGCATTGAAGGAGTGCAAAAGCATAGACTAACTAGTATAAATATGTGAAGCATAGGGCTACCAAACATAACTAGGCAACAACCATATAAAAGGCACATGCCTATCACACTAGTATAAATAAAGAACAAGAAGTAAAGAAGATAATACTATTAATAAAAGGAACAAGTCTTACTTGGGAGGGATAGTGTGGAACTATACCCAAGACTCCATGACTAAATCAAGGACCTCTAGTCAGCTCTCCTCTATCCTAAACTCCACTAGGACCAGAAGACTAAGTGTAATGCTAGAGAATGGACTCTTCTTGGTGTGTGTTGGAGTGTGAGGCACTCCCCTCCTTTTACAGTGTCCAAAGGTAGGTTTGCAGGAGTAACCGCCACGGAACCTCGGCGCACCAACATTGGCAAAGGGATGAGGGAGCGACACGTGGAATGGGGGAACGAACCGCCTCAAGATTTGGTCAACTGACCAAGCCCCTAGGTCGGTCGACCTGGAGGTGGGCCCCCTCGAGGTGTGCTTCCTCAAGGTGGCTGGTAGGTGGGTCCCATCCTCTATTAAGTCGGTGTTCTCCCGTGCACTCCTGTGTAGCCATGTCATTGATCCGGGGGAAGTCCGGTTGGCACTCTCCCATTGGTCAGAATGTTATTTCATGGATCTTGCTCCATTTCTCCCCTCCTTTTATATATATTCTCTGCATGCACATAAATCTCTAAGGACAAGTGAAATCTTATTAATCCTAGCTAACATGCATGTATGAAATGCTAAGTCTTTCCTTATTTGTGGCTATATTGATCGTAGGAATTGGTATTTAATGACCGTCAATAGATTGTCACCACGTACTTCCCTTCCCAGCAGCATCCACAAGTCTTACTGGAATTCAGTCTAAATTTGGTAATGCCATCCACATGCCATCAGTCTTCTCATGGTACATGATGTTTCCTGAATCGAATAGAAGGATCACAAAGGGACCACCATCTTGCTTGGGTGTCTTATAGAGGACTGCGCGCTCGATGAACATAGTTCCACGACATCAAACAACAACTCCTCATTTCCATCATTGTTCGACGACACAAGTGGTAGTGGGATACTCTTGCGTATAGCAATGACACGCTCTTTCATCGTGTTTGCAGTTGAGCATATAGCAACGACATGACCGGCGTTGCGATTGCAGCTGAACGTATAACAATGAGGATCAGATGGTTGCAGTTGGGGGTCACATATCGCGACGAGCACCTATGTGGCAATTTCGGGTATCACTACACTTCACGAGCATTGCAATATCGCGTATTTGCAACTAGGCTATATTGATGCAATAGCCATTATAGCAACGATGCGTGTAGTTGCGAATCCATTTACTGCAACGCAATCATCGTTGTCATCTCATCTATAAGCAGCACCACATGTCGTTGCAACAAGCCATAGCTACTGCAACGCTACAAAAAACCGATGCAATATGCTATCGCATCGGCTGCAATTGCGACGCCTCTAACCGACCCGAAGTCGTTGCGATAGTGGAATATCACAACGAAAATACCCTATTGCAGCGTTTTCATGGCGTTGTGAAAGACCCGAAACCTTGTAGTGATGACTATTACCTTCCTCATCTATCCTATGTTAAAGTTAATACAGTTATAAGTAACTTTTTATCGACATTCCTATACTGTTCATTTGATATGTCTCTGTATCTTTCCTAGAAATGTGTACGTTCTGGCATTGAATAGTCCTGACTATAACAAGAAGTTATACAGTGACATTGTGGACATCTTAGATGGTTAAGAAGTTAGTCATTGCATGCGTCATTTGATTACAATAATGTCATCTAATGATACAGTTTTATCGATCATCTAGTGCTTACGAGAAATATGTTAAAGCAGGAGGGTCATTCCATCCTAAACGGAAAAAGAACATGCACTTCCATCACAACTTTTGAGTAAGATCTATATGCATCTCATACATTTTGTTATCAAACTATCTATCTATATAATTATCGTAAATGTAACTAACTTGTGCTCTCTATTTTATAGTGCTATAAGCAAATACAATGAAATATACATTATGGCTACTACCCATGTGTATTCTCGTCTAGAATTTGAACTTACCTGACCCATGTCATCGAAGGGTCTAATGAAGAGGTAAGTTGATTTTGTTTCTATACATTTTAGTTTTTTCTTGATATTTGGTATCTTATATTTACATACTCTACTCTATGACACAGAAAGCTGCAAGGAAAAGAGCAGAATGGATTGCAAAGAGCAAAAGATTTGAAGAGATTAGAAAGAGTATGATCCCTAACGAAAGCGTCCATTTGAGTACAAATGATATGTATATAGTTGAAGCTCAACTTTGTCATTTTCTCTTGAGAAAGGTAATTAGTCCAACAGGAAAGTATTTTCATTCAGAGAGTTTATTAGCAACAAAGCATAAGGCACTTTGTGAGTGGGTTGGTTTGAAACAACCATATGAGCCCAAGATGCCAGAGCAAGATGATGACTATAGGCTAGAGTTTATATAAGACATTTTGTAACTGCAGAAGAATTTGTGACTATGTAGTATTGGACAAGTATTGTGTACATATTTGTGACTATGCTGAAATGTCTGTATATATATTATGATTTCTATATGCATGTTCTTTGATTTCTATATATATATTAGATTTTTATTTTTTTTAGAAAAACTTAATAGCGGTAGTTGAAGATCTAAACTGCCGCTAATATTCAAGTAAACAATGACGATTGAAGATGTCAAACACATTTAAAGCTATGGGATAGTAGCGGCGGTTGGCATCCTCAACCACCGCTAGAAAGGCTTTTACAACGGTGGGTTGTATTTTTCTAAGTTCACCCACCGTTACAAACACCCTTTTTTAGCTACGGTTGTGTTGTGGTGGATAGGCCAGCCCGCCGCTTCAGTGCTTTTTTAACCGCCTCTACAGGCCAGTTTGTGGTAGTGTATAGGCCAAGGGTTGCTAAACATAGGAGATTTTTTTGAATGTAAAAAATAATATATTGTTATTGTCTCATTTCTGTCAAGCCTGTGCACGCTTTCGAGTCTTGTTGAGGGCATCGACCCAAACATCGTGCTTAATAAAACCTTGGATTTGAATGATTTGTTGCTCTTGGTAGAAAGACAAATCTCTATTTTTATAGAGGGCTCTCTATTTATGACAAATAACTACTGTATATTGAAATTGTTTTCTCTTTTTGGCATACATAAATAACAAGTTAATGATTATGTGTGCAGCTCAAATCCAATTATATATGCATGTTCCTTTGGGAGGTGTGTTCCCAAATTAGCAAGTCCTAAAACTAATTTTATTACAAAGGATGGCATGAAAAAATATGATTCGTATCTACTAGCAGCATGCTAGTACTAAAAAAAACTGGACTGGTGAGGGTATGACTATCCCCACAGCTTTTTTTTTAATAGAGAAGCTTAACTTCTCCAGTCGAGGAAAAACCCTGAACCCCGACATCATGCTATAGGTCCGCATAGATACTTAGACCGAATAATGTTGACCGTGCTAACGACTACTGCAACTACCCCAGGTAGGAGAGCTTAAAGCAGCCCACAACCCGTATATAGGGGCACCCAAATTTACATCATCGTCACTACATTTTAGGCTACCAACAAGTTTTGTTTTTAATTTCAAAAATTTATGCAAACCAGGATTACAACCAGCATGCTAGTACTAAAAAAAACTCGACCGGTGAGGGTAAGATTCTCCCTACGACTTTCTTTTAATAGAAAAACTGAACCTTCTCCAGTCAAGGAAAAATTCTGAACCCCGACATCATCCTACAGGTCCGCGTGGATACTTAGGTCGAATACCATTGACTGTGCTGGCGACTAGTGCAACAATCCCCAGGTAGGAGAGTCTAAACTAGCCCATGGCTGGTATGCCAGGGACTCAAATCTATGTCATCGCCACTATATTGTAGGCTACCAACAAGTTTTTTTATTTTTTTTAAAAGGGAGAATTGTGTTCTTACCCCCACTTTCAATTCTAATTATAGTTTTACCCTCATTTTTTATTTTTTGTGATTTTACCCTCACATTTTAAAAATTAAGTCAGAGTTTACCCCTACTCCGTTAGAGCTAGTTAATGGTGTTAAATCAACTATAAAAGACAAGAATACCCTTGTTTCAATATTGTGATTTTGCCCCCATTTTAGTTTAGACTTTGTGGTTTGGACCCTTTTTTTTATATATGTGTACCAAAAAGATTAAAATTATGCGCACTAGCAAAAGGTTGTAGACTTATTGTAGATATTTAAAAGACTCAAAATTTAAATTTTTTTATAAAGTTTGACTGAATTTAAACATATTTTGAGCAGCATTTTAGCACTATTTCAGCAGGATTTTGACATCATTTCAACAATATTTAGGCACAATTTCAGCAGCAAATAATAGCAACATAACTTTCGCACACATCATAAATATCCTAGGAAATATTGTTGCATGGTCACCAAGAATCATTACACATTAAGAAAATCAGCAATTATTTGCCTAACAAAATAGGCGCAACAAGGTCTAATCAAGTCCAAATAATGTAGCTAGCCTCCCTCTTCTCCCTCTTCCCCTCCCTCTTCCCTTTCCTCTTCCCCTTCCACTTGCACCTATACTTCCAGTTTCACTTTCACTTGCAAAGAAAGAAGTAAAAGTCAAGTTAGTAATCATAAACTAGTAAAACAAAATAATTTTAATTAGATAAGAAAAATATGAACTATGATCAATAAGAATATATACAAAATCAATACTTACTTGGATGTGTTCTCCATATTTGGGTCATTGCCTCCTCCTAATACATTATGTTCACATGAGAGTCGTCTCTTCTTTTCACGACTTGTGGGTACTCCTTGGCAATACTTTGATGTATGGCCATAATCATGACACTCACCACATTGTGTCTTTAGGCTTGTAGTTTTTATAGCCAATTTCAACACGAGGCCACTCATGCTTGGATGTCATTGGATTGAAGGCACCTGCATATGGGTTCTTTAACCTCTCAATAGAGTAGTATTCATGGACAAATTCCTCCATATGCACCACATTACTCTGCTTTGCAATGACAGATAAAGCATGGGTACACGGTTTTCCAGTTACTTGCCAACCCCTACAGTAGCATGTTTTCTCCTTCAAGTTAACTGCATGCCTTACTTTAGACACTGTTACTTTAGCAGTCCCAGACCCACAAATTAATACTTCATGGTTCTTAATGGCCTTACTTTTATCATTGAACTCCTCAATAATATTAGGAATCATTGTGCCCACCATGTTACTAGCAAACTTATTTCTCTCCACAAACTTTTTTATGATCTTCTGCCTTATCTTGTGATGCATATCAACAATGTGTTGATCTTTAGTTTGTGACACCCAACTACTGAAAAATTCTGAGAGGTTGTTATTGATATAATCTACCTTGGAGTCTTCTAAGAATTTGCTTCTACTCCATATATATGCTACATAATTGCTGATTTGCACTCATCGGTGTTTTGACATATTACATCAACATCAATACAACGATTGTCGGCATCATAGGAAAAAAACCGGAATATCATCCTCGTCATCCTCATCAACAATTTCCACCTCTGGATCATACTCAGGGACATAATGAGGTGATGCAGCGAAGTCAGTGTCATAGCTGCTATTACTTGGTGCTACAAGTGAATCAGTATCAGAATAGCTGCCCTCATTATTTGCAACGTTTCTCTAGGGATTTTTGGCTTTATTGGTAGGCTTAGCATTTGTGGCTTTCTCTTTTGGATTTACTACAACTCTCTCATTTGTGGAGTTTGTCATATCTTGAGTGCATTGGGATGGATCAATAGCAGGATCTACATTTAGAGGTTGAGTAGTATGTGTTTCTAATATTTTCTTCCTCACTTTAGGATGGCACCACCGTTTCGTGGGTGAAAATTGTGATGGCCCAAAATAATCTTTGATTGAGCATCAATATGCACTACTCCCTTCTCTAGGTTCAACTGAAACCACTCTAAAAGTTGTTCATCGGTTTTTATCGCAATGAAGGAATCATCATCATCATTCTCTAAAGAACGCGACAGTGATATGTATTGCTTTGAACCCCAAATGCACATACTGCCTGCCTATGTAGTCAACCAATTGCAATGTTCAAAAGTTATGATGATCAATGATAAGTGGTGCCAATGTTTTTCTTTGACAATATCTCTATGGTTCCCCGTCCGGCAAAGAGAAATATGACCCAATCTTAACAACAATTTGCAACTCACTGTGAATTGGCCTATAAATCATAGCAACAATAGAAATTGCAATTAAATTTTTAAATAAATTATAAAATTGACCACGTTCCTGAGCATAAACATTGCACGGCAAAAAAAAAATGCTTACCCAATTTGTACAGGAATAGCGTCCATGGCTGCCCGCTAGTCTGCTTGCTCCTCTCACTTGCGTGCTCTCACTCGCCACCCCTCGCTTCTCCGCGTGGCAGTTCTGGTTCACGGTCTGCTTTCTCCGCTGCCTGATAGGACCTCTGGTCGTACGTGCCTGGAGCATGCTGTCTACACGCGTGCGTCGCCTGTTAAGACGGCCGGCCACGCGCACTGATCGTCGCGCGCGCTTCGAGCGCCCCGATCGCGCCACTGTCTGGAAGCCCTCCCACGTGCCCAGCTAGGCCACACCACCGTCCATTGCCACCACTGCCATTAGGATTAGGTTTAACATACAGGCCAACACACGTACGTAGAAGAAAAGGGAACGATCGGGAGAGAAGAAAGCACATAAGGGCATTTTTGTCTTCCTCCTAATTTCGAATCGTTTTCTTTTTCATTAATTAACTTAACTGGGATTAGTCTAACAGCATTAAAAGTAGGGGTTTACGGTGGGCTCATGAATAAAAAATGAGGGTAAAATCACAAAATCTGAAAATGAGGGCATATTTACAATTGGAAGGACTAGGGATAAGAACACAGTTATCCCTTTAAAAATTTATGCACACCAGGATTTGAACCCCAGTCGGAGGCTTCACCACATGAGGCACTAGTTAACCAACTGAGCTGAACTAAGTTACTAGCGTGCTAGTACTAACTAAAAGATATCCAAACCGGCGGTGGTGGCGGAACTATAATTTCAATCCTGGCGGTATAAATCAAAAGGACGTGGTACACCAAACTTCAAGTGAGCACAGAAACAAATTAAAATTGAGCACCACTTATTTCCTCTATTTTGCTCTTTCGTAGGCTTATTTCCCCTAAAATGAAGAAACAAGAAAAGCAAACACAACAGAGAAGAGCAGCAAGCAAAGATAGCTGTAAGGGCAGGACCAAAAAGTAATCAATGGCCGGTTTGGGGTTTGGTGGTGTTCTCTTCTTACATCAATACAGGGGCAGTGTGAAACAAGAGAGGTTGGCTTCTTGTGGACAGGAGGAGGAGGTGGCAAAATAGAGGAGGGTGATATTGGCCAGCAATCTGTCAACGCGATGACAAGCACTAGTTCATGTTCTCGATTCCTCCCAGTCCTGAACTCCGCAACTAAAACCAATGCACCGTGCATATTCTGTTGCGTAATGAGCCTTAGTTGCAGTTGATGAAGCAATAATATAGTTGCAGTCGATGCTATTTCCTCCATCCCATTATATAAGCATTTCAAGGATTCAAACACTTTTCAAAATATGAGCATTTCTGCAGCTATGGGCCCCATGATTCGCCCACAATCTTTGGATTTTAACTCGTACAGAGTAACTCACGCGACACCCACTACCATCCCACCTTCCTCCTCCATCGGCTGGCTGCCTTATCTTTTCCACCTCCACCAGGCCTCCTGTTAACGTCATATATCGATCTCCACATCGCACAACGGCGAGCTCCCACAAGGGGTCACGGAGGCAGCAGGCGTGCAACATGGTGTGGCAACGCCTTCAAGTTTGGCAGTTGCCATGGGGCACGCGAGGTCTGGATTCTGTGCGATAACCATGGCCGCCCAGGCTGAGTGCAGCCGGGTTGGATGTCCCAAAGGTCCCCTCTGCTCACACGACCTTGGCCTTGGGCGCATGGTGACCTTCCGAGACCTTAGCCTTCGACGTCGCGGAGGAACGGATTTGATGTACTTGTGCCTGGACGGCGTAATGACCGACATAGTCGATTTGGTGGAGGAGGCAGTTGCCTTTATGGCGGTAGCCGGGATGGTGGTCGGCTGGGCCAGTGGTGATGGAGGCAAATGTGTAACTGCTTGCTTGCTCGTGGCGGTGTTGATGGACGGAGCGACGGAGGCAGCACTACGGGAAACAAGCAGTTTGCCGTGTGCCATAGGCACGGTAAAGCCGAAAATACCCACGACAATGTTTTTGCCATGGGTCACACACGGCATACGGCGCACGGTAAAAAAGTTGTCGGCAAAACGGGCTTTGCCGTGAGCTATTTCTCGAGCATATGATAAACCCTCTGTTGTGTGCTCTAGCTGTTGCCGTGTACCCACGATGATGCACGGTAAAAAAAAGACGTCGTCACCTGCCAGCTCAGTGACGGCGCCCTTTGCCGAGCTTTGCCATGTGCTTTGGTCATGGCACATGGCAAAACCTCAAACTATGCCCGAAAAGTGTGTCTTTATCAAAAGACCCAGAATGCCATTGACATAGCGGTCGTGATCTCCTTGAGCGAGCACCACCCAACTCCTGCACAACTGATTAAGAAAAATTAGTAATTTCTATTATGCTTCTATATGAATCAAATGAACAGGTTGTCATAGCATGTAAAATACTTAGTTAGATGGATCGGGTCAAATCAACGTCCGTGTGTCAACAAGTATTGGTCGTTTCGGGAGCTCCGAAGGACCTCTCAACCACACCTCTGACAACGTAGAGGAAGTGGAACCCCCTATCTTCTGCTTGATGAGAACAAGGGTTCCCGATCTTCCGAAAGGTTCTTGGTAAGTTGATTTGGTCGGAGGCGACACACAAATCGACCCGGCTTTAGAACAGCATGTTCTAAACCCCGTAATCGCAGCATGACGTCTCCTCTGGCTATCAACCGTCCAAGGACAATTGACCTCGCCGAGAAGGCTAATTCCTGCCTGCGAATCAAGAACACAAGCAAGAACAATGAAGAATGCAACACAATTACAGATGTATGATTAAACTGATAAAGTTGGGGTCTCATAAACCGATGAACGACGACACTGTTTATAAACAGAATTGATCTAAGCAAAACCCAAATCCTAATAGTGCGGTAGCGGCTGTATATGAAGACCCTAGGATCATGCAAGACCCTCTGGACGCGCCTCTAATTGGACTTAACTAGATACAAAGACCAAAGGCCAAAAATAGGCGACGCATCACTGACACAGATTCTGAACCCTCTCTTGTTTCGACGATTCCCAATGACTCCCGATGAATTTTGACATGAAACCGGCGGCATTGGAAAGGTCTTCTCCTTATATTTCTGTGCATATGTAGAACGTCCAAATCCGAGTCCGTATGCGTCCTGGGCGACTGTTTTAGTGCATACTGGTCCTGGGCCCCGAAACAGACTCGAAGTCGGTTTTGATTGGGCCTCCACTTGGGCTTCCAAGCACTTGCTGGTCCTCCACGTTCCCAACTCCTTCTCCCATCATCTCCTGGTCCTCTCCATGGTTCCTAATCATAAAATAATCATTAGATAGCAAACCATTCTCAAAAGTAACATATTGCAAAGAACGTAGGAACGAGCTCACCTCTAAATTTAGTCGTCTTGCACGAGCTCTAGTCATTGGACTTTGCAAGTCCAGAATTGGAGAAGTGTTGTGTGTATCCATAGGAGTGATGTCCTCATCATCCTCCCCTCTTGAAGTGGAGTCGTCCTCGACTCAAGCTCATCCTCTTCTCTCAAGTATGGTTTCAAATCTGAAATATTAAAAGTAGGACTAACCCCAAACTCGGGAGGCAACTCAAGTTTGTATGCATTATTATTAATCTTCTCCATTATTTTGAATGGACCATCAGCTCTAGACATTAGTTTAAACTTTCTCAATTCTGGAAATCTATCCTTCCTCAAGTGTAACCACACTAAATCTTCTACATCAAGCTTTACTTCCTTTCTACCTTTACTACTAGCAATTTTATATTTTTTATTCATCTTTTCAATGCTAAGTCTAGTGGTTTCATGCATTTATAAAATAAATTCAGCACACTCCTTAGCATCAACATGAACTCTCTCATTAACAGGTAGAGGAAGTATATCAAGTGGAGTACGGGGATTAAAACCATACACTACCTTGAAAGGATTTACCTTGATAGTAGAATGTGTTGCCCGATTATAAGCAAACTCAACATGAGGCAAGCATTCTTCCCATTGCTTTAAATTTTTCTTCAAAATAGCTCTCAACATAGTGCCCAAAGTGCGGTTCACAACCTCAGTTTGTCCATCAGTTTGTCGATGATAAGTTGTAGAAAATAGCAACTTTGTACCCAACTTATTTTAAAGCGTGCGCCAAAAGTGACTCAAGAATTTTGCATCATGATCTGAAACAATAGTAGAAGGCATACCATGCAAACTACAATTTTTTTGAAAAAGAGGTCAGTAATATAACTAGCATCATCAGTTTTATGACATGGTATAAAGTGTGCCATCTTAGAAAAACGATCCACAACAACAAAAATGCTATCACTCCCCCTCTTAGTACTAGGCAGTCCTAAAACAAAGTCCATAGAAATATCCGCCCAAGGAATAGAAGGAACAGGAAGTGGCATGTATAAACCATGTGGATTCAAGCGAGACTTAGCTTTTTGACATGTAGTGCAGCGAGTAATAAAACGCTCAACATCTTTCCTCATCCTTGGCCAAAAGAAGTGTGTGGCTAAAATATCCTCTGTCATCTTTGCACCAAAATGACCCATCAATCCACCTCCATGCGCCTCCTGTAACAACAAAAGACGAACGGAACCAACTGGAATGCATAGGCGATTAGCTCTAAACAAGAAACCATCATTCTACACAAATTTGTTCCAAGCACGATCTTCTTTATAGTGCAGCAATACATCTTTAAAATCAACATCAGCAACATATTGTTCTTTAGTTGCCTCAAGTCCAAAAATTCTACAATCAAGTTGAGACAACAAAGTATATCACCTAGATAAAGTATCAGCAATCACATTATCCTTCTCTTTCTTATATTTAATGATATAAGGAAAAGACTCAATAAACTCAACCCATTTAGTATGTCTACGGTTCAAATTGCATTGAGAACGAATATACTTAAGTGTTTCATGATCAGAATGAATAACAAATTCTTTGGGCAACAAATAATGACGCAACGTCTCTAAAGAACGTACAAGTGCATATAGTTCCTTATCGTACGTGAAATAATTCAAAATAAACCCAGTAATTTTCTCACTAAAGTATGCAACAGGTTTACCATCTTGCATCAAAACACCACCAATGTCTATATGACTAGCATCATATTCAAGCTCAAAAGTCTTATCAAAATGGATGAAGACCCGATCCAGATCGGAAGGAAGACGAGATCTCGGTCTGAGCCGAAAATGGATGAAGACCCGATCCAGATCGAGATTATGCATTCGGGTTTGCCGTGTGCCTACGACAGGCACACGACAAAAGAGGGGCACATGGCAAAATGTGTTGACTTGCCATTTTTGTCGTGTGCCCCAAAGAAACACACGGCAAATGTCCTGTTTGCCGTGTGCCTCTTCTACAGGCACACGGCAAACCTTTTTTCACATTTCCTAAAAAAAATTAATAATTATCTATCAAACTTAGAAAATAACCAAATTTCACCATGTCTCTATTTATATGCAATGTTCCTCATAAAAATATGGTTGAGGTCAAAACTTCACTCGATCTACATTTTGATTCAGAATCTCAAACACTGCAAATCAACGTTTAGATTCTTTTCACAGAGATTCTCTGATTTGTGAGCAACATATATGACAACTTGCGCGAAATATTTTTTTTCTTTTTACCACAGCCACTACGTATGATATAACGATGCCAGGGCAATTCTCATAATTTTAAAACTCTTTATGTGTTTAAAAAAAATAATTTGTATTCAACCATACGATGTTCCTAATATTTCATGTTCAATATGCATGATTTTTCTTGTTATTTCATGGATACAAACTCAGATGGGGATCATTTGCATGAAATATCAAATTTGCACCCACTAAATTACATTATTATAACCACTTGCAGTTTAAATTTAAATTTTCATAAAATATTTGAAATAATAAAATAAATTAACTAAATATAGTAAACACAACTGAAAATTACATGAAATATCATTGTCTAAGTATCATGTAAACTATATCAAGGCCAAAAAAGTTGGGGGGGGGGGGGGGAGGGGGCAAAAAGGGAAGAAAAAAAAACTTTGCCGTGTGTCCAGTCCTGGCACACGGCATAGAGTATCACACCACCAATTTTACCGTGTGCACTGACGAGGCACACGACAAACTACCACCTTTGCCGTGTGCCACATGGGAGCACATGGCAAATGACAGCTTTGTCGTGAGTCTAGTGATGTGGCACACGGCAAATCTATAATGACCGTTAGCGTCGGGTAGGTGACAATGTTGTAAACAGTTAACAACCTGTTTGCCGTGTGCCATCTAATGCGGCACACGACAAAATTGGTGTTTGCCGTGTGCCGCTCACGTGACACACGACAAAGGTTCCTTTTGCCGTGTGTCAATCTTTTGTCGTGTGCTTTATTGGCGGCGCACGGCACAAAGCATTTTTGCCATGTGCCTGATGGATTGCACATGACAAACATTGGGACACACGGCAATGATGCTGTATCCCGTAGTGCAGATGCTGCCAGGAGCACAACGCATCATGGGAAGGGAAAGCTGCCTTTATTAGGGGTAATATGGTTATTTGACTCTTTCCTTGTTGTTGCATTGGGATGTTAGGAATGCTTATAAATTGAGATGGAGGAAGTACATTGGTACTAGTAAGACCAATTTTTTAATTCTATATTAACCTATAATGTCATGGCTGTATATACATATCAAGAGTACCTCTAATCATGAGATTAGTAACATGGTAGCAGAGCAAGGATTAGTGTTAAAGTTTTTATGATCCAACCTAGGGTCCATCTCAACAAAGGTCGTTGTCGGGACCATTTTCCCCCACGGCGGGCCACCATTGCTCCCAGCTGTCATTGTTGTTCCCAAGCCATAAATTGTGGCTGCAACTCAATCTACTCAGGGATTTTCCAATCATTAGACCCTAAGATGCAGTCATTCATTATTGACTGCTAATAACAAAACAGTTTAAAGATGCCTTTATGAGCAACAATAGTTAATTTATTTTGGAAGCATCATAAAAGATAGTTTGTGGCAAGGTACAAATGTTAGGTTACCACACCCAAGAATGAAGGACACTGAGGGTACCAAACGTAATATAAAGCCTAACCCATAAAGGAACCTACATAAGTCCTATAATAAGGATATCCCTTGCATCGGCTGTAGAGCGAGGATTGGTGTGTGTTCTTCCTAAATACATTGTATTTGAAGTAACCTATGTGCATTATTGGTGTATGATGTCATTCATTGCACTTTACCTAATAGGCTAATAGGATAACCTAAGTCGGAAGAAAAAGTAAAGAAGCTTTGAGAATCAAGGGAGCACCGAGCCTTTCTTCTCTACCAATGAAATCAAATTTCACGACAGATAATATGCCATTTCTCAATATTTGCTGACAGATAGTTTGTTATCGATCCTATGCCAACAGATTATCAGTTTGTTAGATCATCGTCGCCGACACTTCATTTGTTGTCCAACTGTGGTTTTGCCGGCACCTAGCTAATTTGTGGGTGAATTTATTAACTTTTCCCAACAGATCAAACGACGGATGTTGATACCTTTTCCCTACACTTCACTGTTTGCGACAAAGGTGCGTCATGGTGTAATGATGCTGTTTTGTTCATAGTTATATATCAGATTTAATCTTGAAAGAAAGTACAGATAATTTTACATGAACATGCAACAGTCCATATTCAATACATATCCCATATAAAAAGGGAACTCAGGAATATATAACAATTAAACAAGAGTATATAGCGATCAATACATATTCTTTTGCTGCAAATACTGTTCCAGAATAACCAATGCTTAGGAACGATCACAAAACTCTTATTGAGGGTAGCAAACTTAATACTCTACGGAGGATTGAAGCAGCAAATTACGGCGTGACTTGCACGCACACTTGTGTGGTAGACTAGCTAAGAAGTTTATTCGGAGCTTAGGGAGACGCCGCGGTACGATGCAAGTTGGCACACAAGTCCATGCAGATGCAGTGTATTTGTTCCATTACAGGGGCTTGGTCGTCATATGGACGGCGACGGCGGTGGTGGCGCTGGATCGACAGCAGGAACTATCGGAGGACTCGGTATCGGTGGAGTTGGTGTCGCGAGAAGCTTCCGTGCTCCGTGCAGCACCGTGGTGACGGCAAGGTCTACATTTACACAGAAAGCACACCAGCAAACGTTACGAGTATAAAATGTAGAGGAGAGACGAATAGCTTATATTAAAGGCAGGCCAAATTATATCCGCCCATAAAGAGGGCGAGTGAAATTTTACAAAATATTACAAACCTGATGGTGAGCGAGCCTCTGTAGAATGTGGAGATGAGACGAGGACAAGGAGTAGGATGACCATGAGGAGTGATGGCTTTGAAGGAGAGCCCCACATTGTCGCTGGTCGAAGGAGAATTATGTGTAGTGCTCAGTTCGTAGTAGCACGCAGCGTTGCTGTGTATTTATAGGCAGGACAGCGACAATAGTATTGGAGAGAAGTGGGCGAAGAATCTTAAGGGATAATATACAATATGGATGGTCCAAACATCGATCTACTGCATCGTACGGTTTCCTTTGCTTTCACTCTCACTTTTGTAGCTAATCAACTGCAATGATGACGAGACTATCATCGTTTGTCTCAATTATTTGTTCTCATTAATTCCTGATGCTAGTTGCCTCTCTCGTTGCTAAGCACGGAGTACTTTCATGTGTGCCTGCGGTGTGGCCGAGGTCCAGTTTGGACATGCGGCGGCGAATCAGGGCGCGCGCGTACGTAGCCCTAGAGATACGCGGGAAATGATGCAGATCCAGGGGAAAGAGTTAAAGAACAGAGCTGTAGATCCGAGGTCTTGGAAAAGGCACAGATCCTGTTTGTCTCCATATCCTGCGGGATACGGCCATGTTCAGGCACCTTCGAGGATGCTAAGGTCTTGTTTGCACGGAGCGCGCAAGATTTTTATCCTCTTCTTCAAGCATTGTAGATGGAGCTTCTAGTGATTCTAGCAAAACTTATCATGACCTATTGTCGATGGGTCAGCCAAAGCTGATATAGCACCTATTATAATGGTGAAGTTTTTTATGTAGAAATAATTGTATTGAGCAAAAATACCATGCGTGCATGATTAGAACATTGAAACCCCACCTATCTTGCTGCCACCATTTTATACTTCAACTGAAAACCTCATCACATGTTTGAAGTACATAAAGCACTCTTGGAGTTAGTAACATGAAAACTGAATGTGTTATTTGAAAATATCAGAGGGTAAAAAGGGTCTATTACTTTATTTTACTATTTACATTCTATTTTTCTAATCTAAATACATAACAGGTAGATGAAACTGTTTGTGGAATATGCAGTTACCTCCTTAGTTGTACCCTCAGGAACGGTTTTGCAAACATACCATTTCTGTGGCTAAGACTAATAATCTAGTACTGCGTTATTGGTTGCTCTCTCTACTCCCTCTACCCCTTAACCTTTGTTTTAGAATAATATGTTTCTCCTTCTTTTAAAAACTCAACCTGCCGGGGAAGAAGCCACCCCGACGATATTATCTAAGGAGAAGAGCCTTCTCACACAGGCCGAGAAAATCCCCGAACCCCCCCCCCTCCCCCCCAACCATACATAGGGACTCAGCTGGCCGTGTGAGCTATGGCGCGAGTCTTTACCTATGCTTTGATTGAGGAGAGCGAGGGAATTTTTTTGGTGCGGCATCAGGGGTTCGAACCCCTGACCTGGCGGCTGCCACTCCGGCGCCTTGCAAGCAGGCTGTTGGCCTGTCCGCATGTTTCTCCTTCTTTTATTACTGGAATCATACAGCAGCATGCACTTCACATTCATTTACATTGGTGGGGTTCATAACAGCTGAAGTATCAGCTTGCTCTATGAGCACTCTCTACCACATGTGTATCTCAGGGGGCCACTTCACGCCTTGGGCACAAAAGAGGCCATTCTACAGACTATGCCGTTCCTAAGCATCCACTTTGAGATGATTGGGCTTTAACCCAGTTACTCTTTGATGAAAGTCTTCCTCCGTCTATTTCTTGGACTGATCTTATTGCTAGAGCATACAAGATAAATACCCCATGCTTTGCTGCGTGAATCCTGGGATGATTGTATATATATGTACATTCGATGAATGAGTAAAAAAGCAAAGTCTGTATATAAATATGAGCAATTCATATTCATACCTTAGAGAAATATGAAAACGTTACTGGATGTGTAAATCTGGAAGTTTTATTTTGTTCTCTTTGTAGAGGCACATTTGGATATTTGATAAGTTGTTAAAACAACATTGAAACAGTACCATATGCTGATATAGAGCAAGCATATAAATCTTGGTTCCAGTGAATATTCAAGGTAAGTACTAAACTTGAAATAAAAAAATTACTGAAAGGACATATGAATTATTAGTGTCACAACTTAGTATCAATATATATGAAAGGAGATCCAGGGAACAAATAAGTGCAGGCGTACTACACTTCTATTGGCTAACGGAACACTGGAAGGGGAAGCAGGGAAAAATTTAGAAGGGGGATTTATGTCCCAGAAACACAGCAATATATAGCTGATTCCTCCTATATATCATCTTGGCTAACACGAATTCATGAACTCTTCTTTTAGAAATGCATATGAGCATGGATGTAACTGTCATTGCCTTTACGAACACTCAATACGGGAACAGCCCCTTTGCCGTGTGCCATACTGTTTGCCGTGTGTATTATCTCGGGCACACGGCAAAGAAGTTTAGTGCCGTGCGCCAGAAAGAAAACACATAGCAAAAAAAAAAAATACACACAGCAAAAGGAACCTTTGTCGTGCATGCCACATGAAGGCACACAACAAACATGCAATTGTTAACGGGCCGTTAACTGTTTGCTGTGTGTCCCCACCTTGGACACATGACAAAGTCTACATTTTGCCGTGTGTTCAACACTTGCACACGACAAAAGTTTTTTTCTTCCCCTTTTGTCCTTCAACATTTTTTGTAGTTCATATCATTTACATGGTACTTGGACATTGATATTGGATAAAATTTTTATTTGTGTTTCCTATATTTATCTAGTTTATTTTATTATTGAAATTATTTCATGGAAATTTAAATTTGAACTGCAAGTAGTTCAAATAATGCAATGTAGTGGATGCAAATTTGATATTTCATGCTACTGGTGCCCATTTGAGTCCGTATCCATGAAATAACAAGAAACATTCTCACATATTGTACATGAAATATAACAATCATCGTGTGGTTGAAATGAAATTAAAATTTATAAAAAACAAGCAGAGTTTGAAAATTATTAGAATTGTCCAGGCATTATTATATCATACGTAGAAGTTGTGGTAAAAATTAGAAAAAGTTTTGCACAAGTTGTCATGTATGTTGCTCCCAAATCAGAGAATTTGCGTAAAAGGGTCAGAGTGTTGAACATGTACCATTCCGAGTTTGAATCAAATTGACGGTTGAGATAGGTTTTGACTTCAACAAAATTTCTATAAGCAACAATACATCTGAATAGTATCTGGGTGAAATTTAGTTATTTTCTAAGTTTTCTAAATAATTATAATTTTTTAAAGAAAATGTAAAAACATGTTTGTCGTGTGCCTGTTGCCTTGGCACATGGCAAACAGGCCATTTGTCGTGTAGGGCAGGGGGGCTCTTGGGAAAAGGGTGTAAGTTCATGACCATTGAGATCCTACCAAGGTATGATGTTTCGGTGATGAATGACAAACATGAAATGTAACTAATGTCTACACGAGTGTTATGCGTGTAGAAAATCTTATCTACCTTATGATGATCATTGATGGTTGCCTTGACGATTGATGATAATGACCACAAGCATGGAGGTTGATGATCTTGATGGAGTCCAAGGGTTGATGGAGATGGATCAAGGCTAAGGACAAACTATGGAGCAAGTGTTTGGAACACTTGTCTAGTTGTTAGGGCTTTGAGTCCATAGGAAAAACTGGACTATCAAGGGGGTCTAGGTCATGACTCTTTAGGTCATACTAGTTGGTGATGTGCATTTATGCTCAAGAAAATCACAGGCACTTGATGACAGTGGAGAAGCCAAGGAGCTGTTGGAAGAAGCCGGGAAATGAAGTCAAGCGAGGACGAGGAGTTTTAGGTTCTGGAGATAGAGATCTGACAGAGAGGTCGTAGAAAACAGACGGTACGGGCATTAGGAGGAAATCCAGAATAGAGGAGAAGTTGGCCGCGAGGAAATCTGTGGCGTAGAGTTGTAGAGACCGGATTGTATGGTCTATAGAGACAATTCTGAAACAGGCGAGGAAATGGTTGCAATGACTCTGTTTAGAGTTTTAGTGATGAAGACCAGACTGTACGGTCTGTAGACCGAACTCTACGGTCAGTATGGAGACAGCGGCGGACATAGAGTAATGGCTCTGGAGGAACCGTCTAGTGGAGACCGGAGTGTCCGGTCTGGACAATGACCGAACCATCCGGTCAGTACATCCAGAAGGCTGTTTCATGGAGCAACGGCTAGTTTGAGGTTGGAAGCCTATATAAACTCGTTGCTGGAGCCTTGGAGACTGCCTTTGGCCATTGGGATTGTTGGGAGCATCTATTGGGAGCCAAAGGGCCAAGAGAGGAGCACTAGGACAGGATATTGGATATATTTAGAGTGCTAGTGAGAGTAACTTGAGAATCTATATACATATAAGGCTGGGGTGTCCTTGAGAGTGTGATCTAGGTTGTTACTTTTTGTCTATGGTGAGACCTATACCGGTTAGGTGTCGGTGATCGTGCCTATCATGATTGGTTGTGAAGGTCATCACATGTTTGTACATGGTTTGAACCCCCCATTCAAAGGAGCATCAATAGTGAGCGCCTGTATCAGCTCCGGGAGTCCGGCAAGTTCTCGAGGGAGGCGAGCTTGTGCCTTGGTGGCAGCATTGACACAACCGTGCCTTCACTCTGGAAGTGATTGCGGGCTCGTGTGCGAGAACTACACTTGGTGGCGGGAGGGACCGGTACTCCGGTGGGAGTGGTCCAACAAGGAGTACGGGAAGGCGCCATCCTTTCGAGAACTTGAAAAAAAAATCATGAGCCATCTCTTACTCTACTCCTTACTATGACGCTTTACTTTCCGCATTTACATACCGTGTTATTCATGCTTGTGTGTTCGCCTTGCTCTAGTTGACTACCTAGTAGAGTTACATGAATAGGCTTCTTTACTTGTTAGTACTGCTTAGCTTTCATACTTGATCACTAGCATGTATAGGAGTTGCTTTGGCTTGTTTGATCACCCTAGTATGTATTATGCTACTCATGCTTGTGTGCTTACTATGTGCTTGTTGATCTAGTAGCTTTGCATTTACAAGGACCCTTTGCTAGCTAATTGTGTGCTTCCGCATATCTTTAATTACTAGCTTGCATTAGAGTTGTATTGCCTTTGTGTGATCCACTAGTATGCTTAGGCTGTTGTTCCTTTCATAGGTTTATTATTTTGTTAGTATGATCACCACTAGAATTATGTAGGAATTCTTTTGAGTGGTCAGTTTTAGGAATTGGCAAATTTGGTACATATAGCGAGTTCCTGATTCACCCCCACTCTCGGTCACTCAGTCCTTTCAAGTGGTATCAGATCCAAGTGCTCATCATAGGGCTTAACCGCCTTGAGTAGTGACCGTATTGAGTTGGGATGTCATCCATTCGGGGCTGGCTCATGGCTCATGGAAGGATCGCTTGAAAAGCTACCTAAATGCCATGATTCCGGATGAGTTGATGGATACTCTTGTGGACTTTGCCAATACCTTTACCGATGATCATATGTATGATGATGATTGTGTGGATGTGCCTAGTTCTAATGAGTGTCTAGATCCTTCTAGCAATGACTTGATAGGTTGCTCTACTAGTATGCCTAATGTGATAATTGATAATGGTATGTCTCTTGATCTTGCTTGCTCTTCTAGCATGACTAGTGTTGATGATGATAGTGAGTCTTTTATTGATCATGCTAGTAGTTCTCTTGTTGAGGAGTTCTTTGCTTTTCATGCTAATGATAATGAGGACTTGACTCTCTTATTCCCTTGTGAGGTATTGTGGATAGAATTGCAGCAACTACTTTCGAGCTCCCCAAGTTATTGATTGTCGAGAAGATCCTCACCTTGCTCCCTAGCAGCAAACTCCTCTATATCACCCTTGATCTCATCATGGACAAGAATCTTTCTGTTGATGATGTGATTGGGCTACTCTTCAAGGATGAGGAGATCACCGCAAGCTTCACAGGGAAGAGGACATTCAAGGCAAACAATGAAGCATCTTCAAGCAAAGGAAAAGAAGTAGCTTTGAGCTTAAACTTCTTTGATCCCTCCACAAGATTGCCTTGAAACAACTTCTACCACCCCTTCGGATCAAGACCTACACCAAGCTCATCATCAAGCGCTTCATCAAGCTCTACCTCAAGTGCCATCCCAAGATCTACTCCAAGCACTTCGGGTGGACCACACATTGGTGTGAGAGGAGCGCCGACCACAATGCTCACACGATCATTTGAGATGATCGACCTCACCACTATGGCTCCAGCGCCTCCACCTCCTCCACCACAAGATCGACTTTGGCATGTTCATCGAGCTCACCAACAGGATATCTTCTTTCAATTTGATGAATTTGTGGGAAATCCGAATGATAACCTTTGTGAGACTCTCTTGAGCATTTATGATCTTGTGTGCAGGATAAACTCCTTTTGAGGTCTACAAAGGATCCCATCATACAAAGTGATGGATAGGCTTTTCTTGCAAATCACAACTCTAGAGAGGGGTTTCTTGCTAGAGGAGGTAATCAACAAAAGGCATGATCTCTCAATTGATAGAGAGCAATGGAGATGATACTTGTGCTCCACTCACAAGTGGGACACGTGCTCGAGCATGTCACTGGTCTCCATGATCCTCCCTATTACTACATTGACCTCGATAATATACACATAGGGGATGGTCATGGACAATGGATATATCGTGCTCCCCACCATCCGATACGGAGGAGACTTCAGGAAGGGATTGCAAGAATCCCTATTTATGAGGATGATCTCATGGTTCGTCATGATGAGGTTAGTACAAGTCAATTGAGCAATGCTTTGGATAGTAGCCCTTCTTCCTCCAGTTCTTGTCTTATGGCTATCACTAGGGTCAAATATAAGAGTGGAGGCACCCATTGGATACTTGATAGTGGGTGCACCCAACATATGACCGGGAAGCCAACCATGTTCACTAACATTGATGAAGACGAAGACAGTGAGAAAGTGACTTTTGGGGATAACTCAAAAGGGAGAGTTAGAGGCTTAGGCAAGGTGGCCATAATAGAGGATCTCCATCTCTCCAAGTTCTTTCTTGTGGAAACCCTCAATTTCAACCTCCTGTCTATTGCTCAGCTCTATGATATGGGATTCAAGTCCACATTTGATGAGGATGGTTCAATGATTGAGAATGCAAAGAAAGGGCTATTTTTTCATTGTGTAAGACATGAGAACTTGTATGTCACGGACTTCAAATCAAGAAATATGCCCTAAGTACTTGCCTTTTCACTACAAAGGGATGGTTGTGGCATAGAAGACTGGCACATGTTGGAATGAATCAACTCAGAAAAGTGGTCAAGAGGAATCTAGTTGAAGGAATCAAGGATGTCACCTTTGAGAAGGATAGATTGTGTAGTGCTTGTCAGACTGGAAAGCAAGTTGCATCATCTCACCCCACAAAGTCATTCATGTCTACATATCGTCCTCTAGAGCTCTTGCACGTGGACTTGTTTTGGCCAACACATTACAAGAGTCTGGGAGGCAATCTATATTGCTTGGTGATTGTGGATGGTTTCACAAGATATACTTGGACCTTCTTTCTTGTGGACAAGTCTCAAGCGAGTGATATCTTCAGGAAATTTGCAAGGAGAGCAAAGAATGAATTCAAGGCAAGCATTGTGAAGATAAGGAGTGACAATGGTACAGAGTTCAAGAACACCACAGTGGAGGAATATTGTGACAAAAAGGGAATCAATCATGAATTCTTCGCTACATATACTCCCAAGCAGAAAATAGTAGTGGAGAGGAAGAACAAGACACTCATCACCTATGCTCGTGCCATATTAGATGAGTATGGAACTCGTGAGAGGTTTTGGGCTGAAGAAATCAATACAGCTTGCTACACTTTCAACCGTGTCTATCTCCACTGGTTGTTGAAGAAGACACCTAATGAGCTACTGGTTGGACGGAAACCCAATTTTTTCTATTTTCGGGTTCTTTGGCTGCAGTTGCCACATTCTCAAGAAAAGGAGGAAGCCAGGGAAATTCGGGAGCAGAACTGATGAAGGCATTCTTGTTGGGTATTCAGGGACTTCTAAGGCATATCGGGTCTACAACTCAGCCACAGGATGTGGAGGAATCTTATGATGTGCAATTTGATGAGTCAAAAGGTTCTCAAAAGGAAGATGAATTTCATGAAGTGAATATTGGAGATGAACCAATAAGAGAAGCTATGAGGAACATGCCTGTGGGCGAGGTTTTACCCCACGTGGCCAATGATGATGATATTTGTGAGCCGTCTACTCCACCACCTCAACCAACCTCATCCTCCAAGGTGCAAGAAGAAACCCAAGATGCCATTGAAACACCCACTAGCTGCTCCCAAGATTCATTGGGAGTGCATCCACCTACCCATGAGGAAACCCAAGTGAGAAGTGAGCCACAAGCCTCCCCACATACATCACCTCGAGCCACTCCAAGCTCTTCACACAACACCCCCTCATACACTCCAAGCTCTAGTTCCAAGACAACAAAGCATATGAGTGATTCCTCCACCTTACTATGAATGCAAGACACTCATATCACAAGAGTGCAAGCAATCCATGATGCACAAGATACTTTACCTAGATATCCTCCGACTCAAGAAGAACCTCTTCCTAGACCCAAAGCCATCAACAAGGATCACTCACATGACTTGATCATTGGGAGTCCATGTCAAGGAGTGAGGACAAGAAAAAATCAATACAAACCCAACTATTTGAGTGAAAGAAATAATGATGAGGCAAATGTTGCAATTGAGAACTTCTCTTTCATCTCCATGATTGAGCCCACAACCATTGATGATGCTATGATGATCACAAGTGGGTTATTGCTATGACAAAAGAGTTGAACAACTTCAAAAGGTGGAAAGTGTGGAAATTGGTGGAGAGGCCCAAGAATCATAATGTGGTTGGCACCAAGTGGGTCTTCAAGAGCAAGCAAGATGAAAATGGGGCAATTATCAAGAACAAGGCTGGTCTAGTGGCCAAGGGCTATTCTCAAGTGGCCGATATTGACTTTGAAGAAACATTAACTCCCGTGGCTCGTCTTGAAGCAATCCGGATCCTTCTTGCATATGCGTCACGTAATGGCTTTAAGCTCTATCAAATGGATGTCAAGAGTGCATTCTTGAATGGAGAGATCAATGAGAAAGTCTATGTGGAACAACCTCCGGGGTTTGAAGACCCTAAACATCCAAGACATGTATACTAGTTGAAGAAAGCTCTCTATGGCCTCAAGCAAGCACCAAGGGCATGGTATGAACATTTGAGGAACTTTCTTCTCAAGAATGGCTTTAATATTGGAAGCATTGATAGCACCTTGTTCACAAGACATGTTGGGAAGGACCTCTTTGTGTGCCTAATCTATGTGGATGATATAATCTATGGGTCAACAAATGAGAAGTTCAATGAGGAGTTTCGGAAAATGATGGCAAGGGAATTCCAAATGTCAATGATTGGAGAGTTGTATTTGTTCCTTGGTTTTCCAGTCAAGCAATTGAGAGAGGGAAACTTCATCTATCAAGAAAACTACACCAAGGACCTTCTGAACAGATTCAACATGGAGAATTGCAAGCCCTTGCATACACCTATGGCAACAAACAAACCCTTGGATGATGATGCAAAGGGAAAACCGGTGAAGCCCAAGCTCTATAGATCTATGATTGGCTCCTTGCTCTACCTCATCGCCTCAAGACCAGACATCATGTTTAGTGTGGGCTTGTGTGCACGCTATCAAGCAAATCCAAAGGAGTCTCACTTGAAGGCCTTGAAGAGGATTCTTAGATACCTCAAGTGCACACCTACCATGGAATTATGGTATCCTAGAGGAACAAGCTTTGAGTTACTTGGGTATTCGGACTCGGACTTCGTGGGTTGCAAAGTAAATAGGAAGAGCACATTGGGAGGTTGCCAATTTCTTGGAAGATCTCTAGTATCTTGAAGCTCAAAGAAGTAAAATTCGGTGGCTCTATCCACAACTGAAGCAGAGTACATGGCAGCAGGAGCGTGCTGTGTCCAACTTCTCTATATGAGGCAAACACTCTCGAATTATGGCCTCAACTACACTCAAATGCCACTATATTGTGATAGTGAGGCGACAATCAAGATGACTCTCAAAATAGGAGATCATGGTCTGCTAAGCATATTCAAGTCAAGCATAACTTCATAAGAAACAATGTCAAGAAGAAGGACATTAAATTGGTAAGTGTGTGGACTCATGAACAATTAACGGACATCTTCACCAAGCCACTCGATGAGAAGACCTTCAACAAGCTAAGGGGAGATCTCAATGTTCTCGACCTTTCAAACTTGACAAGAGTAACCCTAAAGCCTGTCTTTTGTAAATATGTATAGCTTTCTTTTGTTTGCTTTGTTGTTTGTGCTTCTGTTTTGGGCTTGTTTCTCTTCTTCTTGTAGGTCAACTTTGGACCTCCTTGAAATTGCAATGGACATGGGTTAAGCTTGGGAAGGTGGTTCATCGTATGCCCAAGGCTTTGAAGAATGGTCCATTGTGAGTAAGCTCGAGAAGAGAACAACTTATCGTTGACACTTTGGTTTGTAGCCTTTCTCTCTCTTTCTCTTAGCATCGCATCATGCATTTGTATACTTGTTGCATTTGCATGTGCTTTCTTAGCATTCATGCATTCTTGCATCGTGATACCTTACATGCTTCTAAGCATGTTTCTACGAGGAGTTGCTTATTTACAATGTAAGTATATGACCCTCTAGATGATCACATAGTGATCTTCGTGCTTCATGCCCATTGAGTCATGTTCAAACGAACTCTAAGGTTAAATCTACTCACGCGGCTCAAAGACAAGTGGCTCATACATTCCCACCACACAAATGACTAACCTATAACATCCTGACTCAGGGGTCAATAGGATAGATAGAATACTCATACCAACAAGTTGCAACTTCTGCTCCGGAAGCTCATCTCGAAAGAACTCTTAAATTATGCGTGCTTGGCCTAGAGCAATTTCAGGATGGGTGACCGACCGGGAAGTTCTTCTTGGGTGCCCACGAGTGAGGAGAAAGTACGCAGAAAAGACATGTGTTGGTCAGTAAGGGCAGTCTTGAGGCCCTAAAGAGCTGCTAGGTGTAAGCGGGCCGGTCCTCGGAGAGGCGGGACGTTATAGTTGGTATCAGAGCCGACCCTTGCGGTTTCACGGACGCGTAGGCTCACAGTTGTGCAGGCATGGTATGCATGGCTGGTGTGGGTCCGGAGTGGTCACACAGCATGACACATGCGCTGGCACTGGGCACACGGACGTGACCAAGAGGAGAAAGTTCTTGGACTGGGGTTGACCGATGAGGACGTCGGTCTTTTAAGGGGGTGAGAGTGTAATATCCCGGCTCAGGGCTCGATAGGATTGATAGAATACTCATACCAATAAGTTGTAACTTCTTTTTTGGAAGCTCATCTCAAAAGAACTCTTAGTTTAAACGTGCTTAGCCTAGAGCAATTTTAGGATGGGTGATCGACCGGGAAGTTCTTCTCAGGTGCGCACGAGTGAGGGCAAAGTGCGCAGAAAAGACAATTGTTGGTCTGTGAGGATAGTCTTGAGGTCCTAAAGAGCTGCCAGTTGTAAGCGGGCCTATCTTCGGAGGGGCGGGGTGACACCCCGGGTGTCACCTGAGCACATTATTCAGCCAAGAGAGAAAAACAAAATAAAAATAACAAGTTAGAAACTCAAGTTTGAATTTTATTTGCATTGAACTCAAATATGGTTTGAACTATAAGTTCTAATTTTCGAATATAAGCGACCCAAATGAAATTGATATTCATGATCCAAATACAAAGATAGAATTTTAGCAAAATTACAACAATTTAGAAAACTCCTAACTATTTTAAATCAATCCCTAAACGTGCAAAATAGGTTGAGTTTTAAAAAATCCATAATTCACGTTTTATTTGACAACAGTGAACTTTATGCGCTTACGAATGAAGTACCAATCATGGTGAACCACTCTAATTTTTAGTTCGATTTTATTAGCCATAGAACTATTTTATTTGGATTTTAGAAAAGAGCAGATCAGAAGGTCGAAATGGGAATTATGGAATTTCGGGATTTTCTTCTACCTCACGCCTGCTGGCCATGGCAGGGCCTTTTGGCCACGTTGCCGTCACCCACAGCCGGGGAGGCCGCCTCCCTTGCGAAAACCCATCCTTACCCTCGCTCTCTACCGCCTATAAAGCCTATCCCTGGCCGAAACCCTAGCTACGCCCTCCATTTTCCCTTCTTCCTCAACCAGCCGCCACCATTCTACTTCCCCTGCAAGCTTGCTGCTCGAGCTGCTGCCGCTGGTCCAAGCTCGAGCGGAGCCACGTGGAGCTGCCTGGAGATGCGCAGGGTCGTCGTGGAACACTTCCAAGCCTCTCCTTCGCTCCCTCGCGCTCCAGGCCGAGATTGAGGGCCATATTCCCCGTCGTCGGCAGAGCCACCTTGAGCTGCGCCTCCTCCATTTTCTCTATCCCTGGTGAGCTGTGGGTCAATTACTCGTGCAGGAAGCTTCCCCACATCCCCGTGCACGCCTGACGCTTTCCCCTGCAGCTCTTGCCACTGAGCCCGCCGGATTTCGAGCTACCGTCGCCGCCGGCCAGGGAGCTCCGCCTCGGCGGCGAACAACGACCTCCGACCGCCGTCGCCTCCATTAGACCTCTCGCCGTCCTTCCTCAGGTTCAGGCAAAGCTTCACAGCAAGATCCGAAGCCCGCTCGTCCTCCCCTTCGTGCGCGCGACTCCGCCGAGTCATGCCCTGTTTCCGCCGCCGTCGCCAGCACTCCTCTGGCCAAAACTGGCAGCCACCGACCTCCCCCGAGTGTGCGCAATGAGGTGAGGAACATTTTTTCCCTTAGGACCGAACCGAGCCAAGCCACATAGAGCGCTGCGGTGAGCTCGCCGTCGAGCGACGCCGCACTCTGGCGAGAGAGTTGTGCGCGCGCGTTGAAAGATTCAAATTACTTTTCCATTGAAAAAGAAACCCAGAAAATAAGCAAAAGTTTTAAAATCAATTGCTAAAAATCTACTCTGTAGAAATTTGTGGAACAAATTTCTTTAGATTCAGAAAGAGATCTACCGAATGGTGTTGGTCCAATGACTTGATCTGTTGCGATTATTTTTGTAGATTTGATTCTTTGATATGCATGCTTGTTCAATATCTGGTGATATAATGCTCTCCAAATTAAATGGCTTTGCCTGCATGTCATCTAAGTTTCCTGTTACTCATATATGAATTTATTTGTGCATGTTATGTTTAGAAATTTAGAGTTACCAATTTATCCATGTTTTGGCAAACTAAATGCTAGAGAATTAAATATAAATGAATTGATGCCCAATCTTGCTCTGAGAATCTTGTTTTGCATTATACTATGCCTCTGTGCATTAACATAAAATTATTTTACTAGACATTTGCATGAAATGTTATTTTCCCCTAGGCATGCTTACATTATGATTTTTATAACAATTTTGTGGTGCATGTTCATGCCATGAACTTTGGTATATAAACCTCATGTCATACCCCTGCAACATATAAATTACCCACTAGTATATGCCTTTTAGAACCATGTTAAACAAGTTAAGAATACAAATATGCTTAGATTAACTATTTTAAGTGCATGATTAATAGCTTAACCACTTGACCAATTAATTTGTGCTTGAACATTAAATGTCAAGGAATGTTAGCAATACTTGTCTATAGTAGAGTACTTAATTTAGCTTTTTTAGCTGCTGATATTGATGCATTTACATGATAGATTATTTACATGATGTGTAAAAACTTACCTTTGTAATTGAAGTCAATAAAAGAAATAGACAAATACACAGATTTACTCACCTAATTATGTCATGCTAAGTATGCCTAGTCATCTTTCTTATTATTTGATCTCATACTCATGTTGTCATGCTACACCCTCACATACTTAGTTTGGTCATACATGCTAATTAAAGATTATTAAGAAATTAAATTGCATCCTTGCTTTTCTTCCAAGTCCCATAAACAAGATAATGGCACCTTGATGGTTACCTTAGCACATTGCTAGTGTTAATTAATTAATTATTGTGATGTCTTGCCCCTACACTGCTTAAGTTGCTCGCATCGTTGTTAGTTGCACTGCATAACCAATCTCGCATGTCAAGGAAGAAAATATGTTTAGTAACATAATTTAACACTTAATGGTAACACTAAATATCTACTCATTTGCATGGTGTCATTGAATCCATCAATTAAGGAAGCTCTATGAGCCTCTTTATCATGTCATATTCTTGATTTGCATCGTGCATCATTTTACTAAAACACGAGCCGATAACGAGGACAACGAAGTTGGTGCTGCAGAGATAGATGATAGTTTGAATTACTTTGACTCAAGCCAAGCCCCAGTGCACTCCTATGTTTTGAAAGTTTTATTTTCTATCACCTATATGCGTGTCATGTATTGTGCATTACGTGTAGGGATTTGATTGAAACCTAGTTGCATGTAGCACACCAAATCCTATGGGTATGGGTTTAGTTATACAAGCTCCGTTAGAAATGCAAAGCTTAATTTGTGAGTCTCGATAGCAAGCATCAAGTAGTCAGGGGATTACTCAGTATATGGCAGTTGATCACTATTACCCCTCTTGACCTTATAATGGGAAAGAAATTAAATTGAGACTGAATGGTGAAGTGCATATGTAGGTTGAGGTGACAAGGTTGGCCCTTGTTTGCCATAGCCCCATTTGTGTCGGTTGGGAACTGCTTTGTATGTGGCCTCGTTGAGCAAGTTTGAACTGTACCAAATGCATGCTAGTGATATGGGCACTAGTAAACCGACGTAGCTTGACTACCGCAGTGGTTGGATGATACCCTACTCTTCTTCTAGTGATGAAGAGGGTATGGTGGAATCTGGGTATGTGTTGGAAGGGATAGTGCATGGGCTACCCATGGATGTCTTCGACGGAAGCATCGCATGGGATGACATGTACTTGAGAAAAGTGGGACCCGGACTGACCCTATTGTATGTCATGAAAGGTTGTTGTATGTGACTCCTCGGAGTGTGCATGCGTCGTGTATTTGGGTTTCTCCTGCAAGATGTAAATCGATATGAGTCGCCGTCCCTCGCGGTTATTAAGTACCACTTGTGAACGCTGTCACATCGTAGTCATTGTCACATCGAAGTAAGAAGTGAAATGATGATGATGATATGATTATACTTATTGTATTTCTACTAATTGTATTGCAACCATGTTTGCTGTAGTATAGGTGCACAACATTTATTTTATGCAAGAACACTATTAATTTGGCTAAAACATGAAAACAAGGATCAATTATTAGCGTTGTTTTTGCAATTTTACCAACAACCTTTGGTCAGCCCCTGCATGCTAGGTGTTGGCTTAGCGTGTCATTTTGACGGGTAAGTCTTGTTGAGTATTAGTTGCTCAGGACTTTGCTCTATGTTGTTTTGTGCAGGTATTTTTCTTGATAATAAGGCACGTATACAGGCTTGATGTGCTTCATGATAGGATTCTAACGTGAGATATATATTGCTTCTGCTATTTATGTTACCGAATTGCAAACTTGTTTATCTACTCAAATCTGAACCAAAGTTGTAATAATTAAATTTTAACATTTAACATTTTTCTTTTATGCTTATATGTGTATACTTTTAGACTCTTGCTCCGTTAAGATGTCACCCGATGTTCGATCCTTCGACTACCCCCTCATTCATGGGGCGGGGATGTCATAGCTGGTATCAAAGCTAGATTGGGGCTTGTACCACACTAATGAGCATTATTTTTGAAAATTATGCATACGGTGAGGTACGAGTTAGTAAGCCCTAGTAAGGATGTTATTAGTTATGGTTCATGTGGCCAAGCTAACTGTAGAAGGTTGTTTGTTTAAATACTTGCATCTACGGCATCGTCAACGCCGGTATGTGTTTTGGCCATATGGATAGTAGCATGGAATGCTAGAACAGTGGTATGAACACAGGCTGATTGCGTCGAACATCAGTGCCTCTGCCCTCGGGCAATAACAAGAGATTATTTTCGGCTCGTTTCTTTTGAATTTGATGTATTGTTTCCAGAATGCATCTTTTAGAGGTACGCTAACCATGAATATTTAGTACGTTAGCAAAGCGACTAACCAAAAGTTGAGAGGTTGTGTCTGCCACCGAGGTCACGTATGGTCGCTATATTGAACCATTTTTATGTTGGTGAGGACGATAGGATGACATATTGTTTCATCATTCCATACTCATTGCATATTGTATTTAACAAACTCTTACTTTAAAAATTTAAGAAATTATTATATAAATAGGGTAAAATAATACACTCAACAAGCCTGATGATCCCTACTGAATAAAAACAATCTTCCAGTACATTGGTTAAGAGTTTTGATCTGGATAAAAGTTTCAAATTGTGAACTAGTACCTAATCTGTAAACTGAGGGTTCAAAAAAATTCAGTCAAGTTCAAAAACGCATAACCCTCAAACTACTGAACCAAATTTTGTGTTTTAGTACTCTCTGGAAAGGTTTTGAAATTATTTACAACTTTCATGTTCTTACATATTTTATTTGAAGCTCAGAAACTAGGTTTTAGAGCCCATGTTCAGACCAAACTGTTTCTGTCCAGAGAAGAATTTCAGCAGTCGATCGGTAACTTTAAAAATTCATAACTCCTAAACCACTGACCTAGAAGCTGTATGAGTAGGCGTTGGAAAGCTATCGAAATCCTCTATAACTTTGGTTTAAATTCAAAATGCTAATTCTGCAACCAGAAAGAGCAGTTTTGATTTTTTGTGTTAACCATCATTGAAGACAGTAGGTAAAGAGCATCATTGTTAGTTGCACTGCATAACCAATCTCGCATGTCAAGGAAGAAAATATGTTTAGTAACATAATTTAACACTTAATGGTAACACTAAATATCTACTCATATGCATGGTGTCATTGCATCCATCAATTAAGGAAGCTCTACGAGCCTCTTTATCATGTCATGTTCTTGATTTGCATCGTGCATCATTTTATTAGGACACGAGCCGATAACGAGGACGAGGAAATTGGTGCTGCAGAGATTGATCATAGTTTGGCTAGAACGTTGTGTATGCTAACATTGGTTGGACTCAAGGCAAGCCCCGGTGTACTCCAATGTTTTGAAAGTTTTATTTTATATCACTTGTATGCGTGTCATGTATTGTGTATTACGTGTAGGAATTTGATTGAAGCCTAGTTGCATGTTGCACACCAAATCCTATGGGTATGGGTTTAGTTATACAAGCCCCGTTAGAAATGCTAAGCTTAATTTGTGAGTCTCGATAGCAAGCATCAAGTAGTCTGGGGATTACTCAGTATATGGTAGTTGATAACTATTACCCCTCTTGAGCTTATAATGAGAAAGAAATTAAATTGAGACCGAATGGGGAAGTGCATGTGTAGGTTGAGGTGACAAGGTTGGCCCTTGTTTGCCATAGCCCCGTTTGTGTCGGTTGGGAACTGCTTCGAGTGTGGCCCCATTGAGCAAGTTTGAACAGTACCAAATGTAAGCTAGTGATATGGGCCCTAGCAAACCATTGTAGCTTGATTACCGCAGTGGTTGGACGATACACTACTCTTCTTCTGGTGATGAAGCGGGTATGGTCGAATGTGGGTATGTGTTGGAAGGGAGAGTGTATGGGCTACCCATGGATGGCTTCGATGGAAGCATCGCATGGGACGACATGTACTCGAGAAAAGTGGGACCTAGACCAAACCTATTGTATCTCGTGAAAGGTTGTCTTATGTGACTCCTCGGAGTGTGCGTGCGCCGTGTTTTTAGGTTTCTCCTCTAGAATGTAAATCAATTTGAGTTGCCGTTCCTCGCGGTTAATGAGTACCACTTGTGATTGCTATCACATCGTAGTCATTGTCACATCGAAGTAAGAAGTGAAATAATGATGATGATATGATTATATTTATTGTATTTCTACTAATTGTATTGCAACCATGTTTGATATAGTATAGGTGCATAACATTTATTTTAGGGTCAATTCCATAGGTGCCATTGCAAATTTCATCAATCCCAAATCCGCCATCATAAAATTACTTATCCCAAACATGTCATTATGTTGCAAAATTTATTCCGTTTGTGCCATCCAGGTTATTAAACAAGTAACTATTTTTTGAAAATGACTAATGTACCCTTCCCCTTTTAATTATAGTCATTAAAATAATTAACCACGGCAGCAGCTTTGCACGGCGAGGCAGCCAGCCGGGGCAAGCATGTGCAGCTGTGTGAGCGCGCGCGGCTGGGCTGCAGCTAGCGCGAGGTGTGACAACCAGCACAAGCGCGCGTGGCTGGGCTGCAGCTAGCACGAGGCGCGGCAACCAGCACAAGCACGTGCTAAGATGGAGCGAGCGCGTGCGGCGGCCAGGCCCTGCCGAGCGTGTGCTGCGCGACGCGAAGGCAAGCTCGGGCGGAGGGGCGAGCACGCGTGGCAGCTAGCCGGGGCAAGCATAGATGATCTGAACAGCACAAATGGTGGCTAGGGCAAGGCGCGGCGGCTGGCCATGGTGAGCGCGGCGGGATGGCTGCTAGGACAAGCACACGGGAGAGGGGACAAGCACGCGTGGCGGCGACGCGCAGGAGGGGGCTAGCACATGTGACGCGGCGGCCAGATTTGGCAAGTGCGAGCAGCAGGGGCCTGCTCAACGTAGCGGCGGACATGAGCTTCAACTCGCGTGAGGGAGAAGGAAGAAAGACAAGGGCATTTATGTCTTTTTATGTGATTTACATTTTATCAAAGACATGTATGAGATAAAATTTACAATCAGATGGCGTATATAGGATAAGCTATTTTGCATTGGCATATTCAGGAGTTAAGAATTTTACAGTGGCACTGAAGGGATTATTCCTTTATTTTATGCAAGAACCCTATTAATTTGGCTAAAATGTGAAAACAAGGATCAATTATTAGCATTTTTTTTGCAATTTTACTAACAACCTTTGGTCATCCCCCTGCATGCTAGGCGTCAGCCTTAGCGTGCCATTTTGACGGGTAAGTTTTGCTGAGTATTAGTTGCTCAGGGCTTTGCTCTATGTTGTTTTGTGCAGGTATTCTTCTTGATAATGAGGCACGTCTACGAGCTTGATGTGCTTCATGATAGGATTCTAACTTGAGTTGTATAAAGCTTCTGCTATTTATGTTACCGAATTTCAAACTTGCTTACCTACTCAAATCTGAACCAAAGTTGTAATAATTAAATTTTAACATTTTACATTTTTCTTTTATGCTAATATGTGTGTACTTTTGGACTCTTGCTTTGTCAAGATGTCACTCGATGTTCGATCCTTCGACTACCCCCTCATTCATGGGGCGGAGATGTCACATAACCATTGTATACTTGAGGAAATATTTTGTCGAGTCATGTGTGTAGGGGGAGCTATGGTGGAACACCATCCCGACCAAGGAGGAGCACCATGAAAGGGGGAGTTTTCCTAACTCTTGCCATTTATTATTTGCTCTTTGGTTCTCTTGTGTTTTGTCTTTGGTTTGTAGTTTTTGGTGATAGGTGACAAAGGGGGAGAAGGAAGATGAAGATCCAAAAGCCAAGCCTAGATTGAGAACACAAAGGGGGATAAGAACATGAAGATCTCATGAAGGAGAGATGACCGAATGAAGATGATCAAGACAATTGTGCATGTTCACTTGGAGTACATGTGAATATCATATCAAGATTAACATCTACCCCAACATGGAGAAAAATAACAATGGTGCATGTCTACAACAACAATGGATATCTTCATCGACATGAACATCTATGTCTACGGTGCATGTCTACGTCGACAAGATCAACTACCATGACACCATGACGGACACAAGATTCAACTCAAGCTCAACATCTAGTGCGCTATGCATTTGGGTAATTCTCCCTCAACACCTAGCAGATTCTAAGGGGGAGACTACTTCTAAGGTAAGAACCAAGGTAATCCTCTCAAACTTATCTTTTCCTTTTGGTTCCTTGTTGCTCATTCATTTTGGATCATCATAAGTAGTGGTTGTCATCTATCACCAAAAAGAGGGAGATTGTAAGGATCATGACCATTGAGGTCACCCTAAGGTATGAATGTTTTGGTGATGAATGACAAACATGAAATGTGACTAATGCCTACATGAGTGTTGTACGTGTAGGAAACCTCTTATACTCTATGGTGGTGAGGGTTGCCTTGGCGATGGATGACATTGACCATAAGCATGGAGGCTTGATGAGCTTGATGGAGTCCAAGGGTTTATGGAGATGTATCAAGGCTAACGACAAGCCATACAGCAATTGTTTAGAACACTTGTCTAGTTGTCAGGGCTTTCAGTCCATAGGAAAAACCATACTATGAAGGGGGTCTAGGTCATGTCTCTTAAGTCATGCTAGTCGGTGATGTGTGTGGATGCTCAGTGAAGTCACAGGCACTAGGTGACAGTGGAGAAGCCAAGGAGCTGTTCGAAGAAGCCAAAAAATGAAGTCAAGCGAGAACGAGGAGTTTCAACTTCTGCACGTAGTGAACCGGCAGAGGGGTCAGTGGAAACTGGACTATATGGTCACTGGGAGATCAGAGAGGAGTCCACAAGGAATTTGTCTACGTGAAGATCAACAAAGACCGGACGATCTGGTCTGTATGAAGATGGTGCAGGACAGAGAGAACGCATAATTGGTTCTCTCTGGAATCGATGAACATGGAGAGACCAGATGGTCCGGATAGTGCAGGAAGTCAGCTGGGCAGAGAGCCAACAACTCTGGAGGAGCCGTTTCCGAGGAGATTGGACGGTCCAGTCAAGTAGTGACTGGACTATACGGTCATTTTGCCCAGAAAGCTGATTTCATGGAGCAACGGCTAGTTGGAGGTTGGAAGCTTATATAACTTCGTTGCTAGGGTCTTGGAGACCTCTCTTGGCCAGTGGAATACCTAGGAGCATTTGGTAAGAGCCAAGAGGAAGAGAGAGGAGCACAAGGAAAGCATATTGGATATCTTGAGAGTGCTAGAGAGAGTAACTTGAGCATCTATACACATCTAAGGCTAGGGTGCCCTTGAGGGTGTGATCTAGGTTGTTACTCTTGGTCTATGGTGAGACCTAGACTGGATAGGTGTCAGTGATTGAGCCAATCATGATCTGTTGTGAAGGTTGTCAGACGTTTGTACCCGGTTTGAGCCCGCTAGTGAAAGGGGTATCAATAGTGAGCACCCGTGTTGGCTCGTGAAGTCCGACAAGTTCTAGAGGGAGGCGAACTTGTGCCTTGGTGGCAGCAGTGATGCAACCACGTCTTCACTCTGGGAGTGATTGTGAGCTCGTGTGGGAGAACTCCACTTGGTGGCGGGAGGGGTCGGTACTCCGGTGGGAGTGGTCCAACGAGGAGTAGGAGAAGGCGCCATCCTTTTGATACCTCATAAAAATATCATAAGCCATCCCTTACTCTACTCCTTACTATGATGCCTTAATTTCCGCATTTACATAGTACTATTCATGCTTGGGTGTTTACCTTGCTCTAGTTGATTATCTTGTAGACTTGCATGAATAGGGTTCTTTACTTGCTAGTAGTGTTTAGCTTCTGCATTTAATCACTAGCATGTATAGGAGTTGCTTTGGTTTGATTGATCACCCTTGTATGTATTGTGCTACTCATGCTTGTGTGCTCTAGTATTTATATTGTTGCTTTGCAAGAGAAGGCTCCTTTGCTAGCTTGATTGGTTCCGCGTGTCTTTATCACTAGCTTGCATAAGAGTTGTATTGCCTTGTGTGATCCACTAGTATGCTTAGGTTGTTATTCCTTTCATAGGATTATTATCTTGCTAGTGTGATCACTACTAGAATTGCTATAAGAGTTGATTGAGTGTTCGGTTTTAGGAATTGGCGAATTTGGTACATATAGAGGGTTCCCGATTCACTCCCCCCCTCTCAGTCACTTGATCCTTTCACTCCGCCCGCCTGTACCTGCCGCCTTTGCCCGCCTCTCCCTGTTGCCGCTGCCTCCCACCCGTCCTCGGCCCGGCAGCGTCACCGACCATCAGGCCATCTAGACACCCGGCCCTACATCGCCTGGAGCACCGTCGTCCGTCGTTGAGCGCGTTGGTGAGAAGGATTTGGTGAATGTGAAACTGGGCCATTGAGCCATGAGGGTTGTTGTCGGCCATCGCGTCGTGTGTGTGTGGTTCCCGGTCATCGCACCATGTGTGTTTTGTAGGTTTTGGAACATATCTGAGCAGAGGAGGTTCTGCTGAACATTTCCATTGACATTATTTTGTTGATTTTTATGTAGGAGAGGTGGTTACCGCGGCCCTGACGCCCCACCCTTCATCACACCATCGTTTCATCATCGATCCCTAGGTGAGCACATCAGAAACACCCCTTTGTATGTTTCTTGTTCATAGGTCATGTAACCTAGTTTGGCATCTCCCATTTGAAAGAGATACGGTTGGAGATATGTCGACCTTTGCATATCTTTGATTGTATTTGTTTCGAATTGTCCACGTTTTTTGGACAGTCCGAGGATCCGCAGTTGAGGTTAGTTTCCTCGGTCTTCTCCAATCCGAGATAGAGTTTGGCATCATCTCTCCGTTGTTCTCCGGATACACAATCTCCTTTGCAGGATGTGTATTTGGAGAACAGCGGGGAGGTACTGTCAAAATTCTATCCTGGAGAGGAGTAGACCGTGGAAACTAACCTCATCAATTGACTCAGTGGATCGCAACACTTGGCCAGAGTTTAGGTACAACCCTACCGCTGATGCCGTCCTTTGCTCTACGTCCTCGGGCACCTACTCTTGCTGTAACTCTTGTTAGTATGAAAACATTTTAGTTTCTGTTTTGTCCATACTAGAGCATTCATTACCAAACTCAATACTAGAAACTTCCTTAGCATACTAGAGCGTTCACTTATTGAAAGCCTAATCAGTAATCAACATCTCTCATTTGTGTATAATCAATCGGCGGGATCAAATGTTTGGAGTCAATGGCCCAAGGGGGATCAAGATCAGGACTTGTTGGCAGCTATTGGACAAAGCTCTCGTCATCGTTTGCCATGATTCTTGTGTTAGTGAACTTTCTATTGTAATAATTTTCTTGCTTGTGTTTGTGAACTGTCTGAGATGTACTGTGGATGATACTTATGTTTGTGAACCTCTTATGATGATTATTGTGAAATATTTGTGTTGTCCATGTCCGGGGATGATATTCAAATGCCTGTAATGATATTTAAATATTGTTTCAAATGATATTTATGATATATTGAATATTGGAGTTTTTTGAGATCAGGGACAACTAATTTGGAAGTTTTTTTGACAGCTTTCATAGGCTATGCTGTGTGCCTTGGCCATGACACATGACAAAGAAGGGGTCCCTGGCAACCTGGGAATGCACCTTTGCCGTGTGCCATGACTAGGGCACATGGCAAAGTTAACTGAAGTCAGCTTTGCTGTGAGCCAACCATCGTGCACACGGCAAAGCGCGTCGTCACCGTGCTGACAGGTGACGACGCCTTTTTTTTACCGTGCGTCAGCGTGGGCACACGGCAACAACTGAGTCACATGACAAAGGCTTTGCCGATGGCATTTTTGCCGTGTGGGCTATGTCGTGTGTAACCCACGACAAAGCATTTGTCGTGGGTATTTCTTGCTTTGCCGTGTGCTGTGAGTACATGGCAAAACTCCTGTTTCCCGTAGTGACTGCACTCAGCCTTAACAAGTGTGTGGGACATGAAATCAAGAAGGGGTTAAATGCAGTGGGAAATAAGTAGTGTGTGTCGTCCTGCTTATATATACAGATTCGGGGGCTTAACTACATGGGCAAGTATGCTGAATAGCAGAAAAATCGGATCATTAAGGAAGGTCTCTTGGTTACGGGAGTGATGACAGCTGTTTAGCAACAGATGAAGAGGAAAGAAGGAAGAAGTAGTGCGTGGGGAGGTGAAGGGCGACCAGAAATTAGTGTGGAATAACCAATCTGGAGCATGCTAAGGACTCCAACAGCTGATCAATCGGTAGATGTGAGCTGTGACCAGCAATCTAACTGTGGAAATAATACAGATGACATGGCTGGCTCTGGCTGTGGTTTGAGAGAAATAGTAACTAATTATTCTTAGTGGTTGCATCTTCAAAAGATATATATAAATTTGGTAGTTTAGATATTATATCTTAAAGTACCGTATGTATCAAAGAGGTGTCTTGACTGGGAAGTGAGTCTCTTCAAGGAAAATGTTTTCAAGGTAGTCTTTCCTAGTAGGACCGAGATGCTTCGTTCTACGTATTGGGTGAGTGCTAAAATGCCCCAGGGTCCTTCGCTAAACTTTGAGGAGTTTGTCGAAGAGGAAGAGTACTTTGGGCATTTGTTGCCCACGGTTTGGATGAGAGTCCTAAATCTTCCGGCTGTTCTAAGAACCTTTAAAGTTATCTAGGCAATAGGGTCTATGTTTGGAGTGTCCAAAGAGTGGATATGCCTACAACGGAAGCCAATATGTTTGGCCGGTTTCGTGTTGTGGCTCTAGAACCGGAGCTAATACCAACCAACATGGATGTCATTATCGGTAATAGATTCTTCTAGCTTAAATTTGAGATAGAATCTTTCTCATCAAATGCCGGGATTTCGAGGAACAATGGGAATGCCCCAGATAGGGATGTAGATATGCATGATGCATCTGACCGGCAAACTCAAAATTTGGGGGGTGGGGCAGCGGGTTTACCGTCATCTAATCAGGGCAGTAACTCAGATAAGCTGACCGAGGCTGGGGACCAGCAAATGGATTTTGACTGGGACAATGATGACCTTCTAGGTGAAGACCAGGAGACGGCTCTGGATTCAGGTGAGTTCGTTCCTAACACTTTGGCTTCGACTAGCCCAGAGAAATCATTACCCAGAACCTATGTGGCTTCGGGTCTTTCTCGTGCAGGGTCCACTCCGAAGGGTGATGTTGTTGCTACTTCAGGCGCACTTCTAGTCTCGGTTGGGCATAGTGCACAACTTCTTCCTTCGTAGGTCTTCTCTGGTCCTGCAAGATTGTCCACCGTGGCTGCTGGGCGAGATGTCTCGGGTGTGTTTTAGTGCACTCCCCCCCCCCCCCCCCCCACGCCATATCCCCGGCATCACCCACGTCATCAGTTGATCTAGCAGGGCACAAGGACGGACCACTTCAGGGGTCGGTCATGAAGCTGGCGTGTGTGGTTGCCGGTCAAGGCCCTGACTCGGTGCTGCGTCGGAGCAAGCGGAGCGCAACTGTGGCAGATGAGGACTCCATCAAAAAAGCATCACGAGTGGCATCAATCAAAAATCTTGATGGAACTGGTACGCCCGCTATCTCCCTCCCTACTACCGATTCTGTAGTAAAGCATAATTTAAATTTTATTGGTATTTCATTGGGTACTTCCTCGGGATCGGTAGATGCTGCTGTTGCTAGAATTAGGGGGGTAGAAAAAACCAGAGCCAAACCGGTCCCACGTTCTTGCAACACTGTTGGATCCTCGGTAGAGGTAGATTACGATAGTGAATTTTCCTCACCTCTAGGTCGCCTATGTGGTAATCTTACAGAGGAACTCTTAGATGACTCGGATCGTTTGGGTAATGATTTTGTCGATGTTCCAATTCAACTTGCTAAGGCACATAAGAAGAGGGGGACAGCTAAAAAAAGTGTGAAAGCGAAGAATAAAATTTTGTTTCAATGAAAGGAACTTTTTTGGAATAGCCACAGTCTACGTGATTTTGCTAAACATGGTTTCCTTTCTGATGCTTCCAAACAACATAAGTTAGATTTTATTGGCCTATAGGAGACAGGTAGACATAGCTTTTTGACTGAGTGTCTGACTAATTTTTACGCGGGTGCAGACTTTTTCTGGCACTAGACTCCGCCTAACGGTAGGTCTGGGGGTATCCTACTAGGGGCAAATCTATCAAACTATGTGGTTGATAGTTACGAATCAGGAAATTTCTACATTAAATTCAGAATTACGAACAGAAGTGATGGGTTCAAATGGGCGCTTATGACTGTTTATGGGGCGGCTCAAGACGAATTTAAGGACGAGTTCCTTTCTGAACTGGTTCGGGCTTGTGGAGATGAAAGACTTCCTCTATTAGTTGGAGGAGACTTCAATATTATACGCAATGCTTTGAAAAAAAATATAGTGGATTTCAGAGTCTTTGGCCCAACCTTTTTAATGCAGTTATAGATTCATTAAATCTAAAAGAGCTGCAAATGTCAGGTAGACAATTTACTTGGGCCAACTATGCAGAGATCCCAACTTTCAAGAAATTAGACCGTATCATAGTGAGCACGGATTGGGAGTTCAAATTCCCATTAGCTTCTGTACAAGCTCTCTCCAGGGAGATCTCTGATCATACACCGTTGCTACTTTCTTCGGGTCACCAGAACCATAGAGGTAATGCTAGGCTCTTCAGGTTTGAATTGTCCTGGTTCCGAAAGGCGGATTTCTATGATCAGGTTGCAGCTGTGTGGCAATCAAATAATAGAGGTACCACACCCTTAGTACAGTGGTAAAATAGTATCCGGAGGGTTAGGAGTTATCTCAAGGGTTGGGCTAAGAATGTTGCTTCCAAGGCCAAAGCAAGAAAGGTTAAATTGTTAAAAGATCTGGATGTGTTAGATGAAAAAGCTGAAATTTCTATGCTTTCATCATAGGAACAAGAGAGTAGGTTATTGCTAAAACAAGAGCATAATAAGATTCTTAGGGAGGAGGAACTATACTGGCTTCAACGTTCCAAAGCAACTAAGTTGTTGCAAGGTGATGACAACACGAAATATTTCCAACTACTAGCAAATGGTAGACATAGGAAAATGCAAACTTTTCAGCTTGAACAGGAAGAAGGTTTGATTGTTGGTCATGATAACCTTAAACAATTGATCTCGCAGTATTACAAAAATCTTTTTGGTCCACATGAAGATAATGAGTTTATCCTTCATGAGAACCATCGGGAAGATATTCCTCAGGTAGCCACACAGGAGAATGAGTTTCTCACTGCACCATTCACGGAGAAAGAACTTAAAGACGTTGTGTTTCAGTTGGAACACAACAAGGCTCCGGGTCCGGACGGGTTCCCGGTGGAATTTTACCAATTTTTTGGGGACGTTATTAAGCAGGATTTAATTAACATGTTCAACACATTTCATGAGGGGGATCTGAACTTGCATTCCCTGAACTTTGGGCTCATCACTCTTCTACCCAAAAAAACAGATTCTTCATGCATTCAGCAGTATCACCCTATTTTCACAAAGGTTCTAAATAAGAGGCTAGCTGTAGTAGTGGATAAATACTTATCTCTTTCCCAATCGGCATTTTTGCCAGGACGCTTCATACTAGATGGAGTAGTCACCTTACATGAGACCTTGCACGAGATTCATAGGAGGAAAAGCAATGCGATTATCCTAAAGTTAGATTTTGAAAAGGCTTACGATAGGATTAAATGGCCTTTTCTTCAATAGGCCTTACGAATCAAAGGTTTCTCACCTAAGTGGTGTGACTGGATTCAATGAGTACTAGAAAAGGGTAGCGTCACGGTGATGTTTAATGATGATGTAGGACATTAATTCCAAACAAAAAAAGGTGTGAGACAAGGTGACCCCCTGTCACCAATCCTTTTTAACCTGGCAGTAGACCTCCTACCTATTATGATTCAAAGGGCTAAACTTGATAACCAATTCCACGGAGTAGTCCCACACCTAGTGGAGGATGGTTTGTCTATCTTTCAATATGCCAATGATACAATTCTTATGTTAGAATATGACTTGGATGATGCCAGAAACCTTAAACTCTTGCTATGTGCATTTGAGCAGCTTTCTGGACTTAAAATCAACTTCGAATTTTCATTTAGAGTATTCACAGATTTTTGGATGTGAGTTGGGTGCTCTCCCTTTCAAATATTTGGGCATTCCGATGCATCACAAACGACTGAGCAATGAATATTGGAAGCACATTGAGCAGCGGTTTCAATATAAGTTAAGTTGCTGGAAAAGCAAGATGTTGTTAGTGGGTGGACGTCTTATTTTAATCAATTCAGTTTTAAGTAGTCTACCAACCTTTATGCTTTCCTTTTTTGAGGTTCCCAGGAGTGTCTTAGAGAGGTTAGACTATTATAGGTCTAGGTTCCTCTGGCAGAATGAAGGTCATAAGAAAAAATATCGCCTAATCCAATGGAGTATTTTGTGTACTCCAAAAGACCAGGGAGGCATGGGAATTCAAAATTTAGACACCCAGAATAAATGCCTACTAAGCAAATGGCTCTTTAGACTGTCTAACAGTGATGGTATTTGGCAACAAATCCTTAAAATGAAATATTTACAACGGCGACACGAGCTCGAGCTCCGGGGTAGCATTGGCAGTGAGAGGGAGTAGAGGGGAGTGAGAGCAAGTGAGTGTGGGTGAGAGGAGATAAGGGCGACCGGGTGAAGCGTTCGGACAACAACCCGGCGAGTGGGGCTCTTTGGCCTGCGAATGGCAACCACATGGCGATCGGCGGCTTGGCGTCGCGGGCGGCAGATAGTGCCAATGCGCGCGGTGAGGCTGATAGGCGGACCCCACTTGATTTGAATTGCCAGAAAAACAAAGACGTTTAGGTGATTGCAACCACGATTTTGGAGTATCAAAGTAGGGTAAAATTTGAATAGTTTTTACATACTCCCGTAGATCATGGTTTGAAGTCCAAATTTAGTGACATGCACAAGGAGAGGTGAAATAACTTGTGAGATATTGCATTTTGAAAATGGCTTCCTCATTAGGGAAACTTGGAGAAACTTTTTGCCTGGAAACTCTTTAGCACATATGCATTTTGCAAATTCAAATTGAGTCCAAATTTAAAAAGGGTTCCACATCCATGAAGAGCAATGCTTGAAGTAGCTAAAGGTTGAAGATGTAATTCTGGAAGATAAACTTTTATGGGACTTATTTAATTTCAAAGTTGCTTAGTTGCTAAGGTTGAATTCTGCCCAGAAAAGTGTCATTTAGCCAAAAATTCCAAAAGTGAAACTTCTTTACTTTGTTAAATCAAGTGAAAATTATATGTTGCTCCTAAATATTGGATCTTACTTATGAGTGTGATCTGGTTTAGTGGTTCCTTATAAAATTTGAAATTTGAATTTTTAAAGTAACCCAGTTTCTGAACTTTGTGTGATTTATTCGACCTTCTTAACTAGGAGATAAAATCACTCAAAATTCTCCAAAATTCTTAGTTAGTACTTAGATCAAGTTTCTGAAATATATTTGGGTTACTTACATTTGAACATTTGTAGTTCTAGTTCAAGTCATATTGGGACCGATTTCAAATAAATTCAAATTTGTGTATTTGATTTATTGTTTTCTGCTTTTGATTTCTTTTCTTAACTACCTAAGTCACTAGGGTGACACCATGGGTGTCACAGCCCTCCCCCTTAAAGAAATCTCGTCCCGAGATTAAAACGGTTAATTGACGGCAAGAGGGGAAAGACCGAACCTTAAGTATGAAGCTAGGACTTCGGGAAAATGAGTATTCAGAAAGTCTTCTTGTTCCCAAGTAGCTTCTCTTTCAAAGTGCTTGCTCCATTGAACCTTGTAGAAAGTGAGGGTCTTGTTCCTTGTTACCCGATCTTTTTGATCGATAATCCTAACGGGACGTTCAGAATACGAAAGATCTTCCTTGAATTGGTCCATTCCATCAATGATGACATTAGTGGGTGGCTCCAAACATTTGTTGAGCTGAGATACATGGAATATATTGTGCACTCTGGATAGTGTTGCCAGTAATTCCAATCGATACACAACGGAACCACATTTTTCAATGATTTTGAATAGACAGATATAATGTGGTGCAAGCTTTCCTTGTATTCCAAAACATTGCACGCCTTTAGTAGGAGAGACACGCAAATATACATGATCTCCTCCCTCAAACTCCAAGGGACGACGTCTCTTATCGATGTAGCTTATTTGACGAGATTGTGCTGCCTTCATGTTGGCTCGAGTGGCACGCAATTTATCCTCAGCTTGAGTTACTAGATCAGGACCAAAAACAATCCTTTCACCTGATTCCAACTAGTTCAGAGGTGTACGACATGAGTGGTCATATAGTGCTTCAAATGGGGACATTTTTATGCTCTCTTGATAGCTATTATTGTAGGAAAATTCTGCAAAGGGTAAATGTTTGACCCAATTCTTCCCTCTGGTTAATACACATGCTCTCAACATGTCTTCCAGGAATTGATTCACTCATTCAGTTTTACCATCAGTTGAGGGTGATATGCAGAACTTCGGATTAATGTGGTGCCCAAACAAGCATGCAATTCCTCCCAGAAACAGGCAACAAACACGGCTCCCCGATCTGAAATAATGGTCTTTGGATCACCATGCAAGTATAGCACACGAGAGATGTAGAGCTAGGCATATTTCTTAGGCCAATAATTGGTACAGACGGGAATAAAGTGAGCAGACTTGGTTAACCTATCAATAATAACCCAAATGGAATCATGTTTATGGAGGGTGAGGGGCAATCCAACAATGAAATCCATAGATATGTCTTCTCACTTCCATTTCGGAATATTTAGTGGTTGTAACAACCCTGCTCTCTTCAAGTGATCGGCCTTGACACGCTGACATGTATCACACTCGGCCACGTACCGTGCGATTTCACGATTCATGCGAGTCCACCAAAACTTTTCCATTAACCCATGGTACATCTTGTTGCAGCCAGGATGGATAGAGTATTTAGATAAATGGGTTTCATCCAAAATTTTCTTCTGCAGCCCCAAGTCCTTTGGCACGACGAGGCGATCCTTGAACCACAATACACCATCAGCGTCTTGCCGGAAACATGTGGCTTCTCCAATTTCTAACCTTCATCGGATGTGTGCCATACCTTTGTTTTTCTTATGTGCAACCACAATTTCTTGTCGAAGCGTGGGAATGAGAGCTAAGTTGCTTAACGCACCATGAGGAACAACATGAAGACTTGGTTCATTCTCTTCACAACATATGGTTGTGGTTATTTGCTGAACCGAAGTGTGGTTGCATTGGGACTTCCGACTCAATGCATCGGCAACCACATTTGCTTTTCCTGGATGATAATGAATTTCCAACTCATAATCCTTTATTAATTCCAACCATCTCCGTTGTCTCATGTTAAGATCTTGTTGAGTGAAAATATATTTGAGGCTCTTGTGATCGGAGTACAAGTTAACAAGATTTCCAAGAAGATAGTGTCTCCAAATTTTTAGAGCAAGAACAGCTGACGCTAACTCCAAATCGTGAGTAGGATAATGCTCTTCATGACATTAGAGCTGAAGGGAAGCATAGGTAATGACGTGACCTTCTTGCATTAGAACACAACCCAAACCCATACTAGAAGCATCACAATAAACATCAAAATGTTTGGTGATGTCGGGTTGGGCTAAAACAGGTGCTGTGGTTAGATACTTCTTGAGAGACTGAAATGCTTCCTCACAATAACTAGTCCAATTAAACTTTGATTCCTTTTTTAGTAGTTCTGTTATTGGCTTAGCTATCTTTGAGAAGTTGGGAGTGAATCTTCTATAATACCATGCGAGACCAAGAAAACTGTGAATATGCTTGACAGTTCTAGGGGCGTTCCAATTCAACACATCTTGCACTTTACTTGGGTCAACTGCAATACCCTTATCTGAAATAATGTGGCCCAAGAAAGGAACTTGATGTAGCCAAAACTCATACTTGCTGAATTTGGCATACAATTGATGATCTCGAAATCGTTGAAGCACGATCCGAAGATGTTTGGCATGTTCTTCTTTGGACTTGGAGTAGACAAGAATATCATCAATGAAAACTACCACAAACTTGTCCAATTCCGGCATGAATACGGAATTCATCAAGTACATGAAATAGGTAGGAGCATTTGTTAGTCCAAAATACATAACTAGATATTCGTAGAGACCGTACCTCGTAGAGAAGGCTATCTTAGGAATATCCTCGGCTCTTATTTTGATTTGATGATAACCGGAGCAGAGACCAATCTTGGAAAAAACCTTGGTATTAACCAGTTGATCAAACAGAATGTCAATGCGCGGAAGAGGATATTTGTTCTTGACAGTGACTGCATTCAATGGCCGATAGTCGACACATAACCGTAGTGAGTAATCTTTCTTCTTGACAAAAAGAGTGGGACAGCCCCATGGTGATGAGATAGGGTGAATGAATCCTTTGTCCATGAGCTCCTTACGTTGCTCTTTCAATTCTGCTAGTTCATTGGGTGCCATTTTATATGGTCTACGGGAGACTGGAGCAGTACCGGGCTGAAGCTCAATTTTAAATTCCACTTCCCGATCAGAAGGCATGTCGGGTAAATCTTCAAGGAACACATCGGGAAACTCACATACCACTAGAATTTCAGCTAGGCTCATGCCGGTGGTATGATAGACCTTACGTGCAATCATCGGAGGACGGGACAAGTGTATGACGGTAGGACCGTAGAGAGGGGAATCCAAATGAATTTCTCGGGTGTCTATGTGCAACATAGCTTTATTTGATTTCATCCACTCCATTCCCAAGATAACATCTATACCCTGCCCTCTTAATATTATCAAATGTGACGGGTATATTTTTCCAGCTAGAGTGAGGTGTGTTGGCCTTATTTCTTGATTTGCAATTATTTTTCCACCAGGAGAGGTTATAACATAAGATGTTCTGAGAGTATAGGGAGTGAGGTGTAATCTTTCAACATATGCCATGCTAATGAAATTATAGGTTGCACCAGAATTGACAAGAACAAGAACGGGGTTGTCATGGATAGTGAACATACCCGCAAGCACATCTTCTCCTTCCTGAACATCCCCGGCTGTAGTATGGTTGACACGGCCGGTCTTTGGTGCATTTTTGAAAGCCGGAGGGTGCTGGTTGGTCGTGTTAACTCCGCTGCCTTGCTGCTGCTTTGGCCTACGACATTCCTTTGCATAGTGTCCCACTTGACCACAATTGTAGGACGACTGCGAGTTAGGCCTTCCACCTTGGTAAGCTTGTTGTGGGGGGCGGTAGGCTTGTGTGCGCTGCTGTGTAGAGCCACAAGAAGCTCCCTGCTGCTGTGAATTAGGTGGACGGTATCCTCCTCTAGAGGGAATAGCAGCACGGAACCGCTGACCGGTTGGTGAAGTGAGGGCCAACCGATACTTGGTGGGAGGGGCACCAGAAGAACTCCCACTCATATTTTTCCTCTTCAGATCATTGTGATGAGCACAAATAGCATCCTCTTGCATAATAGCTGCACTCATTAGCTCATTGAATGTGCAGTTGTTGAACAATGCCATATGCTTCTTGAGCTCACTATTAAGTCCCTGACAAAACCTGCCCTTTTTCTTTTCATCAGTGTCCACATGATAGGTTGCATACTGGGAGAGGTAGTTAAACTTCATGGTGTACTCATGCACGTTGCTAGATCCTTGAGTTAAATCCAAGAATTCCTAAAGCTTCTGCTGCATAAGGCCAGCAGAAATGTGATGACCACGGAAAGCAGTACGGAAGATAGTCCAATTCACCTGCTATCCAGCTGGGAGTGAGGCTGGGTAATTTGCCCACCAAGCACTCGCAGAACCACGGAGTTGCTGAGTTGCAAACAAGATCTTCTGATTCTTAGTACAGCGGAGAACTCCAAACTTTGACTCAATGATGCGGAGCCAATTATCTGCCTCCAGTGGGTCACCAGACTCCACAAACACTGTAGGGTGTGTAGCCAGAAAATCTGCAAAGTGGTCTCCTGGGGTGCATTCGAGCATCCTTACGCCCACCTTGCTGCTGATTATTATTCTGAATTAGTATCTCCATGAGCCGATTCTGATTGGCAATGAACTGCGCAAAGTCTACCGACGGTGGTGGGGGTGGTAGGTTTTGATCTTGGTTCTGGTTCTGATTCTGGTTTTGGTGTTGGTTTCCATCTTGCCCACCACGACGGGAACCTTCGGGGCGGTCCTCGTACAAATCATTCATCCTCCTAGTGTTCACCATTCTGCCAAAAAATTATTTACTCCATTAGATCAAGTCACATGAGGTGAAAACATTGCTCAAATTCCAAACCATGGTATCGGTAAATAAATGGCCGATCTGAACATACTATTAAAAGAGCAGCGATTTCCATTCATACCTGTCTAAAATATCCATCCAAAGGTCATACATAGCTCCACTTAGTGGAGGATGTTACAACCATATGATCAAAAATAAAATGGCAGCGAGCGTAATGCTACAAGCCGCATGGGAACATCCATAACGGGGTTAAGCTAGTGTTCATCCCACGACACTACGTTGCTCGGGAGAGCACACATTCTCCTAACGCACGCGGCATATCCCAAAATCACAAGGTCGCGTGTCTCATGGGGACAGGGTCCACTACAAGTTACTCCTACCATAGTTCTATAATTACAAGACCTAACAATGAAAGTTTAGCTCATCTAAAGCTACTCTCCACGTGGCTTGTGGCTGTCACCATCGAAGAGTATTTCTTCATCCTTCGGAGTAGGGGATGCCTCATAGTCATGTCCTGAGTGCTCTTCTTCTCCCTCAACAGGTGGAGGGTTAGGAGGGACTTCTTGGATTACCTGTTGCCCGAGCACTTGCTCGAGGTGGTCCTCAAGTTGTATGATGGTCTCATGAAGCCATCCTATATGTTGTTTTGCTTGAGCTAGCTGAGCTTGCAGTTGTTATGCTGAAGGTTGGCTATCAACATGGCATCATGATTGGAAATGTCCTCCTGTGCCTCGGCGAGTTCATTCCTAGCTTCCTTGCGCTGGTTATCCGTTAAACTCAAGATCTTGGCTCGCAAGTTGGTGACCATTGATGGTTAATGCATGAACCATCCCCTCAAGTTTAGCGACACGCCCTTCCAGCTCAGTGTTGCACAACTGAGCATCAAGGCACTCTTGGTCACTGAGTATGAGTTGCTTCTCCAACTCCTCGATACAAGCACTATGGGAAATCAGCGCTATGCCGAGTGCCCAAAGCACTCGGCAAAGGCTTTGCCGAGTGCCAACACTCGACAAAGAGCACTCAGCCAAAAAGATTCTGGCAAAGTGCTCTTAGCCGATTACTTTTTTTTGGGCACTCGGCAAAGCTTCGCCAAGTGCCGAAATGGACACACGGCAAACATTTTCTTAAAAAATAAAAAAAAACACTATGCCATCCTCACCACCAGCCACCACTCTGTCGCCTAGGAGCCGCCGTGCCCCTCCACACCGCCATGCTTGCCTCGTCGCCCTATCGGAGAGAGGGAGGGAGGGAGGGGAGACGTCACCGCGCCACCGTGCCTCTCCGCGCATAGAAGCCAGGGCAGCTGCCACCGTGCAGGCCGGCGCAGCGTTGCACCACGCTCTGCCGTGTCGCCGTGCTGGCCGAGCCACACCGCTTGCCGTGCTGGCTGGGGCAGCCATGCCGAGCCGCCCCGCTGCCGCCGCCTGCCGTGCCACGGGCCCGTCCAAACCTAGGGCCATCGAGCCACCGCGCCCATCATGTCGTTGAGCCGCCGCGCCCGCCGTGACGCCACGCCCGCCGTGCCGCCGGGTCCGCCGTGTTGCCGAGCCGCCGCGCCCGTCGTGCGGCCGTCCTGCCATAGACGTCGTGTCGCCGTCCTTCCACAAACGTCGTGCCGCCGAGCCGCCGCGCCCGCCGTCCTGCCGCCCGCGCGCAAACGGGAGGGCCGGCGGGGAGCGGAGGGAGGGGACCGGCAGGGAAGGTAGGGGAGGGCCCAACGGGAGGGGAGGGGTTGGCGGGATGGGAGGGACCGGGGATGGGAGTGAGCGAGGGATGGGGAAGGGATAAGGTTGGCACCTGGTTTTTTCGATTGCTGCCGCGCGCGTCCAAAACTCGCGCGCTAATTTTTGTGCGCCAAAATTTTTGTTTATCGAGTGCTCAGCTACGAGCACTCGGCAAAGTAACTGTTTGCCAAGTGTCCGGCTGGAGCACTCGGCAAAGTCAATATTTTGCCGAGTGCTCTCAATAGTACTCGGCAAATGTCCATTTTGCCGAGTGTCTAGTTGGGACACTCGACAAAAAAAATTCTTTGTAATGTCAAAATTTTATTTAGAAATTTTTAATAAATTAAAAAATTAATTAAATTTTGACAAAGAGGCAATTTATATGATCTAATACCTATACAAAAATATTTGAAGTCAATTTCAAATTCCGATGTCAATTTGACTTAAACTCCTAGAAACTTCTTCTCAACTATATGAAACTTTTTCGAGATTCTCCATTATCTAAGCATTTTATGTGATAAATTATGCAAAAACTTCTCTAGCTTTTTCCTCAATCTCCACATATGATCTCATGATGTTCTGACAATTCTCATAAATTTCTAAGTTCGTTTGATTTGAATAAAATTTAAATATAATTCAAACATACAATTGTTGTGACATTTTCATGAACAAGATACACGAAATTTCTTTTTATTTCCTAAATAAGGCCTCACATGGATTCACTAAGATGAATATTATTTTTTATTCACTTTATTTTTTTATTTGACTCACTTGTAGTTCAAATTTGACTTTATTCAATAAATTGCTTCAAATGTAATTAATTAACTAAATATAGAAAATAAATATAAAAAATACCAAATTAAAACATGGAGTAACACATGTTGTATGTGTAGAGCACAAAAAGTTTTAAGAGTAGAAGAGGAAAAAAATTGATTTTTTACCGAGTGTCAAGAAATAACACTCGGCAAACTCTTATCTTTGTCGAGTGCCAAATAAAATACTTGGCAAAGTTCGGGTGGACTGCTGAAATCCTGTTCTGGACAGAAAAAGATTTGTCTCAAGATGGGTCCTAAATCCTGGTTTCTAGGCTCCATGTGACACCCAGGGTGTCAAGTACACAGCTTAGGGAACCCTAGTATTGACCTTTGATCAAAATTTATTCCACTCAAAAAGTTTGAGCTTCATTTGATAGAGATTTTAACGAATTGGAACACCACTTGAACTACAAGTCTAATTATTTCCATAAAACCTAGTGTCACCAAAAATCTATGTTGTTGAAAATGATGAAATATAATTTTAAGCCAAATTCTAAATTTTTATTCCAATGATTAGTGGCCTAAATAAATGCTTAAATACTCAAAAACAACCTAACTTGGAAAATCCCCATTCCAGTTTTAATTCAATCTAGGGGCAAACAGATTTTTATTATTTAGAGCACATTATGCTTGTCGCGAGCATATTTTTGGTTTCTACAGATTATTTATAAAAGAATAGATATCAAATTGACAAGAAAAAGCAAAATGGAGAATTTGGAAAAAAAATCCCCACGGCCTCACCTGTCAGCCACTCTGTCGGCTTTCTTCTCCCTGGATTGGGCGCCTGGAGCGGCGCCGCGCGCCCCGACCAACCCAGCGCCGCGCTCGCTTGCCTGTTCGGCATCTGGGCACCAAAAACCGGAAACCAGTCCCTGTTTTCGACCCCTCACCTTTCCCCATTCGACCATCCTCTCGCTTGCTCTCTCACTCTACTCGCTTCCGCCATGGCTGCGCAAAGCTCAAGCTCCGTCGCGCCGCCCCGCTGCTGCAGTGCTGCCGTCGCCCTGTCGAGTTGCCACGTGGGAGCGCTCCACCCTCGCTGCCCTTTTCCCACTGCCACGTTACTTGCTGCTCACCGAGCCGCCGTGAATCGGCGTTTCTTCCCCAAACCCGGCCATCGGACCCGAGCCATCTCGTCTGCGATTCCTGTCTCCACGGTCAGCTGTTCGTCGATTCCTCGTAACCAGACCTTTCTCTTCACCTTGCGCAACTGATTTACATCTTCCCAGCTCAGGTACGCAACCCTAGTCGCCGGAAATCGACTTCCCGTCACCGCCGTTCGTCGATTTCATAGGCATACCATTACCAGAACCATGTTAAATTAATTATTGTGTCTCTTAGTGTTAATATATTACTTAACTATATATCCGTCTAACTAGGGTTTATTTCACTTATAAGATTATCATGTCAATCAACATGCTCAGCACACCGAAAAATAATATTGGTTACTTAGCCATTATCCACGCATCACGTAAACATACATCGATCGCGTTTGGTCCGCACCCGCACCATACTTTTATACAACGTCGCCGCGTGGCCGTCGGCGTACGGTCAACGGCCGTTGCCGCGGATCGACTGCCCCACCACCACTCCGACATCCCCTTTGTCCCCTCCCTTGCTATCCGAACGTGCCACTCCCTCTGTTTTCTCGCTGTCTCACCCACCGCAACTCCCGCCATTGCAGCCTCGGCGGAGCTCCGCGCCGCCGCCGCTGCACCGCCTCCCCGTCCCGGCTGTCAACGCTCGGAGCACCGCCTCACCGTCTGCAAACCTCCCGCGAAGCCTTTTCCCTTTTCCCTCCACCGAGCCGCCGTCGATTGCCGGTTCTTCCCCGCCTCCGACCGCCGCTCCACCTCGTCGCACGAGCTACTCGGTGAGTCCTGGTTCGATTCCTTCCGCATGCTCGTCGCCCTCGGTCCCACGAACCCTCCAGTACTCACTTGGCCCCCCTTCCGTGCAGATCCGATGCCGGACCACCGTCGCTGGCCACCGTTGCTCTACCTCACCGTCGCCGTACTAGCCCCGGTGAGCCGTCTCGCTCCCCTCTTGCGCGTGTTCGCTCTCACCCACCAACCGCCGTCGCGCAAATGCTGCTCCCGCCATCAACCCGGCTGACCACCATGCCCGCGCCACCGCCCGCGGCCGAGCGCCGCCGTCGCGCGCGCGCTCGACTCGGTCGAGCTGGCCGATGGGCCACGCTGGCCACTAGGCCGCGCTCGCCTAGGCCAGATCTGGCAGGAGCGCCCCTTCGTGTGGGTTTCGGCCCGCTGGGCTGCTGGGATGCGGCCCATGAGCACAAAAATTAGTTTTCTCATTTTATTCATTTCCAAAAAAGTGTCTAAAATTGTAAAATGTATAATAAAGTAATTAATATGAATTTGAAGCAAAGTAAATTTTGTTGGCCTTGTCTAGACTTGAACTATTGTAAAAAAAATGCTAAACCACGTTGTATGTTAATATTATTCTCAGGATTAAAATAAATGAGAAAACACTTATAAATTCATAACTAATTATAGGGAGCTGATAAAATCTTGAAACTTGGCCACCAACTATGTTATTCAATTTCTAGTCTCCCTCGAAAATATCTTAGGGTGAGTCTCTGTATATTAGCTATAATTAAATTAACACCTTTTTCGTTTTGTTAATTAATTAAAATTATTGGCTCAGTGCATGTGAGTGAAACTTGGCCAATAAATCACTCCTCCCTGACTATATTAAATCACCCCTGCTCATTTGATGATCAGAACCATGTCAACTTAATAATTTGTGTCTCAAGTGTAATATTACCATTTAATATATATAGTCCCACCCTAGGGCTGATTCGTGGGTACTTAGTTCTTTTCGATGGTTGTGCTCGATATACTAAAATATTAATTAAAATGGTGCCCGCCGGTCATGAACACCACATATGTAGCTCAACCCCGGTCGATACATACATCGTACCTTGGTACGACGTCGTCGCGATTAAATACTGGAGTCCATGAAGGAATTACACTAAACGCCCTCACCCTGTGCCTCCACTACATACGTTACATTGCTGAACTAATCAACACCCCTCCCCCTCTCTTCCACGAGTAATAGTATTCATTAACGTATTTATTGAGAAAGTGCCATGAATTTTCTCTCATAAACACCATCTTTTACATCATATAGATCACGCAGTGAACTAAGTGGAGACGGGACCGGAGCCGGAGCCGAAAGGAGATGGTGGTGTCGTAGCTGAGCAAGAATAGAACCTAGGCAAGCCCCGGTGCATCCCACCAAGTTTTACTCTTTTTATTCTATCACTAGCTAGGGATGTAATCTTGCCTGTGCATTAAGTGATAGGAGTTGATTGAAACCTTAGCGTGCAGTAGGTCCCTCTTCCCGATTATTAGCCTCAGGACGGTAGTCACTCTGCTTAAATTAGGACGACTACTCATCGAGTGGTATGGAGACCACTCGTAGATAGGAAATATTATCATTGGGGAATGATATCGGATGAAGGAAAGAGTGGATGGAATCACAATGAAGACCGGACGGGCAACTAGGTGGAAAGGGAAGGACAGCTTGTCTTCAAGGAGGTAGCCCCATCCGAGTCACCTAAGGCTACGCCTCGTGTCCGGCCCATGGGATCAAGTTTGAATGTACTGTTTGCATGCTGGAGATATGGGCCCAGTAAACCGATGTAGCTACGACTACCGCTTGGTCTGAAGATAGCCTTCTCCCTTCTTTGGTGGAACTGGGGCTGAGAGGAGGGAGCAATCCACCCACGGATGGCGGCACGGGGCGCATCGCGATGGGGGACCCTTCTCGGGGGAGTCTGGACCCGGAAGACCCTGCGGTACCGTGAGCGAAAGGTTGCTCCATGCGGCTTTCTGGAAGCGCGTATGGGTCGTGCAAGCAGGTTTCTCCTGCAGAATGTAAATCGATTCGAGTCGCTGCCCCTCACAGTAACGAGTACCACTTGATCGCTGCTCCGGAATAGTGTCGGAAGCCATTAAGATGATGAGTGGGTTTAATACTGCTGTTTAAAATTATTAAGATTGTATAGCAACTATGATTGTTATAGCTCTAGTGCAAACTAAATTTATTATTCTGCATGACAACTCAACTTGATGCTAAAACTTGAAAAATAAGGATCCACTCTTAGGCGGGTTTCTGGCAATAAAAACCCTATCCCCAGCCTTTGCATGTCTAGGTGTCGGCTGTAGTTGGTCATTTTGACGGGTCAGTCTTGCTGAGTAAATTAGTTACTCAGGGCGTAGCTCTATGTGGTTTTCAGATGACCAGGTCGAAGAATGCCACTGTGGAGGGAGATTCCATTGGGAGGGCCAGCGTCCTGACTGTTGGAACATCGAGTGGGAGCTGTGCACAAATGAAGATGAGGATTAGGTCCTTGCTTGCCGGTACGGTGCTTGGGCAAGACACCTACTATGGCCAGATAATCCCTGTGTGTCGCCGTGAGAGGGCGACTGTATCTTAGCTATTCCGTCGAATTGGTGAACCAATTGTCGAACTTTTCGCTTCCGCAATTTATTTTGTCAAAACTCCGGTTTGTAATATAACTTCGGATTTATGTAAACTCTGCTTCCCCACCTATGTTCCTGTTGCAATTATTTTCTCTGTCATGTATTGTACTATTGGGGCACCACAACGCGTGTCGCCACCCGAGGGAGATCCTGGAACGGAGCCGTCTCCGTGGTAAGGCGGGTCCGTGACACTCCAAATCAAAAGTGTCAGAACATGAAAGTTGTATATAATTTTATAAAATTTCCAGAAAGTACTAGAACACAAAATTTGGTTCAGTAGTTCAAGAGTTATGTTTTTTTGAACTTAACCGAAATTTCTGAACCTTCAGTTTTCAGATTAGGTGCTAGCTTGCAATTTGAAACTTTTACTATGGTCAACACTCTTAACCAAGGTACCGGAAGATTATTTACATTCAGTAGAGGTCAATTAGGTCATTAGGCTTATTGAAAAAAAAATTTACTTTGCATTCTTGTGGGTATTATCCAATGCAATTTGCGAATGCAACATGATGACATGATAATATGTCGTCCTAACGTCCTCACCAACATAAAAATTGGTCAATATAATAACCATACGTGACCTTGGTGCCAGACATGGTCTCTCAACTTTTGGTTAATCGTTTTCTAACGAGCTAAAAATTCGTAGTTAGCGTATCTGCAGAAGATGCATTCTAGAAATAGTACATCAAATTCTAAAGAAACGAGCCGAAAACAATCCCTTGTTATCGCCCGAGGGCAGGGGCACTGATGTTCGACGCAATCAGTTTGCGTTCACACCACTGTGCTAGCTTTCTATTCTCCGGTGCACATGACGGGACACATACCTGCATTGACGATGTCATAGATACGAGTATTTAAACAAACAACCTCCTACAGTTAGCTTGCCACCTGAATCATAACTAATAACGTTCTTTTTAGGGCTTACTACTCGTACCTCACTATAAATGTTGGTTTTTGAAAATTATTGTTCATTTGTGGTATTAATCCTGAGCTAGCTCTGATACCAAGCTATGACATCGCCACCTCAAGATGAGGGGTTAGTCAAGGATTGATACTCGGATGACACTTGATGAAGCAATAGTCCATCAATACACAAATGAACATAGAAAATACAGTGCAATGTAAAATTTAAGTTGTTACAATTTAGGTTCAAATTTAGGATACATAAAAGAGTTTGAAGTTCAAAAACGAAGTCTTAGCGGAAGTGAATAATCTCGACAATACATATCTTACAATAACTCATGGCAGCTCTTAATCATGAATAGTTCATCGTGCTCCTCTGGAGTAGGAGAAACAGGAACCCATTCTATGGTCCATCCTTTCGGGGGTTCACCATCCCACTCCATATGATTGCCACTCTCAGTGTGCACAACATGTGACATACCTGTACAAAAACTTAAACAACAAACCCTGAACAACTAATACTCAGCAAGACTTACCCGTCAAAATGGCACGCTAAGATCGATACCTAGCTTGCAGGAGGCAGACCAAAGGTTGTTGGGATAATTGCAAAAACAGCTCTACTAAGTAATTCTTATTTTCATGTTTTAGCCAAATTTATAGGGTTCTTACATAAAGTAAATATTATGCAGCTATACCATAGCAAACATGGTTATAATACAATTAATGAAAATACAACAAATATAATTATGTCATTTCATTTTCTTACTATGGTGTGACAATAACTACGATGTGACAGTGATCACAAATGGTACTCAATAACTGCGAGGGACGGCGACTGGAATCGATTTACATCCTATAGGAGAAACCCAAGCACACAACGCACGCACACTCATGAGGAGTCATGTACGACCACCTTTTATGAGACACCATAGAGCCAGTTCAGAGCCACCTCTACCGAGTACACATCACCCCATGCGATGCTCCCGTCGGAGCCATCAATGATAGCCCATGCACTCTCCCTTCCAACACATACCCCAATTTCACCATATCCTTCTTCATCACCAAAAGAGAGGTCGGGTTGCCGTCCAATCACTATGATAGTCAAGTTACGTCGGTTTACCAGTTCCCATGTAAAGGTATGTACTTGGTACTATTCAAACTTGCTCAACGGGGCAACATTCGAAGCAGTTCTTAGTTAACTCAAACGGGGCTATGACAAACAAGGTCCAACCTCGTCACCTCAACCTACACATGCACTTTCCGTGAAGTCCAAATTTAGTGAGATGCACAAGGAGAGGTGAAATAACTTGTGAGATATTGCATTTTAAAAATGGCTTGCTCATTAGGGAAACTTGAGAAAATTTTTGCCTGGAAACTCCTTAGCACATATGCATTTTGCAAATTCAAATTGAGGCATCAAAAGGAGTCCAAATTTAAAAAGAGTTCCACATCCATGAAGAGCAATGCTTGAAGTAGCTAAAAGTTGAAGATGTAATTCTGGAAGCTAAAATTTTATAGGACTTATTTAATTTCAAAGTTTCTTAGCTGCTAAGGTTGAATTCAGCCCAGAAAAGTGTCATTTAGCCCAAAATTCCAAAAGTGAAACTTCTTGACTTTGTTAAATCAAGTGAAAATTATATGTTGCTCCTAAAGATTGGACCTTACTTATGAGTATGATCTGGTTCAGTGGTTTTTTATAAAATTTAAAATTTGAATTTTTAAATTAACCTAATTTCTGAACATTGTGTGATTTATTTGACCTTCTTAACTAGGAGATAAAATCACCCAAAATTCTCCAAAATTCTTAGTTAGTACATGGATCAAGTTTCTGAAATTTATTTGGGTTACTTACATTTGAACATTTGTAGTTCTAGTTCAAGTCAGATTGGGACCGATTTCAAATAGATTCAAATTTGTGTTTTTGATTTGTTGTTTTCTGCTTTTGATTTCTTTTCTTAACTACTTAAGTCACTAGGGTGACACCATGGGTGTCACAAACACATCATGTCTTATCATTTTTTTATCTATACTATAAAAACTAAACATCCTGCCAAATAACTATTACCCTTAGAATTTCTCCCCACCCTTCTAATCTATCATTAGATTAACACTTGATCTTCTTCTAATGCTCTATTGTTGTCTGGGTCCATTTATGATTCAAAAAACTGACCGATGTCAGGAATTGTTTACGTATCGGTAGTCATCCCTGGTCTCCGTGATGGTTTTTTCTCACCCAACCTGTTTTACCCGCCCGCGTGTACCCTCCCGTGATTTTCGCCATGTCTAGTGTCCTATCAATCACGTGAGAGTGCTGAATCATGCCCCACCAGATCTCGATTGGGCGTGGTGGCGAGATGCGGGCAGGCGGAGGTGAGGACCTAGGAGGACCAGTTGGGGCGATCGCCAACATGGTACAACTCCTCACTCCTTGCTGCCCGCCGCCGGCTCCAATGCTCCTCCCCATATCCTTGCCTTCCCCTCCACGGAAGGGAGCGCAGCCGAGTGCCGGCCCTGCCACTTTCTCACCATGGCGATGTCCGATTCCACTGTCGGCAATAGTCATGGGTAGCGGCGGCAGGTCCATATCAATCTCTAATCCTCTGTTCCTGTGCCTGCTCTCCCCGCCGCCACCACCCACTCTCTTCATTTGACAGTCTAGGTGCTGAGGTTGGTGCATCACACCTTGTGTTATTCATTTTTTCGTCTAATCTGAAGGTAATTAGATTTACATTTGTGTGATAGGTTATAGGACACAGATTGCGAACTTGGAGATGTGGTGTTCATATATCAAATTTGCCAGCCGAGTGTGATGAGAATTATGCAAGCGTCCACAAGATGGTGCAGAGGGACATAATCCACGAAACTCTGCACGTAATCTCCGACTTTGATGACGAATTCTGCAGGTATATTATTTGCAAATCCTTTTATTTAGTCCTCAGCAGTTGTTCCACAGCCTGACATAATCACACTTCTCAAAACTTTTGTTTTCTTAGAATTGCTACACATTTGCGTGTTTAGTTTTTTTTTCTTTTGGATTGAAGGATTGACCAGGTAAGATCTAAGTTACTAAGGAGCAGCTGGAGTAAAAAGCTCAACTTCATAGACCAGTATTTATCTAAGCGAATGACAGGTAACAAAACATCTTCCTGTTACATTGAGAGTTTGATAATTTACAGTATAATGTTGTACCGCCCTTATTCTATGATTATGTCCATCAATAGTCTATATCTCTGTTTCAGTAAACTATTTCTAGCCAATGGCTATATCCACTGTTTTGTGAAAAAAAAATCATTTACACATAAAGATTACCAAGTATTTATTATCAGAATAACATTACTTTAGATGAACCCTTGCCTGAATGGACTTCTGATGATATATATTCCAAACTACATTGCAACTATAGTGCATGATATTTAAACACGAGGTGACTCCAAACTAAAATTGATCTCCCTTGTCATAATTTCTGATAAAATTTTATTATTCCAGAGGTTGTTAGGAAGTCAACTTCCAAGATCCCACATGTCCTATTGATCGCAAATGTTCAGATCCAAGTGAACTTCCTGGCTTTAACATGTCATATTGATCGCAAATGTTTAAAACCAAGTGAAACTTCCAGGATGCCACATATCCTATTCACTGCGGATGTACAAATCCAATGAAGTCTACTATATGATATTCGGGACATTAGATGTAACAATTGAGGATACCATGGAAGAAATATTGACTATCTCAGGCGTTAGTCATCTTGAGTGAGCTTTGACTAAAAATTTTGTACATTACTCTCAATGGTTCTTTGTTGTCTAAATTAGCTGTCAGATAAATATTGATGTATTATATTCTTTTGTGCTGTTCGGTCGGTTGGTTTTATCACAATTTATGTAACTCCTTTTGCACTTTACGATAGCAGATAAATGTTGGTTGATTTTGGTCAACAGTAAAACATCGAAGTGTTTTCAGGTGTTTGGTATGGTGATGTGGTTAAAGACAATCTGCTTAATGTGCAGGACATTGAAGTGAAGGGATTTGTCGAAGAGAGGTTTGACCTATTGGCCATCTTAGAGCTCAATAGGAGATATCAGTCAGGAAAGCAAAAAGAATTTAGAGGAGTGAACATCAAATTTAGAGAAGTGGAACCTTAGTTATTGAGCATAAACATGGAAGGGTATAGGTTCGAACAGTTTCTCTTTGCACGAAACTCACATGACAGAGTATGGAAGATACATGGAATCTATCCAATTAAGAGCAAGCTAGGTACACGGTGAAGCACATGCCCATATGCTAGAATAATGTGTCAAAAAGAAGTGTAATGGGAATTTCCTAGTTTGGAGGATGAGTTTGAGAGAAGTAGAAAAGGAAACTATTTTGTGCTTATGAATATGTGCTTGTCTCAGTAAAGCATTGTTGGTATTATATGTTGACGGGTGAATGAAGGCACGTGCGTGTAACACGTGCATATAAGACTAGTATGATATGATAACATTAAAGTAAGATGTCATCTAGCAATTCAACCTTATCAAGAAAATATGATACAAATAAAATTATGTTTTTAGACATGAAGACATCATAATAGTCTATGATAGTGTTTGGTTAATCGTAACGTAAACCAGAGGTAGGATCAGTGATTACTACTTTGGTGTCTGCAATCTGACGTAGTTGTGGTTTGCTTAGTGGCGGCATCAACGGTGGATCCCACCGGGGATTCGTTGTACCATGCACAACAATGATCTCTTTTTAAGTTGGTAGCCCTTGTGGTGATGGTTGTTATGCGACAGAGCGAGAGACATACATGGCATCGGGCGAAAGCTTGCCTCGATACTTGCTGCTCGCCCAAGGTTGCCTTTACCTTTCTTGACGGTGTCCTCAAGATGCTTCATAAGAGGTCTCTGGGTGAAAACCTAGTTTCCTTATCGGAACAGATGATGGTGGCATCTTGGTGCCATAACCCTGGAGGCATCATTTTGGAGCCTCGTCCATGCATGGCTTATTGAGTTACTATAGCCAAGCCATTATCCACTTATTTGTAATAAGTACTTATGCTTCAAACCTGTTTGGTAGAGCTTACGGCTTACGATAGTACAAGTTGCTGCATAAAGTCTGCCAATCATACTCTAAATAAAAAGGTCTCGGACATTCTCCCTGATGAGCGTGAGAAACTCAAAGTAGTTGACCTCAACCTCGTTCACTAATCCAATGATTTAGGTGGGAAGTGGATTAATTGTGAAAGGAGGACCACTAACACTTTGACATTAGGACCGTAGTTCTCTTGCCTTTTGATACGCTTGTTACTTTTGCGCAGCTTCTGTGTTTGACGTGTGAAATGGCTAAGACAGTCTGAAAGAGTTACTTAGAGGTAAATTAAAGAAGGAAAGAAGATATTTTGTAGGGGTAGATTAGGAAAACACATTTTGGGAAGGTAGCACAAACCCTAGTTTCCTTACTGCAGTCCACCCCGCTAGCCACTGTCTGATATTCTCGATCCCCACACCCGGCTGCCCCACCCCCACTCACTTCGACCTGGTAGGGCCCTGCGCCGCCATGGATCTCCCTGCTCCTGATCCGCCTCCCGGTCGGAGACCTTGTGCTCGGCGGCCGCGGGTCGTCTCCTCGCGGCGACTGAAGAGCACGCCCGCACCTCGCACAAGGGCACTGGTGGCGCAAGCCCAAGGCCAGGTAAACCCTCACGCGACCTCGCCTTCTCCACGATTGCATAATTTCGATTATCCCGGCTAGCCCGTATCTCCTCCGCCCTGTGTATTTCGATTCTTTTACCGATAGATTTGCTTCCTTGTAGTCTCCCGACCAGCCATCCGATGGGACATCTGCTCGAGGTGAAGGGCCGCAGGTCGTGTCCTCGGGGCCACTGAATAGCACGCCCGCGACTGAGGAGCACGCAATGGCAGTGGTGGAGCAAGCGGAAGACCAGGTAAGCCCTCAAGCGACCTTGCTTTCTCCATCACAAAATTTCGATTAGATATTCTGGTCAATTCTTTATCCCGGCCAGCGTGCATCTCCTCCGATATGCCCCGTGAGTTTCGATTTTATGTGCTTCGCTGTAGACTCCCGACCAGCCGTCCGATCGGAGACTTGCTCCAGGTCAAGGGCGGCATGCGGTCTACCCATGGCGACTGAGGAGCACACCTGCACGCCGCGCAAGGATGATGGTGCAAGTCCTGGTAAGTCGTCTAGCAGAGATCTCTCGTTTTCTTAATTAAACGCAGTTCAGCTTCGATTCCTTATCTAGGCCTGATCCCATCGCTTTAGCCGGCAGAATGAATTTCAATTCCCTAACGATTAAATGTGCTCTTGTAGGCTCAGACCAAGACCATACGGCGCAAGCGGCCCCGATGCCGCGAGCTCAACCTTGACGCCCTGCGCCATGTCCTGCTGCTGCTCCCGGCGAAGGATCTGTGCCGCCTCCGCGCCGTTTGCCAAACATGGCGCTCCACTACCAGCGATCCCATCTTCATCACCTCGCACGAGTCAAGGCATCCAGGACTGCTGTTGCTGGCCAAGTTCAAGGATGATAAGACGCACATACATGTGGTTGATCTGTCCGGTAGAATCGTCAAGACAATGAAGGACACCAGCGTTAACCACTTTCTGATGTTTACTCGTCTGAGTCTGGCTTGTCTGTCCACGGACTGGAACAGATGCCGTGTGACCAATCCGGCTACTGGAGCTGTTCACATCCTTCCGCAGGATCCTGCGCCAGAGCACGTGAAGCGTGTCAACTTGAGCAACCCTTACACATTCTTTGCGCTAGGCCGCGTCGCATCATCTGGAGAGTACAAGGTGCTCAGGATGTTCAACCGGACTGGATTTCTGGACCTTGGTGAGCAGCTCTTTGAGGTGTACACTATCAATGGTGGTACCACACCTGCTCGGTGGAGGGGAAGGCAGAGCCCGGAATGCTTTATTGAAACTAGAACAGGTGTCGTGATTGATGGGGTGGTTTATTTCTTGGCGCTGGGTGTAATAGGAGTTCCTCCAGACCAGATCATGTCATTTGACCTTGGGAGTTAGGAATGGAGAAGGAACATCACAGGGCCCATAAGTCCCAACGAACAAGCTATGGAGAGGTATCTTTCCAGGTGGGATCAACTTGCTTTAGCTGAACTAAAGGGCTATCTTGTTCTAGTGTACTACCACCAATACCCTTGTGCCATGGACCTCTGGTTCCTAACAGAGAATGAAACCTGGGTTAAAAAATACAGCATGCAAATTGTCAAAATCCCAATTTATGGATTTCAAGTAAAGCCGCTGTTTTTCTTAAATGATGGGAGGCTTGTCCTTTATCAAATACCAATTGGGACTCTGCTTATATACAATCCAGAAACCATTACCTATGAAGATCTTAGGATGAGACTTCTTGATTCCGTTGGGATGTTCACGGGAAGTCTCCTAAGTATGGAACAGGGTGATAAGGTCTAGCATCATAATGTATTGAGAGTTTGAGACCGAACTTTGTATACTTTCAGTTTCCTTCCTGCTTACCTAGTGAGAAAGGAATATTCGTGTACAATTACTTGAGATTTGACATTGTTAAGATGCCATGCTTAATGTTGCTGCAGTACAAATGTTAAATTGTACACCATTCTAATACAGAAATGCTGAGATTTGAAAATGTTGAGGTGTACTACATGTTCCAGTTAAGTTATTGAGAATAACCATTCACATGTAAGTTTGATATGATATATAGCCTATTCATTTCCTTACTTTTACCGTAACCTCTTTTTAAACATATCTGAAAAAGGGCTACAACTGCGATTTTGAAGGAGGAAATCATTTTCTTTCACTTGGTTTATTACATCCTTAGTTCTGATGAATTGACTACATAACTCGATATAAACATCCAATTATTGCCTTCTTCTCGAGCGTATTCTTGAGAAAAGGCATTGCCTTCCATTATGGATTAGATTCATTTGCTTTTAAAATATGGAGCAAACGTTGCAGTTTATATTTATTGCCATGGACTTTAGACTAGTTCCTTCATATTTAAACATACCTACATACACTTCATTGCTAATTGAGAAACTATGATTTAGAACTGATCCATGCAATAAATTCTAATTTTCTTCCCACTGCACTTCGAGAAAAAACAAATATATATACTAATGTGTCCTTCATTTCGTCAGTTACTAACGTGTCCTTTTGATCATCTATCCCTCCATTTCAGATTCTTGTATACTAGACATCTTCATATTTTGTTGTACATCCTGCAGCTTTTACATGCGTGTAAGATCCTAAGCAGAAATCTACTATGTAGTGGATTATATATTTTAAGCACCGAACAAAATGAGAGTTGGGTGTTAGACATGGATGCACATTAGGATGAATCATAGTGTTGATATAGATGAAGGCAAAATGACAGTGGTCATAAGTCATAAACACACTGTCCCTTATATTTTTTCTTGCAACAAGAGAAAAGAAGAACGGATACAGTAATATACGGTCATATGAAATGCCATTGGTGAGGTTGGTAAGCAAACAAGTGTGACTCTGTGAGGATGCAAAACTGACTCGGGCCTAGGACAGCTATGTTGTCCTGAAATTGTGCTAACAGCTACCCTGCTCCCAGCCTAGGAAAAACATTTCGGTACAAAAAAAATATTGGGGGTCAACGATAAACACGATATTTTGGAAATATCAGTGATTCCGGCAAACAAAATTATTTATTTTCAAAATTATTTACATCACTTAAGAAGTCATAGTCTTAAATCTATAAACTATCATCGTTGTGAATATAATTAAAGTAGTTTTCATTAAATAAACATAGTCAACGATAAAATTTCAGTGATAAAAATTATATCAGACCCTATGGATAAATACGATATTTCGGATATATCAGTGATAAGAATTATATCACTGAAATGTTTTTCCTAGCTCCCAGCCACTGCCAAGAAATTTGTATTGTTAGGGCACACAAGAGATATTTTATGATGACTTCACTATCCATGTAACTTTCTTTTTTCCAGTTACCACAATTGTCAATCACGGCATTTATCTCGAAGTAATTCAGTTATCATATTGGTACATGTCGAATCTTTGATCGTATAATGCTTTAATCTGAATTCAACTCCCATGCCATTTGCAGGTTGCAGCTATAAACAACTGTGCCAACAGAATTTATAATATGACCTTTCTTTATTTTGATCAGAAAGGACTAGAAGAAGACATTATCAAATTTTTCTTAGTTCCGATCCATGTAGGTTCCCTTTTAAACAGTTCCTTTCAATATACTGATTTTCTAACAGATGTTTGGTGCTCCTTCACACGAAATCTACAGGTGTGATGCTAAAATATTTCTGTTTTGGCACGGCCAAATATACTGTTGTCTGTGTGGAAGCTACTTTTTTACTTAAAAATATGGAAACATGAGCATACATAATATTTCCACTGCCTGCAGAAATAAGCTTTGGTAGACTGTCACTATGACCAGGCATCCAAGAACAAAACTTATGCTTGTTTAATATACTAGATACAATTTCCTGAGGAAGTTATTCAACAAAACATTCTAGTACAGAACTATGAAACGATTGGGAAGCTAACAAGCCACTTTTTACACTGAAATTTATGAGTTAGTACAGTAGTACTTGCAGGAGCAGAACTACGAAATTGCTGAGTATGTGCCATTCTCACATTATAGCTAAGTCGATCAACCAGGCTGTATGAAGACTAAATGGATACCTCACCTTAAGCAGTGATGAACACAATTGTCCATGGACACTCTCAAAGGCTGGGGAAAAACGGTGATGTTTGACTACTGGACCTGTTAGCTAGAATAACACCAAAACGTTTTTCAACCAGGTACTACGGAAGTATTACTACTTCTGATTCGACAATGCATGTTCTACATCGTGAATGGTGTATTGTATTAGAGTATATTAGGATATCTCTAGATATGGTAGATTAGGATCATATAATCTCGACTTGCCTTATCTCTAAGAAAGGCTTCTTACCCCCTAAGTAATATACACCTATATAATCTAGCCATAAGGCTCAGCAATACAATCATCCATTCAACCTATTCTATTCTACTACATGGTATAGAGCCAAAATGATCCGTTTTGCTTCCGCTGCCCACCCTCCCTAAACCCTAGCGCCGCCGGCACCGCACCTCTCGTGTCTTCGCCGTCCCTATTCTCCACGGTGCTGCTCCAGCGAGCCGCCTCCACGATGCCCTAGCGCACCCCGGGGATCATCATGTCGATCTTCACCAGGGCCACGCTCCTCAAGGTCTCATGACCGATCAACTCGATCGATTGTCGTAGAAGGTCAAGCAACAGCAACTCATGAAGGACTCACTCGGGTGCTGCCGTTTGCCGGCTCTGCTCCTCTGCCCTGACCTCCTGCCGCCTCAAAGGTCCTCCATCGCTGCCGCCATACCTAGCGCGATGGCTTGCTCAGAAAGCCCCACCTTGACCCGGCGTCTCCTGGATCCCGATCCCTGAACTCGCCGACCGCGCGAGGACCGCATCTACCCCGACATTCTACTGCCTCATGCCGCCACGGAGATCGACAACCTGGCGTGGGACTGCTCCACGCACGGCGTCATGGTGTCCTGCAGTGACGCGGGTCTCCTCTACTGTGCCTCCTCTACACGAGCGATCTCGCTTTGTTTCTCTCTCTCTCACTCGCGTTGACCACGTGAGGCGTGGGATAAGGAAAGGATGAGGAGCCACCCTGCTACGCATACCCAAGGGCCTCCACAAGATGTTGTTGCTGCTGTTTTTTCTTTTTTTAATTTCTCTGATTTTTGCTCGATCACTGATCGAGATTGCGTCGCCCGTCGACTTCGCTGCCTCTACATTGACATCGTCATCGGCTCCTCCCCGTCGACAACCATGTGGCCCGTCCTGGCGTGCGGTGCATGCAGGGGTGCCCCTCTCGCAGCGCCGCCAGGCACCTCCGCCACAAGGTCTTCGCGTCGGTCGTCTCCGACACCTTTGTTTGCCTCGCGCTTGCATCCTCGGATTGATCACCCGACTTATGCTATGGCGTGACACATGTGATTTTGGGATGGTTGTCCTGAGAGCACGTATCACCGCTGACTCCGATGGCTGCGGTTTTGTCGCCTTGTTGCATCACAATGTCGCCGCCCGTGATCTTCATCGCTGCATCTTCATCGCCGTTGACTACGTCACTGCGCACTTCACGCACAAGGTCTTCCCCAGGCTGTTCGAGCTCTTTGCCGGCTTCTACAACCACTACCGCCGTGACCACTATGGCAAGCTACATGGCCTTTGGGCTATGGCTCAGTTGTCGCTCTTTGCTTCGTCCAGTACAACTTCATCGCCAGCATCACCACCTCTTCTTTGACTACTTCATCTACTCCGACAACCTCAGCTACATCGACATCTTCTTCCTCATCGTTCTACGCACCATCACCATCGTCGAGACCTCCTCTGCTGATCCCATAGATGCTGACACTTGGTTCGATCCACTACCTCCGTACGCTTGGTATTGGCAACACCGGAGCGTACCTTCGTCCATGACGTGCTCTTGGGTCTGGCAAACCTGAGGGACACATTGTCCATGGCGGTTCGACTATACATTAACTCCGGCATCGACCTTCTACCTCATGATGCCTCGATTGCGTTGTCGTCTTCGTCTATGGCGCCTTATCCAATGCCCTCCACTTCATGGCACCTTCTCGTGCCCTCGGCATTGTGTGTGGTTCATCCCAATCGGCTACCTCGACAACCTCAACGACCATGGCTACTAAAAGCACGACATCATCAATCACGGCTACAGTCCTTCGTCTCCGCTACCTCGACATTGGCATAAAATGCTACCGCCTTGCTTGAGCACTCCAGTCACAGCGTCTGCTTTGCTCCCATTGTGACTACGGGGGGATGTTAGAGTATATTAGGATATCTCCAGATATGGTAGATTAGGATCATATAATCCTGACTTGCCTTTATCTCTAAGGGAGGCTTCTTGCCCCCCTAAGTAATGTACTCCTATATAATCTGCCCATGAGACTCAGCAATACAATCATCCATTCAACCTATTCTATTCTCCTACATATGGTGTGCAAGACAAGTGACTCGGATGGCTTGGAGAAACAGGAATTATACACTGCGAGGAGTTCTGCAGTTCTAGAGGGGTAAACTTCTTGTACTGTACAAAAGCTAAGAACGGATATCATCGAGATTTTCAGTTTATTATATTGCTGGTGACCACAACAGAATTATACAAAGGATAGTTCAAGTAGTTTGTGCTTTCCTTTATAGTGTGTTGGGGGAATTAGGTTCCGAATATACAAGGAAAGGAGATGACAAATATGAGTCATGACTTTAGGATAGTTTGTCTTGAAAAAACAGAAGACATGCTTACAACCTCTCGGTAATAACTAAATATATAGTATCATGTTCCGCTCAAAAAATCTAGAGATGAATATACAGTGGGGCTGCTTGTTCGCGTGTGCATGCATAACCTAAATTAGTATATCTTTTGCAGGCAGGCACGCTCTGGTGCTGATTCAACATAGAGTTTTGCTGAATACAATCATACGTAGTTGGACAGGGTTTTATTATTATATGTGTCCGACTGGAATAAGAAATAAATTATTCACAAGGCATACCCAAAACTTTCTATCTCTACGAGGGCTTAGAGTTCCTTTGAAGATCTGTGGCACAATGTAGTGGGTTTGTTTCGTTTAAGTTATTGGGCATGTTTTTGCTTTAGTGGATCAAATTTGTAATCAATTTTGCATTTCTAGAATTCTTCAAGATTTTGATTACATTACACATTTTTAGTACTGATAGACCCCTACTGAGGCCTCGAGGAAATTTAGAGATGACTACAAGTTGTGGTGTCAGGGTGGAGGCAAGAACACTAGTTTGAGTTTCCTTGATGTAAGGTCGTCATCATACATGTTCATTAGGTGATCCTGTTGTATGTGTATCTGACTTTCACATTTCTGGTTCCATCATAAGATGGTAATTTACACCTTCTAATTTTAGAAAAATAAATGATTATCTCCTACTTTCTGAAAAAATAATGTTCTTTGTTTTATCAGTTATGCATCATCAGTTCCTTATGCATAATCGAACAATGATGTGCGTTGTTTCTTCTCTGCTTGTAAGAAAGTTCAGCAACAATTTATTTCAGTATTCTGTTAGCCTAACTTTTTTTTGGAATTTCAAAACAATAATTCCTAGAATTTATATGTTGGACAGAGCTATACGTGGCTTTCTTCATTTAGGTTCATAGAGCAGTTTACACGTAGTGGTTTGATTATGCACGCCCTAGTTTTCAGGACCTACCTGTGCTCAAGTTTTGTATTTCTGCTGGGACTAGCCATTTAGACAGATATCATCAGTGCATTGTTAAACACATCCTGCTAAATGGTTTCTACAATGTGCATGTAACAGAACCCTCCATGTTCCAGCCTTTATTTCTCATTTCGATTTACCTCTAATTCTTATTCGTCCACTCGATGTATGTGGTGTATCAATTTAATGTAATAAATTTAGGGATTTGCTAATTTTTAGCTGACTGAAAGTTTGAGCAAGTTTCAATCACCGCTTTGAGCCATCGGATCTAAATCCAGTGGTTTACAATTATTATATAGATAATCCTACCGACAAAAAAATCAAAACACAAAATAACAAACTATAAATTCAAAGCTTTCAGTTGATTGAAGGCTAGAAAATATGATAAATTTATGATGATCTTAGGCTTCTATGCTGAATATTAAAATGTGGCTATCGATCATAATGTTGCCTGAAGGTACCTTAATTATCCTTGCTTTTTTTTATGAAAATAACTATGTGTTCTTAAGTCCAAGTAAATAAACCATCAAACATGCCATGTTTAATTTATTGAGGGACGCTAACTAGAGATAACTATTGTTGACAATGTGAATGTTAAGATACCTTCCATTCATGTTTCTCATCACAGCGGCCAGCCGTCCTTGATTAGTCACTGCATTAAGGTTAAAAAGAAAAAAAAATGCTAAGATAGTCCTTTCTTGAGAACAAGATATAAAAGCAGCAGGTCATTTGGAGTTTCGGCTATGGAGGAAAGTATTTCATTTGGTAGCACAGTTGGGATAAGTGATGTGAAGATTCTTGTCCAAGTGAGGGCTGGAACAAACTTTTTGTGGTGCTATTTCCTAATCAGGCATTTTCTGCAGCCATTACTACTATAATATCATGCAGAAATATTATAAAAATACTTTAATGTGGCTTTAATTAATTGAAAATTAGCTTATGATTAGTTTGGTATAATATCAGGCTCTTCGATACCTGAAGAGCTGGAAATTATGTCTGGCTTTTTTACATGAAGCCATAGGAGATCTGATGCAGTTAAGTTAAAGATTAGGTGATCGTTTTCTAGATTGACTATTCCAATTATGTCTGGCTTCTTCAGATGAAGCCATTTTCTGCACTGTTTTATCTGAGCACTATGCATACCAATCAGGACACTAGGACAATAGGTTTGGCCTTGCGATGTTAAATTGTAAAATTGTCAGCGAAAACACAGCATGCTAATCTGGATGGCGTGCATGAGGTAGAGCATTTTGTAGTTGTTGGTTTGGGATTAATAAAATTATAATTATTGGCTTATAAGGAGTTGCCCCTAGAAATATCAGATTTCATGACAATCATGTGTGACAAGTATTTTCTGACAGTTTATTCACCACAGAGAGTTTAGTGACAGCTTAAGACATTCAGTGACAGGATGTGGATGTCATTAAAAATCTATTATGGCATAGCGTTCTTTTTTAGAAAAGGGAATATATATTAATATCCCGGCCTCTGCAACGACCAATGCATGTAGCACATGTTTAAAGCATCCAACAAAGAAAAACCAACAAGGTACCACGGAATTACAAAGATAAAGTTGCTATCCATAAGATAAACTTAAAGTGTTATTCTTTTTAAGAAACGCCATCCATTATTAACAAAGATCTCCATGGCTACAGTCCCAAGGCGCGTGCAGGCCATCTTCGTCCACGGACGTAGCATTCTAGAGATTGAGACTAGAGCACCAGCAAGAAATACAGAACAAAAGGTGCCTTTGGGAGAAGGCAGCGGATGCTCACTGTTGGATCTTCTTTATGATCTGTGCTAGCTAGTGAGGCCCACATGAGATTCTGGAAGAAGGTGAGCCATATATAGATTCATGGGATGAATGGTGAAGAGGGCGCCTTCCAGCATCAGGAGTCAAGAGGTGGGTGGGCTGGCTCCGAGAAGACGCCAACCATGCTAGCTAGCTGCCTCACTTTTTTTTAGTCTGATCAGGTAGTTTCATTCATCAAGGTATAAGGTTACAATCCTGCTCAAGCAAGTTACACACACAACCTGGGGCTTCATCACGCCATTCCCCAGATTGTACCGAACTAGAAACCTGCTTAGCTAACTCATGTGCTACCCAATTACATTCTTGGCTCACAGGTACAGAAACTCAAAAAGTAAGAACTAAGTTCTCTGGCCACCTGAGTCACCGGTTAGATTGTCGCCCTCTGCATGTCATCTAGTTCCCAAAGCTGCACAAGCTCCATGCAATCCGTTTCAAGATGGATTCTTTCTACTGGCATGATTCTGGCTAGCTGCCTCACTAGAGCACTCCTTGCTTCCCCTTCATCGAGATAGAGAATAAGGGGACTGAACCACCCATTAATGTCGGTGTTTCGATCACCGGCTAGTAGAATTTGTTCTAGGGGATGCCCATTTCGAGTTCAGCAATGGCTATGCAAGTGGACATGGAGGGGTTATACTGGTTCGGGGAAGTCCCCTACGTCCAGTTTAGGTCGCAGTTCTTGTTACAAGCACCGGGGTGTACAATGGTGACGAGAGAGGAGGGAGCTCCAAGTCTCAATGCGCGCGTGTGTGTGGGCGAATGAGAGTGGTCGTGTCTGAGCATCCCTATCCGGAAGAAGATGGGTCTCCCCTTTTATATTTCAAGGGGTTGGGCCCATATTACAAAGGTAGCAAAAGAGAGAGAGAGAGAGAGAGAGAGGAGACCTATATCTACACGTGAAGTTGGTCAGAGCGTGTTGAAGGCGCGTGGGCCCCGGTTGATGGCATGGTCTTTGGTCTTCGTTGGGTTCCGTCGTCCTGGCTTGGTGTCAGCGTGCACAGAAGGGAAGCATGCCCCCCTTTTTCCGTTGTCGATTCGAGCGACCCTGTCCCTATTGTTGGCGTGCTCCGTAGGATCGGGGCGTGCAGCCATGGGTGGCAGGATGGCATTTCATATGGCCTGGCTCCATATGTCAATCAGCACCTCGCCTCATCACTATGTAGGCCACTATCCTAGAGGTCATCATTATGGATGTTTAGGTGGGCAGCATGGGCGGCCTCACGGCACTAGGTCTAGTCCCGTCCGTCGGGATGATGATGACGCTGGGAGTAGGCTTGCAGAGCGATTTGACCCCTAGGCACTATGGCCGCACACCTAGTATGGCATTTAAGGCTGAGCAGCTTGTGGTTGCAGACTCCCGCCCTGCTCGACTGTTGCGTTGGCGGTCGACCTGTCAAGTAGCGCTTGGCTGGGGCTACTTGCATGGAAATCCTTGCTTGTTTTGGTAATTTAACCGAGTTTCTCCATCCCGTCACTCCCTCGTGGTCAGTGACTAGAGGTGCCTTGTCACTAGACCGGGACCCGCTGACGGGAGTTGGCAGGAGTCAGAGGGGTGGGCCTAGTGCAATTGTACCCGCACGCATGGGCACCGCAGCGAAGGGAGCGAAGTCGTCGCCCTTATCCGCATTGTGTTTGACCCTGAGCGCAAGGTCGAATGAGTCGGAGTGGGGACCTCCCCACATCGCTGGGGCCGGTTGGGTCGAAGGAAGCGGCCTGACCCGGCTAGGTCAAGCGAAGCGGAGCCAGATACCCGCCTAGATGCGGGTCGGTGAGTCACATGGCTCGGCCGTGAGACCGAGTCGCTTCGTGCGGTTGTCCACTGCGTGGACCGAGGTTCATATGGGTGGTACCATTGTGGGCCCGCTGGTTTCAGCTATCATAGCAGTGGTTAAGGGGCTTAATCCTAAGCCACGTGACACCGCTGGTTTTTACCCTCGACAGTAGCCCCCGAGCCCCCGAGTGAGTCGGAGAGTCATTTGGGGGATGTCCCTCGACTTCCGTGGGTGAAGTAGCGCCGATGATTTGATCTCTGACAGGGGTGCGCGCGAGCGCACCCGTCGGGTGTAGCTCCGAGGCAAAGGGTGAGTCATGAAGAGATTCGCTCTTTGGCTTTATCTCTCCGGTTGATTAGTGATTTCCTCAGACTAGGTGCACACAAGCGCACCCACCGAGTGTAGCCCCCTGAGCCAAAGGTGAATCTTGTAGAGACTCACGTTTTGGCTTTGTCTGTGTGGGACAATCATGGGAGAACTGTTGCATCTGGGCTCCTCGGGGCCCGTCATGCGTGGGTGCGTCAGACGGCTTCGAACGTCGTGCTCGAGGTGCAGCGCGTGGACGAAGTTTTGTCCGACGTGACTTCGCGTGTGAGGCGTAGGAGCATCTTTTTATCGGGTGTGCCGCCGTTGAACTGTGCACGAGGGGGAATCCAAGGCTACAGTCCGCAACAGCTCGGCAATATAAAGCCACTGCATGGTGGTGCTCTTTCATCCAAATCGGCATCAAGGTCTTTCTTTCCTAGTCTCGCACTACTAAAAAAATGGACATTTGCAACCCCCCAAAAGTGTTGTAATAAGGTCATTTTCGTTGCAATATATACATATTGCAACACTTTACGGGCGTTGGAAGGTGGTGCAATTTCCTCCGATGCAATAGCCTATTGCAACACAATTGTAAAGCATTGGAATAAATGTCGTGTTGTTGCAACAAAGAGCGACGATGTGAAAGGATGTAAATGCAAGGACCATGGGTGTTGCTAGTCTGGCGATGACAACCATGGTTGTCGTTGCTATTATCTTTAGCGCAACAAGATAGCGTGGTTGCAAGAAAGCACAATTGCAACACACTGGTACCGTTGCAAGACCTTATATTGCAACGATATATGCTAGTGGCAATATCGTCAATGCTGTTGCAATAGACTCTAAGGAATCCCAACCAACTTTTTGGCGTTACCATACACTTAACGAGCATCACAATGCAGTAGAGGTTGTTGGTATATGGTTGTAGGATATCGCAACGAGGTATGAATCGTGGCTATATACCTTAAAGTTATAGCAACGGATATGAGTCATCGCTATATACCTAAAAGATATAGCAACGGTTATGAGTCGTGGCTATATGCTTACAGGTTATCGCAACAGAGTTAGAGTGGTTGCAATCTCATTCAAGTTAATTCCGACATAATATGTATGGTTGCTATATGATTTGATAATATTGCATCGATCATGAGGCGTTGTAACACACAGATTTTACATCAGTTTATGGTCGTCGCAATAGTGAATAGCCACCCAGTTAGAAACATTTATTTTGTGGTTACTGCAGTATTATTAAATTGGTAATGCAATAGAATTATACCACAATAGACACTAATGCAATACATATATTGATAATGATATTAAAGCCATCATTCACTTACAATCAAACATTGTTAATTTCATCAAACTCGATAGTTCACATGATTTACCAAACATTGTCAATTGTATCACACGCAACAAATGAAAATTCTAGAGAACCTATACAAACTGAATCATTGCTACACCAGAATGTTCAAGACCTCTTGTCTCACCATTGGATTGTAGTTCTGCACATGTAAAAGAATGATTGTTAGTTGGTGAAGACAATTCTGATGTACTTGCTAGGCCGTAAACAAACAATATTGACATTCACATCCTAACTTGCAGGTACTAATGAAGCTATCTTAAGTATTATTTGTCCATTGAAGGATGCTTGTCTTGCTCAAGAGAAACAAAGTTTGAGGTGCAATAGGAGAGTTAAAGCAACAACATTAGTATATGAAAACTAAAACACATAGAACTGTTCGAGTTGTTACCTGCTGCTTCTTTTTCACTGATCGTGTTTGAGCTTAAAGCTGCTGTGTAGTGACGTATTTTGGTGGTGAGGCTGCACCAACTTTCCCATGATTCTGATTGAACAGATTCGTTGAGATTTTGGGATTTTTAGGATTGGTAGTTGGTGGAATAATCCGTTTCTCTGCGATGATAATGCTTGGTGGCTCAACCTAAATTATTGAGTTGTTTGTACAATGTTAGATGGAATTCAAATGCTGAAATCAATCGTAAAATAAGACCAAGCAAGCACATAAGTAGCTGAAATAAAAACAACAAACCATATTCAGTGTCAAGCAAACAACCAGGTAGCTGAATTATGATCACGGCGAAGACTAGTAGCCAACCAAATTTGTAACTATATTAGAAATGAACTGAAGGCAGTGGTGTTGCATCATTGCTACATATATTATAAGACAATTTGGGTGTCATGCTATATGTGATAAACATATATCAATAATGAGTCTAAAGGACATGATTCTGGAATCTTATCATTTGGCATGCTAATTCAGATTGAAGTTTCAAATTGCATACCATGGGTTGTGAAATAAAAAGACTGAGTTCATTGTTTCTGACAGTTCAGAAGAAGCATGAAGCAAATTTTGAATTCAACCCTAAATAACTACAGGCAGAAGCACAAAACAAGGCACAAGCAACTTCAACATTGTTATATATATATGTTTCATGCAGATGGTGCTGTCTATCTTTGTCAAACCTGACCTGAAGCCACCTATGCCCTACTTCACATCCAACAAATTCATATTCTAAAAGATCTAGCATAGTAGATGAATGGTGATAAACTCAATGAAAAGTGAGCAAAAACACTTCTACAAACTGAATTTTGGAAATCTACAGTTCTATCTATAGCAGTCCAACAACAAACAGTTCGAAGAAAACTTGAATTCTACTACTGTTTTAAACAGTAAATGTTTTTCAAATATATAGAAAAGGTGTAGAGAACGTCATTGTCTTTCCAATGAGTATTTAAACACCTCCATAGCCTGAACCAACTGGGAGTTATGAGGAAAATACGACAGTTTACAGAACTGCCGCAAAATCTGGAATCTCAGAACAGCTCTCTGTATTGTCTGATTTCGACCAAGATAAATAACTTTTGTGGCAAAACTTTTGCTACAAAAGTTGTAGATAAACCCATTAGCTTTCCATAGAGTGATTATTCATCTCATTTGGCCAAGAAATAAGGGATATATGCTCAGTTTGGTGAAACTAACAGTTTGGGCAGAAAAGGAAGCTAAATTATTGAAGGGCTAAACATTGAACTCTAGAAAACCAATGAGCTAATCAAACGTGGCGTCCTTAATTTCTATACAGTTTCTACTATGGATCATTGGAACATATATTGTAAGACAATTACCTCATCCGTTGTTTCTACCCTCTTTGGTGGTGTTGCAACATTGTTTTCCTCGGTGCTCCTAGCTTCACACTCGGTTGTTTGGTTGAGTTCATCGGTCCTATCTTCATCCACTGTTGCACTATTGATTTCTGGACTCCTAGTTACATCTTGTGTCATATCATTCATTTCAATGGCACGCTGCACATTACTTTGAAAAAAATGACACGTAATCAGCAGTCTAATATTAATAGTTCAATCCAAAGCAGCGCAATAGCAAAATTAGATCACTATACCATCATGTGATGATTATTGTGATATTATGCAAAAAAAAACTAGTTGTGCAGTGATGGATAAAAATACTAGCATTTGCATGACGCAAATAATAATTGTTGAAAATAGTACTTATGTCAATAATTATCCAATGTAGTCATATTACAAAGTAAAACTTGCATGAATTACGATATGAGTACCTCACTGTCAGGTGCTTGTTTTTGTGACTGTACAAACATCACTTGGAACTCCTGCATCAGTGATTGTCTAATCGCGGCTTCAAGCTCTTTCCTCATTTCTTCCTTATCGGCAGCTTCCTTTGCGAGTTGTTCTTTCTTCTCTACTGCTTCCTTTGCGACTTGTTCTTTCAATCTTTGAACCTCGTGTTCCTGTTATGCGAGTCTGTCCTGCAGCATTTGGTTCTTACCTAGATTTGAAAGGTAACCATGGTCACGCGACTTGGTTGACTTGGCTCTTGTAGTTTCCTTGTACGCTTGCTTGCTGGAACAGAATGTTCTCTTTAGCAGTGCGGGATGATGTGACGCTCAGTGAGTCTTGGTCAAGCAATTCATCTGAATCTATCAACGACAATTTCCTGGCCGCATTCATCTAAGTGAGAAAAAGGAATATTATAAATTAGTGAAAGGTAACACAGTCTGACCCAAAAGATAACTTGTAACATTGAAGCAAATTTTTAATCAGATTAGGACTCACATAGATACTCTGGGACAAGTCATTTGACCATTTTCCCTGCTTTGTGCGATTGGCCTTGAAAAGTTCCAAATCATTTGGTTCAGCACCTATTTCTGTGTCCCTCTAACATTGCATTAGGCAAGATAATTAATATATTATTGTGTATTACTGTATTGTATTAGAACACGACAAAACAAATGTAACCATTACTCACCATTTTCCAACTGCACTGAGAGAAAGGTTTGGATCCCATGACATGTACGACATTCATGTGTTCAGAATTTGTAGAGTTCTGGCTTCTAACCATCTGTCATTAGTAAAGAAGATAGGTTTATTAATCAAGGAATTTTAATAGCATGTTTTAATGAGAGAGGATGAGTTGTTAATTTTACAAAACAGTGGCATACCTTGAACTTTTTGCTTCCAAAGTACATGTTAAGAAGATAGTGCCACTCCTCAAAGTATACGTCTTCTTGCATATGTCTCATTCTTGCGTCGTAGCTATCGTGCGCCCTGTCTATAATACTTAAAGCTGACCGCCATCCTTTGTAGCATTTTTTGGCAATCTTCCATATAAGATTCCTTGTACGATCATTGTCCTCAATGTCCCATCCAAACTGTTGGTAATATAAAAACATTTAATATAATGTGATTAGGTGATTACTGTTGCATAACAGTTTACAATGGTAAAAGATGCGCCATGTGTTAACATTACCATACAAATATAGTATCCGCAATATCATTCTTGACTTCCTGCTGGACATCTTTCCAGTTTTTAACACCAATGAGTGGTGTATTCAACCATGTCACCCAAACTATTTCATCCACAAATGCACACCTATTCTCTCCACAGGGACCACCCAAATTTGCAGAAAATTTTATTTTTAGTTTGTCCACGTAGTATCAGCTATTTCTGTGGATCGTTTGGCCAATGCAGTCATGGCTTTCATGGTACCGCTACCATCCTTCTTGCCACCTAGTTTCAATCACAACAGATATTACAAACAGTGAATATGGACAATACGTAGTGAAATGTCAAACTGTATGGAGCTTCGAAAACCTGCTTTCTTCTTCTTAATTTTTCTAGCATGTGACGACCAGTTTGTGTCTTTTGTCCCGTTGCTAGCATTACTATCTTCGTGTACTGGCATACGCTCAGCTTCCATTTTATATCGCACTGATCAAAAATGAAAAACACATGCACTTAGTATGTTCACATTTTTCATTGCATATACACGTAAGAATTAAAAGGTCTAAAGGAATTACAAATTTCTTTCAGGTGGCTGTGCACCCTTAACCATTCCCCGTAAGTTGCAACTGTTTTATCCCTATTGCCATCCCGATAGTCTGCAAGTTAGAAATAATATTTTGTAAATATAGAGTACTGTTATAAGACATGTTAGAGTAGTAGAAATAGCATATAAACCTGTAGTAGGGCCTTGCGCTGCAAACCAGTCCTTATAGGCATCAACTGATTCGTCACTATCATCATCGTCGTCGTCCTCATCATCATCACGAGACCCAGACCCATCATGCCACATGTTTTTCAGGGGTGTAATTTTGACATGTCTATCGGGTTCTGGCTTCTTGGTCACTATGAACCTCAACTTCCTTTCAGAACCCATGGTTTCAAGGATATTCTCTACATCTTGTCTGATATCAATTGCCTTAATGATGGGTTGGGACTCTCCATCTGCTCCCTTGCAATGGACCACTATGCTCCAGCTTTCACCTGATGGAGGGGCTCTGTACGTGTACATAAATATCAAAAAAGGAATTATTAGCATATTATTCGGGAATCAGAATAATTAAAAGTATTAACATCATAACAGTCATAGTGCACCAATCATTGTATTCACTGTCCAGAATGATAGTGTTGATTGCACCAATAGAATAATAAATCTAAAAGGAGTAATTCTCATGTACAGGACCTGCCACATAATTACAGTTTCATGTACAAAATACATGACTTCCTCATTAACAACTAGCATCTAGGACTCTCATGTTGTGTACAGAGTGGAAAGAAGAAAACGGAAATAAATATACATTTTCAGAGTAACTCCAAATATTTAGAATTCTGAACCAATCTCATCTTCTCTTACTTGAACTAAACAGTTCGTTGCAAGACAAATACTAAAGCCACCATCATCTCCTGTGTCCTATGTGATATGTCAATTCACCTCAAGAGTAGCCAAAAATAAAAATAACTTAATCAAAATATACTGGACTAATATTGTGAAAGCCAAGGAAACTTCAGACCATGTGAAAAATTGAACCAAAAGATACCAGGTTTCAGGTTATCTGAATATTCATACTTACTCCTAAAATCAAATGATGTGACCATTTAAATATAAAAAAGCTTAAGTCACAAGTACATGAAAGAGAATAAAGAACAGCCTTCTAGCTCAACTTTTGGGATATTCAGATTTAAATGACTATCTCCACAATCTCATAAACTTTCTAGCACATATATGTTCACAAGTTAAACATAAATGCAATCTGGCAACAAATGGTAACCTCTGTCAACACATAATGACACATAGCAACTAGGTTTATGATTTATAACTTACCCATTGAATCTCAAGGATTGAAAAAAAAAACAAGGCAGAGTATATCAAGCCACATCACAACTGAATCTCCAATGGACTAGGTAGGACGTTTATGAGTTGATGAAAACTAATTTTACACAAGCTATCTACCATCATCCCTTCTAATCCGTCACTACTGATGATTATATGTGATATAGACTATAATGTAATTACTGAATTTTGACCCAAAGTTATAGGTGTTCAGATGAACTCCCTTGAACCAAGGTAGCTTAGCCCATGCATAGTAGTGACCAGTAGCAGATAGACAACAACAACAACAGAGCTCTTCAGTGATTTCAGATCAAACACTCGGCAATTTATTTTATACAAATGTTTGGTAACACAGCCCAGGAGTACGTACCTAATGATTGATGGATCAATCAAATCTTGATGTTCAACAATGTTTTCGTCCTCACTTGACACCCAACGACGGTCTGGTCGATCTCCAGATTGGGACATGGATGTACCGTCTTGTCGTCCCTCCCGATCGCCTGGTGCGCCATCTCCTTGTCCCTCCCGATCGCCTGGTGCGCCGCCCCTGAGGATGGTCGCAGCCGACGCAGGCTTTGGGGTTCGTGGGGGGTGTGAGGGTGCAGGAGACCTAGACGGGTTCAGTTTAGGCAATGCAGAAATGTGGGGATGTGGGGCTTACGTGGGTTGACCTAGAAAACAGAACCGCTAAAACGTCGTGAAATTCTTTCCATCCAAAAGATTGTGGCGTGTTGTTTTTTTTCATACCAGAAGAAGTGGCGGGCTACAGATTCAAGTACAAGACAATGCAAAATTTTGGCGGGACCAATGGAAATTATGCATATTTTAGAAATTTGTATATTCTTCATGTTCGGCAATTTGTTTTATACAAAAATTAGGTAATGTTTAGAATGAAATTGTCAATTAACCTTACTAATTTGGTAGTGAGATTTTTCATTAATGTGTCTTTAAAGAAGACTTTCATAACCTATAACATCAAGGTGAAATGAACTTGGTTGTTTCAAAGGAGATGATCATGCACTTGAATTGTGGCAAGTTGCGAACGTGAAGAAGCATCCAATGGCGACAAAGGTGTTCCCAATTTCCTGCACAAGATACAGATCAATTTTTTCAATAACAACGAGACAACACATGATGTAGTTTCATGAACGAATACTGGATCCGGGAGAAGATCACCAAAAAAACAGTTAAACGACAAATTCATGGCTATTGACCACCTTGAGTTCATGAACTAACTATGCACGCAGCGTGGTGATCAGGTCGCTGGCAACCAAGACGTTCCCGAGATACCGTGTGTGGAGGCTGAATCGAATGAAAACATGTGGATGATCATGAGACGCTGAAGATGAAACGAGGAGGGAATCCAAGACATGGTCACAAAAAAGCTATAAACGTACATGTTGACTTGTTACGTTACAAGTAAACTTAGACCGACTTTTAAACCAAGTGTAGTTCTCAAATGTTTTGTATTTTAGTAGAGTTTCCTGTCACATGAATCAGACGACCAAATGATTTTACTCATTGCAGTGAACTTCCTCTATACTTTAGAGTTCGTAGTTGATTGTAGGACATAAGTCTGGTGCTCGTTCGAGTCAGTTTGCAATGCAAATGAACACATGAATGCGTTAGTTATTTGTATAATTCTAAAAAGAATACTATATGCTAGTTGATGATAGTTATGTACATATACACATGAATATCAATGTCAAATTCACCTTCTTTATCAAATCCGAAGATAGTTAAGTAATTATGAAACATAACAATAAAGGCTTGGATGAATACACATTTAATCATATTCGTATGACATGATGGAAATACAATATAATTGTATGGAAACAAATTGTGAGAATGTAGGGAAAAAATCACCAAATTATGTCAAAATATACAAAATTACTACGTGTTTAAAGATTAAACTGTGAATCATAACTGAACAGAAGAAGATGAAGGAAGAACCGGATTAGAACAGTGGCAGATCCCTGCACCGTTGCGGGACCTGCATGTCAGTCGGACATCTGGAAGGACACGAAACAAAACATGGACCGGTGTCTGCCTCTTCGGCCCCACATGTCAGTGGGGGTCGCATCCAAAAGCCAAACCGACGCATGCATAATCCGAAATTTCGCCTCTCATCGTCCCCTCCCCACCAAAACGTCCCATCAGAAATCAATCTCGTTCTCTCCTCTCCTCCTTCGATCTCCTCCATTGAGGTGCAGCCATGGCTCGCCGCCGCAAGCTCGTGACGGATTTGGGCGTTTTGCCGCAAGAACCTCTACCGGCGGCATCTAGTCAAAAAAGTGTTGCCATACATTCGGAAGTATTACAACGAACAAATATTTGTCGTTTCAGATCATCGACTCACTTGCAACACAAATAAGTGCTAATAAGAACAATATATATTTGTTGCAATATGGACTACTCGCAACCATGTCAAACAAGCATTGCGATACATGCGGAAGTATTACAACGAACAAATATTTGTCGTTGCAGAACATCGACTCACTTGCAACACAAATAAGTACTAATAACAACAATATATTTTCTTTGCGATATGGATCAGTCGCAACCTTGTCAAAAAAGCATTGTGATACATTCGGAATTATTACAATAGAACAAATATTTGTCATTGTAGTAACATCGACTCATTTTCAACACAAAGAATTCTAATAACAACAATATATATTCGTTGTGATATGGACCACTCGCAACCATGTCATAAAAGCATTGCGATAACTTTATCATAATTACAATGGACAAATATTTGTTGTGACTTATTTGACTTTTCGCAACAACCACAATTTCAATCACAACACAACCAAATTTGTGGCAATATTTTGATCTATTGCTACCAAAATGATTACTATTGCAATAGAACCCATGTATTGCATCGCAAATCAGGGTGTTACAACAAAAACCATGGCATTAGTCCATTTTTTTAGTAGTGCCGGTAATGCAGAGATCTGTCATTAGGCTAGTGTAGCTTGGTTCGCTCTTGGCACGGTCCCCGTCATCAACATGGCCGCTCGGCACAGCTGTTCACCGGGTGATAGGGGCGAGGACAAAGATGAAGATGATGTCTTTCCGTTGTGCGATCTGGCACTTTTCGTCTTTGCCCTAGATGATAGGGCGCTGGGGTACTCTTCATCCGTCGAAGGTGAAGCCGCTACGACCAGAGTCCGTGGTGGTGATCAGAGGACGGGCGCGTCTTTCTTGATCCTCACCATATGCCAAGATTGGGTGAGAAGTAAGGGGCCCTCCTATGAAAGTCTACAATGGTTTCCTAGCTGCCCCCACTATGTGTCTTAGACGACACTAGTAAGTGCTGGGACAAGAAGAGGCACTGCACCTGGCCTCTTGTCCCTGCAGGGGACTTTGGTCCCTGGGGCCAGTAGCACCCGCATCCCTAAGGTGCAGGCAATCTGCTTGCTTCGTTGGTCAGAAGGATACTGCAGCCCCAAATGAGGGCATCTTTCTGGTGATGACGAAGCATTACAGGTGCTTCATCTCGTATGTACCCATCGAGGTGCGGGTACCGGCCCTCTTTGTAACGAGCCGACCGGGTTGGTTTTTTATTTTTCTCTTTCTTGTAATCACGAGTCGTGAACACTCGTCTATAAGAGATTTTTGTACGGATTGGCCCTTAGTGGCTTCAATTAACAAAGATGTATTGTGCAATCCCGCTGTTGGATTTCTGTGGGCTTTGCCGGTTCTCGAGTCTCCGCTTGGGGCAGTCAGACAAGTCGAGCGACCGTTTCGACTGTCGTTTTCTCCTTCTGCGTCTCATTCGTGAGATGGAGGATAGAGCCAGGCCAAGCTTTTACCTCGTGGGCTGAAACATGGTGCTCACTGAGCTACTATCGGGTTCATTCGAGTGAAGCCCCCGTTCCCCGTCGGCGGTGTCCCAGCGAATCAGCTGGTGGTCGGCTTCATAAATCCGTTCCTCCAACTCGACTGGTTGCCACGACCATTCGATGGGTCGTGGAGGCTAGTTGCCTCTCTTCGTGGAGATACCATTAGACGAGTCGGATCGTGATTCAAACGCAACTTCTATGATGCCCATGACCTTCGGGGGTCAGGTTGTTGGCCGCTAAGTGTGCCCATCGTTCATGCCCCTCGCTCTGTGTCGCACACTAGGCGGTTGTCGAACCTGTTCGTGGGGCTAGCCTTAGAACCATGGTGCTGTCGGGCCGTCGAGGCAGTTTTCAGCCTCTTATCCCATCTTACCTGTGTCGGTCGACCTTCGTCCGAGTCGATCGAATCGCAGTTCATCAAGTCCTCAACAGGGCCGATGTCAGTCAAACTCGGTGGAGTCGACCGAATCGTTGCTGCAAAAAGGGGTTAGTTGAGGCCGTTCTGGGTCGACATGTCCCGATGGCCTCGTCGGCAAGGTTTATAACGGAAATTCTAAGGTCTACTTTCCCGCAGGTTTTCGAATTTAAAGCTTGGCATAGGAATTCGGACGGTTTGGAGCCGATTCACTCCTACCAATGGAGGAGCTAGCATGTTTACCTTGCGCGTGTGTAGTGGTGGACCCGGATGAAACGCGGGGTCATTCCATCTTCTGCGACGCGGCGGTCATGGTGCGCCTTTCTTGCCCGAATAAATGCGGTTGGTGGGTCCATGAGGTGGAGGAGCTGTTGGGCGTGACGAAGATTACGGGGTCGTGGGAGGCGTGGAGCGAATAAGGGAGACGTGGCAAAATCCTAGCCGCACATTTATGTAGCGGGGAGTTAAGGGTTTTTACCTCGGGCAGGTCATGGCTAGGTCCCGCAGTCAAGTTGGAGCGCGGCTCTCGGGAGGATCACCTATTTAACGCCGGCTAGAGTCGCTCCTTCTCCTTTTCCTTCCTTTCGCTCCGCACCCGCGTCTTTTCCTCCTCTAGTTTTCGAGCGCCTACCGGATTTTGCTGCCTTCCCGGCTGCTTTGCCACCGCCTCAGCCCTCCTCGCATTCACTGTCCCTCTGTCCACGCAGATGGCTCAGCTGGACAGGAATGCCTGTCGCAGATAGAGGATCTGGTGGAGTCCGGCTTCCTTCCTCCTCTCACCGATGCTGTTGAGTGGATTGTGCTAGAGAATGAGATGGTGCCTGACCCTCCATCGGGCTACATCGTCTCGCTCATGCCGTTTAATGAGAGGGGGGTTGGCGTACCGAGGAGCAAGTTCCTCTGTTGATTGTTGAGCTTCTACGAGATCGAGCTGCAGCATGTGAACCCCCATAGGGTCCTACGCATCATGCTCTTCGTTGCATTGTGCGAAGGATTCTTGGGCAAAGCTTTGCATGTACCGTGAGGGTACCAATCAAGTCAAGTCTATGCGTAAGGATTCTTACAATAGACAGTACGAAACCTTTGCACAAAAACCTGACGAGTCACTAGATGACACTTTTTGTAGGTTTGAGGCCATTGTGTGCAACTTGCGGGCTTATGGTAACCTTGTGTATAGTGATAATGATAGAGCTAAGCAATTGTTGTATTCAGTTGATGAAAATGCTTGGGGGGTTAAGATTGCTGCACTAGAAAAAATGCTGATTTCAATACCCTGGACTGTGAGCAGCTGTATAGCAAGCTAAAATCTCATGAACTATCTAGGAAGTCTCGTCCTAATCTTGGATCCTGCCTCTAGCATGGCTTTGCTTTCTAGCTCTCAAAAGGGTAGTCACAGTGGTGCTTCTTATGGAACTAACCCCTTACTTGACGAGTCTTCTTTGGAGTTTGCTCTCTCTTCTCTTGTTTCAGCTTTTGATGAACAGATGGAGTGCATTCCTGACGAGGAGCTGTCCTTACTCACAAGGAAGTTTAGGAAGTTCTACAACAACCAAAAGGAGAGAAGAGGAGGTGGTTCAAGAACCTGCTTCGAGTGTGGTGACCCTGGACACTTCATCGTTGACTGCCCCAAGAAGAAGAAGAAGGCCGGGTACCACGACAACAACACTGAAGATTTGAAGCAGAAGAAGAATCGCTTCTACAATAAAGGAAAGAACTCCAAGAAGTTCACCAAGACCATTGCACGCGCCTGCGTTGCCGTCATGAGCGACATCGACCTCACATCAAGCGATGGCCTTACAAGCTTGGAGGAGGAGGTTGAGAAGCCATGAGTCAAGAGGAAGGACGACTTCACCGGGCTTTGCTTTATCGCAAAGAACGATCACGACACCGACTCTGGCTCCGACTCTGACACAAGCGAGGTACCTCCCACTCTTGATGAGCTCTCTTCTGAACTTGATCATTTGCATGATGTTTTGCTCATGCAAGATGATAAGCTTTGCAGCGCTGTTCGTGAGAATAGAGAGTTTAAGTCTAAGTTGGAGAGTGCTGAGTATGAAATCACTTCGCTTAGGTCCAAGCTTGCTAAAAATGCTGATGTTGAGTGTGAATCTTGTCAAGTTGTGATGAATGATCTCAGTCAGAGGGAAAGTATGCATGCTCAAGTTGCCAGTCAGCTTGAGAGTGCCCCTAAAGAGTTTGATAAATTCAAAGCTAGACCAACTCTTTTGGGTGCATGCCAGAATTGCCCAAGCTCACTAATGAGTTGGAAGCTCAAACCCTTAAAATCAAAGAGCTCGAGTCCAAGCTGCTAGATGAGACTCGCTCTAAAGTTCTCCCACCACCATGTGTAGTGTGTGGCGCTCTTAAGGATAAGCTTACAATCACTAGAGAGGAAAACAAAATCCTAACCCAAGAAAATGACTATCTCATCTCTCATCTCCAAAGAACCCTAGTGAGTGAGGAGAATATTGAGAGTGACTTGGCAAGAGTCAAAGAAAGTGCCAATAGGTCAACCTACAACTTGGGCTTGGGATTTGAGAGGTGTAACAAGGAGAGTGAGAATATGGGTAAGTTTGTGCCTAGCTCTAGCTACAAGGATGAGGAACAGTCCATCAAACCCACTGACACATACTACCCACCTAACCCTAATCCTTCCTTCAACCCAAAGCAAGACGAGAAGCCAAAACCCAAACCTACTATGCAAGCTAAGCCTAAACATGAGAGTGTCTACATTTGCATGTTCTATGGTCGTAAGGGTCACTTGGATGAGTACTGTTATAGGCGTAAGAGAATTGAGAGGATGCAAGCTGAGTGAACAAGGAATGTGCATCATGATGATTTTGTTGGTTTTCAGCCTTGCTCTTTTTCTCGAGCCTATCGTGGACAGGGTCATTCCTCATATGACTTTGATTCACGAAACAGAGGCTTTGCTCAGCAGCGCTTTGGCGCCCCATGTTTTCCCCATCATGGTGAGCGTCGCTCGCATGGATTTGGTTTTCACACAGATAATTTTGATCCTCACAACCCCAGTCTTGAGTCGAGACGCTTTGACATGCCATGTTTTCCCCATCGTGGTACTCGTCCCACGCGTTCGACTAGTAATGTGCAAAGAACTGTGATAACCCCTGCAGGTCGTGTGATTTAGTGCTGGCTTCCCAAAAGTTTTCTTTCTAAACCTAGCACTGAGTCATCGATCTTTCCTTCTTGTTCTTTGTAGGTAGCAGGTGGAGGCCTGGAGAACAAATGGTTGATGTACTCCGGGTGTTTGCACCACATGACCAGAGATGCAAAGTGGTTCTCCAGACTCACTCCCTTGAAGCGCCAGGAGTATATGACCTTTGGAGATGACAAGAGTGGGAGAGTGAAGGCAAGAGGCGCGGTAAAGGTAAATGAAAAATTCACTCTCAAGGATGTTAGTTTGGTTGAGCATCTCAAGTATAATCTCCTCAGTGTCTCTTAGTTGCTTGATGTTGGTTTTGAAGTGCGCTTTAAGAAAAATGCTTCTTCTGTCAGTAGATATTCTCGGTGAGGCGATGTAGGAGAGTCTCGGTGAGGCGATCCAATGCCAGTAGATATTCCGCTGTAGCTACTAGCGTAGGATCCGTCACCGTGTGAGTAAGTGCTCCAAGGCAGAGAACATGATGAGCCCAGACTGGGTCGCTCTGGTTATCAACTGGGAAGTATCTGATGGGTGTATTGCCAGTTACACCTTGGCCTTTGTTGAAGAGGTGAAGCAGGACATCTCGTGCTAGTATTCGTATAGTTCCAGCGAAAGCGACTCCTGTTTGTCCCATAACGATGAAATATAGGTCAGTGGTGGTTCCAAAAATTTGACGGGCACGTACTTACATGGTGCACTTAGAGACTCCACTTTCTTCATACTCCTGGTATCAGTACTGAGGCATAGCGAACCCACCGAATAGCTGAATAACATTTCACAGCAACATTGTCATTTGTCTGTAAGACAAGAATCTCACCAGTGAGGAAAAGATAAGGGGTTTACAGAAGAAGTAAAATTTTAGTTATAGAATATAGAAGAAGTAAGAGCTTATGCTTTCTACGAAAGGTATAGTGCAGTGTTAGGTGTGTCCTAGTAGGTGCTAATTCTAAAGGTTTCATCCTACGGTCAAGTATCAGCTCCGATACCATCTGTGATACCCCTACCCAGGATATACGATGTTTACGTACAAATCCCTATATCAATAGTTGGTACACACATACGAATGAGACAATGGGCGATACAATGATCTTTTATTAAGTCCTCATAGGGATGATAAGGTCATACATGTGTTAGATTACAAGCCAGGAGGTGGTCATGCCATCCTCGAAATAAAGAAAACAACACACAAGCTTTATTGAGGTCCACATGCATCTCGAGCGTAGGGTGAGTACATAAGGTACTCTACAAGCCATACCTCTAGCAAGGGTATATACATGTGTAAGGACCAAAGGTGTATCGAGACGAGGGGGGGGGGGGGATGAATCGGTAAGCCGACCACAAATCCGAATACTACTAGTTAACACTACTTGAACCTATCAATCATTGCAACCTAACAATTCTAGGAGGCCAAGACCCTACACATGCTAGTGTTCATGGTGAAAGCAAGCGAGGAAGCTAATCACACTAGCCTATGCAAGCCACAAGTCACCCTATCAACTATAGCACCCAAATGCGGAATAGTAAAGAGTGTCAAGGAATGCTCATGATTTTTTCAAGAGGTCTCAAAAGGATGGCGCCTTCCCTTAATCCTCGTTGGACCACTCACGCCGCAGTCCCGGTCCCTCCCGCCACCAATGTGAAGTTCTCGTCCGCAAGCCCGCAATCACTCTCGGAATGAAGACACACCACACGTCACTCCTGCCACCAAAGCACAAGCTCACCTCCCTCGAGAACTTGCCAAACTCGCCGAGCCAACACGGGCGCTCACTAGCGATGCTCCTTTCACGGTAGGCTCAAACCGTGTACAAACATGTGACGGCCTTCACAACTGATCACGATAGGCTCGATCACCGACACCTAACCGGTCTAGGTCTCACCATAGAACAAGAGTAACAACCTAGATCACACCCTCAAGAACACCCTAGCCATAGATGTGCATCAATGCTCAAGTTGCTCTCACTAGCACTCTCAAGATATGCAATATCTTATCCTAGTGCTCTCCTCTTTTCATCTTGGCTCTCACCAATTGCTCCAAGCAATTCCACTGGCCAAGAGAGGTCTCCAAGACCCCAGCAATAAAGTTATATAGGCTTCCCAGCTCAAACTAGTCGTTGCACCATGAAATCAGCTTTCTGGGCATACTGACCGGTCACTGCCTGACCGGACTGTCCGGTCACTACCTGACCGGAACGTCCAGTCACTGCATAAATAGCTCCAACGGCTCTACCCACTGCTGGTCTTCATACTGATCGGACCGTCTGCTCAGCTGACCAGACCATCCGGTCAGTTTCTCTCTCCACTACAAAAACATTTCCAGAGCCGCTTCCTCTCTACCCTGCGCTATCCTGAACAGACCGAACCATCCGGTCTGTTGACCGGACCGTCTGGTCTCTACAGCTTCCAACACAGGCAGATTCCTCACCGAGTCTTCTCTCTGGAATACCTATTCTCCTAGTGAGCGTACAGTCCGGTCTCCACTGACCCTTCTATCCGTTCACTCGGTCCAGAAGCTCGAACTTCTCGTCCTCGTTTGACTTTGTTTTCCAGTTTCTCCAAACAGCTCCTTGGCTTCTCCACTGTCACCTAGTGCTTGTGATTTCACTGAGCATCCATGCACATCATCGACTAGACATGACCTAAGAGAAATGACCTAGACCCCCTTGATAGTCCAGTTTTTCCTATGGACTCAAGGCCCTAACAACTAGACAAGTGTTCCCAACACTTGCTCCATAGCTTGTCCTTAGCTTTGATCCATCTCCATCAACCCTTGGACTCCATCAAGCTCATCAAGCCTCCATGCTTGTGGTCATTGTCATCAATCATCGAGGCAACCATCATCCATATGACTGTAGTAGAGTTTAGAGATGCTTTCTGCATGGATAACACTCGTGTAGATATTAGCCCCTTCATAGTTGTCATCTAGCACCAAAACATTCATACCTTGGGGATCCAATCATCAATGGTCATGAAGCTTATAATCTCCCCCTTTTTGGTGATTGATGACAATCACTACTTATCATAATCTTATCATAAAACTGCAGGGCTAAAAGAGCTACACTATGATCGAGAGGAACGTCAAAAATATAAGCAATGAATAAACAAGGTCCTACTCAATCAAGCATCATCAAGAGCTAAAAGGAATAAGAGAGAAAGGCACACTCTAGATTTAAAGCATAAAGACATGACACGCAAGACATGAATGATGATATGAAAACAGGATAGCATGGCAACGCATAGGAATTAAAAGCAAGCAATCATCATCCTGGAATCATACACAGGCATACAAGGTAAATAATGAAAGACAAAGCACTACAAACGAAAATATACCAAGTGAGATCATGACGAGTCAAACACAAGCGAATGAAAAACCATGACTCATCACAATCCACGAACATCGATAAATCCATCAAAATAAGAACCAAATGTATCTGACTTCCAAAACCAATGTACACGTATGCTCCCCCTAGATACAAACTACTGACTCTCGATCACACAGGATCACACTCCCACTCCCCCTAGACCTATGACATTTCCGCCTTTGGCAACATGCACCAAAAAGAGGAAAAAGGAAACAATTAGGCGCTTGTGGTCGAAGGAAGTGGTGCAGCAACATCCTCTGTGGGCTCTGCTCCGAGCTGCTCTTGTGCTGGGTCCTGCTGCTCTGCCTGAGCCTATGTCACGTGAGCATCAAGCTGCTCAAAGTACTCAAGGTCAACTGGTGACTCAGACCCTCTGTCCTGACTGGCTGTGGCGGTAGCGGTCTCTTGAGCAACTGAAGCCTGGAGAAGAGTGAGATCTGCCATGACCTGTTGTGAGAAGCCTCCTCGGACGAGATCCTCTGCTATCTGAGGTGTGACAAGAGAAGTGTCTATAGCAGAAGATTTAGCTATCTCTGGGGCTGTCTGAGAGTCTGCTCGAGTAGTGGGCACGATGTCTGAGAACAGACTCCTGAGTAGTGGGAACCCACTGCTCGAAAAGGGACAAGGCGACTCGCATTAAGATCCTTGGCAGGAACCTTAAGTATGTCACCCTCTCTGATTGCTGCTACGAGTCTCTGCAGCCTCCTGGTGCAGACCTCACAGGTGCAATGCGGGTCTCCTGCCTGGTGAGCTCACCTCTGGGGTCCTGGCTGCTCAGGCTTCTCAGTCTCCTCCTCTGAGTACTCCTCACACTCTGACTCTGAGCTCTCCTCCTCCTCAGACTCCTCCTGCTGCCTGGAGGATCCCTGCTCTGCAGGTCTCAATGATCTCTCCTGACGAGAAGTCAGAGTACCCTGCGACCATGATGCTGGAGTGACTCCTGTGGCCAAGGCTGCCCTCTGTCTGGTACTCCTCCTGAGTCCCTGAGTGTCATCTATCCGCTCTAAAATCAGCCGTGTCCCCAGTGTCCTGCGGGAACTCTCTAAAACATCCAAGTGTCTGGCCACCATTCTGGCTATTTCTGACTCTGGGTCCAGCCTAGTCCTCTTCTTGCCCTTGGGCTTGTCTGGCATCTTGCCCTTGCCATTGTCCTGACCTGATCCTGCCATCTCTACTGCTGTCAAGTGTCGCTGCATGCACGTAGGTATAGACAGGATGAGCGTAGAACCTATATAAATCTACAAGCAAGGCATCGCTGGGTAAGAATGCGCAATAGAAATCCTAGCACTGAATGAAGGACATGATCACTGAACAAATAAGACAATGTGACAATAGTGGTCATTGACTATATGTGGTTGGTGCGAGTCATCTAGTGTGCAGTCAAATAATAGGTAATAAATCTAACTATAGACTAAACGAGAGACAAATTCTATACACGCAATTTAGAAGTAGGTATAGAATTTTAATTGCAAACTAGATTGAGCCAATTAATCCTAATTAATGCAACCAAACATGGGCAATTAATCCAATTGCATCAATTAAGGTCAAATGCTCAAAAATCAGGGATAATCGATGAATGGGGGATGTAGCACAATACCCTAATCGAGGAAACATCGAATACCGAGAAGAACTCGGAGCCGTTTGCCGAAAAGTTCAAAACTTGGGGTCGCCGACAATGGAGGTGGGTAGGGAAAGGGGAAACCTTTGCCGTAATGCTTTAGTGGAGCTCGACTAGGCGGTGCCTGGGCGTGCACGCAAGGGAGAGAGAAGGGCAACGATGAGCTCGACAGCAGCGGCGGAGGCGCATGGCGCGGCGGCAGCTAGCGGCGGCGGCGATGGAGCTTGCGGCTGTGGTGGCTAGGGTCTGGGCGAGCGCAACAGCGTGTGGAGCAAGCGCGTGCGCGTGGTGAGCGCGGCTGCGGCGAGTGCGGGAGCAGCAATGCGCGCGGGCGGCAAGATCGCCGATGTCGGAAGCGGCAGCATTGGTGAGGTGAGAACAAGCTCTCGGCGTCGGGGCTGGAATGAGGATGAAGACAAGGTCCTGCCCAAAATTGACCTAGGTCAAATGAACCTCGGACAGCCGAGATCAACTCAAGGATGGATCAACCGTCATAGATCAGGATTGCGTCGCACGATCAAACATAGTGACCGAACATTACAGTCTTTGGACCGAACGGTCCGGTCTGCTCTGGGTCTGCTTGCATTCCATACAGACTGGACGGTCCAGTCCCTAGGACCGTTCTGTCCAGTCTCTACGACCAGACTCTCCAGAACACTGTGCTCGTGGGCACTGACCGGACTATACGGTACGGAGATCGGACGGTACGGTCACTACCAGATTTTCGCTGAATTAAGGAATTTCTCCATTTTCCAAGTGCCCTCATATAACACTTAAATAAACACTGCACTTGGAGCATGAAGGGAGCTCTAAAACACTCTTTTTGAAATAGCGGCTCTATGTGGCCTTAGAATTTTTGCAAATGCCAAATGAAGAATCGAGCAAATAAGAATCAAGGCAATTAAGAACCAAATGGGTATGTATGGGCCTTAGTCCATGAACCGCGCGAGTGGGTTTAACCTCGGAGTTCATAAGAGCATGCTCAATGGGCATGAAGCACAATCCTTTTCTTTGGTCACACATGTGGAGGTGTAATCTCATATAGATCATGAGGCACAAATTTCTCCAAATGTGACAAGCCTCCTTTGTGTTTCCTATATGATGCATGCAACAAGCATTTTACATATGCAATGAAAGTAAACATGCCATGTGAATGCAAGGAATATTAAACAAGACACAAAGGAAACCTAACAATATGAAGTTTGAACCCCTCTCAAGCTTACTCACTATAAGCCATACCCTTGCCTTGAAAGAAGCCAAACCACCATCTCAAGAACTCCCCCTTGCTTATAGCTATCTTGAGTGGGTTAGACATTGACTAATTTTTATGTGTTTTTCTTTTAGTTATTTACACAAGCATGGATGCAAAGCATACTAGTCACAAAGGAGTCCTAATTGCCATGCAATGCAAGACAAGAAAGAACACACTACAACTACCAAGAACAAACACGGATACCTCTGTCATGAGTAGATATATCGTTGAGGTCCATGTCACTTGTGGTGGACTTCACTTGACCTTCAAGTAAGCTCCCGGTCCACCACCACCACCATCTTCTAGGTCTTGTTCTTGGGCACCCACTTGTACATCGTTGACCTCTCAAGATCAAAAATGCACTTAGGCACCCATATGCTCTTCACCTTTCTCTTCTTGTTTCGTGGTCCCAAAGCACTGAAGTGCACCTTGCCATCCTTGTTCCTAAAAAGCTTGAAATGTGTGTTCTCATGGAAGAAATTAGCGTTAGGCAAAACAATGGAACTTCTCACCATAGGACAATCCTCGATGGTGTGACCATCATTGAATACCTCTCGCAATAGTAGTCATCGGCGAGTACTGAAGTGCACCTTGCCATCCTTTTTCCTAAAAAGCTTGAAATGTGTGTTCTCATGGAAGAAGTTAGCGTTAGGCAAAATAATGGAACTTCTCACCATAGGACAATACTTGATGGTGTGACCATCCTTGAACACCTCTCGCAATAGTAGTCATCGGCGAGTAGGGGTTTGATCCATGCGGGGATGGTATCACTCGTCCCGATGATGTCAATGGCGACGGGATACGAGCCAAGTCCCTGGTGGGAGACATTGTTCACAAGGTTTCACCCAAAAATCTCCTTGTGGATGGATCTACCACGTGTGAGCCTCTCGAAGCCGTCCATCACCATCTTCCTCTCTTCCTTGAGCTTGTGATATTCCTCTAAAAGAAACCTCGACCGAGGTGGTTAGTTCATCACACATAGTAGAAGCATCACTCTTAGATGAACTAGAATAGGGAGAGGCAAGATCATCCACATTGATGGCCTCAAAAGTAAGTTAAAGGACCTTGTACTCGTCACTTAGCTCTACATGATCACCCTTGAGTTTGTCATAACTCTTGTTTAGGGTCTCATGAGATGTGACAAGGTCTTTGAGCTCACTCTCAAGCACACCAAAATGGCCCTTAGCCAACTTACACTGTTTTCTTACCACATCCAACATTTTGGATTTTTTGACGGCGATGTCACGGGCTTGCTCAAGCATACTCCAAAGCTCAGCACATGAGAGCTCCTCATCATCGCTGTCATCGCTGCTCTCATCCTCACTCTCCCCAAGTTGGCTCGTGCCATGAGGCACGTGGGAGGTGGATGAAGAGCTCATGGTAGCATGGTCTTGATCATGGCTAGGCCGACCACTTCTTCATCGCTTGAGGAAGAGGATGTGTCACTTGAGTTGTCACTTGTCCACTCTCCAACAAGGGCCTTGCATGAGAACTTCTTCTTGTAGTTTTGAGCTTCTCCTTTGCTCTTGTCCTTGTTGAAGTATTTCTTCTTCTTTTGCTTGGCTTTGGGGTCTTTCTCTTCTTGGAAGCTTCAACTATGGATCTTTCTCTTCATCACTTGAGTCTTGGGACTTGGAAGCTTCTTTCTTTGGCTTGGGGAAATCTCAAATAAAGTGGTTCTTGGATCCACAATTGAAGCACTTGCCCTTGGACTTGGAGGCAAACTTGGTCTTGAAGGTCCTTATCTTTTTCATGAAAAGAGCCAAGTCCTCACTCAAGTCATCTTCATCATCATCATCATCATCATCATCTTCAACCACAACTTTCTTCTTGCTCTTCTTGCTCTTGATAGGCTCTTGGTTCTCAACTTGAAGAGCAAGGTTGGATGGTTGAGGATCATCCAAACCCAGCTGGTAGCTCTCGAAGGTTGTGATATTGCTAAGTACATCATTCATGGTCTTGGTCTTAAGGTCACCTTGCAAGGTGAAGGTGATGATGGACTCATACTTGGAGTCTTTGAATAGCCTCAAGAATCTTCTTATCACCTCGACAGGCTTGAGCTTGAAGTCATCCCCAAGAGCATTGATCTCCTCCACTAGTACATCAAAGCGAGAATAAACAGTGTTAACTCTCTTATGTGGCAATCTAGTGAAGTTATCATATTTGTTCTTCAACACATAGTATCTTTCCTCTTTGACACCACTAGTACCCAGATGGAGACCTTGAATCTTAGTCCCAAGTACTATGTACTCTTGAACTTGCATCCAATCTAGCAAAAACATCCTTAGATATGCATGCAAACAGAGCAGTCTTGGCCTTAGCGTTGTTCTTAATGAAATCAGATTCAAGCAGGTGCACGTTCGCATCCGAATCATGGGTCACCATCCATATCTCAAGATCAATGGACTCTAGGTAGGCTTGCATACGAGCCTTCCAATACCCGTAGTCCTAAAAAGCGAATATGGGAACACTCCCCACCTGTCCCGGCATCCTTACTCAAGGCGGTGAAGCCTTAAAGATGAGCACTTGGCTCTGATACCACTTGTAAGGACCGAAGGTGTACCAAGAGGGGGGGGAGTGAATTGGTAAGCCGACCACAAATCCGAATACTACTACTTAACAATACTTGAACCTAGCAATCGTTGTAACCTAACAATTCTAGGAGGCCAAGACCCTACACATGCTAGTGTTCATGATGAAAGCAAGCGTGGAGACTAATCACACTAGCTTATGCAAGCCACAAGTCACCCTATCAAATATAGCACCCAAATGCGAAATAGTAAAGAGGTGTCAAGGAATGCTCATGATTTTTTTCCGAGGTCTCGGAAGGATGATGCCTTCCCCTAATCCTTGTTGGACCACTCCCATCGGAGTCCCGGTCCCACCCGCCCCCAATGTGGAGTTCTAGCCCACGAGCCCATAATCACTTCTGGAGAGAAGACACGGTGTGCGTCATTGCTGTCACCAAGGCACAGCTCGCCTCCCTCGAGAACTTGTCGGATTCCCTGAGCCGACACAGGTGATCACTAGCGATGCCCCTTTCATCGACAGGCTCAAACCGTGTACAAACATGTGACGACCTTCACAACTGATCATGATAGGCTCGATCACCGACACCTAACCAATCTAGGTCTCACCATAGACCAAGAGTAACAACCTAGATCACACCCTCAAGGACACCCTAGACTTAGATGTGCATCAATGCTCAAGTTACTCTCACTAGCACTCTCAAGATATGCAATATCTCCTCCTAGTTGATGAGGACATCACTCCTATGCATACACACAACACTCCTCCAATTCTGGACTTGCAAGGTCCAATGATTAGAGCTCGTGCACGATGACTAAATTTAGAGGTGAGCTCGTTCCTACGTTCTTCGCTATATGTTACTTTTGAGAATGTTTTGCTACCTAATGATTATTTTATGACTAGGAACCATGGAGAGGACCAGGAGAGGATGGGAGATGGAGTTGGGAACGTGGAGGACCAGCAAGGGCTTGGAAGCCAAAGTGGAAGCCTAATCAAAACCGACTTTGAGTCTGTTTCAGGGCCCAGGACCAGTCTGTACTAAAACGATCGCCCAGGACACATACGGACTCAGATTTGGACGTTCTACAACCCAAAGAAAAGGTAAAAATGAGCCATCTAGCAAAATAGGGATCACAAAACCAAGAGTTAGCAAAGAAAGCGACATGAGAACACAAAGATTTTGAAAAGTGCTCGAGATCATGATATGCTCTCCCTCAACTTGTGGTAGTTCACATGTAATGCAAAATGAGGTCATCTTATATTTCTTAGCATTATTTGTGCATGACCCACTATTTTCTCACCCTTTGGCAATGAACTCACCAAAGAAGCAAAATAATGAAACATGCAATGCATGAAAATACAAACCTAAGGAGCTTCAACAATTATGCAAACAAGCATTTAACCTTGCTAATAACAAACATAGAGCTACGAAGTGTAAAAGCAAAAGCTCACAATCATACAAAGACCAAAAACAGATAGCAAGGCATAAACACCAAGAGGTATACAAGCTAAGTAGAAAGATTGACTAGCTTAGATAGAATCAAATTAGCTCATCATGAGAAAAGCCGCCACCACATGTGTAAGTACTCCCATCCAAGGCAAAATAGGCATCAAGTGAATCATAAGAATCTAGCCAGTCTCAATCTCAACCAAGATAACAAGAATTCGCACAAAATAAGCTCTATAAACGCTTACATATGCAACAGAGACTCATAAGGAAAAGAAAAAGGCATTATTCTTATGTGATCCTCATGTAACTTCTAATCCGTGCGGAGGGTCGCAGGACTGGGTACGGCAAACACCTCGAGGCTTCGAAGCACAATTTTTGGATTTAGCATTTTTATAAAACTTCTAATCCATGCGGAGGGTCACACGACTTGGTACGGCAAACACCGCGAGGCTTCAAAGCAATTTTCATTTGATCAACTTTCCTTGCAAATAAAAGAAAAAAGATGAGCATGCCTTTGCAGCAAAAGGAACAGATGTTCCCACAATGTTCCGTCATGAGCTAAACATTTACAAAGCCACATTACGCAAACACAAGGTTCCATGGCCAAGATATCCTCTAGACTATTCTCAACACAAGTTTCAACAAGGATAAAAGCAATTATACACATGGTGAGCAATTTTTAGCACGATTAGTTCATAAGCTTCACAAAAAGCCAAGTTTACCTTTAAGATTAGCAAGTTCCTCAACAGAGTTTATAATAGGCCATCTAGAAAATCTAAGCATGAGAGATTACTATCACATCCACATAACTTAGCTCAAGCTCTATCATAACAATGAAAAATGCAAGAAAGCATAAGAATCAAAACTCATCTACAAATGCATATATTACACTTGAGATGCAATGCGAAAAGTTAAGATACATATATACAAGAGAATATCAAATCCCCCTCAAATGATGCCATAGGGATGGCAAACATCAAGCCCCCCCCCCCCCCCTCGAAGAATAGCAAATCTTGAAATATCTAGGGGCTTGGTGAGAATATCAACCAATTGATTTTTAGTGTCAATGTATTTGAGATCAACATCTCCCTTCTCAACATTATCCCTTAGGAAGTGGAATCTCACATTTATGTGTTTGACCTTACCATGTTGGATTGGGTTTTTGGCTTAGCATATGGCACTCGAGTTATCACACATAAGTGGAACACTCTTGAAGGTTAACCCAAAGTCTCTCATGGTAGAAACCATACAATGGATTTGAGAACAGCAACTAGCAGCAGCAACATACTCAGCTTCGGTTGTGGATTGGACTACACTAGATTGCTTGCGAGAAGACCAACAAACCAGAGAAGTATCCAAGAAATGGCAAGTACCTGAAGTGCTCTTCCTATCAATTCTATGCCTAGCAAAGTCTGCATCCGAGTACCCAATAAGATCAAGAGATGAAGATGTAGAGTACCAAAGACCGAACTCAAGGGTATATTTGAGTTACCTGAAGATACGCTTGATAGCTTTGTGATGAGTCACCATTGGGGAAGCTTCAAAGAGAGAATAAAGACACACCGCAAAGTGGATATCGGGTCTCGTCGCCCTCAGGTACAAGAGGGAGCCAATCATGCTCTTGTACTCCCTTTGGTCCACCGCTTCACAGTCTTCGTCTGGGTCAAGTGTTGTTGTAGTGGACATTGGTGTTGACAACGGCTTGACATCTGAAAGTCCAAGCAAGAAGGTGAGCTCACCCATCATTGACATCTGAAATTCACTTTTCATAGCTTCCTATAACCTGGAAACAAGAGCACGAGAGGAACCACCAAAGATGATATCATCCACGTATATATGAACCATTAGAAAGTCATTGCCATGCTTTAGTGTGAAGAAGGTTTTTTCAACACACCCCATGACATACCCGTGCTCGAGCAACAATGTCTTAAGCCTAGCATACCAAGCCCTAGGGCCCGTACAAAGCCTTCTGAAGTTTGTACACTCGGTTTGGATATTTGTGGTGCTCAAAGCCAGGTGGTTGTTTCACATAAACCTCTTCCTCTATGTAGCCATTTAGGAAAGCACTCTTTACATCCATTTGGTAGAGTCTAATGCCCTTAGACACAGTAAAAACAAGCAAGATCCTAATGGTTTCTATGCGTGCAACAGGAGCAAAGATTTCCCCATAGTCTAAGCCCTCCACTTGACTAAAACCCTGGGCAACAAGCCTAGCCTTGTTTCTCACAACCTCACCTTCTTCCCTATGCTTGTTTTTTGAACACCCACTTGGTTCCTATAACATTGACACCAACAGGAGGCTCTACTAGGGTCGACACTTTGTTTCTCTCCGAGTTTTCCAACTCCTCATCCATGGCATTCACCCAATGTTCATCAGATAGTGTGTGTCCAACATCCTGAGGTTCAAAGGTGGCAACAAATAGAGAATTGGTAAAGCAGGCAACATGTGTAGACCTTGACCTTGTTGTCCTCTCATGGAGATTACCAATTATCTGTTGGGGAGGATGTTGATGTTGAATGCGAAGAGGGTCCTCTATCTCAGAGTGTACCTCCCCCTCAACCACAACTGGAGATGGCTCAACAGCTACTGAGGTCGATGTAGAAGTTTCTAGACCCTCTGTTAGAGTGGTGGAAGCAGCAGGAACAAGCTCAGATGAGAGATGAGGTGAATCATCATCATCATCGTAGAAGCCTTGTAGGTCCTCTTCTACAAAGTTGCTTTCCTCCATTTCTCTGCTACCTGTAGTCTCAATCACATTGCTTGCACAAAAGTTTGATTCATCAAAGGTTACATCGTAAGACTCTACGATGGTGTTAGTTACCAAATTCAGAACTCTGTCGGAATGGCCATGAAGAGTGTAACAAAGAAAGATGCCATTAGAAGATCTCGACTCAAACTTATCAAGATTGTCACACTTGAGAATAAAGCACTTGCAACCAAAGACACGCAAGTGAGAAACACATGGCTTTCTCCCAAAGCGTAGCTTATAAGAAGTCACATTAAGAATTGGGTGCAAGAAAATCTGATTAGAAACATAGCAAGCGGTGCTAATGGCCTCAGCCCAAAACCACCTCGGAGTTCTATGCCCATCGAGCATCGTTTGGGCCATCTCCACCAAAGTTCTATTCTTTCTTTCGACTACACCATTCTGCTAAGGGACACAAGGTGCTGAAAATTGATGCTCAGTACCATGCTCAAGGCAGAAAGGATCAAAGGAGGAGTTCTTGACCTCAGTTCCATTATCACTGCGGATTGCTTGTAATGCACCAGTGATGAGGACATCACTCCTATGGACACACAACACTCCTCCAATTCTGTACTTGCAAGGTCCAATGACTAGAGCTCGTGCACGACGACTAAATTTAGAGGTGAGCTCGTTCCTACGTTCTTCGCTATATGTTACTTTTGACAATGGTTTGCTACATAATGATTATTTTATGATTAGAAACCATGGAGAGGACCAGGAGATGATGCGAGAAGGAGTTGGGAATGTGGAGGACCAGCAAGGGCTTGGAGGCCAAAGTGGAGGCCCAATCAAAACCGACTTCGAGTCTGTTTCGGGGCCCAGGACTAGTCTGCACTAAAATAGTCGCTCCGGATGCATACGGACTTGGATTTGGACGTTCTACATATGCATGGAAATATAAAGAGAATAACTTTCCAATGCCGCCGGTCTGATGTCAAAATTCATCCGGAGTCATCGGGAATCATCGAAACAAGAGAGAGTCCAGAATCTGTGTCGGTACTGCGTCGCCTATTTTTGGCCTTTGGGCTTTGTATCTAGTTGAGCCCAATTAGGGGTGTGTCCAGAGGGTCTTGCAGGACCCTAGGGTCTTTATATACAGCCGCCGCCACACCATTAGGGTTCGGGTTTTGCTTAGATCAATTTTGTTCATAAACAGTGTCACCGTTCATCGGTTTGTGAGACCCTAACTTTGAGAGTTTAATCCTACATCTGCAATTGTGTCGCATTCTTCGTTGTTCTTGCTTGTGTTCTTGATTCGCAGGCAGGGATTAGCCTTCTCGGCAAGGTCAATCATCTTTGGACGGTTGATAACTAGAGGAGACGTCGTGCTGCGATTGCAGGGTTTAGAACGTGCTGTTCTGAAGCCGGATCGATTTGTGTGTCGCCTCTGACCAAATCAACTGACCAAGAACCTTTTGAAAGATCAGGAACCCTTGTTCACATCAAGTTGTAATCAGAGCTTCAGGTGCACCATCAGGTTCGCACTACCCTTTAGTTTTGTTTTCGTGTTCTTCCTATCGTCCATAGAAAAGCCAAAAAAAATTTCCCCCGTCCATAACCACGTGTTTAGCCTTTGCATATTTCAATTTCAGAGTCCGTAGTGTTGAGTTTGTGCACTAGTTCCTGTTTAGTCACTGGTTTAGTTTGTGTTTTTGTTGTCAGTAGTGTTTTCCTTGCAACCCTAGCCGCCATCCCTTCCACCACCCTCGGTTTTGTTGGCTTTGTGTGCTAGGGTTGATTGATCAACACGCCCACCCTAATCCCACCCTAAACCCACCCTCAACACCTCGGACCAATTTTCATAAATTCCACTTTCTGCTGCATCCACCTTGCCAAAAAAAATTCCTACCCGACCCTAAGCCCGACTCGGGTTTCACTCAAACCCCAGGTTTCTTCATAACCGATTCTGACACCCCTTCGGTAAAACAGCTATAACTTTTCGCTCGGTTGTCCATTTTGGCTGAAATTTTTACCGGAGATTCTTGACAAAAAGTTGAGGTGACCTGCACATGGCTACATCCTGTGTGCCCTCGTCAAAAAATTCAATAAATATCAAGAATATAAAGAAAAAATTCATTCAAGTTGAAACCTGACGTTTTCTAAAACTTCAAGATTTTCTGTAGGCCACGTCCTAGCTCTGTTTGAGCTGAATTGTTTTGTGATTTCTCCCCCTTTGTTAGTGAGTTGGAGAAAAATATCAAAAAAATTAAAAAAAAGAAATTTGAGATTCCTACTAGTGCTCCATCTAGCCCCCTAGAATTTCTGAGTTTGGTTGTTTTACACTTAGCCCCTGTTATCGACTATGTGCCTTTGTCTCCTTGTTTCTTCTTTGCTATCACTACTATTCTAGGACATTGTTAGACCAGCAACTAGGGACAAGTTACTTGGGCACTTATTCAGCTTTACTATCTGTTTTTGATTTGTGTGCCACTCACATATATATATCTGGCCTTCCTAGCTCTACATACTTCTTCTGGACAGCACATAGGTTATTTTGTAACCCTTGCAATCGTGGAACACACCTCCCTGGTATTCTTCGCTTTGTTGTTTTCAGTACTTTGTAAGATCTTTGCAAGAAGCTTCCTTTTGCTATGTTGAGAGGCACCACTGCTTAGTAGTTTTGTAGGGATAACCTTCACTTTTTGTTTCCTGTTTTCGTGTTTCTGATGTTAGGAAGCGATGGAGAGGGTGCTTCACCCTCAAAATTTGATGAGTGCGTGAGCCAAAGTCAGCTACAGAAGGCTTTGCAGGCGGTTCAAAGTGATTTGGTCGAGACGATCACCAGGGTCGTCACCGACGCCGTCACCAAGCTTCACCTGGCAGAAAGCATTGAGCGTTTGGATAAGATAGTCTCTAAGTTAACCGATCAGGTTGTCGAATTGGAGACCGCTCACAAGACCATCAACACCAATACCAACAACAACACCAACACCAACACCAACAACGACGTTGAAGACGATCATGATGAAGCAACGGTGTATAAGGCTGATGGCACCGTCGATAGGTCAGCTACAAGGACCGCAAGGTTACGACGTCATTTGCAACGTAACCCTCAAGGTATGGGTGGTTTCCACAACCACAACCGTTGCACACAAGGTAACCATGCTCCAGATGACCCGTATGCTAAAATTAAGTTTTCAATTCCTTCGTTTTCGGGTCAGTACGATGGTGATGCTTACCTTGATTGGGAAATGATGGTAGAACAAAAATTTAATGCCCACCTTGTTCCTAAACAACATAGAGTTAGACAAGCCACTAGTGAGTTTAAGGACTTTGCTATTGTTTGGTGGAGTGGGAGAACTTAAGGTAGAAATGCGTGATCGTTTTGTTCCTCCTTTTTATAGAGATATTCGTAATAAACTGCAGCATTTAGATCAAGGAGATAAAACTGTTCAGGAGTATTTTAGTGAGCTTCACCAGGGTTTGATTCGTTGTGCTGTGGTTGAAAAAGTAGAGGATCAGATTTGCCGCTTTTATTCTGGTTTGAGAAAAGAAATTCAAGACATCCTTGATTATAAAGAATTTAATACCCTCAACCAGTGTTTCTAGTATGCTATGCTTGCAGAGAAAGAATCACAGGGACTTTTCCAGGCTTTTGAGGAGTACAGCAAGTCCAGGAATTTCCACCCACCACGGCCGACGGGGACTTTGGGGCTGCCCAAGCCATCTTTCCGGCCGCCCCCACCAGCTAGTGTTGTTTCTGCAGCACCAAGATCAGCCCCTGCCCCTTCTACGCGCTCAGGTAAAAATTCTGTGTAGGTACCGGCTAGTAGTGCCTCCTCTGTTGCTTCGACGGGACACACTACAGGGATTCAGTGCCACCGCTGCCATGGTCTTGGCCATGTGCAGAAAGATTGTCCAAGTAGGTGGGCATATGTGGCGACAGATGATGGCAGTTACATGAACACCTCCGATGTGGAGGATGAGGAGGAGGATGTTGCTGCCACCAGCGGTGACCTCGTCCTTGGAGGCGGAGATACCACGGGCTACATGAATATTATTGTGCAGCGTGTGCTTAGCACACAAATCCAGCAGCCCGAGATGATGCAGCGACATAACTTGTTCCAGATTTCCTTCATCATCAAGAACCATCGAGCACGTGTCATCATTGATGGAGGAAGCTGCAACAATTTGGTGAGTTCTGATGTGGTTAAGAAGCTTGATTTCACCACACGCCCACATCCACATCCATACTACATTTAGTGGTTAAATGACTCTGGAAAAGCTAAGGTAATACAAACTTGCAGAGTTTCTTTTTCCATTGGTTCCTATGTGGATTCTGTTGATTATGATGTTGTACCCATGCAAGCTTGTTCACTTTTATTGGGTAGACCTCGGGAATTTGATAATGATGCTGTACACCATGGTAAAAGTAATAAGTACACTTTTACGCATAAAGAAACTAAAATTACTTTGTTACCAATGACCCGTGCTAAAATTGTACAAGCTGATTTAGAACGAGCTGCTAGTTTAAAAAATAAAAGCCCTGAAATTCAGCAACTTGTTAATTCTGATTCTACACCAAGTAATGTTAATGATTCTTCAAGTTCTAAGGATGCTGGAATTAAATTACAAGGTCGTTCATGTCTTGCCACAAAATTTGAGCTTGCTGAAATTTTTGCTGATGATATTTGCTATGCTTTGAGATGCAAACAAGCCTTATTTTCGCTTGGTGATATTGCTTCTAGTGCTTTGCCTCCTGCTGTCACTAACCTTTTGCAGGAGTATGAGGATGTTTTCCCAGCCTTATTTTCGCTTGGTGATAGGCATTGGTGGTGTTTTGATGCAAGATGGTAAACCTGTTGCATACTTTAGTAAGAAAATTACTAGGCCTGTTTTGAATTATTCCACGTATGATAAGGAACTATATGCACTTGTACGTTCTTTAGAGACGTGGCGTCATTATTTGTTGCCCAAAGAATTTGTTATTCATTCTGATCATGAATCACTTAAGTATATTCGTTCTCAATGCAATTTGAATCGTAGACATGCTAAATGGGTTGAGTTTATTGAGTCTTTTCCTTATATTATTAAACATAAGAAAGGGAAGGATAATGTGATTGCTTATGCTTAATCTAGGCGATATACTTTGTTATCTCAACTTGATTGTAAAATTTTTGGACTTGAGGAAATTAAAGAACAATATGTTGCTGATGTTGATTTTAAAGATGTATTGCTGCACTGTAAAGAAGGTCGTGCTTGGAACAAATTTGTGTTGAATGATGGTTTCTTGTTTAGAGCTAACCGCCTATGTATTCCAGTTGGTTCCGTTCGTCTTTTGTTGTTGCAGAAGGCGCATGGGGGTGGATTGATGAGTCATTTTGGTGCTAAGAAGACGGAGGATATTTTGGCCACACACTTTTTTTGGCGAAGGATGAGGAAAGATGTTGAACGTTTTGTTGCTCGCTGCACTACATGTCAAAAAGCTAAGTCTCGATTGAATCCACATGGTTTGTACATGCCACTTCCTGTTCCTTCTATTCCTTGGGTGGATATTTCTATGGACTTTGTTTTAGGACTGCCTAGGACTAAGAGGGGGAGTGATAGCATTTTTGTTGTTGTGGATCGTTTTTCCAAGATGGCACACTTTATACGATGTCATAAAACTAATGATGCTAGTTATGTTGCTGACCTCTTTTTCAAACAAATTGTATGTTTGCATGGTATGCCTTCTACTATTGTTTCAGATCGTGATGCAAAATTCTTGAGTCATTTTTGGCGCACGCTTTGGAATAAGTTGGGTACAAAGTTGCTATTTTCTACAACTTGTCAACCACAAACTGATGGACAAACTGAGGTTGTGAACCGCACTTTGGGCACTATGTTGCGAGCTATTTTGAAGAAAAATTTGCAGCAATGGGAAGAATGCTTGCCTCATGTTGAGTTTGCTTATAATTGGGCAACACATTCTACTACCAAGGTAAGTCCCTTCAAGGTAGTGTATGGTTTTGATCCCCGTACTCCACTTGATATACTTCCTCTACCTATTAATGAGAGAGTTCATGTTGATGCTAAGGAGCGTGCTGAATTTTTTTTGCAAATGCATGAGACCAGTAGACTTAGCATTGAAAAGATGAGTGAAAAGTATAAAATTGCTGGTAGTAAAGGTAGAAAAGAAGTAAAGCTTGATGTAGGAGATTTAGTGTGGTTACACTTAAGGAAGCATAGATTTCTAGAATTGAGAAAGTCTAAACTAATGCCCAGAGCTGATGGTCCATTCAAAATAATGGAGAAGATTAATGATAATGCATACAAACTTGAGTTGCCTCCCGAGTTCGGGGTTAGTCCTACTTTTAACATTTCAGATTTGAAACCATACTTGGGAGAAGAGGATGAGCTTGAGTCGAGAACGACTCCACTTCAAGAGGGGGAGGATGATGAGGACATCACTCCTATGGATACACACAACACTCCTCCAATTCTGAACTTACAAGGTCCAATGACTAGAGGTCGTGCACGATGACTAAATTTAGAGGTGAGCTCGTTCCTACGTTCTTCGCTATATGTTACTTTTGAGAATGGTTTGCTACCTAATGATTATTTTATGATTAGAAACTATGAAGAGGACCAAGAAATGATGGGAGAAGGAGTTGGGAACATGGAGGACCAACAAGGGCTTGGAAGCCAAAGTGGAGGCCCAATCAAAACCGACCTCGAGTCTGTTTCGGGGCCCAGGACCAGTCTGCACTAAAACAGTCGCCCAGGACGCATACGGACTCGGATTTGGACGTTCTACATATGCATGGAAAGATAAGGAGAGGAACTTTCCAATGCCGCCGGTCTCATGTCAAAATTCATCAGGAGTCATCGGGAATCGTTGAAAAAAGAGAGAGTCCAGAATCTGTGTCGGTGCTACGTCGCCTATTTTTGGCCTTTGGGCTTTGTATCTAGTTGAGCCCAATTAGGGGCGCATCCAGAAGGTCTTGCACGACCCTAGGGTCTTTATATACAGCCGCCGCCGCACTATTAGGATTCGGGTTTTGCTTAGATCAATTCTGTTCATAAACACTATCGCCGTTCATCGGTTTGTGAGACCCCAACTTCGAGAGTTTAATCATACATCTGCAATTGTGTTGCATTCTTCGTTGTTCTTGCTTGTGTTCTTGATTCGTAGGCAGGGATTAGCCTTCTCGGCGAGGTCAATCATCTTTGGACGGTTGATAACCAGAGGAGATGTCATGCTGTGATTGCGGGGTTTAGAACGTGCTGTTCTGAAGCCGGATCGATTTGTGTGTCGCCTCCGACCAAATCAATTTACCAAGAACCTTTCGGAGATCGGGAACCCTTGTTCACATCAACCAGGGAGTTCGTTGAACAACCTCAAAGCTAAGCTCCAAAAGTGATGAAACACTTCATCCTTGCTTTCAATAAAGTAAACCCAAGAATAGCGAGAGAAGTCATCAATAATCACAAGAACATACCACTTCCCACACGCTGAATGAGCCCGAGAAGGACTAACAGTGTCCATGTGAAGCAACTCTCCAGGGCGCTCAGTCATCACGAAATTAATTGGTGGATGAGAAGCAGCAACCATTTTCCCATGATTATAAGGAGTACAAACCAAATTCTTATCAAATTTGAGCTTAGGAAAACCTCGGATCAAACCAAGGCCAGTGAAGCGACATAGAAAGTCAAATCTCATGTGACCCAGTCTCCTATGCCATTTCTAGAGCTCAGATGAAGATTGAGCAAACAAGCACTTGTGAGAACCATGAGAAACAACAAAGTCATTATGAAAAACTCCCCTAATGCGAGAAATCCCACAAACCAAAGAACCATTCGAATCAAGAACACAAGAAGCATTTCTCTTAATGCACACTTCCAAACCAACATCAAGCAGTTGAGAAACGGAGAGGAGATTGTACTTGAGATGCTCAACCAAACAAACATCCTTGAGAGTGAAGTTCTCATTTACCTATATCATGCCCCTTCCCTTCACTCTTCCTCTCTTGTCATCCCCGAAGGTCACATATTCATGGCGCTTCAAAGGAGTGAGGCTGGAGAACCATTTTGCATCTCCGATCGTGTGGTGTGAACACCCGGAGTCCATCAACCACTTGTTCTCCAGGCCTCCACCTGTCGCCTACAAACAATGAGAAGGAAAGATGGCTCAGTGCTGGAGTTAGACAGAAAGCTTTTGGGGATCCAGCACTTTACCATACGACCTATAGTAGTCATCATTATTTTTTGCACATTATCATTCGAACGCATTGGATGCCACGATAGGGAAAACTTGGCTAGTCAAAGCATCTCGACTCAAACCTTGGGTTGTGAGGACAGAAATCATGTGTGTGAAAACCAAATCCACGCGAACGACGCTCACCATGATGGGGAAAACATGGGGCGCCAAAGTGCTGCTGCGCAAAGCCTCTGTTTCGTGAACCAAAGCCATATTAGGAATGACCGTGTCCATGATAGGCATGAATAAAAAAGTGAGGCTGAAAATCAACAAAATCATCATGATGCACATTTCTAATTAACTCAGCTTTCATCCTCTCAATCCTCTTACGACTATAACAGAATTCATCGAAGTGACCTTTACGTCCACAAAACATGCAAATGTAGACATTCTCATGTTTAAGCTTACCTTTCATAGGAGGTTTGGGTTTTGGCTTCTTTGTTTGCTTTGGGTTGAAGGAAGGATTGGGGTTAGGTGGATAGTATGTGTCAGTGGGTTTGATGGATTGTTCTTCATCCTTGGAACTAGGCACAGACTTACCCACATTTTCACTCTCTTTGTCACACCTCTCAAATCCCAAGCCCAAGTTGTAGGTTGACCGACAAGCACTCTCTTTGACTCTAGCCAAGTCACTCTCAATCCTCTCCTCACTCACTAGGGTTCTTTGGAGATGAGAGATAAGGTAGTCATTTTCTTGAGCTAGGTTCTTGTTTTCCTCTCTAGTGATTGCAAGCTTATCCTGAAGAGAACCACACACTACACATGGTGTTGGGAGAACTTTTGAGCGAGTCTTGTTTAGCAGCTTGGACTCGAGCTCTTTGACTTTGTGGATTTGAGCTTATAACTCACTAGTGAGCTTGGGGCACTTCTGACATGCACCTAGAAGAGTTGGTCTAGCCTTCAATTCATCAAGCTCTTTAAGGGCACTCTCAAGCTAACTGACAACTTGAGCATGCAGACTTTCCCTCTGATTGAGATCATTCATCACAACTTGACAAGACTCACACTCACCATCAGCATTTTTGACAAGCTTGGACATAATTGAAGCAATCTCATAATCAACACTCTTTAACTTAGACTTAAGCTCTCTAATTTCACGAATAGCACTGCGAAGCTTATTATTTTGGATGAGCAGAACATCGCGCAATTGATCAAGTTTAGAAGAGAGCTCATCAAGAGTGGTAGGGTACCTCGCTTATGTCAAAGTCAGAGCTAGAGTTGGTGTCATGGTCATTCTTTTCCATGAAGCAAAGCCTGATGAAGTCCTCCTTGCTCTTGACTCGTGGCTTTTCAACCTCCTCCTCCGAGCTTGTAAGGCCTTCGCTTGATGTGAGGTCGATGTTGCTCAAAGCGGCAATGCAGGCACGTGTGACCACCTTGATGAGCTTCTTGGAGGTCTCACTTCTCTTGTAGAAGTGGTTCTTCTTCTTCTTGAAGTCTTCAGTGTTATTGCCGTGGTACCCGACCTTCTTCTTCTTCTTGGGGCAGCCAACAATCAAGTGTCCAGGGTCACCACACTCGAAGCAGGTTCATGAACCACCGCCTCTTCTCTCCTTGCGGTTGTTGTATAACTTTCTGAACTTCCTTGTAACAAATCACAACTCATCGTCAGGAATGCTCTCCATATGTTCATCAAATGCTACAACAAGAGAAGACAAAGCGAACTCCAAGGAAGACTTGTCATGTGAGTGGTTAGTTCCATAAGAGGTATTACCATGACTACCCTTTTGAGAGCTAGAAAGCAAAGCCATGCTAGAAGCAGGATTAACATGATTAGGACGAGATTTCCTCTAAATCAGCATTCTTAACCCCCCAAACATTTTCATCAAGAGAATACAGCAATTGCGTAGCTCTATCATTATCATTGTACATAAGGTTACCACAAAGCCCTCAAGTTGCACACAATAGCCTCAAACCTACGAAAGGTATCATCTAGTGATTTGCCAAGTTTCTGTTCAAAAGTTTTGTACAATCTATTGTATGAGTCCTTACACATAGACTTGACTTGGTTGATGCCCTCATGGTACATGCAAAGCTTTTCCCAAATTGCATGAGCAGTGTCAAGATGAGAAATGAGATCAAATTCACTTCTGCCAAGTGCAGAGAGCAAGATGTTGACAGCTTTGGAGTTGTTTTCATACCTGTTTACCTCATCAACGGGTGCAGCATTGAGGTTGGCAGGTATGTTGTATTCTTGCTTAACGATGTCCCAAATAGCACGTTCTTGACTTAAGAGATAAACCTTGGTCCGTGATTTCTGATAGAGAAAATCTTCCCCATTGAACATCACAAGCTTGACCGCACAGTTCTTCATGTTGCCTCTGGATCACAAAGTTGGTGAAGGTCAACTAGTGATCAAACCGGCTCTGATACTAATTGAAGGACTGAGAAGGCGACCACAGGGGGCGAATGGAAACTATTGACGTGAAAATCACCACGCGTGATCTGAGAGATTTGCTTTACTCTTGTGCAGGCTCAACATAGAAACCGGGGCATGCCAGTCGATTTTTCCTGCAAATCGACAAAGAAACAAATGGTTAGATTCCACGAGTCACCGGCCCACAGCAGGCCGATGAAGCAAGCCAATAGTCACTATTCGTGAAAACCAGCCAACGACTACAAACAACAAACAATATTGAAAATAAACTAATTGGCTGATTTGTATCAGCTTTTTGGCAAATCAATAAATAAATATTAAATGCTGCATAAATGATGCAATAAGAATTAAATCAATAGAGCAAAGTCAATAGATGTACGATGAACGTGCTAGACTTGCTTTATCGATGCCAAAAAATCGATAGGCCAGAGTCGCTAAAAGTACAGTAATCATGCAAGGACTCTCCCTGTCAATACTGTTAAGTCGATAAATCTGATAGCTGGTATTACAAATATGCTTCAAAATCACAGATCTAATCTCACTAAATATAGGGGGCAATCGACTTCTATGAATACAATGATAAATAATTGAGACACCGAGAAGTCGATCCAACTGTGATAACCTGTCGGCTAAACACTCCAACAGAATCCTATCGACTCTACCCACGGTCGGTCCATACCTAGTCCTATCGACTCAGCGAGAGGTCGAAATCAATGCAGCCTCCTTGGCTTGAGCAGATCGAACTTAATCGAGACAGTGCCCAAACAAACCAAATAAAACTAAATACATTCTAATTATGGGTAAAATTGACAGAGTGACTCGAATAATACATCTATATTAAAATTATAAAATCTCCTAAAAATCACAATAGATCGGACCTAACCGAGACAGTGTCGCAACTTAAAATCGATAGTATAAACGTAATTAAGATCTAATTACTAGATAACTAGCAACTCTAAAGATAACAACTTAAATATCAAATTAATGAGTGTTGACACTTCTTAACGTTGTATCAAGAATATCACTATCCCTGGTATGGCAAGAAATGATTGTTGGCGTTTGTTATGCTTTAAGAGTAAAGTGAATTAATCCGCAAAAGCACGGAATACCATTATAGCATTTCACCCAGGAGTATTCCAAGGTATCGTATTTATTTTCCTCAAGGAAGCTAGGCGTAAGATTATCTTGGTTTAACAAAGATAAAACTATAAGAATTATACCAACTAACCAAAGTCGAGGATAAGGATGTTCAATAATAATAGTAGGGGTAGTAACACAGGAAAAATCCACACTAAGATAAATAAAGAGATCGGTTAAGCTAGCCGAGAGGACAACGAGTCTAAGTCTAAGATTCCTAAAATATCTCTTCCTAATATATCTAAATCAAGCGTCAAATTCTAGTTACTCGGGTTGAGCGCTTACACCAATTTTTTGGTACAACCTCAAGTCTTTCACCAGTTAGCTCATTTCGGGGCATGAAAACGATACACTAATATGGGTCGGTAACTAACCTCTGTACTAGTGGGTACACTATCGCTAGACAACCCTGCTTGAGACTTCCTGAACATGGTGGATTACTAAAGGGACGGACAGGACTGTCACCACCTGCCACCTACCACACAGCCCGTGGGGACGAATGCAAATCTAGCTAGTGTTAACTTAAGCACCGCACCTACGCCTTCACTAGATACTCTCCCGTTGGCCTAGCGGAAGAATAGCTGGGAAATAACCATGTTTAAGTCCTACAAAGAACTAGGCTTAATTAAATCCTAGTCGGGAAACGCGTGAACTATGCAACAATGTTTCTTCCTGATTGTAACTTAAGGAAATGACTAAGTTACAACAAGTACTTGACAAGACATAAAAAGGGAAAGATAGTTATATTGATAAAGAATAAGTCTCACATAAAGAGAAAAGATACAAGAGATCTCATACCAAGACTCCAAGACAATTCCGGAATCTCGAGCGATGCTCTCGACTAGACTCTAAGTCCTGACTAAGTAACCTACTCTACTAAGTAGCACAAGTAGTGGGAAATGGACTCATTGGTGTGTTTCTTCGTCGATGATCTTTTTCTACCGAATTCCCCCTCTGTTTATGGGTGGCAATTGGAAGGGGGGGGGGGGGGGGGTACTTGTAGGTGAAGAAGAGTCGGTAGGCCAAAGTTGGTCCGCCATACAGCGGGCAAGCCGGGCGGCAGCCCAGGCCGGCAACCCACAGATCGTATCAGTTCATGACCGACTTCTCTTGGATGGCTTAGATTTTGTCTCGAAGTCGGTTGTTTTGGCCGGTTTCCACCGACTCTTCATTTGGTATGCGGTAGGCCTCATGGGCCTCATGGGCTAGCAACCCTTGGTGGCCAACCCAAGACGGGTGGCAAGCCAGGCCAGGCGGCAAGGATGGCCGGGCGGCGACCCATGCCGGGCGCCGACCCCTCCGGGTCGCCCCTTGACTTCTCCCGGTTAGGCCACTTGTTGGTCCTCTTTCCTTAGCCGTATTTCATCATTTTTTGTCCGGGAGGAGAAAATGACATCGTGGTGGAGTGTTTTGCAGAATCGGTCGGGTTGGATGATCAGCCGGACAATGATTCCGGTTTGATCAGTCGGGTGGCTGATTTCAGCCTTAAACGACCCTGCCGGTCAGGTTCTAATTTCAGCCGTAAATGACCCTGTCGGCCGAGTTCTGATTTCAGCCGTAAACGATCCTGTCGGCCGATGGAAAGCAGTTGTTTCACAGTCGTGATCGACGGACGAGATGTTTCTTCATGTTTTTTCATATTTTGGCCCTTTTGTACCAGCAACCACATATTTCACCAAAACTTATGGAACTTTACTAGTTTAAACAAATATTTATTAAACTTTGGTCTTTACCATGCATTTCCCGACCTGTTGGTGGCCGATATTAGGTTTTACGGGCCACCAACACCTCCCCAAGCTTAAACCTTTGCTCGTCCCGAGCAAATTAAAACTTAGAAGTGATGGATCAGGAGTTGCGTCAATATTAGAGCCCTACGAGGATCAAGTGCACAAACACATACTCCAACACAATATGGGTAAGTGTAAACCAGCACAATTTGGTCACTAAGTCATTCTTATTGTACAACGGGGATTATTGGCATTTTATAACCTTGTCATAAGTGGTTGAAGTCTGGAACGGCTAGTTTAGACTTTGTCATGCAACCTCCTACTTGATCATGAGTCCAAAGTTTTTATGTTGCTGCATAAGGTTGAAAATCTTCCCTCTTGGTGCAATCTCCCACTATGACTCTCATCTCTCAAAAGGTGCATTTCCTTACCAAATGCTCATCATACTTTAGAATTTGGCTTTATATGTGGGGCTTGGTAGGATGGCACATCTAGCATGCATATATTGTTAAGAGATGGTCCTAATGAAAAGACTTTGCACTTTCTCATTCCAATCATTTGGAAATAATGTCCAGGGGTGAGGGAGAGACTGGACTCATGCGAAGGAGTAGTCTAGCACAATTGCAGAGGTCTTTGGTGCAGATTTATCCCAAAGGCTGGATTTTTTGTGCTAGAGCAGAAGGATGGCCCTTTATTTTTGCTTAAAGATATTTTTCTTTTATTTTTGAATGAACCTTATTTTTTTATGTAGCACGTCCATGAGATCAGATAAACTTTTTCTTTCTTTCTTTCTTTGTTTCTTTCTTTCAGCTCTCATGGTGTAAAGAAGCCAATTCAAAGGTTCAAATATTATTGCAAACTTTTTCTGAGCAATTGTCTAGGTGGACCATAATCTTTAAATTGGATCAAAGGCTCACAAAAAGAGAGATTTTTGGTTGGCATGATTGTGAAGTGGATGCATGATTCCGATGTGGAAACCACATAACCAAGCATGATTAATTTGAGAACTCAAAGATAATGCGAAGGAGAATGATTGGCTTTGGAAGTGGAAGTCCCTCATAAGGATCAAATCCTAACTAAACTTAATGCACACATAGATGGCATGAGAGTGGATTTACAATTAATGTTTTGGCCGTGGTAGGGAATTTTCTATCATAGGGAAGATGTGCACGAAGTAGGGGGTTTTTGTTGCAGCATGGTTTTGAAAGAAATCATTGGACTCTAATCATAAGGAAATCATAGACTCATCCAAAACATGCCATATCATAAACTCCAACAACTAGAGTTGGTGTTTAATAGCCATTTTGCCCCACTAGAACATAGAGGGACTAGCATTATCATCATGTCAATCTACCATTACCCACAAAAATGAGGAGTAGAGGTTGTATACTTGAGACTCAAAGGGAGCTAATAGAGCCACTAATTAACATTTCCATAGGCAAGGTAGAGACCAAGTTCTCAAATTTTATTCGAATAAGGGAAATCTTTTTGTTCTTTTTGGTTTTGCAAATTTTTATGGTTTTCCTTGAAAGCTAAAATCTTTTTGTGTTTTTCTCAAAGTTTTAACAAGCTGAAAAAATCTTTTTGGATTTTCTTAAGTATAGCTATACAAAAGGGAGCAAGGCAAACTCAACTAGAAAAAGAGAGGGCAAGAGAAGAGAGCATTATGTGCACCTTATTTTGCGTACCTCCCCAAGCTTAGGTCTTTGCCTTCATGGAGGGGTTTGATAATTGATGTTGAGGTGACCAAACAGTTGGTCCATCATGGAGGGGTTTGTTTGGATTTGTTGTGTTGTCTGTTGCTGCCATTGTTGTCCTTCTCTCATGGCTGCTTGTATTTCTTGGGTTTGGTCATTGATTTCATAGGCATTTCCAGCCAAGTATTGCATATCTTCTTGCAACTCCGGAAAAATTGTATGATGTGAATCCGGCAGAACGTGAAGTCCCCATGCCTCCATAAGTTTGATGGTAACTCCCCATCCCATAGGGATTGGAAGGTTCATACTCTTCATAGGAGGTAGTGTAGTTTGTTGATGAACTAGCAAATCCGGAAAACTATGGTTGCTCCCAATGGTAATGGGAGTTTCCCGAAGTACCCGGTTGAGGTGTGTTCGTGGCTGTTTCATACTGTTGTTCTGCTCGTCGAAGTTGTGCTCTTGTTCTTGGCCTATCCCCTAAAACACTATGTCTTGCACGCTGCGAGGGAGTTTACAATTTGTACACAAAGTTCTTTTTACCGATAATAGTGAGCTGGGGGTTAGGCAACTCAATTTCTTGATCATACCCCGAATAAAGCATGAAGTACCTATTGTTCTCCTCTTTCAACAAGTGGGCTTGCAAGAAATGATCTTGTCCTAACAAAGGAGCGCTAGGGAGACGATCTATTCTAGCTCTGTGAAGTGTGCCAACCTTTCTAGCAATTCTAGTGACAAAAGGGGCAAAAGTAATGGGTCCTTGTTGTCTGAATGCTAAGGTGAGCCCATGGTTGATGAGGAAAAATGTGGGGTTTGTTTTAAATTTCTTGATTATAGCATAGAGATAGGCTTTATCCAAGCTATTCACCGAACGAACATCACCCCGAGGGGTTAGGTAGTGAGTGATAAAACGGTGAATTATACGGAGCGATGGGTTGTGAATGTCACTAGTGCGTTCTTGCCCCGTAATGGGGTTTCCTATCTTTGCCCAAAGTCCTTGTGGTGTGAAACCTTTAAGTTTATCAATATCTATGGCGTCCTTACGGTCGAAACCAAGATAAGTACTAACTTCTTTTAAGGACCGTTCATTCACCGTAAAAGACAAAATTCATAGAGAGTGCCTATTTTGTCATGGTCGAACTTGCACACGGACATGAACTCCCGGTCATCAATGGCGGTGAACTTGCTTTGCTCGTCGAAGTCATTGAACACCATGTTCTCTTTACTCTCCATGAACTTCTCAAATTCTTCATCTTGCATACTCGCCACTGTTGTAGCCTCGGATATGGACATTGTTTCCGAGTGGTATCTCGGAGCATGCCCATATGAAGCTTCTGAGTGTTTAGCTTCTGAGCGCTCACTTGGGGTGCGCCTCCCACGACTTGAGCTGCTGCTGCTGAACTTGGTGTAGAGGCCCCTCCAAATGTTTGCCATTCCTGCAAAAGGGTTACTTGGACACAATACCAGAAGGACAATATGATAATAATGGTTAGCGGTTAGTCATTCGGTTAGTAGTCCTTGGAGGGGTGAAATATTCGGAGAATGAGCCTTGGTATTTATAGGCTCGAAGGAGGCCTTGGAGGCCAATATCCCACGCCGGGCAGTGGGACACGCCAGGTGGCGACCCATGCCAGGCGACAGGTCCTCATCCTCCTTTGCTGCATTATTGCTTTGGTGGTGATGGGAGAGGACTAGGTACATGCGCCATATGATCCACTTGCTATCTTTGGCCAAAACTTTGTGTTGAGTGTGGGGAGCAAGAAGAGAGTGATGGGATGGCCAAAGTTGGATGTTTGCAATGAGTATCCTGCCATTCATGAGGCCTAGGGGAGTCGGATGGCAGGTGACTGTGGGTGGTGAAAGAGTGAGGTGACTTGAGTGGCTCTCTTTCATTTGGTTTCACTCATGGCAGGGTCTTTTGGTCAGCATTTTTCATAAAGAAAAAGTTGGGCACACCTCCTCCACTCATGGCCAACATCCTTGCATCACAAGAGTATGGAATCCGAGAAAAAATATGGCTGGGCGGCATAGAAATCACCCAGCCGGGTGGTCATTTTTTATGATAAATGACCTCTCGGGTGCTGAAATTTGACTGGGTTATTTCTGGCCGGTTAGAGTCCCGGATCATCACCCGAATAGTCATTTTTGACAAAAATTGACCTCCCAGCTGGGAAATTTGGCCGAGACATCATGAAAAATTTTATTTTTTCCATTTTTTTTGAAATTTGTTTTTAATTTTTATTTCTTTTTTTTATACCTAATTTAATGATAAAAGAGGGGAATAGAAGCAACCTAATTTAGTGGTATATACAAGACAAGGGGGATAACTATCGGTTTCCTTCGGACAAGGGTCCGAATTTTTTGTCTCGAACAAGACTTTCTCCACGTTCAGTTCTTCATGGTGCCCTTCATGGATGGAGAATCTTCCATGATCGGTGCAACTTCTTTCCTCCGCCATACTTGTTTGATTTTCTTGGGCTTGGCGGTGACCTTTTTCTTTGCTTCTTGTGGCTCATTCTTGTTTTTGGGCAGTGATTGTGTGCTCTTGACTTTTACCACCGGTGCACCTGATTTTGGTGGAATTGGGTACAGCTCAACTTTCTGCACCGTGTTGGAGTTTCTACCATAAAAGATGTATACCTGATTGCATTGGGGCCTAAAGGCAAACTTCTCTTCGTGCCCATTAATGTTAATGTGGATTTCTCCAGCCCTAACATTAATGTTGGCATTTGCGGTGCTTAGGAACGACCTTCCTGGTATAAGAGGTGTCTTCACGTCGGCATCCATATCTAGCACCACAAAGTCGACGGGAATGAGGGAGTTCCTTATCTTTACAGGTACGTCTTCCGCAATAACCGCCGGGTAGCGGACTGATTGATTGGCAAGCTGCAAGCACATTGCTGTAGGGGATAATAAATTGACATTAAGTTTGTCATATACCACCTTTGGGATGACGCTCATGCTTGCCCCCAAATCACAAAGGGCATTGTTGAATTGTTGCATCCCGATGGAGCATGGGATGGTTGGGCATCCCGGATCTCGCTTCTTTTCTAGGAGGGAGTTCAAGATAGCGGCGCTACATTCCTCCGTTAATTTGACAATTTCAGTGGATGGCATTGGGCGTTTATTGTTGAGGACGTCCTTTAGGTACTTGGAGTAGGTAGGAACCTGCATGGCATCAAGTAGCGGTATATTGACAAATTATTTCTTTATTACCTTTACAAATTTCCCAAATTGTTTATCCACTATCGGCTTCCTCTGACGAGAGGGAAATGGCAACACCGGGATACCAAGAACTCATGTGGTGCCTTCTTGAGAGATGCCTTTGCCTCCTCAACTTTGATTATCTTCTTCTTCCTCTGACTCTACATTGGGTTCCTTTGTCCTTCCCTGCATTGTTAGGATTTGGCGGATCCTGTGTAGATTTTCCGCCTTTAGTTGTAACAGCATTAACATTTTTTTTGGGGCTAACTTTTGCGGGGAGCTTGCCTGAGTTAGGCTTAACAATAGAAGCGGATAGCTGAGCAATTTGTGTTTCTAACATTTTGTTGCAACTAAGTTGGTTTTGCAGAGAGGTATTGAAAGCTTCCATACAAGAATCTATACTTTCTAGGACTTTATCAGTAGCAATGAATTTCCTACTAATACTTTCATTAATTTTAGATTGTCCTAGAACAAGATCACGGAAGGAAGGTTCATTACGAGTGAAGTTTCTAGAGTTACCCATATTTTTGTCAAAGGAGAGGTTTGGCTTGGACTCCCATCCGAAGTTGTTCGTATGGGGCCTAAACCCGTTGTTGTTGTTGTTGTTGTTGTTGTTGTTGTTGTTGTTGTTGTTGAGGTAGTTCACTTCTTCTTCTTGAGTCTCTGGGCAGTGGTTTCCTATATGTCCAACATTACCACAGACTTCGCAAGTCATGCGAGGGTCTAGGGATTGGGCAGTCTGAGGCGATTTCGTCTTCTTCAAAAGTTGATCCATCTTGATTGCTAACATGTCAATACCATCAACTTGGTGGACTGCCCTCATCTTGGGTTGCAGCTGGCTCTGCCTCTCATCATAGCCACTATAGTTGGTGACCATCTTTTCTATGAGAGTTTGGGCTTCTTTTGACCTTCAGAGAGAAGAAGGAACCTCCAGTGGCTGCATCAAGGTGCTCACGAGCGAGACGGTTGAGCCCATGGTAAAAGCACTGGATTAGCAACCAATCTTGCATTCTATGATGTGGGCACGCCAAAGTGTACTCTTGAAAGCGTTCCCATGCCCCAGGGATGCTTTCATCGGTCAGTTGTTGGAAACTTGAAATTTTGTTCCGCAGGGCATTGGTTTTGCCTAGCGGGAAGAACCTGGCAAGGAAAGCATTGGAGCACTTGTCCCATGTGGTGAGCTCTTCTTCATTGTTATAGAACCACTCCTTGACCTTCTCCAAGAGTGAGAATGGGAAAAGGCCAAGGCGGATGGCTTCAGGGGTCACGTCCCTCATGGTGAAAGTGCTGCACACCGCCAAAAACTGTTGGAGGTGGGCATTTGCGTCATCCGATGCCTAGCCACAGAAAGGACTAGCCAAAACCGTGTTGATTAAGGTCTGTTTCAGCTCATAGCCTCTATTCCCCATGCTCGGGTTCAGATCGGTGCGGATGTTGTCTTTTCAGCCATGTTTGGTTGAGCAGACATGGACGGATCTTGCTGCTGAGCTGGTGTGATCGAAGGTGCTTCAAGAGCAAGTACAGGCCGAGGAGGGCTGAGTCATTGACGCACTCTCCTCAACAAAGCTTCCAGATCGTTGTGGTAGTTGTCTAGTAGGCCGAAACTAGTCATAAAGCATCCTGTTTACACCACAGATAGACAAAACAAGGATAAGCCCATGAAGGAAAGCGGTAAGTACTTGATAGAAATATCAATGTTAAATTTCCGATATCTTAGCCTATTGCTTCCCCGGTAACGGCGCCAGAAATGCTTGTTAACACTTCTTAACGTTGTATCAAGAATATCACTATCCCTGATACGGTGCCAGAAATGATTGTTGGTGTTTGTTATGCTTTAAGAGTAAAGTGAATTAATTGGCAAGCGCATAGAACACCATTGTAGCATTTCACCCGGGAGTATTCCAAGGTATTGTATTTATTTTCCTCAGGGAATCTAGGCGTAAGATTATCTTGGCTTAACAAAGATATAACTATAATACTTATACCAATTGACCAAAGTCGGGGGTAAGGATGTTCAATAATAATAGTAGGGGTAGTAACACAAGAGAAATCCACACTAAGATAAATAAAGAGATCGGTTAAGCTATCTGGGAGGACCTCGAGTCTAAGTCTATGATTCCTAAAATATATCTTCGTAATATATCTAAGTCAAGCGTCAAATCCTAGTTGCTCGGGTTGAGCGCTTACACCAATTTCTTGGTAGAGCCTCAAGTCTTTCACCTGTTAGCTCACTTCAGGGCACAAAAACGATCCATTAATATAGGTCGGTAACTAACCTCTGTACTAGTGGGTACGCTATCGCTAGACAATCCTACCTGAGACTTTCTGAATGTGGTGGATTACTAAAGGGACAGACAGGACTGTCACCACCTACTGCCTACCACACAGCTTGTGGGGACGAACGCAAATCCAGCAAGCGTTAACATAGGCACCGCACCTACGCCTTCACTAGATACTCTCCTGTTGGCCTAGCGGAAGAATAGCCGGGAATAACCAAGTGTAAGTCACAAAAAGAATTAGGCTTAATTAAATCCTAGCCAGGAAATCTGTGAACTATGCTACAATGTTTCTTCCTTATGATTGTAACTTAAGGAAATGACTAAGTTACAACAAGTAAAGTGTCCAATTGTGGAAGCAACCCAGAATTTCGACGAAGGAAATTATGTAAGGTAAGAAAAATTAATTGTCCAGAGATATTTTTGGTGTTTGTTTTCCATGTTGTTTCAGGATGAGGAAACCTTGGAAGGAATCGAGGAGATGAGACATAATGCCAACCGGCACCGAGATAGTATCAATCAACACGGTCGGAATAGGACACCTCTGGAGGTCAGATGCGATAAAGAACTTTGACAAGGAAGAAATTTGAAATTATCTGACACCACGCGGCCCCCAATGCTGCATAATGCGCTGTGGAGGAATGTGCCGATCGACACCCTTCTGTGACGACCGACACGAGCATTGATGCGTTAGTCGAGGGGAATCAGGGTAGAGCATGGGGAAGAGAGCAATTCATCAACAATGATGCAGTTGTCGGGTGCAAAGGGAGGCACTGATCAACCAGGCTTAGGAAAAAGAGAAAAGTGCTGACCGGCACGGTCTTCGTGCCGATCGGCACGGTGCCACAACCGACAGACCTAGTGTTGTACCCCTATCCACCAACAACACATGGCAGTAATCAGACATGGGGAAGATATAAAGGAGGTGGAAGCCAAGGCGTGATAGAATTTGCGTAGTGCTGATCGGTACGGAGGGGATTTGAACCGCCTTGGGTTCCTTCCCGTAGAAGCCTTGGCTGTCTATAAAAGGAGGGCATGACCCCTCATTCTCACCATGACTCCCTAGTAACTTCTGCCACTACTCCAGTTTCCCCACTCACATGATTTCCTTCCGTTTTGCAGAAGATGGACAAGCTCGTGGCGGCCGCAAGAAAGCTCGACAAGAGCGTACGCTGGAGTTTTAGACTCCAACAGCTGCAACAACTCCGACAGCCGCAGGAACTCTGACTCCCTCACCGACTCAAGGGCAAGTTCCGCCAATGAAGGGAGTCGGTGAGCATCCATGGAGATGACACAACCACGCGGGCGCGATGACGACTTCTACATCGCCCAGGACGGTGCCGGCCTCCCCAATGTGCCGAGGCCGCGCACGAGGAGCACAACCGCCGTTGCAGGAAGGGCGAGCAGATCAATGGAAGAAACCTCCTCGCAGCCACTAGCATATGTGTCATGCACGGTTGTGGAGGGGTTCACCTTCTTGAGCGCCGAGGAGGAGCGCACATATGATCTAGTGCGGCAACACTTCGTCCCCAACTTTGACATGGATGAAGACTTCCTGGGACAGAATGAACTCTGCCCCAACATTCTGTAGTGCCTCGCCAATTTTGGGTGGGTACAAGTTTCTCTCTCGCCCTCAACATTGAGTGCGCCACCATGATGCAACTCAATAGAGATGATGAGGGGAGCGAAGATGCATCTAGGATCCCCTAGTGGGTTTTGGTGTACGATGACAAGATTAAAATTGTACTAATGATGTTTACGAAGTAAATGTGTAGATAATCAAAATTATTGTTTAACCCACATTTGCAAGGTGGCTATTACTCCCAAAAAGAAGAAAAGGAAAATTGACTCAAGTTCCTTAAAAGAGTAGTTTTCGTTTTAATCGAGTCATAGGCATGCCGAACTATAAAGGGGGGTAAACCAATCTTTCTAAGAAGGGAAATTTGTGTGCTCAAGCCTACCAATAAGTTTTGTGAGAGTTTAGCGAACCAATGCCTAAAAGAACCAATCCTTTTTGAGCCAAACAGAAAGTCATAGAAGTTCCATCATTGCCCAGCTCCTATCTTCAACCATCCCGAGAGTTACGGAAGTTTCGTGGGCTCCCCCACGGAAGTTTCGTCATTCTCTGGTTTCTTTGTGTTGCAAACCCGAGAGCAACGGAAGTTTTGTGATGTCCATCACGGAAGTTCCATTGTCTCTGACTCAATCGAAATCCTTCCATGCAACGGCTCTTTTTGAGTTGACGGAAGTTCCGTGGGTAACCACGGAAGTTCCGTCAGACATAGAAAAGCTGTGTAACGGCTAGTTTTTGGAGAGCCTCTATATATACTCCCCCCTTTCCCCCGTAGGAAGGGTTGGACTCCTCGAAAATTTAATCTCATTTTAGCTAGAGCTCTCCCCTCTCACTCCTAGACTTGTTCTTGACATTCCAAGCAAGTGAGAGAGATCCAACCACAAAAAGATTGAATCCATCCACTCAAAATCTTGAGCACATCTTTTCCTCCCCATAAAGATTTGATTTGTTTGTTACTCATGAAGACTTGGTCTCCTAGACGGCTAGGCGTCACCCTTGAGCTTCGAACTTATTGTGGTGAGACGGGGATGTTTGCGAAGGTGTGATTCGCCTCCGGAGGAAAAGGATCAAGTGGAGAAAGAAATCCAAGCGGGCAAAAGGGTTGACAGAGACCCGACCACTTTGTGGGGCTCCTCAACGAGGACATAGGAACTACTTAGTGTGGTTGCCAAACCTCGGGTTAATTCCTTGTGTCTCTCTTCACATTTCTGCATTTCTTTCATATTATTGTGCTCGATTCACTTGTTTATTGTGTTGCTGGCTATTCTTCTAAGAACTTTAAGTGTGCATTGTTGTAGCTTCACCTTTATCAAGTATTGTATCTCTACTTGTTTAGTTATCCGCATTTAAATAAGTTTTGTAGAAACGATTGGTGAAGTTCTATCATTTGATAGAACTTCCGTGGTGACGGAAGTTCCGTCGTTCCTAGCATTTGATCAAAACTTAGTGCTTTTTCAGGATTATTTTTAGATTGCCTATTCACCCCCCCCCCCCCTCTAGGCAACTTTCAATTAGTATCAGAGCCATAATCTTCTACAAGGCTTAAAAGCTTGAAGATTAAAGGATGTCAAAGTCGGGGGAAGGCGACAAGCCTCAAGATCTTGCTTCGGCAAGCAAAAGAAGTGATTTGCACACGACCATGCCATTCAACCATGCAGATCTGGCAAACATTCATGGCAGTGGAAGTGGAAGATTGCCTTAATTCGAAGGAAAAGATTTTAGTTAGTACAAGCACCGGATGAAGATGTACCTCATGTCTATTGGTCCACCAATTTGGGAAATTATGGAGAAGGGATTCACCTTGGAGGACAAGGAGAATCCTACAACCATGGACCAACTCAACATACATCGCAATGCTCAAGCGGTGTCGGCCATTCTCTCTTCCTTAAACCCCAAGGAATATTCAAGAGTAGCCGGAATTGAGAATGCCCGGAGAATGTGGAAGAAGTTAGTATGTGCCCATGAGGGAGTAGATGTTGTGAAGAAGTCAAGGCTCCAAGTTCTTAAGAATCAATTTAATTTCTTTGTGAAGAACAAGGGAGAAGAGCCTCAACAAACTCATGATAGGCTCATGGACATTGTGAATGAGAGAATAGCATATGGGGACAACATCAAAGATGAAGAAGTCAACTACAAGCTTCTCATGGCTCTTAGAATGTGGAACCCAACTCTATGCACCATCATTGAAGAAAAGGATGGATTTGAGAACTTCACAACCGATGAAGTGATTGGAAGAATCAATGCCCACAAGAGTCATGATGATGAGGGCAAAAGAGTAAATATGCTCATTGGTGATGAGGGCTCAAGCAAGAAGGACATAGCTATCAAGGCAAATGATGACGAAGATGATGACAATGATGATGAAGAAGAAGACAATGAAGAGTTTGCCTTATTTGTCAAGAAATTTGGTAAATACATGATCAAGAACGGCTTTACCAATAGAAGCTTTGACAAGGCCAAATCTTGAAGAACAAGTAGAAGATGCTATGAGTGTCACAAACAAGGACACATGATTGTCGATTGTCCTAGACTAAATGGCAAGGGCAAGAAAAATGAAAAGTATAACAACAAGACAAAGCCCAATAAGAAGCCATACAACAAGGGGAAAGCTCACATTGGCCAAGAATACATCTCCGATGATGATGATGAAGATGATGAGGGTGGCATTGCCAACATTGCCATTGGTCTACCTCCGGCCAAGAAGTCACTCTTCAACAACCTCACTGATGATGAGGATGATGCTCCCCGATGCTTCATGGCCAAGGAAAGCAAGGTAGCTCCTCACATCGATTTCAATCCCTTTTATTGTAGTGATGAAGAGGAGGACTTGGTGCCCTCTATGCATGAAATGGTTAAAATGCTACATAAGCTACAAGGGGAGTTGGACAATCAAGAAAGAATCATTGATAGACAAGAAGAGTTGCTTGATGAAGAAAGAAGCAAGAACCTTGAGCTCACCAAGAAACTTGAGCAAGAGAAGGAGAAGAACAAAACCTTGACTAAGGACCTTGCAAAGGTCAATGAGTCAAGTGAATCATGCACCTCAACGAGTAAGAAGTATCAAGAAAGGTGCAACTCCTTGCTAGAGGAGAACAAGGCCTTAGCAAAGGCCATTGAAGATCTCAAGACAAGCTCCCGCTCATTGATGAAGAAGCTTGAATCCTCTCAAGCTTCAACAAGCAAGGGTTGTGGAAGGTGCCACAACATCAATGTTGAAATGATTGCCAAGCAAGACGCAATCATTGAAAAGCTATCCAATCAAGTCAAGAAACTTGAGAAGAAGGCTGAAATAGAAACCACAAAAATAGTTGGTGAGCCAAGAGCCTCTCATGACAAGAGAGGATTAGGGTACAACAAGAATGCACATAAAAAGGGCTACAACAAGAGACCAAACTTTGTACCCGAAGGCAAGGGAAAGCAAGTAGCACAAGAGAAGACAATCAAGCCAAAGAATGCCTTCCAAGTCAATAAGAACAACAAGACCTCTACCATATCCTTTTATGATTTTGATGCCCTTATGTGCTAACCCGTAATGCTTATGGTAGAGTGGTTGCTAAGTTTGTTGGGCCATACGATGCAAGGTGAAAGCCTTGTGTGTGGGTGCCCAAAGTATTTGTATCTAGTGTTAAGGGACCCAAACTAACTTGGGTGCCTAAAACACATGCTTGATGTTCCTTGTAGGAGTACTCCTCCGGTGCCGCAACATGGGTACTTGATAGTGGGTGCTCAAATCATATGACCGGAGAGAGATCAATGTTCTCCACACTTGATCATGACAATCTACCAAGTGGAGGCATATCATTTGGAAATGACAACAAGGGAAAGGTAATTGGTCATGGTCGGATTGCCATCACCCATGACCTTTCAATTGGTAATGCTTATCTTGTAAATGGTGTTGGATACAACTTGATGTCCGTCTCACAACTTTGTGAGATGGGCTATAGTTGTCACTTTGACGATGATGGCGTGACCGTTTTTAGGAAGAAGGATTCCTCAATAGCTTTTAAAGGGTATTTAGAGGCTAAGATATATCTTGTTGATCTTACCAACAAAGAGGGATCTAACCTAAATGCTTGCTTGGTCGCTATAACTACCTTAGGTTGGCTATGGCATCGCCGGCTACCTCATGTTGGGATGAGGAACCTTTCCAAACTCTTAAAAAGTGATCACGTTGTCGGACTAAAGGATGTTTCTTTTCAGAAGGACAAAATATGTAGCGCATGTCAAGCCGGAAAGCAAGTCGCAGCAGCGCATCCATCTAAGACAATGATGACAACGACAAGACCGTTGGAAATGCTCCACATGGACCTTTTTTGACCGGTCACTTACATAAGCATTGGCGGTAACAAATATGGTCTTGTAATTGTTGATGATTATTCACATTTCACTTGGGTATTCTTTTTGAAGGACAAAAGTGAAACACAAGGTATCCTAAAGAGGTTTTTGAGAAGAGCACAAAATGAGTATGAGGTGAAGATCAAGAAGATAAGGAGTGACAATGGAACGGAATTCAAGAATACTCAAGTTGAACAATATCTTGATGAAGAAGGCATCAAGCATGAATTCTCCGCTCCATACACTCCACAACAAAATGGTGTAGGTGAAAGAAAGAACCGCACACTCATAGAGATGGCAAGAACAATGCTTGATGAGTACAAGACATCGGACACCTTTTCGGGTGAAGCCATCAACACCGCATGCCATGCAACAAATAGACTATATCTTCACAAGATTTCGAAGAAAACACCTTATTAGCTCCTCACCGATAACCTTCCCAATGTTTCATATTTCCGTATTTTTGGGAGCAAATGTTTTATTCTTAACAAGAAACCTAAATCCTCTAAGTTTGCTCCTAAGACACATGAAGGTTTTCTTCTTGGATATGGAACTAAGGTCTATGCATATCGAGTCTTTAACAAAGACACCGGAGTTGTTGAAATCACCCGAGATGTGCAATTTGATGAATCTAATGGCTCTCAAGTAGAGCAAGTTAATCCAAGTGATGTAGGTGATAAAGCTCCTTGTGATGCAATAAGGAACATGGCAATAGGTGATATAAGACCACAAGACCCAAACGCAAGTCAAGATGAACCATCCTCTTCGAGATAAGATGACTCAACTCCACAAGAGCCACATGATGAACAAGATCAAGGAAGTAACCAAGATCATGGTGACGATCATGATCATGGCAACAATCAAGTTCAAGCTCAAGATGGTGGAGAAAGAGACACTCAAGATGACAACAATCAAGAAGAAGAAGATGCATCTAGGCCAATTCATCCACGAGTCTGACAAAGCATTCAAAAGGATCACCCTGTTGACAACATTCTTGGTGACATCCAAAAGGGGGTAACTACTAGATCCCGAATGGCTAGGTTTTGTCATCATTACTCGTTTGTTTCCTCTATGGAACCTCTTAGAGTGGAACAAGCACTTCAAGACTCGGATTGGGTGATGGTCATGCAAGAAGAGTTGAACAACTTTGAAAGAAACAAGGTGTGGTCATTGGTGGAAAAACCCAAGCAAAATGTTGTTGGTACAAAATGGGTTTTCTGCAATAAACAAGATGAGTATGGTGTGATGGTGAGAAACAAAGCAAGACTTGTTGCAAAAGGCTACTCACAAGTTGAAGGTTTGGACTTTGGTGAAACTTATGCACCCGTTGCTAGGCTTGAGTCAATTCGTATTTTACTTGCCTATGATACTCACCATGGTTTTATGCTTTTTCAAATGGACGTGAAAAGTGCATTTCTAAATGGCCCTATTCAAGAGGAGGTGTATGTACAACAAATTCCGGGATTTGAAGACCCAAAGAAGCCAAACCATGTCTACAAGCTTCACAAAGCTCTCTACGGCCTCAAGCAAGCTCCTAGAGCTTGGTATGAGCACCTCAAGGTATACTTGATCAACAAGGGCTTCACAATTGGCAAGGTCGATCCTACTCTCTTCACAAGAAAGTTGATAATGATATTTTTGTGTGCCAAATATATGTTGATGACATTATATTTGAGATGATTTTGCCAAGATTATGACTGGGAAATTTGAGATGTCCATGATGGGAGAATTGAAGTTCTTTCTACGTTTTCAAGTCAAGCAACTTGAAGAAGGAACATTCATAAGTCAAACCAAGTACACTCAAGACATACTCAAGAAGTTTGACATGGAGAATGCAAAACCAAACAAGACTCCCATGAAGACAAATAGACATCTTGGGCTAGATGTGAATGGTAAGCCTGTGGATCAAAAGGTATATCGATCCATGATTGGTTCTTTGCTTTATCTTTGTGCATCTAGGCCTGATATCATGCTTAGTGTGTGCATATGTGCAAGATTTCAAAGTGCTCCTAAGGAAAGTCACTTAGTGGCTGTAAAAAGATTCTTATGATATTTAATTCATACACGAAACCTAGGATTGTGATATCCAAAGGGTTCCAAGTTCAAGCTAGTCAATTATTTCGATGCCGACTACGCCGGATGTAAGGTGGATAGAAAGTGTACCTCTGAGACTTGCCAATTGTTGGTTAGGTCCCTTGTGTCATGGTCATCGAAGAAACAAAATTCCATTGCCCTATCCATAGCCGAAGTGGAGTATGTCGTAGCCGGAAGTTGTTGTGATCAACTACTTTGGATGCGGCAAACTCTAAAGGACTTTGGATACACTATGACCAAAGTTCCTCTGCTATGTGACAATGAGAGTGTGATCATGATTGCATATAACCCCATTGATCATAATAGGACTAAGCCTATAGATATCTGGCACCACTTTTTGAGAGATCATTCAATCATAGGGGATATTGAGATTAGCTATGTTAGAACCGATAAACAACTAGCGGATATATTTACCAATCCCCTAGATGAGAAGCGGTTTTGTGAGCTTAGGAGTGAACTAAATATTCTTGACTCATCCAACTTGGAGTAGAATCTTGTACTTTTTTTGATGTAGTGCTCATGCAAAATCCCTTGAAAATAAAATTCTTCATAAATTTCATAATGTCTTTGTTTTCTTAAAAAAACAAAATGTTTTGATCAATAAATCATATTATTGAAACCTATAAATATAGTTTTACTTGGTTGATTGTTGCTATTCACAAGTTGAAACAAGTCCTATATTCCCTACCTATCTTTTCCAAAAGTTCAAACTAGTAAAGGCCTTCTCTCTGTCAAACAGAGAATGACGGAACTTTCATCACTCATTGACGGTACTTCCATCGTCCATAGAAGAACTGTGGGAACTTCCGTGACTTCTCAATCAGGCTGTCTGCCTGAACCCGAGAGCGATGATACTTCCGTCACCCAATGACGGAACTTCCGTCACTCTCAGGTGAAAGGGCCCGACGACCTCCTTCTTCTCTATCCAACCGGCCATTATTCTTTTCTTCCTCTCTCTCCTCTCCTCAAACCCTAAGTGGCGATTTGCGGTGATTTGAGGATTTCACCGACGAAGTGGATTAAATAGGTGGAGATTTGGCTCCTCCCCCACGGAAGTTCTGAAATCTCCATCGTTTTTCTTCGTTTTTTGACCTAGGTATGAGTCCTTGACCTAAATTTCATTTTCAGGTCAAAAGTTCAAATGTCTTCATTTCCTTTGGATAGATTAACTCCTCTAGAGCTAGTCTATCATCTGTTAGAAGCATTTGTGATGTTGTGGTAGGATCTAGGACTAATGTCAATTTTGGTGCAAACTGCAAGTGACGGAAGTTCCGTGATCTGTCATGGAACATCCGTTGTCTACAGTTTAGTGCATTTTTTTAATCTCTTGGATTCTTGCTGTAACATTTTGACTCATTCATTGATCAATCTTAATTCTACTGGCAGCTCAAGATGGTGAGAATTAAGTACGCATCCAATGCTCCGAGTGAGCCAAGAGATGAAGACTCTTCCTCCTCCTCTCCAAGTGAGGAACTAGTGCCCGCCTCCAAGAGAAGAAAGGCTGTTGCAGTTCAAGGGCAAGGGTCGACGGGCCAAGGCTCCAGCAGGGATGCGCAGACTGTGCATGTCCAGCTGGGAGGATCTCTTCCTCCTAGGAGATCTCAAGATAAGGGCGAGCGGCCTATGAAGGAAAAGGGATCCTCAAGAGCAGCAAGGACAGACTCTGTAGATGTGGTTCAGGGACTTAAAGTCCATGAACCTGTCTATCAGGATGACTACATCTACAAGGACTACAAAAAAGATCTTGATGCTCTCATTGAAGCAAGGAAGCAAAATCCCGCACTGGTGGGAGAACAAGAAGCCACGGACCCCCGGTTCCGCACATGGTTTCAGCAAGATTACTATATGTCTATACTCATAGACAAGAACCAGAAGAACCGACTAGCCTCCCACCAATGGATTGATTGGTCCTACATGGAGTCAAAGGAGAATCACGTGTTCGATGAGATCATCCAAGTGTGCAAGGATAGAGGAGTTTATGATTTGATGGGCTTCAACTATGATTGGAACAAGGAGGTAATATGCTAGTTCTACTCCACTCTTTTCCTTGATGGTAAGGGCGTACTTCATTGGAGAACTCAAGGTGTGGAGTATTTTGTCTCAGCGAGTCGCTTTGGAAGCTACTTCTTTCAAGAAAGTTCAGATCGCACTAGAGAGATCATCACAAATGAACCTATGATGAAGGAGAAGGACATGACTTTCATGTACTATGAGATGTGTCCAAATGTGTTTGGAACAACTAATGGCCTTTACAACTATTACTTCACACTCAACCGGATGCTTAGAGTGACCATCACACCCAAGGGAGGATATGCTACTGCTATAGTGGAGAGCTCAAGGAACATTCTTGCTAGGTTTAATCCTCAGGCAAGACCCTTCTATTTCATGGACTTCATCATAAATGAAATCCACTTAGACTCCATTGACACTAGAAGGAGCCTTCCTTTTGCTCCCTATCTCATGAGGATGATTGAAGCTAAAACTGGACTTATATTTGAGAAGGAATGCAAGCATGTTCCTCTCTGACCTAGGGTGCAACATGAGCTTCGCCCAGTTAATCCTACTCCCCCAAGAGTGTCTTCCTCTAGGAGAGAATGTCTCGCCCGTGCCCATGCCCAGACAGCGGCTGAGAGAGTAGCAACAGCAGCAGGGGCCTCCTCCTCAGCCCAAGAGCGGCAGCGCTGTCCATCTTGTCCAGTTCTTGCCTTCCTCAAAGGCATCTTCAATGTCTGTTGCTTCAATGCTAAAAAGAACTGGGGGAACAAGAGGAGAATCAAGAAGCTGGTGAGGTGCTACAAGAGGGACCAGCGCGCTCAAGGACATAAGGTGTCTCCCAATGGCTCTGAGTGTGAGCCCGATGGTGAGCCACCGGTCTTTGCTGACCCTCTTGCAGGCTATGATTGGAATGATCTCTCTGCCGAGCCATCTATAGCTCCTCCGCCTCAAGAAGATGAAGATGTGGATGACGGATCCGAGGAAGAAGATGAGTAATTTCATTTCTTCTCTCTCTCTCTTTTTCTTCTTTTTGGTGCGTTGATGCCAAACGGGGAGAGAAGCGATGAAAAATGACAATAGTTGTGTGATCTCGTTTGTAATAGGATAGTGATAAACCTATGGACAAGTATCTTTCTATTTGCTTTGTGTGTGAAAACTATTTGTGAACCTTTATTGTAATAAATCTATAGTTTTATGTTATGTGTCGTGTTTGTTTTATTACTCTTTGTTGATTGTTTGTGACAAGTATGTTGAATGCTCATCGTTTTATCACTATGTTGCACACTTGTACACCTTTAGGCACCTCACTCATTGAAAAATATAGGGGGAGCTCCTCCACATGTTTGTGTGATTCATGCATATCTTTAGGGGGAGCCCCGCTATATTTTGCTTTGTGTCTAGTTTGATTATCTCCTTTATATCTCTTTTCATCTATTGTCATCAATCACCAAAAAGTAGGAGATGGAAGATGCATCTAGGATCCCTAAGTGGATTTTGGTGTACGATGATGGAAGATTAAAATTGTACTAACAATGTTCATGAAGTAAATGTGCAGGTAATCAAAATTGTTGTTTAAACCCACAGTTGCAAGGTGGCTATTACTCCCAAAAAGTAGGAAAAGGAAAATTGACTCAAGTTCCTTAAAAGAGTAGTTTTCATTTTAATTGAGTCATAGGCATGCCAAACCATAAAGGGGGGGGTAAACCAATCTTGCTAAGAAGGGAAATTGTGTGCTTAAGCCTACCAAAAAGTTTTCTAAGAGTTTAGCGAACCAATGCCAAAAAGAACCAATCCTTTTTGAGCTAAATAGAGAGTCAAGAAAGTCCATGGTTCATTCCATGGAAGTTCCATCATTGCCAAGCTCCTATCTTTAGCCAACCCGAGAGTTATAGAAGTTCCATGGGCTCCCACACGGAAGTTCCGTTGTTCTCTGGTTTCTTTATGTTGCAAACCCGAGAGCGACGGAAGTTCCGTGATGTCCATCACGGAAGTTCCATCATCTCTAACTCAACTAAAATCCATCCACGCAAGTTCTTGACATTCCAAGCAAGTTCCATGGGTAACTAACAGAAGTTCTATGGGTAACCACGGAAGTTCCATGACACACAGAAAAGTTGTGTAACGGCTAGTTTTTTTAGAGCCTCTATATATACTCCTCCCTTCCCTCATGGGAAGAGTTGGACTCCTTGAAAATTCACTCTCATTTCAGCTAGAGCTCTCCCCTCTCACTCCTAGACTTGTTCTTAACATTCCAAGCAAGTGAGAGAGATCCAACCACAAAAAGATTGAATCCATCCACTCAAAAGGCTTGAGCACTGTTGATCGTACCTACACACCCACTTCTATACCGCAAGAGGATGGTGTACGATTGTAGCACTTTTTCCCTTGAATTGAGTATTCCAAGGTTTATCGAATCCACTAGGACCTTAGGGATTTATTAAACAAAGTTAACAGTAAAAGATCTAGTCAAGGCTACTGTCAAAGTCAGGTTGCATGAGGGGGAGACTGGCCAGCGCAAAGGTGCGCCAGACAGTAAATCTGTCGTTGCGCCGATCGGCGCAGGAGTTGAGCCGATCGGCACACTGGTGAAACTAAGTCAAAGTGCGCCAGACAGTAAATCTGTTGTTGCGCCGATCGGCGCAGGAGTTGAGCCGATCGGCACACTGATGAATCTAAGCCAAAGTGCACCAGATCCTGTAAGCCTATGCTGTTAAGTGAGTAACCAGATATCTACTAGTGAGATCGTAACCAGAAAGTCTAATTGAATAGCATCATAATGGGTAATTACATAGATCAATGAAAACCTATAATGAGTAAGACCACCCTGCTTTCCGAGCGGCTCCCGATTTATCGCTGCCGAGAGAAAACCCTTAATTGCGCGAGTATCTTACCCTACTCAACTATCCAATAGTGCAGCGCCGGCTTAGTGCTGTCACCGCTAAACCACACTACTAGCATCATCAAGCAACCATAATCAATACAATGTCCGAATACTATCATAATCACCACGATTAAGATAATATCTACTTACTTAGCCTAGAACTAAGCAATTGGAATAAGCACATGCATGATTATAGAATCAAGATAGACAAATCACCAAAACCATCATCAACATATTCAATCATCCTTGAGATACATGGAGTAAGATTCATCCCCGTCGAGGTGGCCTACCTTGACGGATCAACTCTTAACACCAATGGTTCTTGAAACTCAACTAGAGATCTATTCTAACGGGGCAAGCCCCGGTGGCTCTAACTCACGGATCTGGTGTCCCTCTGTCGCCTCCCTCTCTACGGTGAGGGTTTACAAGTATTTATAGGGGTTCTACTCGTAAAGGACTCGGTTTCTAGCAAATAAGGCGGTTGTGCCGATCGGCGCAGGATTGCGCCGATTGGCGCAAGCCGTGTCTTCTCTGGTTTCTTCCCCGAGTCGGTTCCTCTGTCTTCCACAGCTGCCATGTGGGCATTTTCCTTTGAGATAAAGTCTTGTACTACATGTTGAGATCTTGAAGTTCCATAAATCTTCTTGAATTTCCATAAATCTTCTAGACAAATATCTTCAAGTGTCTTGCGCAGATAAACTTCCATAAACATGTGGAATAGGCCTCGGTCACTTTTGTGGGCTAAAACACCCTTGCGCCGATCGGCTCATGGACTGCGCCAATCGGCGCACTGGGCTTCTTTAGTGTTTTTCGTCGGTTCTAGACTCCTGTCCTCTCCATCATCACATTAATCACCAATTTTACCTGTTTCTGTAATAAAGCTTCAAAACAACGCATATAAAAATATATAGACAATATCACAGGTAAATGGTCTAAATTAGTATCAATTATGCTCTAATTGGGTTAATATTCACATATAAAAGGGGCACTTGGGAAGTGCCAACAAGCACATCTTTCCCTCCCTATCAAGATTTGATTTGTTTGTTACTCTTGGAGACTTGGTCTTCTAGACGGCTAGGCGTCGCCCTTGAGCTCCCAAACTTTTGTGGTGAGACGGGGACATTTCTAAAGGTGTTATTTGCCTCCGGAGGAAAAGAATCAAGTAGAGAAAGAAATCCGAGCATGATCTTTGTGATTGCTTGGCAGAGAAAAGGGTTGAGAGAGACTCGGCCACTTTGTGTGGCTCTTCAATGAAGACGTAGGAACTACTTAGTGTGGTTGCTTAACCTTGGGTTAATTCCTTGTGTCTCTGTTTACATTTCCGCATTTCTTTGATATTATTGTGCTCGATTCACTTGTTGATTGTGTTGCTAGCTATTCTTCAAAGAACTTTAAGTGTGCATTCTTGTAGGTTCACCTTTATCAAGTATTGTATCTCTACTTGTTTAGTTATCCGCATTTAATTAAGTTTTAGAGAAAGGATTGGTGAAGTTCTATCATTTGACAAAACTTCCATGGTGAAGGAAGTTCTATCGTTGCTAGCATTTGATCAAAACTTAGTGCCTTTTCCGGATTATTTTTAGATTGCCGATTCACCCCCCCCCCCCCCCCTCTAGGCAACTTTCAGGGAGCAAGGTGATTGTTGACTTTTGCTAAGCCATATTAATAAATCATTCCCGGCACGGGGCCAGAAACGGTTCACTAATATGTCCCAGAGTCAAGTAGGTAAAATCCGCAAGCGCACGGAGAATACCGCTGTAGCATTTCACCCGGAAGTATTCAGGGTATCGTATTTGTTTATCCCAGAGGAAGGTTATGATCAAGAAGCGTTACTAACATATAAGATCATGTTAACAATTAGCAAGGATATCTAACCAAGACAGGCGGGTACATGATAATAACTGGGTAGTGTGACACACACAGAAGATTCCTACTAAATAAATTAAGTCCAGTGGAGGAAAGACTAGGCTAAGCTACTCCTACTATACATTCCTATACAGTTGCATAGCCTAAGTAGAATACATACAGACCCACACTCAGGTTCAGCAGTCAATAGTATAGCACTTCAGGCACGGACTTACCCCTGCATCCACAGGCGACTTCCGCCAAGAGCCTACGCACTAGCCTAGCGGGGAGGATTTCAAAGGACGGACAGGGCTGTCACCACCTGCCGCCTACCTCAACGAACCAGTAGACTAACGAATAATTGATGCAAATCAGTCACCCAAGTACCATACTTGCATGACCAAAGAGCACTCTGCCCCTCCGCGATTACTATTAACGAGGCAGAGCTACCGTACGAATACGATCACCAAACCCATGCTATACTTTATCAGCTAAAACTAAGCATAGAGACTATAACATATAAACTAGACTATAGTGACGGTATATAACTAGCATGACAATAGTAGTATAATAAATATAAACTACTATCACACAAGTAGACTATACTATCACATATATGGATCACAAAATCAAACAAGAAACTCATGACCCAAGCACAACTATATAGAAAATAGATATATATTAATAAGAGCAAAGTCTTACAAAAGGGAAAAGATACAAGAGCCATACCAATTCCAAGTGAAGACTCGGGACTAGAGAGCTCTAGACTCAGCCTAACTCCACTAAAACTCTAAGAACTACTACTAGCAAGAGAGAAATGCTTCTTGTGGTGTGTGTTGAATGTGAAGGCACACCCTCCTATTTATAGCCTCAATAGGTCGGCAAGGGAGCGTAACCGCCACGGAAGGCATCTCAAACCGTCATCAGGAGTCGCGGAGGAGCCAACACGTGGAAGCCCAGGCGGAGAGGGCGCCCGGCTGGGTCGGCCGACCTGACCAGGTCGGCCGACCTGGGGGTGGCCCCTCCTGGCCTGTGCTTTCTCCAGGTGGCTGTCCTGTGGGCCCTGACGTCGGTTCCCGCGGTATTACAGGGAGTTACGTCGGTTAAGTGCTGCAAATGGGCCCTTCAATCCGTGTGACGTCCATGTGGCGCTCTCTGATTGGTCGAAAGTGTGTTTTCTTGCCTTTTGAGGTGTTTCCTTCACATTTCCTCCTGCATGCACAAAGTTCTCCAAGTACAAGTGGAACTATATTATTGTGATAAAGCATGCGTGTATGAAATGCCAAATTCTCCTTTATTTGAGTATAGTTGACGGTTGAAAATGGTACTTAACAGCCGTCAACAAACTCCCCCAAGCTTACCCTTTGCTCGTCCCGAAGCAAAGATAAACTTAAGTTGTTGATCAGGAGTTGCTACAATGTCCTATTCCTCAATAATACTATGCGCACAATAAAGTACTCTTCCTAGAATTAAATATATTGGCGCATAACTTACCCATTTACCTTGATCCATGGGGCTTTTACACCTCATTGTCTTGGGCGGTTGAGAAATAGAACAATTGCAGGGCACCAATCACTTGCTCTAGATTCCGCTATGTTGTTCCGGAGGTTTTCAAAAGATTTTGAAAATAAAAACCAAGTTCCTCAAATGATTCTCTCGGATCACTCAATATGTGTATGATTCCTCACCGAGGCAAAGTGTTGCCTATAATCACCTACTTCTAAATAAGGCTTTATGTGGAGCTCAAGGTAGGGATATATGAAGCACTCATGTTCACATAATATTGCTATGTCAAAAGACCGGATCCAAGAAAAACATCAATTCAAACAATCTTGATCAAGATGTGCAAGTGTGTGGGAGAACGGAGGAATGGTGGATGGGAAGAAATAACTCCTTTTTGAATTTTCCTTCTCTCTTTTGGAGTTTCTAGGCTATGGCTATCTTTTGCTTGCTCTCTTTTTTTTTTGAGCTTTTTTTTTTTTTTTTTTTTTTTTTTTTTTTTTTTTTGCATAGCCATAGTCCTAGTTTGCAATGAATACTTTGAGAGAGGAATTTTGCAATGGATATATGGAGTGTTTCTTTGGATGGATGGATGGATAGTGGCTTTCTTCCGGTGTAGAAGAATAGCTCACGGTGGATATGGTGGATATGGTGGATGCTATCTTCTTGATTTAGAAGGATAGCTCATGGCGGTGGATGTGTGTACATGATCTTGATCAAGAAAGCATGAAAAGAGTTCTACTAGGGTCACAACAATTTTGACTAAGCTCAATGTGAAACAAGCAGCATATGTGTAAAGGTTTTCAAATGTAAACACTACATATGGCTGTGGTGGGAATTTCATCATTGAGGAACTTATCAATTTGTCATTTTGAAAAATAAAACTCCGGAATTCAAGCTTTATGTTGAGCAAGATCATAGCAGCCCTATCTATCATATCATACCTCTCAACAACTTAGAACTAGAGAATGCATATGCTACCCACAAGATTCAAGTTCAAGGCAAGATTTACCAACAAACCTAACTCTTGAGAGAGTACTAAGTTGTAAACTAGCATCGGAGAGGAATAAAGGACAGAGCAACTATTCATCATCTCAACATAGGAAAATTATACACATTCATACCGCGCATGAAAAAGGGAAATATTTTTGTTCTTTTTATGTTTTGCAAATTTTTATGGATTTTTAGATTTAGCAAATGCAAGAAATAAAGAGAAAGGGAAAGATACAAGTTACCGTGAAAAGGGAGGTCCTCCCCCAAGCTTGTTCTTGCTCATATCTGCTGTTTCGGGTCGTAGCCTTGGGAGCGGAAGAAGGCATCCCAATTGTTCTGATTCTGAGCCATCATCGCGTTCAGCTGGCGGAATTGGTTGTCGCTGAAATTCTGCCATTGCTGGGTGTCGGCGACATGTTGCGTGAGAGTTTGTTGCATGCTCTCGGTGCGCAAATCAATGTCGTCCACCCTCCTTGTCAACTCGGACATCCCATAGTTGAGCCCACGGGATGAGAATGACCGAGTGGCAAAGGATGGCGGTCCGCTTGAACTTGATGACGTCTGCATGGGGTAATCGTACTGAGATTCCCATGCTCCCGCCTGCCATGTTGATGCACCTGCCTCGTCCTGTGGCGGGGGCTGCTCCCATACCGGATCTCCGGTCGGAGTGCGAAACTCCGGTGTAGGCTCCATATGCCTACGGGAACGTGTCGGTCGCCCTGAAACACTATGCCTGCGAACTTCTCCCACTGGCTCAAGTGGGAGGGTTAGTGCCCGACAGTGATACAAACGAAGACCCGGGTTAGGTAACGGGAATTCATTTGTATACCCGGGAAAGTGATAGATCAAGGTATTATTTGAACCATGTTTCAAAGTATGTCCTTGCACAAAATAGTCCTCGCCTAGAAATTCTCTATCTACCGTCAAATATTCAACATGAACATTCTCAAGCAGACTACAATTCTGCGCAATGCGAGTAACTAAAGAGGTGCACTCAATTGGTCCTGTCAACTTTATATTGTCTAACCATTGATCAATCATGCATTCCGCGGGTGACACCCTAATTTTCTTAACCATGGCATAAAGTATTTTCAATTCATCTTGCCGGACAACCCTAATGTCACCTCGAGGAAACAAGGTCATAGCCAACCACACATGCATAAATCTAAGTGTAGGATTATGGATGGCACTTGTTCTAGGCTTGGGACCCCACTCGTTTCCGGAAATCTTTTTCCAAAAACTTTCTTTATGGAACCCCTTTAGCGCTTTATCTAAGTCTAGCCTACATTTAGGATTTAGACCTAGCATAGCATGAAGATCACCCCATGTGACCAAGCGCTCTTGCCCAAACAAGCGAAAAGAAATGCCTTCATCATACTTTCTAAGGGTGCATAAAAACTGCATAGTAAGCAAACGAGAACCCGGCTCATCTACTTCTACGAAATTTAGCCAACCCATAGTGCGAAAAATAGAGGCAAATTCTTCTCTCATACCTATTTTCTCGAGGAAGTCCGGATCGAAGCGTCGGGTGTGGGCGAATGGCCGCTCTCTCATGAGCGCGATGGCTTGGCCCTCGCGGTCGTCCTTGATGTCGAGATGCTCCTCGGTGATGAGCAAGGCCGGCCTTTCCTCCGGAATTTCAGCTTCGGGGTCACCATGCCCCGGACTTGGTGTGAGCTCGACGGAGGATGCTTGACTCGTGCTTGCACGAGTGCTTTTTCTCCGCTTGATTCCGGCGACTTGCTTCATTCGTTTGAACATGGCTGCACACAAGAACAAACACAAGACAAGAACAAAAACAAGATCGAACAAGTGTTCGGGTGAGCGTTAGTGAAAACGACAAACCCGAGCTTCTCCGAAATTGGTTTTCTTTTCACAACAACTTGCAAATGCACTAAAACAGAGGGGAAATATTTTTTTTTTGGGTTTTTGGGGCTGTAGTAAAGTTGAAGAACACGAAATTTTGGGAGAGCAACAAGTGAGCAAAGGAGGGGAGTGAAAGATGAGCTTGGAATGGTGAAGCTCCCCCTCTTGGGCGGTTTTTATAGCCAAGGAAGCAAGATGGTCGTTAGCAAGAGACAGAGCAACGGCCATATAGCCGTTGGGAGAAAGGAGCACAGGAAAAAGTGGGGCCAGGGGGTCGGCCGACCTTACCAGGTCGGCCGACCTGGCAGGTGGGCCTCCTGGCAGCCCCCTTTTTCCTATGTGTTCCCCAACGGCTAGGGGATTTGTCCCCTGCTGCCTTTTTGCTCAAAAAGCTCGACAAAAAATCTTTTCAAAATGGAAAGCCCAAAAAACCTATTTTCTAAATTTTCAAAAATGCAAATGAGTTTTGAAAAATTCCAAGGTGGCTGGAAAAATTCAAAAATGCAGAAATGCAGTGGTTGGGAAAAATCAAAATGTGGTGGAAAGCAAATATGCAATTAAAAGAGCAAATATGGATAACTACCGGTTTAACCTCCCGGCGAGGACTCACCTTTTAAAGTCCGACGAGCGGGACTTTTCTCCGGCGTTCAGCTCGATGAAGCGTTGTCCGGTCCCGGAGATGAAGACACGGATGATGCTTCTTGTTTCACTCGCCACACCTTCTTGGTCTTTGTTGCGGTCGGTGGCTTCTCGGGCTTCGGAGGCTGCGGTTTTGCAGGCTTCACAGCCTGTTTCCTTGCAGACCTCGGAGGTTGCTGCCTTGTGGACTTCGGAGGCTTTTGCTTAATGTGTGACCTTTTCCTCCTTGCCTTCATCAGTTGTTGCTGTGCAACTTTTTCCTTCTCAAGGAAGTTCTTCATGAATGTGATGAGGCTGTCCTTCTTTTTGAACGTGTTGCAAATCTCCAGGAATTGCTGGAGATGAGCACTAGCGTCCTCATTGGCTTTCCCACAGAATGGGCTAGCCTGCACCATGGTGATGAGACCGGTCTTGATCTCGAAGTTCGCATCTCCCACATTGCCAGCTGGTCCCGTAGGGATGTTGGCAGCGGAGGGAGCGGAGAACTCATGGAGGGTCTTGTCGGCCATTTGCTCAGAGCTTGATGGTGCGGGAATGACAGGTTCGATTGGCCGAGTCTCCTTACGAGGAGGGGTGAGCCTAGCTCGTGTCCTTCTCAGGAGTGACTCAGGATCTTCAGTGAAGTTTGTCGGCAAGTCGAAACCAGTCATACACTACCCTGTTTTCTTACAAAATGCAGAAAACAAAGCAAGGTTAACCTGCTTAGGAGATAACCTTAATAATTGCAACACTACTATATACATTAGTAATTTTTCTTAATCATACGCCTTCCCCGGCAACGGCGCCAGAAATGCTTGTTGACTTTTGCTAAGCCATATTAATAAATCATTCCCGGCACGGGGCCAGAAACGGTTCACTAATATGTCCCAGAGTCAAGTAGGTAAAATCCGCAAGCGCACGGAGAATACCGCTGTAGCATTTCACCCGGAAGTATTCAGGGTATCGTATTTGTTTATCCCAGAGGAAGGTTATGATCAAGAAGCGTTACTAACATATAAGATCATGTTAACAATTAGCAAGGATATCTAACCAAGACAGGCGGGTACATGATAATAACTGGGTAGTGTGACACACACAGAAGATTCCTACTAAATAAATTAAGTCCAGTGGAGGAAAGACTAGGCTAAGCTACTCCTACTATACATTCCTATACAGTTGCATAGCCTAAGTAGAATACATACAGACCCACACTCAGGTTCAGCAGTCAATAGTATAGCACTTCAGGCACGGACTTACCCCTGCATCCACAGGCGACTTCCGCCAAGAGCCTACGCACTAGCCTAGCGGGGAGGATTTCAAAGGACGGACAGGGCTGTCACCACCTGCCGCCTACCTCAACGAACCAGTAGACTAACGAATAATTGATGCAAATCAGTCACCCAAGTACCATACTTGCATGACCAAAGAGCACTCTGCCCCTCCGCGATTACTATTAACGAGGCAGAGCTACCGTACGAATACGATCACCAAACCCATGCTATACTTTATCAGCTAAAACTAAGCATAGAGACTATAACATATAAACTAGACTATAGTGACGGTATATAACTAGCATGACAATAGTAGTATAATAAATATAAACTACTATCACACAAGTAGACTATACTATCACATATATGGATCACAAAATCAAACAAGAAACTCATGACCCAAGCACAACTATATAGAAAATAGATATATATTAATAAGAGCAAAGTCTTACAAAAGGGAAAAGATACAAGAGCCATACCAATTCCAAGTGAAGACTCGGGACTAGAGAGCTCTAGACTCAGCCTAACTCCACTAAAACTCTAAGAACTACTACTAGCAAGAGAGAAATGCTTCTTGTGGTGTGTGTTGAATGTGAAGGCACACCCTCCTATTTATAGCCTCAATAGGTCGGCAAGGGAGCGTAACCGCCACGGAAGGCATCTCAAACCGTCATCAGGAGTCGCGGAGGAGCCAACACGTGGAAGCCCAGGCGGAGAGGGCGCCCGGCTGGGTCGGCCGACCTGACCAGGTCGGCCGACCTGGGGGTGGCCCCTCCTGGCCTGTGCTTTCTCCAGGTGGCTGTCCTGTGGGCCCTGACGTCGGTTCCCGCGGTATTACAGGGAGTTACGTCGGTTAAGTGCTGCAAATGGGCCCTTCAATCCGTGTGACGTCCATGTGGCGCTCTCTGATTGGTCGAAAGTGTGTTTTCTTGCCTTTTGAGGTGTTTCCTTCACATTTCCTCCTGCATGCACAAAGTTCTCCAAGTACAAGTGGAACTATATTATTGTGATAAAGCATGCGTGTATGAAATGCCAAATTCTCCTTTATTTGAGTATAGTTGACGGTTGAAAATGGTACTTAACAGCCGTCAACAGTGATCAATTTCTGTGTGCGGGACACAACCTACTCTATGGGGGTCCGAGAGCTTACAACACTCTTTGTCTTTGATGGAGAGGCCCCCATGCACATCAACGCGACAAAGCAGGAGCTCGGTGCATTTAGGCTTTGCATCGTCGACCAGGAGGAGCACAAGACGGGGCATATCAAGAACCCCACAATCTAGATCCTTTACTGATGGATGGCTGCCCGCACAAAGGGACATGTTGACCCCACCAACATCACTGGCATGGACTTGCAGTGGCTATACATCACCATTTTGAGTCCTTGCCTGTGCAACCTGGTCCCACTGATGGTGCCACGTTGGTTTAGCCAGAGAAATAGCTCGACGGGGAGGTTAGCCTTTCGAGGTTACCTCCAAACCATGATATTCAATGCAATAGGAGGCAAACACATCATGGATCCAGCACACTCGGTGAAGCTGGTCTTCCTCAATGACTCCATGACATGAGGCAAGACCATCACAGGAAGCGCAAGGCGTGGCTACATTGTGTGTGGCACCAACATTCGCCTACCCTGCGCTGACCTCGGCCTGTTCCACACGCACAAGCTTCACAGGGGGAATGGGTCTGAGGTCAATCTTCGCGAGTGCCATAGGATTGGAAGAACAAGCACAGGAACACGAGCCTCGATCGACCAACAACAAGCGCAGCAGCAAAGGGCTGGGGCAGTTGGGACTTCGCGGGAGCCACCCTCAATCAGACCATGCAGCACGCCAGTGTGCCGACTGGCACAGGCTACTTGCCGACCGTCACTAATACCAGGTACACAGGGATGCCTCCTGCTTATACTCAACCTGCAGGTCTAGCATTCTTTGACTTCGGCTCCATTCATTAGTATAACGACAACAATGTGCAATACATTGATCACAACGACAATTTGGCTAGTTAGATGCGGAACAACACTGATCTGATGGTGGAGGAATTTGAGTGGCTGAAGACGGGGTACTATGGCTTTGACTACCCACCACCACCGTCGTTCAAGTGATGTGTTGCGTACAAGTGACACTTGTATCGGTTTCCCGGTTTGCATTTTCTTCTCGCTTTTGTGTGTCCTTTTTCATTTATTTGATTATGTGTGCATGAGCGGTTGGGAAACCATGTATCAGGTGTGTTTTATTTATGCTAGTGTATTAGTAGTAGTTTGTTTTAGTTTAATCTTTAGTTTAGATGATCATCAACATAATTTGAGCTTCATGATTAATACAATGGTGATTTTGATGCTTTATTTCAAAATATGATGTTTGTATGTATGAATGTTTTGAACTTACAATTCTAATTTTTTCAGCAACTATTCTTGTGTGGAGTATTCCGAAATACCCATGTGCTTGTAGACGATGGATTCAACTCATGAGAAAAACTTAGTACCAAAAATTTTTATATAAAATTCAATGTTCATATCGTGAGTACTAGAATTTCTCCTTGTCATTTGACTATACTTACCAATGACATATGAATGATCAATTCAATAGAGCCTTTTGATTTATATTTGTCGGTGTCTAGATCACCGGCTAGTAAAATTTGTTCACGGGGTTGCACGTTTCAGGCTCGGCGATGGCTAAGAAAGAGGACATGGGGGGTTATACTGGTTCGGGAAATTCCCCTATGTCCAATTCAGAGGCCTACTCGTGTTACTTGCTCTGGTTGTGGAGTACAATGGTGATGAGAGAGGAGAGGGCTCCACGTCTCGGGTGCGAGTGGTGTGTGTGTGGTGCCTTGGGTGTTCGCTGTCTTGAAAGAGGCGCGGGCCTCCCCTTTTATACTTCAAGGGGAAAGGACCCACGTTACAGAGAGAGAGACAGAGAGAGAGAGAGAGAGAGAGAGAGAGATTTCTACACACGATGAGTCGGTGGAGGCGTGCTGAAGAAGGCGAAGCCCTTGGTCGGCGGCGTGGCTCTGTGTACTTGCGGGCCCCTCGGTCCTGGCCTTATGTCAGGGGGAGGGCAATGTGTTGGGCGTGCGCCCATTTCGCGTCCTCGGGTCAAGCCTCCCTCGTTCCTATAGATGGCGTGTTCCACTACGCGCGGGATGGTTCATCATGGGCACGGTCATGTTGTCCAGGCGGACATCAATCTTGCTGTCCATCGAGCCGTCCTGCATCGCTATGGTTAGGGGTGTCATCAGGAGATGGCGTCATAGAATGTCCTGCCATCCCTGCTCTTTATCAGCAGGCGCTGATGATGATGAGGGGATCAGATATACTAGGGGATTTGACCTCCCGACACTATGCGCGCGTAATGGGCATGAAATTTAAGGCCAGGTGGTTGGCGGTTGTTGACCGTCGTCTCGCTCGACCCCCTCCATCGGGGGTCGTCGCGTCGTGTTGCGCCTGTCTGGGCCTGTTTGGAGTTAGAATCCGTCCCGTCCTGACTAGGCAATTGAGTTTCTGTACTCTATCACTTGCGGCTCGGTCAGGGGTTCGTCATCCTGTCCTGTTGTTGGCACTTCCCAAGTGCCCCTTTTATATGTGAATATTACCCCAATTAGAGCATACTTGATACGAATTTAGGCCATTTACCTGTGATATTGTCTATATATTTGTATATGCGTTGTTTTGGAGCTTTATTATAGAAATAGGTAAACTTGGTGATTAATGTGATGATGGAGAGGACAGGAGTCCAGAACTGACGAAAAGCACTGAAGAAGCCCAGTGCGCCGATTGGCGCAGTCCATGAGCCGATTGGCGCAAGGGTGTTTTGGCCCATAGAAGTGACCGAGGCCCATTCCACTTGTTTATGGAAGTTTATCTGCGCAAGACACTTGAAGATATTTGTCTAGAAGATTTATGGAAATGCAAGAAGATTTATGGAACTTCAAGATCTCAATGTGCAGTACAAGACTTTATCTCGAAGGAAAAGGCCCACATGGCAGCTGTGGAAGACAGAGGAACCGACACGGGGAAGAAACCAGAGAAGACATGGCTTGCGCTGATTGGCGCAACCGCCTTATTTGCTAGAAACCGAGTCCTTTACGAGTAGAACCCCTATAAATACTTGTAAACCCGCACCGCAGAGAGGAGGTGATAGAGGGACACCAGATACATGAGTTAGAGCCACCGAGGCTAGCCCCGTTAGAAAAGATCTCTAGTTGAGTTTCAAGAACCATTGGTGTTAAGAGTTGATCCATCAAGGTAGGCCATCACGACGGGGATGAATCTTACTCCATGTATCTCAAGGATGATTGAATATATTGATGGTGGTTTTGGTGATTTGTCTATCTTGATTCTATAATCATGCATGTGCTTATTCCAATTGCTTAGTTCTAGGCTAAGTAAGTAGATATTATCTTAATCGTGGTGATTAGGATAGTATTCGGACATTGTATTGATTATGGTTGCTTGATGATGCTAGTAGTGTTGTTTAGCGGTGACAGCACTAAACCTGCGCAGCACTATTGAATAGTTGAGTAGGGTAAGATACTCGCGCGATTAAGGGTTTCTTCTCGGCAGCGATAAATCGGGAGCCGCTCGGAAAGCAGGGTGGTCTTACTCATTATAGGTGTTCATTGATCTATGTAATTACCCATTATGATGCTATTCAATTAAACTTTCTGGTTACGATCTCACTAGTAGATATCTGGTTACTCACTTAACAACATAGGCTTACAAGATCTTGTGCACTTTGGCTTAGATTCACCAGGTGTGCCTATCAGCTCAACTCCTGCGCCGATCAGCGCAACAATAGATTTACTGTCTGGTGCACTTTGACTTAGTTTCACCAGTGTGCCGATCGGCTCAACTCCTGCGCCGATCGGCGCAACGATAGATTTATTGTCTGGCGCACCTTTGCGCTGGCCAGTCTCCCCCTCATGCAACCTGACTTTGACAGTAGCCTTGACTAGATCTTTTACTGTTAACTTTGTTTAATAAATTCCTAAGGTCCTAATGGATTCGATAAACCTTGGAATACTCAATTCAAAGGAAAAAGTGCTACAATCGTACACCGTCCTCTTGCGGTATATAAATGGGTGCGTAGGTACGACCATCACCCGTCGTGGTTCGGGCCCCTACGATAGGAGTTGATGGAGGCAGAGCTTATCCAGTTGTTATGGGGGCCCGCACTGTCGTCATGGCCGTAGTGTCAGTGAAACGACCATCCTTGCCCTGGAGTAGATGAGCTTGGATGAGCGGTTGTGTCATTCGCTTGGGAGGGCGAGAAGTGCTTGCATCCCGTCAGGCAGAACCATTTGTCCTCGACTCCCTTTGTGAGGTCGAACAAGGTGTAGCGAACCCTTGACCACTCGGGGGGTCGAGCGGAACTCGACCGGCCTTTGACCCCTGAGGGGGGGGGGGGTTCGAACGAGTCAGGGGGTTCGAGCGAGCTGGTCGAAGGCGGCGGAAGTGGTGACCGGTCAGTCACCGAACAGGAGGTCGATGTCCCTCCCGTGCCGGAGGAACCGAGTGCTGACCCCGCCGTCGACGCCTCGCTAAAGCGTTGGCGCGACACAGGCTCGCCTAGCGGTGCCGAGAGGCTTCAACCCGGGCGCTTTACGGCCACGAAGTCCATGAGGGCGGATGTGGTGGCAAGGATGCGCGATGGGGCCAACGGACACAGGGTTCTCCAATCATCATTACTTCGTCCGGCGCGGTGATTGATGCCGGGGCTACGGTCAAGAAGCATGGTGCCACAGAGTCTTCAGAGGAAGCTGCAGCGCCAATGTCGATTGCGCCGGGAGCGCCTATCACGCCCTCCGTGGAGGTCGTGGCGGCACCGAGGACCACCAAGGGCGGCTCGTTGTCGGGCCGTCGATTTGATGAGTGATGGCTACCTCTGGGTGCTGCAAAGGCGGTGCAGCGGCCTCTGCCCCATGTCCCAACGGATCCCTCCGTCGTGTCTCTGGAGAAGAAGCGGTTCTTGGACAACTGCAATGCCGTCAGCACCGACTTTGCCAGGTACTTTGGCATGGTGACCCAGAGGTACAGGGAGGATGGCCTGGCTGTCCTCGCCGACCTCTGTGATGCCCATCTTGAGTTGGGGGCAACGAAAGGGCACATGGAGGAGCTTGAGGCGGTGCTGAAGGACGCTGAGGAGCGAGGTTCCGAGGTTCAGACGGAGTTGTACCGTCTACTGACCGCGGAGCAGAGGCACGGGGGCCGCCTGGGTCGACTGGAGTCGGCGGTTGAGACCGTGCAGAACGAGCGCGACGATGCCCTGGCTCAAGCCGCTGCTCAGGCTGAGGCCGTGCAGAGGCTAGAGGAGTCGCTGCGCTTGGAGAGGCAGCTCCGCGATCAGGCTGTGGCCACGGCCAAAGCTTTGGCCGACGTGGCGGCCACGCATCTGGCACAGTTGCAAGAGACCTACAAGGCTGGAGAAGGTATGGTTCTTTTTCCTCTATTCCATGCATGCTCTTGACTTTGAGTTACCCCTTATTGCCCGGATCGGTCGGTGCTGCGCTGGAGGGGAAGCTAGCCAACGCAGAGGAGTCCCTTCGTCAAGAGGTCACGGAGAAGACGGAGTGGCGCGCCGTGCTAGGGAGGGCGGCTCAAGAACTCCAAGTCCTCGTCAATCCGGGGGTCTCGATGGCGCTGCAGGTCGGGGATTTGATGTCCTCGGGCCATGAGTGGATCTAGCGCGGTGTGCGCTTTAGCATGCACACGTGTTCCCTGTGCTCGGGACTCAGTTTGAGGAGATGGACTAGGAGGCGTTGAGCCTCGGCTACCTCGATCACACTGCTGGGGAGATGGTGCGGATCCGTGCTGACTCATAGCCCCATGCTGATGTCCTAGCTGCAAAGTATGTCATGTGGACAAGGGTTCCTAATCTTCCGAAAAGTTCTGGTAAATCTTGATTTAGGCAAAGGCGAAACACAAATCGATCCGGCTTCTAAACAACACGTTCAGTACCCCGCAATCACAGTACAACATCTCCTCTGGTTATCAACCGTCCAACAACGATTAACATCGCCGAGAATGCTAATCCTTGCCTGCGAATCAAGAACACAAGCAAGAACAAAGAAGAATGCAACACAAGTGTAGATGAATGATTAAGCTTACGAAGTTGGGGTCTCACAAACCGATGAACGGCAACACTGTATATGAACAGAATTAATCTAAGCAAAACCCGAACCCTAATGGTATGGTGGTGGCTGTATATGAAGACCCTAGGGTCTTGCAAGTTCCTCTAGATGCACCCCTAACTAGGATCAACTGGATACAAACCCCAAAGGCCAATAACAGGCGACGCAGCACCAACACAGATTCTGGACCCTCTTTTGTTTTGATGATTCCTGAGGACTCCCAATGAAATTTGACATGAAGTAGGAGGCATTGGAAAGTTCTTCTCCTTAACTTTCCGTGCATATGTAGAACGTCCAAATCTGAGTCCGTATGCGTCCTGGGCATCAATTTTAGTGCATACTGGTCCTGGGCCCCGAAACAGACTCGAAGTCGGTTTTGATTGGTCCTCCACCTTGGCTTTCAAGTCCTTACTGGTCCTCCACGTTCCCAAGTCCTTCTCCCATCACCTCCTGGTCCTCTCCATGGTTCCTAATCATAATATAATCATTAGGTAGCAAACCATTCTCAAAAGTAACATATAGCGAAGAACGTAGGAACGACCTTACATCTAAATTTAGTCGTCATACACGAGCTCTAGTCATTGGACCTTGCAAGTCCAGAATTGGAGGAGTGTTGTGTGTATCCATATGAGTGATATCCTCATCATCCTCCCCCTCTTGAGGTGGAGTCAACCTCGACTAAAGCTCATCCTCTTCTCCCAAGTATGATTTCAAATCTGAAATGTTAAAAGTAGGAATAACCCCAAACTCAGGAGGCAACTCAAGTTTGTATGCATTATCATTAATCTTCTCAATTATTTTGAATGGACCATCAGCTCTAGGCATTAATTTAGACTTTCTCAATTCTGGAAATCTATCCTTCCTCGAATGCAACCACACTAAATCTCCTACATCAAGCTTTACTTCCTTTCTACCTTTACTACCAGCAATTTTATAATTTTCATTCATCTTTTCAATGCTAAGTCTAGTGGTCTCATGCATTTGCAAAATAAATTCAGCATGCTCCTTGGCATCAACATGAACTCTCTCATTCATAGGTAGAGGAAGTATATCAAGTGGAGTACGGGGATCAAAACCATACACTACCTTGAAGGGACTTACCTTGGTAGTAGAATGTGTTGCCCGATTATAAGCAAACTCAACATGAGGCAAACATTCTTCCCATTGCTTCAAATTTTTTTTTCAAAATAGCTCTTAACATAGTCCCTAAAGTGCGGTTCACAACCTCGGTTTGTCCATCCGTTTATGGGTGACAAATTGTAGAAAACAGCAACTTGGTACCCAACTTATTCCAAAGTAAGCACCAAAAGTGACTCAAGAATTTTGCATCATGATTTGAAACAATAGTACAAGTCATACCATGCAAACGTATAATTTCTTTGAAAAAGAGGTCAGCAATATGATTTGCATCATCGATCTTATGACATGGTATAAAGTGTGCCATCTTAGAAAAATGATCCACAACAACAAAAATGCTATCACTCCCCCTCTTAGTCCTAGGCAGTCCTAAAACAAAGTCCATAGAAATATCTGCCCAAGGAATAGAAGAAACAGGAAGTGGCATGTATAAACCAAGTGGATTCAAGCGAGACTTAGCTTTTTGACATGTAGTGCAGCAAGCAACAAAGCGCTCAACTTCTTTCCTCATCCTTGGCCAAAAGAAGTGTACGGCCAAAATATCCTACGTCTTCTTAGCACCAAAATTACCCATCAATCCACCTCCATGCGCCTCCTGCAACAACAAAAGACGAACGGAACCAACTGGAATGCATACGCAGTTAGCTCTAAACAAGAATCCATCATTCAACACAAATTTGTTTCAAGCACGGCCTTCTTTACATTGCAGCATTACATCCTTAAAATCAGCATCATCAGCATATTATTCTTTAATTAACTCAAGCCCAAAAATTCTATAATCAAGTTGAGACAATCACATTATCCTTCCCTTTCTTATGTTTAATAATATAAGGAACAGACTCAATAAACTCAACCCATTTAGCATGTCTACGGTTCAAATTGCATTATGAGCGAATATACTTAAGCGATTCATGACCAGAATGAATAACAAATTCTTTGGGCAACAAATAATAACACCACGTCTCTAAGGAATGTACAAGAGCATATAATTCTTTATCATAAGTGGAGTAATTCAAAACAGGCCTAGTAATTTTTTCGCTAAAGTATGCAACAGGTTTACCATCTTGCATCAAAACGCCACCAATGCCTATACCACTACCATCACATTCAAGCTCAAAAGTCTTATCAAAATTGGGTAGTTGTAGCAAAGGTGCATGTGTAAGTTTGTCCTTCAAAGAATCAAAGGACTCATGATGTACCTTACTCCAATGGAACTCGATGCTCTCCTTTGTCAACTCATGCAATGGTGCAGCAATGGTGCTGAAATCTTTAACAAAGCGGCGGTAGAAACCTGCAAGACCAAGAAAACTCCTCAACTGTGTGATAGTTTTTGGTACAGGCCAGCTCTTTATGGCTTCAATCTTCACCTCATCCACCTCAATTCCCTATCGAGTCACAACATAGCCAAGAAAAGAGACTCGATCTGTGCAAAAGGTGCACTTCTCAAGGTTACTAAATAAACGTGCAGCTCACAAAGCATCAAAAACAGCACGCAAATGAATCATATGATCATCTATGGATTTGCTATAAATCAAGATATCATCAAAGTGAAAAACCACAAATTTGACAATAAAAGGTCTTAAAACCTCATTCATCAAACGCATGAAAGTACCGGGTGCATTAGATAAACCAAAAGGCATTACTAACCACTCATACAACTCGAATTTGGTTTTGAAAGCTGTTTTCCATTCATCTCCAAGTTTCATTCTAATTTGATGGTAGCCACTATGCAAATCAATTTTAGTGAAAATTATAGCACCACATAACTCATCAAGCATGTCGTATAGCCTAGGAATAGGATGACGATACCTAATAGTAATGTTATTAATGGCTCTACAATCTACACACATACGCCAAAAACCATCTTTCTTAGGAATCAAAAGTACAGAAACAGCACAAGGACTAAGTGATTGACGAACATACCCATGATCCAAAAGGTCTTGGACTTGTCATTGTATCTCCTTAGTCTCCTCAGAGTTGGTCCTATAAGCAGCACGGTTTGGCAAAGTAGCACCAGTAATCAAATCAATTTGATGCTCAATCCCTCTCAAAGGTGGCACTACTAGCTGGTACCTGCACAGAATTTTTACCTATGCACGTAGAAGGTGCAGGGGCAGATCTTGGTGCTGCAGAAACAAAACTGGTTCCCTTGGCAGCTGCTAGTGGGGGCGGCTGGAAAGATGGTTTGGGCTGCCCCGAAGTCCCCGTCGGCCGTGGTGGGTAGAAAGTCCTGTACTTGCTGTACTCCTCAAAAGCCTGGAAAAGTCCCTGTGATTCATTCTCTGCAAGCATAGCATACTGGAAACACTGGTTGAGGGTATAAAATTATTTATAATCAAGGATGTCCTGAATTTCTTTTCTCAAACTAGAATAAAGCGGCAAATCTGATCCTCTACTTTTTCAACTACAACACAACAAATCAAACCTTTCTGAAGCTCACTAATGTACTCCCGAATAGTTTTATCTCCTTGATCTAAGCGCTGCAGTTTATTACGAATCTCTCTATAAAAAGAAGGAGGAACAAAACGATCAGGCATTGATACCTTAAGTTCTTCCCAAGTAGTAGGCAAATCAGTTTCAACAACTAGGCCACTCCACCAAACAATAGCAAAGTCCATAAACTCACTAGTGGCTTGTCTAACTCTATGTTCTTTAGGAATAAGGTGGGCATTAAATTTTTGATCTACAGTCGTCTCCCAATCAAGATAAGCATCACCATCATACTGACCCGAGAACGAAGGAATTGAAAACTTAATTTTAGCATACGGGTCATCTAGAGCATGGTTACCTTGTGGGCGACAGTTATGGTTGTGGAAACCACCCATACCTTGAGCGTTACATTGAAAACGATGTCGTAATCTTGCGGTCCTTGTAGCTGACCTATCCATGGTGCCATCAGCCTTATACATCATGTCTTCATCATGGTCATCTTCAACGTCGTTGGTGTTGGTGTTGGTGTTGCTGTTGATGGTCTTGTGAGTGGTCTCCAACTCGATAACCTGATCGGTTAACTTAGAGACTCTCTTATCCATCCGCTCAATGCTTTCTCGTAGGTGAAGCTTGGCGACCGCATCAGTGACGACCCTGGTGATCGTCTCTACCAAATCACTCTAAGCCGCCTGCAAAGCCTTCTGTAGCTAATCTTGGCTCACGCACTCATCAAATTTTGAGGGAGAAGCCCCCTCTCCATCGTTTCCTGTCATCACAAACACCAAAATAGGAACCAAGCAGTGAATGTTACCCCTACTAAACTACTAAGCAGTGGTGCCTCTCAACATAGCAAAAGGAAGCTCCTTACAAAGCTCTTACAAAGTTCTGAAAAGCAAAGCAAAGGATACCAGGGAGGTGTGTTCCACGATTGCAAGGCTTACAAAATAACATGTGTGCTGTCCAGAAGAAATATGTAGAGCTAGGAAGGCCAAATATATATATGTGAGTGGCACATAAATCAAAAACTGAGAGTAAAGCTGAATAAGTGTCCCAAGTAACTTGTCCTTAGTTGCTGGTCTAACTATGTCCTAGAACAGTAGTGATAGCAATGGCAGAAACAAGTGTGAAGAAGAATAGAGCACAGCAGGAGGCTAGGGGGAAAACAGCCAAACCTCCAAAATCCAGGGGCCTAAATGGAGCACTAGTAGAAATCTGAAATTTCTTTTATTTTATTTTATTTTTTTTGATATTTTTCTCCAACTCAGTGGCAATCGGAGAGAACTCATAGAAAATTTCAGCTCAAACAGAGGTACGATGTGGCCTACAGAAATTCTGCAAGTTTTAGAAAACGTCAGGTTTCAACTTGAATGAATTTTTTCTTTATCTTCCCGATTTTTTTTATTTTTTTGAGAATGGCAAACGGCACATGGCAGTTTGGGATAGCCCCTTTTCGAGTCACGAAGCTCCTGTAAAACTTTCAGCCAAAATGGACAACTGAGTAAAAAGTTATGGCCGTTTTACTGAAGGTGTGTCGGAATCGGTTTTGAGGAAACCCGGGGTTTGAGTGAAACCCGAATCGGGTTTGGGGTCGGGTAGGGAATCGAGTACGAATTTTTTTGGCGGGATGGATGCAGCGGAAAGTGGAATTTGTAGGAATTGGTCCGAGGTGTTGAGGGTGAGTAGGGTGGGTTTAGGGCGGGATTACGGTGGACGTGTTGATCAATCAACCCTAGAACACAAAGCCGACAAAACAGAGGGTGGTGAGAGGGTATGGCGGCTAGGGTTGTAAGGGAAACACTATTGATGACAAAAGCACAAAATAAACCAGTGACTAAACAAGAACGAGGGCACAAACTCAACACTACGGACTCTAAAACTGAAATATGCAAACGCTAAACACGTGGTTATGGGCGAGGGAAAAAAAAATTTGGCTTTTCTGTGGACGATGGGAAGAACACGAAAATAAAACTAACGGGTAGTGTGAACCTGACGGTGCACCTGAAGCTCTGATTACCGCTTGATGTGGACAAGGGTTCTCGATCTTCTGAAAGATTCTGGTAAATCTTGATTTGGGCGGAGGCAAAACACAAATCGATCTGGCTTCTAAACAACATGTTCAGAATCCCGCAATCACAGTACAACGTCTCCTCTGGTTATTAACCATCCAAGAATGATTGACCTCATCGAGAAGGCTAATCCCTGCCTGTGAATCAAGAACATAAGCAAGAACAAAGAAGAATGCAACACAATTGCAGATGAATGATTAAGCTCACGAAGTTGGGGTCTCACAAACCGATGAACGGCAACACTATATATGAACAGAATTAATCTAAGCAAAACCCGAACTCTAATGGTGTGGTGGCGGCTGTATATGAAGACCCAAGGATCGTGCAAGACCCTCTGAACGCACCCCTAATTGGGCTCAACAGGATACAAAGCCCAAAGGCCAATAACAGGCGACACAGCACCAGCACAGATTTTTGACCTTCTCTTGTTTCGACCATTTCCGATTACTCCGAATGACTTTTGACATGAGGTCGGTGGCATTGGAGAATTATTCTCCTTATCTTTCCGTGCATATGTAGAACGTCCAAATCCGAGTTTGTATGTATCTTGGGCGTCCGTTTTAGTACATAATGGTCCTAGGCTCCGAAATAGACTCGAACTCGGTTTTGGTTGGGCCTCCACCTTGGCTTCCAAGCCCTTGCTGGTCCTCCATGTTCCTAAGTCCTTCTTCCATCATCTCCTGGTCCTCTCCATGGTTCCTAATCATAAAATAATCATTAGGTAGCAAACCATTCTCAAAAGTAACATATAGCAAAGAACGTAGGAACGAGCTCACCTCTAAATTTAGTCGTCGTGCACGAGCTCTAGTCATTGGACCTTTCAAGTCCAGAATTGGAGGAGTGTTGTGTGTATTCATAGGAGTGATGTCCTTATCAGTATGAAGAAGAGGCGCTCCCCAAGGTGGATAGGGAGAACTAGTTGGTGGTTGCATTTTCTAGCTTTTGTTTCCAGAAAATGGGTCATCATGCCTGCTATCGTGTAATAGGTTTAGATTGTGAACTTGTGCTTGTTTGCTTTTGTTGGCTCGAGATGGCCTCAAACAGTTTTTAATTCCTGATACTTAAACTACTTTGCACTCTAGGCCCGTTGCCCCTCTCGTGCTGGCTCACAAAGCCTGAGCCCTCGAGTGACTTGGAAGTTTAGCCTTGCCGGTAATCGCCGTTGTCGTGGTCGCTGGGGCAAGCACGACGACGCCATCCGATTGGCTCAACTGTGAACTCCTTATTTCATGGTTTACTTTGTTTGCCGGCATAGCGAGGCTCGAGGTCGAGAAGGAAAGGAAAGTTTTTCAAGAAAAAAAAAGAGGCGCGCAGCGTGAGCCCATTGTGCCTTTCCAGACCCCGAGTAACGCTTGACCCCTTGGGAGGGGTCGAGTGTCACTTAAGAGTGATCGAGGCGTACTGGGAATGCGTCAAATGAAGAGCTAGGGGTAGAATTTACGTAGCTGCAAGATGTTCCATGTGTTCTTGAGCTCATTGCCCTCCATGGTCTTCAGCTTGTAGGTGCCAGGTTGGATGACCCGAGAGACGACGTACGGTCCTTCCCAAGGCGGTGAGAGCTTGTGTCGGCACCTATTGTCCTGAACCCTACACAAAATGAGGTCATCCATGTGGAGTCCTCTGTCTCTTACATTTCGATCATGGTAGCGACGGAGTGCTTGTTGGTACTTGGCTGAGTGGAGGAGTGCAACGCTTCGCGCCTCGTCTATCTGATCCATCGCATCCTAGAGCGCTGCTTTGTTGCCTTGCTCGTTGAGTGCGCATACTCGGGGCGCGCTGTAGTCTAGATCAGTGGGGAGGATTGCCTCAGACCCGTAGACCATGAAGAAAGGGATGAAGCCCGTTGCACGACTCTGGGTCGTGCGTAGGCTCTAGAGTACGGCGTGGAGTTCAGCTGCCCATCGACCGCTGAATTGCTTCAAACGGTTGTAGACGACGATCGGGTCGAAGATCCGAGGCTTCACCCCTTGGAGTATCATGACATTGGCTCGCTCGACCAGCCTGTTTGTCTTAGGGTGAGCGACGGCAGCCCAGTCGATGCGGATGTGGTAGTCATCGCAGAACTTTAGGAATTTCTTCCCTATGAATTGCATGCCATTGTCAATGATTATGAAGTTTAGGACTCCAAATCACTGGATGATGTCGAGGAAGAATTCAACCGCTTCTTCGAATCGAATCTTGACCAGAAGGCGTGCTTCGATGCACTTGGTGAACTTATCGACTGCGACAAGAAAGTGGGTGTAGCCCCCGGGCGCTTTTTTGAGCGGACCGACCAGGTCCAATCCCAAGACTATGAAAGACCACGTGAAGGGGATCATTTGAAGGGCCTGAGGCGCGGTGTGATGACCATAGACCCCCCTTGTGGATATCGATGAGCAGCTTGGTGCCCTCACTGGTAGGGATACAGCGCTGCATGACTGGTGATGCTGCGCTTGTAAAGTTCCCCATTGATCAAGACGAAAGACTTGGCGCGCTGATAGAGTCATTTGGCTTCGGTCCCATCGGTGGGAAGCATCCCTCGAGGCAGGTACTAGACATACGGGATTCTCCAGTCGCGTGGGAGCTCGGCTCTCCCAACCTGGGGGTCCATTCGCTCGACCCCTGGGTCGTCCGACTGGTCGTCCGGCTCACTCGAGTCACTGGGTCGATCGACCTCCATCACTCCTGCGGGTTGCTGGGTCTTCGGAGGCGATCCTTCGGCCCTCGGGTCAGGGTCGACGGGGTCGTCCAATCCCTCCTTCGGCCTTGTGAGCTCTTTGAGTCGAACCAACGGCTGATGCTGGTCGTTCGCGAAGACCCCCGGAGGAATCTGCTCTCGACCATACGCCATCTTGGCTAACGCGTCGGCCACCTCGTTGAGGCATCGCGGGATGTGTTTGAGCTCTAGTCCGTCGAACTTGTTCTCGAGCTTGCGAACCTCCTGGTAGTAGAGCGCCATGGTGTCGGTCCGGCAGCTGGTCTCTTTCATGATCTGGTCGAACACGAGTTGGGAGTCGCCTCGGATCTCCAACCGTCAGATACCAAGCTCGACGGCGATCTTCAGCCCGTTTACGAGTGCCTCATACTCAGCACATTATTTGATGTGGGGAAATGTAAACAAATTCGTATTTCATATGTATCCCAAGCGGAGAGATGAAGACGAGGCCGACACCCGCACCCATCCGAATGAGTGACCCGTCGAAGTACATGACCCAGTACTACTGGTCGACTGGAGCGGGCGGGAGTTGTGCCTCGGTCCACTCCGCCATGAAGTCGACGAGGACCTTGGACTTGATGGCCACTTGAGCCTGGTGCGCGATGTCGTGCCCCATCTCGAGCGCCCACATGGCGACCTTGCCCGCTTTGTCCCTGTTCTGTATAATTTCTTAGAGTGGAAAGGAACTCACAATGTGTATCGGGTGGGAGTCGAAGTAGTGCCGGAGCTTGCGCCTTGCCACCATCACCGCGTAGAGGATCTTAAGGATCTGCGGGGACCTGGTCTTCGAATCGGACAGGACTTCGCTAACATAGTAGATAGGGTGCTGGACCTTGACGGTGTGCCCCTCTTTCTCGCTCGACCATGAACGCCGAGCTCACGACTTGAGTCGTCACCGCTATGTACAACAGCAGCACCTCTCCCGGGATCGGGGGCGTCAACACCAGTGCGCTGCTCAGGATGCGCTTGACGTCATCAAGGGCGGACTGTGCCTCAGGGGTCCACTCGAACTAGTCAAACTTCTTCAGAAGCCTATATAGTGGGACCACTCTCTTGCCGAGGCGCGAGATGAAACGGCTCAACACCGCCAGACAGCCCGTAAGCCGTTGCAGCCCCTTGAGGTTCTGAACCGGACCCATCTGTTCGATCGCAGAGATCTTCTCCGGATTGGCCTCGATGCTGCGTTGTGAAACATTGAACCCGAGGAGCATGCCCCTTGGGACCCCAAAAACGCACTACTCGGGATTAAGTTTGACGTCGTTTGCGCATAGTTTGGCAAAGACACGCTCAAGGTCAGCCACGATGATGTCCGCCTTTTTAGACTTGACGACGATGTCATCCACATAGGCTTCAACCGTGTGGCCAATCAGATGGTCAAAGCACCATTGCATGCAATGCTGAAATGTCGCACCGGCGTTCTTGAGCCCAAAAGGCATCGTTACGTAGAAGTAAGAGCCGAACGGCGTGATGAAAGATGTTGCGAGTTGGTTGGATTCTTTTATTGTGATTTGGTGGTACCCCGAGTAGGCATCTAGGAAGCAGAGGGTTTCACACCCCGCCGTCGAGTCAACTATCTGGTCGAAGCGTTGCAAAGGAAAAGGATCCATCAGACCTGCCTTGTTCAGGCTCGTATAGTCAACACACATCCTCCATTTCCTGTTCTTCTTCCATACAAGAACAGGATTAGCTAACCATTCAGTGTGGCACACCTCCTTGATGAACCCGGTGGCCTGCAGCTTCGTGATCTCCTCCTTGAATGCTCTGCGCTTCTCCTTGTCTAATTGGCGCAGACGTTGCTTCACCGGCTTGGAGCCTGGCCTGATGTTCAAGGAGTGCTCGGCGACTCCCCTTGGTGTGCCAGGCATGTCCAAGGGCCTCCATGTGAAAACATCAGCGTTCGCGCGGAGAAAGTCGATGAGCTTGCTTTCCTATTTGGGAGTGAGGGACATCCTCACTTTGACCGTCTTCTCCTTGTCACCCTCGGGGTCGATCTGCACTTCTCTGGTGTCCTCCACTGGCTTGAATGAGGCATTCTTGTGGTTGGTGTCGGGAGCCCCCTCCTCGAGGTGACTGCAGATAGCCTCGAGCTCCCCGGCGGAGGCCACCGTTGCCGCAGTGAGGTTGCTGTTCTCCGTCTTGCACTGGAAGGCACGTTGAAGGGACGCGCTAACAGTGATGACCCCTTTAGGCCCCGGCATCTTGAGCTTCAAGTAGGTGTAATTGGGGACGGCCATGAACTTGGCGTAGCACGGACGCCCCAAAAGAGCATGATACACTCCTGGGAAGTCAACAACCTCAAAGACGAGGGTCTCGGTGTGGAAGTTGGACGGAGTCCCAAATGTGACGGGCAAGCTGATCCGCCCAAGGGGCATGGCTTGCCACCCTAGGACGATCCCGTGGAAGGGTGCACCAGCCGGCTGAAGGCGCGATCGATCCATCCTGAACAGGTCGAGCGTGTCAGCGTACAGAATGTTGATGCAACTGCCCCCGTCCATCATCACCTTAGTGAGACAGACCTTGGCAATGATGGGGTCGACCACGAGCGGGTATCGACCCGGTCACGGTACATGCGGTGGGTGGTCCGACCGATCGAACGTGATCGGTAAATCAGACCACTTGAGGAAAGATGGGGTGGCGGGTGTTGACTTTTGCTAAGCCATATTAATAAATCATTCCCGGCACGGGGCCAGAAACGGCTCACTAATATGTCCCAGAGTCAAGTAGGTAAAATCCGCAAGCGCACGGAGAATACCGCTGTAGCATTTCACCCGGAAGTATTCAGGGTATCGTATTTGTTTATCCCAGAGGAAGGTTATGATCAAGAAGCGTTACTAACATATAAGATCATGTTAACAATTAGCAAGGATATCTAACCAAGACAGGCGGGTATATGATAATAACCGGGTAGTGTGACACACACAGAAGATTCCTACTAAATAAATAAAGTCTAGTGGAGGAAAGACTAGGCTAAGCTACTCCTACTATACATTCCTATACAGTTGCATAGCCTAAGTAGAATACATACAGACCCACACTCAGGTTCAGCAGTCAATAGTATAGCACTTCAGGCACGGACTTACCCCTGCATCCACAGGCGACTTCCGCCAAGAGCCTACGCACTAGCCTAGCGGGGAGGATTTCAAAGGACGGACAGGGCTGTCACCACCTGCCGCCTACCTCAACGAACCAGTAGACTAACGAATAATTGATGCAAATCAGTCACCCAAGTACCATACTTGCATGACCAAAGAGCACTCTGCCCCTCCGCGATTACTATTAACGAGGCAGAGCTACCGTACGAATACGATCACCAAACCCATGCTATACTTTATCAGCTAAAACTAAGCATAGAGACTATAACATATAAACTAGACTATAGTGATGGTATATAACTAGCATGACAATAGTAGTATAATAAATATAAACTACTATCACACAAGTAGACTATACTATCACATATATGGATCACAAAATCAAACAAGAAACTCATGACCCAAGCACAACTATATAGAAAAGATATATATATTGATAAGAGTAAAGTCTTACAAAAGGGAAAAGATACAAGAGCCATACCAATTCCAAGTGAAGACTTGGGACTAGAGAGCTCTAGACTCAGCCTAACTCCACTAAAACTCCAAGAACTACTACTAGCAAGAGAGAAATGCTTCTTGTGGTGTGTGTTGAGTGTGAAGGCACACCCTCCTATTTATAGCCTCAATAGGTCGGCAAGGGAGCGTAACCGCCACGGAAGGCATCTCAAACCGTCATCAGGAGTCACGGAGGAGCCAACACGTGGAAGCCCAGGCGGAGAGGGCGCCCGGCTGGGTCGGCCGACCTGACCAGGTCGGCCGACCTGGGGGTGGCCCCTCCTGGCCTGTGCTTTCTCCAGGTGGCTGTCCTGTGGGCCCTGACGTTGGTTTGCGCGGTATTGCAGGGAGTTACGTCGGTTAAGTGCTGAAAATGGGCCCTTCAATCCGTGTGACGTCCATGTGGCACTCTCTGATTGGTCGAAAGTGTGTTTTCTTGCCTTTTGAGGTGTTTCCTTCACATTTCCTCCTGCATGCACAAAGTTCTCCAAGTACAAGTGGAACTATATTATTGTGCTAAAGTATGCGTGTATGAAATGCCAAATTCTCCTTTATTTGAGTATAGTTGACGGTTGAAAATGGTACTTAACAGCCGTCAACAAACTCCCCCAAGCTTACCCTTTGCTCGTCCCGAAGCAAAGATAAACTTAAGTTGTTGATCAGGAGTTGCTACGATGTCCTACTCCTCAATAATACTATGCGCACAACAAAGTACTCTTCCTAGAATTAAATATGTTGGCACATAACTTACCCATTTACCTCGATCCATGGGGCTTTTACACCTCATTGTCTTGGGCGGTTGAGAGATAGAACAATTGCAGGGCACCAATCACTTGCTCTAGATTCCGCTATGTTATTCCGGAGGTTTTCAAAAGATTTTGAAAATAAAAACCAAGTTCCTCAAATGATTCTCTCGGATCACTCAATATGTGTATGATTCCTCACCAAGGCAAAGTGTTGCCTATAATCACCTACTTCTAAATAAGGCTTTATGTGGAGCTCAAGGTAGGGATATATGAGGCACTCATGTTCACATAATATTGCTATGTCAAAAGACCGGATCCAAGAAAAACATCAATTCAAACAATCTTGATCAAGATGTGCAAGTGTGTGGGAGAACGGAGGAATGGTGGATGGGAAGAAATAACTCCTTTTTGAATTTTCCTTCTCTCTTTTGGAGTTTCTAGGCTATGGCTATCTTTTGCTTGCTCTCTTTTTTTTTGAGCTTTTTTTTTTTTTTTTTTTTTTTTTTTGCATAGCCATAGTCCTAGTTTGCAATGAATACTTTGAGAGAGGAATTTTGCAATGGATATATGGAGTGTTTCTTTGGATAGATGGATGGATAGTGGCTTTCTTCCGGTGTAGAAGAATAGCTCACGGTGGATATGGTGGATGCTATCTTCTTGATTTAGAAGGATAGCTCATGGCGGTGGATGTGTGTACATGATCTTGATCAAGAAAGCATGAAAAGAGTTCTACTAGGGTCACAACAATTTTGACTAAGCTCAATGTGAAACAAGCAGCATATGTGTAAAGGTTTTCAAATGTAAACACTACATATGGCTGTGGTGGGAATTTCATCATTGAGGAACTTATCAATTTGTCATTTTGAAAAATAAAACTCCGGAATTCAAGCTTTACGTTGAGCAAGATCATAGCAGCCCTATCTATCATATCATACCTCTCAACAACTTAGAACTAGAGAATGCATATGCTACCCACAAGATTCAAGTTCAAGGCAAGATTTACCAACAAACCTAACTCTTGAGAGAGTACTAAGTTGTAAACTAGCTTTAGAGAGGAATAAAGGACAGAGCAACTATTCATCATCTCAACATAGGAAAATTATACACATTCATACCGCGCATGAAAAAGGGAAATATTTTTGTTCTTTTTATGTTTTGCAAATTTTTATGGAATTTCAGATTTAGCAAATGCAAGAAATAAAGGGAAGGGGAAAGATACGAGTTACCGTGAGAAGGGAGGTCCTCCCCCAAGCTTGTTCTTGCTCATATCTGCTGGTTCGGGTCGTAGCCTTGGGAGCGGACGAAGGCATCCCAATTGCTCTGATTCTGAGCCATCATCGCGTTCAGCTGGCGGAATTGGTTGTCGCTGAAATTGACGGAGGATGCTTGACTCGTGCTTGCACGAGTGCTTTTTCTCCGCTTGATTCCGGCGACTTGCTTCATTTGGTTGAACATGGCTGCACACAAGAACAAACACAAGACAAGAACAAAAACAAGATCGAACAAGTGTTCGGGTGAGCGTTAGTGAAAACGACAAACCCGAGCTTCTCCGAAATTGGTTTTCTTCTCACAACAACTTGCAAATGCACTAAAACAGAGGGGAAATATTTTTTTTGGGTTTTTGGGGCTGTAGTAAAGTTGAAGAACACGAAATTTTGGGGGAGCAACAAGTGAGCAAAGGAGGGGAGTGAAAGATGAGCTTGGAATGGTGAAACTCCTCCTCCTGGGCGGTTTTATAGCCAAGGAAGCAAGATGGCCGTTAGAAAGGGACAGAGCAACGGCCATATAGCCGTTGGGAGAAAGGAGCATAGGAAATGGTGGGGCCAGGGGGTCGGCCGACCCCACCAGGTCGGCCGACCTGGCAGGTGAGCCTCCTGGCAGCCCCCTTTTTCCTATGTGTTCCCCAACGGCTAGGGGATTTGTCCCCTGCTGCCTTTTTGCTCAAAAAGCTCGACAAAAAATCTTTTCAAAATGGAAAGCCCAAAAACCTATTTTCTAAATTTTTAAAAATGCAAATGAGTTTTGAAAAATTCCAAGGTGGCTGGAAAAATTCAAAAATGCAGAAATGCAGTGGTCGGGAAAAATCGAAATGTGGTGGAAAGCAAATATGCAATTAAAAGAGCAAATATGGATAACTACCGGTTTAACCTCCCGGCGAGGACTCACCTTTTAAAGTCCGACGAGCGGGACTTTTCTCCGGCGTTCAGCTCGATGAAGCGTTGTCCGGTCCCGGAGATGAAGACACGGATGATGCTTCTTGTTTCGTTCGCCACACCTTCTTGGTCTTTGTTGCGGTCGGTGGCTTCTCGGGCTTCGGAGGCTGCGGTTTTGCAGGCTTCACAGCCTGTTTCTTTGCAGACCTCGGAGGTTGCTGCCCTGTGGACTTCGGAGGCTGTTGCTTAATGTGTGACCTTTGCCTCCTTGCCTTCATCAGTTGTTGCTGTGCAACCTTCTCCTTCTCAAGGAAGTTCTTCATGAATGTGATGAGGCTGTCCTTCTTTTTGAACGTGTTGCAAATCTCCAGGAATTGCTAGAGATGAGCACTAGCGTCCTCATTGGCTTTCCCACAGAATGGGCTAGCCTGCACCATGGTGATGAGACCGGTCTTGATCTCGAAGTTCGCATCTCCCACATTGCCAGCTGGTCCCGTAGGGATGTTGGCAGCGGAGGGAGCGGAGAACTCGCGGAGGGTCTTGTCGGCCATTTGCTTTGAGCTTGATGGTGCGGGAATGACAGGTTCGATTGGCCGAATCTCCTTACGAGGAGGGGTGAGCCTAGCTCGTGTCCTTCTCAGGAGTGACTCAGGATCTTCAGTGAAGTTTGTCGGCAAGTCGAAACCAGTCATACACTACCCTGTTTTCATACAAAATGCAGAAAACAAAGCAAGGTTAGCCTGCCTAGGAGATAGCCTTAATAATTGCAACACTACTATATACATTAGTAATTTTTCTTAGATCATACGCCTTCCCCGGCAACGGCGCCAGAAATGCTTGTTGACTTTTGCTAAGCCATATTAATAAATCATTCCCGGCACGGGGCCAGAAACGGCTCACTAATATGTCCCAGAGTCAAGTAGGTAAAATCCGCAAGCGCACGGAGAATACCGCTGTAGCATTTCACCCGGAAGTATTCAGGGTATCGTATTTGTTTATCCCAGAGGAAGGTTATGATCAAGAAGCGTTACTAACATATAAGATCATGTTAACAATTAGCAAGGATATCTAACCAAGACAGGCGGGTATATGATAATAACCGGGTAGTGTGACACACACAGAAGATTCCTACTAAATAAATAAAGTCTAGTGGAGGAAAGACTAGGCTAAGCTACTCCTACTATACATTCCTATACAGTTGCATAGCCTAAGTAGAATACATACAGACCCACACTCAGGTTCAGCAGTCAATAGTATAGCACTTCAGGCACGGACTTACCCCTGCATCCACAGGCGACTTCCGCCAAGAGCCTACGCACTAGCCTAGCGGGGAGGATTTCAAAGGACGGACAGGGCTGTCACCACCTGCCGCCTACCTCAACGAACCAGTAGACTAACGAATAATTGATGCAAATCAGTCACCCAAGTACCATACTTGCATGACCAAAGAGCACTCTGCCCCTCCGCGATTACTATTAACGAGGCAGAGCTACCGTACGAATACGATCACCAAACCCATGCTATACTTTATCAGCTAAAACTAAGCATAGAGACTATAACATATAAACTAGACTATAGTGATGGTATATAACTAGCATGACAATAGTAGTATAATAAATATAAACTACTATCACACAAGTAGACTATACTATCACATATATGGATCACAAAATCAAACAAGAAACTCATGACCCAAGCACAACTATATAGAAAAGATATATATATTGATAAGAGTAAAGTCTTACAAAAGGGAAAAGATACAAGAGCCATACCAATTCCAAGTGAAGACTTGGGACTAGAGAGCTCTAGACTCAGCCTAACTCCACTAAAACTCCAAGAACTACTACTAGCAAGAGAGAAATGCTTCTTGTGGTGTGTGTTGAGTGTGAAGGCACACCCTCCTATTTATAGCCTCAATAGGTCGGCAAGGGAGCGTAACCGCCACGGAAGGCATCTCAAACCGTCATCAGGAGTCACGGAGGAGCCAACACGTGGAAGCCCAGGCGGAGAGGGCGCCCGGCTGGGTCGGCCGACCTGACCAGGTCGGCCGACCTGGGGGTGGCCCCTCCTGGCCTGTGCTTTCTCCAGGTGGCTGTCCTGTGGGCCCTGACGTTGGTTTGCGCGGTATTGCAGGGAGTTACGTCGGTTAAGTGCTGAAAATGGGCCCTTCAATCCGTGTGACGTCCATGTGGCACTCTCTGATTGGTCGAAAGTGTGTTTTCTTGCCTTTTGAGGTGTTTCCTTCACATTTCCTCCTGCATGCACAAAGTTCTCCAAGTACAAGTGGAACTATATTATTGTGCTAAAGTATGCGTGTATGAAATGCCAAATTCTCCTTTATTTGAGTATAGTTGACGGTTGAAAATGGTACTTAACAGCCGTCAACAGCGGGTTCCGCCATGAAAACCGCGCAACGCTCGCCTTTGGTGGTGTGTCGACCTCCTCGGGACTCAGGCCCCGTAAAGGTCATATGCAAGCTTTGGTGTTGGGGAATACTGGTCCCCCCTACTTGTCGTTGTGTCCGCGGGGTTCTGGACCCCTGGTTTCGATGCTTTCTCTGGGTCCCCCTTCATCGCCTCCTCCCGGATGAATTTCTTCATCATGGAGCAGTCCTTAAGGAGGTGCTTGACAGGGAACCCGTGGTTCGGGCATGGGCTGTTTCACTTCTTTTCGAAGTGGTTCGGCTCCTCCCCTGCTACCGGCCTTAGGGGCTGTGCTCGGCGGCAGCCATGACGGGGTCGTGCCTTGTCCGTGGCTTCTTTTTCTTCTTCTTCGGGCGATCGGAGGTACCGTCGCTGGCTCCTTCCTCCCGCTTGCCTTTGCCCTTGCCCTCCGGCGTGCGCTGAAGGACTGCTCCCATGCACTCTTTACCGGAGGTGAAGCTCATGGCAATGTCTAGGAGCTTGCGGGCCGTGCGTGCACCCCTTCGGCCCAGCTCGTGGATGAGCTGTTCCAATGTCGTGTCAGAGATGAGGGCCCTGACAATGTCCGCATCGCCCACGTTGGACATCTTGTTGCACTTCTTGCTGAAGCGCTGGATGTAGTCTCGGAGGGACTCACCAACTTTCTGCCGGCAGTTCTTAGGGTCCAGAGGTTGCCCGGTCGGAGGTAGGTCCCCTGGAAGTTTCTGACGAAGATATCCCTCAGGTTGCCATAGTCGTAGATTTGACCCTCGGGGAGATGCTCAAGCCAAGCACAGGCCAAGTCGGTGAGGTACAGCGGGAGATTGCGGATGATGGTGAGGTCATCGATGGCTCCCCCAGCTTGACACGCGAGGCAATAGTCCTCAAGCCAAAGGCCGGGGTCTGTTTCGCCCACGTACTTGGTGACAGTCACAGGCGCCCGGAAGCGCTGAGGGAACTCGGCGATGCAGATTCGTGAGCTGAAGACTCGTGGTCTAGGAGGGCTTGGGCTCCGGCTCCGCTCCTCATCGGTGTCGTCGTACCGGCCCCTACGGTGTGGTTGATGGCCTCTTTCTTGGTTCTGCCGCTCTGTCTCGTGACGATACACCTTGAGAGTGTGGTGTGCGTCGCGGTGGGGGCCGACTCGATCATGGACCGAGGCTTTCTTAGGTGCGTCTCCAGCCGGGGCTGGCTGCCGAACCGAGTTGATGAGGACATCACTCCTATGGATACACACAAAACTCCTCCAAATCTGGACTTGCAAGGTCCAATGACTAGAGCTCGTGCACGACGACTAAATTTAGAGGTGAGCTCGTTCCTACGTTCTTTGCTATATGTTATTTTGGAGAATGGTTTGTTACCTAATGATTGTTTTACGCTTAGGAACCATGGAGAGGACCAGGAGGTGATGGGAGAAGGACTTGAGAATGTGGAGGACCAGCAAGGGCTTGGAAGCCAAGGTGGAGGCCCAATCAAAACCGACTTGGAATCTGTTTTGGGGCCCGGGACCAGTACGCACTAAAATGAATGCCCAGGAAGCATATAGACATGGATTTGGACGTTCTACATATGCACGGAAAGTTAAGGAGAAGACTTTTCCAATGCCACCAGGGCCATGTCAAAATTCATCTGGAGTCATCAGGAATCGTCGAAACAAGAGAGGGTCCAGAATCTGTGTCGGTATTGCGTCGCCTGTTATTGGCCTTTGGGCTTTGTATCCAGTTGAGCCCAATTAGGGGCACATCGAGATGGTCTTGCACGATCCTAGGGTCTTCATATACAGCTGCCACTGCACCATTAGGGTTCAGGTTTTGCTTAGATTAATTATGTTCATATACAGTGTCGTCGTTCATCGGTTTGTGAGACCCCAACTTCATGAGCTTAATCACTCATCTGCAATTGTGTTGTATTCTTCTTTGTTCTTACTTGAGTTCTTGATTCGCAGGCAGGGATTAGCCTTCTCGGTGAGGTCAATCATTCTTGGACGGTTGATAACCAGAGGAGACGTTATGCTGTGATTGCGGGGTTCTGAACATGTTGTTTAGAAGCCGGATCGATCTGTGTTTCGCCTCCGCCCAAATGAAGATTTACCAGAATCTTTTGGAAGATCGGGAACCCTTGTTCACATCAAGTGGTAATCAGAGCTTTAGGTGCACCGTCAGGTTCGCACTACCTTTAGTTTTGTTTTCGTGTTCTTCCTATCATCCACAAAAAAGCCAAAAAAAATTCCCCCGCCCATAACCACATGTTTAGCCTTTGCATATTTTAATTTCAGAGTCCGTAGTGTTGTGTTTGTGCCCTAGTTCTTGTTTAGTCGCTAGTATGGTTTGTTTTTTGGTCATCAGTAGTGTTTCCCATGGAACCCTAGCCGCCATCCCCTCCACCATCCTCTGTTTTATCAGCTTTGTATGCTAGGGTTGATTGATCAACACGCCAACTCTAATCCCACCCTAAACCCACCCTCATCACCTCGGACCAATTTGCACAAATTCCACTTTCCACTGCATCCACCCCGCCAAAAAAATCCCCCAGATTCCCTACCCGACCCCAAACCCGACTTAGGTTTCACTCAAATCCCGGGTTCCTTTAAAACCGATTCCGACACACCTTCAATAAAACGGCCATAACTTTTCGCTCGGTTGTCCGTTTTGACTGAAATTTTTACAGGAGCTTCGTGAAACTTGCAAACCTTCTCAAAAAAATTAAAAAAAATCAGGAAGATAAAGAAAAAATTCATTCAACTTCAAACCCGACGTTTTCTGAAACTTGTAGAATTTCTGTAGGCCACATCCTACCTCTGTTTGAGCTGAAATTTTCTGTGAGTTCTCTCCCACTGCCACTGAGTTGGAGACAAATATCAAAAAAATAAAATAAAATAAAGAAATTTCATATTTCTACTAGTGCTCCATCTAGGCCCCTGGAATTTTGATGTTTGGCTATTTTACACCTAGTCCCCTATTGTACTCTATTCTCCTTTCACACTTATTTCTGCCATTGCTATCACTACTGTTCTAGGACATAGTTAGACCAGCAACTAAGGTGAAGTTACTTTGGGCACTTATTCAGCTTTACTCTCTGTTTTTGATTTGTGTGTCACTCACATATATATATATATTTGGCCTTCCTAGCTCTACATATTTCTTCTGGACAGCACACAGGTTATTTTGTGAGCCTTGCAATCGTCGAACAGACCTCCCTAGTATCCTTTACCTTACTTTTTAGAACTTTGTAAGAGCTTTGTAAGGAGCTTCCTTTTGCTCTGTTGAGAGGCACCACTACTTAGTAGTTTTGTAGGGGTAGCATTCACTGCTTGTTTCCTGTTTTGGTGTTTGTGATAACAGGAAGCGATGGAGAGGGGGCTTCTCCCTTAAAATTTGATGAGTTCGTGAGCCAAGATTAGCTACAAAAGGCTTCGCAAGTGGCTCAGAGTGATTTGGTAGAGACGATCACCAGGGCCATCACTGATACGGTCACCAAGCTTCACCTACGAGAAAGCATTGAACGGATGGATAAGAGAGTCTCTAAGTTAACCGATCAGGTTATCGAGTTGGAGACCGCTCACAAGACCATCAACACCAACACCAACACCAATGACGTTGAAGATGACCATGATGAAGACATGATGTATAAGGCTGATGGCACCATGGATAGGTCAGCTACAAGGACCGCAAGATTACGACATCGTTTTCAATGTAACACTCAAGGTATGGGTGGTTTCCACAACCACAACCGTCGCCCACAAGGTAACCATGCTCCAGATGACCCGTATGCTAAAATTAAGTTTTCAATTCCTTTGTTCTCGAGTCAGTATGATGGTGATGCTTATTGTTGGCACTTCCCAAGTGCCCCTTTTATATATGAATATTACCCCAATTAGAGCATAATTGATACTAATTTAGGCCATTTACCTATGATATTGTCTATATATTTGTATATGCATTGTTTTGGAGCTTTATTGCAGAAACAGGTAAAATTGGTGATGTTGGAGAGGACAGGAATCCAGAACCCACGAAAAGCACTGAAGAAGCCCAATGCGCCGATCGGCGCAGTCCATGAGCCGGTCGGCGCTAGGGTGTTTTGGCCCATAGAAGTGACCGTGGCCCATTCCACATGTTTATGGAAGTTTATCTGCACAAGACACTTGAAGATATTTGCCTAGAAGATTTATGGAACTTCAAGATCTCGACGTGTAGTACAAGACTTTGTCTCGAAGGAAAAGGCCCATATGGCAGCTGTGGAAGACAGAGGAACCGACTCAGAGAAGAAACTAGAGAAGACACGGCTTGCGCCGATCGGCGCAATCCTGCGCCGATCGGCGCAACCGCCTTATTCGCTAGAAACCGAGTCCTTTATGAGTAGAACCCCTATAAATACTTGCAAACCCTGGCCGCAGAGAGAGAGGCGACAGAGGGACAACAGATCCGTGAGTTAGAGCCACCGGGGCTTGCCCCATTAGAATAGATCTCTAGTTGAGTTTCAAGAACCATTGGTGTTAATAGTTGATCCGTCAAGGTAGGCCATCTCGACGGGGATGAATCTTACTCTATGTATCTCAAGGATGATTGAATATGTTGATGGTTTTGGTGATTTGTCTATCTTGATTCTATAATCATGCATGTGCTTATTCCAATTGCTTAGTTCTAGGCTAAGTCAGTTGATATTATCTTGATCGTTGTGAGTAGGATAGTATTCGGACATTGTATTGATTATGGTTGCTTGATGATGCTAGTAGTGTGGTTTAGTGGTGACAGCACTAAGCCTGCGCAACACTATTGGATAGTTGAGTAGGGTAAGATACTTGCGCGATTAAGGGTTTCCTCTCGGCAGCGATAAATTGAGAGCTGCTTGAAAAGCAGGGTGGTCTTATTCATTATGGGTTTTCATTGATCTATGTAATTACCCATTATGATGCTATCTAATTAGTCTTTCTGGTTACGATCTCACTAGTAGATATCTGGTTACTCACTTAATAGCATAGACTTACAAGGCATCTGGCGCACTTTGGCTTAGATTAACTAGTTTGCCGATCGGCTCAACTCCTGCGCCGATCGGTGCAACAACAGATTTACTGTCTGGCACACTTTAGCTTAGATTCACTAGTGTGCCGATCGGCTCAACCCCCGCGCCGATCGGCGCAACAACAGATTTACTATCTGACGCACCTTTGTGCTGGCCAGTCTCCCCCTCATGCAACCTGATTTTGACAGTAGCTTTGACTAGATCTTTTACTGTTAACTTTGTTTAATTATCCCTAAGGTCCCAGTGAATTCGATAAACCTTGGAATACTCAATTCAAGGGAAAAGATCTACAATCATACACCGTCCTCTTGCGGTATATAAGTGGGTGCGTAGGTACGACCAACAAGCTTTAATTTTTTTGGGGCCGTTGCCGGGGACCATAGCAGGTTTTTAAACATTGTTTGATGTATTAGTGTTTAGTCATTGTGCTTTACTTGTCTCTCTAGTACATATATTTTGTTAAGTGAAACTAACAGGTATGGACGGTCCTAAGTCAAACAAACCCTCTAATTACACTGATGATCCAGAAAGACTCTTTCACAAGAAGAGAACAGCGGAGAAGAGAAGCAAGTCACTTGGAGGTTTAGCTAGAGAAGCAAACCGCAACACCTCGAGTATTATTCACAATAGAAGACCCTGTTCAAGAGCAAGAAGTAGAGGAGATGGCAGAGGTACCTATGGTTAATCGTCTCAAGCCACAATTGACTAGTATTGTCAAGACAGATTTCCAAGAATCTCAAGATCAACTTCCGTATCAATTAGAGAGATATGTTGGAATAGTGGCGCAACAACCGTTCACAGGTTCAAAAGATCCCAATCATCATTTGCAACACTTCCTTGAGGTTTGCAGTACATTCAAGATAGCGGGATTGACAGGATACCAAGCACGTGTATGGCTGTTCCCCTTCTCTCTAGTTGGACGCCCTAAGCAATGGTACAATGGATTGGCAAACCCAGTAAAAATGGTGTGGGACACGTTAGCAGCTGAATTCTTGGCCAAATACTTCCCTCCTGGTAAGACTCAAGCTTTGAAAAATAAGATTCTTGGATTTACACAGAATATTGATGAGAGCATTGGAGAAGCATGGGAAAGATACAATGAATATATGGATGCATGCCGTCATCATGGTCTGACGGTTGGAGAAGTTGTTGAGAAGTTCTACACAGGATTGAATCTTCTATCACGTCAACACTTGGACGCCTCAGCTGCAGGATCATTCATGTCAAAAACCCCCACCGAAGCTAAGAATTTGATCAAGTTGCTTGTTGAAAATCAATCGTGGGATGGTGAGAGAAGCTCAAGGAATTTGCAACCTTCAAAAGGAGTAGCGAAGAGTGTGATTGAGAGGACTCAGGAAGACTTGATTATAGATCGCCTCGATGCTATTCAAAGGAGGTTGGACAATAATCTTCATATCCTAAGGAAGAGACACTCAAGCTGGCGGAATCACGCTCCACATGTAGTGAGTGTGGAGAATTTGGTCATGTGCAGAAAGATTGCCCTGATGAGATGAAGATGCTAGAATATATGAAGAATAGTAGATGGAAGCCCCAATATCAGCAACAAAGGAGTTCTTTCTCTCCTAGTTTGTCCATGCAAAATTCTATCCCACTTCGTCTCCAATGTCACGAGTTCTACCAAGCTCAAGAGAAGATCAACAAGGACAATCAAGCTAAATTCAAGGAGATTGATCATGTCCTTGAGGGAATTAATGACAAGGTGATAGAAATTGGGAGCTCCAATGAGCAGATTTTATAGCATATCGAGATTATGGAGCAACAGATGGGACAGCTATCGCAAGCCATTCAAGGCAACAAAGGAGCTATTCCTGGCAATATGATATCTACAGAGCAGTTGAAGGCAATAGCTACGCGGTCAGGAAAGCAAATAGAAGATCCAAAGCACTCTGCGGGACCAAGGAAGCCTCGAGCCGATCGGCGCACACCCGCCGCCGAACGGCGCGACGATCCTGTCGGCACTGATCGGCTCCCTGAAAGCGCCAATCGGTGCGAGGAGGATGTTGACCTCTTTGGTCTGAAAATGGGCGTGGAGATAGAAGAGCATGGCCGCGCCACATTCCTGGATACTCAACTACTGATGAAGACAAAAAGAGTGCGGCAACACGACGAGCAATTTGCAAGGTTCGTCGATATTATGAAGAAGCTTTACATCAATGTCCCTTTTGTCGATGGTATCCAAGTTCCCACCTATGCCAAGTACATTAAGGACATGATGCAAAACAAGAAGTCTCTAGTTTCTGAGGAGGTTGTGAAGGTCACTAAGTAGCTTACGGTGGCAATCAATGATGTTGCACTGGAGAAGAAACCCGACCCTGGATCACCAAGCATCAAATGCATGATTGGAACAAGGATATTTGATAGGTGCTTGTGCGATCTGGGAGCAAGTGTAAGTGTTATGCCCCGTCATATATTCACAAGTCTCAATTTGCCTAAATTAGAGCCTACGGGTATGTGTTTGGAGTTAGCCGATCAATCGGTACGCTTCCCTGATGGAATTGCTGAGGATGTGCCTGTTCAAATTGGAGATCATATCGTCCCTGTTGATTTTATTATGCTTGATATGGATAAGAGGACGAGGACCCCGTTGATCTTAGGCAGACCCTTCTTGAGGACAGCAAAGGCAAGTATTGATGTTGGGAGTGGTGAGATAAGCTTCGATATAAGTGGGACTCCCTACTCTTTCATGTTTCGCCCAAAGGGAGAAGAGTGCCGTGCTATTGATGAAGTAAAGAGATACAAGACACCATGGCATCGTGGCCTTGAGAGTAATTGGAGGGGATGTATGGATAGGTCGTTCGAGCTATATGAACCAAGGAGATAAGAGAACCTTGTAGTGTCGCGGCCTCACATCCCGCACCGCGATACTAAGGATTGATTATTTGCGGAGAGGTCAAGCTCTTTGACCTCTAAATAACTAGAGCGCTCTTGGGAGGCAACCCAATGATCGGGGGATTTAGAAGTTGTTTAGTGCTTGTGGGAGGGCAACCCATTTCACTTAGTTAATTAGTGCTGGCCGGGAGGGCAACCCGGTGTTTTTAATTTGCTTGCTTGTGATAAAAACAATCTCTCGAATAAAAGAAATAGAAAAGTGTGTGCTTAATTCTTGTGTGCTCTTGTGTTGTCCGTTTATTCGTGCAAAAACTGTATATATACATACTGTAAACTAACAATGCAGGAATATAAAAAAAAAGATCAAAAATAGGAAGGAACAGAGCTTGCGTCGATCGGCGTACTTCTGTGTCGGTCGGCGTATTATTGCCCAAGTCAGGACGGAAGGCTGACGACACCTAGAATTGAAGGGGTGCTAAAAATCAACTAGCACAATAATTTTCACAGACGGAGCTATTTTTAAGGTAAAAAAAATCTTTTTCAATTAATTTTTATGTGCAAAATGGTTGCTAAATGACGCAGGAAAGGATGAAGAGCAACATCTAGCGAAGAAGCGAGGGGCCAGGAGCAAAAATAGACGTCGCGCCGATCGGCGCGAGTCAGCGCCGATCGGCGCGGTCACTAGATGAGCCCCGCTACATATGTGAATACTACAGGAACATTGGGAAAAGTGGAGAATTAGGTGAAAGAGATGAACACGAGGCATTAGGATCGGCGTCAGACCAAAAGACAAGGTGCAAGGGACTTGCACCGTTCAGCGCCCTACTGCACCGATCGGCGCACGTACCCATGCGGTTCCCTAATGGGCGACAAATACGGCAGGCATTGATTTTGAGAAACAGGTATGATTATTATGCAAGTGTGCAGTACAGAGGAGACACGGAATTGACCAAAAGCTAAAAAAGAGATGGCGCGCCGATCGACGCGGGCCCGCGCCAATTGGCGCAGTCAACAAGACATCAGGATTCTGTGCTGTTTCCCTGCCAACCAACATGTTGTACCGGGAAGCAACATAAAGGATGGGAATCAAGCGCCAAAGTGGTCAGAGCATTCAAAATTTGAATTGTTCCGATCGGCGCACTGCCGTGTCGATCGGCGTGCTCTCAAATTTTGAAATTTTGTGGCGGTTCCTTCTCCTGGAAGTTTCCCACACTATAAAAGGGAGGCCAGGCGCCCCCGGTTCGGCACACCATTCTGGTAATCTCTCCACCTTCCCCACTACCCATGATCTTGCACACGTTCCGCATTCCTCGCAGATGTATCGTCTCCGTTCCTTCGTCGGCAAGTTGGGCAAGAGGCTGCGCCGGGGAAGCAGTTCCGGCGGCAGCGGCGAGTCGAGCGGTGACTTCTCGGCGAGGAGGGGCTCCGACGCTCACGATGACATGTCGGTGGGTGGTGCATCCACTGGCTCGGCGGCGGCGACATACGTGATCCGCGCCTGCCACTCTGTCTCCGCCGCGTCCCTTCCAACGGGGCGTGCTAGGAGGAGCCAAACGGCGGCAAACCATGGGGTTCCCACATCACCACCACCGCCGCATACGTGCCGCGCATGGTGGAGGAGGGCTTCACCCTCTGAAGCACGGAGGAACAGCGGCACTACCTCGTGGTGAGGGGAAGGTTCGGCCCCAACTTCGACTTGGACGAGACCTTCCTCACCTCGATCGGCCTGTGGGAGGACATAAGGAGGATGCTCAACAATCTCGGTTGGGTGGACTTCCACCTTCTTCCCATGGACTACAACCTCGACTTCGTCACCGAGGTTGCCTCTACGATGAGGCTTGGCACCGTCAAAGATGGCAACGAGGCCGTCAACTTCCGCGTCCGCGACATCAGCTACACGGTGACCATGGAGGCAACGGCTCAAGCCTTTGGCTTCGACGTCAACGCCGACGTCGCCGACATCTTGGGACGTGGGGAGTTGGACTCCTTTTAGAGGCAGCTCTCATTTGTAGAAGAGATGAAGCGCGGCAACATCCACAACCTGACCATTCAAGTCTTCCATCGGTGGTTGGTGGCGCGCATAGGCGACTAGGTCAACTCCAGCAATGTCACCGATGCGCACTTGCGGTGGCTCTACAACGCCATCGTGAGTCCGTCTCATTGCAACCCCATGTTGGTGATGGTGCGGGGTTGGCTCGACAAGAGGGGCAAGGCAAGCAAGAAGTTGGCCTTCGGGGCCTATCTTCAACGCCTAGCAGCCCTCGTCTACGACGACGACGGACCGGGAGGGTGTGATGACAAGTGGGAGTGCGCGACGGAGATCGGCGAGAATATGACTCGTGGCAATATTGTCACGGGAAGTGTTCGCGTCGGCTTCTATGTCGGTGGCACCAACATCAAGCTCCCGTGTGCGGAGCTAGGAGTTTTCCTCCCTCGCAAGCTGGAGGGAGGAAATTGGCTTGAGGAAGGTCTCCTAGAGGGGGGGCGAGTTCTCAAGGACCACCGTGGGTGGGTTCAACAGCCGGACACATCTACAGCAGCCGACGACGAGTGGGACACCTGGGGGTCACGCCAGGGGCCTCAGTAGTACCAGTCAGGGTGGAGCGACACAGCGGGCGGTTCACAACCCTCTGCGCCGATCGGCGCAGGCGACGCGCCGGTCGGTGCTCCCTACTTCAGCATGGATATCGACTATAGGTACCAAGAGCGTGTACCTGTGGTGCCTCCTGTGCCCGGTGCAGACTTTTTCGTGCCCATGCACGGATACCTCGACAACAACATGCACTACATCGAGCGCGTGGAGGACGCCACGTCCCAATGGAGGGACAACCACAATGCGATGGTGGAGGAGTTCGAGCGACTCAAGGCGCGGTGCTATGGCTTCGATCAGCCACCGCCTCCACTTTCGGATGACTAGAGTGCCTAGGAGTTGGCATGTGTATCGGTTTCCCGGTTTGCGTTTTCTTCTATCTTTTGCAATCTTTTTCTTTATTTGCTTATGTGTCTGTGAGCGGCTTGGGAAACCATGTATCGGGTGTGCTTGCTTTCATGCAAGTGTGTTAGTAGTAGTTTGTAGTAGCTTACTTTCATGCGAGTGTGTTAGTAGTAGTTAGTAGTAGTTTTATTTTCATGCAAGTGTGTTAGTATTAGTTTTATTTTCTTGCAAGTGTGTTAGTAGTAGTTTTATTTCCATGCAAGTGTGTGCGAAAATCATCACCATGTATTCGAGTTTTGATCTTAATTTAATGGTGGCGGTTATGCTCTTTTCGGAGAATAGAATTATTTATTCTTTCTTGAAAAGTGTTGATGAAGACCAAATAATATTGAGCATTGAATAAAATTTCAAACTTACACTTAATGATTATTCGGCAAATATGTCTTATGTGGAGCAATTTTGAGTACCCATGTGCTTCATTTGTGTTGTCCAGTTTGTGATGATAACTTAGTACCAATCTTTTCATAAATAAATTTTCATGTTGTGAACTTTGGAATTTATTATTTTCAAGATCCTTACCTACCAATGCCATATTTTGAGCAATTCTCATGAACCTTTGATTTGTAGATAAACATTAAATTGATGGTTGAGTTCGGTTAGGATTTAATTCTTTTTGGTATGAACTTTACTGAGATGGCAATTCTTTGTGTATCTTTTTCTAGCCTTGAATTACTCATGCAAAAATTCAATTCCGCTGAGTACACTACCATAAACCAAAAACATCTTGTTGAGTATCATTCCTTGACCACATCCTATATTTCTGGCTATATTTAATTCTTGAATAAATGTTGAAGCCAGACGGATCAAATACCAATAAATGTTGGTGAATTTGGGTTGAGAGCCGATCGGCGCAGCAGAGAGCAAAATAAAAAAAAGAGAGAAATAAGAAGTGAAAAAAAAAAGAGAAAAGCTCTGCTGTTTGCTAAGGGACTAGCAAAATTTTAAGTGTGGGGGGATCGTATATGCCATGCTTATTCTCGAAATTCATTCTAATATAGCCATGAATCATTCCAACCACGTGCAATCTTCCAAGATCAAATTTTTGCTATGCATATGTCCACATATCCAAAGTGTGAGTTTTTTTAAATTTTTCTTTCTTAATGGCCATCTTGATAAGTTTCTATAATTCCAACGAAGAATAATCTCCTAGCTTTACAATATATTATTGATTTATGTTTGCAATCCTTGAATTACCTCACCTAGCTACTCATATAAGCCTTACACTAATATTATTTCATCATTATGTTGTAGGATATAGGTTGAGTGATTTGAAAGATGAGTTGTTGCTTTGGATTATTTAGAAGATAGATTCTCTATGTTCACAACAATCTTTTAATTAATTTACATGTGTGGAAAAGTTATAATTTGTGAGTTGGACATGATCTGTTGCTTTGGGGAGAAACTTTAAGCTTTATGCCCATATTTGAACTATTTTATTGAGTACCAATATGAAATACACCATAATAGAACAATGCTCAACATTTGCTGATTTGAGATATCTTTTATGATAGAAAGAGTATGTTTTTCGATATTTCTTTCTTTTTACTTTACTTGGGACGAGCAAAGGTTTAAGTGTTGGGGAACTGTTGGCACTTCCCAAGTGCCCCTTTTATATGTGAATATTACCCCAATTAGAGCATAATTCATACTAATTTAGGCCATTTACCTATGATATTGTCTATATATTTGTATATGCGTTGTTTTGGAGGTTTATTGCAGAAACAGGTAAAAGTGGTGATTAAACTGATGCTGGAGAGGACAGTAATCCAGAACCGACGAAAAGCACTGAAGAAGCCCAGTGCGCCGATCGGTGCAGTCCATGAGCCGGTCGGCGCTAGGGTGTTTTGGCCCATAGAAGTGACCGAGGCCCATTCCACATGTTGATGGAAGTTTATCTGCGCAAGACACTTGAAGATATTTGCCTAGAAGATTTATGGAACTTCAAGATCTCGACGTACAGCACAAGACTTTATCTTGAAGTAAAAGGCCCACATGGCAGCTGTGGAAGACAGAGAAACCGACTCGGAGAAGAAACCAGAGAAGACACGGCTTGTGCCGATCAGCGCAATTAAGAGTTTCCTCTCGGCAGCGATAAATCGGGAGCCGCTCGGAAAGCAGGGTGGTCTTATTCATTATAGGTTTTCATTGATCTATGTAATTACCCATTATGATGCTATTTAATTAGACTTTCTGGTTACGATCTCACTAGTAGATATCTGGTTACTCACTTAACAACATAGGCTTACAAGGCATCTGGCGCACTTTGGCTTAGATTCACTAGTGTGCCGATCGGCTCAACTCCTGCGCCGATCGGCGCAACGACAGATTTACTGTCTGGCGCACCTTTGCGCTGGCTAGTCTCCCCCTCACGCAACCTAAATTCGACAGTAGCTTTGACTAGATCTTTTACTGTTAACTTTGTTTAATTATCCCTAAGGTCCCAGTGGATTCGATAAACCTTGGAATACTCAATTCAAGGGAAAACGTGCTACAATCGTACACCGTCCTCTTGCGGTATATAAGTGGGTGCGTAGGTACGACCAACAATAACCTGAGGAGATGTTGTGCTGCGATTGCGGGGTTCTAAACGTGTTGTTTAGAAGTCGGATCGATTTGTGTTTCGCCTCCGTCCAAATCAAGATTTACCAGAACCTTTCGAAAGATCAGGATCCCTTGTTCACATCACGAGTGTTGTTGTGAACCGACGGTGCTGCCTCCTCCCGCACGCCTGGGCGTGGTGATCTATTGGCTAGATTGAGCGGTGCGTCGTTGTGAGCTCACCGCCTGGAGCTCGGCGGCCTTGTCTAGAAGAGCTGCAACTTCTCGCTGAGCCTGCTGGGCCTCTGGTGTTGCGGGCTCAGGGAGAGTATTGAGCAGGGTGATGGCTGCCGCTATGTTTTGTCCTGCGTGAGCGAACTGCGGGGGCCCTTGGTCGTCGGCGACGATGCGTTGATTGACATCACGGGCCATGGCGTGAGCACGTCCGCCCGTGCCGGGACTGGCCAGCTCACGGTCTATCTCTTCCTTTTCGTGCTCGAGCTAGCGCTGAGTCTCTTCCAGCTCCGCCTGCCTTGCTCTCAGCCGCTGCTGAAGGTCGTCCGGGCGAGGCGTAGTTTGCGGGTTTCCGGCCGCAGTGACGGGGATATTAAGAGGGTTTCCCCTCCCACTGCGCCTGTTTTTGGGTCTGCCTGGCTGGGGGTCCCGGGATTCACCATCGCTCTGACGGCCGAGGTCCTAGCACCCCCCCCTGCAGCTGGGACGAGTGCAAGCCGCACCATATTACACCCTCGCGGGGCTCCGCAGCTTCCCATGAAGCTTCTGGACTCGGAGCTAGAATCTCCCACTGACCCCACATCGAGGAGGTTGAAGAGAGATTCGTCCGGATGCTCGATCACGCCGACAAACCCAGAACCCGCAAAGGCGGGAACCGCAAGTTGTGCGGTCACGTCTTGGAAACACCTCGCGGCGTTCTGAAAGCTGTATGGGTAGCTATCCGAAGGGGTTTCGGAGAGCTCATCCGGGTGGGGGGGCTCTTCCCCGAGAAGTTGCCCGTGGATGTTCGCCAGCGTGAACGCGAAGTGTCGGAGGTCTTCCGGGTCGGGCGTAGGGCCTAAGTAACGCTCCAGATGGAGCCATTGCTTGTCTCCGTAACCAGACGATGCCACGGAGTGATCAGTGATGTGTGGCCTAGCCGGCTCGAGTCGAACCGCACGCATTTCCTCGTCGACGACTGCAATGGCCGCCATGATAGGATCCGGGAGTGATCGTCGGCGAGTTCCAAGGTCCCATCTCCCGTGACTATGAAATCGAGCGTGGCGCTCATGTCCTCCAGCCACCACAGACGCATCGTTGTGATGGCGGGTGCATGGACTGGGGGCGGTGGGGATGTCAGAATGCTGACACACAGCAGCTTTCAGTCCGCCGTGGCGATGAACTCTAGGCTCCCGAAGAAGACGCTGCTGCCGGGAGCCCAGAAGGTGGAGGAAGTGGCCATCTGAACTGTGGAGTGGTGAAGTGGAATGCGCAAAGTCCCCTACCTAGCACGCCAACTGTCGGTGTTTAGATCACCGGCTAGTAGAATTTGTTCATAGAGGCGCGCGTTTCAAGCTCCGCGAAGGCTAAGCAAAAGAACACGGGGGGTTATACTGGTTCGGGGAAGTCCCCTACGTCCAGTTCTGAGGCCTACTCGTGTTACTTGCTCCGGTTATAGAGTACAATGGTGATGAGAGAGGAGAGGGCTCCAAGACCCGGGTGCGAGTGGTGTGTGTGTTGTGCCTTGGGCATGCACTGTCTTGAAAGAGACGTGGGCCTCCCCTTTTATACTTCAAGGGGAAAGGACCCATGTTACACATAGAGAGATAGAGAGATTTCTACATGTGATGAGTCGGTGGAAGTGTGCTGAAGAAGGCGAAGCCCTTGGTCGGCAGCGTAGCTCTGTGTACTTGCGAGCCCCTTGGTCCTGGCCTTATGTCAGGGGGGAGGTGATGTGGACAAGGGTTCCCGATCTTCCGAAAGGTTCTTGGTAAGTTGATTTGGTCGGAGGCGACACACAAATCGATCCGGCTTCAGAACAGCACGTTCTAAACCCCGCAATCGCAGCACGACGTCTCCTCTGGTTATCAACCGTCCAAAAGACGATTGACCTCGCCGAGAAGGCTGATCCCTGCCTGCGAATCAAGAACACAAGCAAGAACAACGAAGACTGCAACACAATTGCAGATGTATGATTAAACTCTCGAAGTTGGGGTCTCACAAACCGATGAACGGCGAAACTGTTTATGAACAGAATTGATCTAAGCAAAACCCAAACCCTAATGAAGAGGCGGCGGCTGTATATGAGGACCCTAGGGTCGTGCAAGACCCCCTGGACGCAGCCCTAAGTGGGCTCAACTCCATACATGGCCCAAAGACCGATTACGGTGTCGCAGCACCAGGACAGATTCTGGAAGTCGAATTGTTTCGGCGATTGCCGACGGCTCGGGACGAATTTTGACATGGGACCAGTTGGGTTGGAAAGGGCTTTTCGTTATCTTTCCAGGCATATATAGAACGTCCAAATCCGAGTCCGTATGCGTCCTGGGCATCCGTTTTAGTGCAGACTGGTTCTGGGCTCCGAAACAGACTCGAAGTCGGTTTTGATTGGGCCTCCACCTTGGCTTGGACGTCCTTGCTGGCCCATCACGTCTCCAATCACCTCCCCAGCTATCTCATGATCATCTCCATGGTTTCTAACAACAATTAATTCATTAGGTAGCAATTTATTCTCAAAATCACATAAAGGAATCATTAGGAACAAGCTCACCCGTAAATTCAGTTGTCGCGCATGAACTTGTATTTTGGTTGGTGGAGTGCTGGGTGTATCCATAAGGGTGATGTCCTCATCATTCTCCCCCTTTTGAATTAGAGTCGTCCTCGACTCGATCCCATCTCTTTCTCCCAATAGTGGTCTCAAATCTGAAATATAAAATACAGGACTATTCCCAAACTTGGAATGCACCTCGCGTTTATATGTGTTATGAAAATTATCATCATAATGTGAAACCATAATAGAAGGCATGCCATGGTAATTGTTATTGCAGTTTTCTAGTTCATCATTTGGTTGTACAACACAAGGAGTATTCATGTTTGAGCAAATATAAACTTTATGCACCATAAATACACCTCTATGATCATAGTTTCCTATAGCATAAAATTTGTTTCTTGTTAGTAAAGGCAATTCAGTTTGAGAAAATATTTGCTTCTCCATGATATTTAGATCATAAAGAACATCAAATTCAATATAACCCAAAGTATTTAGAGAAGACAATAATTTCTGCTCATTCTTTTCACATGTTATTAAAATTAAATGTTTTATTTCAGCACTAGTAGGTGAATCATAAGCAAAAACATCAATCTTGTTCATTTGTTGTGGTAAAGGTATAAGTGAAGTAGTGGCACACAACTCCTCTTTATCACAAGGATCAGCACATAAATCAACTTGTGGCAAAGGCAAATCAAGACAAGGTTCCAATATAACAAGATTGTTGGAACAATTCATCACATCAAGAAAGCTCTTACCTGAAACAACAACATGTTCTTCATCTTTCACACTATCCTCTTCTTTGTGTAGAACCTGAAATGTATTAGTTGCAACAAGAGGCAAGGAAATATGTTCATCATCTAATTCAGATTTTGATGTAAGTGTTGCAACATTTGAAGTAGTCCATTCTTTCCTAAATGGTTCATTCTTTCTTCTCTCAAGTCTTTGTTGATCCTCTTCTAAAATTTCAGCAGCAGACATAGGTTTAAGAGTAACTCTTCTACCATTGTATTTAAATGAATAGGTATTAGCAATGGTATTGTGCAAAGCATTATTTGTAGAAATCCAAGGCTTACTCAATAACAAATGACACGCTTGCATAGGCACTATATCAAAATCTGCACAATCCTTATAAGAACCAATAAAAAATTCAATGCGTGCAATTTTATCTACCTTTATCTTACCACAAGAATTTACCCATTGGATGTAGTATGGACACGGGTGTGGCTGTGTGGTCAAGCCGAGCTTCTCGACCAATTCCAAGCTTGCGATGTTGTTGCTACTCTCTCCATCAATGATGACACGACAACGTCGATCCTTCACAACAAAGTGAGTCTGAAACAAGTTGTTCATTTGATTTTGCTCTACCTTCTTCATTTGAGAACTAAATACTCGTTGTGCTACAACACTTGTATCAACCTCATTTGACACCATCGACTCATCACCATCGGTGTTGTAACCTGTCATTGTTAATAGAAAACAAGAAAACACACAAGAGTATATTTTCCTATCACCACTGTTTGATCACGGTGAATACTCTCAACAAGCAAATGACAGCACCTAACTGAGTTCTTACAAGATTCTTAGTAGCAAAACAGAGGATACCTTAGAGAGTGTGATCCGACAATTGCGAGGGTCCAAAGTTCTGTGCCTATTCAGAAGGATATATATGGAGCTAGGTAGGCAATTTATAGTAGCAAGGATTAGCAAAATTTCAGTTGAGAAATTGCAAAACTGAATAATAGTCCCAAGCTAGTCTATGTCACCGGCCTAAACTTGTCTCGGACCTAGTTCAAGCAAGCAAGCAAATAACTCAACAAAGGACACAAAGGATGCAAGCAATTCTGAATTTGTATCTTTTCTTTTTTTCTACTTCTTTTTTTGTGCGGCTTTTTCTCTTGTGCACTTTTGCCTTTTTCTTTTCTTTTCTTGAGAATCAGGACTGCAGCAAGGTATTACAAGTTTTACAACCAATGGAACCCCAGAATATTTTTTTTTTCTTACTACAAGTACAGCAAAAGGATTCTTGTAATAGCACAACTAAAACAAACTTCTATAACAAGATCAAGCACTAATTGGTTGGCTTTTGATCACAATGAGACAGCAGCAGAGCACTCTAATTTTCTTTTGCACACGAAAGTAGAAGGCTAGATGTTAAAGAAATATTTAGTGCACATAATTCCAGCAATACTATTATCTAAACATATGCAACACTGATTTTTCCCTTGTTTGTCTATGACAAGGATATGCACGACTGAAACAAGACCAAAGGACAAGCACTAGACCAGCAACACAATGACCTTGTAGGGACTAAAATTGAGAGAAGCAAACTAAACTGAAAATTGCAAGGCACAAGGGGGGTGTAGGACAGCGGAAACACGACGAACAAATATTTTTGTAGGGCAATTTTCTGGACTCTAGGATTGAACAAAATAACAAGGATAACGGCGAACCTAACGGTGTACCTGAAGCTCTGATTACCACTTGATGTGGACAAGGGTTCCCGATCTTCCGAAAGGTTCTTGGTAAGTTGATTTGGTCGGAGGCGACACACAAATCGATCCGGCTTCAGAACAGCACGTTCTAAACCCCGCAATCGCAGCACGACGTCTCCTCTGGTTATCAACCGTCCAAAAGACGATTGACCTCGCCGAGAAGGCTGATCCCTGCCTGCGAATCAAGAACACAAGCAAGAACAATGAAGATTGCAACACAATTGCAGATGTATGATTAAACTCTCGAAGTTGGGGTCTCACAAACCGATGAACGGCGAAACTGTTTATGAACAGAATTGATCTAAGCAAAACCCAAACCCTAATGAAGAGGCAGCGGCTGTATATGAGGACCCTAGGGTCGTGCAAGACCCCCTGGACGCAGCCCTAAGTGGGCTCAACTCCATACATGGCCCAAAGACCGATTACGGTGTCGCAGCACCAGGACAGATTCTGGAAGTCGAATTGTTTCGGCGATTGCTGACGGCTCGGGACGAATTTTGACATGGGACCAGTTGGGTTGGAAAGGGCTTTTCGTTATCTTTCCAGGCATATATAGAACGTCCAAATCCGAGTCCGTATGCGTCCTGGGCATCCGTTTTAGTGCAGACTGGTTCTGGGCTCCGAAACAGACTCGAAGTCGGTTTTGATTGGGCCTCCACCTTGGCTTGGACGTCCTTGCTGGCCCATCACGTCTCCAATCACCTCCCCAGCTATCTCATGATCATCTCCATGGTTTCTAACAACAATTAATTCATTAGGTAGCAATTTATTCTCAAAATCACATAAAGGAATCATTAGGAACAAGCTCACCCGTAAATTCAGTTGTCGCGCATGAACTTGTATTTTGGTTGGCGGAGTGCTGGGTGTATCCATAAGGGTGATGTCCTCATCAGGAGGGCAACGTGTTGGGCGTGCCCCCATTTCGCATCGTCAGGTTGAGCCTCCCTCGTTCCTATAGATGGCGTATTCCACTGCGTGCGGGATGGTTCATCATGGGTGTGGTCATGTTATCCAGGCGAAGATCAATCTTGTTGTCCATCAAGCGGTCCTGCATCGCTGTGGTTAGCGGTGTCATCAGGAGATGGCGTCACAGACTGTCCTGCCATGCATCTTTATCAGCAGGCGCTGATGATGATGAGGGAGCAGGTATACTGGGGGATTTGACCACCCGACACTATGCGCGCATAATGGGCATGGCATTTAAGGCCGGGTGGTTGGAAGTTGTTGACCGTCGTCTCGCTCGACCCCCTTCGTCGGGGGTCGTCACGTCGGGTTGCGCCTGTCTGGGCTTGTTTGGAGTTGGAATCCGTCCCGTCCTGACAAGCCAATCGAGTTTCTCTACTCCTCCACTTCTGGCCTAGTCAGGGGTTCGTCGTCCCATCCTGTCGTGGTTTGGGCCCCACTGATGGGAGTTGACGGAGGCGGAGCTTATCCAGTGGTTATGGGGGGCCTGCACTGTCGTCATGGCCGTAGTGTGAGTGAAACGACCGTCCTTGCCCTGGAGTAGATTAGCTTGGACGAGCAGTTGTGTCATTTGCTTAGGAGGGCGAGCCGTGCTCGGATCCCATCAGGCGGAATGATTTGTCCTTGACTCCCTTTGTGGGGTCGAGCGAGGCGTAGCGAGCCCTCGACCACTCGGGGAGTCGAGCGGAACGTGACCGGCCTTTGACCCCTTGGGGGGGGTCGAGCGAGGTTGGAGAGCAGCGTGGGGTTTGCGGCCAAGGTTTGACAATCGGGGAGACGCTTTTTGTGGGGGCCTATGCAGCTAACGCCTTGGGGGTGATCCAGCGGGTCCTTTGGACCGGACGCGTGTGGGTCCCTAGGTGGTGCCACGTGGCACCCTGTTTTCTACCCTCGACAATATTGACTATGATTTATGATTGATTTGATTAAGATTTAATTCTTTTGTTATGAGACTTGAAGGTTAGCCTTATTCCTTATCATTTTGACTGCTAGCCTTAAATTACTCACGCAAAATTCACTGAGTATCCACAATTGTGTGGCATCCCCGCCCTACGAATGAGGAGTTAGTTGAAGGATCGAACATCGGGTGATATCTTGAGAGAGCAAGAGTCTAAAAGCACACACATATGAGCATAAAAGAATGGTGTGCAATGTTAAAAATTTAATTATTACAACTTTGGTTTAGATTTGTGTAAGTAAACAAATTTAAAATTCGGTAACATAAATAGCAGAAGCAATATATCTCATGTTAAAATCCTATCATGAAGCACATCAAGCCCGTAGACATGCCTCATTGTCAAGAATAATACCTGCACAAAACAACATAGAGCAAAGCCCTAAGAAACTAATACTCAGCAAGACTTACCCGTCAAAATGGCACGCTAATGCCGACACCCAGTATGCAGGGGGCAGACCAAAGGTTGTTGGAATAATTGTAAAAACAACAGTAATAATTGATCCTTATTTTCAGATTTTAGCCAAGTTAATAGATTTTTTGCATAAATTAAATATTGTGTAGCTATACTATAACAAACATGGTTGCAATATAATTTATAGAAATATAATATCATCATTATCATTTCACTTTGTACTTCGATGTGGCAGCGATCTCACAAGTGGTACTCAATAACCGCGAGGGACAGCGACTCGAATCGATTTACATCTTACAGGAGAAACCCAAGCACAAGACGCACGCACACTCATGAAGAGTCACGTACGGCCACCTTCCACAAGACACACCGGTCCGGGGCCACCTCTCCCATGTACACGTCACCCCATGCGATGCCCACACCGGAGCCATCCATGGATAGCCCGTGCTCTCTCCCTTCCAACACATACCCAAATTCCACCATAACCCGCTTCATCACCAAAAGAGAGGTTGGGTTGTCGTCCAACAATACGATAATCAAGTTACATTGGTTTCCCAGTTCCCATACAAAGATATATACTTGGTAGTGTTCAAACTTGGTCACAGGTCCACACTCGAAGGGGTTCTTAATCGATACAAACGGGGCTATGGCAAACAAGGTCCAACCTTGTCACCTCAACCTACATATGCACTTTCCCATTTAGTCTCAAATTAATCCATCATTATCATGTGAGAGTTATGAGAACCAAGTTCTCGAACCATCCTATATCGAGTAGACGCCATACTACTCGATTCTGCTACCGATGACTCGATGTTAAGCATAGCAAAATCTAATGCATGGTTGTATAAGTAACTCATACCCATAGGATTTGTCTTTTCTACATGCAACTAGGGTTTCAATCATTTCCTACACGTAATACACAGTACATGACACGCATACATGTGATACAAAATAAAACATTGAAAACATAGGGGTGCACCGCGACTTGCCTTTGATCCAAGCAATGTTAGCCACTCAAAAACATAGTCGATTCATCATCTATCTCTGCAGCACTAATCTCCTCATCCTCATTACCGGCTCGTTTCCTAGTAAGATGATACACTATGCAAGTCAAGAATATGATAAGGAAATTCACGGAACTTCTTTAATAAATGGATCCAATGACATGATGCATACGAGTAGATATTTAGTGTTACCATTAAGTGTTAAATTATTTTACGACACATGTTTCCTTCCTTGACATGCAAGATTGGTTATGCATTGCAACTAACAAAGATACGAGCAACTTAAGCGGTGTAGGGGCAAGGCACCACAACCAATTAAGTAATTAATAGTAGCAATGTGTTAAGGTATTGCCATTATCTTGTTTATGAAAAACATGCACTCCCATTTCTTGATAAGTCTTTAGTTAACATTGCATGATCCCACTAAAGATGCTAGGTTGTAGCATGGCAACATGGGTATGCCATTATTTAGTCAGAAGGGTGACTAGGCATTTAGTAAGATAATACTCAGCACGTTAGGATAAAGTGAGTAAGTTACCTACATCATCTATTTTCTTTTTTAACTTTCTATTTACAAGGAGAAGTTCTTATAAAATCGCAATTTTAATAATTTACAAAGAATTAACCTATCATGTCAATGCATCAGTATCAGTGGCTAAATAAATTAAATTGAGTACTCTACTACAGATAAATATTGCTAACATTCATTGACATTTCAAATGTTTGAGCACAATTAATTGTCAGTGATTAAGCTAATAATTATGCACTTAATATAGATATTCTAAGCATACTTGCATTCCTAATTTGTATAATATGGTCCTGAGAGATATGTTGTACGGGGCATTACATGATATTTATAATCTAAAGTTCAAGGCAAGAACATGCACTATTATTTTCTAATGATTAAAGAAATGTATGTAGCAAACATATAATCACAGAGCAAAATACTTATAAATTAAATATGCCACTTGGTGAGATGCATGGAAATTATGAAATACACATGTCTGGAAAAGTGGAGATTTATTTTCGTGTTCTAATAATTAGTTATGATTTTTTTGTATTTTTGCTTATTAAATGCACTCGTAATTAAATATAAAGTTTCAGTGTGCTTTAACAATTGATTAAAATAGTACATATTCAGAGGAGTCCAAAAAGTATTTATTAGAAATTAGCTATAAAGCAAATATTTCTTTATGAATTTTTGAATTAAAACTATTTTCCTTTACACATTAAAACATGCATAAATAAATTAGGTGTTTCTGTGATTTAGTACTTTTATAAAATGGAACAATTTACTAGGAGTCCGGAAACTATTTTATTTTATTTTCTACCAACCACATTTTTCTGGGTAAATATTTAAAGTTAGAAACAATAAAATTGCTTTGTTTTTATCACCAAGAAAATTTACCTGGACCTTTGGGCCAAAACTTTCAGGCCTATTAGGCCTGTGCAACAGGGAGAGGGGGGTCCTGGGCCAAATCCGGCCCCAAGCGGGTGACATGGCCCGAGGCCAAGCCAGCCCAAGCGGGGCAATCATCCCAGCCAGCCGAACCGGCCCAAGCACTCGGCCTAGCAGAGCAGGGCGAGGCCAGGCCACCGTGCAGCTCACACGCACAGTCGGCGTGGCGGCACGGCGCGGCCATGGCGGTAGGGCGGGGCACCGGCGAAGGCCACCGCCGACGCAGACGATGGACGGGGATCCGAGCGGATCAGCAGCCCGCGGGAGACGGCGGGGAGACCGTCGGGAGTCACCGCTTGATGAAGAGAGGTGGCCCGCAGGCAGAGCGAGGCGAACGACGGTGGTGGACCGGATGTTCCCGGCGAACGGCGGCCAGAGATGGAGACGATAGGATGCAAACAGAAGCTAGGGGTGATCGGGAGGCCGCCGGCGATAGTAATCGATCTAACGTTCATTGCTCAAGGAGAAGGGGGAGGAGGGGTGGTCGCCGACGATGTCGGGAAAGAGCTCAAATCCATACTTTTCGGTGCATGTCTGGGGAAGGCGTTGCGCAGATGGAAAGAGGGGGGTCAGGGCGGAGCAGAGGAAGTGCTCGGCTAATGCGGGGATGGTGCAGCATGACCAGGGACGACGAGGCAGCCGACGGCTGCCATGGCGGGCATCTCTGGGAGAGAAAGAGAGAGATGAGGGCGCAGGGGAGAGGAGGAGGGCGTCCAGGGAGTGTGTATCTCGGGCATGGGGTTGTCGATCCGACCAAGTGCCTCTCGGGCCGTACACCGGCAGCCACGCGGCATCAAGCGAGTCAGGCAATGGTAGGCATGCGCCAGTGTGTTTCTTCTGGGTCACCGACAGGTGGGACCCATCGGGTCCAAATTTTTCCAGAGAATGAGATTTTTAAGCAACTTTAGCAGTGGTTTTGGAATATTAAATTGGATCCAAATCCAAATATTTCTCCTCCAGTTGCTAGATCATGATTTGTGGCATCCATTTTGGTGACATGCACAAAAATAGGTCAAAGCATTTGCAAGATATTGAATTTTTAAAATGGCTTGCTGAAAACCTTACCACTTAGGCATTTTGTAAATTCAATTTGAGGCATCAAATGGGGCCCAAATTTATATAGAGTCCCACATCCGTGCAGAGAAAAGTTTGTAGTAACTAAAAATTGATGATGTTGTTTTGGAAGTAGAATAATGTACGAGTTAATCACATTCAAAGTTGTTTAACTGCCAAGGCTGAAATCTGTCCAGAAACTTGATAATTGATAAAAATTTCAAAAGTATTTGTTCCCCGTATTATTAAATCAAGCCAAAATTATATGATGTTCATGAAGATTGGATCTCAATTATGAGTATGATCTGGTTCAGTAATTCTTTGTAAATTTGTAAATTTGAATTTTTAAAATAACCCTGTTTCTGAGCATTGTTTGATTTGTTTGACCTACTTAACTTTGAGATAAAATTCTCCAAAATTCTTATTTGATACATAGATCAAGATTATTAAATTTAATTGGGTCACTTATTTTAGAAATTCTTCAACTTCTAGTTAAAAGCTCATTTGAGTAAATTTCAAATAAATTCAAACTTAAGTTTTGAAAATTTCTATTCCTGATTTTTGCTTTCTTTCCTTGACGGTCTACGATGCTAAGGTGACACTTGGGGTGTCACAAATTGAGCCTAAAGTCTTGCTACAGTCATTTCTATCCTTGACCACATCCTATTGAATTCTCGGCTAAGAAGTTGAGAAAGGAGTACAGGGTGAACCAGCAAAGAAAGCCCCGTGCCGATCGACACATGGAGTATGCCGATCGACACTCATAAGAAAAAAGAAGAAAGAGAAGAAAAAAAACAAAGGAAAGATATTTAAGAAGAGAAGAGACCAAAAGGAAAAAAATTGTAGATGGTTTGCTCGGGACTAGCAAAATTTTAAGTGTGGGGGAGAGTGAATTCCCTCGAATTCAAGAAAGTATTGCTACTTTTAGCCAAGAATTCTTATCTTCCAACCATGTGCAATCTGATAATGGGAAAAATTTTGAATTTCTGAGATCAATTTATGCCTTTGCACATGTCCACTTATCTAAAGCTGTGAGTTTCTTCTTACGTGATTAAATCCAACAAGGCCTTTCTGACAAGTCTCAATAAATCCAATAAGAGTTACTTCTTAATTTTACAATATATTGTGAATCTATGTCTATTTTCTTTGAAATTCCTCACCTAGCTACTCATATTGCCTTACACATAAATATTTTGCATTGAAATAAATGTTACAATGAGTCAAAGGGGAGTTGAGTTGTTTATTTGGTCATTTGAGAGGGATAATTCTTTTGCTCATAATGTACTTTTAAGTGATGATATACATATGTGAAAAAGTTTTTAACCACTGAGTTGAATAATTTTAAGACTAGCTTTGGGGAGTGTTTTCAAGAATAATCTGCTGAATAATAAATTTGATCTTACACTTTAATGATTAAGTGCTCAACATGTATATATTTGAAATGCTCTTATGATTGATAGGACTATATATGGATTGATTTTCATTCTTGACTTTGCTTAGAGATCAGCAAAGATGTAAGTGTGGGGGAGCTGTTAACACTAGTTAGTGTGCCATTTTATGCGTCAAGAGTGTCTTGTTTGGAGCTTAAATATCACTATTATAGTACATTAACCTCAAAAATGGTAGAATATTTGTACAATTGTTGTTCTGAAGATTTATTGCAGAAACAGGTGAAAAGACGGCAATTTGGGACATTTCTAGTGGACTTGGACCTTGAAGAGGTGAATTGTAGCAGAAAAGGCCCAGGTGCCGAGCGGCACGTCCACTGTGCCGAACGGCACATGGGTAATCCGAGCTGATTAAGGATTGCCTACTCCTCAGGACCTTTTAGAAGAAAGATATTCGCACAGATCTTGGAGATATGCTTCGTGAAGAGATAAAATGAAACTTCAAGATCTCAAACGCGCAATACAAGAATTTACTTTAGAGAACCTAATAAGAGGACCCACATGAAAGCTATAGTAGACTTGGGAACCGACTTAGAAGAGAGATCAGGCCAAATATGAAATGTACCGATCGGCATGTTCGCCATGCCGATCAGCACATGGCCCTTTTTCCAAGAAACCAACCCTATTTCAAGTTGTGCCCATATATATACTTGTATACTCTAAGGCCAGGGAGACGTCGCTGTGGGACAACAGATATTGTGAGTTTACAGTCACTGAGGCTTTGCCTCGTTCTTCACTCTCTAGTTGCTAGGTTTAGCTTGGCTAACCTAGCCAAGTCGATGATAGCAAGGTCGTAGGCTTGGAGTTTCAACAACCACTAGTTCTTGAGGTGATCCATCGAGGTAGGCCTACTAGATGGTGATGAATCTTGTACTATGTATCATATTGAAGGAATATCTGGTATGTTGATGAATGGTTTTGGTTACTTGATAACCAGGATTTAATGATCTTACATGTGCTTAATCCTTACTTAGTACATAGGCTAAATACCTAGATCCTATCTCAATCGTGGTGATTAGGGTAGTACTCTAGATCTTGTATGAGTCAGATTTGCATGTATCACTGCGTCTGCATGGTAGTAGGTATCTGTAGAGTAGGAGGTTTATACCGATTCAGGCAACTGCTCATGAGAGGAGACCATCAGAAAAGTTTCACCATCACCATCTTCGACTTCCTGTTCCAATTAATCCTATTTATGATGCTATTAGATTACGCTTCATGGTTATGATCTCAGCTAGTAGATTATCTGGTTAAACTCACTAAACAGTTTTCTTTAAGCCAATGTGAATTAATAGCCTTCACATAAAAAGCCTTCATGCTAATCGGCACACCCTCAGCCCACCGACAAAACAGACTCAACTTTAGAAGCTTATTTGGTATTTTATTAATTACATTGCTTGATTCCCACTAGTCTCTAAGGGAAAATATGCTACAACTGTACATTGTCTTCTTGCGTTATATAATTGGGTGCATAACTACGATGAACAGTGGACATGAGTTTTTGATCCACGGTTCGTAAGGGGTCTCCCAATGGGCAGGGTACAGCCCACCTCCACTTTACAGCCTCCAAGTAACCCTCAAATTTTGGCCAAATAGCCTCAAAGCAAACTGCTTCTTAAGATGCCACGCGGAGTCAAACTAGAGGAGAAGCGGGTCATGGTCTGAGTTATTGATTGAGAGCACACGAAGCATACAACAGGGAAGATGTCCTCCCAGTCAGCCAAGAAAAACAAACCGTCAATGCGCTCGAGAGTTGAGTGGCTCCTCTCATTGCTCCAGGGAAAAAGGCGACCATGGAGAAAAATTCCCTAAAGTTCTGTGTCTTGAAGCATATGCCAAAAGCGATCCATCAAGGGCCTGTCAAGGTAGTTATTATTTTTATCTTCAGCCTTTTAAATAAGGTTAAAGTCTCCACAAATGGCCCAGGGCCCCAAATTGGAAGCATGGATATCCCGCAACTCCTACAAAAACTCTCTACCTTCTCTGGGACATGGTGCAGCCCATAAACTGTGGAAAGCCTCCATGGGGGCTATGACGGGTTACTGGTCGAACGAATCTTGACCGTTAAAGAAAACGATTGAAGGATGGGATTGGTGACCACCCACTTCAACCGTTTCCAAGCTACCAGAATACCCTCCCCCCCCCCACCCCTCCTCGTATCAAAGGCAGGCAAGAAATATTAATCAAACTCCAGACCTAACATTTCCAAGATTAAAGAACGCGGTACTTGAGCAAGTTTCATCTCTTGAATACAGGCTAGAGAGGTGTGCTTAGACATGACCAACTCACACATTGCAGAATGACAGGCCTTACTATTAAGGCCCCGTGTTCCAAATGACCATGTTAACTGAACAAAGGATCCTAGGAGACAAAAGAAAAAATGACCCATGACAAAGGCTCCTAGGAGTCGTCCTCCTCCGCACTTGTGGCATCAAAGAAATTATCAGGAGACAAAGAGCAAAGGGTCTTCTTCAACCATTTCTAAGCCATAGTCTTAGGGATAGACCCCCAAGGCTTGGAGCCCAAATGAGGGCTATGCCTAGGAAGCCTGGGGGACCCACGAACGACAAAGGGTTGACTGAGATGGGCATGCCGATGGCTAAGAAGGTGAGGCTACCAACTCCGTGAAGTCCACTAGGGGTCTTGCAGGGGGAGCGCTCCCAACTATCATGTTTGGGTGTGGGACATTTACCGTAGGCCTAGCACTGTGAAGCAATAGCAACGGGGATGGAGAAGCCCCTCAAAGTGCACTGCCTCCATCGACGGAGAATGGTCAGACCCCTAGTCTAGCGAGTTATTGAGAGGGCTGCACTGAGACAGTCAAAGACGGCCAGAATCTTGAGTTGCTGTTGTTCCTTCCTTAGAGTCAGGGAAGATCCCGAGGCAACCCAAGTCTCCCATTGAAAATATTAATGCGGTGACCATGAGAGGGGGTAAGACCACTCGGGACCCGCCATATCCTAACACAGCAGGGAAGGACAAAGAAAAAAAAAGGACCCTCTGACAAAGATGAAGTATTACACGATGGGAAGATGGCTCCACATGAGTTCATTGACACCACCGCTATGTCATTTCCCTGTCAAAACAGAAAGCCGATTGTCGATGACCAATTCGCCCGCTTTGTTGAAGTTATCCAGAAGATCCACATCAACGTGCCCTTGTTTGATGTGATGCAAGTACCAACTTATGCCCGCTATCCAAAGGACATCGTCAGCAACAAGCGTCCGATGCCCACCACAAAAGTTGTGAAGTTGACGGAACAGTGTAGTGCAGCTATACTCAACCGACTTCCTGAAAAGAAGAAAGATCCAGGGTGTCCCATGATCACTTGCTCGATCAGGGTGCAGAAACTCGACCAAACCCTATGCGACCTTGGTGCAAGCGTGAGCGTGATGCCCAATGCAGTCTTTGAAAAGATGAAATATACAGCTCTATCTCCTACATCGATGCAACTTCAGCTGGCCGATTCATCGGTCCGCTATCCAGAGGGAATTGCAGAAGACGTTCCGGTGAAAATCGGGGATTGCTTCATCCTTGTGAATTTTGTGGTGCTCGACATGGATGTTGAGAAGGAAACGTCGCTCGTTCTTGGGCGCCCGTTTCTGAGCACTACAGATGCACACATTGATGTTAGGGCCAGAGAAATCCGTTTCCTCATCAATGGGAAGGAGGAGAAGTTTGATTTTCGGCCAAGGAAGGAGCAATGCTCAATGATCAAGATCAAGTACGGGCCGAACTCAAAGGATATTCAAGAAGTTGAAGTGACACCCCCAAAGAAGGGTAGCCTCATCCTCTACATGAAGAAGATCATGGCAAAGGAGATGTCGTACCATTCCGAAAAGAAGAACCCACATATGGCGAGGCCGGGACTGTGGGCAAAACCACAGCCTGTTAAATCCAAGAAGCCACCGACCACACCAAAGATGAAGAAGGTGTGGTGAGTGAAGGAAGCACAACCATTCGTGTCCACTTCTCCAAGACCGGACGCAGCGACATCAAGCTAAAAGCGATGGAGAAAAGTCCTGCTCGCCGGACTTTAAAAATTGGTGAGCCCTTGCCAAAGGTAAATTGATATTTCTCCCATATTTGAATTCCTTTGATTTTTGCACATTTGAATTTTTCCAAACTTTTTTATTCTTTCAAATTTGTCTCTGCATTTGCATATTTGGATTTCACACATGCATGTTGGAATTTATTTCAACCCTTTTCTTTTTTTTTTTTTGATAAAAATACAAAATTCTTTTTCGGTTTCCAACTTTGAGAATATCATTTTCTAGGCAAAAATTTTACCGAAGCTTTGGACCTAACCCCTGCAGCTCTGAAAATATAGCTGTTATGAAGTTGTGGGCCAAAAGTGGGGGACCAATGTGACCCACCCATGGTCGTCCAAACACCCATGTTCGGCCGAAGGGGTGTGGGCCCCACCAACCTTGGCCTTTTGCCAACAGCTGGATTTGGCTCCCCACTAGCTATTTTCGACCGTTTGGGATTTTTCCTATAAATTGAGTGCCCGGTGAGAGTGTTTTGCCATTCCAAGTTCACATCTCATTTCACTCCCTCCTTCACTCATGTGGTCTTGAGCTCTTACATTGCTTCTCCAAAGTTGTCATTCCAAAAACCACCAAAAATATTTCCCTTTTTAGTTGGCTTTGTTTTTTATGGATCATTAAATACCATTTTCGACCATCAATACAACTCAAAATAAAGGAGCATTCAACATTCCCGCCATGCATATTAGTTAGAATTAATAAATTTCCACTATAGCTTGGAGAAACGCTGACATGTAGGAGAAATAACAAAATGGAGGAGGAAACACACCCATGTGGCGAAGAAACAAAAATTCCACCAATCAGAGCTCACCAACTGGGACTCCCACGGATTGACTGGCCCACTTACAAAAGCAAACCGACCTTACAGTATCATTGGGCAGTGGGACCCACCTGGTAGGCCACCAGAGGCGGCAGCACCCGAGGGGACTACCCACCTGTTCGACTGAACAAGGCCAAACAGGGGTGTTCGGTCGAACGGAGAGTGGCCCCCCTAGTGCCTGGCTGCCACGTGTTGGCTCCTGATGACTCCCCAATGACGGTTGTGCACATTTGGCGGCGGTTACCAACGCCAGGAACCGGCTTTGGGCAGTATAAATAGAAGGGAGAGGCCTCATTCCAAAGAACACACCAAGAATCATTACACTCTTTACCATTTCGTGATTCTCTTTTGTTTAGTGGAGTTAGGCTTAGAATAGAGCTTTCTTCAGTTCCCAAGTCTTCCTTAGAGTTGTGGTATGGCTCTTGTGTCTTTCTCCTTTTGTAAGACTTTGTTCTATTTAATATATTAAGTCTTTGTATATAGTTATGCTTGGATCATGTGTTTCTCATTTGATTATATGATCCATTCATGTATCTAGTTGTTATGCTTGCATGTTAGTAATGTAGTTATCCTATATTACCATGTTAGACATAAGCCTTACTATAGTCTTTATTTATATCGTTATAATTATGCATGACTAATGTTTGACTTGGATCATTTCCACGTGCTTAGTGTTCACTTAAATGTGATTACTCTTTCTCTGATCCATCGCTTAAGAGATTCGGGGTATTGTTCTAGAGATGTAAGCATTGTACTTAGATCAATAGAATGCATTATCTATCGTGTAGCCCACAGATTGCTATGGGTAGGCAGTAGGTGGTGACAGTCTTATCTGTCCTTTGAAATCTCCCACGTTCGGCTATGCAATAGGCTCTTGGCCAGAATTGTACTGTGGATGCAGGGGAAAACCGGATGCCTAGGGTGTGATGATCTGATTGTCTTGCATTGTCTTGTATTTGTATAATAGAATATAATGTAGACTATATAACTATATAAAAGCAACATAGGAACTTAGCTCTTTCTTTGTCCTTTTCCACTAAACTAATATTATCTAACTTGAGTATGCTATTTGTGTGTCCAGTACCATGATTATCTTTATCCTTACCCATGTGAGGAATTTGTCTCATAATCCAATGTGCAAATATCTAGAACGGTAATTACTCTGATCAATCATATGCCTTCCTTTGGGATAAAACAAATACAATACCGTGAATACTTTCGGGTGAAATGCTACAACGGTATTCTCTGTGCACTTGCAGACTCTCTGCATTGGTTAAAGATTACCAATAAGCATTTCTGGCTTCGTTGCTAAGGAAACTTAGTGACGCCGTTAAGAAATGTCAACAGTGACAAGAACATGAAAAGTGAGGACCAGCAATGTTGCATCCAGCTCTGGCAGGCCAATTACCTTCTTTCTAGTTATGAGCTCCAGGTGCACACAGGAGGCAAGCATCCTAAACTTGCGCAAGTCCACGTTGAACTCTGTCTCTAGAGCCATAGAGAAGATATCGCAGGAGGATCCCACCACTGCCTGAGCGGTGCTCGATAGCCAAAGATGTGTAGGAATGCCTAAGATTTTGAGTCGGACCTTGAACTCCACCAGTAGGGAACCTGAGGCTTGCCTGCGCTAGAGCTTGAAGATGAGCCTAAAAGCAGCGGCTGGCAGGGCAGGGTCTCGGAGCACACGGAGCATGTCCGCCACATTCTTGAAGAGGATGGGGAAGTCATCGGGCTGGTGAGAATGCAGCGAGAAAGTCCCTAGCGAGACTCCGAAGTAGCGGATGATGTGGTTGAGGATCTGAGTTGTCGAGAGCGAAGGCCGAACGCCACCAACCGTGGCCATCGGCACCCTCTCCAACACCTAATCTCACGATGCGGGGGAGGACTCACATCTCCACCCGGAGCCTGAACTCTGACCGCTTTGGGTCCGGTGAGCCAGGGGGATGGGGGCGGGGGAGGCAGGTGCGGTGACTCCACACATCATCGCCACCACCGACAGCACTGAGTTTGCGACCGCCATGCCTAGGTGACCGAGGGACCTCTCAGACTGGCGGAGGCGAGCCAGAGTCGGAGCCTTCGGAGTCGCAAGAGTCATCCGATAGAGACTCCAAGGGCTAGGGCTGGGGCCTTTGGGCGAGGATGGCCGTGTATGAGGGCCGCCTGTCAGGGACAGCCTCAAGTGGAGGGGGCGGCGGATCTGACGTCCATCGGCGAAGGGGCCTCCGGATGTGGGAGGGACAACGAGGGACGAGTCCGATTAGAGGTAGTGCCGGACATGGGGAAACGAGGGCGCTTGCATGTGCGCGCCTGGTGCCCCTCATGCTTGCAGCGGAGGCACTTGGCCGGCCTGGTGCACACGGTCGTGACGTGGCTAGGGGGTAGGCAATTGAAGCACCTGCCCACTAGGTCAGTCGGGACGGGGCGTCTCTAATATGGAGGCAACAGAGCATGACTGCCATGTTCGCGACATCCAAGGTGACAGCGGCGTACCATCTGCCAGCCGTCGACCTCGGACAGAGCATGGTCTGGGCCGTGCTGGGCTGAAGGGGAGGCCCTATGGAGACCTAGGGTGTGGGTGGGCTGCGGATGGCAGAAGTCATCCATGAACACAGAGGGCCGACCCAGCCTTGGCGATGGGGCAGTCAGTGATGAGCCAGGAGAGGGGGAGCTTGCGACCTCTTTTCCCTTGCCATCGACCCAGCCCCCCTCCCCCTCCCCCCTCCAGCCTAAGGCTCTCCACGAGCCTACGGAAGCCACCAGAGAAGGAGGAGGACAAGAGCTCGCCGTCTACCAACAGGAGCTCCCTAACGGAGGGGATCGAGGGGCCAGCCTGGCAGGACCCCACCGTGGAGGCTTGGCAACCAAATTCACCGCCATTGTGGCCGTTACCGACAGGGGCGGGGATTCGGTGACCAGATCTTCCGGTCCTACAGCGGGCTCCAGTGGGGGAGTGGGGTGGGGAGCCTGTCATGGACTCTCGACAGGAGGAGGGGAGAGGAGGCGAGTCGAGCAGAAGGCGAAGGGGAGGCGATGCGAGGAGATGCGCGCGGGGCAAGGAGAGGGGCCACGGACCGGCGCATGACGGCGGTTAGGGTTTACAGGGCAGTGGGAGTGCGAGGAGAAACAAAGGGGGGAGTGAGGGGGCTGAGGCGGCAGGGGAGAGGGGCGCAGCAGGCGCGGTGGCTACCAGTTGGGTGGTGACCGACGCGGGGAGGGGGGCGGACTAGGGTTTGCTGGAGACATTAGGGTCGGAGAGGAGAATTTTCATCTCTCACTTATTTCTGGACTCGAAAATGGCAGGCACATTAAATTATTGCTAAGTGATCATTAATATTTGGTTGGTTTTGATTGGGATAAAAAGAAAGACTCTTAGTCTTGTTTTATTTGTCTTTCATTATATGGGAAACAATGTTCACATCCTTTGATGAGAATGAAAGGCATTTTTATTAATGTGTCATTTCATTAATTGCAATGAAAGGAACACTCAGACTGACCTTAACAACCAAATCTGTTCTAAACAGCCTACAATAATATATTAAATACATATTTAGTGACTGGTGCACTTATGTGTATCTTATTAAGTTGTGGCTTCGAGGCTAACGCCACGCCACAAGAGGCAACCACTAAAATGAACCATGGTAACTTTGGCCACAATGAATAACAGGGGAAGAGATGAGATAGAATTGTATTGGAAACACTAAACGGTGCATTGAGAAGTGTGGTTAAGTAACAAATAAATTGGGACAGTGGGAGTATCTTAAAAAGAGAAGCGACTATATCTAACAAAATGACAGTCTATCAAGGTACAACATATCCAAAATTTTTTTAAGGTATGCAAGGAAAAAAATGGACTTTTTTAGATGTCGGGAAGAATATCGGTTTTTACCTCGCGAAAGGTTATAACGATTCTATCACATCAAATTGTAGTATCTGATTTGACGTCTTCCCCAATTTGTGCCCTGATAGGAAAATGGACTGATCTGAAATTTTTCGATTTCAATTGGAGCTGTCTAGTCAGATTGTGTTGCTCCAATACGATGCTCAGAACTGAACAGGTCTGTGGAAATCGAAGATTAGCTGAAATATGAATGCTTTCTGTTTAGGTAGCATATGTAAATGACTTCTGCCTCACCCAAACAACCGATTACCTGTGAAATAAATTACAAGGGTTTCGTTGTGCACCAACAAATACACCTGTATCTCATTTACAGGTCAAAAAACTTACAGTTCTTCCAAACGTGGCCTAAGAAAAAACAATCTGTCATACCAAGCATATGCGCCTGCAGTGGTGTATGACAATAAAAAAATGAGGTGTGCTTAAATTATAGCGCAGAGTATAAAAGTAGGATTTGAAATCAAGAAACGCCGATGCCTTCACTTGGGTTTGGGCTGCTGCCAGTGGACGGATAGCATGAAACAAGGGTATTAAGTATTAATGGAAAACTTAGTCTGGAGAGCACACTATCCTAACATACCCAGCGCTTCTCAACTGGGTGCCAGCCAACCGAAAGAAAAAAAAAATTGCACACCACGACTAATTAAATGAAAGAGTTATGTCCTTAACCAAAATATCTTTCCAAGTTTGGTCGATATGATTTGTACTAGAACTTGTATTAGTATTTATTTCCTATAGGATTACATAGTAGGAGGAAGAAAAAAATTGTTAATATATATACTATAGAAATAAAGTTTTTTTTTTTTGCAGACCGTCCGGTTTTGATGTTGGACGTGGATTGAAAGTCTTCCAAACTTCAGTCGACTCAAATTAGCAAGCCCTAAACCAAAATGGTAACATAATGAGTGAAAAAGGGTTGTGAATTACATCTGGATCTATCTCAATAAATGTCTTTAAAAGTTTGAAGGTAAATTATTAACGGAGACTTGCTAATTTTCAACTGACTTTCAGTCACCTCTTAAAGCCATTATATCTAGATCCAATGGTTTATAATGATTATACAAATAATCTTTAAAAAAATAAAACAAAAAATAGCAAACTATTGACTAAAAACTTTCAGTTGATTGAAAGCTAGAAAATATGAATTATTAAACACCAGATGAAAAAGCCTTACATTTAAAGTTATATCTTGATGTAGCCATGTGTCTTTTATCTATGCTACCAAAATCATTTTCGATATCAGATGTCCAAATCAAATTGAGGTTAACGAATTGGTTTTATCTAGCTTTTGATAGAAGAAACAAGTCAATAGCCAACATTAGAAAAAGCAGGCGCTTCAAAGTTTTAACACACTTTAGGTACTGCAGAAACATCTATCATAGAATCACGACAGTATCAAATATTTCAAGTGTTTGTGCAAAAACATAGATTACATTATAGTAACAAAGATAAGACAAAAATAGAAAAATCAAGCACCTCGACATAGGATCACAAGCAGCAAGAAGGATAGCATCCTGCTTATAATTAGCACAATCACCACAAATATTTTACTTTGAAAAGGCGAAGTAAGTCCTACAAAGTGGACCAGAAACAAGTTGAACAGAATAGTAATTTTTTTTTTTTAACAGAGTAGTAATTAACAATACATCACACTTACAATGCTACACCATGTCACCAACTTGTGTACAACAGCTTCGTTGGACAGGATCAGATGCAGCAACGAACATAATATAATAGTTAAATTAGCAATCTCCATATACAGTTTATCATCAAACAACCGCAGAAAAGTGAATGCTACAAACAGGACTGCAAACAAGACAAATTGGGCAGAAAATAGAAATACATTACAGAGCTACACATTGTCACCAGCTTCTAAACTCAACAGGCTTCCTGTATAAATTGCAACTGCATCAAGAGGCCTCATATTCATTTCTGAAAAAGTGTTCGTTCCAGGATCATATAGGATCAGAAGTCCTGTCTGTTCCAAATGCATAACTAACCTGCCGTCATCCAGAATAAACAGTGCCTTTACAAACTGTTTATATATAGGAACAATTGAATTCATCTCCTCAGTCTGTATGGTATACTGTTTCACCCACAACATTCTCAAAGTCTGCTAGGAGCCAGAGATCCATGGTGGACCGTTTTCTGCAGTAATTCACTAGAGCCAAGGAGCCTTTCAAGTCAGCTAAAGTAAGTTGAGACCAAATGCAACTGTACTCGGCCAAATCGTCAAGGTTGTCGAATGCATGGTCAAAACTTACTGGCTCTTGGAGATCTCCTCTCCATTCCTCTGTCCTGAGGTCCAGCGAAAAAATGCAGTCGGGACGAATGCCAGGGTCAATCCAAGCAGTAATCACAAAATCATACAATATGTCCATTAAGAAATAGACCACCCCATCAACCACAACAGCACTGGTTATCTCAACAAAAACATCACGGCTCTCCACTTCACTCCACTCTGCATTGTCAGCAGGACCATCAATGTCAAGCACATGAAAGAGCTGTCGTTCAGTAAAGCCTCCCGGGCGACTCCAGGAGAGCACTCGGAGCACCTTGTACTGTCCGGTAGCGGAGATATACCCACACGCGAATGAAGAGTAAGCCCTGGAATAATTCTCAGCACCCTGGCGGTGCACTATCGGAATACCAGGCAGAGCGAAAGCAGCTGCAGTAGCCGGATTGAGCACTCGGCAGCTGTTCATTTCTGTCGCCGCGCAGGCCAGATCGAAGCGCGTGCGGAGCAGCTTGTGCCCGTCTGCAGCAATTCGCTTCACCACGTTGCTGGACAGATCCACCACATCGATGTGCGTCTGGTCATCCCGGAAATTGGCCAATAGGAGCGGGTCCGGGTGGCGCGCCATGTGCGCCCTGATGAAGAGCGGGTCGCAGGTGAGGGAGCGCCACCAGCGGCAGACGACGCGGAGCCGGCAGAGCTCCCTTGCCGGGAGCCGCACCAGGACGTCGAACAGCAGGTCCACCGGGAGCGCCGGATCTGACCCTCGCCGGGTCCGGCTGGTCGGCGGGGAGCGCGGCGCAAGCGATGCCATCTGTGTCCGAAAGAGGCGGGCGAGATGAGGGGGAGCGAAGATATCCGAGTTGTGGGGACTGAAGCTGAAGCGATTAGATGGAGGTGGTGGAGCTTACCCTGCCGCGCCTGCGTCGAGCGGTGGCCGGCCTTGCGCAGGATCGCAAGGTGAGATTCCCTGCCGGCGTGGGGGAGGAGGTAGGAGTGGGAGAGACTTCTGGAACGCACAGGGAGGAGGTTCCACTTCCACGATATGTTTTCCCTTGTTATTTGCGCCCACATTTCCCAAAAATTCCAAATAGTATGATAGCGGCAATCTTTGGCTGTATCCTTTATGAAAAAAACTTGCTAATTTTTAGTTGAAAATTTAGACAAACTTTCAATCACCATTTTAAGTTATTAGATCTAGATTTAACTATTTATAATTATTATATAGATAATTTTATATAAAAATTAAAATAAAAATTAACTAATTATTAACTCAAAGATTTTAGTCGATTGAAGGTTAGAAAATATGAAAAAAAAACTCTACCAGACTCTGATTAATATATTTGAACTCTCCTTTAGGAGCATTTTGAGGTTCTACAGCTATAAAAGATATACTTCATGACAAAATAAATTAGGACTATAATGGAATTGAGTTACTATATCAAATTTTAAAGGTTGTTTGTTTATTAACTCTACTCAACTGTGAATCAGAGTTGCCATCTCAAAACCGATCTAAAAATTAGAGGGTTTTGAAAGTATAGAAACGATTCTTTGAGCTAAGTGATGGTTATAGTGATAATCGAGCTAGTAGTGAATCAAAAATTATTTAGCATAGAAGGCTCAACATCATATTGGATAGTGCTGACCAAATAAGTCATCTGTTGAGCCCTATTTTTGGCCCAACATGGCCCGTAGCCTTGGGTCGTGTGGTGCTTGGGCCGGACAATGAATTATGTGCTTTGAGCCGGCTCCTTTGGACAGCACTAGTATTAGGATAAGAAAGAGTTGGGTCTTCAAATATAACAGGTTAGCAGCCCAACAACAATATTATTTCTGACACATTCTTATTTTTAATCAAGTCAGTTCTGATATCTTTATTATGTGTGAATCTTAGATGAGGTGAAGTAAATAGGTCGTCACAACAAATATAGATATAATGTTTGGTCTACTATGTGTCTCATACACAGTCTATAATCCTCAAAAAGTTAGAATTTTGTAATGTTCAAGGCAACAAAGTAATTATATACCATAGTGTCCAAAATATCCTTATTTATAAAATCTAATAGACATAAATGGAGTTAAATTAGATCAAAATTAATTATCATAATGTCATTTATTGAAGATTTGAGGTACTTACACAAGGAAGATTTTCAATAAGATATACCGATTCTGATTTACTTTCTCTGCCAGTGTAAAGTACAGACTGCTAATGATAAATTTTGATTGTAACATTATACTAGAACGTATGTTAAATGAATAACTAATACTTGAGTAAACTACAAAGTTCTTCATCTATCATATGTCTGAATGAAGGAGCACTTGATTACAGATTTCTAAAAAAAATTTGACATGTTTTACAAAGTATAGTAAGAAATTTTCATTAACAATAATTCTGAAATAAAAACATGTACTTTTTCAGAAATCCTTATTTCTGAACAATAGAAACTGAAAATGATGTACTTCTCAATAAAAAAGGAATTTCAACACCATCCAGTTTAGACCATTAAATTAAATTGAAGGGCACAAACGCGGCAGTGTCATAAACAATGCAAATAGTGCAATACACCACATAAAAGTCACTCTTGGCTCTGCACGAACATGCTGCATATTGCATTACACCAAAGCATTCAGTACAGATACTGTGGCCAACAATAGCAATTCACTCAGTACGTAGCACCATCTGTAGTGGATGTAAGATGAGTTAAATTCAGCAGCACACAATTACACTGCTAACCCACGTCATCATTTGGTAGAGTCAAGACACTTCGAGTATACATTGCAACTGCATCGATATACTTCTTCCCTATTTCATCAAACCGTTTGTTCTTGGATCATGTATGAGGCAAAGCAGCAGTCCAGTTGCTAGAGCATCTCACTACTAGAAACATACCTATGTACATATGTTTTATTTGAAGGCTAGATATATTTATTTTATCTTTACTATAAAATAGAGATGTTTTCGTAAAACATGTTGGAGGCGTCTCCGTACGTACCGTGTCATGTGCTTGTAGATATTGATTTGAAAACGTATCTAGGTCATATGAGATGTTTTTTGAGACGATATAAACACGTTTAAACATCTACATACGCTTTCATAGTTATGTTCTGTGACATGTCAACAATTCTAGACATATTTTTATGATGTGTTAATAAAGCTAAATATGATTTGATTGATATATTTTTATATTACGTATCTACTAACATAGGCACGCTTTGCATAATATTTTTTAAAAAAAGTTTAGTTGTTGTCTAATATGAGTGAGTTATTTTTGCAAGCAACAGGATTTGAACCCATGACTAGTTTGTTTAGTGTAAACTCACTTACCATCTTATTCAGCAAGCAATTCTGATTATAGTTAAGGCATTTTTTTTCTTTTCTATTCATATCTTCTAAGCCTTTTAACGTCTCTAGAATTCTCAATAACGTGTTAAAAATGTCTTTAAATAAATGTATATATGATTAATGCGTGTCTAATATTGTCTCACTTTTATACGATTTGAATAACATGTCAACAAGTGTCTTTACATTTTCTAGTGGACACTCTTTAAGTTTGGTTTTGCCCATAAATACTATCGAATTGTGGCAATTTGTTAATGGATACTAAAGACATTAAAATATGACTTCTCTTCAATAGAGGAGAGAAAGATTTTTGAAAATGACCATTTGCCCTATAGTTAGTTTTTGCTAATTATATTTTAAAGAATTAGTAATATTTTCATAAGAAACTTATTTATTTTTTACAAGTATTATATTTTTGAAATATAATTAACAATATTTCTAAAAAAATTAAAAATTATGTTTGAGGAAATCAAGTTATAGTTTTTAAATATAATTATTAATGCTTTCAAAAATAATCATTTTAAAAATATTTCTGAGAAATATTATTAGCAAAGAAATATATTTACGTGGTTGGATGTTATAAAACGAGATGAAAATTAATACATCTCAGAGCATCTAGAGCAGGGGCATGCATCTAGTTCCCCGTCCCAAATTTTGCATGCCAATTAAAAAAACTTCCTTCACCAGGGCCTTTATTTAGGCATGCAAAATATATGGGCTCTCAAATTGTCATTCCAACCCCAAGTGTGGGAGCCTCTTATTCCTACCCGAAATATGGGTCGCACATATTTTTCTTTCTCTCTCTCTTGCGCCCGATGGTGCCTCTGCCTCACCCCTCCACCCCCCCCAAACCCGGGCAGCTGGTCAGAGCGCCGCCTCTGTAACGTCCTGTCCTGGTAGCTCTCTAGGACCTCAAGCTGCCCTAACACACCAACACGAGTCTTTTCTGCGCATTTTATCCTCACTCCTGCACACCCGGGAATAACTTACTGGTCGGTCATCCATCCTTAAATTGCTTCGGGTCAAGCACACTTAACCTTAGAGTTCTTTAGAGATGAGCTTCTAGAAAAGAAGTTGTAACTTGTTGGTATGAATATTCTATCAATCCTATTAAACACTGGACCGGGATATCATAGCCTCCCTCCCCCCACCATTGGCCAGGCCACCCTCGCCCTCCACTGCCCATATCTACGACGCGGGCGGGCACGGGGAGGGAAGGCGGCACGTGGCGAGCCGGGCACGGGCTGGGCAGCGGAGGGTGGCGTCGGGAAGTAGCATCGGCGCGGTCAAAGACGGGCTCGGGCATCGACGTGACGCTAGGCACGAACGCCGACATGAAGTCGGGCGCAGGCGTAGGCGGGCACCGACGCGAGGCCGCCCTCGACGGATTTGGGCTTCTGCGGCAGTACGTTGGTGGGGCCAGAGGCACTGGTGGACCTTAGCGGTGCCGGATCTACGGGCGGGCCGCAACGGCGCAGGCTGGGCATCAGCACTGGAGCTCAAGAGGCAGGGCGGGCGTGACGCTGCTTCAGCGTCGGAGCGCCGGAGAAAGTGGAAGATGTGCTTGACTCAATGACAGGCGGGGTCCACTCGTTAGGGGGGGATAGGGCCTAGGCTGGATTTGCCATTGGAGTTGAAATCGTTTTTTGGAGGCCCGCTTTTTTAAGGCCGACCTGCAAATGGGATGTACGGGCTCAATTTTGCAAGCCGAGCTGGATATTCTCTTATAAAAATATTTAACATGCTTATGCCATATATAAATATATTTGTGTGGTCATATGCGCCAAAATTGTTGTGAGAGATACTTTGATTATTTGCAAACTCTTCTCTCCCATCTATGCAAGAAAAGTCATATTCTAAAGATTAGAGTGTTTCTTAGCTAATTAGCATAACTAAAGAATATCTTCTAGCAAATACATATTTGAGTAGTGTCCTATAGTAAAGACCACAAAATAATAATGTCCACTAACAAATTTGGCCTTCAAAGTAAGCCAACGGTGCATAGAAATGTACCTGTACATATTTGTTGTTATCCATGACAAGGTTGCCGTTTATTGGCCCTTGAAGACATGGCCTCCACTCCTTTAGCTCAAGATCCAATGAAACATTTGTCGCAAAAAAAAAGGTCCAATGAAACGATGCAGTACGGGCCAATATAGATTTATAAAGTACAATGGGAAAATGTATATAATATCGTACAAGGCTGTGCCAACCTATCGGCAAAAAATTCATGTCGACACTAATTGTGGATAACTGAAATGGATGTACTTCTCAATAGAAATACTAGCTTCTGAATAATATAATTGAAATGATGTACTTCTCAAAAACAAAAGATAAAAGTATCAAACATGAGATAAAGATAATTTGCATAACATCCAATTTCAATGTTATTTAGCTCATTTTTTCATATCTGAATCAGAACTATATTATAGTTTAATTAAATTAGATCGCACAAACGCACCTATGTTATAAGCAATGCAAAACTGCAATACACTACTTACAAGTCACTCTTGCTTTGCAGGAACATGTTCCATTACACCTGAAGAGTTGACAATGTCCAGATCTTTCTACAAAAGCTTGTGCGTACCATATAGAGTCATAAATGATCCTAAGATTGAAACAAGAAGCACCTCCATGAATGCACTAAAGTTTTCAAGGGTCAGATGCACTAAGAGACAAATATTGTGCCCAACAATGACAATTCAGTAAATAGCACCCTTAAAAGCAAAGTAATAAGTGATTGCTTCAAAGTGGATTAGATAGAGTTGAATTCAGCATTTTGTGTCCTGTCAGTACTAGATGGGCCACTAACCCACCAAACCACCAATGGTCTAATGGAGTGCTTCTGGGTTAGATCTTTTCTACTAATCGATCCAATCTGAATGCTATACTCTTTCACCCAAAACTCAGTCTCATCGTCCATGACAAGGCTACCACTTCTTGTCCCTTTAGTATATGTCCTCTATCTCAAGGTCGAATGGCGATGCAATTCGGATAAATGGCGGCATTGAGACTACCAGAATATCTACAATGCTAGATTCTAAAATTACAAGAATGAAAGGCTATACATTTCTATGAAGTCTTTGCAATAATGATTCTAGAATCAGCTCCAGCCTAAATGGCTCTGATGTGGGAGATTTTGATTTACATTTCTATGCTAGTAACCACAAGGGCATTATCACCTTGAGTAAACCAGGACGGAATGAAGGAACTTGATTTATCACACGGACTGAATGAAGAAGGAACTTGAGTCCAAATCATAGTACTTTTAAACAATTTAGATATGCTTACAAAGTACAATAATAAATGTTTGACATATTGTTCCAAGGTGGCTGCCTACCTATATCGCCAAAAAATTCATGTGAACATTAATTTCTAAATAATTGAAATGAAATGATGTATTCTGACTGACTGAATACAAGGAACATACTAAAACGCAAGAACCAAAAACTTCAAGACAACAACTACAATCGTGTGCTCTGATCGCAGCAAAGGGAGGGTGCAACATTCCCTCTTTTCTCCTCTTGCCCATTCAGCCAGCATTGCTGGGCGCACCTAGGCCTTCAATGGACGACTGGTACAACATTCTACACCATGATGGATATGGCAAGGAACAAACACACCACCCCTTCTTCATGGAGGTTTTCATCCTTACGGCATGGAAAATCTGGAAACAAAGGAAAAACTTCAGCTTCAACAGAGCACGACCATCCTTCTCATCCTGGAGACAAGGCTTCTGGCAGAAGCTGGGCTGCAAGCACACAGAATGAAACAGGAGTAATAACATCAATTCAGCCAGCTGCTTCATTTGTACAGTCCTGACTGCTCCGGCAGTCCTTTGTGTAGTCTTCATTTTTCTATTCGTGTGCAGCACCTTTTAGCTGCGCGTGTGGTGTCCGCTCAATTTGTAGCTCAATTGAGCCTTCGTTTTTTCTTAGATATTAATAAATACCTACCACAGCAGGGCCTTTCCTTGCCACATTGTTAAAAATATGATGTATTCTAAAAAAACTACTAATTGTTGAAATGATGGACTTCTAAATAAAAAAATGATGAACCTATAGAACAATAGGTAAAAAGGAATTTCCATAACATCCAATGCTATCTAGGTCATTTTTCCATACTGGAATCAGCAATATATAAATCATAGATGAATAAAATTGAATGGAACAAAATCACCAGTGTCCTAAGCATTGTCAAATGTTCAAATCTTTCTGCAAAAGCTTGGAATAAAATATAGAAATGAATGATGCTAAGATAGAAACAAGATGCATCTCCATGATTGTGCTACTAGTTTACAAGGATAGGATGCAGTACGAGACAAATAAAAATCTGGCAAACAATAGCAACTCAGTACAGAGCACCCTTAAAAAGGCAAAGTAATAAGTGATTCCATAGAAGTGCATCACAGATGAGTTAGGTCCAGCAGCACACACTTACAATACTAGACAATGTCACCATATGGTAGGCTCAAGACACTTCCAGTGTACATTGCAACGGCATCAATATATCTATCTCCCATTTTATCAAAATTGTTTGTTCTTGGATCATATATGATCAGCAGTCCTGTTGGTACTACATGGACCACTAACCTCCCATCACCTAACACTACCAATGGTTTTACGGAATGCTCCACAGGTAGCTCTTTGGTAATGGATTCAGTCTGAATGCTATACTCTTTCACCCAGAGGCCACTTTCGAAGTCAGTCAGAAACCAGAGGTCAGCCTGGCATCGAAGATAGTATGCTAGAACAAGAATACCTTTGAGCTCAGCTAAAGTCAGTCGACGCCACATAGAAAGGTACTGGTACATATCTTCCTCATCTTCCAAGACAAGGCTGCTGCTTATTGGTCCTTGAACATCTCTCCCCCACTCCTCTGTCTCAAGGTCGAATGAAGCGATGCAGTCCGGTTCAACAGGAGCACTGAATAAACCAGAATATATGCCATCGTGCAGGAAATACACCACCGAATCAACAACCACAGCGCTTCGTGGTTCAATCTTAAGATTAGGGCTCTGCAGTCTTCTCCAGCGAGCATTGTTGGCAGTGCCACCGATGGTAAACACCTCAAAGAGCTGATGTTCAATCTGGTGGCCAATGGAGAACATTCGGAGCACCTTGTACTCTCCGGTAGCGGCTACCTTCCCCAGCGTGAAGGAGGTGCGGTGCTCTGTCAAATGCCTTACTCTTCCCTGCCACGGCACCGGAGGCCCGGGCACGACCGCACCAGTCGCCGGGTCGAGCACGCAACAGCTGTTCTGCCCGTTGGTGACGCAGGCCAGGTCGAGGCGCGTGCAGAGCAGCCGGTGCGCCGCCGAGACGTTGATCCGCTTCACCACGGCGCCGGAGATGTCCACGACATGGACGTGCGCGTCGTCGTCCCGGAGGTTGGCCAGGAAGATCTGCACCCCGTGGCGTGCCGCGTGCTCCCTGACGAAGACCGAGTCGGTGGTGGCGGCGCGCCACCGGCGGCAGACGGCGCGGAGGCGGCACAGGTCCTTGCCCGGCACGCGGAGCAGGACGTCCAGCATCAGGTCGAAGGGGAGCTCGCCGCCGTCCGATAGGGGCGGACCGAATCGGGATCCGGTCGGCGCTGAGCACGGATTCGGCGGCGCCGCCTTCTCCATCTGCGACATCGACGGATCTGCGGATACGGCCGAAAAATCACCGCGCAACGTGGACAGCGGCACGCCGCACACTGGAGGAGCGACCAGCCGCCGGCGCAGGGAAGGACTCCGCCGGAAATCGGTGGAACGATGGTCGGTGGTATGGGTGCAAGGCGCCGTGGCGACGGAGTTGGGGGATTTCGTGGTGCTACATATGGGTCGGTCGGATTGTTTCTCTTCGAGTCGGTACCAGTTTTTTTTTTTCGGATTTGCTAGATTTCAGCCGCTAAAAGCTTACATATAATGCTTTGTTACTTTGTATTTTATTTTTTTTAGGATTTTTTTATAATAATTAAAAACGGTTGGATATAAGATCTATAGCTCAACGGTGACTAAAAGTTTTAAAAACTTTCACGTCTGAAAATTAGTAACCTTTTTCTTTTTTATGTACAACTTTGATGAATTCCTTGCGTTTTACTTTGAGAATTAAGGATAGTTGTCCGAGCAAATTAAGGAGAGTTTTGCTTCGGGGATTTTGGTTGGACCTAAAACAATACGACTAAACAAATTGTTTGACATGTTCGTATCAGTGTTAAATTTTAGGACAAATTTACATCCATGTTAACCTTCCATGCATTTTATTACTTGTGAGATCAATAGTAGAATGAGACTAAAAAAGTGACAGTGTCTCTTTTGTCTTTGAAACACTTGTGTTTTAACCACGGATTTAAAGTTTTTACCACAATTTTATCCTAAATTTATGCTAAAATGCAATTTTTTATTGCGTTTTGTTGGGAAGACAAGGCGAGGTGAGTGGTTGGTTGATCATGCTCTCAAGATATTACTTTTTTTTAATTTTACTTACAAACATTAAACAAAGATAAGTTCCTCTCATCGCAATACCTTGATTAGCTCTGCTCGATGAGTGCTAGAAAAGTAAGGTCTGGAGTTCGTCATCATATATGACAAAAGTAAAGGCTTTCAACAAAGCTACGACCAAGTCAACCTTTGTCAGATCTAAATCCCAGGGACATAGACTATGTAATAGGTATCAAAAAGTCCATATGAATAGTTTTAGACAAAATATTCTCAAAATATACTTGGTAAATTAATAAAGACATTTTTGTCTGCAATGTGTAAATCAGGGTCTCGAGTTGTAAAAGTACCACCACGTGCTCATTTGTAAGAGCATATTCAAAAGATCTTCAAAAACTCTTTCTAAATTAAATTAATTAAATTTAGTCTAAAAAACCATCTCCAACAGTTCTCCTAAACAACTCATAAATTTATTCTCTCCCTAAATTCTCCTCATTTGTATCTAGAAACGAGGAAAAAATTGTAGACCTTAATATTTATATTTAGAAGGAAATTAATGTTGTTATGATCCCAGATACTGACGTGGCATAATCAAAAGTTTTCCTAATCTATTTTTAGAAAGAACTGTTGGAAGAGACAAGAAAACTTCTCCCTAATAATTTTTGGGTTGCTCCTAAAAATACTCTTTTAGGACCAATTTTTTGGTGAGCTTTTAGAGATGCTCTAAGGTGTTGGATTTGGTGGAGAGTCTAGATCGTGTAGATCATTACTTAACATGAAAACATCAAGGCTAAAAGAGCTACACTATGATCGAGAGAAACCTCAAAGGCATAAGCAAGAACTATCAAGATCCTACTCAATCAAGCACCATCAAGAGCTAAAAGGATAAAGAGAGAAAAACACACTCTAGATGATAATGCATGCATGTCATGTGAAGATATTAAAGAAAGTATAAAAACATGCAATGCAAGACATGAATGATGATATGCAACAGGATAGCATGAAACATGCAAGGAATGAAAAGCAAACAATCATCATCATGGAATCATACACAGATAAAAAGGATAAACAAAAAAAGACAAAGCACTGCGTATGAAAGAAAACCAAGTGAGATCATGACGAGTCAAACACAAGCGAATGAAAAATATGACTCATCAAAATCCATGAACACCTCGATAAAATCCATCAAAATAAGATCCAAATGTATCTTCCAAAACCTGTATACCACGTATACTCCCCCTGAATACAAGACTACTCTCGATTGTCACAGGATCACACTCCCCCTATCTCTATGTCTTCTCCCCCTTTGGCAACAAGCACCAAAAAGAGAGAGAAAACTACCAAGCGCTCGAGGTCGTAGGAGGTGGTGGTGCAGCGACGTACTCTGCGGGCTCTGCTCTAGGCTGCTCCTATGCTGGATCCTGCTGATCTCTCTGAGCCTGTGTCACCTGAGCGTCAAGCTGCTCAAAGTACGTGAGATCCACTAGTGACTCAGACCCGCTGTCCTGTCCTGTCGGTGGGACTGTGGATGTCTCCTCCGCAACTGTCGCCTAAAGAAGAGCAAGGTCATCCACGTCCTCTTGAGTGAAGCCTCTACGGACAAGATCCTCTGCTACCTGAGGTGTAACAAGTGTAGTGCCAGTAGCAGAAGAAGGTAGAGTTGTAGTTGACTCTGGGCTGTCTGAGGGTCTGCTCGAGTAGTGCGCACTGTATCTGAGAACAAACTCCTGACTGGTGGCTGTTGCTGGGAGGTGGAGCGTACTGCCATCTGCAAAGGTGTAGACTGAGTTGGTGAAGTGAACAACGCAGAGACAGAGAAGGCTGATACAGGGGAGAACTGTGTAACTGGCGAGAAGGTCTGTCTTGCTCCCCCTGTCAGTAACGCCCCTAAGTGTGATGACAAACCACTGGATTGGGCTGTCATCATGGCAGTGAAGGACCCTGGTTGTGTCTGGAGCTGCTGAAACTGTGGAAGCATAGGAACTCCTGCCTGCTGGCTGGACTATCCTCTGGTAAGCTCCGCCATCTGAGTTATCAGTGTAGTCATCAGCAACATCTGCTCTCTCTGAAGCTCTCCCTGTCTCCTAATGACCTCTATAATCTGACGCCTCTCCTCAGCTGAGCCCTGGATGAAGTCACCCAGGCGTCCGGCAAGCGCTGCTATGGTAGTGGCGTGATCACTCTAAAACTACTGCCGGCTGAGGTGGTGCTCCTATGCTAGCTGACTCAGGAACCGCCGTCTCTAGATGAGCCTCCTGCTCATGAGTGACTGGCGGCGACTCCTACTCGTCCGTCTGCTGGCTAGAGGCTGACTGTGATCCCCTGGGGACTCGAGGTGCATAGGTCACCTCATGGAATGCCTCGTACTGCTCCTCGGTCACTAGTCCCAGTCTCCTCAGAAGATAGAAAATATACGGATCATAGACTAAGTGACGTCCTCTAACCCGCTCTGAAATAACCTCGTCCATCTCAGCAATAAATAGATCTGCCAGATCAAACTGCTGTTTCCTCAGTAACATTGCCACTGCCTACTGGTGCAAGAGTGTGAACTCCTCTCTGTACCCTGACCTCGGTATGATAGTCCTAGTGACTATCGCTCTAACCACCTTCACCTCTACGGTAAAACTCGTAGGGCGTCTGTCAAAACCTGGAGTGTGGGGTGGTGGAAAGGCGACTGACACCATGTCATTCGTAGGTAGTATCCCTCCCTGTGGTCTGCGGGGTGGAGCGAAGGTCCTGTAAGCACTCATGTACAGCTGCAGATCTGAAGTTAGAAGTCCTAGTGCAACTATGAGGTCCTCCCTGTTCAAGCGCTAGGGCTCTCCTCTAAACATGAACTAGATCTCAGATCGATCTCTGGCCACCCATAGTGAAGCGTAGAACTCCATCACTATATTCTCTCTGAACTTGTATGGTCTGATGATCAACTCTGCTAGTCCAGGCAAGTACGTGAAGTACTGCTCCATCTCCGTGCCTGTGGCTCTCCTCATAGGCTGGTACGTTGTGTACTATTGAGGCATGAACAGTCTAGCCTTGCCCTTCCTGGCAAGGTATCGTCTCAGACCCTCACCGATCCTCCTCTGAAGACCGGTCTAGTATCTTTCTCCTCCAGCATTTACACCAAGACACATAATTTGAACCATCAAGCAAAAGAGGTTCTAAATAATATTCACCTTCCGATGACATCGTTTCTCATGACGGTTAGGCCTTTATGTGAGTCCTCGCTCTGATACCAATTGAAAGGATCTTGATGCCACCTAGAGGGGGGGGGGGGTGAATAGTTGAACCCTGCAGTTTTAAAACTCAAAACAGAAACTAGTACAAAACCGGTCAGACCGGTTTGGCAAACCGATCAGACCTATTTTGAAAGGGAGTAAAAGAATGCAAATAGTTGACTCTAACTCAAACCGATACTCGAAGTAGTGCTCCAGTAGATGTTCCTCGCGGACGCACTTAGCCTCTACACAACACATATAAGCACACCCAAGTAGATTGAAGTGGAAGCACAATATGAGTTATAAAACAAACAAGAAATGCAAATCAAATAAGAAGACACAAGTGTTTGATTGCTGAAGTTCAGGTTCACCCCGTGAATCCAAGTCTCCGTTGAGGAAGCTTGAGCCGCTCATAAGCCAACTCCAAGCCAGGTCTCTTTTAACCGCTTTTCCCGGTCCACTAGCTTGATATTTTTTCTTGGAGAGGCAAGATCACAACCCTCACAAACTGACCCGTGGCTCACCACAACTTGGGAGCTCGTGGGTAACATCTAGCCATCTAGTAGGCTTCACCTCTAAGAGTAATAAATGTTTTACGAAATACTTTGACGTAGCCACAAAGTGCTCAAGGCTTGGATTGCTCACTAATGCTCACTTAGCTCAAATCTCTCAACCCAACACAAAGATTTTCACCAAATAACTCAAATCTCACAAAGAGGTGCTGGGGAGAGCTCAATATGGCCATTGGTATGTTCTGAGACGCTCTGGAAATCAGCTACACACGAAGGAGGGGGAGTGGGGTATTTAAACCCTTTCCCAAAAACTAGTTGTTGGTACTGTCAGACAAAACCGATCTGACCGGTTTCAGAAACCGGTCTGACCTATTTCTGACCAGCGCACCAACACATCTACACAAAGCACTCCACTCCAACCTATTTGATCTCAGCTCACCAAAACAACAAAGTCTACAACACTCCCACATTCAAAGCAGGGTCAAAACCCTAGATGCCCAAAACCGGTATGACGTGTTTGCTAAACCGGTCAGACTTGTTTTGCATAGACCAGCACTCTGAATTGGGTAGGTTTCAAGGTTTTTCTCTCATGGCTTCTACCGTAGGAATTTGAGAACTTTAGACTTTGTCAAAAAAACACCTATATTGCATCCCCCTTAATAGAGCGGCAAATCTATACTCAAGCTAAAAACAAAAGTATATTTTATGTTTCTTGAGCTTGTAGTCTTCATACTTGACTTTTTCTCTTTTATCACTTTATCAGGGCTGTCAACATTTTTATCACTTGAGCATATTCACTTTGAGCATATTCACTTTGAGCTGATGACTATAAATTTTATCTTTCTTTGATCAATACTATACTTGTCATCCATAGATCATGTTGTCTTCTTCACTTTTTATATTAACATTTTTGCTTCATGAGAATTGTCAACATGAGTAGTATTTGAGCACATCCATCTTGAGCTGATGACTATGGTTAATGAATTGATTTAGTCAATACTTCACTTCTTATCCATTAATCACCTTGTCTTCTTATTTAAATAAATGATTGACACTTAGAAATATATGACTCTTCATGCCTAGTTCGATCCATCGAAATCAACTCTACTTGCTCTTCTCTATCACATAGGTCCTTCGGCGCCAAGCCTCTTGCTTGCCCTTCTCCAATGTATGGTCCATCGCAACCAAGTTATGTTACCCCTTCATCAACTTGTCATTCTTATTCACATATATCCTTGTGCCCTACGATATATCCACTTGTGACTAGCTTCTTTTGTCTTCTTGATTTTTATTGATATTTGTTTGGTAACTGATGTCCATCTTTATTTCACAATAATCATGAGAGAGACATATCAAGATATGATCATGCAACCATGTCTCTCTCTCTCATTCATGCTCACTTGTTTGTTGTACATCATACATATTTGTCTTATGGAACATGTGATCTTATACAAATAATATCCATAAGCTTGTCTTTGAATGATTGTCCACAACAGTTTTGAAATAATTTTTGCTCATCATCTCAATAAATATATTAGACCTTTAATCATTTTATCAATCAACTCACCAAAACCCACTAGAGGCTCAGATGCACTTTCAGTTTCCTTTTAATATATTGTGCTTCATGGGCAAATATCATGCTTCATGCGCTGATGGCTAAATGGGCCGTGCTCGTGCCACTCGTGAGGCTGCCCTCACGGCCCAAGCACGACCCGTTGCTTCGGACCGGGCTGACCCGACACAAAATGAAATGGGTCATGTCATGCTTGGGTTGGGCCAAAAAATTGCATGCTTTGGGTCGGCCCATTTAGACATCACTATTGTGGGCTATGAAAAGGTAAAAGTACAACAACAAAGAATTCTAACCTGGTAAGATTTTGAACTAAATGTAAAGTCCTATTTGTCTCCCTCAATTATAAGTGTATCGCACTTTGACTCCTCCATCTATAAAACCGGGTAGCCAGCACCTTGAACTCTTCAACTTGATGCAATTCTCCTCGCTCGGTGGTTTTGAAAGCGATTTTAGCTGACGTGGCATAGTAGATCCTACGTGTCACATGCCATGTCATTTTTTTACTTGGTGTTTTTTTAACACTTCAAAGGATTGCAACATTAGACACCACACATGCACGACTCCTGAGCGGCGCTTCCTCCTTCTCCGCGTGGGTCACTTCGGGCCCGGTGTCCACCCCTTGTCGGTGTCTCCCCCCTCTCCCGACCTCCCCCCCTTTCTTCCACCATGGCCTCCCCACCTCCCCCCTCCCCTGGTCCCCCGCCCTTGTCAGCTTTAGTCTTGACACCCCGCAAGCCCCCTACTTTGTCACCCACCGCGGTCGTTCCTCACTCTCTCCTGCGGCATGACCCTTCTTCCTCGGCGTGACCTCGGCAGGCAAGACCAAGGAACTATGCTAGAGAGATGGCTCTCCCTCTTCTGTCGTGGCCACATCGAGACCCCTTCCTTGGGCCGCACCTGCCACACCCCTTCGAGTGAAGGTGCTGGCCGGGGGCGGCGCTCTTGCGGACATGGCTACGCGGAACTGGTCGATGGCCTCAGGCCCGCCGTCCAGTTGATGCCCGACACCCCAAGCTGTGTAGCGTCGTCGTCGACCTTGGCCGCGGGCACGTCGCGCCCCACCACCGTTCGTCACGCATACGGCATCATAGGCGCTGAGCTGTACGTCGTCCCCTCCGCCTCCTCGCCCCCTCCTCCTCCTCATCAGCAACTCGACGCACCAGATTCCCCTCCACCATTGCCCTCCCTGTCGCTGTCGCCATCGGCATCCGTGTGGGCAATAATCTGGTATATATAATCTGAGAGCCCCCAACAGGGTAGTTTTTGTCTTCAATTTATATAATCTAGACACCCAGATTATATAAACTCATTATCCACCCTGGACTACCTAATGCCATATTATGACCCGCAAAAGACAGACCACCCTTGTATGTTTTGATTTATTTACACCGCCTGCCACCGCCCCAAGTTTCCCTGGCGCAGTGCAAGAGTAGGGGCATACAAGTCATTAGGGAGAGAGAGAAACTTGTTTATGGTTTTAATAATCTGACCTCCCAACACCCCCACCTAGTTTTTATCCATAAACCAGTTTTTATAATATATATTCATAATCTAGATTTTAATAATCTATAGAGTATCCAAACAGGACCTTAGTTCTTCTTGGAATGGATCTGCAAACTTCATTTCTCGCAAGTTCATGTAATTCTTTCATTAGCAATTGTCTTAGTTAGGATCATCTGAGCACTACGCTTCCCCAGTAATCAATTTTAGTTGCAACAGCAATTAGCTGTTTCATTGGCAATCTCTACTATATGTGACACGGGTTTGTGTTATTCCCTGCTAGACTATATGTCAATAAAACACTATTACAAAAAAGGCTTACAGGGGCGGGTCAAAATATACTGTAGCAGTGGGACAACCAACCCGCCGCTACACTTCCGCGGCTAAAAAAAGTTTTTTATTTCCGGCGGTTCATCTATAAGCCAAGCAACTGGACGCTGGATCTTCTGTTATAGCGGTGGATAGCAATGTCGTCCGCTGCTACGAATTAAAAGAAAAAAAATCCCAAACCCCCAGCCCACCCACGCGCCACTACACATGAGCCTTGGCCGGATCTGCCCGTCCGCGAACCGCCGCCATCGATGCCTAGCTGGATCTATGCCTGCGCGCTGCCATCGACCGCTAGGCCTAGATCCGCATGCCCCCGAGCTGTCGCACCTGGATCCTCGCACCCCTGAGCTGTCACGCCTGGATCCGTGCACCATCATCGACCGTCGGACCGCCGCGCTTAGATCCAGCGCCCCTGAGCCGATAGGACGCCACCCCGCCCCCAATCACAAGGATCCATGTGAGCGCTGCCGCCAGGATCTGCGTAAGCGTTGCCGCTTGGATCACATCACCAAGGCGAGGCAAGAGAGTGGGCGGTGATGGGTGGAGAGAGAGAGAGAGAGAGAGAGAGAGAGAGAGAGAGAGAGAGATGGAAAAATGAGAAGGGCGATGGTGGATGGAGGGACACCGGTTAGGGTTTAGTTTATATACTGCCAACAGGTGATGGTGGGTTTATGGGCCATGGGTAAATACAATAGCGGCGGGTGGTTTACTGAGGCGCCGCTACATTAGCGACGGGTAGCTAACTGGGCTGCCGCTACAAGTGGTTCTGATTTGTAGGAGCGGCTCACTTTCGGACATGCCGTTGGGGCCTTTTTGCTGCCTCTTTTGTAGTGGTGAAAATAGATAGGCACAAACATATCATTTAGGTCTTTTGCATACTACTTAAACGCTAAACTTATCAACCAGTGAATGCTAATTACTCTAAAAATAAGGTGCTAATTAAAATCAATGCCTCCATGCTGCTTAGTGTTTTTTTGTTTTGCACTCGACAAACATTATTTTTGTCGAGTATTTTTATTGGCTGAGTGTTTTTCTTTTTTACACTCGTCAAAGATCCTTTTGTTAAGTGTCTGATAAAATATACTCAACAAACTTTCAAGTGCTCAGCAAACATCGGATGGACAGTGGTTGTCGTTGCGGACCTCAGCGGGGATGCTAGAGACCCATCGGTTGCCTTCCTCTATCAGGCCGGTTTGGTAGCAGATTTCGGTGGCGTGGGTTGGACGGCCAGTTCGAGAGCGGCCGTCCTCCGCAGTGAAGAGCGCCAGCTAGATGCAGGTCTTGAGCTCCTCCTCGGTTCCTTCCTCGGACTCGACCATCGTGAGGACCGCCGTGACAAGGTCCTCATCCAGGGAGAGAGGCTGGCTTCCGAGCACGGCAGCGAAGAGTGCGTGCATGGCGTCGAGGAGGAAGGATTGCGGGGTGAGCAGTGTTTCTGGGTGGGTGCCGGCGAGGGCGATAAGGCTCGAGGCGGTGACGGCGTGGGCTGGCGAGGGTGAGAAGCTGAGGGGGGGAGGTTGCCGTAAGATGAGACGCCCCTCTTCGCCGTGACAGATGGCCGCGGCGGAGGTGGCATGACATGGGCGGAGGTTTTGGATTTTGTGGTGAAGGCTACTGCTTTGGAATTTTTTTTAAAAAAATAATCATTTTTAATCTAAATTTATGATAAAAAACCGGTCAAAACTAATATTTCAAGATCTAGACATTTCAGTCACGCCATTTACTTGGGTGTGATACATGTGAAAATCACGCCATATGCCTAGGCGTGATTAAGTGCCACATCATTTGCGGCTGCCACGTCGGATGGTCAGGCGACCCGGGGTTGACCCAATCATGCCAATCTATTCGGCGTGATTGGCATGTGTATCACGCCAAATAGATCGACGTGATTGGTTGGGGTGTTAAACATGGCAACGGCTTCTCTTTCTTCTTCCTCCTCTTTCCTTCTCCATTCTGCGCCGCCGCTGACATCGCCTCTCTTGCGCCCGCGCCGCCTGCGCACTCAACAGCCGACGAAATGTTGGGATTTCATGGGGGGACCTCCCCAGAAGGTAACTCCACCGTTCCCTCTAAGCAGATTTATTTTTCATAGGATTTAAGTTTAGGTTTGGAGGTAGTTTGGTTTGTAGGATTTAGCTTTAGGTTTACTTAATTTTTTGTACGATTGAGGATGAATCGGATGGGTTGCATGTGCGGTTTGGTTTAGTTGTAGTGTACACATGAATATGGTGCTTTGCTAGTATTATGGATGTGACATTATTAATTTAGTTTGTTTGTTGTAGATGAATAGAGTAGTTCGTTTGTTTCACAGAGGTAGAGTTTCTGCAAATGGAGAGATTGTGGATATGTGTGAAGAAGTTAGTACATTTGAGAAACCCCCTAGTTTCAATGAGGTTTTTGATTGTGCATGTGAAATCAAGGATGTCAATGTGTCAGTAAGATTACATGGTCATTTCGATGCCGGTGGTGGTGGTCGAGCTCATTATATGGTAATGAAATTAGGTGGAGAGGCAGATTGGAATCTATACAAAGACTGTTTGAAGGATACACAGGTGAAGTGTGCTGAGGTGATAGTAGATGTACTGGATAGTGTGGAGGTGAATGTAGGTAGGAACTCTGCCGTAGACCCTAATGTTGCTTCACACCACTACAAGAAAACCAGGGTAATGCCACGAATTATTGGTGCAACAACATGCCTTGTGTTGCAGTATATGGGGTCTATTGCTACATTAGTCACTATTGGTTGCATTAGGTCGACATATTGCCACCAATTTGGTAGCGTTGCAATTGAAATTGTGGATGTTGCAATAAGTTAAATATATCGCAACTAATATTTATGCGTTGTAATTACGACAAAGGTATTGCAATGTTTCTTCGACATTATTGCAAGTGGTTCATGTCGCAATGAATATATTTTGTTGCTACTGGTCCTTCTCTGTGTTGCTAGAGGGTCAATGTTATTGCCACATTTTATTTTGGTGCGTTGTAATTACGACACTGGTATTGCGACGGTTTTTTGACATGGTTGCAAGTGGTCCTTGTTGCAACGGATATATTTTGTTGTTAATAGTGCTTCTGTGTGTTGCAAGAGGGTCAATATTATTGCCATGCATTATTTTTTTGTATTGTAATTACGACAACGGTATTGCAATATTTTTTTTGACATGGTTGCAAGTGGTCCATGTTGCAACGGATATATATTGTTCTTAGTAGTGCTTCTATGTGTTGCAAAAGAGTCAACGTTATTGTAATGAATATTTTTTTTGTTGTTGTAATTATGATAAAGGTATCGCCACATTTTTTGACATCGTTGCAAGAGGGTTGTGTCGCAACGAATATATATTTTTGTTATTACTACGTCAATGATTGCAACACAAAGCACGATTGTTACAAAAACATCTTAGAAAATAGAGCAGTATAATTAACTCTAATATCTTTATTTCCTTAATATAGTCAAAATAACCCAAAGTTGCACCTAAAGAGAGAGAGAAAGAGACGTGCATGCTTAGATTAGAAAAAAAATATCGAGAGAGAGGGAGTACATGTCGTTTCTTGATTAGGAGTCCACAACGCAGGAATCTTTTTCCTAATTTGATTGGGAGCCGGAGTCCACAGCGCAGGATCTTTTTTTTTCCTAATCAACATGCAAAGTACGTTAGGCGGGGGTGATGTGGGGGAAAAACAACTCCGAGTCGGCCAGAGGTGCACGCTTGCCCTAATCTCTTAGTACTTGACTCGCCGGTGAGAAATCGAGGTAGCGCACGGCGACGCCAAATTCATGGTGTGGGGCTTCTGCGTGCTCTCTCCACGGTGCGCGACCGGAGAACTTTGCGCGCGTGCGCTGTCCAGGGTGGTCGCGATCGCTCCTGCACGTCAGCAGCTGTGAGGCTTCTTCATGCTCTCTAATTAATCCTAACTACTAGATAGCTAGGTAAGCAATCTCTCAATTGTTTAATCTGACCAGTTGCCTACACGTCTAAGTAATTTCTACTAGTATCAAGTTACACCAGATATTGTTTAAGGCGGTTTGAGTGCTTGCGAGTCCATCTAATGTGTAATTAAATTGTTTCCTTAATAAATTGGCAGGTTCGTGTCCAACTTTTTCTTTTTCTATAGGTTTGAATTGAATCATTATTGTTGATTTTTCATATATTTCTATGATATCTGCATTAAGTGCTCTTGAATTTCTGTCATAAGTTGGCACTTGAAATGACACTTATAATTTATTTTTTTCGGAAAAAAATGACGATTCAAATTTATTGGTAGTCATTTTCAAATAAATTACCACTGGTAATGCTATGAAGGTTCTAATTAAGTTCCTTTTTTCATTAAGAAAAAAGGATCTATGTATGTTTTTGTTTACTCATTTGACAGCTATTCTATGAAATTGTTTATAGACCACAAAACTCTCCAGTATTTGAACTTTAGATTTTAGAGATACTCCAGTTTGTTTTTGGTTTTATATTTTTTGGAGAGATGCCATTTTTTCCTTGATGTAACTCACGTGTAATTTAATTGTTAGTTAACCATTATCATTGCAATGTTGGTAGGCGAAGTGTCCCCTGTTACTCGCCCATATATCTCAGTCAGCATCACGCTTTTGCAGGGAGAATTGTTGATCAAGGTATGTATCATCGCTCGGGTGCAAAAAAATTGAGCTCATCAGTTTATACATGTATTTATATTAGTTACTAAATATTGGCCAATTTTAGTACTGATCAAGCACCCTTTTGCCAATGTTAGGAGTTAAAGCAGTGCCTGGTGTTTAGGTTGATTTTGTCCAATGGATGATGGTGTATATGATAGTTGGATGTTGTTGCCTCAGTCTCATGATAAATGACAGGATGGATTTGAGAAATTCATGGAGGAAACTTTTGAAGGAAAGTATACCAGAGATAGTGCACCATGTCCATGTCGCGACTGTCGTTGCATGGCACATAGAACAAGAGATGAGTTTGCATTGCACTTGCTTCGTAGAGGTTTTGATAGGCAATTCATAAATAACAGACGTCAGCGTCTAGCATGAACACAACCTATGGCTGCGGATGACGTTGATCATGATTTTGGTGAAGGTACTGCTGCTGATGATGGTTCTGTGAAGAATTTAGTTTCATCACTTATTCGTGGGGCTATACACGGAGAAATTACAGGTACTGATGTTCAGCAGCCAAATGAGTCAGCAAAGAATTTTTTCAAGTTAATGGAAGAAGCACGAAAAGAATTATATCCTGGATGCAAGGAGGCTACAAAAGTTTCTTTCATTGTGAGGTTGTTTCAGATTAAAGTCATGTGTGGTATTAACAATAATGACATGCAGCAAATACTTCAGTTGTTTAGTCTGTTGCTCCCTAAAGTACATTGTGTCCCACATACCATGGTACAAGTTCGAAAGGTAGTAAGAGACCTTGGCCTGGACTATCAAAAGATCCATGCTTGCGTGAACGATGGTGTGTTATTTTGTGGAAATTATGAGAAGATGAACTATTGTCCAACATGTGTTATTTCAAGTTAATGAAAGCGCTTGTTGCAATGGCCAAGAGATTGAAACTGCTACATTCAACTCGCACGGAGAAACTGGAAATTGAATTTTCAGAAAATTATGGTGGTCCCTGTGGAGATAATAGACGTATATTTATAGATGAAATTGTTTGGATGACAAGGTTGTATGCACCCCTCATTGGAGTTAAATATTGGAAACAAGTCGCTCAGGAAGTGAAGAAAATGATTGCAGATTCTATATTGGTATGTTAATGAGTGGACCATATTTTATAGTTGCAACCTGGTATGCAATAGTAATCTCTTATTCACACTATACTTATATGTTTTTATTTCCAACAGAGTGGATGGGAAATGGAGGACAATGGTGCTTCTAGAGAATTGATATGGAAGATTGCCAAAGAACGCTACAAAGGGTGGCGGTCAGCTTTGAGTGCTACCTACAGGGCACACGACAGCTACGATACAAGAATGAGACATAAGCCAGAAGAGCTAGACCTTGTGGAGTGGCACTACCTATGCAAGTACTTTGAAACCCAAAAGTTTAAGATATGTCACTGTTTTGAAAATTTTAACAACTAAAGGTCTTCCATTATTACTTATTAGTAATTATTAATTAATAAACTTTTCTAATTCACTAACTTCAGAATTCTATTACTTAATAATAATGTTTTATTTTCTCCTATAACTGTCACACTTACAGTATACATGCTCGTGCCATTCTATGGTATATTATTAATCATGATTTATGAGCTGATGTCATATAATCACTTTTAACTACAAGTTGCAATGCAAATGTAATCATTCATAACCTATTCAGATATGAACATGCAAGATAAATGTATTTGAGAAATTTGGCCATGCATGTAGGATAATGGTTGTGCTAGAACTAACTTAGCATGTTAAATGATAGGTAACAGGTACATAGTTCCTCATTGTTTTGATCAATATATTGCTAAATCTTGGCCACTTGAGTATTTATGTGAATTTTAACAATCAATATCTTATCTTGCCCTTTAAAAAAATTTAGCATCTTTTTTTTTAGTTTATGCCTGCACTATAGTTACTTATTAACATTCATTAATTAATAAACTTTTCTTGTTCACAAATTGCAGAAGATTAGTAGTCAGAACTCCAGCAACCGTCAACAGATGAAAACCATGCATTGCATGGGTTCTAAACCTTTCTCTCAGTGTAGCTGAGAAAAGGTGAATATTTGTTGCATTATTTTGTCACCTCATCATACATTAGATAATAACACATTGTTGACATTCACTATTGAAATCGTAGAGGGACATAGAAACTGGAGCTGAACCAGGACCAATGGAACTATTCAAGATTAGTCACACAAAGCAGAGAAAATGGTCAAATGAGATGTTCCAGAGTATCTACGTGAGTATTTTCATTTTAAATTTGCTTCCATGTTACAGGTTTTTTACTGGTTGCAATATATGTACTTTACTGATTTATACTATTTATTTTATCACTCATCTGAGTGCTGCTAGGAAATTGTCAATGACAAATTCAGATGAGTTGGGTGATGAAGGCTCACCAAGCATAACATCTGGAGCTGCTAAAGAAAACATTGTTTTCTAGGCAACATATAAGGAAGTAACAGGATCACGTGGGTATGGTTATTTGTCAAATTCAAATAAGAACCAACTACTATAGGAGAGAGTCGAGGAACAAGCATGTGAGATTTAAAGGTTAAAAGAACTACTTGCAAAGAGAGCTGCTGAAAACGAACAAGAGAAAAAACAACTTGAAGCATCAATTACACAATCAGTGATGCAGAATGTCAAAGCAATGTTAGCACAGAACCAAAACAGTGCACCCGTTCATGAGGTAACAATATCATAATTTTTGCAAGTTTAACTATTTGATAATGATAGACATTAGTACTGTTCTAAACAATCTAATCTCCATGAGTACACTGCTGTTAGCATTATGTAACAAAATATTACTATTATGATGTTTTCGATTCTACTAACAATATAAGATTGCTCATTTAGTTGCCTTTTTTTGTTACACATGCGCAACCTAGCATTAAAACTGGTGAAACACCACAAGATGACCTTGTGAACCCTCAAATCAACAACAATACAACAATGGATGAAGACAGGACCAATGAACTCAACAATAAAACAGAACGCCAAGTTGCAAGCACTGAAGATAACAATGATGCAACACCAATGCAGAGGGAAGAAACACCGAATCAGGTAACCAACTTAATCAACCATTGTGAAACTTTCTGATTGGTTTGAGCACAAAATTGCAGCTAATACTGTACAAATAATTCTATAAACCAGATTGAGCCAAGAAGCATTGTCACTATAGAGAAACGAAGTCCAAGACCATCCAAAATTTCAAAGAATCTGTTCAGCGACAAAGCTGGAAATGGCGGTGTAGCACCCACATACATAAGTAGACAATAGCTTTTAGCAGGTGCTAAAACGCGAGGATGGAAGAAAAAACAACAGGTACAAACAGTGGCGAAATGACAATATTTTTCCAATGCCAATTCATATTGTCTTGTCAATTCATTTGATGGAAATCTATCTAAACTAATATAAGTTAGGTGTGGTCATCTCTGCACTATTTTTTTGTGTCACCTGGTCATTGGTGCACCATTTTTTCATGTCGCCTGGTCATTGGTGCTGAGTCCATGTCAAAAACAGGAGTCTAGCTCGTATACACATCGCAAGCACATGTCTTTCTATGGACTGCTGCATGGTTTTGTTGGTGTCACGTACATATATAAATAACCTATGCATAGAATAACCCATGTAGTACACCATCTACTTTTTCCATAGACCGATCCAAATGCTGTACAATAGCTACTCTGAAACTAGATGTATTTTTTGCCCCATGATCTCCTGGAGCTTAACGTTTAGTAGAATTATTCAACATACTTGTAGTTGTGAATTTGTGATCAAATAGGAATTTTAGATGAATTTTGTGGATAATTCAACATCCATGTGATCCTATTTTGTAAAGAACTAAGAAATGTGTCAGGTCCTGTCAATAGCTATTGATCTCACAAGTGCCAGAGTGAAGTATTGCCGTGTTGGAACATCTTCATGCCAACAAGGAAGTGTTGGTGTTATGCTTTGTTATATATGCCGTCATGTGTAGTTTTATGTTGTCCATAAATTAAACTAAAACGTATGTGGACAGATGGCCAAAAACTATGGAGTGGGGATTAAGTTTTCATTAGATTATATGTTTATCGCATTTGACTAATAAGAGTAATACAGCAAGGTTCATAACAAAGATATGAGTAATTCTTGTCACAGGTTTTTTTAAACATGATATTTTTGTAATGAATAATACTTATTTGTTTGATTGTCAACTGAAGTTTATATACACTGTATATTAGATGTATCGTAACTTTTTATGTATAGATATATGTCAGTAAGCTTTTTATGCCAATAGATAAAACTGATGAATCCACATGGGTTTTGGACCTTCTATGGGATAATTGTGTCGTCTAGTGTACACAGATTCTCTTTTGTAGGTTGAAATTAATTTTACGTTGATATATACATGCTTAAATTTTATTTTAAATTTTTAAAACCTGTAGCAAGGCATGAGCACTTTGATAGTATATATATACTCAAGTAACTATAATTATCTCTTGTCACCACAAACTTTGTTTTTGATCATGTGCAGGAAATGCAAGCTCCAGGGGTGAACTAATACTGAAGATATCTTAGTAGTCCCTAAAGGTTAGGACGTAAATGACATATGACTGTTAGTTTATGGCCTTCTTATTAAATCATAAAAGCCTTGTCAATTTACAGTCTTTCTATTAATGTACAAAACTACATTCGTTTGGTGATACAAGAGAGGTCTTCAACATTCTGGTGTCATAACGATTAAGATCAAGTGATTGAGTTTTTTAGGTTGTCTAGAATTTTTATTTTCGTGAGTGACGGAACATTTTGCTGTGGCAACAATATTGTTTGGTTGTAAGCGTGAATGATGAATTTGATATCATTAGTACTATATGTAATATTGGATCGGTTTCTATTTTAGAATATAGTCTTTTGTTGCATTACCAATATAATATGGTTGCAAAAACCACAAAATAAACATTTCTAATTGGCTGCCTATTCACTATTACGACGACCATTATCTGATGCTACACCGTACTGTTACAACAATTTACAATTAATGCAATATAATGCAATAGCGACCACAATTATTGTGTTGCAATTACCTTGTACAAAACTTGTAGCCACTCCAACTCCGTTGCGATTTCCTATAAGGATATAGCCACGACTAATAATATGTCACCATATCTTTTAGGTATATATCAACGACTCGTACATGGTAGCGAAATCCATTGAACATATTGTGATGACTCATAATTCGTTGCTATATTTTTTAGGTACATAGCGATGATTCATATGTTGTTGTGATATCCTATGCTCATATTCCAACAACCTCCATTGCGTTGCGATACTCTTTAAGTGTATAGCAACAACACAAATTGGTTGAGATTTCTCTGAGTATATTGCAACATCAGAGATGAAATTGCCACTATCATATATCGTTGCATTATAATGTATTTGCGACAGTATCCATGCGTTGCAATCATGCTTGCTTGCAACTACTATGTGTTGTTGCATTATAATGTATTTGCAAACATACATATGTGTTGCAATCATGGTAGCTTGCAACTATCATATGTTGTTGCACTAAAGACAAATAGCAATAACGAGCATGGTTGCCAGCGCCAACCATGCAACACTCATGGTTGTTGCATTTACATCCTTTCTCAACACTGCCCCCCATTGCAACACACGACATTAATTGCAGCTCCTTATAATGGTGATGTAATAGGATATTGCATCGGAGGAATTAGCAACGCCTCCCAACGATAAAAAAAAAGGTTGTGATCTGTTGATATTGCAACGCAAATGACCTTTTTGCACCATTTTTGGGGCATTGTGCTAGGGTTCTTTTCATGTAGTGCACGTAGATGAGCCTATTGAGACATTGACTCAAGAAGCAAACTTGAATGTGGCAGAGGCTGTGGAGAACACGCGAGTTGAAGGTGCGGACATGTTTGAGTTAGCAGTGGTTAGGAATGATTTTCATGATGAAGTGTTCGAAGAAGAGGAACATGAGAGGGAGGAGGAAAGTAATGTGCAAGAAAATGTTGTATTATTCTCCGACTCGGATGGTGAAGACGAGCAATATGGCAGGCGTGAACGAGATGACGATAGTCGAGCAAGTAGGGAGTTTGTAGGAGTTGGTCCTAATAATGTTGGTGATAATGATAATGGGCCGGTGGATGATGATGGTAGAGAAAACAATAGTAATAGAGGAATTCATGAACCCGTTAGTTTCAATGGTGAAGTGGAGATAGATGGGAGTAGATATTTCAGGGAGGAAGTGTTGCATGGATTGAAGGATATGAATTTTGAATTGCCTATGGTTCCTAATCACCATGATTTCGTCGAACCATTTTTGCTACAAGTGACAATGGTTTGATGTCAAAAGAAGGAGCGGCAAATAGCTCGGTGCCTATGGTTAGAAAGGGCATGCTATTTGATAATATGGCTGATTTGAAACACTTCTTTGAGAATTATGCGGTGCGGCACCATAGGCCGTACTATGTGACTAATTCGAATAAGTTGGAGAGGTACCATATCAAGTGCCAACGAGCCGGGTGTCCTTGGTGTGTATGGGCTCGAATAGTGAATAATAGTGGTGGTTGTTGGAGGGTGACCAAAGTTAAGCAACCTCACACATGTGGAACAGCAGATGTTAGTCAAGTGCATTCACAATGCACCGCAAGGTACCTTGGCCTACGTGTTGCACCAATGCTATGGGCTGACTCACGCATCACAATTGCTGCTTTAGTTGACGCTATTCACAGTTTCACTGGTTACCATGTGAATTATGGCAAAGCATGGAGGGCTAAGCAATTTGCAATGGCACAACTATGGGGTGATTGGAAGGAGTCTTACAACCAGGTGCCAAGGTTGCTTAATGGTATTGCACATTATAATCCTGGCACAAAGTATTTCTTTGATACCTGTGGAAAGGAAGGTCTGGATGGGAGAGGATTCATGGGCACCTTGTCTTTGTCAGGTGTTTTGGTGTTTTCCCCAATGTGTGGAGGCCTTTAGACATTGTAGGCCTGTTATGAGCGTGAATGGAACATTTCTGACGGGAAAATATAAGGGTTAATGGTTGCTATCAGCATAGACGCGGATGATCAACTAATTCCTATTGCATTTGCGATCACGGAGGGTGAGAACAACTCGAACTGGTCATGGTTTATCGCCCATGTTTGGCGACATGTGATTGGTGCAGGTAGGTAGATTTGCATGATCTCGGATTGGCATTAGGGTCTTATAAATGCTGGTAGAGAGGACTTGCAAGGTTATCCTCCTCTTGTGCATAGGTGGTGCAAGCGTCACTTTGCCGCAAATGTTTAGAGGAGACAAAAGAACAAGTTCAATTCTAGAATAGAGGAATTGAAGAAGATTATGAACGGGGGAGCTAAGGAGTGGTTAGAAGAGCACATGGAAGAGAAGAGTAATTGGGCATTGGCTTTCGGCTTTTGATGAGGGTGGCTTTAGATATGGTACAATGAGTACCAACATTTCGGAGGTGTTCAATTATGTCCTAAAGGGAATTCGAGGGATGCCTGTTTCAGCCATCATTCAATTCACATTCCATAAGTGCAATTTTTACTTCGTGAATCGGTGGTTAAAGGCGAAAGCAAGTTTAGACAAGGGTAAAGTTTGGGGAGTTGTCGTGGCTAAGCACTTAACAGATCAAGGAAATATTTCCAAAAATCAAGACGCACCTGCCCGTGCACTCTTCTTCGGAAGGCGACGACACTGGTGACGACGACTCCTCCAGCGATGCCACCCACGGACAGGTGCGTTCATGTCTTCCAAATTTCATTCACTATATTTGATGTCATGTATCATTGCTTACACTCTTTGACCTCTACTATTCATAGGATATCATTGGGGCCTCATAACTTCCCGAAGCACCACAAGATGATGCATCACAAGCTACTCCTCCACGGCCTCGTCGTCGCAGCAAGAACGCTACTCCAAACATGGCTCTCCCAACCCATCCTGGTCGGAAGAAGACCAAGCCCGATCGTTTCACCCCTAGGTGATCTTGACTTTATGTATCAACTACTCTGTGTGTAATGTTTAGTTGAACTGGGAACTGATTTGTATCAACATTTGTAACTGATTTGTCATATTTTTAATGGTATCTTAATCTCTGTCGTGGGTGCTATTAAGTTGATGTCTATAAAATCTGCGGAATACGTGGGTGCTAAGGAAGTTTTTGCCATGGAACCATTGATGTAAATCACGCCAAATCATATGGTGTGATTGGTGCTTGAATCACGCCAAAGCATATGGCATGACTCACACTTAGCCCAATCGCCTCCCGTCAAACTTCCCCAGGAACATGCTGTTTTTCAAAAATCCTTGGCATGATTGCCTCAACAATCATGCCATGTTACTTGGCGTGAGTCCATACTTGGACATGTCTGTGCACCTTGATAAGCCACTGGAACATGCTGTTTTTCGGACAGGGTTGGTGTGATTGATAAGGCAATCACGCCAAACTATTTGGCATGATTCCCTCCCTCCCCATTTGGCATTGTCGGCATGCTTAACTCGCTCCCAAATATCAAATTTGGATGATGTCATTAACAACATGATGTCAATTCTAACAATATGTCTTCCAACAACTCAAATTACAAACCATCATCTCATAATGTTGGATTACAATTCATTAACTACCAACAAATATTACACAACTTCAATACAAACCATCAACTACCTCGCCTAGATGTACCCGCACGTGCACGTGCATCTGCAAAGGCCAACTGAGTTTTAAGAATGAAACACTCCATCCTCTCTCCTTCTTCCTTATGCTTCATGTACTCGGGTCTCGTTTCAACCTTCGTTTCAGTATCCGAATTATAGCTTCTGTCGTTCAACCACTGATGAAAGGGTCAGAACAATGAAAGTAGCTCCTTCCATCTTTGGTTGACACCTTTGCGCGGTACCCGCAACGACAAAAAGGTCGTTCATGCCATGCTGGTATTACAACTGTCTCACTAACTTCAGTAGATGGTAATTTCTCAACTAAGTTCAATATTTCACTACTTGCACCTTTATCAAGATTCTTTTCCCTATTCACTGTCTCTTCGTGGGACCTTTCAAGGACGATCCGCTTCTTTCCTTTGCACCACCCCATACACTCCCTGGCTGATTCAAAGTTCCAACCACGGGGCACATCCAAATGGCACCATACAGATTTTGGAGGAAATTTATCTCGGTTCTACCTCCAAATGTCTAAAGCCTTCTCATGAGCCGCATACCCACCATTCACTCTATCAATTTTATACTCGTTGCATATTGTCTCAATGATAAAGTCAGGAGGTTCTTGGACATACTTCTTCCTTACTTCCTCCCTTCTTTTCTCTAACACCTATGCATAGTTCTCCAGTCCAAACATACTAGCTTCTTTGAGAAATTTATCTCGACCAGGAAATGTCTCCCAATCACACTTCCGATTACTCTGACCAAACAAAGACAATTCAAACAATTAAAACCGGTCTCATGCCATATCAATTCAACCTCCCACAAATAGATGAGTACTCACCCATTCGTCATCACCTACTGTATCGCCGCAAAAGAAGTTGTATCCTAACTCAGATAGCACCACACCTCTCCTAGCTGGGACGCCACATTGACAAAGTAATGCATGCCTCTCCTCACATGGTAAAGAGGTTCCATATAACACGTCATCAGACAAATCTTCTGGGTATGGATACATCGCCTTTGGACCGTAAATCCACTCCTGAAAATCACATCCTCGCTGGTTACCCTGTACAAACAAATAGAGCTAGTCATCAAGTCATTCATCAAAGAAAACTCTCTACAATTTAGAAAAAATTAGAAACTGTGCTTATGAAGGGACAGCCGAAAAAAGGGGTGTATGTCAAACCCCGAGGAGGCCTGTGCAACTCTCCTCGAACACCACACTTGCAAAACGGAGGGGAACACACACGCCTAAAGGAAGCATCAATCTTCTCTTGGTTAGACATCAGTGGAGGATTACATGGTGGCGGAACCCATCTATCAAACAGATAATACGGCTTGCTCTTGTGGTCATAAGGGAATAGCAATATCCTCTCGTGATACACCTCTGGGCCCTCAATCCACTGAAAGAAATTACATTGTCCAACCTACAAAATAATTGACAATTCAACTCAATACAACACATAACAATGCATCAACACCAAAGAGCATAAGAAAGTATAAATATCCCATCATTCGAACAACAATAGTAAGCTCGAGAAGCTGTTAGTGGATGCCAGGATTGTTTGACGTGTGTAAGAGTATTACATTCACACATAGGAATAGGTAGCCGATGCCGGGATTGTTTGACGTGTGCAAGAGTATTACATTCACACATAGGAATAAGTAGCCAAGGTGAAACCGAAGCTTCTACGGAGCTCACATTGGGATACATGTCTCAACGTCTCGTCTCGAAAATAATCCTACAATAAGAAAAATTATGATTATAATGGTAATTACCAGCTAACAACCAATGCACTAATTGCAATCAAGAATTACATTCAATTATCAATTCCTACCTTCTTTCTCACCATTACACCAACCGTATTCGAACACTAAAATTCATATAATTTATCTTATGACTCAAACCCTAACTATTATAAAACCTAACATAAGAACAATAAAACAACAACAATGCAAGGACCGAAAGATACATACCTTTCTACACGATGCCTTCACACAATCTACCCAAATGTGAGCCCCTTATTCAAAGATCGGACGGGGGTGCAGTGGGATCTTTTTTCGCCGGAGAGAGAAGAACAACAGAGTGAGAAGGAAAGAGGAGGAAGAAGAAAGAGAGGTGGGGCCGCATATAACACCCCAGTAAATCACACCGAATAGATTGGCGTTATTGGGTTGCCAATCACGCCATTCCATTCGGCGTGATAGGGTCAACCCCTAGTCGCCGCGTCATCCGATGTGACATCCTTGGCGGACGTGACACTAGATCACGCTATTCCATGTGGCGTGATTCTCTCATGTATCACGCCGGAGAAAATGACGTGATTAGAATGTCTAGATCCTAAAAAATTAGTTCAGACCAGTTTATATATATAAATTTAGATTAAAAACAATTATTTTTTTTTAAAAAAATTGCTGCTTTGCCGGCCGCTGGTGAAGTGATGTGCGGGAGCAGGTGAGATAGGAGGACGCTTCGTCTCTGGCAAGTTGTTGGGGCCGAACGTCCCCATTCGTCCAATTTTTATTAAAAAAAAACATTCATCCGATTTCCTCGGAACAAGTCTTGTTTGATGTACTGAGATTTTGAGGTTTTAAGAATCTAAATTTTAAAATTTGTGAGGCCTCTAAATATGACAGATCTTTTCAGATTCTCAAATTTTAAGAATTTCATAATTTGATTATATCTAGGTAAAACTAAATTTTATATGCTAAAAGAGTCAATGAACTTCGGATTTTAAGAATCTTATTTGTTATTCAAACACCACCACTCAGTTTTTGTTTAGAATTTAGATTCTAAAAGCTCAAGATAGAAATCATATTTTAAAAATCTAAACTAGATCCACACAGAATCTAAAAATAATGAACTAAAATTGAAAATTCCTTAGAATATTCCTCTAAAGGTGCATATCCGGTGAAAGTCATACAAAAATTGAAAACATGAAAACTTTTGATTGGAGCTATTATATCGTATATCTATGGATGAGATTATGCATCTTAAAATAATATAGGTCTAAGATTTTGAAAAAAAAAGAAGGCAGATATGCATGCATGTGCAACTTTCTCATCCATATCCATAGATGCACAATTCAACAATTCCAATTAAAAGTTTTCACGTTTTCAACTTTCACATAATTTTACGGGATATGCACCCTTCCTTATATATATATATATATATATATATATATATATAGTTATTGGATACGTCGAGTGTCCGTTTGGGTCCCAACACTCAGAGTGTTCAGACGGACTAAAATGTTGAGTTTTATACATGGTCCAAATTTTGATTCTGGAGAAATTACATCTTGGCTTCATGTGAAGTTTTCTCGAGAATAGCAGGAGGTATAGTCGTGGACGGACAGCAGCAAAGCCCATATGCAACGCCAGCCGTTTTCGTCGCCACGAGCTCCCAGCGAGTCCGCAACCACTCAGTCGCAGGGCAGCCGAAGCCGAAGCCGAAGCCGAGCAGAGCAGAGGAGCGCGCGCCACGTCCATGGCCGCCGTCGCCGGCGCGCGGGCTTCCCTCTCCTTATCCTCCTGCTGCGCCGCCACCTCATGCTCTTCACCAGGCCCGCGCCTCCTCGCGCTCCCCCGCCACCGACGGCCGTACCTGTCCCTCGCCTCGCCGGGGGCCGCCGCGAGCAGGGGGAGGACCTGTAGGCGGCGATTCCTGGTGCGCGCGGCCCGGATGGAATCCACCGGCGTCGCCATTGGATTCCGCGCTCCTGAATTCGAGGTCGGTAAGTCGGTTCTCAGTTCTTGAGCCTGGCTGGATTCTACCGTTTGATGGGAATGGCCAAAATTTGAGGAGATTCAAGTGATGCTCATGTGGTTACCTTGGTGATGGCCGTGCAGCTACCCGAGCCACTGACCGGGCAACTCTGGACGCTGGATGACTTCGACGGCAACCCTGCGCTACTGGTCAGTGATTTTTCCAGTACGATTTCGTGCTCTGTTGAACTGAATGCTTGATGTACAGTATTTCGAATTTCGAACACGCTATTGTTTGCCATAGGAAAGGGGATTTCCATTTCCGCCCTTTCTGAATCATTGATCTATATCTTCGGCCTCACATTTCCACATTAATCTCCGTGGCGTGTTTTCATACTCCAAAACTCAATGTTGTGTGCACGCACCACAATGTTTTGCTGTACCTTGTAAATTTTTAGAACAGACATCTTGGTTCATCATTTTTGTGAGTCAGTATTTATATTTGTTAAGAAATAACCAAGTCAAAACTACTCTCAACTCTTACCTTTACTAACATTTTGAACCTTTTATTTTGCCTGACTGAATTGTTTACCTTTTTCAGGTTATGTTCATTTGTAATCATTGTCCATTTGTAAAACATCTAAAAAAAGATATTGCAAAGCTCACGTCATTCTACATGGAGGTAAGGGATTTGGAAGAACTGGTGAATATACCTCTTGTACTTGCATCTGTGCTGACTTTTGAATACAACCGCAGAAAGGACTTGGTGCTGTCGCGATATCTTCTAACTCAATTGTGACACATCCCCAGGTTGACACATCCTCATTTCTGCTGCTTTGTTCTACTTGCTTGTTACAATGTTTTCTGTATCATATATTCATATGGATGATTCATTTTTTCCATTTTTTTCTCGTTATAACAAACATAATAATACTTTTAGTTTTGCAGGATGGTCCAGACCAAATGGCTGAGGACGCAAAATTGTTCAAATATCCTTTCCCCTACCTATATGATGAGGTCTGGCTACATTATGCCTTCAGTTAGATTAGATGATATCTTTACTGATAGAGTTGTTCAGAATTTCAATAGCTTTCGAATTGAGCTTTGTTCTCTCCTCACCTTGCAGTCTCAAGAAGTTGCCAAGGCCTTTGGAGCCGTCTGCACACCAGAGTTTTACCTGTTCAAAAAAGTACATCATTGATCCGTGATTCCCTATTCTAATTTTCTTTGAATCAATTATTTGCATACTTTCACAACTCCTACAAGTCACATTGTGCTGGCTCTCATATTTGTGCACCCTCACCACAAAACACTAATCAATAATCTTGTCGGATACCAGGATGGCCGAAGGCCTTTCGAACTTTTTTACCATGGACAGTTCGATGATTCAAGACCAAGTAACAATGTGCCAGTAACTGGAAGGTACGTTCATGTGGTGTCGTGTTATTATTACAGAGATCTTCTCCCCTGTTGCCATCCTCATTTCTAACTTTGCAGGGATTTGAGCCGCGCAATTGATTGTGCCCTTAGTGGCCAAGAATTGTCATTTGTACAAAAGCCCAGGTACCTGTACCTACGCTAAATTGATTTTTTTATATTACATCTGTAATTTCACCTATTTAATTTCCTAAGATTTGTTTTCTTTTGCAGTGTCGGATGCAGTATCAAATGGCACCCATGAGGAGCTCATGTCCTTTTTTTTAATGAAATTCTGGAGCTCATGTCACCGGCAAAGTTGATCTAGTTTTTAGTTCACTTATGAGGATAAAAATTTTAGAGAATTATAGAAATAAGCAATGTTACCCTGTAGCTCACAGAAGGCCTTCAAAGAAGTGAGTGTTTCTGTTGGCAAGAACTTTTCATTATTCTTGTCTATGAGATTGAGGCAGCACTAAAAAGCCAAAATATAGTTATCGTGTTGATCCAGCAAGTGTGTTAGACTGACGTGATAACCAACTACACCACGACACCAGTTTTATTTAGAGCCTGGCATTCACAATATAATAAAGTACAACCCAAAATTTGAATGCCGTAATCTAGTGGGAATATGTTTGTCGCGTGAAATATCTTCGCCTAGTCTTGAAATTTTGAATGATACATACAGGAATTTTCCGTTGATGAATTAAAACGCAAATTCCAATATATTATCACCGTAAAAAGTCGAAGCATAACACAGATCCACCACTACGGTTGAAACAAACAAATGGTGATCAAGTTGAAACTGATATTAGCAGTTGCTTATCGCACATAAGCACGTCACACGTGCGGCAGTGGACACGTCCCTCTATTCGGACCTTCTACGCATTTCATGTCTCCTCATATTTAAATATGTATTTCCTCTGTTTTAAAATTGTTGTCATCATTGATTCTTTTTATTATCTTTGATTATTTGTTTTATTTAAAATATTTGTTTAAATATAAAAAATTATAAGTTATATTAAATTTTATCTAGTAATAATATAAATTATGAGAAAATATATGATATTTTTAATTTTTTTAATAAGACAAATGGTCAAAACTAATGAAAAAATTCAATGACGAAAACAATTTTGGAGTAATCAGAGAACAATAATGTTCGTTCTGACTATTCACTATCCTTGGAGTCCGTAATCTGAACACTGAAACTCAGCTCAAACCAAAATAACCATTATTTTTATCCTATTTGATTAACTAAAATGATTTTTCTTTTGAAAATAGCTTATTAGATTAAACATAATTACTTAGGTTTTTAATATAGGAAAACCATAATATCTGAAATAACTGAATTTTCATATATTATATTGTTGTCTTTAATATTATTTCTAAATACTTAATCTCCACCCCCTAAAAGGGGGAGTGGGAATTTTTTTACTTCACACAACTAATTACACTCAATTAACTTCTTAAGACATTATTTAATTTAAGTGCACACTACTAATTGTATAAAAATCTTGTGTTTACAAATCTAATGATTAGTATTAGGCCTTACATTACTATGTTGCATCGCATGGGTCCAAACATCTAGATCTCCTATCACCTCCAACTACCCGTGCAGAGCGCCTCCGCCACACGCTAATTGTATAAAAATCTTGTGTTTACAAATCTAATGGTTAGTATTAGGCCTTACATTACTATGTTGCATCGCATGGGTCCAAACATCTAGATCTCCTATCACCTCCAACTACCCGTGCAGAGCGCCTCCGCCACACGCGTCGTCCGCTTCCTCTCTTCCTCTACACCAGTTGCTGTGTCGTAAGAAAAGAGACTTCTCCCTCCCCATCGACCTTGGCCTTGTCTCCTCTACTGTACATGTACAGTAACAACCAAAATTGCCATCCAAACATCAGGATAAAGGGAGAAAACATCTTGGGGGCTGGCTCCTATTCTTTTGCCTCTGATTTTTATTGTAAATAATTGGCGACTTACTGTTTAGGGAGGCAAACATCGGAACAAAGGAAGAAAGATATGATGCCAGACTATACTTAAAGCACCAAATTATTGCTATTTAATTTAATATATTTAGACTGCAATTTAGTCTAAGTCTATGTTTATACTAGTCATACGGACCGGCCAAATCGTGCAGGTACACAACACGCTCAAAAAAGCTCGGCCTGAGCCCGGCCTATGGCACAGTGCGGGCTGTGCTCCAGGCTCACCCTCAGGCTCGTAGCAGGGCACACAGCCCGGTTCGAAAAGGGTGCTGGCCCGGTAGGCCTGCAACCCAGGCCAGTAGGTCCAGCTCAACCTCTCCTCAAAACCGACTGAGTCAGCCTGACTCTCACTCTCACTCTCCTCTTCGTGACCCCACCTGACCCTGCCTGAAGGCCGAAGCCGCCCCCCCCTCCTTCTGCTCTCGGTCGTCGACCCCACCGCTCCTCCTCCCTCTCCTCTAGGCCGCCGGCCCCGCCGCTCCTCCTCCCTCTCCTCTTGGCCCCCGCCACCGCTCCTCCTCCCTCTCCTATCAGCCGCAGACCCTGCCACTCCTCCTCCTTCTCCTCTCGGCTGCCGTCGCCACAGCTTCTCCTCCCTCTACTCTCAGTAGTCGGCCCCGCCACTCCTCCTCCTTCTCTCGACCGCCACCCCTGTCGCTCCTCCTATATCTCCTCTCAGTGGCTGCCCCTCCTCTGGTCCTCCCTCTCCTCTCGGCCGTCGGCTCCAGATCTGCTCCAACCGGCATCGATGCTACATCCTTAGCAGGCCACCATGCCGCCGAACTTGCAGGGAAAATGGGCCCGCATGACAAGGTTCATGCCAGTCAGGGTCATGCCTCGGGCTCGACCCCAAGCCCAAAGCACACTACGGCACGGCCGTGCAGCCCGACATGCTTTACCTGGCTGTGTCGAGAAGTGGGCCGTGCCGGGGCGGACCGGGCAGCCCGGATGCCTAGCTATATCTATGTTAGTATAGAACCTGATTCTCTTAATATATTGCGAGTTAATTACTTATCACAATGTTAGAAAGTACCCCAATGACATTAAGCATCATTTTAGCCTAGGTATACAAGCCCACAACAAAATGGATCTCAGATCCCATACACTGATAGGTTTGAAGATTAATGGAAAATGTTTAAAATGTAATCAGGGTCATTAAATGGTGTTAGCAAGTAATTTTTTAGTTGCTACTGTACCCATACAGTAACTACTATACCGTAGAGGAGCCGAGCTCGGTTGTGAGGGCGCGTTTCGGGTTCCGGCAAGAGCACTGATGGCGACATTACTATGATTCTGGCGATCTTCATTGCTCGCTGGTCAACGAGTTGCCACAACTCAGCCCCAGTCAGATGAACTAATGAAATACTACTTTCCACGAGCATGTGCAATGGGAGTTATCAGTTATGAAAACAAAACCAAATATTTTCCGCGCATGTCAAATGATCTGGAGTAGACATGCTGCTCTATGCAACGCAGCATACATGTGTGGGTGCATTTTTCTATCTTCATTCTCTACTGGGCATGAAAGTTTTGGGGAATATATTGTAGTTAAGCTGAAGCGCCAATGAAATACTCCTATACTGCAAAAAAAAAAAAAAAGGAACGAAGGCAGGACGGACATGTTGTGCCGAATAAAACATGCTGCACTGCCATGGTCACTACTACAAAAACAACATTTAGTGACGGTGCTTTAACCCCTTTAGCGATACAAAAGATCATCGTCTCAATTTTTGCATCTCTAAATCTCACTCTATAGCGACGGGGATTTAACCGTCACTAAATCTAGATCTATAGTGACGGATTTCTATACCCGTTCCTACTGCCTTTTAGGGACAAACAGTATCCCTGTCCCTATAGCTAATTTTGATTAAATAAAAAAATAGGGCCAGCCCAAGCTCGGAGGAGCCCTGCCCAGCCCGGAAGAGCCACCGCCGGATCTGGCAGCCTGAGGCTGCCATCGCCGCTGGATGGGGTGGGGAGGACGCCGCCTGACGGGAGGAGGTGGATGGAGGACATCGAGCCGGGAGGAGGGGGAGGAAGCTGCCACCGCCGAATCCGGCAAGCCCGAGGTCGCCGCCGCCGGATCCGACGGCCCCATGGTGCTCCTCGAGGCCACTGTGAGGAGAAGGGCAGCGCGGGCCCGAGGTTGAGTGGAGGCCGCCATCACTTGGTGAAGAGGGCGCCACCGGGTGGAGAAGAAGAGGAGGCGGGATGGCGAGGGCGCCGCTGGGTGGAGAGGCTAGGACCGTTGGATCCGCCGTGGTGGGGGCCGGGGCCGCCAGATCCGCAGCGTGAGGTCGAGGAGGCTGCCGACGCCACCTGAGGGAGAGGAAGGGAGGAGGCCGAGTCGCCGCCTGAGGGGGATGAGGTTGTCGGCATAAGGGCAAGACGATAGAGGGCGAGGTGGGGAGGAGAAGGGCGAGGCGGGGAGGATGAGGGTGGCGGAGGAGGGCAAGGTGGGGAGGAGGAGGGTGAGGCGGGGAGGATGAGGGCAGCGGAGGAGGGCGAGGTAGGGAGGAGGAGGGCGAGGCAGGGAGAAGGAGTGGTGGCTAGGGTTTCGGCTGGAGACTGGGGTGAGGTGAGGAGGAGGCGGAGATTAAAAATTGAAAACGGGAGGCGGGGATGAAAAAAACAAAAAAGAAAAACACTTAGCCGCCCATGAGATTCAAACTCTGGTCTTGTGAATCAATAGATAAAGTTTTAACCACTACATCACCAAGTGACTTGATGTCTATCCCCGTCTCTATATGGTTATGTAATAGAGACGGGCAACCAAAACCCGTCACTGCCATAAAAACCCGTCTCTATAGCTTCAATCTTTAGGGACCGGAACATAAAACCCCATCACTGCTAAAAAAAAACCGTCCCTAAATCTTCATCCTATAGCAACGTGTTTTTCAAAGTCGTCACTACTACTAAAATCCGTCTCTATTGCTTAAAGATATAGGGACGGGATTTTTATACCCATCACTAAATCTTTTCCTCTAGACGGCTTTCTATACACCCGTCGCTATTAGTACTCTTCAGTGAAATAGCAGTGCCGCGGTTTTAGATACGCGTCACTATAGGTGATCTAGTGACATGGTCATTTTAACCGTCTCTAAACTTGTGTCACTAAATCCCGATTCTGTGGTAGTGGGTATAGATCACACGAGTCAACAGACCTTAAGCAGAAAAGATCTTTCCAGAAACCTAAAACCCACGAACCTCTCCATGACCTCACAATCGCCCATGTTTCCTGCCCGCTCCCTCCCGTCGCCCACAACTCCCGCGGTCCTGCCAAAAGCCATCGCTTATCAGGGAGATGAATCAGTGAGTACGATGCCTGCTCTCTAGGACCTCGCGGGTTAGTGCCTCCACTATGGTTCTGCTATCACTACTACAAAAATGGTCATAAACAGCGTCCTATCAGCATCGATTGTTCTAGAACCGCTGTTAAAAGATTATCAGCAGTGGTTCAAAAAATACTAGCCCGATCAATAATTGTTGCTCTAAAGAACCATTGTTGATAATAGATTTCAGCAGCGGTTTATTTAAATAGCCCTAATAATAAATTATCAGCAGCGATTCATTCAAATTAACTGCTATAGATAATAAATTATCAGCAGTGGTTCGGGACATGCGTGTCACAACCCTATACCGAAGCATAGAGTGTGCCGTACAGGATCGCCTCGGGAGATGGTTAGCGAAGTAACCATACATAGCGTTCATACACGAACATCCATCATTTACAGAGATACATCATCAAGTGCTTAATATTACAAGCTCACCAGTCATAGCGGAAGCCATTTTTGCTACATTGCCGTACATATGTTCTTGGTTCATATTACATAAATATGCGGAGGCGGAAGATATGACAACACTACGCGGAACCTAAGTAAGCCATGCCGGCCCTAGGGCAATAGCTCACTCATCTTGGTTAGGGGAGCTGGGGACCCATTCGATGGTCCAGTTCTGGGGCTCCTCACCTTCCCACACAACTTTGTTACAGCGATCACCATAAGTAGCTGGAGGGAAACCTGAAAAACCATATAATAGCAAAGCCTGAGTATCTAGCATACTCCGCAAGACTTACCCGTCCAAGAGGTTTACTAAAACCGACTCCTAATATGCAGGGGGCTGACCGGGCTTATTTGATAATTGCATAAAAGCATCTATTAACTCTATGCTGTGATGCTTATTCCTTCACCAAGATTTTTAATTGTTTGTTGCAGAAGAGGGACTATAGTTGGACCTAGTTAGCTGCTAAGACTTGTACAACTATAAAGAGCAATACAACATAGCAATATGTATCCATAGAGTAAATAAATTTCAGCATCATAACCAAACTTCTCTACTTAAAGTATCATTGCTACTGCTCGAAACAAGAGGTACTCATAACCGCGAGGGACGGCAATTCGAATCGATTTACATCCTGCAGGAGAATAACCCAAATGCACGACATACGCATCATTTAAGAACACGTATGGCCACCGTTCACGAGGTTGCAATAAAGTCGATCCGGGGCCATCGATCCCGAGTACACGTCCTCCCCGCGATACAGTACTTCGTATCCGAGGCTTAACCCGTGCACTCTCCAGCGGTCCTCGATCCGTGCATCCACCGTGCCATTCACATCACCTCTGGATCGATGAGTAATACCATTCAACAGTACGGCGCCCAAGTTACTAGGTTTACCAATTCCCATATAGAGGTATGCACTTGGTACTGTTCAATACTTGTCCGCGGAGTTGCAACGATAGGTTCTCAATTTTAACCATTTTCATTCTTCACATAAATCATGATTGAATCAAGTGATCCCATAACCTATTGTTGACTCCACTAATTTAAGCCTAGCAGTTGCTAACGAAAAGGCTTGCTAACGTAAACTAAATATAGGTTGTCGTTTGTTTATGCAAGTGGGTTTCCATCCAAGCCCTATACCTAATGCACAATACAATATCCCTCTATGGTGACAAAATAAAAAGGACTCGTAAATCAGTAGGTGTGCACCGGGGCTTGCCTTGGGAGTGATTGTAGTTAGAGTTCTCAGCGGGGTTTAGCTCAACCTCGGGCTCCTCAGGGTTGCTTGCCACGTCCTTGCTCCCAGTCTCGCTTCCTAGTCAATGCAGTGCAATGCACGGTAAGGAATTGGACGATGATTCATGGCACTTCCTCAATAAATAGAACCAATGGGATGATGCTCCTGCATGAGATGACATGCTTGCACACACTCTGGGCAATTACTGAATTTAAGAGGACAAACTTCTAATTAGGGGAGTGGGAGGCATGGCAATTAGTAGGCATAACAGTTATATCCCCAATACAAGGATACCTCTGTTGCTAAGGAATTAACAGGTATTTCTCATCAGTGTGACAAGGCCTATTTAGCAGACATGCACAGCCTCTTAACTACATTCTTACCCGGGGTGCATTCACCAATTATAATGATCATGCAAGGGAACATAGAAACTTTATATTGCAAAGTTAAACACCAGCATGTGTCTCCTTCCTTAACCTCCTAAAAGTTGACATGCACACTTTTAAATATAACCCTAAACCAACCTAGATATATAAGCTAATTATGAGACATGAGTATACAAAAGAAAATAATAAACTTTACTGCAAGTCAAGATTAACATGTTGCATGAGCTGCCCCAAAGATGGATTTATCACTAATAATAACTATATGCATATACAAGGCAATATTTATATTGAAATTCTTAAGCTAATTATGAATGAGTAGATTTAACAGCAAAAGCATACTGATGGTGCCCAAAATTTTTCATGGAGATTTTATAGTTATGTAGAAATGCCCAAAGAGCAGGAATGCTAAATTTCAGAAATAAAATCCTACCCAAGAATTTATAGAAACTCATTTACTAAAAATGGGGATTATGCAACAACACTAAACATTTGCATAAAAGATGGGGATGTGCTTTTGTACAAAGTTCAGGAATGACATGAAATGCTTAATGACCAAATCCCATGATTTTACCAGCTCTAAATTTTTAATTATAAATTTAATACTCTTAGCAAGGTTCTAACTTTGGTGATTTAATTTTATTAATCTACTGCATAAATCTGGATGTCATCTTGTTTTCCTGGTAGAGGAGGATTTTATGAATCCAACAAAATTGGTTTCATGCTCATTGGACTTTTATATTTTTAGTTATGAATTTTTGAAGTTTTTTAACAAAGTTGGGGCTAAATTACAGAAATGCCATTCGGCATTTTCAAATGCCCGAGGGGGCGCGCGCGGGGGGTGGCCGGCGCCGGTGAGCCCGGTCCAGTGGCCAATCGGTGGTGCGGCTTGGCCCTTGCCGCTTGCGCACGTGCTCAGCACCTCACGGCGACCTTGTGGGCCCAGTGGGTGGCCAACGGGAAGCGCCGGGGATGGCCGGCGGCGAGCGGCGGAGCAGAGGGATGGTACGGCGACGTCGCGCGGCAAGCACGACGAGCGAGAGGGGTCGGGGATTGGAGGGATACCATCACCTTGGTGCGGAGATTGACGGCGTGGAGGAGCTAGGCGACGGGGAGGGCCGGAGGAGGGGTCTCGTCGGCGGGGTGGGGGGGGGGGAGCTCGACGGCGGCGGCTCCTTTCTTCTTGAATTCCGACGAGGTCGCCGTGGTAGAGGAGGAGTGGGCCAGGGGCACGCTAGGGAGGGCACTTGCGCACCGGTTTGAGGAGATAGGGGCGAACGGGGGGCTGCCTAGGTGGAGCTCGACGTGACGGCGGTCATGGCGGCGGAAAACAGGGGCGTTGCTCAAATCCCGCCATTGCTTTCACTGGCGATGGAGATGGAGGGGCCGGGGGTTCCCGGAGTGGCGAGAGTGGGGTGGAGGACGGTATGGGGGGGGGGGATGTACTTGCCGGGAGAGCGGGGAATGGCTGTTGCCGCCGGCGCTTATAACCGAGAGAGTGAGAGAGATCCGGGGGGGGGGGGGGGTGAGCTGGCCGTGGGAGAGTGGCTCGTCGGTGGGGGGGGGGGGGGGTCTTCAAAGCGGCGCCGGTGGCACAGCGACAGCAGGCGGAGCAGTGGCCGGGATGGGCAAGAGAGAGGAGGCGATCGGTAGCCGGCGGGGGAGGTACGGTGGTGTCGATCGACGTGTGGCCCAAGGACAGAGAGTTGTTGACCCCGATTGACTAGAACAGTGTGCTGTATTTTACTGATTTCTCTCGGTTATGATGCTTCAAAGTTTTAGCCAATTTTTGTGTAGGTTCAGCAAATCCTACTTGCCAACTTTGATTTTGGGGCCACGTCAAAATTCCTTCTGGAAAATTAATTACAATTCTTGGAACAGAGGTGCTGTTCTCTGTACTTAGGGAATTTTTAGGGGTATTAAACCCTTACCAAAAATTTCAGTAAATTTCCCAAAATTCTTTCTTGACATGCTCCACTGGAATATGCAAAAATATGGGCACACTTCCATTGAGTTTTGTAAAGTTTTGGAAAAGCTACTAATTGGCCAATTGGTGGAATTAACTAATTAAATTATTTCCCCTTTTTCTTTGGCACTTAAATTATTTGAAATTTGTAATTAGCCAGCAATTTAACATTGTGTTATCTTAATCGCCTTTTTGTGACTTGGGATGTCACAATTCGGGTCCCGAGCAATTACAGAACCGCTTCTGATAATTTATTATCAGCAGCGGTTCTGTAATTGAACCGCTGCTGATAATTTTCAAACTTATTAGTAGCGGTTCATTTTACAGAACCACTGTTGATAATGAGCCTGTACATATATAACCCCTCCTCTTTGTTCCAACGTCCTCACGAGCGTCATTTCTTCTGTCATTTGTGCAAAACACTCTTCCTGCAAAGACCGAGGGACGCCATTTGTATCCATTGCTACGATTGGAGTGTTAAAAAATTGTATGATTCTATCATCTTGGGCTCTCAAAGGTTGGTTGGATTATCTTATTTTTTGCGCAATCTAAATTTCCATGTTTAATGGCCCTTAGAAGAGAGAGAGTAGCTAGGTAATGTTTACTTTCTAGTTTTGCAATTAGATTATGCTTGAATTATGTGTGAGGTAGAGTTAAACCTAAATAGAGTCATAGTATTATAGAGACAACTAGATTTATTCCTAAATTATTTAAAGAGAAAATAATTAATTAAAATAGAATGCGAAGTTAATTTCAATTTTTTATCAAGTATTTATAAATTGCTAGAAATAAGTTGAAATAGCATGATGGAAGGTTGTGACTACGGTATTATAGAGACATCGATTTTATAAAATAGTTGAAATAAGATATTATTAGTTGTATATTGATGCAATGTTATTACCACATGATATTAAGGTCTCTCATGACTCGCCCTCCTGCTGGTACAAAGAGGCGGTGACAATGTTCACCTGGTGGATCCTCAGACGGTGGTGGTCGAGTCTCTGGACAAGCTTGGCACTCAAACATGGAGCAATCAAGATGCAATGTAATTGTTAAAAAACACTTGAGTATAATATAAAGTATTAGTGTATTATAATTTCATCTCTTCTTTTTTATGACAATTATAATTTGGCAGATGGATCGAACATGGATATATGTCGGAAGCCGTTTATGCCAATGGTTTTTTAATGGACTGGAATATTTTTTTAGAGGCTGCTGCAACATATAATAACCCAAAAGACTTGTCTAGCATTCACTACATATGTTGCCCATGTTATGATTGTTGTAATGAGAAGACGACCTCAGATGTAGAGGAAATTCGTGAGCACTTGATTAGTAGAGGCTTCATGAGTGGATATACATATTGGACTAAGCACGGGGAGCACAAGGAGGTTGTGGATGAGGGATATCCTACGACTGAAGAAGGTCAGGGTAACAAGGTCATAATAGAACAAAACAATGATGTGACGATTGATAACGATGTGGATGACTTAGATGAGATGTTGCGCAATGTAGAGGGTAACTTCAATAATGAAAACTTCTCAAAAACGATGAAGGAGTACGAAACACCACTGTTTTCAGGTTATAAGAAAGAACACAACAAGTTGCATGTTGTACTCACATTGCTACAAATGAAGGCTAGTAATAATTGGTCAGATAAAAGTTTCACTGAATTGTTACAGTTTCTAAAGGATTTGCTTCCAAAGAAAAATGAGTTGTCTCAAAACATGTACCAAGCTAAGAAAGTTGTTTATCAGTTAGGATTGGAGGTGGAGAAAATACATGCATGTCGAAATGACTGCATGCTATTTCGTGGTGACAATGCAATGCTTGAGGAATGTCGTATTTGTGGGTCATCACGATACAAGCAAAATATTGTAGATATGGATGAAAGTGATAAGAAGGAGATAAAAAAAACAGAAGAATACCTGCTAAGGTGGTATTTCCCAATAATCCCTCGTTTGAAGAGATTGTTCGCTAACAAAGCGAATGCTGAACTAATGTGGTGGCACGCGGTTGGGCGCAACAAAGATGGAATGCTTCGTCATCCTGCTGATGGAATTCAATGGAGGGAATTTGATAGGAAACATAAGGACTTTAAAAGGGAAATCAGGAATATACGATTGGGTTAAGTACAGATGGGATGCATCCCTTTGGAGAAACAGACCACACACACAACACTTGGCCAGTTACTTTATATATGTACAACCTTCCATCATGGCTTTGTTTGAAGCGCAAGTTCATAATGATGCCTTTGTTGATCAGTGGGCCAGTCCAAGTCGGTAATGATATTGATGTGTATTTGCGACCACTAATTGATGAACTCCTTGTACTATGGAAAAAAGAGGGCATAAGAGTGTGGGATGAATATGAGCATAAGCATTTCAATCTACGAGCGATGTTACTCGTAACGATTCAAGATGGTCCTGTACTTGGTAGTATTTCAGGACAGACATTCAAAGGATACAATGGATGTGTGTGGTGCATGGAGGAAACTTTTGGCACTTGGCTTAAGCATTGTAAGAAAGTAGTGTACATAAACAATCGTAGGTTTCTACGACCAGATCATTCCTACCGAAGAAGTAAGAAAGCATTTAATAGGACAACCAAGACTTGTCTTGCACTAAAGATTCGTACCAGTGAACAAGTATATAATATGGTAAAGAATCTTAAAGTTGTTCTTGGAAAGGGGAAGGGAAGTACAAAGTCAACTAATAGTTTGTTCAAAAAAGGTCAATATTTTGGGATCTACCATATTGGAAAGAGTTGATGGTGCGTCACGCAATTGATCTCATGCATGTGGACAAGAATGTGTGCGAGAGCACGGTTGGTACCATGGTAGCTATACCTGGCAAAACCAAAGATACACTCAAATCGCGGATGGACTTAGAGGATCTGAAGCTAAGAAAGGATATTCACCACAAAGTACTTGAAAATGGAACAAAAAAACTTCCAACTGCTAGCTAAACCCTAAGTAAACAAGAAAAGATCATGTAAACAATCATGTGACTTCCACATGTGCAAGTGCTTGCATGGAATTAAAGTTCCGAATGGTTAGTTTGCCAATGTATCTGGATTTGTGAATATGAAAACTTTAAAAGTGCATTTCAAGAAGTCACAGGATTGTCACATGTTGATGGTACAGTTGCTGCCAGTTGCAATTAGAGGAATTCTTCCGGACAAGGTTTGAGACACAATCATAAAGTTATGTTCATTTTTCAATGCAATTTCACAAAAGGTTGTGGCTAAAAAAAACTAACAAAACTTCAGGAAGATTTGATACACACCATGTGCCACCTTGAGACAAATTTCCCTCCCTCATCTTTTGATATGCCTCACTTTCTTGTTCATATTGTGCACGAGATGAAGTACCTTGGTCGTGTGTTTCTCCATCAGATGTATCAATTTGAAAGGTTCACGACAGTTTTGAAAAAGTATGTTCGTAATCGAAGTCATCCGGAAGGTTGCATAGCCCAAGGTTGGGCAACAGAGGAAGTTATTGAGTTCGCTTGGGCCCCATACATCAAAATGCATGTCCTAATGTTACGATCCATGAATCCAAAAAAGTCTGAAGACTACTTTGCACGGGAACACCGAGACAATTTTGGCACTTGGCTACGTATATAAATGATGGATAAGGCTCAAGATGATTCACCCGTTGATAAGACACCTGATGACATATTGTTGGACTTACTAGCAAATGGTCCATCAACTATGATTCATTCATATAAAGCATATGACAGTAATGGCTTTACATTTTATACAAGGGCACAAGACCACAAGAGCGCGAACCAAAGTAGTGGTGTTCATATTGATGCATATGATTGTGATGGCAACAAGGAGACCTACTATGGGTTCATAGAGGAGATTTGGGAGCTTGAGTATGGATAAAATTTAAAGGTCCCCTCATTCCGTTGACAATGGATCACACTCCCTAATGGAGTAAAGGTTGACAAGTTCTTGGCACCAGAATTTGGACCGGTCCCATTGGTCAGAGACGAAGAGTTGAAATCGGCCAAGGTCACTGAAGCTCAATGGACGAAGGGAATAAAGTGGGCCTATTAGGGTTAGTTTATCTCTTTCTATTTTTAGTTTAAAGTTTGTTTCGAAATAAATCTAGTTGGTTTGTTTAAGAGTCCTGGCCGAGTCGGGTCAGAACCCCTTGCACTGGGCTATAAATATGTAATAAGGTTTGTATGAGAAAAACAACACTTTCGTTCAATACAATTTGGCTCATCCCCAAACCTTTTCTCAACAACATCCGCATCTCGTGTGAGCGGCATCGGCTCCGATCTCGGCGAGAGACTTGGATTAGTCAACCTCGGTAATTCTATCAACTTTAACTAGTACTTTCTCATTGATTTGATATTCTAGTTGTTATCTTTAGAATTGCTAGTTATCCGGTAATTAGATCTTAATTACATTTATACTATCGACTTCAAGTTGCAATACTATCTCAGTTAGGTCCGATCTATTATAACTTTTAGGAGGTTTTATAAGTTTAATATAGATCTATTACTCGAGTCCTTCTATCGATTTTGCCTATAATTGGAGCGTATTTAGTTCTATTTGCTTTGTCTGGGCATTGTCTCGATTAAGTTCGATCTCTTGAGACCCCCCAAATTTGGCCATACAAAATAATAATAATAATAATAATAATAACAATAATACACTTTATAAATCATTTTTCTTATTCAAGAAAAACCCATCTTCCAAATAGAGAGGAATAAAGTTAAAGATTCAACTCAACACAGTCTACTCATGATTTTTCAAAACTATAAAATGGGAACATGGAAAAGTGGTTGGCTTAATTTCCCTCCTTGGATTTTTATTTGGTCTTTCTTTGAAATTCTCCATCTTTGGTTGACTTGGATTTGAATTAGAGAAGGAAACCAAAAAAATAAAAAGAAAACCTAAAACCCCTCTAACAGGCCACCCTTTCCCTTTCTCCTTCCCTCCTGCCCGATCGGCCCAACCGCGCCAGTCCTGCTCCTCTTCCCTTCGCGCGCGCCTGCTCGGCCCGCTCCCCGCTCGGCCCAACTCGTTTTGCCCGCCTTTCTTCCTCCCCGTCGCGCGCCACCACCCCCTCTCGGCTAACGCTGTCGCCACCAACCCGCCATCACTCCGACCGCTCGGAGGACGAACACAGCGCTACCTTAACCTCGCCCGGCCCGAACCGCTGTACCGCCACCGTCGTGTTGCTCCCATAGAAGAGTCCCCATCGCGCATTAAAGCTCGCCGCGACAAGCAACAGTGCCGCCGATGAGACTCTTCCCTGCCGCAGCTCAACATGACAACCCTCTGCACTCATCGCTGCCCGTCGCCTAGCCCCTGGCCTCGCACGCGTCATAGAGCCATCGCATCACCCCCCTGTCCGCTCTGACTCTGCCCTAGCTCGCTCCAAGACACCGACATCGACCTCTCCCTGCGTAGCACCGACGAGACCCCTCTCCTACCCTGTCGCATAGCTCTTAGCTTTCCCCAGCAGCGAGCCGTCGCGTCGCGCTACCCCGCCATGCCAGCCGTCCAGTTGTCCTGCTCACCAGTAAAGGCCATCAATGCCTGAGCTGGTGCTAGCCGCCGCTGGAACATGTTCCACGCAACGCTGTCGCCTTCCCCCTCACCCGCCTATAAATAGAACCACGATTGGCCGCTAACCCTCACGTGCCGCCTCTGATTGCCCAAGGCAAGTGCCTAGACTTTTCCCCTTTCTCCCTGCCTTTCCGATCGCAACACACCAAACCAATAGCTAGCTCTAGGCCCCCTCTCGCTTCATCATCACTCCTAGTAGACATGGCGTCTTCCCTACAACCGTGTAGACCAAGTCCTGGTGAGCCTCGGCCATCGGAGAGCCCAGCGGCGAGCGGCAGCGCTACAAGCCATGGCGCCGCCGCTGTCCTTCTCTCTCGCTGCCGCATGTTGTGCCCTCCCCGCTCGCGGCCGCCCGTCGCAAAGCCAACGGCCGAGATTAGATCATAGGATACCCCTTTGATTATTTAAAATCCGGCCCGTCCGAATCCAGATTGACAGCCCACGACCCCCTTGGCCCATAGATCGAGCTCGTGCACTCGGCCCATCGCAGTGTAGACCCAGTCCATGGCTTTTCCTATACAAAACTAATTCTAGAAAGCTTAGAAAATCCCAGAACCATGTAGTTCTATAGTTAGCCCCCTGAGCCTTAGTCTATTTCTATTTTAGTCCAGCATTTTTAGAGAAAAGTACCTCAACTTTTTGGTAATCATGTTTTAGTCATTGACGTTTTACAACCAAGCCCCTAGATGATTTTATAATTATAGATAGGCCCCTAGAACTTTCCAGAATTTGCAAATAGGTCCCTAAAACTTCAGAAAGCCCATGTTTTCAAACTGTAGCTCTGTTTTAAGCGATTCTTGTGCTGCTGGAATCGTTGTCTCGAACCCTAACCCATGAAGCCCACCTCATTGCCCCTTAATTTTTGGTTTTCTCACTATTTGGCTTTTTCCTTTGATTATGTGTTATTTTCTTCCGCTAGCTTACGCGTAGCTCGCGTTTTCGCAGACGAAGAGAGCCAAGACCAGGAGCCCGAGGACCCGGACTATGAGGAAGACTTCGAGGATGTGTTAGGAGGCAAGTTCTATCTATCCCTTGATCATGACTGCTCCTAATATTTTAAAAATGCGCCTAACTAGAGCCTACTTCTTATGTGGATAGATCCTTGTCACTTTATCTTTTCTTAGTCAAAACCTACTTGTGTGAAAGCTAGTATTCGTACCGCCTATATAAGGTATAAATGTTAGATCCTTGGTTGGCCACATTTGATATCCCCATGCCTTGATAAACTTAGGAAGTTATTATTAGCCCTGCCGATAACGCTACCTTGCTAGCTTACGCTTAGGACCCGTGACGCTTGTCACCATACTCTGCACTATCAAGTTTACAAAATGGGTGAAACGGTGTTTGGTGGTGTGTGTGTAGGAATAGGTCGGTGATAAATGAACGTGTTATGGTGAAGTGGAGGGGATAGTGTGGCTGCGGGTGAGACTCCTAGTGCTGGCGCAGAGTACTTGGTGATGGTGTCTCCGGTGTAGGTCCACCTATCGTGGATGAGTGCTTGCCCTACCAACTAGGAAACGACTAGCTAAGACCTCAACTTGGTGGTATTTTGAGTATGACCATAGAACCTGTATGGGTAGGACTAACGCGGATCCTGGGTAACGCGGTAAGGAAGTATCACCCAGCGAAGTAGAAACGGACTCAGGGATTGGAGCGGTGATGTGATGATAAGTCCAGTACTTGGCAAAATTTTTGGCTGTGTGCCTTTGATGTGATATGACTAAGTGTCATGATGGTGGAATCCCTGAGCTTCATGGTGGACTTGTGGGCATGCCTGAGGGAAGTGGGAGCGCTATGTGATCCGTAGCTAAGAGCACATAGCCTGTGGGTATAGCGTACTAAGCTTTACAGAGTTAACCCTAAATCATTCAGATGTCCGTTGTCACTGGTCATGGCACACCAATCATTGGTCTCTTAGAAATTCCTTGACGTGTGAGTGCGTGTAGTGAACCCGTACTTTGGTGAAGATGTGGCAGGATATGCTAGAGTCGTTATGACTACGTGTCAGAAGGCTCAGCTAAAAGTGGGAACTGTTGGGATCGATTGAATCTCCCTCAGGTTCAACCAACCAAAAATTATAAAACAGCTTTCCCTCTCGAAAAACCCCATTGGTTACATAAGTATACCCTTGCATCCGCGCTATTCCCGAAAACTCTGAGACATAGCCATACACCTTGACTAGCTCCCAAACACATGTATTACCCCCCCCCCCCCCTTGCTAGAGGTAGAGCTTGTGGAGTACCTTATGTACTCACCCTTGCCTTTAAATAATTTTTTGCTCAGAGAACGAAGACGAGGATGAAGCACCAGAGAAGTTTGACGAGTAGGTCGTGTCCTATGCTTGAGTTGCCTGTGGAAGTTCCTAGAAGCTTGCTTGTAATTTTCTTTAAGGGCAGACATGTCCTCCCCTTTGGCTTGTAACTTAATACTTGTATGACTCTATTGTCCCTGTGTGGACCTAAATAAAGATAGTTGTATCATTTTGTATTATTTATATGTGTGTACCAACTACTGATCCAAGGATTGGTACGGATAGGGGTATGACAGATGATATCAGAGCCGATACTCGACCGTAGGATGAAACCTATAGGATTAACGAATGATAGGACACCTCACTACACTATACATGTCCTCTAAAACCATAAGCTCTTATTCATCCCATACTCTATGATAAAAATTTGACATCTTCCATAAACCCTTACCCCTTCTCACTAGTGTGATGCCTGTCTTCCAGATGGACGAAAACGCATGGATTTACACCCATGCCCTGAATGTTGAAGGCTTTCCGATGCTCATGCGACATGTCATCCAGACATTCGGCGGATTCGCGGTACCTCAGTATAAATACCAGGAGTATGAAGAGAATGGAGTCCCTAGAGGCACCATGGAAGTTCATGCCCGTTAGGTCTTTGGGACCCTAGCCAAACCATTCTTCATCACAATGGGACAGACAGGAGTTGCCTTTGCTGACGTCCTGCTATACCTCTGCACCAAAGGACTGGAAATAACCGGCAATACGGCCATCAGATATTTCCTAGTGGACGATCCAAGCAACCCAGTATGGGAATACCATACTGATGAGTACATCACACCCATGGATACATACAACACTCCTCCAACTAAGATGAAAGTTCATGTGCATCACCTGAATTTACAGGTGAGATCGTTTCTAATATTTTTATTATATGGTTTTGAGAATAGATTGCTATCTAATGAATTAATTATTGTTAGGAACCATAGAGATGATGATGACATAGCTGGGTACATGATTGGAGGCGTGATGGGCCAGCAAGGATGTCCAAGCCAAGGTGGAGGCCCAATCAAAACCGACTTCGAGTCTATTTCGGAGCCCAGGACCAGTCTGCACTAAAACGGACACCCAGGACGCATACGGACTCGGATTTGGATGTTCTATATATGCCTGGAAAGATGACAAAAAGAACTTTCCAACCCAACTGGTCCCATGTCAAAATTCGTCACGAGGCGTTGGCAATCGCGGAAACAACTCGACTTACAGAATCTGTCCTGGTGCTGCAACACCGTAATCGGTCTTTGGGCCATGTATCGAGTTGAGCCCACTTAGGGCTGCGTCCAGGGGGTCTTGCACGACCCTAGGGTACTCATATACAGCTTCCATCTCTTCATTAGGGTTTGGGTTTTGCTTAGATTATTCTGTTAATAACAGTTTTGCCGTTTGATCGGTTTGTGAGACTCCAACTTGTGAGATCCATCGTATACTTGCAAATTTGGTTGCATTCTTCTTTGTTCTTGCTTGTGTTCTTGATTTGCAGGCAAGGATAAGCCTTCTCGGCAAGGTCAATCATTCTTGAACGGTTGATAACCAGAGGAGACGTTGTGCTGCGATTGCGGGGTTCCGAACGTGTCGTTCAGAAGCCGGATCGATTTGTGTATCGCCTCCGCCTTAATCAAGATTATCAGAACCTATCAGAAGATTGGGAACCCTTGTTTACATCAAGTGGTAATCAGAGCTTCAGGTAGACCATTAGGTTCGCCCTTATCCTTGTTATTTTGTTCAATCCTAGAGTCCAGAAAATTGCCCTACAAAAATATTTATTCGTCGTGTTTCCGCTGTCCTACAACCCCCTTGTGCCTTGCAATTTTCAGTTTAGTTTGCTTCTCTGAATTTTAGTCCCTACAAGGTCATTGCGGTGTTGGTCTAGTACTTGTTCTTTGGTCTTGTTTGAGTCGTGTGTGTCCTTGTTCATAGACAATCAAGAAAAAAAAATCAGATTGTTGCACACATTGAAAGAATAGTACTGCTGGAATTGTTTGCACTAAATATTTATTTAACATCTAGCTTTCTACTTGCTACTCTTCCTGCAGTTTAGGTTTTTCCTTTGTGCTATAAAGTTCGCAACTCTTGCTGCAGTTCTATGTCAAAAAAATCATGAAAGAAGTAAAAGGCAAAGAGGTGCTGAAAAAAAAATAAGAAGAAAAAGCCGCACCTATAACAAAAGAAAAAAACAAAAGGAGAAGAGAAAGAAATTCAGAATTGCTTGCAGCCTTTGTGTCCTTTGTTGAGCCATTTGCTTGCTTGCTTGAACTAGGTTCGAGACAAGTTTAGGCCAGTGACATAGACTAGCTTGGGACTATTATTCAGTTTTGTAATTTCTGAATTGAAATTTTGCTAATCCTTGCTACTATAAATTGCCTACCTAGCTCCATATATATGCTTGTGAATAGGCACAGAACTTTGGACCCTCGCAATCGTTGGATCACACTCTCCAACGTATCCTCTGTTTTGCTACTAAGAATCTTGTAAGAACTCAGTTAGGTGCTGTCATTTGCTTGTTGAGAGTTTCCACCGTGATCAAACAGTAGTGATAGGAAAATATACTCTTGTGTGTTTTCTTGTTTTCTATTAACAATGACAGGATACAACACCGATGGTGATGAGTCGATGATGTCAAATGAGGTTGATACAAGTGTTGTAGCACAACGAGTGTTTAGTTCTCAAATGGAGAAGGTAGAGCAAAATCAAATGGACCAGCAGCAGAATGGTGGGACAACTACTGCGAGGACATAGTAGACCCCGCTGCCATGGACTGGACAGAGTTCAAAGAAGCCTTCAGGAAGTACCACATCCCTGATGGGATCATGGATATGAAGAAGGACGAGTTTAGGACCCTGAAACAAGGTTCCATGACCATCAACCAGTACATCAAGAAGTTCATGAAACTGGCTCGCTACTCACTTGAAGATGTGAAGACAGATAAGGCAAAGCAGGACCACTTCAAGAAGGGACTGCAAGGAAAGCTAAGGACCCACACCATCGCCAACACATATGAGGACTTCAACACCCTATTAAACAAGAGCATACTACTAGAAGAATCACTAGCTCTGGAAACCAGGGACCTAAAGCGCAAATTCCAGGAGCGCCAGGATAGGAAGAAGAAGCAGCACACTGGGTACACCTAAAAGCCCCAGTATCGCTCCATGATGCAGTATCGTGCCCCCAGCTCCAACCCGTCGTCTCAAGGACGTCAGAACCCAAACCAGGGTAACGCACCAACAAGGAGCAACTCCACTGTCAACAAGACCTCCACCAATCCCAGGACGTGCTATGGCTATGGAGAAGCTGGACACATGATAGCATTCTACCCTTACAAGAATCAAAAAAATCAGAACCCCAACAATGCAGGGACCAAGTCTGCAGGATCAGTCGCCTATAAGGTTTCCCAAGGTTCAAGACAGCAGCACAGGACCTAGAGCTACAACCGCGGAAAGGTGAACCACATCTCCGTCGAAGAAGTGGAAACAGCAAACAACGTAGTGCTCGGTGAGTACCTAGTCAACTCTACTATTGCAACGGTTTTGTTTGATTCGGGAGCTTCACATTCATTCATTTCCTTGGATTTTGCCATTAAAAATCACATACCCACGACACCACTTAAAATAACTCTTATAACACAATCTCTGGGTGCCGTGATGAAATGTCAACATGGCTGCTTAGGGGTAGAAATTATTTGAAGTGGGGTATCCTTCCGAGCAGACCTAGTAGTGTTAAACACTAAAGGGGTAGACGTTATATTCTGAATGAACTGGTTATCCAAGCACAAGGGAAACATATCATGCGAGGACCATGTAGTGACAGCCGTCAACCATCAAGGACTCTCCGTGACTTGTCAACCCCGCAAGGCCAGAAAAAGTAATATGATTTTCCACCTAGACACCCCCACCTTAGAGATGGTGTCCATAGTGAGAGAATACCCAGATGTATTCCCTGAGGAATTACCAGGAATGCCAACAGACCGCGAGGTTGAGTTTGTCATTGACTTAGTCCCGGGAGCGAGACCCATCGCTAAACGCCCATACAGAATGGTAGCCAATGAGATAGAAGAACTAAAAGCACAACTCGCCGAACTACAGCAAAAAGGGTACATCCGACCCAGCTCATCCCCATGGGGAGCACCAGTGCTATTTGTGAAGAAGAAATATGGGAGCTTGAGAATGTGCGTAGATTACTGCTCACTGAAAAGTCACTATAAAGAATAAGTACCCACTGCCCAGGATCGATGATTTGTTTGATCAACTAAAGGGAGCAAAGTACTTCTCAAAGATCGACCTTAGATCAGGGTACTACCAGCTAAAAATCCGAGAAGATGACTTAAGGAAGACAACCTTCGTACCTCGGTATGGACAGTTTGAGTTCACCGTGATGCCCTTCGGACTGACAAATGCCCCGGCTTACTTCATGAACTTGATGAACAAGATATTCATGGAACAACTAGATACGTTTGTGGTAGTGTTCACAGATGACATACTTGTCTACTCCCGGAGTGTCAAAGAGCATGAACAACATCTGAGGATACTGCTAGAACGCCTTAGAAGGCATAAACTATATGCCAAGTTCAGCAAATGCGAATTCTGGCTCCAACAAGTGGGATTCTTAAGACATGTTATCACTGCGGATAGGATAGCAGTGGACCCCGCCAAGGTCGAAGCATTGAAGGATTGGAAGCATCCCAAAAACGCCACGGAAATTAGAAGCTTCTTAGGGTTGGCCGGCTACTATAGAAGATTCATAGAAGGATTTTCAAAGATTGCAAGACCCATGACTAAGCTAACAAAGAAGGATAAGAAATTCCACTAGGACGCTAAATGTGAGCATAGTTTCCAAGAACTAAAGAAAAGACTCATGGAGGCCCCAGTACTCACCCTACCAGACATACACAAAGATTTTGTGGTATACTACGACGCATCTCAAAGCGGACTCGGATGTGTGCTAATGCAAGAAAATCAAGTCGTGGCCTATGCATCTAGACAGCTAAAGACACATGAGCAGAACTACCCGACGCATGACCTAGAATTAGCGGCCGTAGTGCATGCATTAAAGATATGGAGACATTACCTAATTCATAACAAATGCAAAGTCCACACGGATCATAAGAGTATGAGATACATTTTTACCCAGCCAGAACTGAATCTGAGACAAAGGAGATGGCTGGAATTGATAAAGGATTACGACTTGGACGTGTAGTACCACTCTGGGAAAGCCAATGTAGTGGCGGATGCACTCAATCGCAAGGCTTATAACAATGCCATAAAGGCAATCCCCGTCAGCTGGGAGTTGATATAGGAGATGGGCAAATTAAACATACACCTAACCATGCCAGGGGAGGTACAAACGCTAGAACTCCAACCTACCCTGGAAGAGAAAATCCGACAAGGTCAGCTTCAGGATCCCGAGTCACAAGAACAGAGAATACGAGTGGATGAAGAGAAAACCCCAAGGTACCGAGTAGACGACAAGGGAACACTATGGTTCGAAGACCGGACATGTGTACCCGATATGGAGGAACTCCGAAAGATGGTATTGGAAGAAGCTCATGATTCAACCTACTCCATTCACCCTGGAACCACTAAAATGTACTAGGATCTAAAATAAAAATACTGGTGGAATGGCATGAAAAGGGACATAACAGAGTATGTTGCCAGATACGACACCTGTAATCGAGTAAAGGTCGAACACCAAAGACCAGCTGGACTACTGCAACCATTACATATCCCTGTTTGGAAGTGGGACGATATCACCATGGACTTCATCGTGGGGCTCCCAAAGACTCACATTTTACAGCCGTGAAGACGACACATCGAGGAGACAAGTTAGCCCAGCTATACATTGACAATGTCTTGAAACTACATAGAGTGCCCTCCAGGATCGTATCTGATCGAGGAACTCAATCATCTCGCATTTCTGGCAAAGTCTGCATGCACACCTACGCACCAAACTGGATTACAGTTCTACATACCACCCCCAGACCGATGGAAAAACCGAAAGAGTCAACCAAGTCCTGGAGGATATGCTAAGGGCCTACGTGTTGACTTACGGAGCTAATTGGGAAGATAGTTTGTCCTTCACGGAATTCTCCTACAATAATAGCTACCAGACTAGTACCAAGATGGCACCATTCAAGATGCTCTATGGACGGAAATGCAGAACCCCACTGATGTGGTCTGAAGTAGGATAGAGATCGTTCTACGGACCCGCAGTTATCAAAGAAGCAGAAGAAAAAGTCGCTGATGTCAGAGAGACACTAAGAGCCGCACAAAGTCGACTGAAAAGCTATGCGGAGAAACATCGCAGGGAACTCCAGTTCTACCCTAGGGAGTATGTGTACCTGAAAGTGTCCCCTATGACGGAGATTTCAAGTACGAGGCAAACTAGCCCCTCGGTACATAGGACCGTATAAAATCCTTAAGAGGATAGGCGAAGTGGCCTACCAGCTTGAACTACCGGAAGCTTTGACAGAAGTACACCCAGTATTCCAAGTCTCGCAGCTAAGAAGATGCCTACATGTGCTAGAACACCAGTTGCCGCTTGAAACCGTCGACCTACAGCCTGATCTTTGCTACAAAGAATGCCTAGAAAAAATCTTGGATACAGTCACTCAAAGGACTCGGACAAAGGCCATCAATTTGTGTCGAGTACAATGGAATAATCACACGAAAAATGAGGCCACGTGGGAAAGAGAAGATGACCTCAGGAAAGAATACTCGTACCTGTTCAAGGACCAGCGCGAGTCTTAGGGACGAGACTCATTTTTAAGTGGGGTATGTCTGTGAGACCCCCAAATTTGGCCATAATAATAATAATAATAATAATAATACGCTTTATAAATCATTTTGCTTATTCAAGAAAAACTGATTTTCCAAATAGAGAGGAATAAAGTTAAAGATTCAACTCAACACGGTCTAATCATGATTTTTCAAAACTATAAAATGGGAACATGCAAAAGTGGCTGGCTTAATTTTCCTCCTTGGATTTTTATTTGGTCTTTCTTTGAAATTCTCCTTCTTTGGTTGACTTGGATTTGAATTAGAGAAGGAAACTAGAAAAAGAAAAAGAAAAGCTAAAACCCCTCTAACAGGCCACCCTTTCCCTTTCTCCTTCCCTCAGGCCCGCTCGGCCCAGCCGCGCCAGTCCTGCTCCCCTTCCCTCTGCGCGCGCCTGCTCGGCCCGCTCCCCGCTCGGCCCAACTCTTTCCGCCTGCCTTTCTTCCTCCCCGTCGCGCGCCACCACCCCGTCTCGGCTAACGCCATCGCCACCAACCCACCATTACTCCCACCGCTCGGAGGACGAACACAGCACTGCCTTAACCTTGCCCGGCCCCAACCGCTCTACCGCCACCATCATGTTGCTCCCAGGGAAGAGTCCCCATCGTGCATTGAAGCTCACCGCGACAAGCAACAGTGCCGCTGATGAGACTCTTCCCTGCCGCCGCTCAACATGACAACCCTCTGCACTAGTCGCTGCCCGTCGCCTAGCCCCTGGCCTCGCCGCGTCATAGAGCCATCGCATCACCCCCCCCCCCCCTGACCGCTCTGACTCCGCCCTAGCTCGCTCCAAGACACCGAGGTTGACCTCTCCCTGTGAAGCGTAGACGAGACCCCTCTCCTGCCTTGTCGCGTAGCACTTAGCTTTCCCCGGCAGCGAGCCGTCGCATCATGCTATCCCACCATGCCAACTGTCCAGTCGTCCTGCTCGCCAGTAAAAGCCATCAATGCCTGAGTTGGCGCTAGCCGCCATTGGAACGTGCTCCACGTGACGCCATCGCCTTCCCCCTCACCCCGCCTATAAATAGAACCATGATTGGCCGCTAACCATCACTGCTGCCTCCGAGCGCCCAAGGCAAGTGCCTAGTGTTTTCCCCTTTTTCCTCCCTTTCCGATCGCGGCACACCAAACCAATAGCTAGCTCTAGGCCCCCTCTCACTTCACCATCTCTCCTAGTAGACGCGGTGTCTTCCCCGCAACCGTGTAGACCAAGTCCTGGTGAGCCTCGGCCATCGGAGAGCCCAGCGGCGAGCGGCGGCGCTACCAGCCATGGCGCCGCCGCCGTCCTTCTCTCTGGCCGCCGCACGTTGTGACCTCCCCGCTCGCGGCCGCCCATCGCAAAGCCAACGATCGAGATTAGATCGTATGATACCCGTTCGATTATTTAAAATCCTGCTCGTCCGAATCGAGATCGACGACCCACTACCCCCCTGGCCCATAGACCGAGGTCGTGCACTCGGCCCACCGCCCCGTAGACCAAGTCTATGGCTTTTCCTATACAAAAATAATTCCAAAAAGCTTAGAAAATCCCAGAACCCTATAGTTTTATAGTTAGCCCCCTGAGCTTTAGTCTATTTCTATTTTAGTCCAGCATTTTTACAGAAAAGTACCTCAACTTTTTTGTAATTACGTTTTAGTCCCTGACATTTTACAACAAAGCCCATTGAAGATTTTATAATTATAGATAGGCCCCTAAAACTTTCTAGAATTTGCAAATAGGTCCCTGAAACTTCAAAAAGCCCTAGTTTTCAAACCGTAGCTCCGTTTTAAGCGATTCTTGCGTCGCTGGAATCGTTGTCTCAAAACCTAACCCATGAAGCCCACCTCATTGCCCCTTAACTTGTGGTTTTCTCACTATTTGGATTTTTCCTTTGATTATGTGTTATTTTATGTTCCGCTAGCTTACGTGTAGCTCGCTTTTTCGCAGACGAAGACAGCTAGGAGTAGGAGCCCGAGGACCCGGACTACAAGGAAGACTTCGAGGGCGCGTTAGGAGGCAAGTTCTATCTATCCCTTGATCATGACTGCTCCTAATATTTTAAAAATACGCCCAACTAGAGCCTACTTCTTATGTGCATAAATCCTTGTCACTTTATCTTTTCTTAGTCAAAACCCACTTTTGTGAAAGCTAGCATTCATACCACCTATATAGGGTATGAATGTTAGATCCTTGTTTGGCCACATTTGATATCCCCAAGCCTTGATAAATTTAGGAAGTTATTATTAGCCCCGCTGATAATAACGCTACCTTGCTAGCTTATGCTTAGGACCCGTGATGCTTGTCACCATACTCTCCACTATCAAGTTTACAAAGTGGGTGAAACGGTGTTTGGTGGTGTGTGTGTGTGTAGGAACAGGTGGGTGATAAATGAACTTGTTATGGTGAAGTGGAGGGGATAGTGTGGCTGTGGGTGAGACTCCTAGTGCTGGCGCAGAGTACTTGGTGATGGTGTCTCCGGTGTAGGTCCACCTGTCATGGATGAGTGCTTGCCCTGCCAACTAGGAAATGACTAGCTAAGACCTCAACTTGGTGGTATTTTCAGTACAACCACAGAACCTGTATGGGCAAGACTAACGCGGATCCTGGGTAATGCAGCAAGGAAGTATCACCCGGTGAAGTAGAAACGGACTCAAGGATTGGAGCGGTGATGTGATGATAAGTCCAGTACTTGGCAAAATTGTTGGTTGTGTGCCTTTGATGTGATATGACTAAGTGTCATGATGGTGGAATCTCTGAGCTTCATGGTGGACTTGTGGCATGCCTGGGGGAAGTGGGAGCGCTATGTGATCCGTAGCTAAGAGCACATAGCCTGTGGGTACAGCATACTAAATTGTGGAGAGTTAACCCTAAATCATTCAGATGTCCGTTGTCACTGGTCATGGCACACCAATCATTAGACTCTTAGAAATTCCTTGACGTGTGAGTGGGTGTAGTGAAACCCATGCTTTGGTGAAGATGTGGCAGGATGTGCTAGAGTCGTTATGACTATGTGTTGGAAGCCTCAGCTAAAAGTGGGAACTGTTGGGATCGATTGAATCGCCCTCAAGTCCAACCAACCAAAAATTATAAAACAGCTTTCCCTCTCGAAACACCCCATTGATTCCATAAGTATTCCCTTGCATCCGCTCTATTCCGCAAAATTCTAAGACATAGCCATACAACCCCCCACCCCCCCCCCCTGCTAGAGGTAGAGCTTGTGGAGTACCTTATATACTCACTCTTGCCTTTAAATAAATTTTTCCTCAGAGAACGAAGACGAGGATGAAGCACCCGAGGAGTTTGACGAGTAGGTCGCGTCATATGCTCGAGTTGCCTGTGGAAGTTCCTAGAAGGTTGCTTGTAATTTTCTTTGAGGGCAGGCATGTCCTCCCCTTTGACTTTTAACTTAAGACTTGTATGACTCTATTGTCCCTGCATGGACCTAAATAAAGATCACTGTATCACTTTGTATCATTTGTATGTGTGTACCAACTACTGATCTAGGAATTGGTACGGAACACACGAGATACCCCGGACAGGGGTATGATAGATCTACTCGAGCCAGTGAGGCTGCATCGATTTTGACCTCTTGCTGAGTCGATAGGACTAGGTACGGACCGATCATGGGTAGAGTCGATAGGGTTCTATCGGCACATTTAGCCGATAGGTTATCACGGTTCGATCGACTTCTCGGTGTCTTATTTGTTTATCATTGCATTCATAGAAGTCAATTGCCCTCTTTATTTGATAGACTAGATCTGTGATTTCGAGGCATATTTGCAATACCAGCTATCAGATCTATCGACTTAGCATTATCGATAGGGAGAGTCTTTGCATGATTACTGTACTTCTATTGACTTTGGGCCTATTGACTTTTTAGCATCAATAGAGCAAACCTAGAACATTTATTGTAGATCTTTCGACTTTGCTCTATCGACTTAATTCTTATCGGCAGTATTTATGTAGTATTTAATACTTGTTTATTTGATTTGCCAATAAGCTGATACAAATCAGCCGATTAGTTTATTTCCAATATTATTTGCATGTTTATAGTCATCGGTTGGTTTTTATGGACAGTGACTATCAGCTTTCTTCATCGGCCTGTCCTAGACCGGTGACCCGTGAAATTTGACCAGTTGTTTCTTTATCGATTTGCAAGAAAAATCGACTTGCACGCCTCAGTTTCTGTATTGAGCCTGCACTAGAGTAAACCAAATCTCTCAGGTCACGTGTGGTGATTTTCATGTCAACACAAGTATGGTACTTTGATCCTTATTCAGAGTTTGCCCAACACCTCGTGGATTTAGGTTGCTAGCCTGCAGTCCTTTACATTGTGTGCCAAAATGAGTCACAACAATAGAAATTGGAAAGTTTTGTCATGGAATATAAGGGGATTTAATGATAACAGAAAATGGAATGACACTAGGAACAAAATCGAGGAAGCTCGGGTATTGCTTTCTGTTTTCAAGAAACAAAGAGACCTGCTTTTGATCTAACATTTCTGCACAAGTTCTGTCCCAGGCGTTTCAACCAGTTTTCTTTTTCACCATCTGATGGGGCATCAGTGGGTTTGGTGACAGCATGGAATGGTAACTTGTTTACAGGTACAGTGATTGAAGTGCATCGCTTTGCATTGACAGTCAAGTTACAGTTCATTCAAACTGGGCAATGCATCTATATCACCAATGTGTATGGACCATGCTTACCATGAGCAGACTTTATTAATTGGCTATACAACTATTATGCTTCTTCTTATGATCTATGGCTAGTTCTTGGTGATTTCAACCTAATGTGCAGCCCAGAAAATAAAAGTCAACCCAGGGGAAATTGTTGGGGAACGGGTAGGCTACGATAGCATATAATAATTTCTACCGTTCAACTAGGAAACCTTGCAAGAGAGGATCATGGATCGTTACCACTAGACGCGCAGGCGGAGCGGAAGTGAATGTTGGAGCAGCTCGATCCAACGTAGTCGCGCGTCGATATAGAGGAAGTAGTCGATCACGTCAATCGTCTCCTTCTAGTCCAGCCGTCGGCACCGCAGCAGCAGCAGCGCCTCCTCGCGGTATCCACACGTACGGGGTTGGAACACCGTGTGCGGCGTGCTAGCACCGGCAACACGGTTAGGGTTTTGTGGGCGAGAAAGAGGAGCACGGTGGCTAGGTTTAAGGGCTGGTGGAATCACCTGCGCCTTAAGCCCCTCCTCTACTTAAATAGACCCTTCTAATGAGCCTCGACTAGTTGGCCCATTAGTGGACTAATTCCTCATGGATCAATATCCATATGACCCTCACATACGGATCAAATCCGTATTGTCTCTTGGGCATATCTCCAACAATCTCCCACTTGCACTAGAGACAATCACATAGGCAAGCGATGTTCCAACCTGTTAAGTGTGTGACCCGTTAGGTTCACATGTACACGACAATGATGTGAAAACCATTTTTCAAATCATAAATCAATAGCGGCACCTAGCAGCACATACTGATTCTCGTGTACACATAAAGATCATATCGGCTGAACCTTTGACATACGCAGTCAGCGATCCCTTTGCCTCATGATATCAGTTAAGCTTAAGGCGAGATATGTGCCATCCCTATAATAGCTCGACCATTCACTCGAACGTCTAGTGGATTTATCATGACTAACTTTTAGTCATTATGATTAACTTTTAATCACATTGGCATGGCCATGCACTTCCAAATCCATCTAACTCGAGGGGCCTAGAGATATCTCCTGTTATTAGGAGGGGCAAATTCCATCTTGACCGCTCACACCCCACGACATGTTTCGTAGCATACCCAAAAATTACCTTTATAACTACCCAGTTACGGAATAGCGTTTGGTAATCCCTAAATATGCTATTACACATTCTGGGAATCAATGACAATCTCAGGTCTAAGGATCCCAAAGGTACATCATACAAGACAATAACTGATGGCACAACAATAACATCACAGCAAAGTCTATTAGTGGGTCAGTCCAACACTATGTTCTCCAACATGTGTCCACATTATTGATTTGATATCTCCATATCAATGATCTGTGAAACATGATCATCAACCAATACATGTGCTAGTCCATGAATCATTATTGTCCAACACAATGATAAGGAACTAGGGATCATTTAGGATAATATTATGAAAGAACAATGAGTTTCACAAACAAGTCACGCACTTGTCAATCAATGCAATAATTATTATCCATAGAACAGAATAACACTTTATTCAATCACACATAAACATAGACATTACACAATCTCTCATACATTAATCATGCAGATATCTAATACCCATGGATCTCATATGTGCCTCATGCTTGGGCTGAGAGAGAGGTTTTGTCAACAGATCAGCGATGTTTGAGTCCGTGTGCACCTTGCATATCTTTACATCACCTCGAGCGACGATGTCCCGAATAAGGTGATAACGTCGTAGTACGTGTTTGTTCTTTTGATGCGCTCTAGTCTCCTTGGCTTGCGCAATGGCACCACTATTATCACAATAGAGGTCCATTGGACTGGATGCACTAGGAACCACACCCAACTCAGAAACAAATTTTCTGATCCAAACAGCTTCCTTTGTAGCTTCTGAAGCGGCAAGGTACTCAGCCTCCGTTGTTGAGTCAGCAACCGTATCTTGCTTGGAACTCTTCCAGCTCACCGCGCCTCCATTGAGGCAAAACACATATCCAGATTGCGATCTCGAATCGTCTTTGTCGGTTTGGAAGCTAGCATCAGTATAACCATTTACAACGAGCTCTTCCTCACCTCCATAGACTAGGAACATACCCATAGTCCTTCTTAAGTACTTTAGGATATTCTTATTAGCTCCCCAATGAGCTTCTCCTGGATTTGACTGGTATCTGCTCACAGCACTAAGAGCGTAGGCTACATCTGGGCGAGTACTTGTCATGGCATACATGATGGACCCAACAGCCGAAGCATATGGAATCGCTCTCATTTTCTCTTGCTCATCTGGTGTCGATGGACACTGAGTCTTGCTAAGAGAAACCCCATGTGACATGGGCAAGAAACCTTTCTTGGAATCCTGCATATTGAACCGTTTCAATACCTTGTCAATGTACGTGTCTTGGCTTAATCCAATTAGCCTCTTTGATCTATCTCTATAGATCTTAATGCCTAAAATGTAAGCTGCCTCTCCTAAGTCCTTCATTGAGAAACTCTTTCTCAAAGAAGTCTTAACAGCTTCAAGCATTGGAATATCATTACCGATCAGCAATATGTCATCCACATAAAGGACCAGAAAGACAAGCGCGCTCCCACTAGCCCTTTTGTAAACACAAGGCTCTTCTTCGTTGTTAATGAAGCCAAACCCTTTGACTACCTCATCAAAGCAAAGATTCCAACTCCGAGATGCTTGCTTTAGTCCATAAATGGACTTTTGAAGCTTGCATATCTTTCTAGCATTTTGTGGATCGACAAAACCTTCAGGCTGTGTCATGTACACATCCTCACTTAGGTTTCCATTAAGGAAAGCCGTTTTGACAACCATTTGCCATATCTCATAATCATAAAATGTGGCAATTGCTAGAAGGATCCGTATAGACTTTAGCATAGCGACGGGCGAGAAGGTCTCATCATAATCAACCCCTTGAATTTGCTTAAAACCTTTCGCCACCAATCGTACCTTATAGATGTGAACATTTCCATCCATGTCTATCTTTTTCTTAAAAACCCATTTATACTCAATGGTTTTTACACCATCAGGCGGATCTATCAAGTTCCAAACTTGATTTTCTCTCATGGATTCTAATTCGGATCTCATGGCTTCAGGCCATTTCTTAGAGTCCGGTCCCATCATTGCTTCACTGTAAGTCTTAGGCTCATCATTGTCTAACAATAATATGTCTCGCTGCCCCGTGGTTAGGAGCGTGAACTTTTCAGGAGCGCGACGTGCCCTTTCTGACCTACGCGGGGCTGGTGTTTCAACAATTGGTTCAACAACAATTTGTTCATCCAATTGTGGTATAGCAGAAGAGGAAACATTTTCTGGAGCTTCTTGAACTTCTTCAAGTTGCACCGTTCTCCCACTTACCCTTTTGGAGAGAAATTCTTTCTCTAGAAAAACACCATTACGAGCGACAAACACTTTGCCCTCTTCCCGGTTGTAGAAATAATAACCTTTGGTTTCCCTAGGGTATCCTACAAAGAAGCATTTATCAGACTTGGAAGAAAGCTTATCAGACGTCATACGTTTTACATAAGCCTCACATCCCCAAATCTTAAGAAAAGACAACCCGGGACGCTTCCCAGTCCATATCTCATATGGTGTCCTTTCCACGGATTTAGATGGAACCCTATTAAGTGTGAAAGCGGTAGTTTCTAGAGCGTATCCCCAGAAGGACAATGGAAGATCACTTTGGCTCATCATAGACCTAACCATGTCTAACAAGGTTCGGTTCCTCCGTTCAGATACTCCATTCCATTGGGGCGTTCCTGGCGGAGTCCATTGTGGAACAATTCCACATTGCTTTAGATGTTCACCAAATTCATGGCTCAAATATTCACCACCACGATTAGATCATAGGAGTTTAATAGTCTTGCCCAATTGATTTTGTACTTCATTTTAAAATTCTTTGAACTTTTCAAAGGATTCAGACTTATGTCTCATTAAGTAGATGTAACCATATCTACTAAAGTCGTCGGTAAAAGTTATGAAGTACTGAAGACCACCTCTGGCCGTGCAACTAATTGGTCCACATACATCCGTATGTACAAGTCCCAATAGTTCACTCGCCCTCTCACTATTTCCTGTGAAAGGCGACTTAGTCATTTTGCCAAGTAAACAAGACTCACATGTATCAATTGATTCAAAATCAAAAGAACTTAGAAGACCATCTGTATGGAGCTTCTTTATGCGCTTCTCATTTATATGACCTAAACGACAATGCCAAGTATACGTGGGATTCAAATCATTAGGCTTGAGCCTTTTCGCATCAATGTTATAAATAGGCTTATTCTCAAGATCTAAGTAATATAATCCATTCACCAATGGGCAATTACCATAGAGAATATTATTCAAATAAATGGAACAACACTTGTTCCTTATTATGACCTCATAACCATCATCTTCCTCCAAACATTTTGAAGAAATAATGTTTTTGCCTAAGGCGGGAATATAATAACAATTATTTAACTCCAAAACTAATCCTGATGGTAATGAAAGTGGATAAGTTCCGACGGCCAACGTAGCAACCTTTGCACCATTGCCGACGCGAGCATCCACCTCGCCCTTTGCACATTTCCTTGCTTCTTTAAGCCCCTGCAACGATTTGCAAGTATGAATCATCGATCCGGTATCAAATACCCATGAATCATAAGGACATGTAGCAACATTATTAATTTCAATAACATTGATACCTGAATTAGAAGTGTCTCCACCCTTCTTCTTCAGCTCTTCCAGATAAAGCTTGCAATTCCTCTTCCAATGACCGGGTTTCTTGCAGTGAAAACAAGGATCACTAGCTGCCGGTTTAGGCTTAGGAGCTGCTGCAGGCTTAGGCTTAGTGCTAGAGATCTGATCTGTAGCCTTAGCCTTAGTCTTGCGCTTTCGTTTCTTGCTATCCTTTTGAACCAAGTTAACTTGACTTGGACCAGATTTTTTTATGCTTGCCTCAGCTGTCTTAAGCATCCCATGCAACTCAGCCAATGTCTTCTCTAAGCTATTCATTTGAAAGTTCAAAGTGAAAGGCTCATAGCTCGCAGGAAGCGACTGGAGAATCACATCTGTGGCCAAATCAGGGTGTAGAGCAGCACCAAGTTTCTCCAGATTCTCAATGTAACCAATCATCTTGATCACATGAGGACTGACAGAACCGTTTTGAGCTAGCCTGCACGCAAACAAAGACTTTGAGATGTTGTACCTCTCAGACCTTGCTTGGTTCTCAAAAATGCCACGAAGTCCCTCAATCATATTGTGGGCATCCGCGTTCTCATATTGCTTCTGAAGCTCAGAGGACATAGTGGCAAGCATGAGACAGCTAACATCAACTGCATCATTGGTATGTTTCTCATACTCCCTTTTTTGAGTGGCAATAGCATTTTCTGGCAGATCATCAGGATAGGGAAGCTCTAGAACATATTCCTTCTCTTGCTTGAGAACAATTCTCAAGTTGCGATACCAATCAATAAAGTTTGTTCCACTAAGATTTTCTTTTTCAAGATTTGAGCGCAAATTGAAAGTGTTACTAGCGGTTGGTGCCATGATCTACAATAGAAAATATGCAAATATAAGCACTATGTAAATATAAAACTCTTATAAACATTTTAACAAAAGTTCATTATTCCACTATATGCTTGGAACCGTTTTCCCTCAAAATGACACATAGTGGTTCAAGATCCATATTCAACTTAGATCCTAGTGAGCTTTGTCATCACCGCTAGAAATCTAGTGACATAGGTAAGCAACACTTTGCTAATCACATCCCTATGTGACTCTTGTTTGTTGGGTGGCATCACATGCCCCGACGCCAACACCATGCCCCAAAGCCCAAAACCGTTTTGATAGCTTTGTTAATTAAACCAATACTATGCATATAAATGTCCGACATTTATCCTAATAATTAAGATAGTTGAGGTACTCTACTTTGGCAGACCTATCATACAACGATCATAATTTTAATAGGTGCAGCTATTGGAAGGGCATATAATTTAATTTTTCTTGAGGGAACCTATTCTAGCATGTTAATCATATCTAATACAAATAACACATGAAAGAATAGGATGATAGGAACATCATCACAGGCAATCATATTAACTGTGAAATAGTATGGCCCCTTTCAATTGGTGATCTCCATCTCCATTATCATCGCCATGTCTCCCATCCCTTCAACCATCATGCTTGAGGCCTCCATGAACTAACACTTAGCTACTACAACTAATAGCTAGTAATAAATTACGTGAGAATATCAAGCATCATAGGTCGACACGCAGGCCGTTATATAATAATATGATAGCCTCAACCTAGCTGTAATTAATTATGGCACGCAGGCCATGCAAATCACATATATACATCACATGCATCTTTTGGGCCATACCATTCACAACATTCTCTGCAAAAACAAGTTAGGCGAGAAGCGAATGCTAACATGTGGCCAAAAAGGGTTGTAACAATCTAAGCGTGTCCGTACGGCAGCGCCCTGAAACCTCACAGGATTTCACAGATCGTATCTATAAAATCGCAATGGAAATCCTATCGGGAAAATCATATTTGACCGATTTTGAGTCATTCAAAATGGCTTAGTTTTCTATTAGGTTTTCATGAGTAGACTGCGGTACATGATTATGATACTATTGTCTCCTCTACTAGCGCACACAGTTAGTCCCGATGGTGATTCCAGCCGGTAGGGACAAGTCGCACGCGCACGGAGAAGGAACACAAATAAATCAATGATGCATGTATTGCTATCCGCCCATTACCTTGTGAACCTCCCTATCATCATTGATCTAATCAATCCGAACACAAAAACATGTAATAGATCTCATCTAGTACATCAACATATCAACTATATGCACAAGATCTAGATCACAAACTACACAAGGTCGGCTCTGATACCACTGTTGGGGAACGGGTAGGCTACAATAGCATATAATAATTTCTACCATTCAACCAGGAAACCTTGCAAGAGAGGATCATGGATCGTTACCACTAGACGCGCAGGCGGAGCGGAAGCGAATGTTGGAGCAGCTCGATCCAACGTAGTCGCGAGTCGATGTAGAGGAAGTAGTCAATCACGTCAATCGTCTCCTTCTAGTCCAGCCGTCAGCACCGCAGCAGCAGCAGCGCCTCCTCGCGGTATCCACACGTACGGGGTTGGAACACCGTGCGCGGCGTGCTAGCACCGACAACACGGTTAGGGTTTTGTGGGCGAGAAAGAGGAGCACGGCGGCTAGGGTTAAGGACTGGTGGAATCACCTGCGCCTTAAGCCCCTCCTCCACTTAAATAGACCCTTCTAATGGGCCTTGACTAGTTGGCCCATTAGTGGACTAATTCCTCACGGATCAATATCCGTATGACCCTCACATACGGATCAAATCCGTATTGTCTCTTGGGCATATCTCCAATAGAAATTACAATGATATGCTGCTCTTCAATGATGTTATTCATCACCTTGATCTGGTTGAGGTTCCACTGAAAGGAAGAGCTTTCACGTGGAGCAATATGCAGAGCAACAGTTTATTGAAAAAGTTAGATTGGGTTTTCACTAGCTCAGATTGGACTTTGGCCTTCCCTAATACCATGGCATACCCACTTGCAAGAGTGACTTCTGACCATATTCCACACATTGTACAGATGGAGACAGTCCCAAGGTCAACAATTTTCAGGTTTGAAAACTATTGGGCCTCCCACCCAAGTTTCTTGCCAACTGTGGAGCATTTCTGGAGTTTACCTGTTTTCAAAGACAATATAGTCTGCCTTATATCAGCTAAGTTCAAAACTTTGAGAAGAGGACTGAAAGCATAGAGCAGGGAATTATCAAAACTAAATACAATCATAAACAACAGTAGTTGGATTCTCGCACTATTGGACAGTCTAGAAGAGCAGAGACCACTCTCCGGAGTGGAGACAAATTTCAGGAAGTTATTGAAACAACATTTGCTTGACTTTTTAGAGACCACGAGAATTTACTGGAAGCAAAGATCAACAATCCGATGGGTGAAATTTGGTGATGAAAACACCAAGCTTTTCTAGGCAGTCGCTACTCAAAATTATAGGAGGAATTTCATTTCTCAGCTAAAGCTTCCAAATGGAGAAATAGCAGTTGACCATGAACATAAGCCAGTTGTATTGTGGAATTCTTACAAGGAAAGGCTAGGTCAGTCAGAATACAGTGAAATGCTTTTTGATCTTTCTTCACTCATTACACCAACAGATCTTAGCCATCTAGATGCACCATTCACAAGAGAGGAAACTGATGCCCTCATCAAACTACTTCCAAATGATAAAGCACCAGGCCCGGATGGCTTTAATGGGTTGTTCATAAAGAAATGTTGGAACATAGTCAAAGAGGATTTCTACAAGCTATATGAGAAGTTCTATCAAGGTAATCTTGATCTAAAGAGCATCAATGGTAGTTATATTACCTTGATCCCTAAGCACTTGTCTCCTGATACAGTAAATGATTATAGGCCTATATCTTTGTTGGGCGGCCCTATTAAAATCCTCACCAAGCTCCTAGCCAATAAAGTGCAATCTTGTATCATGTCTCTTATACATCAGAATCAGTATGGCTTTATTAAATATAAAACCATTCAAGATTGTCTCTCTTGGGCCTTCCAATATTTACACATGTGTCATGCCTCAAAAAGGGAGATTGTTTGTATCAAGCTAGACTTCGAGAAGGCTTTTCACAAGATTGAGCACCACAATATTATCTCTATGATGCAGCATAAAGGCTTTTCCCAGAAATGGTTGGCATGGGTCAAAGCTATTCTAGGTTCTGGTACATCAAAAGTGATGCTCAATGGTGTGCCTGGTAAAACAATTCACTGTAGGAGGGGGGTGGGGTAAGACAGGTTGACCCTATGTCACCACTGTTATTTGTTTTGGTGGCAGATTTATTGCAATCTATTGTGAATGAGGCCCTATAGAAAGGTTTGCTATCCCTACCACTATCTTCTTCTTATGGCCAAGGTTATCCCATTGTCCAATATCCTGATGATACTCTAATTATCATGCCCGCTATTGCCCGAGACCTCTTCTTTCTAAAGGCCATACTACAAACATTACCTTATTCAATGGGCCTCAAGGTTAACTTCCATAAATAATTTCTAGTGCCTATTAATATTGATGAGGAGAAGGCTACTCTGGCTGGAACACTTGGATGCCAGGTCGCCTCTATGCCATTTACCTATCTTGGATTACCTATGGGAACAACTAAACTAGTCATTCAGAACTTCATGCCAATCTTAAACACCATGGAGAGAAGATTGATGGGTATCACTCCCTACACAACCTATGCTGGGCGTCTAACATTGAACAATGCAGTTCTTACAGCTCTTCCCACCTACTTCATGTGCACCATGAGATTGCCACCAACAGTCATTAAACAAATTGACAAATATTGTCGTCACTGTCTGGGTCAGACATCCATAAGAAGGGGAATTGTCTTGCAGCCTGGAGCAAAGTGCAGCGTCCTAAGGACCAAGGTGGACTTGGGATCATTGATATTAGAGCGCAAAACAAAGCCCTACAATTGAAGCATCTGCACAAGTTCTTCAACAAGATTGACGTCCCCTTGGTCAATCTCATATGGCAGGCATACTACTCAAGACAGCAGGCACCACAAGCTAGGTCACCTTGTGGGTCGTTCTAGTGGCGCGCGTTATGTAGAAACTTTTATGATTACAGAGGATGTGCTGAATCACTCGTGGGCAAAGGAGATACCACAATGTTTTGGAGAGATATATGGGATTTTGAGTCATTGTAGGCTCTTTACCCGCATTTCTTCTCATTTGCTAAAGAACCAAACTGCTCAGGTCAAAGATTTCTCAGCTTGTTGCCAGATTACAGCAAGGTATTTCACTTGCCATTATCCATGGAGGCTTCCCATCAATTAGGGGAACTTGTCACCACTCTTAATGAATGGGACCGACATAATGATCAGAATGATCAATGGGTCTATATCTAGGGCTCAGGGATTTACTCCACAAAGCAAGCTTATCTTCATATCATTGGGACTACTACAGTGGCGCCACCATTTAAATGGTTGTGGGACTCTTGCTGCCAAAGGTAAACATAAGGTGTTCTTTTGGTTATTACTCAATGACTGATTGAACACAAGAAACCTCCTTCGATGTAAGAATTATCATACTTCTTCTATTAATTGTATGTTTTGTGGTGACACTATAGAAGAGACAGTGGAACATTTATTCTTTGGATGTCAGTTCTCACAACTCTGCTGGACTTCTCTTCACATTATTTGGGACCTCTCTCTGCCCATGTCTGACATGATACAAAATCAGAAAAGAGTTTTTCCCTACACGTGCTTCATGGAAGTGATCATGATAGCCTGCTGGACTATATGGTTACATAGAAATAATATCATTTTTGAGGGGGAGTAGCTTAACATTGTCAGATGGAAACATCAGTTTAGGGATTGCTTTGGCCTGATCGAGCATAGAACCAAACCTAGTCTGCAACTTGATATGGAGGCTTGGCTGTCCTCCTTGTAAACACTAACCTTGTAAATACTAACTTTTGTACAGTTTTTTCTTTTATTATTAATAAAAAGTGCAGTAGGGGATTCCCCTCCTGTTTTCCTTAAAAAAACATGGTATGACTATCGTCAATTTTAAATTTGTTGGTTACAGAGAACAACCATTTGTTCTTGCCAAAGATGTCACACAAGTCTTCTTGCCAAGTGATCAGATTAGCATTTTCCCCTGTACTACAGTTAGCCTTGTCCCGAATAGTGCCTTCTCTCAAATAATATATATAACTATTAGAGCTAATAAGAAGAATATTGTAAAGCTAATTTCCTGGCTAATTTTTTTACTGTACAACCATTAAGCTAGCCTGATCGATCCTCCTCTATATATATCAATTATTCATCCTGTCAAACAAAACTGGAGTATTTTCTGTACAACCATTATAGTTCTTTGATTACATTGATTGTTGTCTGCATATTCATCATCCTTAATTTAGATTTGATCATAGAATCACTTAATAAATATAATAGAGGTTCCAAACCACCGGTATGCATGAAATGACCAACCTATTCACCTCGGCCTGATAAACCAAGTTATGTTTAAGATGTTTCAATTATGTAGGAATGGCACGAACAAAGTCATGCCATCGAAGGCGCCTTGAAGAGGAAAGTGCTAACTCAAGGGGTTACGCACAAGCGACCACCTCGATAGGAGGGCCAGATATGGAGTCGGATGCCGAATTGGATGCTGCCCAAGAAGGAAGCGGTGGACCGGGACCCCAGATGGCTTTCACCAATATTGAAGGGCCAGATGCTGAGGTCCATGAAGATGATGGTAGCCCTAGCAATTACCTGAACTTGAACCAAGAGGATGAAGAAAACATGGAGAGTGAAGATGATGATGATGTCGAGGGTCCTAAACAAGATAATGATGATGTTGAGGGTCAGGATCTAGATAATGATGATACACAAACTTCATTTCAAGTGAGGCGTGGACGTCGTCCCAACGAACAGCCTAGCGGACATTATGTCATTGCGGAAATCAGTGATGCTGGGGACCCCTTACAACCCAACGCCGCAGCAAGCGCCTGGCACACAACTTGTGAAACACTCATAAGGGATCATGTGGCCATCACGTATAGACTCTAGAGAGGAGGCCAAAATTTGAATAAGAGGTACATAGTTCCAGATGACATAAAAAGAACTATGTGAAAGAAGTTAGATGCAAAATTTGAGTTTCCTAAAGGATATGACATGGAAAAGGTACGACAAAGAACCATGACCCAATTGGGCATATTTTTTAGGAACATGAAGTGTAGATTGTACAAAAAGTATTATTTGCAAGGTAAGACACCAAACTTCAATCAATATCCAACACAAGCCTTTTTGGAAAGCATTTGTAGAGTACAAGGACTCAGAAGAAGCCAGAAAGATAAGTGAAGCAAATAAGGCCAACGCCAAGAAGAACTTATACCCCCATAGAACGGGCTCACGTGGTTATGCAGGGAAAGCAGCTGTGTTTCAGGAGATGGAAGAGAAAGTAATTCGCATGGGTAATACGCCTGTGACAGCAAAATATATTGAACGAAGTAAGAGATACTTGTATGGTCATGGGGTTTACTTAATAAAAGAGGGAAACTTAGCTTTTAAAAGTGATGAAGCGAAGGGATTGGTGGAGAGCATTGATAAGGCCCACGATGAGTCTTCTAGTGGTACATTTCAACCATTCCAAGATAACGACGAGCTAAGATATGCACTAAAATCTAAGGAGCATCCAGGCCGCATGCATGGTTATGGCAACATACCTTGGAAACATGCATTATAGTCAAACTTTGATAGTTACGGGAAAAAGAGGAAAAAAGAAATATCTATTGACATCGAGGCCATTGTAAGTGAGACAGTAGTTACACAATTAGCTGCAGCTTTACATGAGAAAAACCAACAACTTCATGAAGCTAACCAGGGAAATGCATTGCGTGTGACCCCTACTGGGCATCGTAGCAGTTGCACGTCCACAACACTTCCTGAAAATGATGAAAACTGCTATCCCATTGATGACATTAAAGAGAGCACTCGATGCAAGCTTGTCACGCCTGTGTTGGGTCGTGCAAGAACTGTGGCTTATGGGTTGGCCGAGCCATTGGTTGAAGGGACTCTCTTCCTAGATAAACCGATACCAAAGGAATATGTCATGGTCTATCTGGACAGTGTAAAATGTGACCACCGTAAAAGCAAGTTGGACTACCCTGGAGACGAAGGTGAATTCAAGCTCGAGAAAAATATTGGTCATTATGTCCTATAGCGTAGGCACGACATTGAGTTTGGCGACTCGGATTCGGAATGCAGCTCGGAGTCAAAGTCATCGGGAACTCCTAGGGCACATATGCATGATCCATCGTCACAACTGTCACCACAACAGGCTCGAGTGACTTCACCTTTGCTGAAAATAGCTGAGTCACCACCAAGGCAGTTGCCACAATCAAGAGGAACAATGCCTTCAATGATGCCACCTAAGAAGTCGACATCATCACAGCACGATGTGCTGCCAAAGAGCCCGACTTCATCACAACAGCCAGCACCACCTAAGAAGAAGTATTCAACATAGCTGCAAGTGACCCCCAAGAGGAAGCCGATTTTGACATGACGTAAGAAACCACAATCTCCTTTATCTTATGAGAAGACCAATGAGGAACTTGAAAAATCAGTGAGTGCGGATGTGAGAAAGTTCTTTTTAAAGAAACAGCCGCCTTAGGAGAAGTTTGCCACCACTTACGAGGCAGAATGTAAGATGCTACTATGTTTGAAACAACGTAATCTGCAATCAGACTATAATCGAATCATGTCTAAAGAGTCATGCAGCTTCAAGTCAGATGTGATTTTAGCAGAGGGCGCTGCAGAAAGGGAGTTTCTTGAGAGTGCCAGAATAACAAAGGAACAACTCCTTGATGACTCAAAGCTTGCTACTGTGAAACCAACATCCAAGAAATTTGTGATTGGTGAACCAATGATCAATGATTTTATGTTCCTCAAATCTACACAAACACGAAGATTTCACAACTGGTATATGGAACAATTCAAGGTAGATAGACAAATGTTTGCATTTCAATACAAGCACAATGGTTTCCTCCATGGTGATGGTGAGGTGTGGATTCTTTGGGATGAAATGCATGAACTATTGAAAGCTGATGAACTTGGAGCACAACTCATATGTTTGTGCTCATTGTAAGTCTCATGTTTATATGTTTCATAATATATCATTGTGTTATCATATTGAATGACTAAACTTGTTTCATATGTCTTTGTAGAATGCAGATAAAAATATGTGAGGAAAAAATATTTTTGATATGGCTTACCTTGACCAGATGTTTGTAAGCCTCAACACACAGAGGAATACATAGCCAACTTTATTCTTACTTTCCAAAGGAAGAATTACATATTTCTACCTTACAACTTCAGGTATATATGTAACTACAAAAGTACTCTACCATGTTTGAACAACTTTTTCTTATCATTGGGTTTATGTAGGTTTCACTAGGTCCTGTTTGGCATTAAATTAGATAGTAGTGAAGTCTATGTGATGGACTCGTTAGACAAGCCAAGAGAAGACTGAAAAAAACTTGAAGGCATGCTACAATGGTAAACTACTTTGTCATATTTATGTATCACATGTTCTAGTTATTATTTGCAACTAAACAAGTGTAAACATGTGTAGGGTGTTCAAACGTCTTCTAGAGCATGGTGTTCGTGTACTTTCATATATAAAACAATTCAAGTTCACAACATATCCTTGTAGTAAGCAAGAAAAGGGAACTAATTTGTGTGGCTTTTGTGTATGTGATTCAATGCTTCACTTCACCAATGAGCAAAAAAGAATCCAAGTAAGCTAATGCATATGTTGATAAAATTTAGATGGATTCTTTGTTTATGTTGCATTGTAGTTCACACATACATGACGCTAACTTAACTTCTTTCATTTCTTTCTTGTAGACAGTGGGGACAAGGCCTCTCACTCCACAAAAGATTCTAGCACTTCAGGAACAACTTCTAGGTTTTATAAATGAGCATGTTATTCCAGAGTCTGGTAGGTGCCATGTTTTCAAATGGGACATATCACAGGTCCGTCCTTCACTAACACCACCATCGAGCTCTATCCCTACCTCTCATTCAAGAAAGAAACGCAATTCAGATTCCTCAGTTAATAAGTGAGTTCAAATTTGTGACTTTTGTGTTCATGAATGATTTATGTTGAGTAGTATTATGGACTTGTATGATATGATACTTATGTTGGACTCGTATGATTATGCCGCATGCCTATTTGTGGATGTATATGACATCAATATATATGTGAACTTGTTTGAGATTATGTGGAGTTATGTATTATGATTCTGTTAACACCACCATTATTTTTTTTCCTTCAAAAAATTTATCTGCAGCGGTTCAGACCGCTGCTGATTTGTGGAATATCAGCAGCGGTTCATTCTTGTGAACCACTGCTGATGTGTGCTTATCACCAGCGGTTCCAGAACCGCTGCTGCTGAACATTTCTGTAGTAGTGTATAGATATCGTTTACAGTGCCAACACAGCAACCAGTCCAACGTGGAAGGAAATTAAATATGAGAGAGAGGAAAGTTACCTCTAGCTACAATGATGATATATAGATAAAACTAACGATACTATAGAGATAAAACTAGCTATATCTGACTCGTTTTGTGGGACAACCTGGATGGAATGCTGGACACCTCCGCTTCTACCTCCTGTCATCCTTGCACACACTGACACACAAATAAATATTAAATAGAAAGAAAAGATAGTCTTATAGCTAAATTATTTAGGGTCATCTTTAGTACTATCTTTTAATAAATTGTATCCAGCCACAAGTGGAGAAGCCTTATCCAGTTCACCTTGTCGTCGTACAACACCATCCAGGGCTTGCGGAGAAGACCATCTCACTGCCCTGACTGGCAAAGTCTTCCACGAAGGAACAGCGGTTGGTCCACCATCTCGCATTCATGGGTGGCGTCGCTGACAACGAGGATGCCATCGTTAAGGCCTTGGAGGACCATTCCCTGCAAATGGTCGTTGTTCCTAGCAACGGCGGCCCAAATTCAGCTTTGGCCGGACAACGATGATGTCGAGATCCAGAGGTAACACCCCTCCCTCTACGTGCTACTATTGTTGCCGAGCTTTGTTGGCCTGTCTAGGATCATGCCTGTGGTTATGGCTCTCTCTATTGTCAGAATTAATGCAGTCACTTTTCAGAAAGATTATCTATCTATCTCTGTCAGTCCCTGTAGTCACGTACTAATAGATATAGTGTACACAATCAATTTAAGTTTCCATCTCTTAGTATATTGTAGTTGCAGAAGATTAGTTCTTCCGAAATGTTGAATTAGTCCACTTAGATAAACACTGATTTACAAGTGCTCCATGGGACTGAGAACTCATCTAACTGTGACCAACAAAAATAGATATGTCATCAAATCTCCGTGGACACAGATGGGGAGGAAATTATGGCAGATGCTAATGCTACTGCAGAGCTTAACCTTGATTTTGTAGCAGGTGACACTCATGATTCTGAAATAGCTGGTGAAGGAGACATTGATGGTTAAGAGCCTTGTAAGTCGTAATGATGTCAAATTCCATTAAATGAATACCGGAAAAGTATCATGTCAATCGATAATGAAGAGTCCTTGAAGTGAGTCAAATTTCCATTAAATATTTATACTACAAGGTGAATTTGCATTCACTAACAGAATACTCGTTACTTCTTTCTTTTAGGAAAGAATGGATTCAAAGTGTCATCCCTAATCCAATTTCTTTGAGTCTTAAAAAACTTCAAGAAATATTGAATGTTCGTATGCCAATGGATATTAATTGCTTCAACTTGGTTGTTTGTATGTGGGCATGCAGCGATGAGATAGTGTTGTGGTACAATGGTAGCTTTGAACACAAAGTCCATTTCCTCGACCTGTAACTTTGTGGAAGTCCATATAATTATATTAGTTTTCATATAATTAAGTCTCATGTCCTAAGTATTATAATTATTTTGTGTGGCAAAGCAGGGCATTTCTGATTTGGGCAAGGCTTGAAGTCCAACGGATGGCAGAACTGTATGAACATTGGACTGACTTGCCTTATGATGTTTCAAAATGTACCACTATAAGATACAATATGTTTCATTGCTATTTCACTTTTGATCATGCAATATGTTTATCTTATATGAATATACTTACAGATTTTATATTGCTACACTGTTATTATGGTCATTTTAAGTTATTTGCAATTGACATGGTGGCTAGAAGTGTCATTGTGTTGGGGGTAAATAACAGGGTGCCACATGGCACCTCCTAAGGGCTGACATGCATCAGACTTGACCAGACTCGAAGGGGACCCATAGGATTGCCACCGAGGCGCCCTCCACGTGGGCCCCCATGGGAAGCATCCCGCGACGGTTAGGGCTTAGCCGCGCCGCTATCCCGACTCGCTCGACCCCCGAAGTGGTCGAGGGCCAGCCGCGCCCCGCTCGACCCCTCGACAGGGGATGAGGATTCGCCATGCCCCGCATGACCCTACGAAAGGGGCAGAAAGCGCATCGCTCCGCCTGATGGAGCGTGCGCGCGGCTCGAACTCCCAAGCGGGTAACAAAGCCATTAACCCAAGCCTATCCACCCCGGGGCAAGGACGGACGCCCCGCTGCCGCCACTGACACGACGACAGTGTGGGCCCCTCCCATAATCATCAAGCAAACTCCCCCTCAGCCAACTGCTAGGCCAGGAGTGGCGGAGTGGAGAAGCCCGATTGCCCTGTCTAGACGGTACAGATTCCAACTCCGTGCCGGTCCGGACAGGCGCAACCTGACACATCGACCCCCGATGGAGGGGGTCGAACGAGCTAATGTTCAACAACCACCAACCACCCGGCCTTAAATGCCACGTCCACTACGCGGACACAGTGTCATGAAGTCAATCCCTCCAAGCGCCTGTCCCCTTCGTCAGCACCAGTGCCCGCTGATGGTGGTAGGGGTGGCAAGGCACGTTGCGCTACCGTCGTGCGATGACACGCCTAATGATGATGGTGCAGGACGGTTTGAGGGACAGCTAGATTGAACCTTGACTAAACGACATGACGAAGCCCATGCTGCACCTCTCCGCGCACAGCGGAACACGCCGGCTACAGCAACACGGAGGGGCTCGACTCGACGACGGAGAACGGGGACACGTTCGGGCATAGTACTGTCCCTCTGATGCAAGACCAGGACGGTGGGGGCCGCGAAGACCAAAAACCACGCCGTCGACTAAGGCTTCGCCTTCCGCGGCACGACATCACCAACTTCGCACGTGTAGAGCTCTCTCTCTCTCTCTCTCTCTCTGTAATCGAACCCTTCCCCTTGGAGTATAAAAGGGGAGGCCCACTCTTCTCTAGACAAGAAACAACGAGAATAACGCAAGCAGAATAGATACACACGCACACAGACATCTCGCACCCGAGACTTGGAGAATCCTCCTCTCTCACCACCGTTGTACACCGTCACCGGAGCAAGTAACACGAGCAGGCCCTAGAACTGGACGTAGAGGACTTCCTCGAACCAGTATAATCCCCTGTGTCCTCTTTCTCGGCCATCACCGAGCCCGAAGCGCGCATCCCTGTGAACAAATTCTACTCGTCGGTGATCTAAACACCGACAGTTGGCATGCCAGGAAGGGGTTTTTTTGCGCGCTTCGCATCACCACTTCCCAGTTCGGATGGCTACTTCCTCCACATTCTGGGCTCCTAGTAGCAGCATGTTCTTCGGGAGCCTAGAGTTCGTTGCTACTGGAGACCGGAAGCTGCTATGCGTTAGCATTCCGACGTCTTCGCCGCCTCCAGTCCAGGCACCAGTCCCCGCCGCGACGCGTCCGTGGTGGCTGGAGGACGCGGACGACACGCTCAACTCCGTGGCCGCACGAGACGGCGCACGGTGACTCGTCGCCGAGTCGCTCCCGGACCCCATCGTGGCGGCCGTCACAGTCACCAAGGATGCGATGCGCGCGGTTTGACTCGAGCCGGCCAGGCCGCTTGCCATGGACCGCTCCGTGGTGACGGCCGGTTACGGTGACCAGCTATGGCTCCATCTGGAGCGTTACTTGGGCCCTACGTCCGGTCCGGAAGACCTCCGGCACTTCGCGTTCGCGTTGGCGAACGTCCATGGGCAACTTCTCGAAGAAGAGCCTCTCCCCCTGAATGGGCTTGCCAGAACCCCTTCAGAGGGCTACCCACGTGGCTTGCGGAACGCCGCGGGGTGTTTCCAAGACGCGACTATGCAACGCACGATCCCCGCCTTCGCGGGCTTCGGCTTTGTCGGCGTGATCGAGCGCCCGGATGAGTCTCTTTTTGACCTCCTCGACGTGGGGTTAGTGGGAGACACCAGCTCCGAGTCCGGAAGCTACGCAGAGAGCTGCGGCACCCCACGAGGGTGCAACATGGTGTGGCTTACGCCAGCCTCGGCTGCGGGGGCTGCTGGGACCTCGGGCGTTAGAGCGGCGGCGAATCCCGGGATCCCTGCTTAGGCGAACACAATGACGGGTGCGGGAGAAGAGGAAACCCTCGTCAACATTCCCATCGCTACGGCTAGGGACCCGTAGGCCCAGCCCCGCCCAGACGACCTTCAACAACGGTTGAGGGCAACGAGGGCGGAGCTAGAAGAGACTCGATGCCAACTCGAGCACGAGAAGGAAGAAATAGACCGCGAGCTAGCCCGTCCCGGCACGGGCGGACGCGCTCGCGTAATGGCCCACGATGTCTTTCAGCGCATCATCGCCGACAAATAGGGCCCCGTGCAGTTTGCTCGCGCACAACAAAACATAGCGGCGGCCGCCGCCCTGCTCAGTACTCTCCCTGAGCATGCAACACCGGAGGCCCAGCAGGCCCAGTGAGAAGTCGCGGCTCTGCTGGCCAAGGCCGGTGAGCTACAAGCGGCGAGCTCGCAATGGCACGCCACTCAATCCAGCCAGTAAATCTCCATGTCTAGATGGGCGGGAGAAGGTGGCGCCGCCGGATCATAGCAGCACTCAGTCCAACAGCCGGCCCCGGCTGGAGGTGCACCTAAGAAAGCCTCGGTTCATGACCGAGTAAGACCCCACCATGACGCGCGGCCCACCCTCAAGGCACATCTCCGCGAGAGGGAGCGGCGGAACCTGGAGAGAGGCCATCAATCGCGTCGCGGAGGCCGGTACGATGACACCGACGAGGAACGCAGCCGGAGCTCGAGCCCCCCCCCCCCCCCGAGGCCACGGGTCTTCAGCTCGCGAATCCGCACCGCCGAGTTCCCTCAGCGCTTCCGGGCGTCGATGACCGTCATCAAGTACGCGGGCGAGACAGACCCCGACTTTGTGCTTGAGGAATATCGCCTTGCGTGTCAAGCCGGAGTGGCCATCGATGACCTTGCCATCATCCGCAACCTCCCACTCTACCTCGTCGACTCGGACCATGCTTGGCTTGAGCACCTCCCCGAGGGTCAAATCTATGACTGGAGTGATCTGAGGAACATCTTCGTCGGGAACTTCCAGGGGACCTACCTCCAGCCAGGCAACCCCTGGAACCTCAAGAACTACCGGGAGAAAGCTGGCGAGTCCCTTCGGGACTACATCCGGTGCTTCAGCAAGAAGTGCAATGAGCTGCCCAACATGGGCGACGCATACATTGTTGGAGCCTTCATCTCGGGCACGACATCAGAATAGCTCATCCATGAGCTGGGTCGAAGAGGTCCACGCACGGCCCGCGAGCTCCTAGACATTGCCACAAGCTTTGTGATGTGGACAAGGGTTCCCGATCTTCCGAAAGGTTCTTGGTAAGTTGATTTGGTCGGAGGCGACACACAAATCGATCCGGCTTCAGAACAGCACGTTCTAAACCCCGCAATCGCAGCACGACGTCTCCTCTGGTTATCAACCGTCCAAAAGACGATTGACCTCGCCGAGAAGGCTAATCCCTGCCTGTGAATCAAGAACACAAGCAAGAACAACGAAGAATGCAACACAATTGCAGATGTATGATTAAACTCTTGAAGTTGGGGTCTCACAAACCGATGAACGGCGAAACTGTTTATGAACAGAATTGATCTAAGCAAAACCCGAACCCTAATGGTGCGGCGGCGGCTGTATATAAAGACCCTAGGGTCGTGCAAGACCCTCTGGACGCGCCCCTAATTGGGCTCAACTAGATACAAAGCCCAAAGGTCAAAAATAGGCGACGCAGCACCGACACAGATTCTGGACTCTGTCTTGTTTTGACGATTTCCGATGACTCCGGATGAATTTTGACATGAATCCAGCGGCATTGGAAAGGTCTTCTCCTTATCTTTCCGTGCATATGTAGAACGTCCAAATCCGAGTCCGTAGGCGTCCTGGGCGACTGTTTTAGTACAGACTGGTCCTGGGCTCCGAAACAGACTCGAAGTCGGTTTTGATTGGGCCTCCACTTTGGCTTCCAAGCTCTTGCTGGTCCTCCACGTTCCCAGCTCCTTCTCCCATCATCTCTTGGTCTTCTCCATGGTTTCTAATCATAAAATAATCATTAGGTAGCAAACCATTCTCAAAAGTAACATATAGCGAAGAACGTAGGAACGAGCTCACCTCTAAATTTAGTCGTCGTGCACGAGCTCTAGTCATTGGACCTTGCAAGTCCAGATTTGGAGGAGTGTTGTGTGTATCCATAGGAGTGATGTCCTCATCACTTTGCCTCCGGTGAAGAGTGCATCGGAGTGGTCCTCCAGCGCACGCCAAAGGGCAAGGGCAAAGGCAAGCGAGAGGAAGGAGCCGGTGGCGGTGCCTTCGACAACACGAAGAAGAAGAAGAAGAAGAAGAAGAAGCCGCGAGCAGGGTGCAACCCCGTCGTGGCCGCCGCTGAGCGCAAGCTACCGAGGCCGACGGCAGGGGAAGCGCCGAACCACTTCGAGAAGAAGTGGAATGGGCCATGCCCTAACCATGGGTTCCCTATCAAGCACCTCCTTAAGGACTGCTCCATGATGAAGAAATTCATCCGGGAGGAGGCGAAGAAGGGGGACCCGGGAAAGGCGTCGGAACCTAGGGTCCAGGACCCCGCTAATGAGGATTACGAGCCGAAGGGACCGGCGTTCCCCAACCCCAAGGCCTGCCACATGATTTTCACAGGACTCGAGTCCCGAGGGAGTTGACGCACTGCCAAAATCAAGCGCCGCGTGGTTTTCGCGGCGGAACCCGCCACGCCGGCTTTCCTCAAGTGGCCGGATTTGCCAATCACGTTTGACCGGTCAGATCACCCCACACACGTACCACGACCGGGTCGATACCCGCTCATGGTCGACCCCATCATCACTGATGTCCGTCTCACCAAGTTAATGATGGACGGAGACAGCTGCATTAACATACTGTATGCCGACACGCTCGACCTGCTCGGGGTCAACCAATCGCGCCTTCATCCAGCTGGCGCACCATTCCACAGGATCATCCCGGAACAACAGGTCATGCCCCTTGGACGAATCAGCTTGCCTGTTACATTCAGGACCCCATCCAACTTCCGGACCGAGACCCTCGTCTTCGAGGTTGTCGACTTCCCGGGAGTATATCATGCTCTCTTGGGACGTCCGTGTTACGCGAAATTCATGGCCGTACCCAACTACACCTACTTGAAACTCAAGATGCCAGGCCGTAAAATGGGTCATCACCATCAGCGCGTCCCTCCAGCACGCCTTCCAATCTGAGATAGAGAACGGTGATCTCACGGCGACGACGGTGGCCTCCGCCAGGGAGCATGAGGCCATCCGTGGCCACCTCAAGGAGGGGGCCCCGATGCCAATCATAAGAACACCTCATTCAATCCCGCAGAGTACACCAGAGAAGTACAATCAACCAGTCGGGCAACAAGGAGAAGACTATGAAAGTGGGGACATCCTTGACCCCTAAATAGGAAGACGCGCTCGTCGACTTTCTCCGTGCTAACGCTGACATTTTTGCATGGAGGCCCTCGGACATGCCTGGCATACCGAGCGAAGTCGTCGAGCACTCCTTGAACATCAAGCAGGGCTCCAAGCTGGTGAAGCAACGCCGGCGCCGCTCCAACGAGGAGAAGCGTAGGACAATCGGAGAGGAGATAGCCAAGCTGCAGGCGGCCGGGTTCATCAAGGAAGTGTATCATCCCGAATGGTTAGCTAATCCAGTTCTTGTATGAAAAAAGAATGGGAAATGGAGAATGTGTGTTGACTATACAATCCTGAATAAGGCATATCCAAAGGATTCTTTTCCTTTACCACGCATAGACCAGATAGTTGACTCGACGGCGGGATGCGAGACTCTTTGCTTCCAAGATGCCTACTCGGGCTACCACCAAATCGTGATGAAGGAACCCGACCAACTCTCAACATCTTTCATCACTCCGTTCGGCTCTTACTGCTACGTAACGATGCCTTTCGGGCTCAAGAACGCCGGTGCAATGTTTCAATGTTATATGCAATGGTGCTTCGATCATTTGATCGGCCACACAGTCAAAGCCTACATGGACGACATCATCGTCAAGTCTAAAAGGGCGGACACCCTTGTGGCCGACCTCGAGCTTGTCTTTGCCAAGCTGCATGCGAACGGCGTCAAACTCAACCCCGAGAAGTGCGTTTTTGGGATCCCGATGGTCACGCTCCTCGGATTCGTCATCTCCCAACGAGGCATCGAGGCCAATCCCAAGAAAATCTCCGCAATCGAGTGGATAGGGCCGGTCCAGAACCTTAAAGGGCTGCAGCGGCTCACGGGCTGCCTGGCTGCATTGAGCCGCTTCATCTCATGCCTTGGCGAGAGGGTACTCCCGCTGTATAGGCTTCTGAAGAAGTCTGACCGGTTCGAGTGCACCCCCGCGGCGTAGTCCGCCCTCGAAGACATCAAGCGCATTCTGAGCAACGCGCCCGTGCTAACACCCCCCCCCCCCCCCCCGTCCCGGGAGAGGTATTGCTGCTCTACATAGCGGCGACGACTCAGGTCGTAAGTTCGGCGCTCGTCGTCGAGCGGGAAAGAGAGGGACACACCCTCAAAGTCCAACACCACGTCTACTACGTCAGTGAGGTCCTGTCCGACTCAAAGACCAGGTACCCCCAGATCCTCAAGATCCTCTACGCAGTGATGGTGGCAAGGCGCAAGCTCCGGCACTACTCTAACTCCCACCCGATTCACATCGTAAGTTCCTTCCCTCTTCGAGAAATTATACAGAACAGGGACTCGGCGGGCAAGGTGGCTAAGTGGGCGCTCGAGCTAATGGGGCACGACGTCACATACCAGCCCCAGGCGGCCATCAAGTCCAAGGTCCTCGTCGACTTCGTGGCAGAATGGACCAAGGCGCAACTCCCGTCCACTCCCGTCGACCCGGAATATTGGGTCATGTATTTCGATGGGTTGCTCATGCGGACAGGAGCAGGCGTCGGCCTCGTCTTCGTCTGTCCACTCGGGATACGTATGAAATATGCGATTCGTTTACATTTCCCCGCATCAAACAACGTTGTGGAGTATGAAGCGCTCATCAACAGACTCAAGTTCGCCATTGAGCTCGGGATCCGATAGCTGGAAATCCGGGGCGACTCCCAACTCGTGGTCGACTAGATCATGAAAGAGTCTAGCTACCGGACCGATGCCATGACACTCTACTGCCAGGAGGTCTGCAAGCTTGAGAACAAATTCGACTAGCTAGAGCTCAAGCATGTCTTGTGATGCCTCAATGAGGCGGCCAACGCGCTAGCCAAAATGGCATCTGGTCGCAAGCAGATCCCTCCGGGGGTCTTCACAAATGACCAGCACCAACCTACGGTTCGACCCAAGGAGCCCGCAGGGGCCGAGGAGGGGTCGAATGATCCCATTGGGCCCGACTCGAGGGTCGAGGACCCGCCTCTGGTGGCCCCATAGCTCGCGGACGTGATGGAGATCGATCAACCAAGCAGCTCGGGTGAGTCAGACGACTAGTTGGGCGACCCGGGGGTCGAGCGAATCGACCCCTAGGTCGAGCGAGCTGAGCTCCCGCCCGACTAGAGAGTCCTATACATCGAGTTCTTGGCTTAGGGCACGCTTCCCATCGATGGGACAAAAGCCAAACGACTCTACCGGTGCTCCAAGTCATTCGTCTTGATCAACGGAGAACTCTACAAATGCAGCGTCACCAAAGTGATGCAGCGCTGCATCCCCATCCATGAGGGCATCAGGCTACTCATCGATATCCACGGGGGGTCTATGCTCACCACGCCGCACCTCGAACCCTCGTCGGGAATGCCTTTTGTCAAGGCTTCCACTGGCCGACTGCCGTGGGCGACGCAACCCGCATAGTCAAAACCTGTAAAGGCTGCCAGTACTACACCCGGCAGATGCATCTGCCAGCCTAGGCCCTTCAAACGATCCCCATTACGTGGCCTTTCACGGTCTGGGGATTAGACCTGGTGGGCCCGCTCAAAAAAGCGCCCAGGGGCTACACCCACTTGCTTTTCACGGTCGATAAGTTCACCAAGTGGATCGAAGCACGCCCCTGGTCAAGATTCGATCCGAAGAGGCGGTCGAATTCTTCCTCGACATCATCCACCGATTTGGAGTCCCAAACTCCATAATCATGGTTAACAGAACGTAGTTCACGGGAAAGAAATTCCTAAAGTTCTGCAACAATTATCACATTCGCGTCGACTGGGACGCGATCGCTCACCCTGAGATGAACGGCCAGGTTGAGCGAGCGAATGGCATGATACTCCAAGGGTTGAAGCCCCAAATCTTCAACCAGACCGTCATTTTCAACCGTCTGAAGCAGTTCAGTGGTCGATGGGCGGTCGAGCTCCACGCTATGCTGTGGAGCATACGCACGACCCAGAGCTGCGCAACGGGCTTCACGCCTTTCTTCATGGTCTACGGGTCGGAGGCCGTCCTCCCCACCGACCTGGTCTATGGGGCGCCGTGAGTGCACGCATATGACGAGCAAGGCAACATGGCCACGCTCGAGGACACACTGGACCAAATAGATGAGGTGCGAGACGTCGCGCTCCTCCATTCAGCCAAGTACCAGTAAGCGCTCCGCCGCTACCACGACCAAAACATGAGACACAGAGGACTCCTCGTGGACGACCTCGTTCTGTGCAGGGTTCAAGACAATAGGGGTCGACATAAGATCTCGCCTTCTTGGAAAGGACCATACGTCATCTCTCGAGTCCTTCGACCCGGCACGTACAAGTTGAAAACTATGGAGGGCGACGAGCTCAAGAACGCGTGGAACATCTCATAGCTACGTAAATTCTATACCTAGCTTTCTACTTCCCGCGACCCTTGCACGCCCTGCTCGCTCCTAAACGACACCCGACCCCTCTCAAGGGATCGAGTGCTGCTCGAGGGCTGGAAGGGCACAACGGGCCTACACGGCATGCCTCTGTTTTGCCTTAAAACTTTCTTCGCTTTTCTTGCTTTCCTTTTTTTTCTCGGCCTTGAACCTCTCCACACTGGCAAACAAAGTAAGCCACGGGCGAAGGAGTTCGCAGTCGAGCCGGTCGGATGGTGCAACGTCGTGCTTGCCCCAGCGCCCACGACAACGGCGATCACCGGCAAGACTAAACTCCCGAAGCACCCGGGGGCTCGAACTTTGCAAGACAAAACTAGGAAGACAACAGGTTGAGCACTCAAAACAACTTAATTAAACTGAAATTAAATATTGTTTAAGGCCACCACAAGCCACCGAATTTAAATAAATGATAGTTCAAAATTAAGTTATTACATGGGTATGAAAGCCCACCAAAAAAACGACTATGATAACTAATGCAAGCACTGATTAATCCTCCTTTTCAGCTCTAGGGAGCGCCTCCTCCTCGTGCGCGCGAGCCAGGACGTCGGCGTGGGGGACGGTGCGGGCGCGGATCACTTCCATCTGCGATGGGATGTGCTCTTCAATGTGGCCCGCACTCAGAGCCTCGAACTCTGCCTCGACCAGGTCGAAGTGAGTGGCGAACATGCTGAACGCGGTACGCACACCATGACGCACGCCCTGCTTGACCCACTCGCACCCTGCCTCCATAAGCCTCCCGACTTGTTCGATGGGAGCAGCGTCGAGAAGGACATCCACCTGAAGCGCCCACGCCACTTGACCCAGCAAAGCGCAAAGCGCGCCCTTCTCCTTAGCCTCCTGACGAAGGGAGCCCTCGACCGCCATCAGTCTCAACCCGAGGTCTGTCCAACATCCACCAAAAAGTCAGCAAACCCAAAAGAAACAACACGCAAGACAGGGGGTCATGAAAACCCTACCTTCCTCCCTCTTGTGAGAAGCCTGCCGCTGCGACAAGTAGCCGGCAGCAACTGCGGCGACGTCCTGAGCCGCCTTGTCCGCCTCCTCACGGCACAGCTTCTCTTGCTGCAACGTGAGTCCCAGCCTTTCGGCATTCGTGACATTGGATGCTGCCCGCACCACGACCCCGTCCCATTCCCCTCGAGCGAGGGCGAGGTCACGCTCCGCCACGATGAGCCGGCACCCGACCTGCTCCAAGGAGGCCTCAAGCTCGACCACACTCGTGCCGAGATCCTCCCCGAGCCGACGCTCCTCCTCCAACTCCCGACGGGCATCAGCCAGGGCCTAGAGGGATGCCGTGGCCGAGGCCTCGCACTCAAGCCTCAGCGCCCGGCATGCAGCGAGGACCCGAAGCTCTGCGGGGCTGCACGAGTTCTCCAGCGACTTGAGCTCGCCCTCCACCAGCGCGCACTCTACCACCATTAGAGGTAGGACTCCGCGATCTCTGGCACCCGCGATGGCTCCCGCGCCGATGACAGCAGGGGTCGCGGTCGACGCGGCACCCTCCGGAGCACCGCTTCTGACGTCCTCAACCTCCGCCGCAGGCCTAACCGCCCGAGAACCAGCCTCGACCGCAGCGACTATCACGGCATCGCGCACCCGCACCTCCTCCATAGCGGCCGCCTCGGCGTCGCGCGCCCGTGTCTCCTCGACCGTAGTGGCCGCCACGGCGTCACGCACCCATGCCTCCTCGGCAACAGCCGTCGCGGCGTCTCGTGCCTATGCCTCTCCAGCGATGCCCACCTTGAGTTGCTTCGTCAGAGACAGCTTAGGCCGGCGAGGATCCTGGCCTGGGGCCCGTTGGTTCTCGACCGGCGCGTTGCCGCTCGCCGGTTCGTCCCGCAGGTGCTTCTCCGTAGCCGCCGTAGGAGACGCGGCCTTATCCGCCATTATGATGGGCGGTGTCTCGACGCACATCGGCTCAACCTCCGGCTCTGCTGCCTGGACCACACCCTCGATGGGGGAGACTGCCACCAGGATCTGTGCCTCGGAGGCATCCCCGCTCGGTGCTGGCGAATGGAGCTCCCTCGCCGGTCCCGACCCGTCTAGAGATGGTGAGATCAAGGACGACCCCATCCCTAGAGTCGGGCGCGCCAAAGGCGCACAGCCAAGGCTCGCCGCTAGCCCGGCATCGCCACCGACATCATCGTCATCATTGTCTTCGCCATCGTCGGCGTCTTCGCCGCCGGCGTCGTCACCATCGCTGTCAGCATCATCGCCGTCGTCGCCGCCCCCGCCGTTATCGCTAACGGCATCCTCGAACAAGCTTAGGGCCTCCTCGGAGGAGTCCTCTTTGTCCTCATCCTCCTCCTCCGTCGACGCGGTCGATGGGGTGTTCGGGTTCTCGCCCCTCCGCTCCCACTCCGCCCGCAGCGCCTACCGCCGCCGCGACCTCTTCTCCTTCTCACGCTTGGCCCGGATGGCAGTATCCTTCCTCTTCCGCGCCCCCCGCTTAGCCCCGCGTTGTTCCGCATCCCTGAAACGGTTGGCGGCCCTCCCGGCCTCCCCCTCAGGCAGCCGAAGGGGGGTCTAGATGAGACACACCCACTAGGACTGCAAAAAGAAAGGGAAGAAAGGATGCCAAGGGCCAAACACGGTCCCAACAATGAAAATGGGGAGCATTGGATAATACACGAACAAAGGAACAAGAATACTTACCACATTGACCGCTCGGGGGTTGGGTCGCATCACCGGCCCATTCGGGGCGGGCCAGGCCTACACGCTGGGCCCTAGGGCCGCCCTCACCCGCTTCACCACCTCGTCCAGCATCTCCTCTGCCATCATGTTCCCCGACACCCCACGGTTGTCGGCATCGACGAGGAACATGGGGAGCAGGCGATGACACAGCGGCGCAAACCGCTGCTTGTGATACCACCCGACGACTCCGACGCCATCGAGTCCGGACCCCTTGAGGTGAGCAATGGTGTCGAGCGCGCTCTCGATCCATTTCTTCCCGCTCTTCCCCTTCCCCCAGTGCCAGCTCCCGGGGCTCAGCGATTCGCGGCCGGTGAACTCATGGAGAGGACGGGTCTCATCGTTGCGTAAGTAGAACCACCTCTTGTGCCACCCCGTATGAGTGGTCGGGGTGGGCATCGAGAGGTACTCCCCCGTGCGCTCGCCGCGAAGCCGGATCCCCGCGCACCCGATGGTGCACAGGAAGCTCTCGCCCGCAATCCTACACCGGATGCAGGATACGAGGAAGAAGTGGCACCACAGGTCGAAGTTGGGCAAGATCCCAAGAAATCCCTCGCACAAGGCCATGAAGGCCGAGATGTGCTGGATCCCATTGGGGTTCAGGTGCTGCAACTCCACCTTGTAGTGGTAGAGCAGCGCCCGGAGGAAGTCGTGCGTCGGCCGCCTGAGCCCACGCTCATGGAAAGGGACGAAGGACACCACATAGCCCCTCGGGGGCTCCAGTCGCATCTCGCTCCCCGACACCGCCCACTCCCTCTCTCCGGTGAGGGGCGCGAGAAGCCCGACTTCGACAAGTCCCTCCAACACACGAGAGACATGGCATGGCGGCGACGAGCAATCGCTGGAGACGAAGGAGAAGAAAGGGCGAGGAAACAAGGAAGGCGAAAGGAAGAATCAGAGGAGGCGGCACCCAAGGCTTAAATAGGGATACGAGCCAGGAGCGCCATCACAGCGAACCGTGAAAAGTCCGCCCACAACCGGCCAAGTGATAAGCCTCTCAACCACTTGCCCCGTACAGCGCGCAGATGCGATAACCCACGCCCCTCCATAACTCCACTTTTCCTACTATCCCAAAATTTTCTCGGCTTCCGTGAATGGCTCCGCGCACCGTGGGCCCGCCTCCACCGTCATCACTGCGAGGAACGTCCCTTCAGCGGCCACGCCAAGAAAGATGGAACGGCCACGCGCCGCGCTTGGGCCCACCATGATGCAGGTGTCAGGTAACCCACTCAGCCTCTCCTATTTACTCGGGTAGTGGGAGCTGGCCGTGCGGAGCCGATGTAGGCCCTATGCCGCGCCTTGAATTCTAGAACAGGAAATGCACGCGGACCCCGCTGGTCAGGCCTCGTCGCGATAGACGTGGCCGTCCTAGATGGACTTGGCTGACGAATAGCATCGAGCGGGACGGAGGCGCGAGGCGAGCCGCTCGACCCCGGTGAGGGACAGGCTGCGCAGGTAAGACAGGATAAGGGGCTGAAAACTACCCGAACGGCTCGATGGCGTCGAGGTTCTAAGGTTGGCCCCATGTGCGGGTTCGACAGCCGCCTAGAGCGCAAACAGAGCGAGGGGCGCGAGCGATGGGCACACTTAGCGGCCAGCACCCCGACCCCCGAGGGGTCAAGGGCATCGCGGAGTAGCGTTTGAGTCCCGCTCCGACTCGACCTTTGGTATCTCCCCGAAGAGAGGCAGCTAGCCATCACGATCTATTGAATGGTCATGACAACCAATCGAGCCGGAAAGACGGATTTATGAGGTCGACCACCAGCTGGTTCGCTCGGACCCCGTCGACGGGAACCGGAGACCTCACTCAAACGAACCCGATAGCAGCTCATCGAGCAGCCACGCTTCAGCTGCCGAGGCAAAAGCGTGGCCCGGCTCTATCCTCCGTCTCATAAAAGCGGAAGGAGAAAAACAAAAAAGTCAAAGCGGCCACTCGACCAATCCGTCTACATAGAGCGGGGACAGGAGGGCCGGCATCGCCAAACGAGACCCGACGACGGGGTCACATTCATTATTCTCTATTTACAAGACCGTTTAAGGCCGACTCTTATAGACCCCCTCTCTTCCCTTTACAAATCAAGTGTCAACGACTCAAGGGAGAGGAAATAAGGGGAATGAAGGAAAAAAGATCGACCCAAGGGGTCTACTACAAAGAAGAAGTGGTACCCGCACCTCGACGGGTACATGCGAGGTAAAGTGCCTGTAATGCTTCATCGTTAGGGAAAGATGCCCTCATTTGAGGCCGGCCTTTTCCCCCAACGAAGAAGGCGAGCAGCCCGACCACGCCATACGGCTGTTGCTGGAGCCGCCGCTTGAGATCAACGACCCCCATGCTGATGGGGAGTCCGGTTCGGCACCTCTTCTTGACCTCGCTCCTATAGGCGTCGCCAAGGACGAACGCGAGGGGACCTAATAAGCCATGGCAACCTTCCATGCGAAGGCCTCTTTATCTCCACCTCACCCTGACAAGGGGAGGACACAATAGAAGTCGAGCCAACCTTCACCCAATCGACGAAGCCGCCACACCAAGGCAGCCAGGGGCTTGCTGTTGGCGGGTCTCCATCCCCATCCTCATCACCAAGGACATCATCACACCCGGCAGTCATGAGGACAATGGACCACTAAGCGAGAACCGGTCTCGTTCGGAGTGTCTCAGGACTTGGAGCGCAAAGCTTATGTAGGATGAAGCGCAGCATTGCCTGACTATGTCCTTAAATAGTCAAGCCAGGCCCAGGCCTCGGATTCCCTATGCAAGCACCAAGCCCGATGCGAGCTCACGAAGGGCTCTAACACGCCACGTGGGGGCAAGAACCTGGCGGTACTGACTGTGCCATGCGTGCCACACCATAGAAAAAGAAAGGAACCCGCCTCGGCATAAGACGCCACCCTCGGATTCCCTGGCGCACAGTAGACCCGGGCCCTACCAAAAGATGCTCCTGTGCGCTGCACGCCAAAAAAGTGACGAGAAATCTGTCATTCCGACAGTGCCATGGCTCGCCTTTTTAAGCGAACCCTCAACCAATGGCACCCTGCGTCGTATGTCCGGCCCCAGGGATGGAGACCGAGGAACACGGGTCCCACGGCACCCCCGTGATCGTTTTAGACACAATCAGCCAAAGAACGAGTCCGTCCGGACTCCTCCTTTGGCTCGGGGGCTACACCCGACACGTGCGCTCGCACGCAATTTGATAGATGAACGACCTAACCTACCCACCGCGTGACAAGCCGGAGCGCGCACCTTCCTCATGTAAACCAGGCAACCCACGAATGATTTCGTGCCTCCTGCCGGCACCCGCGTCGAAATCCCCCGAACGACTCTCCGACTCACTCGAGGGCTCAGGGGCTACTGTCGAGGGTAAATAACGGGGTGCCATGTGGCACCTCCTAAGGGCTCACACGCGTCAGACTCAAACAGACTCGAAGGGGACCCGTAGGATCGCCACCAAGGCGCCGCCCACGTGGGCCCCCATGGGAAGCATCCCCGTGGCGGTCAGGGCTTAGCCGCGAAAGCCGCGCCGCTATCCCGACTTGCTCGACCCCCGAAGTGGTCGAGGGCTGGCCGCGCCCCGCTCGACCCCTCGACAGGGGTCGAGGATTCGTCACGCCCCGCACGACCCCCCCCCCCCCCCGAAAGGGGCAGAAAGTGAATCGCTCCCCCTAATGGAGCGCGCGCACGGCTCGAACTCCCAAGCGGGTGACTCAGCCATTAACCCAAGCCTATCCACCCCGGGGGAAGGACGGAGGCTCTGCTGCCGCCACTGACGTGACGATGGTGTGGGCCCCTCTCGCAATTGTTAGGCAAACTCCCCCTCAGTCAATCGCTAGGCCAGGAGTGGCGGAGTGGAGAAGCCCGATTGCCCTGTCCGGACGGTACGGATTCCAACTCCGCGCCGGTCCGGACAGGCGCAACCTGACACATCGACCCCCGACAGAGGCGGTCGAGCGAGCTAACGGTCAACAACCGCCAAGCACCCGACCTTAAATGCCACGTCCACTACGCGGACACATTGTCATGGAGTCAAATCCCTCCAGGCGCCTGCCCCCCTCGTTAGCACCAGTGCCCGCTGACGGTGGCAGGCGTGGCAAGGCACGCTGCGCTGCCGTCGTGCGATGACATGCCTAATGATGACGGTGCAGGATGGTTTGAGGGACACTAGATTGAACCTTACCTAAACGACATGACGAAGCCCATGCTGCACCTCCCCGCGCACGGCGGAACACGCCGGCTACAGCGACACGGAGGGGCTCGACTCGACAACGGAGAACAGGGACATGTTCAGGCATAGTATTGTCCCTCTGACACAAGACCGGGATGGTGGGGGCCGCGAAGACCGAAGACCACGCCATCGACTAAGGCTTCGCCTTCCGCGGCACGACATCACCAACTTGGCATGTGTAGATCTCTGTGTGTGTGTGTGTGTGTGTGTGTGTGTAATCGGGCCCTTCCCCTTGGAGTATAAAAGGGGAGGCCCACTCTTCTCTAGACAAGGAACAACCAGAATAACGCAAGGAGAATAGATACACACGCACACAGACATCTCGCACCCGAGACTTGGAGAATCCTCTTCTCTCACCACCGTTATACAGCCTCACCCGAGCAAGTAACACAAGCAGGCCCTAGAACTGGACGTAGGGGACTTTTCGAACCAGTATAATCCCCCGTGTCCTCTTGCTTAGCCATCACTGAGCCCAAAGTGCGCACCCCGTGAACAAATTCTACTCGTCGGTGATCTAAACACCGACACATTGTATTAGACCTGGAGCATATACCAAGTTGCTTTCATGGCCTTTATCCAGCAATGTACTACTCTAACAACTTATACTATATTGCCAATTATCTGCACCTCGCCATGAAAATAGTCAATCCTCAATGGCGTGATGATATCTATGTCTGGCATAGAGTATTGCCTCCATGTGTTTCAAAAACAGAAGATGTGGATAACAAACAGAAGATGTGCTATCATTAGGCTTCCGTATGCATTAGTTAGCCTATATACATGTGGATAACAATTTGTTCTTCTTATAGGTGTATCATAGGCTATTTGGTTATCAATTGCTTTAGGAACCGTGGAGATGCAAACTTACCAGTAATTTGCAATGTGAGTATTCTCATTGTTTGGAAATTTGCACATACTCCTCTGTTCTCTTTTTCTTGTCGTTAGAACAAACTTTTTAGTGCAAATTTGCACTAATTTGTTTGTCCTAACAACAAGAAAAGAATAACAGAGTATTATTTTAAAAAGAAATGTTTTTCACCATGCTCTATAATAACATGTGCAGAATGAAAAAACAGTGAGGACTAAATTCTTTATTGAACTAAAGTATGGCAATAATAAATGTAGGGAAAATGTTCCTATATTTATATAGGAATTCTATATACATTAGGTTATGTACTTAACAATTAACAATTTAATGACTGATTTACATAACAGTGGGAGAATGATTTTCCTAATAATATCCTAATTTTTTATTTAGAAAGTGGTTTTAGATAATGGTTGGAGATGCTATAACCTATAAGATCGTGCATACCACTTCGAATTGAACTCCAACGGTCCAACAAGACAATGGTTAGAACACAATCGTTCTACTGTTTCCCCTTTTTCGTAGACGATGTCACGGTATATAGTATTCCATATAAGCCCGTATCACACGTGATTTCTTTCATTGTACACATACAAATATACTGCTCATAACCGGAGATTGATCCAAGAAAAAGCTGTTAAGATCTGGGAGTTGATTCTTTTCAGTATCAGATCTTGCTGCACAGGTTTTTAGTAATCCGTCAACAAACGGACTGTATACTCAATAGGGCCAGTTACCATCATCCAGCTCCCTTAAGCTCTGGCAATTTCATGTTGTTAGCGCACATGGGAGTGAGGAATGTGTACCGAGCACTTTGCCACCGACGTCTGGAAAGCACTCCTGCCCACGCACCGGACCCACCCTCCCGTCGTGATCGACCGTCACAGGGTACCTCAAGAGGTGGCCCCTTGTCTCCACCATCTCCGGCGACACATAGGAGGCCCAATTGTCATCGGCCATCTGGTTCACCAACCGGACACACTCCATAGACTCTGGACGGCGGAAGCACTCCTCCACCGTGCCGAGATGTTCTGCCCACAGCGACATCCTGTACCCATATACCTGCAGACAAACATCAATCAGCTGCAGGTCTAACCATTGTGCATAGAGTTTCACAGGTGAGCAGAAGCGAGGAGAGGTGTGCCTGTCCTCGTGGAGGGTTGGTGCTTCTTGCCCAGCTGTGGTGAGGCTGGTAGGCACCCATGGCGATCTCAGTGTCCCGGGAGCCATCCATCGATCTCTGGTTTATGTTGGCAGATCCGATGATTACATACTCATCATCAACAATCATACCTTTTGAATGCACGTATATCATGAACCTCCTGAACTTCTGGGCCAACCGCTGGGACAGGATGACGGAAAATAATTTCCTTAGAAATGATGCAGTAGGCATATCTGAGCAACTTACTACTAATAAAAAATGAAATATAGTTTACCAGGGTAGAATTCTCATTGGAATGGCTCACTGTTGTTGGAACATCACTAGTGATTTCACGCTTACCAAGGCAGTAGAAATTCAGATACTCCTGCGGATGGGTTTCATGCAGACCCTCCTTTCGGAGAGCATCTGCAACAATCTTGTACATCATTGACATGGTATGCCCCTTGAAAGAGATCAAATAGGAATTCAGTGTCTCAAGATCATAAGAGTGTAACCTTCTTTTCAACATATCAAGCCCATGAAAACTATGAAGATGGTAAGGAAAAGAACCTGCCAATATAGGATCTCCTGCATGGCAGCAGTAGTCGGATTGCCCTCAGGCCACATTGGTATAACAATATATGCTGCAAATCGCTCCCTTGCCTTAATCTTTCTTGCAATCTTTATCGCCAATTCAATTGGTATTAGGTTCTCAGCACCTATTCCCACAGTAATATTCAAATCAGTGGTCTTACACTCAGAAAATGTGTCAAACTCAAATGCTTTCATGTTAAGGTAGGGCTGCCAATATGCTAAATATTCGTAAATTATTTTTTCTCCACATTTTTCAGTCAGTTGCTCAGTAAGCGTTTAACGTTAAAATAAATAAGAACTCCTTTTTACCTGAAACTAAATAATGTTTCTAGTAGTTGAAACTTTGAGGCAACAGACACTAAAGAATCTAAAAGCAAAACCTGGTGTAGAGGGAATTGTGACGTGAATATTGTTTACGAAAAGGGAGGCTGAAGACTGAAGAGGAAAGCAAGACTGAAACAAAAGCAATCTAGTGAATGTTAAACTTGTAACCTGCACTTCTTTGTGAAGACCAGTAGTATGAAGATCCAATGAAATACTGGTTTTCAATGTAGATAAAGTGCTGTGCAGATCTGATGGCTTTTACATATGCATTGTGTATGCTCTTGTCGATCTGCAGATTCTTTGCACAGACAAGATTCTGCACAACAAAAGAAAAAAAGAGCATCTCAAAGAAAGAATAAACCTTTGGACAGAAAGATAGCATTTAATGTAAAGCCAGATTGTAGCCAGTGTCTGAAGAATAGCATTCTGATGCTACTTCAATTCATCCAGTTTAAATGGACCATACCTGGGATTCAGCCTCTTGAACAAGTTTTGGGAATCCTTTTACTGATCCAGAATCAATCGATCGAAAAACCTGACCAAAGAAGAGAAAGTACACAAATAACCTAACACCTAGTGTAGTAAGATGTGGTACACATTTATGTCAATATAAATAGTAATCATACCTGTACGTGCCAATTCTCAGGATCCTTTTCATCACAAACGTGTGCATTTAATTCATCCGTAGAGGGTGAAACAATCCAGGACATTCGATTTATTTTTACCAATGTGTCATGATGCCAACTTACTGCTCTTCTGACACTGACTTTCCACTTTACCGATTTTCTCCATCTCTGTTCAAAATTCGTAAGTATGTCATATGCAGCGGGGCCTTCAATTTTGCAATGTAAATCATGCCATGGCTGTCTGGGTCCATGCTTATTAACCTGCAATTTTGGAAAGAAAGATATGCTATTTTTAGCAGAGTGATGCTGACGTTGTCAATACTATCTTTGAAAATCATTAAAGGAATCAGCAGCTCAATTTGAGAGGAAAACTGAAGAGAGATGGTAAGACTACTTACAGGGAATGTGGGATTGTGGAAGTCATCCTTAAAAACCGTATCAAGATCCTTGAAAAGCCTGTGCTCAGGTGTATCATATCTGCCATCACACAAGTCCAGACCACCAATAAAAGCAGTTATTTTTCGATTGTTTCCTGTTGCTTGGGTGTCTACAATAACACATTTTTGATGGTGTGTAAACAGAGTTCCGACGACCTGGAAAGGAAAATTCACTTAAGGTGGAATGTAGTTTTACAGAAATTACCAATAAGGTAGTACTGCTGAACAATGAATTATAACTTCCTCAACCAACAACTGAATCAAGACTCAGTTGTTAAATTCTGTCAACAATACGCAACAGCAAATTATACATATGCACTCACCATGTTTTATTCATATAGTTGAATATAGATATAATTCTACCGTTATCATTCCAACCAATGTTATTTCCAAAAGAATCATATAACATACACACCCCCTACTTGAGTACTTTTCCATTAGCACATGTCACTTATAAACTCTCTCTCCACCTCAGCTTTTCTCAAAAAGGAAAATGAAGAAGTGCATATGTGGATGGAACTAAATGCCAGGAGGAATCTTCCTTACAAGCCTAAAATACATTCAACTTGCCTTGCCTGGGAAAAAAAAAATACAAGTTCAAGTGTAGGTATGTACATTTCCATGACCTTACACAAGAGAGACAATATCTCTGTGGCAACAAAGAAGGTTAAATACGGAAAATAAGTGATAGCATGATATGAGAAATGACTAATGTAGCAATTCAGTAAATGACCCCTTGAGCACAATGAAGAAAAACATCCATACCTGCTGCTTGAAAATGCTAAGTTTGTTGCTAGCATAGCGAGGAGCCAATACACAATGGACACCTGAATGCCTGAAATATTTTCGAGCTTCCTCATCATGTGTATGCATAAGTCCCTCCTGCATTCAACCTATATCATTTCTATCAGATAATTCTTCCATAATATAATAGCAAGCTCATGCATTAAGAACAGCAGGCATGCCAACTGCAATTTACAGGCTTTGTTCTCACACTATTTATCGTATCGATAATCCTAGTTAGCATCTTGTCAAACAAACTTAATATTGACAGCAGAAACAACAATCAAGAGGTGGGGCATAAGACACTTTTCCTTATCGTTTCCATTTTTATATCCACCAGTTACCATTTTTTCATCATTCTCATAAATAACATGATGGGTGTTCGAGAAAAGAAATATAGCATGAAGGAAAATTTGAACAGGGCACTATCCATTTCTACTTTGTTATCATTTATATGCTAACCATCGTGACAAATAATGCATTATGATACAGGTAAAAAAGTTAAAATACAAATGTATATGTTTAACATTTTGTATAAGATATTTAGAGAGACAGAAGGTGGTGCAGAGAGAGAGAGAGAGATGCACAGATGATGCAGAATAAAGCCTACCGTTTTCAATAGAAATTTGTCATGTGATGTTTTGTCATCCCAAAGCAACACTATAACACGAACTCCCTCATGGACCTTGCTCTTCAAAAGTTCTCCAATGGTTCGTGGGGTTCCATTCGTTAAATGCTTTGTTGATTCCCTTACAAGCCTGGTAGGATGATACAAGGACCAGCCGACTATGTAAATAAGGTGATGAGCCTCAAGAATTGCATGGCAAATATCTTCCCAACATCTGTTTTGTTCATATATCTTCCCGCCATCAATTTCAACCGGAGGCCGAAAATCATCAGGAACATGAGCATCTTGATATAGAGTGACCTTACCACCCTTCCTAAGAGGAAAATAAGCATTGGGAACACCAACACCCTGAGAACCATCTGCACCAACTCCATCCTTGTATAATGGATTCTGATCAATAGGCTTATACTGGATAGACAAATGCAGTTCAGGAGATGGCTTCATGGGATTACTATACTGACCAGAAATCGGAAACCAGCCACTGACCACCTCTCCAGGTGTTATATCTTCAACAGGTATTGAAGCCACACCAATAAGCTCTGCCCCAAAAACATCATTGTCCTTTACATGGAATTCAATTCTGCTAGCTGAATGGGCGACTTGAACATAAAAGTGTTCATCCCATTTAGGGTTCTCTGAGTTGGCAATGACTCGAGTTTGTGCGACTGTTGCTCCTGAGAGGCAAACTGAAACGTAAGGATCACTAGTAATGATCTTCCTCATGTCTGGGTGTGGATCAGAATTGCTACTCCTACAGTCAGTGCTGCAAGCTCCATACCCCGTGAAGCATTTTCGCATCCTTTCGGTCATGAGATCCATGTTTGGAAGACATTTTGCTTCAACTATTTGTATGTCCAAATCCCCATGCAGCAGCAAGCTAGTCCCAGCTTCAGCGGAGTTTTTCCCCATTTTGTCAAGGTGTGAGATAAATCCACCAGACAGTAACACGGAGCAGAAGCTAAGGTTCCATTATCCTGGATAACATATCATTTCCAAGACAAAACATATGAAGAGGGCGGAGAATTTACAGATTTTTATTCAAATGATACCTGCATAGAGCACAGAATATTGACAGACGTTCCAAAAAAAAAAACACAAAAAAAGAAGATAGTAGATACTCTATATTGTTTACGAAACAACACTTACAACCTTTGTTGTTAGGGCATTCGGTTTAATTAGCTATTTACTGTGCAAGCCCCAACTGGAGCTTGTGTGTTTTGTTGAAGGGATGAGGGTGGCCATGCCATGGCTGTCCACTTTAAAGAATAATTAAATAACACAAAATAGAGATTTTGGTTTCAACCGCTGGGATGCTAGTCTGTAATCGAATTTTACAAGTCCAATTTTCGTGTGAATCACCGACCATTAAATTGAAGTGACCAAATCATTGTAGTCAATTATTCAGCATCCAAGCCTAAATTAAGGATTTGATAGTGGAAGAGCAAAGTCAGAGCAAGCCTTGTGATGCAATGAAAAAGCATTACGAAGCTGCTAATGTGCCGTATGTTGCACGATAACATAGCATCAGCTGCGCATGCTTAAGTTAACCGACATATTCCAAGCAACTATTGACTATTCCAACATTTGGGAAATCGAACGAGCCTATTTACTTCGTGAAATGTCCTGGACAGGTCCTGGCACCAATATAGCTGGAGGAATAATCTACGCTATTAGAGGACTATTTTCAATTTGGCCAAATGAACAATAGCATTTTCTTTCTCTCTCTCTTAATACAATGATACACAGCTTATTCCAAAGAAAAAAACAAGAGCATTTCCGGACCCCAACCACAAAGTGCACAATATATCATAAACAAAAGATCTCACTGTTACACAAGTACAGTTAGCGGCAGACTTTTTTAACTGAAAGAAGAAAACAAAGCATCCCAACGATAGGGCTTGCACATTCACATTCAATGATTAATCGAAGCATCGAGAAAAGAAACATTACCATAACGGGTGGCGGCTGACGCACGAGAGAGAAAGAGAGATACACCGCCGAAGGGGAAAGGAAGAGGAGAGAAGACGCGCAAACTGATTAATGCGCTGGATGGCCATCAGCGCACAGCGCGCGGAGTCCGCGGAGCGAACGAGCGGCGAAGGCGAAAGGGGGGCGCCGGGGGAGGCGCGAGGGCCGTGCGCTCGTGCGCCCGTGACGCAAGGGCAACGAGCGGTGGACGGGGCGCGTGCAGTTCTGGCTTCCGAGAGGGCCGGGGAGGGAGACGAAGGGTTGTGGCACCTCCGCCGCTGCCGGCAGCTTGGACGCTACCTCAAACACTGTAGGACTCTTGTTGACATGTGGGACCGAAGCTTTCAGAGATGGAGTACCCACGTATCAGCGGAAGCAGATATACTGCCGTACTGTGCCGTATAAACACTGACGCGTGGGCCCGGGTCCCATGTGTCAGCGACAGACACTACAGACGGGCCCCACACCGGTATCAGCAGTCTTGTTGGGTGCTAATCTTTATTGCTTCATTCACGAAGTAGGAAAACTCTTCGAACTGGTATGGCTCTATGCCTCTAACTTTCGACTTATCTGTGCATATAAGATACTATAGAAATAGTACATGGTCAGAAATATTGAAATTCTAGAACGGAGATAGTAGTAATTCGATAGGCGGGCACGTGCTTGTAGGGCTGGTATGCATCGAAGAACAGCGAGGGAAGAGGACAGGTGATTGATATGTGATGGTTGTTAGATATCGTATATATTTGTGATTGTTGTTAAAATACAGATGAAATGCTGCAAAAAGTTTGCCAAAAGTTTATTGTGTCTTTGTGATTGTTGTTAAAATATGGATGAAATGCTGCAAACAAAAGTTGGCAAAAGTTTACTAAATTTTGTCTATTATATTATATTCTACAAATATGAATTCACACTCATACATTTGGTAGTACATAGCAGGTCCATTTTTAAAAGAACTCAAATGTCTTTTTAAACACTTCACGAAATAGGGATTGTTGCTCGTTTTAGATTAAAAAATAGGTCCAATCTTTCAAAGTATGAAAAAGATATCTCGTTTTAATGCAATAGTTCAAAATAGGTCTACGAATGCAATTGCCCTAAGAAATTGGGCCTACATGACATCACAAGACAAATTTAAAGACACTCTTTTCTATAAGTAATACACCTAGATGAGATATTGTAGGACATGAACAAGAATATGGTTTGTATGTAATTTGTATGTTTATGGATCTTGATGATATTGTGAAACAAATTTAAGACATTTTATCTTTTCTCTAACTATAGGTCGATTTTTCACAATCTTATTTTTGAAGTGTCCTACAGATAAATTATTCTTGATTCAAACAGGCAAAATTAAGTAGTTCATAGTGGCTGCTTAGTAAGTGTTTGTATGATTACCTTCCTTTTTGTTATGAGGAGTTTGTTACCTCTTGTAAATAAGAAACAATGCAACATTTTTATTGATATATATAGCTACGAAAAGAACTACTTCCTAGCTATGTGGCATAGCACAACATGTGGTTGGATCAACAAAATATATAGTTAATAGTCTCTACTATAAAAGTTAAACTTGTGGCTAATCTCATTTACCTGAGTATATAGCCAGCACTCATCGTCATCCCTGGATCCAACTGCAGAATCCAGCCCTGACCGCCAGATGTTTTGGATGTGAATTAAAACATGGACCCAACAAAAAATGTTACGCTGCTTATGCCTTAATACACTGCGTGTCGTCCGAAATTTGATGACTTTTTTCACATACGTCGATGTATACCCGCCCGTAAATCGCGCTTGATCGAGGGAACGCGAAATTTTCCAATCCCCAGATCCTCTCCTCCCTCGATCTCTCTCCCACGGTGTGCCGCAGATGTCGTCGGAGCCACGTCGCCGTGAGGCGTTCCTGAGGCGCCCGACTCCTCTGCCTCCCCGCTAAAGGACACTGCCCGCTCGTGCGCCAGCGGCGCCGCGTTGGGGGCACTGGAGACGAACACGCTCTCGGACGCCGCTTGTCTGCTTCCTCCCTCTTCACCAGCCTGATCCCTGAAAGCTGCACCAAATTTCAGAGAGAACGGGAACCTCCATCATGGAGAGGTGCGGTTTTTGACTCCCCTGTCTCAGCGCGCAGTAGATCGAGTTTTTGGTTGCGCGCGGTTGTTGGCTTCGGTCTGATGGCGGCGTGGTTCGCGGGGGCACAGGAGCAGGTTAATTTTTGCCTTTGTTCTTGGTTATGAGTGGTTCAACGATGCATCTTGTTGCGGTGAGGAGGTGCGGGTTTGATAGAATTGGGCAGGTGAATCTATAACTGTTTCAATTCGATTCTGGACTGTGTTCTTGGTGTTTGGTTGGTTCAAAGTCTTTTCTCCTATTAGTTGGTTCATGCGTTTCGAGTAGAGTTATGGGCCTGAGATTTGTTGGTTGTTCCTGCACGTAGAACAATATGATTTATTGCGATTCCTAGATTCAGTTGCTACTTGTTCCTGCAGTCCTCGCTCTCGCCGAGAGCAGTCTCATGAACGACGCCATTTTTTAGATTAGTCAACTTCTTTGTTCTGATTGGATGTGTTCCCCCCACATTGCATTCTTGTGGCCTTTTCCTGCGCTCCTCAATTCATTATTCCAAACAGTTTGTTGCCTGAGTAGTTCATGCAATTAGGAACCCAGCCACGTGCATGGTTATGTGTATGCTCATTTTTGGGCTTAACTTTACAGGTTATTGACCAGCAAACTAAGTAGCTAAACACTTCTTACATTGAGAAGTTGGTTGTGTTCTCTTCATACACTGCACCTTAGATTATTATTTTACTGAGCTTGGGTGATTGTTGCTTATGAGAATTTCAAGATAGTTGACAATATTATTTTCTGGAATAACTAATCAAATCCATTTTTAACAGCAAGTCATTAGCTAAACACCAGTGGAGAATTCAGTTCTCAGGTCTTCATGTTCAGTCTATTGCCAAATGAGCAGGTGCGAAATTGAGAATTTAGTTATGTTCTGTCCATACATTTGCCCCCATTATATTAATAATATTTTTACCGAGTTTGGGTGAATGCTCTGGTTGTGAGAATTTATAAAATGCAGACAGTTGACTAAATTCTTTTCTGGTTATATTGCTCTGAGATGAGACAATAGGCAAGTGAATGCACCTGTTTGGACTTCGACAGGTTAAAGCACATGCTCAGTGGTAAGCAGTTCACCGGGTAACCAACCAAACTCACTGCTAGTCAGGTGTTGAATGATGGATGCCTATAATTTACATACATATGGTTCTTGTGTGTCTATTGTTTATTTGCGGCACTCATTCATGCTCTTGTGGCAGGTTCTTCATGTTTGTGCACGCTGACTCTGCTATCAGGCCACCCCGACCAGACAAGACTGCCTTGCTGCTTGTGGCTGGAAGGCTCGATAAGGATCCTAGAGTCATAAATGGAATCCGATACTGTATTTTCTTACAGTCAAAATACCAGTCTGTGTATGTATTCCCTCATATTTCATGAGCATCTTGTTTGCTCTTAACTTCTGTACAGATTGAGTAGCCAAGGAACTAGACATCATTTGTGGGTACTTGTTGTGTTGCTGACACAAATTGCTGATATTTTAAAAATATATGCAGGTGAAGGTAAAGTGACCTATAAAGGGGCACGAGATATACATGTATAGTGCCTACCATTTTCATATGTTCTGAAGATTTCTGATTTTTTTTTTGGTAGCAACCGGCCCTTTATGAAAATTCATATACTTTTATAATTTCCAGAACTATCTTAGAGATTGGAATATAGTAGCATCTGGATGACATCAGTATTCATTGACCGGTATTGCTGACATTTGTAAATGATTAGAGGACAATTGAACAGCAGCAAGCCCGTCTCACAGAGATTAAAATTGTATTCTTATTGGCTCATCTGACCACATGGACTAAGGCTTTATAGCTCACTAAAAAAATAACATGCGGTTTGGTGAATTATAAACTATGTTCATCTGCATTGTTTTTTTCCCAAGCCTGGAGATGAAATTTAAATCTCCTTTTTATTTGTCACTACAGATACCATGATGAAAGAGGTCCACATTTGCCATAGCTGAACCAGTAAAAGGTATATGGATGTATCAGATACATGTGCATGATATACCAGTTCTGTGTGCACAAAATATCAGTAAATGGTAGATGGATATATCAGGTCTGCACATTTGTGATGAACTGAGCAATAGCCCAGAATTGATGTAATCCTATTCAATGCAGCATTTGTGATGAACTGAGCAATAGCCCAGAATTGTTGTAATCCTATTCAATGCAGCTAGAGGTTGGTTACTATTTTTTACAAATAAAATTTTAATCTGATATGATAGATGGGGAAGGAAGAAGGAAGGCTATGCGTGGTTGGGTGCTCACTTTCCTGAACAAGACCAGTTCCCCTGGACCATATTATTTTCATCTTCCTTGTTTTTTTTGTATTATATAGGTAGACAACGGTCTGATGGTTCTGATGGTCTTTCCAGATTTAGAAATAAGAAAAGGTCTAAGGTGTGGGATGAGTACAAGCTTATCTTTGTGAATGGAGTGATTCAGAGTGTCGCTACTGCTATATTCTCATGAGTTGCAAAGGTGCTGATGGGCAATCCAATGGAACAGTGGCCGCACCAGAAGATTTGTTGAGGAAAGGATGGGCTAGGTCTGGTCCAGCAGAAACAGGATGCAGATCTTATTGTGTGCTTTATTTGTTGCGTTTTTTGGATGGTGCTTTATTAGTTGCTGATTAGCACTATAGCAAGAGACCAGATAATAATATTAGTATAGGCACTTTAAGAATTTTAACCATCAGAATTTTTGCTGCTGCATATAGCAATATTTATTGGTCCAACAGCAACAGGATGTGGATCGTATGGTATGCTTTATTAGTTGCTGATTAGCACTGTAGCAAGAGATCAGATAATAATATTAGTATAGGCACTTCAAGAATTTTAACCTATCAGTTTTTTTGCTGCTGCATTTAGCAATATTTATTCTTGTGTTGTTTTACAATGAGTGCAATTTGATGAATAAAAAATTAGTCTGATTTCAATGTTTATCCTAACTCTTTATACCTACTTTGATATTGTGAAGGATATAAGTGGGTCATTCTACCTTAATCTGTTTGCACAGTAGATTCAAAATATGGCAACGCATTATCATGTACATCTCATGTCAGAAATGTTGCTGTTTTTTATGTTAGACGTTGTAAACTCAGGTTGAAACTGCCATTTTCGTCATGGAGGTTGTGTGTCCATTGTGTCTTTCATATTTTACACATACTCTGAATGAACTATTTAAATTTTATTATGCATTAGTGTTGAATGCGTTGAAACAGTGGACCAGATTCTTCCAGATTCACTCGATGACATCAACTTGGTAACTCATAGTGAGAACAACAAACAGTGGACCAGATTTTATGTTGATGGGAGAATCCAGGGCGCTGACTGTGTCCATTGCAACAAACGGCTCAGATAAAGGTAGAACCCATTTGACTTGACATACGCTGACTTGTCTAGCACGAGGTGGAACTACCTTAAATCATCAGAAGAGTGTGTTTCAGTCCAGTGTACCAAATTTCAAGTCTAGGCTTCAAGATGATCTTTCACATGCCTTGGCCAATGGTAGGGTTCAGATTGCAGAATATGCTAGCAAGTTCCGCAAGGGAAATAACTCCGGTGATACAACCCCTGAAGGCCATCACATTCTAGCTTTACCAACAATCACCTGCTAAGGCTCTTGCAGACATAAGTATGAAATTTCACCAAGAAGCATCTTATCGACAGCTAACTAAAATGATTATTTTGCATGGTTTATCCCTTGTCTGTTGTTGAGCATGCAGAAATGAGAAGGTTTGCAAAGATCCACAATCCAGGGTGTAACCCACGCATAGCTTCGAGTTTCCTTGTCAGCAAATATGTGGGTCACTGAAGGAGCAGAGCTCTGAGTTAAGTATCTCTGTTTCATAGCACATTTTATTGATTCAGATTGGAAACTTTCAAAGGATCATCAAGTTTGTTGCTTTTTGGTCCTCTCCTACAAGTTTGGAAAGGATGATACATTATAAGGACACTTGTCTACTAGATTCAGAGAGGGCGGGCCATTCAATATTATATGGGAAGCTATAAGAGATTGTGAAAGGACTTGATGTCGCCTAGAGGGAGGGGGGGGGGGAGTTGAATAGGCGTAACCTAAAATCAATAAAACTTTTTCTCACAAATTAATACAACTCAGTCTGACCTCCTTGTTAACCAGGTCAGACCTCCTTGTACGGGCAGAAACAGACCCAACTCCCAAATTTGAATTCTAGCTCAAATTGAGACTTGCGGTGATGCTCCAAAGATTTTTCTACACACAAATGGGCACACCAAAGTAGATCGAAGCGGAAGCACAAGTATAAGCTAGAAAACAACTATGAATGTAAATCGGCGAGGAGACACAAAATTTGTTTCACCAAACTTCAGGACCACCAACCATGATCCCTACGTCTCCGTTTAGAAAGCTTGAGTTGCTCACAAGGCCAACTCCAAGCCGGGTCTCTTTCAACCTCTTTCCCCAAATCCAATAACCTGATCTTTTTCACGACGGAGGCAAGATCACAACCCTCACAAACTTTCTCAAGGCTCACCACAAGCTAGTGAGCTCTAGGATGACGCCTAGCCGTCTAGGAGGTTTCCCTCTAGGAGTAACAAATGCTCCACGAGTTGCTTGACGCAACCAAAGTGCTCAAGGCTATGGAGCAAATGTTCCAATTGAGCAGATTTTGAAGCATACCAAGATTATGAAGCAACAGATGGGACAACTATCACAAGCCATTCAAGGCAACAAGGGGGCTATTCCTGACAATACGATGACTGCAGAACAGTTGAAGGCAATAGCTACACGATCAGGAAAACAAACAGAAGATCTAGAGCACTCTGCGGGAGTAAAGAAGCCCCGCGCCGATCGGCCCACACTCGGCGCCAATCGGCGCGACGACCCTGTCAGAGCCGATCGGCTCCCTGAGCGCCGATCGGCGCAAGGAAGATGATGACCTCTCTGGTCTGAAAATGGGCGTGGAGACAAAAGAGCATGGCCCTGCCACGTTTCTGGATACTCAACTACTGACGAAGATAGAAAGAGCGCGGCAACACGACGAGCAGTTTGCGAGTTTTGTCGATATTATGAAGAAACTTTACATCAATGTCCCTTTTGTTGACGTTATCCAAGTTCCCACCTATGCCAAGTACATTAAGGACATGATGCAAAACAAGAAGTCTCTAGTTTCTAAGGAGGTTGTGAAGGTCACTAAGGAACTAACGGCGGTAATCAATAATGTTGCACTGGAGAAGAAACCCGACCCTGGATCACCAAGCATCAAATGCATGATTGGAACAAGGATATTTGATAGGTGCTTGTGCAATCTTGGAGCAAGCGTAAGTGTTATGCCCCGTCATATATTCACAAATCTCAATTTGCCCGGGTATGTGTTTGGAGTTAGCCGATCAATCAGTACGTTTCCCTGATAGAATTGCTGAGGATGTGCCTGTTCAAATTGGAGATCATATCGTCCCTGTTGATTTTATTGTGCTTGACATGGATAAGAGGATAAGGACCCCGTTGATCTTAGGCAGACCCTTCTTGAGAACAGCAAAGGCAAGTATTGATGTTGGGAGTGGTGAGATAAGCTTCGATATAAGTGGGACTCCCTACTCTTTCAAGTTTCGCCCAAAGGGAGAAGAGTGTCGTGCTATTGATGAAGTGAAGAGATACAAGACACCGTGGCATCGTAGCGTCGAAAGTAATTGGAGGGGATGTATGGATAGGTCGTCCAAGCTATATGAACCATGGAGATAAGATAACCTTGTAGTGTCGCGGTCTCACATCCCGCAACGTGACACTAAGGATTGATTGTATGCGGGGAGGTCAACCTCTTTGACCTCTAAATAACTAGAGCGCTCTTGGGAGGCAACCCAATGATTGGGGGATTTAGAAGTTATTTAGTGCTTATGGGAGAGCAACCCATTTCATTTAGTTAATTAGTGCTGGCCAGGAGGGCAACTCGGTGTTTTTAAATTTGCTTGCTTGTGATAAAAACAATCTCCCGAATAATAATAAAAAATAGAAAAGTATGTGCTTAATTCTTGTGTGCTCTTGCGTTGTCTGTTTATTCGTGTAAAACTGTGTATATACATACTATAGACTAACAATGCAGGAATATAAAAAAAAAAGACCAAAAATAGGAAGGAACAGAGCTTGCGCCGATCGGCGCAGTATTGCCCAAGTCAGGACAGAAGGCCGACGACGCTCAGAGGGGTGCTAAAAATCAACCAGCAGAGTAATTTTCAGAGACAAAGCTATTTTTAAGGTAATCAAAAATCTTTTGAATTAATTTTTGTGTGCAAAATGGTTGCTAAATAACGCAAGAAAGGATGAAGAGCAACATCTAGCGAAGAAGCGAGGGGCCTGAAGCAAAAACAGACTTCACGCCGATTGGCGCGGGTCAGCGCCAATCGGCGCTGTCATCAGATGAGCCCCGATACGTATGCCGATACTACAGGAACATTGGAGAAGTAGAAATTAGGTGAAAGAGATAAACACGAGACATCAGAATCAGCGCCGGACCAAAAGACGAGGTGCAAGGGACTTGCGCCGTTTGGCGCCCAACTGCGCCGATCGGCACAGGTACCCATGTTGTTTCCAAATGGGCGACAAAGGCGGTAGGCGTTGATTTTGAGGAATAGGTATGATTATTATGCAGGTGTGCAGTGCAGAGAAGACACGGAATTGACCAAAAGCTGAAAAAGAGACGGTGCGCCGATCGGCGAGGATCCGTGCCGATTGGCGTCGCCAACAAAACATCAGGATTCCATGCTGTTTCCGTGCCAACCAACATGATGTGCCAGGAAGCGACATAAAGGAGGGGAATCAAGCATCAGAGTGGTCAGAGCATTCAAAATTTGAATTATGCTGATTGGCGTAGGTACCCGTGCCGATTGACGCGCTCTCAAAATTTTGAAATTTTATGACGGTTCCTTCTCCTGGAAGTTTCCCACACTATAAAAGGGAGGCCAGGCGCCCCCATTCGGCACACCATCCCGATAATCTCTCCACCTTCCCCACTACCCATGATCTCGCACACGTTCCGCATTCCTCGCAGATGGATCGTCTCTGCTCCTCCGTCGGCAAGTTGGACAAGAGGCTGAGCCGGGGAAGCAGTTCCGGCGGCAGCAGCGAGTCGAGCGGTGGCTCCAACGCTCGCGATGACATGTCGGTGGGTGGTGCATCCACCGGCTCGGCGGCGGCGACATACGAGATCCGCGCCCGCCACTCCGTCTCCGGCGCGTCCCGTCCAACGAGGCGTGCTACGAGGAGCCAAACGGCAGCAAGCCGTGGGGTTCCCACATCATCACTCGCCGGCATTCATGCCGCGCACGGTGGAGGAGGGCTTCACCCTCCTGAGCGCGGAGGAACAGCGACACTATCTCGCGGTGAGGGGAAGGTTCGTCCCCAACTTCGACTTGGACGAGACCTTCCTCACCTCGATCGGCATGTGGGAGGACTTAAGGAGGATGCTAGACAACCTCGGCTGGGTGGATTTCCACCTCCTCCCCATGGACTATAACCTCGACGTCGTCACCGAGGTTGCCTCTATGATGAGGCTTGGCACCGTCGAAGACGGTAGCGAGGCCGTCAACTTCCGCGTCCGCGACATCAGCCACACGGTGACCATGGAGGCGGCGGCTCAAGCCTTCGGCTTCGACGCCAACGCCGACGTCACCGGCATCCTGGGACGTGGGGAGTTGGACTCCTTTTGGAGGCGGCTCTCGTTTGTAGAAGAAATGAAGCGCGGCAACATCCGCAACCCGACCATTCCTGTCTTCCATCGGTGGTTGGCGGCGCGCATAGGCGACAAGGTCGACTCCAGCAACGTCACCGATGCGGACTTGCGGTGGCTCTTCAACGCCATCGTGAGTCCGTCTCATTGCAATCCCATGTCGGTGATGGTGCGGGGTTGGCTCGACAAGAGGGGCAAGGCAAGCAAGAAGTTGGCCTTCGAGGCCTATCTTCAACGCCTAGCAGCCCTCGTCTGCGACAGCGACGGACAGGGAGGGCGCGATGACAAGTGGGAGTGCGCGACGGAGATCAGCGAGAATATGACTCGTGGCAATATTGTCACGGGAAGTGTTCGTGCCAGCTTCCATGTCGACGGCACCAACGTAAAGCTCCCGTGTGCGGAGCTAGGAGTTTTTCTCCCTCGCAAGCTAGAGGGAGGAAATTGGCTTGAGGAAGGTCTCCTGGAGGGGGGCCGAGTTTTCAAGGACCGCCGTAGGCGGGTTCGACAGCCGGACACATCTACAGCAACCGGCGGCGAGTGGGACTCCTGGGGGTCACGCCAGGAGCCTCAGCAGTACCAGTCAGGGTGGAGCGACGCAGCAGGCGGTTCACAGCCCTCTGCGCCGATCGGCGCAGGCGATGCACCGGTCGGCGCACCCTACTGCAGCGTGGGCATTGACTACAGGTACCAAGGGCGTGTACCAGTGGTGCCTCCTGTGCCCAGTGCAGACTTTTTTCGTGTCCATGCAGGGGTACCTTGACAACAACATGCACTACATCGAGCGCGTGGAGGAAGCCATGTCCCAATGGAGGTACAACCACGATGGGATGGTGGAGGAGTTCGAGCGACTCAAGGCGCGGTGCTATGGCTTCGATCAGCCACCGACTCCACTTTTGGATGACTAGAGTGCCTAGGAGTTGGCACGTGTATCGGTTTCCCGGTTTGCGTTTTCTTTTATCTTTTGCAGTCTTTTTCTTTATTTACTTATATATGTGTGAGCGGGTTGGGAAACCATGTATCGGGTGTGTTTACTTTCATGCAAGTGTGTTAGTAGTAGTTTTATTTTCATGCAAGTGTGTTAGTAGTAGTTTTATTTTCATGCAAGTGTGTTAGTAGTAGTTTTATTTTCATGCAAGTGTGTGCAAAAATCATCACCATGTATTCAAGTTTCGATCTTAATATAATGGTGGCGGTTATGCTCTTTTAGGAAAATTGAATTATTTATTCTTTTTTTAAAAGTGTTGATGAAGATCAAATAGTATTGAGCATTGAATAAAATTTCAAACTTACACTTAATGATTATTCGGCAAATATGTCTTATGTGGAGCAATTTTGTGTACCCATGTGCTTCATTTGTGTTGTCTAGTTTGTAATGATAACTCAGTACTAATCTTTTCAAAAATAAATTTTCATGTTGTGAACTTTAGAATTTATTGTTTTCAAAGATCCTTACCTACCAATGCCATATTTTGAGCAATACTCATGAACCTTTGATATGTAGATAAACATTAAATTAATGGTTGAGTTCGGTTAGGATTTAATTCTTTTTGGCATGAACTTTATTAAGATGGCAATTCTTTGTGTATCTTGTTCTAGCCTTGAAATTACTCATGCAAAAATCCAATTTTGCTGAGTACACTACCATAAACCCAAAACATCTTGTTGAGTATCATTCCTTGACCACGTCCTATATTTCTGGCTATGTTTAATTCTTGAATAAATGTTACAGCCAGACAAATCAAAATACCAACAAATATTGGAATTTGGGTTGAGAGCCGATCGGCGCACCCTGAGCCGATCGACGTAGCAGAAATTGTGGTGAAAAAAAATTGCTCTGCTGTTTGCTAAGGGACTAGCAAAATTTTAAGTGTGGGGGGATGGTATATGACATGCTTATTCTCGAAATTCATTCTAATATAGCCATGAATCATTCCAACCATGTGCAATCTTCCCTGATCAAATTTTTGCTATGCACATGTCCACATATCCAAAGTGTGAGTCCTTTTTTAAATTTTTCTTTCTTAATTGCCATCTTGATAAGTTTCTATAATTCCAACGAAGAATAATCTCCTAGCTTTACAATATATTATTGATTTATGTTTGCAATCCTTGAATTACCTCACCTAGCTACTCATATAAGCCTTACACTAATATTATTTGATCATTATGATGTAGAATATAGGTTGAGTGATTTGAAAGATGAGTTGTTGCCTTGGATTATTTGGAAGATAGATTCTCTATGTTCACAACAATCTTTTAAGTGATTTTCATGTGTGGAAAAGTTATAATCTATGAGTTGGACATGATCTTTTGCTTTGAGGAGAACTTTAAGCTTATGCCCATATTTGATCTATTTTGCTGAATACCAATATGAAATATACCACAATAGAACAATGCTCAACATTTGCTGATTTGAGATATGTTTTATGATAGAAAGAGTATGTTTTTCGATTTTTCTTTCTTTTACTTTACTCGGGACGAGCAAAGGTTTAAGTATGGGGGAACTGTTGGCACTTCCCAAGTGCCCCTTTTATTTGTGAATATTACCCCAATTAGAGCATAATTGATACTAATTTAAGTCATTTACCTGTGATATTGTCTATACATTTGTATATGCATTGTTTTAGAGCTTTATTGCAGAAACAGGTAAAATTGATGATTAATGCGATGATGGAGAGGACAGGAGTCCAGAACCGACGAAAAGCACTGAAGAAGCCCAGTGCGCCGATCGGCGCAGTCCATGAGCCGATCGGCGCAGGGGTGTTTTGGCCCACAGAAGTGACCGAGGCCCATTCCACATGTTTATCGAAGTTTATCTACGCAAGACACTTGAAGATATTTGTCTAGAAGATTTATGAAACTTCAAGAAGATTTACGGAACTTTAAGATCTCAACGTGCAGTACAAGACTTTATCTCGAAGGAAAAGGCCCACATGGCAGCTGTGGAAGACAGAGGAACCGACTCGGAGAAGAAATCAGAGAAGACACGGCTTGTGCCGATCGGCGCAATCTTGAGCCGATCGGCGCAACCGCCTTATTTGCTAGAAACCGAGTCCTTTACGAGTAGAACCCATATAAATACTTGTAAACCCTCGCCGCAGAGAGAGGAGGTGACGGAGGGACACCAGATCCATGAGTTAGAGCCACCGGGGCTTGCCTCGTTAGAATAGATCTCTAGTTGAGTTTCAAGAACCATTGGAGTTAAGAGTTGATCCATCAAGGTAGGCCATCTCGACGGGGATGAATCTTACTCTATGTATCTCAAGGATGATTGAATATGTTGATGATGGTTTTGGTGATTTGTCTATCTTGATTCTATAATCATGCATGTGATTATTCCAATTGCTTAGTTCTAGGCTAAGTAAGTAGATATTATCTTAATCATGATGATTAGGATAGTATTCAGACATTGTATTGATTATGGTTGCTTGATGATGCTAATAGTGTGGTTTAGCGGTAACAGCACTAAGCCTGCGCAGCACTATTGGATAGTTGAGTAGGATAAGATACTCGCGCGATTAAGGGTTTCCTCCCCGCTGCGATAAATAGGGAGCCGCTCGGAAAGCAGGGTGGTCTTACTCATTATAGGTTTTCATTGATCCATATAATTACCCATTATGATGCTATTCAATTAGACTTTCTTGTTACGATCTCACTAGTAGATATCTGGCTACTCACTTATCAACATAGGTTTACAAGATCTGGCACACTTTGGCTCAGATTCACTGGTGTGCTGATCGGCTCAACTCCTGCGCCGATCGGCGCAACAACCTTGGCTTAGATTCACCAGTGTGCCAACCGGCTCGACTCCTGTGCCGATCGGCGCAACCACAAATTTAATAGATCTTGCGCACTTCGACTTAGTTTCACCAGTGTGCCGATCGGCTCGACTCCTGCGCTGATCGACGCAACGACAGATTTACTATCTGGCGCACCTTTGCGCTGGCCAGTCTTCCTCTCATGCAACCTGATCTTGACAGTAGACTTGACTAGATCTTTTACTATTAACTTTGTTTAATAAATCCCTAAGGTCCCAGTAGATTCGATAAACCTTGGAATACTCAATTCAAGAGAAAAAGTGATACAATCGTACACCATCCTCTTGCGGTATATAAGTGGGTGCGTAGATACGACCAACAGCCTCCCCTTATAGCGTTGAAAATCATAACCTGCAATCGCCTGCTTGCTGTCCTGTCTGTCGAAGAAACATTGAGCGCCTGTACCTAGACAGAGATCGTGCTTACAGACATTAAAGAGATGTGGACCGCAGAATCCAGGATACAATCGAGATGAACGAAGCGGACTACACTTTTCTCATAAGGAGTATAAGACGAATTTTCTGAGTCTTGAACAGGCATGGTCTGCATGATTAGTGTGTTGAGTTTCTTCTCTTGCAATGAGGACATTGCAAATTTTGAGTGTGGGGGAAGGGCTTTGCCATTAGTCATAGTTTTTAAGTGTTTTTGAGTCTAGTTTCTCATTTGTTTTTCTTAATGAGTGTTTATTTAAGTTTGTTTGTTTTTCTTAATGAGTGTTTATTTAAGTTTGTGTGTGTGCTTAAGAGAGTCACGAGTTATGTTGAGAGTTGCTTCAAGGTGTTTTATGTAGTTTTAATTATTGCATTGTCTTTAATAAAGTTAGTGTCGACTGTCAAATTGAAAGTGCCCCATGCTATTTATCTTGTCTTTCTGATGATCGATTGGTTGATTACTTGAATTTATTGGTTACCACTTAACTTTTAAGCTTTATATTTGTGAAAAATTCTTTTGACTCATCATAAGCTAAAGCAAAAGCAAGGTCTAAATATGCCTACATAGCCGAGTGAATGAGAGCAAGCTACACATTTGAACTAAGTGGATTGTAAAGAACTTTGTCAACTTTTTGCTCATGATTTCGACCAAGTTAGGAAAGGATGATCTATTTTGTTTATCTCTGTATTTCTAGCCATTCTTATCCATTTAAATTCCTTGCTATCATGAAAACCATACATCTTTGTTTCTCCCTCCTCCTTGATACAACCTATATTCTCAATAAAAGGAAATTCAGAAAATTTCCGCTGCTGATACAAGACAGAAATTGCTGATCATATCGGGAATAAAAAAAAGTGAAAGAAAAGAAAACATAGACTGCGCCGACCGGCGCTGTTGCAAAAGAAAGAAAAAAAAAGAGGTTATTATAAAAAAAGGAGGTAAAGAAAAAAAAATGTATATTCCCTGAGAGGCAGTAAGGTCATCAAAGAAAGTAGATTTCTGATTATTTCTCATTATTTGCTATTGTTCTCATTGAAATTTTTTAGATCTTCTACATTCCTCTTCTCCATTAAAAGTTCTTTTCCAAGAAAATTCTTTCTTCATAGGCATGATTGAGCACATTGTTGACATGGTTAATCTTATGGTTTAATTTAGTTATATAGCCCTCCGAGATCCACATGCAATCCTTGATTAGATAGGAGAGGGAAGGAAATAACCTTGAGAGACCTAGAGAGGACCAACTGCTTGATGTTTGATGCTGAAAGATGAGTTGAGGAGAACTAAAATTGTTTTTGAAAAAGTTTTGTGGTAATTTAATTAAGTTCAAGTATGATATGCCGATTGGCTAAAAGGAGATGAGAGAAAATCTTTGTGGTGGGATAATGAGTAAAAATGATGATTGAGATTGATTGCATGAGAGATGGTGTGAAAATTCTTATTACATATTTGATTTTGTATTGCTCCAGGACTAGCAATGATTTGAGTGTGGGGGAACTATCGGTGGTTTCTAGACGCCCATTTTATCTACCAAAAAGGGATGTTTTGCGTCTTAATTTGGTGGTTTGGACTAGCAATTAACCCCATATTTGCATATATTTGTAGTTGTTCTGTTTTCGATGTAATCGCAGAAAACAGGTGTAAAACAGGGTAATTATGGATAAAGAACTAAAGAGTGATGAAGATGGGCCAGATGCAGAGCCGCGCCGATCGGCACGGGCCTGTGCCGATCGGCGCAACTGGAGAAGATGTCGAAAACACGATCCGGTCCAGGAAAGACGAAGGCCTAGCCCAGTATGAGTTAGAGTTGGTGGAAGTTGACCTAATCCCGTCGAGTATAAAAGAAAGATAATTATCAAGAGCCAAGGGAGAACCAGAGAGAGATGGCGATCGCGAGAATCAATTATTAGAACTAGGGTTCCAGGATATTGGCTTGCGCCGATCGGCTCGTGCGCGTTCCAGCACTATTACTCACCCCTCTGCTATGTCTAGCGAAAGGATGAGTGAGTAGTCTCATATTCTCTTCTCCGGTGCGGGAATCTGTTCATGTAACTCTCATACTTGTTGATACTCTCTCGATGAATTTAATCTATGTGATGAACTTTATTGCACATCTATCTATCCCTTTCATTAGTGTATCGGCCAATACACTTTTGCCCATTACATAGTGCAAGAAACCAGTGGGGAGCTAATAACCTCTGTAGTGACAACCGGGGTGAACGAAACCACCATGTCTTGTAGAATATTAGAGTCATCATTCAAGTTGATAAGAATAAGGTTGCATGCTAGTGAACCAATCCTAAGGAGAGAATCCTTCATCATCATGTTACCTCTTCAATAACATTCACCTTCCACTTTCTCACCGTCATCATTCACATGAACCAAACCATTGCAATTTGTTAGTAACCCTTTAATAGTATTAGTTCCGCTCGTTCCCTGTGGATTCGATAACCTTGGAATACTCTGAGGGAAAAAGAGCTATAACTGTACACCGTCCTCTTGCGGTATATAAGTGGGTGCGTAATTACGACCAACACCTATGCATTCCAGTTGGCTCTGTTCGTCTTTTGTTGTTGCAGGAGGCGCATGGAGGTGGATTGATGGGTCATTTTGGTGCTAAGAAGACGGAGGATATTTTGGCCACACACTTCTTTTAGCCAAGGATGAGGAAAGACGTTGAGCATTTTATTGCTCGCTGCACTACATGTCAAAAAGCTAAGTCTCGCTTGAATCCACATAGTTTATACGTGCCACTTCCTGTTCCTTCTATTCCTTGGGCGGATATTTCTATGGACTTTGTTTTAGGACTGCCTAGGACTAAGAGGGGGAGTGATAGCATTTTTGTCGTTGTGGATCTTTTTTCTAAGATGGCACACTTTATACCATGTCATAAAACTGATAATGCTAGTTATATTGCTGACCTCTTTTTCAAAGAAATTGTACGTTTGCATGGTATGTCTTCTACTATTATTTCAGATCGTGATGCAAAATTCTTGAGTCATTTTTGGCACACGCTTCGGAATAAGTTGGGTACAAATTTGCTATTTTCTATAACTTATCATCCACAAACTGATGTACAAACTGAGGTTGTGAACCGCACTTTGGGCACTATGTTAAGAGCTATTTTGAAGAAAAATTTGAAGCAATGGGAAGAATGCTTGCCTCATGTTGAGTTTGCTTATAATCGGGCAACACATTCTACTACCAAGGTAAGTCCCTTCAAGGTAGTGTATGATTTTGATCCCCGTACTCCACTTGATATACTTCCTCTACCTATTAATGAGAGAGTTCATGTTGATGCTAAGGAGCGTGCTGAATTTATTTTGCAAATGCATGAGACCACTAGACTTAGCATTGAAAAGATGAATAAAAAGTATAAAATTGCTGGTAGTAAAGATAGAAAGGAAGTAAAGCTTGATGTAGGAGATTTAGTGTGGTTACACTTGAGGAAGGATAGATTTATAGAATTCAGAAAGTCTAAATTAATGCCTAGAGATGATGGTCCATTCAAAATAATGGAAAAGATTAATGATAATGCATACAAACTTGAGTTGCCTCCCGAGTTCGGGGTTAGTCCTACTTTTAACATGATTTGAAACCATACTTGGGAGAAGAGGATATGCTTGAGTCGAGGACGACTCCACTTCAAGAGGGGGAGGATGATGAGGACATCACTCCTATGAATACACACAACACTCCTCCAATTCTGGACTTGCAAGGTCCAATGACTAGAGCTCGTGCACGATGACTAAATTTAGAGGTGAGCTCGTTCCTACGTTCTTTGCTATATGTTAGTTTTGAGAATGGTTTGCTACCTAATGATTATTTTATGATTAGGAACCATGGAGAGGACCAGGAGATGATAGGAGAAGGAGTTGGGAACGTGGAGGACCAGCAAGGGATTGGAAGCCAAGGTGGAGGCCCAATCAAAACCGACTTCGAATCTGTTTCGGGGCCCAGGACTAGTCTGCATTAAAACGGTCGCCCAGGACGCATACAGACTCGAATTTGGACGTTCTACATATGCACGGAAAGATAAGGAGAAGATCTTTCCAATGCCGCTGGGTTCATGTCAAAATTTATTCGGAGTCATCGGGAATTGTCGAAACAAGAGAGGGTCCAGAATCTATGTCGTTGCTGCGTTGCCTATTTTTGGCCTTTGGGCTTTGTATCTAGTTGAGCCCAATTAGGAGCGCGTCCAGATTGTCTTGCATGACCCTAGGGTCTTCATATATAGCTGCCACCGCACCATTAGAGTTTGGGTTTTGCTTAGATCAATTCTGTTCATAAATAGTGTCACCGTTCGTTGGTTTGTGAGACCCCAACTTCGTGAGTTTAATCATACATCTGCAATTATGTTGCATTCTTCGTTGTTCTTGCTTGTGTTCTTGATTCGCAGTCAGGGATTAGCCTTCTCAGCGAGGTCAATCGTCCTTGGACGGTTGATAACCAGAGGAGACGTTGTCCTGTGATTGCGGGGTTCTGAATGTGTTGTTTAGAAGCCAGATCGATTTGTGTTTTGCCTCTGCCCAAATCAAGATTTATCAGAACCTTTCGGAAGATCGGGAACCCTTGTTCACAGCACACCGAAACCATAATGACATCGTTCTCCATTTGTCTCCTATACCTATGCACGTCACTGCATCTCTGACCATTCAAATTAGGCATATGACCTGCGCCAGAGCTTGGTTATGGCGTGGCAGCGTACCTGAAAGCTTACCCAAGAAGCCAACCTGAGCGATGCTCCCTACTGCTTGCCTTCTCGACAAGTCTCGACTGACCCAATTTTAGTCTATAAAAGGACCCTAGCCTCACCCAACCGTTCATCATTCCCCTCAACCATCACTTGCGAACAAAACCATTATCCCATTCCATTGGCTAGACTAAACCTATCCCCACCTTATCCATGGAAGACATCACCTGGACCACCAGCTACTGCTTAGAAGAGCTTGGCTTTCCCAAAATCCTACTCGCCACCACAACCAAACTCGACATCCTAGAGCGCCTGAGTATGTAAGACGAGAGTATGAAGAGTCCGGCACCGAGCGTTACACCATCACCGTCCAAATCGCCGCCAGCCCAGAAGCTCCCAGCCTAAAACCATGGAGAGTGACGACTATTGGGTTCCACTTTTCAGACACCTACCAGTTAGTCACTCATAAGGCTCTGCGTTATCTATGCCAGTTGCTCGAGAAGCCCGTCAATCGCACTAGCATGTGATACTTCCCACCTTTAGATAATGATCGACCTATCTGGAAAGCCCGCATCGATAGCTTGGAAAGACAAGATGGAGACCCTATTGTTGTCACCACAACGCGGTACCTCCTTGCTCTTGACGAGTTATTTGACCAGCAAGGAGAACAACTGCAAGCCTGCATCCAACGAGCCGAAGAAGCTGAAGAGCAGCACAGAAGATAGCAAGTCGACCTTGCAGAAGCAGAAGCTCAAGCAGCAGAAGCTCACCATCGCGCTACCATGGCCGAAGCAGCCATGAGAAGCATAGAGAATCGCCACACCCGCGCCCTCAACCATGTCTACCTCTCCGGTCGTGCAGCCTATAAGACCCTGCACATCACCGGACAAGAGAAAGACACAATCCTTGAAGGGATCCCCGTCAGCTCCTTCCTCACCATGAAGCAACGATTTCTAGTTAGCCCCTTGTCAATTGAAGCCAAAAGAGAGGAACCTTTCCAAAACCCTCTCGATGAAGCAACTTTCGAGTCAATCCCCTTGACTCAGCCAGTCCCCAAGGAAGAAGGAACTTCCGCTCCGCACCATTCGTCGACCGAGAAGCTTGAGGACACCGTCGAGTGAAGCTCGACAAGAACCGATAGCACTGTCATGGGAACAAAGCCGTCTTGGTCCGAATTTAGTAGTGCTAGCACCGTGAACCATGCACCCCTAGTCACACCAAACAAATAGTATCCGACCCATTTAGTGTAGACTTGTTTGCACTCAGTGCATGTTGCCATTAGTACTCCGCCTAGTACGTCTAAGTGTGTGATTCAACCATGCTTGTGTGAATCCTTGTTTGATCATTTGGATTTTTGATTGAGTGATGTTGTGTGCTTAGACCAACAAAGAACATGAATGCAACTGGAAGTCGCAAAATAGTTGCGGACTCTAAATAAGTAAATAACATACAAGAATAAAGAAAAGCATATCTAGAAACTACTTTTAGTCTCGTATCTTGTATTTCCCCAGATTCTGGCAAACTTTGGACACACCTCCTTCACCAGAAGCATTAAAGCCACACTCCCTTCTTTTCCCAGCCATCCTTTGATAATGTATTGCCCAACCCCACGACATGTTTTATCACAGCCTTGATTCCCTTTATGCCGTCAAAAACACCAAAAGTTGCACGCCTCCTTTCAACCCGTCTTTGACCCAGCACCGCCACGTTTCACGGTAAGTCTTACCTTGACAATAAAAAAAAGCAAGATACTCATGGATCCCCACCAAGTTAACACCATTAACTCCTCCAACCCAATTACACAAGAATCAATTCAATCCATCGAAGACCAACCTTGGGTTATCACTGATTGCTGACATGAGCCCAGTTTCCTGCAACTCCTTTACACCACAATGGTTGTCCTAGGCTTCAAGCTCCATCCCCGATTTGTTGGTAGAGAGCACAACAAATCTTGTACCCTGAGCTGTGTTGTCTCCACTCACATTGACACCAGCCCGGACTACCCCACGATACAACCCTTCAGTGTAACCATTGTTGGATCACGCCTCCTAGACACCTACCAACTTGCTGCCCACAAAGCCTTGAAACACTTATGCCAGCTCTACAAGCCCCCTCTTGCGTACTCAAGCATGAGATACCTCCCCGTCACCAATAAGGACCTACCCCAGTGCAAATCCCGTGTTGAATCTTTGATAGAATCAAACTCTATTGGACATGACCCTACCCTTGTTACCACCACCAAATATCTCCACATGCTGGACAAACTTTGCGACCAGCAAACCCAACACCTTGAAACACGCATGCAACACGACAGAGAAACCGATGCACGCTGCCTAGCCCCACATCTCCAACTTGAAGAAGCCGAAGTCCATGCCACTAAGGCAGAAAGCAACTTAGCTGCCGCAGTCACAGTCTTGACAACATTAGGGAATCTCACCACCGGCAAATCTCTCTACTAGTCAGTAAAACTTGTCGAGCATATTCTCCACTGCCTGGCTAATAGCCTTGACCCCTACCAAATCCTATACCAAATATTCTACCAAGAAAGCAACCATACAGATATAGCCGAACCTAGCGAGTACCAAACGTAAGCGCTAGTGAGTCGCCAGCATACCACATCGAGCAAAAATCCTTAAGTAGGGTAGTACCCTACTAGATTCCTTGACCTCCAGGCAAAATTCTTATAAGTAGGGTAGATCCCTCCATACTTACCAAAGATTTCATTAAAAGCCAAATACCTATACAAAAAAAAAACCAATCACAATCAGGCCCAGAGCTCTCCCCCGTTTGAACACAAGCCACTTCTATTCGCTAGCCCAACTTGCCCAATCCCTCTCGCAGGGCAACTTGCTCGTCTTCCTCGTGTCCCGTGAACCCTACCTTTCCCAACACCTTCCCTGTTGGCACCACCTCTACTCCGTCTAGCCTACCGAATCACCAGCTAGATTCCCTGCCATCCACCATCGCTAGTAAATCCGTCACATCCATCACCTCGCCAAGGGACAAATTTCCATCTCACACAGCCGCAACAATCTGCTCTAGTCCCTTGTGCGCCTGCATGCATGCCCGTCCTTGTCGGAATCGCCATTTTTCCTGCAACCGCACCGCTCATCGTGAGCGACCATAAAAGAGCACCACCACTACCAAACCTCCACCACCAGCCAGATAATACCAACCACTTCTTCCCTGTAGACATCAATCCCTCATTCTCAGTCGCCGGCAGATTACAGCTTGCATCAAGTAGCAACCACCATGTCCTTCAGTCTGGATGTGCTGGTTTGGGTTATCGTCGCCTACTTGTTGTTGATGGCCTATCTTGTGCGGAAGGTCTTCTCCCAGCCTCTGGCGAAGCCCGCTCTGTGATTCCTCGCCCGAGTGCGAATGTAATCTCGGTGTCGAGTCTATATCAGACAGTTGAATAATCGAGTTGTTTTGTGCCACCACTCCTCGATCATAAATTCTTTTCCTCTCCTAGCACCCACCTAATTTCAACGACCAGATTCTTTTAAATAGTGTAGATATGTGACATCCCGAAATTTTAACACCAAATTAATTAGATAAAATCGCGGCAAAATTTAATTTTTCAAGACTAATACGATCTCATGATTTTAAAATTTTCTTTGAAACAAAAAATCACCAAATAAATAAATTAGAAAAAATAGAATAAAGGAAATTTTGAATAATTAAAAAAAACCTTGCAAAAGTGATGGTTAGATTATTTTTCTTTTGTTTGATTGCTTCATGTGTTACTCCATTTAAAACTCCAAAGTCATTTAGAAATTCTTCCAAAAATTCCAAAACCCAAAAAAAAAGGTGCCTAGAGGGGGGGGGGGTGAATAGGCACTTTAAATAGTTGACCTGAAATCAACACTTAAAAACAGATTAAACAGAGAACGACGGAACTTCTGTCATATTATGACGGAACTTCCGTGGTGACGGAAGTTCTGTTCCACGACAGAAGTTCCTCGTCTATGAGTTGGAAAACACAACAAAAAGGGGAATATAAGAGGGACAAAGAAACGATTTGAATAGAAGGGTTTTTGTTGCAGTGTAGAGCTTAGTTCGTGCAGGAGATAGCAAGCAACACAACACACAAATAGATCGAGCACAATATACGAAGAAAGAAGCAAGCACAATAATAATCGTTGGAAATGTAAAGAGAGAGACACAAAGATTTTTACCGAGGTTTGGCGACTACACAACGTAGTCCCTACTTCCTCGTTGAGGAGCTACGCAAAGTAGCCGGGTCTCTCTCAACCCTTTTCCCCGCCAAGCGATCACTATGATCGAGCTTGGAATTCTTTCTTCACATAATTCTTTTCCTCCGGAGGCGAATCACACCTTTACAAACTTTCCCAAGACTCACCACAAGATTGGAAGCTCTAGGGTGATGCCTAGCCGTCAAGGAATCTTCAATTCTAAGAGTAACAAATGTCTCACGGACTTTTGCTTTGTAACAATGCTCAAGTGCTCAAATTCTCTCACAAAGAAACTCTCTCTCAACCCAACTCTCACAAAGAGATGAATCCTCAAAAAGAGGAGTTGGAAAGAGTGCTAGAAGGCTTTGAGAATGATATTTTCATGGGGGAAGTCAGCAGCCTCGGAAGGAGGGGAGAGATGAGCTATTTATAGAGGAGTCTCAAAAACTAGCCATTGGAGTACATTTTGGAGACTGACGGAACTTCCGTAAAAACCCATGGAACTTCTGACATTTCAAAAAGAGTCGTTGTGTGGGCTAGGATTCCACTATGATAGGGCATGACGGAACTTCCGTCACAAGCATGACGGAACTTCCGTGACTCTCTGGATGGAAGATCACTGGAGTTTCAACTGACGGAACTTTCGTCACTCTCGGGTTGGCAGAGTTACTAGAATTTCTAGCGATGGAACTTCTGATGGAACTTCCTTCGTTCCTGGGTTGGCAGTTTTTGGGTCATTTTGTGGCTATTGTGTTTCTCCCATCTCACTTGGGATTTTGTTGAGCATTGAGACTTTGCAAGCATCCATGTGACATCCCTCTTGATAGAGCGGCATGCCTAAACTCAAGATTAAATATGAAACAAACTTTCTTCAACTTGAGATTGCATAATTGATACTTGCCACTTTTCTTCATTTGGCTTTGAAAGGAATTGCCACATGTATTCTTCTTCTAAGCGCTATCACATAGAGCTTGTGACTTGGAGTATTTGAATCCTTATGATCCAGTTTCATTTGTACTCACAAGTCACTTAAGATCTTTAATCATATTGATACTCCGAAGTACATGACTCTTGTTGCTTGGTTCATCGAGATTGAGCTTCACCTTCCCTTCACCACTGCTCCGGTCCCTTGGACTGAGCCTTGCTTGCCCTTCTCCTTTGCATGATTCATCGTGACCCGATCATGCACAATTCTTCACCACTAAGCTAACTCAACTCACATACAACTTGTATTGTCATTAAGCCTTTGTTTGAAGATCTTCTTTATATTGTTGATCAAGTTGCTTGTAGTTATTTATTCGTCTTGTAATAAACTTTGCACTTGATTCCTCTAAGTCTTGTTCATGCATAGACCTGATTATTTATGAAACCTCATTGTATTGGTGATCAAGCTGCTCATGAGTGTCCCTTCATCATGTCATCATTTTGTCCTTCATCATACTTTGATTGTGTACAAGCCTTGTCTTGTGAGACCAAATCAACTCATGAACTTTCATGTCTCATAACTAGAATCAATGTACAATCTCAATCATATTCATTTCAGCCATAGAGTGTACATCCAAGATTTCAATCCCCGCTCATACACTTAGAAAGAATCAATAGACCTTTAATCACGTTGTCATTCAATACACAATAACCCACTAGGGGACTAGATGCACTTTCAATCTCTTCCTTTTTGGTGATTGATGACAACCTTGATTAAAGCGCACAAAAGATATTCGAAGAGCATTTTGAATGCAAACATATAGATGAGCTCCCCCTAAATATGTGCATATTGAATGAAATTCAAGAACTTGGCCCAAAATGTCATTTGCACATTTTACAAGTTGATTTGAGGGCTCCCCCTATATGTGTGCATTCGTGGGAGTGCAAAAAGTGTGTGTTAGCAGATATCTCATGATGCATATGCCAAGAAAGACACACAAAAACAAACTGAAAGAAAGCATATGTCTTGTCTAGCAAACACTAGACTTCACATATTCACAATAAAGAACATTACATCATTACAATAATGCATCACACATTATCACAAGCAAAAATGTTCTTAAAAACAAAGATAAAGAGAGGTTCACACACAAGTTCACACATTACACATTGTTCTCAAGTCCATGAGATGAAAAGAGACTTCTCCACCTGTGATGCCACTAAGTCTTAAGCTTGAGCTTTAATATTCTTTTCTCTCCTTGTTCTCACCATGTAGCTTGAGCTTTAATCTACTTTTCTCTCCCTCTTTGTCAACTAGCACCAAAAAGTTTAAGCTCAAGGCATGAAAGACACCTTCCTTCTTTGTTCATGTTACCTTTAATTTCGAGGTGGGTGAGAAGGAGAAGGTTGGTCTGATGTGGAATCTCCAGTACCACCAAATTCATAGCTGCCATAGCCACTAAGGATCATGTCACCACAAATTTTAGAGGTGTAGTCATTTTGCTCAATGTTGATTATTTTCTCATCGCAAGGCTCTATGGGACTCTTTGCACTTTCTGAACCAATAGGAGAGCAAGGATGCTCAAGTTCCAACTTGGTATGAATTTTCCTTGATTCTTTTGGTGATCTTCTTTCTTTCCTGTCTTTCATGATATGCTCTCTCATCTACCTCATATTGTTCCTTGTTTAAGCAAAATAGCATGTTCATGATTTTCCTCAGAGGATAGAAATGCTTGTCTTGTAGCTGCACACTGCCATTAGTGCTTATAGAAGGTGGTGCTTGGTGAGGAGGTGCCATTAGGTTGTGTGGGAGGTATAAATGACAGAAGTTCCATTGTTGGACGATGGAAGTTCCATTGCTCTCTGTCTCGAGCGGAGATAAATCCAAAGAATGAAGGAAGTTCCATAAATGAATGACGGAAGTTCCATCGCTCTTTGTCTTCAACTAACAGAGGCTTTTAGAAATCAGAGCTTTTGGACAAGCACTATATATATGAGGAAGCTATGGGTGTGTCCTTCTCTGGTTGTGGTAAAAATTTAATTTTGTAACTCTTGTTAGCTCTCTCACACTTGAAAGTGGCACTAGTGACTCTCGATCATGTATGTGATATATGGTGCATATCCACAACTCTTCTAAAAGTAATTTGCAATGCCCTTAATCTCTTCCCATATGAAGTCAAACACTAAGACAGGAGTGCATGAGGAGGAGTAGAAGACATAGCAACAAGAATGTTGTTGTTATAAGAGGAATGGCTGTGGAGTCTTCATCCCTAGGTGTGATATCCTTCCTGAACATCTTGTTGAGACAGGCATAGAATGTAAGTAAATATGTAGCATATCCTTGACCGTCCTATTTGTTTCTTGGATACATGAAATTTATCCTTTCAAGCTTTAAAGTGGGGTAAATGTGAAGGTGTGAATGGTTAGCATCATTTCACCCAAATCCAAGAAGTCTAGCAAACTGAGCATATGTGAACTCATACCACTGTCCCTTTGTCATCCAATCAGATTTTCTGACATTTTCATGCCCTTCAACACAATGATCTCATTGTTTTAATTCTCCTGAAATGCTAAAGTATCACTCACATTCTTGATTTTGCATTCAGGCACCAAAGTATTGAGAATTGGGTCATCATTGGTATATAGGTAGTTCCAATTTACCCACTAAGTAATAGACATTGCCTTGTATGATTATAGACTCATAGTAATCTTGCCGAAAGTAAGGCCAAAAACTGTAATCAGTTCCAACGTCTTTTGGAGTTAGCTTCAAGTTGATTGCTCTCATCTTCCTTATCTCTTCAAATTGTCCTTTGTAGTTTACTCTTGTTCTTTAAGAAGGATTAGAAGGTTCTGAGAACAAAGAAGCACTAAAGTTTCTGACTGCTGATGCTATAGGCTCATCCACAACAAATGCTTTAGAATCCTCATTTTCTTCTTCTTCTTGAATTCCTGCAGAAACCATTGTTGCACTAGTTGACTTAGTTTGTCCCCTCCCTTGATGATGGCCCTAGGAGGAGATGGAAGCCAAGTTTAATCCTCTACATCATCACTAACAAAGAAGGTTTGTTCATCATCAACAGGTGCTGTTACTTCCTCTTCTATGATCATGTCTCTCCTCTAGGCAAGGGCCTCTTAGTTGTCTTTTTCTGCCTTTGATATTAAGAAGAATAAAGCTGCCCTCTCCTTTCCATATCATGCCTTGCCTTGACTAATCTTCTTCCCTTTTTATCATCCATACTACCTCTACAACTGATAGAGGTGAACCATTCTAATAAAGCAGCTGGATCAAAGAATGATAGATGGAGGACAGGTTGGAGGACTCTAAATCTATGGGTGACGGAACTTCCGACACTTGAGCTACAGAAGTTATGTCACTCTCTGGTTCCAACAACAGCTTATATTCAAGGACGATGAAGGTTTTGATAGGATTGGATTAAACCTAAGAATTGTTAGTTTCTATCCCATTCTTTGCAATCATAGGTTCTTATCCAATTTCAATCACTTTTCTTCTCATCTATAGATCTTATTCCCATATGCACCCTTCGCACTTTTCTTCTCCAACTTTTTGCAAATCTTATTCCAAAAAGTGAGAGATTGAGATTTTGATCAGAGTAGAGCAAGATTGGATTTTTGGACTTGAGATAGACGATCTCACAGATTGTGGTTAGACGATAATCAATCAATTTTAATTATAATCACAATTTTCTCGACATGATCACAAAGATCAAGAACCAAAGATTTTCAAAAATCATAATTATAACAAGATAGAGGAAGTTTGTTTTTTTGAAAAATCTATCCTAGCTCACAAAGAGCATGCTATGACACGAGGCCATACACATGCCAACACATAACCTATCACATGGGTTCTATATGCAAGGGAACACAAAGCTGTAACTGCAGGACATACCTTTGCCATTAGATTGTTCTTCTCTTTCTCTTGTGAGGGAGCGTTTATGTAGCTGTGTACCCTTGCATGATTTGTCAATCGGATCAAGACATTGTCAGATTTTGAGAATGATAGATCTTGGGACTCATGAACCCCAGACGTCTCCATTGTCATTAGTCACATCTACCACTTGATTGAATGCACTTTCAAAGCCTTCACAATGATAGTAGTTCCACAAGCAATATTATCCATGTAAATGCTGCCCACACAATCACTTACAGAAAAACATTAGTTCCTCTTAACACAAGACATGGTGTGAATCTCCCCCTTAATGTGTGCACCATATCATTGAATAATATTCACATGTGCACACTACTCAGTTATGATCATGAGGAGATTTAAACTATGTCTTAGTTAAGGTATTAGATAAACAACTAGAATTTGAAAAGAGCAGAGAGCCACTTACAAACCAAATAAGTAGGAATTTTTCTTGTGAAGACGGAAGGCATGAAGGTTCAATGACACTCTTAACTTATGGTCTTGAAATTACTAGAGATCGTCTCAATGAATTTTTTATTCATCTCTCCTCCCTTCTTCTTCTATGTATCTGTTTTGTGGATACGAAGGAACTTCTGTCACTAGGTGACAGAACTTCCGTCACTCTTTGTTGTGAGCTGGTGAAGCCATGGAACTGCCATGAACTATAGAAAGGCTGTTGACGAAACTTCCGTCCCTCTTTGTTTGACTGTCTTGACTTCTTGTATGCTTGTAGCTCCTGAAAGATGTTCACAAAACAAATTTCTCCAAATGAGACATTAATTGCATCTCTTTATATATGACATTCATGTAATGTTCCTTAAGAGCACTTCTCGAGTTATTACATGAACTTGTAAACACACTACAACAGGAATAAGGAAAACAAAGAGAGAAGTGTAGTGATACTTATTGTTCCCTTGATAACATTGATGTAGAAAATGTTAAAACATTTTCACACTTGGCAAGTTTGCATGCATATGTTTTCTTCTTATCCATGCCAAGTCATCAATGCATCACCTGCACTCCATAAACACTTTCAAGCACAATTTAGTACCCGACACTTCTTGGGTCCTAGAGTGTTAATCACACAAGCTTTTGGCATCCAAAGTGACTTTGCACTATCAATAGGTGAACTAATCACCTTGGTAGCACTAGTGTCAATATTGGCCTTAGCACATAGCAAATTATTATGGACAAGATTGAGTGAGGTTTGGGACATAGAACAATCCTTACTCATGTGTCCTTTCTCACGGCAAATATAACATCTTCGGTGCTTGATCTTATTTGCCCTCACTTTGAGTTTCCTCTTAGCGCTTTCACTCTTGTTCATGTATCGGTTAAGTGCTGACACAAAACCTTTCTCAAGCTTCTCAGTAGATTTCTGTTTGCTTGTAGAACCCGAGCACTCCGGTTCTAGAGACCGGACCATCCAGTTTTCATAGACTTGCTGCTTTCTTGATTCTGCTATAGATTGATTTATTCTGTGCCCTTTTTCCTTGCAACCAAAACACCTTCTCTATGATAGGCTTTGTTGTCTTCTATAAAGTGTTGGTTGAGCCTTTTTCTTTTTTGGACACTTAGATGCAAAGTGTCCCTTTGTTGACCACTCGTAGCAAATGACTTGAGCACTTGATTTGAACTTCCTCTTCCTCTTCGTGTCATGAACTTCTTCAGGGTAAGTTGTGGAGGTTTGGGAGCATGTGATGCTTAATCCCTTCTCAAGCTTCTTCACCACATCATCACGATTATCTTGAGATAGTTGCACATGACCCTTACTTTTCAACCGACTGAAGTCCATCTTGAGCTTCTTAACTTCTTCCTTGAGAACATCATTTTCACTTGCAATGAGATCATCATCAGTTTCTACAATTATATGCTCATCAAGAGATGGCTTTTCTTGAGGAAAACATAAGTTAGCACAAGATAAATCAATGGAGATAGGTGCACATGTGCAAGTGTGAGGTTGGTAGGATTTTACCACTGTCAAAGCAACCTCATGTGTTGTCTCTAGCATGACATAAGTGTCAACAAGCTTGTCATGAGAACTTAAAAGCATGCTATGTCTGTTTTGCAAATCAAGATGCTTTTTAGCAAGCTTTTGGTACTCCTTGAAAATCATTTGATTTGCCTTCTCTAGTTGTGCTACATAAGGTAGAGAGTTAATAGCACATGCATCATTGTTACTCAAATCATCACTTTTCACAAGTGTGGATCTTTTGGACTCTCTTTGTCTCTTGGTCATGTGATGAAAAGCATCCTCATCTTCCAGCCATGAGCTTGTAGGTGATGTAGACTCTTCACTTGGTCTAAACCTACAACAATCAAGATCATCGACAATTTTAATAGAAACAATTTCCGTTCTGCCAAAATCGGACACACCAGTTTGGAAAGCCGGACCAATCGGTTTTCCTAGGCAGATAGGATTAGTCCTATTTTCTTGATCTTCTGATTGCTCATGTTGGTGTTGGCCTTTTGAGCTTGCTGAAAGGGAGATGTTCTTAGGCTCACACTCCAACAATGGTTTCACATCATTGCTAGAGCCATACATCTCCTCAAGTGCTTTCCACATCAAGTGTGCACTCTTTGGCACTCCATGCTTATTTAGCATTTTATCTTCGACCTCTGCACTCATAGCACTAGATAAAGCATTAAATGCATGGGCTTCGAGATACAAGCATTTCTCTTGTCCTTTGGTTAGAGGATGATCCTCCAAGACATGAAAGAAGCCTATATCCATGATCCACCAAATTTGTGAGTTCATTTCATGAAAATAAGAAGACATACGAGTTTTCCACAAAGCATAGTTTGCTCCGTTGAAAAGGGGTACCTCAAATGAAGGTGTGGAAATCTTTGGAAGCGACATCGTTTCTCCAAGTGTTTAAGCCTAATAAGGAGATTAGGCTCTAATACCAATTGAAAGGTGCCTGCCTAGAGGGGGGGGTGAATAGACACTTTAAATAGTTGACCTGAAATCAACACTTAAAAGCGGATTATACAGAGAACGATGGAACTTTCGTCAGTTTGTGACGGAACTTCCATGGTGACAGAAGTTCTGTCCCACGACAGAAGTTCCTCGTCTATGAGGTGGAAAAGACAACGAAAAGAGGAATATAAGAGGGACAAAGAAACTACTTTTATAGAAGGGTTGTTGTTGCAGTGTAGAGCTTAGTTCCTGCAGAAGATAGCAAGCAACACAACACACAAATAGACCGAGCACAATATATGAAGAAAGAATCAAGCACAATAATAATCACGGGAAATGTAAAGAGAGAGACACAAAGCTTTTAATCGAGGTTCGGCGACTACACAACGTAGTCCCTACTTCCTCGTTGAGGAGCTACACAAAGTAGCCAGGTCTCTCTCAACCCTTTTCCCCGTCAAGCGATCACTATGATCGAGCTTGGATTTCTTTCTTCACTTGATTCTTTTCCTTCGGAGGCGAATCACACCTTTACAAACTTTCCCAAGACTCACCACAAGATTGGGAGGTCTAGGGTGATGCCTAGCCGTCTAGGAATCTTCAATTCTAAGAGTAACAAATGTCTCATGGAATCTTGCTTTGTAACAATGCTCAAGTGCTCAAATTCTCTCACAAAGAAACTCTCTCTCAACCCAACTCTCACAAAGAGATGAATCCTCAAAAAGAGGAGTTGGGGAGAGTGCTAGAAGGCTTTGAGAATGATATTTTCATGGGGGGAGTCAGCAGCCTCTGAAGGAGGGGAGAGATGAGCTATTTATAGAGGAGTCTCAAAAACTAGCCATTGGAGTGCATTCGGGAGACTGACGGAACTTCCGTGAAAACCTATGGAACTTCTATCATTTCAAAAAGAGCCGTTGCGTGGGCTAGGATTCCGTGAAACGCTATGCGATAGACCAAAGCTAAAAATGGTGCCTCCACTATGACTCTCTGGATGGAAGGTCACTGGAGTTTCAACTGATGGAACTTCTGACGGAACTTTTGACGGAACTTCTGTCACTCTCGGTTTGGCAGAGTTACTGGAATTTCTAGCGACTGAACTTCCAACAAAACTTCCTTCGTTCCTGGGTTGGCAGTTTTTGGGTCATTTCGTGGCTATTGGGTTTCTCTCATCTCACTTGGGATTTTGTTGAGCATTGAGACTTTGCAAGCACCCATGTGACATCCCTCTTGATAGAGCGGCATGCCTAAACTCAAGATTAAATATAAAAGAAACTTTCTTCAACTTGAGATTGCATAATTGATACTTGACACTTTTCTTTATTTGGCTTCAAAGGAATTGCCACATGTATTCTTCTTCTAAGCTCCATCACCTAGAGCTTGTGACTTGAAGTATTTGAATCCTTACGATCAACTTCCATTTGTACTTACAAGTCACTTAAGATCTTCAATCATATTGATACTTCTAAGTACATGACTCTTGTTGCTTGGTTCATCGAGATTGAGCTTCACCTGCCCTTCACCACTGCTCCGGTCCCTTGGACTGAGCCTTGCTTGCCATTCTCCTTTGCATGGTTCATCGTGACCCGGTCGTGCACAATTCTTCACCACTAAGCTAACTCAACTCACATACAACTTGTATTGTCATTAAGCCTTTGTTTCAAGATCTTCTTTATATTGCTGATCAAGTTGCTTGTAGTTATTTATTCATCTTGTAATCAACTTTGCACTTGATTCCTCTAAGTCTTGTTCATGCATAGACCTGATTGTTTATGAAACCTCATTGTGTTGGTGATCAAGCTGCTCATGAGTGTCCTTTCATCATGTCATCATTTTGTCCTTCATCATACTTTGATTGTGTACAAGCCTTGTCTTGTGAGACCAAATCAACTCATGAACTTTCATGTCTCATAACTTGAATCAATGTACAATCTCAATCATATTCTTTTCAGCCATAGAGTGTACATCCAAGATTTCAATCCCTGCTCATACACTTAGAAAGAATCTTTAGACCTTTAATCACGTTGTCATTCAATACACCAAAACCCACTAGGGGACTAGATGCACTTTCAATGATGAACTCTAGTGCGTACCATTCTGTCTCTATCATGAACGTATTCAAAGCGAACATATGCCTGACCTAAATGATAGGGATATATATCTTTTATTTTGCAGACCTAGATGATTGACCAAAAAAGCATGGACCACTTCAGAAATAATCTAGAAAAGTACCTGAAAATCTTGCATTGGATCAACGGTGACGATCACCATGTCTTCTTTCTAGGGACGAGGATGCACCACCACTGCTCTAGTGATCGTCACTCTATTCTGGACTGCTATGCGTTGGAAGCCTTTGACATGAAGGGCTCAGGATTGTATCTTTCGAACGCCATGGCAAAGGACTGAAGTGGAAGTTGGAGCATTGGAGTCGGCGTGTCCGAGACAGGGTAGCGCCTTTTCTGATGCTCTATTTGGTAGAGTAGGATTTTCCATACTTGTTTCAGAAGGCAGAGGGCCACTCGGGGTTTCACCCAGGAGAGCACGGAAAAAATCCATGAAACTTGGAAATATTGGTGGCCCACTTGAGGAGGACCCATCCTCCATAGGTTGTTTCATCATAAACCAGAATTATTGCCCCTCCACGAAATTAGAGCATTTAAATGTGTCCATAGGCTGAAGAGCAGTTGTAAATCCCTCTCTTGTTGAAGGATTAGCGCAATGAATCGAGATGTGACAAAATTGAAGATAGGCACGGCATTTAACGGGCCGGCGATAGCAGGCGAGGGAATGCCCGATTGAAGACAGTGACAACAAATGAGGATGAGTGGCCTAAAGTTGTAATCTAGAGTTTCAGCTTTTTTCATTGAATCTGGCCCTCTATTGAGAGAGTTTGGATTTTGAAGCTGAAAATTAAGAGGGGCGGAATTCCTGCTTACCGTTTCATGCTTGTTCTTCACCTTATCAACCGTGTTCTTCGCTCTCTCTGAATTCTAGCAGATCAAAAACCGTTTACCTAGGTCTTTGAATACGATCAAAGACAGAGATCTTCCTCTTCCACTATTGTCTTGCATGATGGACAAGGATTGCATTAGCACCTGTCAAATTTGACCAAGCAATATCTGCATAGAATCTGATGGGCTTGCACCTATCCAAGAAGCTTCTTCTTCTCTATCATACTCGGAAGATTCAAGGCCCCATAAGGCTCCACCTTCCCCCACAGATGGAAGAAAACTTTCTATTTGATGTAGTCATAAGATCTTAAATTGTAGATATGAAACCAACTGCTTTGGAAGAAACAGAGAAACGAAAGACTCTGTTTCTCAACTCAACAGGCCTAAAATTAGCCACTGATACACCAAGAGTAGCTTGCAAAATGAAACCCATAGATTCAATAGTGAGTCGATAAGCACATCTGCCAAAGGCCACCACAAGAAAGAACTTCTTTTGTCCAGCGAAATAACTGAAATTGACTGGGACACCATAGCGCTCTTGAAAGGACCAAGTGACTGAGAGGGGGGGAGGGTGAATCGAGAACTCGCTATATGTACCAAATTCGCCAATTTCTAAAACTGAACACTCAATCAACTCCTATAGCAATTCTAGTGGTGAACACACTAGCAAGATAATAGTCCTATGGACGGAACCACAACCTAAGAATACTAGTGGATCACACAAGACAATACAACTCCTATACAAGCTAGTAATAAATACCTCCTATACAAGCTAGTAATAAATACACGCGAAAGCAAACAACAAGCTAGCAAAGGAGCCTACTCATACAATGCTACAAGATAAAGAACTAGAGCACACAAGCATGAGTAGCACGGTATGTAAATGCAGAAAGTAAAGCATCATAGTAAGGAGAGAGTCAAGGAATGCTCATGATTTTTTTTCCGAGGTCTCGGAAGGATTGTGCCTTTCCCTACTCCTCGTTGGACCACTCCCGCCGGAGTACCGGTCCCTCTCGCCACCAATGTGGAGTTCTCGCACACAAGCCCGCAATCTCTCCCGGAGTGAAGACACAATCGCGTCACCGCTGTCATCAAGGCACAAGCTCGCCTCCCTCAAGAACTTGCCGGACTCCCTGAGCGACACAGGCGCTCACTATGGATGCCCCTTTCACCAGCGGGTTCAAACCGTGTACAAACATGTGACGGCCTTCACAACCGATCACGATAAACTCGATCACCGACACCTAACCGGTCTAGGTCTCACCATAGACCAAGAGTAACAACCTAAATCACACCCTCAAGGACACCCTAGCCTTAGATGTGCCAGATGCTCAAGTTACTCTCACTAGCACTCTCAAGATATGCAATATATCCTCCTAGTGCTCTCCTCTTTTCCTCTTGGCTTTCACCAAATGCTCCAAGCTATTCCACTAGCCAAGAGAGGTCTCCAAGACCCCAACAATGAAGTTATATAGGCTTCCAACCTTGAACTAGCCGTTGCTCCATGAAATCACTTTTCTGGACCCCAATGACTGGACCGTACGGTCTCTCCGATACGGTTCTTAGAAAAGTTGGCTGCTCTGTCCAGGTGATCTCTCTGTACTCACCAGACTATCCGGTCAGTAGACCGGACCATCCGGTCTCTTCGTGTCCTATGCATTTCAGAGAGCTCCAGTTTGCTTCCTCTCTGTCCCGAGTCACAGCCCTCTTGACCGTACCGTTTGGTCACTAGACAGTACCGTCCGGTCACCAGACCATACCATCCGGTCCCTAGGGTTTCCAGACTTGATAGATTCCTCGCAGACTCCTCTTTGATCTCCTAGTGACCGTACAGTCCGGTCACCACAGACCCCTCTATCCGGTCACTACGTCCAGAAGTTGAAACTCCTCGTCCTCACTTGACTTTGTTTCTCGGCTTATCCGAACAGCTCCTTAGTTTCTCCACTGTCACCTAGTGCGTGTGATTTCACTGAGCATCCATGCACATCACCGAGTAGTCGTGACCTAAGAGACATGACCTAGACCCCCTTGATAGTCTGGTTTTCCTATGGACTCAAAGCCCTAACAACTAGACAAGTGTTCCAAACACTTGCTCCATAGCTTGTCCTTAGCCCTGATCCATCTCCATCAACCCTTGGACTCCATCAAGCTCGCAAGCCTCCATGCTTGTGGTCATTGTCATTAATTGCCAAGGCAACCATTATCGATCATCATTAAGTAGAAGAGGTTTCCTACACGCACAACACTCGTGTAGACATTAGTCACATTTTATGTTTGTCATTCATCACCAAAACATCATACCTTGGGGTGACCTCAATGGTCATGATCCTTACAATCTCCCCCTTTTTGGTGATGGATGACAACCACTACTTATGACGATCCAAAATGAATGAGTCCCGAAAGAATAAGAAGGAAGGGACAAAAGACTCGAACGTAAAACAAGGAACCAAAAGAAAAGAGAAAGGTTTGAAAAATTACCTTGGTGCTTACCTTGGAAGTAGTCTCCCCCTTGGATTGTGCTAGGTGTTGAGGGAGAACTACCCAATTATATAGCGCACTAGAGATTGAGATTGAGTTGAATTTTACGCCCGTCATGGTGTCGTGGTAATTGATCTTGTTGACTTTGACACGCACCGTAGACGTTCATGTCGGTGTAGATGTTCATTATTCTTATGCAGCATTGTCTTGATCATCTTCATTTGGTCATCTCTCCTTCATGTTCTTCTCATCCATCTTCTTTTGATCTTCATCGCTTCTCCCCTTTGTCACCTTATAGCTTTCCATGTATCTTCATGTTCTTCTCCCCTTTTTGCTATCCTTAATCTTGACTTGGCTTTTGGATCTTCATGTTCTTCTCCCCCTTTGTCACCTATGACCAAAAACCACAAACCAAAGGCAAAGCACAAGACAACCAAGCAGCAAATAATAAATGGCAAGAGTTAGGAAAACTCCCCCTTTCATGGCGCTCCTCCTTGGTCATGATGGTGTTCCACCATAGCTCCCCCTACACACATGACTCAACAAAATATTTTCTCAAGTTTGCAATGCTTAGTCATTTGTGTGATGGGAATGTATGAGTCACTTGTCTTTGACCGTGCGAGTAGATTTAACCTCGGAGCTCGTTTGAACATGACTCAATGGGCATGAAGCTCAAAGATCACTATGTGATCATCTAGAGGGTCATATATTTAAATTGTAAATAAGCAACTCCCCCTAGAAATATGCTTAGAAGCATGTAAGGTATCATAGTGCAAGAATGCATGAATGCAAAAAATGCACATGCAAATGCAACAAGTATACAAATGCATGATGCGATGCTAAAGGAAAGAGAGAGAAAGGCTACAAACCAAAATGCCAAGGACGAGTTGTTCCCTTCTCAAGCTTACTCACAATGGGCCGTTCTTCAAAGCCTTGGGCACACCATGAACCACCATCCCAAGCTTAACCCATGTCCATTGCTATCTTAAGGAGGTCCAAAGTTGACCTACAAGCAAAGAGAAACATTGACAAAACAAAGGCACAAGCAACAAACAAAACAAACAGAGCTATACATATTTACAAGAGGCAAGCTTTAGGGTTACTCATGTGAAGTTTGAAACGTCAAGAACATTGAGTTCTCCCCTTAGCTTGTTGAAGGTCTTCTCGTCGAAAGGCTTGGTGAAGATATCCGCCAATTGTTCATGAGTCCACACACTCACCAACTCAATGTACTTCTTCTCAACATGGTCTCTTATGAAGTGATGCTTGACTTGAATATTCTTTGCATGACCATGATCTCCGGTTTTGAGAGCCATCTTGATTGTTGCCTCACTATTACAATATAGTGGCATTTGAGTCTAGTTGAGGCCATAATCCGAGATTGTTTGCCGCATATAGAGAAGTTGTGCACAACGAGCTCCCGCTACCATGTACTCTGCTTTGGCTGTAGATAGAGCCACTGAGTTTTGCTTCTTTGAGCTCCAAGTTACAAGAGATCTTCCAAGAAACTGGCAACCTCCTGATGCGCTCTATCTATTCACTTTGCATCTCACAAAGTCCGAATCCGAATACCCAAGTAACTCAAAGCTTGTTCCTCTAGGATACCATAATCTCATGGTAGGTGTGTACTTGAGGTATCTAAGATTCCTCTTCACAGCCTTCAAGTGAGACTCCTTTGGATTTACTTGATAGCGTGCACACAAGCACACACTAAACATGATGTCTGGTCTTGAGGCGATGAGATAGAGCAAAGAACCAATCATTGATCTATAGACCTTGGGGTTCACCGGTTTTCCTTTCACATCATCATCCAAAAGTTTGCTTGTTGCCATAGGTGTATGCAAAGGCTTGCAATCTTTCATGTTGAATCTCTTGAGGAGGTCCTTGGTATACTTTTCTTGATAGATGAAGTTTCCTTCTCTTAATTGCTGTTGACTTTTGCTAAGCCATATTAATAAATCATTCCCGGCACGGGGCCAGAAACGGTTCACTAATATGTCCTAGAGTCAAGTAGGTAAAATCCGCAAGCGCACGGAGAATACCGCTGTAGCATTTCACCCGGAAGTATTCAGGGTATCGTATTTGTTTATCCCAAAGGAAGGTTATGATCAAGAAGCGTTACTAACATATAAGATCATGTTAACAATTAGCAAGGATATCTAACCAAGACAGGCGGGTACATGATAATAACCGGGTAGTGTGACACACACAGAAGATTCCTACTAAATAAATAAAGTCTAGTGGAGGAAAGACTAGGCTAAGCTACTCCTACTATACATTCCTATACAGTTGCATAGCCTAAGTAGAATACATACAGACCCACACTCAGGTTCAGCAGTCAATAGTATAGCACTTCAGGCACGGACTTACCCCTGCATCCACAGGCGACTTCCGCCAAGAGCCTACGCACTAGCCTAGCGGGGAGGATTTCAAAGGACGGACAGGGCTGTCACCACCTGCCGCCTACCTCAACGAACCAGTAGACTAACGAATAATTGATGCAAATCAGTCACCCAAGTACCATACTTGCATGACCAAAGAGCACTCTGCCCCTCCGCGATTACTATTAACGAGGCAGAGTTACCGTAAGAATACGATCACCAAACCCATGCTATACTTTATCAGCTAAAACTAAGCATAGAGACTATAACATATAAACTAGACTATAGTGACGGTATATAACTAGCATGACAATAGTAGTATAATAAATATAAACTACTATCACACAAGTAGACTATACTATCACATATATGGATCACAAAATCAAACAAGAAACTCATGTCCCAAGCACAACTATATAGAAAATATATATATATTGATAAGAGCAAAGTCTTACAAAAGGGAAAAGATACAAGAGCCATACCAATTCCAAGTGAAGACTTGGGACTAGAGAGCTCTAGACTCAGCCTAACTCCACTAAAACTCCAAGAACTACTACTAGCAAGAGAGAAATGCTTCTTGTGGTGTGTGTTGAATGTGAAGGCACACCCTCCTATTTATAGCCTCAATAGGTCGGCAAGGGAGCGTAACCGCCACGGAAGGCATCTCAAACCGTCATCAGGAGTCACGGAGGAGCCAACACGTGGAAGCCCAGGCGGAGAGGGCGCCCGGCTGGGTCGGCCGACCTGACCAGGTCGGCCGACCTGGGGGTGGCCCCTCCTGGCCTGTGCTTTCTTGGGGAGGCTGGCAGGTGGGTCCTGAGGTCGGTTCCCGCGGTATTACAGGGAGTTACGTCGGTTAAGTGCTGTAAATGGGCCCTTCAATCCGTGTGACGTCCATGTGGCGCTCTCTGATTGGTCGAAAGTGTGTTTTCTTGCCTTTTGAGGTGTTTCCTTCACATTTCCTCCTGCATGCACAAAGTTCTCCAAGTACAAGTGGAACTATATTATTGTGATAAAGCATGCGTGTATGAAATGCCAAATTCTCCTTTATTTGAGTATAGTTGACGGTTGAAAATGGTACTTAACAGCCGTCAACAAACTCCCCCAAGCTTACCCTTTGCTCGTCCCGAAGCAAAGATAAACTTAAGTTGTTGATCAGGAGTTGCTACAATGTCCTACTCCTCAATAATACTATGCGCACAACAAAGTACTCTTCCTAGAATTAAATATATTGGCGCATAACTTACCCATTTACCTCGATCCATGGGGCTTTTACACCTCATTGTCTTGGGCGGTTGAGAGATAGAACAATTGCAGGGCACCAATCACTTGCTCTAGATTCCGCTATGTTGTTCCGGAGGTTTTCAAAAGATTTTGAAAATAAAAACCAAGTTCCTCAAATGATTCTCTCGGATCACTCAATATGTGTATGATTCCTCACCAAGGCAAAGTGTTGCCTATAATCACCTACTTCTAAATAAGGCTTTATGTGGAGCTCAAGGTAGGGATATATGAAGCACTCATGTTCACATAATATTGCTATGTCAAAAGACCGGATCCAAGAAAAAACATCAATTCAAACAATCTTGATCAAGATGTGCAAGTGTGTGAGAGAATGGAGGAATGGTGGATGGGAAGAAATAACCCCTTTTTGAATTTTCCTTCTCTCTTTTGGAGTTTCTAGGCTATGGCTATCTTTTGCTTGCTCTCTTTTTTTGAGAGCTTTTTTTTTTTTTTTTTTTTTTTATAGCCATAGTCCTAGTTTGCAATGAATACTTTGAGAGAGGAATTTTGCAATGGATATATGGAGTGTTTCTTTGGATGGATGGATGGATAGTGGCTTTCTTCCGGTGTAGAAGAATAGCTCACGGTGGATATGGTGGATATGGTGGATGCTATCTTCTTGATTTAGAAGGATAGCTCATGGCGGTGGATGTGTGTACATGATCTTGATCAAGAAAGCATGAAAAGAGTTCTACTAGGGTCACAACAATTTTGACTAAGCTCAATGTGAAACAAGCAGCATATGTGTAAAGGTTTTCAAATGTAAACACTACATATGGCTGTGGTGGGAATTTCATCATTGAGGAACTTATCAATTTGTCATTTTGAAAAATAAAACTCCGGAATTCAAGCTTTACGTTGAGCAAGATCATAGCAGCCCTATCTATCATATCATACCTCTCAACAACTTAGAACTAGAGAATGCATATGCTACCCACAAGATTCAAGTTCAAGGCAAGATTTACCAACAAACCTAACTCTTGAGATAGTACTAAGTTGTAAACTAGCATCGGAGAGGAATAAAGGACAGAGCAACTATTCATCATCTCAACATAGGAAAATTATACACATTCATACCGCGCATGAAAAAGGGAAATATTTTTGTTCTTTTTATATTTTGCAAATTTTTATGGATTTTCAGATTTAGCAAATGCAAGAAATAAAGGGAAGGGGAAAGATACAAGTTACCGTGAGAAGGGGGGTCCTCCCCCAAGCTTGTTCTTGCTCATATCTGCTAGTTCGGGTCGTAGCCTTGGGAGCGGAAGAAGGCATCCCAATTGTTCTGATTCTGAGCCATCATCGCGTTCAGCTGGCGGAATTGGTTGTCGCTGAAATTCTGCCATTGCTGGGTGTCGGCGACATGTTGCGCGAGAGTTTGTTGCATGCTCTCGGTGCGCAAATCAATGTCGTCCACCCTCCTTGTCAACTCGGACATCCCATAGTTGAGTTCACGGAACCCACGGGATGAGAATGACCGAGTGGCAAAGGATGGCGGTCCGCTTGAACTTGATGACGTCTGCATGGGGTAATTGTACTGAGATTCCCATGCTCCGGCCTGCCATGTTGATGCACCCGCCTCGTCCTGTGGCGGGGGCTGCTCCCATACCGGATCTCCGGTCGGAGTGTGAAACTCCGGTGTAGGCTCCATATGCCTACGGGAACGTGTCGGTCGCCCTGAAACACTATGCCTGCGAACTTCTCCCACTGGCTCAAGTGGGAGGGTTAGTGCCCGATAGTGATACAAACGAAGACCCGGGTTAGGTAACGGGAATTCATTTGTATACCCGGGAAAGTGATAGATCAAGGTGTTATTTGGACCATGTTTCAAAGTATGTCCTTGCACAAAATAGTCCTCGCCTAGAAATTCTCTATCTACCGTCAAATATTCAACATGAACATTCTCAAGCAGACCACACTTCTGCGCAATGCGAGTAACTAAAGAAGTGCACTCAATTGGTCCTGTCAACTTTATATTGTCTAACCATTGATCAATCAAGCATTCCGCGGGTGACACCCTAATTTTCTTAATCATGGCATAAAGTATTTTCAATTCATCTTGCCGGACAACCCTAATGTCACCTCGAGGAAACAAGGTCATAGCCAACCACACATGCATAAATCTAAGTGTAGGATTATGGATGGCACTTGTTCTAGGCTTGGGACCCCACTCGTTTCCGGAAATCTTTTTCCAAAAACTTTCTTTATGGAACCCCTTTAGCGCTTTATCTAAGTCTAGCCTACATTTAGGATTTAGACCTAGCATAGCATGAAGATCACCCCATGTGACCAAGCGCTCTTGCCCAAACAAGCGAAAAGAAATGCCTTCATCATACTTTCTAAGGGTGCATAAAAACTGCATAGTAAGCAAACGAGAACCCGGCTCATCTACTTCTACGAAATTTAGCCAACCCATAGTGCGAAAAATAGAGGCAAATTCTTCTCTCATACCTATTTTCTCGAGGAAGTCCGGATCGAAGCGTCGGGTGTGGGCGAATGGCCGCTCTCTCATGAGCGCGATGGCTTGGCCCTCGCGGTCGTCCTTGATGTCGAGATGCTCCTCGGTGATGAGCAAGGCCGGCCTTTCCTCCGGAATTTCAGCTTCGGGGTCACCATGCCCCGGACTTGGTGTGAGCTCGACGGAGGATGCTTGACTCGTGCTTGCACGAGTGCTTTTTCTCCGCTTGATTCCGGCGACTTGCTTCATTCGTTTGAACATGGCTGCACACAAGAACAAACACAAGACAAGAACAAAAACAAGATCGAACAAGTGTTCGGGTGAGCGTTAGTGAAAACGACAAACCCGAGCTTCTCTGAAATTGGTTTTCTTTTCACAACAACTTGCAAATGCACTAAAACAGAGGGGAAATATTTTTTTTTGGGTTTTTGGGGCTGTAGTAAAGTTGAAGAACACGAAATTTTGGGAGAGCAACAAGTGAGCAAAGGAGGGGAGTGAAAGATGAGCTTGGAATGGTGAAGCTCCCCCTCTTGGGCGGTTTTTATAGCCAAGGAAGCAAGATGGCCGTTAGCAAGAGACAGAGCAACGGCCATATAGCCGTTGGGAGAAAGGAGCACAGGAAAAAGTGGGGCCAGGGGGTCGGCCGACCTTACCAGGTCGGCCGACCTGGCAGGTGGGCCTCCTGGCAGCCCCCTTTCTCCTATGTGTTCCCAAACGGCTAGGGGATTTGTCCCCTGCTGCCTTTTTGCTCAAAAAGCTCGACAAAAAATCTTTTCAAAATGGAAAGCCCAAAAACCTATTTTCTAAATTTTCAAAAATGCAAATGAGTTTTGAAAAATTCCAAGGTGGCTGGAAAAATTCAAAAATGCAGAAATGCAGTGGTCGGGAAAAATCAAAATGTGGTGGAAAGCAAATATGCAATTAAAAGAGCAAATATGGATAACTACCGGTTTAACCTCCCGGCGAGGACTCACCTTTTAAAGTCCGACGAGCGGGACTTTTCTCCGGCGTTCAGCTCGATGAAGCGTTGTCCGGTCCCGGAGATGAAGACACGGATGATGCTTCTTGTTTCATTCGCCACACCTTCTTGGTCTTTGTTGCGGTCGGTGGCTTCTCGGGCTTCGGAGGCTGCGGTTTTGCAGGCTTCACAGCCTGTTTCTTTGCAGACCTCGGAGGTTGCTGCCTTGTGGACTTCGGAGGCTGTTGCTTAATGTGTGACCTTTGCCTCCTTGCCTTCATCAGTTGTCGCTGTGCGACCTTTTCCTTCTCAAGGAAGTTCTTCATAAATGTGATGAGGCTGTCCTTCTTTTTGAACGTGTTGCAAATCTCCAGGAATTGCTGGAGATGAGCACTAGCGTCCTCATTGGCTTTCCCACAGAATGGGCTAGCCTGCACCATGGTGACGAGACCGGTCTTGATCTCGAAGTTCGCATCTCCCACATTGCCAGCTGGTCCCGTAGGGATGTTGGCAACGGAGGGAGCGGAGAACTCGCGGAGGGTCTTGTCGGCCATTTGCTCAGAGCTTGATGGTGCGGGAATGACAGGTTCGATTGGCCGAGTCTCCTTACGAGGAGGGGTGAGCCTAGCTCGTGTCCTTCTCAGGAGTGACTCAGGATCTTCAGTGAAGTTTGCCGGCAAGTCGAAACCAGTCATACACTACCCTGTTTTCATACAAAATGCAGAAAACAAAGCAAGGTTAACCTGCTTAGGAGATAGCCTTAATAATTGCAACACTACTATATACATTAGTAATTTTTCTTGAATCATACGCCTTCCCCGGCAACGGCGCCAGAAATGCTTGTTGACTTTTGCTAAGCCATATTAATAAATCATTCCCGGCACGGGGCCAGAAACGGTTCACTAATATGTCCTAGAGTCAAGTAGGTAAAATCCGCAAGCGCACGGAGAATACCGCTGTAGCATTTCACCCGGAAGTATTCAGGGTATCGTATTTGTTTATCCCAAAGGAAGGTTATGATCAAGAAGCGTTACTAACATATAAGATCATGTTAACAATTAGCAAGGATATCTAACCAAGACAGGCGGGTACATGATAATAACCGGGTAGTGTGACACACACAGAAGATTCCTACTAAATAAATAAAGTCTAGTGGAGGAAAGACTAGGCTAAGCTACTCCTACTATACATTCCTATACAGTTGCATAGCCTAAGTAGAATACATACAGACCCACACTCAGGTTCAGCAGTCAATAGTATAGCACTTCAGGCACGGACTTACCCCTGCATCCACAGGCGACTTCCGCCAAGAGCCTACGCACTAGCCTAGCGGGGAGGATTTCAAAGGACGGACAGGGCTGTCACCACCTGCCGCCTACCTCAACGAACCAGTAGACTAACGAATAATTGATGCAAATCAGTCACCCAAGTACCATACTTGCATGACCAAAGAGCACTCTGCCCCTCCGCGATTACTATTAACGAGGCAGAGTTACCGTAAGAATACGATCACCAAACCCATGCTATACTTTATCAGCTAAAACTAAGCATAGAGACTATAACATATAAACTAGACTATAGTGACGGTATATAACTAGCATGACAATAGTAGTATAATAAATATAAACTACTATCACACAAGTAGACTATACTATCACATATATGGATCACAAAATCAAACAAGAAACTCATGACCCAAGCACAACTATATAGAAAATATATATATATTGATAAGAGCAAAGTCTTACAAAAGGGAAAAGATACAAGAGCCATACCAATTCCAAGTGAAGACTTGGGACTAGAGAGCTCTAGACTCAGCCTAACTCCACTAAAACTCCAAGAACTACTACTAGCAAGAGAGAAATGCTTCTTGTGGTGTGTGTTGAATGTGAAGGCACACCCTCCTATTTATAGCCTCAATAGGTCGGCAAGGGAGCGTAACCGCCACGGAAGGCATCTCAAACCGTCATCAGGAGTCACGGAGGAGCCAACACGTGGAAGCCCAGGCGGAGAGGGCGCCCGGCTGGGTCGGCCGACCTGACCAGGTCGGCCGACCTGGGGGTGGCCCCTCCTGGCCTGTGCTTTCTTGGGGAGGCTGGCAGGTGGGTCCTGAGGTCGGTTCCCGCGGTATTACAGGGAGTTACGTCGGTTAAGTGCTGTAAATGGGCCCTTCAATCCGTGTGACGTCCATGTGGCGCTCTCTGATTGGTCGAAAGTGTGTTTTCTTGCCTTTTGAGGTGTTTCCTTCACATTTCCTCCTGCATGCACAAAGTTCTCCAAGTACAAGTGGAACTATATTATTGTGATAAAGCATGCGTGTATGAAATGCCAAATTCTCCTTTATTTGAGTATAGTTGACGGTTGAAAATGGTACTTAACAGCCGTCAACAATTGCTTCACTTGAAAACCAAGGAACACATGCAACTCTCCAATCATTGACATTTGGAATTCGCTTGCCATCATTTCTTGGAACTCCTCATTGAACTTCTCATTGGTTGATCCATAGATGATATCATCCACATAGATTTGGCATACAAAGAGATCCTTCCCAACATGTCTTGTGAACAAGGTGCTATCAATGCTTCCAATCTTGAAACCATTTTTGGGAAGGAAGTTCCTCAAGTGTTCATACCATGTCCTTGGTACTTGCTTGAGGTCATAGAGAGCTTTCTTCAACTTGTATACATGTCTTGGATGTTTGGGGTCCTCAAACTCCGAAGTTTCTTCCACATAGACTTTCTCATTGATCTCTCCATTCAAGAAAGCACTTTTGACATCCATTTGATAGAGCTTGAAGCCATTGTGTGATGCATAGGCAAGTAAAATCCGAATTGCTTCAAGACGGGCCACAGGGGCAAATGTTTCTTCAAAGTCAATACCCGTCATTTGAGAATACCATTTGGCCACTAGGCAAGCCTTGTTTTTGACAGTGGCCCCTTTCTCATCTTGTTTGTTCTTGAAGACTGATATGAACAAGGGTTCCCGATCTTCTGATAGGTTCGGATAATCTTGATTAATCCGGAAACGATACACAAATTGATCCGGCTTTCGAACAACACGTTCTGAACCTCGCAATCGTAGCACAACATCTCCTATGGTTATCAACCATCCAAGAATGATTGACCTCGCCAAGAAGGCATATCCTTTCCTGCAAATCAAGAACACAAGCAAGAACAAAGAAAAATGCAACCAAATTTGCAAGTATATGGTGAATCTCACAAGTTGGGGTCTCACAAATCGATCAAACAATGAAACTGTTCTTAACAGAATAATCTAAGAAAAAATCAAACTCTAATAAAGAGGTGGTGGATGTATATGAGGACCCTAAGGTCATGCAACACCCCCTGGACGCAGCCCTAAGTCGTCTCAACTCGATACATGACCCAAAGACCGATTACGGTGTCGCAGCACCAGGACAGATTTTGGACGTCAACTTGTTTCGGTGATTTCGAACGGCTTAGGACGAATTTAAACATGACACCAGTTGCATTGGAAAGATCTTTTTGTTATCTTTCATGAAATATGTAGAACGTCCAAATCTGAATCTGTATGCGTCATGGGCGTCCTTTTTAGGGCAGACTGGTCCTAGGCCCTGAAACAGACTCGAAGTCGGTTTTTATTGGGCCTCCACCTTGACTTGGACATCCTTGCTGGTCCATCACATCTCCAATCACCGCCCCAGATATCTCATCATCATATCCATGGTTCCTAACAACAATTAATTTATTAGGTAGCAATCTATTCTTAAAACCACATAAACAAAACATTAGAAATGATCTCACCTATAAATTCAGGTGTTGCACATGAACTTTCATTTTAGTTGGAGGAGTGTTGTGTGTATCCAAAGGTGTGATGCTCTCATCATTCTTCTCCTTTTGAATTAGAGTCGTCCTCAACTCGATCCCATCTCTTTCTCTCAATAGTGGTCTTAAATCTGAAATATGAAATATAGAACTATTCCCAAACTTGGGATGCACCTCATGTTTATATGTGTTATGAAAATTATCATCTCAATGTAAAACAACAATAGAAGGCATGTCATACCCATGAACAACCTCTTTGAAAAATTGGGCATCAGTATGAACATCATCCTCACTCTTATGATAATTTAGAAAATGTGTGATCATAGAAACACTAGAAAAACTTGACATAGAATGATAATTATTAGTGCAGTTTTCTATTTGATCATCGAGTTGTACAACACAACGAGGTTTCAATTTTGAACAAATATAAACTTTATGCACCATAAACAAACCTCTATGATCATAGTTTCCAGCAGCATAGAAAATTTTTCTTGTCGATAAAGACAATTCAGTTTGATAAAAGATTTGCTTCTCCATGGTATTTAGATCACAAAGAACATCAAATTTAATATAATCTAAAGTATTTAGAGAAGACAATAATTTTTGTTCATCCCTTTCACATGAAACTAAAATCAAATGTTTAATTTTAACACTAGTCGGTGAATCATAATCAAAATCATCAAGCTCATTCATTTGTTGTGGAAAAGGTATAAGTGAAGCATTGGCACACAACTCCTCTTTATCACAAGGATCGGTAGATAAATCAACTTGTGGCAATGAAAAATCAAGACAAGGTTCCAATACAACAAGATTGTTGGAACAATTCAGCACATTAGGAAAGTTCTTACCTGAAACAATTTGTTCTTTTTCTTTCATATTATCCTCTTCTTTGTGTAAACGCTGAAAATTATTAGTTGCAACAAGAGGCAAGGAAATATGTTCATCCTCTAATAATTTAGATGTTGATGAAAGTGTTGCAACATTTAAAATAACTCATTCTTTCCTAAATGGTTCATTTTCTTCTCTCAGCCCTTTGTTTATCCTCTTCTAAAATTTCAGCAGCGGTCATAGGTTTAAGAGTAACTCTTCTACCATTGTATGTAAATGAGTAGCTATTTGCAATGGTATTATGCAAAGCATTATTTGAAAAAATCCAAGATTTTACTCAATAACAAATGACATGCTTGCATAGGTACTATATCAAATTCTGCACTATCCTTATAAGGACCAATGAAAAATTCAATGCGTGCAATTTTATCTACCTTTATCTTACCACAAGAATTTACCCATTGGATGTAGTATAGACATGGGTGTGGCTGTGTGGTCAAGCCAAGCTTCTCGACCAACTCAAAGCTTGCAATATTGCGACTACTTTCTCCATCAATGATGACGCGACAACATCGATCCTTCACAACAAAGTGAGTTTGGAACAAGTTATTCAATTGATTTTGCTCTATCTTCTCCATTTGAGAAGTAAGCACTCGTTGGGCTACATCACTCATATTGTTCTCATTAGACGTCGTTCACTCATCACCATGAGTGGTGTAACCTGTCATTGTTAGTAGCAAACAAGAAATCACACAGGAGTATATTTTCCTATCACTACTATGTGATCACAGTGTAAACTCTCAACAAGCAAATGAAAGCATCTTACCAAGCTCTTACAAAGTTCTTAACAACAAGGCAAAGGATACCAGAGGGTGTGTGACCCGACGATTGCAAGGGTCAAAACCTGTGCTGTTCAGAAGAATATGTGTATGGAGCATGGAAGGCAAATTATTTTGTGGCAAGGATTAGCAAAATTTCAATTCAGAAATTGCAAAACTGAATAATAGTCCTAAGCTAGTCTATGTCACCGGCCTAAACTTGTCTCGGACCTAGTTCAAGCAAGCAAGCAAATGACTCAACAAAGGACGCAAAGGCTGCAAGCAATTCTGAATTTTTATTTTTTCCTTTTTCTACTTTCTGTTTTTTGTGCGGCTTTTCGTCTTGTGCACTTTTGCCTTTTCTTTTCTTTTCTTGTGAATCAAAATTGCAGCAAGGAATTAGTGCGAGAAAGAAAAAGGAGAACAAATTCTAGCACAAGGGAAAATTATGATCTGAATATGATGGACACAAAGATAGATAATATATTGTTCCAAAACTCTCAACGTGTCACTTGAACAAGCACTTTTCTCTCTTTCTTTTGACACAAAAAATAGAAGGCTAGACATTAAATAAGTATTTAGTGCATACAATTCCAGCAGTACTATTCTCTCAACGTGTGCAACAAGCTGATTTTTTTTCTCCTGATTGTCTATAAACAAGGACTTGCACGACTCAAACAAGACCAAAGAACAAGCACTAGACGAGCAACACAATGACCTTGTAGGGACTAGTATTCAGACAAGTAAACTAAACTGAAAATTGCAGGGCACAAGGGGATGCAGGGCAATTTTCTAAAGTTTAGGACTGAACAAAATAATAGGGATAAGGACAAAACTAATAGTATACCTGAGGCTCTGATTACCACTTGATGTGAACAAGGGTTCCTAATCTTCCGATAGGTTCTGATAATCTTGATTAAGGCGGAGGCAATACACAAATCGATCCGGCTTTTGAACAACACGTTCTGAACCCCGCAATCGTAGCACAACATCTCCTATGGTTATCAACCATCCAAGAACGATTGACCTCGCCAAGAAGGCGTATCCTTTCCTACAAATCAAGAAAACAAGCAAGAACAAAGAAGAATGCAACCAAATTTGCAAGTATATGATGAATCTCACAAGTTAGGGTCTCACAAACCGATCAAACGGCAAAACTGTTCTTAACAGAATAATCTAAGCAAAACTCAAACTCTAATAAAGAGGTGGCGGCTGTATATGGGGACACTAGGGTCATGAAACACCCCCTGGATGCATCCCTAAGTTGTCTCAACCTGATACATGACCCAAAGACCGATTACGGTGTCACAGCACTAGGATAGATTCTGGACGTCGGCTTGTTTCGGTGATTCCGGACGGCTCAGGACGAATTTGGACATGGGACCTGTTGCGTTGGAAAGGCCTTTTTGTTATATTCCAAGAAATATGTAGAACGTCCAAATCTTAGTTTGTATGCGTCATCAGAGTCTGTTTTAGTGCAGACTGGTCCTAGGCCCCAAAACAGACTCGAAGTCGGTTTTTATTGGGCCTCCACCTTGACTTGGACATCCTTGCTGGCCCATCACATCTCCAATCACCTCCCCAGCTATCTCATCATCATATCCATGGTTTCTAACAATAAATAATTCATTAGGTAGCAATCTATTCTCAAAACCACATAAACAAAACATTAGAAACGATCTAATCTATAAATTCATGTGATGCACATGAACTTTCATGTTAGTTGGAGGAGTGTTGTGTGTATCCATAGGTCTGATGCTCTCATCAAAGACCCGCTTGGTGATAACAACATTATGATTCTTGGGCCTCTCAACAATTTTTCACACTTTGCATCTCTTGAAATTGTTCAATTCTTCTTGCATAGCAATTACCCACTTGTGATCATCCATTGCTTCATCAATAGTTGTGGACTCAATCATAGAGATGAAGGACAAGTTCTTAATTGCAACATTTGCCTTATCAAGAGTTTCTTCACTCATATAGTTGGGCTTGTATTGATTTTTCTTTGTACTCACTCCTTGTGATGGACTCCCAATAATCAAGTCACGTGAGTGATCCTTGTTGATGGCTTTGGGTCTAGGATTATGTTCTTCTTGAGTGAGAGGAGCTCTAGGTGAAGTATCTTGTGCATCATGGATTGCTTGCTCTCTTGAGATATGAGTGTCTTGAATTCTTAGTAAGGTGGGGGAATCACTCATATGCTTTGTTGTCTTGGAACTAGAGCTTGGTGTGGATGTGGGGGTGTTGTGTGAAGAGCTTGGAGAAGTGGCTCGAGGTGAAGTATGTGGGGAGGTTTGTGGCTCACTTCTCTCTTGGGTTTCCTCATGGGTAGGTGGATGCACTCTCAATGAATCTTGGGAGGATCTAGTGGGTGTGTTAATAGCATCTTGGGTTGGTTCTTGCACCTAGGAGGATGAGGTTGGTTGAGATGGTGGAGTAGAGGGCTCACCAATATCAACATTGACCTCGTGGGGTAAAACCTCGCCCATGGGCATGTTCCTCAAAGCTTCTCTTATTGGCTCATCTCCAATGTTGACTTCATGGAATTCATCTTGTTTTTTAGAACCCTTTGACTCATCAAATTGCACATCATAAGATTCCTCCACACATCTTGTGGCTGAGTTGTAAGCCCGATATGCCTTAGAAGTCCCCAAATACCCAACAAGAATGCCTTCATCAGTTGTGCTCTCAAACTTCCCGGGCTTCCTCCTCTTCTTGAGAATGTAGAACCTGTAGCCAAAGACCCCAAAATAGAAAACATTGGGTTTCCGTCCAACCAATAGCTCATAGGGTGTCTTCTTCAACAAGCGATGGAGATACACACGGTTTGAAGTGTAGCAAGCCGTGTTAATTGCTTCAGCCCAAAACCTCTCATGAGTCTCATACTCATCTAGCATAGCACAAGCAAGAGTGATGAGTGTCTTGTTCTTCCCCTCCACTACTCCATTTTGCTTGGGAGTATATGTAGCGGAGAATTCATGCTTGATCTCCTTGTTGACACAATATTCCTCCACTGTTGTGTTCTTGAACTCAGTCTCATTGTCACTCCTTATCTTCACAATGCTAACCTTGAATTCATTCTTTTCCCTCCTTGCAAACTTTCTGAAGATGTCACTTGCTTGAGACTTGTTGACAAAAAAAAAGTCCAAGTGTATCTTGTGAAGTCATCCACAATCACCAAGCAATATAGATTTCCTCCCAGACTCTTGTAATGTGTTGGCCCAAACAAGTCCATGTGCAAGAGCTCTAGAGGACGAGATGTAGACATGAATGAATTGGTGGGGTGAGATGATGCAACTTGCTTTCCAGCCTGACAAGCACTACACAATTTGTCCTTCTCAAAGGTGACATCCTTGATTTCCTTCAACTAGATTCCTCTTGACCACTTTTTTGAGTTGATTCATTCCAAAATGTGCTAATCTTCTATGCCACAACCATCCGTTAGTTGCCTTGGTGAATAGGCAAGTACTTGGTGGCATGTTGCTTGATTTGAAGTCCGTGACATACAAGTTCTCATGTCTCACTCCATGAAATACTAGCCCTTTTTTTGCATTTTTAGTCATTGCACCGTCCTCATCAAATGTGCACTTGGATCCCATGTCACAAAGCTGACCAATAGACAAGAGGTTGAAATTGAGAGTTTCCACAAGAAAGACCATGGAGAGATGGAGGTCCTCAGTAATGGCCACCTTGCCGAAGCCTCTATGTGGCATCCCTGTTTTTTTATAAAAAATTACCTTTACTGCTAGGTGGGACCCGTCGGCCCCACTCATCAGCCACCGGCACTCAGTGCCGCTTACCGCCCGCACCGATGCAGCACTGGCGCGCGCGCGAGCGTCGGAGGCACCACGAATCCCTGCAGCCGGGACCCGCCACCACCGCATTTACCCGGGGAGGGGAATTTACCCCGGCTCTTCTCCCTTCTCCCTCACTTTCTCTCTCGTTCTTCTCTCTCTCACCCAGCTCTCTTCCTCTGTTTCTTCCGCCGCCGCCGTCCGAGCCGCTCACCACCGCCGACGACCTCCCCAGTCCATCCCACAACTCCAAACCGCCATATCAAACACTCCAACAACTCCCCATTGCTGCCCAGCGCCATCACTCGCCGTGGACTACGAATTGGTGCCGTGATCTCCTTGGTGAGCTCCCGCAACCCCTCTGACTCTCTCTCAAAATTTGGTGGCCACAATTTTTCTTAACCAAATTCTTTGCAATGGAAGCTTGCTCCCTTGATCGCGCATCTCCTAAGCTTGATCGCACTTAAGGTTTTCCTTTGGTCGTGACGATTTTGTAGGAACCATCGCCGCCATTGTTGTGTTCTGTTTTCGCCGCCTCTCATCGCCTCTGCTACTGGTGCGGATTCATCGCCATCGCCTTCTCCTGTGTCTTCTCCTCGTTCTGCCGCCCCATTCTTACCTTAGCTAGCCGAGCCGAGCTCGGGAGCAAGCTCGCGCTGGGCCGTGCCCGCGCGATTGGGCCGAGAGGCTAGGCCGCAAGGTGCGCGCGCGCGAGCCCGAGAGCTCCCTAGAGCTGGGCCGTGCCCCGCTCGGCTGGGCCGCTGAGAGGCTGGGCCGTGGCCACGCAGCTGGGCTGGGCTGCTGTGTGACTGGGCCGCTCCCTGGCCCATAAGGCCAAAATCATACACTTCATTGCTAAATCCGGATTTTTAATTTAAAATTAATTCCAAAACTTTGAGAATTCATAACTATAGTTTTAGATCTCCTAAAATTATGGGATTAATTTTGCTAGGTTCCAAATAATATTTTCTACCACTTTATGAAATAAAAATTTAATACTTAATTTATATGATTTTCAAGCATTTAATTAAGTTTATGAAATATCTTTTAATTTTTAATTAATTTATTTTCTAAGTTAATGTTTATTTTGTTAATAATTTTATTTTATGTCTAAATGGGGTAATTAAGGGTCATTAATTTGAATTGAAGCATGTTAAACCCTTTTCATTTATAGACTTAATTACTCTTATTTAGAAGGAAATACTTCAGACAAGAGTAATTATGTTCTTGTCTACTATTTTATCAAACCATCATTTCAAGCATTGCATTTCGCATTTCATGCATCGCTAATACTAACATGTGACGTATCGATGAATCGTATAGGGCCCGAGATCGTCGAGCCACCTGTTGAGAGTGGACCAGAGGTGGTGATTGTGGAGGCCGACCCCACAACTACATCGTCATATCCGGACGAAACCCAAGGCAAGCCCCGGTGCATCCCACCTATGTTTTTAAATTCTTTCTTTATCACAGTCAGTCGAGTCATGTTTGTGCATTAGGTTCCAAGAATTGATTGACACCCACCTGCATCACTACCATATCCTATGATATCCTTATACTATACAGGTACATGTAGCACGATAGGCGCTATGCTTACGTCGTAGGATTATCGGTAGCACTGCATAGGATGATCTTAAAGCATGGAGGCTTTAAGTTGATTGAGATCTTTGAGAATTCAAATGAAAATTGATGATGATGATGAGACCGGACGGGCCAGTAGAGGAAAGGGCAAAGACTGGGTCTTGCAAGGTGGTAGCCCTGTCCGTGTCAAATTAGGACCACATTGTGGCCTAGGGAGCAAGTATTGAATAGTACCGTCTACATGCTGGTATATGAGACCCAGTAAGTTGATGTACCCTAACTATCTCAGTGGTAGGACATAGCCAACTTTCTTTTTCTGGCTGTTAGTGAGATTGAAGTCTCACGGGAGGGAAATGGTGGTCGCCCATGGATAACGTCTGGGACGGGTATCTAGTGTGGTCTCTATATTCCCGGGGGAGTTGGAAACGGATCGATCTCTGGTTGGGGTTAGTGGGAAAAGTTGTCATATATGACCAATGCGGTGCGTATGTGTCGTGTAGTCGGGTTTTACCTAGCTGGTTGAAATTGGTTCGAATCGTTGTCGCTCGCAGCAATGAGTATTGCATGATCGCTCGTCACAAGGAAGATAATTGAGGGTAATGAGAAGAGAAGGATTATTTAAATTAATTTAGTTTTTCTTGAATAATTTCATTGCAATAGTTGCAGGATGCAAACCTTAAAATTAATGAACATAAACTTGAGCTAAAATTTGAAATTAGCTATCCATTTATAAGTGATGTTTTCGCAAGTCTGAGTCAACCCACTAGCCAAAGGCCCATGCATTCTAGGTGTCGGCCTTAGCGAGCCACGTTGACGGGTCAGTCTTACGGAGTATATTAGATACTCAGAGTTTTGTTTGTATTATTTTACTTATAGATGGTGAGCCAATGTCTTATGGTTGGTCCGAAGGCATGCCAGACGAAGGGCAACTACCGGAGGGAGGTTCCATTCAGTGGGAACGCATCCCGTCTCTGGAAGAGTAGAAAGCTAGATGTGCCTGTGAGAGTGAGTTAGTTGAACGTGTTTGGAACAAGGTTTTTGAACAATGTTCAAACTTCTGTTGAGTTTTTAAACTCTTGATGTAATAAATGTTTTTCCGTTGCAAAACTTTTGTTGGTTTCCAAAACCTGGTTATATTATACCATGATATAAAATATTCAGGCTTGTGTGAATGTATGTGTTGTTGTAACTCGCTTCGTCGAGTGTTCTCTTGTACTCGATCCTGGTTATCCCGGAGGGGATGTCACACTCTAACTCTCCACTTTGAGTTATCCCCAAATGTCACCTTCTCACTGTCTTCGTCTTCATCAATGTTGGTGAACATGGTTGGCTTCCCGGTCATATGTTGGGTGCACCCACTATCGAGTATCCAATTGGTGCCTCCACTCTTGTAGTTGACCCTGGTGGTAGCCATAAGACAAGCACTAGAGGAAGAGGGGTTAGTATCCAAAGCATTGCTCAATTCACTTGTACTTACCTCATCACGTTGAATGAGACCATCCTCATAGTTAGGGATACTTGCAATCCCTTCATGAAGTCTTCTCCTTATAGGATAGTTGGGAGCACGATACCTCCATTGTCCATGACCATCCCCTATGTGCACATTGTCGAGTGTGATGTAGTAGTGGGGAGGATCATAGAGGCCAGTGACGTGCTCAAGCACGTGTCCCACTTGTGAGTGGAGCACAAGTATCATCTCCATTGCCCTCTCAATTGAGAGCTCATGCCTTCTGTTGATTACCTCCTCAAGTAAGAAACCTCTCTTAGAAGTTGTGATTTGTTGGAGGAGCTTGTTAATCACTTCATGTGGTGCAATCCTCCAAAGACCTTTGAAGGAATTTATCCTACACACAAGATCATAAATGCTTAAGAGAGTCTCACAAAGGTCATCATTTGGATTTCTCACAAATTCACCAAGTTGAAAGATAAGATCCTGTTAGTGAGCTTGATGAAGATGCCAAAGTCAATCTTGTGGTGGAGGAGGTGGAGGCGTCGGAGCCGTAGTGTTGAGATTGATCATCTCCAATGATCATGTGAGCATTGTGGTTGGTGCTCCTCTCACACCAACGCGAGGTCCATCCGAAGTGCTTTGAGTATAACTTGGAATGACACTTGGGGTAGAGCTTGATGAAGCGCCTGATGAAGAGCCTGGTGTAGGTCTTGATCCGAAGGGGTTGTAGAAGTTGTTGCAAGGCAATCTTGTGGAGGGATCAAAGAAGTTTGAGCTTGAGGCTACTTCTTTCCCTTTACTTGAAGATGCTTCATTGTTTTCCTTGAATGTCTTCTTCGCCGTCAAGCTTGCGGTGATCTCCTCATCCTTGAAGTGAAGCCCGATCACATCCTCCACGAAAAGACCCTTCTCCATGATGAGATCAAGGGTGATGTAGAGAAGCTTGCTGCTAGGGAGCGAGGTAAGGATCTTCTCGACTATCACGATCTTGGGAAGCTTGAAAGATTCTTTAGTTGCTTCAATCTTCTCCACAATACCTCGCAAGCAAATAAGAGAGTCAAGTAAGTTCTCATTATCATTAGCAAGGAAGGAAAAGAACTCCTCAACAAGTGAATCGCTAGCAAGATCAATAGGCACACTATCATCAATCCTAGTCATGCTAGTGGAGCAAGCAACATCAAGAGAAACAACATCATCACTCATCACATTAGGCACACTAGTAGAGCAACCTATCAAATCATCACTAGTAGAATCTAGGCACTCACTAGAACTAGGCACATCCACACAATCATCATCATCACCATACACATGATCATCGGTAAAGGTATTGGCAAAGTCCACAAGTGTGTCCATCAACTCATCCGAAATCATGGCACTTAGGTAGCTTTTCAAGCGATCCTTCCATGAGCCATGATCCAGCCCTAAATGGGATGACATCCTAACTCAATACGGTCACTACTCAAGGCGGTTAAGCCCTATGATAAGCACTTGGCTCAGATACCACTTGAAAGGACCGAGTGACCGAGAGGGGGGTGAATCGGGAACTTGCTATATGTACCAAATTCGCCAATTTCTAAAACCGAACGCTCAATCAACTCCTATAGCAATTCTAGTGGTGAACACACTAGCAAGATAATAGTCCTATAGAAGGACCCACAACCTAATAATACTAGTGGATCACATAAGACAATACAACTCCTATACAAGCAAGTAATAAAGACACACGGAAGCAAACAACAAGCTAGCAATGCTACAAGATAAGGAATTAAAGCACACAAGCATGAGTAGCATGGTATGTAAATGCGGAAAGTAAAGCATCATAGTGAGGAGAGGTCAAGGAATGCTCATGATTTTTTTCTAAGATCTCGGAAGGATGGTGCCTTCCCCTACTCCTAGTTAGACCACTCCCACCGAAGTACCGGTCCCTCCCGCCACCAATGTGGAGTTCTCGCACACAAGCCCGTAATCACTCTCAGAGTGAAGACATGGTCACATCACTGCTGCCACCAAGGCACAAGCTTGCCTTCCTCGAGAACTTGCCGGAGTCCCCGATTCGATATGAGCGCTCACTATTGATGCCCCTTTCACCGGCAGGCTCAAACTGTGTACAAACGTGTGACAGCCTTCACAATCCATCATAATAGGCTCGATCACCGACACCTAACCGATTTAGGTCTCACCATAAACCAAGAGTAGCAACCTAGATCACACCCTCAAAGACACCCTAGCTTTAGATGTGCAAGATGCTAAAGTTACTCTCACTAGCACTCTCAAGATATGCAATATCTCCTCCTAGTACTCTCCTCTTTTTCTCTTGGCTCTCACCAAATGCTCTAAGCTATTCCACTGGCCAAGAGAGGTCCTTAAGACCCCAGCAATAAAGTTATATAGGCTTCCAACCTCGAACTAGCGGTTGCTCCACGAAATCACCTTTCTGGACCCTAATGACCGAACCATCCGGTCACTGCCAGACCGGACCGTCCGGTCTCTCTGAAACGGTTCCTAGAATCGTTGGTTGCTCTGTCCAGGTCATCTCTCTGTACTGACCGGACCGTCCGGTCAGTAGACCGGACCGTCTGGTCTCATCGCGTCCTGTGCATTCCAGAGAGCTCCAGTTTGCTTCCTCTCTGTCCCAAGTCACAGCCCTCCTAACTGTACCGTCCGGTCGCTAGACCGTACCGTCCGAGCTCTAGGGTTTCCAGACTTGATAGATTCCTCGCATACTCCTCTCTGATCTCCTAGTAACCGTACAGTCCGGTCACCACTGACCCCTCTGTCCGACCACTACGTCCAGAAGCTGAAACTCCTCGTCCTCGCTTGACTTTGTTTCCAGGCTTCTCCGAACAGCTCCTTGGCTTCTCCACTATCACCTACAACCTACGATTTCACTGAGCATCCATGCACATCACCGACTAGTCATGACCTAAGAAATATGACCTAGACCCCCTTGACAGTTCAGTTTTTCCTATGGACTCAAAGCCCTAACAACTAAACAAGTGTTTCAAACACTTGCTCCATAGCTTGTCCTTAGCCTTGATCCATCTCCATCAACCCTCGAACTCCATCAAGCTCGCAAGCCTCCATGCTTGTGGTCATTGTCGTTAATTGCCAAGGCAACCATTATCAATCATCATTAAGTAGAAGGCATTTCCTACACTCACAACACTCGTGTAGACATTAGTCACCTTTCATGTTTGTCATTCATCACCAAAACATCATACCTTGGGGTGATCTCAATGGTCATGATCCTTATAGCTCTCAAATAGCCTTTTGAACTCCAGTGCTAGGTCTTTGATCCAAATCCCAAAAGTCATTGAGGAAGAGGGAAGGGGAGAGAATGTTTACCTTGTGTGTGTGTGGGGGGGGGGGGGGCTTTAGAGAGAGGAGATGCACGGACCAATCAAGATCTTCCATGGAAGGGTTGGAAGGTCACCTTGGGAGAGGGTGGGGGTGGGGGTGGGGGTGGGGGGCGGAGCCATCCTCCCGTGTTGGTGATCTTGGTGGTGGTTGCTGGCGCGTGCACTGGGTACAGGATATAATCCCTTGACAACCGATGTTTGATAATGCATCACCAGCTTACACTGATTTACTCTAGCACATAACTTGGTTGGCTATGCCGGTATACCCCCGACAGTTGCTAGTTAACAATGTGCCGCCGAAACCATCTGGTGAATGATCATTGTGCAGATACTTTATCTCAATTTTATTTAGGAATGGTAAAATAGTGTCACCATCCCTGCACAAGCACCTCGTGTGTGTGGTCTTATAGCAGCACAGATTACATGATGTCTGCTGTGTAGCATTTCTAGACAGAGTTACAATAGCACATAACCCTTGCTGGCCCTTAATACTTCCACACAATTTGCGATATTTGGACCATATGGCTTTACGCTGCTTGCATCTGACAAGTGCAACATACCATGTATTGTAACGGATGAAGAAAGGAATAATAGCTGCACTCACAAAAGATGATTGAGTCATTTACTAATACCGTTGTATCGGGTATAATAGGTCACAAGGGAGGCTTTTTAAGCCATTGTATTACACTCTTCATGTTCTTTCGGCTGGGTTTACATTTCCGAATATGATAAAGTGATTTGAACATTTCTACTGTATAAAGGAAATTCTATGAAACTTTGAACTGAACTTACGAATGGGAAATTCATTGGTGAGTAGGATGTAATGTGACTATGAACTGAGCTGGGAAATTCATTGGTGAGTAGGATGAAACTATGAGCTGAACATATAAAGAGGGAAATTTGATTATGACTAGGGCTAAGGGGCTCCGACATTCTGATAAGGGAAAGCACGATAAACCCAATATTGTGCTTTCAAGTCGTTTTAACTTTTCTCTCTCAAAAGAACTTGTGTACACATTTTTCCTATGATGTTATCTGTCAGTAATTTCCTGTTATGACTTGAGTTTTTATTTGCCTATGCATTCCTTTATCCTCATGTTTCATTTACTCGTACAGTTGGTTTCTGTACATATGTTTCATTTTCTCTAGTTTGTACTGAGAGAATCGTCATAACTGAACAAAATGTAACAAATGCATTTTAAGTTTATAGGAATTTAAAACAATTCTCAATGAAAACTGACAGGGAAGCCAATAATTCTAGCACTACGGGAGATCAATGCTTTGCCGAATAACCGAAACACTCGACAAAGGCCAAAAAACACTCGATAAAGGCTTTGCCGAGTACAATAGTCAGCAAAGAGCAATCAGCAAAAAAAATCCTAGCAAAATGCTCTTTGACGAGTGTTGTTTTTCGGCCACTCAGACAAAATAGGCAAACTGTTTGCCGAGTGTATCAAAACACTCGGCAAACAATTTTCGAATTAATAAAAAAAAATTACGCCGCTCCCGCCGGCCCGTTTGTGTCGCCGCCGACGGCGAGCTGGTCGAGGAACGTGCGTGCTTTGCGGCCCACTGCTCGGCCATCTTCTCCTCCTTGCCTCCGCGTCGCGCCTTAGCTCGGCAACCTTCTCCTTGTGCTCCAGTCCCGGTTGGCGCGCTCTGCCGCCGCCCTCTGCTCCGCGGCGTCGGCGCGCATGCGGGCCTCGAATGCCCCCACGCCGCGCGTCCCGCACCATCTCCAGCTGCTGCTCCACGCGCCGCAGCCGCCACGCCGCCTCCCGCCGCTGCGCCGCCCACGCGTGCCGCCCCTCCTCCAGCTCCCGCACCAGATGCTCCAGCTCCTGCCCCTCCACCAGGTTCCTCGCTGGGGGCCCAACGGGCTGCTGCTGCGACTCGCCAGGGGCCCCTGCACTCACGAGCAGCCACTCATACGTCCGTGCTATTCACCAGCTTCTCTGCGTGGTCCTCCAGCAGCCACTCATACCTCCGCGCTCGTCGGGGCTGAGCTCCGGCGGGGGTCGCCGGCTGTCCCTGACCTCCCGCTGTTGCCGTGGTTGAGGTTGGAGAGAGATGAGGACGATGGAGTAGAAAGAAAGAGAGATTGGGGAGAGATGAGGACAGGCGCAGGAGAAGATAAGACCGAGCGGCGTGGTGAAATTTTTTTTCCCTTTGCGCGCCATAGCTTTACAAAAATTGCTGCATGCGGGCGCTTGCGTTTTTGTTTGCCGAGTGTCAAACTAGACACTCGGTAAAAAAAAAATCTATGCACTTAAAAAAATTAAAATTATCAAATAAAGTTCAAAAATAATCAAATTATAAAATAATACAACTTATGTAATCTATGACTTATATAAAATGATTTGGAGTCAAATTCAAATTATATTTTCAATTTGGTTCAAAATTTAACAACTCATTCTCAATTCTAAGGTTATTCTTCGGAGATTCTCTGTTTTGTAAGCAATATACATGACAATTTGTATGAAATCTTCTCTACTTTTTTATCATAGCTTCCGCTTGTAATACCATCATATCATGACAAATCTTATGATTATCAGACTTTATTTAATTTTTTTTAGAATTTATACATCACTAGCAAAATGCTCGTTAATGTGGTCATGATTTTCAGACTTCATGCCGAATTTATTTTTATATCATGGATAAGGTCTCAAATTAGGGTAGATAACATGAATATAATTTTTATACTCATTAAATTGTTATAACTTTATTTAAAAAATTGCTTGAAATATAATTAATTAACTAAATACAACAAATAAATATAAAATAATATCAAATTAAAATATGGAGTAACACATGTTGTATGTGTAGAGCATAAAAAGTTTTGAGAGTAGAAGAGGAAAAAAATTGATTTTTTGTCGAGTGTCAAGAAAAACACTCGACAAACTTTTATCTTTGTTAAGTACCAAAAAGAATGCACTCGATAAAGAAGGCTTTGCCGAGTGCCAAAGAAAATACTCGGCAAAAAATAGTCTTTGCCGAGTGTATTTATTATGACACGCGGCAAAGTATTTTTTTTGCCGAGTGTCGTAATATTTGCCGAGTGTTTTTTATGTGGCATTCGGCAAAGACCTTCTTTACCGAGTGCTTGATATATTGCACTTAGCAAAGAGCTAGGCACTCGGCAAATAAACGTTTTTCCGTAGTGTGGTCCATGCCTGCATTCTCTGTAAAAAAGCACTATAGCAACAATATCGAAATAGACAAGGAAGATAACCTCTTGGTTCTTCTGATTGGAAAGAAAGGAATGTAAGAACAGTATTTGTTTTTGTGAGTTGCTAACACGGACCCATCCATTGTTTTGCTACAGTCCTGCTTAGATTAGATATGCACCATTATTATCATTCACCAATTTCAGTGCAGGATCACATTGTATACGCTTAGTTAGCTCATGTGAATTTGCTATCAATGTTATGAATAAAATTGTGCCAAAAGTTTTCTTGCAGGTAAAGAAGTGTGGTAGGATCTTGTCTCCTTATTAAAGAGGGGATCCTCCTATCCTTGCTAAAGTTACTCTGAAGCTCATGTTTGAAGAATCAAGTTTCCAAGGCAACATAGTTTGTTTGCAATTCTATATGCTGAAAACTCAGCCTTAGATATCATTGTGAGAACTTCAAAGTTCCACGCGCGAAGTGCTTCTTAGAAGAATTATCTGACGTGGTAATAGCTTCGTGGTGATGAGTTTCTTCCAGGCGTTAATTGTTCATTTATATCAGCATGTAAGAATGCTTAATTTTCTGGCGCTAGCTGGTCTCCTGCTGCTGCTTACACCTAATGGTGATTTTTGTTAAGATGATATTTTGAATTGTGTTGACCGCTGATATATCTTATTCTGAATCACTAGCTAGCTGCATTGTTGCTAGCGAATGATGCTGCTATTATGTGTTCAACGAAGTAGGTAGTCGTCACCCGTGGCTGTGTTGTCAGTCGTCTACCTTTCTACAGAGAAGATGTGCAAATTTAAACTATTTTTGATAAATGGGCTTTATACTGGAAACCATGTTTCCTTGGAGTGTTTTACTAGTGCTGTTTCAGAAACATTTTGAATTAAATTTTTCAAAAGCTAATATGCAGTGGCTTAATCTTTTTCCCCGCATGTTGAGTCCCACAACCATCGCCTGCCATAGATCCACACCACGAACAAAAGCGTCATCATAGTCCGTGCCCACGAAGTTTCCTAGATCCTTTGTATTTCTTGGCACTTCCCAATCCCAAACCATGATGATCTATTAGAATAACCAATTGAAATAGATAACTGCTAGACGGCCTGCATTATGTTTTGTGCCATATATGTATCTATGGCCCTTTTGGACTAAATCAGAGTAGGATTTGCTAGTACTGACCAGTTCGACAGTGGGAACTGGAAAACGATGCGATGCGGATGACTTCATAGGGAACTTACAAATATAGAAACTCGTAAATCTTTGTTTTTGAGAAATGAGAAATTCATTCATGAGTTGGATGAAACTAGCTATGAACTGGACTTAAATAATGGACTAGGATCCCCTGAGCACGCGTGCAGTACATGCGTCGCGCCATGTAGGTGGAAGAAGCTGGCTCAGGATGCGCATGAGCATGTGCACCAACAAATACGGCTCTAGACCCGCTCACACATCGTGCGGGTCTCACAAAAATAATTCTTACGCTTTATTCTATGATCAGGTTTTTAACTTTTTGAGTCTTAAAAAAAAGGTTTTTAACTTTTGCTAGTTTGGACTGCCATTGTTTCTGGACTAGGCTGTCACATCCACCTCTAAAATAACTCAATGTCCTAGTCGAGGAGCAGATCAAGTTACCCCGAAAAGACATATATATAGGATCATCTCTCTCTTTATCATGTCCACACGTTTACCAGCATATGTGTCATACTATGACCACACAAGCAGGGGCAGATCTATAGTGTGAGCTATGGGTGCGGCCGCACCCAAAGAAATTTAAAATTCAGTTATGAGTTCTAAATTTTCACCATATAAACTTAATCATCATACATATTTCTTTATGTGTCGCACATCTCTCCATTTGCCTCTAGCTCTGCCACTGCACACAAGAGGTCCACGTGCCATACATACCATATCCGTGTCCTTGACCCGTATGCGCCCGTGAAACCTTAAGAGTCGGCTCTGATACCACCTGTAACATCCCAGATCCAGTCGCACATCATGCAGGTCTCATCTTGTAGAAATAACTCTTATACCTTTTTGTTTTCAATCTATGTAAAAGATTTAATCTGAGTTATTACTGTATTCTATGACTGGGTTTTAACTTTGTCTTGCCCCATCTTGCTACCAATATGAGACTATTCTTTTCCTTGCTATACTAGCAACTTTTTGCTAGCTTGGACTGTCATTCTTTTTGGGTTGGGCTATCACAAGGAGGAATAAAAAAAGATGATAGTACATCTAATATGTGAGGTACTATTATGTCAGGAGGTGACTGTTAATGGAGGAAAATAAATAAATTTAATAGTTTAAGAAATCTGATATTCAATGATATAATTAGGTGATCTAAAGTGCAACCTATGTGATAATAATTTAGTTAAATAGGACTTCTTTCAAAGTAATGAGAACATATAAAACTATTGGAGTAATTGTATTACAGGATCTGTTTTTAATTTCAATGTCAAAAATAAACATGTTTTTCTAATCTTTGTAAGAATAGACCTGTTTTCATTAAATAGCCTCACTTGCAGTCTCACTGATGGATCATTTATTTTCAAAAAATAGGTCAATTCTAGCAAAGATTGAGAAAACAAGTTCATTCTTAATTGGAGTTAAAACAGTTATTATAATACAATTGTCCCAATACGTTTATTTGAGACGCAAAGAGGTGCCTGTGGGTGGAATACAAAACCCGTGACCCATAACTATATGGGACAGACACAGATCCGCCCTATGGGGAAAAATACCCCGACATCAACCGGGTGCAAAACCCAATAAAGATCCGTACCCGCTGCTCGGATTGCCATCATGGTCCGATTGGTTCGGTTTTGTTTTTGTCCGACGCCCAAAAACCCACTAGAATGGTCGCTCGCTTAAACCCCTCCCTCGACAAATTGAGCTTCTAGAACCCTCCCTCCCGTCCTGATTCCAGGAGGCAGCAGGTGCGGGTGGACCGTGCTGGTGCCCTCCGCTGTGGCCTCCTAATCGGCGGTCCAGACGATGGCGGCCGACCGTGCAAGGAGCAAAGGGGGGATGGGAATGGCGGCAACTGAGATCGACCGGGTCGGAGGCGGCAGTGGCGGCGAGTTGCCGCATGTCGCGCTGGACATGGCGGCTGTCCTGGCCGAGGCGTCAGGTGATAGCCTCCTCCCCGGCTTCACGGCAGGTGGTGGCGCGGTAGGATCCGCAGTGGGACGCGACGCCGGCGAGGGAGCATCTTACTTCTTGCCGATTGTTTTCATTCAGAACAATAACAACGAGGTGGAATCGCAGAAGGTATGACTTGCACACAACCACTGACAAGGTTGAATTTAAACATGGAAAAAAATTAATTATTGCATCAGTTTCAACCTGTGAAATTCTGATACGGGGTATGGATACGGCAACACGGCCACCGATACGTGACTTTCAAAACAAAACAGTAGGGAACGGTAGGTATACACTGTTCCGATACGGGGTATCAGATACGGCCGAGTTTTGGCCGCCGGCGTATCGGCGCTACCTAGGTTTCAACTGGTAGAACACAAGGAAAAGAGCCGAAACAAGTTAGCAATTTGTTCTTTAGTTTTATGTTCTGTACGTACTCAATTAGCTAGCCCTTAGCCTTGTTAAAATTTGTTCTGTATAAATCTGGACCAATGAATTCTTTCAGTTTGAATATTATTTATTTGTTTCATGAAAAATGTTTGACCTCTTTCTATGCTGATGGATTAAGCGTAGTAAAAGGTATTTTCGGCGCGTTCTTGTTTGGACCAATTGGAGTTATTAAGCCACTGAATGATATGCTAGTCTCTAAGAAGGTGGACAATACCATCATCTGGACAACTTTCGGGATATATTGGGCAATCATGAGTATAGTCTTCATTGCCTCCCTGCGTGGAAATGTACCAATTCTGGCTAGTACAGGGATGCAAGCTGCTGCTCCCCTTATCCTGATGTTCTTTTGTATCATTGTGATGCTATATCTATATCTGCTGATACCTTCAACAAAGGAGACTCATAATTGGTTCCTCATGATGATCGCTCGTGTTATTTGGACACTCTGCTGTTGCTTTGTTTTTGGTCAGTATTTTATTTTTCAACTTCAACACTGTATTTTCTTTTACTATGGGTACTAATTACTAAGCATCATTAAATTACAGGGGAGAGGTGCACTGGCAGTCCGTGGGGCTTCTTTTGCTCTGAACTATCTTCAGCAAAGGTATGGCATCTGGTGGTTCTTTTATATTTAATATATGTTTGATTGTACTCTGGAAATCCAATCATATCATCCTCTTAGAATGTATAATATAGTAGAAGTCTCAATATTATCTAGCTCAGATCGACAGTCTTTCGCAAAACTGATAGTTTGATGCTGATTTCCTGTCATCATTATTAATTGAAGAGCACACCTGTGCTATGACGTAGTCCAGTTCAAGTTGTGATACATTTTGAAACGAAGACACTAAAGCATGCTCATATGTCACACTCATTCCAAAATTGAATGCCGTGTGTTCTTCCCTCAATAAAAGCATGAGTAACATAAATCTGTCCATGAATCCTAAGATTTTAGGTCCATTGTATTTGGCCTTGACAACACAGCATAATACATTTTCATGATTTGCACTGGCTGCATAGAAGATTTGTCAGTTGCATAAGCTTCCAGCTTGTTTCATAGGCAATGATGAGCATCATGCTGCTTCTGTAGTATTCGCTGCACAAAGGAGAAAACTGCAATTGGAATATCCACTCTATTTAGTTCTTTCGCTCAAATAATTGTTCTATAGGTGCAAAGGTTCATGTGACTATGAATAACGCAAAATGCACCCACAGTTTGGAAACACTCCTTTTTTACGCTACTACAAGAAAAATTGAAAATTGAGATGCACAAAACTTTGAATTTTGAATATATCTCATGTCACTTTACGAATAAATCTGTAGTGGCTACCATCAAACCAGCCACAGTCCAATTTTCTGGCAAAGGAATGTGGCAACAGCCTGACATATACCACGTCCATTCTTTGACTCGCCTGAATCAAGCACCACAGCCTGACATGTAGAATTTGATTATATAGCATTTTCTTTTTTTTTTTTTGGCAAGATATCAATTCATCTTTTAGTTTTCAATAGTGTCCACCTGTTTTTATCTTGGTCTGTGGAACAAGAACAGTTGTTATAACTTATAAGACAGTGGATATACTACAATTTCTGAAATTACGTAGACTAGAATAAACACACTTGTTTATGTATTTGAGGATGCACATAGTTAACTTATAGTTGGACTTTAAATTACTAAAATTACATTGAGCTTTGCCCTGGCAGCAATATTACTTATCCTGCATGTCAATTGTTTTTCTAATGAAGCACTGTTTAACGTATGGACAGAACTTTATAATATCTCCTCAACGCAGTTTAGAGCACTTACTGTAGAGAGGAAATTTAATTCAACAGTTACAGTCTGTGTACCATATATACATACTGTCAATTAGCCATTTGGAACAACCAAAGAACTTGATGATGTATCCAAAGACCCAATGATAATTTGGTATCATATCTAATCTTGAATTCTTGCTGCCAACATAGTAAATCTGAACCCGCATGATCTGCCATTTCTTCCAATTGATTTGGTTGATAGCATTTGTCATACTATCCCGGCCATTCTTTCCTTTGAAATTTATAAAATTTCTTTGTATGATAATTGGTTGTACTTAGCACCAAATATTTTAAGAAACATAAGAACAAGACAATGTAAGCTGCATTAGACTAATTTGAATTTGTTTTTTTTTCCTTGCCCTTTTTTGCATTTGAGTTAACTAATTTAACTAATGGAGCAGTAGTTAAAACACAACTCACAACACTCTTAATCCACTTAATGTAAAGTATATTTAGTAATTGTTTGACCCTACTAGAGCACAAATGGTATATATCGTAGTTAATTAATCGTGAACAACCCTGCTGGATAAAGAATGCCTGACACCATTACATATATGCACATCAATGCTGAAGCTATGAACAAGAGCAAGGTTGTCTCCTGAGAGTTGTTTCCTCTTTGCTGTGCAGCAGAGTTCTTTTTTTTTTCTTTTGTAAATGCATGCATAGGAATTATTCCATTGTGCAGTATTGAAAAGAAGAATTCTAATGCATTTGTTGATTTTGATCCACTAATGCATAGATAGATAAGATTGTGCTCTTACATGACCAAAGGTCTGTATTGTTAACAAAATACATGGGACCCAACCAATATGCAGCTGCTTATCAATAGGAAGAACAATATGTAGAAGACATAATTATCTAGTTTTGTTGGACACATGTGAATAACACACTACAATTTTAGGCTAAAGTTTTAATTGTTTAACAATATAAAAGATGTTATCAAACTGATAAATATTTTATTACTGATAAAATTTTGGGGAGCATTGGAATGTGCTGCCCACTAACCATTCGAACATGCAAAAGCTAGTAAGTAGACTTAGATGTGTTTTCCGAGTCAGGTAGGGGGAAGAGGAAAAATGAACTGGGCATTGGGGTTTACCTTTGTGCTACGAATGCATACGTGCTGAAGGCAGGCCTGCTCACGCCACAACTGCTTGAAGCAATGATGGAGGGAGGGACCTGGAGTGTTGAAGAGAAGAACCTAGAGGGATAGCAGCTGGGAGCCGTACCTTTGTCTCTTAGGGCCTGTTTGGAAGGCCGGTATTTGCCCCCAAACCCCTGTAAATTACAGCCCCAGAATTTTTCCAACGGTTGCCTAAAAAATATGCTTGGATGACAGGTTTACCGGAAACAAATTCCATCGGTTTGCATAAAACCGGCCGTAAAAATAAAATCTCCTCGCAGGGCGTCCTTTTTTATCCGATGAATGTCAGGCTCGAACGATCCCGCTCACACGCAGCCATTGGCGCCTGTTCCCTTCCTCCTCCCGAGATCTCCTGCCCCATCTTCTGCCACCCCGTAGCCACGGCAGCATGGCTCATATCCTCTTCAGTTCCTATCCCTCTTGAATTTGGGCCTTCTCTGCTGGTAGTGAGGAGAGACCCCCCAGCGATGGCCTCTAATCCCCAATCAAAATGTGACAAACAAGTTTCCACCTCTACCAATCTCGGTTCCAATTTGTCGATCTGGTGTGAAATTGATGTTCTATTTGAGATCTTTATCACGTCCAATTTTCTCTCTTTCCTGATTTGTGCGCTGATCGGAAATTGGGTTGATGAATTTTTCCGATTTCAATTGGAGCTCTCTAGTCGGATTGTGTTGTTTCAATACTATGCTCAGAACTGAACAGGTCTGCGGAAATCGAAGATTAGCTGAAATTTGACCGCTTTCTGTTCAGGTCTTTCAGTCTTTGTAAATGATTTCCGCCTCACCCAAACAATCGTTTACTTGTGAAATAAATTACAACGGTTTCGTTGTGCACTAGCAAATACACCTGTAACTCATTTACACGTCAAAAAACTTACAAGTCTTCCAAACAGGCCCTTAGCCTGTACTGTCCGGTTGGCAATAATACCAGTGAGCGCCGGCCTACTCCCAAGCTCCTCTAACCAGGGCTTCATCTTGTGAAGCTTCTGCATGGGTCAAATATCCCGCTAGCGTTTGGGCCAGGAGCCCAAGAGCAAGCTGCGGCACTGCGGAACCGAGAATAAGCCTGATGTCTCGCAAAGCGTCCTTGCCATATAGCCACCCCACCAGGGGCCGTGCTTCCCGCGCGCTTCGCCCCGAGCTTTGCTTTTACAAATATGCTGCTTGTTTTTTTCCCACATTCTACATTTTTTTAGATAATGAAAAAATTATTTCGGCCTTCCCCTGAAAGGAGGTTAGAGCCTACAATTACAAATTTCTGTTTGAGTCAGTAGCACTTTTGACACACCATGTGAAATAAATAAAACCAACTAGAGTTTGGATGGTCACTTTATTAGATAGCAATCCTATTGCTAAATCTCCATCTATGATTGGTGAAAACTTGCATAACCGTCGTCTCCAATGACCGACATGTATCCTTGATCATGGTAGTATCTTCTTCACCCTTTTGCAATTGCGCCCAGTCACGCAACCAGTGTGTTCCTCTATAGAGTACCTGCATGTAAGTTTTCATGGATGATTTGTCAAAAATAATGTCATTTCTACTTATTCATATGGACCAACAAAGAGCAGAAGCACCGGTCAATAAGGAGTTTTTTTTTATCCTAATCCTAGTAGCCACTCATGAAACATGTGGTTAATACTAGTAGGAATATCTATATTAAAGGTAAATTGCACCGCTCTCCATAAGAATTTAGTGAAATGACAATAAAAAAAGAGGTGTTGTATTGTTTCATGTCGAGAAGAAAACATACATTGTTTGCTCCCTTCCCAATTACGACATGTTAGGTTGTCCTTAGTCAACACAACTTTCTTTTTTAGATACCACATGAAAATCTTATTCTTTAATGGAATTTTAAGCTTCCATAATGTCCTGTTACGGCTCACATTATCATTAATAGTTAAAGCAGCATACATAGACTGAACCGAAAAAAAAACCATTTTGATGTAAGTCCCATGTCAAAGTATCATTCATATTATTCAGTCTAATGTGTGCTACTCTAGTAACTAAATTATGCCAGAGCCTAAGATTATTACCCACTAAACTTCGTCTAAAGGAAATGTTTAGTGGAACCGTGCTGAACACAGAAGCTATAGATATGTGTTTTCATTTGGCAATAAAATAAAGGGAAGGATATTGATGTTTAAGTGTGAAATTGACAAGCCATTTATCTTCCCAAAATCTAATATTTGTCCCGTTATTAAGCTGGAAACTCCTAAAACTTAAGAAACATTCCTTAACTTTTATAAGTCCCGTCCAAAAGTGAGAATCACCTAGTTTTTTTCTACTTGGGCAATGGTTTGGTTCTTTATATACTTTTTACGTAGCATATTTTGCCACAGGTCATCTTCATTAATCAATTTATATAGCCATTTACTCAACAGATATTGATTTTGGACATCGATGTTTTTAATTCTAAGACCGTCTTGGTCTTTTGGTTGGCATAGTATATTTCACTTGGCTAGTCTATATTTCTTTTTATGACTGTCACTTTGTCAAAAAAATATGGATCTATAGTAATCTATTTTTTCAAGGATTCCTCGGAACCTTAAAGATATCATCATAATTTACTGCTTGTATTTTCTATACCTTTATAATTAGTAGTAACTACCCATATAATAGCCTTATAATGTTTTGTGCAGGTCTTGGGTGCAAAAGGTAAGACTGGCATGTGCAAGGGCGAGACAGGCATGCGCGGCAAGGGCGAGACAGGCTTGCGCAGGACTGGTGGCCAAAAGCAAAGCCAAGACGGAACGAAGTATAGAAGAGTGAGAGCAGGACGCTGGTTAGATCGTTTGCTAACTACTGAGGCATTAAACTTTCTTCGTGGCTTTAATATTCTGGACCACACCTTACACCCTTTATTTGCTTCATTAATGTCAAACATGTCGACTACGCGTTGTAATGGAGGCGCACAAGATATTGGCAGTTTATGGTAATGAATCCACTGGCTCGGACATATATTTGTATTTACATCGATATATTGGTATTTATTCAATATGGCATATGTGCCAGCCCTAGACAATTGTAGTGCGCGCCTCTAAAAAAAATTATTCTGGTCAAGTGCTTTCTTCATGTTTATCTGGAATTGTGTGCTATCCATCGACGACTAATTAATTTGGAACAGAAAAATGATGCAAAATAACAACATTAGATTATACCGGCTGGAAAATTATAAATAATGCAAATTCATTTAACAAGTAAACTACCGTCCAAAGCGGTTCTCTGCGCCAGCACCTTGTGTCACAAGAGCCGTACGATAAAACACACGGCAAGAACAAAAGAAACGTAATTGTAACGTAGTCTGATTACAAGGTCACCTGATTACGTTAGAATTCGTTTGTTTGACCTCAACCGTAATCAGATACCGCTGTAATCGGATACGGCCCTTTGTAAAGTCGATACCGGTCTCTCCCCACCGGAATCAGATCGATTCCGTCGCATCGGTCTTCCCTTCCACATCGCCGCATCTTTTCCTTCCTCCCCGCCGCCGCCTCCCTTCCCCGTCGAGATTCAATCGATTCCTTCTATCTCTTCCTTGCCTCTCCACCTTCGAACTCTGAGTCGTCTTGCAGAGCGGAGGAGGACGCAAGCATCACAGCGGTGAGGGATTGCGGCCTGTGCGGCTGCGCTGTCGCCGACGTGGGCGTCTATACACCGGCTGCGGCAAGTCAACCACCGATGCAACACAGGGCCGAGGCCTCAGGCGATAGCTTGGATTCAGTGCAATTGGTGGCGCCCGTACGACTAGACCTCGTCGAAGCTATGCTAGGTGGTGGCGCTCGTCCGTGAGAAGAGAGAAGCTTTCCTCTCTCTAGTTCCATTACGGGAGCAAAGCCAAACAAAGTCAGTAATCGCATACATTGTTTGCTACTACATTGCTTTCTGATAGCGTTTGTGATACCGTTTGCATTGTGTAACCAAACAGCACCCAAGTGCTACATGCATAAACGGTATCCTCAAGCTATGGTTCACATCCAAGGATATAGCTTCTATAATGCTCCAAATTGACAAAGCATTCAATAAAACTATAAGAAATACCTGCAAAATAGACGAGGGCCAAGTTAGGTTTGTGATATTATAGCTTGAGGGGCTATTTTTGTTTGTCTATAATCTTTAAGTTTATGAAGAGTATAAAAAATAAAATAAATGAAGTATAAATAGGTTTCACTGCATTGTGAATCCACTGCACTGTCTTCTTTCTATAATTCATCAGTGACCTAATCAATCACTTGATGGTATAAAAAAAATCAATCACTTGATTATATTGCAAACTCTGGAATTATTCTGTGAAACCTCAATTTGTTTTAAAAAATGACATTATTTTAACGCTCATATATTTCATTCTATATACCTTTCGTTTATAACACTACCATAAAACTGGTCTTTAGCGGCGGCAGTCCAAAGGCCGCAATGGCGCGGACCAAATTAAGCCACCGCTACAGAGCCTAGGGGGTCTGCCGCGGCTTGAGCCGCCGCTAAAGACACCCCTATAGTGGCGGTTGATAATGTCAACCGCCGCTACAAACAGCCAATGTTTATAGCGGCGATTGACAATGTCAACCGCCGCTATTAAGCGCATAATAGCAGCGGTTAACAATGTCAACCACCGCTATAAAGTGTTCAGGCTATAAAAGCCACGCTCGGACAGCTCCGGTCCTCACTCGAACAGTTCTATTGGATTATAGTTGAAGTTTATGAAGACATACATCATCTATTTTTATCACTATATAAAAAAATTATTATATCTAGCCTCTTTTATGTCAATAGGAATTTAGATCTAGTTAGATTACTAGAAGAGAGAGAGAGTGTTAGGGCAAGAGGGATATTCATTTTTATTATTTCTCGATAAAAGTTAAATAATATATAGAATAATTTTATGTTTGTTTTATTTTTTCTTGCATAATATTTCTTACTTTATGTATTTATTATTCAATATATATATATATATTTAATGAATATTTAATATTTTTGTTACACATAATAAATTAATTAATTTAAAATATTTTTTTGATTCTCGTTCAAGTTCGTTTGTGATGGATAGATCTTGGATGTACGAGGCACCGAGACCGGGTCCAATATTTTTACGAGAAGTCTCTAAATTTGTCGAAGGGGCCACACAATATGCTCGACGTGAAGGGACGACTGACATATATTGTCCGTATTTTGATTGCATGAATCAAAAGCTGTGCAATGATATAGAAGTAATCAACTCATACTTGGTGCGGAGGGGTTTCATTGAGGGGTACACGAGATGGACAAAAATGGTGAGAACGGTGTGGTCGATATGGAATTTGATGAGCATATTAAAGTTGAATTCGAGGCTGTCAATTTGCCTGGTGCAGATGCGACGGAGTCGCCTGGTGAAGCTGATTTTGATGTTGAGGAGTTGTTATGTGTGACATTCACATTAATTAAAAAAAAATTCAAATATCTTTACTGTTGGTGGGCCACGCCGGACCCACCCGTCAGCTCCAGAACTTTCACCGCCACGCACCGCCCGTGACAGGGCCGCGCTGGCGCGCGTGAGGCCAGCAGATGCGCCACGATGCCCTGCACGCGGGCCCCCCCGGCACTGCTGTCGCTCGGGGAGGCGATTTACCGCCTCCTCTCTTCTCTTTCTCCTCTCTCATTCACTCTCTCTCTCTTTCACTCGAACTGTCCCCGCCTCCTCTGTTTTTTTCCCGCCACCGTCGTCGCGCCCGCTCTCCGCCATCGCCCATCTCCCCGCTGCCCCCGCCACTCAAAATCGCTGCAACTACTCCTTCAACAGCTCCCCAACACCGCCCAGGTCAGTGCTAATCGTCGGAGAGCACTAATCGCCGCCGTCTCTGTCGAGCTCGCAATTCGCCGCCGCCCGCCGCCGATTCTGCTCTGGTGAGCAATCACTGCTGTAAACCCTTTCCCTACCCTTCTCTTGCCTTGCTGCCTCGAGTTGTGCCCTGCAATTGCCGCGCCGATGCCCGGGTGCACGCCGACCCGCCGCGGCCGCGTTGCCGTGCCGCCATGCGCGCGCGCGGGAGAAAGGCGAGAGCTCCCAGCGGCTGGGCCGCGCTCGCGGGACTGGGCCGCCAGGCCGCGCCGCGGTCGCGCGCACGCAGGCCCGCGCGCTCGTGCCGCTGGCCGCGCCTTCCCCCGGCCAGGCCGACGCGCAGCTGGGCCGCGTTCCGCCCGAGTGGGCCGCCCGTAAGCTGGGCTGTGCCCCGCGCTGCGCGGCTGCGCAGCCGGGCTGAATCCAGCAGCAGCTGGGCTGCCCCAAGGCCTAAGAGGCCGAAATCCAAAGTTTCCTTATTCTTTTTTTTTCTCAAATTTTCCAATTAATAATAATTCCAAAGTTTGAATAAAATCCAGTAAATAAATTAGGCTTCCTAAAATATTGAAAATAATTTTGTTAAGTTCTAAATAAATTCCTTTACCACTTTATGAAATAAAAGTTAATAATTATTTTATATGATTTTCTAGTAAGTTTATAAAATTATCTTTAATAGGAATTTTAAATATTTAAGTAAGTTTATAGGTTTATCTTTTAACTGTTATTTAATTTATTTTTCTAAGTAATATTTATTTTGTTAATGGATTTATTTTAAAAATAAATGGGGTAATTAAGGGTTATTAATTTGAATTAAAATATGTTAAACCCTTGTCATTAATGAACTTAATTACTCTTACCATGAAGGAAATACTTCAGACAAGAATAATTAAATTTCTCAGTCTAAATAATTATTGGAGTTATCTCATCCAATGCATTGCATATTATATTTCATGCATTGTTAATACTAACTTGCGTTATATCAACGAATCGTATAGGATCCGAGACCATCGGGCCATCTGCTGACTGTGGGCCCGAGGCGGTAATTGTTGAGACTGCTCCCACACCTGATTCGTCATTTCCGAGCGAAACCCAAGGCAAGCCCCGGAGCATCCCACCTATGTTTTTAAATTCTTTCTTTATTCACAGTCAGTCGGGTCATGTCTGTGCATTAGGTTCCAGGAATTGATTGACGCCCCATCTGCATCACTACCGAATCCTATGATGTGTTTACCCTATACAGGTACAGGTAGCACGATAGGCGGTACGCTTATGTCGTAGGATTATCGGTAGCACTGCATAGGATAAATCTTAAAGCATGGAGGCTTTAAGTTGATCGAAAACTTTGGGAAATTAAATGAAAATGATGATGATGATAAGACCGGACGGGTCCCGTAGAGGAAAGGGCAAAGACTGGGTCTTGCAAGGTGGTAGCCCCGTCCTCGTCAAATTTAGGACCAACTGTTGGCGGCTCCGTGAACAAGTATTGAACAGTACCGTATACATGTTGGTATACGAGACCCAGTAAGCTGATGTTCCCTAACCACCTCAGTGGTAGGACGTAGCCAACTTTCTTTTTCTGGCTGTAAGTGAGATTGAAGTCTCACGGGAGGGAAATGGTGGTCGCCCATGGATAACGTCTGGGACGGGTATCTAGTGGGGTCCCTATATTCCCGGGGAAGTTGGAAATGAATCAACCTCTGGTTGGGGTTAGTGGGAAAAGTTGTCATATACGACCAATGCGGTGCGTATATGTCATGTAGTCGGGTTTTACCCAGCTGGTAGAAATTGATTCGAATCGCTGTCCCTCGCAGCAATGAGTACCGCTTGTTCGCTTGGCGTGAATGGAGATAATCGAGTGTAACGAGAAGGAGAAGGATTATTTAAAATTATTTAGATTGACTTGATAATTTATGGTTGCAAATAGCTGCAGGATGCAAACCTTGTTATTAATGAACATAATCTTGAGCTAAAATTTGAAATAGCTATCCATTAGTAAGAGCTGTTTTTTTTTTGCAAGTCTGAGTCAACCCACCAGCCAAAGGCCTAAGCATTCTAGATGTCGGCGTTAGCGAGCCACGTTGACGGGTTAGTCTTACGGAGTATATTAGATACTCAGGGTTTGTTTGACTTATTATTTTGATTAGGTGAGGAGCCAAACTCCTTTGGATGGGCAGAAGACATGCCGGAAGAAGGTCAGCTGCCGGAGGGAGGTTCTCTTCAATGGAAACGCATTCCGTCTCCAGAAGAATAGAAAAGCTAGGTGTGTCTCAGAAAGTAAGATGGAATAAATATGTTTTTTTTAATGTCGGTCAAACCTCTGTTAAGTTCAAACATTTTGTTTGTAATAAATGTTTTTCCGCTGCAATCTCTTGTCTATTCTTCTCGAAAACCTGGTTGTATTATACCATGATATATATATCTGGACTTGTCAGAATGTATATGCCGTTGTAACTCGCTTTCGTCGAGTGTTCTCCTGTACACGGTCCTGGTCATCCCGGAGGGGATGTCACATTATGTCATATTAAGCCGCAGGTGTTAATCAATGCCGATACAATTAAAGGGCTTGATAATTTTCATAAAATAGAGAAGGCATCAAATGATCCATTATATGAGGCATCTAAGTGATATGGTAAAGAGTTCACTGTATTGCGTACTGTACTTGAGCTGATGAAGCTGAAGGCCATGCATGGCTAGTCGGACGCTAGTTTCATGGATTTGTTGGAACTTATTTCCGAAGTGCTGTCGAAGCCCAATTTGTTGCCAAGAACAACATACCTTGCTAAGAAGCTGATTTCGCCACTTTTGTTGGGCGTGCAAAAAATTCACGCGTGTCCAAATCATTGCATATTGTATCAAAAGGAGCATCAGAATGCTATGAGATGCCCAAGGTGCAAACATGGTCGTTACAAGAGAAACAACGACTGTGATGCCGATGGTGGTGTGAAGAATGCCAAAAAGGGAAGAAAGAAGAAAAGAAATTCTATCATCGATGACAGTGATGATAGTAAGGTTCCTGCCTTAGTCATATGGTACTTACTCGTGGTCGATCACATCAGACGCTTGTTCGCCAACCTTACCTTAGAGATGCAGCGATGATGACATGGCATGCACGCAAGGGGGAAGGTAAGCTCAGGCATTCCGCAGATGGAACGCAGTGGAAAAAGTTTGATGAGAATCATCGAGACTTCTCTGGTGAGGATAGGAACCTACAGTTTGCATTGAGTATAGACAGGATGAACCCATTCGGTCAAATGAGTAATCCGCATAGCACTTGGCCAGTGATACTAGCAATGTACAACATTCCACCATGTTTATGCCATAAGTGTAAGTACCTACTGCTGACCACTCTTATATCTGGGCCCAAAGAATCTGGAAACGACATCGACATGTTCTTAGTACCATTGTTCAAAGACCTACAGAAACTGTGGTTGGAGGGGATCCGTATGTGAGATGAGTATCTAAGAGAGTACTTCATGCTCAGAGCAATTATGCTCAAAGGAAAGGCGGCATGTTTCGTATGCGTTGATGATACATCCCATGTGTACCTTTCAGCATCCCAGAAGCTAGTGTACACGTGAGACCGTTGATTCTTACCAGTAAAACACAGGTATCGCACGGTGGCTAGACACTTTGGTGGCAAAGTTGAGAACGACATAAAACCTCGACATTGGACTAGCAGGGTTGTGTTTGACCTTGTTAAAAACATCAGTGTTGTTTTTGGAAAGCTGGTGAAGGGTGTCAAAAAGACAAAAGGTCTCACGCCGTTTAAGAAGAAATCTATTTTCTTTATATATTTCAATTATTGGAAAGAATTGGAAGTGAATCATGCATTCGATTGTATGCATATTGGGAAGGGTGTATTTGATAGTAGTAGCGGACTTATACTCAACCAACCTGGTAAGATAAAAGACGGACTCAGCGCACACAGAGATCTTATAGTGATGGGAATAAGACCAGAGCTCTATCCGCAAGAAACAGCAAATGAAAAGTACTTTCTCCCCCTGGCAGCCTACACACTTACGATTGAGAAGAAAACAACATTCTATAAGTGCCTCAGTGGGATTAAAGTACCGACAGGTTTTTCATCGAATATCAAAAATCTTGTAAACATGGAAGAGTTAAAGATACGTGGGTACAACACTCATGATTACCACATAATGCTTTCAGTGTTTCTCCCTATTGCTATCAGAGCTGTTAAATCACCATGACTGAAGTTGGCTGTAACTCGTCTTTGCTACTTCTTTAACGTGGTATCGAAGAAGGTGATAACTGAAGACGAGTTAAATGACCTACGGACCCACATGAAGAAAACAATGTGCATACTTGAGATGGTCCCCTCCATCCTTTTTTGATACGATGGAGCACTTCATGATTCATATTGTTGACCAGATCTCTGCACCTGCATCAGATGTTTCTGTTTGAGAGGTTCATGTATGTATTGAAATGCTATATACGTACTCGTTCACATCTAGAGGGTTCTATGATCAAGAGCTACACAACTGAGGAGATCATCAAATGTTGCTTAAATTACATTAACGATGGTAGTAGATCAATTAGTCTCCCCATGTCTCGTCGTGAGGGTAGATTATCTGGAAAAGGTACCTGTTGGTGCTTTCTAGACGCTCATTTTATCTACCAAAAAGGGATGTTTTGCGTCTTAATTTGGTGGTTTGGACTAACAATTAACCCCATATTTGCATATATTTGTAGTTGTTCTATTTTGGATGTAATCGCAGGAAACAGGTGTAAAACAGGGCAATTATGGATAAAGAACTAAAGAGTAACGAAGATGGGCCAGATGTGGAGCCGCGCTGATCGGCACAGGCCTGTGCTGATTGGCGCAACAGGAGAAGATGACGAAAACACGATCCGGTCCAGGAAAGACGAAGACCCAGCCCAGTATGAGTTAGAGTCGGTGGAAGTTGACCTAATCCCGTCGAGTATAAAAGGAAGATAATTATGAAGAGCCAAGAGAAAAAGGGTGAGAGACGGCAATCGCGAGAATCAGTTATTAGAACTAAGATTCTAGGATATTGGCGGCGAAGGTTGCTCAACACCGACGAGATCCACCAGAAGGGAGGTCGCGCCGATCGGCGCGACGCTTGCGTCGATCGGCACGTGCGCGTTCCAGCGCTATTTCTCACCCCTATGCTATGTCTAGCGGAAGGATGAGTGAGTAGTCTCATATTCTCTTCTCTGGTGCGGGGATCTGGTCATGTAACTCTCATACTTGTTGATACTCTCTCGATGAATTTAATCTATGTGATGAACTTAATTGCACATCTATCTATCCTTTTCATTAGTGTATCGGCCAATACACTTTTGCCCATTACATAGTGCAAGAAACCAGTGGGGAGCTAATAGCCTCTGTAGTGACAGCCGGGGTGAACGAAACCACCATGTCTTGTAGAATATTAGAGTCACCACTCGAGTTGATAAGAATAAGGTTGCATGCTAGTGAACCAATTCCATCATGAAGGAGTGCCTCGGGATCTTTACAGGTGGCTGCTTTTCCCATTCTTTTTGGGAGGAAAAGCCAAAGAGTGGCACAAGGCAGTATCTCGAGAAGCAAAAGGTAAGTGGAGTGAGTTAGTTGGAAATTTTTATCTCCACTATTTTCCTTTGCCAAGGGTGCAGAAGTTGAGAAGGGAAGTGGTGAACTTCTTACAAGAAGATGAAGAATCTCTCGCAGAAGCCTGGACGCGTTTTCAAATATTGTTGAAACAAGGACCTGGCCTCGGCATTGATGAGAATATGTGCGCTCAAACCTTCTACATGGCCATAAACAAGGCATCGAGGATGCATTTGGATGGATCGGCCGGAGGAAGTTTTCTGAGATTGATAGCCAAGGTAAGGATCGAATTGTTAGGCAAAATTGCCGAGAATGAAGCTTTGCACAAGCATTGGGAAGAATATCTAGAACCAAATCGGCAATGCCCAGAAGTTATGCAGAAGGGAGAGTCGCCAGCTGAACAGATCTTGATGTCCGAGAGTAGATCAATGATTACTTCGGAGCAATTCAAAGAAATAAAGCCCATCGGACCCGCCTCTGTGGATCTGACGTGTGCGCCAATCGGCACAGTCTCTGAGCCGATCGGCGCAGTCGTGACGACATTAGAACCGATCATCCTGACGACTCCGTCAAGTAGCAAGGAATATACCAAGATAGAAGCTGCGATTGTGGACGACCACCTGAAGGAATTTGAAGGGAACTTTGCTAAACCAAAGGGGGATAGAACATTAGTGAATGCTAAACCACTTGACGAATTTGAGCCGATGGACTGGATTCCCATTGATTTTTCACACGAGTTGCACAATATGAGAAGATCCTTCAGTCCGCAAGATGCCTCTGAAGCCGGAATTGAGTATAATTTCCCAAGTAATCGTCTCAAATCGGAAGTTTTCGATCAAGAGATTATTGGGAGAGTTTTAGGGAAGCTTTACAAGTATGATATAGAGCTTGATGGAACAGAGGTGAAACAAGCGAAGAGATTGCTAGACAGTTGCTTTGAGCCATCCCCCTACGAAGGATTATGTGGTGTGTATGTTGTAGGTCTCACTGAAGAGGAAAAAGAAGAACCATACATACCATATGAGATATCAGGGAAATTTCCGAAAGCCTTGTGTGACTTTGGTTCCCGTGTCAACTTGATGACTTATGATGCATTCATGAGCATGCCTTATGGAACTCGACAACGGCTGATGGGGACTAAACTTGAGCTGATCATGGCGGATGGTAGGAAGACCCAACCACTAGGAGTGATCAAGAATGTCGAAATTGAGATCAGCTCGAAAACAATGCCGATAGATTTCTTTGTTCTAGACAATAAAGAAACTGGGTTGAAGATATCATTCTGGGAAGGCCATTCTTAAGATTAGTACAAGCTGTTCTGGATGCTGGCAAAGGTCAAATTACGCTACACCTGGAAGAGGAAGAAGTGCGATTTCAATTTAATGATCCGCCTCATCAAGACTCTTCTTACTATCAGGAATTCTGCGTAGAGGAAGACGAGAGGATAGGGATGGATATGGGAGACCCACTGGACCACATCATGCGCAGAACTGACGAGTATACTACCAGCGCCGATCGGCGCGATGCTTGCACCGATCGCTCAACCAGGAAAATCCTGATTTTGAACCTCTCGGGGAGCTGGATCTAGATGAAGCGCCAGAAGTGGAACAGAAGGAACTCCCGAAGGAGCTACGCTATGAATATCAAGGAAAGAATAGAACATATCCAGTTATTGTGAACAACGCCGTAACGAAAGAAGAAATAGAGAGGCTTCTCGCTATGCTCAAAAAGTATAAGAAAGCCATTGGTTACACATTGGATGACATTAAGGGAATCAGCCCCGCATTTTGCACCTACAAGATTAACTTGGAGGAGAATACTAAACCAGTGGTTGAAGGGATGCGAAGGTTGAAGGAATCAATGAAGCCAGTGGTTAAAAAGGAGATTTTGAAGCTGCTTAATGCAGGTGTGATCTACCTTGTTGCTGATAGTGAATGGGTTAGTTCAGTGCATTGTGTACCCAAGAAAGGAGGGTTGACAGTAGTGCCTAACGAGAACAATGAGTTGATCCCTCAAAGGACTGTAACTGGATGGAGAATGTGCATAGATTAAAGAAGTTTGAACAATGTGACGAAGAAAGATCACTATCCTCTTCCGTTTATTGACGAGATGCTTGAAAGGTTAGCAAAGAATTCATACTTTTGTTATTTGGATGGATATAGTGGTTTCTTTCAAATACCGGTAAGACCAGAAGATGAGCAGAAAACTACTTTTACTTGCCCTTTTGGGACATATGCATATAGAAGGATGCCATTTGGTCTTTGCAACGCGCCCGCAACATTTCAAAGATGCATGAATGCAATATTTGCTGAATTCATAGAAGATATTATGGAGGTATTTATGGATGACTTCTTCGTGCATGGTGCTGATTTTGATAGCTGTTTGGAGAATTTGGAGAAGGTTTTGAAAAGGTGTGTTGAATGCAACTTAGTTCTTAATTGGGAGAAGTGTCACTTCATGGTAACAGAAGGGATAGTACTTGGTCATGTCATATATAAAAGAGGGATAGAGGTTGATAAGACAAAGGTATCTACAGTTGAGAAATTACCTCCCCCTACTGATCTTACAACTTTGAGGAGTTTTCTTGGACATGCCAACTTCTATCACAGATTTGTTAAGGATTATTCGAAGATTGCTAAACCCCCGACAGAATTGTTAAAGCAAGATACAGAATTTGTCATGGACGAGGAAAGACTCTTGACCTTCAGAAGATTAAAGGAAGCTCTATGCTCTGCACCCATTATGCAGCCACCTGATTGGAGTTTACCTTTCGAAATTATGTGTGATACAAGTGACTATGCAGTTGGAGTTGTTCTTGGACAACAGAAGGAAGGTAAAGTGCATGCTATTTATTATGCTAGCAAAACTTTGAATGAGGCGCAAATCAATTATACAACAACTGAGAAAGAGATGTTAGCTGTTATATTTGCTTTTGAGAAGTTTAGATCCTACATTCTAAATTTTAAGGTGATTGTATATACTGATCATGCTGCTATAAGATACTTGGTTTCAAAGAAGGAGTCTAAGCCTCGGTTAATGCGATGGGTATTGATGCTGCAAGAATTTGATTTGGAGATAAGAGATAAGAAAGGAGTAGAAAATTCTGTAGCAGATCATTTATCTCGTCTTGAATCATCATCAACTGAGCCAATAAGAGATGAAATGCGACAAGAGCAGTTGTTTGCCGCATTTGATCGTAGAGAGATTTGGATGGTGGATATTATCAAAGGTTTCAAGGGACAAACTGATCTCATGAACAAGAACACAAGGAAAAGAGTTAAGAGTGGAATGAGAAAATTTATATGGGCCGACCCATACTTGTATAGGTATTGCGAGGATGGAGCAGTACGGAGATGTATACCCAGAGAAGAACGAGCGAACATTTTAGCAAAACGTCATTCTTCGGATTATGGAGGACACTATGGCTACTTCAGAACACAGGCAAAGGTATGGCCGAGTGGATTCTATTGGCCTACTATGCATGAAGATGCAAAAAGGTATGTTGTAATATGTGCTCAATGCTTGAATAGGGAATGTTAACAGTAGGAATGCAATGCCTCTTAAATACAATCTTCAAGTCGATATCTTTGATGTTTGGGGTATGGATTTTATGGGACCCTTTGTGAATTCTCATGGTTTCGAGTACATATTGGTTGCCGTTGATTATGTCTCCAAGTGGATCGAAGCACTGGCATGCAAGGCTAATACTACAAGAGAATCAAGGAGTATACTTCAGGAGCAGATATTTCCTAGGTACGAAGTACCGAGGATAATAATTACAGATGGAGGATCCCATTTTACAGGAGGAGAATTTACTAGGTTTTTAACCAAATCTGGAGTTGAACATAGAATTGGAACAGCCTACCATCCCTAGACGAATGGACAAGCAGAAACTTCAAATAAGCAATTAAAGGGAATTCTGCAGAAGATTGTTACAAAGGAAGGAAAAGATTGGGCCAAGAAGCTTAATGGAGCGTTATGGGCATATAGGACGGCATTCAAAACACCGATTGGTATGACACCATATCAATTCGTCTATGGGAAATCATGTCACCTACTGGTGAAATTGGAACATAAGGCTTATTGGGCTATAAAGGAAATGAATTTGGATCTTGAAGCCGCCGGCATGAAAAGAAAGATACAAATAAGTGAATTGGAAGAGATGTGATTGCGTGCATATGAAAATGCGGCCATATACAAAGAGAAAACAAAGAAGTGGTACGATAAGAAGCTTTTGAAGAAGGAATTCAAGGAAGGAGATCGGGTGCTCCTATTTAATTCGCGATTCAAATTATTTGGTAAAGGCAAACTGCGAAGCAAATGGGAGGGACCTTATCTTGTGAATACGGTGTTACCTTCGGGAGCGGTAATCATAATGGATGGTAAGAGAAACAAGTACACGGTGAACGAACAATGTCTAAAGGTATACCTAGAACCCGACACATTTGAATTAAAATCTTTTGATGTGTATTTCACTGCTTAGTACCCCGTGTGGTCGAGCTTAACGACGTAAAATAAAGGCTTGTATGTATTTTTATTTCCATAGTTTTTCTTTTTGATTTGGTAATTTAGTGTACCGCGCTGATCGGCGCGTTGCTGCGTCGATCGGCGCAGCCCTGCACCGATCGGCGCGGCAGAGTCCTTTTGGTTTTTGAGTCGGTTTCGGACCTTGCCTTTTTAAGACTCGTTAAATTCCACGAATAAGAGAAAGAGTCCTAGTCCAATTGGAAATCAAGGGATATAAATATGAGGGGATAGCAAACCCACGGATCAACTCGTATTACATCGTCACCAGAACAAACCCTAAGAGCAGAAGCGATGGAAGGAGGCGCATCGGGCAGAAACCAAGGCGGCGCCGATCGGCGTGACTCTGGAGCCGATCGGCTCGATGGCGGATTTCCTCAGCCCTCTGCAAATTGGTCCTGGGAAGAAGTAAACGAAGTGTTAACACTAACACGAGATGATCCTCTCGTCTGGTCAGATCTACGGAAGAAATTCATGAAGAAAAGCGAAGCTGACGTGTGGAACGCCGACAAGGTGAAGATGGACAATGAACTTCGGCAGATGATGAAGAGAGTATTGGTGCGCAAAGGAAAATCCGTAGCGCCTATTAAATGTGAAGCAATTTCTCAAAGGTATACCATGGAAAGTCTTCTTGATCTTGCTAAGCCCTTGTCGTATGAGGATTTTCTATCTTTTGAAAGATCATTGCCTGAGCAAGAGAAGGAAGAGCTAGATGAAGAGAGCACCCTCACAATCCATAGGTGCCGACTTTATAGTGAACATGACATTGCCGCCAAGTATGAACTCAAGCTACGAGATGAAGGCGAAGAAGCTATGTACCAGCGGGATGCGTAGAAGGATCTTCAAGCTAGAAGGGATGAATCCTTTCCCAGGGTTCTTACCAAATGGGAACGTTTTCAAGAAAATAAGATTCATAGGAACAGTTCTATTGAGGGTTGCAAGTGTCTCTTTTGTGCTAAAGATCTTCAACACAAGGTTGAACTCCAATTGGCAGAAGATCCAGCTTTCATACCTAGAGATTTAATATATGATGATGGCTATCACGCAGTTCCTGGAGGGAGGACGCCTAAGGAGATTAATGATGAGATTTTATGAAGACAGCAGAATAAGGTGATCCGTGAGCGTAATCTAGAGCAGTTAGCTGAGTATATGAAGGAAGCTGCTAGCTGCACCGATTGGCGTGACACTGGAGCCGATCGGCGCGACACTGGAGCCGATCGGCACAACCTGAAGATGGCTGAATTTATTGATCTGACGGCTCTGCCAAGTGAAGACGAAGAACCTGCTGCAAGGAAGTGTAAGACTACACCAGAGGTTCGTAGATCTGCTAGACAATCGGATAAGCCAATTCAAAAGTATTCCGAATGGGATAGCAACTTTGATACGTCATACTATTTGGAGACTTTGGAAAGCGTTGATCCTAGTGTGCCTGGAGATTTTAGTGATGATTTTGATATGCGAAGAAGCTTTGGTAGTCCTAAGTTCGAAAATCGGAAAACACTTGCAGAATGCAGTAATGATAGGGCAGCAGGAATTTCAACAAGAGTTAATGGTAATGCAGAGGGAAGTGGAGGAAGTCGCAATGGTGGAAGAACACCACTGCGCCGATCGGCTCAGCCTTTACGCCGATCGGCTTAGAGGAATTTGAATAGTGCCTCCCCTTACAGCGTTGAAAATCATAACCTGCAACCGCATGCTTGCTGTCCTGTCTGCAGAAGAAACATTGAGCGCCTGTATCTAGACAGAGATCGTGCTTACAGGCATCAAAGAGATGTGGACCGTAGAATCCAGGATACAATCGAGATGAACGAAGCGGACTACACTTTTCTCATAAGGAGTATAAGACAAATTTTCTGAGTCTTGAACAGGTTTGGTCTGCATGATTAGTGTGTTGAGTTTCTTCTCTTGCAATGAGGACATTGCAAATTTTTAGTGTGGGGGAAGGGCTTTGCCATTAGTCATAGTTTTTAAGTGTTTTTGAGTCTAGTTTCTCATTTGTTTTTCTTAATGAGTGTTTATTTAAGTTTGTGTGTGTGCTTAAGAGAGTCACGAGTCATGTTGAGAGTTGCTTCAAGGTCTTTTATGTAGTTTGAATTATTGCATTGTCTTTAATAAAGTTAGTATCAATTGTCAAATTGAAAGTGCCCCATGCTATTTATCTTGTTTTTCTGATGATCGATTGGTTGATTACTTGAATTTATTGGTTACCACTTAACTTTTGAGCTTTGTATTTGTGAAAATTTCTTTTGACTCATCATAAGCTAAAGCAAAAGCAAGGTCTAAATATGCCTACATAGCCGAGTGAATGAGAGCAAGCTACACATTTGAACTAAGTGGATTATAAGTAACTTTGTCAACTTTTTGCTCATGATTTTGACCAAGTTAGGAAAGGATGATCTATTTTGTTTATCTCTGTATTTCTAGCTATTCTTATCCATTTAAATTTCTTGCTATCATAAAAACCATATATCTTTGTTTCTCCCACCTCCTTGATACAACCTATATTCTCAATAAAAGGGAATTCAGAAAATTTCCGCTGCTGATACAAGATAGAAATTGCTGATCATATTAGGAATAGGAAAAAAAAAATGAAAGAAAAGAAAACATAGACCGCGCCGACCGGCGCAGTGTTGCGCCGATCGGCGCTGTTGCAAAAGAAAGAAAAAAAAAGAGGTTATTATAAAAAAAGAGGTAAAGAAAAAAAAAATTTCCTGAGAGGTAGTAAGGTCATCAAAGAAAGCAGATTTCTGATTATTTCTCATTCTTTGCCATTATTCTCATTAAAATTTTTTTTAGATCTTCTACATTCCTCTTCTCCATTAAAAGTTCTTTTCCAAGAAAATTCTTTCTTAATAGGCATGATTGAGCACATTATTGACATGGTTAATCTTATGGTTTAATTTAGTTATATAGCCCTCCAAGATCCACATACAATCCTTGATTAGTTAGGAGAGGGAAGGAAATACACTTGAGAGACCTAGAGAGGACCAAAATGATTGATGTTTGATGCTAAAAGAGGAGTTGAGGAGAACTAAAATTGTTTTTGAAAAATTTTTGTGGTAATTTGATTAAGTTCAAGTATGATATGCCGATTGGTTAAAAGGAGATGAGAGAAAATCTTTGTGGTGGGATAACGAGTAAAAATGATGATTGAGATTGATTGCATGAGAGATGGTGTGAAAATTCTTATTACATATTTGATTTTGTATTGTTCGAGGACTAGCAATGATTTGAGTGTGGGAGAACTGATGGTGGTTTCTAGACGCCCATTTTATCTATCAAAAAGGGATGTTTTGCGTCTTAATTTGGTGGTTTGGACTAACAATTAACCCCATATTTGTATATATTTGTAGTTGTTCTATTTTGGATGTAATCACAGAAAACAGGTGTAAAACAGGGCAATTATGGATAAATAACTAAAGAGTAACGAAGATGGGCCAGATGCGGAGCCGCGCCGATTGGCACAGGCCTGTGCCGATCGGCGCAGCAGGAGAAGATGACGAAAACACGATCCGGTCCAGGAAAGACGAAGGCCTAGCCCAGTAGAGTTAGAGTCGGTAGAAATTGACCTAATCCCGTCGAGTATAAAAGGAAGATAATTATCAAGAGCCAAGAGAAAAAGGGTGAGAGACGACAATCGCGAGAATCAGTTATTAGAACTAGGGTTCTAGGATATTGGCGGTGAAGGTTGGTCAACACTGACGAGATCCACCAGAAAGGAGGTTGCGCCGATCGGCACGTGCGCGTTCCAGCGCTATTTCTCACCCCTCTACTATGTCTAGCGGAAGGATGAGTGAGTAGTCTCATATCCTCTTCTCTAGTGCGGGGATCTGGTCATGTAACTCTCATACTTGTTGATACTCTCTCGATGAATTTAGTCTATGTGATGAACTTAATTGCACATCTATCTATCCCTTTCATTAGTGTATCGACCAATACACTTTTGCCCATTACATAGTGCAAGAAACCAGTGGGGAGCTAATAGCCTCTGTAGTGACAGCCGGGGTGAACGAAACCATCATGTCTTGTAGAATATTAGAGTCATCACTCGAGTTGATAAGAATAAGGTTGCATGCTAGTGAACCAATCCTAAGGAGAGAATCCTTTATCATCCTGTTACCTCTTCAATAACATTCACCTTCCACTTTCTCACCGTCATCATTCACATCAACCAAACCATTGCAATTTGTTAGTAACCCTTTAATAGTATTAGTTCCGCTCGTTCCCTGTGGATTCGATAACCTTGGAATACTCTGAGGGGAAAAAGAGCTACAACTGTACACCGTCCTCTTGCGATATATAAGTGGGTGCGTAATTACGACCAATAGTACCAAAGAACGTAGATCATTCGTCGACCGTGACTTCAAACGAGTGGACCAAGCACATTTTAGCGTATTGCAACATACGCAGATTGTGGGACCGCACTTTAAGAAATATCTGTTAAAGCTCCGCCGGAACAACAAGGATGTGACAGATGAATGGATCATAGATGAGCACAAGCGCTCTTTCACATCATGGTTTAGCTCCATAGACCTTCCAAGTGGCGAGTCCGTCGAAGAGAAAATGTTGAGAATCTTAGCTAACTGCCCGAGAAAGACCGTGGTTACCTTTCAGGCATACGACATCAATGGTTTTACCTTCTACATCAAAGAATAGGATAAGAAGAGCAAGTGTCAAAACAGCGGTGTTCGAGTAGAAGCTATTGACAAAGAGGACCAGGAGACCTCATATTATGGGTACATTGAGGAAATATGGGAACTAGACTACGGTGCAAATTTATAGGTTCCCATATTTAAATGCATATGGGTGAAACACCTAAATGGCATAGAGGTGGATGAGTACGGTTTCACATTCATTGATCTTAACAATGTTGGTCACAAAGATGAGCCTTGGATACTGGCCAAGATCGTGGAACAGATGTTTTATGTACTTGATCCAAAGGACGAAAAGAAACACGTTGTGGTTCCAGGTAAACAAAGAATTGTGGGAGTGGAAAATGTGGAGGATCGAGATGAATACAATCAATATGACGAGGTGACACTTTTTATAGATCCAAAAAAGTTTGAACTCATAGAAGCAAGACTCTCCAATGCTGGAGGAATGCCCTACATGCACACCGATCACTGCCAAGGAAAAGTCGTTCAAGGCTAACTCAAGCATCATGTAATTTTATTTTTAAAGTATTATTTATTAGGTGAACCTTGTATTATGTTCTATGTAATATATGCTTATTTGAATATAAAGATTGTGTAACTTATTTAAATAGAAAGATGTTATTGAAACGGTAAGAGGAGACCAAAAATCGGAATTATGGTTGAAAAGATATGCTAGTTTGAAGTTTTAGGGGCTAAAAGGTAAAAATAAAAGAGTTTAGGGACCTATTTGTAATTTTATCAAATGATAAGAATTAAAGTGTAAAAATATTAGGACTGAAATGTAATTAATAAAAGTATTGGGTTGTTTCTACAAAATTTTAGGACCTAACATTAATTTTATTAAGTACAATGGCCTAAGTGTAAAAAGACAGGTCTAAAATATAGTTAATAATGAACTCAGGGGTTTTTCTGCAAAAACATAGGGCTCTGGTAATTTTTGAAAATAAATAATACAATTTTAGAGAATAAATAATACAATTAAAAAAAAACACCATGGCTTTTTAGCGGCGGTTCTCCTGGACAACCGCTGCTATTCCTTTTTAGCGATGGTTAGCTTTGTAAACCGTCGCTAAAAAGGCCTTCCCTATATAAGCAAGGGCGCGGCGGTCCCTTAACCCTAATCCCGACTGTTTGCTTTCTGACGCTGTGAGGCTGCCCAATTCCGCCGCCATCTCCGTGAGCGCTGCCGCGCCCTCCTCCCCTCCGTCTCCTCGTGCTTTTCATCTCCAACGCCTCCTCGAGCGAGCCGCGGCATGCCTCCTCTTCCTCTGCTCGTCGACGACCGCTGCGTAGGCCACCTCATCTGTCCCCGAGCACCGTTGCCGTGGGATCCATCCTCCGTCCCCGAGAGCCGCCGCCACGGGCCCCCTCCTTGTCCCCGAGCACTGCTGCATTGGGCTCCCCTCCTCGTCCTCGAACCGCCGCGTCATGCTCCGGTCCTCCTCGAGCGCCGCTGCCTCCTCCCGCTCATCGAAGACGAGCGCACGGGCTCCATGCCCTGCCCCCGAGCGCCATCGCCACGAGCCCCCCTCTTCATCCCCGAGCGCTGCCACATCATGCTCCCCTCGTCATCTTCGAGCGCTGCCGCCTCCTCCCTCTCATCAACGACGCGCGCACCAGCGTCCTCCCCCTCCTCAAACTCGTCGACCATCATCGTGAGGGACTCCCCCTCCTCGATGGACTCCGCCTTCTCTCTGATAAGCGCTGCACCCTCCTCTTCCTCCCCTCTCCCCTACTCTCCGACGCCCTCCTACCCATCGACGACCAGGTGCACCCTTTTCCTCAACCCTCCTCCCTGTCTCGCCCTCTGTTCTTGTTCGATGAAATGCGGCAATGCTTGTCATTCAATAGTCATGTGCTCTGTGCTCACTGTCTTGCTCACTATGCTCACCTATATATGTTAAATGCTTACTGTGATCTTGTGCTCTTGTGCTCATGTGCTCTGTGCTCGATGCTACCTAGTTCAATTGTGATCTTGTGCTCTTGTGCTCATGTGCTCTGTGCTCGATGCAACCTAGTTCAAGTGTGCTTGGATTATGAACTGTTAGCAATTGAAAATGCTCACTGTTTGCTGCCATATGTCTTTGCTACCATATTAGATGCTCACTGTCATGCTCACTGTGCTCTAACATGATATTAGTCACCTCTTATGCTCTGTGCTCATATGCTCTGTTAGCAATTGATTTGATCCATATTTTGCTTGGATTATGAATTGTTAGCAATTGACTTGATTCACATTGATTGCTTCTACTATGTATCTATGAAACTGGATTTCTACAGATTATATGGTATCATATGCTCACTGTCATGCTCACTATGCTCACTTGTCACTATACATGTAGTTTACTTGCTGCCCTATATGCTTAGTATTTTTTTTTGCATTGGGACTAAGTGGTAGCATCTAAAAATGCTCACTGTTTGCTACCATTTTTTTGCTGCCATATGTTAGATGCTCACTGTCATGCTCACTATGCTCACTGTGCTCTTGTGCTCACTATGCTCTTGTGCTCACTATGCTCACTATGGTCACTGTGCATTGGGACTAAGTGCTAGTTTACTTGCTGCCCTATATGCTCACTATGCTCATTGTTCTCTTGTGCTCACTATGCTCACTATGGTCACTGTGCATTGGGACTAAGTGGTAGTTTACCTGCTGCCCTATATGCTCACTATGCTCACTGTGCTCTTGTGCTCACTATAGTTTACTTTTTTATTCTTCTCCTTGTCTCTCTATACTACTTATCTGTTCTACGTAGGCAATCGATCCATGCTCAATGATGAAAGCGGGCTAAGTGAGGCTAGTCCGGCACATGGACCATATCCTAGGATATCGGATATATATTGTTATACAAGTCAAGGGTCTTAGAGCGTTGGAGGGCCGTTGATTCGGCAACTCACACTGGGAGCAAATTTTAACTTTTCTATTCTTCTCCTTGTCTCTCTATACTACTTATTTATTCTACGTAGGCAATCGACCCATGCTCAATGATGAAAGCGGGCTAAGTGAGGCTAGTCCGGTGACATGGACCATATCCTAGGATATCGGATATATGTTGTTGTACAAGTCAAGGATCTTAGAGCGTTGGAGGGCCGTTGATTCGACAACCTACACTGAGAGCAAATTTTAACTTTGATATTCTATTCTTTTCTTTTCCTTGTCTCTATGCTCAATGAAAGGTGTGTACTCCTTGTTTTCTAAACTAGTTGTCATATCTAATATAAGGTGTCAAAGTCTTCTCGTCATGGCAGACAATATGCCCTCTCAAGAGGAAGATGCCCTCAAAGTGCCCTCAGAAGCAAGGTCGTCTTCAGACGATGAAGGATCAAACGAACACTGGGAAGAACTAGAGGATCCGCATCCTCCATCACCTAAGGAACGTCAATTGGGGAACCCAGACCCTGATTGCGTGCCTGAACAGAAGGTATCTTATCAAAGATAGTTTCCTTATTTGGTATAGAGACGGTATCTTGTCAAAGATAGTTTTCAGTGATGAAGTGCCCGTCGGCTATTTGCAACAGAGGCTCTGATAGATGAGGTCCTCGAGCAGCAAGTGGAAGAGGTGCCTACCCAAGTGTCCACACACAAACGCAAGCGCGGTCAGCGCTCCGTGAACAAGGCAGAGGGCATCTATGAGGTTACTGCACTAGACCCCAAAGATAGAGAACCAATTGAACCCACTAGTATTAACGCCAAATGGAGTAACCGTTGTGGCAAAGTGGTGAGGGGCCATTGCAAAATCACGTGGCAAGATTGGCGCCAAGTCCCGGATGGCAGAAAAGATGATATGTGGGCTGACGTCATGACAACCATTCGGTTCCAGCAAGCAGATCTCAAGAGAGCCAAGAAGGCAATAATGTCCACTCTCAATCACATCTTTCGAGATTACAGGTCTAAGCTCAACTGCCAATACATCAAGAAAAGTCGAACCTCATTTGACAAGCATGGAAATATTAGTCAACAGGAATGGGATGAGTTTGTTGAGCAGAAGACGAACAGTGCTTCAAAGGAGCTCAGTGAAAAGATGGTTGAGCTCAACAAGCGGAACAAGTACAAGCCACGGTTAGGTTCGGGCGGATACAACAAGAAGATTTCGATTTGGAGAGAGCAGTAAGCCAAGCTCCGCGCAGAAGGAAAACCTGATCCATTGCTAAATACCATTGAGCGTACCAGCAACTGGGTGTATGGTTGCTCCGACTTAACCGAAGAAGGAGAGATCATTATGAAGGATCTCGCGACAAGTGAAGTTATGCAAGCTTTGAAAGGTCCCATCGCGGCGCAGACGGAGGCTGGTCTATTTACACCTGAGTATCACAAGGACCAGCTCACCATGGCTATTGGGACCAATGAACATAGTGGTCAGGGACGAGGAGTGTCATCATCGGCCATATGGAAAGAAGGTTTCTCCAAGACATCCTCTCACCTATACAAGAAGCATACCTTGTACAAGAAAGATTAAGAAGAGAAAGCTAAGGAAGCTTGGAGGCGACAACTTTTAATGTTAGCTGTTGACACAGAAAGCGATCGTTTGGACCCCAACTTGGAGGCAGCAATGGATGTCTTCTTTCGTGGTATGTCTTCATCCATGTAGCCATCAGTCTCCACGTAACCATCAGTCTCTACGCAACCATCAGTCTCCACGGAACCATCAATCTCGATGCAACCAGAAACGGAGGACCTTACTGAGGATACTCCTTGTGAGTTGCATGTGCCATTTGGTTACAAGGGGAAGACGATGAAGGTTGCATCCGGCATGGTATTTCCAGGACGGAGGCTCCATAACCAGGATATCCCTCCCGGTTATGTGCGGGTCTTCATGTCGGAAATAGTACCTGGCTATGAGGACAACAAGATCAAATGCCCGATACCTGAGGCGGGAATAGAAACTCTCCAAGATGCGCTCGGCTCTTTCATCATTTGGAAACGTCGTGATGTAGTCCTCTCGACATGAGCTTCTCCACCCCCGTTCTCTGGTCACGGGTCCTTTCATGTGAGCCAGCCCATCACGATAGCTGGACAACAGTCTCCTATCTCTGCGGCAGCTTCTGTCACTCATGCAGAAGACGGCTCGACTCTCAGTCCCATAATCTATAGTGACAACGAGCCTCTCCCGGAGACTGTTCAACTCGAGCCTCCATCATCAGCGGCTGCGATGGTTCAAGTTCAGGCTCCAATGATTCAAGTACAACCTACACCAGTTGTCATCAAGGCTACGGTAATCCCAAAGACGATTACCAGTTTTGACAAAGAGCCAAAGGACCTAAAAGCAAAAAATGATGTTGATAAGTACTTGGCTGGATTGAAAAAATGTCTAGCAAGCACCAGTAAGCTCATCCTGTAAGAACATGATCCTCGGGATAAAGTGTCGTACGACGATCAAATTTTGGACAATCTTGCGGACGATGTGGACTACCCGAAATTCATATTCGGTAAACCCCTTATATCAAGCAACATGTATAAGAATCTCCCATGGGAGATGCGGAAGTTGCACGACTGGTACATGATGGCGTGAAAGGAAGGGGTCACCACAATCACTTGTAGGATTTCAAATGAAGTGTTCAATGAAGAAGGTAATGAACAAACCTTAGGCCTATTTTGGGACGATGTGCACGAAATGTTTCCCCTAGACAAGATCGACGTCACCTTCATCACCTTGTGGTGCATGTAAGTTTCGCGTTTGATCTACTTCGTATTTTAAGCACAATTCAATATATTCTCTTATGTCTTTTTTTTGTAGCGTGAACTCTTTTTCCAAAGAAAGAGGGTCGATATAAAAGATTGGAAGGTGGCCTACGTCAACCCGAACCATATCAACCAAAGCACGATAAACCTAGAGGTAAATCCAGATAACTACCAAGATAAGACACCAGCAGAGATAGTTGCAATAAAGGCGGTCCTGAGAAATGAAGCAAGGACTTAGGTTATGAATTATTTATGAGACTGCTACCTGAAGTGGTAAGACCAAGAATGCATTTTGGCCCCCTACAACTTCAAGTAAGTTGGACCACTACTGCCTTTGTCATCTATCATATGTTAAAGTTAAATCCAATCATAAATAACTTGTTGTCAACATTCTTGTAGCGATCATTGGATCTGTTTCCTGATAATTCCCAAAAATGGGTACCTTCTGATGCTGGACAGTCTCGACTACGACAAGATGTTGTACATTGACATTGTGGAACTCATAGATAGGTAACCAATTAGTCTATGTGTATATGATTTGATAATGTTAATATCATCTAATGATACATTTTTCTCAATCATTTAATGCTTACGAGAAATATGTCAAAGTCAGAGGGAAATATCATCCAAAACAAAAAAAAGAAGATGTACTTTCATCATAATTTTTGGGTAAGATTTATATGCATCGCATACATATTTTTATCGTAGTATCCATCATATAAAGTGTAACTAATTTTTGTTCTCTACTACATAGTACTATAAGCAAGTAAAAGGAAGTATGCATTATGACTACTACACGTGTGTGTTTGCGTCTAGCTTCATCAATTTACCTAGACCATATCGTTAAGGAGTCCAATAAAGAGGTAAGTTGATTTTGTTTATATCCATTTTATTTTATTCTATAATGGATTTTTAAGATATTATATTAACATAGTTTACTCATATGACACAGAGAGCCATAAGCGAAAAGGCATCATGGACAACAAAGATGAAGAAGAACGATAAGATCAGAAAGAGTATGATTCCTCGAGAACGCGTTTATTTGATTACAAATAACATGTATCTAGTTGTACCTTATCTTTATCGTTTTCTTTTGAGAGAGGTAATTAGTCCAGAAGAGAAGTGTTTTGATTCAAATGGTGAACTAGCAACAAAATATAGGTTCCTTTATGAGTGGGCTAGTTCGAGAGCACCATATGAATGTGTCGAAGAAAGATGATAACTATGCACTATGAGACATTTTGTAATGCATGAATATTTTGAGATGTTGTATATATTATGTGAGGACATGTTGTATATATTCTGTGATGTGTTATAAATTTCTGTGATGAGATGTTGTATATATTATATGTGTGTAGATTCTGTGATTTATATGTATATATCACAAATTTTTTTTTAAAAAACAAGTAGCGGCGGTTGAAGATGTCAACCGCCGCTACTGCTCGAGTAACTTAGCGACGGTTGAAGATGTCAACTACCGCTACTGCTCGATTACAGTAGCGGCAGTTGACAAATTCAACCGCCGCTATAAAGCTTTCTATAACAACGGTTTGTTTCGGCGCCAGACCACCCGCTGCTACAAATACTTATTTGTAGCTGCGTTTGCGTAGCGGTGGAGTGTTCTGTCCGCCGCTACAGGGCTTTTCCAACCGCCGCTACAGGCCCTTTTTACTAGCGTGTAACTACATAGTGTTGGCCCTAGCTACCCTGAAAATTTTTATTTGGACGACAATTTTGTATGTAAACGAGAACAACTTAAGACTATTTGATGGAGAACAACTATACCAACCTCTCTAGTAAACACTACTAGAGTATACACATATATGTAAGCGTACATGCTACGGGTACTACTACACGGTGCTTATATGTGGCCATGGCGTGAATGTCATACTAGCAATTCTATGACCATATGGTGAGATCATAATAATATAATTAGAGGAAAAATATAATTTGGCATGAACCAGAACACTGACAATAGCAGCACTCACGGTCCGCGAGGCAGGCCCCGAGGGCGCAGCTCGGCGGATGAAGAATCACCCGTGATCCGCACATGCCGAGGGCGGAGGCAGACCCACCCCTGCCCCATCAAGTTCGCCGCCACAGAGTCATCAACTCGGCGGCGATCCTCGTCGCCGGCGAGCAAGTCCCTATGCGCACGACGCGACGGCTGGACGTGATCTGATCCCATGGGGCCGCCGTGTGTGTCGAGTCTCCGGAGATGATGCAGACGTCGATTAAGTCAACAAACATGAAGAGGACGATTATATGTACGAGGCTATCAGCCGCTGGAACGCACGGCGTCTAGCGAAGCCTTGTTTCAGAAACGGGCTAGGACGATACATGCAACCTAATCAAATTGATGTTTCTTGATCTTGCTCTTGTCAAAGAAAAAAGAAAATCTCATGGGCTGCCTTTATCGTTGAGCCTGATCTATACAATGAAGAGCCCAAATTGGTTGAAACAAGTTTTTCGGCAAGACTTGTCAATTCCGAGTGCCGTAAATCAAACCAGGTGCATGTGCCGCCCGATAATGTCCGCTATTCAGCGTAACTTACATTACTTCGTCGGAATATGTTCAATATCCTTGGGTCCTTTTTACGGACATGAGAGTTCTTATAGTCGTTTTGGAACATCTGGTTGCAAAAATATAAATATGTTGATCATGATCTTTGGGAAATATACAGAGTGTTGAGTATATAGTTGTAAAACGTACCGGTATTAATATAATGACTTCTTTCTTGAAAAACGCTGGAGAGCTAACACAGAATTTCAAAATTGGGTGTACAAAGTCAAGGAAAAACTATCCCGCACATAACATTGAAGGACCATAAAAGCAACAGAAAAAGTATGTGTTGATAAGATTGATATATTAAGGTGAAATTCAGTAGTTTTAGGCTCGAATATGCATATTTTCATCTAATTATCAATACATATGTGACACTCATGCTAATATATTATCCCACACATAACCATGGAAGACCTTGTAAGCTTCATGATCATTGGAGTATGGAAATCCTAAAAGGTATGAATGTTTTGGCGATTAAGTACAAACATGATGAAATGCATACTAATGTCTTCAACTAGTGCTGTGGACGTAGAACCAAACTATTAACTCAAACTATGGACACAATGAATGGCCGCCTTGGTGATCGATGTTGACTTAGTGGATTGCCATAAGTATCTTTATGGAGAGTCGCGGTGACGAATATGGATCAAGGCTAAGGACAGTTAGATCCAAGTGTGGTGTGATCACTTGACTGGTGTGTAGGCTTGAGTCCATAAGGAAAATTGGACTATCAAGGAGGGCACGAGTCATTCTCTTAGGTCTCTCTACAGTTAGGAGTGTTGGGATGCTCAAATGAGGCTCTTGGACACTACAAGTGACAGTGGAGAATGATCGACCAAGATTTGAAGCAAGGAAATGAAATCAACGAGGATAGGTTTCAACTTTAGAATGAGTCACCGTAAGCTATCGTGAGGTCACCGTAAAGTCCATTTGAGAACGGCTCTCTATACGCGTAGGTATATTGGTGTCGTACGTTGCAGAGGTTAAGTTACGGTGAGTATGAAAGACATGTATGGAGGGGCTATGAGTCTCCGGACAGGTGCTCAGGATGTCACCATAGGATACAGCGAGTCAAGAAGCAAAGAAGACCAGAGATTGGGCATATCTGGTGAAGTTACGGCGGGTTGCCATAAGGTAAGACGACCTAGAAGATAGAAAGCTGGCCTGGACTCAGAGAAAGCCATTGATTGTCGTTGGGGTTGCCGTAAGCTACAATAACCCAAAGGAAGAGTTGGCCAAAATTTTGAGCGCCCCTGGTGATGATATGGCGAGGTCGCTGTATGGTACGGTGATCCAAGAGGATTTCTTGCAGAGAGGCACTGAAGATTAGGAGTCATCATAAGAAGGAATGGGAGGTCATTGTAATGTATGGTGACTATTTCCTAAAGTCGTCATAATATATAGTTGTATCTTACGACGATTTGATTTATAGGTTTGCAACTTTTTGACAACAACTAGTGGAGTGGTTGAATCCTATATATAACTATTGTTGGGGTCTTAGAGACCTCTCTTGGCCATTTAGATTGCTGAGAAAACCTATAGAGGGCCAAGAGGAGAAGAGAAGACACTTGAGCAAAGATTGAAGATCTGTCTTTGAGTGTCTTAGAGTGTAACCAGAGCATTCCATCATCTCTAGCCTAAAGATTGATTCGTATTGTTACTCTTGGTCTATGGCAGGGCCTGTAGATTCTTGCCCTGTCGTCTTGATCTTGGTCATTGTGTATTCTTTCATACCAAGGAACTGACGAGAGCTTAGGGGCTGAACTATGGGTCCAGGAGTTTAGACTTAATCATTTAATCAACTAAAACCATTCCTGGACTCTGACTGCCGCCCACATCATCTATTTGTTTACAAGGCTTGATCAGCAAACAAATCTATTAATATAAACTGGCTATCACGTGGGCTATGGTTAGCTTATTTTAAATAGTCATTAAGGGAAATAAGTAGCTGATTAATTCTGCCCACTTGCAACAGCTTTCTGCACGGGCTATTTCTTTTGGCTAATGAGCCGTGTACGTGCACTAGATGACCATACTTGCGCACGTACAAGTGAATTTGTATTTTACATATTTCTGATCACTGAGCCACACGTATTTCATTATTTTCTCACACTCATATTTTTTTCATAGCACGTGAGGGTTTAAATTATCAAATCATCATTATCTTTTTAAAAATTCCTTAGAGGCGTATATAAATCACACCCAGGGTCATGGGCAAGTACGTGCGCAATATATCTATATATCTATCTATCTATATATATATATATAGAAAAAATCCATTTTAAGTATGTACACATACTCAAAATAAGATTTTTGAGAGTGATAACCATAAAAAATTTTGAACGGCCTTCTAGTTATAAGCATATAAACATATATCGTATTTGCTGCTACATAAAAGTGCGTATGTCCTCATACTTCATGTATCCCATGTCCACATACCCTCTAGTATGACTACATATTTAATTTATAAACGTTAAATATGTAATGATACTCTATAGATTGTAAGATATACACGTCGGAGTAGCTACTTCCGAGAGTAGGAAAAATGCTTCATATAAGTATATAAGGTGTGGTATATTAAGTCACTCCTCATGCTAGGTAAGCAGCGTTGGGTCTGGATGTCCCCTACTGTTGTGTGCCAACCCAGCCAGAAATAAACCAGCCATTTTTTTACTGGTCCACGAAGACATTCGGTTTTCTCTCCTCCACCGATTGAGCTCTTAGTTGCCGTAGATTAATCATCCGCTGATTGAGCCATGAATTTGGCATCTAGTCCATTAAAATAATGAAAGGTGGACACGAGAACAGGCAATCTTTTTTGTGAATATGAATACACATAACTTGTGATCACAGAATGTTGACTATTATGGACAGCAACCAGCATAAAAAGAGCACGAGTATGCATAATCGTAAAATCTTGTGGAAATTGAACATCTTTAGGTATAAATAAATAACCCTTTTGAACACAAAAAAATCTAGATCCTAATCTTGCATAATAACGAGGGCACCAGATGACTTCTATGAGTACGAAATGTGTGGACGTGCTATCGCATAAACTCATTTACATTGAGAATATATGCCCGCCCTCATGCCAGGGTAGTGCTTTTATGACCTTATCAACTTGTGACATCAAATTTTATGATTAAAATTGAGAATGGAGTTGGTCAATAAAATACAAATGCTTGAATGTAAAACATGATGTGATTAAGGATTAAAATACTATATTATAATTTATTGCAATAGTTTTTTCATGAACGTTTGGAGAATGATTATGAATAAACACATACTACTATTATGACTGCAAAATCTTGTGGAATCCAAATATCTTGAGCACAAAAGAAAAATAACAGTTTTGAACATAGAATCCAGATTCCGATCACGTGCAATAAGGTGTGCCCCAGACGACTGCTATGGGTACGATGGACCTGTGATTACATTAACAAAACCACTTTGAACATGTGCCCATCCTCATTCTAATGTAGTGGTTTTTATGAGCTTATCAACTCATGACATCAAACACTACAGTTAAAATTGAGAATGAAGTTAGTCAACCAAAAAACTTCCACTATTTGCTCCTTGACGAACCTTTGATTGCAAATGTATTGTTGAGAAATATTTTGTGCAAAATTCCATATTATGATTTTTTGCAATACTTTCTAATATGGACCAATGGATAATGATTATCAAGGAACACAAACTATTATGACAGAAAATTATTCCATGTAACCATAAAATAAATGTAAATCCGATAGTCACATATTTCATTGTAAAATGCCACAAGTGCTTCTTTAGCCTCATAGAAAAAACTGTTTCTTGTGAACATAATATAATATTTTGCAATTGAAGTTCTGATCACAATAACGTTGTTCCCAAATACATAAATCTAATTTATATAGGATCAAATGATTTAATTTCCATGACAAAAATGATGATATGTTTCAAATTCCATGTACTCTTGTTGTTGGTCAATTGAGAATGAACCCGGTCAACCATAAAAACTGTCTATTTGCTCCTTGATTAACTTTGGATAGTGAATAAAATTTTTTAAACAAAACATTCTGTAACCATAATACCTTGATTTGATAGCAAAAAAAAAGGACAAGATTGAAAAAGCCTAAAGTATTTATGAATGAATGGCAATATTATGTTTTCCAACAATAGTTTTTATGATCTAGAGACAACAAACTATATTGATAGCAAATAGTTTCATGTAACTGTAAAATAATATTGGTCTAATAGGTACACATTTCATAGTAAAAAAGAGAACCCACAAGTGCTTGAACATAAAAGACTATGATTCATGATTCTCAGAAAAAAATACGATTCATAAAACCAGTTGTTGATGAACTGGTGGATAAACTATCCATAACAATAGGTTCACATGATAGCTAGTTTTTGGTGGGAATTTCCTGTATTTGTCTTCAATTCAACTAGCTTATTTGATTAAAACTTTATGTTCACAGACCATGTTGTGGTTTCATTAAGAATTTACTGTCACAGCAGCCGCAAAATATAAATATCGTGCACGTAAAAAAATCACAAGCGTATGGAGACTCCGTTGTATTACGGAAATTAATTATTCCAGCTCAATTAAAGTAAACAGAAACTCATAAGTAATATACATGTCAATAGAGAAACTTATTTACAGTCCATCATAATCTTCCTACAAGCATATATTCTGGCGCTTTAACTCCTCTACAGTTTGCTTGTACGCTATCTTAGCAGGAGGTAAGCTGTTGTCAAACACCAGATTTCCAATTTCATTTTTACCAAGAGTCCAAGATCGCCCAATTTCTGCACCGCATGCGCACACAGCACTTGATAGTCAGTTTGTACTTCAGTCAGTGAACATCATCTACCTGCAGATGAACAGTTTGCTTCTACTAGTAGTCATATCAGCGAAGAGCATTAAAACGCCATGATCTGAGTACACAAGAAACTGCACATTTAAAAATCTATTAGTTTCTAAAGCAAAATAACGTACAAGGACATGGTGCTGAAACAACCAGGAATTAACACGATGTTACTTGTGGGTGTATAAGCAAACAATGTATAAATACATACCTTGCCGGCGTGAATGCTGGAGCCTACGTTGCCTCCAATTCTTTCATTATGATCATTGCTTCTGAGGCTCCAGCAGCAGAGGCCCTGCCAAATGATTCTCAAACTCTTCCAGCGTGGTGCTCCAACCAGGCTTCTAAATCGACATCGAAGAAGAGAACGTTTCATGAGATTTGCACAAAAAAAAAGAAGGATTATTAGATCCGGAAAATAAAGGAAACGTGTCTGGACTCTGGAGGCGATTCTCTGTATGTCTGGATCCAGGAGAAAAAGGATAGGAAATCGTACCTTGCAAGGGGGTGTGGCGCACTACTAGCTAGGACCACGACCACCGTTCGATTTCACAGGAGGTTGCAACTTGCAACCACCACCGTCGAAAAAACTGTCGCGACAGTCCAAAATAATCTGGAACGGGACCTGCACAGTTCGAAACCAAACCATCATCGTCGTTTGAACCAACCGAGGTATCGAACTCATCGTTGGAGAACGTTTGAATCAGCTGCCGCCAGTGGGGTTTGGCTGTTTGGCCGGAGGTGATTCTCGGCTCGTTCGTGATAGCAATCACTAGTAGCATGGGTTTATCCGGCGCCCAGTCAAAGTGTCAACAAGACGATTGTCCTGCTCCATGACCTCGTTAGTCATTAATCATTGAAATTCGAGCGGAAGTCAAAAAAAAGAAAATGGTCATTGAAGGGTAAAATACTCCATTGTTCCATGAGTACCGACATACTCGTACAAGGGTCGACCGCCGTTGAGGATGTGAGGATGAGAGGATCTACAGAAAAACAATTCGGTCGTAAAACATGGAGGGCTAGGAATTAGGGATGGAATTAGGAAACAAATAGGCTAGTACGACAGAAATAAAACAATGCGGACAGTAAATTCCATAATAGCAGGAGTCAATGACGGACATTCAATGGGAAAACTATTAATTACTTTTTAATCTTGGTTTATTTGGGTCTGGTTTTTTGTTGTTTCGTTTTTTAACAAGGCTGGCTGGTTTGTGTTGGGTTCGGTGTGACGTGGCAGGAGTGGATTTTCCCTATATAGGAAGACCATTCAAAAATTTTTATGATTATCACCCTTAAAAATCTTGTTTTAAGTATGTGTACATACTTCAAATGATAAATGAGTACGAACATATATCAAAGGTGGATTATCAATATAGGAGTAACTACAGCTAGGAGTAGAATGAATTTTCCTTATATCTATACTATAAAGATTAAACTTACCGTGATTTCTTAGACACCCAACAATTTCTACCCATGCAAAATCTCAGACGTTGATCAAAATCCTTTAAAGCAATCACCAACACACAATTTGTCTTGGGCCCATCCACAGTAGGATTGAGGGATTGATGAAACGCTGTCTACGCGAAACGTAGATCGTTCCGTCTTTGAAATAGCATTTTTTTCTCACCGAGAGCGGCCCTACCCCGGCGTGCACCCCCGCCTGCCTCTTCCGCTGATCTCCCACAATTTACCTCCCGCACACGTAGTCTTCTCTTTCTATAGTTTTAGAATCACTTTCCATTTTTTTGAGGGCACGAATCTCTTTCCATTATTGTGGTACCGTAATATCCTTTCCTCTTTCTCTCTCTGGCGTGAATCAAGGCTCTACCGCGGGGACTGCATCAGGAGTACACCCATCCTGGGCGCCGTCGTTCAACACCGGAGCAGCAGCGCGGAAGGGACGAACTGTGGTTGCGAACTGACGCGGGGACTGCCTCTGGAGTACGCCCTTCCTGGGCGCCATCGATCAACGCTGGAGCGGCAGCGCGGGACCAACAGCGCGGCAGGGAGAGCGAGTACGCACCTCTTGGGCGTCGCCCGGCTGTTGCGAACTGTCGCGGGATCGGCGCTCGAGTACGCTCCTCCTAGCTGGCATCGTCCCCCACCGGAGCAGCGGCCGCGGGACCAGCAGTCATCCTCCTCGACGCTATTCTTGACAAAAAGGGTCACGCCGATTGGTGGGCATCGCTTCTGGGGGCGTCGCTCCGCTGTGTCCCGCGCTGGAGCAGCATAAGCCATCTCACACTCAGTTCTTCACAACCAGGTTTTTGTTTTGTTCCTCAAGTATTTGCCGTATGTGCAACATACTATCTTTGCTTGGCGTGTTGTCGTTTCTGCTACAGTACTATATATACACCCTATTTTGTGTGTTTGTGACAAACACTCTTTGAGATAGTGTTTCATTGCTCGCGTTGTTTTGTAGGGTGTGAACATACATGGCGTCGCAATCTACGAGTGGATGCCGTTTGGGCAAGCGGATTAATGACACTACGTCGCGACCTTTCGCCGATCGAACAAACATCAAAAACAAGGGTCAGTTCCTTAACTTTCACTTCATTCTATTGCCTGTTTTGAAGCTTATTATCGGTCGTTCTCTACTACTGCTGCAACAGAAAAGCCTATTGTTAAAACACCAAGTGGCCGGAGTAAGGCGACAAGTGGGACTCCATTATCGCCGGTTCACATTGTAGATGGTATCAGCTTCTCACTTTGAGCTGCTCTATTTAGCCTCACATGCCATACTGGTTTTGCTAATGTATTTTAATGTGACCTAGATGGAAAGGAGAACGCACGACCTACTGATCCAAAATGGAGTCCTGGTCCAGAGCCGCACGATGCCACACTCCTCTCAACAAATAGCGGTAATGGCCATGTGTTCAGTGCATTATATAGGAGAGATATGCCGAGTGCCTCGTACTTAGGCACTCGGCATCTAGGCCATCTTCGTCGCCTCACCGTCATATTACTTTTTTGCGCCGAGTGCCGAAGCTGATCCTCGGAGACATAGTTACCGAGTGCTCGACTTGTGACACTCGGCAACTAGGTAGATGCCGGCTGCACAGGTGCCGAGTAGGGGATGCCGACGGCTACCGTCGGCATCTAAGATGCCGAGGGGAAACAAGGTTTTGCCGAGTGCCGCTGGCACTCGGCATTCCATGGGATTCCGGTAGTGAACATTATGCGCTCATAGATGCCTTGTGAATATAGTTGATAGCGACGATATGGTCGCCGCAAAACGGCGAAGACAATCCAACGAACGGCTAAGAAGACACCGTGAGCGGAAGAAGGCTCTAAATGCTGGTGGGCCAACACCCAATAGCCAAGAAACAAGTATGATTTGCATTATGTATAATTTAACTACATGAAGATGCTTTAACTTACGAATTTGTATTGTGCTAGATGGATGCCTGTCCACGATTGAAAATACAATACTACCCACTAAGCTTTCCGATGGTGTTGGAAGCGACAACGATGAAGATAGTTGGCTCCACCGGAATGATGCATACAACCCCTCGGACCGAGAGAAAAAACTTGAGAACCCTGATGGTGCTTGTGTCACGCAGGTGGAGGACGCGCTTGCGAAAAGGCGTCGCATTAAACGTGAGTACGCTCGAGAATGGCGGAAACAGAAATGGGAAGAAGCAACAATATATGCAACAGTACCTGGTAAGAACAAGCTAGGTAGTGCGCGTACCGAGTTCATTGAAACTGCTATAAATATTTATGAGTCGTTAATTTTCAGAGACACCTTACACCGGGCAGTTGACCAAAAGAAAAGATGCATACGCTGCTATGCCCAAACATAAGAAAGAAGCGATGCTCGTGAAAAAGTGTGCGTATGCGCGTCAATATCGCTTGAATAATTCTGCTAGCAAAATCAACAAAAACAATATTCATGGTAACCTTTGGTCGTGCACATGTGTTGCATCACACTCATATTTTAAAATAGTGTTGTGTTTCATACTCATATGAGCAGCATTTGTTAAACAGGGGGAAAACCAAGATCCGACACAGACACAACTGGGTTTGATTCTGGGATCTGGGAGCCGGAAGATCCCAAAAAAATTAATGATGGTTAGTATAATGTTTAATACTATACTCATTGCTTCTATTTTTTGATGCCGTGTTGATTTGTATATAGAGGAAGACATAGATTGTGTTGACCCTGAAAAATTCAAACATCGTGAATCATCCGAAGACGAAGATGATTTATTGTATAATGGGAAAGGTTAGATTTTGAAGTTTTTATTAGTACATGGTTTTTGTAACTCACAATCACAATCATAACTAATACAATTATATCTATCTTCTTAATTAAATTATAGAATCCAGATATAAATCATACAGGAAATAGAGGCCGGGGCGCCCTGAACATGACCCATTTGATAAGGTTTATGCCAATCTCCCGAAAACGCACCATGTTCTGAGGAAGGTTCGCCCCTGTGTTTTTTGTGGTGCTAAGCGCTTCCCAGGTGAAGGGAAGTCCTTTTGTTGCGGACAAGGCAAAGTGAAGATACACATCTGATGTTCCCGGTGAACTTCGACGTCTCTTCACCAGTCAGATTGATGATGATGCAAAATATTTCCGTAAACATATACGTTACTTCAATTCTCACTTCTCTTTTACCAGTCTTGGGGTCAAGCTAGACCGTCATTATAGCACTGCTGCTGGTTCTGGCATATATACATTCAGGATACATGGCCAGGTTTATCATTGCCTTGATCAGTTAGTGCCTGGTGACAGAGGTTCGAGGCATATGCAGCTCTACTTCTATGATACCGACGACCAATCACCATAGGGTAGTGAGGTCTCCACATCTTGATCAAGGGCTAATTAAGAAAATTCTCAATATACTCAGCAATAATCTGTATGTACGGATTTTCAGAAGTTTGGGATCTGCTCAAAACCTCGACGAGTATAGGATTGAGCTGAATACGGATATTAATGTGGATCAGCGGAGGTATAATGCCCCCACAGTATCACAAGTGGCTGCTATTTGGGAACCAGGAAGTGATCAACGGAAGATGTTTCAACAGAGCATCATGGTGTGTGGTCTATCCGAAGGGCCTCAATACATTAAAGCATATTTTGGATGCTATGATCCATTATCATATCCTTTGTTTTTCCCACAAGGAGAGGCTGATTGGAATAAGAAAATTTTATATGAAATCCATGGTGATGGTGCTTTCCATTATTTAGGAGTTAATAGTTTACAAGGTTATAAATAATATGCACAAAAAATTCTAATTTTTCATTCATTGACCTAGAGGAAAGGCCGGGTGAAGGTGATGTCCACGATGAAGAGATTGAGCTTGAACCTGCAGGAAACTTTGAGTGCCTGTAGTTATTTCAGGTCAAACAACTAAGCATTATTTTTCTCAATATAATAATTATTTTACTACAGGCGAGGAGGAATGTACTGCTGATCATGACGAGGAGGAGGGTGACGACGAGGGTTGCGGAGGGAAAACTGGTTGGTGACCAAATTTTTTTTCATGACAGTGCCTCCAGTATTAAAAATCTTTTTTCTTAATTGATCCTTACCTCACCTAACTATGGATATTACTGTCTATTCAAGCAGGGTCAAGGATTTATGTTGCGGCTAGAGAATATTATTGTTACAAATTACAGATTAGGCTGGATGAGTTTAACGTATTGTTTTATGGCGGAAGGCTATTGCAGCAGTTTCTTGCTGACACGTATATTAAGGTTGAGTCCATGTGTCTTGATTGGTACTCATTGCCGAAGCATCAAAAAATTATACGCGCAGACCTCTATCAGGTAGGAAAAGATAAAACCTTATGAATACTCAATATGTGAGCTTTATAATCACTTAACAGTTGGACTCTTGTGGAACTTCTCTAACAACTTTTAATCACTTATCAGTTAATTTTGAATTGTTATACTATACTACAACTACTCTTGAGAAAACTTCTATGTTCATGTATAGATATGTGCGCACCTATGGTTCATTTGTAAAAATCATGTTCGACTATGGTCCATTGTAGATTCAATCATAATAATACATCATACATCACTAACTTAATTTTGTGTAACACAGGGGCTTGTGGACAAACTAGCTTCTAGGGAGGCAGACGCTTCAAAAGTTGGGAAGAGAATTGTCCTTCCCAGAAGTTTTCCAGATGGTGATCATGATGTTCAGTCTAGGTTCCTTGATGCTATGACTCTGGTCCAGCGTTTCGGCAAACCGGACTTCTTTGTAACTATGACATGTAACTCATATTGGCAAGACATATTGGATGAGTTGTTACCGGGACAAACACCTCAAGATCGGCCTGAAGTTGTGGCCACGGTATATAGAGCAAAACTCCGTGATTTACATGATCGCCTGATTAAGAAAAAACACTTTGGTGAGGTGGCAGCATATTCACATGTAACCGAGTTCCAAAAGCGAGGGCTACCTCATGAGCACTTTCTTTTAGTAATGGCAAAGAAAGACAAATTGAGTAGTCCTGATGACTATGACAAATTTATCTCCACAGAAATTCCAGATGAGGACAAATATCCTATTTTGCATGGCATTGTTTGCAGGCATATGATTCATGGTCCATGTGGTTCTTTGAATAAGAAATGTCAATGCATGGTTGATGGGCAGTGTCATTTTCAATATCCTCGCCAGTTTTGCGATGCAACTATACAGGGTAAAGACTCATACCCTATCTATGGTCAGGTTGTACATAAAAGGTATTCAAAGTTAGATAATAGATGGGTGGTGCCATACAACCCAACCCTTTTGATGATATACAATTGTCATATTAATGTTGAAATTTACTCTAGCATGAAGGCTGGAAAGTATCTATACAAGTATATTTATAAGGGTCATGATGCTGCTTCTTATTCTGTTGATCAATCTGAAAATGATGACAAGGTTATTAATGAGATTAACCAGTATACGGATGCAAGATGTGTAACGCCGTCAGAGTCAGCATACAGGATTTATGGGTTCCCCTTTATCAGGTAATTTTCATCTATATTCTAGAGATCCAATGTTTCAACTTTTAGATGTTTTAATTAGCTAGGGCCTATAAGTTGATGCATTATTTTTATCCTCATGCTATACGAGTTGATGAATTATTTTATCCTCATGCTATACGAGGCATTACATTCTTTTATTAGTTGCATGATATATGATTTGCCTATTGTACGAGTAATAACTATTCATGTGTGAACCTTAGACAATTACAAAGAATATGGATACGGTATACCAAAGTTAATATTAAACTTTGCATTTGTATTGATCTCGATGTTTAGTGACATGTTTATGTATCATAGGTATCTCTATCGGTGCTACAGCTTGTAGTTCATCTTCCAGGCATGCATATAGTTGCATTTAACCACAATGAAAATTTGGAAGAAGTTTTATTCCGTGAAAAGTCACAGAAATCTATGCTCACAGAGTATTTCAGGATGAACTCTATTGATCATAAAGCAAGTAAATACTTATATAGTGAGTTCCCAGAGGTATACCGTTGGGATAAACCAAATAAAAGATGGGTTACACGAAAGAACAAAAGGAAACGGATCGGACGATTGGTATATGCAAGCTCGGCAGAAGGAGAAAGGTATTATTTGCGTGTGCTCTTGTGTGATGTCACAGGCGCCACTTCTTTCACACACCTAAGAACGGTAACGGGTGTCACATGTCTCACTTTTAGAGATGCATGTGAAGCTATTGGTCTTGTCGGCATGGATAAATCTCTCGATCAGTTCTTGGAAGGGGCCGCCAGATGGCAAATGCCATATTCATTAAGAAAATTGTTTGCAATAATAATGGTATTTTGTGAAGCAACAAATATACGCATTTTATGGGATAAGTATTTTGACTCATTGTCCGAAGATTATCGCCGTAAGATTGCCAATGCAAAAGTTGTGGAGCAGATGGTCCTTAGGGACATCAGTTCAATTGTTAGTGCAATGGGGAAGGACATGACACATTGTGTCTTGCCTGCATTTAATGACCAAGGTGATGTGATAATTTATTTATATACCAGATATATACTGCATCCCTTTACTGTTAAACATACTTTTACTCTAATATCTTTAATGACCAAGCACATAACACATTTTGGCTTGCCTGCATTTAATGACCAAGGTCATGTTTGTTTATATATATACCATTGGGATAGTTAGATATCAAAAGCCTCAATCTGTTTAATGATTCCTTGCTCCCTATGTTGATTTCTATGACTTTTTGGAATACAGTTGCTTTTTATTGATTTCTATGTTCATTTCTATGACTTTTAACACACCATACTAACAAATATGTATCCTTGTTCGTACAAAACAGATTATGGGTCTGGCTACAATAATAGAGAGATTCATGAGCAGTTGTCGTTAGGTGTGGATGATGAAGACCTAAAAAGTGTAGATAAGCTTAATACTGAGCAACTCGTTGGTTATGAGGATATCATGGACCACATAAGAAACAAGAGGGGTCAAGTATTTTTTATCGATGATCCGGGAGGCATGGGAAAAATATTTCTTTACAAGGCAATCATTGCTACAGTGCATTCTGAAGACCTTATAGCTATTGCAACTACGACATCGGGTATAGCAGCATCGATCATGTCAGGTGGTCGCACCGCTCATTCCATGTTCAAAATCCTAATAAAGATTACCAATACCAGTGTGTGTAACTTTCCCAAGCAAAGTGAAACAGCTGACCTCCTCCGTGATGCTTCTCTATTAATATGGGATGAGGTGGCCATGACCAAGAGGCAGACCATGGAGACTCTTGACAAGTCGCTTCAAGATATCATGGATTGTAAACAACCATTTGTGTGGAAAGGTGGTTGTGTTTGGTGGGGATTTTAGGCAAGTGCTACCTGTTGTGGCGAGAGGTACTAGGGCCTAAATTATGGATGCCACGCTACTAAGATCATATATATGGGATAATATACGCAAGATAAGCCTGACATGTAACATAAGAGTACAGTCTGATCCTTGGTACGCCGAATATCTTCTTAGGATTAGAAATGGTCATGAGGAAAACTTCATCGATGATTACGTGTGGCTCCCACAGGAAATCTTGATTGAATACAAAGATAAAAACTCTATTGACAGGCTCATAGATTGTGTCTTCCCAAATCTTCAAAGTAATTGCACTTGTGGAGATTTTATGAGTGCGCGAGGAATTCTATACTCAAGGAATGACTACATTGATGAAATAAATGCAAGGATGATTGAAAAATTCCCTAGTAAAGTAAACGTGTTCTATAGCTGGGATTCTGTTGAAGATGATTGCCAAAACAATTATCCCCAGGATTTTCTTAATTCAATCACACCTAATGGTCTCTCACCTCATGAGCTGAAGATTAAAGTAAATTGTCCTCTTATTTTGCTACAAAATCTAGACCCGAGGGGTGGTTTGTGCAACGGCACCCGTCTTATCGTGAGAAAATAATAAGTTAATTACATATATATATTATGTTCTACACAAATTAGAAAAAAGAACAGTAGCACAAAGGCTTCATTCCAGACAACAAAAACATGAGGAGCGGCAGCCATAAATGACGACTAATTATTAACTAGATAAGTAAACCAAACAAGAAATCAAGTTCATAGAATTACATTGGTGTTCTCCCTACAGTTTAGAGCTCAGTTATATGTCCATATCTAATATATTAAAGCTATGGATTCGTATTCACAAAAAACAAAAGCTAATAATTCGTAAAAAATGATGGGAACAGATTTGAAATAAATCCAATGGTTGAATATCAGCTCCCTGTAACAGGTCATCGATCCTGGCGCTCCAATAATAATTTTTCTAAATCCAAAAAGCAACTGCAAATATGACCAAAAAACAATATGACCAGAACAAATCACTCAGGTAGGCATTTTAACAAGCAGGCACCATGCACATGGGGATCCACAAGCAACCAAAGCAGAGGCATATTATCTGGGCGAGAATAGAATTTCAGTAATATGGGAGATCTACACCTCGTAGATTTGGAACTACAGGGAATAGAATTTCAGTAATCCACGGATCAAACACTAATCTAACCCCAGAATATGGGAGATCTGCACCTCGTAGATTTGGAACCAGAGTGAGAAGGGTTCAAACACGGAGGCTGAAATAAAAAAACCTGAGGGCATGTTACAATCATTCGGGGGAGAAATTGGAGCACCGGCTTCCGATGCATGTACTTATTCAGCAAATTCAAAACGAATTGGGGAGAAAATAGAGGAGCACTGACATCTATCGGCATCATTAACTAATTAAGCAACAGTAAAGTGATGTGGGGAAGACACGGACAAGCGAAAGTTTACCTGGGGATGACGAGTCAATCGAACACCAACGAATTGTGGAGAAAACACGGCCAGCACAAATCTCGATGCTCTCAACAGGGAAGCAGGAGAATCGAAGCCATGGGGGTCGCGCGTGGAGGAGCCGAGGCAGAGCGCCCCGGAGATGATGGCCTCGCGGCCTCGCCGCATGCCTTGCAGGTGGAGCAGCTGGATTTGGCGTCCTCGATGGAGCTGCTCACAGCCGCACTTGGCTTACTCGCAGGAGCAGCAACGAATTACTGAATCATGGAAAGTTTTTTGTGATGGAAAGCGCTGCTTCTGATTGATACATGGAGGTGACAGAAATGCAGGAATCATGGATTGGTTGATTCTGAATGTCGAGATTATGGAGAACCATCTGTGCCTCGCACCTGCTGCGGAATCGCTTCCCAGAACCCAGGCCCCTGCTCTTGGCCATGGACTGGAGATGTTCTCCACTTGCAGCCAACCAGCACCTCCTTTCCCTGATTCAGTGCAAAAGTAGAAACAGTCTTATCTTCAATTGATCTGCTTGAGTGAGCATACTGCATTAGGAATACATACAACAACAAAAAGATGAAAGACAAACAATGAATAGAAGTTTGAAATGAATCTGCACAAACGTACTTTAGAAAGGTGGTCAGCAGACCCTCAAATATAACTGTAAGCTTCTGCTAGCTAATGAACTATTAAAATTACTGAACGAAAGGGTCAACTACGAGTATGAAATCTACTATTATTGGGAAGTATCAGTTGCAAGTTCTAAAATGTTACCGATTCTAAAATTACTGAAAATATTACTGATTCTAAAAAGTTACTAACACTTACATAGAAATTACTCACTATGGTTATACTTTTACTGATTATAAACAATCACTGAAGTAAAGGTGTTATTGATTCAAAAAAATAACTAATAAAGAATTACTGACACCTTTTAAAAAAATTTGCTAATTCTCCAAATATTTTACATACTAAATTCTCCAACTCCTTTGCACACTAAATTCTCTAACTCCTTTGCACACTTCTCCAACTTCTTTACACACTAAATTCTACAACTTCTTTACACACTAAATTCTCCAACGACCCGAAAAGAAATTACTAATTCTATAAAATTTTTAAAAAAGAATTACTGATACTGTACAAAAAGAAATTATTGAGTCTATAAAATTACTGATTCTATGTGGCAATAAATTGTCCAAATCCTTGGCACACTAAATTCTCCAACTCCTTTGCACACTAAATTCTTTAACTCCTTTGCATACTAAATTCTATAACTCTTTTGCACACTAAATTCTATAAATGCTTTGCACACTAAATTCTACAACTCCTTTGCACGCTAAATTCTATAAATATTTTGCACATTAAATTCTACAACTCTTTTGCATACTAAATTCTACACATGCTTTACACACTAAATTCTACAACAGCTTTGCACACTAAATTCTTTAATGAGCCGACAATTTCTATCACCGTAAGGAGACGATGTTGGATTCTAGTGCCTAAATCATGTGGTAATAAACACTAAATTCTACACATGTTTTGCACACTAAATTCTACACATGCTTTACACACTAAATTCTACAACAACTTTACACACTAAATTTTCCTATGAGCCGACAATTTCTATCATCGTAGAAGACGATGTTGGATTCTAAGGCCCAAACCATATGACAATAAACACTAAATTCTACAAATATTTTACACACTAAATTCTATGAATGCTTTGTACACTGAATTTTACAAATGCTTTACACATTAAATTCTACAAATGCTTTACACACTAAATTCTCTAATGAGTTGATAATTTCTATCACCGTAGGAAATGATGTTGGATTCCAGGGCCCAAACCATATGGCAGTAAATACTAAATTCTATAAATCCTTTGCACACTAAATTCTACAAATGCTTTGCACACTAAATTCTACACATGCTTTACACACAAAATTCTATAAATGCTTTGCATACTAATTTCTACAAATGCTTTACACACTAAATTCTACAAATGTTTTACAAACTAAATTCTAAAATGAGCCGACAATTTCTAGCATTGTAGGAGACTATGTTGGATTCTAGGGCCCAAACCATGTGGTAATAAACACTGAATTCTATAAATGCTTTACATACTAAATTCTACAAATGCTTTAAAAACTAATTTCTACAAATACTTTGCACACTAAATTCTATAAATATTTTACAAACTAAATTCTTGAATGAGTCCATAATTTCTATCATTGTAGGAGACAATGTTGGATTCTAGGGTCCAAACCATATGGCAATAAACATAAAATTCTCCAACTCCTTTGAATAATAAATAAACACAAAATTACTAACAATGAATTACTGACACTTTTCAATAGAAATTAGTGATTCTATAAAATTACTGATTGTCATGTTACATTGACAACAATTATTGACTATTACACAAGCAATTACTGACATTACTGATAATAGAAAAACTGAAATAATTAACAAAATGACTTCACTCCATAATTTATTCATTCATAAGTATACCACATGAAACATATCCATTGCAGACTATTGTATCAAGTAATTCAGCTAGATGGACCAAGATAGTGTGTTTGTAAATTACTAAATACATTTGCACAATTATATAAGAATTCTGCAAAATTACTGAAATTATATAAAAAACTTGAAAGATTTGGCATGATTACTGAAAGACAATATAATTACTGAATTCATTTGGAAAAAATTACTGGTAAAATTTTAAAAATTACTGAAGTGTTCAAAAAATAATTGAAGCTTTTGTCAATGTTGGATTGCCACTGGATGATTATGTAAAACCAATTATTTTGACTCAACAAAACTTTCCCACAAAGAAAATCGAATCATAGAACAAGAGGTCATCATAGAAAAATAATAGTACTTAGCATCAAATTTGCATTTTCTGCTGAACTAAAGAAACATATTTACAAATCATCGGACACAGTAACTAGGGGGGAAATAAGTGCAAAATACATGTTCAAACAAGCCAGCTAATATAGTTACATCAGAAGGCCATTACACACTAACAAGATGAACCTAGACATCAAGCCACGCCATTGGGTGAGAAGATCTCAATCTGGGATGGGAAAGGCTTCTTGTGTAGCTCATTAATGCGATGGAACATCATGTCGTGCAGAAGCTCTGTCCTGTAGTTGCTCCCCTTGGACTGTGCAGATCAACAAAAAAAAAATCAAAACTACCCGTAATCAGCACCATATCAAATGAATGTATAAACTGATTTCGTTGTTAGAACATATGAGATGTGGTGTCTCATGGAATGGCAAGCCAAAAACTATAGTTATTATTGAACTTAGAAAACTACTGAGTGAAGATTCAAAGCCAAATGCTATATGAAAAATGTAGTTATTATTGAATAAAGCGGAAAAATTACTAGACAACAAAAGACAACTTTCGTAAATATAACATGGTTGTAAAACAAGATAGGGCAGTTATACAATTGGAACAAATATAGTTTTGAACTAAGCAGTCACCACTATATCCCAACAGTCGAGAGTATAAAAAAGTTAGTGTTTGAGACACTGCATATGAAAATGCAGCTTTAAACTAAGCTATCACCACTATATCCCAACTGTCCAGCACAAATAGTATAAGGTATTTTGAGGCTAGTCACTAACTAATCATGCAAATTCACAAACAAAAAAGCACATCACATAAGGTTCAGATCCAGCACAAATAGACCTCAGAGGCTCGGACAAACAAGCACCCTTTCTTTATACCTTATAACTCGCCAACCTCATGCTTCGGAGGGATGTCCTGCCGCTTGTGAAAACCTCCTCAAAACATCAACCTACATCTCAAAAGAAAATAAAAACAAATCCAGGTTCTATAGTGTGAGAATGGGTTTTGTTAAATACTTCATACATTGCAGGAATGACATGTTCAAACAATCCAGTATCTAAATTGTTGCCACTCAACAAAATTACTGGGCAGTAAATAAAACTAATGAACAACCTTGCTCAATATCTGATGGATGGAACAAACACACAAACATGCTAGCAACAATCCAAGTTATAAGATGCACCTCTCTCACACAACTAAATGAACAATCAACAAATCAACTATATCCATTAACTCATAGGAAAGAAAAGTCGCAAAATCTAACAAAAGTAGCAAACTTGAATCCCAAATTCACAAAATATCTGCTCAATTGATGCAAGTGAACAGTAGCTAACAGATTTCGCATGTTCTTGCAGCTCTGAAATCATGTTTGCATCTTCCTATAAGGCTTGATCTATTGAAAAATCTCAATCGCTTAGGGGAATCATAAAACCAATTGTTTATAAATTCCCCGCAGACGCCAAGAGCTCATTCCCCATAGAAACCCCTATCACATCAAGCAAGCAACTACTACTACGACGACGACATAACAACAGGACATGCTCAAATCAAAACCCAAATTCCCCTCAATCATTATTGCCACAGAATTAGATCAGTTAAGAGCCAATTACGAGTCACAAAATTAGAGGGATCTAGGAGAGGAAGGGAGATAATCACGGGAAGGCAACGCAGGGGGAGAAGGTCATGTCGTCCACGTCGGCTCTATGCCTCCACCGCGCTTGACGAAGCTCGTGCCGCCCTCCTTGTGCACCCGCGCGAGGCTAGGGTTCCACACCTCGGCCTCCCCTCGTGCGGGCTAGGGTACAGCCATCGCGTCGCCGCCTCGCGCCGCATCATCCGCCTCTCCTCCTGCCACCCGCGTCGCCGGTCGTTGCAGCCCGCCCACCCGCGTCGCCGGTCGTTGCAGCCCGCCCACCCGCCTCGCCTCCGCTCGCTGCGCCTCTGCCGCATTCGTCAGTGAGTGGAAACGCTCGGGTGGAGAAGGAAGGGGTGGGGAGAGGAAATGGATGACATGTGGGGCCAGGTGCAGGTGGGGCATTTTTATTAGGTCCAACATGGTGGGTACTATGCAGGTGTTAACGGGTCACGCTCGGGACGTGGTTGCGGGCCTCATAGCGCGCGTGGTGGGTTTGGGATGGTTCGGTCGGACCAGATGGGCTTGTTTGGATTGGTTGGCCAGCTATTCTACACCTGGGTGTAGAATAATATAAGGATAAAATGTGTTATTTAGTATCTCAAAAAATTTTATGGTTGCGGTTCAAATATCTATGGTCATGGGAGAAACCTTCAAAAAAAATTATGATCATGGTGTAAAAAATTTTATGGTTGCAGGTGTGAGCCTCCATATTTTATGGTTACAAGACATAGTTTTTATGATTATGAATCAAACATTTATGGTCAAAGGGTTGTTGTGCTGAATAACTATTTAACGCGCTGCATGTTAAATAGCAGAACCTATATATATATATATTTATATATATATATATATATATACACCCAAGCCACCCTATCCGATTAACTAATGAACCCACCAGCCACTCACACATGCATGCAGCATGCACTTGTCCAGGCAAACCCACCTCTTAATTACGGCTGTTAATAGCATGCATGGTCAACTATTAATTACAATAGTTAATTAATTTATTAATTGCTATTTTAACTGGTATACTGCCCGGATGACTAGCTTTGAGTAATTTTCTTCTACTGTCCTAGGCGAAAGCGAAGCAACGTGGTCATAAAAAACTATGGCGACATAAGAAGCACACACTTGCGATCATAAAATTCTGTTCATCATGAAAATTTTTATCAATTTTGCGATCATAAAATTCTGTTCATCATGAAAAATTTTATCAATTTCTATGGTCACAGATCACGCACCAACTATTTATTATGGCCTGATACGAACTTTATGCTTTCAGATTTTACAAAATATTGATTGAACAACAAAGATGCATCTGTGCGGGACTCTTGCTGCAAATTAGGCAGATTCTGTGATCAAACTTGTATACTCTAGGAAGTTTTTTAGTGATCTTTTGTGGTTGCATGCACATAGCTTATCCCATCATTAGGAAAGTGATTAATTGTGGCCGTAAATACAAATAACTAGTTGCATTATTTAATTCCTTCTAGGCCATAACGCATTCCAAAAATGGGGGCAACCAAATCGGAGCCCATATGAACAAAAAAAAAACATGGCTTCTCTTATTGGTGTAAAAAGAAAAACAGATCTATACATGTGTGCCTGCATTTTTACAGTTCAAAAATAACGAATTTGATGAATCATGAGCATATAAATTATTTTTCCGGAAATCCTAAATTTCAGTCGACTGAAAATTAGGGAACTTTCAGTCGACGGCTTTGACGCAGGCAACAGATTTTTTTTGTTTTTTTGTTATTTATTTATTTATAGGATTATTTATATTAATTAGTGTTATGTATAGATTATAAAATAGTTTTATCTTTTTATATTCATTAGATCTAGATCCAAGGGCTAAAAGTATTGATTGAAAGAAACCCCCATTTTTAATCGATTGAAAATTAGACGCTTCCTTATTTTTCTGATCACGGGTAATGCTGACTATGCGTGCAAAATCTATTTGCAATTTAGCATCAACTTCCTGATAGCAGATATTGATATATTATTGCTGAGAAAGTAATCTAGTCACAAGTACTGCCATTTACAAACGCAAAGACTTCAGTTTTAGCCACTCATCTAGACATAAATAATTAGGCATGTATTTCCACCAATGCAACCTGAAAACTATATAAGCAATTTGAAATGAAGCATTGAGTAGTCGTAATCTATGTCAGATATTGGTTCGTCCGAGCTGCATAATATAAAAAATAACAATTGTATGGGCGCAATAGTCTTCAAGCATGGCCTGTTCTATCTTAGAACTAAATTAGTCAATAATAACATGATCGGCTTGTACATTCTTCTTGACTGCATCTAAGCATAAACAGTGACATGAGTGAACATAAAAATTTTTCTTTGGTCTGTGACCTAACACCACCCGCTTGTTTTTTCCACTCATAGTTCTTGGTTTTTACAACTTCAGAATACAAGTCATTAATAGTGCCTTAACTCCCTCTACGCCAAAATGAGGTGTCCTAAAAATCCGGCAACGAACCATGCTGTCTTCTCTTTTGATTTCCATTGTGGCGCAAAAACAATTGGAATATACATAGATTCATATATTTTAATGGCTCAAACATACTATAGCCAACTTGATTAACCATGAGCACAAATATTGATTACGAATGCAAAATCTTAAATTATTTGCAATTGAGCACGAAGCTTTTTTCTTGGTAGCAAATGTGCTACATTATTTGTAGAGAAAGTTACCTGCTCACAAATAAGGTTGTTTACAAACAGAAAAGATATCAGTTTTAGTTACTTACAGAGACGCAAATAGTTAGGTACGTGAATGCAAAAACCTATTAACATACTGTTATGTGAAATCCAGGTCGATGAAGATGAAAAAACTGTCAATTATTTGCAAACAGAGCAACTTGATTGCAGATAATTCATTTTTTAGAGAGTACCTCACGCTATGACCCTCGCACTGAGATCAAATAAATTATTCTTGGTTGGGTTCATCATGATCATAAATACACATGCTCAAGTCTGGAGCTATTTGATACAGAACAACACCATCTTTTGCCAAGACATATAAGTTTCGATGAACTCGATACACCATTACATGTTTTTCCTGACGCTTACTAGAATATCATGCATGATTGACTTTCATATTTTGTGTGATTGTGTACTATGTAAGCATAAATAGTGCCATGGGCGAACACAATAATTTCTATGGTCCGCAGCTTAACATCAACTACCATGACTTGTGAGACACTAGAGTGGGTTGGGTTGTTTTTACTCTCAAGGGAACTATTATTTATGAGTGCAAACACATTTTCTTACTATGTGAAATTTCTACGTACGTGAACCCAGTGTTGAACAGATGATCTTTTTTTTTGTGAGTGCTGCTCAGTCAGAAAAGCTGATGCACACGAGGAAATCCAATCACTCAGCAAACAAGCCGTTGCTATACAAATTGGTGAACATCGATCATAATTTTTTATTTCAATGACCATATTTAAACTGATACATGATTAAAATGGTTTTTTTACAAAGATAGTACATTTTGTGCACTCATTGACCATGTCTTTACATCCTGTGGTTTCTGGTTTTTCTTTGTGATTTCTTTCGTGCCGGTGCCAATTTTGTTCCGCAAAGTCGCTGTCCTCAACGAACATGGAAATTCTAAACACCTGCTGAAAAGAAAAAGGCAAAAAAAAAATCCATGTCTTGGCAAATCAACCATCGTCCTGATTGTATTTCTTGTAACACATATGTCACGTCCTCTTTAGATGCATCCTAGACAACGAACATGTGTTTCTGCAAAACTAATATGAACGGTTACACCTCATCATCACCAAATGAAAATAGGGTTCATCGAAAGAAACATTTCAATTGAAAATAGGGTGAATATTTTTCACCACGAAGCTTACCTCTCGCGATTGCGTTCAGCAGCTGACAGAGGTCACTAACTTGCATATCGTCTTCACCACTTCAGGGCGCCGCTCTCCAGCAGAAATTTCACACTCTGCCACCACTTTAGTCTGCTTCATCGATTTCCATACAGCCTCAGCCAGGTTGTTCTAGCGCAATGGAGAGAAAGAAGAGAATGGAGGGAACGAATAAATAATTGCGGCAAGCTGGCAGCAAATAGGAATAGTTACATTCACACTGGAATCACCACATGTCTGTACTTCCATTCACCGTAAATAGTGAAATGGGTAGACACAAAATTTTCTTTGGCCAGCAATCTGATATCATACGTATGTATTTCAAATCAAATCATAGCTCTTTTCTGATTGCAGGTGCCAGTTGTGTGTCGGTTTTACACTCAAGTGCATGCTATTTTAATGATTGCAGGAACATTTTGGCATTTTGTGAAACTCGATTGATCCCAACTAATTGGGGGGCCACTAAATGCTTTCTCTAAACAAAACAAATGTGTTAAAGGAAACATCATGTTTTGTAAATAAAACAAAGATGCACAATGACTTTTGCTATCTCAACAAATAAAGTTTTGCAATTATCTCTGCTTGTACTAACTATAACATTTGCAATTCTTGACCATTAAACTGAGTACACGATGATTGGCTTCACAGTTATTGCATACATTTTGCAATTTTATTGACCATTATGTTTTTACATCTGGTTCTGCCTTTGTGCTATGCAACGACCTTTGCCCTGTAAGATAGTAGTCATTTTGTGTCGCTGGAGTTGCCGCCCTCAGGAAACGCCACCATGCTGTTCAAATCAACATCTCATTTGTTCTTTTGTTTCATCTAATGTCATATTATGTCACGTCCTCTTCCAAAATGCAGATCCTAAAAAACAAACAACATCCATGCACATTATTGTCACCTGCAAAATATGGTAGAAAGGTAGATAGGATGAGAAGAAAAATCTCAGAGGACATAGAACTTGCAGGGACCTAGAAGTAGCAGATCTACTACTTTAGAAGAAAAACTATTGGGTTAGGACCAAACCTCAAGCTATATGCCCGGCGTTAAAGAAATAGAACACACCCACGGAGAATTTAAATCATTCAGGTCTGTAGCTTCTGTTTAGAAAACGTGGAATTCTGTTGGGGCACATGAAAATTAGTCTTGGATCACACAGAAAATTGGAATTCTTTTCAAGATTTAATCTCAGAAGCAAAACAACAAACCTGTATAGGGAGCCAACTCTTTGTGCCATATCGCTCTTGCTTCCTCAAAAAATCCAAACATGGATTCATGATACTTGCTCCCACATATGCTTCTTGTACGGAGCAACGACAGTCCTCTTCCCGGCCAACCATTCGGTCATCATTCTTGTTGATGTTGCTGTACAAATAATCCACAAAATAATCAGAAAAATATGGACAAGAAAGATGTTGCATATACGCAAATGGGGACCATCGCCTGGTGTGGCCGCTCTGGCCATCGTCGTCCGGCAGCCGGTGCATCCAAAGCTGTGTTTATTCTTGCATGCGAGGTAGAAAGCAAAAAGAGAAAAGTGAATAGAATAAGGGATGATGATACCGATGCCTATTAATAGGAAGGAAAAACTCTCACCTGATTGTTGCTACCAATTAATACGTACGCACAATTATGTAGCCATACAATTAATAAAAATTGGGATTAATAGGTGATTGAAATGCATGCATGCATGTGTGGCTCGGTGGAATACATGCGTGCATGTATGGCAGGGTCGGTCTGGCTTAGAGTGTGAAATATTATCTCACACCCAGAGTGTGAATTATATTTATTTTATTACTGTTTCAATTCATTTTCTATCATATTTTTAAATGTGCCAACATTCATGTCAACAAATTGCTTCCAATGTTTACTGCTTCTTAGCTCTATGAGTTTTCTTTTCCATAACCCTTTTTTTTTAGAAATCAAAACTTTCACTACAATCGATAATCATAAGGATTCATATTTAGCAGAGCATGAAACCACCCATACAAATCACGACGTGGCATCTCTAATGGCTCTGTCAATGCACCATCCACATATTGAAGTTTACTCAGATTTATCTTGTAATCAAAGACTCGAAAACTCAATGCACTGACATTCTTGATTACCAAATAGTACATAGTTTAATACAAATAACAATGCTATAGAATAATATAAATTATGACTTATTCGTTACCTAAATTATTCACCTAATAACTATAAGCTATTTTACTTGAGTTTCATTCTCTCCTACTTATTTTTTGTCTTTTTCTTCATACTCCTAATCTATATCTAGATATATTTAGAAGATGTAACCCACTAAAACTCATTAACTTTTATTTATTTACAACCATATTGAGCCACATCATCTCAATTGTTTTTCACCGTTAGATCTTCACCACCTATTACATCTATCCATCCATGAGCATTGAGTCTATATATCTTTAGAAGATGCAACCCACTAAAGGTCATTAACTTTTAATTCTCTACAGCCACATTGAGCCACATCATCTCAATTGTTTTTCACCGTTATATCTTCACCACCTATTACATCTATCCATCCATGAGCATTGAGCAATATTATGTATCAGTTTCTCTCTTCACAGAAGATCCACAACGCATAGCTCTGATGACCTCAACACTACTACAAAATGGGCCGTTAGCGGTGGTAGCCCAAAGGCCGCAGCGGCGCGGCCCAATGTGGGTCGCCGCTACAGGGCCTAGGGAGCCTGTCATGGTTCGAGCCGCCGCTAAAGACCGCCCTATAGCGGCGGTTGACATTATAAACCGCCGCTATAAATGGTCGTTGTTTATAGCGGCGGTTGACAATGCCAACCACCGCTATTGAAGCCATAGTAGTGGTGGTTGACAATGCCAACCGCCGCTATAAAGTGCCCAGGCTATAAAAGCCATGTTCAGACAGCTCTGACGCTCACTCAAACAGTGACAACCTTAAAATTTGGGCAAATCACAAAAATCAAGGGGGGAAGGTTTTGAGTTTATTTTTTTGTAGAAATTTGCTCTCTGAGGTAAGGGGAACTCATCCCATACATTTTTTTGTGCTCTTATTTTGAAAATAAAGTTAAATTTTGTATTTCAAGTTTGTTAGGTTTTCATCAAATTTTGACTAAATTTGTTTGATTTCTATGGTTCTAATGGGTTGTAGTTGAAGTTTATGAAGACATACATCATCTATTTTCATCACTATACAAAATAATTACTATATGTACCCTTTTTATGTCAATTAGAATCTAGATCTAGTTTGGTTACTAGAAGAGAGAGAAAGTGTTAGGACAAGAGAGATATTCAATTTTATTAGTTCTCGATAAAAGTTAAATAATATGTAGAATTATTTGATGTTTATTTCATTTTACCTTGTATAATATTTCTCACTTTATGTAATTTATTTTTCAATATATATATTTATTTAATAAATGTTTAATATTTTTGTTACACATAATCAATCAATTAATTTACAATATTTTTTGGTCCTCGTTTAAGGTCGTTTGCGATGGATAGATCTTGGATGTACGAGGCACCAAGATCGGATCCAATATTTTTACGAGAAGTCTCTAAATTTGTCGAAGGGACCGCACAACATACTCGATGTGAAGGGACGACTGATATATATTGTCCATATTTTGATTGCAAGAATCAGAACCTGTGGAATGATATAGAAGTAATCAACTCACACTTGGTGCGGAGGGTTTTTTTTGAGGGGTACACTAGATGGATAAAACATGGTGAGAACAGTGTGGTCGATATGGAATTTGATGAGCATCTTGAAGCTGAAGTCGAGGCTATCAATTCGTTGGGTACAGATGCGACAAAGTCGAGGCTATCAATTTGATGAGCATATTGAACAATAGGTGTTGATCAATGCTGATACAAGTAAAGGGCTTGATAATTTTTATAGAACAAAGAAAGCATCAAAAGATCTATTATATGAGGGATCTAATGGATATGGTAAAGAGTTCACTGTGTTGCGTACTGTACTTGAGCTGATGAAGCTGAATGCCATGCATGGCTGGTCGGATGCTAGTTTCACGTATTTGTTAGAACTTATTTCTGATGCGCAACCGAAGCCTAACTTGTTGCCAAGGACCACATACCTTGCTACGAAGATGATTTCCCCACTTTCATTGGGTGTGCAAAAAATTCAGCGTGTCCAAATCATTGCATATTGTATCGAAAGGAGCATTAGGACGCTGTGAGATGCCCAAGGTGCAAACACAGTCGTTACAAGAGGAACAACGATTGTGATGCCAATGGTGGCGTGAAGAATACCAAAAAGGAAAGAAAGAAGAAAAGAAATTCTATCATCGATGTCAGTGCTGATAGTAAGGTTCCCACCTTAGTCCAGTGGTACGTACCCATGGTCGATCACATCAGACGCTTGTTTGCCAACCCCAGGGATGTGACAATGATGACATGAAATGCATGCAATGGGGACGGTAAGCTCAGGCATCCCGTCGATGGAACACAGTGGAAAAAGTTCGATGAGAATCATCGAGACTTCTCTGATGAGGAAAAGGAACCTACAGTTTGCATTGAGTACAGACGGGATGAACCCTTTCAATCAAATGAGGAATCCACATAGCACTTGGCCAGTGATACTAGCAATGTACAATATTCCACCATGGTTATGCCATAAGAGTTAGTACCTACTGCTGACCACTCTTATATCTGGGCCCAAAGAACCTAGAAACGACATGGACGTGTTCTGTACCATTATTCGAAGACCTGCAGAAACTGTGGTTGGAGGGGGTCCGTATATGTGATGAGTATCAAAGAGAATACTTCACGCTCAGAGCAATTATTTTTTGCACGGTAAGTGATTCTCTGGCACTAAGGGCGTTATCAGGGCAGGTCAAAAGGAAGGCGACATGTTTCGTATGCATTGATGATACATCCCATGTGTAATTTCCAGCATCCCAGAATCTAGTGTAAACACGAAACCGCCAATTCTTACTAGCAAAACACAGGTATCACGCGATGACTAGACACTTTGATGGCAAAGTTGAGAATGACATAGAACCTCGATGTTGGACTGATAGGGTCGTGTTTGACCTTGTTAAAAACATCAGTGTTGTTTTTGAAAAGCCGTTGAAGGGAGTCAAAAAGGCAAAAGGTCTCATGCCATTGAAGAAGAAATCTATTCTTCGTATATTTCAATTATTGGAAAGAATTGGAAGTGAATCATGTCTTTGACTGGATGCATATTAGGAAGGGTGTATTTGACAGTACTAGCGAACTTATACTCGACCAACCTGGTAAGACAAAGGATGGACTCAGCGCACGTAGAGATCTTGTAGAGATGAGAATAAGACCAGAGCTCCATCCACAAGAAAGAGCTAATGAAAAGTACTTTCTCGCCCCCCCCCCCCCCCCCCCGACAGCCTACACCCTTACGATTGAGGAGAAAACAACATTCTGTAAGTGTCTTAGTGGGATTAAAGTACCAACGGGTTTCTTATCGAATATCAAGAATCTTTTAAACATGGAAGAGTTAAAGATAAGTGGGTACAACACTCACAATTGCCATGTAATGCTTTCAGTGTTTCTCCCTATTGCTATCAGAGTTGTTAAATTGCCATGGCTGAAGTTGGCTCGCCTTTCTTTAATGCGATATCGAAGAAGGTGATAACTAAAGACGAGTTAAATGATCTAGGGACCCACATAAAGGAAACAATATGCATATTTGAGATGGTCTTTCCTCCATCCTTTTTCGATATGATGGAACACTTCATGATTCATATTGTTGACCAGATCTCTGCATTGTGCCCTGTCTACCTGCATCAGATGTTTTTGTTTGAGAGGTTCATGTATGTATTGAAATGCTATGTACGTACTCGTTCACATCCAGAGGGGTTTATGATCGAGGGCTACATAACTGAAGAGATCATTGAATATTAATCAGATTACATTAATGATGGTAGCAGATCAATTGGTCTCCCCATATCTCGTCATAAGGGTAGATTATCTAGAAAAGGTACCAAAGGACGTAGATCGTTTGTCGACCGTGACTTCAAACGAGTGGACCAAGCACATTTTTGCGTATTGCAATAGGCACAGATTGTGGGACCGTACTTTGAGAAACATCTGTTAGAGCTCCGCTAGAACAACAAGGATACGATGGATGAATGGATGAAAGATGAGCACAAGCGCTCTTTCACATCATGGTTTAGCTCCCTAGACCTTTCAAGTGGCGAGTCTGTGGCAGAGAAAATGTTAAGAAAGTTAGCTAACCGCCCGAGAAGAACCATGGTTACCTTTCACGCATACGATATCAATGGTTTTACCTTCTACACCCAACAAAAGGATAAGAAGAGCAAGTGTCAAAACAGCGGTGTTCGAGTAGAAGCCATTGATGAAGAGGACCAAACGACCTCGTATTACGGGTACATTGAGGAAATATGGAAACTAGACTACGGTGCGAATTTATTTAAATACAAATGGGTGAAGCACCCGAATGGCATAGATGTGGATGAGTACGATTCACAATCGTTGATCTTAACAATGTTGGTCACAAATATAAGCCTGGGATACTGGCCAGTACCGTGGAATATGTATTTTATGTACTTGATCCAAAGGACAAAAAGAAATACGTTGTGTTTCCAGGTAAACAAAGAATTGTTGGAGTGGAGAATATGGAGGATCGAGATGACTACAATCGATATAACGATGTGCCATTTTTCATAGATCCCAAAAATTTTAAAGTCTTTGAAGCAAGGCTCTCCTTTGCTGGCGGAATGCCCTACATGCGCACCGATCACTGCCAAGGAAAAGTCGTTCAAGGCTAATTCAAGCATCATGTAATTTTATTTTTGAACCTTGTATTATTGTTTATTAGGCAAACCTTGTATTATGCTTTATGTAATTTATGCTTATTTGAATAGAAAGATTGAAAATATAATTTTTAAAAGTGTAGGGGTGTTTTTGCAAAAATGTAGGACCAAAACAAAATTTTGTTTACTTCTAGGGTTTTTTTCTACAAAATTTTAGAACCTCCACATAATTTTTATTAAGTACGGGACCTAAGTGTAAAAAGATGGGACTAAAATATAGTTAATAATAAAATCAGGGGTTCTTTTGTAAAATTCTAGGGCTAATATATTATTTTTTTAAAAAATCAGGGGCTAAAATATAAATTAATAAAGGTTATGTAACAAATTGGGTTCAAAATCAAATTAAGATAAAGCTCTGGGGTCTAAGTGAAAAACTAGTATTATCTTAGAATTTTCTTGAATTAAAATAAATCCAAAAACAAGTGGACCGGGTCCACGGGTTCATGGACCGGCCTAAGGGCTGTGTTCTGTAGCGGGCGGCTTACAACCACCACTACTCCTTTTTAGCGGCGGTTGGTGTCTTGAGCTGCCGCTAAATATGAGACCCCTATTTAACAAGGGGCGGGGCGGTTCCAAACTATAAGTGTCCGGTGCTATTTTGTATGCCGTCAGGTTGCCCAACTCCGTCCCCAAGCGCCACCGCGTGGGTACTCCTTCCTGGGCCTCCTCCTCCTCGAGCTCGCCGCCTCTGACTGTGCCGGCCTCCACCTCATCGATGATACGCTCACGGGCCCCCTCCACCTCCTCGAGCTCGCCGTGTGGGCTCCCCGCTCACTGACCGCCACATTGGCCCCCCTCCCCGACCGCCACGTAGGCCGCCCTCCCCAGCGTGGGCCTCCTCCTCTCCTCGTCGACGGCCGCCACGCGGGCCCCCCTACTCTCCGTCTTCGATCACCGCCATCGTGCCATCCTTGTCCTCGGCGTTGTCAACCGTCGCATGGTCCCCCCCCTCCCCGACCGCTGCCATCACCGTCCCGGCCTTCTCCCCAAGCGCGGGCCTCCTCCTCTCCTCGTTGACGGCCACCGCGCGGGCCTCTTCCTCTCCTTGTTGACAGCCGCCGTGTGGGCCCCCTACTCTCCCTCTCCGAGCGCTGCCGTCGTGCCCTCCTCGTCCTCGGCGTTGTTGTTGGTCGTATCTACGCACCCACTTATATACCGCAAGAGGACAGTGTACGATTGTAGCACTTTTTCCCTTAAATTGAGTATTCCAAGGTTTATCGAATTCATTGGGACCTTAGGGATTTATTAAACAAAGTTAACTGTAAAAGATCTAGTCAAGGCTACATTCAAAGTCAGGTTGCATGAGGGGGAGACTGGCCAGCGCAAAGGTGCGCCAGACAGTAAATCTATCGTTGCGCTGATTGGCGCAGGAGTCGAGCCGATCGGCACACTGTTGAAACTGAGCCAAAGTGCGCAAGATCTAGTAAATCTGTGGTTGCACCTATCGGCGTAGGAATTGAGCTGATCGGCACACTGGTGAATCTAAGCCAAAGTTGTTGCATCGATCTTGTAAACCTATGCTGTTAAGTGAGTAGCCAGATATCTACTAGTGAGATCGTAACCAGATAGTCTAATTGAATAGCATCATAATGGGTAATTACATAGATCAATGAAAACCTATAATGAGTAAGATCACCCTACTTTCTGAGCGGCTCCCGATTTATCGCTGCCGAGAAGAAAGCCTTAATCGCTGCCGTGTCTTCTCTGATTTCTTCCCCGAGTTGGTTCCTCTGTCTTCCACAGCTGCCATGTGGTCCTTTTCCTTCGAGATAAAGTCTTGTACTGCATGTTGAGATCTTGAAGTTACATAAATCTTCTTGAAGTTCCATAAATCTTCTAGAAAAATAGCTTCAAGTGTCTTGCGCAGATAAACTTCCATAAACATGGGGAATGGGCCTTGGTCACTTCTGTGGGCCAAAACACCCTTGCGCCGATCGGCTCATGGACTGCGCCGATCGGCGCACTGGGCTTCTTCAGTGCTTTTCATCGGTTCTGCACTCCTGTCTTCTACATCATCGCATTAATCACCAATTTTACCTATTTCTGCAATAAAGCTCCAAAACAACGCATATACAAATATATAGACAATATCACAGGTAAATGGCCTAAATTAGTATCAATTATGCTCTAATTGGGGTAATATTCACATATAAAAGAGGCACTTGGGAAGTGCCAACAGTTCTCCCACACTTAAACCTTTGCTCGTCCCAAGTAATGTAAAAGAAAGAAAAATCCAAAAACATACTCATTCTATCATAAAAGATATCTTAAATCAGCAAATGTTGAGCATTGTTCTATTGTGGTGTATTTCATATTGGTATTCAGCGAAATAGATCAAATATGGGCATAAAGCTTAAAGTTCTCCCCAAAGCAAAAGATCATGTCCAACTCATAAATTATAACTTTTCCACACATGAAAATCACTTAAAAGATTGTTGCAATCTATCTTCCAAATAATCCAAGGCAACAACTCATCTTTCAAATCACTCAACCTATATTCTACATCATAATGATCAAATAATATTAGTGTAAGGCTTATATGAGTAGCTAGGTGAGGTAATTCAAGGATTGCAAACATAAATCAATAATATATTATAAAACTAGGAGATTATTTTTTATTGGAATTATAGAAACTTATCAAGATGGCCATTAAGAAAGAAAAATTTAAGAAAGGACTCACACTTTGGATATGTGGACATGTGCATAGCAAAAATTTGATCTTGGAAGATTGCACATGGTTGGAATGATTCATGGCTATATTAGAATGAATTTCAAGAATAAACATGTCATATATCATCCCCCCACACTTAAAATTTTGCTAGTCCCTTAGCAAACAGCAGAGTTTTTTTTTCACCAATCTCTGCTGCGCCGATTGGCTCTCAACCCAAATTTACCAACATTTGTTGGTATTTGATTTGTCTGGCTTCAATATTTATTCAAGAATTAAATATAGCCAAAAATATAGGATGTGGTCAAGGAATGATACTCAACAAGATGTTTTGGGTTTATGGTAGTGTACTCAGCGGAATTGAATTTTTGCATGAGTAATTTCAAGGCTAGAAAAAGATACACAAAGAATTGCCATCTTAATAAAGTTCATACCAAAAAGAATTAAATCCTAATCGAACTCAACCATCAATTTAATGTTTATCTACATACCAAAGGTTCATCAGTATTGTTCAAAATATGGCATTGGTAGGTAAGGATCTTGAAAACAATAAATTCTAAAGTTCACAACATGAAAATTTATTTATGAAAAGATTGGTACTAAGTTATTATCACAAACTGGACAACACAAATGAAGCACATGGGTACTCAAAATTGCTCCACATAAGACATATTTGCCGAATAATCGTTAAGTGTAAGTTCGAAATTTTATTCAATGCTCAACATTATTTGATCTTCATCAACACTTTTCAAGAAAGAATAAATAATTCAATTCTCCTAAAAGAGCATAACCGCCACCATTATATTAATATCGAAACTCGAATACATGGTGATGATTTGTACACGAAAATAAAACTACTACTAACACACTTGCATGAAAATAAAACTACTACTAACACACTTGCATGAAAATAAAACTACTACTAACACACTTGCATGAAAGTAAACACACCCGATACATGGTTTCCTAACCCGCACACACACACATAAGCAAATAAAGAAAAAGACTGCAAAAGATAAAAGAAAACACAAACTGGGAAACCGATACAGGTGCCAACTCCTAGGCACTCTAGTCATCCAAAAGTGGAGTCGGTGGCTGATCGAAGCCATAGCACCGCGCCTTGAGTCGCTCGAACTCCTCCACCATCGCATCATGGTTGTACCTCCATTGGGACGTGGCTTCCTCCACGCGCTCGATGTAGTGCATGTTGTTGTCGAGGTACCCCTGCATGGGCACGAAAAAGTCTGCACCGGGCACAGGAGGCACCACTGGTACACGCCCTTGGTACCTGTAGTCGATAATCGCGCTGAGGTAGGGTGCGCCGACCGGCGCGTCGCCTATGCCAATCGACATAGAGGGCTGTGAACCGCCCGTTGCATCGCTCCACCCTGACTGGTACTGCTGAGGCTCCTGGCGTGACCCCCAAGATTCCCACTCGTCGGCGGCTGCTCTAGATGTGTCCGGCTGTCGAACCCGACCATGGCGGTCCTTGAGAACTCGGCCCCCCTCCAGGAGACCTTCCTCAAGCCAATTTCCTCCCTCCAGCTTGCGAGGGAGAAAAACTTCTAGCTCCGCGCACGGGACCTTTACGTTGGTGCCGCCAACATGGAAGCCGGTGCGAACATTTCCCATGACAATATTACCACGAGTCATATTCTCGCCGATCTCTGTCGCGCACTCCCACTTGTCATTGCGCCCTCCCGGTCCATCACCGTCGTAGACGAGGGCTGCTAGGTGTTGAAGATAGGCCTCGAAGGCCAACTTCTTGCTTGCCTTGCCCCTCTTTTCGACCCAACCCCGCACCATCACCGACATGGGGTTGTAATGAGACGGACTCATGATGGCGTTGATGAGCCACCACAAGTCCGCATCGATGACGTTGCTGGAGTCGACCGTGTCGCCTATGCGCGCCGCTAACCACCGATGGAAGACTTGAATGGTCGGGTTGCAGATGTTGCCGCGCTTCATTTCTTCTACAAACAAGAGCCGCCTCCAAAAGGAGTCCAACTCCCCACGTCCCAAGATGCCGGAGACGTCGGCGTTGATGTCAAAGCCGAAGGCTTGAGCCGCCGCCTCCATGGTAACCGTGTGGCTGATTTTGCGGACGCGGAAGTTGACGGCCTTGCTACCGTCTTCGATGGTGCCAAGGCTCATCGTAGAGGCAACCTCAGTGACGATGTCGAGGTTGTAGTCCATGGGGAGGAGGTGGAAATCCACCCAGCCGAGGTTATCTATCATCCTCCTTAAGTCCTCCCACATGCCGATCGAGGTGAGGAAGGTCTCGTCCAAGTCGAAGTTGGGGACGAACTTTCCTCTCACCGCGAGGTAGTGCCGCTGTTCCTCCGCGCTCAGGAGGGTGAAGCCCTCCTCCACCGTGCGTGGCATGAATGCCAGCGGTGGTGGTGATGTGGGAACCCCACGGGTTGCCGTCTTTTGGCTCCTCGTAGCACGCCCCGTTGGAAGGGACACGCCTGAGACGGAGTGGCGGGCGCGGATCTTGTATGTCGCCGCCGCCGAGCCAGCGGATGCACCACCCACCAACATGTCATCGCGAGCGTCGGAGCCACCCCTCACCGAGGAGTGTCCGCTCAACTCGCTGCTATCGCCGAAACTGCTTCCCCGACGCAGCCTCTTGCCCAACTTGCCGATGGAGGAGCGGAGACGATCCATCTGCGAAAATTGCGGAACATGTGCGAGATCGTGGGTAGTGGGCAAGGTGGAGAGATTACCGGGATGGTGTGCCGAATGGGGGCGCCTGGCCTCCCTTTTATAGTGTGGGAAACTTCCAGGAGACGGAACCGCCGTAAAATTTCAAAATTTGAGAGCGCGCCGATTGGCACGGGTACCTGCGCTGATCGGCGCAATTCAAATTTTGAATGCTCTGACCACTTTGATGCTTGATTCCCATCCTTTATGTCGCTTCCTGGCACATCATGTTGGTTGGTAGGGGAACAGCATGGAGTCTTGATGTCTTGTTGGCTGCGCCAATCGGCGTAGGCCCGCGCCGATCGGCGCGCCGTCTCTTTTTTAGCTTTTGTTCAATTCCGTGTCTCCTCTGCACTGCACACCTGCATAATAATCATACCTATTCCTCAAAATCAATGCCTGCCAGCTTTGTCGCCCATTTGGGAACCACATGGGTACCTGCGCCGATCGGCACAGTAGGGCACCGAACGACGCAAGTCCCTTGCACCTCGTCTTTTGGTCCGGCGCTGATTCTGATGCCTCGTGTTCATCTCTTTCACCTAATTTTCACTTCTCCAATGTTCCTGTAGTATTGGCATACATATCGGGGCTATTCTGGTTACCGCGCCGATCGTCACGACGTCCGTTTTGCTTTTGACCCCTCGCTTCTTCGCTAGATGTTGTTCTTCATCCTTTTCTACGTTATTTAGCAACCATTTTGCACATAAAAAATTAATTCAAAAAGATTTTTGATTACCTTGAAAATAGCTCCGTCTCTGAAAATTACCGTGCTGGTTGATTTTTAGCACTCCTTCAATTCTAGGCTTCGTCGGCCTTCTGTCCTGACTTGGGCAATACTGCGCCGATCGGCGCAAGCTCTGTTCCTTCCTGTTTTTGGTCTTTTTTTATATTCCTGCATTGTTAGTCTACAGTATGTATATACACAGTTTTACATGGATAAACAGACAACGCAAGAGCACACAAGAATTAAGCACACACTTCTCTATATTTTTTTTATTCGGGAGATTGTTTTTATCACAAGCAAGCAAATTTAAAAACACCGGGTTGCCCTTCCGGCCAGCACTAATTAACTAAATGAAATGGGTTGCCCTCCTATAAGCACTAAATAACTTCTAAATCCCCCGATCATTGGGTTGCCTCCCAAGAGCGCTCTAGTTATTTAGAGGTCAAAGAGCTTGACCTCCCCGCAAACAATCAATCCTTAGTGTCGTGGTGCGGGATGTGAGGCCGCGACACTACAAGGTTATCTTATCTCCATGGTTCATATAGCTTGGACGACCTATCCATATATCCCCTCTAATTACTTTTGATGTCACGATGTCACGGTGTCTTGTATCTCTTCACTTCATCAATAGCACGACACTCTTCTCCCTTTGGGCAAAACTTGAAAGAGTAGGGAGTCCCACTTATATTGAAGCTTATCTCACCACTCCCAACATCAATACTTGCCTTTGCTGTCCTCAAGAAGGGTCTGCCTAAGATCAACGGGGTCCTCGTCCTCTTATCCATATTAAGCACAATAAAATCAACAAGGACGATATGATCTCCAATTTGAACAGACACATCCTCAGCAATTCCATCAGGGAAGCGTACCGATTGATCGGCTAACTCCAAACACATACCCGTAGGCTCTAATCCAGGCAAATTGAGATTTGTGACTATCTGACGGGGCATAACACTTACGCTTGCTCCAAGATCGCACAAGCACCTATCAAATATCCTTGTTCCAATCATGCATTTGATGCTTGGTTATCCAGTGTCGAGTTTCTTCTCTAGTGCAACATCATTGATTGCCGCCTTTAGTACCTTAGTGACCTTCACAACCTCCTCAGAAACTAGAGACTTCTTGTTTTGCATCATGACCTTAATGTACTTGGCATAGGTGGGAACTTGGATAGCGTCAACAAAAGGGACATTGATGTAAAGCTTCTTCATAATATCGATGAACCTTGCAAATTGCTCGTCGTGTTGCCGCGCTCTTTCTGTCTTCGTCAGAAGTTGAGTATCCAGAAATGTGGCAGGGCCATGCTCTTCTGTCTCCACACCCATTTTCAGACCAGAGAGGTCATCATCCTCCTTGCGCTGATCGGCGCTTTCAGGGAGCCGATCGGCGCTGACAGGGTTGTCGCGCCGATCGGCGCCGGATGTGCGCCGATCGGCGCGGGGCTTCTTTGCTCTCGCAGAGTGCTCTGGATCTTTTGTTTGTTTTCCTGATCGCGTAGATATTGCCTTCAACTGTTCTGCAGACATCGTATTGCTAGGAATAGCCCCCTTGTTGCCTTGAATGGCTTGCGATAGCTGTCCCATCTGTTGCTCCATAATCTTGGTATGCTTCAAAATCTGCTCGTTGGAGCTCCCAATTTCTATCACCTTGTCATTAATTCTCTCAAGGACACGAACGATCTCCTTGAATTTAGCTTGATTGTCCTTGTTGATCTTCTCTTGAGCTTGGAAGAACTCATGACATTGGAGACGAAGTGGGATAGAATTTTGCATGGACGAACTAGGAGAGAAAGAACTCCTTTGTTGCTGATATTGGGGCTTCCAACCACTATTCTTCATATATTCTAGCATCTTCATCTCTTCAGGGCAATCTTTCTGCACATGACCAAATTCTCCATACTCACTACATGTGGAGCGTGATTCCGCCAGCTTGAGTGTCTCTTCCTTAGGGATATGAAGATTATTGTCCAACCTCCTTTGAATAGCATCGAGGCGATCTATAATCAAGTCTTCGTGAGTCTTCTCAATCACACTCTTAGCTACTCCTTTTGAAGGTTGCAAATTCCTTGAGCTTCTCTCACCATCCCATGATTGATTTTTAACTAACAACTTGATCAAATTCTTTGCTTCGGTGGGGTTTTTTGACATGAATGATCCTGCAGCTGAGGCGTCCAAATGTTGACGTGATAAAAGATTCAATCCTGTGTAGAACTTCTCAACAACTTCTCCAACCGTCAGACCATGATGAGGGCATGCATCCATATATTCATTGTATCTTTCCCATGCTTCTCCAATGCTCTCATCAATATTCTGCGTAAATCCAAGAATCTTTTTTTTTCAAAGCTTGAGTCTTACCAGGGGGGGGAAGTATTTGGCCAAGTATTCAGCTGCTAATGTGTTCCACATCATTTTTACTGTGTTTTCTAATCCATTGTACTATTGCTTGGGGCGTCCAACTAGATAGAAGGGGAACAGCCGCACACGTGCTTGATCTCCTGTCAATCCCGCTATCTTGAATGTACTGCAAACCTCAAGGAAGTGTTGCAAGTGATGATTGGGATCTTCTGAACCTGTGAACGGTTGTTGCGCCACTATTCCAACATATCTCTCCAATTGATACGGAAGTTGATCTTGAGCTTCTTGGAAATCTGTCTTGACAATACTAGTCAATTGTGGCTTGAGACGATTAACCATAGGTACCTCTGCCATCTCCTCTTCTTCTTGCTCTTGAACTGAGTCTTCTACTGTGAATAATACTCGAGGTGTTGCGCGGATTGCTTCTAAATCTCCAAGTGACTTACTTCTCTTCTCCGCTGTTCTCTTCTTGTGAAAGAGTCTTTCTGGATCATCGGTGTAATTAGAGGGTTTGTTTGACTTAGGACCGTCCATACCTGTTAGTTTCACTTAACATAATATATGTACTAGAGAGACAAGTAAAGCACAATGACTACACACTAATACATCAAACAATGTTTAAAAACCTGCTATGGTCCCCGGCAACGGCGCCAGAAAAAGGGAAGCTTGTTGGTCGTATCTACGCACCCACTTATATACCGCAAGAGGACGGTGTATGATTGTAGCACTTTTTCCCTTGAATTTAGTATTCCAAGGTTTATCGAATCCATTGGGACCTTAGGGATTTATTAAACAAAGTTAACAGTAAAAGATCTAGTCAAGGCTACTGTCAAAGTCAGGTTGCATGAGGGGGAGACTGGCCAGCGCAAAGGTGCGCCAGACAGTAAATATGTTGTTGCACCGATCGGCGCAGGAGTCGAGCCGATCGACACACTGGTGAAACTGAGCCAAAGTGCGCAAGATCTAGTAAATCTGTGGTTGCGCCGATCGGCGTAGGAATTGAACCGATCGACACACTAGTGAATCTAAGCCAAATTTGTTGCACCGATCTTATAAACCTATGCTGTTAAGTGAGTATCCAGATATCTACTAGTGAGATCATAACCAGAAAGTTTTATTGAATAGCATCATAATGGGTAATTACATAGATCAATGAAAACCTATAATGAGTAAGATCATCCTGCTTTCCGAGCAGCTCCCGATTTATCGCTGCCGAGAGGAAACCCTTAATCGCACGAGTATCTTACCCTACTCAACTATCCAATAGTGCTGCACAGGCTTAGTGCTGTCACCGCTAAACCACACTACTAGCATCATCAAGCAACCATAATCAATACAATGTCTGAATACTATCCTAACCACCACGATTAAGATAATATCTACTTACTTAGCCTAGAACTAAGCAATTGGAATAAGCACATGCATGATTATAGAATCAAGATAGACAAATCACCAAAACCATCATCAACATATTCAATCATCCTTGAGATACATAGAGTAAGATTCATCTCCGTCAAGATGGCCTACCTTGACGGATCAACTCTTAACTCCAATGGTTCTTGAAACTCAACTAGAGATCTATTCTAACGGGACAAGCTCCGATGGCTCTAACTCACGGATCTGGTGTCCCTCTGTCGCCTCCTTCTCTGCGGTGAGGGTTTACAAGTATTTATAGGGGTTTTACTCGTAAAGGACTCGGTTTCTAGCAAATAAGGCGGTTGCGCCAATCGGCGCAAGCCGTGTCTTCTCTAATTTCTTCCCGGAGTCGGTTCCTCTGTCTTCCACAGCTGCCATGTGGACCTTTTCCTTCGAGATAAAGTCTTGTACTGCACGTTGAGATCTTGAAGTTCTATAAATCTTCTTGAAGTTTCATAAACCTTCTAGACAAATATCTTCAAGTGTTTTGCGCAGATAAACTTCCATAAACATGTGGAATGGGCCTTGGTCACTTCTGTGGGCCAAAACACCCTTGCGCCGATCGGCTCATGGACTGCACCGATCGGCGCACTAGACTTCTTCAGTGCTTTTCGTCGGTTCTGGACTCCTGTCCTCTCCATCATCGCATTAATCACCAATTTTACCTGTTTCTGTAATAAAGCTCCAAAACAACGCATATACAAATATATAGACAATATCACAGGTAAATGGCCTAAATTAGTATCAATTATGCTCTAATTGGGATAATATTCACAGATAAAAGGGGCACTTAGGAAGTGCCAACTGTTGTCAACCGTCACGTGGGCCCCCTCCCTGAGTGCCGTCGTGTGGGCCTCCTCCTCCCCCCGCTCGCTCGACGAGCTCCGGCTAGGTGCGCCCGTTCTCCTCTCCCCCTCCCTCTGCCCCTCTCTCTGATGTGCCCTTTTTGCGGCCATCCTGTTTTGACGAGGCACATGCGCAAGAGCTTGCCGTCCACGCAAGCAGTGCTGCTTGTTAGTCCTCCACTTCCATGTCCACATGCACACACACCAGGTGTTTGACGATGTGTGCCTTTGATGTGGATTCGATGTGAAATAGCTGTGTGCGGCTTGGTCCTTTTTCTCTTCTGATTAGTGCTTGTCTGTAGGCCGTAGTCAATGAAACAAGTGTCAACGGTTTCATTTTGGTACTTGGGATTTCATATATGTAGCTATGCATACAACATACTCAGTGGCGAGGCTAGAGTAAATAATACCCTGGTGCCGCACCTTATAAATGTGTAATTTTCCCACTCATTTTCAGGTAAAATACATGCTATTAAGGGATAAATTTCTTGCTGGTGCCATCAAATGACAAGTTCATCAGCCATATTGATTTTTATATTAACCAGACAATAAATCTGTCTTTCCCCATTACTGTGAAAGCTGTCATGATACACGATAAATAAACAAAAAAAATGACATGTTGATTGGACTAGCCCAATTATTTACTGCTCCGTGAATCTATTCCATCCCATTTTCCAGTGCAGATAACCATCACATCTTGTTCTCTACCATTGAGATGCAAGTTAGAGAAGTACAGCGTCTAATTACTACATTGCTAATTTTTTAATAATAGGAAACTGATAACTTGAGGCAATATAAAAAATGCTAGACCTGTGCAAAATCACACCTGAATGCTTAGCGATGTGAAAGGTCTATATTGATATATAAAGAATTGCACAGTTCAATGAAAATTGATAATTATAAGATAGAAAAATATGTTTTTAGATTCAGTGTTATATAGTGATATATAGATGACATATTTTAAAATTTGATTGGGATCAAGTGAAGATCTTGGTAGGATTTTCTTGTCATGTTTGTTTTGACATATGTTTTTATGCTGATTATTAATTTAGTCCTGACATTTTTTATGCTGCCAATTACACAATTTTGTTGTCTAATTAGTTCCCAAGTCTTAGTTGATGATAAGATAAATATATATGCCCTCAAATTATACTAGTAGCACACAATAGGCTATTATCTGTGACAGCTTGCTCACTATGGTTACTTGCTGCCATTTTTTTGTGTTTTTTTTTTGATCAAACTTGTAGTTTACTTGGTGCCATACTTTCTACTCATACTTGCTGCCGTACTATAGATGCTTACACTTCATGTTGAAATCCATGTTAGCCTGACTACTTAGACATTGCTTTATGCCACTGTTTTTGGACTGTTGTTTTGCTGTTGCTTTTGTCTCTAGTTTGCATGCAATGCTATTTTGGCTAGTGCATGAGAATTGCTATTGTTATACTATTATCTCACTTCCTTTTGGTTAGCCAAATTTCATCTTGTCTGTTAATTCCTAGTGATGTTTTTTTTGTGGTCATGAAGTCATCTGCTCTTATAATTGTCCTATGCTCACTGCTAACTGTCCTATATGCCATTTCTGAAATCCATAGTATTATTTACTTGTGGTCATATATATGTCATATTACTTGTTTCCCTATATTTCCTATGCTCATTGAGAGCAAATTTTGACTTTTCTATTCTTCTCTTAGTCTCTTTGTACTACTTATCTATTCTACGTAACGATTGATGCTCAGTGATGAAAGCGGGCTAAGTGAGGCTAGTGTGGTGACATGGACCATATTCAAGGATATTGGATACATGCTGCTGTACAGGTCAAGGATCTTAGAGCGTTGGATGGTGGTTGATTCAGCAACTTGCACTAAGAGCAAATTTTGACTTTTCTATTCTTCTCCTTGTCTCTTTGTATTACTTATACTCCTTGTTTTCTAAACTAGTCATCATATCTAATGTAAGGTGTTAAAGTCTTCTCGTCATGGCGGCCGAGATGCCCTTTCTAGAGGAAAATTTGTTAGAAGCAACGAATAAGGAACACGCCCTCACGGTGCCCTTGGAAGGGGGATCGTCTTCAGACAATGAAGGATCAATCGAACACTAGGAAGAAGCAGAAGATCCGCATCCTCCACTACCAAAGGAATGTCGATTGGGGAGCCCAGACCCTGATTACGTGCCTGAAGATGAGGTATCTTATCAAAGATAATTTTATCATTTGTTCAACTAATTTGTTATATAGATTTTGTCAACTAAAATCTACTAGTTATATCCTAGGGCCCTCGACGAAGTGCCCGTCAACTATTTGCAGCAGAGGCTGTGACAGTTGAGTTCCTCGAGCAGCAAGTGGAAGAGGTGCCTGCCCAAGTGTCCACACACAAACACAAGTGCGGTCAGCGCTCCGCGAACAAGGCAGAGGGCATCTATGAGGTTACTGCAGTAGACCCCAAAGATGGAGAGAACCGATTGAACCTGCTGGTGTCAACGCCAAACGACGGAACCGTTGCGGCAAAGTAGTGAGGGACCATTGCAAAATCACGTGGAAAGATTGGTGCCAAGTCCCAGATGGTAGAAAAGATGATATGTGGGCTAACATCATGGCAACCATCCGGTTCCAACCAGCAGATCTCAAGAGAGCCAAGAGGGCCACGTTGTCCACTCTCAATCACATCATTCGAGATTACAAGTCCAAGCTCAACTGCCAATACATCAAGAATCAAACCCCATTCGACAAGCATGGAAATATCAGTTAACAGGAATGGGATCAGTTTGTTGAGCAGAAAATGAGCAATGCTTCGAAGGAGGTCAGTGAAAATATGGTTGAGCTGAACAAGTGGAACAAGTGCAAGTCGCGGTTAGGTCCGGGTGGATACAAAAAGAAGATTCACCTGATCCTTTGCCAAACACCTATAAGCGTACCATGAATTTGGTATATGGTCGCTCCGGGTTAACCAATGAAGGAGATATTTTTGTGAAGGATCCCATGATAGTTGAAGTCATGCAAGCCTTGAAAGGTCCAATCGCGATGCAGACGAAGGCTATTCTGTTTACACCTGAGTATCACAAGGATGAGCTAGCAAAGGCTATTGGGACCAAGGAACATGGTGGTTAGGTACAAGGAGTGTCATCATCGACAACATGAAAAGAAGGTTTCTCTGGAACATCCTCACACCTGTACAAGAAGCATACATTGCACAAGAAAGAGCAATAAGAGAAAGCCAAGGAGGATTGGAGGCGGCAACTTCTTATGTTCGCTATCGAGAAATAAAGCGGTCATTTGGACCCCAACCTGCAGGCTGCTATGGATGCCTTATTACGTGGTTCGTCCTCATCCACGCAGCCATCGGTCTTTGGTCAACCATCAGTCTCCAAGCAATCGGAAATAGAGGACATCACTGAGGATACTCCTTGTGAGTTCCATGTGGCATTTGGTTAGAAGGAGAAGACGATGAAGGTTGCATCCGACATGGCATTTCCAGGATAGATGCTCCATAACAAGGATTTTATCCTCCTGGTTACGTGCGTGTCACCGTGTCAGAAATAGTACCTATCTATGAGGAAAACGAGATCGATTGCCCGATACCTAAGGCGGAATAGAAATTCTCTAAGATGCGCTTAGGTCTTTCATTGTTTGGAAACGCCATGATGTTATACTTTTCAAACGAGTTTGTCCACCACAGTTGTCTAGGCATGGGTCCTTTCATACGAGCCATCAACTCATGGCAGGTGGATAGCCATCTCCTATGTCTGTGATAGCCTCAGGAAACAAGCCCTAATCTCCTCATGCAGAAGACGACTCGACTCACGGTCCTATAATCTATAGTGAAAACGAGCCTCTTCCGGTCATCGTTGAAGGAATAGTACAGGCTACCCCTGTTGTCGTCAAGCCTCCGTTAGTAGCTACTACGACGGTTGAAGTTCAAGCTCCGGTAATCCAAGTCCAGCCTGCGCTAATTGTCATCAAGGCTCCGATAATCCCAAAGATGATTATCGGTTTTGACAAAGAGCCAAAAGACCCAAAAGCAAAAAATGATGTTGATATGTACTTGGCTGGATTAAAAAAACGTCTAGCAAGCACCGGTAAGCTGGTCCTGCAAGAACAAGATCCTCAGGATATATTGTCGTATGACGATCAAATTTTGGAAAATCCTACGAACGATGTGGACTTCCCGACATTCATATTCTGTAAACCCCTTATATCAAAGAATATGTACAAGAACCTGTCGTGGAAGATGCAGAAGTTGCACAACTGGTACATAATGACGTCGAAGGAAGGGGTCACCGCAATCACTTGTCGAATTCTAGAAGAGGTGTTCAATGAAAAAGACGATCAACAAATCTTAGCTCTATTTTGGGAGGATGTCCACTTAATGTTTCGCCTCGGCAAGATGGACGTCACCTTCATCACCTTATGGTGCATGTAAGTGTCGTGTTCGATCTACTTCGTATTTCAATCACAATTCAATATATTATTTTATGCCTTCTTTTGTAGCATGAACTCCTTTTTTCAAAGAAAGAGGGCTAACTGAAAAGATTAGAGGGTGACCTACGTCAACCCGAACCGCATCAACCAAAGCACGATCAACCCAACGGTAAATCCAGAAAGCCACCTGGATAAGACACTGGTAGAGCTAACTGCAATGAAGACGGTTCTGACAAATGAAGCAAAGACTGAAGTTATTAATTATTTATGTGACTGCTACTTGAAGTGGCAGGATAGAGAATGTATTATGGCCTCATATAACTGTAAGTAAGTAGGACAACTACTACTTTCGTCATCTATCATATGGTAAAGTTAAATTCAATCATAATAAAGTTGTTGACAACATTGTTATAGTGATTATTGGATCTATCTGCTGATATTTCCTAATGAAGGGTACCCTCTAGTGCTTGATAGTCTTGACTATGACAAGAAGTTATACATCAACATTGTGTAACTCATAGATCGGTAAGAAATTGGTCTATGCATGTATGGTTTGATGATATTAATATCATCTAATGATACGCTTTTGTCTATCGCTCAGTGCTTACGAGAAAATATGTCATAGCCGGAGGTCCATGTCACCCTACAAGAAAAAAAGCACATATACTTCCGTTATAAGTTTTGGGTAAGATTTATATGCATCTCATACACGTTCTTATCATACTATCCATTCATATAATTATCGTAGGTATAATGAACTTGTGTTCTCTGATTTATAGTGCTATCAGCAATTACCAGAAAGTGTGCATTGTAGTTATTACATATGTGTGTTCTCGTCTGGCTCTTCAACTTACCTGGACCATATCATTGAGTAGTCTCAACAAGAGGTAAGTTGATTTTGTTTATGTTCCTTTTATTTTATTTTTTATTTTTAATATCTTATATATTAAAAAACTTTGCTCATGTAACACAGAAAGCCGCAAGGACAAAGGCAGAATGAGCCGCAAAGATAAAATGGAACGACCAGATCAGAAAGGGTATGATTGCTAAAGAACATTTTCACTTGAGTATAAATGCCATGTATCTAGTTATAGCTTCTCTTTGTCGTTTTATGTTGAGAGAGGTAATTAGTCCAGAACGGAAGTGCTTTGATTCGAAGGGTTTACTAGCAACAAAGCATAGGTCGTTTTGTGAGTGGGCTGGTTCAAAACAACCATATGAGCCCAAGGAGCCAAAGCAAGGTGATGACTATGCATTAGGTTTCATATAAGATATTTTGTAATATCCATTGAATACTTTGATGAGTTATTGTATATATTCTGTGATGACATGTTGTAAATTTCTGTGATGAAATGTTATAAATATTTTATCTGCAGAATCTATGATTTTTGTATACACACAAAATTTTATTTTATTTTTCAAAAATAACAAGTAGCGGCGGTTGGCGATGTCAACCGCCGTTACTACTGGAAGACAATAGCGGCGGTTGACATATACTGGAATACAATAGTGGCGGTTGACATAGTCAACCGCCGCTACTAAAGAGCCTGTAGCGGCAGTTTGTTTCGGCGCTAGATCACCCGCCGCTACAAACGCTTATTTGTAGTTACGTTTGTGTAATGACGTGGTGGTCTGTCCGCCGCTACAGGCCTTTACGAACCGCTGCTACAGGTTGTTTTTGTTGTTGTGCAAGCTCCAATCTTTTATCATAATTAGCTCTCTTCTAATTGAATGTTTTAGAATAATTTTCTCTTTATTTCCTAGTGATAACAGATGTGACATGTGAGCAATAATGTCATGCAATTCCGCGGCCCTCGCATTCACTGCCCCTTGCCCATATTCTGAAACTGCTCTCGCCTTTTCGTCTGTTGAAACTGTCTTACGTTATATTTTGCCTTTTCCCTCGCCATCTACGCACAATAGCGGCACCCATCCATAAATTGATCCTCCCAAGCTCTGACGACAATCCTATGCACCGCAAGTTTCAGTTTTTGCATGCTGATAGACAGAATGCATCTGGCTGAACGATTGTCCACACGGTATAGCCTGTAGGGCCGGGTCCAGAAAGCCTTAGATGCTGCCGTCACCCGTGAGAGCCACCACGGCTTCCGCGTCAGTCACAGCCAAGCACTACTGGCAGGAGCCCTAAGTTTTTCAGAGGTCTCGCCGTTCAACTAACTGCAGCTTCGGCAGTGTTTGCCTCTGGCTCCTGCTTCATTCCTCCGCTTCACTTTTGGAGCAGTTCCGGTGAACCTTTACTTATTTATTTATTTATTTGCCATGTGCATGAATGTAGTGACGTTTACCTGCAAAAGCCTATACATGCGATTTGTGATGGTAAGAAGCTCAGCTCTTTTGTTCACGTGCATATGTTTTTATGTGAGACCCTCCAACATACGTATGAATTCACGTGCAATAATTCCTATCTTTTTTTGAAATATTTTATGTACACAATGCAAGTATGTGACTAATATTTCAAATATTCACAATAGCAAAAAAGGTCTGTAGCAGAACACAATGCACACTTCCTTTTACTTGCTTATAGCACTATATAGTAGAGAATACAAGTTAGTTACACTTTATATGATGGATACTATAATAAAGACATCTATGCGATGCATAAAAATCTTATCTAAAAGTTATGACGGAAGTACATCTTTCTTTTCCGTTTTGGATGATATTTCCCTCTTGCTTTGACATATTTCTCGTAAGCACTAAACGATCGACAAAAGCATATCATTAGATGATATTAAGATTATCAAATCATATACATATAGACTAATTTTCTATCTATGAGTTCCATAATGTCACTGTACAACTTCTTGTCGTAGTCCAGATTGTCCAGCACCAGAAGGTACCTATTTTTGGGCATTATCATAAAATAGATCCAATGATCGCTACAACAATGTTGACAACAAGTTACTTACGATTAGATTTTAACTTTAACATATGATAGATGACGAAGACAGTAGTGGTCCAACTTACTTAAAGTTGTTAGGGGGCCAAAATGCATTCTCTATCTTGCCACTTTAGGTAGCACTCGCATAAATAATTTATAACCCGAGTCCTTGCTTCATTTTTCAGGACCGCTTGCATTGCAGCTATCTCCTCCGGTGTCTTATCTGGGTAGTTTTCTGGATTTACCATTGGGTTTATCGTGCTTTGGTTGATGCGGGTCGGGTTGAGGTAGGCCACCTTCCAATCTTTTCTATCGACCCTCTTTCTTTGAAAAAAAGAGTTCATCATATATAAAAAAAACATAAGGTAATATATTGAATTGTGCTTGAAATACAAAATAGATCGAACGTGAAACTTACATGCACCATAAGGTGAAGAAGGTGACGTCCATCTTGCCTAGGCAAAATATTTCATGGACATCATCCCAAAATAGGCCTAAGGTTTGTTCATCGCCTTCTTCATTGAACACCTCATTTAGAATCCTATAAGTGATGGTGGTGACCCCTTCCTTCGACGCCATCATGTACCAGTCGTGCAACTTCCGCATCTCCCATGGGAGGTTCTTGTACATGTTCTTTGATATAAGGGGTTTACCGAATATGAATTTCGGGTAGTCCACATCATATGTAGGATTGTCAAAAATTTGATCGTCGTACGACAATCTATCCCGGAGATCTTGTTCTTGCAGGACGAGCTTACCGGTGCTTGCTAGACGTTTTTTTAATCTGACCAAGTACTTATCAACATCATTTTTTGCTTTTGGGTCTTTTGGCTCTTGGTCAAAACCGGTAATTTTCTTTGGGATTACCAAAGCCTTGACGCCAACTGGCGCAGGCTGGACTATTCTTTCAGCGATGACTTGGATTACCGGAGCCTGAACTTGAACCGTCACAGCCGCTGTCGACGGAGGCTCGACGACAACTAGCGCAGGATGTACTATTCCATCAGCAATGACCGGAAAAGGCTCGTTTTCTCTATAGATTATAGGACTGTGAGTCCAGTCGCCTTCCGCATGAGGAGATTGGGGCTTGTTTCCCGAGGCTACCGTAGACATAGGAGATGGTTGTCCACCTGCCGAGAGTGGCTGGCTCGCATGATAGGACGCGTGCCCAGACAACAGGGGTGGAGAAACTCGTTTAGAGAGTACAACATCACATCGTTTCCAAATAATGAAAGAGCCGAGCTCATGTTGGAGAGTTTCTATATCCATCTCAGGTATCGGGCATTCGATCTCGTTGTCCTCATAGCCAGGTACTATTTCCGACATGGTGACACGCACGTAACCGAGGGGGATATCCCTGTTATGGAGCGTCTCTCCTGAAAATGCCATAATGGATGCAACCTTCATCGTCTTCCCCTTGTAACCAAATGGCACATGCAACTCGCTAGGAGTATCCTCAGTGATGTCCTCCGTTCCTAATTCCATGGAGACTGATGGTTGACCAGAGACTGATGGTTGCGTGGAAACGGATGGCTGCGTGGATGTGGACGAACCATGTAAGAAGGCATCCATAGCAGCCTGCAGGTTGGGGTCCAAATGACGCTTTCTTTGTCGATAGCGAACATAAGAAGTTGTGGCCTCCAATCTTCTTTGGCTTTTTCTTCCTGATCTTTCCAGTGCAAGATATGCTTCTTGTACAGGTGTGAGGATGTTTCAGAGAAACCTCCTTTCCATGTTGCCAATGATGATAGTCCTCATACCCGACCACCATGTTCCTTAGTCCTAATCACCTTCGTTAGCTCGTCCTTGTGATACTCAGGTGTAATCAGACCAGCCTCTGTCTGCGTCGTGATGGGACCTTTCAAGGCTTGCACGACTTCAACTGTCACGGGATCCTTCCCAAAAATCTCTCCTTCATCGGTAAAGTCAGAGTGACCATATAACTAATTTCTGGTACGCTCATTGGTGTTTGGTAACGGATCAGGTTTTCCTTCCGCGAGGAGCTTGACTTCCCTCTCTCTCCAAATCGGAATCTTCTTTTTGTATCTGCCCAGACCTAACCACGGCTCATACTTGTTCTACTTGTTGAGCTCAACCATCTTTTCACTGAGCTCCTTCGAAGCACTGCTTGTCTTTTGCTCAACAAACTCGTCCCATTCCTGCTAACTGATATTTTCATGCTTGTCGAATGGGGTTCGATTTTTCTTGACATATTGGCAGTTGAGCTTGGACTTGTAATCTCGAAATATGTGATTGAGAGTGGACATTGTGGCCAGCTTGGCTCTCTTGAGATCTGCTGGAAGGAACCGGATGGTTGTCGTGACGTCAGCCCACATATCGTCTTTTCTGTCACCCGGCACTTGGTGCCAATCTTGCCACGTGATTTTGCAATGGTACCTCACCACTTTGCCGCAACGGTTCCGCCATTTGGTGTTGACACCAGCAGGTTCAATCGGTTCTATATCTTTGGAGTCTAGTGTAGTAACCTCGTAGATGCCCTCTGCATTGTTCGCGGAGCGTTGACCGCACTTGCGTTTGTGTGCGGACACTTGGGCAGGCACCTCTTCCACTTGCTGCTCGAGAGTCTCATTTGTTGTAGCCTCTGCTGCAAATAGCCGATGGGCACTTCGTCGAGGGCCCTAGGATATAAGTAGTAGATTTTAGTTTACAAATTAGTTGAACAAATGAGGGAATTATCTTTGACAAGATATCTCATCTTCAGGCTCGTAATTAGGGTCCGGGCTCCCCAATTGATGTTCCTTTGGTAGTGGAGGATGCCGATCTTCTGGTTCTTCCCAGTGTTCGCTTGATCCTTCATCGTCTGAAGCCGATCCCCCTTCCAAGGGTGTCTTTCTCATTCGTTGCTTCTAACAAATGTTCATCTTGAGAGGGCACCTCGACCGCCATGACGAGAAGACTTTGACACCTTATATTAGATATGACGACCAGTTTAGAAAACAAGGAGTATACACCTTTCATCATTGAGCATAGAGACAAGGAAAAGAAAAGAAAAGAATAGAAAAGTCAAAATTTGCTCTCAGTGCGGGTTGCCGCAACGGCCTTCCAACGCTCTAAGATCCTTGACTTGTACAACAACATATATCCGATATCCTAGGATATGGTCTATGTCATCGGACTAGTCTCACTTAGCCTGCTTTCATCATTAAGCATGGGTCGATTGTCGACATAGAATAGATAAATAGTACAGAGAGATAAGGAGAAGAATAGAAAAGTTAAAATTTTCTCTCAGTGCGGGTTGCCGAATCAATAGCCTTCCAACGCTCTAAGATCCTTGACCCGTACAGTAGCATTTATCCAATATCCTAGGTTATGGTCCGTGTCGCAAAGGAGTGTCACTTAGCCCGCTTTCATCATTGAGCATCGATTGCCTGTAGAATAGTTAAGTAGTATAGAGAGACAAGGAGAAGAATAGAATAGGAACATCGCATAAGCAAATATATCATAGGCCGCAAGTATATGGCATATATATGGCCACAAGTAAATAAAGCTACAGATATTTTAGAAATGGAAGAAAATAAGAAATAATAGTGAGCATGATAGTGAGCAAGTATATAGGACAATTAATTAGAAATGGCAGCAAAAAGAATATAGGCAGCAAGTAAACTACAAGTAGCAAGCAAAAGATCGACAAATGAATATATGGCAGTAAAATAAATTGACACCATCTTCTGATAATGAATATATGGCAGCAAGATAAATATATGGCAGTAAAATGAATTGACACCATCTTCTGATAATGAATATATGGCAGTGAAATGAATATATGGCAGCAAGATAAATATATGGCAGCAAAATGAATATATGGCAGCAACATAAATATATGGCTGCAAGCGGGGAGTTACTAAGCATATAGAGCATAAAATATATGGGAATAACATGTAAAATCAGAGGAGCAAGCATATGGAAGAAAAATAACTATATGCACATGTAAACCAGTATAGGGCAGTTAGTCTCACTATTTGCATGTTACTAGAACACTAACATTATATGCATTGCAGACAACTCAACAAGTGGCACGAATAGATAAGCAGACAAGCAGTAGTTTAGAAAACAGGTTCAGACCAACTCAATTACTTCATACTGATTCTAAGAACAGAAACATTAGCAGCAAACCAACATTTGAGTAGAATTATAGGATATGAATCAGATGTATGAGTTAATAGACACATCAGCACTGATGGCATAATTTAATTGGTTATGCTAAGGATAACAATAAGTATATCAAGTTGTGTATACAGAAGGAGTAAGCTAACAAACTACCGTCGCACTAATATTTGTATGGTGTCGGTGAAAGCAACTCTTGTTTGTTCCATAACGATGAAGTATGAGTCAGTCATGATCCTAAAAATCTGACGGGCGCGTACTTCCATGGTGAACTTAGGGACTCCGCTTTCTTCATACTCCTGGTATCGGTACTAAGGCATAGCAAAACCGCCAAATAGCTAAATTAACATTTCGCAGGTCGGGCAGCCTTCCACGTCCAAGGCAAAAGTGTGGATCCATGAACTTATGTTTTATAAGAAAGGTAGAGTGCAGTGTCAAATGCACCCTAATAGGTGCTATTTCTATAGGTTTCGTCCTACGGTCGAGTGTTGCTCTGATACCATCTGTGATAGCCCTACCCGGGATATACGATGTTTACGTACCAATCCCTGGATCAGTAGTTAGTACACATATACGAGTGATACAAGGGTGATACAACAATCCTTATTAAGTCCGTGTAGGAACGATAAGCTCATACAAGCCTTAGATTACAAGCCAGGAGGTGGTCATGCTATCCTCAAAATAAAGAAAACAACACACAAGTTTTATTGAAGTCCACAGGCAACTCGAGCATAGGACATGACCTATTGGTCAAACTCCACGGGTGCTTCTTCTTCTCCTCCTTCTTCTGAATAATTAATTTAAAGCAAGGGTGAGTACATAAGGTACTCTGCAAGCCCTACCTCTAGCAAGGGTATATACATACATTTGGGGTAGTAGTCAAGGAATGGGGCTGAGTTTTCAGAGTTTTACGGAAAGCGCGTATGCAAGGGCTCACTACAGAATCAAAAGGAATTTTGAGAAATGAAAACGGTTTTATAACTTTTAGTTGGTTGGACCTGGGGGAGATTATGATCGATCCTGACAGTTTCCATATTTTAGCTGACCCTTCTGACACACAGTCATAATGACTTTGACACACCTTGCCAACACGAGTCTTACTACACCGACTGACACATCAATGAAATTGTAAGAGCCCAATGATTTGGTGTGTCATAACCAGTGACAACGGACATTCAAATGATTTAGGTAGTAACTTTGCAGAGCTTAGTACGTTGTACCCACAGGCTATGTGCTCCTAGCTACGGATCACATAACGCTTTCACTTCACCTGGACACGCCCATAAGCCCACCACGGATCTCAAGGGTTCAACAACTATGACACATGCCCTGCCCATACAAGTTCTATGGTCGTACTAAAAATATCACCAAGTTAAGGTCTTACTGAATCGTTCCTAAGCGGTAGGGCAAGCACTCGTCCACGATAGGTGAACCCACGCCGTAGACACCATCACCAAGTACTCTACACCAGTACTTAAGGAGTCTCTCCCATGGCCAAGTCTATCCCAATAAGCTTCACATTAACACAGTTGGTCTAACACCCATCCGTTCGCACGCACACCACCAAACACATTTTCACACATTTTATAAATCTTGGTAGTGTAGGAGTATGGTGATAATCATCACAAATCCTAAGCGTATGCTAGCAAGGGTGGCGTGATCGTTAGCAAGGCCATTGATGACTTCCTAGGTTTATCAAGGTAGTGGGATAAAAATTACGGCCAATCAAGGATCTAACGCCCATATCTTACATAGGCAATATGGATGCTAGTTTTCACACAAATGGGATTTAACTAAACAATTGTGATAATATGAAGGAATAATGCATATAAGAAGTAGGCTCTAAGTTGGATGGATTTTTGAAATATTAGGGGCAATCATGATCAAGGAATAGATAGAGCTTGCCTCCTAACGTGTCCTCGAAGTCTTGCTGGTAGTCCGGGTCCTCGGGCTCCTGCTCCGGGTTCCCTTCGTCTGTAGGACGTGAGCTACGCGTAAGCTATCATGAAGTAAAATAATATAGAAACAAATAACAGAGAGAAGAACTCAAATGATGAGAAAAACAGATGGAATAGGGCTAGGTGAAGAGCTTTAGGGGCTAGGGTTTGAGACAACAATTCCAACAGCACAAGAATCACATAAATCAGAGTTACGGTTTGAAAATTAGGACGTTTGGAAGATCTAGGGGTCTATTTATAATTTATAGAATATCATGAGGACCTTTCTATAATTACAGAAAATATCAGGGGCTTGGTTGTAAAATAGAAGGGGCTAACATAAAATTACAGAAAAGTGAGGTACTTTTCTATAAATATTTTGAGTTAAAACAAAATTACAGTAAAGCTCAAGGGGGTAAGTGCAAAGCTAGTGGCTTCTGGTATTTGTCTCTATTTTCAAGAATTATTTTTGTACTAGGAATCCTATGGAATAGGTTCACGGGCTGGTGGGCCGGGTGCACGGGGATGGTCCATGGACCAGGGAATCATGGGTTGTTGGTGGCTTGATGGACGATGACGAGAAGGGCGGTGGTGGCATGCGGCGGCCGGTGGGGAAGGTGACGGCGGCGCCATTGCCTCCAACTCTGGTGAGTTCAACGCATGGGCTAGGGTGGCTAACCTCAGTCGAGAGAGGGTCTAGATGGGGGAGAGGGGTATGTCGTGTTCACTAGGGGTGATCGGGAGGTGATCTGATGGTTCGGGTTGGCTCTTGGCTACAGGTTGCTTCGGAGGCGGAGGGAGAGAGAAGGGAGGGCGAGGTACTTGCCTTGATCGGTGGTGGGTAGCGACGAGGTGATAGCGGGTGCGAAGCGGCTATTTATAGGCAGGGAGAACAGGTGGCACGCACAACAGCGGTAGGTTGGCTCCGGCTCTCCATGGTTGCCATTGATGGCGAGCAGTGATCGTAGGGCCAGCTGGCGGGAGATGCAGGCGAGCAGCGTTAGGTCTAGGTGAGGTGACCATTCGCTACCGGGCGAGGTCAGTGGCTAGGCGATAGGGTCAGGGAGAGGTTGAATCGCGCGGGAGCAGTGAAGCGTCAGGTCGTCAGTGGGGTGCTCATGTTGTGGCGCGATTCAAGGCGGCAGGGAGCTCGCGTCGCGGTGCAATTCAAGGCTGCAGGGTGAGTGGGTGGTGTTGTGCTTGTCCTTGGGCAGGTGGGTGTGATGGCGAGTTGGTGGCGACGACGTTGGTGGTGACGGGGTGGCGATGTCCCGTTGGGAAGAAAAGGGGCGAGTGCGGGAAGGGGGTTGGGCCGAGCGGGGAAAAAGGGAAGACGCGGGGTGGCTGGGCCGCGAGGCCGTTGGGCTGGAGGAGAAGAGGAGGGAGGCGGCCTGAGCGGGAGGAAAAAAAGGGCTAGGGCTGTTGGGCAGAGGGGGAGGGAAAACGGGAAGGTGGCCCACAGAGAGACAGGGTTTTCTATTTTTCTTTTCTGTTTTTTCTCAAGAGCAATTCAATCAAATCAAGACCTAATTAACTCAAATAAAAGCCAAGAAAAGGAAAAGAAGTCAAACACTTGACAAGCTCCTTGTTTTATTATTTTTGAAAAATAATATTTCTACGTCTAGCTAAGCTTTAGCTTTTTCCCTTTTTATAAAAATAATTTTCCTGGAAAGAAAGTAAATGATTTATTTGGTGTATTTTTTAGCAATTTTTTAGGGTTTCATAAGATCAAAAATTCCCACAAAAATATCTCCAAAAATAGGAAAAAAGACAAATTCGGGATTTAGGAAGAGAGGATGAACTTGAGCACGAAATTGAATCTCATATCATTGCTTCATCCATTCAAGATACATGGATAAATGGCTAGGAAGCCATCCTCTTCCTCCCACTCTTTAGAAGTGAAAAGATTGTCTCTCACATACTCTCTGCTGTCCACTACAACATGAAGCACTCTCCTAGCTCTATGAAGTGGAAACTTACCACCAAGGACAAACTTGTCCATCTCTTTTCTTCTCGCCCGAACGCCCTCGGGCCTTTTACATTTTTGCTTCGCCTCGACGCAAGCTCTGTGATGATGCCACGTGCACCACCAATCGCCGCCACTGGTTTTGAGGACCAAACCGGGAAACCGTCTTGCATGCTTCTTAAAGCACAACTTCTCGATGTTGATGTGTGTCCGCTTGTCCCGCGATCCTGACCACCGGCAAGTCTCTCCCAAGCCCGCTCCATTGGGCGCCCTTGTCACTTGCACCGGCAGCCCGTTCGCCTTGACTTCATCAACACACCGTCTTCATGGCTTCCACGGTTTTGAGGCTCAACCGTGAAACCGCCCATGCTTCTTGCCTCTCCACATGTACGGTGTGGATCACCCTTGACTTCACCCAGCCTCCCGATCGTCCGGCCCCAAGTCCCCAACTTGTGCCTGATCCTCTCGCTGTTGATCGCCAACTTGAGTCCATTGACCTACACATCATAAGACAAGCAAACATATTTCCCTTCTCCTACAACTGTTCCAACATCTTCACCAACTCCGGTTAGTCATAACCATAATAATGCACAATCTCATGCAATCCTCAAGTTTCTGCATTTAAACTCAAACACCAAATCAGCCAATGTTAATTACTCATCACATATTGCAAACAATGGCACATATCAACATGGTTTCTCACTTTGGAATAAGTTGGATATAAAGTTGTTGTTTTCTACAACTTGTCAGCCACAAACAGGTGCACAAACTGAGGTTGAGAGCTATTTTAAAGAAAAATTTAAAGCAGTGGGAAGAATATTTGCCTCATGTTGAGTTTTCTTATAATCGGGCAACACATTCTACTACCAAAGTAAGTCCTTTTAACGTTGTGTATGGATTTGATCCCCATACTCCACTTGATATTCTTCCTTTACCTACTAATGAGAGAGTTCATATTGATGCTAAAGAGTGTGCTAATTTCTTTTTGCAAATGCATGAAAAGACTAGGCTTAGCATTGAAAAGATGAATAAAAAATATAAAATTGCTGGTAGTAAAGGTAGAAAGAAAGTAAAGCTTGATGTAGGAGATTTAGTGTGTACTCGAGAAAAGATAGATTTTTAGAATTGAGAAAGTCTAAATTGTTGTCTAGAGCTGATGGTCTGAAGGACCGAGAAAGCGACCAGAGAGAGGGGGGGGGGGGGTGAATGGGAGCCAATAAAAATTCTTAACTAGAGCTTGGCCTATATCCCAATTACAACCCGAACCAACCTCCAAACCGATCACCAAGGCCATACACACCAACTTGTGATGTGCTACCCTTCGGAGTGAGCAACAACAACAACGAAACACAATGGAAACAAAAGAGAACCGCAAAGACTCAAAATAGTCAAGAACCGTACACAAGTCAGACCTTACTGGATCAGTATCAGCAGTGCCGATTACTACCATCGGTAGTGCTGATGCAGGATTCTCAGGACTTAGGCAAACAACATTCGGAGCGCATCGGCAGTGCCGTTGCGGGATCGGACTTAAGTCACTGGTAGTGTCGCTCCGAGTTCAGACCTAGACTACCGGCAGTGCTGGTCCAGCCATCGGCAGTGCGGATTAGGGGTTCTTCCTCGGGCACCGGCAGTGCCGGTTCTGCGATCAGCAGTGCCGATCGACACTTTCCAGAACCAAAAACTATGCTCGAAACTCGGTAAGAAAAATACCAAAACCTATCCAAACGAACTCCAAAAATCACGAAATTTGGACAGAAGGTGTCTAATGGTAGGACGTTCCTTCTCCAAGTGGAATCACACAAAAAGCTCAATAATTCATTGCAAATTCGAGGATTTACTGAAAGCTCTAGGGTTTGAATGTTCTTGAGGAAATCCATGAAATCAAAGGTGCTCTTGCCTAGGATTCAATCAAGGATCCATAGAGGATTGTTTAGGCATGTCCTAGAACCAAGATCCCTCAAGAAATTTGTACCAAAACCCACTCAAAAATGAGATCGAAAATCACCACAAAAATAGCTTTAAAAATAGAGAAAAAGAGAATTTTGGGATTTAGGGAGAGAGGAAGATCTTGAGCATGAAAATAATTCTCATATCATAGAAACATGCTTACAAAATCTATGGATAGAAGGATAGGAAGCCACCCTCTTCCTCCTACTATTTGGAAGAGGAAGAGATGTCTCTCACACACCCTCTCCTCTTCTCTATTACATGAAGACCTCTCCTAGCACTTTGAATGAACACCTAACACAAGGCTAATGGGAAGAGGCTTCAAGGGACTCCCAAAAGTCCACCTCTTCCACCAGCCCTACCTCTCCTTATACAGGCCTAAGGGTTGTCCACATGACCACTCTACCTTTGACCTACATAACACTACCACCTACCACCAGGGGCAAACATGTCCATCTTTCTCCTCATCGCCCGAACACCCTCGGGCCCTTCACGACTTTGCTTCCTCTCGAAGCAAGCTCCATGATGGTGCCGCGTGCACCTCTAATCACCGCCACCGATTTTGAGGCCTAAACCGGGAAACCGCCTTTCACGCCTCTCAAAGCGCGACTTTTCGATCTTGACTTTTCGATCTTGACGTGTGTCACCTCGGCAAGTCTCTCGCGCCTCCGATCCATTGGAAGCCTCTATTTGCACCGACGCCCGATCACTTTTGACTTGGTCAACCCTGCTCTCTTGATCACCATCACGGTTTTGAAGCTCAACCGTGAAACCGTCCGTGCTTCTTGTCTCTCCATGTGTATGGTATGGATCACCCTTGACTTGACCCGACCTCCTGATCGTCCGGCTCCAAGTCTCCTACTTGTGCCCGATCCTCTCGCCGTTGACCGCCAAGTCGACTCGAGTGACCTATACATCATGAGACAAGCAAACACATTTCCCATCTCCTGCAACTCTCCAACATCCTCACCAACACCGGTTAGTCAAAACCATGACATGCACAACCTCATGAAATCCCCAGATTCCCGCATTTTAACTCAAACACCAACTCAACCAATGTCAATTACTCATCATATATTGCAAACCATGGCATATATCCATATGGTTTCTCAATCTCCCCCTTGATGAGTACATTGACAACACTAAATGCACAAAGATTAGAGATTGAAAAAGAGATTGAAATGCAAACTCAAATAAGCACATCTAAATGGCTCAAACCCAAAGAAAAGGTGAAAGAAATCCATCTAGCATAAGAAGGATCACAAAAACCAAGAGTTGCAAAGAAAGCGATTTGAGACGCAAAGATGCTCATGGTATGCTCCCCCTCAACTTGTGGTAGTTGACATATATGCAAAATGGGCTATATTTAAGTTTCTTAGTATTATTTGTGCATGACCCAAAAATATCTTCCCCTTAGGCACTATTTCTCCCCCTTTGGCAGTGAACTCATCAAGGAGGCAAAAGAACAAACATGCAATGCATGAAAATGCACACCTAAGGAGCTTCAACAATTAGCCAACAAGCATTTAACCTTGCTAATCATAAACATAGAGCTATGAAGTGTAAAAGCAATAGCTCACAATCATATAGAGATCAAAAGTAGATAGCAAGGCACAAGCTCCAAGAGCTAGACATGCTAAGCAGAAAGATGGACTAGCTCAGATAGAATCAAATTTGCACATCATGAGCAAATCTGCCACCACATGTATAAGTGCTCCCATCCAAGGTAAAGCAGGCATCAAGTGAATCAAAAGAAACTAGCCAGTCTCCATCTCAACCAAGGCAACAAGCATTCGCAGAAAATGAGCTTTACAAACGCTCATATATGCAATAGAAACTCATTTGATCAAGTGATTATTGTTTATCCTCATGTGTTCTCTTATCCATGCGGAGGGCCGCACGACTAGGTACGACAAACACCCCGAGGCCTCAAGTCATAGTGTTTTGATTTAGCATTTTAGAATTATTTTGATCAAAGCACTTAGCAGATTTTTCATGATTTATTCACATGACAAAAGAGCATACCTTTGCGGCAAAAGGAACACATGTTCCCACAATGTTCCATCATGAGCTAAACATTTGCAAAGCCTTCCATTTCGCAAACACAAGGTGTCAAGGCTAAGACATCCTCTAGACTAGCCTCAAGACAAGTTTCAACAAGGATAAAAGCAATTATTCACATGGTGAGCAAGTCTTTAGCAAGATTAGTTCATAAGCTTCACAAAGAGCCAAGTTTACCTTTAAGATTAGCAAGTTGCTCGAAAAGAGTCTATGACAGGCCATCTAGAAAATCTAAGCATGTAGAGCTTGCTTGTCACATCCACACAACCTAGCTCAAGCGCAACCATAGCAATGAGAAATACAAGAAGGCATAAAAGACGAAGCTCAACTACAGATGCATATATTACAAATGAGATGTAATGCAAAAAAGTAAGATACATATATACAAAAGGACCAACTCCAAGAGCAAAGAGCAACTCCCCCTCAAACAATGCCATAGGGTTGACAAACATCAAGCTCCAAATCATCAAATCACAAGAGCAACTAATCTCAAAACTTCAACAAAGAGCAACTCCCCCTTAACCAAGCCAGTCTCCCCCTCAACAAAACAAATGAAGAATCAATTGAAAAGAGGGTAACGAGACTATAGAAAGAGCACAAATCGTGACTCGTGAAAAGGTAAGGGAGGTTCAACAATGATGTCATAAGAAGCACAAATGCAGATTTTGCAAAGCATGAAAAGATATAGCATGGGTCACATGAGTACATGAAACTGTGATGCAAAAAGCCAGAGCATATAAAAAACTAGCAAGACACAAGAGAGTGAACTAAAGCATGACACAAGATATACATACCAAGATGAGAAAGTCAGCACATGAACAATCATCTCACACCACAAGTAATGTACATGAAGGTAAAAAGGGTTAGTGTATGGAAAGGCTCACAAAATAGGTGAAGACATACAAGCCTCTTGGAGGCCATGTAACAAGGTACGAAGAACCATCACATCTCAATCATGCAAAAGATCAAGATCCATCAACCTCATGTTCTTTGCCCTGTGTCCCCGAACCTACATATGAGAAGAGAAAGGTGCCCCAGTCTTGGATCCCAAAGGGTTAGTATGCAGATACTTGGGATCCCATGACTTGGACACACGAGCAATAGATGCACTCAACTTATCATGAGGGTTAGCATGATGCAAATTGTGGTTCAAATGAGAAGACCCTAGATCACCCTTAGAAGCATGCCGCAAATTAGCAACTCGAGAAGAAAAACGAGTGCAACCATTAGAAACATGACGAGAACCTCTCAAGGGGACAACACTAGAAGAACCAACACAAGCATCATGAGAACGATGTCATGAACCAATACAAGAAGCAGTAGGAGCATGTTCACGAGCACGTCCTGACCCACAAGAAAAGGAGTCATAGAAACCATTAACAAAGCAATGTCTCATGATAGACTCATGGGTGTTCATGCTATGAGAAAAGCTATGATCACCTAAGGAGTAAAAACCATGAGATTGACGCATGTCTCTAGCATGCCTAAAGCAAAACTCAAATTGATGTCCATCCTTCCCACAATATGAGCAATGGAACAAAGGCCTATGAGGAGGCACACTTTGAGAGGATGAAACACCACTCTCGCTCATATGAGAAGTCACTTAGGATTTACAGGAAGAATTGGAAGCATCTTTCGACTTAGAATCAAGATTAGGTTCACACATATCATGAGAAAGATGATGTGTGTTCCTAAGAGCTTTAGCACGCACTCAACACTCGTGTTTGACATAGCGAAAGCAATACTCAATGACATGCCCATCTTTCTTGCAAAAGGTGCAATGATACTTTTCTTTTCGGGATCTTGTACCATTTGAGCAAGAAGCACCTTTGTCAATTGAAATCCCTTGGGCAACACAGGAAGAGCCAACAAGCTTAGAACTAGCCAAAGAAGATCTATCCAAAGCAATAGCACAAATGCCAACATCCAAAGACTCACGCTTAACATGAGAAGACTCCAACTCCGATTGCAAAGAAGACGTTTTAGAAGCGTCAAGAATGGAGTGAGGGGAATCACGTGAATCAAAAGACTTAGCATCTAAAATCTTGCAATACTTGAGCAAAACCTCATTTTGAGATTTGAGGCTCTCACAAGTACCACATGGAGTATCTCCCAAGATTTGCATCTCTTTTTCAATGCACTCAGCATAAGTGGTATGCAAGAGATCCTTTTCCTTCTTAAGGCCAGCACTCATCTCATTGTGCTCAACCAACTTGGCGCTCATATCATCGCATATTTGCTTTTAAGCCTCAATCTCATTTTTCAAATCATTGCAAGAAGTGCAAGACATAGAAGACACAACACTCGTATGCATGTCATGCAAAGCATCATGATTAGCACAAGAATCTAGACAAGCATCATCATGCAAAGCAGAGGAACAAAAGCTAGAAGGCAAAGAATGAATTGCAACAATTTCAGCCCTAGCATTTTCAAGTTGCTCTACACAAGTGGAGTAGTCTAGATTTAACTTCTCATTTTCAGTTTTCAAGTGAGCAAGAGAGGCATTCAATTCATCAATCTTTTGACCAAGACATCACATTTGTCATAAGGCAAAGAGGTCCTAGACATGCAAGAAATAGGAGCACGCACATCAAGTCTAGATATCGAGCACATATCACTAGGCATGGAATTTCTCAACTTCTTTCTAAGCTTTGTGATGGTCACATCATAAGTACTGTCTCTAAGGAATAAGCTCTCAATGCCCACGATGAGGTTACCTTTGTTCATCTTGTGAAGTTCCGAGATAACATCCCCAAGCACAAGATCTTCATCCTTGTAAAGCTTGAGAAGATCCATCACTTCAAGATCACCCTTCCCAAAGCCAACTGCAACCTTCTCCATGAGATCGCGCTTGTCAACCTTCACCTCTCGACTCTGCTTGTTGTCATCCTCAATAGCAACTCTGCATATCTCAAAACCTGAGGACAAAGATAGACGAGAGCAAGCACTTGGTGCCATTGTAAAAGCACCGGTCAGTGTTAGCAAATAGCCGAAGCAAGAAAAAGCACTTACTCAATGTCGCCTTCGGATCACAAAGTCGGTTAAGGTCAACTAGTGATCAAACCGGCTCTGATACCAATTGAAAGACCAAGAAAGCGACCAGAGGGGGGGGTGAATGGGAGCCAATTAAAATTCTTAACTAGAACTTGGCCTATATCCCAATTACAACCCGAACCAACCTCCAAACCGATCACCAAGGCCACACACACCAACTTGTGATGTGCTACACTTCGGAGTGATCAACAACAACAGCGGAACACAGTGGAAACAAAAGAGAACTGCAAAGACTCGAAATAGTCAAGAACCCTACATAAGTCAGACCTTACTGGACCACTATCGGCAGTGCCGATCACTACCATCGACAGTGCCAGTTGGCACCATCGGCAGTGCCGGTCATGCCCATCGGCAGTGCCGGTGCAGGATTTTCAGGACTTAGGTAAACAACATTCGAAGCGCATCGGCAGTGTCGGTAGTTGCCATTGGTAGTGCTGGTGCGGGATCAGACTTAAGTCACTGGTAGTGTCGCTCCGAGTTTAGACCTAGGCTGCTGGCAGTGCCGGTCCAGCCATACGCAGTGCCGATCAGGGGTTCTTCCTCGGGCACCTGCTATGCCGGTTCAGCGATCGGCAGTGCCAATCAACACTTTCCAGAACTAAAAACTATGCTCAAAACTCGGTAAGAAAAATACCAAAACCTATCCAAACGAACTCCAAAAATCACAAAATTTGGACAGAAGGTGTCTCATGGTAGGATGTTCCTTCTCCAAGTGAAATCACACACAAATCTCAAGAATTCATCACGAATTTGAGGATTTACCGAAAGCTCTAGGGTTTGAATGTTCTTGAGGAAATCCACGAAATCAAAGGTGCTCTTGCCTAGCATTCAATCAAGGATCCATAAAGGATTGTTTAGGCATGTCCTAGCACCAAGATCCCTCAAGAAATTTGTACCAAAACCCACTCAAAAACGAGATCGAAAATCACCACGAAAATAGCTCCGAAAATAGAGAAAAAGAGAAATTCGGGATTTAGGGAGAGAGGAAGATCTTGAGCACGAAAATAATTCTCATATCATAGAAACATGCTTACAAGATCCATGAATACAAGGCTAGGAAGCCACCCTCTTCCTCCTACTATTTGGAAGAGGAAGAGATGTCTCTCACACACCCTCTCCTCTTCTCTATTACATGAAGACCTCTTCTAGCACTTTGAATGAACACCTAACACAAGGCTAATGGGAAGAGGCTTCAAGGGACACCTAAAAGTCCACCTCTTCCACCAGCCCTACCTCTCCTTATATAGGCCTAAGGGTTGTCCACATGACCACTCTACCCTTGACCTATATAACACTGCCACCTCCCACCAGGGGCAAACTTGTCCATTTTTTTCCTCGTCGCCTGAACGCCCTCGGGCCCTGCACCGACGCCCGATCACCTTTGACTTGGTCAACCCCATCGTCTTGATCACCACCAACGGTTTTGAGGATAAACCGCGAAATCGTCCGTGCTTCTTGCCTCTCCACGTGTACGGTATGGATCACCCTTGACTTCACTCGGCCTCCTGATCGTCCGGCCCCAAGTCTCCTACTTGTGCCCGATCCTCTCGTCGTTGACCGCCAAGTTGACTCCAGTGACCTACATATCATGAGACAAGCAAACACATTTCCCATCTCGTGCAACTCTCCAACATCCTCACCAAGTCCGATTAGTCAAAACCATGACATGCACAACCTCATGCAATCCCCAGATTCCCGCATTTCAACTCACACACCAACTCAACCAATGTCAATTACTCATCACATATTGCAAACCATGGCACATATCCACATGGTTTCTCATGGTCCATTCAAAATTATTGAGAAGATTAATGATAATGCATACAAACTAGAGTTGCCTCCCGAGTTCGGGGTTAGTCCTACTTTTAATATTTTAGATTTGAAACCATACTTGGGAGAAGAGGATGATCTTGAGTCGAAGACGACTCCAATTCAAGAGAGGAAGGATGATGAGGACATCAATTCTATGGATGCATATAAAACTTCTCCAATTATGGACTTGCAAGGTCCAATGACTAGAACTCATACAAAACAATTTAATTTAGACGTGAGCACCTTCCTACGTTCTTTATTATATGTCACTTTTGAGAATGATTTACTACCTAATGATTATGTTATGATTAGGAATCATGGAGAGGACCCAGAGATGTTGAGAGAAGGACTTTGGGACGTGATGGACCAGCAAGCACATGGAAGCAAAGGTGGAGGCCCAACTAAAACCGACTTCGAGTCTGTTTTGGGACCCAGGACTAGTCCGCACTAAAACTGATGCTCAGGACGCATACAAACTCGGTTTTGGATGTTCTATATATGCATGTAAAGCTAAGGAGAATACCTTTTCAATGCTGCCAGTATTATATCAAAATTCATCCGGAGTCATCGGAAACCATCAAAAGAAGAGAGGGTCCAGAATCTATCCCGACGCTGCATCGTCTGTTTTTGGTCTTCGGACTTTGTATCCAGTTGAGTCCAATTAGGGGCGCGTCCAGAGCATCTTGCATGACCCTAGGATCTCATAAACAGTCATCGCCACTCCATTAGATTTCGGGTTTTGCTTAGATTATTCTGTTCATAACAGTTTCGCCGTTAAATCGGTTTGTGAGATTCATAATACATCTGTAATTTGGTTGCATTCTTCATTGCTCTTGCTTATGTTCTTGATTCGCAGGTAGTGATTAGCCTTCTTAACAAGGTCAATCGTTCTTAAATGGTTGATAACCAGAGGAGACATTGTGTTGTGATTGCGGGGTTCTGAACGTGTTGTTTAGAAGCCGGATTGATTTGTGTTTCACCTCTGCCAAATCAAGATTACCAGAACATTCGGAAAATCGGGAACCCTTGTTCACATCAGAACACTACTGGGCAATCATATCTAGCTTTTTAATTTACCCTGAAAAGAAAGCTTTTTAATTTGGCAATCATATATCATTGTCCTTTGCTACGTTTAGGATGTTATATAAGTAAATGTTTCGAAACGTTGTATGCAAAGTCTATTACCAAGGGGCAGAAACTATACCAATGCATTATTCTTCAGTTGCCTAGCCAGCTCCTCTTCTGCTACGACTTGCATGATTAACTGATTCTGCACATGCTCGTACACTATAAATACATATTTTTCAGCAGTGTTCCGGCTTGGCAGGCGCCAGGAATGGATAAGTTACGTAGAAAGACTTCTCATTCACCACACATGCGCATGCTTTAGAATAATATTGATCATGCATAAATACAAGCTTATACATTCAAATGCATACATGAATGCGTAGGCTAGCCTGACTGAGTGCTGCCATCAAAGTTCGAAGGTGCCTCTAGGCGAGTTAATTTTTTTTTAGCTTCACAATAAAGGGTCCAGATGGGTTTGTACCGTTGCAGTGCGCAACAATATCATTGATCATTGGTGGTTCCCGCACGAAAGTTGTTCGTGCGCTGCAGAGGTTGTTGAATGAAGGCGCGCACCGATATTTAGGGACTTTGCTACACCGATATTCTTTAATTTATTCTGAAAGCAAGCAACTTCATTGTTTCTATCCTCTCTTATGTTGTTGATGAAAAAGGCATAATCACCTTTCGCTTTGACATACAAAAAGTTTGTAAACCAGCTAAAATACCCGCAAGATGCTAAACCTGAATAGCTTTTTTTTAGATAATGGGTAAGAACCCAACCTCTACATCCAAAAAGGATGTACACAACCAACAGATACACCAAAACACACAAACTGACCACACAACTACTAACAAAAGGAAAGGAAAAGAAAGAAAAACGAAGCTTCAGCTCTTGATACATAGAACATTGCCGTCAATGTTGATGGAACGTCGGAGTTGGTTGAAGTCAGTACTTAGCCCTACTTAGCCGCCGTCACCGGTCGATCTTCCCATCAACATAGAAACAAATATCCATGATAGTGGATCTTGAATGATTTCAATGACCATGACAACGACATTGAAGGACGCTCTAGTCGTCTCCTTTGCCGCGAGCGTCACTACCACTGGAATCAAGATTCAGCGTCCACCACCACGAGCCCCATAACCTCGATGTCGAGTAGGGCGATGAAGCTAGTCGTCGACGTCCTTCCACCCCGGGAGGGGACGACCCATGCCCACAGCTCCTCCATCATGCCTTCACTCACCGCCCCCCACGCAGTTAGGCCCCGGATCTAGCCGAAGCCCACCATTGAAGAGATCTAGGACATGAAGAAGCCACGGATTTGACCCTTTACCGGCCATGAGCATGGGAAGAACAAGCTTCGGGAGGCGAGGGAGAAGAAGCAGCAGCAGCGGGGTTGTGGGTGAGAGGGCGGCCACCACTGGCGGCGGAACTGCCTACCGCCACCGCGGCAGCCAGCTGGTGGCACGGGCGGGGCGGCCTGCCTTGGTGCCAACGCAGGAGGGGAGGGCCCCCGCCGCTGCCATCCTCAAGGCCGCGCGGCTCCGGCGGGCCACTCCGGCGGCGGCGGTGCAGGGAGGCCTAGTGCTCGAGAGAAGGGGCGGCGGGCTAGGGTTTGCTCGAGCCACCCCCTTGGGGTGACGCAAGCGACCTGAGTATAGTAAGATTCCTCAAGATCATTGACTAATTTTAAGGTCTGTTTAGTATGGCTCCTAAAATGACTTCTGCTTCTGCTCCTCTGAAAATCATTGCCAAATGACTCGGTCAGAAGCTCTTCTGCGCCCCGGACATGAGAAGCGATTCTTCCAAAACACCTGGAAGCAGAAAGTGATATGAGTATCATAAGCAATCTCAAACAGTTCTGGAATTGAAGTTTCAGGGGACACCCACCAACCCAGGTATCCACCCAAAACCTCACTGACTTACCATTTCCCACTTCGAAATAATAATAGGCATGCATCTGTTTTATAGAATCTATAACACCCCTCCAAAACTCAGAATCACCTCTCTTATGCGGGATATCAAAAATATTAACATATCTTTGCTTGACATATTTATTTTGAAGTAATTCAACCCAAATTTCTTTCCCATCACTATTAAGGAATTTAAAGCCCCATTTAGCAAGGAGAGCCAAGTTGAATGCTTCCATATTTTTAGTACCTAGACCCCCATTGACTAGCGGCAAAGAGACTGTCTCCCAATTTACTACATGATCGTGCTTATGTTCTGGAGTGTTATCCCAAAGAAAACAAGCACATTTTCTCTCAATTTTACTGATCCATTCTTTCTTGGCCCTATAAAAGCCCATCATATAAAGTGGTAAACTGCACAGTACCACTTTTATAAAAATAGCTCTTCCCCCAATCGACATCCCTTTCCCTATCCAACCATCAAGTTTCATATCAAATTTTAACAGAATAGGCTCCCAATCATCAACATTTAGATGTTTTTCTCCAAAAGGGATCCCTAAATATTTGAATGGGAAGACACCTTTGTTACAACCCAACATCTCCATCATCATCTCTCATCTCCCTGTATAAGCACCTATCTCATATAACTCAGATTTGTCAAGATTAATTTTCAGCCCTGAAGCTAATTCAAAACACACCAAAAGACATTTGAGTTTTCTAATCATCTCAATACCTTTTCAACAAAAATTAGCATATCATCAGCATATTGCAAACAAACAATCCCTTCCCTCAACCAATTGCTAGCTAAACCCCTTATAAGGCCATGCTCAGCTGCAGAATGTAGTGATTTTGTAAGTACATCTGCTGCCAAGTCAAAAAGAAAAGGTGAAAGCAGGTCTCCTTCTCTAAGACCTCTCTTACTAGTGAAATAACTCCTCCAAAAACCATTAATTTCTATACAAGAAGAACCTCCCCTTAATAAATCTCTGACCCAAAGAACCCATTTTTCAGGAAAACCCTTATATCTCAAAACCTTAATCAGAAACTCCCAATCAACCGAATCATATGCTTTCTCAAAGTTGATTTTAAAAATCATACCTTCCTCCTGATTCTCCCTTAGCCCCCGCAATATTTCATGAGTAATTGCTACACCCTCTAGAATATTTCTCCCCTTAATAAAACCTGTCTGAACTCTATCAACCAATTTCCCTATAATCCTAGCCAACTGAGAGGTTAGAACCTTAGTAATGATTTTATAATAGCAATTCAATAAGCTAATGGGTCTATATTGTTTTAGCCTTTCAGCATTCTACGTTTCTGGCAGTAAACAGACTACAGCATAGTTAATCCTGGAAATGTTCAATTGATGTTTATGAAAATCTTGAAGAAGAGCCATAAACTGCTTCTTTATTATCACCTAGAATTTTTTATAAAACCCTACCGAAAAACCATCTGGTCCTGGAGCCTTGTTAGGCTCCATTTCCATGATCGCACTGAGGACTTCTTCTTCTATAAACTCAGCACAAAGCATCTCCTTATCACCTACTTCTACTTTATTTCCGTCTCCCCAAATATTTGGATCAATCGAAACCGAAGCTTCTGCATTCTCCTCACATTGACGCCCAAATAAACCCTTATAGAACTCTGTTGCATGTCCTAACATACTCTCATTATCTAGGACCCATTCATCCCCCACCAACAAGGAACTGATCTGCTTCTTCCTACGCTTACCATTTGCAAGCCTATGAAATAATTTAGTATTCTTATCCCGCTCCTTAATTTTGGTCTCATTCGATCTTTGCTTCCAAAAGATCTCCTCTTGCAGACAAATAGCCTTAAGTTCATCCTCCATTTTAGCTCGCAATTCTAAACTATCAGTGCTAACAAAACCATTTTCAGCCTCCCTGCCTATTTGTTCAATCTTATTAACCAGGTCATCTTTTTTCTTTTTATTCTTGGCCTTGATATTCATATCCCAACCCCTCAAAGATCTTCTTAAATGACAGATATGGTCATGCCAAATATCCATGGCCGAACCTCTGTTAGGGCACTCCTCTCACTTCTTAACTACAAAATCCACAAAACCCGGTTCTAGTTCCCACCACTTTTCGTATCTAAACTTATGAGGCGGTTTAGGTACACTAACCCCATAATTAAGTAAAACTGGTTTATGGTCCGAAAAGATACAAGGAATGACCTGAGAGGTACACAAAGGAAACTTTTCCTCCCAAGAAGCAGAAACTAAAAATCTATCCAGGACCTCCAACACTATGTTACTTTGTTTATTAGACCAAGTGTATCTCGAGCCACTATTTCTAATTTTAGTTAGTTGAAGCTCTTGAATAATATCATTAAATTTTTCTATCCTCTCCCAATTGATATTATCATTATTCTTCTCTTTCTCATTTCTAATTATGTTGAAATCCCTACACACACAGGACCTATAAGGACAGCAATTTACCAACCCCCTAATTTCATCCAGAAAATCATCCCTTAATTCATCTCTAACTGGGCCATATACTACCACCCACTGCCATTCAAAACTATCCTTAATCCCAGCTTAACTAATAGCCAAGCTCAAAGTACCTTTAATGATGTTACTGCAGACAAATCTCTTCCTCCTGACTCCACATAGAATCCCTCCAGACGATCCTGTCGATGGGACCCATTCCCACATGAACTTCTTCTCTGTATCAAAAGAAAAAAGAGTAACTGGGTCAAAATCATCTTTTTTTTTGTTTCTTGAACCCCTATCAGGTCTACATCATTATCCTTAAAAACATCAGAAAGCCTAGAACATTTGTAGGGCTGTCCCATCCCCCTTATATTCCAATTGATTATCTTCATTTTAAACAATCTTGGCTACACCCATTCTGTGATTTATTGCACTGATCCCCAATGTTGGCCTGAGAATCTTGATTTCCCATAATATTATCCTCCCCATCATTACCTTGCTGAACTAACTGAGCCCCATTACTCAGCTCTTCTTGGCCTGACTTATTTCTCCCTTTCTTACCACCTTTCTTATTTTGAGTCTGTCCCTTACTACCCCAACAACACAACCACCCTCCTTTTTGTTGTTATTATTATTAGTAGTAGTAGGATTACCATTCTTACTAACATTATGTTTACTCTTGGTTATGGGAATATTTTCCAATCCAGAAATAAATTTAGCTGCTTTATTCTGTTCCAAAGCTCTAATAATGCCAATGTTACTCTTTATGTCATTCAGAGAATCACCCAAATCATAATGAAAAGTATTTGCAAATTTAATGATCTCGGCAGCAGACATTTCATTAAAAATAATAGCATGAGGGAAAGAGTTAGAGCCTAACCCTTTTTTAATGTTCTGTAAGTCTTTCTCTCTACCTCTCTCTTCGGCTTTATCTTGTATCTTCCCTGTGTAAGCTATTCTCAAACTCCTCCTTTTCATACCATCCTCCACTGCCTTGCCCTTTGCAGCTTCAGCACTGTTTTGATAAACCAAGTTGACCTCGTCCCCTTGCTGACTTGTTTCACTTTCACCTTTCTCAGCTTCTCTTGCTAAAGAAATTTCCTCAGAAGTTGTGTACTCATAATCTACCTTCTCCTCACTGTTCTGTTCCTAATTTTTAGAAACTTTCACCGAGCTATCACCCTTAATATTAGCCTGCTGTTGAGCCATCTCCATCACTTCTTTGTCCCGATCCATTTGTCCCCCACATGTAGTGCTTTGCTGAGTCAGCAGCCCATCTGTCTCTTCATTATCTTCTAATTGTTGCTCCTCCACACTAAGAGATGGAGACCTGATTCCAGTTATCTCTTTTACTTTCTGAGCATAATCTATTGATTCTTCATCAGCTGACAACCCAGGAGAATCCTTCTTTTCCTATTCCTCTGACATTTTACCTTTCTTACTCTTCCTTTCCCATGATTTAAATAAGTTGGATGAAGAATCCATGACAAATTCCTCATCCACTTCCTCCTCTGAACCATACTGTACCAGACTGTCAAACACATTTGTTCCCTTGTTCAATGAGTTCCTCATATGTTTAACACCACTAGTGGACTGGCCTGTTGATCCAATTCTGAGAGGTGCCTTATACTTGTTGCATGTTTCCCTGTGCTCTTCCTTGAAACTAGCCTTGCTTGCTTCTATGGCCAATTCAATTTCTATATCATCTTCTATTTGTATATTTGGCCTCCTCACTTGGACTGTCGTCGTCCTTTCCAGTATAGGATGGATCCCAACTTCCCCTTCCAGCATTCTCCCATAATATGCACCTGCATTACTAGATTTACCCAGCCTGTTATCCAGTCTTCCCATACTATTGCCATAACCTTCTTTATTCTCTTTCTTGAACCGCTTAAAGTTACCAAAGTCCCTATCTTCTTCTTCATCCTTAGTATCCTGTTTCTTCGGTCCCTTGTCATCTCCATCACCCCCTTCTCCATGACCCCCTCCTTGTTCGACCTCAATTCATACTTCATAAATCCAGTCATCAATTTCCACTCGCACCAGCTTAGGAATGTTATCTGCCCTTAAACAAGCTATCCTGAGCCTTGTAAATGTGAACCTAGCATTTCTGGTTGCTTTGAGATCAATGTCTTTATGCTTGCCAACACAAGAAACTATATGCCCCAGCACATACCACCTGATCAGATGTAGTGGAATCCCCTTAATCCTGATCCACAGAGTCTGTAACCTCCCCACTGCCCCCACACAATCATCCCAATACTCTGCCTTGATAGAAGCCCCCCCCCCTAGTTCAATGCCCTTGTATCTTGTCAAGTCTGACAGTTTAGACTCTTCATGGCAATGCACCACAAACATCTTGTCTTCTAGTTGATCAACATTCCTTGTCATATTCATATCCCAAGATTGACTCAGGTGATACTCCACTTGCTCTAAGGTTAAATCCCCTGATTTAACCATGATCACTGCACTATGCTTGAGTTCTATTACTTTCCTATCTTCCTTAGCAATTGCCGCAGAGAAGAAACCCAAATCTGCACCAGCAAAACCACAGAATTGAGCTACTGGAACTGGTTCTTGTTTAGCCTTGCACTCACTCATTAGATGTGTATCCCTCAAACAGATGTAACAATGCTTAGAGTTAGTGCATTCCTCCGCTATATGACCTAAGTCATTACATCTGTAGCACTGAATTTGTGCCTGCGAGTTCTCTCCATTACCAACACCCAGTCTCTTGTTCCCTCCTCCCATAGAGCTAGACCCAACATTCTGAAAGTTTTTGCCAGAATTGAACCTTACTCCAAATCCACGCCCAAATCCTCGTCTGCCACCACCTCCAAACCCCATCCCTCTCCCCATATCTCTGTTTCCAGCAAATCCACCCAAACCTTGTTGTTGTATCCACTCCCTACCCTGACTCTGACCCTAAAATTGAGATCCTCCTCCACTATCAATTTGATTTCCCCTACCAAAGCCTCCCTGATAACCACCTCCAGCAAACCGCTGCTCCCCAAATGGGTCATCCTCTCTATGCCAACCCTGATTTGGACCACGAAACTGACCTCAATTCTGGTTGTATTTGCCGAACTCTTCCTCCATCGCTGCCGCTACCTGCCCTGCCACGCGTTTCCCCACCAATTTGCCGTTTCTCCAGACCGAGCTTCCTGTGGCCAGAGGCGAAGCACTCGCTTGTGACACAAAGGGATCTGGAGGAGTTGGGACGACGACGAACTTGGTGGCGTGCCCTTACGCACCTAGCACCACCTCCCGACTTTCATCCCACTGTGAACCCTACCACCCTTATCCTACAAAATTCCATTGGTGCCCCCCAACGCCACACCGAATAATCTCACCACATCTGGGACGCATGGAGGCAATCGCTGGAGTATCTCTGCATACGTGGCCTTGTCCCTGGCCGATCCTTACTCCACAACTTTTGAACCACCATGGTCTGGCTCCATCTCCTCACGGACTCGACCCACCCCATCCATATCCCACCAATTTGCCCACAAATCTCACCCAAACTTCACGCAACTTAGATCAACTAAAAGCTCTAGCATTGCTAGATCGACAATCCAGAAAAAAATGCAACAAATGAGGATCAAAGAGCTGAAGAATTCCCGAGTATACCTCATGAACGCCCTAATCGCCTCGAGGGCCCGCAGTCAACGCAGTGAATGCCCTAATCACACAGCTTTGGCGCTTTTGTTTGGGACGGTATAAACTCTATACTGTACTGACTACCATATCGTAAACCGAGTCGTGCGTCATCCATGCTGAGCATTTCTAGATGAAACAGACAACGAGTTCGTAAGAATCATCAACGTCGTTCCAGAAGAAACCGGCAGGGCGTCGTGCTGCCAGTGTTGTTCGACGTCTCCTCAGTACGCCTCCGACAATGCTCTCGCCGCCTGACTGCTGTGTCTTAGCCGACGCATCGTGCTTGCCGCGATCGCCGGTGCTCGGCTCACTGATGCAGTTCCTGTTGCTACTGATCACTAAACAGTTCGAACCATTGAGGTTAGCGCAAAGCACGCAAGGTCTCGTGTGTATGAGTGGCGGGCAAGCAGGTTCTTCATGTGTAGGGATGGCAATTTCACCCATGGGTGCGGGCCCTGACAGGTTTTACACCCGATGGGCGCGGGTGTGGGTGTGATTTCGCACCCATGGGTGTCACCCGCACCCGACCTGAACAAAGTCGGGTGTGGGGTGGGTTTTATTTTGCACCCGTGGGTGACCCATGGGCGCCCGTAACAGCCCACCAGTTTTTGGCCCAGCCCACATAATCAAAGCAACCCTAATTCTCTAATCCCCTACTCGCCAGGCCGCCAGCCACCCCACCTGCACGTCGGTGCCGCAATCTTCACTCCTCACTTCCTCAGCCACCCTGCCTCTCGCTAGTCGCTCTCGCCCGTCGGCCGCCACCAGTGCCTCCTCGCCATCGGGCCATCGCTCGCTCACGCCATCGGATGCCACGCGCAGGCGGCCAGGCGCAGGCAGTCCTCGTCCTCAACGGCCGACGCACTCGTGTGGCTCCCCAATCACCCAATCGGGGACATCACGGTGTGGCTCCCCAATCACCCACCTCCGGGGGGGCAACCACAGCGGCAACATCACGGCGGCACCATGAAGAACTACAGGCGCGCGCGAGCTCCGCAAATCCGGTGTGCGGCTGCCCTGGTTCTTGACGGCATCTGATGGCATGGCGACCCAACGCCAAGGAATTGGCGTCTCCAGCTCACGAGCTCCTCTAGTTGCTCGTCCACCGAGATCTTCGACGCCATCATCAAGTGCGGCTTAGTCCCTGACATCAACTGCTGCTCGCCTCTCCACCCCAAGCTCAAGTGCTAGTGCTGCTGCTCGTTCCCCTACCCCGATGTCTGTTGCTGCTGCTGCTCCATCATCTGCTACTGCTACTACTCCATCAAGTGCTCAAGCTCAGCCTACACCGGCAGCAGTTGATGATGATGAAGGTACAGATGTGGTTGTTATAGATGATAATAGGCCTGTGCTGGAGAAGAGAAAGCGCAAATCTGATGTGTGGCTAGAATTTGATGAAGTCATAGTGGCAGGCAGAACCAAAGCTAAATGCATGTGGTGTAAAAAGCTTCTAGCAGCAGATGGTAAATCAGGCACAAATCATTTGCGTGGTCACCTTAGTTGTTGCCCATCACGCCAGGTTAGAAAAGGAATGAAGCAGGCAACCTTAAAGTTAGGGAAAAATGAGAAAGGGGCAGTAGTAGTTGAGAAATATGTTTTTGATCAACTAGTTGCTAGGAAAGAACTTGCTTTAATGATTTGTGTCCATGAGTATCCACTATCTATGGTCGACCATGCTGGTTTTAGCCCACATCAAAGTAGACTTGCTCCAAAAACAGTTGAAGGGCTGATGTGTATGCAAGCTTGGTCTCGAGCAGACATGTTAGGCGATCAGTCATGTTTTCTTAATGCACTCATGACGTGTATGAAGGATGAAGAGGAAGAAATGGTATCTTTTATATTTCTTTATTATTTCAGTTCTACTTGTTATTCTCATTTATTAATCTTAACAGTCTCTTATCAACACTTCTTTGATTTTGCCTATGTCTAGGATGTTCCTGAATCAACCATCATTGACTAAAGAGTGGACACAGCTCCAGTTATGGAACTCATGTGTGATCATTGTGTTTGAGTGAGTATTTGTCAGTGAGACTGAGTATTTGTCAATTGTAATATGTTTATGTAATTGTGGTGACTACTGAACTACGTACTCATATGATCGTTATGGCATTATTGTCATGTGTTGACTATTGAACCATATGAGGTACTGCTATGTTGATTATTTGTCATCTCATGATCTGAGTATTATGACTGTCATAGCTGAGTTTATATTATGCTGAATTTATTGAGGTATTTTATGTCTTTGTATATGTAACATGTTAAACTCGATGGGTCACCCGACACCCACCCGAAACCCGTGGGTGTGGGTGTGGGTGTCAACTTTCACCCATGGTTGTGGGTGTGGGTGCTATTTTCCACCCGAACACTTTTTTGTAGTGGGTGGGTTTTGGCTCCACCCGACCCGAACCCGACCCACTGCCATCCCTATTCATGTGAATCGAGAGTGCTGGAGCGAATGCGACGGCTGTGGGTCAGTGGATCTACTCGGTATTGACAAAACTGACGCAGAAGCCCTTGATCTGAAGGACCTTCACTACCTTCAGCATCGGCGTGACACGTGCACGGTCACTGCCAAGAAATTCTGGCTATCTTTTTTTCTTCTTTTTTGCTTTTAAACTTTTTTTTTGAATTCTTTTGCATTTTAACTTTTACCTGTGTGGATACTGGATAGGTCTCATTTTTTTCATAAACATGCCTAGCTGTTACGACTTTTACAATAGAAGCTGCTGAGAAGTCGGACGGCAAGCTTCCATTTTTGCTTACGGAGTGTCAAAGCACTGCAGTAAGCTCCGATCCTTATCATGTACAATTAATTTTATCTCTGAACAAGGTTCTCGTGTACCACCTACAGAAAAGGTTTACCTAGCTGCCACCATGCAGGGAATGATGGAAATGTTTCCCGATACCTCTCATTTCAGTCCTCTCGCTCAGTCACTCATGTTTTATTTCTCCAGAAACAACAAACAAATACGAGATGTCTGTTGCCACTTCAGGCAAAGTGCACATTTTCATGGTACAGTTGGTGAGCGGTAGCACTATGTTATATATCTAGTCCCCGGTCAAAAAAATGTTATATATTGAGCAGTTCCTTGGCTGAGTAACAATTGCTAAATTTATGGTTGGTAGGAACTGTTCCAAGAATTCTACTGTAGCAACTTTTCCCTTTTCTTAGATAATGGAAAGATTTTTCCGCCTTTTTGCATCTTGGATGCATACAGCCCAGTTCAACAACTTATTACAAGTAGGAGTATGAAATAGAATTGTGACAAGCCACAATTTTTGCAATGCAAACTATCAACCAATTCTATGCCGACACGGCCAGTCATTTTTGGAGAAGACTTCCATTGCTACTACCTCCATGGTTTGGCAAACTTTGGAGATGTTGTCCTTGTGTTCTTCCTTTTGTAGTATCCTCCACGATCGAAGCCAGTAGGTTGTCCTGAACAAAACCTCCATCAACGTGATCATTGGTTTTTTATTAAACATAATATCATTGCGGCTGAGCCATATAGCCTAGAATGCGGCCCCTACTCCAACCATGATTAAGCCTTTTGATTTAGAGTCAAAATTGGATAGCCAACCGTCTACAATGTGAGAAACACTAGATTGTTGGGGTATTGCAGTAGCCACTGTGACAATGTTCCATATAGTCTTAGCGATATAGCAGTCAAAGAATAAGTGCTGAATGTTCTCACTGTTGTTACAGAAGCTACACTTAGTGCTACCTTTCCAATTCCTTCTTTGAAGATTATCCTTGGTCAGGATCACTTCTTTTGCCAGTTTCCAAAGGAAGGTTTTAATTTTCAGTGGAAGATTGACCTTCCAAAGATTTTTTAGGTGAGAATATGGTTGTAATAACATGGCTTGATACATTGAATGGACTAAGAAAGTTTGTTTACCATCTGAGAGAGTAATAGTGGAAAGTTTGTTTACCATATTATTCCATTGGACCAACTTATTACCTATTATAGGTCGTCAAAAGGTTAAATTTAACTATGTTCCATGAATGACATCCTAAACAGTGACATGTTTCCATCTGGCAACATTGTATAGATCAGGATACTGAGCACTTAGAGGTGTATTATCCATCCAAGTGTCATTCCAAAACCTAGTTTTGACTCCAATACTTTACTTAAAAGGAGCCCCATTTCAGAAATTCGTCTTTAACCTTCATCAACCCAGACCAGAAATGAGAATCTCCTGATCTTCTTTGCGTTTGAGTGAGGGATTTGTTAGGAAAGTATTTATTTTTTAGAAGTTTTTTTCGTACTTCTTCCTCGTTGATTAGCCTAAACAATCACTTACGGAGGAGGCATATGTTTTTGGTCCTGAGATGAGTAATTCCAAGACCACCTTGGTCCTTTGGTTGGCAAAGGATATCCCATCTTGCTAAGTGATACTTCTTTTTGTGGCCATCTCCCTCCCAATAGCATTTGGAGCGAATGGTGTCTAGTTTCCTTAGAACACCGTCCGTGATTTCAAAGAAAGACATCATAAAAATAGGTAAATTGCTAAGGACTGAATTGATGAGAACAAGACGCCCCCCCCCCCCTAAGGATAGAAATTTTCCTTTCCATTTATTTAGTTTCTTTTCAAATCTCTCAACCACATCTCTCTATTCGCTATTTCTGAGTTTCCTATGTATGATAGCGGTCCCCAAGTATTTGAATGGCATGGAGCCTACTTTGTATCTGAAAAGATGAGTGTATTCATCTTCGAAATTCTTTGCCTGACCAAAGCAGAAAATTTTGCTTTTGTCAAAATTTATTTTTGAACCTGACAATTGCTCAGATACACAACAATAGTTTCATATTTGTAGCATGTTCTATATTGTGATCCATAAAGATGATGGTGTCATCTATATATTGTAGTATAGACAACCCATCGTCTACCAGATTAGGGAGAATTCCAGTTATATGGCCATCCTCTTTGGCTCTAGACAAAATTACAGCCAACATATCAGCTACTAGATTAAAGAGAATTGGAGACAAGGGATCTCCTTGTCGAAGGCCTTTGTGCATTTGAAAAACTGACCAATCTCATTATTGACTTTGATTCCCACATGACCTCCAGTGACAAAACTATGAATCCAACTACACCATTTTCGTGATAAACCCTTCATCCTCATAGTCTGTTGGAGAAAAGCCCAATTAACTTTGTCATAGGTCTTTTCAAAATCAATCTTAATGATTACTCCGTTCTACTTCTTCCGTTCAAGCTCATGAATGGGTTCATGTAGGATTACTACACCTTCCATTATATTGCGATCAGTCATAAACATCATTTGGGAATGCCTTATTATTTTCTCTGTGACTAAACCAATCCTATTTGTAGCAACCTTTGTTAGAATTTTGAAGCTAACATTGAGTAAACATATTGTTCTATATTCTTGGATTTTCGTGGCATCTCCCTTCTTGGGTAGAAGAGTAATTACCCCAAAGTTAAGACTATAACTGGAAAGTCTCCCAGCATGAAAGTCTTGGAAGAGAGCCATGAGGTCCTCCTTAATGATATCCCAGAATACCTGATAGAATTCAGCTAAAGTCTTGGAAGAGAGCCATGAGGTCCTCCTTAATGACATCCCAGAATACCTGATAGAATTCAGCTGAGAAGCCATCTGGACCTAGTGCTTTGTTATGCTCCATTTGGAATATAGCATGCTTGACCTCCTCTTCCTCGAATGGTGTGACTAGGATGGAATTTTTCTTCCTCATTAACTTGAGGTATATCACTAGTTCTTGTCTCATCAAGTGAGAAAGTATTGTCATCTGGTTTACCAAATAGACTTTTGTAATATTTAGTGATATACCTTTTGAGGTTAGCATCACCCACTATAGTGCCATTCCCAGAGTCAAGTTTATATATACGAGTCTTCCTATGTTTTCCATTGGCAACCAGGTGGAAATATTCAGTATTATTGTCCCCCTCTAGGAGGTCCTTGACTTTCGCCCTCTGGTATCACTTTAACTCCTCTTCTCTAAGCATATGGGCTAGCCGTTCATTGAGGTAGTGTTTCAAAGCTATCTCATTTGGTGAGAGAGTAGTATTCTCTGCTTTCTTGTCTAGTAGTTCTAGTAGTATTCTCTTCTTTCTTGTCTTGTCCCCTCTACGAGATAGCTTTGAAACACTACCTCAATGAACGGCGAGAAAATGGGGCTACAGGCATGGAGACGGCTAACAAATTTCTTGATTCGCAATAGTATGTTGCTAACTTAAGCAGCCCGTCACTGGTGTTGATTACCACTTGTGGAGGTTGTTGATGTCAATAAGAACTGTCACTATTACTTTTGAGCTGACGTCAGTTTGGCACCTTTAAGATACTGCTAGCGTCACCTTTTAAGGTACAACAATTGTCATGGAAGTACTGAATCGTAACCACACCCACCTTTAAAACTTTCAACCAACCGTGGTTCTTCAACACAAAGGCCAAATAAAAACATCCTAAGTTCAAAATATTTTTAATTATAAAGTACTCCCTCCGTCCAACTAAACAGGGCGTATTCCCCTTGGCTACAAAGACCAAGGAGATAACTGTTCCATTTAAAGAGCCGTATTCTCGGAGGCAAGCCGCCGGACGTTTCGTTCCCTGAGGTAATTACGATCCACAATTTGCTGTGCATGCAAACGTCTCATCATGGGTCCGAGCTGTCATCCGGATTACAGCGCCGAAAATTTCTAGCACGCGATAACAACGCTAGCGGGTGGCAAAGTTTCCAGCGCGCTATTATAGCGCTGAAATTTCTCGATCAAAAATTTGCCACCGCGCTGGTTGAAAATTTAGACGCTGCGGATTGGAGCAAAATTTTACTGCCGTTCTCTTGATCAAAATTTTCGTCTTCTCTATATAAGCTGCGTCTCCCTAATGTTTTCCTCATCTCTCTACATTCCTTCCAACTCATAACAATGGCGCCCATAGACCTCAACCTCGAGCCATCTGAAGAAGGTTTGACCTCAGAACAATGGCGCCCATTTTCTTCTTCTCACATGAATTTTTCTTTTGTTTAAAATTTCATAGTTTGTATTATTGCACCGTGAGTAGATGAAGTAGCTACAGAAGAAGGTAACCATGACGGAAGACAAGCAGCTACTGATTCTAGTGGAGATGATGATGACTCTGCACCGTTGTGGCACTGGGGATATGAAGGTATGTTGCTCCTGGTTTAGAATCTTTTGTTTAAAACCATAAACAGTTGCATGTCGACTCTATATGTGTTTCTAACTATTGTATCCATTTAGATCCAATTGAAGATGACCAAGCAGAGGATCTTAGCGAAGGAAGAGAAGGACATTCTACTGGAGGAGCTACACCAACCACATTCGATTAGTAAATGAATTTTGTCCCTTGTCATTTGCACGATGTGAGTAGACATCCTCATATTCTTTCTATAGGTTTGAACGGGAGGAAACGAAGGACTTACCCGAATGAAGAAAAATTTGCAATCTATGGTGAGTTATTAGCAAGAACAGATCCACCATTACTTCATCATGGAGTGGTAAAGGAGGTTGCAGCAAAGTTTGGTGTGCCTGTCCGAACATGCCAAAAAAATTGGCATAAAGGCCAAGCTGGTGGTTTTGATGAGTTGAAAGACAAACGAAAAAAGAATAGTGGGCATAAAAAAATCGAAATTTCCCCTGATGCCATAAAAAATGTTGATTTGCAACAAAGCACTACTTTGAAGGATCTTGCTGGAGCACTTGGTGTAAACAAAAGCACATTGCATAATCGTTTCAAAGAAGGTTGTTTCCGTAGGCATAGCAATGACATAAAGTTTACATTGACTGATGACAACATGAAGGCTAGGGTTAAGTATTGTCTCTCAATGCTAAGGGAAACCAGTGAGGGTGAAAAAAGCTTTGATCCAATGTACAACATCATGTACATAGATGAGAAATGGTTTTATAGGACTTGGCGAAACCAGAAGTACTACTTGGCGAATGACGAGCAACGTCCACGAAGATCAGTGGAGAGCAAAAACTTTATAGAGAAGGTAATGTTCTTGACAGTGATCACTAGACCCAGATTTGACAGCGAGGGAAAGTGCATTTTTGATGGAAAACTTGGCATTTTTCCATTCACTTATGTTGAACTAGCACAACAGAACAGTCGAAACCGACCTAGAGGTATAACTTGTTCACATATGTACAAGATTTTGTTATCACTTCGCTATGTCAATTTTTAATGTTGAGTTGAGTTTATTTACAGGAACAATAGTCACTAAGGCAATGACATCTGTGAGGAAGGAACATTGTAGAGAGTTCTTGATTAACAAGGTCATTCCTGCAACCAAAGCTAAGTGGCCAGTTGAAGAGAGAGGCATGCCTATCTTCATACAGCAGGACAACGCAAAAACTCATATTGATGTCAATGATCTAGCTTTTGTTGAGGCTGCCCAATCTAATGGTTGGGATATTCGAATGACATGTCAACCTCCTAACTCTCCAGATTTGAATGTGTTGGACCTAGGTTTTTTTTCTGCCATTCAAGCTTTGTTCCACAAAGGAACTCCTAATAATGTTGAGCAAATTGTTACCAAAGTGGAAGAGGCATATCGTGATTATCCAGTTGATCGATCCAATAGAGTCAACAAGGTTGCATGATGGAAATAATGAAGCAAAATGGAGGTCAATTTTATGACATTCCTCATATGAGGAAAAAGACTTTGGAGATGCAAGGAATACTACCAACGTCACTAAAATGCGATGTTGATCTGTACAATGAATATGTAGCATTTGTATCCTAGCCTAATTTGTAAACTTTGTTTAAATCATGCATTCAGAATGTCTTAACACCATTGCATACAACAGTACCAAATCATCTGCCTCATTCGGCATCATCATCAGAATGAAAAAGTACCAAATCCTCCCACAAGGTTTTTGATGGAACAATCAACTCTGGCATCATCGTTGTCCACAATTGGACACCTTCTAAGGCATTCTGTAACTCCTCTTCGCTCCATATGCGGTACGATCTGTCATCCAAATCATTAGGAACTTGTGTGTGTCCTCTGATGTCGACGCCGGATGTGTGGACCCAATCATCTCCACCATGTGGCTCATCATCGACACCTGCGTCTGGTTCATCTTCACTGCCGAGGACGGGAGCCTCTTCTTCATCGCCACCTGCGTGTAGTCCACCCTCGCCGCCCTCCACCGAAACCTCAACTCCGTCGACACTTGATGGTGGGTCACCACCACGCACCGCTGCTGATGCTTCTTCCTCACCGCGACGCCGCTTGTTCATGCTGAGTGGGGCTATGGATGGAGGGAGAAGAAAGCATGAGCTGGGCGGGGCTGTGGATGGAGGGAGAAAAAAGCGTGAGCTGGGCGGCTCTCTGGACGGAGCGAGAATAATAAAAGGAGAGAAGGAAGGCTTCGTTGTGAGGAAGTTAAACACGCCTCTCCCTGTAATTAAGTCTCGCAAAAGTGAAACGATGCTGCACAGTTCTCAACGAAAGAAACGATAACGCACCCTCTTTTCCTGGAATAATCGCTGGCCTAGATACGCCCTGTTTACTTGGACGGAGGGAGTAACATTTTGAAGATGCATCTAGGATCTCCTAGTGGGTTTTGGTGTACGATGACATCGGATTAAAAATATGCTAACTTGTATATAAAGCAAATGTGCAGATTATCAAAAGAATATCCAACCCCACATTGTGAGATAGTTCACCCCTCTACAAAAACAAAAAAAGACTCAAGTGCTTCAATGTTTATTGAGTCATAGGCATGCCGAACTATTAAGAGTGGTAAACTAATCTTGCTTGTAGGGAATTCATGCGCTCAAGCCAACCAAAAAGCTTTGAGAGAAAATTAGCCACAAAAAGAACAAAAGGAACCAACTCATTCTGAGCCAAATAGAGAACCACGGAAGTTTCATGAGTTATTCATGAATGTTCCGTCAGTGCCAATCCCCTGGGTTGTTGCAACCCGAGAGCTACGGAAATTTTGTCACTCCTTGACTCAGTTGAAAGTCATCCTATGCAACGGCTCTTTTTGAACTCGCGGAAGTTCTGTTAGACCTAGAATACACTACAACGACTAGTTTTTGGAGTTGCTCTATAAATAGCTCACTCCTCTCCCCGTGGGAGGGGTTGGACACGATGGCATTTCACTCCTCATCCACCTAGAGCTCTCCCTCTCACTCATACACTTGTTCTTGAGATTACAAGCATTTGTGAGAGAGATCCAACCATCAAAAGCTTCATTCCATCTATTTAAAAACTTGTGCACATCTTTCCCTACACTTCAAGAATTGATTTACTTATTACTCTTAGAGACTTGGTCTCATAGACGGCTAGACGTCGCCCTTAAGCTCCCAAGTTGTTGTGGTGAGACGGGGACCTTTGTGAAGGTGTGATTCGCCTCTGGTGAAAAAGAATCAAGTGAAGGAAATCATCCAAGCTCGATCTTCGTGATTGCTTCACCGGAGAAAAGGGGTGAGAGTGATGAAATAAGTGTCCGTATTTTGTCCCAATCTTTCACATTACTAAGCCACAAAATAATCTTCCTCTGAATTTTATTAATGAAAGAGCCAGCACCAAAATAACAAATAGCAAGAATAGCAATTATGAAATAAGTGCAGCTTGTGACGATTCAGAATTCTGCCTTAGTCGCTAAACAGTCAAAATAACTTGATGTCGTCAAACAATGCTACGCAGAAAGTATTATTCAATAGTTCTCACCACTAGGAATTATGCCACAATCAGCGAATAGTATAATATGCATGCAAACATACTCTATAGTTGATTAATCTTGATGACATGAATTAGCAGACAAAGTAACTCATGGCAGATTCCGGTGACTGAGTATGATTAACCAAATAGGATCTCGTTGACAGATTAAAGGATCAGCTTACAGGATTTCAAACAAGCCTGGATAAAAGTCTCTAGTCGTGTGCCCAAGAAGACCACGATCAGAGAGAGGAGGATTCGGCAGGAATTCCAGAATGCACCCAAGCACATCAGCTTGATTACGCTCTCACAGAATCCTTGATTGGATGGATAGATATCGCCACCAGGCAGGAAAGATGGTGGCGCTGTGTTTCAGTCTGGAGAAAACCTCAACAGGGAAAAACACAATTAACTAAAACCTAATCCTTGTTGCATGGCCGAACCTTGGCCTTTAAGGTGCACGTAGGCACAAGCCACCAAATCATACATGGACTCAACCAGCATAAGGCGAGTCTGACTCAACCATGTTTGATAAATAAACTGACGCTCAGCACCCAAGTCTGACTCAACCAAACTAATAGAGCTAGACACGTCCAAACTAATAAGATAACATACACATGAATAATAAAATATTCCGGCCAGTTGCTAATGTGATTCAGATTAGCACTTGTATCGATCCAACAATGATATACGCAGGAAACTTCTTTTGCTCTTTCTTCACCTGGCGCTGCATGTCAGCTCTTTCATGACATAATTTGCACGCCACTTCATTGCACAAATTAACACCCATATATATTTTCCCACATCCAGGTTGCACAATACTATGTGATAAATTATTTCCTTCTCTATCCACACGTTGATTCAAAGAAATAGGTAGAACTCCAAACTGAATAATCAAGCTCTTCTTGCAATTATCATCTTCAGTTACCAAATATTTGCAATTATTTTGAGAGTACATACTAGAACTGATTTGATGATGTTTGGACTCATCATCCTCTCCCCCTTAAAGCAAAGCCGTCCTCGGCTTTGACATAATTTGAGGTACTTATTTTGTGGCCAGGGAACCTGCAACTATTTTTATGCATGGTGTTGCATCACCAATGACCCTCTGTTGATTTAAATGATGAGCAACTGCAAGTTCAGAAACAAATACAGTAGGAGAAGCCACATCAACCTGCTTTTTGCCTTCTTTCTTCTCATTCAAATTAATAGATCTTGAACCATTGTAGAACACAAATGATAATTGCAGGTTGTTTCATAGCTACCATCAACAACTTTCGAGCTTGCTATAGCCACATCATTCTCTCCCTCTTGAAGCAAAGCCGTCCTCGGCTTTGGAATATCCATTGGTGGGCCCTTCTTTCTTTTCCTCACAACTGGAAGAACATCCACCTTGATAGCACTCTCTGACATCGATTTAAGTATATGATGCACTCTCTTGTGTACAAAAGTATAACTGTTGGTACGACCTCTACGAGTTGCATCAAGATCATATTGCCATGGTCTTCCCAACAATAGATGGCACACACTCATTTGTGCCATGTCACAATCTACTGAGTCAACATAATTTCCCACTAAAAAATTTTACTCTAGTTCTATGAGTAATTTTCAGTGTGCCACTTTGATTCATCCATTGCATATAACAAGGTGTAGAAAGCCTCCATGTAGACAAAGATAATGCATGCATCAAATCTGAACTAATAGCATTAATAAAACTACCACCATCAATAATTAATTTGCATACCTTTTCTTTGATACCAAATGATGAAATAAGTGTCCAATGCTATCGGCCTCATGTCAAAATTCATCCGGAGTCATCGGGAATCATCGAAACAAGAGAGGGTCCAGAATCTGTGTTGGTGCTACGTCACCTATTTTTGGCCTTTGGGCTTTGTATTCAGTTGAGCCCAATTAGGAGCGCGTCCAGAGGGTCTTGCACGACCCTAGGGTCTTTATATATAGCCGCCGCCGCACCATTAGGGTTCGGGTTTTGCTTAGATTATTTTGTTCATAACAGTTTTGCCATCACATTGGTTTCTAAGACCCCAACTTCATGAGTTTAATCATACATCTGTAATTATGTTGCATTTTTCGTTGTTCTTACTTGTGTTCTTGATTCGCAGGTAGGGATTAGCCATCTCGGCGAGGTCAATCGTCCTTCGACGGTTGATAACCAGAGGAGACGTTGTGCTACGATTGCGGGGTTCTGAACGTGTTGTTTAGAAGCCAGATCGATTTGTGTTTCGCCTCCGCCCAAATCAAGATTTACCAGAACCTTTCGAAAGATCAGGAACCCTTGTTCACATCAAGTGGTATCAGAGGATTAATGATTAATCTTGATGACATGAATTAGCAGACAAAGTAACTCATGGCAGAAAGAGATGGTTTTGTTTGCCAAATTTACCAACTCGCTCAGTGGCCCACAATAGCATCTTCCCACTCATAATACTTAGATCGAGAAGCGGTTGAATACAGTGTTGGCACAAACTCAGCATATACATCTAAATTATAGTAATCCATCAACAAAAATTAGCAGAGTACCGTGAGCAACCCGGCTAAACTTGTGACATCCCAAGTCACAAATAGTTGTTTAAGCTAACACAATGCTAATTGCTGACCAATTCAAATTTCAAATAATTAAAGTGCCAAAGAAAAAGGGGAAACAATTTAATTAGTAATTCCACTAATTGGCCAAGTATTAGCTTTTCAAAAACTTGGCAAAACTCAATGGAAGTGTGCCCATATTTTTGCATATTCCAGTGGGGCATGTCAAGAAAGAGTTTTGGGGAATTTACTGGAATTTTTGGTAAAGGTTTAATCCCCCTAAAAATTCCCTAAGTGCAGAGAACAGAACCTCTGTTCCAGGAATTTTAGTTAATTTTTCAGAAGGAATTTCGACGTGGACCCAAAAACAAAGTTGGCAAGTAGGATTTGCTGAACCTACACAAAAATTTGCTAAGGTTTTGAAGCTTCGTAAGTGGAAAAATCAGCAAACGTACAGCACTGTTCCAATCAAGGGGGGGGGGGGGTCAACCATTTTCTTCTCTGGTCCACTCACCAGTCGACACCACCGTACCCTCCCCGCCGCCCACCGATCGTTGCCTCTCGCTTTTGCCCATCCCGGCCACTGCTCCGCCCGCTCCCTCCTGTGCCACCGGCCGCATTGAAGCTCCGCCGACGAGCCAACCCCCGGCGGCCAGCTCGCCTCCTCGCTCCCTCTGCCCGCGCACTGCCGCGCGGTACTTAAGGCCACTGCCACCGCGAGCTCCCCTCCCCTCCTCTCCTCTCTGCTTTCGCACACGCGCCACGCGATCCCCAGGCCCTCGACGAGACCAGACGCCCCTGCCCTGGCCTCCTTCCGCTCCCTCCGCCAGGATCGGACGTCGCCCTTGTTTTTCCCCCGCCATGGCCGCCGTCGCGTCAAGCTCCGCCTAGGTAGCTCTCCGTTCCCCCCTCTTTCCTCAAATTGTTGCGCAAGGGTCTTCCCTGGTAGTTCCCTGAACCGTTCCCCCTCTGCCGCAGAGGCCTCGCCGGAATCGACGAAGAAAGGAGCCGCCGCCGTCGGGTTCTCCCCCACCCCGCCGATGAGACCCCCCTTCCGGCCCTCCCCGTCGCCTAGCTCCTCCACGCCGTCGATCTCCGCACTGAGGTGATGCTCTCCCTCCACTTCCCGACCCTTCTCGCTCGCCGTGCTCGCCGCGCAACGCCGCCGTACACCCCCCCCCCCTGCTCCGCTGCTCGTCGCCGGCCATCTCCGGCGCTTCCCCCAGGGCACCCACCGGACCCACGAGGTCGCCGTGGGGTGCTGAGCACGTGTGCACACGGCGTTGGCCGAGCCGCGCTGACGATTGGCCGCTGGCCCGCGCTCGCCGGCGCCGGCCACCGTGCGCGCGCGCGCGCCTGCGGGTGTTTGAAAATGCCGAATGGCAGTTCTGTAAATTACCCCCAACTTTGCTAAAAACTTCAAAAATTCATAACTCAAAAAATAAAAGTCCAATGAGCATGAAACCAATTTTGTTGGATTCCTAAAATCTTCCTCTACCAGAAAAACAAGATGAGAGCCAGGGTTATGTAGTAGATTAGTAAAATTAAATCACCAAAGTTAGAACCTTGCTAAGAGTATTAAATTCATAATTCAAAATTTATAACTGATAAAATCATGGGATTTGGTCAGTAAGCACTTCATGTCATTCCTAAACTTTCTGCTAAAGCACATTTCCATCATTTATGAAAAAATTTTAGTGTTATTGCATAATCCCCATTTTTAGTAAATGAATTTCTATAAATGCTTGGGTAGGATTTTAATTCTGAAATTTTGCATTCCTGCTCTTTGGGCATTTCTACATAACTATAAAATTTCCATGAAAAATTTTGGGCACCATCAGTATGCCTTTTTGCTGTTAAAGTTACTCATTCATAATTAGCTTAAGAATTTCAAAATAAATATTGCCTTGTATATGCATATAGTTGTTATTGGTGATAAATCCCTCTTGGGACAGCTCATGCAACATGTTAATCTTGACTTGCAGTAAAGTTATTATTTTCTTTTGGTATGCTCGTGTTTCCTAATTAGCTTATCTAGCTAGGTCGGTTCAGGGTTATAATTAAAAGTGAGCATGTCGAATTCGAGGAGGTTATAATTAAACTTGCGATATAAGGTTTCCATGTTCTCTTGCATGGGCATTATAATTGGTGAATGCACCCTGGGTAAGAGTGTAGTTAAGAAGCTTTGCATGTTTGCTAAGTAGGCCTTGGCATACCGAGGGAAAATACCCTGCTAATTTCTTAGCACCAAGGGCATACTGGTGTTTGGAATACAGGTGACATGCTCATTGATTACCATGCCTCCCACTTCCCTAATTAGAAGTTTGTCCCCTTAAATTTAATAATTGCCAGAGTGTGGTACAAACATGTTATCTCATGCATGAGCATCATTCCATCAAATCCTATTTATTGAAGAAGTGTCATGCATCATCGTCCGACGCCTGACCGTGCATTGCACTGCATTGACTAGGAAGCGAGACTGGGAGCAAGGACGTGGCAAGCAACCCTGAGGAACCCGAAGTTGAGCTGAACCCCGCCGAGAACTTTAACTACGATCACTCCCAAGGCAAGCCCCGGTGCACACCTACTGATTTACGAGTCTTTTTTTTATTTTGTCACCATAGAGGGGTATTGTATTGTGCATTAGGTATAGGGCTTGGTTGGAAACCCACTTGCATAAACAAACTATGCCCTATACTTAGTTACATTAGTAAGCCTCTCGTTAGCAACTGCTAGGCTTAAATTAGTGGAGCCAACGGTAGGCTATGGGATCACTTGATTCACGTGAAGAATGAATTTGGTTAAAAATTTGAGAACCTATCGTTGCAACTCCGCGGACAAGTATTGAACAGTACCAAGTGCATACCTCTATATGGGAATTGGTAAACCTAGTAACTTGGGCGCCGTATGGTTGGACGGTATTACTCATCGATCCAAAGGTGATGTGAATGGCACGGTGGATGCACGGGTCAAGAACCGCTGGAGAGTGCACGGGTTAAGCCTCGGATACGAAGTACTGTATCGCGGGGAGGACGTGTACTCGGGATCGATGGCCCCGGATCGACTTTATCGCAACCTCGTGAACGGTGGCCATACGTGTTCTTAAATGATGCGTATGTCATGCATTTGGGTTATTCTCCTGCAGGATGTAAATCAATTCGAATTGCCGTCCCTCGCGGTTATGAGTACCTCTTGTGTCGAGCAGTGGCAACGATACTTTAAGTAGAGAAGTTGGTTTGTGATGCTGAAATTTATCTACTCTTTGGATACACATTGCTATGTTGTATTGCTCTGTATCATTGTACAAGTCTTAGCAGCTAGCTAGGTCCAACTATAGTCCCTCTTGTGCAACAAACAATTAAAAATCTTGGTTAAGGAATAAGCAGCGCAGCATAGAATTACTAGGTGCTTTTATGCAATTATCAAATAAGCCCGGTCGACCCCCTGCATAATAGGAGTCGGTTTTAGTAAACCATTTGGACGGGTAAGTCTTGCGGAGTATGCTAGATACTCAGGCTTTGCGATTATGTGGTTTTTCAGGTTTGCCTCAAGCAACTTATTGCGATTGCTGTAACAAAATTGTGTGGGAAGGTGAGGAGCCCCAGAACTGGACCATTGAATGGGTCTCCAGCTCCCCTAATCAAGAAGAGTGAGCCATTGCCCTAGGGCCGGCGTGGCTTACTTAGGTTCCGCGTAGTGTTGTCATATTTTCCGCCTCCTCCTATTCATATAATATGAACTAAGAATATGTGTATGATAATGTAACTAAATTTGCTTCCGCTGTGACTCCTGAACTTGTAATATTATACACTTAATGATGTATCCTTGTAAATGATGGATGTTCGTGTGTGAACGCTATGTATGGTTACTTCGCTAACCATCTCCCGAGACGATCCTGTACGGCACACTCTATACTTCGGTATAGGGTTGCGATAGCTGGTATCAGAGCCGACGCGGAATAAGCGTCACACCGATGAACATTTTAAAAGACTTAAACAACCCGTTTTACGCCGTACGGTAAGGTACGAACTAGTAGTGCTCATATAAGGACTTTATTAGTAGATGGCAAAGCTAATCCTGGGTTATGTTTGTTAAACTACTCGCCTCTATGGATTCTTCCCCGAAGGTAGGTGCCTGTGCGCGGATCGGTTGCGCAATAAACACCGAACGCCTTCCGGGTGGGCAAAGACCTGGACTTTGTTTGATGCGCGGACCGATTGCGCTTAAATATCGGCTGCCTTCCGGGTGGGCAAATACCTGGACATAACTGTCATTGTTGTTTTGGCTTGTTTCTTTTGGATTTGATGTATTGTTTCTGAAATGGATCTATTGCAGGTATACTAACCACGGGCAGTTCGCTTAGAAAGGTGCGAGAAGTGTGCGTGCCATCGGATGGATCGATCTATATATTCGGTCAAAGTTTTCCTTTGTGAGGACGTAGGAAATCGGCATATTGAGCATTTGGCATTCATGCATACTACATGCATTTCTCTTTACCGAATCCTGTAAAAAGTCACAAGTATCACAAACATGGGAAATAATCGGACCCCGGGCAAATTCAAATCCCTATGGCGCTCAAAACGAAAGTTTGAATATAATTGGGAAGAAATCAAACCCTGCCAGAAAAGTCAGTTCCACTAAAATGAACGTAACTTCCTCAATTTTAATCCGACGAAGGCGAATGAGTACTCGTTGGAAAGTAATGTTTTTCCCTACAAGTTTGGTATAGTGGGTTTGTCTCAGAAAAATCTGTAAATGGGTCGAATTTTGCAAAAACAGCGAGCTTTTCTGAAAGTTCAGCTGTTGTCTCATTGCTGTCCTCTGTTTTTGGATGATCATAACTCTCAGAGATCTTATCGGTTAAAAATGTGGGAGCATGCGTTGGAAAGATAATGAACTCCTCTACAGTTATCATAAAAGGGTCCCGAGGTTAAATTGTCCGGAAACGACGTGTTTTTGCTCATCCTTACAAGTTACCCTGTCACTCGTAGAACTGCATCGTTTTCCGTCCAACGGGTTGGACACCTTACGTCTTTTTCTCCCTTACCCATCAATCCTTATGCTACTTTGGGCATGTGTGCTTAGAGGGATATTAAGTTTTGACTCATCCTTGCAAAACTTATTCCGACAGATGGTTGACGACAAGCTCCCGAAGAACCCCGAGCCCCTTTCCGCACGTGTTCTCGAGTTGGAACGAGAGCGTGAGGCGCTGCAGCTCGCAATTGCCGCCCGAGACGCCCAGCTCGCCGCTCGCGACACGGATATCGCGGTCCTCAGGGACAAACTGCACACTAGCGAGTTGGGGCGGGCTGACCTGTTCGAGCAGCTCCATGACGCTCAACTCATCATCGAGGGCGATGCTAGCGAGCAGTTGCAGGAGCAACTGAACCAGCGTAATGCCCAACTCACTGCTGCCCAAGAGGAGATCTACTCTCTTCATGGTCAGGTTGACCATCTCTTGGAGGAGCGAAGCGAGCTCCAAGCTCAACGCGAAGAAGCCCAAGATGCAAGGGATGTCATGGAACGGAACCTCAACGACGCTCATGTCATCATCGCACAACAAGAACAACTTATTGGGCATCTCCAAGTTGCTAATGCCTAGCTGAACGCGGTTCTTAATGCCCAGCCCCCCGTGCCACTCGTGGTGATCCCCCCAGACGACGCCGACTTGAGTGAGGATGGTGACTCCGGTGTTGACTACGAGGCACCCCCTGGACCGGGTGACATGGAATGGGAGTCCGATGGTAGCAGCCACACCGAGTGACTGAGGCGTAGTATGTTGTGTAGGGTAGGAGCTCGTGAAACTCTGTGCTCGTATGTGGATAGTGCTGGTAGCGCTAAGTGAAGTTGTAATCTAAGCTCCTCAAGACCACGTTGTTATCATAGGTAGTGGTATAACCTAAGGATTTTCATGTATTAGAAGACATGTCGCCTGTACCCATGGTTTGACCATAAGTAGGTTGCCTATGGTGTTGGAACCAGTGGAATCCAAGTTATCGCCCGTAATCTGCACCGTTCCCGGTCAACATTTCCGTTATGAGCAATCAAAATTTTTGTTGTCACTGTATTATAGACATATCACCATAATGTCTCAGGCGATGATCGGGCTAACCTGCTTTACTCCTGTGACAGATGGTGCAAACTTGCCGTGGTGGAGAGAACCTCGGTGATGCTCCCGGTGCCTCCAACGCGGGTAGAAACCAGCCGCCACCCAATGCTCCGCCCATGACGCCGATGGAGCAGCTCATCCACAATCAGAACGAGATGTTCCGCATGTTCATGGAGAACATGAATCGCCAAGGAGCTCCCGGACCACCACCGCAGCAGCCCCGTGGATCGTCCTACAGCGACTTTTGGGCAACTCATCCGCCCACATTCGGCGAAGCTGGTGATCCGCTGGAAGCGGATAATTTCATTCCCACTTTGGAGTCGAAGTTTGCTCTGCTCCACTGCACCGACCACCAGAAGCCCCTCTTCGCAATGCAGCAACTCCGTGGTTCCGCAAGTGCTTGGTGGGCGAGCTATACCACTGCTCTTGCCCCTGGCCACCAAGTCACTTGGCCGGAATTCTGCACCGTCTTTCGTGCACACCACATTCCTGCCGGTCTTATGAAGCGCAAGCTGCAGGTATTTCTCAACCTGAAGCAAGGCACGGGAACCGTGCAAGAGTACGCACGGAAGTTCAATTACTTGACTCAGTATGCTTCGTATCACGCCGATACGGACGAGAAGAAGAAGGATTGTTTCCGTTCGGGCCTTACCCCGTAGCTGCAGGACCGTCTGGCACAAGTTACCGCAGGAACGTTCAACGACCTAATGAGTGCCGCCATTGTGCAAGAAGATGCCATCCGTGCTAACCAGGAGGACAAGAAGAGGATGCGTGCTATGGGAAGCTCGTCCGGCTCCATACCGCCCAAGTACAGGCTGGCAATCACCTCCTCGACCGGACAGAAGTTCCGAGCTGCGGTACCGTCAGTGGGAGGATCTCGTCCGTCCTACTCACAGCAGCACTTCCATTCCCATGGAAGCAACCAGCAGCCCTCCTCCGGTCCCCGCCCTCCGCAGCAGACTAATCAAGTTGTGAAGCACAACTCCTCGCAGTCATGCTACAACTGTGGCTGAACCGGTCACTTTGCCAAGGAGTGCCGCTTTCCAAAGCGCAACCAGGGAAACAACAACAACTCCAACCCCTCCGGGAACAACAAAAACCACCCCAGCAGCGGTAACAACCACGGCAACAATGGGAGTCGTCCCCAGCCTTCTGCCCTTGCCCACAAGAATGGCCGAGTCAATTATACCACGGTCGAAGAGATTCGAGTCGGAGAGCCCGTTCTCGCGGGTACGTTCTCGATCAACCAACACGCTGCTATGGTTCTCTTTGATTCAGGAGCAACGCATGATTTTATTAGTCAAGCATGTGTGAATCATCTGAAAATCACCCCCACCACTACAGGAACCCCGTACATCATCACATCCTCCGGTGGGAAGATAAGGACTCACCTTGAGTTGAGAAAAGTGTCACTTAAGTTAGCAGGCAACGTGTACCCCGCTTCGTTAATCATCTTAGATGGTCAGGGTATTGACATAATTCTTGGTATGAGGTGGATGACTAAACATAGAGCTGTCTTACACATTGAATCCCGGGAAGTCCACTTGAACTCACCTCTCTATGGTCCGTCTATTCTCCGATTGCCGAGTCCCAGATTGTCCACTCCTCAGGTGTGTCATGCTGAAGGGAAAAAGCTGGAGGATATTCCAGTGGTACGTGACTTCTCCGACGTGTTCCCAGATGAGCTACCAGGAATGCCTCCTGACAGAGACGTCGAGTTTAAGATTGAACTCCTACCCGGTACGGCGCCTATCTCTCGTAGGCCGTACAAAATGGCCCCTAATGAGCTAGCAGAATTAAAGGAGCAATTACAAGAGCTTATGGACAGGGGCTACATCCGACCGAGTTCATCTCCCTGGGGATGTCCCGCCCTCTTTGTGAAGAAGAAAGACAAGACCCTACGCCTATGTGTCGACTACAGGCCTCTGAATGCCGTAACCATTAAGAACAAGTACCCTCTACCTCGAATTGATATTCTCTTTGATCAACTTATTGGTGCTAAAGTTTTCTCCAAGATTGACCTCCGATCCGGTTACCACCAAATAAAGATCCGAGCCGAAGACATTCCAAAAACTGCCTTCTCCACACGATATGGCCTTCACGAATATCTTGTCATGTCTTTTGGTCTCACTAATGCTCCAGCCCACTTCATGTATTTGATGAATTCCGTGTTCATGCCAGAGTTGGATAAGTTCGTGGTCGTGTTCATCGACGACATCCTTATCTACTCCAAATCCGAAGAAGAACACGCCGAACACCTCCGCATTGTTCTGCAACGACTCCGAGATCACCATCTTTACACCAAATTTAGCAAGTGTGAATTTTGGCTAAAGCAAGTTCCATTCTTGGGTCATATCATCTCCGCGGAAGGGGTAGCCATTGATCCTACCAAGGTAGAAGATGTGCTGAATTGGAAAGCTCCGAAATTGGTCAAGCAAATTCGCAGCTTCCTTGGCCTTGCCGGATATTACCGGAAATTTATTCCCAACTTCTCAAGCATTGCCAAGCCGATGACCAAGTTACTGGAAAAGGATGCTAAGTTTAAGTGGAGCAGTGCCTGTGAAGAAGCCTTTCAATCACTCAAGAAGCATTTGACAACTGCCCCGGTTTTGGCTCAACCTGATATTACCAAACCGTTCGACGTTTACTGTGATGCCTCCGGCACAGGATTGGGTTGTGTGCTTATGCAAGAAGGCCGCGTCATTGCCTATGCCTCTCGATAGCTCCGAAAGCATGAGCAAAATTATCCCACTCACGATTTGGAGCTGGCATCCGTCGTCCTAGCCTTAAAGATCTGGCGCCATTACCTGCTTGGTAACCTTGTCAACCTCTACACCGACCACAAAAGTCTCAAGTATATATTTACGCAGCAAGAACTGAATATGAGGCAACGTAGATGGTTAGAATTAATCAAGGATTATGAATTGGAGATTCATTATCACCCCGGGAAGGCCAACGTGATTGCCGACGCCCTGAGTCGTCGGGACCAATGCAATCACGCAGTTGTTTGTTCCATGGGAGTTTGCCCAAATTCAGATTCAGGCGAACCAAGTCTTCGTATCATTCCATTTGGATCCTTGTATAATCTAGCTCTCATTCCTACCCTTCGCGACGAAATTGTCGAGGCCCAGAAGGGAGACAAGGGAATGGAACACATTCGACAAAAGATACTCAAAGATGAAGCTACATGTTTCCGACAGGACGAAGATGGAGTGCTATGGTTCAACAATCGCCTGGTTGTTCCAAAGAAGGAGGAGTTAAGGAAGAAAATTATGGATGAGGCTCACTTGTCCAAATACTCCATACACCCCGGCAGCAACAAGATGTACCGTGGGTTAAACGAAAAGTTTTGGTGGACGCGCATGAAAAGGGAAGTCGCTCGTTATGTTTCCGAATGCGATACTTGCCAGTGTGTGAAGGCCGACCATGTGAAGAAAGCAGGTCTTTTACACCCATTAAAAATCCCCGCTTGGAAATGGGGGGATATTGCTATGGATTTTATTGTCGGGTTACCCCTCACCCCCAAGAAACATGATTCCATATGGGTTATCGTGGATAGGTTGACCAAATCCGCTCATTTTATTCCCGTCCATACAACCTACTCTACCAAGAAGTATGCCGAACTCTACATCGCAAGAATCGTATGTTAGCACGGTGTACCCAAGACTATTATCTCTGATCGAGGTCCCTAGTTCATTGCTCGTTTTTGGGAGCAGCTGCATTCTTGTCTTGGCACCACCCTTATCCGAAGTTCTGCTTATCACCCGCAGACCGATGGTCAAACCGAGAGGCTGAACCAATATTTGGAGGACATACTAAGAGCCTGTGTTTTGGACAATCGGGAGAATTGGGAGGATTGCCTTCCGTTCGCCGAATTCTCATACAACAATAGCTATCAGGAGAGTTCGGGAATGTCACCATTTGAGGCCTTGTACGGCCACTCATGCCGAACGCCGCTAAATTGGTCCGAATCGGGAGAAAGAACTAATTTTGGTCCAGACCTGGTCATACAAGCCGAATAAAAGGTGCGGCAAATTCAAGCTAACATGAAGGCAGCACAATCCCGTCAAATAAGCTATGCCAACAAAAGGAGACGCCCATTGGAGTCGAGAAGGGAGATCATGTCTATCTTCGAGTTTCTCCCAACAAAGGCGTATCTCGTTTTGGAATCAAGGGTAAATTAGCACCCCGCTACATCGTACCCTTTCCGATCATGGAGAAGCATAGCGCCGTTGCTTATCGATTGCAACTACCGGAAACTCTTGAGCGGGTGCACAACGTTTTCCATGTATCCCAACTAAAGAAGTGTTTGAAGCCTCCGGTCGACGTGGTCATTGCTGACACCGAACAATTGGAAGAAGACCTCTTCTACCCCGAATACCCCATCCGAATCATTGATCAAAAGGACCGGGTAACATGCCATCGCACCACCACCTTCTACAAGGTGCAATGGAGCAATCATACCGAGGATGAAGCCACCTGGGAGCAAGAGGAGTTTCTGAAAACCAACTTTCCCGAGTTCCTGACCTCGCAAATCCGGTAAACCCCACGCTCTCTCTCTGATGTTCAAGCAATTACAAATCTCGGGGCGAGATTTCGTTTAAGGGGGGAGTGTTGTGACATCCCAAGTCACAAATAGTTGTTTAAGCTAACACAATGCTAATTGCTGACCAATTCAAATTTCAAATAATTAAAGTGCCAAAGAAAAAGGGGAAACAATTTAATTAGTAATTCCACTAATTGGCCAAGTATTAGCTTTTCAAAAACTTGGCAAAACTCAATGGAAGTGTGCCCATATTTTTGCATATTCCAGTGGGGCATGTCAAGAAAGAGTTTTGGGGAATTTACTGGAATTTTTGGTAAAGGTTTAATCCCCCTAAAAATTCCCTAAGTGCAGAGAACAGCACCTCTGTTCCAGGAATTTTAGTTAATTTTCCAGAAGGAATTTCGATGTGGCCCCAAAAACAAAGTTGGCAAGTAGGATTTGCTGAACCTACACAAAAATGTTCTAAGGTTTTGAAGCTTAGTAAGTCGAGAAATCAGCAAAAGTACAGCACTGTTCCAGTCAAGGGGGGGGGTCAACCATTTTCTTCTCTGGTCCACTCACCAGTCGACACCACCGTACCCTCCCCGCCGGCCACCGATCGTCGCCTCTCTCTTTTGCCCATCCCGGCCACTGCTCCACCCGCTCCCTCCTGTGCCACCGGCCGCATTGAGGCTCCACCGACGAGCCAACCCCCGGCGGCCAACTCGCCTCCTCGCTCCCTCTGCCCGCGCACTGCCGCGCGATACTTAAGGCCGCTACCGCCGCGAGCTCCCCTCCCCTCCTCTCCTCTCTGCTTTCGCACGCGCGCCACGCGATCCCCAGGCCCTCGAGAAGACCAGACGCCCCTGCCCTGGCCTCCATCCCCTCCCTCCGCCAGGATCGGACGTCGCCCCTGTTTTTCCCCCGCCATGGCCGCCGTCGCGTCAAGCTCCGCCTAGGTAGCTCTTCGTTCCCCCCTCTTTCCTCAAATTGTTGCGCAAGGGTCTTCCCTGGCAGTTCCCTGAACCGTTCCCCCTCTGCCGCAGAGACCTCGCCGGAATCAACGAAGAAAGGAGCCGCCGCCGTCAGGTTCTCCCCCACCCCGCCGACGAGACCCCCCTTCCGGCCCTCCCCGTCGCCTAGCTCCTCCACGCCGTCGATCTCCGCACCGAGGTGATGCTCTCCCTCCACTTCCCGACCCTTCTCGCTCGTCGTGCTCGCCGCGCAACGCCGCCGTACACCCCCCCCCTGCTCCGCCGCTCGTCGCCGGCCATCTCCGGCGCTTCCCCCAGGGCACCCACCGGACCCACGAGGTCACCGTGGGGTGCTGAGCACGTGTGCACACGGCGTTGGCCGAGCCGCGCTGACGATTGGCTGCTGGCCCGCGATCGCCGGCGCCGGCCACCGTGCGCGCGCGCGCCTGCGGGTGTTTGAAAATGCCGAATGGCAGTTCTGTAAATTACCCCCAACTTTGCTAAAAACTTCAAAAATTCATAACTCGAAAAATAAAAGTCCAATGAGCATGAAACCAATTTTGTTGGATTCCTAAAATCTTCCTCTACCAGAAAAACAAGATAAGAGCCAGGGTTATGTAGTAGATTAGTAAAATTAAATCACCAAAGTTAGAACCTTGCTAAGAGTATTAAATTCATAATTCAAAATTTATAACTGATAAAATCATGGGATTTGGTCAGTAAGCACTTCATGTCATTCCTAAACTTTCTGCTAAAGCACATTTCCATCATTTATGCAAAATTTTTAGTGTTATTGCATAATCCCCATTTTTAGTAAATGAATTTCTATAAATGCTTAGGTAGGATTTTAATTCTGAAATTTTGCATTCCTGCTCTTTGGGCATTGCTACATAACTATAAAATTTCCATGAAAAATTTTGGGCACCATCAGTATGCCTTTTTGCTGTTAAAGTTACTCATTCATAATTAGCTTAAGAATTTCAAAATAAATATTGCCTTGTATATGCATATAGTTGTTATTGGTGATAAATCCCTCTTGGGATAGCTCATGCAACATGTTAATCTTGACTTGCAGTAAAGTTATTATTTTCTTTTGGTATGCTCGTGTTTCCTAATTTCTTAGCACCAAGGGCATACTGGTGTTTGGAATACAGGTGACATGCTCATTGATTACCATGCCTCCCACTTCCCTAATTAGAAGTTTGTCCCCTTAAATTTAATAATTGTCAGAGTGTGGTACAAACATGTCATCTCATGCATGAGCATCATTCCATCAAATCCTATTTATTGAGGAAGTGTCATGCATCATCGTCCGACGCCTGACCGTGCATTGCACTGCATTGACTAGGAAGCGAGACTGGGAGCAAGGACGTGGCATGCAACCCTGAGGAGCCCGAAGTTGAGCTGAACCCCGCCGAGAACTTTAACTACGATCACTCCCAAGGCAAGCCCCGGTGCACACTACTGATTTACGAGTCTTTTTTTTATTTTGTCCCCATAGAGGGGTATTGTATTGTGCATTAGGTATAGGGCTTGGTTGGAAACCCACTTGCATAAACAAACTATGCCCTATACTTAGTTACGTTAGTAAGCCTCTCGTTAGCAACTGCTAGGCTTAAATTAGTGGAGCCAACGGTAGGCTATGGGATCACTTGATTCACGTGAAGAATGAATTTGGTTAAAAATTTGAGAACCTATCGTTGCAACTCCACGGACAAGTATTGAACAGTACCAAGTGCATACCTCTATATGGGAATTGATAAACCTAGTAACTTGGGCGCCGTATGGTTGGACGGTATTACTCATCGATCCAGAGGTGATGTGAATGGCACGGTGGATGCACGGGTCGAGGACCGCTGGAGAGTGCACGGGTTAAGCCTCGGATACGAAGTACTGTATCGCGGGGAGGACGTGTACTCGGGATCGATGGCCCCGGATCGACTTTATCGCAACCTCGTGAACGGTGGCCATACGTGTTCTTAAATGATGCGTATGTCGTGCATTTGGGTTATTCTCCTGCAGGATGTAAATCAATTCGAATTGCCGTCCCTCGCGGTTATGAGTACCTCTTGTGTCGAGCAGTGGCAACGATACTTTAAGTAGAGAAGTTGGTTTATGATGCTGAAATTTATCTACTCTTTGGATACACATTGCTATGTTGTATTGCTCTGTATCATTGTACAAGTCTTAGCAGCTAGCTAGGTCCAACTATAGTCCCTCTTGTGCAACAAACAATTAAAAATCTTGGTTAAGGAATAAGCAGCGCAGCATAGAATTACTAGGTGCTTTTATGCAATTATCAAATAAGCCCGGTCGGCCCCCTGCATAATAGGAGTCGGTTTTAGTAAACCATTTGGACGGGTAAGTCTTGCGGAGTATGCTAGATACTCAGGCTTTGCGATTATGTGATTTTTCAGGTTTGCCTCAAGCAACTTATTGCGATTGCTGTAACAAAATTATGTGGGAAGGTGAGGAGCCCCAGAACTGGACCATTGAATGGGTCTCCAGCTCCCCTAATCAAGAAGAGTGAGCCATTGCCCTAGGGCCGGCGTGGCTTACTTAGGTTCCGCGTAGTGTTGTCATATTTTCCGCCTCCGCCTATTCATGTAATATGAACTAAGAATATGTGTATGATAATGTAACTAAATTTGCTTCCGCTGTGACTCCTGAACTTATAATATTATACACTTAATGATGTATCCTTGTAAATGATGGATGTTCGTGTGTGAATGCTATGTATGGTTACTTCGCTAACCATCTCCACGGCACACTCTATACTTCAGTATAGGGTTGCGATAAAACTGATACCAAATGATCAAATAAGTGTCTGTATTTTGTCCCAATCTTTCACAGTACTATGCTATGAAATAATCTTCCTCTGAATTTTATTAATGAAACAGCCAGCACCAAAATAACAAACAGAAAGAATAGCAATTATGAAATAAGTATGCAGCTTGTGACGATTCAGAATTCTGCCTTAGTCGCTAAACAGTCAAAATAACTTGATGTCGTCAAACAATGCTACGCAGAAAATATTATTCAATAGTTCTCACCACTAGGAATTAAGCCACAACCAGCGAATAGTATAACATGCATGCAAACGTACTCTCTAGTTGATTAATCTTGATGACATGAATTAGCAGACAAAGTAACGTTATGGCAGATTCCGGTGACTGAGTATGATTAACCAAATAGGATCTCATTGATAGATTAAAGGATCAGCTTATAGGATTTCAAACAAGCCTGGATAAAAGTCTCCAGCCGTGTGCCCAAGAAGACCACGATCAGAGAGAGGAGGATTCGATAGGAATTCAAGAATGCACCTAAGCACATCAGCTTGATTACGCTCTCACAGAATCCTTGATTGGATGGATAGATATCGCCACCAGGCAGGGAAGATGGCGGCGCTGTGTTTCAGTCTGGAGAAAACCTCAATAGAGAAAAACACAATTAACTAAAACCTAATCCTTGTTACATAGCCGAACCTTGGCCTTTAAGGTGCACGTAGGCACAAGCCACCGAATCACACATGGACTCAACCAGCATAAGGCGAGTCCGACTCAACCATGTTTGATAAATAAACTGACGCTCAGCATCCAAGTCTGACTCAACCAAACTAATAGAGCTAGACACGTCCAAGCTAATAAGATAACATACACATGAATAATAAAATATTCCGGCCAGTTGCTAATGTGATTCAGATTAGCACTTGTATGGATCCAACAATGATATATGCAGGAAACTTCTTTTGCTCTTTCTTCACCTGGCGTTGCATGTCAGCTCTTTCATGACATATTTTGCACGCCACTTCATTGCACAAATTAATACCCATATATATTTTCCCACATCCAGGTTGCACAATGCTATGTGATAAATTATTTCCTTCTCTGTCCACACGTTGATTCAAAGAAATAGGTAGAACTCCAAACTGAATAATCAAGCTCTTCTTGCAATTATCATCTTCAGTTACCGAATATTTGCAATTATTTTGAGAGTACATACTAGAACTGATTTGATGATCTTTGGACTCATCGGAGAGAGACCCGACTACTTTGTGTAGTACCTCAATAAGGACACAGGAATTACTTAGTGTGATAGCCGAACCTCGAGTTAAATCTTTGTGTCTCTCCTTACTTTTCCCGTACTTATAATTGTGCTTGCTCGGTTCCTTCATATATTGTGCGTGATCTACTTTTGTAGTGTATTGCTAGCTTTCTATCGTAGGACTTGATTTAGTTGCTACACTAACTTTACTCCATCCAAGTATTGTATTCCTTCCCGATTAATTTCCGCATTACCTTTAGCACTCAATTTAATTTAGTGGAACTTCTGTTGTGAGGACAGAACTTCCGTCATCCCGGATGTTCTGTCAGAACTGACGGAAGTTCCGTCAGTCTCTGTTTGACTACTTTCAAGTGTTGTTTTTTTTTATAATATATAAATTGCCTATTCACCCCCCTCTAGGTAACTTTCAATTGGTATGAGAGCTAGAATCTTCTACAAGTTCTAACAACTTGAAGATTAAAAGATGACAAAACTAGGACAGGGTGATAAACATCAAGATCTTGCATCGGGAAGTGGTAGAGGCAATGAATTGCACACTGCCATGCCTTTCATCCATGGAAGTGGAAGTGGGAGATTGCCTTACTTTAAAAGCAAAGATTTTAGTTGGTACAAACATAGGATGAAAATGTACCTAATGTCAATTAGTCTGCCAATTTGAGAAATTGTTGAGAAAGGGTACACCTTAGAGGATAAGGGTAATCCTACAACCATGGACCAACTCAATATACATCGCGCTGCTCAAGCGGTGTCGGCGGTTCTCTCTTCCTTGAATCCTAAAGAATATTCAAGAGTCTCCAGAATAGAGAATGCCCGCAAAATATAGAAAAAAAAACTCATATGTGCTCATGAAGGAGTAGATGTGGTGAAGAAGTCAAGACTTAAAGTACTCAAGAATCAATTCAACTTCTTCATGATGAACAAGGAAGAAGAGCCTCAACAAACACATGATAGGCTCATGGTAATTGTCAATAAGAGAAGATCATATGGAGATAATATCAAAGATGAAGAAGTCAACTTCAAGCTTCTCATGGCTCTTAGAATATGGAACCCAACTCTATGCACCATCATTTAAGAGAAGAATGGATTTGAGAGCTTCTCTAGGGATGAAGTCATTGGAAGAATTCTCGCTCACAAGAATCGAGATGATGAGGGCAAGAGAGTGAATATGCTCGTTGGTGAAGAAAGTCCAAGCAAGAAAGACATAGCACTCAAGGCCAAGAAAGCACAAGAGGACAATGATGATGAAGATGATGAAGATGATGACAATGAAAAGTTTTCCTTATTTGTGAAGAAATTTGACAAGTATATGATCAAGAATGGCTTCACCAAGAAGAGCTTTGATAGAGCAAAATCTAGAAGAACCAATAGAAGATGCTATGAGTGCCATGAACAAGACCACATGATAGTTGATTGTCTAAGGCTTAATGGCAAGGGCAACAAGAATGAGAAATACAATAAGAAGAACAAGCCCAACAAAAAGCCATACAGGGGGCAAACTCACATTGGTCAAGAATACATCTCCGATGATGATGAAAACAATTATGAGGGTGGCATTGCTAACCTTGCTTATGGTCTACCACCGGCCAAGAAGTCACTCTTCAACAATCTCACCGACGATGAGGATGATGCCCCACGATGCTTCATGGCCAAACAAAGCAAGGTATCTCCTAAATCTAATTTCAATACTTCCTATTGTAGTGATGAAGAGGATGATTTGGTCCCTTCTTGGCTTTAGCCCCACGATGCTACTTGGAAGACAAAATCTATCTTGTTGATTTTACTAACAATGAAGGATTTAGTCCAAATGCTAGCTTGGTCACCTACATAAGCATCGGTGGTAACAAAATATGGCATTGTAATTGTTGATGACTATTCTCATTTCACTTGGGTATTCTTTTTGAAGGACAAAAGTGAAACACAAGGAATCCTAAAGAGATTTTTTAGGAGAGCACAAAATGAATATGAAGTGAAGATAAAGAAGATAAGGAGTAATAATGGAACCGAGTTCAAGAATACACAAGTTAAAGAATATCTTGATGAAGAAGGCATCAAGCATGAATTTTCAACTCCATATACTCCATAACAAAATGGAATAGCTGAAAGGAAGAACCGCACACTCATAGAGATGGCAAGAACAATGCTTAATGAGTACAATACTCCGGACACTTTTTGGGCCAAAGCCATCAACACCGCATGCCATGCCACAAATAGATTATATCTTCACAAGATCATGAACAAGACACCATATGAGCTTCTCACCGGTAACCTTCCAAATGTTCCATATTTCCATGTCTTTGGGAGCAAGTGTTTTATTCTTAACAAGAAACCAAAATCCTCTAAATTTTCTCCTAAGACACATTAAGGTTTCCTACTTGGATATGGAAGAAATGTCTATGCATATCGTGTCTTTAACAAAGACACCGGAGTTGTTGAAATAACACATGATGTGACCTTTGATGAATCTAATGACTCTCAAATGGACCAAGTTAATCCAAATGATGTAGGTGATTAAGCTCCTTGTGAAGCAATAAGAAATTTGGCCATTGGTAAAATAAGACCACAAACAACACACCAATCAAGGTGGGCCATCTTCTTCAAATCAAGATGATTCTCCTCCACAAGATCTACAACATGAAGAAGATCAAGGAAATGGCCAAGATCATGGTGACAATCATGTTCAAGGCAATGACCAAGATCAAGCTCAAGATGGTGGAGAAAGAGACACTCAAGGTGAAAATAATCAAGAAGAAGAAGATGCATCTAGACCAGCACACCCACGAGTCCGTCAAAGCATTCAAAAGAATCACCACATTGATAACATTCAAAAGAGGGTAACTACTTGATCTCGAATGGCTACATTTTGTCATCTTTACTCGTTTGTTTCCTCTATGGAACCTCTTTGGCTGGAACAAGCACTACAAGACTCGGATTGGGTGGTGGCCATGCAAGAAGAGTTGCAAAACTTTGAAAGAAACAAGGTGTGGACATTGGTGGAAAGACCCAAGCAAAATGTTTTAGATACAAAATGGGTGTTTCGTAACAAAAAAGATGAGTATGGTGTGGTGGTAAGAAACAAAGCAAGACTTGTTGCAAAAGGCTACTCTCAAGTTGAAGCTTTGGACTTCGGTGAAACTTATGCACCCGTAGCTAGGCTTGAGTCAATTTGTATTTTACTTGCCTATGCTACTCACCATGGTTTTAAGCTTTTTCAAGTGGACATGAAAAGTGTATTTCTTAATGGCCCATTCAAGAGGAGGTGTATGTACAAGAACCTTTGAGGTCTGAAGATCCAAAGAAACCAAACAATGTCTACAAGCTACACAAAGCTCTCTACGACCTCAAGCAAGCTCCTAGAGCTTGGTATGAACACCTCAAGGGATACTTCATCAACAAAGTCATCACTATTGGTAAGGCCGATCCTACTCTCTTCAAAAGAAAAGTTGATAATGATATCTTTGGATGCCAAATATATGTCGATGACATAATATTTGGTTCTACTAATCAATATTTTTGTGATGATTTTGCCAAGATTATGACTAGGAAATTTGAGATGTCCATGATGGGGAAGTAGAAGTTCTTTCTAGGTTTTTAGATCAAGCAACTAGAAGAAGGAACATTCATAAGTCAAACCATGTACACCCAAGATATACTCAAGAAGTTTTACATAAACAAGGCAAAGAAAAACAAGACTCCCATGGAAACAAATGGACACCTTGGACTAGATGTAAACAGTAAGATCGTGGATCGAAAGGTATATCGATCCATGATTGGCTCTCTACTTTATCTTTGTGCATCAAGACCCGATATCATGCTTAGTGTGTGCATGTGTGCAAGGTTCCAAGCAGCTCCGAAGGAAAGTCACTTAGTGGCTGTCAAAAGAATCTTGAGATATTTAGTTCACACATCAAACCTAGGATTATGGTATCCAAAGGGTTCCAAGTTTAAGTTAATCGGCCATTCGGATGCCAACTACGTCGGATGTAAGGTGGATAGGAAGATACCTCCAGGACTTGCCAATTCTTGGGTAAGTCCCTTGTGTCATGGTCATCCAAGAAACAAAATTCCATTGCCTTATCCACAACTGAAGTCGAGTATGTTACAGTCAAAAGTTGTTATGCTCAACTACTTTGGATGCGACAAACTCTAAAGAACTTTGGATACTCCATGACCAAAGTTTCTCTCCTATGTGACAATGGGAGTGTCATCATGATTGCATACAACCCCATTGATCATAATAGGACTAAGCATATAGATATCCGCCACCACTTTTTGAGAGATCATTCCATAAAGCGGCATATTGAGATTAGCTATGTTAGAACTGACAAACAACTAGCTGACATATTTACCAAACCCCTAGATGAGAAAAGGTTTTGTGAGCTTAGGAGTGACCTGAATATTCTCAATTCGTCCAATGTGGAGTAGAGCCTTGTACTTTGTTTGTACTGAATGATATTGAACAAAGGCTTTGAAAACAAATTGCTTCAAAATTGATGACTACTTTGATTGTGAAAATTGTTGGTTTTGATCAATAGATCATAATGTTGCAACTTGTGAATATTGTTTTGATTGATTGAGTGTTGCTGTTCAAAAGATGAAACAAGTATGTATATATTTATCTATTACTTGTCCAAGTTCACATTTGAGAGAGACTATTTTTTGGTTCAGACAGAGAACGGCAGAACTTCCGTCACCCAATGATGCAACTTCCGTCATCCCCTCTCTCTGGAAACCGAGACCTACGGAAGTTCTGAGAAAACTTCCGTCAATTTCATATGTTCTGTCTGACCAAACCCAAGAGAGACGGAACTTCCATCACCCAATGACGGAACTTTCATCATTCCCAAGTGAAAGGGCTCGACGGCCTCTTCTTCCCTAAGTCAACCGGCCACTTCTTCTATTCTTCTTTCTCTCCTCTCCATGAACCCTAAGCGGCGATTCACGGCGATTTGGCGATTCAACCGGTGATTTCCTTCGGGTTGGTGGAGATTTGACTCCTCCACAGAAGTTCCGGAATCCTTCTTCGATTTCCTCTGTTTTTGACCTAGGTATGAGATTTGAACTAGAGTTCTTGATTTAAGTAAAAATTTCAAAATGTCTTCATTTCCATTGGATAGATAGGTTCCTTTGCACCTAGTCTATCAATTCCTTGAGGCATTTGTGTTGTTGTGGTAGGATTTAGGAGTTTAGTTGAATTTGGTGCAAGCTACAAATGATGAAAGTTCTGTCAAAAATTCTGCCATGAAGGAAGTTCCGTGATGACCTCACAGAAGTTCCATCATCTATAGTTCAGTGCACTGATCTATGACTATCTCTTGACTCTTGATTCTACTCATACCTAATTCCTTGAACTATCTCATTACAATTGGCAGTTGCAGATGGTCAGAATCAAGTATGCATCCAATGCGCCTATGGAGTCGAGTGATGATGATCAAGTTCACTCCTCCCCTTCAAGTGAAGAACTTGTGTGTTGACAGTCATTAAATACCATTTTCGGCCATCAACATTACTCAAAATAAAGAAGGATTGTATATTTCCACCATGCATTTTAATTAGAGTTAATAAATATCCACTATTGCTTCGAGAAAGACTCACATGCAGGGAAGGTGCATAAAAGGAGTGAAGAAGTGCCTCATGAATCGTGGAAATGAACTTTCGACCAATCACAGCCAAGTACAGGGATTGGATGACCCACATACAGAAGCAAACCGCCTCAACAACCAACCTTACAGTATAACTAAGTAATGGGACCCACCTGGCAGGACTCCCGAGGTGGCAACACCCCAGTGGGCCCACCCCTTGTTTGGCCGAACAGGAGGCCAGTCCACTAGGGCCCATCTTCGAATGGCGGTTCCCCACCAACTTCCCAAAGGCGGTTGTCCCTCTTAGGGCGGGAGTTACCGACCTTAGAACCGCCTTTGAAAAGCTATAAAAGGAAGGGAGAGGCCACACTCCAAAACACACACCAAGAAGCATTACTCTCTTTGTCATTTCGTGATTCTCTTTAGTTTTAGTGGAGACAGGCTTAGAATAGAGTCTTCTTCAGTTCCCAAGTCTTCCTTGGAGTTGTGGTATGGCTCTTGTATTTTTCTCCTTTTGTAAGACTTTATTCTATTTAATATATTTAGTCTTTCTATATAGTTATGCTTGGGTCATGTGTTTCTTGTTTGATTATATGATCCATTCATGTATGTAGTTATTATGCTTGGATGTTAGTAATATGGTTATACTATATTACCATGTTAGACATAAGCCCTTACTATAGTCTTTATTTATATTATTATAATGATGCATGACTAATGTTTGACTTAGATCATTTCTACGTTCTTAGTGTTCACTTAAATGTGATTGCTCCTTTTTTGATCCATCGCTAGGGATTAGGGGTATTGTTCTAGAGATGTAAGCGTGGTACTTAGATCAATAGAATGAATTATTTGTTGTGTAGCCCACGGATTGCTAGGGGCAGGCAGTAGGTGGTGACAGCCCTATCTGTCCTTTGAAACCCCATATGTTCGGCTTTGTAATAGGCTTTTGGCCAGAATCGTACTATGGATGCAGGGGAAAACCGGATGCCCAGGGTGTGATGATCTGATTGTCTTGCATTGTCATTATATTTGTATAATATTATATAATATAGACTATGTAACTACATAAAAGCAACATAGGAACTGAGCTCTTTCTTTATCCTTCTCCACTAGACTAATATTTATTTGTCTTGAGTATGCTATCTGTGTGTCCACTACCATGTTTATCATTATCCTTACCCCTATGTGGACTTTGTCTCATAATCCTGTACGCAATGTTTAGAAAATGGTAATTACTCTGATGAAATCTCTCGCCTTCCTTTGGGATAAAATAAATACGATACCCTGAATACTTCTGGGTGAAATGCTACAACGGTATTCTCCGTGCGCTTGCGGACTCTCTGCATTCGTTAAAGATTACCAATACACATTTCTAGGCTTTGTTGCTAAGGCAGCTTAGTGACGACGTTTAGAAATGCCAACATTGTGCCCGCTTCAAAGAGGAGAAAGGCATTGGCTTCAAGTAAGTGAGGACAAGGCACCAGTGCACATGCTCAAACAGTTAATGTTGAGCAGGGAGGATCACTCCCCCCTAGGAGAGCTAAAGACAAGGGCAAGGGGCCGGCTAATGAGAAAAGCTCCCAACCGCGCAAAGGAGCTAGAGATGATACCATGGATGTTGTGAAGGACCTTTGAGTCAGTGCTCCTGTTTCTCCAGATGGTTGTGTTCAAGGATTACAAGAAGGACCTTGATGCTCTGATTGAAGCTAGAAAGCAAAATCCTTTGCAAGTGGTCGAGCAAGAAGCTAGTGACTACCGGTTCTACACATGGTTCCAACAAGATTACTACATGTCAATGTTCATTGAAAAGAATCAGAAGAATAGATTGGCAACCCATCAATGGATTGATAGGACATATATGGAATCCACGGACAACTCCGTCTTTTAGGAGGTCATCCAAGTCTGCAAGGATAGAGGTGTCTATGACCTTATGGGTTTCAACTATGACTAGAGTGAGGAGGTCATATGACAATTTTACTCCACTCTCTACATTGAGCCAAGGGGTAGTACTCTTCATTGGTGAACTCAAGGTATTGATTATGCAATCTCTCCAACTCGCTTTGCAAGCTATTTCTTTCAAGGAAGTGCAGATCATGACAGGGTAATCATTTCTAATGAGCCTATGATGAATTAAAGGGACATGGCATTCATGTATTATGAGCAAAGTCCCAATGTGTTTGACTCAACCAATGGACTTCACAACTTCTACTTTACACTCAACCCGATGCTCAGTGTCACCATTGCACCCAAGGGTGGGTATGCTACTGATATTGTTGAGAGCTCAAGAAACATTCTTGAAAGATTTCGTTATGGAGCAACCTCCATTTGTGTCATGGACTTCATAACTAGTGACATTCACATGTTATCTATTGATAATAGGAGGGTTCTTCCCTATGCACCCTACCTCATGAGGATGATTGAGTCAGCGACTGGCCTTGTTTTTGAGAAGGAATGCCAGCATCTTCCATTGAGATCAAGAGTGCAACATGAGCTTCGTCTAGTTTTTCCAACTCTAGCTGGCGTATCCTCTACTAAGAGAGCAGGCCTTGCTCAAGCCCACGTCGAGAAAGCAACAGAACAAGCAGAAGCAACAACAGCATCAAGGACCTCCACTTCTTCAACTCAACCTCCTCTAGAATATCTTCGGTAGCCATCTTCTCCCAATGTCTCCTTCTTCAAAAGCATTTTCAATGCTTATTGCTTCAATGCCAGGGAAAATTGGGAGAACAAAAGAAGGATGAAGAAGCTCACTAGAAGAATCACGAACGAGCAAAGGGCTCAAGGGCATGAAGTGTCTCCGGATGGCTCCGAGTGTGAGAGTGATGGTGAGCCACCGGTCTTTGCTAACCCCTTTGCAGCTTATGAAGCTTCAGTTGGACCGTCCTCCACTACTCCTCCTGTGAATAAAGAAAGTGAAGAAGATGAAAGCACCGAGGACGATGATGAGTGATTGCTTCTTTCTTAGCTTAGCTCTCTCTCTCTCTCTCTCTCTCTCTCTCTTTATTCTTTTTGGTGTGTTGATGCCAAAGGGGGAGAGAAAAGCGATGAAAAAGGATATGAAATGATGTGCTTCACTTTATCTATCTATCTATTGTAATAGGCTAGTAGTGAACCAATGGACAAGTTTATTGCTTATATGCTTGAAAACTATTTGTGAACCTTATTGTAATATGACTATGCCTTGCTTTATAATATTGTGTGGTACTTGTTTAATGCCCTGAGTTGATAATTATGTGAAGTGTGTCCTTGTTTTCCTTGTATTATCACTAATTGCACAGTTGTACACTTTTAATCTATTGTCATCAATCACCAAAAACGGGGAGATTGAAGATGCATCTAGGATCCCCTAGTGGGTTTTGGTGTACGATGACATCAGATTAAAAAATGTGCTAACTTGTATATGATGCAAATGTGCAGATTATCAAAAGAATATTCAAACCCACATTGTGAGATAGTTCATCCCTCTACAAAAAGAAGAAAAGAGATAAGACTCAAGTGCTTCAATGTTTAAATTTTAACTAGTTTATTGAGTCATAGGCATGCCGAACTATTAAGAGGGGTAAACTAATCTTGCTTGTAGGGAATTCATGTGCTCAAGCCAACCAAAAAGCTTTGATAGAAAATTAGCCAAAAAAAAGAACAAAAAGAACCAACTCATTTTGAGCCAAACAGAGAACCATGGAAGTTTCGTGAGTTATTCACGGAAGTTCTGTCAGTGCCAATCCCCTGGGTTGTTGCAACCCGAGAGCTATGGAAGTTCCGTCACTCCTTGACTCAGTTGAAAATCATCCTATGCAACGGCTCTTTTTGAACTCGTGGAAGTTCCGTGGATAACCACGGAAGTTTCGTTAGACCCAGAATACACTGCAATGGCTAGTTTTTGGAGTTTCTCTACAAATAGCTCACTCCTCTCCCCGTGGGAGGGGTTGGACACTTTGGCATTTCGCTCCTCATCTAGCTAGATCTCTCCCCTCTCACTCATGCACTTGTTCTTGAGATTCCAAGCATTTGTGAGAGAGATCCAACTATCAAAAGCTTCATTCCATCCATTCAAAAGCTTGAGCACATCTTTCCCTACACTTCAAGAATTGATTTACTTATTACTCTTGGAGACTTGGTCTCCTAGACGGCTAGGCATCGCCCTTGAGCTCCCAAGTTATTGTGGTGAGACGGGGACATTTTTGAAGGTGTGATTCGCCTCCGATGGAAAAGAATCAAGTGAAGGAAATCATCCAAGCTCGACCAGAGAAAATGGTTGAGAGAGACCCGGCTACTTTATATACCTCCTCAACGAGGACATAGGAACTACTTAGTGTGGTTGCCAAACCTCGGGTTAAATCTTTGTGTCTCTCCTTATTTTTACGGTACTTATAATTGTGCTTGCTTGATTCCTTCATATATTGTGCATGATCTACTTGTGTAGTGTATTGCTAGCTTTCTATTGCAGGACTTGAATTAGTTGCTACACTAGCTTACTCCATCCAAGTATTGTATTCCTTCTTGGTTAATTTCTGCATTTCTTTTAGCACTCAATTCAATTTAGTGGAACTTCTGTTGTGAGGACGGAACTTTCAGGAAGTTCTGTCGGAACTGACGGAAGTTCCGTCAGTCTCTGTTTGACTACTTTCAAGAGTTGTTTTCAGGATAATATTTCAATTGCCTATTCAATCACCCCCCCCCCCCTCCCCCCTCCCTAGGCAACTTTCACATTTCTTGCAATTTTGAACCACCCTCGTTGGTACTAAATCATACTGTATAATTTATGTACAGCCCTAGGCCATTATGTTCCATAGTACCTTTCGAAAGTACAATGTTATGGGCAGGCCTTTGGGCCTTGGTACTGTAGCGGCCCATGGTACTATAGCGGCACGAATACTGTAGCGTCACCCTTACTTAGCCCTCAAGTTAGGTTATTTAGGGATAGGATCAATTAGTTAGGCTTAGGGCCGGCTCTACTTCTATATAAATAGAGGTACAACAGTCATCTAGAACCAATCAATTAATGAAGAACAATTCTCTCAATCTCCCATGTCTCCCAAGCTCTAGGATAGGGATGGCAATGGGTAAAAACCCACCGAGTTTGAGTGTCTCATACCCATACCCACTATAAGTAAATCAAACCCATACCCATACTCATATCCGTGACGGGTTGAAGTTTCACCCCATACCCATACCCGTCGAGTAATCGGGTACCCACGGGTTTCCTATACCTGTGATACTTCAAGAAAATTGTTAATACTTCGATAAATTTAATCAATTACGATGAGAATTTTTTGCTTAGTACATGCACAAAATAAGATTGTATGTTAGTCTACTCCATTTTAATAAAGTTAATAGAGCTAGAGTTACCAAATAATAATAAATTCATATTATGAATCACAAACTACACATAAATGTTGGATTTGCGGGTGCACGGGTATGGGTTCCTGGTTCCCATACCCAAATCCATGTACCCATCGATACAAGATTTTACCCATTTATGTACCCATGGGTATAATTTATGTCCCATACCCATCCCCTAATAAGGGTTTTACCCATCGGGTTTCGGGTATCGGGTACCCATTGCCATCTCTACTCTAGGAAAAACATAAGGCCTAATTACCCTCCCCATTTCATGCGGATACTATAGTGCCACCCTTACTTAGCCCTCAAGTTAGGTTATTTAGGGATAGGATCAATTGGTTAGGCTTAGGGCTGGCTCTACCTCTATATAAACAGAGGTACAGCAGTCATCTAGAACCGATCAATTAATAAAGAACAATTCTCCTAAGCTCTAGGCAAAGCATAAGGCCTAATTATCCTCCCTATTACATCTGGTATCAAATTGCCAATGATCCCTTCACATGACTTCTATTGCCAATTTACAACCAAAATCATACTCTGATATGAGCCTTAGAGAATTGATCGATCTTCTTAAGGCACGATTAGAAGCAAAGGAGGAGGCTACCAACCGTGCAGCAGTGCTGGCCCAACCTGTTATGGTTGTGCTCGCAGCAAAAGAGAAGGTTGAATATGCAACGGTGATGGTCCAAACTGTTGTGGTGGCACCAGAAGCAGCGGCTACCCCTTCATCCTCGCTATTCTTGACTGCCCCATCTGTACCCATATAGAGGAAGAAGACAAAGAAGAAGGTTACTGCTACACCATTGCTTCTATCTCCAAGTCGTCAACCAATGGTGTGCCTCTGGTTGTGTGGAACATGGCGAAAATGCACACACAATCCTTGCACTCATCCTGTAGCTCATCCAATGCAAAGGCAAGAGAAGCATTGGTATTGCTCTCTGCTGGTCCCCAATGAAATCAGCAAATTCATCAGCATCAAGTACCATAGCGAGCTCAATTCTTTCATCTTGGACTATTGTTGCAAGCAGCCTGTTGATCTTTGTGTAGTGTTATCAAAGGGAATCTTTTCTATTGTCATGGGGACATCAAGGTTTGAAGTCATGGCCTCCACCACAGCTCGAGGACAAGCTGTTTCGGAAGGAGGGATGGAGATGTTATGGGCAGGCATTTAGGCCTTGGTATTGTAGCCGCCCATGATACTGTAGCGACGCGGATACTGTAGCGTCATTCTTACTTAGCCCTTAAGTTAGGTTATTTAGAAATAAGATCAATTGGTTAGGCTTAGGGTTGGCTCTACCTCTATATAAACAGAGGTACAGCAGTCATTTAGAACCAATCAATCAATAAAGAACAATTCTCCCAATCTCCCAATGTCTCCTAAGCTATAGACAAAACATAAGACCTAATTATCCTCCCTATTATAAACAAAGCAAACCATTAGAACAAAGACAGATGTGGTCCACTTTTACTGGTGCAGTACAATTGTTTTTTTAATTTTTTAACCACGTATCCCTCCACAAGAGAACAAATAGCACATACGTTGCAAAGAACAGAAAATGCTAGTTTCTGTTCTAACCATCTAATAAGCCGTCTAAACATGTAATTTTCAAACATATATTTCTGGCAATTAGTAGTCTCGTCAAGATACACTCGTTGCACATCTGAATATTTTTCACTCAAAATATCATTTGTTCTTTGCACTATATTTAAATCTAGCCAAGAAATTTTTTATTTCCTTACCATGTACATCCGAGGAATTTTCAAATTTGAGTGTTTTAAGTGTTACCTAAATCCTTATACACAAAGGAAATTCTTCTAATGTACACCTCACGAACCCCAGTGTGTACCAAATAAAATCAGCATCAGAAACTTCATGAATGAATGGGTTCTTCACATGAACAGATTTGATAAAAAAAAATTCTTTCAAACTGATTATAAATATGACATGTCTTGTTCATTGTCCCAGAAGGATTTTGATCCCGGTGTTCTTTCTTCGAAATCCGGATCATCATGGTAGATCGTCAAGTTAGCTGTCATCGATTTGTGCGTCAACCAGAAGAAAACTCATGCTCATTGGCTTTGATTTGACGCTAAATTTGGTTTTGGAGTTCCTTTCAAGCGGACTGTAATTATAGCATAATAACGGAAGCCCACTCCGAACTTTAAAGCGGTGGTGGAAAAAATTAGAGGCCCGGCTCCTGATGCAGGATGAATTCGATGGCCTCCACGAGTGAAGGCACATACCTGGTGTTTGGTTCACGTAATTGTAACGCATGTCTGATTACAAGGTCATCTGATTAGTTAGAATTTGTTTGTTTAACCTCAACTGTAATCTGATACGGTCCTTCGTAAAGTCGATACTGCAATCAGATCGATTCCTATAGCATCGGTCTTCCCTTCCACATCGCTGCATCGTCTTCCTTCCTTCCTCCCCGCCGCCGCCTCCCTTCTCGTCAAGATTCGATCCATTCCTTCGATCTCTTCCTTACCTCTCCATGTTGGAACTCCGAGTCATCTTGCAAAGTGGAGGAGCACGCAAGCAGCACAACGGTGAAGGATTGCGGCCTGCGGCGTCGCCAGCATGGGGGTCTATCCACGGGCTACGGCAAGTCAACCATCGATGCAATGTGGGGCAGAGGCCTCAGGCGATAGCTTGGAATTAATGCTGTTGGTGGCGTCCGTACGACCAGACTTCATCCAAGTTGTGCTAGATGGTGGCGCTCGTCCGTGAGAAGAGAGCATATTTAATAGAGGCCCAAAAAACGTCACCCAAAAACTTATTTTTGGGAGTAGTCCAGAAACTATTGTGACTAAATTCTTTTTCCTTCTCCAATAGTTTTTCTAAACTTGGCCTAAATTAATAATACGTAGGGCTCTCACCTGTTTTCAGCGCTGGCGGAAATATCTTTGGCGGCGTGCGTCGAGGCAGCCTGCAGAACGATCGCCTGCGACGCTGCCTGCAGATCGCGTGCCGCCGTATCCGTCCTTCACGTCAGTAGCAAGAAGCATTGTGTGTTAGCGTGAGCAGCAGCAGTCCAGTGGCCTTGATGTGAGCAACAGGTACGCACACCGCTACAATGGAATCAAGTGGCCACGAGACCTAATCACGTGTGCGCTACAATTCAATCCATTCGAATCCAAGTGGATTACCTTCAATCGGCTTCAATCGGAGACTGGTGTTGGCCTGTTGGGGACGGGAGCGGCACGGGGGACGACGAGCGAGCCAGCGCACCCGCAGGGGCAACGAGCGATGCGACACGAGCGGAGGGGTGGAGGGAGCGCGAGGCGGAGGCGCGCAGGCCGGAGGAGGGGAGGGGGCACTAGCGGAGGCGCGCCGGCTGGAGGAGTGGAGGGGGCGCGAGCGGAGGAAGGAGGTGCGCCAGAGGTGGAGCTGAGGCGCGTCTGTCGGAGATGGAGCGGAGGCGTGCCGGCCGGAGGAGGGAAGAGGGGTCACGGGCGGAGGCTCGTCGGCCGCTGGAGGGGGTGGAGCGGAGGCGATTTTGTTTGGCGGGTACAGTGTTTTGTCGGGCGAGATGGCGCCGATTTTTGCCGCCCGCACAGTTTCGTGGGATTGGGATCCTGAATTCTTTCCTTGTTTTATCTACTTTGAGGATGATTTAGGGAGGGGATAAAAACAGGAATGTGTTTAGAAGAGCTATTGAAGAATAATTTTTATAATAAATTCTAATAATTTAATTTAGAGATAGTTATTAGAAAGCTTTTGAAGATGCTCTGATTCCATTACAAGAGCAAAGCCAAAGTCCGTAATCGCACTCCTTCGTGAAAATGATGTCTTTCCGACAGACCTAAATGAATTATGTCCGATACTTTCTATGGATTTAAGTTGTTAGCATAGTTTACTTTTTTAACTATATTTAATCATTTATTTTATTTAAAAGATTAGTTTAAATATACAAAATTATAAAATAGGGTTTAACTTTCTTTAATAATAAAATAAATTATAACAAAATATTTTATTTTTTAAACAAATAAATAAGACAAATGATCAAATGTAACTACAAAAGTCAATTATGATAACAATTTAAATTAAATCTAGAGGAAGTACAAATTAGTTGTCCTAAACTGCTAGAGTACATTGTTTGCTACTACGGTGCTTTCTGATAGCGTTTGGGATTCCGTTTGCATTCTGGAACCAAACAGCACCATAAATCGGCACAAGAGACCGGCACAAGGAAGCTGACTTGCGCCATCGCCAGCGACAAGCACGGCCGTTCACACCATGGTCTCATTTTATCTACGTCGAGACCTGCCGATGCACAAAAGCAGCTAAATCCAGGGCGTAGAGGCGCCGAGTGAGCAACAGTGCCAGTTTGATCGTGCAATGACAAGTGACGATATGATGACACACCAATAAAGCGATGAGGCCGAGAGCGTCAAAAAGCAATGATAAGACTGACTGTACTGGAGTACTCTACTCCACTGCAATATCGATTTACTGGACCACTCACTACATCGGGTACTCTAAACGCCACACTAAGACAGCGGAGGCACCTGTATCCGCTGAATTTAGCGGGACAGCGAGATGCGCTACCTCCCGTGGTGGGGCCAGCCTCGCCCTGTTCGCCCCAACCACTGGATGGACGAGCTCGAAGCCGGCGCGAGGCGAAAGAGGCGCACGAGAGCTGGCGCGAGGCGGAGGAGGCGCACGGAGGAGCTCAAAGCCGACACGAGGCAGAGGAGGCGCGCGGAGGGGGCCGGATCCAAACGAGGGCAGAGGCGCGGAGGACGAGGACAGCGGCGTGAAGCTCGACGGTGGAGGTGGGGCTTGACGGTGGAGCTCAGAGATGGAGCTCGAAGCCGGCGCGAGGCGAAAGAGGCGCACGAGAGCTGGCGCGAGGCGGAGGAGGCGCACGGAGGAGCTCGAAGCCGACGCGAGGCAGAGGAGGCGCGCGGAGGGGGCCGGATCCAAACGAGGGCAGAGGCGGGGAGGACGAGGGCAGCGGCGTGAAGCTCGACGGTGGAGGTGGGGCTTGACGATGGAGCTCAGAGATGGAGCAGACAGGCGGGAGGGACGAGTGAAGTAGGCCCTGGGCGCTCGTGGTGAGGAGCTTGAACCCGCAGAGCCAAACGAGGAAGAAGGCGGCCATGGTACGGAAGCCAAGGGTAGCGACGACACAGGGAGGAGAGGGTGCGAGCGGTAGCGGTCGGCGTGGCACGGGGGAGGAGAGGGCACAGGCGACAGAGCGGAGGGGGCTGACATGTGAAGAGAGGGCGGGCGGGCGTGGAGCTCAGACAAGCGGATAGAGATACTGGGGAGGAAGGGAGGAAAGAGAGGGGAGAGAAAAAAAGGAAAGGAAAAGACTTAACATATGGGTCCTACAAAGAGATAGTTGAAATAGAAGATGAGATATAAAATATAACTGGTGTGAGAAAATTTGATATAGAGAAAAAAATATTACTGACTAGGAGAGAATATTTCTTTTCAAAGATAGATTTAAAGAAACACAAGTGCGGTCAGTCTAAGAGAAGGACGACAGGAATTAATCAAATCGTCTCACACTAAATAGTAAGCACAGGCTTATGGATTCACAAGGTACTGATAATTCAGGGTGATGTCTGGCATCGGGTTCACAATATTTGAGCGTTCTTTTTCAGCAAGGTCAGGCCTTAGAATTAAATTATCAACGAGGCTTCTAAGGTCAGATATCCAGCTCCATCCATTTAGTACCCCTGCTTCACCCTTTCCTCATACCTGTTCTTCTCATCCTGAAATGCATTGCTTAGAATGTCAGCAGATATATGAATGGTCCTCAATTTACAGATTGCTATAAGGTATCCCATAGAACAGATAGTGTTTGTAGTTCAAACAGAGTATTTAGCATATAGACTGGCAAGCACAAACTGGGTGACGTGAGAATGAACTGGAGAATGCAACTAATAACGTCAGAGTGAGCTGTCTATGTTTCAGAAAGCAAAATGTCCATCTCAAATGCATGCTACAGACGGTGGCCCTCTTTTACTTTAGCTATCTACATGTCAAATAAATCAAATAAAAATAATAATACTTTTCATATTCTCAACCCAAATTGACAAAGCGTCATCAAATTATATAATCAAACATTTTTTTTTATTTCTAGACCAAAAGTACCCCATATGTGAGGTCTTGTTCCGAAAAGTGTCTCAGTGCAAACTAACTTTCATACTGCCAAATGTCATACCATGCAACCCGAGAACCAAAGTTGATATCAGGATTTATTGGGAGAAATCCATGGTCAATTTTTCGAGTGTTCAAAATAGCCAACTTCAATTGTATGGCTGAGAAAGAACAAAATGAACTTAAGACTACAATAAAAGACTGAAGGTAGGGTGGGCATGCAAATTCTATGGAAGGCACAAACATGGTATAATTATGCAGCATCTCTAGTTATCAAGTAATTCACATTTGTCATTCCTTTAAGAAGCTAACAGGGATTTTTCTGATACAAGCAGTATTGTCAAGAGGATAGCCAGCAACGGAAGGAGCACGCACATATTAAATTGAAGATTCTTTAACATACCTATCAAGTTTTTTAATAATGCTGAACACTAATTACTTGCATCTAAATCATCAGCATATCTAAATCTCAAGGTAGCAGATATGGGATATGTGCTGATTGTTCAGCGATTTCATTAGCAGTATTAAAGTTACTTAGGAGTGTGCCTAACACTCTAACAGTATATCCCTGCAGTGGCGGAGCCAGACCAAGAAGGCAGGAGGGGCCAATTAGCCTAAGCATCAAATGCTAATCAATAAATTTACAATATATCCATAATTTCTAGAGTTATTGGTGACTTGATTTGAATTTTAAAAGCAAAATCAAGTAAATTATGCTCTATACATAGATTAGTTATGCTTAAATGTCAGATTCTTAAGAAAATTTGTGAGGTAAGGGGGGGGGGGGGCACGGCCCCGGCTGGCCTAGCCGTGGCTCCGCTACTGTATCCCTGATTTATTTATATTGTGCAGTGATTTGTATGGAGTCCAAAGTAATGTACCTCCGGAAGTTCCAACCACCCATTCAGATTTCCCTTGGGTGTTGCAGAAAACATTTTGTTTCAGAAAGTGAGGTTGCATAGTCAGCAACATGAACTTAGAAGACCATGGGCATGGATCAAGAACAGAACAACAAAATAATGAAATACCATTCCACAGTCTACTCTACCCAATATTTCATAATGCAAAGAGATGCTTGTCCAATGCTCCAACACCAGGCCTCCCTCATGAATATGGCTAGCTATTTAACTTGGGTGTGCTCTGTCTTCTCAGCTATTCCTATATATGTTTTAATTCCCTAAATGTGCCCAAGTGGTTTATCTGAGCAATTAACAAACTGCAGCGTGCTTTCTTTTGGAAAGGACACAATCAAGTTAATGGTGCAAGTTGTCTCATGGTATGGGACAAAGTGCAGCGACCATTTGAGCTCGGCAGTCTGGAAGTACTTAATCTTGGCGTTATGAGCTGTTCAAATCAGATGGTTGTGGTGTAAAAAAACGGATCCTACCCGGTCTTGGATGGGCCTTAATATCTCCAAACATTCAAATGCAGTAGCTATATTCAAGGTTCCGTTGGAATCTAGAGTTGGTAATTGCACCAATACGTTCTTTTGGACTGACAAATGGGTTTTGGGTTGTTCTATCGCAAATTTGGCTCCAACCATGGTCATGGCTGTGCCGGCAAGACATCAAAGATCTCAAACAGTAGCGGCAGCTTTGTAAAATCAGAATTGGGCAGATGATGTGCAGGACGGTCTGTCAATGGTTGGTTTATTCGAGTATTTTCAGCTATGTGATACGTTACAAGGTTTCGACATGTCTAGCATCTTCATAAACTAGAGATAGAATTTGCATGATCCTTCTACTGTGTGTAGACATGTCTGACTTTTACACTTGCACGATATGCTACAGGAACTTCTAAGTGTGTAGCATCTCTATTCTCTAGTTTATGAAGAAATGGCCCATATCTAGCATTTCTTCAATCATAATAAAAAATAGGGGTTCCAAGTTCCAACTCTCAATCTATCATATTGTCACGAGAACAACATGGCTTAGGAATATACAATCAAAACTAAAGGTACATATGCAAAGACACAGATTACTGAATTATTGTATGTGTAAGCCATCGGCACTTCTAAATTCCATGGCATGGCTACTACCAATAGTTTGACTTCAATTGAACAGCAAAAGTGTGTGCGTTAATGTTTAAGTCTCTGGGGTCAAACCACCACCACATCTGAGAGACCATCATCAGTGTATCAAATAAATTCATATCAAAATGTAATAGCCTCAGAAGCATATGGCACATTCTTATGTACAATTGAATCAAAATAAACTATTCCTTTTCATTTTCCCCATCCTATTTCTTGATACAACAGGGTTATACGAGAAGTAAATAATAGTTTGAGAGAGAGCATATCCAGCAACAGACCTCAAAAGCTTGCTTGAGATACTCAAGCTCCTTGTCAAGATCATTGATTGCCTGGGTGTAGGCCTGCGTCGGGGAGGACTGGCTTGTAGTATGGATCTATCCATACATCGAATCATGAGAGACTAGATAAATAAACCATGACACTAAAAAGAATTAACAAAATAGGATTTACACCATACCCTAACAATAATCTTGTACTGAAGAGGGTGAGGGAGCTTGTAGCCAGCAAATAGCACATTCGGGTCCCTGTGCAACTGCCTGCAAAATTTAACACCATGTGGATAATGTAAGAACATAAAAGAAAAGAATAAATAATGCCAAATCAAATATTATACAACTTACATGCGAAGGATGTTGCCAATGGTGTGGTCCTCACGCTCAATGGTGAATGATGCAGCATTCACGATCTTTGTATCCCTCTCATATGACACCCTGCACAAATAAGTATCCATAGAACAACAGTTGCCTACATGTAATTGTGAAATTAGAAAATGCTACAGGAAGTCTCAACTGATCCATAAAACAATGAAATGGCTGCTAACAAGCACTGTGGTTTTGACTGAATTGTCTCATGGCTTTGAATCGAAATAAACGATATGTAACAAAGATCAAAGAAACAATGTTTTGCACAAGTCTGGGACAGTAAGGAGACTGGAGGTAAGACTCACTTCTTGGTGCCTTCAGGCACAACAAAGCGCTCATAGCGGTCTGGGGCATTCATCTTGGGTCAACTCCTTGCTCCTCCCTCTTCAATCACTGAAAGAAAGTCGGTTCTTAAAATCTTGCTTTCATTCTGTATACTGTAAATTGCAGCAAATATACTTACATATATGAATAGGTTTATCTTTAGTAAACTACTGAAATTTAGATGATACATCTAGAAGGTCCTTGTAAGTTGTAACTATAGATTGTACATTTAAAACAGGAAATTACTCTCCAAAATAAGGGTTAAGAGTACAAAATTTCAGATAGCCTGATTTTTAAAGAGGGCCGAGAGGGGGGGAAACAGAAATTGTGGGGACGGAGAATGTGAGTCGCAAAATTAGAGGAGGGTAGAGCAGCTTTCTGTGTAGATCTCTTGCATTCCCAATCTGCTTGCACGAGCTCGCCTGACACGGCAGAGGATGCTTGCACGAATACGCCTTCGGGTACTTGCCGATTCAATCGCGCAGCAAGCACGCCGTGAGGATATATATGGCCGCAGGCGGAGGAGAAACGCAATGGTGATTAGGGTTTGGTCGTTTGGATACCTCGAGTCTTTATACGGAGTAGAGAGAGAGAGAAATCGTGGGGTGAGGGAACGAGATGCGTGGAGAGGAGACAAGGAGGTCCGTACCTGGTGACGCTCCCTTGCCGCCTCGTCGCTGCTCTCTCCGGTGTCCGGCGGCCGGCCGCTCCTTTGCCCGCTTTGGTTCCGCAGAGACGAGAGAGGCACGCTTTGCAGGCACCGGTTTCGATAATGAGTGAAAACGGACCGTTAACCCGGTTAACCCAAGAATGAACCGATCCGGATCGGCTGCTCCGACCGATCGGTTAATCGTAAAGAACCGAAATTATTACTGTAACAAAACGGTTTAACCGGTTGGTTTCATGGTTATTCCAATGGTTCATAACCAACCGGTTACCGGTTATGTGAACCTTACTTGCAGGTAAACGAACAAGCTACGCACACACCGGTCTTGACCCATGTCGCTGACTTCTAATGTTGTAAACCATGTAAGCACTGATGGCTATACAACAATCTCGTGCAGTTCACAACACAAATCATGAAAAAACAAAGAAATTTCTTAGTTCCAAAAGAGACAATGTATCCCTTTCTCAAATGCTATGTTACATATCCAGCAAAAGAAAAACAACAGATTTCGAGTCTGTCTCCTTAACCACTCAGGACATGTCGACGTTTCGGTTGTAAGTTTGGTACTTTTAATTTAAAATCGTGGTATAGTGTATGCCACTAATGGATGCAACACCAGGCAGAGACACGAAGCAAAATAATCTTATTGTTCTCAACAATGTTTACAAACATTGTCTGAACTCGGATGGACTATCCTAACTTGCTTAACTAAGATCCAGATGCTAGCCATAGAGCCATAATAGATTTGGTAAAGGCTTTCTCATCGTTGTGTGCACTGGATTCCGATGCATGCCATAGCCTACTATAGTGCTAAGATCCAGAAGCAACAGAATCAAAGAATTGACATAATTGGAGATCTCAAAACAATGTGTTCCTTATTAGAAGACTCGAAGATTCATTAAAACGGACCAGTTTAATTGCAGTTGCAAGGTCTCGGCCAAGTGCGTGCTTCAACAACTTCCGTATCAGGGAGGACAGCTAGCGATGTCACGTTCGAAACAAAGTGTCTTTCATAATTCTCATAGAGCAGCATTCCCTAATAATAACTCAGGACAGGGTGATACGGTGGCATCACTTCTTCTGCTTGTTCGCCACACTCAGCTGCTGGAGGTTGAGCAGCAGGTCGTGGGAGTCAAGGAACACCTTGTTGGCTGAGGTCGAAATCGTGTGGGAGATCTCCCTGGCAGCTTCAATTTGCCTGAGGGCAAGGAAAGCAGGATTGTTTGCAATGGCCTGACCAATCAGCTCTGCACTCTTAGCCTCACCCTGTTCACAGCAAAGATCAAAGCAGATTTGTCTAAGAGCAAGGTTCATTCAGCACAACAAATACATTCACTTGATATGGCACGATATAGGGGGAAAACTCAAGCATGCCTCAAATAACTGCCCCAGCTAGCGAGGGGAGTTAAAATAGATAGGCATAAAAGCTCTATTACTTACACTGAAACATAGTCATGACACAGACAAAAATTTGAAAAAAAAAAATGTTCATTTTCCTCTTATTTGATTCCTACATTTTATTCAGACATAGGCAGTAGCCTTAAAACAAGGGTAGATTTCTCACCTGTGCCCTGATAATTGCACTTCTCTTATCTTGCTCAGCTTTCTCAACAATGAACTTTGCACGCTCAGCTTCTTGTGCAGCAACTTGTTTCGCTTCAATGGCATGAGTGAACTCCTTACCAAAGCTCAAGCTTGTAATGGAGACATCATCAAGAGCAATGTTGAAGTTCCTGGCCCTCTCAGTCAGAATCTTCCTAATCTCCCTACTCACAGTCTGAAACAGAAGGTAAACAGCAAAAAGTCGAACCCTAATGCATTAGCTTCTCTCAAAGTAACACATAAGCAATATGATTAACACATGGTTTAACCATACCTCTCTCTGTGTGATTAGCTGACTAGCATTGTATTGGGCGACAACAGCTTTCAGTGTTTCATGAATGATTGAAGGCAACACTCTCTCATTGAAGTTCTCACCCAGAGTCCTGTAGATAGTTGGTAGCCTTTCTGGCATTGGCCTTGTTAGGACACGAAGACCAATTTTCACCTGCCCAGTACAGAAAATCGATAAGTAAAGAGATTATGAAAAAAAATTCCCTTACATTCTCTCGTTAAGATCATTATCAAAACAACTATGAACATTATAGCAGATGGCACGAAATAAGCTTATTTACACCTAAAATATGCATTATGACTTGATAATTAAAAAGTGTCCCCAAAAATTCAAAGAGAAGAAAAGGCACAGCATTTTGCTAAGCACAATAAGGCACACCAATGGTTGTCATGCCACAGAAGGTGAAAAACAAAGTAAATGTGTTCAATTCATGTCAACATAAATAAGGAGGAATTTACTCATAAAAATGAAAATAAAGATTATTTATGATTCAATTTGTTATAAGTAAAGATGATTTCTAATTATCAGAAATCAGAATATCATTTACAATACTCAACAGTTATAATACTCAACAGACCTTGCACATAATCAGAATAATGGCAACAATAACATCCATAAAACACGCAAACAAAGAGAACTTGCTCCTTTCTGCAATATAAACCGGCCCTAAATGCAAAAGTGGATACAAAACAAAAGGATGATATGCTGAATGGATGGAATATGATAATTGGTGCCATATTTAATAGCAAACTATCAGTGATAATAGTTATCAAGTAATTCATAAACATGTCTCTCAACTATGCAGCACCGATACGGATACGTGTATCAGTATCGGTCCGATACAGATACACCGATACACTATTTTTATAAAATTCCGATACGGATACGTTTTATATTTTTTAAATAACTAAAATCCACATTACATACAACTGTAGTTATAAACCAACAATTCAAAGGGAAGATAAAGAACCAGTAAATTTTTGATGATGGCAAAAAAAGAAAAAGAAAAAAAACTGTAGCGAAGTGGGTCTTCTTCGTCCTTGCAGCTGAAATCGTCCGTCGACGGACCACTTTAGCAGCGACATCAAGCCGTTAGGCGTCCTCAGGTGAGCGGCTTTAGGTGCGACCTCAAGCCATTGTTCCTCGTTGTGTGGCGCCAACACGATCCAGCATGAAATCGAATACACCAGTCCGAAGCAAGCAACTCTAGGTCATGTGCGATGGCGTGCTGCTATGGGCCAATTGGGCGCAACCTCCAACTGAGACGTATCTATGTTGGCCTAGGACGTTCCTACAGTATATCCAATTTTCTTTCTCCTGTTTTTTTTTTATACTTCCCTGATACGTATCATGGCGGCATCCCCGGCGTATCCATGTCCATCGGCGTTTCGGACACGGATACGCCATATTCCTGGCGTATTCATGCTGCGTAGTCTCTCAAGTCTCAATGCAAAATGCAAAGAAACTAGTGCTGAAATGATCCTATATTTTGCAACAGCCAATTAAGGCTACTATAGGATCAAATGGTCAATGAATCAGTCATAAACAAGCTCGTTGGTCCTAATTTCCGCCTCGAGCAACACAGAAGCATCCATGTTAAACACCATGGAGCAGCTTTGGAGGAAATAGAAGCAAAAAGTCTACATCATGAATGTCAACATAGGACTAAACGCGATTCATATTTACCATCTGAAGATCTCTGCTTCCAGAAGTACTCTCAACAAGGTTTGGTCGAGCACGGACATCGTAAATAATTGGCCGTTCAAACCATGGAATCATAAAGTGAGTCCCCTCAGGGTACACCTGCATCAATGAAAGATCTATTCAAATCAAATTCGTTTATTATATTTGTTGCTATGCATATCAAAACCAAGTTAATAATGTAAACCCAATCAACAAAATAATGCAAATAAGGCTAAATTGCATAGCTAAAAATAGAAGTATTGATTCAATAGAGTACAAATTAATATATGAAGGAAGTTTTGGTACACCAAAATTTACTATAACCGATACTCCCTCCGTTTAGAATTGTGAGCTTTTTGGGTTTGGTCAAAGTTAAATTTTCTCAACTTTGCCCAATAATATATGTAAATGAATTATTTAAAAAAAGAAAGAGGCATATATTATGATGGATGATTTCAGGATCAATTTAATAGTACTATTTTCATATATTATCATTACTAATGGTAATTTTGCTATTAATAATCAAATTTCTCAATGTTCATTTTGATCAAACCCAAAATGCTCACATCTCTAGATGGAGGTATATGAGAACTATAATGGTGCATACCACAAAGGTTGACCACTTTTGAGTACAGGTATGTTCAAACCCATTTTGTGAAGAAAATATTAGTTCAATTAAACCATGCCATGCTCATCTAACATGTGTACGCTTCTATATCAATTGAACTAGTGCAAGCTGGGCCTCATATAATCAGCATCTCCACTTTCATATTGTACTAGTGCAAGTTCTGAGACAAAGCTTAAGCTCGCTCAATTCCATTCTGACTATATAAACTGCGCTTAAGATGGAATCATCAAAGAAGCAGGCAAATGGTATTTCTCAGCTTATCTCTGTGTTATAATCAACTGAATTATGAGAACATTTATGATTTAAAAGTAGAAACAGTTATAACAATAAAACAGCGTCATGACAGCATAAAAGATCACTGCTTAAGTAGTTATCAAGAAAACTATAATGAAAAATTATTGGAGATATTGTATAAATCCTACCTTTTGCTGGCTATACATAATGAAAATTGAAAAAACAGAGATAGCGGAGCAACAAATTTCTATTTCAATACTGCACTGACGGGTTCATACTTCTTAGGCAGCCACCAGAAATGTACCACACATAAATAGAATGGGCTTGAGACAACAATCACTAGGAGACCACAGTCAAGAAATAGATTGCAAATGAATAATAATTTTACAATTAATAGTCAACAACTCAACACAGCTTCAGTTCGCAGAGATTACACTGAAATGTAACATGGTAATTCTTATCAGTTAAAACATTTTTATATACGTACAATGAAGATCGCTGTTATGTCCCATCAAACAAATATGATAGCACAAGAAAACAAATAACAGTTAATGAAAACTTGGAGAAACATAATTCTTCCCTGAACCAAGTTATGGAAATTACCAGAAGACATATAACTGTACAAGCACAACTGCCCACCATCACATCTACATCGCTCTAAGGAAGTAACCCATGACGAATTTCTAATTTCGTTTAACAAATAATAGCAAAACTTAACTGACAAACTTCCAAGCAGTTCCACGCTACATAACTATGAGCTTTTGCTTATCATATATTTACATACTACAGCACACATGTTGACAGGAATAGCTTGCCGCATGTTTCAAACCATCTTTTGATGACTCAGGGTAAGATATTTCATAGTCATGTTGCCTATCAAATTAGGATACAATACAAATAGAAAGATAGAAAAAAAGGTAACCAATGATAAATCAAAGCAAATAGTTCCAGATAGTGGATCTCAAAGCAAAGAATCCGATAGCTGACATCACTAGTATCAAAAATAAGCTGGAATGTCATTTGCAAGAGTTGAGCACAGATTCCACAATCAAGGACCATCATGGCATAATGCTTTTAAGGAAAGCGAAAACATAATGTGTCTGATTGACAATTTGACAAGCAACACCTCAAAGTTTTCCTAAACGCAACACATGATTACCTCAGATTTACAAATGCTCAAAAATGCCAAACGAGCTCAATATCATTCAGGAGGACTAGAATCCAAATATCATAGGATCTGTGGCCACATTCAATCGATGAGGCACAATACAGCTAAAATGAAAACGCATGATTTCGTCAGATTTACAAATAACGCACTAACATAAATGATGAAATCCATCTCACCACAGCACCCACATCAACATTTCCCCACCAACCACGCCCTCAGCAACCAAATAGCTAACCCGCAACCAACTATCGAACATTAAGTACAGAGAAAGGGTGGGGGGGGGGGGGGGGGGGGGGGGGGCGGAAGAGGCATCCGGACCTTGTCCTTGATTCCCTGGATGCGGTTGAAGACGATGGCGCGATGCCCACCCTCGACGTTGTATAGGCTGTTCATTGCGGCGTACACGGCGGCGCCGCCAATCACCGCGACTTTCGCCAGCGCGCCGGCTCCCGCCGGAGGGACCGGAATCCGGCCGCCGCCCTTGACGTTCATCTTGGGCCGGTTGGGGTCGCTGGGGACGGAGCAGGCGGTGGTGGAGGGGAGGAGGAGCAGGACCCGAGGGGCGGCGCGGCGGCTAGGGTTTTGGGTTTTTGTTAAGGAGGCCGAAAGCGGGGAGGCCGGAAGGGAGAGAAGGGGTTGGTGTTGAGCAGGGCGGCGGGTGATCGAGGCCGTCGTAGTTTAGATGAGCGGTGTTTAGATGAGCGGTGTTCCATGGAGAGGGCGTGGGGTTCTTTCCTGCTTCGCAAGAAAGCGAGGTAGTGCTCTGGAGCTGACGCGAATACGGCGGATTTCGGATAACGCGCTCCTCCACCGCACTCCGCACCAGGTTGCGTTTATTTCCTGCCACGTCATTTTCAGACTTTTCCAGGTTATATCAAAGAGATAATTCCTTCTATGACCCTAAAAAACATCTCTCTTCCCTTCTTGGTCCTAAAAAATTTGAAGTTCCTTTCTTGACTTGAAAACATTTTTTTCTTCCTTCTTGGCCCATCCGTCAGGTCTGTTAGCACTCTACCGTGAACCTAGTAGTTTATGTGAAATGACCAAGTTACCCTCCACTCAATCGTTACCAACCCAAATTGGCACCCTTCCTTGCGCCGCCTCCGTGACGCCCTGTACGCCAGCACGCGTCTGCTCTGGGCCATCGCCGCTTGCCCGTGCGCGCTACTCCGCCTCCCGCCGGCCACTTTCGCGCCCGCCCGTCGCCCCGAACCCGCCTGCTCCTGCGCTGGGCGCTCGCCCTCGTCAAGATCCACCATGGGCGGCGCCGGGACCTAGGCGAGGAGCAGGGGCTGGCGCCTGGCGAGCTCGTGGCTGGCCCAGAAGAGCGGTGACCGTGGAGGAAGGGAAGGGGAGGGAGGGGAGCTTTGGCACCATTGAGGAAGGGAAGGGCAGGGAGGGGAGTCCGCACATACGAGACGGCTTCTGGGCTTCCTCTTCGTTGTCGCCGTCCACTGCATCCCGCAGGAGCTCTCCGACCGCCTTCGCTGGGCCCAGTCTTCAAGCTCCTCGTGCAAGACCGGGATGGAGCAGCAGCATGGCCGGCATGGCCGGCGGGTGTGGGACGTCTCAGATGCGGCGCGGCCGGCAGGCGTTGGTCCTGTCATGTCCATGTCGTCATTTACATATAAATAATTGTCTTCATGTTTTGTGCAATTATGAAATATACAAATAAACTATTGTCTCCATGTCTGAAAATATGACTGGAATTTCGTGCAAATATTTTATATAAAAAATGCTATTATTATGTTACAAAAATAATGCTCAAAACTGAAAAGAATGAAAAATTAAAAAAAATATGTTTTCTGACATCAGGGGTAAACAAAAATAATGTTCAAACTGAAAAATGAAAAAATATGTTTTTTTGACGTCAGGGATACAAAGGTCATTTCACTCTGAACTTAACACCGTTAAGAGCTGAAACTGACGGATGGGCCAAGAAGGGAAGGGGAAAATGTGTTCAGACCAAGAAGGGAACTTCAAATTTTTTAGAGCCAAAAAGGGAAGATGGATGTTTTTTAGGGCCATAGAAGGAATTATCTCTATATCAAACTCAATTGATGCATTAACCATTGTGTACACAAGTGATGTCAGCTATTGGATTTCCTAGTTTAAGTCGTTCTGGCTGGATACATAATAAGTTTTATAAAAACAAGTCATTTTAATTTTTTTGGCTCATGAATAGACTGATATGTCCCTTCATGAGACGGTTTTTTAGAAGTCAACCACTATAGAACCGAGTCGAAGTAATCGCATCCCTCTCCCAAAAACAGTTTTGCTGCTCTTTTTCCTCTCCTTACCACCGACCAGCCCAAAATATACCTCTAATTAGCAAAGTGAACATGCGTTGTCACGATCTTTAACATTTCACACTGTAAATTAGTAGTTTTTAAAATTATTATAACAATGTCTCAATTGAAAATGAGATATTGTTATGTTGTCATAGATAGGATTAGAACGTCCAACCTCCTTTACAACATCCTCCAGTATTATGATTGCCTCACTATATATGTTTACCTTACCGGATTCATGTTGTATAAATTATTATGAGCAAAGAAACAATTTAACTAAAAATCTTATAATAATAGCAAATTAATGAATGCCTTTGTTAAATATAATTTTATGCCCTATTGAAGAAGTTGTAGAACAATGCGCGGGTAGATGTTACAGAAACAGTACAATGTATTGTTGTCCTCGCTTGAGCACGTCCTGGCCAAACAGCGTGTGTGGCTTGCTAAAAGTTTTGACCTGTCATAATACACGAACTGGTTTACATGTAATTTTGTTTACAAGTTATTCAAAACCAAGTTTAGAAATCAGTCTGATGAAAGTTGATGGGTTATCCCAAACAGTAAGTCTTCTTCATCCATTAAGGACGAGGAACGATCGACAGGTGTATGATTTCACAACTGAGTGACGAGACCCTAACTCCTATCCCCCTCCTCGGATCGGTCCAATTCATCTCTCCGTGCTCACATGGCTCCATTCAAACAAACCAATGAGGCGTCGTGTGACCTCTATTCTCGCTGCTAGCGCTGCCTCTGGTTCGAGCTCACCGAGCTCTGTCCTGACTCCATCCTCGCGCTTGTCCTAGGGCCCACACTAACGATGGTGGGCTCGTAGCCTGTTGTGTGTTGGCTGTCAGCGATATATTCCTCCGTCGACGACATATTCCTCCCTGCAGCGATGCCGCCATCTCGGCTACCAGAGTTGTTTTAGCAGGCTGCCGGCAGACACACCTCAATCTCTGAATAAAAAATTAAAGAGTTCTGGCTATGAACGTCTTTGTCTTTGACTTTTCACGAACTGGAAGTTTTTTTTTTCCTTCATATAGATTTGGAGTCCGAGTGTGATTGTGAAATTTTGACGTACTGACTTTGACTTACGATGTGCTTTTGGCTTTTTTTCTGGTTTAGTTTTTCAAAACATAGAGTCTGAGTGTGATTATGAAATGGATAGTTTTATGAAACTTGGAGTCCTAATATGATTGCTTCCTATGTACTGGTTTTGACTTTTGGCATATAGACATTTTTTGGCCGTACTACTTTTGTTTAGCGCCGTTCATGAAAACTGACTTAAAAACACAAAAATATCATATAGAGCAAAGTCAACCAAAATCAACACCAAACTAAAACAATATTAATGATGACCTCACCTAAATTAATAAGGAGTAGAGATTTGTTTGCCTTTCTAGTCATTCACATGGTCATTGATTCATTTACATCGAGCATTGAATGAATGAAATTTTCTGCACCTTATCATTCCCTTATATTTTATGATTTTAGTTTCCTTTTTGTTTATAAAAAATGAAAAAAAAACAAGACATACAATTTGAAAATATTAAGGAAAATAAACGGGTGACAAGTTGCAGAAATTTTTTTATTCTCGACAACAAAATCTCTGTTAGATGAAAGCCAAGTTTAAAGCAATAATCCTTCAATTGAATTTTAGTTGCAATTTAACAGTCAAACAACTCACAATGGTGCTTCTCAAGAACATATTTATCTCTCTAATACACCAACTTGTAAAAATTATTAGTGATATGAGTAGAGATTTTAAAGAGCTCTCAATCACACTTGTTAAAACAAATATGAACCGTTTATAGCCTTTTCTTCACAAGTTTCTCAATTTGCCTCAATATGGAAGAAATGTATTTTTTTTTTTAATATCGAGGTTGGTATTGTTAAACAAACTTAGCATAGCCGATTAGATTCATGTGTGCTTTTTTTTTGAAAAGAAATATTGGTATTTTGAAATATTTTTTCATTCGACTTGTCTTCAAAGTTTAAATGCCCAGTCAAGAATTCCTGGATCCGCTAACTGTTATAGCCTCAGACTGACCGCACTGGGTCCGAAACCCATCCCGCTATCACCTACTGCAGTATGGGTTTCCAGTAAAAACAACTGCACCGAGGTGCGCTACCCCGTCCGGCATCATGGCGCACGGGCTCCCGCACGCCAAATTTGGCGGGGTAGCGAATGAACGCTACCACCGATGTGGCATTGGGCCCGCGCGTCATCCCAATCGCCCCGCGTCATCCCAGCTACAACGGCGAGATCCCAACTGCCGGCGTGGAGGAGAGAAAGAGGAAGAGCTGCGCCGTCGCCGTCGGGAGGAGAGGGAGAGGAAGACTCGTCGTCGTCGCCCGGATCTGGTCGAAGGAGGTCGGGGGAGCGGCCGTCATCGCCTAGATCTGACCGTAGAAGGGGCGCGGCAGTGCGCGGGGGAGGAAGATGGGCACGGTGGCGCGGGGGAGGAGGACGGGCGCGACGGCACGGTGGAGGAGGAGGAGGGGAGCGACGTGAGCCGAAAGGGGAGAGGAGGTGGAGGGCGGGGGAGGAGGAGGAGCGAGGCGGCGCGCGGGGGAGGAAGACGGGCGTGACGGCGCGGTGGAGGAGGAGGACGGGCGCGACGGCGTGGTGGTGGAGGAGGAGGGGCGCGGTGTGAGCCGGAAGGCGAGAGGAGGAGGAGGGCCTCGATGGCGGCGGCGACGCGTGCGGGGGAGGAGGAGGGGCACGGCGGAGGCGGGCCCTGGCGGCGGCGGCGGTCCGCGCGGGGGAGGAGGAGGGGCGCGGAGGCGGCCGAAGGAGGAGGGCGCGCACACGGAGTTCGGCGCGGAGGACGAGGTCGCGCTCGTGGTGATCGAAGGGAAGAGAGAAATTGGGGGAGAAAAAGAGGGAGGAGAGGATGATGTGTGGGTCCTACAGAGGGGTAGTTAGGATAGAGGATGAAATATATAGTATAACGGATGCAGAAAAAAAAATATCGAGGAATGAATCTTAATGACCAGGACAAATAGAGGATAGATTTTGAGGACTACGAGTACAGTCAGTCTCACCTCGACCATCCCCGCCGCATGTCCCGCACCCTGGCCTATCATGATTCACGACGCGCCTCACTCCTGAGCCATTGTGCGGTGCCTCACTACGTGGTCTCTAGACAATGAATCCAAGAAAGTATGAATTCATGGATGGATTTTAGACAATGAAGCGATCTTGGGAATGGAGATATAACGCAAATACCACATTCATTTTCAAAAAGAAGTCATTATGGATATCAGATACCACTTATCAACATTCCAAGCAGAATCAAAACTAGAGGCTAGAATATGATGTGCCATTGGATACGTGCCTACTTATGTTGAAAGGTCAAGACTGAAAGCAAAATTAAGGAATTGATCCCTTTAAATGGAGTGATGATGCTTGTGAAAGAAAGCACTTTTCTCTTTTCTGAATGAGTGCTTGAGCAAATAAAGCAACTTTAAAATTAGCGCATGAACAAAGAAGAAATGTTTAAATGCTTGGGATAAGAGCGTAATTAATTTTGATAATTTTTATATTTATAAACAGAATATAAGTATAGTGGATTATTGGAAGATTGAAAAATATTAATTTCTATTTTTCTAAGAGCTGTTGGGATATATTACATCCGCCTTGTAGAAACAAAAGGTCCGTAAAAGGAATCTTTTTCTTTTTTACCACCGCAGGGACATCCCAAAACTTCATTGTTTGTCCCAACAAAATTACAACATTCACATGTTTTCGTTTTGAACTTTAGGTTTAAGTACTACTTAGTTACTTATTGCAATGCCTAGTTTGAGACCACAGAAAACCATTTCAAAATAGCTTCTAGCAACTATTTAGGGGAAATTGGCTATGTGACACTACAAAGACGTGGTTTCGGCTACATCATACCATAAAGGTCGTATTTAGCTCGTGCATACTGAAAATCATATTTCTTAGCTACAACACACCACACATATTATAATATAATTTCTGATTATGAGAAGTGAGAGAAATGACCGTTATGCCCTTGCTTCAATCCGAATAAAAATTGGTTGGTTCGGGTGCAACTGCTTGTTTTGAATGCAGAGGCACAAAAAACGAGCCGTTGAAACTGAACCATTTCGTATTTATTCGAAAGCAACTAAGGATATAAAGGTCATTTCTCTCATCTCTCATAGCAGGAAAATCATATTATAAAAGAGGTGACGTGTTGTAGCTAAGAGCCATGAAGCCGAAGCTTGCGATATGCTGCACCCGAAGCCGCATCTTTGTAGTGTTTCACAACCAATCTTCCTAACTATTTACTATCTTATTCTCACACACCTTCTCTTCTGCTTCTACCAAGTACTTCAGTTGAGATTGCCTTCCTAACTGCTTTCCCAGCTTCACATGGCATCCTCGGATGCAACTCCACCTCTAGTGTTCAAACTAGGTCTATAGAGACCCAACTGCCATCAACTTTTGCCGAGTGGATTCAATCGCATTTGTAGTTTCTATTCTTTTTTCTTCCTACTTTGCTTTGCCCTTGGCATTCTGTACTTTCTTAATCTTATTTAAATAAAGCATTGTAGGAGCCTTGCTCCTCCAGTTTCTTAAAAGAAAAACTTTTGCCAGAGTGTTTTTTGGTACCCCTTGAGTGTTTATGGTGGTGCATACATGGTGAAAATATAAAGATTTTCACTAAAATTTCAATTTTTGGTGCCTCTTGAGTATTTTTGGGTGGTGCACTCCGGAGAGCCTTCCTGGCTTCGCCTCTGCCCACCTCTGTCTACTATAGCGTTTCTGCTCTTTGGATTAGTGCCTCCTTGTCCTCCACTTTTTGTAAACCTCTAGTATTTAAGAAAGACACCTGCATGTAAAATATGTAGTCTTCTCTACTACTTATTAAATTAGGTGAGGGCGTCTCTTCCATATTTTTCTGCCCTGACATGTGGGCCCTGCAGCTGCAAAAACAGCTATGCTTGTAATCCCAATCAATTCCCACATGTATTTGTATTGCCTCGTAGATCAAACCGAGCGGAGGGGAAAGGCGGAGGGGATCGGCCGGAGGGGAAAGGCTGAGGGGATCGGCCGAAGTCGTCGCACCCAGCCCTATCGCTAAAGGGTTCCTGCCACTCCTCGCACTCATGCTCTGCGGCGGCGTATCTTCTCACCTTCGACTACCCCTGGCCTTATCGTTGGCTAAGGTCGTGGCTTGTACGCTTCCCGCCGGGGATGATATTGTATAACTTTCTTATCAAAGCAATATTTATTTCTTGTTTTACAGATGAACCGAAGGATTGCTGGCATCCCTATCATACGAAATTTCTCCCTTCCTGTTAGTAAGTGTTGTACCCATACCAGGTATTGCTCTAGTGATTTTGGCCTACATTTGTGCACCAATCACAAGTCCTACTACACTTCAAATATATTTCACTGTCACACAACCAAAGTGTAGATGTTGTATGCTTTCCTTTTTCTTACAAAATGCACGCTATGGTGACCCTTTTTAATTTCTCCTTAGCCAATTGTCCTTTGCCAATATGGCATCCTGACAAATCAACCATAAATTCATTTTTTATTTTGGCCAATATTTTTGCCTTCCAAATTGTCGTGAATGAGCTGCCACAATCATCACTACATAGGCGCTCATACATGGACCACACCGTGAAGTTTGCTGATTTCTCCTATTTTTGGTTTGCTTTATCACTACTCTCTGTTAAAGGTACTGAGATAATGATGTCTCGGATCCGCGTCACTTGGTCCAAATCACCTGGAGTTGGCCAAAGGACTCCACGCCGTGGAGTTAAACCATCAAGCCCTTTATTTACTCTCAGGGTCAAAACTGAGCTAAGGGTCCACCCGAAACCATACTAGTGGATGTGTCTTTATTTTAAGTATAACACAGATCATTGGACCCAAAAACATTTTGAATTTACCATTGAATTTGTACCTGAAGTAGATTTTATATTGGTGTTTTGATCTCAAGAAAAGTTCAGAATTGAAAGCACTTGTGGCCAATATATCTATCCTATGTCGATTCCTTTGGACTAATGAATAGGCACTACGATATTAGGATGAAGAATTGTGTTGTTCTCTGTGTTCGGTGCTTTTTGGAGGGAACATATTTGGGTATATATTTCTTTCAAGAAAAATCGATAGAGAGATGATTTATTTTTCCCTCCAAAACTATAAGGAACATGACCATTGACGTCACCCCAAGGTATGAATATTTTGATGATGAATGATAAACATGAAATGTGACTAATGTCTACACGAGTGTTTTGCGTGTAGGAAACCTATTCTACTCTATGATGATCGTTGATGGTTGCTTTGGCGATGGATGATAATGACCAGAAGCATGGAGCTTGATGGAGTCCAAGGGTTGATAGAGATGAATCAAGGCTAAGGACAAGCTATGGAGCAAGTGTTTGGAACACTTGTCTAGTTGTTAGGGCTTTGAGTACATAGGAAAAAAGAGACTATCAAGGGGGTCTAGGTCATGTCTCTTTAGGTCATGCTAGTCGGTGATGTGTATAAATGCTCAGTGAAATCACATGCACTAGATGACAGTGGAGAAGCCAAGGAGTTGTTCGAAGAAGCCGGAAAATAAAGTCAAGTGAGGATGAGAAATTTTAGCTTCTGGACAGAGAGACCGGACGATCGGTCAGTAGTGACCGGACTGTATGGTCAGTTGGAGATCAAGGAGCAGTCTGCGAGGAGTCTATGAGCGCGAAGGCCTATACTGACCGGACGGTACGGTCAGCAGACCGAATGGTCTGTTCTATATGGAGGTAGCTAGGACAGAAGGGCGCAGTTTTGGGTGCTCTCATGAATCAACAAAGATGAAGAAAGGAAGGACCGAGAAGGCGACCAGAGGGGGGGGGGGGGGGTGAATGGAGCTAATTAAAATTCTTCTAAAGAACTTGGTCTATGTTCCAATTTCAACCCAAGCCAACCTCTAAATAAATCATCAATGTCACACACACCAACTTGTGATGTGCTAACTCTAGGAATGATCAACACTAGCAGAGGAGTACAAAGGAGAACAACCAACTCTCAAATCGATGGAAGAAACTCACACAAAACAAGCAGTTCTGTCAGAGTATCGGCGGTGCCAATCAGGATTTTCACTCGCACACCGGCAGTGCCAACACAAAGATTGGCAGTGCCGATCGACCCTCGATAGAACAGAAACTGCTCTCAGAATTTGGCAAGGAAATTAGCAAAACCTAATCAAACGAACTCCAAAAATCATGAAACTTGGACATAAGATGTCTTATGGTAGGACGTTCCTTTTCCAAGTGGAATCACATGAAAAGCTCAAGAATTCATCATAAATTTCAGGTTCTACCAAAAAGCCTAGGGTTTGAATGTTCTTGAGGAAATCCACCAAATCAAAGGTGATCTTGCCTAGGATTCAATCAAGGATTCATCAAGGAATGTTTAGGCATGTCCTAGCACCGAGATCCCCCAAGAAATTCATCCCAAAACCCACTCAAAATCGAGATAAAAAATCCCCACAAAATTAGCTCTAAAAATAGGGAAAAAGAGAAATTCGGGATTTAGGGAGAGGGAATGATCCTGAGCACGAAATTGAATCTCATATCATTGATTCTTGCATACAAGATCCATGGATACATGGCTAGAAAGCCACCCTTTTCCTCTCACTATTTGGAAGAGAAAAGATTGTCTCTCATACACCCTTTCCTCTCCACTAAAACATGAAGACCTCTCATAGCACATTGAATGAAACCCTAACACAACGCTAATAGGAAGAGGCCCACTCTCCCATCAGCCCTACCTCTCCTTATATAGGCCTAAGGGTTGCCCAAAAGACCACTCTACCCTTGACCTACAATACATAGCCACCTACCACCAAGGGCAAACTTGTCCATCTCTTTTCTCGTTGCCGGAATGCCCTCGGGCCCTTCACATCTTTGCTTCGCCTTGACGTAAGCTCCGTGATGGTACCACGAGCACTACCAATCGCCGCCACCAGTTTTGAGGCCCAAACCGGGAAACCACCTTGCACGCTTCTCAAAGCGCGACTTCTCGATGTCGATGTGTGTCACCTTGTCCCGTGATCCTGACCACCGGCAAGTCTCTCTTGGTCCCGCTCCATTGGGCCTCCTTGTCACTTGCACTGGCATCCCGTTCACCTTGACTTGGTCAACACGCCGTCTTCATCACCTCCACGGTTTTGAGGCTCAACCGTGAAACCATCTGTGCTTCTTGCCTCTCCACGTGTATGGTGTGGATCACCGTTGACTTCACCCGGCCTCCCGATCGTCCGGTCCCAAGTCCCCTACTTGTGCCCGATCCTCTCGCTGTTGACTGCCAAGTCTAGTTAGTCATAACCATAACCATGCACAAACTCATGCAATCCCCAAATACCCGCATTTCAACTCAAACACCAAATTATCCAATGTCAATTACTCATCATATATTGCAAACCATGACACATATGAACAAGGTTTCTCAAGAGACCGGACGGTCCAGTCTACTGACCGTACGGTCTGGTCTTTAGGAGCCATTCCAGGAGTGACCGGACGGTCCGGTCAGGGAGTGACCGGACGGTTCGGTCAGTGTGTCCAGAAAGGTGATCTCGTGGAGCAACGACTAGTTTGATGTTGGAAGCCTATATAACTTTGTTGTTGGGGTCTTGGAGACCTCTCTTGGCCAATAGAATACCTAGGAGCATTTGGTAAGAGCCAAGAGAAAAAGAGAGGAGCACTAGGAGAGGATATTGGATATCTTGAGAGTGCTAGAGAGAGTAACTTGAGTATCTATGCACATCTAGGGCTAGGGTGTCCTTGAGGGTGTGATTTAGGTTGTTACTCTTGGTCTATGATGAGACCTAGACCCATTACGTGTCAGTGATCGAGCCTATCGTGATTGGTTGTGAAGGTCGTCACACGTTTGTACCCGGTTTGAGCCCACCGGTGAAAGGGGCATCGCTAGTGAGCGCCCGTGTCGGCTCGGGGAGTCCGACAAGTTCTCGTGGAAGGCGAGCTTATGCCTTGGTGGTAGCAGTGACGCAACCGTGTCTTCACTCTGGGAGTGATTGCGGGCTCGTGTGCGAGAACTCCACTTGGTGGCGGGAGGGACCAGTACTCCAACCGGAGTGGTTCAACAAGGAGTAAGGGAAGGCGCCATCCTTCCAAGACCTTGGGAAAAAAATATCATGAGCCATCTCTTACTCTACTCCTTACTTTGATGCCTTTACCTTTCGCATTTACATACCAGACTATTCATGCTTGTGTGCTTACTTTGTTCTAGTTGATTACCTTGTAGACTTGCATGAATAGGTTTCTATACTTGCTAGTTGTGCTTAGCTTTCATTTGATCACTAGCATGTATAGGAGTTGCATTGGCTTGATTGATCAACCGTGTATGTATTGTGCTACTCATGCTTGTGTGCTTATCTTGGACTTGATGATCTAGTAGCTTTGCATGAGTAGGCTCCTTTACTAGCTTGTTGTGTGATTTCACGTGTTATTTATTACTAGCTTGCATAGGAGTTGTTTTGCCTTGTGTGTGATCCACTAGTATGTATAGGTTGTGTTTCCTTTCATAGGATTCTGTTGTTAGTGTGATCACCACTAGAATCATGTAGGAGTTGTTTGAGTGGTCAGTTTGAGTAATTGACAAATTAGGTACATAGTTTGAGTTCCCGATTCACCCCCCTCTCAGTCACTCGATTCTTTTAAGTGGTATCAGAGCCAAGTGCTTATTATAGAGCTTAACCGCCTTGAGTAGTGACCGTATTGAGTTGGGATGTCATCCCATTTGGGGCCAGGCCATGGCTCATGGAAGGATTGCTTGAAAAGCTACCTAAATGCCATGATTCCGAATGAGTTGATGGATAGTCTTGTGGACTTTGCCAATACCTTTACCGATGATCATCTTTATGATGATGATTGTGTGGATGTGCCTAGTTCTAGTGAGTGCCTAGATCCTTCTAGTGATAACTTGATAGGTTGCTCTACTAGTGTGCCTAATGAGATGGATGATAATGATGTGCCTCTTGATCTTGCTTGCTCTTCTAGTGTGACTAGTACTGATGATGCTTGTGAGCCTTTTGTTGGTCATGCTAATGACTTGCTTGTTAGGGAGTTCTTTGATTTTTGTGCTTATGAGGATGGGGACTTACTTGACTTTCTTATTCATTTGCGAGGTATCGTGGATGGAATTGTAGAAAATGAGAAACCCTTCGAGCTCCCAAAGATATTGATTGTCAAGAAGATCCTCACCTTGCTCCCTAGCAGCAAGCTCCTCTACATCACCCTTGATCTCATCATGGATAAGAATCTTTCTGTTGATGATGTGATTGGGCTACTCTTCAAGGGTGAGGAGATCACCACAAGCTTGATGGGGAAGAAGACGTTCAAGGCAAACAATGAAGCATCTTCAAGCAAAGGGAAAGAAGTAGCTTCAAGATCAATCTTCTTTGATCCTTCCACAAGATTGCCTTGCAAAAACTTCTACAACCTCTTCGGATCAAGACCTACACCAAGCTCTTCATCAGGCGCTTCATCAAGCTCTATCTCAAGTGTCATTCCAAGTTCTACTCCAAGCACTTTAGGTGGACCATGCATTGTTGTGAGAGGAGCGTCGCCCATAATGCTCACACGATCATTTGAGATGATCAATCTCACTACTACGGCTCCGACGCCTCCACCTCCTCTACCATAAGATCGACTTTGGCATATTCGTTGAGCTCAAGAACAGGATCTCTTCTTTCAATTTGATGAATTTGTGAGAAATCCGAATGATGACCTTTGTGAGACTCTTTTCAGCATTTATGATCTTGTATGCAGGATAAACTCCTTTCGAGGTTGTAAGGATCATGACTATTGAGGTCACCCCAAGGAATGAATGTTTTGGTGATGAATGACAAACATAAAATATGACTAATGCCTACACGAGTGTTGTGCGTGTAGGAAACCTTTTCTACTCTATGATGATTGTTGACGGCAGCCTTGGAAATATATGACAATGACCACAAGCAAGGAGGCTTGATGAGCTTGATGGAGTCCAAGGGCTGATGGAGATGGATCAAGGCTAAGGACAAGCTATGGAGCAAGTGTTGAGAACACTTGTCTAGTTGTTAGGGCTTTGAGTCCATAGGAAAAACCGGACTATCAAGGGGGTCTAGGTCATTTCTCTTAGGTCATGTCCAGTCAGTGATGCACATGGATGCTCAGTGAAATCACAGACACTAGATGACAGTGGAGAAGCCAAGAAGCTGTTCGAAGAAGCCGGGAAACTAAGTCAAGCAAGGACGAGGAGTTTTATCTTCTAGACGTAGTGACCGGACAGATGGGTCAGAGGAGATCGAACTGTATGGTCACTAGGAGACCAGAGAGAAGTCTGCAAGGAAGTCTGTCAGCGCGAAGACCTGTAGAGACCGGACGGTCTGGTCTGTATGGAGGTTGCTCGGGACAGAGAAGTGCAGAAGATGGTGCTCTTCTGAATGGAGAGAGAAAGTCTCACCAGACGGTCCGGTTAGTAAAGGAGATCGCCAGGATAGTGAAGCCAATAGCTCTAGGAGCCGTTCTAGAAGAGACCGAATGGTCCGGTCTGGCAGTGACCGGACAATCTGGTCAATGGTGTCCAGAAGGGTGATTTTGTGGAGCAACAGCTAGTTGGAGGTTGGAAGCCTATATAACTTCGTTGCTGGGGTCTTGGAGACCTCTCTTGGCTAGGGGAATTGGTTGGAGCATTTGGTGAGAGCCAAGAGGAAAAAAAGAGAGCACTAGGAGAAGATATTGCATATCTTGAGAGTGCTAGTGAGAGTAACTTGAGCATTGATGGACATCTAAGGCTAGAGTGTCATTGAGGGTGTGATCTAGGTTGTTACTCTTGGCCTATGGTATGACCTAGACCGGTTAGGTGTCGGTGATCAAGCCTATCATGATCGGTTGTGAAGGCCGTCACACGTTTGTACCCAGTTTGAGCCCGTCGGTGAAAGGGGCATCGCTAGTGAGCGCCCGTGTCGGTTCGGGGAGTCCGGCAAGTTCTTGAGGGAGGCGAGCTTGTGCCTTGGTGGCAACAGTGACGCACACCATGTCTTCACTCCAGGAGTGATTGCGGGCTCGTGGGCGAGAACTCCACTTGGTGGCAAGAGGGACCGGGACTCCGGCGGGAGTGGTCCAACGAGGAGTAGGGGAAGGCGCCATCCTTCCGAGACCACGGGAAAAAATATCATTAGCCATCTCTTACTCTACTCCTTACTTTGATGCGTTTACCTTTCGCATTTACATACCATGCTATTCATGCTTGTGTGCTTGCCTTGCTCTGGTTGATTACCTTGTAGACTTGCATGAATAGGCTTCTATACTTGCTAGTTGTACTTAGCTTTCACTCGATCACTAGCATGTATAGGAGTTGCTTTGGCTTGATTGATCACCCTTGTATGTATTGTGCCACTCATGCTTGTGTACTTATCTTGTACTTGATGATCTAGTAGCTTTGCATGAGTAGGCTCCTTTGTTAGCTTGTTGTGTACTTTCACGTGTTCTTTGATTACTAGCTTGCATAGGAGTTGTGTCTCGTGTGTGATCCAGTATTATGCTTAGGTTGTCTTTCCATTCATAGGATTATCTTGTTAGTGTGATCACCACTAGAATTGTATAGGAGTTGTTTTGATGGTCAGTTTTTGTATTTGGCAAAATAGATACATAGTTTGAGTTCCCGATTCACCCCCCCGTCTTAGTCACTCGATCCTTTTCGGAGGTCTACGGAGGATCCCATCATATGAAGTGATTGATAGGCTTCTCTTGCAAATCACAACTCTTGAGAGGGGTTTCTTTCTTGAGGAGTTGATCAATAGTAGACATGAGCTCTCAATTGAGAGAGCAATGGAGATGATACTTGTGCTCCACTCACAAGTGGGACATGTGCTTGAGCATGTCACTGGCATCTATGATCCTCCCTACTACAACATCAACCTCGACAATGTGCACATGGGGGATGGTCATGGTCATTGGAGGTATCGTGCTTCCAACTATCCTATAAGGAGAAGACTTCAGGAAGGGATTGCAAGGATTCCTAATTATGAGGATGGTCTCATGATTCATCATGATGAGGTTAGTGCAAGTCAATTGAGCAATGCTTTGGATACTAACCCTTCTTCCTCTAGTGCTTGTCTTATGGCTACCACCAAGGTCAACTACAAGAGTGGAGGCACTCATTGGATACTTGATAGTAGGTGCACCCAACATATGATCGAGAAACCAACCATGTTCACCAACATTGATGATGACGAAGACAGTGAGAATGTGACTTTTAGGGACAACTCAAAAGGGAGAGTTAGAGGCTCAGGCAAAGTGGCCACTACAGAGGACCTCCATCTCTCCAAGGTCTTTCTTGTGAAAACCCTCAATTTCAATCTCATGTCTATTGGTCAGCTCTGTGACATGGGATTCAAGTGCACATTTGATGAGGATGGAGCAATGATTGAAAATGCAAAGAAAGGGCTAGTATTTCATGGAGTGAGACATGAGAACTTGTATGTCACGTTCTTCAAATCAAGCAACATGCCACAAGTACTTGCTTATTCACTAAGGCAACAAAAGGATGGTTGTGGCATAGGAGATTGGCTCATGTTGGAATGAATCAACTCAGAAAAATGGTCAAGAGGAATCTAGTCAAAGGAATCAAGGATGTGATCTTTAAGAAAGATAGACTATGCAGTGCTTGTTAGGCTGCAAAGCAAGTTGCATCTTCACATCCCACCAAGTCCTTCATGTATACATCTCGTCCTCTAGAGCTCTTGCATATGGACTTGTTTGGGCCAACACATTACAAGAGTCTAGGAGGCAATCTATATTGCTTGGTGATTGTGGATGACTTCACAAGATACACTTGGACCTTCTTTCTTGTGGACAAGTCTCAAGCAAGTGATATCTTCAGAAAGTTTGCATGTAAAGCAAAGAATGAATTCAAGGCCAATATTATAAATATAAGGAGTGACAATGGAACAGAGTTCAAGAATACAATAGTGGAGGAATATTGTGACAAGAAGGGGATCAAGTATGAATTCTCCGCTACATATACTCCCGAGTAGAATGGAGTAGTGGAGAGGAAGAACAAGACACTCATCACTCTTGCTCATGCTATGCTAGATGAGTATGAAACTCATGAGAGGTTTTGGGCCGAAGAAATCAACACAGCTTGCTACACTTCCAACCGTGTATATCACCATGGACGGAAACCAATTGTTTCCTATTTTCATGTCTTTGGCTGCACATGCGATGATGATGAGGAGGACGATGACGCTAACAGTGCGAATGAGTGACTTCATGTGCTTTTGTGTGCTTCATCACACCGAAGAGGTTTCCTCTTATTGCCACACCTCCCAGAGACGGATCTTCTCCTTCAGCAGCCACAGATGCCCCTCAGACTTCAGCAGCAGCAGCAGGCCCTAGTACCGCCCCACGCCGTCTCTCATCCAAGGTCACCCGCGTTATCAAGTCAATGTTTTGCATGTGCCGGGACACAACGGTTGCAGTGCAAGAGCAGCGAGACATGCTTACTCAGATGAGGTCAGATATGGCTCGTCTCGCCACCTCTGCTAGTGTTCAGCTGCCACCCCCTATGGAGCTCACTCCCCTACCAGATATCACCTTCTATGATGATCCATGGGGCTTCTACACTCAGGCGTCACAGTTGGTCCAGCCGGCAGGCGATGATGATGATGATGAGGACGATGACGCGGACAGTGCGAATGAGTGACTGCGTGTGCTTCCGTCTTTGCTCTTCCCTTTTTGGTGTTGTGATGCAAAAGGGGGAGAAGTACTTATGAGAAACCATGTGGATATGTGCCATGGTTTGCAGTATGTGATTAGTAATTGACATTGGTTGAGTCTATGTTTGAGTTGAAATGCGGGAATCTGGGGATTGCAGGAGTTGTGCATATCATGGTTTTGACTAACCGGAGTTGGTAAGGATGTTGGAGAGTTTGTAGGATATGGGAAATGTGTTTGCTTGTCTCATAATGTGTAGGTCACTGGAGTCAACTTGGCGGTCAACGACAAGAGGATCGGAAACAAGTAGGAAACTTGGGACCAGATGATCAGGAGGCCGGGTGGAGTCAAGGGTGATCCATACCGTACACGCGGAGAGGCAAGAAGCACGGACGATTTCACGGTTGAACCTCAAAACTGTGGTGGTGATGAAGACGGCGAGTTGACCAAGTCAAGGCGAGCGGGATGCCGGTGCAAGTGACAAGTGGGCCCGATGGACAGGGACTAGGAGAGACTTGCCGGTGGTCAGGATCGCGGGACAAGGTGACACGCGTCGACATCGAGAAGTCACACTTTGAGAAGCGTGCAAGGCGGTTTCCCGGTTTGGGCCTCAAAACTGGTGGCGGTGGTTGGTGGTGGACGTGGCACTATGACGGAGCTTGCTTCGATGCGAAGTAAAGTCGTGAAGGGCCCGAGGGCATTCGTGCGACAAGGAGAGAGATTGACAAGTTTGCCCCTAGTGGTAGGTGGCAGTGTTATGTAGGTTAAGGGTAGAGTGGTCATGTGGACAACCCCTAGGCCTATATAAGGAGAGGTAGGGCTGGTGGAAGAGGGGTCTCTCTTGCCATTAGCCTTGCTAGGTTTTTCTTCTCATGTGCTAGGAGATTGCTTTATCTGTAAAGAGGAGAGTAGTGGGTGTGTGGAAGACATCTCTTACCCTTCTCAAATAGTGGGAGGATGAGGGTGGCTTCCTAGCCATGTAATCATGTATCTTTAATTCTTGAATCAATGATATGAGGTTCATTTTTGTGGTCAAGATCGTCCTCTCTCCCTAAATCTTGAATTTGTCTTTTTTCGGAGCTATTTTCGTGGGAATTTTTGGTCTCCTTCTTGGATGCGTTTTTGGGTCTGATTTCTTGAGAAACTTGTTGCTATGATGAGCTAGAACAATCCTATATGGATCCTTGACCGAATTAATAGCTCTAGCACCTTTGATTTGAAGGATTTCTCAAGTTTCCTCTTTTTGGTGTTCTTAGCACAAGATCTGAAATTCGTGATGATTCCTTGAGCCAGTCAATTTGATCTTCTAGGATTAGGGTCATGATGTGTTGAGGATTCACTAGTCCAAAAATCGCATCATTTGGAGTTTGTTTGATTTGGTTTTGACCAAGTTTTTCCCTAATCCCAAAACCTTTTTTCTGTTATATCGGGGTCGATTGGCATTGCCGACGACCGGGACCGGCACTGCCGGTAGGTCATCCGAATCCCGTACCAGCACTGCCGATGGCCAGACCGACACTGCCGATGCGCTTTGTTTGCTGCTTCTGAGAATCTCTCACCAGCACTGCCGATGGGCTTTACCAGCAGTGCCGATGGTGCCAACCGGCACTGCCGATGGCTGTGATCGGCACTATCGATAGTAGTCCAATTTCGCATTGTTTTGAGTTCCCTTTTGTTTCCACTGTGTTCCGCTGCTGTAGTTGATCATTCCTAGGGTTGGCACATCACAAGTTGGTGTGTGTAGCCTTGGTGATCCGTTTAGAGGTTCGCTCGGGTTGTAATCGGGACATAGGTCAAGTTCTCTTGGAGAATTTTAATTGGCTCCCATTCACCCCCCTCCCCCCTTTGGTCGCCTTCTCGGTCCTTCAACTCACCTTTTAGTATTATTTTATGAGGTGTGAGAGTGATGAGAAGTTCGTGCTCATGTGGTTTGTAAAACTATTTGCTAAGTTTGTTCTTGTAAACCACTATTTATGTTTTATGAGTTCTTGTGCCATTGATATCCTTTGTGATGATGTGTTGTTAGTTTTCACTTTCTAGATGCATTTGTGTGGAAATTCTTGTCATTTGCATGGTTTCTCGCTTTAATGCTTAATTGTTGCAAATTGACTCCTATGCATGCCTTTAGGGGAGCTCTCACACTTCTCTTTAAATATGTGCATTGTTATTCATTGATTATTATTTCTCAAATGCACATACTTAGGGGGAGCTCCACATGTCTTTTAAATCACATAATGAATCTTATTACAATTTTCTATAAAGTTTAGTTGTATTGTCATCAATCACTAAAAAGGGAGAGATTGAAAGTGCATCTAGGCCCCAAATTTTGTTTTGGTGATTGGCGTCAATACAATTAAGAATGGACTAATGTTTTAATTGAGCATGTGTGTAGATGACTATCTCAAATTGTTGAATAAAAATGTATTAATACAAAAAGGGAAAAAGAGATGGTCATTTGTCTCAAGTTGAAGATCCAAAAATCTACTCAAGAATGAAGATCATGGAGTTTTATTTTTATTTCTTGAGTATAGGAAAATCGTACTTTCAACAGGGGTATAATTCACAAGTGTGGTAAAGTCAAATGCTCAAATTTCCCAAAAATACCACCTCTGTCGTCCTCTGTTTTTGCCTTCATCGGCAGTGCCGATGGCCACCACCGATAGTGCCGATCTCTCTTCCTAGAGGCACTGTAATGCCCAGACACCTCTCTTGCCAGCATCGGCAGTGCCGATGGCCCTATCGGTAGTGCTGGTCTCTCCTTCCAGAGAAGGCTGTTATCTGGCTCTCTGGTTGTAGCTCATCGTCAGTGCCGGTCAGTTCTCCCAAAGAGCCACTCTCTCTGTTTGGCTCTGGCTATAGCTCACCAGCAGTGCTGGTCCCCTCCCCACAGAGACTGGTTTCCCTCGGGCTCTCGGGCTGACTGCGATCGGCAGTGCCGGTCAAGGTCTCTAGAGACCACTTGTCTTCTCTGTGGCTGCCTCACCGCCAGTGCCGATGTCCTGATCGGTAGTGCCGGTGCGGACCAATTCCTTATCTGCAGATCTATGATAGTGTGTCAGAAACCCTACCGGCAGTGCTGATGGCTTGATCGGCAGTGCTGGTGCGGGGCGTCCAGGCAAGCCAATGGCTCGTTTTGAGCCCTTTGTATAAAAGCCTCACACCCCACTTCGTGCCTTCTCTCTCCAACCCGAAAATCAGTTGGCACATTTGAGCTTCACTCTCCTCACTCTCCCTCTCTAAGTCAAAGCTTGATTCTTTGAGCTAGGGCTTGAGTGAGCCATTGATTCCTAGTGAAAAGAGCAACATTCCACTCTTGAGCATTCGATCTAATCATATTTGTGACTTGTGCTTGTTTCTCTTGGAGCTTTGCTCCTACACGGTTAGCGGTGTCCGTAGAGCTTCCAATTTGTGTGCTGATGCCTCGGGAAGTTTGTGTTACCCTGCCGTAAGGGAATTGATAGTGGAGAACTCGAGCTCGATCTTTGTGATCACTTGACTGAGAATAGGGTTGAAAGAGACCCGGTCCTTTATGGACTTTTCAACGAAGATGTAGGGTTCTATGTGAGCCTGAACTTCGGTAACAAATCTTGTGTCTTTGTGTGCTCTCTTATTCTCTTGTGGTTTCATTGTTCATGCTCTAGGGTTTGTTCTTGTACTAGCTTTAATTCGACCGATCTACTTGTGTAGGCTTGTTTAGTCGTTCCTAGTTCCTTGTAGTGCCTTATTCATCTATTATTGGTCTATTCATCAACTTAGTAACTGCAAAACCAGCTTAGTTTTAATTTGGGCAACTTTCTGTTATCTCATCGGCACTGTCGATCCAGCACCGACAGTGGCCATCGGCATTGCCAATCCCAACCATCGGCACTGCCAGTCAGACTGATAAATTTGTTTAAGTCTAATTTCATAGAATTTTTAGATTTGCCTATTCACCCCCTCTGGGCAACTTTCAATTGGTATTAGAGCCAGTATCTTCTACAGAGCTTAACCGCTTGAAGATTAAAGATGTCAAAACCGGAAGATCAACCATCCAATGCTCTTCCAACTAAAGATGGTGTTAGTGGTTCTCGAGATGGAGATGATGCAAGGATTGGAGATGAAGATAATGGTGCTCAACCAAAACTCTACAACAATGTCATGTATGATTATGATGACCTCAAGAAAGATCGCATTGGACAAGGATCGGGTAGACTCCCTTACTTTGATGGACAATTCTATGATAATTGGAAATGCAAGATGATGATGTATTTGGAATCCATGAGTCCACATGTTGCAAGTATAACCGAGAATGGTTTCTTGTGGGAAAATAGAGACAATCCAACCCGCAAGGATCAAATCAACATTCATCGCAATGCCATGGCGACTAGTACAATTGTCTCCGCACTTAGCTCCACCGTGTATGATAAGGTTGCGAGAATAAACAATGCTAGTCAACTATGGAGAAAACTTGAGGTTATTTATGAGAGCATTGATTCCGTCAAGGATGCGAGACTTGAAGAATTACAAAAAGAATTCAATCTATTCATCATGGGTCCGGGAGAAGGCCCTAAAGAAGTTCATGATAGGCTCATGAGGATTCTAAATCATAGAAGAACACTAGGAGCCAAAATGACCGACTTGGATATCAACAAGAGATTGCTACAAGCATTGAGACCATGGGATAGCAACATTTGTTCAAACATTAGAGAGAAGGATAACTTCAAGAGTTTCTCCACCGATGAAGTCCTTGGAAAGCTTCTATCCCAAAAACAACAAAATAATCAAGCTAACAAGATAAATGCCTTGATCAAGCAAATTGAGGGAGCAAGTGGTGACAAGAATGATGTAGCACTCAATGCTACACGAGAGAAAAAGAAGAAAGTGGTTGATCCTAGTGATGAAGATAGTGATGATGAAATGGCTTTGCTTATGAGAGGATTCAAGTCATTTCTTAAGAAAGATGGTTACAAGAAGAAAAGTTTTGACAAGGGAAAAGCAAGAAAGTAAAAAAGGACTTGCCATGAGTGTGGTGATGAAGGACATTTCATTGCGGAATGTCCAAAGAAGAAGAACAAGGATGAAAGAAAGAAAGACAAGCACCACAAGAAAGATAAGAAGTACAAGAAGCATAGAAGAGGTGAAGCTCACATTGCTATGGAATGGAATTCTGATGACTCATCCTATTCATCATCTTCCTCCTCCGGATCCGACTCAGATGAGGGAGGCATTGCTACAATTGCCATTGGCGTCACTCCCACCAACATTTCTCTATTTAGGAGCTTGAGCGATGATGATGATGAAAACACTCACAAGTGCTTCATGGCAAGAGGATCCAAGGTATCTAAATCTAAACATAAGCGTTCCTCTTATGCTAGTAGTAGTGATGATGATGATGATGATGATGATGATGTTAATGCTTCTCTTCCTAAAATGCTTGAATTTATGGAATTGCTTAAAAAACAAATGGAAGAAAATGATAGACAAGAGGAGCTTCTTGAAAAACAAGAAGACTTGCTTATTCTTGAAAAGAAAAGAAACCTTGAATTAGAGAAGCTCCTAGAAGATGAGAGAAAGAAAAACGATGATTTAACTATGTCTTTCACAAAATTTGAAAACTCTTGTGAAAGTATTAAGAGATTAAAAGATGCTCTTCTAGAGAAGTATGAGAATTTGGAAAATACTCATAAGTCTCTTGAAGAACAATATGAAATACTTTCAACCTTCACATCCTCCACCAATAATTCTTCTCATGCTTCCACTAGCAATGGATGTGATAGGTGCTATAATATTGATGTTGATGCCTGTGCTACTAATGTCAAATTTATTGATGATGTAAACAAGCAAGTGAAGGCACTTGAAAGCAAAATACAACATAGGAAAAATGTTATTGATGATGAAAAGGCCAAATATGCAAGAGGTGCATACTCATATTCTAGGCACCCTAATATCATGGATGGCATTGGATATGTTGAGGATGCTAAGAACAATGCTAAGGAGAATAAGAATGGGAAGAAATTCCTTAAGTTCACCAAGGAAGGATCTTACCAAAAGAAGCAAGTCAAGAACTTGAACACTATCTGTTCTTCTCTTGTTAATGATTCTCATGCTAATATGCCTAATCCTACTTGTGCACTCTTTCATGATTTTGATGCTTCATATGTACTCATGAGAAACATGCATGGTCGTGTGTTTGCTAAATATGTTGGGCCACACAACAAAAGGCCAAAGTCTTGTGTGTGGGTGTCCAAGGTGCTTGTGACTAATGTGAAAGGACCCAAGCAAATTTGGGTACCTAAAAACAAAGCTTAACTTGTTTTGTAGGACTATGTCTCCGGAGGGTCAAGTTGGGAGATTGATAGTAGATGCACCAATCATATGACCGGAGACAAAAAGATGTTTAAGTCATTTGAGCCAAGTCACAATAAAAATGAATACATTACATTTGGTGACAATGGAACAGGACAAGTACTAGGTTATGGTAAAGTTCCTTTTACTCCTTTGTATTCACTTTCTAAGGTTATGCTTGTTGATCACGTTGACTTCAATCTATTGTCCATTTCACAATTTTGCAAAATGGGCTATGATTGCTTGTTCAATGAATGTGGTGTGACTGTCTATAAGAGGAGTGATGGCTCGGTTGCTTTTAAGGGTGTGCTTAAAGTAAAGCTTTATGTTGCGGATTTCTCCACGAATGAAGCTAGACTTGGTACATGCTTATTAGCAAAGTCCAACATGGGGTGGTTGTGGCATAGAAGGCTAGCCCATGTTGGTATGAGAAATCTTCACAAACTCCAAAAGGGCGGTCACATCATAGGACTAACCGATGTGTGTTTTGAGAAAGATAGAATTTATAGTGCATGTCAAGCGGGAAAGCAAGTTAGAGCTTCACATCCCTCCAAGAACATGATGACAACCACAAGACCATTGGAGATGTTGCACATGGACCTTTTCGGCCCCATCTCCTATATAAGAATTGGTCGTAATAAATATGGTCTTGTAATTATTGATGATTTTTCTCGCTTCACGTGGGTATTCTTTTTGCATGACAAAGGTGAAGTTAAAGACGTGCTCAAGACATTCATGAAAAGAGCACAAAATGAGTATGAAGTCAAGATCAAGAAAATAAGAAGTGACAACAACACCCAATTCAACAACACCCAAGTTGAGGAATACCTTGATGAAGAAGGCATCAAGCATGAATTTTCGGCACCCTACTCCCCTCAACAAAATAGGGTGGCCGAAAGAAAGAACCGCACACTCATTGAGATAGCAAGAACAATGCTTGATGACTACAAGATGTCCGACCATTTTTGGGCCGAAGCCATCAACACCGCATGCCATGCCTCCAACCAGTTGTATCTCCACTGAATATTAAAGAAAACACCATATGAGCTACTAACCGGTAACAAGTCTAATATTTCCTACTTTAGTGTTTTTGGGAGCAAATGTTTTGTGCTAAACAAGAAACCCATGACTTCAAAGTTTGCTCTAAAAGTTGATGAAGGTTTCTTGCTTGGTTATGGGTTAAATATTCATGCCTATCGTGTATTCAACAAAACCACCGGTTGTGTTGAAATTTCACGTGACGTGACATTTGATGAATCTAATAGCTCTCAAGGGGAGCAAGTTGTTAATGGTGATGTAGATGATGAAGCTCCTAGAAATGCAATAAAAAGGATGACCATTGGTGATGTGAGACCACAAGAAACATCAAGTGTTGAAGATCAACCCTCTCCCCCTAGACAAGACCAACATCATGAAAATGAAGAAATTCATCATGCAAGAGATCAAGATCAAGATGTTGGGGATCATGAACAAGCATCAAGTGATGATTCTCAAAGACATGATCAAGAGGTTGATAAAGATGGTGGTCAAGGAAGCTCACATCCACCACACCCAAGAGTGCATCAAAATGTACAACGTGATCTCCCCATCGAGCAAATTCTTGGAGACATTGATAAGGGGGTAATCACTAGATCTAGAGTTAGTAATTGTTATGAACATTACTCTTTTGTCTTTTCTATGGAGCCATTTAGAGTAGAACAAGCACTTGAGGATTCGGATTGGGTGATGGCCATGCAAGAGGAATTGAACAACTTCACAAGAAATGAAGTGTGGACATTGGAGGAAAGACCAAAGAACAAGAATGTTGTGAGCACCAAGTGGGTGTTCTGCAACAAACAAAATGAAGATGGTGTGGTGACAAGAAATAAGGCAAGGCTCATAGCAAAGGGGTATTCACAAGTAGAAGGTTTGGATTTTGACGAAACCTATGCACCCGTAGCAAGACTTGAATCAATTAGAATATTACTTGCTTTTGCTACTCATCATGATTTTAAGTTGTATCAAATGGACGTGAAAAGTGCATTCCTCAATGGGCCAATAAAGGAAGAGGTGTATGTGGAGCAACCACCGGGATTTGAAGACCCTAAGTATCCTAATCATATTTATAAACTCCATACGGCACTCTATGGGCTTAAGCAAGCTCCAAGAGCATGGTATGAATGCCTTAGAGATTTTCTTGTTAAGAAGGGTTTTGTAATTGGCAAGACCAATGCAACTCTCTTCACAAAGCGTTTTGGCAATGATATATTTGTGTGCCAAATATATGTCGATGACATTAGACTTGGTTCTACTAACCAAACTTTTTGTGATGGGTTTAGCAAGATAATAACCAAGAGGTTTGAGATATCCATGATAGGAGAATTGACATTCTTTCTAGGCTTCCAAGTGAAGCAACTCAAGGAGGGCACCTTCATATGTCTAGCCAAATACACACAAGACTTATTAAAGAAGTTTGACATGGACAAAGCCAAGCCCATCAAAACTCCCATGCCAACAAATGGCCACCTCGACCTCAACAAAAAGGACAAGCCCGTTGATCAAAAGGTATACCGCTCCATGATAGGTTCTTTGCTTTATCTTTGTGCATCTAGGCCCGATATCATGCTTAGTGTGTGTATGTGTGCATATTTTCAAGCCGCTTCTATGGAATGTCACATGGTGGCCGTTAAGAGAATATTGAGATATTTGGTTCACACACCCAACCTAGGGCTTTGGTACCCCAAGGGTTGAAAGTTCAACCTATTAGGCTATTCCGATGCGGATTATGCTGGGGATAAGATGGATAGAAAGAGCACCTCCGGGACATGCCAATTCTTGGGTAGGTCCCTAGTATCATGGTCATCCAAGAAACAAAATTCCGTTGCACTTTTCACGGCCGAAGCAGAGTATGTTGCAGCTGGTAGCTGTTGTGCACAACTACTTTGGATGAGACAAACTCTAAGGGACTACGGTTACAAGTTGAACTGTGTTCCTCTCCTATGTGACAATGAGAGTGCCATAAAGCTTGCTTACAACCCCATTGATCATTCACGCACAAAGCATATAGATATCCGCCACCACTTTTTGAGAGATCATTCTATCAAGGGGGATATAGAAGTTAGTCATGTGCGAACTGAAGATCAACTAGCCGATATTTTCACCAAGCCTCTAGATGAGAAGAGATTTTGCTATATTAGGAGTTCACTAAATATTCTTGACTCTAAGCCTTCATGTATGATGCCCGCTATGCAGACCCTAAGCATGGGGTTGAGTTCGGTTCATACCATGGCATGACGCCTTACTTTCGTGTTCTCAACAACATGCTTAGAGTGACTTTGACTCCTAAGGTGGGGGATTACACACACATTCTGAGTTCCACCAAGACCTTGATGTTTGCTATGCGAGAGGGAGCAGAACCATTCAGTGTTTTTGATTTCATCTGGATAGAGATCTTCTACAACTCCTATACCAGTAAGGCCTCTTTGATCTATGCTCCTTACATCATGAAGATGATTCTGCGTGTTGTGGGCTGCCAGTTCATTTGCCATCACAAGCATCCCTCAGTCACGCCAAAGAGGTTTCCTCTCATTGTCACACCTCCTAGAGATGGATCTCCTCCTCCAGCGGCCACAGATGCCCCTCAGACTTCAGCAGCAGCAGCAGCAGGGCCTAGTACCGCCCCACTCCATCGCTCATCCAAGGTGATGTTTTGCTTGTGTCGGGACACAACGGTTGCAGTGCGAGAGCAGCGAGACATGCTTACTCAGATGAGATCAGATATGGCTCGTCTCACCACCTCTGCTAGTGTTCAGCTGCCACCCCCTATGGAGCTCACTCCCCTGCCAGATATCACCTTCTATGATGATCCATGGGGCTTCTACACTCAGGCGTCACAGTTGGTTCAGCCGACAGGTGATGATGATGATGAGGAGGACGATGACGCTGACAGTGCGAATGAGTGACTTCGTGTGCTTCTGTCTTTGCTCTTTCCTTTTTGGTGTTGTGATGCCAAAAGGGGAGAAGTACTTATCTTTTAGTCTTATTTTGTGAGGTGTGAGAGTGATGGACAAGTTTGTGCTCTTGTGGTTTGTAAAACTATTTGCTAAGTTTGTTCTTGTAAACCTCTATTTATGTTTTATGAGTTACTTGTGCCATTCATGTGATGTGTTGTTGGTTTTCACTTTCTAGATGCATTTGTGTGGAAATTCTTGTCATTTGCATGGTTTCTCGCTTTAATGCTTAATTGTTGCAAATTGACTCCTATGCATGCCTTTAGGGGAGCTCTCACACTTCTCTTTAAATATGTGCATTGTTATTCACACTTAGGGGGGAGCTCCACATGTCTTTTAAATCACAAAATGAATCTTACTGCAATTTTTTATAAGGTTTAGTTGTATTGTCATCAATCACCAAAAAGGGGGAGATTGAAAGTGCATCTAGGCCCCTAATTTGGTTTTGGTGATTGGCATTAATACAATTAAGAATGTACTAATGTTTTCATTAAGCATGTGTGTAGATGACTATCTCAAATTTTTGAATAAAAATGTATTGATACAAAAAGGGAAAAGGAGATGGTCATTTGTCTCAAGTTAAAGGTCCAAAAATCTACTCAAGAATGAAGATCATGGAGTTTTATTTTTATTTCTTGAGTATAGGTAAACCGTACTTTCAAGAGGGGTATAATTCACAAGTGTGGTAAAGTCAAATGCTCAAATTTCCCAAAAATACCACCTCTGTCGCCCTCTGTTTTTGCCTTCATCGGCAGCGTCGATGGCCTCCACCAGCAGTGCCGATCTCTCTTCCTAGAGGCGCTGTAATGCCCACACACCTCTCTCGCTTTTGTCTTACCAGCATCGGCAGTGCCGATGGCCCTATCGGTAGTGCCGGTCTCTCCTTCTAGAGAAGGCTGTTCTCTGGCTCTCTGGCTGTAGCTCGTCGGCAGTGCGGATCACCTTGATCGGCAGTGTCAGTCAGTTCTCCCAGAGAGCCACTCTCTCTGTCTGGCTCTGGCTGTAGCTCACCGGCAGTGCCGGTCTCCTAATCGGTAGAGCCGGTCCCCTCCCCACAGAGACTGGTTTCCCTCGAGCTCTCTGGCTGACTGCGATCGATAGTGCGAGTCAAGGTCTCCAGAGGCCACTTGTCATCTCTGTGGCTGCCTCACCGCCAGTGCCGATGTCCTGATCGGCAGTGCTAGTGCAGGCCAATTCCTTATCTGCAGATCTATGATAGTGTGTCAGAAACCCTACCGGGAGTGCCGATGGCTCGATCGGCAGTGCCGGTGTAGGTTGTCCAGGTAGGCCAACGACTTTTTTTGAGCCCTTTGTATAAAAGGCTCACACCCCACTTCGTGCCTTCTCTCTCCAACCCGAAAATCATTTGGCACTTTTGAGCTTCACTCTCCCTCTCTAAGTCAAAGCTTGATTCTTTGAGCTAGGGCTTGAGTGAGCCATTGATTCCTAGTGAAAAGAGCACCATTCCACTCTTGAGCATTCGATCTAATCATATTTGTGACTTGTGCTTGTTTCTCTTGGAGCTTTGCTCCTAGATGGTTAGTGGTGCCCGTAGAGCTCCCAACTTGTGTAGTGACGCCTCGAGAAGTTTGTATTACCCTCCCGCAAGGAAATTGATAGTGGAGAACTCGAGCTCGATCTTTGTGGTTGCTTGAGTGAGAATAGGGTTGATAGAGACCCGGTACTTTGTGGACTTCTCAATAGAGACGTAGGGTTCTTTGTGAGCCCGAACTTCGGTGACAAATCTTGTGTCTCCGTGTGCTCTCTTATTCTCTTTTGATTTCATTATTCATCCTCTATGGTTTGTTCTTGTACTAGCTTTAATTCGACCGATCTACTTGTGTAGGCTTGGTTAGTCATTCCTAGTTCTTTGTAGTGCCTTATTCATCTATTATTGGTCTATTCATCAACTTAGTAACTACAAAAGCAGCTTAGTTTTAATTTGGGCGACTTTCTGTTATCTCATCGGCACTGCCGATCTCAGCCACCGGCACTACCGGTCAGACTAATAAATTTGTTTAAGCCTAATTTCATAGGATTTTTAGATTTGCCTATTCACCCCCCCCCCCTCTAGGCAACTTTCACCCACCTCACCAAGAATCCAAGACACTCATATCTTAAGAGAGCAAGCAATCCATGATGCACAAGATACTTCACCTAAACCTCCTCCCTCTCAAGAAGAACCCCTTCCTAGACCCAAAGCTATCAGCAAAGACCATTCACGTGACTTGATCAATGGGAGTCCATCTCAAGGAGTTAGGACAAGGAGGAATCAATACAAGCCCAACTATGTGAGTGAAGAAAATATTGATGAGGGAAATGATGCAATTGAGAACTTCTCCTTTGTCTCTATGATTGAGCCCACAACCATAGATGAAGCTATGGATGATCACAAGCGAGTAATTGCTATGCAAGAAGAGTTGAACAACTTCAGGAGATGCAAAGTGTGGAAACTTGTTGAGAGGTCCAAGAATCATAATGTTGTTGGCATCAAATGGGTTTTCAAGAACAAACAAGATGAGAAAAGGGCCATTGTCAAAAACAAGGCTCGCCTAGTGACTAAGGGATATTCTCAAGTGGCGGGCATTGACTTTGAAGAAACATTTGCTTCCGTGGCGCGTCTTGAAGCTATTTGGATCTTACTTGCTTATGCATCACATAATGACTTCATGCTCTATCAAATGGATGTCAAAAGTGCTTTCTTAAATGGAGAGATCAATGAGAAAGTCTATGTGGAACAACCTCTGGGGTTTGAGGACCCTAAGCATCCAAGACATGTGTACAAATTGAAGAAAGCTCTCTATGGCCTCAAGCAAGCACCAAGGACATGATATGAACATTTGAGAAACTTCCTTTTCAAGAATGGCTTAAAGATTGGAAGTATTGACAACACCTTGTTCACAAGACATGTTGGGAAGGACCTCTTTGTGTGCCAAATCTATGTAGAGGATATAATCTATGGGTCAACAAATGTGAAGTTCAATGAGGAGTTCCGGGAAATGATGTCAAGGGAATTCCAAATGTCAATGATTGGAGAGGTGCATGTGTTCCCTGGTTTTCAAGTCAAGCAATTGAGAGAAGGGAACTTCATCTATCAAGAAAAGTATACCAAGGACCTTCTCAAGAGATTCAACATGGAAAATGACAAGCCCTTGTATACACCTATGGCAACAAGCAAACCCTTGGATGATGATGTCAAGGGAAAATCGGAGAACCTCAAGCTCTATAGATCAATGATTGGCTCCTTGCTCTATCTCACCGCCTCAAGATCGAACATCATCTTTAGTGTGTGCTTGTGTGCACGCTACCAAGAAAATCCAAAGGAGTCTCACTTGAAGGCCATGAAGAGGATTCTTAGATACCTCAAGTACACACCAACCATAGAATTATGGTATCCTAGTGTAACAAGCTTTGAGTTACTTGGGTATTCAGATTTGGACTTCATAGCATGCAAAGTGAATAGAAAAAGCACATCGGGAGGTTGCCAATTTCTTGGAAGATCTCTTGTATCCTGAAGCTCAAAGAGGCATAACTCGATGGCTCTATCTACAACCGAAGCAGAGTACATGGTAACGGTAGCTTGTTGTGCTCAACTGCTCTATATGAGGAAAACTCTCTCGGATTATGGCCTCAACTACACTCAAATGCCATTGTATTGTGACAGTGAGGCGGGAATCAAGATGGCTCTCAAAACTGAAGATCATGGTCATGCAAAGCATATTCAAGTCAAGCATCATTTCATAAGGGACCATGTTGAGAAGAAAGACATTGAATTGGTGAGTGTGCGAGCTCATGAGCAATTGGTGGATATCTTCACCAAGCCACTCGACAAGAAGACCTTCAACAAGCTAAGGGGAGAACTCAATGTTTTCGACCTTTCAAACTTCACATGAGTAACCCTAAAGCTTGTTCTTTTGTAAATATATATAGCTTTTGTTTGTTTGTTTTGTTGTTTGTGCCTTTGTTTTGTGCTTGTTTCTTTTCTTCTTGTAGGTCGACTTCGGACCTCCTTAAGATAGCAATGGACATGGGTTAAGCTTGGGAAGGTGGTTCATGGTGTGCCCAAGGCTTTGAAGAATGGTCCATTATGAGTAAGCTCGAGAAGAGAACAACTCGTCATTGGCACTTTGGTTTGTAGCCTTTCTCTCTCTTTCTTTTAGCATCGCATCATGCATTTGCATACTTGTTGCATTTGCATTCTTTGAATTCATGCATTCTTGCATTGTGATACCTTACATGCTTCCAAGCATGTTTTTAGGAGGAGTTGCTTATTTACAATGTAAGTATACGACCCTCTAGATGATCACATAGTGATCTTTGTGCTTCATGCCCATTGAGTCATATTCAAACGAACTTCAAAGTTAAATCTACTCGTGCGACTCAAAGACAAGTGACTCATACATTCCCAACACACTAATGACTAACCATTGCATTCTTAAGAAAATATTTTGTTGAGTCATGTGTGTAGTAGGAGCTATGGTGGAATACCATCATGACCAAAGAGGAGCACTATGAAAGGGGGAGTTTCCTAACTCTTGACAATTATTATTTGCTCCTTGGTTCTCTTGTGTTTTGTCTTTGGTTTATGGTTTTTGGTGATAGGTGACAAAGGTGGAGAAGAATATGAAGATCCAAAAGCCAAGTCAATATTGAGAGAAGTACAAAGGGGGAGAAGGACATAAAGATCCAAAAGCCAAGAAATGGGTGATAGCATAGGGAGGGGAGAAGAATATGAAGACAATGGTGCATGTTCACTTGGAGTACGTATGAAGATCATGACAAGATGAACATCTACACCAACATGAAAAAACAACAATGAACATCTACATCAACATGAACATCTACGTCTATGGTGCGTGTCTACACTAACAAGATCGACTACCATGACACCATGTCGGGCGAAAAATTCAACTCCTGTCACATTCCAAGGGGGAGACTACTTCCAAGGTAAGGACCAAGGTAATTTTCAAACCTTTCTTTTCTCTTGGTTTCTTCGTTTTTCGTTTGAGTCTTTTGTCCCTTCCTTCTTATTCCTTTGGGACTCGTTCATTTTGGATCATCATAAGTAGTGGTTGTCATCCATCACCAAAAAGGGGGAGATTGTAAGGATCATGACCATTAAGGTCACTTCAAAGTATGAATATTTTGGTGATGAATGATAAACATGAAATATGACTAATATCTACATGAGTGTTGTGTATGTAGGAAACCTATTCTACTCTATGATGATCATTGATGGTTGTCTTGGTGATAGATGACAATGATCATAAGCATGGAGCTTGATAAGCTTGATGGATGTTAGGATAGTCACATGTGCCATGGGCTAGGATCCCCTAGTTGTGTAAAAGAAGCCCATCTAGAGGTCTAGGGACCTTGTTGTAAAGTCCAAGAACTTGCTTATAATATTCAACCCCACCAATGAAATAAACATCAAACTCTCCACTCTTCCTATATAAATAGAGGGGTAGGGCTTGAGGGAGAGGTCTCTTGGCCATTCACTCACTTGCCTCTCTCCTTCCTTACCACCTCTCATCTCTCATGTTCAGAGGCTAAGACCCCAACAATGGGTCCAAGGGTTCATGGAGATGGATCAAGGCTAAGGACAAGCTATAGAGCAAGTGTTTGGAACACTTGTCTAGTTGTTAGGGCTTTGAGTCCATAGGAAAAATCATACTATCAAGGGGGTCTAGGTCATGTCTCTTTAGGTCATGCTAGTCGGTGATGTGCATGGATGCTCAGTGAAATCATAGGCACTAGGTGACAGTGGAGAAGCCAAGGAGCTGTTGGAAGAAGCCGAGAAATGAAGTCAAGCAAGGGTGAGAAGTTTCAGTTTCTGGACAGGGAGACCATACGGTCGGTCAGTAGTGACTAGACTGTATGGTTAGTTGAAGATCAAGGAGCAGTCTGTGAGGAGTCTGTCAGCGTGAAGGCCTATACTGACCGGATGGTACGGTCAGCAGACCGAACAGTCCGGTCTGTATGGAGGTAGCTAGGACAGAAGAGCGCAGTTTTGGGTGTTCTCTGGAATCAACAGAGATGAAGAGACCGGACGGTCCGGTCAGGCAGTGACCGGATAGTCCGGTCAATGTGTCCAGAAAGGTGATCTCGTGGAGCAACGACTAGTTTGAGGTTGGAAGCCTATATAACTTTGTTGCTGGGTCTTGGGGACCTCTCCTGTCTAGTGGAATACCTAGGAGCATTTGGTAAGAGCCATGAGGAAAAGAGAGGAGCACTAGAAGAGGACATTGGATATCTTGAAAGTGCTAGAGAGAGTAACTTAAGTATCTATGCACATCTAGGGCTAGGGTGTCCTTGAGGGCGTGATCTAGGTTATTACTCTTGGTCTATAATAAGACCTAGACCGGTTAGGTGTCGATGATCGAGCCTATTGGTGTGGACAAGGGTTCCCGATCTTCCGAAAGGTTCTTGGTAAGTTGATTTGGTCGGAGGCGACACACAAATCGATCCGGCTTCAGAATAGCACGTTCTAAACCCCGCAATCGCAGCACGACGTCTCCTCTGGTTATTAATCGTCCAAAGACGATTGACCTCGCCGAGAAGGCTAATTCCTACCTGCGAATCAAGAACACAAGCAAGAACAACGAAGAATGCAACACAGTTGCAGATGTATGATTAAACTCTCGAAGTTGGGGTCTCACAAACCGATGAACGGCGAAACTGTTTATGAACAGAATTGATCTAAGCAAAACCCGAACTCTAATGGTGCGGTGGCGGCTGTATATAAAGACCCTAGGGTCGTGCAACACCCTCTGGACGCGCCCCTAATTGGGCTCAACTAGATACAAAGCCCAAAGGCCAAAAATAGGCAACGCAGCACCGACATAGATTCTGGACTCTCTCTTGTTTTGACGATTCCCGATGACTCCAAATGAATTTTGACATGAGGCTGGCGGCATTGGAAAGGTCTTCTCCTTATCTTTCCGTGCATATGTAGAACGTCCAAATTCGAGTCCGTATGCGTCCTGGGCGACTATTTTAGTACAAACTGGTCCTGGGCCCCGAAACAGACTCGAAGTCGGTTTTGATTGGGCCTCCACTTTGGCTTCCAAGCCCTTGCTGGTCCTCCATGTTCCCAACTCCTTCTCCCATCATCTCCTGGTCCTCTCCATGGTTTCTAATCATAAAATAATCATTAGGTAGCAAACCATTCTCAAAAGTAACATATAGCGAAGAACGTAGGAACGAGCTCACCTCTAAATTTAGTCGTCGTGCACGAGCTCTAGTCATTGGACCTTGCAAGTCCAGATTTGGAGGAGTTTTGTGTTTATCCATAGGAGTGATGTCCTCATCATCCTCCCCCTCTTGAAGTGGAGTCGTCCTCGACTCGAGCTCATCCTCTTTTCCTAAGTATGGTTTCAAATCTGAAATGTTAAAAGTAGAACTAACCCCGAACTCGGGAGGCAACTCAAGTTTGTATGCATTATCATTAATCTTCTCTATTATTTTGAATGGACCATCAGCTCTAGGCATTAGTTTAGACTTTCTCAATTCTGGAAATCTATCCTTCCTTAAGTGTAACCACACTAAATCTCCTACATCAAGCTTTACTTCCTTTCTACCCTTACTACCAGCAAGTTTATACTTTTCATTCATCTTTTCAATGCTAAGTCTAGTGGTCTCATGCATTTGCAAAATAAATTCAGCACGCTCCTTAGCATCAACATGAACTCTCTCATTAATAGGTAGAGGAAGTATATCAAGTGGAGTACGGGGATCAAAACCATACACTACCTTGAATGGACTTACCTTGGTAGTAGAATGTGTTGCCCGATTATAAACAAACTCAACATGAGGTAAGCATTCTTCCCATTGCTTCAAATTTTTCTTCAAAATAGCTCGCAACATAGTACCCAAAGTGTGGTTCACAATCTCAGTTTGTCCATCAGTTTGTGGATGGCAAGTTGTAGAAAATAACAACTTTGTACCCAACTTATTCCAAAGCGTGCGCCAAAAATGACTCAAGAATTTTGCATCACGATCTGAAACAATAGTAGAAGGCATACCATGCAAACGTACAATTTCTTTGAAAAAAAGATCAGCAATGTAACTAGCATCATCAGTTTTAGGACATGGTATAAAGTGTGCCATCTTGGAAAAACGATCCACAACAACAAAAATGCTATCGCTCCCCCTCTTAGTCCTAGGTAGTTCTAAAATAAAGTCCATAGAAATATCCGCCCAAGGAATAGAAGGAACAGGAAGTGGCATGTATAAACCATGTGGATTCAATCGAGACTTAGCTTTTTGACATGTAGTGCAGCGAGCAACAAAATGCTCAACATCTTTCCTCATCCTTGGCCAAAAAAAGTGTGTGGCCAAAATATCCTCTGTCTTCTTAGCACCAAAATGACCCATCAGTCCACCTCCATGCACCTCCTGCAACAACAAAAGACGAACGGAACCAACTGGAATGCATAGGCGGTTAGCTCTAAACAAGAATCCATCATTCAACACATTATCTTTACAGTGCAGCAATACATCTTTAAAATCAACATCAGCAACATATTGTTCTTTAATTGCCTCAAGTCCAAAAATTCTACAATCAAGTTGAGACAACAAAGTATATCGCCTAGATAAAGCATCAGCAATCACATTATCCTTTCCTTTCTTATGTTTAATAATATAAGGAAAAGACTCAATAAACTCAACCCCTTTAGCATGTCTACGGTTCAAATTGCATTGAGAACGAATATACTTAAGTGATTCATGATCAGAATGAATAACAAATTCTTTGGGCAACAAATAATGACGCCACGTCTCTAAAGAACGTACAAGTGCATATAGTTCCTTATCATACGTGGAATAATTCAAAACAGGCCCAGTAATTTTCAAACTAAAGTATGCAACAGGTTTACCATCTTGCATCAAAACACCACCAATGCCTATACCACTAGCATCACATTCAAGCTCAAAAGTCTTATCAAAATTGGGTAATTGCAGCAATGGTGCATCTGTAAGTTTGTCCTTCAAAGCATCAAAAGACTCATGATGTACCTTACCAAAATAGAAGTCAACGCCCTTCTTTGTCAACTCATGCAATGGTGCAGCAATGGTGCTGAAATCTTTGACAAAGCGGCGGTAGAAACCTGCAAGACCAAGAAAACTCCTCACCTGTGTGATAGTTTTTAGTACAGGCCAGCTCTTTATGGCTTCAATCTTCGCCTCATCCACCTCAATTCCCTGTGGAGTTACAACATAGCCAAGAAAAGAGACTCGATCCGTGCAAAAGGTGCACTTCTCAAGGTTACCAAATAAATGTGCAACTCGCAAAGCATCAAAAACAGGACGCAAATGAATCATATGATCATCCATGGACTTGCTATAAATCAAGATATCATCAAAGTAAACAACCACAAATTTGTCAATAAAAGATCTTAAAACCTCATTCATCAAACGCATGAAAGTACTGGGTGCATAAGTCAACCCAAAAGGCATTACTAACCACTCATACAACCCGAATTTGGTTTTGAAAGCTGTTTTCCATTCATCTCCAAGTTTCATTCTAATTTGATGGTAGCCACTACGCAAATCAATTTTAGTGAAAATTATAGCACCGCATAACTCATCAAGCATGTCGTCTAGCCTAGGAATAGGATGACGATACCTAATAGTAATGTTATTAATGGCTCTACAATCTACACACATACGCCAAGAACCATCTTTCTTAGGAACCAAAAGTACAGGAACAGCACATGGACTAAGTGATTGACGAACATACCCACGATCCAAAAGGTCTTGGACTTGTCGTTGTATCTCCTTAGTCTCCTCAGGGTTGGTCCTATAAGTAGCACGGTTTGGTAAAGTAGCACCAGGAATCAAATCAATTTGATGCTCAATCCCTCTCAAAGGTGGCAATCCCGGGGGTATCTCAGCTGGGAAAACATCCTCATACTCCTGCAAAAGGTTAGTGACAGCAGGAGGCAAAGCACTAGAAGCAATATCTTCAAGCGAAAACAAGGCTTGTTTGCATATCAAAGCGTAGCAAATATCATCAGTAGAAATTTCAGCAAGCTCAGATTTTGTGGCAAGACATGAACGACCTTGTAATTTAATTGCAGCACCCTTAGAACTTGAAGAATCATTAACATTACTTGGTGTAGAAGCAGAATTAACAGGTTGCTGAATTTCAGGGCTTTTATTTTTCAAACTAGCAGCTCATTCTAAATCAGCTTGTACTATTTCAGCAGGGGTCATTGGTAACAAAGTAATTTTAGTTCCTTTATGCATAAAAGTGTACTTATTACTTTTACCATGGTGTACAACATCATTATCAAATTCCCAAGGTCTACCCAATAAAAGTGAACAAGCTTGCATGGGTACAACATCACAATCAACAGAATCGACATAGGAACCAATGGAAAAAGGAACTCTGCAAGTTTGTGTTACCTTAGCTTTTCCAGAGTCATTTAACCACTGAATGTAGTATGGATGTGGATGTGGGCGTGTGGTCAAATCAAGCTTCTTAACCACATCAGAACTCACCAAATTGTTGCAGCTTCCTCCATCAATGATGACACGTGCCCGACGGTTCTTGATGACGAAGAAGATCTGGAACAAGTTATGTCGCTGCATCACCTCGGGCTGCTGGATTTATGTGCTAAGCATACGCTGCACAATAATATTCATGTACCCCGTGGTATCTCCGCCTCCAAGGACGAGGTCACCGCTGGTGGCAGCGACATCCTCCTCCTCATCCTCCACATCGGAGGCGCTCATGTAACCGCCATCATCTGTCGCCACATATGCCCGCCTACTTGAGCAATCTTTCTACACATGGCCAAGACCATGGCAGCGGTGGCACTGAATCCCTGTAGTGCGTCCCGTCGAAGCAACAGAGGAGGCACTACTAGCCGGTACCTGCACAGAATTTTTACCTGAGCGCGTAGAAGGGGCAGGGGCTGATCTTGGTGCTGCAGAAACAACACTAGCTGGTGGGGGCGGCCGGAAAGATGGCTTGGGCAGCCCCGAAGTCCCCGTCGGCCGTGGTGGGTAGAAATTCCTGGACTTGCTGTACTCCTCAAAAGCCTGGAAAAGTCCCTGTGATTATTTCTCTGCAAGCATAGCATAGTGGAAACACTGGTTGAGGGTAAAAAATTCTTTATAATCAAGGATGTCCTGAATTTCTTTTCTCAAACCAGAATAAAAGCGGCAAATCTGATCCTCTACTTTTTCAACCACAGCACAACGAATCAAACCCTTCTGAAGCTCACTAAAATACTCCTGAACAGTTTTATCTCCTTGATCTAAACGCTGCAGTTTATTACGAATTTCTCTATAAAAAGAAGGAGGAACAAAACGATCACGTATTTCTACCTTAAGTTCTTCCCAAATAGTAGGCAAATCAGTTTTAGCAGCTAGACCACTCCACCAAACAATAGCAAAGTCCTTAAACTCACTAGTGGCTTGTCTAACTCTATGTTGTTCAGGAACAAGGTGGGCATTAAATTTTTGTTCTACCGTCATTTCCCAATCAAGATAAGCATCACCATCGTACTGACCTGAAAATGAAGGAATTGAAAACTTAATTTTAGCATACGGATCATCTGGAGCATGGTTACCTTATGTGCGACGGTTGTGGTTGTGGAAACCACCCATACCTTGAGGGTTACGTTGCAAACGACGTCGTAATCTTACGGTCCTTGTAGCTGACCTATCGACGGTGCCATCAGCCTTATACACCGTTGCTTCATCATGATCGTCTTCAACGTCGTTGTTGGTGTTGGTGTTGTTGTTGGTGTTGGTGTTGTTGTTGGTGTTGTTGTTGGTCTTGTGAGCGATCTCCAATTCGATAACCTGGTCGGTTAGCTTAGAGACTCTCTTATCCAACCGCTCAATGCTTTCTCCCAGGTGAAGCTTGGTGACGGCGTCGGTGACGGCCCTGGTGATCGTCTCTGCCAAATCACTCTGAACCGCCTGCAAAGCCTTCTGTAACTGATTTTGGCTCACGCACTCATCCAATTTTGAGGGTGAAGCACCCTCCCCATCGCTTCCTGACATCAGAAACACCAAAACAGGAAACAAAAAGTGAAGGTTATCCCTACAAAACTACTAAGCAGCGGTGCCTCTCAACACAGCAAAAGTAAGCTTCTTGCAAAGCTCTTACAAAGTTCTGAAAACAACAAAGCGAAGGATACTAGGGAGAAGTGTTTCATGATTGCAAGGGTTACCAAATAACCTATGTGCTGTCCAGAAAAAGTATGTAGAGCTAGGAAGGCCAAATATGTATATATGAGTGGCACACAAATCAAAAACAGATAGTAAAGCTGAATAAGTGCCCAAGTAACTTGTCCCTAGTTGCTGGTCTAACTATGTCCTAGAACAGTAGTGATAGCAAAGAAGAAACAAGAAGACAAAGGGACACAGTCGATAACAGGGGGCTTAGTGTAAAACAGCCAAACTCAGAAATTCCAGGGGGCTAGATGGAGCACTAGTAGGAATCTCAAATTTCTTTTTTTTTATTTTTTTGATATTTTTTTCCAACTCACTAGCAAACAGGAAGAAACCACAAAAAAATTCAGCTCAAACCAAGCTAGGACGTGGCCTACAGAAAATCTTGAAGTTTTAGAAAACGTCGGGTTTCAACTTGAATGAATTTTTTCTTTATCTTCCCGATTTTTTTTGATTTTTTTGACGAGGGCACACATAGTGTGGGTATGCTCAACTTTTTGTCAAGAATCTCCTGTAAAAATTTCAGCCAAAACGGACAACCGAGCGAAAAGTTATGGCTGTTTTACCGAAGGGGTGTCGGAATCGGTTATGAAGAACCCGGGGGTTTGAGTGAAATCCGAATCGGGCTTGGGGTCGGGTAGGGATTTTTTTTTTAGCGAGGTGGATGCAGCGGAAAGTGGAATTTGTGAAAATTGGTCCGAGGTGGTGAGGGTGGGTTTAGGGTGGGATTAGGGTGGGCGTGTTGATCAATCAACCCTAGCACACAAAGCCGACAAAACCGAGGATGGTGAAGGGGATGGCGGCTAGGAGGGTTGCAAGGGAAACACTACTGACGACAAAAACACAAACTAAACCAGCAACTAAACAAGAACTAGGACACAAACTCAACACTACGGACTCTGAAATTGAAATATGCAAAGGCTAAACACGTGGTTATGGGCGGGGGAAATTTTTTTTTTGGGTATTTTCTGTGGACGATAGGAAGAACACGAAAACAAAACTAAAGGGTAGTGGGAACCTGACGGTGCACCTGAAGCTCTGATTACCACTTGGTGTGGACAAGGGTTTCCGATCTTCCGAAAGGTTCTTGGTAAGTTGATTTGGTCGGAGGCGACACACAAATCGATCCGGCTTCAGAACAGCATGTTCTAAACCCCACAATCGCAGCACGACGTCTCCTCTGGTTATCAACCGTCCAGAGACGATTGACCTCGCCAAGAAGGCTAATCCCTGCCTGCGAATCAAGAACACAAGCAAGAACAACGAAGAATGCAACACAGTTGCAGATGTATGATTAAACTCTCGAAGTTGGGGTCTCACAAACCGATGAACGGCAAAACTGTTTATGAACAGAATTGATCTAAGCAAAACCCGAATCCTAATGGTGCGGCGGCGGCTGTATATAAAGACGCTAGGGTCGTGCAAGACCCTCTGGACGCGCCCCTAATTAGGCTCAACTAGATACAAAGCCCAAAGGCCAAAAATAGGCGACGCAGCGCCGACACAGATTCTGGACTCTCTCTTATTTTGACGATTCCCGATGACTCCGAATGAATTTTGATATGAGGCCGGCGGCATTGGAAAGGTCTTTTCCTTATCTTTCCGTGCATATGTAGAACGTCTAAATCCGAGTCCGTATGCGTCCTGGGCGACTGTTTTAGTACAGACTGGTCCTGGACCCCGAAACAGACTCGAAGTCGGTTTTGATTGGGCCTCCACTTTGGCTTCCAAGCCCTTGCTGGTCCTCCATGTTCCCAATTCCTTCTCCCATCATCTCCTGGTCCTCTCCATGGTTTCTTGCATGTCTAGATTTGGAGGAGTGTTGTGTTTATCCATAGGAGTGATGTCCTCATCACCTATCATGATTGATTGTGAAGAGCGTCACACGTTTGTACTCGGTTTGAGCCTGCCGGTGAAAGGGGTGTCGCTAGTAAGCGCCCGTGTCGGTGAAAGACGCATCCGTATCTTCACTCCGGGAGTGATTGCTGGCTCGTGTGCGAGAACTCTACTTGGTGGCGGAAGGGACCGGTACTCCGGCGGGACTGGTCCAACGAGTAGTAGGGGAAGGCGCCATCCTTCTGAGACCTCAGAAAAATTTATCATGCGTCATCTCTTACTCTACTCCTTACTTTGATGTCTTTACCTTTCGCATTTACATACCGGGCTATTCATGCTTGTGTGTTTACTTTATTCTAGTTGATTAACTTGTAGACTTACATGAATAGGTTTTTGTACTTGCTAGTTGTGCTTACCTTTCATTTAATTAATAGCATATGTAGGAGTTGTGTTGGCTTGATTGATCACCCTTGTATTTATTGTGCTACTCATATGATCTAGTAGCTTTGCATGAATAGACTCCTTTGCTAGCTTGTTGTGTGCTTCCGTGTGTTATTAGTTACTAGCTTGCATAGAAGTTGTTTTGCCTTATGTGTGATTCACTAGTATACATAAATTGTCTTTTTTTCATAGGGTTCTCTTATTAGTGTGATTACCACTAGAATTATGTAAGAGTTGTTTGAGTGGTCGGTTTTAGTAATTGGTAAATTAGATACATAGTTTGAGTTCCCGATTCATCCCCTTTTGGTCACTCGATCCTTTAAAAAACTAACAAATCAGATAATAAAGTAATTCAGTTTAAGCTGTGAGAGTAAACGGAGGGCTTGAATCCATAAAGTAACTCAGTTTAAGAGAGTAAACGGAGGGTTGGATCCTGTAACTCCATAGCGTGGAGTCAATTGACCAACTCTAGGGGATTTGGACCCGTCCAGCTACCTTATAAAGCTTAAGTTCCCGTTTCTACTTGCCAAAAAGGACAATAGAAATATTTTGTTCTTGGCATATATCAGTGCTTTGGTAATTTTTTTCTCAGTGATATCTGTCTATGCCACACATCTTTCGAGAAATTAGTATTTTCTTTATTTCTCACTATGTGTACTCTGCCAATGAAGCAGGGTTAACAAAACCACGGTTAACAGGCCGGTTAATCGGAAACCGGTTCGGATCGGTTATCCCGATCGACCGGTTAACTTGGTCAACCGGAAAATCGGTCTGGTTATCCTGATTGGCCGGTTAACCGCCGGTTTTAATTTAAATATTTTTTAAATTCAAAAAAGTTATATCCAATGAAACCGTTAAAACTGATCGATTAACCGGTAAAACCGGTCAGTTAACGGGTAAAACCGTGGTTAATCACAAAAACTGAAAAAATGTGAATTAAAAAATCTATTTTTGAAATTTTATCACTAAAACCGGTAAAATCGGCCGATTAACTGCCAAAACCGATCAGTTAACCGGTATAACCGACCGGTTAACCGATCACCGATCATCCACTCTCCAAATTTAATTTTGCCCGGTTAGCCGGCTGCTTATTCTAGTTTTCCGGTTAACCGCTAAACCGGTTCCGACAGGTTTTACCGGTCGGTTTGGTTATATAAACCTTGCTTTGAAGTAGAGGTCTCCTATTTTCACTAGATGACATTTCTCCACCTTGCTATAACAAACTTTTTCTAAATTTGACTATCTTTTGATAGTGGTTTTTGGTAAAAGGTACATTTTGATATACGATAAGTTAGAATAGTGTGAGACTAATATTTATCTACATCTAATTTTTTAAGCAGTTTACTATCCGGTATGTTTCAAATCATCAATATGAAATATGGATCCAGACACTGTGACACTAAGAGAACAACTGGTGCTTCCACCTCTATTAGTGCTCCCGTGCTTCCATCTAATACTCCCTCCGTCCCAATTTAATTGATACATTGGAGCCCGACACAGGAATTAAGGAGAAGTGTAAAAGGTAGGTGCACAGAAAATGAGGAGAAAAGAGATAAAGATAGAGGTGTATTAGAAAAAGAGAAAGGTGCATCGGGAAGTGAGAATGCCAATTATTTTGAGAAAACTGAAAAAGGTTAGAATGCCAATTATTTTAGGACGGAGGGAGTATAACATAAAAAAATATGCAACAAAAAATTATAATAAAAATATAAATGGATAGATGATGTCAAATGAAGCACTAATAGAGGTGGGAGCACCAGACTAATTCTTGGGACACTAAATATTTTGAACAATTGTATTTCTACTACTGTTTGATGCTTAATTGTGAATTTATCCTGATTTTTAACTTTGTATCCTAATTTTTCAAAGTGAAGACAAAGTTTATCCCTAGTAGGGGTAAATCACAATATTTCTATTGCGATTTTATCCCAATAAAATAAACTTTGTTTTTAGTTTAAAAAACAGAGGGAAAATCATAAAGTTAAAAAAATGAAATAAAATTACAATAAAATTAGAATTGGAGGTAAAAAAATACAATTGTCTCTAAATATTTTATCAGTTTGAAGAACTCAACATAAAGTCCGTTCTAGGAATCTGGCCGGTACCGGTAGGAAACACACTGGGGATCCGGTGGCCCGCTCCCTCCGCACCCGCCGGAGCGGAGCGCGACGATTCCACCAACTGCCAGCAGCAGCAGACGTGCGTCACTCTCCTCGTCCTATATGGCCAGCGCAAGATTGGCAATCACGCTAGCACACTCCACCGCCTCTCCGCTGCTCCTTTCCTCTTGCGCCGTCGCGAGCCGCCATCTCTGTCCCTCTTACTCCGGGCGAGGTACTTCCTGCCTCCTCCGCTCACCCTTCCCTTTCCCCCCGTTCTTGGACCTCGGCACATGCTTTCCTGCAGTGGCGCCTACTGATTTCGCCTTGTTCGCTGTTTGGAGGGGTGGATTACGACCTAATTTCCTGGCCGCGGTTGATTTCGGGCCGTGTCTGCGCTTTTCGTGTTATATGGATCGTGACTAGTTCATTCACGTTCTTTGTGTCCTGTGAACTGGCACAGGGGAGGTGGAATTGGACGGGCTTGGCCGCTTGGTAGAGTGAACGAAATACTACTTGTGAATGAGGTGGCTTGTTAATGGATCTAAGATTGATCCTGTATATTTGTTTGTTTCAGTGATCGTATAATGCCCGTGTGCATTTTGATGTAGGTAGCTGTTTAGTTGGTACAAAGGGGAAAAAAATATATGCACAAAGTATATAAAAAAATATGTAGAACTGTGTGGTTGGTTTTCGATATATGTATGATATATATAGTGCTTCAGTTTAGTAGTTCTAGTTATTGGACTTATTGAGTGCCTTTTTTTTTTCTCTCTTTTTGGTTTGCTATTTGAGCTCACTGGATTTTCTTGGTTCTGACGGGTAGCAGCGAATGTTGCACTGCCCTTTTGTTTTTCTGTCTGTCAGCACTAATTCAGATCAAAGATTGAAAAAGGAACTCGTAAATGGTCACCTGGGCCTATCTTTCTGTACAAGGATGAGATATCGTAAGATATTTGTTTCATATTTATTAGTGACTTTTTTGTAGCATACTGAACATGATCACCTCCAGGTTGCAGCTCACAATAGCTGACACCTTGTTGGGCAACCAATTTTTCTTATTCATATTAGCATTCGGTCACATTTATTTTTGAACATGTTTTCATCAATTTTAATTCTCATATGTCCTGTCTGTCTTTTTCCTCATTTTTTCCTTGTTTTTTTTTTCAATCTCTCAATCGATTCTTCATATCTCCTTTTCTTCTCTTTTTCTTAAAGTTATTTCATGACCTGATTTACCTTGATTGATGACTTATTCTTAGTCACTATAACATAGAGAGCAGCTTGGCTGTTTTTGCAAGAGAAACAATGTTCCCGATAGAATTAACATTTACTTGTCAGCAAATATTCCAATATTACATACTGGATACTTGAACCTTGGCTCCAATGTTCACTAGTCCAAAATTTATTATAGAAGTATCAATTTATTTCTGTTGAATTGACAGTCAGAGCTGGCTTGATGTTTTTGTTTCTAGTTAATTTCATCAGAATTTTCAGTTTCTAGGAGAAAAGTGTTGTCCATGACCCAAAAAGTAGTGCTTATATGGGCTACTTTGCTCACAATTGCAGGTTATTCTTCAGGCATGACTGATTCAAGTGGTAGCAATGACCACAATGCTGTTACACGGGTGCTATTCTGTGGCCCCTATTGGCCTGCTGCTACTAATTACACAAAGGAGTATTTGCAGAACTATCCATTCATTCAGGTTAGTTACACTATATGCGAACAAGCAGCAGTAAAGCACAGTTAAGTGCTCAAATGATAAGTTGCACAAGAATTCTTGCACACTCCATGTTACGGAAATTTTGAGGTTTACCTTTCAGAGGTGTTTGGTCTTCTTTTTTCTAGGATTACTGTAGTGTTTATACTTTTGTCCCTTGAAATATATAGTTCCACATTCAGACCAACCATTCGGTTGTCACAAGATGTTGGAGAACAATATACTAAAAGATATTTTCAAAAAACAATATACTGAAAGATGAGAGGCTTTGCTTCCCTAGTGCCAGTAAGAGGTGCCATGTGATCAATTAAAGCCATGCAAGTATCCAATGCTAATGTGTTCATACTAGTGGCTAGTGGGTTTTCGTATTTATGCTCCAAATATAGCAGTATTTTTTTTCCATCAAACAAATATAATGTGCTCACTGAAATGCCTTTTTATCGTGTTCATTCCGTCCAGTTTGATAACTGGTGGAGAAACATGTCTTTCTGTGAGTGTCTCGTATAACTATGTCTGCATTCCGCAGGTTGACGAAGTAGGCCTTGATCAGGTACCTGATGTCATTCACAACTACAATTTATGTGTAGTAAAAAATCGGCGTATAGATTCAGATATCATTGTAAAGGCAACTCAAATGAAGATTATTATGCAGTATGGTGTTGGACTAGAAGGTGATTAGGAGTTTGCTGTCATCTTCTCTTCCAATCTATCAGGGTAACTTGCCCCTTATATGAAGTGCACACTTTTCTACAGGTGTCGATGTAAAGGCTGCCACAGAACACAAAATCAAAGTTGCTCGAATACCTGGGAGTACAACAGGAAATGCGGTGTCTTGTGCAGAAATGGCAATCTATCTTACTCTAGGCATTCTTCGTAAGCAAGTACGTGCTGTATGCCTAGTAGTTTTGACCATTTGGAATTTAGACATGCTGTTTTTTTTTTTGTTACAGTTTCTTCAAGCTTCCTTCAGATGAATATTCAACATTTCCCTGGAAAATAGTTCCAGTGTGTAAGACTCCCCGTGGCCACCGGAGGCGAATCCCGGGACGTGAGGATCTCGTCGGTGTTCGCCTACTCTAACTTGCGAAGCAAGAAGAAGATTGGATCGAAACTTTTCTTTTTTATTTTCTCGTTACCTGTTCATTACACAGAAGCGCGGCTTAATAGCTCTAACGCGGACGGTTTCTTACAATGCGGGCCCACTGGCCAAAGACTCACACCAACTCCCCTGAAGGCACTTTATGCCATTTCCGTTGCCGCACTTCGAAGGCGTAGAGTCTGAATGCGTTTTCATCCTGTTGGTCATCCGACAACAGCTTTGGGTGTTACACTTTCCCCCCCATCAGACGTTGCTTGTCCCCAAGCAACCGCATCCGGAAAGCGCTTCTTCACCACGTAGTAGTCCTCCCAAGTGGCTGCATCATCTGGTAGACCTGCCCATTTGATTAGAACTTGTGGTACCGCATTGGTTGCCCTTCTTGACGAGGCGACGCTGGAGAACTCGCTGGGGAACAGTATCTGCAGCATTTAGTTCAGCAATTTTGGGCAACTCCGAGAAAACTGGGGTATAATCGGGAGTAAAAGGCTTGAGTTGAGAAACGTGGAAAACTGGGTGAATCAAAGAGGAGTCAGGCAGGTCCAAACGATAAGCTGCAGAACCAATCTTTTCCAACACCATATAGGGACCATAGAACTTGAAAGCAAGCTTTGGATAGGGGCGATTGACCAACGAGTGGAGTTTCAACAATACCTTGTCTCCTTTCAGAAATTCCCGATCAGTGCGATTGCGATCAGACACTGCTTTCATGTGATTCTGGGGAGCAGCCAGACGTTCCTTCAGAATCAAAGTATATCTTTCCCTGTCCTGAATCAGTTCTGCCACTTGCGGCTCAGTTTGAGCAGTTACAGTAGGTGCAGCACCAAAATTTGGTTCATGCCCATAAAGTGACTGCAGGTCCCTGGCTTCTTAGTTCATAGCCAGGGGTGGTAGAGGCGCCAAGGTTTTTGCTTGGCTGCCCAATTGTGAGGGAGGTGAGATTAGGAGTAGACGAGAGGAGATTAGGATAGGATTGTTCTTGCTTGCTTTCTCATAAGATGGTTACAGAATATATAGGAGGGAACCAGGCCTCTTGGCTCCTATTCTGGCCCTGTTCACACTTCTAATTAATACAATATGTTTATCCCAAGAGTCTAATTATTAATCAGCACTGCCTGGGGTGCTTCTCCATTTGTCTCTTGGTTTCTAGGACGCCTTGAGTAGTGGCGTCCCCACATGACATCTCTCTCCCCCCCCCCCCCCCCCCCCCTCGACGAGCAGCTCGTCCTCGAGCTAGAAGCTTGGATAACGCTCGATGAAGCTGTCGACGTCCTCCCATGTAGCTGATGCTGCAGGCTCTCCTTGCCAATGGACCAACAGCTGCCTTACTCCTCTTGCCAGACGGGAACGGGTAACCCGCTCCGATTCAGGCTGTGTGGCGCCATTGTGTGTTGGCGGCAGAGCTGGTGGCGAGGCCGGAGGGGTCCCCACAAACTTTTTCAACAGCCCAACGTGGAAGACGTCATGGAGCCGGGCACGAGGAGGAAGCTCGAGGCGGTAGGCAACTTCGTTGATGACTGCTAAGACGCGGTATGGCCCGTAGAAGCGAGGACGAAGCTTCCCTTTCGTGACTCCGTGCAGGGATGCTGGGGTGCGATGACGTAGGCGCAGCCAGACCCAATCTCCTTCAGCAAAACGGGCCTCCCGATGATGCTTGTCGTAGAAATGTTTGTAGACTGCCTGGGCCTGTTCTAGTCGAGTGCGGGCATCAGCGAGCATCTCATCACGCTCAGCCATGCTTTTGGCTACTGCCGTGACCCGAGACTCCCCTGGTTCGTAGGAGCAGATGGAGGGTGGAGCTCGGCCGTAGACAATCTGAAACTGCGTTGTCTTGAGTGCTGTTTGAAAAGCTGTATTGTAGATGAACTCCGCCCAAGGCAGCCAGCGCAGCCATTGTCGGGGACGATCTCCAGTGAGACATCGGAGGTACATGACGATGACCTTGTTGGTTGCCTCTGTTTGTCCATCTAATTGAGGATGGAATGCCGTGGACATATGAAGTTTGATGCCAGCAAGCCTCATGAGCTCCTTCCAGAAAATGTAGGTGAATACCGGATCACGGTCCGAGACGATGGACCGTGGTATGCCATGCAAACGCACAATGCCGGAGAAGAAAGCCTGTGCCACAGACTCGGCCGAGTAGGGGTGTGCCAAAGGGATAAAATGGCAGTATTTGCTGAAACGATCCACAACGGTGAGTATGACCGATTTGCCGCCGACCTTGGGCAATGCCTCAATGAAATCCATTCCGATATCTTCCCAAATTGATGTCGGTACTGGAAGAGGGAGGAGCAGAGCAGCGAGATGCAGATGTTCAGATTTGTATCGCTGGCATGTGGCACACACCCGAACATAGTCTTGTACAATTTTTCGGAGGTTGGGCGAGTGAACATCGTGTTGCAGACGATGCAGGGTGCGTTGGACACCTTCATGGCCATCGTCATGTACTGCAGCCAGCAGTTCTTGGAGCAGGGGAGCTCCTGGTGGGATGTAGAGGCGCCCCTGGAAGGTGATCATGCCGTCCACTATGGCCCAAGGTGCACCATGCTGAATAGATGTTATTTCTTCCTTGATTGTGACCAGCGCCGGATCCTGATCGATGGTTTGGCGAAGTCGTTCAATGAAATCAAACCGTGGTCCTGATATGGCAAGTACCCCTATGTTGTCGGTGTCTCGGCGGGACAACGCATCTGCCACTGTGTTAGTACTGCCTACGTTATATTCCACCGAGAAGTCAAAGCCAAGCAACTTGCCGACCCAATGATGTTGTGGTATAGTGGCCAAGCGCTGATCCAAAAGGAATTTAAGGCTATAGTGATCTGTCCTCACCAGAAAACGGTGCCCCCAGAGATATGGTCGCCAATGACGGATGGCGAGAACCAGTCCAATGAGCTCCCTTTCATATGCTGCAAGCGATTGGTGGCGAGGCGCGGCTGGCCAGCTGAAGAAAGCCACAGGGTGTTGTTCTTGAAGCAGTACAGCGCCAAATCCATAGGTCGATGCGTCGCACTCCACGACAAATGGTAGGCTGAAGTTGGGTAGGACTTGAACAGGAGCCGTGGTTACCGCTGTTTTCAGAGCAGCAAGGCTGTACTAGCAGCTTCTGTCCAAATGAAACCTTCTTTCTTGAGTAGGGCCGTGAGGGGAGCAGCGATGGTGCCAAAATTTTTGACAAACTTGCGGTAGTATGCTGCTAGCCCTAAGAAACCACGGACAGCCCGCGCATAGTTTGGTTGGGGCCAATCCGTGACAGCCTTGACTTTGTCCGGGTCCATGGCTACACCTTCTGCTGATATGATGTGCCCAAGGTAAGATATGGTGTCAACCCCGAATGCACACTTTGATTTTTTTACGAAGAGCTGATTCTGCTGAAGGATTGTGAGGACAGTTCGGACATGTCGGAAATGCTCAGCCAACGAACTGCTGTATAGTAAGATGTCGTCGAAGAACACCAATACGAAACGACGTAGAAACGGCCGTAGCAAGTCATTCATCAATGCTTGGAATGTGGCCGACGCGTTGCACAATCCAAATGGCATGACAAGGAATTCATATAAGCCATCATGAGTGCGGAAAGCGGTCTTGTGAATGTCGGCCTCATTCATACGGACCTGGTGATAGCCTAATCGAAGATCCAATTTGGTGAAGAACCGAGCGCCGTGTAGTTCATCCAAGAGTTCATCTACCACCGGAATGGGGTAGGCATCTTTGACAGTGATAGAATTAAGAGCCCGGTAGTCCACACAAAATCTCCACGTGCCATCTGCCTTCTTTACCAGCAGCGCCGGAGAAGAGAAGGCTGAGGTGCTGCGTTGGATGATCCCTTGTTCCAGCATCAAGGAACACTGCCGCTCCAGCTCATCTTTGTGAGAGACCGGGTAACCGTATGGGCGAACCGCTATGGGAGGGGAGCCCGGTACCAAGTGTATGTTGTGATCTCGAGACCGTGGTGGTGGCATGCTAGTTGGCTCAGCGAAGATGGTGGAGAACTCATCCAGAAGTGCAGCCAGCAGATCATCATGTTTGCAGGCGCGTAAAGCCGGGCTAGTAGGGCCGGCCACGCCTCTCCACTGGACCCAATGATCACAGTGCCAAAATGACATCGTCAATGCGCCGAAATCCCATAGGATTGGTCCCAAAGAAGCCAGCCATTGGGTCCCCAAAACAACATCAAATCCCACTAATGGCAGGGCGAAGAAACTTGAGGTGAATTGAGTGCCCTCGATGGAGAATTTGGCCTTAGGGTAGATACCAGGGCAGGGCACTCTTTCACCATTGGCCACCATCACCTTCATGTTGCTTCTGGAAATAAGCTGGAGGGCTGTCTCTGCTGCAGCTTCTTCAGAGACAAAATTATGGGTTGAACCTGAATCCAGGAGGGCGATGAGGGATGTTGTACCCAGCTGAATGCGCACCTGCATCGTCTCACCAGTCCTGACCCCAGCAATTGCATGGAGGGAGATCAGTGGCTCCTCGGTGGACTGCTACCCTAGTGCCGAGTCGTCATGGTCGTCATCTTCAGCCAACTCGAGCAAAAACAGGCGTTGACACACCCTGTTGTGCCCACGACTGAATTTGTCGTTGCAATTGAAGCATAGGCCAAGGCGACGTCGTTCCTCCATCTCAGTTTGTGACAGCTGTTTGACTTGGCGGCCGGCTATCGAGACTGTAGATGAGCTTGCTGTGGATACAGGCGCAGGTAACGCTGGTGGCGGGAGCGGTGTGGGAAGAAGGCCCCGCGTTGGCGTGCGTGGTGGAGGCATCCTGCTCGCCGTCGTGGTGTACTGCTCACGTTGCTCCAGCTTGCGGGCAAGACTCATGGCTATGATGAGTGACTGAGGATTGTGCACCTCGATGTGGAGGCTGAGTAGGGGTTGCAGCCCTGCAGTGAATGCCTGCACACGTTGGAGTTCTGTCAGTGTGCCCACGCGTGGCATTAGAGCTTCAAAACAGTCCTGATATTCTGCAACAGAACTAGTCCTTTTGCACTCCATGAGTTCGCCTAGGGGATTCGAGCGGATTGGTGGCCCAAAATGGAGATTAAGGAGCTCTGCAAAGCGGCGCCAGGAGGGTGTGCCTTCATCACGCTGCACCTGGATGAACCACATCTGAGCGCCGTCTTCTAAGTTGTATGAAGCCATCCAAACTTGCTCCTCCTCTGGAATGCTCTGGTGGTGAAAATATGACTCGCAGCGATTAATAAATGCCAGCGGATCTGATTTCCCATTGAACTTGGGAAAGCCAAGCTTCTGAAAGCGAGGACGATCGCCATGGTAACCTTTGCCGCTCGAGTCCCTGGAACCAGAAAAGGAGCCTGTGAAGGAACGCTCCTGCTGCAAAGTGGTCACCTGCACTTGCAGCGCAGCTACTGATGTGGTGAGGGCTTGGATGAGGGCGGCCAGGTCGACCGTGGTGGGTTCTGTCATTGGTGAAGAGATGGACTCGGTGGAGGGCGATGGGGAGGGTGGGGGAAGGTGCTGCGCAGAGGTGGAGGAGGATCACCAGCGACCTGATACCAGGTTGTCAAGGACGTCAAAGCCCAAGACTGCAGGTCCCTGGCTTCTTAGTTCATAGCCAGGGGTGGTAGAGGCGCCAAGGTTTTTGCTTGGCTGCCCAATTGAGGGAGGTGAGATTAGGAGTAGACGAGAGGAGATTAGGATAGGATTGTTCTTGCTTGCTTTCTCATAAGATGGTTACAGAATATATAGGAGGGAACCAGGCCTCTTGGCTCCTATTCTGCCCTGTTCACACTTCTAATTAATACAATATGTTTATCCCAAGAGTCTAATTATTAATCAGCACTGTCTGGGGTGCTTCTCCATTTGTCTCTTGGTTTTTGGGACGCCTTGGGTAGTGGCGTCCCCACATGACACAATGGCAGAATGGAATGAGGTATTATACCAGAATTCCGCCAAAGCAAGCTAGCGCTTCCATTGCTTGGGAGAATCATGAACTGCACAACGGAGGTACATTTCAAGGCACTGATTAACCCGTTCCGTTTGGCCATCGGTCTGTGGATGATAGGCCGAGCTGAACTGAAGTTTAGTGTTTGACAACTGAAACAATTCCCGCTAGAAGGCGCTCAAGAAAATCTTGTCACGATCAGAGACAATTGATTTCGGGAACCCATGTAATTTGACCACCGTGTCCAGCACTGCTCGAGCCACCACGGAAGCAGAGAAAGGGTGGCGCAATGGTACGAAATGGGCATACTTAGTGAAACGATCCACAATTACCAGGATGGAGTCATAACCTTCAGATTTCGGAAGGCCTTCAATGAAGTCCATAGAGATGTCCTGCCAGGCACCTTGGGGAATGGGTAGCGGTTGAAGAAGGCCTGGAGGATGGATCCGTTCATGCTTGGCCTGTTGACAAACAGAGCATTGCTTGACGAAATCTTCCACATCAGACTTAAAGGCCACGCCAAGCGAATGACCGTTTCATCCGTTGGTAAGTAGCTTGCACGCCCGAATGTCCGCCGAGAGCACTAGAATGCAAGGCCGAGATCAGCTTGGTACGCAGTGCAGAATTGGAGCCCACCCAAATCCTGTCGTGCTGGCGGATAATTCCGTGATGTAGAGAGAATCCGTGTTCATCGGGACTCTTGATAGCCAATTGTGATAGCAGCTTTTGCGCCTCCACATCAGTGACATAAGAATTCATCACCTCTTGGATCCATAACGGGCGCACCTCAGAAACTGCAGAGACTGTCATCAAGTGTCCGATTCGTGACAGCGCGTCCGCAGCCACATTCTCCTTGCCCTTTCGGTATACAATGCGGAATTGTAACCCCATCAAGCGAGTCATAGCTTTCCTCTGCAACTCTGATTGCAATTGCTGGTCCTCCGAATAACACAAACTCTTATGATCTGTTTGAATCACAAACTCCTGTCTTTGAAGATATTGTCGCCATTTCTCTACCGCCATAATCAGTGCGAGAAATTCCTTCTCATATATGGATAAGTGGCGGTGGATGCTACTCATTGCCTTGCTAAGAAATGCAATCGGACAGCCCTGTTGCATAAGAACGGCCCCCAGCCCCGTGTCACAAGCGTCAGTTTCCATCACAAAAGTTTGAGAGAAATCAGGGAGGGCTAACACTGGTGTCTGAGTCATCGCTTTCTTGAGAGCCAGGAATGCTTGTTGGGCTTCCTCACACCAGTGAAACTGCTTTTTCTTCAACAGATTGGTGAGTGGCTTAGCAATAATCCCATAGTGTTTCAAAAACTTGCGGTAGTAACCAGTTAGTCCCAAGAAACCTCGCAGTTCAGTAACTGTAGATGGGGGCGGCCAAGCTAGCATTGCTTGTGTCTTGCTGGGGTCAGTGGCGACGCCCTCATCTGATGTTATGTGGCCAAGGTACTCCAACCTATTCTGAGCAAAAGTGCATTTGGACAATTTCACAAAGAATTGATGATCTCTCAGTTGGTTCAGAACAGTGCAGAGGTGAATGAGGTGGAGGTCCAGAGTCGGGCTGTAAACAAAGATATCGTCAAGGAAAACCATGACAAACTTGCGAAGATAGGGACCCAAGACAGAGTTCATTGCACACTGGAATGTTGCAGGGGCGTTGGTAAGGCCGAATGGCATCACTCTGAATTGGTAGTGGCAGTGGTGTGTTTTGAACGCCGTTTTCGCCTCATCTTCCGGACACATGTGTATTTGGTGAAACCCTGCACACAAGTCCAACTTTGTGAAATACTTAGTGCCTGCGAGCTCATCCAATACTTCATCAATTAGCGGCATGGGGAACCGGTTTTTAACAGTGAGATCATTGAGCTTGTGGAAATCCACACAAAATATCCATGTGCCATCCTTCTTTTGGACCAACAGTACCGGTGAGGCAAACGGACTAGAGCTTGGGACAACATGGCCTGCTTCGAGCAATTCCTGGACCTGCCGCTCGATCTCATCCTTGTGTAACGGAGAGTAACGATACGGCCGTGAGTTTACCAGGACAGCACCAGGTAGTAGTGGTACAGTATGATCATATTGGCGTTGTGGAGGAAGTTGTGTGGGTTTGTGAAACACATCAGAAAACTCTTTCAGCAAGGGGGCAACAGCTTCAGAAGATGGATCCGTAGGAGATACATCCTTACTACCCAATACTCCTTGCAGTTTCACCTCAGAGGTACCAATTGAAAACTGAATTGTTTTCTTCTCCCAATCACAAAGCATAGGGCTACGGGACTTAAGCCAATCGAAGCCCAGTATAGCATCATACACCCCAAGATCAATTGCCCTCATTGTAGTGTGCAAAGTGTACCCCTGAGTCCACCAAGTGAGATCATCCACTGCAGTGTCACTGATCATAGAATCCCCATTAGCAACCTTAACTAGGACTGGAGTGATTTTTTTTGGTTGAATCCCTACTGCAGCTAGAAAGGATTTACTGACAAAGGTATGGGAGCTACCAGAGTCCACCAGGATTAACATAACCTTGTTGTACACCAGGGCCCTAATCATCATTGCTTCCCCATTGGTGGTGCCAGCTGCAGCATTAAGTGACAAGTGACAGAGTTGAGCTTGTTCAAGATCCTCTTGCTCTAAGACATTCAACACTGATTCAGTGAGCTCAGTTTCCAAATCATCGACAGTGAGCTGATTCAGTTGGGCCTTTGGCCGTTTTGTGCATTTAGCCAGATGATCCCCATCATACTTATCACCACAAAAGTAGCAGAGATTATTGGCCCCGTGATAATCCCGAAGTTGTCGTTCCTTCCAGTAATCAGAGGATGTAGAACTGTTCTTAGGGTCAACCTTAGAGCCAGAAACACCGCCACGGTTCTGAGGGCCCGTTCTGGCTAAACGAGGCTTGCCGCGGTCTACTGCTTGTTGCTGAATTTGTGCCAAGAGTACTGCCCTCTCCACCGTATCTGGCATCTGTGATTGCACAGAGTCTCGTATGACCTCTTTCAGACCACGAATAAAGTGATTCACAAAAAATGTTTCATCCATGCCAGAGTTATGCATTGCCACCTGATAACGAAGGGACTCAAATGTGTCTGCATACTCCTCCACAGTGCCCAATTGCTTATGAGCCAAAAGTTCACGCATATGCTTACTGTAACAGAAGGCCCCAAACTTATCAAGAACTGCTGCCATAAAGACTTCCCAAGAGACAATACCATGTTGTCGCTTAAACACTTGCAGCCATTTTTCAGCATTCCCTTCCATGTGCAAAGAAGCCGAGGTCACCCACATATACTCAGGGATATGGAACAACTGAAAATAATCAAGGCACTTCTCCTTCCAAATCACAGGATCAGTGCCGTCGAACTTTGGAAATGACATCTTGGGCAAGTGAGAACGATGATAAGCACGGTCCCCAACCAAATCACGGTTGCGGCCATCTGTCGAACGCCCTGCATGCTCATGATGAGGAGCACGCCGAGGTGAATCATGTCTACCGCCGCCAACCGCCTCCTGTCTACCGCCGCCAATCACGCCGCCTCGACCACCGCACTCATCACGACGACGATGGTGACCATAAGCCCCGCCGCCAACGCCTCCATCCACCGGATCTCGCCTCCCATGAGCAGAGGCATATGGACGCGCAACAAAGACATTATGGAAGGAGTCGTCCTCACTAGCGCGCGAGCCGTGCCTGCTACCGTGGTTGTCGTTGAAGAGGTCCCTGTCACGGCGGCGCTCGAGGTCGAACGCGATCCGCTCCAGGGCGACTCCAGTAGCCTCGACCCGCTGTGCAAGCAGATGTTGCTCACGAGTGGCGTCTTCCAGAACTCTGGAATTGATCTCGAGGCGCGCCAGCGCGTCGTTTTGGTTGTCGTCGATGTCGCCGACCCGCTCCTCCAGTTGCCCCATCTTGGCGAAGAGCAGATCTAGGCTGTCCATAACTTGAGACCACCGGGCATCATCCTCGGCACGCCGATCGTCCAACTTGTGAGTCGCCGACGCCATCGCTTCCAGGATGAGCTCGGTCTGCTTGGTGGGTTTGGTGGGCGCCGTTGTGTCCTCCCCAAATCAAGCCAACCTGAAGGAGTTACAGGATCCGAGCTCAACGCGAACGCTTTGCTCAGGATCGACCTGCCCCCAGGAATTACAAAGCCAAATCGAGGGAATCAGAGGACAAACGAGACGTGTAAACGAGCGGAACAGAGATCGCCGAATCTGATACCACCTGTAAGACTCCCTGTGGCCACCGGAGGCGAATCCCGGGACGTGAGGATCTCGTCGGTGTTCGCCTACTCTAACTTGCGAAACAAGAAGAGGATTGGATCGAAACTTTTTTTTTTATTTTCTCGTTACCTGTTCCTTACACAAAAGTGCGGCTTAATAGCTCTAACACGGACGGTTTCTTACAATGCGGGCCCACTGGCCAAAGACTCACACCAACTCCCCTGAAGGCACTTTACGCCATTTCTGTTGCCACATTTCGAAGGCGTAGAGTCTGAATGCGTCTTCATCCTGTTGGTCATCCGACAACAGCTTCGGGTGTTACACAGTGTATAAGTTCCCAATTTTTTCATGGCTAAGCTTTCCTTGGCCGTGGAGTGATTGGCGATTATTACCTTGGTTTGACCTAAGTGGCATCTATTTAGGGACAGTTAATAGTTTTTAGGCCAGTTGTGGAAACCTTATATTGATTTTATATTCAATTTATTAGTAAAAAAAGATAAGCTATTGAATTAAGCGTTGGTTCATAATGTAAATATCTGTTTGCTATTTCAATGAATACACTGGACACCTATCTTTCATCATGTGGAAAGCAACTTGCTTCTTTTAGTTGCAGAAACTGAAGGTAGGGGCTTCATATGTAATATGGACTACACATTGTTTATTTTTGGGCATTTACCTTGCAGAAGGAGATGGATACCGCTGTGATTCAGAAAGACCTTGGAGTTCCAGTTGGAGACACAATATTTGGCAAAACAGTATGTTATTGGTGTATATCTTTCTTATCTGATGTACTTTTCATGGGAATTATCCCATATATAATACTTTTTATTGTAATGTACTATGTAGATTCTTATCCTAGGGTTCGGAGCTATTGGCGTAGAAGTTGCCAAGAGGCTAAGACCATTTGGTGTAAAAGTCCATGCTACCAAAAGAAATTGGGCATCAGACACATTACCATGTGGTAAGTTGGAATACCTCCATATATTCCTTGCATAAATAATATTATGTTCCATTTCTAAAATTTTTAAGTGCAGATGTTGATGGGCTAGTTGACAAGAAAGGTGGCCCAGACGATATGTATCAATTTGCACGAGAAGCTGACATTGTCATAACATGCATGACCTTGACCAATGAAACAGTTAATACTTTTTTTCTGCATGTTTTGATATCTTCAGGACAATCTCTACCTGATTTTGATTTTACGTTATGGTTTTATAGGTCGGAATCGTGGATCACAAGTTTGTCTCATCAATGAAAAAGGTATGTGCTTGTTTCTTTGTCTGACACACTGATCTCTAAGTGATAAGATTTACAGGTTACTCATTTTATTGATCCCCTTGTTTGTTAATTGCTTGATTTATTCAATCAAGAAGACTCCAAATTTATGCTATCAGTTGAGAATATGTATATAAAAACAATTATTTTGAACAAAAAGATGTCGTTGGTGTCTGTAAGGGATTAACTTAAATCATCTTGACTTTTAAATAGGGTTCATATCTTGTCAACATTGCTAGAGGACGCCTACTGGACTATCAGGCTGTGTTTGATCACCTCCAATCGGGTCATTTAGGTGGTCTTGGCATTGATGTTGCTTGGATGGAGCCATTTGATCCAGAGGATCCTATTCTGAAATTTCCAAATGTAATTATAACACCACATGTGGCTGGAGTTACCGAATACTCGTATAGAACAATGGCAAAGGTTTGCACTTATTTCTTGCATGGTCCATAGTTTTCATTAGTCATTTAGTTGTTGCTAGTTTTCCCAGTTACCTATTATATGTGAAGTATTACAGTTGAATTGTGGTATGATACAACAAAAATCTTTAGATGCTATGTTTAAATAACTTTTTTATAGGTATATTTGGAAGGTACATGGTCTTGTATGAAAACATAATTGCTGCTGAAGAATATTCTTTTTGCATGACTAAAAGAATCACTGAGATAAAAAATTCTTTCATGAGACACTAAGTTGGTTCATGTGTTCTTAAGCATCTAGACTCATGCTACTGTATGTGTGAGCATGCTTGCCTGTATTTTCTTGTAGGTTTAACATAGTAATCCTAAAATACTTATCTGGACACTGGATAAGTGGTTGTTTGCTCATATATCCGTGTCTTATGGATTCATTTAGTGACAATCTGATATGAAACTCCCATAAGGTTTTACTACTAAGCTTTAAATGATTCTTTACTGGTTGTGCATTGCTTGCCAATTCCTGCCAGATCCGGTGACGGTCACTTTTTCTCTTCCTATGCAGGTCGTTGGTGATACTGCCCTTCAGCTTCATTCAGGCGAACCATTCACGGGAATAGAATTTGTGAACTAAACAGGATGACAGCTGCTGCTGTCTTTAGCTATTGAATTCAGATGATAAACTGCCGTGTTCTTAGAGAATAATGAATTGGCAACTTGTAAGAATAAAAAAACAAAGTGTTATTTTGCCTTAGTAAATTTTGGTGCAAAAAAATGATTGACGTTGAAAAATATTAAATTATAGGTTAGGATTTTTGCTCACCTGATCTGGTTAGTTCGGCCCACTCGTCTTTCCCGCAATATCCTATTCTGGCCTAGTGTCCTGTACTCCTGTATATGTTCAACGTCTGAAAATGCCATTTGAGCTTAAGAGCAAGTAGATAATGTCACAGAACCAAAGAACAACAAAAACATTTCAGTGTAGTCCCATGTCGGGGCTGTCATTTTACACATGCCTGAAAATCTTGAGACAAAATGTTACGGTTTTTTTACTGTCTGTATGATAACGAATCTAGTGCCTCATTGTTAGTCGGCTATAGCGTTATTATTACTAAACATACCACATCAATCAACTACCTCCTCCGGTCTCTGATATATTAGTTTGGTATGGCTTTTCTATAGTTATAATTACAAAATTGAACAAGGTTTCCAAACTCTTTAATGAATGGTTGATAACTTGATATGTTTTTCTGTCCACATCAAATCAGCTATATGGCCCCTCATAGCTTTGCACAACCAAGCACGATCACGGGTCTTGTTTTCACGCGAAGCACGATTGTTTATAAACAATTAGTATTCGATCCGAATGATTTTGACAACCAAACAAACAATCAAGTCACGGCTGACATGACATACAGTATAGTGCAATCAGCATCCACTTGGGCACCAGGTGTGATTTGGAAATATTTCTTTTACCAGAGGAACTATATATGCAGAATTTGACACTGTCCTTGTGTTGAGCACATGCAGTAAAATAAGAAAGAATTAGTAAATTTTGCCGTTTGGTAGTCTTTCGTGTCGTACCAGTGGCATATTATGTTGATGTGTCCACAACAAATCAGCTATGTCTATGTGTCCCGCCGCCCCCCCTCCCCCCCACGCACACACACACCAGCTTTGTACAAGCAAAACATGATCACGATCTCTTTTTCCAACATTTTCACGATAAAAGTTATTTGTTTATAAAATATAAATCACTTATCGTCAAAGATCTGCGAATCGTCCTCAATGCTTTGATGAACCTAACCAACAAACCAAGCCAAAGTTGGACACAACAGCACAATTAGCCTCTGTTTTTCTTTGTCGTTTAATGAGGCTGCCAGAACTGGAGAACCACCCAGGAGGATGCGGATCCTCTATGAAGCTACTGAGAGTTCCTTAGGTTGTGGAGCTTGTTGTTATGCTCTACGACTCTACGTCTCTGTAGTGTCACGTATGCTGTAATGGGTTATAACTTAAAAAAAATGCTTCTGGCTCACTACATCAGTTGGATCTAAATAAAGGTGAAAAGAAAATTGTTTGGGTAGATACAACTATTTTTCATACATTCTTTTTACAGCAGAGCGTTTAAATTAAATAATTTATTTACCAGATTAGGAGATAAGAAAGCACACAAAGTTGATGGGTGAACTCAGAACGCAATGTCAGAGTAAGATGTGCCCTTATACGTACCTTGTTCTCGTGGAATTATTATCATACCAAATCAAACCATAATATGTAGATGAAAAATCATGGGACTGAGAGCACATGAGTGACGCCCATTTATTTTTGCTTTCATGAACTTGCTTCATCCAAGTTTGCATCCTGAAAGGTCTTATAGTGGCTTGCTGCTTCTTCAACAAGGCAGCAGATTTATGTTACTGAATAGAGTAAGGTGTCACGCGGATGGAAGTACAATATTAATTAGTTCTCAGAAATTCTCTAGAGATACTTGCCACCGTATAATGACAATACGTGGCTGAACAACTGTTATTTTCATATAGGATTAAAAATCCCCTCGCACTGTATAAAAGGGCCGCAGAAATGTGTGAACAAATCAGCCTACCGGAGAACTGAAAGGAAAGTGGTTTGAGCCATTTCCAATACATGAAGACAGCACGATTGACAGCCAGGCTCACACACCATCCGATCCGTCGCGCCGCCTCCCCATGTCTCAGCCGCCGGGATTCCCCCGTCTTCTTTCCACGAGGTTCGGCCATCATCCCCATTGATCGCCCTTCTGTATTTTCTTAGACTCGCTGGACGCCGTGTCTGTGTCATGCAACTGCCGCTAGCCGCCTCGCCGTTGCATCCACTCCCCATGTCTGCTGTGCTGAAGGTTCGTTGGGAGAAGACACGAGGAAGAGCCAGGATCTTGTACATTTTGGAAACATATATGAATGGGGGTTATACGAGTATACGCATACGGAGGCTCAATCAATCTTTAAGAATCTTGCACATTTTGTTTCGTAAATTAAGCGGATGTCTGGAACAATTTCGTCATTTGGTGTTTTTAACGGGAGTTTTTCTTCTCCAGAGGGGACTACTTATTTACTCGCCAAGAAGAGGCTTTTTCTGTAGCAGTTGCTTTGGTTTTTTTTTTTTTTTTTTGATAGGAGCAGCTGCTTTGTTGATGCTGCTCTTTCATTGCAGGTGGTTTCTCAAAAGCGTCATGTTCAACTGGAAGCAATGGCTACAGCAAGGTTACAAGGGTGCTGTTCTGTGGCCCCTATTTTCCAGCTTCTACGAAATACACCAAGGAGTACTTACAGAACTATCCATTTATTGAGGTTGGTTTCGTTGTTGTCTTTTCTTTTTCCCTGAACATTTGAGAACATGTGGGCAAGGTGAAAGCAGAAGCCAGATGTAGCAGGGATGAAGGACCGAGAAGGCGACCAGAGAACTTGGCCTATGTCCTAGTTACAGCCCAAGTCAACCTTTAAATCAATCACCAAGGTCACACACATCAACTTGTGATGTGCCAACTCTATCAGTGATCAACAACAACAATGAAACACAGCGAAAACAAAAGAGAGCAGCAAAGACTCGACCCTGTCAAAGAAACACACACAAGACATACCTTACTGGACTATCATTGGCAATGCCGATCACAGCCATCAGCAGTGCCGGTTGGGACCATCGGCAGTGCCGATCATATGCATCGGTAGTGCCGATATGGCTTCAGACCCAGGCTACTGGCAGTGCCGATCCAGCCATCGGCAATGTCGATCAGGAGTTTTTCCTTGCGCACCGGCAGTGCCGGTTCAAGGATCGGCAGTGCCGATCGACACTTTCCAGAACCAAAACTGAACTCATGACTCGGTTAGAAAACTGGCAAAACCAAACCAAACAAACTCAAAAAATTATGAAACTTGGATCGAAGGTGTCTCATGATAGGACGTTCCTTTTCCAAGTGGAATCACATGAAAAACTCAAGAATTCATCTCGAATTTAAGGATTTACCGAAAGCTCTAGGGTTTGAATGTTCTTGAGGAAATCCACCAAATCAAGAGTGCTCTTGCCTAGGATTCAACCAAGGATCCATGAAGGATTGTTTAGGCATGTCCTAACACCAAGATCCCTCAAGAAATTCGTACCAAAACCTACTCAAAAATGAGATAAAAAATCACCATGAAAATAGCTCCGAAAATAGAGAAAAAGAGAAATTTGGAATTTAGGGAGAGAGGGAGATCTTGAGCACAAAAATAATTCTCATATCATATAAACATGATTATAAGATCCATGGATACAAGGCTAGGAAATCACCCTCTTCCTCCCACTATTTGAAAGAGAAAGAGATGTCTCTCACACACCCTCTCCTCTACTCTATTACATCAAGACCTCTCCTAGCACTTTGAATGAATTCCTAACAAGGCTAATGGGAAGAGGCACCTCACCCACCAGCCACACCTCTCCTGATATAGGCCTAGAGTCCAAGACTCTTGTACCCTTGACCTATATTACATTGCCACCTACCACCAGGGGCAAAATCGTCCAACTGTTTTTCTTTCGCCCGAACGTCATCGAGCCCTTCACAACTTTGCTTCGCCTCGACGCAAGCTCCACGATGGTGCCACATGCACCACCAACCACTGCCACCGGTTTTGAGGCCCAAACCGGGAAACCGCCTTGCACGCTTCTCAAGGCGTGACTTCATGCTCACTTCCACCGAAGCAAGACTTCACGATCTTAACACATGTCACCTCGTCCTGTGATCCTCCTTGCCTGCAAGTCTCTCCTGCCTCCGGTTCATTGGAAGCCTCTACTTGCACCGACGCCCGATCACCTTTGACTTGGTCAACCCCACCATCCTGATCACCACCCACGGTTTTAAGGCTCAACCGCGAAACCGTCCGCGCTTCTTACCTATCCATGTGTACGGTGTGGATCACCCTTGACTTCACCCGGCCTCCCAATCGTCCGGCCCCAAGTCTCCTACTTGTGCCCGATCCTCTCACCGTTGACCGCCAAGTTGACTCCTGTGACCTACACATCATGAGACAAGCGAACACATTTCCCATCTCCTGCAAACTCTCCAACTCCATTACCAACTCTGGTTAGTCAACACCATGACATGCACAAACTCATGCAATCCCCAGATTCCCGCATTTCAACTCAAACACCGAACTCAACCAATGTTAATTACTCATCACATATTGTAAACCATGGCACACATGGTTTCTCAAGGGAAGTAGTCGAATTCCAGTTTTCTTGTGAAATTATTTCATTGGAACTACATTCTGAACATGTTCGGCACTAGTAGGCAGATAAAACTGAACTTCCCCCAATTTATATTAATACATATTTCAGGTTGGCGAAGTGGGCCTTGAGCAGGTACCTTATGTTATTCAAAACTACCATATATGTGTAGTAAAAAATCAAAGAATCGATTCAGATATCATTGCCAAGGCAACCCAGATGAAGATTAGAATGCAGTATGGAGTTGGGTTAGAAGGTGCCTTATAATCAGTAATCTTAATCAATATATCAGCATTGCTTGCTCCTCTTGTATTAAGCTGACATTGTTATAACATCCTTGCTGCTAACTAAAGAAACAGTTAGTAATTCTCTCTATAGAGTATTCTTCTCTCACAACAACCAGTCTTGATTTCTCATTTCTCGATATGATCATATGTGCAGGATGGAATTGTGGATCATAAGTTAGTTGCAGCGATGAAAAGGGTAAGTACATTTTTCTAGCATATTGATTTCGAGTATATTTTTTCCCATCTTTTACATTTTATCTCCTTCCATGATTGGTCAACTTTTTTCCTTAAATAAGCCATCAAATTTGATTCACTTTATTATAACTTATGTACAAACAAATACATCTAATGCCAATCAATGCTGTGGTAACATAACAAGAGGATTAGCTGTGGAGTAACCATTATGTTTACTTTACATAGGGGTCATATCTTGTCAATATTGCTAGAGGGCACCTATTGGACTATAAGGCAGTATTCGATCACCTTGAGTCAGGGCACATAGGAGGTTTGGGCATTGACGTTGCCTGGATGGAGCCATTTGATACAGAGGATCCAATTCTGGAATTCCCAAATGTTATTATAACACCACATGTGGCTGGGGTCACCAAATATTCTTACAGAACAATGGCGAAGGTTTGTAATTACTACTCCATAATGGCACCTATTTACTTTTTGAAGCCATCCAGTTCTTATTTTTTAGATAATGGGAAGATTGTATTAACATATCCTCCCCCTTTGACTTCTAGCGTGTCCTTGCGTGGGGGCTTGCTCCTTGCGTGGGGGCTTGCTCCTCTCAGGGTTGGCCAAAGAAAATGATGAAGTCGACTTGCTGCAACGATGAAGATGGCCGACGGAGATAAAGCCAAAGATGGGGTTGATGAAGAGGCGCACATGACCGATGACGTGTAGCAGGTAGATGAAGGTGAGGATCCCAATAAATCTGTTGGTGATGAAGTCATGCAAAGGAGGGTGATGAAGAACCTCCCGAGTCCAGGGAAACTAGATGTTGCCCATGATGTCCAACAACATATTCATGTCCATCTGAGTGTACTCCGACATCAAAGGAAAAGCTGAAGCAACATGGACACAGTCGTAGAACGCATTTTGAACCGCAAGGAACTTGTAATTTGCAACATCCACATAGCTAGCCTCTATCTTGTCCACCATAGAGCGAGGTGACTCGTGGAGGAAAAAAATTGATGACGACACATAGCAAGGTCCACTAGCAGCAACTGATGGCATGTGGATGACAATGGCCACTTGTTGGAGAAGCGTCTCGTCATCATCAGCGAGTAGGGCGTCAAGCAAGGGACACACGAAGCGGGCAGGGAGAGGTGCCCATTGAAGAAAATCAACCCCTTATGTGCTGACTAGATACACAATGTGTCTCCAGCCTCAATGTACTCCGGCGCCAAAGGCAAAGCTGAAGCAATATGGACATAGTTGTATAAGGCATTTTGAACCACAAGGAACTTGTAATTTGCAACATCCACATAGCTAACCTCTATCTTGTCCACCATAGAGCGAGACAGCTCGTGGAGGAGAAAATTAGTGAAGGCACGTAGCGAGGTCCACTAGTAGCAGCATATGGCATGTGGATGACAATGGCGACTTGTTGGAGAAGCATCTCATCATCATCAATGAGTAGGGCGTCAAGCAAGGGACACTCAAGTGGTGATGAGACGAACAGGTAGAGGTGCCCATTGAAAAAAAAAACAACCCCTCATGTGCTGACCAGATACACAATGTGTCTCCAACCTCAACGTGCTCCACGATGGTTCCTAGCTCAACATCACAACAAGTTGCCTGACCAATGTTGGTATAGATGGAGAGTGGTGCAAGATGTTTTTCAACAACTAGTGGCACCACGGTCAGAGCACTTGGATTATCCTCCATGTTAATGGGACTGCCGGAAAGATCAAGGAGAGAACAATACATGTAACCAGAATGGATAATGGCATCATATTTGGTGCAGTGTAGCTGCTGGTGGTGTTGTGCCATGTTCTCACCACGCTCATGTAATGGAGATCCATAAACAAAACCATCAGTGTAAAGTGATGTGGTTCCCATCATGTTGATGGCATTGATCATTGGGTAGCAGTCAATGTATGTGTAGGGTGGGGGCATCAGGCTGCCCTTGTTAAGGACATTAGAGTCAGCCTCTACCTTAGCGGAAAGATCATCTCCATGCCGCATAAAGAAGGGCGAACCGTGGTTAGCATGGCTCAGTGCTAAACCAAGGTTGTTGTTGAGAACATGGAAGCCAATTCCGTTGGTGAAGTTCACACCACAATTGTTGTTGAGGGAGTCACAACTTTCCATGTCAAAGATGTGTGTGTGGAAGCCCACCCACGACTAGAATGGGGAGCAGAAGGTAAAGGGGTGAGAGTCCTACATGGTGTCTTCTATGGCACAAGGTGTATGGGGACCTCCTGTCCCTCATGAAACATCATAGCTATAGCCGCCTGCTCCAAGTCAAATGGTGTGTGCAAGTCCACCCTCCCAATGCATTGGAGCATGGAAGATGTTGAAGATAGCGGACAGGAGTGGAACAACAATATAGGAAACAAGAAACAACCATATAAGTGATGCAACATTCTTACGCATGTTAATATGATCCATACATTCTTTCTTATGTTCCTCAGACATCCACCCATCAAAGTAGCAATCTTCATGGGGGCCTTGTGTATCATGAGTCTAGAATCCCTACGAAGGCCCATGGTGGGCGCATCAACAGAGGAAAGCACAAGGTGTGATGTGCCTATGATGACCTCAGTGGCTCCTTCCATGATATTGTTGCTCATATTGGAGAGCAAACTTCCTTCGGACAGCAGGTTCCAAGTAGCATCCATTGCTGGTGGAGTTGAGGTTGCAAGAGAACCCATGGCCAAATCAGCAACAATGGATGGTGTAGCCTCAACCATGCCGAGCATGTTGTAGTCAACATTGATAGTGGCAGACGATATCTAGGAGGATCAGGGCATCCACCTTGGGGAAGATGATCAGGGAGGTCTCCTTTGTGGCGTCCAGGTTTGCCATGACGATGGGATCAGCCGCATGAATAGTGGTGTCATTAGTGTTCATCTCTTGAACATTAGCGTCATCACTATTCTTAGAGTTGACGATGATGGCTGTAGTGGATGTAGAAGATTTGTCAATGGTTGAAGTAGTGAGAGGTACCAAATTGACAGTCGGTGGTATAGGAAGGCCTCCTGATGCGAAGACCTCGGTCGACGGAGCTAGGTTGATGTTCTCCACAATAGAGATGACAGGATATTGTTGTGAGTTTGAATTGTCTTATTGTATAGGTTGTTGGTGATGTTGCGCTTCAACTTCATTCATGGGAGCCATTGACTGGAATAGAATTTGTAAATTAGATATGAAGATGGCCGACATTGATGTTTACTATCTTTTGAATTCAAAGACAATAAGAATAGATTGTATCCGAGATGGACTATAACATCCTGGCCCATTGAAATTAGCCCCATAGTGACCCATGAGTGTGTATAAGGGGGTGACCCATGAGTGTGTATAAGGGGGTGACCTAAGGATATATTTGGTTTGGCTTTCAAACCTGCTTTTACAGACTAGACTCTTGGAGTTGCACTTAATGATGGATGCAAAATTTAAACAAATTAAGTTTTTCTTCTAAAATGGTTATTTACATATAATTTTGTGAACAACATGTTGCTTTACAGATATTTGTTACCAAACCAGTAGTTTCATAACTGTTTTCGACCAAACAGCTTTTTGTTTTTTGCAGCTCATAGCTCATAGAAGCATTTTCATAGCTCACAACCAACAATAGTTTTTTTTTCTAACAGTCACAGTCTAACCAAACACATCTTTAATACTACCTTGCTAGTCTAACGGGAAGAATGACGAAAGTGTAAACAAGTTGGTGGGTGTGTGGGATTCATTCAAAATATGAGTAGGAACCAACCGGGTGTGGACCCTATTAGGACGTTACATGGGTAATGCTTATAATAAGATGTAGCAATGTGTTATTGTCCTTATAAGAACTTGACTGTAGAAAATTTCATTACAAGAAAAAGACCTTCTAGACACGCTTGTGTAGCTATATTTTTATAAATGTCACTACATTAATACCTAAAAATGTCTTTTGATACATTTTTAAAAACGTATCAGCAAGACATGATATTAGATGCGCTTCAACGTTGGTAAAAAAGTAAACATGTTTTTTTATAATATTTTAAAGTGATACGATATAGACACATTTTAAACTGTAAATAGCTATCATAGAAATATGTTTTTGACATGCTTTTGAAAACATCTCAAAATGATACGATATTAGACACACTTTCGACAATTACTAGCCGGCCCAAATATGATTCTTGATATGGTTTAAAAATGTCTCAATTGATACATTATTTAGGCACGTTTTGATCATATCTAACCTCAAGTAAAGACGCTTGTTGACATATTATTTAAAATATACAAAAGTGAGACGGTATTAGACACATATTAATCGTATCTACTTTTATTTAAAGACATTTTTGACACGCTATTGAGAACTCTAGAGACGTTTAAAGACTTAGAAGACATGAAAAGAAAAGAAATGTCTTAACTACAATCCGAATTGCTTACCGAATGAGATGGTTAAATGAGTTTACACTAAACAAACAGGTCATGGGTTCAAATCTTGCTGTTTGTAGAACTAACTCAAGATTTATTAACGCGTCATAAAAATATGTCTAGAATAGTTGACATGTCACAGAACGTAACAATGAAAGCGTATGTAGATATGTAAACGTGTTTATATCGTCTCAATAAAACACCTCATATGTTCTAGATACATTTTTAAATTCCATATCTACAAGAACATAACATGGTCTGTGCGGAGACGCCTCCAACACGTTTTGTGAAAATATCTCTATTTTATAGTAAAGATAGAATAAACGGATTTAACCCTCAATTAAAGTGTATCTAATGGGGTATGTTTCTAGTAGTGACAAAATTGACAAAAATACACAAAAGAGAGGTACACATATGTGATAATTGAGTCATGGGGAAGTTGTGATTACGGTAGCAATGAGGCCATTGATGCATACATCCTGATTCTAGTAAACTTGTAAGATCGTATTTTAGAGCTCGAGAAATGAGTCACACACAGGTTTAGGCTATCAGTTCTATTGAGTTATCAAACCAATTCGAAGCCACAACTTGGTCGACAAAGAAGAAAGAACAGGCTATCAGTTCCAATATATCTGGATCGTCTCTACAAATTTCATGACCCAGTGAAAAATGCAAAGTAGGGCCCAAATTAACGAATCCCTGTAAACTTAGGGCTAGGCACTTATCGTAACAATATACAAGAACAAAAAAGATGATGGAAGACCTTGAGTTGAGAGTGTTGCACATAAGCGTTGAGGGTCTTATTGGGCGCTAGCAGTGCAAGCAGGGTGGCAAGGTAACTTGGAAGACCTTGATGAGCTTATCATTTCACGAGAGGAAAACACACTGTAGCCCCGCCAAGGTAACTGCATGAGTAATTGAGTAGTGGCGAGTACCAGCATACCAGCATTCATGCATCATGTCCCTATTGTAAAATTGGTGGAAGCGATGCCCAATATGGTGCACGCCTTCATGTTTATATATTATTGTATGGATCTCAACCACCTCTGGATTATCTTCTAGTCTATCTTGATCGACACGACATACATAATATCTGTTACAGTTCTGTCGAACCGTTTTATCTCTGAGACATATGTGAGTACCTTGACAGTGACAAGTATAATGTGCCCGTGTCCCGGACTATCTGACCAGCGCCTAAAAAGCACAGGGAAGTCCCATCAATCGGACACAAATAACGGCAATCCTGGCAGAAGTTAAAGCTTCGTCTACCATGAAGAACCACAACCTCCTGCTCAGAGGACACTCCCGGCGCCTTCCATACCCAATGCAGGTATGTTCCATCTACTTGTTCATGGTTCAGCACACGCAATACTACAGTTTTCTTGGGCTGCCGAAATGAAAGTTCTGACCTCGCAAGTTGGTCGATGCAAGTAAATAGTAAGTAGGATGCCTTTTGGGGTTAAACAAAAGTAGGATGGCGGCGGTTTTGTCATGTCTGTGTGTCAGCAACAACGTGATGAGTTTGTCTCGATGTATTTACTGGCACTATGTTAATAAAATTAAAAGTTAGCTATCTCTATAAAATAATTCAAAAATGTCAGTTCCTATATATCTCTTGCAGTCTTGAAAAATTATGAATCATGTCTTACGTGAAATATTATCTTTTTAGTACTTCCTTCGTTCCAAATTATATGACATTTAATAAGAAGTGAAAAAAATACATACATAAAAAATGAGAAGGAGAGATAGAGATAATGATGTATTAGAAAAAGAGAAAAATGCATTGGGATGTGAGAGTGTATTATAATTTGAGAAAACTTAAAAACACTAAAGTGTCATATAATTTGGAATGGAGGGAGTAGTGTATATCAAATTGCAAGCTGATTCCTTGTTCTGAAAAGTAAATAAAGTCACTTAATTAGAACATTCAAACACATGTAACTTTAGGATCTCTTCTTTGTTTGCGCGTTCAAACTCATATGTTGTGTGACAAAAAAATGGCCTGCAAGCAAGGCCATGCCACCACTTCCGTGTATATCAATTCAATTCCTACAGTGGTAATGTTACATGCTTGATGCTCTGCGTTATGCAATACTGGTAACTAAACTTGCAGGAACTATTCCACAAAAAAAAAAAACTTGCAAGAACTGATGGTCTGTGAAAGTTCTCAGACACGAGCACCTGTTGCCTCCCACGTCCAATGGAAGTGTGCAGGAAAGTTCTGTCTCCTCGTTTAGTGACGGACACAGGAATTTTTCTTACGTGTGGCGGACAATTAAGGAAAGCTTAACTATGAAAAAAAGACCGAAGTGCATATACGCACTACATGCACATAAAAATCGCATAAAAATAAACCATTCATGGTAAACAAATGGAATAGACAATGATTAAGATAGTACATCATATGTCATTTCTAGATCAAATATTTCAACAAAAGAAATTAGACATACTACTATAAAATACTAACTGCTAGTAGTAGTACTTGGCATTGCTTCGAGCCTTGGTCTTCTAGGTTTAGGTGGCTTAGGCAATTCCATTCTCCGTTTTTTCATAGCTTGAAACCTCTTCTTAACTTTATGAAAGTCAAGATCTCTAAATATCTCCTTCTCAATGTAGAACAACGCCAAGTCATTGAGCCACTCATCGGACATCCTATTGCGCAAATCAGTTTTGATTATTTTCATAGCAGAGAAGGCTCTTTCAACTTATGCGGTGGCCACCGGAAGGAGCAATGCTAACTCAATGAGATGATAGACCAATGGAAAAGCATCATTTTTCCTAGTTTCAACCATCTTCATTGCTAGACTTCCAAAATCATGACAGGCAATAAAATCATCAACTCTTCACACATGTAAAAGGAAAAGCTCAAGTTGATCTCTTATATAGGAACGGCCATCATCAGAAAAACCTTTATCATAGATGTCCGTTAGACGGGCAATCTTATCAATGTCAAATCTAGAGAATAAGTCTCTTGGGTCGAGACTAGAGAAGCAAACCAGTAACTCTGATGATACCTCATTGAAGCGATGATCCATCTCTATGATAATGGAATCAAGAGCAACAAAGAAAATATCAACATGGTAGTGATGCTCTAGAGTGATCAAGTTTTCACGAGTGCTTGGACCACTGCCTCTTCTTCCTCAGACACAATGACACCACTTTCACGAGTGCTTGGACCAGACCCATTTGAGGCTTTTGAGCTAGACAAATTGCTACTGAAAAAGCTTTTCAAATCTGCACAACACATTAGGAATCAATTTATCTAACCAAGTACAGAACTAATCATCTCTAAAAACGCAACTGCACAATCACAATTTCTTGATTTACCTAGGTTTTTGTATCATTTCTTTGAATTCTTTCTATTGGCCGTGTTCGCGCCGGGAGATGAAGTAGGAGCTTGCCGCCCCTGCGCCACTACTGCTGCTGCTGCAAGCCTGCCATCTCCATCTTCTCCGGCAAGCACAAGTGGCACGCCTGTCGTCTCCATCTTCTCCGGGGCACAATGGCCAGTGGTCACGGCCTCGATAGGAACAGGGGGCCAGGCCGCCAGGGGGAGGCACCGAGGCTGGCGAGGCGAAAGGGGGCGGAGCTGCAGGCCCAGCCGTCGGTGGCCGGAAGGGGGCGGAGCCGAAGCTAGGGATTGGGGGTGCAAGGGAAGGGGGCGGACTGGCTAGCGTTGCCTCTGTTCTGTTCGTCTCTCTATGGTGCTTGCGGCAGGATAATGCTGCCTCGATGGAATTGGGGAGAGGGAAACAAGGCCCTTTTCGTGGGCCACCAACCCAAGAGGCCTATTTCAATGGTAGCCCGCCCGCGGCTGGCCCATAACGCTTTGTCTGTTTTCTTTTACCTTGGAGCAGAGCTCTCAGGAAATGCTGCCGCCGGCCATCAGTCCGGCCATGGTGATCAGCTCGCGGACTCGCTGAAATAGGGGGGTAAGGGGGTTCCTCGCCGCAAGCTAGGTAGGGCGGCCGCCTCACCATGCCCTACTACTAGGTCCGTCACCGTCCTCGTTCATAGTTCACCACAATAGTACGGTTAGCTTAATTGGTCTGTTGGTGGAATTTAGAACTTATTAGTTGGAACCTCGCTAGTATTTTGGATGTTGTCTGCCGATAAGTTTATTGGGTGGCTGCGGCCACGTAGTTATATAGATGCCACTACATATATATAATTATTTATGCTATTATTAGATAATAAAAAATAACATAAATAATATGATATCGATTACGCTATAAACAGAGAAAGAATATTTTTTACACTTTCTCTAGACTCTAGATAAAAATGACTAGCTTTGGCCCATGGAGCCTTGGCTGATTGAAACAATACCATATTATTTGTTTCTCAAGTTGTTTCACAGAAGAGGGTTATTGGTTGGACTGTGTTACTAGTTGCATACACAGATGGTCAACCAGTGATATTCAGCCAGGTATGACATATATACTGATGATGGCCATGTTTGATGCAACCATTCTTATAAGTTCCTAGAAATATAGTGGTGACGATGCTGACTTGGGTGATAGATATCCAGATCGTGAGCCGGTGTGGGCTCTCCTACCTAGGGCCAGCCCTGAGGGGGGAGGCTTAAAAATTGTTTTGGGATCCAGCATGTAAGCACCCGCGAGGCTGCAACCCTGAAGGCCAACAGGCCACAACAACTCATCGAATTCCCTTCTACGTAGACAAGGTACACCTATGAAACTCATTTGATCAACAATTTCACTGAAGGCAAGGACTCATCATGTTGTTGTCACCGCATTGGGCTCGTGCCAAGTTGTCATCCCATCGAGGCATCACGCTGGTGGCAGAGCAATGAAATGGTTTGAGACCTAAGTCACAAAGTTCTCAGAACGATAGAGTCGAGGAACATGAACGTGGTACGCCAACTCATCGCTACCTTTCACTTCTTCCGAAACAGATGGCCATTGCTGCTACAGATGGATCACCGGTGGCCACCTTCTCGCACGGGGACTTAGAAAATGGATAGCCCTCATCTTCCTCTCCTCTCCAGTATCTTTTTGGAACAAAGTTCCCGAGACGGTGTAAGCTTCATGACCATTAATGATTGGATCCCTGAGGTATGAATGTTTTGGTGATTAATAACAACTATAAAATTATGGGCTAATATCTATATGAGTATTGTCTATGCATGAATCATCTCTATACTCTAAATCTTATTGATGATGGTTGCCTTGGCAGTTGATGACAATGACCACAAGCATGGAGGCTTGATAAGCTTGATAGAGTCCAAGAATTGATGGAGATGGATTAAGGCTAAGGCCAAGCTATGGAGCAAGTATTTGAAACACTTGTCTAGTTGTTAGGGCTTTGAGCCCATAGGAAAAACCGGACTATCAAGGGGGTCTAGGTCATGTCTCTTAGGTCATGCTAGTCGGTGATGTGCATAGATGCTTAGTGAAATCGTAGGCACTAGGTGACAGTGGAGAAGCCAAGGAGCTGTTGGAAGAAGCCGGGAAACGAAGTCAAGCGAGGACGAGGAGTTTCAGCTTCTGGACAGAGTGACCGGATAGAAGATCAGTAGTGACCGGACTGTACGGTCATCAGGAGATCAGAGAGAAGTCTGCAAGGAATCTGTCAGCGTGAAGGCCCATAGAGACCGGACGGTCCGATATGTATGGATGGGAGCTAGGACAGAGAGGTGCAGATTTGGGTGCTCTCTGAAATGAGCCGAAGGTGAAGAGATCGGACGGTCCGGTCTACTGTCCGGATGGTCCGGCCAGTGCAGAGATCAGCCAGGGCAGAGAGCCAGAGCCATTCTGTGGAGAACGAAAGGTCCGATCAAGGAGTGACCAGACTGTACGGTCAGTTGGCCTAGAAAGTTGATTTCGTGGAGCAACGACTAGTTTGAGGTTGGAAGCCTATATAACTTCATTGCTAGGGTCTTGGAGACATCTCTTGGCCAGTGGAATTAGTGGGAGCATTTGTAGGGAGCCAAGGGGAAAAGAGAGGAGCACTAGGAGAGGATATTGGATATCTTGAGAGTGCTAGTGAGAGTAACTTGAGCATCTATACACATCTAAGGCTAGGGTGTTCTTGAGGGTGTGATCTATATTGTTACTCTTGGTCTATGGTGAGATCTAGACCGGTGATCAGTTGTGAAGGCCGTCACATGTTTGTACATGGTTTGAGCCCGCCGTTGAAAGGGGCATCGATAGTGAGCGCCCGTGTCGGTTCAGGGAGGTGAGCTTGTGCCATAGTGGCAGTAGTGATGCAACCGTGTCTTCACTCCGGGAGTGATTGCGGTCTCATGTGCAAGAACTCCACTGGGTGGTGGGAGGGACCGGCACTCCGGCAGGCGTGGTACAATGAGGATTAGGAGATGGCGCCATCCTTTCGAGACCTCAGGAAAAAAATATGAGCATCCCTTGACCCCTCTTTACTATTCCGTATTTGTGTGCTCTAGTGATTAGGTAGAATTGTGGCTTGCATAGGCTAGTGTGTTTAGCTTCCGTATTTGTACTTATCATGAACACTAGCATATGTAGGGTTTTGGCCTACTAGAATTGTTAGATTGCAATGATTGCTGGGATTTAGTGGAGTGAAATTGAAGTATTCATAATCATGGTCGAATTACCAATTCACCCCCCTCTCGGTACGCCTTCGGTCCTTATAATTGGTATTAGAGCCAAGTGCTCAATCTAGAGGCTTCACCGCCTTGAGTGAGGATGTCGAGAGAGATGAGGAGTGTCCTCATATTCCATGGGGAGGACTACGGGTATTGGAAGGCTCGTATGCAAGCCTACCTTGAGTCTCTTGATCCAGAGATATGGATGGTGACCCATGATTCAGATGCGGATGTGAACCCGCTTGATCCTGAGTTCATTAAGCACAACGCTAAGGCCAAGAATGCTATGTTTGCATGAATTTCTAAGTATGTCTTTGCTAGGTTGGATGCAAGCTTATCAACACATGGTATCTGGATTAAGATTTATGGTATTCATGAGGTTACCAGTGATGCGAAAGAGGAAAGATACTATGTGCTAAAGAACAAGTATGATAACTTCACTAGATTGCCATATGAGAGGGCTAACACTGTTTATTCTCATTTTCATGTGCTAGCGGAGGAGATCAATGCTCTTGGGGATGATTTCAAGCCCAAGACTATTGAGGTGATAAGAAGATTCATGAGGCTATTCAAGGATCCCAAGTATGAGTCCATCATCACCTACACCTTGCAAGGTGACCTCAAGACCAAGACCATCAAGGACGTGCTTGGGAAGATCACTGCTTTCAAGAGCTATCAGTTGGGTTTGGATGGGCCACAACCATCCAACCTAGCTCTTCAAGCTGAGAAGCAAGAGCCTGTCAAGAGCAAGAAGAGCAAGAAGAAGGCAGTGATTGAGGAAGTGGCCAGCCTAGCAATCATCAAGACCACTCTACCTCGAGCTCTTCCTCCACCTTCCACATGCCTCATGACCACGAGCCAACTTGGGGAGAGTGAGGATGAGAGCAGTGATGATAGTGATGACGAAGAGCTCTCCTGCGTCGAGCTTTGGAGTATGCTTTAGGAAGCCCGCGACATCGCCATCAAGAAATCCAAAATATTGGAAGTGGTAAGAAAAGAATGTAAGTTGGCGAAGGACTGTGTTGGTGAGCTTGAGAGTGAGCTCAAGGACCTTGTCACATCTCATGAGGCCCTAAACAAGAGTTATGACAAACTCAAGGGTGATCATATAGGGCTACATGAGAAGTACAAGGCCCTTGAACTTACTTTTGAGGCCATCAATGTTGATAACCTTGCCTCTCCCTCCTCTAATTTATCAAATGGTGATGCCTCCACTATGTGTGATGAACTAACCACCTCGGTCGAGGTTTCTTCCATTAAGCCATTTGTTTTGAAGGAACATCACAAGCTCAAGGAAGAGAGGAAGATGGTGATGGACGGCTTCGAGAGGCTCACACGTGGTAGAGCCATCAACAAGGAGATTCTTGAGAGGAATCTTGTGAACAATGTCTCCCACCATGGGCTTGGCTCATATCCCACCGCCATCGACATCATTGGGACGAGTGACTCCATCCCCGCTTGGATCAAGCCCCTACTCACTGACAACTACTATTGTGAGAGGTGTTGCAAGGATGGCCACACTTCTATGGTGAGAAGTTCCATTGTTTTACCTAATGCTAACTTTTTCCAGGAGAACACCCATTTCAAGCTTTTTAGGGACAAGGGTGGCATGGTGAAAGCAAAGGCTTTGGGACCACCGAACAAGAAGAGAAAGGTCAAGAGCATATGGGTGCCTAAGTGCATTGTTGATCTTGAGAGGTCAATGAAGTACAAGTGGGTGCCTAAGAACAAGACCTAGATGATGGTGGTGGTGGTGGACCGGGAGCTTACTTGAAGATCAAGTGAAGTCCACCACAAGTGACATGGACCTCAACTATATATCTACTCATGAGGGAGGTATCCGTGTTTGTTCTTGATAGTTGTAGTGTGTTCTTTCTTTCCTTGCATTGCATGGTAATTAGGACTCCTTTGTAACTAGTATGTTTTGCTTCCATGCATGTGTAAATAACTAAAAGAAAACTCAAGATAGATATATGCAAGGGGGAGTGCTTGAGATGGTGGTTTGGCTTCTCTTAAGTCAAGGGTATGGCTTGTAATGAGTAAGCTTGGGAGGGGTTCAAACTTGACATTGTTAGGATTCCTTTATGTCTTGTTTAATATTGCTTGCATTCACATGGCATGTTTACTTTCATTCCATATGTAAAATACTTGTTGCATGCATCATATAAGAAACACAAAGCAAGCTTGTCACATTTAGAGAAATTTGTGCCTCATGATCAATATAAGAATACATTTCCATAAGTGTGACCAAAGGAAAGGATTGTGCTTCATGCCCATTGAGCAAGCTCTTATGAAATTCGAGGAAAAACCCACTCGCGCGGTTCATGGACTAAGGCTCATACAAACCTATTTGGTTCTTAATTGCCTTGGTTCTTATTTGCTTGATTCTTCATTTGGCATTTGCGAAAACTATAAGGCCATAGAAAGCCACTATTTGAAAATGAGTGTTTGAGAGTTCCCTTCATGCTCCAAGTGTAGTGTTTAATTAGGTGTTGAGTGAGGGCACTTGGAAAATGGAGAAATTCCTTCATTCAACAAAATTTTTGGTAGTGACCATACAGTCCGATCTTTGGACCGTACAGTCCGATCAGTGCCTCTGTGCATAGTGCCTCGGGTAGTCTAGTCATAGAGACCGGACAAAACGGTCTTAAAGATTGTACCGTCTGGTCTGTATGGGAAGCCAGTAGACCCAGAGCTGACCGGACTGTCTAGTCCAGAGACCGTAACATTCGGTGACTATGGTTGAAACGCGAAAATCCCTTTAGTCAGTGACCGTTGATCTATCCTTTATTGGATCTCAACCGACGATCTTCTATGACCTAGGTCAAAGTCATTCATCTTCGTCTTCGTTCTCTCCCCCAAAGCCAAGAACACGCCGAGTTCATCATCCCTGACGGCCTACGCCTCTCCCTCGCCGACGACTCGCATTGCCTCATCGTCGCACCGAGCCACCGCGCCGCTCCCGCACCTATGCCACCACTCGCCTTCGCATAGCCTCGCTACGAGCAAACCCTAGCGCCACCACTATTGCCTCTGCTGCCGCCGAGCGTAGCCACCTCACCGTCGCACGCCTTGCCGCGTGTCTCCTTGCCCCTGCACGCACTCACCAGAGCCGCCACCAAGCCCAAGTCTCCTTGTCATGTTCTTAGAGGAAGATTCATCCTCTCCCTCCATTGCAAGAGACCAATGTTTCGATCTTCTTGGTGATTAGTCGCATGTTCGTGCTGTGCTCGGCTTCTATTCTTTCCAGGGTACTGAAACTTTCTTCCAATTCATCATAATATGCCCTAATTGTGAGCGATTGTCTTTATTAGTGCAAGTAGATTATTTTCCATGATTTGATTGCATTAATTTCGGATTAATTGGCTCAACCTAGTTTTGCAGTTAATTCCATGCCTATCTGTTAATTGCAATTCTAGGGTTGTCTCTCATTTAGTCTATAGTTAGATTAATTGTCATTATTTGACTGTACACTATATGATTCGCACCAGTCACTCATAGTCGATGATCACTGTTGTTACTTTGTTCATTTATCTAGTGATTATGCCCTTAATTCAGTGCTAGGATTTCTATTGTACTTTCTTTCCTAGCGGTGCTTTGCTTGTAGATCATATTAGGTTCTATACTTATGCTATCCCTACCTATGTGCGTGTAGTGACAGTTGTCAGCAGGAGTGATGGCAGGAGAATAGGATAAGGGCAAGGGCAAGATGCCAGAGAAGCCCAGAGGTAAGAAGAGAACCAAACTGGATCTAGAGTCAGAGAGGGCCAGACGGTTAGCACAACACTTAGAGGGCTAGACGGACACCAGAAGACGTACTAATCATAGGGACACAGAATGATGATCAGGGTCGCAGGAGGAGCACCAGATAGAGGACAACAGCCCTAGAGCTGTACACAGGTGTGAGACTGCCACCTTGAATGCAGGGTACTCTGACTTCTCGTCAAGGGGTCGTCGAGGACTGTGAAGCAAGATTCCTCTAGGTAGCTGCAGGAGGAGTCTGAGGACAAGATAGGAGAGTCAGAGTCCTCAGAGGAGGAGGAGGAGCCAGTGCAGCTAGAGCAGACAGGACCACAACAGAGGTCAGCTGACCAGGCAGGAAACCCATAGTGCACGTGTGCTGTGTGCACCAGGAGACTACAGAGACTTGTAGCTGCAGCAGGAGAGAGGAACATCCTTGAGGTTCCCACCCGGGATCTCAAGGTGAGTCGCCTTGTACCTTTTGAGCAGTGGGTTCTAGTCCCTAGGGACCTCACTGGAGGAGAGAGGTACTGGACCAGTCTTCAGAGGTGGATTGGTGAGGGCTTGAGATGCTACCTTGCCAGGAAGGCCAGGTTTGGACTGTTTGTGCCGCAACAGTACGCTACCTACCAAGCTATGAGGAGAGCCATAGGCACGGACATGGAGCAGTATTTCGAGTACATGCCCGCACTAGCAGAGTTGGTCACCAGTCCTTACAGATACAAAGAGGACATAGTGCTGGAGTTCTATGCTTCACTTTGGGTAGCCAGAGATCGCTCAGAGATCTGGTTCATGTTCAGAGGAGAGCCCCAGCGCTTGAGCAGACAGGACCTGATAGCTGCACTAGGATTGATTGCTTCAGATCCGTAGTTGTACAGGAGTGCCTACGGAGACTGGGCTCCACCCCACAGACCACAAGGAGGGATGCTACCTCTAGACAACATGGTGTCAATTGCCTTTCCACCAGCTCACACTCTAGGCTTTGACAGACGCCCTGCGAGACTCACTACAGAGGCGAAGGTGGTTAGGGTGATAGTCACCAGGACTATTGTACTGAGGTCTGGGTATAGGGAGGAGTTCACACTACTTCACCAGTGGGCAGTTGCAGTTATGCTGAGGTGACATTAGTTTGACTTGACAGACCTGATGATTGCTGAGATCGAGGAGGTTATCTGGACGTCACCTAGTCTATGGACCTTACATCTGTTACCTTCCGAGGAGACTAACTGGTGTTGGAGGAGCAGTGTGAGGCATTCCCTAAGGTGACCACCAGCTATGCACCTCGAGTCACCAGGGGATCATAGTCAGCCTCCAGCCAGCAGACGGATGAGCAGGAACCGCCGCATGTCACCCACGAGCATGAGGCTCATCCAGAGATGGTGGTTCCTGAGTCAGCTAGTACAGGAGCACCACCTCAGCTAGCAGCTATAGAGACTGATCATACCTCCACCATTGCAGCGCTTGCAGGACGTCTGGGTGACTTCATCCAGAACACTACTGAGGAGAGGCGTCAGATCATGGATGTGCTGAGGATACAGGGAGAGTTCCAGCAGCAGCAGATGAAGCTAATGAGACATCTGTTGAGTTAGTTGACAGAGCTTACTAAAGGATAGTCTAGTCAGCAGACAGGAGTCCCTATCCTTCCACAGGCTCAGCAGTTTTTGACACAGGGAGGTCCCTTTATTGCTATGATGACGGCACAGTCCAGCGGTCCCTTCATTAGTTATCGATAGGGGGAGCAGGACAGTCTTTCTCTCTGACACAGTTCTCCCTGGTGTTAGCCTTCTTAGTATCTACGCTATTCACCTTGCCCGCATAGACAACAACTTTGCAGATGGCAGGACCTTCCACCTCCCAGCAACTGCCAGTCAGGAGTCTGACATTCTTAAATATAGTGCACACAACTCAGGCAGCCCTGTAGACAAGTACAACTACAACTCTACCTTCTTCTGCTATAGTTTCTTTGCTTGTCACACCTGAGGTAGCAGAGGATCTAGTGTGTGGAGGCTTCACTCAGCAGGACGTGGCTGATCTTACTCTCCTTCAGGCGTCTGTTGCGCAGGAGACCGCCACAGTCACAACAACACAGGACAGAGGGTTTGAGTCACAAGAGGATCGCACATACTTTGAGTACCTTGACGTTCAGGTGGCACAGACATAGGCAGAGCAGCAGCATCCGACACAGGAGCAGCCCAGCACAGAGCCTCCTATGACCTCGAGTGCTCAGTAGTTTTCCCTCTCTTTTTGGTGCTTGTTGCCAAAGGGGGAGAAGACATAGAGTTAGGGGGAGTGTAATCCTGTGATGATTGAGGGAGTAGCTTGTATCTAGGGAGAGTATACGTGGTATACCAGTTTTTGGGAGATACATTTTGGATCTTATTTTGAGGTGTTTATCGAGATGTTTTTGGATTTTTATGAGTCACGGTTTTTCATTTGCTTGTGGTTTGACTTGTCATGATCTCACTTGGTTTATTTACATATGCAGTGTCTTGTCTTTCATTAGTTATCCTGTATGCATGTGTATGTATTCATGATGATGATGGCTTGTTTTTCCATTCATTTACATGTTTCATGCTATCCTGTTGCATATCATCATTCATGTCTTACATTGCATGTCTTTATGCATTATTTAAAATCCTAACATGACATGCATGCATTATCATCTAGAGTGTGCGTTTCTCTCTTTATCCTTTTAGCTCTTGATGATGCTTGATTTGAGTAGGACCATTCTCATTACTTATTATGCTTTTATGGTTCCTCTCGATCTTAGTGTAGCTCTTTTAGCCATAAGTAGTTGTTGTCATCAATCACCAAAAAGGGAGAGATGGTAAGCTTCATGACCATTGATGATTGGATCCCCGAGGTATGGATGTTTTGATGATTAATGACAACTATGAAATTGTGGGCTAATATCCATGCCACCACTTTTGTGTATATCAATTCAATTCCTACAGTGGTAATGTTGCATGCTTGATGTTGTGCGTTATGCAATACTGGTAACTAAACTTGCAAGAACTATTTCACCAAAAAAAACTTGCAAGAACTAATGGTCTGCGAAAGTTCTCAGACACGGGCACCTGTTGCCTCCCACACCGAATAGAAGTGTGCAGGAAAGTTCTGTCTCCTCGTTGATAGTTCACCACAATAGTACGATTAGCTTAATTGGTCTGTTGGTGGAATTAAGAACTTATTAGTTGGAACCTCACTAGCGTTTTGGATGCTGTCTGCCGATAAGTTTATTGGGTGGCTGCAGCCATGTAGTTATATACATGCCACTACGGACATATATAATTATTTATGCTATTATTAGATAATAAAAAATAACATAAATAATATGACATTGTTTATGCTATAAAAAGAGAAGAAAAAGAATATTTTCTACACTTCCTCTAGACTAGATAAAAATTACTAGCTTTGGCCCATGGAGCCTTGGCTGATTGAAGCAATACCATATTATTTGTTTCTCAAGTTGTTTCACTGAAGGGGGTTATTGGTTGGACTGTGTTATCAGTTGCATACACAGATGGTCAACCAGTGATATTCAGCTAGGTATGACATATATACTGATGATGGCCGCGTTTGATGCAATCATTCATATAAGTTCCTAGAAATATAGTGGTGACGATGCTGACTTGGGTGACAGATATCCAGATCGTGCGCTGGTTTGGGCTCTCCTACCCAGGGCCAGCCCTGAGGGGGGAGGCGGCAGGGGTGGGTGTGGGGGGGGGGGGGGCAGGAGGACTGCCCTATGTCCTTAAATCCGTTGGGCCCTTCCCCAGGCTTTTGATGTGTTTGTAGTTGAGGTTTGTAAGCCATCCAACAAAGTAAGAGAATGCTTAAAAATTGTTTTGGGATCTAGCATGTAAGCACCTGATGAGGACATCAACGACATACAAATAATGATGACGGAAGATGGCACGCCAAACCAAGTTGTCACGCCTCCACCTCTCGTCGTCGTGCCCCCTCGAGTTACGGATCCATCTTCTAACGAGACGATGACGTACAAGGGGCCAATCACTAGAGCTCGAGCCCAGCAATTGAAGATGGTTTTGATGCTAAGGAACGACGGCCCAGGATGACGCCGCCCGAAGGCCCACGTGGCCCAAGTCGCGCGACTCCCTCTCCCCCGCGCGCCTCTCCACTTCAGCCGACCCTAGATGCCTCGTCCTACCCCTATTTAGTCAAGGGCTGCGCCCCTTGCAATTTTTGAGTTATGTTTTAAATTTAGCTTAGCTATACATCCATCTCTCGATGTGAATTCAGAACTCCACCTTCGTGCAATAGATCAGATTGCTCGCCTCTAATTCTTGCTCGTTCTTCGATTGCGCGTCAGAATTGATCCTCGTGATCAGGTTAATCTTGTTTACCGCAAGGTTAATATCCTCCGGAAGTTGGTTCAGCGATTGCATTGGTGCTTCGGCTTGCTCGTCGTAGTCGGATCGTGAGGGTCGATATCCACCAAATCGAAGTTATCTCCACTCGCCGAAAGATCGGGCACTCTACACCTATCAAGTGGTATCAGAGTCCAGTGTTTCTTGGTGAGTTTATCCAAGTCCACATAAACCGAAAACTACAAAAAAAAGTTTACCCCGGTACGGTTTTGAGCCTCGCACTTTCGTTCAATAATTTGCGTTGTTGAGTTTTTGTGCTTTCGCTTTTGATCGTTGCTGGTACACTGTGTTTTATCGTTTTCTCCCCATCATCATCATATCCTTCCGCCGTGCCGCGTGTTTTCACCACCACAGTTTGCTTTCCACCGCATCTGTTTACCCCGTCTCGCTCTCCTAATTGGCCGATCGCTTGCCAAGTTTTTCCGCTGCACCGTGAGTCCGGGTCAATCACTGCCTCGCCGATCGAGTCCTACTCGGTTACGTCGTAACCCGCTCGCCTCGCCCAGTGTTTGGTTCTGTTCAGTTCTTTTAATTACTATTCTACCCCTACCTAAAAAAAACGCTTGTGCTTAATTGCTTATTTGAGGTCTCATTGTTTATATTTTCAGAAAAAGGTATAAAAAAAAGAGAAAAAAAGAAAAAAAAGAAAAAAAAAAAAGAAAAAAGAGCGGCCGAGCAACACAGGTGACGCGTTCTTGCTGCACTTTGTTTTGATCCTTTCTTCCTTCCTCTTGCACTTGTGTCGGTAGCAATCTTTTCGCGTTTAGCACCATTATTCAGCTTTGCAGTTATTATTTGAATTGTGCTAACCCTTGGATTGAGTGCAGCCTCGTAGCCCCACGAATTTTCTACTACAAGCAGGTTTTTGTTTCACCACGCAATCGCTCCTCCAATCTTCCACCGGTTTTGTCTGTGGTTGCAGTTCACGCTTGCGTGCTTGGTAAGGACGGGTAAGAATTTGATAACAGCTTTTTGATTGAGCTTTTCATCCACCACTCACCTCTCGTTGTAGGATCCCGCTTTTTGTATTGCTTGTGTTTCTATGGCAGAAAACAGCTCAAAGTCGGAGGAGCTCACCCTCCAGGATGTCCAGACACAGGTTGATGGTCTACAAAACGACATGAAGACGATGCACGAGAGACTTGACTCTACGGTCACTTCGTCGAATGAGCGTTTTGATCAACTGGACCTCGCTGATACGGCTGCCCGCACCACGCTCGCAACGATCATGACTCGTCTTGAGGCCATGTCGACGCAGCTTGGGACCATGACGATGCAGCTCACGGAGTTGCAAAATGCACGTGACTACGACGCCGACACCGAGCAGGATGACGACAATCACCGTGGTCATGCTCGAAAGGTACGTGTTCCTATTAATGATTCTTTTGCCAAAATAAAATTTCGTATTCCCACTTTTAATGGAAAATATGATCCGGGTGCTTATCTTGATTGGGAATTAGAGGTTGAAAAAATTTTTGCATGCCATGATATTCCTGCTAATTTACAAGTTAAGGCTGCTATTAGTAAATTTACTGATTTTGCTTTACTTTGGTGGCGTGAGTATAGACAAAGATATCCTGATAATATTCCAGCCACTTGGATGGCATTAAAAGCTGCTACGCGTCATCGTTTTGTGCCGTCATATTATGCTAGAGATTTGCTTAATCAAATGCAGCGTTTTCAACAAGGTTCACTTTCCGTAGAGGATTATTATCAAGCTTTGCAAAAGGGTATGATTCGCTGTGGTTTAGTTGAACTGGATGATGCTGCTATGGCTTGCTTTAAGGGTGGGTTAAATCATGAAATTCCGTACATTCTTGATTATAAGAATTATGATGATATGACCACCTTATTTGAATATGCTTGTAAAGCTGAACATGTGTAGGATCGATAATCTTCGTCATGACCTAACATTTTTGTAGGGTCCAAGACGCCTTCAGCTCCACGGTCGACACCTTCTTCCACATCGCGCGACCACTCCTCGACCACGTCCAAGTCGAGTGCTCCATCCACGGCCAAATCTACCTCGATCGTGTCATCCTCCTCGTCGTCTGGACGAGCTCGTGATATTCAGTGTCACCGTTGCCGAGGATTTGGTCATGTGATACGCGATTGTCCAAATAAACGAACTATGTTGATTCGTGACGACGGTGGGTATTCTTCTGCTAGTGATTCTGAGGATATTCAGTAGACTATGCTTGCCACTAATCATGCAGATAATACGGAGCTTCATGTCGACTCTAGTGCCGCCGACAGGTATGCAACTCTTGTTGTGCAATGTGTTCTTAGTACACAGGTTGTTCAGGATGAAAAGCATCAGCGCCACAATATTTTTCATATCAAAGGCGTTGTGCAAGAACGAGCGGTCCGTATAATCATCGATGGTGGCAGTTGCAAAAATTTGGCTAGTACGACCTTGGTGGAGCAGTTGTCATTGCCAACAAGGAAGCACCCACATCCTTATCATGTTCAATGGCTTAATGATGGCGGCAAAATAAAGGTAACGCGCTCGGTACATGTTCCTTTCTCTCTTGGCGCCTATTCTGATTTTGTAGATTGTGATGTTGTTCCAATGGAAGCATGCTCTTTGTTACTTGGCCGTCCTTGGCAATATGATGTTGATAGTGTTCATCATGGTCGCTCCAATTATTATTCCTTCATGTTTAAGGGTCAGAAAATTGTTATTCATCCTATGACACCTGAACAAGTTCTTAAAGATGATATTGCTCGAGCGATAAAAGCTGCAAAATTAGTTACATCGCCTCCTGTTGCACCTGTTCAACATGAGATCAAATTGAATAGCCCTATCTTGCTTGCTACACGTGCTGATTTTGATGAATTACATGATGTTAATCTGCTTTGCTATGCGCTAGTTTGCTCTCGTATGCTTGTTTCACTAGATGAGGTGCCTATGTTGCATATTCCTCCTGTTGTTGCTAACCTTTTGCATGACTATAAAGATGTTTTTTCCGCTGAATTGCCACTGGGTCTTCCTCCTATTCGTGGCATAGAACATCAAATTGATTTAATTCCAGGCGCACAGCTTCCTAATCACGCCCCGTACCGTACAAATCCTGAGGAGACAAAAGAAATTCAGCGTCAAGTGCAGGCATTGCTTGATAAAGGTTACATTCGTGAGTCTCTCAGCTCTTGTTCGGTTCCTGTTTTGCTTGTTCCTAAGAAAGATGGTTCTTGGCATATGTGTGTAGATTGTCGTGCAATTAACAATATTACAATTCATTATCGATATCCTATACCACGCCTTGATAATATGCTTGATGAACTTAGTGGTGCAACAATTTTCTCTAAGGTTGATTTGCGTAGTGGTTACCATCAGATAAGAATGAAATTAGGAGATGAATGGAAAACAACTTTTAAAACTAAATTTGGCTTGTATGAATGGTTGGTTATGCCGTTTGGATTGTCTAATGCTCCTAGCACTTTTATGCGCTTAATGAATGAAGTTCTTCGGCCTTTCATTGGAATATTTGTTGTTGTCTATTTTAATGATATCCTTATATACAGCAAATCCATGAATGAGCATTTAGATCATTTGCGTGCTGTTTTTGATGCTTTGCGTGCTGCTCACTTGTTTGGGAACATGGATAAATGCACTTTTTGCACGCAACGTGTTTTGTTTCTTGGATATGTTGTTACTCCACAGGGCATTGAGGTGGATAGCAGTAAGGTGGACGCCATTCAGAGTTGGCCCCAACCGACGACGGTTACACAGGTTCGCAGTTTTCTTGGTCTTGCAGGCTTCTATCGTCTTTTTGTGCGGGATTTCAGTTCTACTGCTGCACCATTACATGAGCTGACCAAGAAGGGTGCGCCATTTGAGTAGGGCGCACCACAAGACAACGCATTCAACACTTTAAAGGAATAGTTAACTCATGCTCCTCTCTTACAATTGCCTAATTTTAATAAAGTGTTTGAATTGGAATGTGATGCTAGTGGAATTGGTTTGGGTGCTATTTTGTTGCAAGATCATAAACCCATTGCTTATTTTAGTGAGAAGTTAAGTGGTGCTGCTCTTAAATATTCCACTTATGATAAAGAACTTTATGCTTTAGTAAGAACTTTGCAAACATGGCAGCATTATTTGTGGCCTCGTGAATTTATTATTCATTCTGATCATGAGGCTTTGAAACATATTAGAACCCAAACTAATCTGAACCGTCGTCATGCTAAATGGGTTGAATTTATTGAATCTTTTCCGTACATCATTAAACATAAAAACGGGAAGGAAAATGTGATTGTCGATGCTTTGTCTCGTCGTTATATGATGCTGTCCCAATTAGACTTTAAAATCTTTGGTTTGCAAGCTCTGAAAGATCAATATGTGAATGATGCTGATTTTCGTGATATTATGATGCATTGTAAGGATGGCAAACCTTGGGGCAAATTTCATATGCAGGATGGGTTCTTGTTTCATGCTAAGAAGCTGTGTATTCTAGGTAGCTCGGTTCGTCTTTTGTTGTTACAGGAGGTGCATGGAGGTGGTCTTATGGGTCACTTCGGCGTTTTCAAGACACATGAGGTGTTGGCCGACCATTTCTTTTGGCCACGGATGCGCCGTGATGTTGAGCGCCTTGTTGCACGCTGTATTACATGTCAAAAAGCTAAATCTCGTTTGGGTAATCATGATTTGTATATGCCCTTGCCTGTTCCCTCTTCTCCTTGGCATGATATTTCGATGGATTTTGTTTTGGGATTGCCTTGCACTAAGAAGGGGAGGGATAGTATTTTTGTGGTTGTTGATCGTTTCTCTAAAATGGCTCACTTTATACCTTGTCATAAAACTGATGATGCCTCAAATGTTGCTGAATTGTTCTTTAGAGATTGTTAGATTGCATGGAATTCCTAAAACAATTGTCTCTGATCGTGATGCTAAGTTTCTAAGTTATTTTTGGCGTTCTCTTTGGAATAAATTAGGAACTAAGCTGCTGTTTAGTACTACTTGTCATCCTCAAACTGATGGGCAAACTGAGGTAGTAAATAGAACTTTGTCTGCTATGATTAGAGCTGTTCTAGATAAAAACTTGAGACGTTGGGAAGATTGTTTACCTCATGTTGAATTTGCTTATAATCGTGCTACACATTCTGCCACTAAGATGTGTCCTTTTGAGGTTGTTTATGGCTATGTTCCTAGGGTGCCTATTGATTTGTTTGCTATTGATGCTGAAGATGAACCACATGTTGATGCTCTTGCTCATATTGATCACATGAAACAATTGCATGAAGAAACACAACACAACATTGCCGTTGCTAATAAAAAGTATCAAGTTGCTGGTAGTAAAGATAGAAAACATATTTCTTTTGAACCTGGTGATTTGGTTTGGTTGCACTTGCGTAAAGATAGATTTCCTACTTTGCGTCGTTCTAAATTGATGCCTCGTGTTGCTGGTCCTTTTAAAGTGCTAACCAAGATTAACGATAATGCTTATGTTCTTGACTTGCCCATGGAGTTTGGTGTTTCCACTAGTTTTAATGTTGCAGATTTGAAACCATGATGAGTTGCCGTCGAGGACGACTTCACTTCAAGAAGGGGAGGATGATGAGGACATCAACGACATACGAATAATAACGACGGAAGATGGCGCGCCAAACCAAGTTGTCACGCCTCCACCTCTCGTCGTCGCGCCCCCTCGAGTTACCGATCCATCTTCTAATGAGACAACGACGTACAAGGGCCCAATCACTAGAGCTCGAGCCCAGCAATTGAAGACGGTTTTGATGCTAAGGAACGATAGCCCAGGATGACGCTGCCTGAAGGCCCACGTGGCCCAAGTCGCGCGACTCCCTCTCCACCGCGCGCCTCTCCACTTCAGCCGGCCCTAAACGCCTCGTCCTCCCCCTATTTAGTCAAGGGCTGCGCCCCTTGCAATTTTTGAGTTTTGTTTTAAGTTTAGCTTAGCTATACATCCGTCTCTCGACGTGAATTTAGAACTCCACCTTCGTGTAATACATCAGATTGCTCGCCTCTAATTCTTGCTCGTTCTTCAATTGCGCGTAAGAATTGATCCTCGTGATCAGGTTGATCTTGTTTACCGCAAGGTTAATATCTTTCGGAAGTTGGTTCAGCGATTGCATTGGCGCTTCGGCTTGCTCGTCATAGTCGGATCGTGAGGGTCGACATCCACCAAATCGAAGTTATCTCCACTCGCTGAAAGATCGGGCACTCTACACCTATCAGCACTCGTGAGGTTGCAACCCCAAAGGCCAATAGGCCACAACAACTCATCAAATTCCCTTCTACGTAGACAGGTACACCTATGAAACTCATTTGATCAATAATTTCACTGAAGGCAAGGACTCATCATGCTGTTGTCACCGCATTGGGCTCGTGCCAAGTTGTCATCCTATCAAGGCATCATGCTGGCGGCAGAGGAATGAAATGGTTTGAGACCTAAGTCACAAAGTTCCCGAAATGATAGAGTCGATAAATGGGAACGTGGTATGCCAACTCATCGCTGCCTCTCTCTTCTTCCAAAATAGATGACCATCACTGCTACAGATGGCTCACTGGTGGCCACCTTCTCGCATAGGGAGTAATAAAATGGATAGCCCTCATCCTCCTCTCCGCTCCAGTATCTTTTTCCCCATGGAATCCTTCTTTTTTACGGGGATGAGTTCCAACCAGCGACCGGGAAGGTGACCCGCATCATTCCGTTCCATGCTTTGGAACAAAGTTCTCGTGACGGTGTAAGCTTCATGACCATTGATGATTGGATCCCCGAGGTGTGGATGTTTTGGTGATTAATGACAACTATGAAATTATGGAATAATATCTACATGAGTGTTGTCTATGCATGGATCATCTCTAAACTCTATTATAAATCTTATTGATGATGGTTGCTTTGGCGGTTGATGACAATGACCACAAGCATGGAGGATTGATAAGCTTGATGGAGTCCAAGTGTTGATGGAGATAGATCAAGGCTAAGGACAAGAAATGGAGAAAGTATTTGGAACACTTATCTAGTTGTTAGGGCTTTGAGTCCATAGGAAAAACCGGACTATCAAGGGGGTCTAGGTCATGTCTCTTAGGTCATGCTAGTCGGTGATGTGTATAGATGCTCAATGAAATCACAAGCACTAGGTGACAATGGAGAAGCCAAGGAGCTGTTGGAAGAAGCCGGGAAATGAAGTCAAGCGTGGACGAGGAGTTTCAGCTTCTGGACAGAGTGACCGGATAGAAGGTCAGTAGTGACCGGACTGTACGGTCATCGGGAGATCAAAGAGAACTCTGCAAGGAATTAGTCACCATGAAGACCCATAGAGACCGGACAGTCAGGTCTGTATGGATAGGAGCTGGGATAGAGAGGTGCAGATTTGGGTGCTCTCTGGAATGAGCAGAAGGTGAAGAGACCAGATGGCCCGGTCAAGGAGTGACTGGACTATACAGTCAGTTGGCCCAGAAAGGTGATTTCATGGAGCAACGGCTAGTTTGAGGTTAGAAGCCTATATAACTTTGTTGCTAGGGTCTTGGAGACCTCTCTTGGCCAGTGAAATTGTTGGGAGCATTTGTTGGGAGCCAAGGGGAAAAGAGAGGAGCACTAGGAGAGGATATTGGATATCTTGAGAGTGCTAGTGAGAATAACTTGAGCATCTATATACATCTAAGGCTAGGGTGTCTTTGAGGATGTGATCTAGATTGTTACTTTTGGACTATGGTGAGACCTAAAGCGGTTAGGTGTCGGTGATCGAGCCTATTGTGGTCGGTTGTAAAGGCCGTCCAACGTTTGTACACGGTTTGAGTCCGCCGTTGAAAGGGGAATCGATAATGAGCGCCTGTGTCAGCTCAGGGAGTCCGACAAGTTCTCGAGGGAGGTGAGCTTGTACCTTGGTGACAACAGTGACACAACCGTGTCTTTACTCCGAGAGTGATTGCGGGCTCGTGTGCGAGAACTCCACTTGGTGGCGGGAGGGACCGACACATCTGTGGTAGTGGTACAACAAGGATTAGGGGAAGGCGCCATCCTTCCGAGACTTCGGGAAAAAAAATATAAGCATCCCTTGACCCTTACTATTCTGCATTTGTGTGCTCTAGTGATTAGGTTGAATTGTGGCTTGCATAGGCTAGTGTTTTTAGCTTCCGCATTTGTACTCATCATGAACACTAGCATGTATAGGGTCTTGGCCTACTAGAATTATTAGGTTGCAACGATTGTCGAGATTTAGTGGAGTGAAATTAAAGTATTCGTAATCATGGTCGGCTTACCGATTCACCCCCCTCTCGGTATGCCTTCGGTCCTTACGAACGGGGAACATGGTCAGGTTCCACGTTCCCGGTGACTTAGGGTTTGACTGTTTTGCACATTAAGAAGAAATTGCTAGATGAAATCTACATTGATATCATACAACTGACTTCACATCTAGAACCAAAGGAAAGAAAAGGTCCAGAAAATGATTCAATATGACTTTATCGGACAAGAAGAAAATGTTGATAATAATGTAATGTATATCTTGATTATATTGGTATAAATTATTTCTTATGTATTTTATTACCACATTATATATATGGAAAATCCTTTGTATCATTTAATTTATATTTATATTGATGGAGCCTCACTTTATTGGCGCCCAAGTATTTGTATGTCAGGTTCAGGGGCTTTCTCAACTAGAGAAGATTGAGCTTTTCTATGAGAAAAAAAACAAGGTGACGGTCTTACTGCATGGGTCTGAGTTTTTTTTTCTCTCCTAAGTTCCTGACCGTGAACATTATGGTCAACACTAGCATTGTTATTGTGAATAATGATTTATGACAAAGACACTGTCATTGCAAGCCTGGTTTTAACCTGCCTCATTTTCTCTACACTATTGAAACATATACTCAAAAGACCTGATTAAGATGGTGCCACGATTCAGCGCAAGATAAAATAAAAATAATCTCATGTCTATGATTTTTTATGAGGATTTTACTGTAGATCTAAGGAAACACACACCCTTTATTTACCTCATCCAATGGTTTAGATTTAAATCATGATACCTTCTCGACCCACCAATATCATGAGTATCATATAGATATATCATAAGTATCATATTGGCAATATAGGAATTACAGCACTCACAAACTTGTGATATTTATATTTTCTAATATGAAACAAATGTCATGTGTTTACTCTCATATCGTTTTTATTCTGCTGAGGAATTAACTTGTACATTACCAAGTAATTACAGTTAATGCCATGTCAAATGAACGATTAGATCTAAATCATGATACTTCAATTTTATATGTATCATGGTCTATTGAAATGTGCTCTTTTTTATTGCTTAGAACAAACTTACCAATCCCTGCCTTGCTGATTACTCACGTCTTGAGAGCATGATCTAGTTCAGGAGACAAAGAATCCCGCAAAAAGACATCAAGATGAGGTCAAATTATTTGGGTTCACCATAGTAAAGACATCGTCGAGATGATCACAATGGATATACACCACAAAATGCATACTTGTCAAACCAAAATTTTAAATCGATCAGACTGGTTTGGACTACTGCACACCCCTACAAAATTGGTCCGACCAATTATACAATGTCGATTGCACGGGTGATTCATGGATAAGTCTGAGTTTTACACACTATGTATATATATATAAAGGGCTACGGTCTATCGAGAAGAGATCCAACTTAATTAGATGTATCAATTTTCTTTCATGTTTTCTTCTTTACATTCAATCCCCTCTTACTATTCATCTATGGATATCCACGACCATTGATGGCATCCTAAGGCTCGCTGATTGACCTGGGCATGCCGATGACATCCATCAGGCCGTCCCTTACAGAGGAAGCATTTACATTCTTTGCTAATTTTCTCATAAACAAGTCATTCTTCACCAAGTTAGTGTGTTGTTCGTCTCTTTATTTTTTTTTTGTAAACATAGACGCCCTCACCGTGAATGCGTGATAGTTACCCCTCTTTTGGGTGATCTATGAGAAAACCAATCTGGTCGGTTTGCCCTAATAGTCGAATCGATATTCATGGGACAACATCACGGTTTGCTGTTTCGTGAATCGCACAAATGCGTTCTCGTGTAGCGGGTGTTTTAGCGTCAATAGATGCATACTAACCGTCCAAACAGGTTTTGTTCTCTGATTGATGTTCACATTCACACTGGTACAGATATATATAGTTCTTGGCTGTGACTGGGGATGTACCTATCAGAATCGATGAGTAACGATTGGAGAGAGAGAGAGAGAGAGAGAGAGGTAATGGCCAACCTCGAAAGCCTCATGCATGCACGACAGAACAACACAATTATTAATGGACTAGAAGAAGTGCGGCTCACAAAAATAACGGAGACAATATGACCATATAAGTTCAAAATATGTTGGTGACTATGGACACAAAACGTTTTCCTCTCCTATACATGTTAGCATACTACTAGCCTAGAGCACTATATTGTGTTAAATCAATATGTACAATCAGATAATTGCACGATTTTGTTATTTAAAGACTCAATTATTTTAGAACCTTTTAATTTTGAGCTCTAAATACTTTTGTTGCTATCACTACAGTGGATCCGCCCCTTTTGTGATGATGAAATTTGGTTGAACTTTTAATTTTTATGCTCGGCCCTCGTGAGCAGGGGAGAGGCGAGGGCGAGTTCAGTGGTAACGCATGAGAGGTGAGAGGATTCCGTCGGATGGGCCAGCTACGCCTAATGCAAGCCTTGCTTGCTGGAAACGCTCACAATCGGAGTTTTCAGCAATGCATGCTATCAGGACGCTTTTGCATTGCTGGGGGCGGGCTAGTGGGCTGTACGAGCAATCAAACAGTGCGAAAAGGTATTTTCCTGCATTCGCTAAGCCTTGCTACTCCAATACAGGAATCCAAACACATCCTAAAGTTTTATTTGCATCCCTACTGCCAACTTGTGATGAAATTCGTGGTACTACAGGCATCACTAATGTTAGCGTTAGAATAAACATGGTGACGAAATGTCTTTCAGCACAAATATTACTGACATTTTGTGTCATCATAATGTCAGTATAAATGCATATAAATAGTGATTTGCTTTCATCACCATAGTTTGTCACAGTGGTCTTGATAACCCTTGTAGAGTTGTAGTGCTGTGGTCCTGTTTTTAGATGCATTTATTTTAACATCGATTGTTGTGGATATGATTTTGGTTACTGACAGTATGATTATTGCCTGCAGTGCATGTACTGTTGCAATACCGAATGATGAAAACAAATTATTAATGTGTTTTTTTCACACTTATGGCAAATAAATACATTTGTGTACATTATTGAAATAAACCTTGAAATTCCAACAGAAATTTTGCATCTCAACAAGAAGCCCAAATTTTACTAATCACAAAACAAAAAGCCTGAATTTTACTATGGGCAATTAGGGTTCTTTCCGGGCTCTCCATAGTAGATGTATGTTCCCAAGTCGCTATTGTTGTTATTTTGCACATTATAACAGTTAGGCTGCTCAATTATTAAGCTCACATTACCTGGTGATTTGAGATTGATGGATGAATCCATCACTTCGATGTTCTTTATGTAGCTAGCTTTGCTGAATCCTTCATCTGGAAAGTGGCCACTACCCATTTGTGTTGATGTTTGGTTTGCATCAGGGGAGTAAACCTCTCGACCCCACATGATCCTGAAGGCACCATCTGCCAAGTAGGAGAAGATGAATGATGGCCAGTAGCCCAATATATAGCTATCTAGTTGTAGCCACCATTGTCATCCTTTGTATCCTACAAATACAAGCATATTTGATGGGCGGGATAAATGATCAGGGGATATAGTATACCCTTGTCAGTGCCAAAATCATGCAAGCACAAGTGCCAGTTCATGCGGTTTTTATCTTTTGAAAGTTATTGGCCTTTGATGAAAATGACTTGCAAATTCAAATGCAAATTTCAGCTTCTAGGCGAAGCTATCAGTCTACAAGATAATAATTAAGAGTTTTATTACTAGTGGTAATTAGCATAATATTTTGGTAATTTGTACTAGTATCTAAGGTCCTGTTTGGATTCATAACAGTTTCTTAAAAACTGGTTTTTATTTTTAATTTTTTAAAACTGGTTTCTAAATAAAAATTGGGTGGGAATGTTTGGATCCTAGTTTTTATAATCTATAAACTAGCTTTTGGATAATTAATGCATTAGAATGAGACAAAAACTGTCATTAGCTAGGTTGAACCAAATTATGTGTTTCTTAAAAACTCATAATCTAGTTTATAGAAACTGGCATAAAAACTAATATGTTAGGAGGCACTCTAGTTTCTAGAAACCAGTTTCTTAAAAACTGAAGGGATCCAAACAGGGCCTTATCACTAGTAATTTCTAATGGTACAACTAGTAATTACAAGTAGTAAATTACTAGTGATAATCACATAATATTTCTATTGTTACTACTAGTATCTAATTACCACTAGTATTTTTTAATGGTACAACTAGTAATCACTGGTTGTACAATCTGTAATTACTACTGGTATTATATATCATAAAGATCCTCATAATATATTTCTCGCTATGCAACATCATCAACCAACAGTTCTCTTCGCAAATTAGCAAAACTTGAGCTATCTTTGGTGGAACCTCAAGATTAGTGTTCTTGCTTTATTAAGAAGGCTTAATTAGGAGTGGTTGTATATGTACGGGGACAGCTGCGACTCTTTAGGGCCGGGCCCTTTTGGTTAATCTCGTTGTCAAGGGGATTTAGGGAATCGTGGGGGTTATATGCCACAAGTCAAGTATGGATTTAATTAATAACCTCTATTTTTTTTTCTGAATGTCAATAGGGATGGGAAGGAGAAAATCCCCACCTGATATTCCATTTTCTATTAAATGGGCAGTCCCAAATGGCTCAAAAGAGATTTACAACAGCATACCCAAAGCAGCACGATGGGCATATACAAGTGGAGGCAAGAAAAACCAAGAACCGAGAGAACAACAAAGAGGGGCTAAAACCTGAACAACACTCGTCGAAACCTCTAGTTTAAACATAAGTTGTAGAAGACCACCAATCATCGACAGAAATGTTATCACTGAACGTCTTGGTTGCCTGCACCATAATGACCTTTGCGCTGCTACACCACCCCTCGCAGCTGCGCCACCCTGTTGTCACTCTTCACCTTCCAACAAGAGAAAGAAGCCTTGAAGGATGAAAGAGCCGCCCAACAGGATGGGGACTAGAGTGGGAGAAACACCCAGACCACTATAGACCGACCAACACCGATCTCCCTTGAAGCTGACGAAGACACTTGTAAAACATCCAGCCTCCACGAGTCACCATCCGACGCTCTCTACGAGGAGGAATCCACAAAGGGGAGAGGGCTAGCAAGCATGGACGCACACATCATATGATTTTATGGCACCATCAACAAGGATCCTGACGATGAAGTAGAGGTGCTGACAACAACCGCTCGCCAAACCAAAGTGAACATCGATAACCAGGCTAGAGCCATATGTCAGGACCAAGGGGACAAGGGGAGAGGGGCCACAAGGGTACAACAAACCTTGAAAGCTTGTCGATTAGGAGAGCTGAACCGAGGATAATGAACCAACATATAGCTGAGCTGCAAGGTTCATCGGTCGATCACAGACCACAATAACCAGCGCGACCACCGTGGTCATGCTAAGAGCCACCACCGATAATCAGCAGATTGTTTGACGAGACCATCACACTAAACTTGAATCGTAGCAGGCCAGCCACCGCGTCAGAAATATGAGTGATTTCAGGGTGTAGGAGGGCTCACAACGGTGCCTTCAAGGAGGGGAACGACACCCACGGGCGTCGCTGCCATCAGCAGCAGCAGGAGCTAGTGGTAAGTTTTCACCCGAGCCCTCTGAATCCTGAGATCAGATCGAGAATTGCTGCTGCCACGAGTAGGTGTCCACCAGGTGGCTCCATGTTGTCGTCATTGGGCGTTTGCTTGCCGAAGAGACGAGGAGACGGAGTCCCGGGACCTCCATATTTTAGTATCCCCTTGTGGGAGTTGCCAGATCCCGGACGCCGGCGGCCGGATCTTTGATGTGGAGAGGTCATGGCTTCCTCGAGAGAGCCGGCCATGGCCAGAGAAGCTTCAAGGAACAGTAGAGACAGCGGGAGATAAATGGAGAGAACAGAGAAAAAAATGGGTGGAAGAAATAGAGTGCGCACGACAACCATTGGGGCATCGCTGCTGGCCGCGGCCGCTCTCTTCACCGGCAGTGGCGGCCGGAGATGGCTGGTTGGGCGGGGGGGGGGGGGGGGGGGGGGGGGTGGTTGGCTAAGCGGAGGAGTCGACCCTCCCACCGCCAAGGAGACGACGCGGAGGGGTACAGACCCAAAATCACCTCTATTCCCTTTCCATCCCCTTGATAGTAGACGGACCATCAATGAGTTCACAAAGCGGGTCTTAGCCACAGCTGAAACCTTGACTTATGTACGAAGACGCCATTAAAAGAACAAGGGAACAGATGGCGCATGGTCCCTAGTAGGCATGTGTTTAATTTTATTTTCTGTGCTCAACATATTGAGTTCTGTTACCTTCCAGATAAAAATGTAGATGTCATGTTGGGAGCCGTTATAGGTGGAGACAAGGGAGATGGTGCCACCAATAGCGATCTGATTGTTTATCTGGATAAACCCTGAGCACTTTAGGTTGTAACATCCAGTTGTTTCATATGCATCACACTACAGTATTTAATGGCAATGAAATTAGTACTTTGTAAAGCAATTTTTCTCACTACAAATGAAGATAAAAAATGATGTTTATGTAATAAGGACATTCCTAGCATTCACTCATTTCCAAATGATACAACACTTGATATAGCTGGTCCAATTACAAGGAGTAGAGCTAAACAATTGGAGAAGGAAATTCAATCTCAGGTGAACGCTAACCTTATGTTTAATAATCAATTTATGTTGAATGAGTCTATGCTTTTGAGTTATTGTTCCAATGTCCTTAGGAATAATGGAGTATATGAACCAGCATGGGATGAATATGGATTCAAGCCTCTGGACATCTGAACCAAGAAGCCTATGGTGTGCATGAATAAAATGGTAGTTCATCACCTTTGCATGGTAATGCAACTAGAAGCTAGATGGCTGACACATGGTACGACTTCCAAGCTTCACCTCGGACAGAATACAAAGAGTTAGATGGTGTTGTATATGTGGATGGAAGCGTCTTCAAGTCTACTTTCCAACCCATCAAGTGGCTCATCATTTGGACTTCCCAATAAAGAGTTATGTTCAGTTTAGTAACTGCTGCCAGGAGCTGAAAAGACGCGCGAACCAGCCACGAAATCCACTAGTGTATGCGCATGCTGCTATTTATTCAAAGCTGAACGCCCCTATTTCTACATATATCTTGTACTAGACAATAAAAGGACATAGAATTTTGATAGACTGAATTCAGAATACACAAACTCGTGGAGTTTTGTTTATGCATGAGTCTTGAGAGGCTTACAACACTTGTTCTCTCGATTCCTGAGGGAATTATAGAACGCCGAACTGTGGTTCACCCAGTTCGTGCCTTCACGTCTATAGAGTGTGATTGCGTGGGCTGTTTTGCCGGTACGTGGAAGGGTGATATCTGGAAAATTCATTTTCTCTCTATTCATAGTTTCAAACTAGAGAACACGTAACAAACTTTATTAATTTTATTATCACATACCCAATATTACCTCATGATTGTTGCATTTTATACTGAGAAACCATGTGGATATGTGCCATGGTTTGTAATATGTGATGAGTAATTGACATTGGTTGAGTTCGGTGTTTGAGTTGAAATGCTGGAATCTAAGGATTGCATGAGTTTGTGCATGTCATGGTTTTGACTAACCGGAGTTGATAAGAATGTTGGAGAGTTTGCAGAAGATGGGAAATGTGTTTGCTTGTCTCATGATGTGTAGGTCACTGGAGTCAACTTGGCGGTCGATGACGATAGGATCGGGCACAAGTAGGAGACTTGGGGCCGGACGCTTAGGAGGTCGGGTGAAGTTAAGGATGATCCACAGCGTACACGTGGAGAGGCAAGAAGCACGGACGGTTTCACGGTTGAGCCTCAAAACCGTGGGTGGTGATCAAGACGACCGGGTTGACCAAGACAAAGGTGATCGGGCGTCGGTGCAAGTAGAGGTTTCCAATGGACCGGAGGCGGGAGAGACTTGCCGACAAGGAGGATCACGGGACGAGGTGACACGCATAAAGATCAAGAAGTCGCGCTTTGAGAAGCGTGCAAGACGGTTTCCCAGTTTGGGCCTCAAAACCAGTGGCGGTGGTTGGTGGTGCACGTGGCACCATCGCGGAGCTTGCGTCAAGGTGAGGCAAAGTTGTGAAGGGCTCGATGGCGTTCGGGCGAAGGAAATAGAGTTGGACGGTTTTGCCCCTGGTGGTAGGTGGCACTGAGTTATAGGTCAAGGGTAGAGTTGTCTTGGACCCTAGGCCTATATAAGGAGAGGTGTGGCTGGTGGGAGAGGTGTCGCTTCCCATTAGCCTTGTTCGGACTTCATTCAAAGTGCTAGTAAAGGTCTTCATGTAATAGAGGAGAAAAGAGGGTGTGTGAGAGACATCTCTTTCTCTTCCAAATAGTGGGATGAAGAGGGTGGCTTTCTAGCCTTGTTTCCATGGATCTTGTAAGCATGTTTCTATGATATGAGAATTATTTTCATGCTCAAGATCTTCCTTTCTCTATTTTTGGAGCTATTTTCATGGGAATTTTCGATCTCCTTTTTGGGCAAGTTTTTGGAACGGATTTCATGGGAAACTTGGTGCTATGATGAGCTAGAACAAATCCCCATAGGTCCTTGACTGAATCCATAGTTCTAGCATCTTCGATTTGAAGGATTTCTCAAGTTTCCCCTTTTTGGTGTTCTTGGCACAAGATCCAAAATTCGTGATGATTTCTTGAGCCAATTGAGTAGATCTTCTAGGATTAGGGTCGTGATGTGCTGAGGATTGGCTGGTCCAAAAATCACATGATTTGGAGATCATTTGGATAGGTTTTGGTTGAGATCTGTGCAAAATTGCGATAGTTTTCTGTTCTGTCGGGGTCGATCGGCACTGTCGATGGTTGTCCAGACTTGATCTATTTTGGTGTGTTTCTTTGTCAGTTTCGAGTCTTTGTAGTTCTTCTTTGTTTCTATTATGTTCTACTGTTGTTGTTGATCACTCCTAGGGTTAGCACATCACAAGTTGATGTGTGTGGCCTTAGTGATCGGTTTAGAGGTTGGCTTGGGTTGTAATTGGGACATTTGAAGTCGTCACATCACATGACTTTTGAAGTCGTCTTTAATATGATATGTAGATAACAGTCAAGTGCTTCGTCTAGTACGAAAATATTTAACATGTCAACAAATATCCTTTCAAACTTTTTTAGGAGATTATTAACAATCAATTATAACTTGCATAATATTTAATTTTGAAAAGAAAAACATGTGTGAAGACTATTCATAAAAATTATTTTCATAATATCATGTTCTTATTAGATATAAAAAGCAGGCCACCTTTATATATATATGACTAAAATAGTTAAAACTGACATTTTTACCTGCAGGGTATACAAACATTTTATTTCTATACTCTGTTTATTCCTTTTTTTATAAGACAAGTATATATCCATAACACTGTATGCCCTTTTCTCCTAATCACAATGTTGCTACAACAACTAATAAAAGAAAGGAAAAAGTTTTGCATGAGTGGAACCTTGTTCCGGCCCCTACACATGATGACACATCAGCAAGGCTTATAGGGTAATACTTTAATGCATGATATTCCATGATCAATCACGGTATTAGCAGACAACCACTTGTCATAGACATATATTAGGATTATTTGTGATGAGCAAAGGAATTCTCAGATTACTAGTGAGTATAACAAGCGACAAGATGTGACTGACGCATGTATAGAGACAAATTAATTATTACGAACTATGAAGAAAGGGAGTAGGAGCAAGTCAGAAAGGTTGAGAAATAGAACCATCTGATTTGATTCGTTCCCAATAGCCATGAGATGATCATCTTAGGGTGATCCTTTTATCAACGGATGCTCCTATTACACTCGCAGTCTCTGAAGGATGAGTAGTTACCAGTAGTTCCCTCGGGCACAAATAATGCACTTACAGACTAATGAAATAGAAAGGAGAAGAGGGGTCTGGGTATGGGTATTGCTTGGTCCTATGCTAGCTGAGACAGGTAAGCGGCGCTATTTCAAGCTTGATGTGAATAAAGATATTTTGTCTGTATATGTACAATATTTGTTGGTCACTAAAGCTTGATGACTGAAGATTCCGTATATATGTAATATCAGCCTTTTAGTTGAACTTTGATAAAGTTGTGTTTTGTTTTTCCCTTGAAGTCTCACCTGCCATCCTGCTTCAATGGTATTGAGGTCCTTGCCGGTAAAGGACCATCCCAAGATCCAGAGCTGTGCCAGGCTGAAGTCCTTAGCCCTCTCAAGCGTTGGTTGCCATACATTGAGAGTGGCATTGGTTCCATGGTATTTATCCTCCCCCGCAGATGCAATGGCATGCTGCTCAACGTGAGGGCATACAAAGTCATTGAAATTTTTCAGAAACAACAATAATTCACGAGAATAAGATGATGATTCTCAAATGAAATATTGTACCTGGTGCCCGCTCAACAAATTGAGCTTGTTGTAGTGAACGGACACGGGTTTTAGGATGCTCATAGGCCGCTTCTTGCCATACATTGTCACAAAAGTGGCTCTTAGGACATCCTTTTCCTTGATCCTCCGGATTGGTATGGTGTTCTCTGGGCACATCCCATTCTGTTGCCAAATTTGGGTGTTTGCCTTGTTCTTCTGCTGGGATGCAACCTTAGACGACAGACCTTCTGGGAGGTAAGAGGGCCGCATCTGAAAGATGATTATTATCCATCATTCAATCAGCATATTATGAGGAGAAGCACCGCACAAAGAGCAATGAGGCTGCAGAGAGTGGAACCTGGATGATATGGTTCTTGAGGAAAGGGTGATCAAATGAAGGTTGTTTGTAGATGTTTACACAGTCTATGATATCTCCATCTGGGCTCTGTTAATTTCTAAGAATCAGTAGTTGCAACCATGAGGCAGGAAACGGAGACAAAACTATCATAGCAAAGGAACAACTTGTATGGGACATTTAAATTTCAGTACAACAAAGTAAGTTAAATTTTTATGAGTAAATCTTTACATTTCATAGCATAAATCCTATCTAATTATATTGGCTTCTTTTAAAACCCCCACTGATCCTCATAGATCTTGGTCTGCTTGTCTTGCCATGGTAACCATGCACTTATCACCATGTGAATGGTTACATTTTGCGTTCAAAAATATACATTGAGTTATGTTATTTTTTCCACTTAGTTAAATCCATCCCACTATTCTTGCATATCCGAGAGCAAGTTTGGTGACTGAGAAACCATGTGGATATGTGCCATGGTTTGTAGTATGTGATGAGTAATTGACTTTGGTTGATTCGGTGTTTGAGTTGAAATGCGGGAATCTGGGGATCACATGAGTGTGTGCATTGTTATGGTTATGACTAACCGGGAGTTGATGAGGATGTGGGAGAGTTTGCAGGAGAAGGAAAATATGTTTGCTTTACTCATGATGTGTAGGTCAATGGAGTCGACTTGGCGGTCAATGGTGAGAGGATCGAGCACAAGTAGGGGACTTGGGGCCGGACGATCGGGATGCCGGGTGAAGTCAAGGGTGATCCACACCGTACACGTGGAGAGGCAAGAAGCACGGACGGTTTCACGGTTGAGCCTCAAAACTGTGGGAGCGATAAAGATGGTGTGTTGACCATGTCAAGGCGAACGGGATGCCGATGCAAGTGACAAGGGGGCCCAATGGAGCGGGACTGAGAAAGACTTGCCGGCGGTCAGGATCGCGGAACAAGGTGACACGTGTCAACATCGATAAGTTGCGCTTTGAGAAGCGTGGAAGGCGGCTTCCCGGTTTGGGCCTCATAACCGGTGGCGACGATTGGAGGTGCACGTGGCACCATCATGGAGCTTGTGTCAAGGTGAAGCAAAGTCGTGAAGTGCCCGAGAGCGTTCGAGCGACGAGGAAAAAGATGGACGGTTGTGCCCCTGGTGGTAGGTGGCAGTGTATTGTAGGTGAGGGGTAGGATGGTATTTAGGACAACCCTAGGCCTATATAAGGAGAGGTAGGGCTGGTGGAAGAGGTGCCTCTCTTTCCCTTAGCCTTGCCTTAGGTCTTCATTCAAAGTGCTAGGAGAGGTCTTCATGTAAAGAGGAGAGTAGTGGGTGTGTGAGAGACATCTCTTGCTCTTCCAAATAGTGGAAGGAAGAGGGTGGCTTCCTAGCCATGTATCCATGTATCTTGATTTGATGAACCAATGATATGAGATTCAAATTCATGCTCAAGTTCTTCCTCTCTCCCTAAATCCCGAATTTCTCTTTTTTCCTATTTTTGGAGCTATATTCGTGGGAATTATCGATCTTATTTTTGAGTAAGTTTTTGGGGCAGATTTCTTGAGGATCTTAGTGCTATGATGAGTTCTAACAATCCTATGTGGGTTCTTGACCAAATCAAGAGCTCTAGCACCTTCAATTTGAAGGAGTTCTCAAGTTTCCCCTTTTTTGGTGTTCTTGACACAAGATCTGAAATTTATGATGATTCCTTGAGCCAATTGAGTGGATTTTCTTGGATTAGGGTCATGATGTGTTGACGACTGGCTGGTCCAAAAATCGCATGATTTGGAGATCATTTGGATAGGTTTTGGGTGAGATTTGTGCAAAATCGTGATAGTTTTTCTGTTCTGTCGGGGGTCGATCGGCACTGTCGATCTTTCCATCAGCACTGCCGGTGAGGGAAGAAAAATCTGGATCAGCACTATCGATGTCCTTACCGAGAATTTCATCTTCTTTCTGATGTCAATCGGCACTGCTGATTCCTGAATTGGCACTGCCGATGTGGGAGAAAAATCCTTAACCGACACTGCTGATGCCCTTAATCGGCACTGCTGATGGTTAGTCTGAGCTGCTTGTTCTCTGTTTTCTTTTCTAGTTTCAAGTCTTGGTTGTTTTTCTTTGCTTCTCTTTAGTTCTTCCGCTGGTGTGAGTCATTCCTAGTGTTAGTATAACACAAGTTGGTATGTGTGGCCTTGGTGATTCTTTTAAAGGTTCGTTCGGGTTGTAATTGGGATATAGGCCAAGTTCTTGAGAAGAATTTTAATTGTCTCCCATTCACCCCCCCCCCCTCTCTGGTCGCCTTCTCGGTCCTTCAGTGACCTATTACTTTTGAGGTTGTTGTTCGCTGCAAGCAAGTGCCCTCCATATCAGAATATAGCCAGTTTTAGGTTTGTTGTGGGTCAAACTTTTTCAACTCTGACCATTAGTAACAACAAATTTATAAAGATTGACTACTTATTAAGAGTTATATATTAAGATAGTTTGGTTCATTCCAATCTAGTAGTATGATCTTTATGTTGTCAATATTTATGGACCTTTTGTGTTATAAATAGCCAAAATTCAAAAAAATTACTTAAAACAAACCAAGTACTAGCTGTTATGAAATATTCATTTATGTGGCTGTCCATAACCCCTATGCTATTAAGATGAAATAATGAAGGATTTGTAACTTTCCAACATTAAGTCTAGTAACTCTTGTGTAACCCCCACTCTTTAACAAAGGATGGTGAAGAAAAAAGAATATCACATTATCTCTCTCATATTTTGTGTTTCACTTTTTATACACCTTTACAATAGTCAAGAGCCACATTATATTTAACACGTTATCAGTATGATTGTCTCTAGGACTATCGTGAATTAGAATTTGTTACTTAAGATCATTTTGTTGATCATAGTAACCTTTTCCAAGGTGAGATATTATTCTAATTTATTTCATTTACATACTACTTTGCACTATGATTTGTCTTTTGGCTTTATGACTTGTAGCCTACTATGTCAAATCTTACCAAACTTGATTTCACGGCCTTGGATATCACCGGCAAGAACTACTTGTCATGGGTGCTTATACTAAAATGCACTTGAATGCCAATTGCCTTGGTGAGACCATCAAAGGTACAAATAAAGCATTTGATCAAGAGAAAGATAAAGCCATGATGTTTATACGCCGTCACCTCCATGAAGATCTCAAGGCTGAATACCTTATTGATGAAGATACCCTTGTTCTTTGGAACAAATTAAAAGAAAGGTATGATCATCAGAAAACAGTAATTCTCCCTAAAGCTCGTCATGATAGGCCGCATTTGAGGTTTCAAGACTTCAAAACTGTTTCTAAATATAATTCATCCATGTTTAGCATTACAACACAAATGTTGCTATGTGGAGAAAAGATTACTGATGAGGAAATGTTAGAGAAAACATACTCCACATTCCATGCTTCAAATATGCTGCTTCAGCAGCAATATCGTGAGAAAGGATTCAAGAAATATTCTGAACTTATTTCTTGCTTACTAGTGGCCAAACAAAATAATGATCTTTTGATGAAGAACCATCAATCCCGACCAACTGGTTCAAGTCCATTCCCTGAGTCAAATGCAGCACAATTTGATAATCAAAGTAGAGGACGCAGCCGTGGTCGTGGCTGTGGTCATGGTCCTGGTCATGGATATGGACATCGTCGTGGTAGAGGAAATTATAGTGTTCAGTTCATGAACACAGCTAGTTCTTACAAGGGACCAGAAAAAGAGAAAAGGATAAATGTGAAATGACTAAAAATGCATGTCACCGTTGTGGAGGAAGAACTCATTGGGCGTGTAACTATCACACACCGAAATACCGAGTTGATCTCTATCAAGAATGACTTGAGAAGAAAAAGAAAAAGGTAGAGGCAAACTTTACAAGCAATAGTAGTGATGGTATTTTAAATGGTGAAAATTTTGAAGCGGCAAAATATGAAGAATATGGCAGCCATGATGCAACTGATTTGGATGTTTCTGATTTCTTCGCATAAAAAAATTGTTTTAGTCTTTTGCCATCCAAGAATAAATATGATGTATTTGAATGATTAATAAAGTAATTCTCGCCTCCTTTATAGATAATAAATGTATTTAATGGTTTCAATAGCTCTTTATGTATGTAACATCTTCTTACTTAATAAGTGTAATTTAACAACAATATTTATGCATGTGTTTCATTTTTGAAGTTTATGAAAAAACAATTAACTCAAGAGCTTGATCATGAAGATTATATATGTATTATTGATAGTGGAACCACACATACCATATTGAGAAGCAAATTACACTTTTCACATCCTGTGTTACGAGATGCATATGTGAACACATTACGAGATGCATATGTGAACACAATATCAGGAAGTGCCAAACTGATAGAGGGCTCAGGGAAAGCCCTAATAACATTGCCTTCTGGGACAAAAATAAATATACATGAGGCACTTTATTCCCCAAACTCTGAAAGAAACTTGTTGAGTTTCAAAGATGCATATGTTGGCTATTATGTTGAGGCAATGTGTGAAGATGATAAAGAATATCTCAACATTACAAAGATGTCTTCGGGGAAAAGTATGTGTTGGAAAAATTACCAGAATTACCTTCTGGATTATACTATGCAAGGCTGACAAAGAATGAATCATACATGGTGGTAGACCGGAGGTTCACCAACCAGAATAATTTTATAATTTGGCATGACCGGTTAGGCCATCCCGTATCAGTAATGATGCGAAAAATTATTAATAGTTCATATTGGAATACATTGAAGAACCAAAAGATTCTTCAAGCAAATGACTTCTCATGCATTGCATTTAGTCAAGGGAAATTCATAATACACCCATCACCTCCTAAGATTAGGTATGAGTCCCTTACTTTTCTAGAGCACATACAAGCGGATATATGTGGACCAATTCATTTAGCAAGCGGACCATTTAGATATTTCATTGTATTTATTGATGCATCTACAAGATGATCACATGTGTCCTTATTATCAACACGCAACCTAGCATTTGCGCGGTTGTTAGCTCAGATTATCAAATTATGAGCACAACTCTCAGATAATCCAATTAAGGCTATATGCTGGTGAATTCACATCAAAAGGTATTAATGACTACTGCATGTCAATTTGAATAAGTGTAGAACATCATGTTGCTCATGTTCATACACAAATGGTCTTGCTAAATCGCTCATTAAGAGGCTCCAATTAATAGCAAGACCATTACTTATGAAGTCAAAACTCCCAACATCTGCATGGGGCCATGCTATTTTACATGCAGCAGCACTAATTTGCATCAGGCCAACAAGTTACCATACCTCTTCCCCATTACAACTGATCTTTGGCAAAGAACCAAATATTTCCCATCTAAGAACTTTTGGGTGTGCAGTATATGTCCCAATTGCTCCACCAAAGTGCACAAAGATGGACCACAAAGAAGATTGGGAATATATGTTGGGTATGAATCCCTATCAATAATAAAGTACCTCGAACCATCAACGAGAGATTTATTTATTGCAAGATTTGCATATTGCCACTTTGATGAATCAAATTTCCCAACAACAGGGGGAGAGAATAAGCAACTGAATAGAGACATAAATTGGAATGAATTATCATTATCTCAATTTGATCCTCATACAAAACAATATGAGCAACAAGTTCAAAGGATAATTCATTTACAAGGTTTAGCCAACAATTTGCCGGACGCTTTTATGGACTCAAAACAAGTGACAAAGTCTTATATTCCAGCTGCTAATGCTCCTGAGAAAATCAATATCCATGAAGGACAACTGTCTAATGCTAATGTGTCAAAGCCTACTGTAAAACGAGGTAGACCATTGGGTTCCAAAGACAAGAATCCTCGAAAAAGAAAAGGAGCAAAGAATCAAGATGGTCAAATTGAGGAAAACAATGTTGAAGAAAAACCAGATGAAGGGATAGATGACATGATAAATATTGAAGACATAAAGGTACCTAATTCATCAGAAAATGAGATCTCATTGAACTATGTTATATCTGGAAATATTTGGAAGTGTGATAAAGTCATCATCGATGAAGCATTTGCATACAATTTAGTGCTAGAAATTATGAATGAAAACAAGGATCAAGAACCTCGATCTATCGAGGAGTGCATGCAGAGAAATGATTAGCCAAAATGGAATGACACAATTCAAGAAGAGTTGAATTCTCTAATAAAAAGAGAAGTTTTCGGACCTGTAACACATACACCAAATGGTGTCAAACCTGTTGGTTATAAATGGGTCTTTGTGCGAAAAAGAAATGACAAGGGAGAAAATATAAGATACAAGGCAAGATTAGTTGCTCAAGGATTTTCTCACATAGTTGCTCAAGGATTTTCTCAAAGACCTGGTATAGAGTATGAAGAAACATACTCTCTTGTTATGGATGCAACTACTTTTAGATATCTTATTAGTCTAGCAATGAATGAGAATCTTGATTTGCGTCTCATGGATGTTGTTACGGCATATTTATATGGTTTGCTTGATAGTGACATATATATGACAATCCGAGAGGGATTTAAACTCCCAGGAGTAGGTTCTCAAGAACAATATTCAATAAAATTGAAGAAATTACTCTATGTATTAAACCAATCTGGACGAATGTGGTACAATCGTCTTAGTTAATATTTGACAAAAGAAGGATACCAATATGAATCTATATGTCCTTTCATATTTATCAAAAGATTCAGTGCGGCAATAGAGTGCTAAATTTGATTGGCACACCTCAAGGACTTAGTGAGGCAATAGAGTGCTTGAAAAGGGAATTTGAAATGAAAGACTTGGGAAAGACTAAATTTTGTCTTGGATTACAAATTGAACATCTTAAAGACGGAATTCTATTGCATCAAGAAACATATGTAGATAAAATATTGAAACAATTTTATATGGATAAAGCACATCCATTAAGTACCCTAATTATAGTAAAATCACTTGATGTGAACAAAGATCCTTTCCGTCCTCGAGAGAACGATAGTGAAATTCTTGGTCCTGAAGAGCCATACCTAAGTGCAATAGGAGAACTAATGTATTTTTCCACTCATACACGTCCTGACATTGCATTTGCTGTTAATTTGTTAGCAAGATATAACCCTTGTTTTACAAGACGACATTGGAATGGTATAAAGCATATACTTTGTTATCTTCAAGGTACAAAGGACATGGGTTTATATTTTTCTAACACATGTAAGGAGAAATTAGTTGGATTTGCAGATGCAAGTTATCTATCTAACCCACATAATGGTCATTCACAAACTGGATATGTTTTTATTTGTGGTGGTGCTTCTCTCTCATGATGCTCAATCAAGCAATTTGTGGTGGTGCTTCTCTCTCATGATGCTCAATCAAGCAATATTCCTTTGATCTATTCACATATTTAATTCTAAAGTATTGTGTGTATCTGTCATGGAGCATGTTAGTGCAGTACACGCAAAGCTCGATGACATATACATCTAGAAATGCTCTTTTCTGCATGGTAGTGCTATCCTATTAGTACGTGTACATCTGTTATTTTTGGAATAGTTTAAACTTGGAGCAGTTTTACTATGCATATTACCTCCAGTAATTGCTGGTGGTAATATAGTAATTACTGGTGATAGAGCAGTAATTACTAGTGATAGAGCAGTAATTCTACTAGCAATAATTTGAAGCGGTAATAGTTTTACTAGGGCATTGTTGGAAAGATCAAAATCATAAACATGTAATTGAATGTGGTGGCAGCGCGAGTTGGGGAGGAGCTCGACACGGAAGGCGGCGGCATTGGGCGGCGTGAGACAGGAACACGTCAGACGGGCGGGATGCGGGACTCGCCTATGACGATGTACTCACCAAATTACCATCGTGCCCCCAGTGGCATTGTGCATAAATATATGGAACCATGAACAAATTATATTACTACCCTCATCATTACCACTAGTAAATTATTGGAGGTAATATGCATTGTAAAACTGCTCTAAACTTGAATGTTCATATACTTGGTATATGATGGAGGAATGCCTATTCCACTCATCAACCATTTAACCCTTCTAGAAGTGCTGAACTCAGCATAGTTGGAGTGGAAGAATAATTAAGATTTTTTTGCATTGATTCATTATCGGAACCTGTGCTAGATATACACTTCTTTAATGAATTGAAAAAGAAAACTGCTACAATTTCAACATGTTTATTTAATAACAAAACCATAATAATTTAAGCTATTTAGGTGTTGAAATATGTTGAATAAATTACACTTCACATTGACAAAGTATGGCAATATGTGTTATATTATTTGAAAACAGTGGTGTGTATCTCTACTATAAAGGCTAAACTTCGTGTGTAATACAGTTTACCTCAGTATGTGCACAGCAACAAGCCTTAGCCCTTGATTTAATCTTCATATTCTTTCTTAACCATAGGATTAGCATTGTCTAATCTGAATTATGGGCCTGACGGTGAAATGTTACGCTGTCTTACGCGAGATTACATGAGTGCCTTAACAGTGAATTTCGGTGACTTTTTTCACCTGTGATCGTAGTTACCCGCCTGCACATACTCACCCCGCGATTCGCGTCCTCTTTCCTCTCTTCTTCCCGTCTTCCATGGATTGGGCCGCCACCTCCTCTATTACCCTCTCCACTCTCCCTCTCAGCGGCAGCGCGGGCAGCCTCCCTCATCGGTCGATGGTGGCAACGCATCGCAAAGATTGACTCTTCTTCTTCCACACAGATCCAGTGACAGAGCTCCTGAATCGGGTAATAAGGAGAAGGCCTGATGCGTGAGCAACTGGGCTTGAGGGTGACGGTGCGCGACCTGCCACACTCGTAGCGATGGCGTCGAAGAATCCACTCTCCCTCAACTCATTGTCCTTTGCAATGCTCGCCCACAAGGCCTCTCTTCCTCTATCTCGCCCGCCAGCACCCGGAACCAGATCTCGCGTGCTAGGGCTACTAAAAGGCAACGAAAGCGGGGAGCGCAGATCCAGGGAGGTAAGATCGGGTAGGCTCCACGGTGGTGGGCCTTTGAGAGCAGGGGCCTGGGCAGACGACGCGAAGGGCGATGACGGAGGGGAGGACCTGGCTGCTCATGTTGATGGTGCTCTCATGGCCCTCGGCCATCTGCCTTGCCGTCGCCGTCGTTCTGCTCGTTGCGGCCGACGTCACGCTCTTTATGCTCCGCATTAAGAAGGTCATGATTCTGTCTACCCTGTTGATGTTAATTTGTCCACGGGAGATTTGATGTCACTATGCTGACCTCCTCCTGATGTGATGACGTGACCATGTGTAGGGCGTCCCCTGGATCCATAGATGCAAGCGCTTCTCCGATCGCCGGTCCAAGCTATGCTGCCTCTTCTCCGACTACCCCCACCGTAGGCAAATATAATTCAGGTACCTCGGTCCTTATCTAAAGCCAGCAACAACACTGATCGATCTGATCAGCTTTTTCCATCTACGGTGTAATTTTTTTAATGTCTCCATGCCTTCTTCAGGCTAGCAGATTTGCCCAGTTTGAATCTACCTAAGATGGAAGGTTTGGATTTGCGCTGTCATCCTCGAGCGGGCTCCCTCTCTCCGTGGCGAGGTGACGGTGGATCCGTTGGCCGTGCTCCATCCCTGGCGCCTGACCTCAAGGCCGAAGGTGGCTGCTTTGAAGGAGATCCAGACGAGCATGGACTAGGTCAACTCCGACCTGCCTTGTGCCATTGTTGGACCTGCTCCATCCCTGGTGCCCAACCTCCTCGAGGGTGAAGGCGGCTACTTTGAAGACGGAGATCAGAACGAGCATGCACTAGGTCAACTCCGACCTGCATTGCGCCATGGGTGGACCAGCTCCCCATTGGCCGCATCTTCCACTCATGGCCCCCTTCGCAAGATCTACGGCAGCATCCCATGCTCTAGGATGGTTTCATGCACAATTACTGGTTGTGGCGCTGCTGAGGTATGTGTCGTTATGTTTCTTGGAATTATTCTTCCATGAAATAGTCATACCTTTGTTGAGGACGAGGGTCATTCTTTCCCTGCATAGTCGCATTTGATAGAAAATAATTAATTAGCTATGATCAGAGCTGATTTATTGGATCTGCCGCTTCCGTTGTTCAAGGCCAAGATTGCTGCTCGTCCACACATATGCATTAGGTATCATCGTTTCCTTTCTTCCCTATAAGAACCTAGAATATTTCAGTTACCTTGGAAATATTTCTAGCTACCAATCGTGTCTTTAAGATGTGAGCTTATTTAAGAAAATATATTTATTTCTAGCCGCCAATCAAAATAACAGGTAGACTTTTCTAATAGGTTGATATGAAGGGTTTTCCAGTGATGGATAAAATGGTATGACTTTTTTGTTAACTTCTTGTTAATGAATTTATCTGTAACTATACAGCAGTATTTTGACCAAGAATAATTATTCTGCATGCTTTACTTTTGTGAAAATACACCTGTTAGATTTACTCATGCAACTGAGTTCAAATTACAAATATTCTCTAAATGTGATCTGTTTTAGTCATCTGGTTGTTACCAATGAATGAATGTGGTATTTCTTTGGTTGATGTGGATGCAATCTTCCAGGTGGGGATTCAAGTGAGGAAGGTCTATTACATCAACTTGTCTCCTTTATATTAACTACCATAGAACCATGAAACCTTTTTACTGATCCGAAGTGTCCAAAATAGTAACATATTGTGATCATTATCAGTGACTATATTAAAATATAAATCATCAATTTGATTGTTTTAGCTTGTTTGTTTTCCTAACTGCTAGCCAAGCTGGTCCTTTATTTTTTATCTTTTGACATGATGGAACTAATCCATGGAGGAGAAAGCCAGTTGAGCTTTTTTTGCTTATATCTTCTTATTCTGTATGCAAGTTCATTTGGACAAATAGACCACACAAAGGCACTATGGGAGTGTGATTTCTTCATGATCTCACAACTGTGTGATGGTAAGTAATTAAAAGTTTCAGTACAGTTTTGTAATTTTTTATTGTTAGATGTATAAGAACACATACTTTTTATTGGTTGGTTGGGCTATGTCATGGATTTAGTATTTGATCTTGTTCAAGGTTATCTTCCTTCAATTAGTAATTTTGCAGCTTGTACTAACACCTTAACACTAACGATCATGTACTTTCATAATAATTCTTTGCTAATATATGTCTTTTATAATCAAACAATTCATCACATTTAAATACACACCTTTCATCTAGGTTGATGGAGGGCTGATCCTTATGCCTTTTGTGAGTTCAATATTATGCCACCTTCCATTTTCTTCTTCCTCAGCTAGCAAAATCATGTCTTGCAACTGATTTTTCTGTTAATTTTATTTTTTGTTTCCTGCTAAAGAAACGCAGATTAATTGCGGCTCTACAATAGGTTGCTATGGAGGGTGTTCCAGTGATGGATAAAATGGAAATTTTTAACAGAATATTATTGTAGTGTCTCATTATGTAGAATTTCAATAAGACAATTTCGTTATCTTTATTGTGTTTATGCTTAACACCGTCAAACTACATGCTTAATACAATCAAACTACATACTGATATATAATTTAGGCTTACTAAAGTGAATTTATCATTAAAGTAAAACTTAATGATAATTTAGGCGAATCGATATAGAAAATTGGAAATCTGCTTGGGGTCTGCTGTAGTCTTCTCTCTTTTCCTTCTCTATTTGATGTGTTGAATAGGCTTCCTGCATAGGTCGATGTTCTTGGATTTTTCCAGCTGGCTCCTATCATGATGCGGCGTCCGACCCACAGTGGGATGTAGAACATGTGCTGCTACAACGACCATAGCTTTCTTTGGATGATGCAGAGAAGAAGTTTCAAATACACAATAGGGATTATAGAATTTAAATATTATTGTTTAGTACCATTGTTGTAAACAATATTTTGATTGTGATGAACATGTATAGTAAACATGTGCTTGTAGTGTCCTGTGGAACAGGATGGATCAATAAATTACATATTGTGATCACTCATTGGTACAGGTTAAAGAAGGAATCCGCTTGGATCCATTCATTCATCACTTATACCTTAAAACTTATTCTCCATAAATCCTGAAAACACATCCAAAGAATCTGAATTTATTATATGTTTTGTTCTGAATTTCTTTGTACCTTACTATATAAACGTGTCTGTATTTTCAGGGGCTCGAAAACTTGTACTGTAGATGGGCTTTAAGGACAATGGTTGTATTCTTGGCAGGATCATGCCATGAAGAAATAAATTATAATATGTTTTTTAAATAGTCCTCTCAAAATAACCTCAAGATGTGCATAATGATTAGTTTTTCCCTCTTTTTTTAATTAGTCTGAATAAACTCTGTACATGTTTTTTCTTTTGATTTGAACACTAAAGCAAGAGATACTTAGATCTTAATTTCACTTGCAAAAATCCATTGAACATGCAAGAGATACTTAGATCTTAATTCCGCATAGAGCCATGGACGAAAGTAAATATGATTGAGCAGACGATAATAATAGCACACCATGGTCATCCGAGTAGATTGAAATTCATTTTGAAGATGAGGTTATCAAGTGCATAAGGTAATTTTTGGACTATAATTTTTGGATGATTGATTTTTAAATGTATATAAATGGTGTTGATTAATGAAAATCATGATAACGATATTATGATTTTTATAATGATATTATAATTTTTCAAGCAAATCTTTTAGAGTGACTTTACTCAACTATATATAATATCTCTAGACTAGACAAGGGAATGGAACTAGAGTAACATAACTCTAAATATATAACATCACATGTATCACTCATTGATACTCTTGATATGAACATTAACATATTTTTTTAATAATTAGCGTGATAAAGTGAATTATCCGACCATCGAGTGTTGTTTAACATAGGTGTTTGGAATGGATAACATATATCTTTATTAAATATTTTAATTGAAGGATATAGCATGTGCGTGTCGCACGTGCAAAGAACTAGTGATAATAGTGATATTAAGTAATACAGGAATGATTGCTTCTATAGAAACGCTAGTTTCATTACAATCTAATTGAGAATCACGTATTGCAGCTACCATATATATCATATCAGCTCAACTGCTAGCTATATATCTATACATTGGTAAGGATGCGAACGGCAGGTCAAAACAAATTTTTTGGCATGGAGACCGAACTGTATCAGCATGACAAACTGAGCGCCCGCCGTGTTGTGATTGGAGAGGGGGGGGGGGGGGGGGGGGCGGGGGACGTACCTCAATGCTTTTGACCGGCGTCTTATTGAGCCGTTTCATGACGCTGCACACCTTCTGCTGCCGTTGCACCGACGACTCCGAACTACTTCAGCCTGCCGCGGCCTCCTCCACCAAGAAGAGAAATGCCAGAGTCACGACGAGGGCTAGGATGCACGAACGCGCCGCGGCCATTTTGGGCAAAGGAAGGGAGATGCAAAACTGGGCACATGTAAATCTCTGAGCCGCTGGTGTTGTTTTTATACATTTGCCATGCTGTCTCTCTAGCTATGCAGCGTGGTGCAAATTTATGTACGTATGTATGTATACAGAACGGTAAGGGATGAGATCGAGGAAGTCAAGCTTCTGACTTTTTAAAAGGCGGGCGAGAGATGAGACATCTCCGCGGTTACTGCCTGTTGTGGCCTCGCCGAGTTACTGTTATATTTTGTCGGAGCCGCCGAGGTGCATCGCCGACAACTGGCACCTTGGGACACTGGCCTTCTCATAATTGTTTATTGTCCATGTCAATCAAACTATTGCAATATAATTACATGTACTTGCCATGAAATTTGCTCTTTGCATGGTAATTCGTCAACAAGATATATATCGGACCATTTGAGATGGGTTGCCGATCGAGGCGTTATTATTTATGTTAAAGACGCTGAGGCATCATCATCTTATCCTATCGTAGCGTGTTTACATTTAGCCATCCATGCACGAAGCTGTACATCACCGAGGATTGAAGGGTCATCGTTCATTTCTAGAGTTGATACAAGTTCTGTATACATTCACTAGTACAAATCATAACTTATATAACATTTTATTTTCATCAGGGTAGATATTCAATTTGTCACGTTGAAAGTTCTGTGACAAATTATGAGGAAAATAAATTAATCAAAATAGGATGCATATTTGTTCATCCATGACTAATCGTTATAATCGTCACAGAAATCGCTTCATCCGTGATCAAAATTTTCATGTCACAAAACTAATTTTTATTCTATGATGGGACGCAAAACCATCATCGATGATGACGCCGGTCACGCTGGCACTAACGCGACATGTATAGGTGGCACATGTCATGCTGGCAGTTGACTGTGCACATCTGCATGAGAAAACACGTGTCTCATCCCAATTGCTGAACGCGTCAACGGATAGGTCGAGCCACATGTCATGATCCCAGAGAGCCATGTTTCATGATCCCATGGAGCAACACGGCGCGTCTCATTGGTCCACATGTCAAGTTTTTTGTTGAAACGCATGGCAGAGCTTCCTAGCTCCATGTATCAACCCCTCATTTGTACACGTGTTACAAATTTATGCAGGCCCGTCTCTGGGCAAGTGCAACATGTGCGATAGCACAGGGCCCCAAAAATTCCCCAGTGCATATACTCCTAGCCCATCTGGCTCCAAAAAACAGTTCCACTCACGCAATGACGCATAGGTTTTGATCGCTTTTCCTTTCGATTGCTGCCGATTCATCTTCAATAGTCGACAAATTGTGATATTGGTGCATCGCCCATTGCCCCCTCGCCCTCGGGAACGCTGATCTCAAACGGAGACAAAATAAAAACACAGCAGAACAGCTGCCCCAACGACGCAAAGCTTTGCATGTTGCAACATGTAGCCCCAGCATAGCATGAGCAGATCAAGCAGGGGCTCAACCTCTCAAGGCCAATAGGATCAATGATTCAACATCAACCTATCAGCATAGGTGGAGCCGATAATTCATTAGTTTTATTTTCTATTTTATCAAGATTGAATGAATGAGAACGAATCCAATCTGCAGACGAAGTTGTTCATAAATGATAATCAATTATTCTTTTTGCCTATTGTTGATCAATTTATTTCCGGATTTACAAGAAGATTTGAGCCATACCAAAAGTTTCCAGAATGATTTTGGCTTCTTATTCACATCTGATACGTTCATTGGCACTACAAGAAAAAGACCTTCTAGACACGGTTGTGTAGCTATGTTTTTATAAACGTCACTCCATTAATATCTAAAAACATCTTTTGATACGTTTTTGAAAACCTATCTACGACACATGATATTAGTTATGCTTCAATGTTGATAAAAAAATAAACATGTTATTTGACACGGTTTTTATGACATCTCAATGTTGCACCGATATAGACACGCTTTAAATTATAAGTAGCTATCATAGAAATGCTTTTTTGTTATGTTTTTTAAAACATCTCAAAATGATACGATATTAGACACGCTTTAGACCATCACTAGCCCGCCCAATTTGAGAATGTCTCAATGTGATACATTATTTAGACACGTTTTGATCATATCTAACATCATGTAAAGACACTTGTTGACATGTTCAAAACGTATAGAGATGGTATTAGACACATGTTAATCGTATATACTTTTATTTAAAGTTATTTTTGATATGCCATTGAGAACTCTAGAGACGTTAAAAGACTTAAAAGACATGAAAAGAAAAGAAAAAATGTCTTATCTACAATCAGAATTGCTTGTTGGATGAGATGGTTAAATGAGTTTACACTAAACAAACAGATCGTGGGTTCAAATCCTGCTGCTTGTAGAAATAACTCAGTCATTTCAGACATCAACTAAAAACTAGTTTTTAAAATAATATGCAAAGCATGTCTATGTTAGTAGATACGTAATATAAAAAATATGACAATGAGAATCATGTTTAGCTTTATTAACACGTCATAACAATATGTCTGGAATAGTTGACATGTCACAGAACATAACTATGACAACGTATGTAGACGTGTAAATATGTTTATATCGTATCAATACAGCCTTCTAGATATGTTTTTAAAATCCACATCTACAAGAACATGACACGGTCCATGCGAAGACGCCTCCAACATATTTTATGAAAACATCTTTATTTTACAGTAAAGATGAAATAAACGTATCTAACACTTAAATAAAGCGTATCTACAGGGGGTATGTTTCTAGTAGTGTGGATAACAAGAGTTTAAAATCTTCTTGTGATAATCTTGAGGCTGCCCTTAGGAAATATGGACAGTCAGATATTGATGTTAATCAACTGCATTGTTCTTGTATATATACTCTGGGGCCTCATTAGATTTTTGCACTGGGTCTCTGATTTTGCCGGGACGGCCCTGGCCACATGTCAGCTCTTCATTTGTCAACGTGTTAGCATTTTATTGGGCCACATGTCATCATGTCATTGAGTCACGTGTTGGCATTTCATTTGGCCACGTGTTGCCATGTCATTGAGCCACGTGTCATCTTGTCATTTGGTCACGTGTAGGCATATCATTATGCCATGTGTCACCATTTGATTGGGTCATGTGCTGGGATGTCTTTGGGCTATGTGTCGGCATGTCATTGGCCCATGTGTATGTATGCCACTGCTCCACGTGTCAGCGCCTAATTTGTCCGCATGTCTGCATGTCGTTATTGCCATGTGTTGGCATGGCAATGGGCCATGTGTCGGCTCTTCATTTGTCTATGTTTCAAAGTTCTATGAGAATTTACAACGAAACTAAAATGTCACATTTCTTCACATGTCATTGGGCCATGTGTCAGCATGTCATTTGTCCATTTGTCAATTCTATTGAAATACTTATATTGCCATGTCAAATCATATAATTATAAAATAGAATCAGATCACAAAACCAACGCCATAATCAAACCACAAAATCACAAAACATGAGTTTACAAAAACATAGAACATGAATCCATAGATGCTTCACTAACAATGTTTCCACGACCACACTAGTAGAAATGTGCACACCAATGACGTTTTCATCACAGCAGAGTGAAATTTCATCATAGAAGGTTTTCCGTAACGACTTTATGACGAATTTGGATTCGTCATAGACCTGTCATCACAGAAGACCTTCCGTGATGAATCGTCACATTCGTCAGAGAAGACTACCCTTTTACGATGAAACCTTTCCGCGTCATAGAACTGATTTCACTTCTATGACGGTGAATAAAAATGTCATTGAAGAGGCTCCGCGTCACCATGGCGCCGACGTGGCAAGCTCACGTGGCACTGGCCACACTAGAGCATGATGTGGCAAGTCTACGTGGCGAGGGCCACGTGTCATCCTTGCAGAGCGTCATGTGTTGCCTCCTAGGATCGCCACGTGTCCCCTTTCACAAGCGCCACATGTTGCGTCCGAATAGCGCCTTGTGTCAGTAGCCTAGGAGGCCACGTGGCGTGTTGCTAGGGCGGCAAGTCTCCATTTTGAAGACGCCATGTGTCTCGTTTGTAGAGCACCACATGTCCATTTTCCGGAGTGGCTCGTGTCTCATTCAAAGAGAGTCACATGTCTCTTTTGCAGGGTGCAACGTGTCTCTTTCTCAAGTCGCCACGTTTCTCGTTCCTAGCTCACCATGTGTCTCATTCTCTGGGAGCCACGTTTATCTTTCATAGGTTGACACATGTTATGCACTGAATGTGCCACGTGTTACATCACGAAGCCGCTACGTGTCTAGTTGCGACTAGACCTCGTGCATGTTTCCAAAACGGCCACGTTTTGGCTCTCAAATTGACAGAAACAACAACATTTCCATCAACACAAACACAAAGAAACATTAGCAAAATCAGAGAGAAACATCAACAGAATTATATACACACAAGAAACATCCATAGAATCAAAGTTCACCCATCACATACACACTTGATGCATCATAGTTCATCATAGAAGTTCATCACAGATCATCAGAATGCATCAAAATGCATCAGAGTTCATCACACATCGTCACAGGATCACGGGGCAACTGTAGGTTGAGAGGAGTTACCAGCACCACTCAAACTGAGGATTTGCCGATGGAGAGTATTGTTCTCTTCCGCCCTGTTCCTGTACTCCTCGAACTCCTGCCATGCCTTCTCGAGCTTTTCAGTAGTAGCTTCGTCCTTCTTCTTCAGTGCATCCAGCTCCACAGCAAGAGAAGCCGCACCATCTTTTTTAGCAGCAAGTTGTTCGCGAAGTTCCCGCTCAGCCTCTGTCTCTTGATGGTTCAGTGATAGACCAACATTCCTAAGAAAAGTGCTGGTGTAGCTGCTCTGGGACAGAACCTTCGAGACAACCTCAGCACTATGCAATGATGGCTCCCTATCAGCAGGAACGTCTGCCTGCATAGTCTCTAAAGACGACTGCAAATTAGAGAGGAAAATAGATTACCGGCAGAGTGAAAGACTAAAAATGAAATGAGTAAAGGGAAAATTGCAATGGACATCTTTGGCAACACACATAGAGAAGCGGATATGGTTGTAATGAGCCTTACCACTGCTTTTCTTGCCACAGGAGTAATGCCATTTTTCTTGCTGGTATGGCACACCTTGAACAGTTCGACCGCATTGAGCTCCTCTTCATCATCATCTTCTTCTCTTGCTCCATCTAGTCCTTCCAGACCTTCGTGCTGCTGTGCTACCTGGCCATCCTTCTGCTTCATCTAGAAAAAAGTGCTTGTTAGACTGACAGAAAATGAAGCATAGACAATGTCCCTAGTGCTTGTTAGACTTACATATTCATGAATGTGTACAACGTAATAGCTAGATCTAGTTGCATGATAATACTTTACTTTGGCACGATTTCTCTTGTTCTTTTTCAAAGTTTCCTAAAGCAGAACAGCAAGGCAGACCGCGTCAATGGTGGCGAATGGAATACCATGTAAATAGAGACTTTAGGAAGAACAATACCTTGTTCTTTGCACTTGACCACTTCTCAACAAGCTGGCACCACTGTTCATCAGACATAGAAGGAACAGGGGAGGTGGTTCTGATCTGATCAGCAGGGACGTTGTTGAAGTAAGACTGCTTCAACCTGTAGTGGGCCTGACATACCGCAGATGTGAACACACTGGAACAGGCATTCTCTATTGCCCTATCCTTGTTCATCGCCAACCTCCCCTAGTCATGTCAATTGAAATTCTTTGTGAGTTACATTGATTGTCGTAGTTCACTTTAAAACTACAGGGTGTAGTATAGGCACTTACAGAAAGCCTCATGACAGAACCGTCAAAGTGCATAGTATTCTTGTAATCTTTATGTGGGGCAGGATAGGGACTTGATCCCTAATAATAACTCCAGCCTCGGATGCAAATTTGGCAGCTTGCGTAGGTTGTTGGGTCCTTGACAAGCCATCAGGTACAGAGATATGTAGCTTTCTCACCATAGAACTAGTCACATGGTCGAGTAGAACTCCCTTGGTATGGCCCCTCAACCGCCTAGTTTTCCTTGAGGCTATGAAGATCACTTTCAATTGTTATAATTCTTCTTATATAAATAAAAGATTGAGAATAGTGATGATATTTACCAACCTTGATATGCTGATGGGTCCTGCTCTTCACCAACATGATCATTCTGCTTTTCAACAACATCATCAAGGTGCTTTAGGTCTCGAGTCATGAATAGGATTAGCAGGATTTGCTAATTCAGGGTTCCCCTCTTGACCTTCAGCGTAGGCTCCTCTGTTACTGTAGGCAGGTGTTGGTGTTGGTCATCAGTATGCAGTCTTTTGGATGACCTTTTTCTCACACCGCCAACGGCTTCTAATGGGTTGGTTAGCCTCACTCTTTTCCTTCGAGTGCCTCCAGGGCCAGCCATGTCGACGTTGCCTCTCGACCTTGTTGCACAGACCTTGCGACACCTAGCTTGTATATGAGGAGCCTGATGTAGGAAAAGTATATTTGTTACAACTGTGTCATACAACAGTAAAGCATGCTAATGACAAGTGTGTCATACAACAGTAAAGCATGGTAATGAGAAGTGTGTCATACAACAGTAAAGCATGCTAATGACAAGTGTGTCATACAACAGTAAAGCATGCTAATGACAAGTGTGTCATACAACAGTAAAGCATACTAATGACAAGTGTGTCATACAACAATAATGCATGCTAATGACAAGTGCAAGCTAATGACACTAAAGAAATGATTTTTTTCCCACCACCACCGGAATAAGCAAAACATCTACCTCGATTGCAAGAGTTTGGGGCTCCTCCACCTCTAAGTCTGTATCATCATCCCCCTGCACATTTTCTTTAGATTTAGAAAGGTAATCTGATGAGTTAGATCCTTCTGGTAATGGATTTAAGGATAGTCTAAGAGATGCCGCTAAATCATGAAGCCCCAAATCAGCCATTCTTCCAAGATTATCCTTGATACTAGCCTCACGCTCCCGCTCATAATCAGTTATTGGAGTTTCTTAAAGTTGTCAACAAATTTTATGTGTTAGATGGTACTAAACTAAACTATGGATGCCAATCTATAACCCTATAAAAATTTTAGCCCTATTCATCGTACCTTGCACTATGCGAAATTCATGGCCTCCTCATCGTCGGTGACCGCATCTTCCTATCCAGCGAGGCGAGGTAGCGGATAAGGTGCGGAATCAATAATAGATGAGTAGTAGATGGGGGAGGAGGAGGTCTGGTGTGCTCCAATGACGTGGAAGAGGTCGATGACAAGGTGAAGGAGATCCGGAGCGGGACGATGGTGTGGACAACGGTGAAGACGATGACGATGAGATCCGTTGCGTGGTGACGACGTCGACGAGGTCGATGATGAGGAGGTCTGGTGCGATGACTTCAAGGAGAACAAGGACGAGAAGATGGAGATCCGGTGCGGGACGACAGTGTGAAGGTGGTTCGGGGCGATGGCGTGGAGGTGGAGGACAAATGATTTTAATTTTTTGGGCGACAGGAGAGAATATATTCGACCATGGCAGCGCAGCATGAGTTGGCAGTTACGCCCTTGAGTAGTCAGATCCAAAAAATTTGAGTTAGGGGTATTACTGACCTTTCATTTCAAAATGTTGGAGGCTGCATATTTGGACGGGCGGTTTCGCGCCCGACGCTTGTTGGACCCATATATCATGCAGTGTCCTAGTTCATCTCCAGTTCTTCCTAGTTCTTGATAGACAATACGTTTCTGTTTTTAATTCATAATTAATAACTAAAACACATATAGATTGATCATATAATGTCCAAAAGAGTTGATTTTTATTTCTAAAATTGACATAAAAAAATATTTGCATATATCACACAAAAATGATTTTGGTTACTGTTGACGGCTGTTAAGTACCATTTTCAACCGTCAACTATACTCAAATAAAGGAGAATTTGGCATTTCATACACGCATGCTTTATCACAATAATATAGTTCCACTTGTACTTGGAGAACTTTGTGCATGCAGGAGGAAATGTGAAGGAAACACCTCAAAAGGCAAGAAAACACACTTTCGACCAATCAGAGAGCGCCACATGGACGTCACACGGATTGAAGGGCCCATTTGCAGCACTTAACCGACGTAACTCCCTGTAATACCGCGGGAACCGACCTCAGGACCCACAGGACAGCCACCTGGAGAAAGCACAGGCCAGGAGGGGCCACCCCCAGGTCGGCCGACCTGGTCAGGTCGGCCGACCCAGCCGGGCGCCCTCTCCGCCTGGGCTTCCACGTGTTGGCTCCTCCGCGACTCCTGATGACGGTTTGAGATGCCTTCCGTGGCGGTTACGCTCCCTTGCCGACCTATTGAGGCTATAAATAGGAGGGTGTGCCTTCACATTCAACACACACCACAAGAAGCATTTCTCTCTTGCTAGTAGTAGTTCTTGGAGTTTTAGTGGAGTTAGGCTGAGTCTAGAGCTCTCTAGTCCCAAGTCTTCACTTGGAATTGGTATGGCTCTTGTATCTTTTCCCTTTTGTAAGACTTTACTCTTATCAATATATATATCTTTTCTATATAGTTGTGCTTGGGTCATGAGTTTCTTGTTTGATTTTGTGATCCATATATGTGATAGTATAGTCTACTTGTGTGATAGTAGTTTATATTTATTATACTACTATTGTCATGCTAGTTATATACCGTCACTATAGTCTAGTTTATATGTTATAGTCTCTATGCTTAGTTTTAGCTGATAAAGTATAGCATGGGTTTGGTGATCGTATTCGTACGATAACTCTGCCTCGTTAATAGTAATCGCGGAGGGGCAGAGTGCTCTTTGGTCATGCAAGTATGGTACTTGGGTGACTGATTTGCATCAATTATTCGTTAGTCTACTGGTTCGTTGAGGTAGGCGGCAGGTGGTGACAGCCCTGTCCGTCCTTTGAAATCCTCCCCGCTAGGCTAGTGCGTAGGCTCTTGGCGGAAGTCGCCTGTGGATGCAGGGGTAAGTCCGTGCCTGAAGTGCTATACTATTGACTGCTAAACCTGAGTGTGGGTCTGTATGTATTCTACTTAGGCTATGCAACTGTATAGGAATGTATAGTAGGAGTAGCTTAGCCTAGCCTTTTCTCCACTAGACTTTATTTATTTGGTAGGAATCTTCTGTGTGTGTCACACTACCCGGTTATTATCATGTACCCGCCTGTCTTGGTTAGATATCCTTGCTAATTGTTAACATGATCTTATATGTTAGTAACGCTTCTTGATCATAACCTTCCTTTGGGATAAACAAATACGATACCCTGAATACTTCCGGGTGAAATGCTACAGCGGTATTCTCCGTGCGCTTGCGGATTTTACCTACTTGACTCTGGGACATATTAGTGAACCGTTTCTGGCCCCGTGCTGGGAATGATTTATTAATATGGCTTAGCAAAAGTCAACAAGCATTTCTGGCGCCGTTGCCGGGGAAGGCGTATGATCTAAGAAAAATTACTAATGTATATAGTAGTGTTGCAATTATTAAGGCTATCTCCTAGGCAGGCTAACCTTGCTTTGTTTTCTGCATTTTGTATGAAAACAGGGTAGTGTATGACTGGTTTCGACTTGCCGACAAACTTCACTGAAGATCCTGAGTCACTCCTGAGAAGGACACGAGCTAGGCTCACCCCTCCTCGTAAGGAGACTCGGCCAATCGAACCTGTCATTCCCGCACCATCAAGCTCTGAGCAAATGGCCGACAAGACCCTCCGCGAGTTCTCCGCTCCCTCCGCTACCAACATCCCTACGGGACCAGCTGGCAATGTGGGAGATGCGAACTTCGAGATCAAGACCGGTCTCATCACCATGGTGCAGGCTAGCCCATTCTGTGGGAAAGCCAATGAGGACGCTAGTGCTCATCTCCAGCAATTCCTGGAGATTTGCAACACGTTCAAAAAGAAGGACAACCTCATCACATTCATGAAGAACTTCCTTGAGAAGGAAAAAGTTGCACAGCAACAACTGATAAAGGCAAGGAGGCAAAGGTCACACATTAAGCAACAGCCTCCGAAGTCCACAAGGCAGCAACCTCCGAGGTCTGCAAAGAAACAGGCTGTGAAGCCTGCAAAACCGCAGCCTCCGAAGCCCGAGAAGCCACCGACCGCAACAAAGACCAAAAAGGTGTGGCGAGTGAAACAAGAAGCATCATCCGTGTCTTCATCTCCGGGACCGGACAACGCTTCATTGAGCTGAACGCCGGAGAACAGTCCCGCTCGTCGGACTTCAAAAGGTGAGTCCTCGCCGGGAGGTTAAACCGGTAGTTATCCATATTTGCTCTTTTAATTGCATATTTGCTTTCCACCACATTTTGATTTTTCCCGACCACTGCATTTCTGCATTTTTGAATTTTTCCAGCCACCTTGGAATTTTTCAAAACTCATTTGCATTTTTGAAAATTTAGAAAATAGGTTTTTGGGCTTTCCATTTTGAAAAGATTTTTTGTCGAGCTTTTTGAGCAAAAAGGCAGCAGGGGACAAATCCCCTAGCCGTTGGGGAACACATAGGAAAAAGGGGGCTGCCAGGAGGCCCACCTGCCAGGTCGGCCGACCTGGTGGGGTCGGCCGACCCCCTGGCCCCACCTTTTCCTGTGCTCCTTTCTCCCAACGGCTATATGGCCGTTGCTCTGTCCCTTTCTAACGGCCATCTTGCTTCCTTGGCTATAAAACCGCCCAGGAGGAGGAGTTTCACCATTCCAAGCCCATCTTTCACCCCCCTCCTTTGCTCACTTGTTGCTCTCCCAAAATTTCGTGTTCTTCAACTTTACTACAGCCCCAAAAACCCAAAAAAATATTTCCCCTCTGTTTTAGTGCATTTGCAAGTTGTTGTGAGAAGAAAACCAATTTCGGAGAAGCTTGGGTTTGTCGTTTTCACTAACGCTCACCCGAACACTTGTTCGATCTTGTTTTTGTTCTTGTCTTGTGTTTGTTCTTGTGTGCAGCCATGTTCAAACGAATGAAGCAAGACGCCGGAATCAAGCGGAGAAAAAGCACTCGTGCAAGCACGAGTCAAGCATCCTTCGTCGAGCTCACACCAAGTCCGAGGCATGGTGACCCCGAAGCTGAAATTCCGGAGGAAAGGCCGGCCTTGCTCATCACCGAGGAGCATCTCGACATCAAGGACGACCGCGAGGGCCAAGCCATCGCGCTCATGAGAGAGCGGCCATTCGCCCACACCCGACGCTTCGATCCGGACTTCCTCGAGAAAATAGGTATGAGAGAAGAATTTGCCTCTATTTTTCGCACTATGGGTTGGCTAAATTTCGTAGAAGTAGATGAGCTGGGTTCTCGTTTGCTTACTATGCAGTTTTTATGCACCCTTAGAAAGTATGATGAAGGCATTTCTTTTCGCTTGTTTGGGCAAGAGCGCTTGGTCACATGGGGTGATCTTCATGCTATGCTAGGTCTAAATCCTAAATGTAGGCTAGACTTAGATAAAGCGCTAAAGGGGTTCCATAAAGAAAGTTTTTGGAAAAAGATTTCCGGAAACGAGTGGGGTCCCAAGCCTAGAACAAGTGCCATCCATAATCCTACACTTAGATTTATGCATGTGTGGTTGGCTATGACCTTGTTTCCTCGAGGTGACATTAGGGTTGTCCGGCAAGATGAATTGAAAATACTTTATGCCATGGTTAAGAAAATTAGGGTGTCACCCGCGGAATGCATGATTGATCAATGGTTAGACAATATAAAGTTGACAGGACCAATTGAGTGCACCTCTTTAGTTACTCGCATTGCGCAGAAGTGTGGTCTGCTTGAGAATGTTCATGTTGAATATTTGACGGTAGATAGAGAATTTCTAGGCGAGGACTATTTTGTGCAAGGACATACTTTGAAACATGGTCCAAATAATACCTTGATCTATCACTTTCCCGGGTATACAAATGAATTCCCGTTACCTAACCCGGGTCTTCGTTTGTATCACTGTCGGGCACTAACCCTCCCACTTGAGCCAGTGGGAGAAGTTCGCAGGCATAGTGTTTCAGGGCGACCGACACGTTCCCGTAGGCATATGGAGCCTACACCGGAGTTTCACACTCCGACCGGAGATCCGGTATGGGAGCAGCCCCGCCACAGGACGAGGCGGGTGCATCAACATGGCAGGCCGGAGCATGGGAATCTCAGTACAATTACCCCATGCAGACGTCATCAAGTTCAAGCGGACCGCCATCCTTTGCCACTCGGTCATTCTCATCCCGTGGGTTCCGTGAACTCAACTATGGGATGGCCGAGTTGACAAGGAGGGTGAACGACATTGATTTGCGCACCGAGAGCATGCAACAAACTCTCACGCAACATGTCACCGACACCCAGCAATGGCAGAATTTCAGCGACAACCAATTCCGCCAGCTGAACGCGATGATGGCTCAGAATCAGAGCAATTGGGATGCCTTCGTCCGCTCCCAAGGCTACGACCCGAACCAGCAGATATGAGCAAGAACAAGCTTGGGGGAGGACCCCCCTTCTTACGGTAACTTGTATCTTTCCCCTTCCCTTTATTTCTTGCATTTGCTAAATCTGAAAATCCATAAAAATTTACAAAACATGAAAAGAACAAAAATATTTCCCTTTTTCATGCGCGGTATGAATGTGTATAATTTTCCTATGTTGAGATGATGAATAGTTGCTCTGTCCTTTATTCCTCTCTAAAGCTAGTTTACAACTTAGTACTCTCTCAAGAGTTAGGTTTGTTGGTAAATCTTGCCTTGAACTTGAATCTTGTGGGTAGCATATGCATTCTCTAGTTCTAAGTTGTTGAGAGGTATGATATGATAGATAGGGCTGCTATGATCTTGCTCAACGTAAAGCTTGAATTCCGGAGTTTTATTTTTCAAAATGACAAATTGATAAGTTCCTCAATGATGAAATTCCCACCACAGCCATATGTAGTGTTTACATTTGAAAACCTTTACACATATGCTGCTTGTTTCACATTGAGCTTAGTCAAAATTGTTGTGACCCTAGTAGAACTCTTTTCATGCTTTCTTGATCAAGATCATATACACACATCCACCGCCATGAGCTATCCTTCTAAATCAAGAAGATAGCATCCACCATATCCACCATATCCACCGTGAGCTGTTCTTCTACACCGGAAGAAAGCCACTATCCATCCATCCATCCAAAGAAACACTCCATATATCCATTGCAAAATTCCTCTCTCAAAGTATTCATTGCAAACTAGGACTATGGCTATGAAAAAAAAGAAAAGAAAAAAAAAATGCTCAAAAAAGAGAGCAAGCAAAAGATAGCCATAGCCTAGAAACTCCAAAAGAGAGAAGAAAAATTCAAAAAGGAGTTATTTCTTCCCATCCACCATTCCTCCGTTCTCCCACACACTTGCACATCTTGATCAAGATTGTTTGAATTGATGTTTTTCTTGGATCCGGTCTTTTGACATAGCAATATTATGTGAACATGAGCGCCTCATATATCCCTACCTTGAGCTCCACATAAAGCCTTATTTAGAAGTAGGTGATTATAGGCAACACTTTGCCTTGGTGAGGAATCATACACATATTGAGTGATCCGAGAGAATCATTTGAGGAACTTGGTTTTTATTTTCAAAATCTTTTGAAAACCTCCGGAACAACATAGCGGAATCTAGAGCAAGTAATTGGTGCCCTGCAATTGTTCTATCTCTCAACCGCCCAAGACAATGAGGTGTAAAAGCTCCATGGATCAAGGTAAATGGGTAAGTTATGCGCCAATATATTTAATTCTAGGAAGAGTACTTTGTTGTGCGCATAGTATTATTGAGGAGTAGGACATTGTAGCAACTCCTGATCAACAACTTAAGTTTATCTTTGCTTCGGGACGAGCAAAGGGTAAGCTTGGGGGAGTTTGTTGACGGCTGTTAAGTACCATTTTCAACCGTCAACTATACTCAAATAAAGGAGAATTTGGCATTTCATACACGCATGCTTTATCACAATAATATAGTTCCACTTGTACTTGGAGAACTTTGTGCATGCAGGAGGAAATGTGAAGGAAACACCTCAAAAGGCAAGAAAACACACTTTCGACCAATCAGAGAGCGCCACATGGACGTCACACGGATTGAAGGGCCCATTTGCAGCACTTAACCGACGTAACTCCCTGTAATACCGCGGGAACCGACCTCAGGACCCACAGGACAGCCACCTGGAGAAAGCACAGGCCAGGAGGGGCCACCCCCAGGTCGGCCGACCTGGTCAGGTCGGCCGACCCAGCCGGGCGCCCTCTCCGCCTGGGCTTCCACGTGTTGGCTCCTCCGCGACTCCTGATGACGGTTTGAGATGCCTTCCGTGGCGGTTACGCTCCCTTGCCGACCTATTGAGGCTATAAATAGGAGGGTGTGCCTTCACATTCAACACACACCACAAGAAGCATTTCTCTCTTGCTAGTAGTAGTTCTTGGAGTTTTAGTGGAGTTAGGCTGAGTCTAGAGCTCTCTAGTCCCAAGTCTTCACTTGGAATTGGTATGGCTCTTGTATCTTTTCCCTTTTGTAAGACTTTACTCTTATCAATATATATATCTTTTCTATATAGTTGTGCTTGGGTCATGAGTTTCTTGTTTGATTTTGTGATCCATATATGTGATAGTATAGTCTACTTGTGTGATAGTAGTTTATATTTATTATACTACTATTGTCATGCTAGTTATATACCGTCACTATAGTCTAGTTTATATGTTATAGTCTCTATGCTTAGTTTTAGCTGATAAAGTATAGCATGGGTTTGGTGATCGTATTCGTACGGTAACTCTGCCTCGTTAATAGTAATCGCGGAGGGGCAGAGTGCTCTTTGGTCATGCAAGTATGGTACTTGGGTGACTGATTTGCATCAATTATTCGTTAGTCTACTGGTTCGTTGAGGTAGGCGGCAGGTGGTGACAGCCCTGTCCGTCCTTTGAAATCCTCCCCGCTAGGCTAGTGCGTAGGCTCTTGGCGGAAGTCGCCTGTGGATGCAGGGGTAAGTCCGTGCCTGAAGTGCTATACTATTGACTGCTAAACCTGAGTGTGGGTCTGTATGTATTCTACTTAGGCTATGCAACTGTATAGGAATGTATAGTAGGAGTAGCTTAGCCTAGCCTTTTCTCCACTAGACTTTATTTATTTGGTAGGAATCTTCTGTGTGTGTCACACTACCCGGTTATTATCATGTACCCGCCTGTCTTGGTTAGATATCCTTGCTAATTGTTAACATGATCTTATATGTTAGTAACGCTTCTTGATCATAACCTTCCTTTGGGATAAACAAATACGATACCCTGAATACTTCCGGGTGAAATGCTACAGCGGTATTCTCCGTGCGCTTGCGGATTTTACCTACTTGACTCTGGGACATATTAGTGAACCGTTTCTGGCCCCGTGCTGGGAATGATTTATTAATATGGCTTAGCAAAAGTCAACAGTTACCAAACTTTGTGAACATACAAATCTTATGCACTTGAACATTTTAGGTTACTGCAGAGATGTTTACAACAATTGAAACTTACGTGTGTTCTGATAAGTGTGAAGTTGTTCCCATACTCCATATCACTTGAAGATGACTTTTAGGTTTCAAATGACAAGCAATGTTAAAAGTTTTCAAAAGATGTAACAAAATTTGTACATGTGTATTGGGTCATGTACAATACCTGTGCCAAATTAGAACCTACAATTCATTGTAAATTGGGAGATAAAAATATGTGAAATATAGGAAAATCAGCCATTTTCTTCTTATTTTTTTTTGTATCTTCCAAAATTACATGGGTCTATAGCTATAACTTCATATAGAGATGAAACATATGTATCCCAAGCCACAACAATTATTTAGGAATTTTTAGAATATTTTTGTCCATGGGCACATCATATTTTACCCATCACATGAATACAAATTCAAAACACCTTCATGATATGAAATTTATATAAAAATTTAAAACAATTAGTAAAAGTGGAGGAGTGTATCAACATGTTCTCATGAAATTGAACTGCATGAATTGACATATTCAGTTAGATAGAAAATAATTGATAATTATGAAGTATGAAAACGTATTATCAGAAACAAGCCTTCCCAGAGACAAAAACGAATTCAATGGGGTAGTCCGAGTGTGACTTATCTACTACTAACAGTGGGGGTCATCTGTCGGTGACTATGTGCTACTTATCCAGAGTGGTTCTCGCTCCGGAGCGGTTCTCCGCGATAGTGGACAACATCAATGAGAAGCGGGGTTGGCAAATATCGGGCCCACGTCTCAACGACCGGGTAAAGAGGCCACCACATGCCTCTGCATCTCCTGTGTGCATCCACCTGGACAGCAACAACAAGGAGGCGCCGTTCGAGGATGACGGCCGGCCCTGCTTGCGTGTCTCTGTTATGACTACCCCGTCCGGGATGAGGCGGAGGCGGACACAACATGGGGCGTTCGTCTCCATGTTGCGGTGATCCTCCGCAATGCCACCGTGGAAGGGGTCGAGTCAACCTGGCAGCACAACGTCGATGAGCACCGCAGGCTTGCTCGAAACAGGGGTTGGAGGAGCGATTGAGCGACCCTGCTCATTATCAAATTTTTTTATCATGTTTTTTATTATTCTGTGTTATTGGACATTATATTGCTTAATTATCACTATTTTTTATTATTATCACTCTATGTTAATTATCACGAAGGGGCGTCCAGGCCCAACCCCTGTGCACTCTCTCTGCCCCCAACTGAGTCATGGGCCCAGAATGAGTTGTGGACCCCCTTGGCATCGACTCATATCGCCTTCCTCACCAATCACCCTCAAAAGCCTATCCACATCTAGAGGAGGTGCGGCTCTGCATCGACGCTGGCTTGATCACCCGCTCCGCTCCAGTGACCTCGAGGACCGCCACATTGACGCCAGCAGCACAACCTACCCCACGTCGATGACCTCGAATTCCCCGATGATGGTATGATTTGAAGAACTCGCCCCATCCCTTTTTCTACCTAGAACTGTGATTCATTGTCTCGTCAAGCCTTGAAAATAAAGCTAGATCAGTGATTCATGGTTTGTTCTTTGGATTGTGCATAAACTGTTGATGTTGGATGTTTGATTCCACACCTTGTGCTTGTAATGCAGAGACATGGCTAGCTGCTATGAAGTTTTCATAGGAAGACGACCTGAAGTCTACCGCAGTTGGCCAGAATCCCAGAAGCAAGTAACTAGATACCCTAATGCATGCTACCAAAAGTATCCAACATTTGATGTTGCGGTTCTTGATTTCAACAAACCTCATTCAATTGGTCCTGTTGATGCTAACAAGCCGCCGAAGAAAGTTGATGTAGTTGGCAAAATCGAGTGGAAGGATGTAGTCTTAGTGATATAGTTCCTTATTATTCTTGTGTTGTGCTATAAGTTGATGTAGACTGTTATTGTTCTCAGTGATTTTATTTGAAAGAAATTTTTGTTCGAATTTCCTAAGGTGGTTCGTATTTCTTAGTGATAAAGTCTCTCTTGTTTGCCCAGTAAACCTGGAGAATGTGTGGTTCTACAGAATTCAGCATAGCCCAACTTAGATCAGCAAATGGCCCAGTCCAGTATCCTATGAATGGTTCAATGTAGTAACGACAAACATCGGCATAACAACATTAAAAGAAACTGTTATGACCCTTGAATCAAGCAGGGGTCCTAGCGCGGTGGTAAGTCTTTTAGTTTCCAGGGGCAGGTCGTGGGTTCGAGACCTAGCACCCGTGGTTTGTTTTTAACTTACAAAAAAGTTGCAAGTGCGGTGGTAGCAGTTACATGTGGACCTCGTAGACTGACCTACCTCTATTTTAATTAAAATGGATTGTTGACATGAGGACCTAGTGCAATGATGGACCTACAGTTCTTACATATGGGGCCAGTGGATTCGATGCCATGTTGAACCGAGAGCACTAAAATGTGAGCCCAGGTGGATGGAGAGAGCTTACATGTGGACCTAGCACACGCTTCTCAGGCCATGTTGGAATGTTGGACCCACATATGTCAGCTGGTGCGGTTCTATGACAAATCAAAACTATCAAAAAGCTATGACACGAATGGGCTGGTGTTCTATGACATTCTAAGTTTTCTCTTCTATGATGCCATTTCAGACTTCGGTATAAATTTTGTCATAGAAAATTCATCACTTGTCTACTGTGATGGTCCACTATTTTTTGGCATAGTAGAGTCATCTTCTATGACACATTTTCAAAATGTCATTGCTGTGTTGTATTCTACTAGTGACAGGTTTGACATCCACATTATAGAAACACCAGGATTGTCCAACGTACCACATAATCAAGGATCAGGTGTGTGCTGAGAGGAGGTACGAACACCATTCAACTTGGGGATTTGCCGAAGGAGCACACTGTTCTTTTCTTGTTGCTTCTTGAATTCGTCGAACTCCCGTTGGGCCTTCTCTAGCTTCTCATTAGTAGCTTTTGACTTCTTCTTCTTCTTTAGTGCATCAACCTCGACGAGGAGGGTAGCTGCACCCTCTTTTTCAGCTACCAGTTCTTTACAAAGCCATCATTCCACCTCTGTCTCAGGGCGCTTGGGTGTTATACCATTATTCTTCAAGAAAGTATTAGTGCAGCTGCTTTAGGAGAGGACCTCTAAAACTACCTCGGCAGTAGGTAGTTGTCCTTCCCAATTAGCAATAGGCTCTACTTTCAATGTCCCCATAGAGGACTGCAAATTTGAGTGGAAAATAGTTTACTGATAGTGTAAAATACCAATGAACATCTTTGACAATTCACATATAAATGGAGATGTGATTGCAATGAGACTTACCACATTAGTAATGCTCTTTTTGCTGCTGGTATTGCTGATCTTGAAGGCTTCCACCGCATCTAGAAAATACTGCTTCTCTTCCCACATCAGTAATACTCTTTTTGCTGCTGGTATTGCAAATCTTGAAGGGTTCCACCGTATCTAGCTATTCATCATCTACTTGTTCTTGTCCTTCTTCACATAGCAGTGCACCCTTCACTACAAGGTTTTAGGGCTAATGCTACGACATTAATCACAACAATGTGATTTTCGTTGCAGTATATATGGGTAATTGCAATGAAAGGTGACTTGGGTTGCGATAGATTAGATATATCGCCACGCTTGCATGTGCGTTGTAATTAGGGCGCATTTTTGCAATGTTTTCCTGTAATTGTTGCAATAAGGTTATATCACAACAGAAGAATGAGGTGTTGCAATTAAGAGGCATAGGTATAGTAACGAAAGTCAAGGTGGTTGTGACTGCGTCTCACATATTGTAACAAAATTGTTAGTTGTTGCAATAATGCATAGATATAGCAATGAAAATCGATGTGGTTGCGACTGCGTCTTACATACTGCAACGCAACTGTTTGTCGTTGCAACTATCCATAGATATAGCAACGAAAGTCGATGTGGTTGTGACTGCGTCTTACATATTGCAATGAAATTTTCTATCGTTGCAACAATGCATATATATTGCAACAAAGAATTCTGTTGTTGCAACAATGCACAGATATTGCAATCAAAGTCGATGTGGTTGCGACTGTGTCTTACACATTGGAACAAAAATGTCTGTCCTTGCATTATCATGGGATTGCAACAAAAATTTAACTAAAGTCGCCGAACGGGATATTCTTTCTGAACACATTAACGTAAAGTCAAAGGGACAATGATCACTTAGCCTACTTCGCTCATAATAATTGAGAACTTCATTAAAACAACAAAAAACATGAAGCATTCACAAGTTAAAGTACAATTTGAGTGAATACATCATTACAAGTGCTCCTGTGATCCAACAAACTTAAACTATAATAAACATCAAAGAGTAACAATAAAAGCGGGTGCCTACTTGAAAGATGGGTAGGGGCGAATAAATAGAGGAGCTTTCAGCGGTATTTTGAAACGACGCCAGGTGAAATTGAACTGGTCATATCGCCTCACATGTCTGTGGTGATCATCAGCAGGGATCTTCACCATTTCTCCATCCATATGGTCCAAAACATACAGACGTTGGTGTTGACATCTGCTAAGTCACACCAAATAAATAGACCTGGGCAAGGCGCCAGAACTACTTGTTGGTAGAACACAACAGATGGTTAGTGTGGGCAAGTTAAATCCGCAAGCGCACGGACATCCTGTTGTAGCATTTCACCATTGGATTACTCCAATGGCTGTCATTTATATTTCTCCCAAGGAAAGGCGAAGGTCAAGTGATAGCATGTTCATAACCATATAACTAGTAATATACCAAAGTCATAGATAGGGGTATGGATAATAACGATAGTGGGTCGTGAGACACAGAACAATCCAACCTAACATTAACACAAAGCGTAGGTTAAGTGGGTTAAGGAAGAGTCAAGCTAAATCCTTATGTACTTCTATATTCCTGTCTATATGTTAAATACATGCAACACATACAAGCCTAGGTCCTATGTTAAGCCAGAACAGGGAGAATTAAGCACAACAGGATTGTCACCACCTACAGGTTAACCCTATACTAGCACACGTGACACTAGGTCCCTATGCCAATCCTAAAGTCAATCCTGTTCATGGGGGCAAACAAATACTCATGGTTATTTACAAATCTAAGAACCACACTTACATTGCTAAACAATACTCTCAATCCCCATGGGACTTTGACCCTTCGGAAAACCAAGTCGGGAATAAGAGTAACCTAACCTTGACCCGACGGATCAACAAGTAAAGGGCTAGGCCATGCATAGCTATAAACCTACGGATTAACAAGCTATGGACTAGTATAAGGACATAGGTTACTAGCATAGGTATGTGAAGCGTATAATAACCTAACATGACTAGGCAATAACTATATATAAAGCACATGGCTATGACACTAGTATAAGGATAAGGCATAAGGAACAAAGAAGATAATAATAATAATAATAATAATAATAATAATAATAATAATAAAGTAAATAAGTCTTACAAGAGAGGATTAGAGTAGAACTAACCCAAAAGCTCTCGAAGACTAGGTCGAGGACTGCAAGACAGCTCTCCTCTCTCCTAAACTCCACTAGGACCGATATAAAAAAAACTCCACTAGGACCTAGAGACTAAGTGTAATGCTAGAGAATGGATTCTTCTTGGTGTGTGTGGAGAGTGGAGGCACTCTCCTCTTTATATAGGGGCCCAAAGTCAGTAACTAAAGCGGTAACTCCCGCCCTAAGCGCAGGAACTGACCTTGGAAAGGCGGTGGGAGACTCCCCGAGTAGGCCTAGGCCGAGTGGGCCTCAATGTTTTTCGGCCGAACACGGGTATTTGGCCGAACATCAACTGATGCCTCTCGGCCATAGCCTTCTCCAGGACATTGACTTACTGTCTCTATTTCACAATCCATGTGTTAGGCCTTCTAGTATGTCGGTTTCCTTCTGTATGTGGGCTATTCAATCCATGTGATGTCCTCTGATTGGCTAGAGGTCTGCTTTCTCCCTTGATGGAGCCGTGTGATATGCAGTTGTCACTCTCCCATTGGCTCAAATGGTATTATCGCGGATCATGGGGCATTTCTCCACTCCTTTTGTATATAATCCCTACAAGCACATAAATCTCCAAGGACAAGTGGAATTTCATTATTCCTAGCTAACATGCATGGTGGGAATATGGGATCCTCCTTTATTTTGAGTAATATTGATGGTTGGAAATGGTAGTTAACAACCGTCAACAAACTCCCCAAAGTTGAACCTTTGCTCGTCCCGATGCAGAGATAAAACTTTAGGTTGTTGATCAGGAGTTGCTACAATGTTTTATATTCCCTCCATAGTACCAAGTGTACAACAAAATACTCTACCTTTAATAGAATGAGTTGGCATTTGGTAACTCACCCTTTTTACCATAGTCCCTATGGGGCTTTTGGCTTCTCTTCATCTTGGGTGGTTGAAAGATAGAACGGTTTTTTGTAGGACACCTTTCTCTCATTCTTTGTTCCACTTTCCATCCAGAGGTTTTCAAAAGAGTTTTTTGCAAATAAAACTAAGCTCCTCCAATGATTCTCTCGATCACTCAATATGTATAGATCCTTACCAAGGTGTTTGAAGTTGCCTCTTTTTGTTCTTACCTCTAAATAAGGTTTATGTGGAGCTCTGGGTAGGGAACAATTAAGACATACTTGTAACACATATGTTGTTAAACCAAAAGACTGAACCCACAGAGAAACAAGTCATATAATTTGATCAAGATGTGGATATGTGTGGGATGTGGTGGCATGGTGGATACTCCTTTTTTTGTATACTATCTCTTTCTTGAACAAGCAATTGGGCATTGCTATTTCTTTTCTCTTTTCTTTTTTTCATCATGCTCATGATTGAGAGTAAGTATTTATTCTATTTTTGATAGCCATGCTGTTGGCACTTCCCAAGTGCCCCTTTTATATGTGAATATTACCCCAATTAGAGCATAATTGATACTAATAGGCCATTTACCTGTGATATTGTCTATATATTTGTATATGCGTTGTTTTGGAGCTTTATTGCAGAAACAGGTCAAATTGGTGATTAAAGTGATGATGGAGAGGACAGGAGTCCAGAACCGACAAAAAGCACTGAAGAAGCCCAGTGCGCCGATCGGCGCTAGGGTGTTTTGGCCCACAGAAGTGACCGAGGCCCATTCCACATGTTTATAGAAGTTTATCTGCGCAAGACACTGAAAGATATTTGCCTAGAAGATTTATGGAACTTCAAGATCTCGACGTGCAGTACAAGACTTTATCTTGAAGGAAAAGGCCCACATGGCAGCTGTGGAAGACAGAGGAACCGACTCGGAGAAGAAACCAGGGAAGACACGGCTTGCGCCGATCGGCGCAATCCTGGGCCGATCGACGCAACCGCCTTATTTTCTAGAAACCGAGTCCTTTACGAGTAGAACCCCTATAAATACTTGTAAACCCCGGCCGCAGAGAGGAGAGGCGATAGAGGGACAACAGATCAGTGAGTTAGAGCTACCAGGGCTTGCCCCGTTAGAATAGATCTCTAGTTGAGTTTCAAGAACCATTGGTGTTAAGAGTTGATCCGTCAAGGTAGGCCATCTCGACGGGGATGAATCTTACTCTATGTATCTCAAGGATGATTGAATATGTTGATGATGGTTTTGGTGATTTGTCTATCTTGATTCTATAATCATGCATGTGCTTATTCTAATTGCTTAGTTCTAGGCTAAGTAGGTTGATATTATCTTGATCGTGGTGATTAGGATGGTATTCGGACATTGTATTGATTAGGGTTGCTTGATGATGCTAGTAGTATGGTTTAGCGGTGACAACTCTAAGCCTGCGCAGCACTATTGGATAGTTGAGTAGGGTAAGATACTCGCGCGATTAAGGGTTTCCTCTCGGCAGCGATAAATCTGGAGCCGCTCGGAAAACAGGGTGGTCTTATTCATTATAGGTTTTCATTGATCTATGTAATTACCCATTATGATGCTATTTAATTAGACTTTCTGGTTACGATCTCACTAGTAGATATCTAGTTACTCACTTAACAGCATAGGCTGACAAGGTCTGGCGCACTTTGGCTTAGATTCACTAGCGTGCCGATCGGCTCAACTCCTGCGCCGATTGGCGCAACGACAGATTTACTGTCTGGCGCACTTTGGCTTAGATTCACTAGTGTGCCGATCGGCTCAACTCCTAGGCTGATCGGCGCAACCACAGATTTAATGTCTGGCCCACCTTTGCGCTGGCTAGTCTCCGCCTCATGCAACCTAAATTCGACAGTAGCTTTGACTAGATCTTTTACTGTTAACTTTGTTTAATTATCCCTAAGGTCCTAGTGGATTCGATAAACCTTGGAATACTCAATTCAAGGGAAAAGTGCTACAATCATACACTGTCCTCTTGCGGTATATAAGTGGGTGCGTAAGTACGACCAACAAGCATTAAACTTTTCTGGCGCCATTGCCGGGGACCATAGCAAGTTTTTAAACATTGTTGGATGTATTAGTGTTTAGTCATTATGCTTTACTTGTCTCTCTAGTACATATATTCTGTTAAGTGAAACTAACAGGTATGGACGGTCCTAAGTCAAACAAACCCTCTAATTACACCGATGATCTAGAAAGACTCTTTCACAAGAAGAGAATAGCGGAGAAGAGAAGCAAGTCACTTGGAGATTTAGCTGGAGAAGCAGTCCGCGCAACACCTCGAGTATTATTCACAGTAGAAGACCCAGTTCAAGAGCAAGAAGAAGAGGAGATGGCAGAGGTACCTATGGTTAATCGTCTCAAGCCACAATTAACTAGTATTGTCAAGACAGATTTCCAAGAAGCTCAAGATCAACTTTCGTATCAATTGGAGAGATATATTGGAATAGTGGTGCAACAACCGTTCACAGGTTCGAAAGATCCTAATCATCACTTGCAACACTTTCTTGAGGTCTGCAGTACATTCAAGATAGCAGGATTGACAGGAGACCAAGCATGTGTGCGGCTATTCCCCTTCTCTCTAGTTGGACGCCCCAAGCAATGGTACAATGGATTGGAAAACCCAGTAAAAATGATGTGGAACACGTTAGCAGCTGAATTCTTGGCCAAATACTTCCCTCCTAGTAAGACTCAAGCTTTGAAAAATAAGATTCTTGGATTTACACAAAATATTGATGAGAGCATTGGAGAAGCATGGGAAAGATACAATGAATATATGGATGTATGCCCTCATCATGGTCTGATGGTTGGAGAAGTTGTTGAGAAGTTCTATACAGGATTGAATCTTCTATCACGTTAACACTTGGACGCCTCAGCTGCAGGATCATTCATGTCAAAAACCCCCATCGAAGCTAAGAGTTTGATTAAGTTGCTAGTTGAAAATCAATCATAGGATGGTGAGAGAAGCTCAAGGAATTTGCAACCTTCAAAAGGAGTAGCGAAGAGTGTGATTGAGAAGACTCAGGAAGACTTGATTATAGATCGTCTCGATGCTATTCAACGGAGGTTGGACAATAATCTTTATATCCCTAAGGAAGAGACACTCAAGCTAGCGGAATCACGCTCCACATGTAGTGAGTGTGGAGAATTTGGTCATATGCAGAAAGATTGTCCTAAAGAGATGAAGATGCTAGAATATATGAAGAATAGTGGATGGAAGCCCTAATATCAGCAACAAAGGAGTTCTTTCTCTCCTAGTTTGTCCATGCAAAATTCTATCCCACTTCGTCTCCAATGTCATGAGTTCTTCCAAGCTCAAGAGAAGATCAACAAGGACAATCAAGCTAAATTCAAGGAGATTGATCATGTCCTTGAGGGAATTAATGACAAGGTGATAGAAATTGGGAGCTCCAATGAGCAGATTTTGAAGCATACCAAGATTATGGAGCAACAGATGGGACAGCTATCGCAAGCCATTCAAGGCAACAAAGGGGCTATTACTGGCAATACGATGTCTGCAGAGCAGTTGAAGGAAATAGCTACACGGTCAGGAAAGCAAACAGAAGATCCAGAGCACTCTGCGGGAGCAAGGAAGCCCCGCGCCGATCGGCGCTCACCCGGCGCCGATCGGCGCGACGATCCTGTCGGCGCCGATCGGTGCAAGGAGGATGTTGACCTCTCTGGTCTGAAAATGGGCGTGGAGACAGAAGAGCATGGCCGTGCCATGTTCTTGGATACTCATGTACTAATGAAGACAGAAAGAGCGCGGCAACACGACGAGCAATTTGTAAGGTTCATCAATATTATGAAGAAGCTTTACATCAATGTCCCTTTTGTTGGCGCTATCCAAGTTCTCACCTATGCCAAGTACATTAAGGACATGATGCAAAACAAGAAGTCTCTAGTTTCTGAGGAGGTTGTGAAGGTCACTAAGGAGTTAACGGCGGCAATCAATGATGTTGCACTGGAGAAGAAATCCGACCCTGGATCACCAAGCATCAAATGCATGATTGGAACAAGGATACTTGATAGGTGCTTGTGCGATCTTGGAGCAAGTGTAAGTGTTATGCCCCGTCATATATTCACAAGTCTCAATTTGCTTGAATTAGAGCCTACGGGTATGTGTTTGGAGTTAACCGATCAATCGGTACGCTTCCCTGATGGAATTACTGAGGATGTGCCAGTTCAAATTGGAGATCACATCATCCCTGTTGATTTTATTATGCTTGATATGGATAAGAGGACGAGGACCCTGTTGATCTTAGGAAGACCCTTCTTGAGGACAGCAAAGGCAAGTATTGATGTTGGGAGTGGTGAGATAAGCTTCGATATAAGTGGGACTCCCTACTCTTTCAAATTTCGCCCAACGGGAGAAGAGTGCCGTGCTATTGATGAAGTGAAGAGATACAAAACACCGTGGCAACGTGGCGTCAAAAGTAATTGGAGGGGATGTATGGATAGGTCGTCCAAGCTATATGAATCATGGAGATAAGAGAACCTTATAGTGTCAAGCTCTTTGACCTCTAAATAACTAGAGCGCTCTTGGGAGGCAACCCAATGATCGGGGGATTTAGAAGTTGTTTAATGCTTGTGGGAGGGCAACCCATTTCATTTAGTTAATTAGTGGTGGCCGGGAGGGCAACCCGATGTTTTTAATTTGCTTGCTTGCGATAAAAACAATCTCCCGAATAAAAGAAATAGAAAAGTGTGTGCTTAATTCTTGTGTGCTCTTACGTTATCTGTTTATTCATGCAAAACTGTGTACATACATACTGTGGACTAACAATGCAGGAATATAAAAAAAAGACCAAAAACAGGAAGGAACAGAGCTTGCGCCGATCGGCGCACTTCTGTGCCGGTCGACGCATTATTGCCCAAGTCAGACGGAAGGCTGACGACGCCCAGAATTGAAGGGGTGCTAAAAATCAACCAGCACAGTAATTTTCAGAGACGGAGCTATTTTCAAGGTAATCAAATATCTTTTTGAATTAATTTTTGTGTGCAAAATGGTTGCTAAATGACGCAAGAAAGGATGAAGAGCAACATCTAGCGAAGAAGCGAGGGGCCTGGAGCAAAAAGGATGTCGCGCCGATCGGAGCGAGTCAGCGCCGATCGGCAGGGTCACTAGATGAGCCCCGCTACGTATGTGAATACTACAGGAACATTGGGAGAAGTGGAAAAATTAGGTGAAAGAGATGAACACGAGGCATCAGGATCAGCGCCAGACCAAAGGACGAGGTGCAAGGGACTTGCGCCGTTCGGCGCCCTACTGCGCCGATCGGTGCAGCTACCCATGCGGTTCCCAAATGGGCGACAAAGGCGGTAGGCATTGATTTTGAGGAATGGGTATGATTATTATGCAGGTGTGCAGTGCAGAGGAGACACGGAATTGACCAAAAGCTAAAAAGGAGACGGCGCACCGATCGGCGTGGACCCGCGTCGATTGGCGCAGTCAACAAGACATCGGGATTTCGTGTTGTTCCCCTGCCAACCAACATGATGTACCGGGAAGCGAAAAAGGATGGGAATCAAGCACCAGAGTGGTCAGAGCATTCAAAATTTGAATTGTGCCGATCGGCTCACTGCCGTGCCAATCGGCGCGCTCTCAAATTTTGAAATTTTACGACGGTTCCGTCTCCTGGAAGTTTCCCATATTATAAAAGGGAGGCCAGGCGCCCCCAGTTCGGCACACCATCCCGGTAATCTCTCCAGCTTCCTCACTACCCACGATCTCGCACATGTTCCGCAATTTTCGTAGATGGATCGTCTCCACTCCTTCGTCGGCAAGTTGGGCAAGAGGCTGCGTCGGGGAAGCAGTTCCGACGGCAGCGGCGAGTCGAGCGGTGACTCCTCGGCGAGGGGTGGCTCCAACGCTTGCGATGACATGTCGATGGGAGGTGCATCCACCGGCTCGGCGGCGGCGACATACGAGATCCGCGCCCGCCACTCCGTCTCTGGTGCGTCCCTTCCAACGGGGCGTGCTACGAGGAGCCAAACAGCGGCAAGCCGTGGGGTTCCCACATCACCACCACCGCCGGCCTACGTGCTGTGCACGGTGGAGGAGGGCTTCACCCTCCGGAGCGCGGAGGAACAGCAGCACTACCTCGCGGTGAGGGGAAGGTTCGTCCCCAACTTCGACCTGGACGAGACCTTCCTCACCACGATCGGCATGTGGGAGGACTTAAGGAGGATGCTAGACAACCTCGATTGGGTGCATTTTCACCTCCTCCCCATGGACTACAACCACGACGTCGTCACCAAGGTTGCCTCTACGATGAGGCTCGACACCGACGACTACGACAACAAGGCCGTCAACTTCTACGTCCGCGACGTTAGCTACACGGTGACCATGGAGGCAGCGGCTCAAGCCTTCGGCTTCGACGCCGACGCCGACGTCGCCGGCATTTTGGGACGTGGGGAGTTGGACTCCTTTTGGAGGCGGCTCTCGTTTGTGGAGGAGATGAAACGCGGCAACATCCGCAACCCGACCATTCAAGTCTTCCATTGGTGGTTGGCGGCGCGCACATGCGACAAGGTCGACTCCAGCAACATCACCGATGCGGACTTGCGGTGGCTCTTCAACGCCATCGTGAGCCCGTCTCACTGCAACCCCATGTCGGTGATGGTGCGGGGTTGGTTCGACAAAAGAGGCAAGGCGAGCAAGAAGTTGGCCTTCGGGGCCTATCTTCAGCGCCTAGCAGCCCTGGTCTGCGGCGACGACGGACCGGGAGGACGCGATGACAAGTTGGAGTGCGTGACGGAGATCGGCGAGAATATGACTTGTGGCAATATTGTCACGGGAAGTGTTCACGCCGGCTTCCATGTCGGTGGCACCAACATTAGGCTCCCGTGTGTGGAGCTAGGAGTCTTCCTTCCTCACAAGCTAGAGGGAGGAAATTGGCTTGAGAAAGGTCTCCTAGAGGGGGGCCGAGTTCTCAAGGACCGCCGTGGGCGGGTTAGACAGCCAGACACATCTACAGCAGCCGACGGTGAGTGGGACTCCTGGGGTCATGCCAAGAGCATGTTGACGGCTGTTAAGTACCATCTTTAACCGTCAATTATACTCAAATAAAGGAGAATTTGGCATTTCATACACGCATGCTTTATCACAATAATATAGTTCCACTTGTACTTGGAGAACTTTGTGCATGCAGGAGGAAATGTGAAGGAAACACCTCAAAAGGCAAGAAAACACACTTTCGACCAATCAGAGAGTGCCACATGGACGTCACACGGATTGAAGGGCCCATTTTCAGCACTTAACCGACGTAACTCCCTGTAATACCGCGCAAACCAACGTCAGGGCCCACAGGACAGCCACCTGGAGAAAGCACAGGCCAGGAGGGGCCACCCCCAGGTCGGCCGACCTGATCAGGTCGGCCGACCCAGCCGGGCGCCCTCTCCGCCTGGGCTTCCACGTGTTGGCTCCTCCGTGACTCCTGATGACGGTTTGAGATGCCTTCCGTGGCGGTTACGCTCCCTTGCCGACCTATTGAGGCTATAAATAGGAGGGTGTGCCTTCACACTCAACACACACCACAAGAAGCATTTCTCTCTTGCTAGTAATAGTTCTTGGAGTTTTAGTGGAGTTAGGCTGAGTCTAGAGCTCTCTAGTCCCAAGTCTTCACTTGGAATTGGTATGGCTCTTGTATCTTTTCCCTTTTGTAAGACTTTACTCTTATCAATATATATATCTTTTCTATATAGTTGTGCTTGGGTCATGAGTTTCTTGTTTGATTTTGTGATCCATATATGTGATAGTATAGTCTACTTGTGTGATAGTAGTTTATATTTATTATACTACTATTGTCATGCTAGTTATATACCATCACTATAGTCTAGTTTATATGTTATAGTCTCTATGCTTAGTTTTAGCTGATAAAGTATAGCATGGGTTTGGTGATCGTATTCGTACGGTAACTCTGCCTCGTTAATAGTAATCGCGGAGGGGCAGAGTGCTCTTTGGTCATGCAAGTATGGTACTTGGGTGACTGATTTGCATCAATTATTCGTTAGTCTACTGGTTCGTTGAGGTAGGCGGCAGGTGGTGACAGCCCTGTCCGTCCTTTGAAATCCTCCCCGCTAGGCTAGTGCGTAGGCTCTTGGCGGAAGTCGCCTGTGAATGCAGGGGTAAGTCCGTGCCTGAAGTGCTATACTATTGACTGTTGAACCTGAGTGTGGGTCTGTATGTATTCTACTTAGGCTATGCAACTGTATAGGAATGTATAATAGGAGTAGCTTAGCCTAGTCTTTCCTCCACTAGACTTTATTTATTTAGTAGGAATCTTCTGTGTGTGTCACACTACCCGGTTATTATTATGTACCCGCCTGTCTTGGTTAGATATCCTTGCTAATTGTTAACATGATCTTATATGTTAGTAACGCTTCTTGATCATACCCTTCCTTTGGGATAAACAAATACGATACCCTGAATACTTCCGGGTGAAATGCTACAGCGGTATTCTCCGTGCGCTTGCAGATTTTATCTACTTGACTCTGGGACATATTAGTGAACCGTTTCTGGCCCCGTGCCGGGAATGATTTATTAATATGGCTTAGCAAAAGTCAACAAGCATTTCTGGCGCCGTTGCCGGGGAAGGCGTATGATTTAAGAAAAATTACTAATGTATATAGTAGTGTTGCAATTATTAAGGCTATCTCCTAGGCAGGCTAACCTTGCTTTGTTTTCTGCATTTTGTAAGAAAACAGGGTAGTGTATGACTGGTTTCGACTTGCCGACAAACTTCACTGAAGATCCTGAGTCACTCCTGAGAAGGACACGAGGTAGGCTCACCCCTCCTCGTAAGGAGACTCGGCCAATCGAACCTGTCATTCCCGCACCATCAAGCTCTGAGCAAATGGCCGACAAGACCCTCCGCGAGTTCTCCGCTCCCTCCGCTGCCAACATCCCTACGGGACCAGCTGGCAATGTGGGAGATGCGAACTTCGAGATCAAGACCGGTCTCATCACCATGGTGCAGGCTAGCCCATTCTGTGGGAAAGCCAATGAGGACGCTAGTGCTCATCTCCAGCAATTCCTGGAGATTTGCAACACGTTCAAAATGAAGGACAGCCTCATCACATTCATGAAGAACTTCCTTGAGAAGGAAAAGGTTGCACAGCAACAACTGATGAAGGCAAGGAGGCAAAAGTCACACATTAAGCAACAGCCTCCGAAGTCCACAAGGCAGCAACCTCCGAGGTCTGCAAAGAAACAGGCTGTGAAGCCTGCAAAACCGCAGCCTCCGAAGCCCGAGAAGCCACCGACCGTAACAAAGACCAAGAAGGTGTGGCGAACGAAACAAGAAGCATCATCCGTGTCTTCATCTCCGGGACCGGACAACGCTTCATCGAGCTGAACGCCGGAGAAAAGTCCCGCTCGTCGGACTTTAAAAGGTGAGTCCTCGCCGGGAGGTTAAACCGATAGTTATCCATATTTGCTCTTTTAATTGCATATTTGCTTTCCACCACATTTTGATTTTTCCCGACCACTGCATTTCTGCATTTTTGAATTTTTCCAGCCACCTTGGAATTTTTCAAAACTCATTTGCATTTTTGAAAATTTAGAAAATAGGTTTTTGGGCTTTCTATTTTGAAAAGATTTTTTGTCGAGCTTTTTGAGCAAAAAGGCAGCAGGGGACAAATCCCCTAGCCGTTGGGGAACACATAGGAAAAAGAGGGCTGCCAGGAGGCCCACCTGCCAGGTCGGCCGACCTGGTGAGGTCGGCCGACCCCCTGGCCCCACCTTTTCCTGTGCTCCTTTCTCCCAACGGCTATATGGCCGTTGCTCTGTCTCTTTCTAACGGCCATCTTGCTTCCTTGGCTATAAAAACCGCCCAGGAGGAGGAGTTTCACCATTCCAAGCTCATCTTTCACTCCCCTCCTTTGCTCACTTGTTGCTCTCCCAAAATTTCGTGTTCTTCAACTTTACTACAGCCCCGAAAACCCAAAAAAATATTTCCCCTCTGTTTTAGTGCATTTGCAAGTTGTTGTGAGAAGAAAACTAATTTCGGAGAAGCTTGGGTTTGTCGTTTTCACTAACGCTCACCCGAACACTTGTTCGATCTTGTTTTTGTTCTTGTCTTGTGTTTGTTCTTGTGTGCAGCCATGTTCAACCAAATGAAGCAAGTCGCCGGAATCAAGCGGAGAAAAAGCACTCGTGCAAGCACGAGTCAAGCATCCTCCGTCAATTTCAGCGACAACCAATTCCGCCAGCTGAACGCGATGATGGCTCAGAATCAGAGCAATTGGGATGCCTTCTTCCGCTCCCAAGGCTACGACCCGAACCAGCAGATATGAGCAAGAACAAGCTTGGGGGAGGACCTCCCTTCTCACGGTAACTTGTATCTTTCCCCTTCTCTTTATTTCTTGCATTTGCTAAATCTGAAAATCCATAAAAATTTGCAAAATATAAAAAGAACAAAAATATTTCCCTTTTTCATGCGCGGTATGAATGTGTATAATTTTCCGATGTTGAGATGATGAATAGTTGCTCTGTCCTTTATTCCTCTCTAATGCTAGTTTACAACTTAGTACTCTCTCAAGAGTTAGGTTTGTTGGTAAATCTTGCCTTGAACTTGAATCTTGTGGGTAGCATATGCATTCTCTAGTTCTAAGTTGTTGAGAGGTATGATATGATAGATAGGACTGCTATGATCTTGCTCAACGTAAAGCTTGAATTCCGGAGTTTTATTTTTCAAAATGACAAATTGATAAGTTCCTCAATGATGAAATTCCCACCACAGCCATATGTAGTGTTTACATTTGAAAACCTTTACACATATGCTGCTTGTTTCACATTGAGCTTAGTCAAAATTGTTGTGACCCTAGTAGAACTCTTTTCATGCTTTCTTGATCAAGATCATATACACACATCCACCGCCATGAGCTATCCTTCTAAATCAAGAAGATAGCATCCACCATATCCACCATATCCACCGTGAGCTATTCTTCTACACCGGAAGAAAGCCACTATCCATCCATCCATCCAAAGAAACACTCCATATATCCATTGCAAAATTCCTCTCTCAAAGTATTCATTGCAAACTAGGACTATGGCTATGCAAAAAGAAAAGAAAAAAAATGCTCAAAAAAAGAGAGCAAGCAAAAGGTAGCCATAGCCTAGAAACTCCAAAAGAGAGAAGGAAAATTCAAAAAGGAGTTATTTCTTCCCATCCACCATTCCTCCGTTCTCCCACACACTTGCACATCTTGATCAAGATTGTTTGAATTGATGTTTTTCTTGGATCCGGTCTTTTGACATAGCAATATTATGTGAACATGAGTGCTTCATATATCCCTACCTTGAGCTCCACATAAAGCCTTATTTAGAAGTAGGTGATTATAGGCAACACTTTGCCTTGGTGAGGAATCATACACATATTGAGTGATCCGAGAGAATCATTTGAGGAACTTGGTTTTTATTTTCAAAATCTTTTGAAAACCTCCGGAACAACATAGCGGAATCTAGAGCAAGTGATTAGTGCCCTGCAATTGTTCTATCTCTCTACCGCCCAAGACAATGAGGTGTAAAAGCCCCATGGATCGAGGTAAATGGGTAAGTTATGCGCCAATATATTTAATTCTAGGAAGAGTACTTTGTTGTGCGCATAGTATTATTGAGGAATAGGACATTGTAGCAACTCCTGATCAACAACTTAAGTTTATCTTTGCTTCGGGACGAGCAAAGGGTAAGCTTGGGGGAGTTTGTTGACGGCTGTTAAGTACCATCTTTAACCGTCAATTATACTCAAATAAAGGAGAATTTGGCATTTCATACACGCATGCTTTATCACAATAATATAGTTCCACTTGTACTTGGAGAACTTTGTGCATGCAGGAGGAAATGTGAAGGAAACACCTCAAAAGGCAAGAAAACACACTTTCGACCAATCAGAGAGTGCCACATGGACGTCACACGGATTGAAGGGCCCATTTTCAGCACTTAACCGACGTAACTCCCTGTAATACCGCGCAAACCAACGTCAGGGCCCACAGGACAGCCACCTGGAGAAAGCACAGGCCAGGAGGGGCCACCCCCAGGTCGGCCGACCTGATCAGGTCGGCCGACCCAGCCGGGCGCCCTCTCCGCCTGGGCTTCCACGTGTTGGCTCCTCCGTGACTCCTGATGACGGTTTGAGATGCCTTCCGTGGCGGTTACGCTCCCTTGCCGACCTATTGAGGCTATAAATAGGAGGGTGTGCCTTCACACTCAACACACACCACAAGAAGCATTTCTCTCTTGCTAGTAATAGTTCTTGGAGTTTTAGTGGAGTTAGGCTGAGTCTAGAGCTCTCTAGTCCCAAGTCTTCACTTGGAATTGGTATGGCTCTTGTATCTTTTCCCTTTTGTAAGACTTTACTCTTATCAATATATATATCTTTTCTATATAGTTGTGCTTGGGTCATGAGTTTCTTGTTTGATTTTGTGATCCATATATGTGATAGTATAGTCTACTTGTGTGATAGTAGTTTATATTTATTATACTACTATTGTCATGCTAGTTATATACCATCACTATAGTCTAGTTTATATGTTATAGTCTCTATGCTTAGTTTTAGCTGATAAAGTATAGCATGGGTTTGGTGATCGTATTCGTACGGTAACTCTGCCTCGTTAATAGTAATCGCGGAGGGGCAGAGTGCTCTTTGGTCATGCAAGTATGGTACTTGGGTGACTGATTTGCATCAATTATTCGTTAGTCTACTGGTTCGTTGAGGTAGGCGGCAGGTGGTGACAGCCCTGTCCGTCCTTTGAAATCCTCCCCGCTAGGCTAGTGCGTAGGCTCTTGGCGGAAGTCGCCTGTGAATGCAGGGGTAAGTCCGTGCCTGAAGTGCTATACTATTGACTGTTGAACCTGAGTGTGGGTCTGTATGTATTCTACTTAGGCTATGCAACTGTATAGGAATGTATAATAGGAGTAGCTTAGCCTAGTCTTTCCTCCACTAGACTTTATTTATTTAGTAGGAATCTTCTGTGTGTGTCACACTACCCGGTTATTATTATGTACCCGCCTGTCTTGGTTAGATATCCTTGCTAATTGTTAACATGATCTTATATGTTAGTAACGCTTCTTGATCATACCCTTCCTTTGGGATAAACAAATACGATACCCTGAATACTTCCGGGTGAAATGCTACAGCGGTATTCTCCGTGCGCTTGCGGATTTTATCTACTTGACTCTGGGACATATTAGTGAACCGTTTCTGGCCCCGTGCCGGGAATGATTTATTAATATGGCTTAGCAAAAGTCAACAGAGCATCAGCAGTACCAGTCAGGGTGGAGCGACGCAGCGGGCGGTTCACAGCCCTCTACGCCGGTCGGCGCAGGCGATGCGCCGTTCGGCGCCACCTACTTCAGTACGGGTATTGACTATAGGTACCAAGGGCGTGTACCTGTGGTGCCTCCTGTGCCTGGTGTAGACTTTTTCATGCCCATGCAAGGGTACCTCGACAACAACATGCACTACATCGAGTGCATGGAGGACGCCACGTCCCAATGGAGGGACAACCATGATGCGATGGTGGAGGAGTTCGAGCGACTCATGACGCGGTGCTATGGCTTCGATCAGCCACCGCCTCCACTTTCGGATTACTAGAGTGCCTAGGAGTAGGCACGTATATCGGTTTCCTGGTTTGTGTTATCTTTTATCTTTTGCAATCTTTTTTTTTTATTTGCTTATGTGTGTGTGAGCGGGTTGGGAAACCATGTATCGGGTGTGCTTACTTTCATGCAAGTGTGTTAGTAGTAGTTAGTAGTAGTTTTATTTTCATGCAAGTGTGTTAGTAGTAGTTTTATTTTCATGCAAGTGTGTGATAAAATCATCACCATGTATTCAAGTTTCGATCTTAATATAATGGTGGCGGTTAAGCTCTTTTAGGAGAATTGAATTATTTATTCTCTCTTGAAAAGTGTTGATGAAGACCAAATAATGTTGAGCATTGAATAAAATTTTGAACTTACACTTAATGATTATTCAGCAACTATGTCTTATGTGGAGCAATTTTGAGTACCCATGTGCTTCATTTGTGTTGTCCAGTTTGTGATGATAACTTAGTACCAATCTTTTCATAAATAAATTTTCATGTTGTGAACTTTGGAATTTATTATTTTCAAGATCCTTACCTACCAATGCCATATTGTGACCAATTCTCATGAACCTTTGATATGTAGATAAACATTAAATTGATGGTTGAGTTCGGTTAGGATTTAATTCTTTTTGGTCTGAACTTTACTAAGATGGCAATTCTTTGTGTATCTTTTTCTAGCCTTGAATTACTCATGCAAAAATTCAATTCCGCTGAGTACACTACCATAAACCCAAAACATCTTGTTGAGTATCATTCCTTGACCACATCCTATATTTCTGGCTATATTTAATTCTTGAATAAATGTTGAAGCCACACGGATCAAATACCAACAAATGTTGGTGAATTTGGGTTGAGAGCTGATCGGCGCACCCTGAGCCGATCGACGCAGCAGAGAGCAAAATAAAAAAAAGGGAGAAAAAAAAGCTCTGTTGTTTGCTAAGGGCCTAGAAAATTTTAAGTGTGGGGGGATGGTATATGACATGCTTATTCTCGAAATTCATTCTAATATAGCCATGAATCATTCTAACCATGTGCAATCTTCCAAGATCAAATTTTTGCTATGTACATGTCCACATATCCAAAGTGTGAGTCCTTTCTTAAATTTTTCTTTCTTAATGGCCATCTTGATAAGTTTCTATAATTCCAACGAAGAATAATCTCCTAGCTTTATAATATATTATTGATTTATGTTTGCAATCCTTGAAATCACCTCACCTAGCTACTCATATAAACCTTACACTAATATTATTTGATCATTATGTTGTAGGATATAGGTTGAGTGATTTGAAAGATGAGTTGTTGCCTTGGATTATTTAGAAGATAGATTCTCTGTGTTCACAACAATCTTTTAAGTAATTTATATATGTGGAAAAGTTATAATTTGTGAGTTGGACATGATCTATTGCTTTGGGGAGAAACTTTAAGCTTTATGCCCATATTTGAACTATTTTGCTGAATACCAATATGAAATACACCATAATAGAACAATGCTCAACATTTGCTGATTTGAGATATTTTTTATGATAGAAAGAGTATGTTTTTCAATTTTTCTTTCTTTTACTTTACTCGGGACGAGCAAACGTTTAAGTGTCGGGGAACTATTGGCACTTCCCAAGTGCCCCTTCTATATGTGAATATTACCCCAATTAGAGCATAAATGTTACTAATTCAGGCTATTTACCTGTGATATTGTCTATATATTTGTATATGCGTTGTTTTGGAGCTTTATTACAGAAACAGGTCAAATTGGTGATTAAAGTGATGATGGAGAGGACAGGAGTCTAGAACCGACGAAAAGCACTAAAGAAGGCCTGTGCGCCGATCGACGCAGTCCATGAGCCGATCGACGCAAGGGTGTTTTGGCCCACAGAAGTGACCGAGGCCCATTCCACATGTTTATGGAAGTTTATCTGCGCAAGACACTTGAATATATTTGCCTAGAAGATTTATGGAACTTTAAGATCTTAACACAGATAGATTTACTGTCTGGCGCACTTTGGCTTAGATTCACTAGTGTGCCGATCGGCTCAACTCCTGCGCCGATCGGCGCAACCACAGATTTACTGTCTGGCACACCTTTGTGCTAGACAGTCTCCCCCTGACGCAACCTAAATTCGACAGTAGCTTTGACTAGATCTTTTACTATTAACTTTGTTTAATTATCCCTAAGGTCCCAGTGGATTCGATAAACCTTGCGGTATATAAGTGGGTGCGTAGGTACGACCAACACATGCCTTCCATGCAACCAATTGAGAGAGTCATAACATGATAAACATGGAGTATTTATTTTGCCAACTTTGGATATAGAAGTTAAGTATATGGTGGTGGATGCAATAGAATTTCTAACTCTCGGTGTAGGAGTACTAGCATGTGATGGTGTATGTGTACGTGAATCTTGATCATAAAAGCATGAAATAGATCTCACAAAGGTTGCAAGCATTTTGATAAAGCTCAATATGAAAACAAACAGCATATGTAGAAGGTTTTGCATTGAAGTACAACATATGACCATGCTAGGAATTTTCATCATTGAGGAACTTTATAATTTTATCATTTTGAAAAATAAAATCTTCAGATGTTGATCTTCTCTTTGGAACAAAGATCATAGCAGCCCTATTCTAACCATATCATGTCTCATAACAACCTAGACTTACATAATGCAATTTGCAACCCACAAGTATTCGAGTTCAAGGCAAGCATGCTTAGCCAATAAACAGAAAAATTAGGACTAAGGTGTATATGAGGGACTATAGAAAGATATAAAATAGAGTAATTGTTCATCATCTCAACATGAAGGCATGAACATCCCTAACATGCATGACAACCTACTATTATTTGTTCTTTTTAGTTTTGCAAATTTTTATATGGTTTTTATGGGTAATTCTGACAAAGAAAAAAGGAAAAGAAGGAAAGATACAAGTCACCTCGGCGGGGGTGCTCCTCCAAGCTTGCTCTTGCTCATGGTTGTTGGTTTGGATTAAATCCTCACCAATGGTTGTAAGCTGCCGTATAGTCGTGGTGCTCTTGTAGTTGCTCTTGGATGTCACAAACCTGGTCGTCGCTATGCTGTTGCCACTCTCAGGTGGCCTAGGCATGAGTAGCAAAAGTGTTTTGCATCTAACACGTTCTCATGTCCAGATCGTGCATTCTTCTTGTAAGATCCCTCAATTCTGGATCATAGTCACAGTGACCAAAGCCCAAAAAAGAGTAACGTCCATCATGATGTGGAGGCGTCCTGATTGACTCAGCGCCATATCCCCATTGTGCACTACCAGCTTGCTGCCATGACAAACCTCCAGTCTCATACTGTTGCGGTGTAAACATCCAGGCGGGGTCACCGGAGTGTTCCGAGCCTGCAGCGTAATCATGGACCGGTGGTGGAGTCGTGGTTGCTAGTGGTGGCATGCATTGTACATTGTTGTGTCGATCGGCGGACCTACAAGGTATTCCTTTTCTCTGTAGCTATGGTTAGTTCCCAACAACTATACAAATGATACCCTGGGTTAGGAAGCGGGATTTCATTTGTATAGCCGGGGTAATAAAAGATAATAGAACCATCAAAAACCTTCTTTAATGTGTGACCCTGATCAAGAAATTTAAAATCTATCTGGAGACGGGGCTTAGAAAGATAATCAATTCTAGCATTAGATAACTCCCTGACCCCCGTAGCAATACGGATCACTATGGAAGTGCATTCAATGGGTCCCAATCCCGTAATAAATTCTAATCATTTCCTCATCATGGCTTCAACAGGTGCAATAGGAATTTTAGCAATAGCACCACATAAGACATGCAATTCATCATTACAGATTGGTTGTGAATGTCACTAGTCCTAGGATGTTCACAAGAAAACTCCTCTGAAATTCTTAGCCAAAAAGACCCCTTTTCAAAACCTGTGGTAGCACCCTCTAAGTTAGTGTTGCAAAAACTTCTAAACTTAAGAATGATGCTAAGGTTTTTCCAAGTGAGACGGTATTCTTTCCCGAACAAGCATAAAATTATCCCGTCGTTATCTTTTAGCAAAGTGCAGAAAAACTATATAGTGAGAATCTGTGAATCCTCCTTAGTGATGTGTGCATATTTGGCCCTACCTAAAATTTTCCAAATAGAAAGGAGCTCGAGGTCCATACCTATAATGGAGAGTAGGTCATCGTCATACGTCCGAGCATGGACGAAACTGCGGTTGCGTAGATGGTTGTAGACTCGTTTCCCTCGTTCATCTAGCAGCCCGAGGTTGGTGTCGGTGAGAAGAACGTGTGGTTCATAATCTTGCTCCATCTCATCCCCCACGGGAGTGTATCCCAGTGATTCATGCTCGATGAAGATGTTTGTGCTTGAGCTACTATGTGAACGGCGGGAAATCGAGCGTGTCACTCGCTGCATCAACACCTTGGCTTTTTTTTCATCTGCACCACTTCAGCAGAAACACAAGAACAACTGAAACACAGATTATGGATTAGCAAATAAAATCGATGGTTGTGTTGATCTTGCCAAGCTTGTCAAAGAACTTGAACAATCCATAATAAAGCAAACATTGAAAAGGGAAATAATTTTTATGGTTCTCAGAATAGCAACTTTGGAGAAGCAATGTGAGTGCACAAGATCAAATAAGTGGAGGGGGAGTGAAATGAAAAATGATCTTTGCATGGTAGAATAGTCTCTCTCGAGCACTCAATTTATCGAAAAAATTCCTAATTGTCAAAAACAGCTAGTAGGAGGCCAGAACCAACCGTGGGCAAAAGTCCAAGGTTAGTGGGGCTCACACCCCTTCAGCCAAACATGGTGGTTCGGCCGAACTTGGGTGGGCCCCCCTGGTCCCCCACTTTAGCCCACAACTCCCTACCAGCTATATTTCCTAAGCTACATGGGTTAGGTCCAAAGTTTTGACAAAACTTTTGTCAGAAAAATATTTTTCCAAAGTTGAAATGAAAACCGATTTTTGGAAATTTTGAAAGAATGAAAAGGTTGGAATTAATTCCAACATGCAAGTGTGTGAAATTCAAATATGAAAATACAAGAGAAAACTTGAAAAATCCCAAAAGTTGGGAAATTCAAATGTGCAAAAATTTGAGAAATCAAATATGAGATAAGTATGAATTTACCTTTGGCAAGGGCTCACCAATTTTAAGTCCAATGAGTGGGACTCTTCTCTGTTGCATTTTAGCTTAGTGACGCGGTGCCTGATCCACGAGATGCGGATGTAGACGACTTCTCACGTTAGGGTTGTGGCTGTCTTTTCATAGCACTTGTGCTGCGAAGCCTCTTCCCCTTGTGCCTTCCTTCCGTTGTAGTGTTGGATATCCAACTTATTTCCTCCATGATGATAAGGGTGGTGTCTTCACCCTTGGCCTCCTTGTAGATGATTCTAGTGGGGGTTGTGCAACACGTCCTCTTGTGTCCCGGGGTGGTCATCACTAGACTATCCCATATTACCGTTGACTTCACACTTCATGTGTGAGTTTTTGGCATGAGCTATGTCATGCATTTTCTTCTCCTTGGAATCTTCATTCATACACTTCATGAGGAGGTCCAACTTAGCATTAAGCATCTCAATTTCCTTGTTGGTGTGCTCATTCTTCTGGCTGGGTTGGGGACGATCTTCATTGCACCCTTTCTTGGAGGTTATCTTCTCTACTAATGTTGTTGCTTTAGTGGCGGTAAGTGAGAAGATGGATCCTTCGTTAGCAGCATTAAGACAATCATGGGCTTCTGAGGTTAGCTCGTTGTAGAAGGTGAACAAAATCAGCCAATCGTCCATTCCATGGTCAGGGTATCTTGTCATATGCTCTTGAAGCTTCTCGTAGGCTTCTAGAATGGATTCTTCTTGTGCTTGCCAGAAGTTTGAAATTTCTCCACGAATGGCATAGACATTGCATATTGGGGAGAATTTCTTGAGGAATGCTATGTAGCAACTTTTCCAATAACCCACAAAACATCTGTCATATAGAACCACTGTCTTGCTTTCCCTAAGAGGGAAAAGGGAAACAAGCGGAGCTTGATGACATTTTTAGTGACTCCTTCGATGGATAAAGTTTTGCACCTTTCTAGGAATCGCTGAAGGTGAGCATTTGCATCCTCATTGGCCTTTCCACTGAATGGATTGGCCTGCACCATGTAGATTAGACTGGATGTGGGTCTGAAGTTTTCGTCTCCAGTGCTGACAATAGGCCTAGAAGCCACGCCTTCAACACTGGTAGCGGAGAACTCACGAAGCACCTTTTCGGACATTGATGTTGAGCTTGATGGTGCCAATATGGCCGGCGTGACTATCGAGGTTGTCCTATTCTCAAGGTTACTTCTGAATTCCCTATGTATTTCTTCGATAGGTCGAGGCCAACAGTACACTACATTGTTTTGACATGAAGAGGAAACAAAGCAAAGGTAATCCTATCTGGACAATGGTCATTAATAGAAATATAATTACAAACAACACTGGTGATTCTCTTTTAACCAGTGCCTTCCCCGGCAATGGCGCCAGAAATTCTTGGTGACATTCTTGGTGGCAAAGTCACACCAAATAAATAGACCTGGGCAAGGCGCCAGAAATACTTGTTGGTAGAACACAACAGATGGTTAGTGCAGGAGATGGGAAATGTGTTTGCTTGTCTCATGATGTGATGGTCCCTGGAGTCAACTTGGTGTTCAACGGCGAGAGGATCGGGCACAAGTAGGAGACTTGGGGTCGGACGATCGGGAGGTAGGGTGGAGTCAAGGGTGATCCATACCGTACACGTGGAGAGGCAAGAAGCACGTACGATTGAGCCTCCAAACCATGGGTGGTGATCAAGACGGTGGGGTTCACCAAGTCAAAGGTGATCGGGCGTCGGTGCTAGTAGAGACTTGCCGACGAGGAGGATCACGGGACAAGGTGCACGCGTCAAGATCAAGAAGTCACGCTTTGATAAGCGTGCAAGGCAGTTTGCCAGTTTGGGCCTCAAAACCGGTGGCGATGATTGGAGGTGCACGTGGCACCATCGCGGAGCTTGCGTCGAGGTGAAGCAAAGTCGTGAAGGGTTCGATGGCGTTCGGGCGAAGGAAAAAGAGTTGGACGGTTTTGCCCCTGGTGGTAGGTGGCTATGAGTTATAGGTCAAGGGTAGAGTTGTCTTGGACCCTAGGCCTATATAAGGAGAGGTAGGGCTGGTGGAAGAGGTCCCTCTCTTTCCCTTAGCCTTGCCTTAGGTCTTCATTCAAAGTGCTAGGAGAGGTCTTCTTGTAATAGAGGAGAGGAGAGGGTGTGTGAGAGACATCTCTTTCTCTTCCAAATAGTGGGAGGAAGAGGGTAGCTTCCTAGCCTTGTATCCATGAATCTTGTAAGCATGTTTCTATGATATGAGAATTATTTTCATGCTCAAGATCTTCCTCTCTCCCTAAATCCCAAATTTTTCTTTTTCTCTATTTTCGGAGCTATTTTCATGGGAATTTTCGATCTCACTTTTGGACAAGTTTTTGGGTGGATTTCTTAGGGGATCAAGGTGCTATGATGAGTTAGAATAATCATATATGGATCCTTGACCAGATCATAAGCTCTAGCACCTTTGATTTGAAAGATTTCTCAAGTTTCCTCTTTTTAGTGTTCTTGACACAAGATCTAAAATTCGTGATGATTATTTGAGCCAGAGTAGATCTTCATGCATTAGGGTTGTGACGTGTTGAGGATTGGCTAGTCCAAAAATTGCACGTTTTGGAGATCATTTGGTTACGTTTTGGAGAAAATCGTGACAGTTTTCTGTTCTGTCTGGGGTCGATCGGCACTACCGATCGCCTGGACCAGCACTGTCGGTGGGTCAGCACCCAGATCGGCACTACAGATGCCACGACCGGCACTACCGGTGGCTTGGGTCAGAACCCCGCATCAGCACTGCCGACGGTACCAATTGGCACTGCCGATGATCGTCCGGTAACCTGTTATGAGTTTGTTCTTTAACCGTGTCAAGTCTTTGCTGCTCTCCTTTGTTTCCGCTGTGTTCCACTGCTTTGGCTGATCAGTTTAGAGGTTGGCTTGGATTGTAATTGGGATATAGGCCAAGTTCTTGTAAAGAATTTTAATTGGCTCCCATTCACCCCCTCCCCTCTAGTCGCCTTCTCGGTCCTTCAATTGGTATCAGAGCTGGTTTGATCACTAGTTGACCTTCACTGGCTTTGCGATTCGAAGGCGATATGGAGAAGCGTGCGGTCAAGCTCTGGATGTTTGATGGAGGACTTTCCCTACTGGAAGTCATGGACCAAGGCTTATCTCTTAAGCCAAGGACGTGAAATTTGGGAGATCGTTGAGGAGGAGTATGTTATACCACAAGACCTCAACACTGCATCTACAGGTGAGTTAATCAGGTATGAGAACAACTCCAAAGCTATCAATATCCTGCTTTCTGCTCTAGGTAGGAATGAACATGACTGTGTTACTCATCTTGATACTGCACATGTCATTTGGGCAAAGCTTTGCACGAACCATGTGGGTACCAATCAAGTCAAGTAGACAGTACCAAACCATTACACAAGGATTCTTACAATAGACAATACCAAACAATTGCACAAAAACCTGGCCAATCACTAGATGACACTTTTTGTAGGTTTGAGGCTATTGTGTGCAACTTGCGGGCTTGTGGTAACCTTGTGTACAGTGATAATGATAGAGCTAAGCAATTGCTATATTATCTTGATGAAAATGCTTAGGGTGTTAAGATTGCTGCACTAGAAGAAACTGCTAATTTCAATACCTGACTGTGAGCAGTTGTATAGCAAGCTAAAATCTCATGAATTGTCTAGGAAGTCTCATCCTCATCTTGCTAATCCTGCTTCTAGCATGGGTTTGCTATCTAGCTCTCAAAAGGGTACTCACAGTGGTGTTTCTTATGGAACTAACCCCTCACTTGACAAGTCTTCTTTGGAGTTTGCTCATTCTTCTCTTGTTGCAGCTTCCAATGAACAGATGGAGTGCATTCTTGACGAGGAGTTGTCCTTGCTCACAAGGAAGTTTAGGAAGTTCTAGAACAATTGCAAGGAGAGAAGAGGAGGTGGTTCAAGAACCTGCTTCGAGTGTGGTGACCCGGTGATGAGGACATCACTCCTATGGATACACACAACGCTCCTCCAATTCTGGACTTGCAAGGTCCAATGACTAGAGCTCGTGCACGACGACTAAATTTAGAGGTGAGCTCATTCCTACGTTCTTTGCTATATGTTACTTTTGAGAATGGTTTGCTATCTAATGATTATTTTATAATTAGAAACTATGGAGAGGACCAGGAGATGACGGGAGAAGGAGTTGGGAACGTGGAGGACCAGCAAGGGCTTGAAAGCCAAAGTGGAGGCCCAATCAAAACTGACTTCAAATCTGTTTCGGGGCCCAGGACCAGTCTGCACTAAAATAGTCGCCCAGAACGCATACAGACTCGGATTTCAACATTCTACATAGGCACGAAAAGATAAGGAGAAGACCTTTCCAATGCCACCGGCCTTAT